>JAKEPQ010001030.1:37730000-40230000 GCA_024500445.1 Entomyzon cyanotis | reverse complement strand
CTCTAACTGCTGACCCAGAGAAGAGTGTCCAGGGAAGGGACATCACAGAAGCCTGACTGAGTGCTGGCAGAAGTGTGATTAATCTTGACTAGACAACTGTGCCAGAGCCACTTCCAAAATGTTGGATTCCAAACCAAATATGTAGTATACTTGTGACTCCTCTCCTGTCCTTTTCAATTGCCTTGTCTCGCTCTCAATTCCAAATACATCAGTCTTGTTTGAATGCTTTGTTATACCCCACTGATGTGCTAATGCAAGTTGTAATCTGTCCTTTTTACATTTACTGCCACTAAGGCCCATGTGGACAAGGAAAGGTACAATTGCAGGGAAAAGCAGTGTTTTGCAAAAAGGTAACCATCTGCTTAGGTTTCGCTGCTGCTTTTTGGGAAATACCAAAATGCACCTGAGATCAAGTTCTTCATCTACTCTTGCACTTGACATGAAGGAAACAGTATGAGTGTTTGAGACCACTTGTAAAACACATGGGAAATGCAGCAAGTCTCATGATTGTTAACATTTCCCCAAATGTGCAACTCATGGAAGGCCGTGGAGATATGTTGCACTGCTGAGGTGTAACAAGCAGGGATCTAAACCTTTTAGGAGGGGCAGGTGGTGGAATCCCAAATGAATGAAGATACGTGGCTCAATGTACGGTAACAAAACCTTCAAAGTGTTTGGGAGGGAGTTTGTTCCCACCCTTCTGCTGCTCTGGTTTCTGTGATTAAGCAAACTGGGTTGTTTAGTCAATGTAATTCATGCCTTTCGGACCATGCACTGCAGTGCTCCAAATTTCAGGTCAAGAGGAAGGAAGCAAAGGTGGCTTTGTGAAACAAAGGATGTCACGTACTGATCTCCATTGTTACAGCAGTAGAGGAACTGATGTAAAAACCAAATGAAGATCAAATGAATCACAAAATTGATGGGAGAAGTAGAATGATAAAACCCTCTTTAAATGTTGCAAAATCTCTGCAGCAGCATTGGCTCCTGCCATTTTCTCACTGAGGTTAAGGAAACCTCATGTTTTTACAAGATCTGTGGCTCTGGGAATTTTCTTTCAGAATAAGACCCTTCTAAAATGTGTTTCCTTTTGCTCCTGGAGTAGATCTCATTAAGTTGAACAGGGCCAGCTTTCCTTATATTCCATAACCTGCTGTTTTCCTCATGAACTGGGAGGCTCATGAAATTTCCAACTGCTTCCATGAACCTGGGGGTGCTGAGGCTTGTTGATGACTGCTCGCTGCCTCTCCATGCAGTATTGTGGTAAATCCAACAAATAATTGATTTAGCGGTGCAGGAAGGTCATCAACCTTCTTTATATAACTGTTATGTACAGCTTGAGATCCCTGTCCTGCAGCTCTTAGCTCTTGGAAAATCCATCACTAGGAGGGGTTGTGGTCTTTTTTTTTCCAACTGCACAATGATGGCAAATCTGGTGCTTTAAATTTTTTAAGGATTAAAGAAGGCTGTGCTGGGTGTTGAATCACAGGTCACCGCTCTTCTCCAATCAAGAGAATGAAATTGTTATCTGGTATGACCACCTGCAAGAATGAGATTGAATAATGACATTAGTACATTCAAGTCCAGATTCATTGACGTCAGATTTTGTTTAAACTTGGTGAAAGTGAATCAGATTACTCAGGCATCAAGTTTCATCTTTTTGCCTCCATCACTCACTAATGGCTTTTGCCTTGGGGATCAGCAGAATTATAACTAAAAATACTATTCTTATGCACCTGATTGGTTGGCACCTGAATATAATACAAGAAAGAAAATGCCTTTTCAACCCCTGGTATAATTACTTATGTCTCTTCATGATGAATCATAAATGCTCTTTTGATATCTACACAATAATTTGTAGAAATTTTAAAAAAATTTTTATGTGAGTTCTTCTATTGACAAATCGTCTACAAATAACTTACTGACTTCTCAATTGCATGAGTTATTTGAAATTATTCGTAGATTGCTTCTTGGTTTGCTGGTCGTTTACAAGCAATTCCTTTTTAGTATTCAGTGGCTGGTATTCAAGTGTTCAGCTTCCAGCTGCATGATTCAGTTTGTATTTTGACATATAGGTCACACAATAGTATTTCTGCTCCCTGACTAAATGCGTATAATTCATAGGATCTAGCTTCTTGCACGAATATTTGCATTGAATTACAAAATTCTTATTCTGCAGCCATTCTTTAACACTTGATTGTCAGCAGAAACTGAAACAATCCTTTTTAATCTTATTTACAGAGTATTTATAGAAATGCTAATGCACAGTGGACATTACCATAAATGAACAAATTTGCTGTAAAGCTTCAGCTATGCACTCAGCTGCATTTTTATTACTTTCACTGTGTTTGCCCATCTTCTTCCTATGATTTCAAAATATTAATAATTTAAATATTTATTTTTGGCCTATGTGAATTAAGTAATTTTATGAAAAAGGTACATATATATATTGTTGAGTTACAAGCATTTCCCATGGAAATTGCATGTAGCAACCTCCATCCTCAGCAATGGTGGCAGAGTGCCTTATGTGTGTCCTTCCATCTGATTTTGCAAGATTTTTCCTGTTATATATTGCTAGAACTCCACAGTTCTGTTTAAGACTACAGTACCATAAATATAAAATCAATAGACAAATAAAATCCAACACTCTAACTGGAAAAGCCAAAGCCATTAAATGAGCAATAGCCAGCTGCTCTTACCAGTCCCAGTCTTTGGTCTGTGATCTCACAGATCCCTTTTTTCCCCTGCTCTCCCCAGCTGCCCCCTGCTCTGGAGAGAGAAGATAAAATGATTCCAAGTGTGGGGACATTTCAGTCCAAGGATTGCATTGTAAAGCAGAGAACGTGTTTGAAATTCTTGTACGCATTTCTAAAATAACAGTGAGAAGCATGCTCTCTTGCTGTTCAGAGATAAGGGAAAACTGCCCTTGAAGAACTAAAGTGTCCAAAATATGAAATGTAATTTCTGTTTCTTAGTACATGAACCACATTAAAAACACTACTGTTTTTTTTCTCCAGGTATTCAAATAACCACTGTGCGAGGCATTGTGAGTCTGCCCTCTCTGGATTCTGTTTGCTGTGTTTCCCTACGCCTCTCACTGGTCCCTGGGGCTCAGGGGGTGTTTATTACAAATGAATGTTTAATGTCTGCCTTGAAAACTTCTTGTCTGGCTTGGAATTTCTGGTTGCAGTACTCTGGACAGACCTGCACATGGAGAAGGGCCCTGTGGAGCTTTCTCTGGGCACTGAGAGTAGTTCCTTCATCTTGTGATT
This sequence comes from Entomyzon cyanotis, assembly GCA_024500445.1. Lineage (NCBI taxonomy): Eukaryota > Metazoa > Chordata > Aves > Passeriformes > Meliphagidae > Entomyzon > Entomyzon cyanotis. The sequence continues at coordinate 40,226,731 of JAKEPQ010001030.1, read as the reverse complement.
GTTTCTAGCAAGGGCTTTCTTGTCTTACTGGTTGGCAGCTCAATTGGCAGAGCTGACACCGATTATTTTGTTTGTCCTTCATTTCCAGTTAACCCCTGGTACAGGAGTTCACTGTTTTGAGAGTGAGCTGCGGAGACAGGACAGTCAAAGGACATCCCTGGCTCAGCTGTCCCTGGATATGATCAGGACAGTGTGGCAGCTGTTCAACGAAAGCAAAGCCCGAAGTGAGCCAGATGCTTCCTCCCCCTGTCTTGCTCCTGAGGTGAGGCCCAAGAGGAAAAGAAACCTTTAGTTCTAGACTCTTGTGCTGTAACATTGCACTGGCTGCTTTTACCTGGGATGGCAGCTGGTGCCTGAACCTTAGTTTTCCTTCTCACCTGCATTTAATTTAAACGCAGCTGGTTTCTGCTGTAGCTAGGAGATAGAGTGTTCTGAATGCTTTAGCAGCTTGTAAGAACTCTGGCAAACTCACTCTGAGGTGTACTTAGGTGAGGGATATGCATGCTACGTCTCTCGTTACTGACTTGAGACTCACTTGTACCTTGGAAGGGTTGTCTGATATTTTGCCTGGATGGGCTGGAGCAGTGCAAGTGTTGAGAAACCTTTCCAAGGCTGTAAATCTCAATTGCACCATCAGTGTGAGAGAGCAAGGTTTCACAGCCTCCTAAGGCTTTGTCCTTTCTCCCAGTTCCTGGGCTCACTTTCCAAGTGCCAAAAAGCATTTCTCTGATAGAAATTACTTATTCATGGTCCTAGCTTGAGCTCTGTGCAGACTGCTGAATCTTGCCAGCTGGTAGCCAGGCATTAGAGCTGACTGAAGTAATCGTAGATCATGAGCAACAACTTTCCCCAGGTGAGTCAAAGGGAACAAAGGTTTCCCTTGGAGGAGCTCTCTTTGGCTTCTTGCAGCTAGGAGCTGCTTTCTGAAGGCCTTTAAACACCTGACTCCACCAAAATGAAATATACAGATGTCCGTCCAGAGCAGCTGTCTTAGGAGCTGTGCCATAGCTGATCTGGGGAGCCTTTTTGTGTGCTTGTGTGGCCCAAGACACCAGGACAAATAATTCAGCAGAGGCTTTTTGTGCAGTTGTTTCCTTGACGTGTTTTCCTGATGGAAATACCTACCTAATTAGTTGGGATGCTGCCTTCTCTAGATTCTTGCGGACTGCTGCAGTCAAATGCTAAGTGCTAGTAAAAGCTAAAAGCTCTTATTGCCAATTGTAAGGCCAATAGGTATATATTAGTTCACAGCCTGTCTTTGTCAAGCTGTTTTTCAAGTCTTTTCTTTTTCCCTGTCTCTCAGTTTCACTGTTTCTAGGCTGGTGAAAATGCTGAATTGAAGATGTGCCATTTATTGAAACACTGAAAAAAAATTGAAGCTGAAATTACAGAAAAAAAGCACGGAGGAAGGTCAGGCAAAAGAGAAGGCCATGATTATTTTCAAGACATATCTTTGCAGGCAGCTCTGTAATAGAAAAACAGAATGCAGAGTCTTGGTTGGAAGGAATTCCAAGTTCCCAAGCCCCTGCAATGGGAGTCCTTGGGTCCCACTTCAGGATGAAACCTGAGAGTCAGAGCCCCTCTTTATTTTTCAGGCTGGTAAAAAGTTGTATTTTGGCTTCTACAGACAATTACATGACCAGGCTCAGAAAGACAGGCATATCAACATGTGCAATATTTTGGGAACACTTCTAAAACTGTGGGCTAATGAGCAAACCAGACGTCCCACCATTTATGTCAATGACTTCTAAAAGTTTTGAGAGTAGAACAGAATTTTTTGGTTTCACTTGAAACACTTCCAAAGGGCCAGGTTTTTCAGAAACAGCTAAGTATTTCTTGCCTGAGGAGGTTTGAGCACCCAGATGGAGACATTTGTACAGATGGATCCCCAAGCCACTGACCACTTCTGAAAACTTTGTGAAGCTGCTCTCCGTACATCTGTTTGGGATATGTTTATAGTCTTATTGCAGACATGGAGTTTTGCCCTCAATTTCAATGGAATTGTAGTTTCCCTTGGCATCCCTCCTTCTCTTGTGCTCAAGGCTCAGAATTGCTCCTTCACTAATTGCCTGAGTCCTCCAAAAGGGTATTGTCTGACAATACAGTGTTTTTACAACAGAAAACATTATCTCACATTTTAATAACTGTATTAATGACTGGGAAGGCTAAGGAGAGATGTTTCTTTGCTGACACACTATGACAGTGAGCCAAAGAGCTTGATTTCTGTAGCTCTCAAATGGGTGGCATCCCATTTCTCCAATTCTGGGAGATCCTTTGGAATTCACCCAGTGTAGTTGCAGAATCTCCAGAGTATTTTGTTCTGACTGTGCCATGTAATAACAGCAATTGTCCTTGATCTAAACTGCCTGAGCAGCTCCATGCTTGCAACTTCCACTATGCTATACTGTTTTTGATTACTAGCTCTTTAAACTGCTGAATGAGTGGACAGAAGAGAAAAATAGTGGGAAGGGCTGGGGGGAAAGCAGCTGATGAAAAACATTTGCAAATAGGGAAAATGCCCTAGTATTGAAAGTCCTTAAAAGCATCAGCACCAGAAAACACCAGCAAGAAATGAATACCTGCCTTCTCCCTAGTGAGTCCATTCTGATGTGCTGTAATTCTGCTGAATTCCATACAACAGAGAATAGGTATAAGGTGATCCTAAAATTGACCCTTAGCTAAGGAAACAATTTTCTCACCCCTGTGTTTCTAACATGTGCTGGAATTGCTAATACTTTTACTGGCAGTCATGTTTGTTTTGGACCATTGAAAAGTTTTGACCATTCTTAAAACTGAATTCCAGAAAAATGTCTGTCAGATTTGTTCTTTCCTGAAAGATTTGTTGTAAGAAAGTTTTTCATGTTTGTTTTTTTGGGGTTTTTTTTTGTTTGTTTGTTTTTAGCATACAGAGAGTAGAAGAAGAAAAGAAAAACATAGCTCTTATAATACAATGGTTTTTTATTTTTGTTTTCTGAGAGAAGAATAGAATGGCTATATCTCTTTCCCTGGTGTTAGAGTTCTTCCTTATCTTGTGCTGCTGTTTGTTTGGCTGATTCTGTACGTTCTTAGTTCCTTCCAGTTACTGGCTTTCTGTCATTAATAGGTGCCTTTCTGTTGTACAGAGAGAGTAAACCCTTTTGAGGCCTTTAAGATTTATGTTGTTAATAGTATTTACATTTTGGAATCTGATTCTTGGTACTTCAAAATCTAGTAACTATTTCTGTAGGGCTCAGCTCTGCCTTTACTCAATTTTCTGCCATGAACAGCCCTACTGCTCAATGATAGCATGATTTCCATCCAAGTAGGTTAAACTGTACTTCCATGTGTGGTGTATGACTTTCCATGTCCCAAGGATAATTTTTAAATTTAAATTTAAATTTTTAAATTTAAATCAGTGACTGATAGGGTGTATTTGCACTGTACTCTTCCATGGTAGTCTTTATTCAGAGGTTTAAGTTCAGTAATTTGCAAAAATGAAATGTTTATTGTGGTCTATTTGTGCCTGTGCACTGCTAGAGCTACCTCAGACTCTAGGAAGAAGCAGTTAAGGACAGCAGAAGGTTGGATACTGAGGTGATGCAGAAATGATGGGCAAGGAGACTTGACCTGCTCAGTGGGGAATATAAAGAAGGATTTGGGGGAGAGGGTGGTTTCCTCCATGTCTTGGAAACTCAACTTTCTTTTCTCTTTGCACTTGGCAATTTGATTTCATGTGCTGATCACAAGATTCATTACTTTGAAGGACCAAAACCTTTAAACAGTGTGCTAGATGTTTGGAACATGATGAAAATGCCGAGACACGTGATATATTATGGCTTTGTTGCTGTGGTCAGGAAGATTTAGGTGGAGTGGCAGGCACTGGAATGGAATTTTGCAAGATTTAACTCTTCATTTCAAGAGGATAATGGAACAACATTGCATGTCCTTTTCCATAACTGACCGTGGCCTTTTCTTTGACCTTTATCACTTGATTATGGGGTTTTGTGTGCTTTTTCCTTTTGAAATACTCCTGATAAGCCCTTTAAAATTATTGTGTGTTTCAAGAAAAACAATCAGGACTTAAGAGACATTTTTTTGGGAGTGGGGGAATCTGGAGTTTGTTTAAAGAAAGGGGCTCTGAAGAAGATAAAACAGAGATATCAGTTATGCAGAACTAATGATGCATTCCAAAGGAAAGTTGAAGAGCCATACAACTCCATGAAGTGCTCCATTCTGTATTAGCTTTTTCACTGGGAAATCTTTTGAAGGACCAGAATCACACACACGTATTATACATAAAACTCCGTAATACATGGAAGTATATTTGGATCTAACACTGCATGAGGAAGCCCATGGCATTCTCATGGAGCAAGCAAACGACACTAAATTCCCTAGGCAGGAATCAAAGCCTTTCCAAACTAACCTCATTACCAGCAGATGTTGGAATTGCTGTAATAGACATACACCCCTGCTGCACATACAGCGTGGGCTGCCTTGAATGTCTGTTTTCTTTCTACTCTTGAATGCTCCTGTAATTCTGGGCACATCCCACCCAAAGGTGTCAGTGTGCCGTCTCAGGGGAATCTGAGGAAAAAGGTACAAGAAGTAGATGAGAGCATTTAAAAAGTGTGATAGAAAACTGCCAGATTGTCAGAGCTAATAGAGTGACAGCTTGAGTATGAAAACGCAAGTGCTGTGCCACGGTATCCCAGGGATAAGCCAGCCCTTTATTCAAGGAAAGAGGAGAGAACAGCAATAGCAAACCTAAATTAACAATTCAGGCTGACAGAAAGCATCATTTCTGAGTCAAACAAGAAAGAATAACTTGAGAAACAGTTAGACTGACTGTTGTTTATGCACTACAGATATTTCAAACTCGAGAAAAACTGAGGAAGTAGTGACGCTTGTTAAACGATGATTTAAAATTATTTGAAGTAGCTATTAATATTGCAAATGCTTCTGTTAGGCAACCTGCTTCCTTGGGGCAGGTAATTTAATCCTATTGCTCAGAAGTGCAGTTGTTTTCTTCTTCCAATAGATTTAGGGCACAGAGGGCATTTGGATTAATGAGAGGCAGACATAGTGGGGAAATACTTCATTATCCTTAGCCTTTGGTAAGTCTGGGTAATTAGTGAAACATTTAAAAGAAATGTCATTCATTTCAATGCTAATTCAAAATAATTGCTTCATCTGGTAGGGCTGTCATGTGTATTGACTGATAACACATGGATAATATATGAAACATCTACCTTGGAATTACCTGCACTAGAGTGTTTCTGAGTTGGTAAACCCCATGATTAGGTATGTTAAAAAACTTCACAAAACAGCACCTGCCAGTGCTTGTTCATTTAAAGGAGGGGAATTTGGCCTCTTTGGGGCAATTTTTGGGTGTCAGCTAAGAATTCCTTGTGCTTATTTACATCAGAATCCCTAAATCTCCTCCCCATGAAAATGAGAAGCTGCAGTAGACTGTCAACTTTGCTTTTAAGGATGAACTTTACAAGCCGTAAAGGAAACAGATTTCAAGGCAAAACAGGAGAATGAGAAAGGAAGAAACAATGATCTCCATACTGAAAGGAATAAGCTTGAGGCTGAAGATGTTCTCTTCCCAGTTCATTTATTGGCTTCCTGCCTGATCTTTACTGCCAGTATCTCTCTGGATTTCTGCTTCCCATCTGTAACAAAGGAAATACTCTTTATTTGTTTAGTCAGCTAGCTTTTTGGGCAGGGAGTTCTTTTATGCTGCACACAGCAAGAAGCTTGGTTCTCTGAGGCGTCAAGAGACTCTTGTGATACGAACAGTAACAAAGGGGCAGGAGGATGTCCAAAGGCGTGTTTTGGGAAAGATGGCGGTAGTTCATGTGATTTGACTCTTGAGATGTCCCGCATGGGGCCAGGATTTGAACTTCATGACCCTGATGGGTCCCTTCCAACTCAGCATGTCCTATGATTCTACGAATTCAATAGGATCGAGGTGGTGGATTTGGCAAGTGTCTGATCATGTAATTTGATATGCACCTAGATGTGTGCTGCCTGTTCCCCGGCGCATGTTGAATAACTCTCACACACACTTACATATCTGAACTCAGGTTTCAGAGGTGTGTCAGATCAACCTGAGGCATTGGATGTGGTGACCTACAGTCGCCTGGGCACAATTTCTGTGGGAAAAAGTTGTTGTGTAGACAGACCTGTACCTTTAATTTCCAGACATTGTGACAATACTGTTTTCAGCACGGCAAAATGCATTTTGCCCATAGTCTGGTCTGTAAATGGAGCTGCATCTGGTGCTCCTGGGAATGCCAAGCCTCACATCTGATCTGAAATGCCAATGAGCCCATATGAAGCTGTTAATGTTTGTGTGAGGTTTTTTAGTCCTCATTACCAACCTGATAGAAAGATAATTCCTCAGCTGCTGTTCCAACCTGTGGGATTTTACCCACTTAATTAATTTTCTTTCTTGTTAAAAAAGATCTCTTTTTATGCACAAGGGGCTGTGCTTGACTTGCTTTTCAGAGACTCTTCTCATGTCTGTATCAAAGGCACAGAGGCCCCAGAAGTTGTAGGGTGAGCCCTAGGGGCAACATGCTTGTGGAGGCTGAGCTTGGAAATACTGCCTTGTGTTCTGAGGACAAGCTCCTGGAGGGGAGTTAAGTCTGCACAGTGGAGGGCATCCTGGTTCCTTCCCTGCTCCCCCCTTTTGTCACACTCAACAATAAAATGGAAGCTTGTGACGTGACCAAAGGATAACAAACCTCTTGCTGAATGCCTGCTGAGAGTTTAAAATGCCAGCCTACACCACCCTCCCCAGCCTTTCAGCATGTCAGCAAGCTGTCTATGTAAATAAATACACATATCAAACAATAAGCAGATGCCTTTTTAACATGCACTGTTTCAGGCTGAGATACTCAGTTCTGGTGCAGCTCATCTCAACATCTGTCAAACTAATGCCAACTCCACAGCTCCCTTTCACTTGTATTTAATGCACAAAGATTTGTGTTGTGTTAAGTAATGAGGAATTGGCTTGGTTTACATCTGTTTTGGTGTTCTTTCTGATGCATAAAATGTTAAATGGGAATGCTTTGTGTTCCTCCTGATCTCTGTGTCAGTATATAGTGCAAACTCATGTTGCTTATGCTTGATTAAGTGACTTTAAAGAACCATGTGTGTGATTGTATAAGTACACAGGGAGGAAAAAAAAAGGTCATTTGCAAAATATACCACCATTTGGGCCACAAAGCATACAAACATTGAGGTGGGGAGGAAGCTGTGATGAGGGCTAAATTTGAAAGAAAAATAGTTTTAAAAGCTAAATTCCAGCAGAATCAGTTGTGCCCCTTAAATCAAACTCAGGAGCCATGGAGTCTAAAGCCCTAGGGGTGTGGGGCTCAGTGCAGTGTTGTGGGAGTAGCACCCGTGAGCTGCCAGTCTGGGTCAGGTTGTGTCTAATCCAGGGTCTTGTCTCTGATAGCAGCCAGCCCTGATTAGAGAGAGAGTAAGATCAGGGCAACAACCAGGAGAAATTCCGCATTAAGCTTTTGTTTATTTTTGTTTTCATATTAAAAATGTATTGAGCCCAGATGACCCATAGTGCACTGGGCCTACTCCTCTTTTGAAAATTCACCTGCAGGCTGGAGGAGTGTCAGATCCTCTAGTGCTGCTGTCCACCTCTGTCCCTCTGCATCAACCCTGGAGAAGAAGCCTGCTTTTTATTTTCTTTATTCACATTTCTCACATGCTACTGCCTTTGCTCTAGTCAGATTCTAAGGAATCACATTTAAAAAAACCAAACAAACCAGACAGATTCTTTATGCAAGCAACAAGTCTTTAAGACAACTCTCTGCCAGACTTTTCTGGAGTCTGCTGAGAGAAAGGAGAATATTCCTGCTACTTGAGACACTGTCAATTTGATTACATATAAACAAAGCAGGGGGGAGAGGAGAGGCATGATCCTTCACTGGAGAGGGAGATTTATATCACCCAATATATCTTCTGTTTCATGATGTTCCTTGAATAGAGATGATTGAAGTCTCTCATCTGAGCACGCATGCACAGAAGACAAAAAATATTATTAGTGACCCCAAATATATTGGAGTCCTCTGCTTCTGATCACAGTGGTGCATCAGCTGGAATAATAATAGGGGATGAATGGGGTTTGCCTCCATGGACAGCACCGTTCTTCCATAATGGAAAGGGAAAATTGCTATGAAAGATGCTATTGAATGAGATTTTTGATGCATCTCTGTGTGCCTGCCTGTGACACTTTCCATGTTGTGGTTTCAGATCACTTTACAAACCTGAAAAAACATTTTTGTTCCCCTCACTGTCTTCAAAGGCTGGGAGTTAATATCTAATACCTTATGTCTGAAAGGACTAGGATGTATTCAATAGGATATGTTTTTATTAGGCAGCAGGCACTTTGTCCTGTGCAGGAGTTTATGGACATGTATTTTCTACATATGAGCACTTTCATCTCTCAAATACTTGTCCTTCCCCTTTAAAGACACCAGGATGTAGCTGGTATGTGTATTTGAAATGCCAGGTTGTGCAGAACAAAGAAGCTTGTAAACAAACACCCACGGGAGGACAAAGCACAGCTGAAAGCGATGAAGCAGTCCACTAGAGACATAGGCACAGAGAAAACCACAAGTACCACTTTGGTGGGCCCCTGCTCTGCTCACTAGACCATGCTGCCCCTCTACTGCACATAAGATGAATGTCCAGGGTGCAGAGCACTCCTCAGCAGTGCCCCTGTGTTCCCACTGAGCCCTCTCCCTTGTTCTGGGGAAGTGTGAAATAACACCTCTGTGGTGGGGAGCAGGGAGCTGCTGACAGAGGGCTGATACCCTGTGCGTGGGAGGAATTTCCTTTCATGTGGTCTGGTGTGACATTAGCACTTTCCAGCTGGCTTGTAGGTGGCTTTGAATCCCTGGATTGACAAATGGCAGTTCAGCTCAGTATGGCTGTCATCTTCACGCAGCATGACAGAGAAGGGAAGCTTGAGATGTCCTGCTGCAGGCCTGTCTCAGTGTCTCATGGGGCTGCTGGGTGGAGTTGCTGTGAAAAGACCTTCTCTCCCAGCTTTTCATCTTGATCCTGAAGGAGGTCCTATGCATTGTGATGCAGAGGGGTCAGAGATGCTGCCTGATGTTGCATATGGACAGTTGGCAATGGCCCTGGGATGCTGGAGTAACTGGGAAGGGCAGGGGATTTTGGCTTCAAAAGAAAGCAAAGCAGCAAGGTAGACTAGAGAGGAGAGAATTAATATTATGAAATGGATTTACATGGCGCCATCTTCATATCTGAACTGGAGCTGTCAGGGCGAATGAGATCCAGACTCGCTGCTGTTCTCCAGAGAGCAGCTGTTATGGAGCAGTCGCTCAGTTAAAGTGATGGCTCCACCTCTGTGCCCCATGTCTGGCTGATTTCTGCAAGTAGAAAACAGACACAATCTGGCATGATCCCTTCTCCTCTCCCACTGGCCTTTCATGCCTTTCTGCAGCCTCTGATTTACCTTCTTTTGTTTGCCTCATTGCCTTGACCACTCATTGGTATCTTCCTCCCACCCCTAGCAGCCTCTCAGCTCCATCACCTTGCCCTCTTTTACATCCGCAGTCATTTCTGGCTCCCTCCATTCAGAATAAGTTGCACTGTAATATCTCTCCAATAGGTGAACATGTGTGTGCATGTTTGTGGCATACAACGCAGAAAGGGATGTGTGTGTGTGCTAAACATTTAACTGCCTATGTTTCATCACACACTACTCCATCCTCTGTTCTGGAACTTGCCTTTTGGGGACTCCCAGCACCTCTTCTGGGGCGTGACTCTGCCTTCTGGTCAAAGCCCTTCTCTGGCCAGCCTAATGAACTAGAAAGTAAGGAAGAAGATTTCATCTTTAGTCTGAACCTTAACAGTGTCTTCAGGGTCGCTGCCAGATGCTGCCCCTGACTTTCTTCAGGTGTACAAGAAAGAGATAGTCTCTACCTAAGCAGGAGCAAGTAAAAGAAGGTGGCAGTCTTCTCCTCAGGCCCAGTATATGTCTTATGTATTTTCCTTGCTGTTTCTACAGGCTGACCAGCTTCAATCGCAGCACTAGAGACCTGAAGCAAGGATCCTGACGGATGCGTGTTCAGTACAGCCTGAATTCTTGAGGAGAGCAAGCATTTCCCTGAAAGTCTGTCCCCTCAAAGCATCACACAGGTAAGACTGACTGCTCCTGATGCTCAGGCTCAACTGCTGCTGGGTCTGGGCACATTGCATTTGATTGAACTTTTTCTGTTCATTTGGCCCAAAAGGGGCTTTGTCACCACTGCCTGCCATGTCTGTAGGGGTGAAACTTTATAATGTATTTACAGCATGGTGAATGTTTTTCAGCAAAAATGTACTTTCACAGGGCCAAGACTGCTCATATGGGTGAGATAAATATAGGTTAAAAGCCTGGGAGGACTGTGCTGAAAAAAGAAAAATGTTACATACAAGGTATTAATAAAACAATACTTAGATCTCCTGTTCTAAAATAATTTTATATTAGAAATTACCTTAATTTAAACAAAAAACTTATTAAGAAAAAGGAACAAAGGAATGTATGTTGTAGGGAAGAGGTTAAGCAAGAAATTAACTTAATAATGTAGTTTTCAACCAGGAAAGATGTATCAGATCATCCGTAAGTGAAAAAAACAAACACAAAAGCCTTGCAGTTCTAATTGCTATGACTCATGGAAACCAGATCTAGAAAAAATGAAGCCCTTTAGTCCAAACTCTTAATCCCCTACTAGTGTGTAACATCGTTCCCAGCAGCGTCTACCATTCCTGATTTAAATGATGGGATTTTCCCTGTCCCCTTGGGATACTATTGCACAGACTAATAGAATTAATCTGCTTACTTCTCTTTCAACCCCTGACCACTGCAGATGCAATTAGTAGTAGGTGATGGGAGGATTCTGTTTCCTATGCTGTATTATGAAGGCTTAGGGCTGTATTGTGTTAAACCAGACATCAGTTGCAAGTGTGTTTGCATGAGTGTGGCTTATCTGTCAGTGCTCATTACAGCCCCATAAACGTCTCTGAACTGCATTTCTCAGACTTAGAAGCTTTTCTACAACCGTAATTCAGGATCTGATAAGGCACAGACTAATGTATTTGAATGCCTGTGAGAAAGATAGTGTGATTGGAAACTAAAATGAAACACAAAGTCATATGCTGCCAGTGCTAGAGACTCTCAGAGGCAATTTACTTCTGTGCTTCTGGAGCATTCTGTGGTCTCCAGCTTTTCTCTCAGACAATTTGATAGGATGAAATACCTTTTTGCTGTGTGTGGTGCTGCTAGAGGTACCACTGCACCTTTCCATCTGTGAATCTCAGGCTTGTCCTAGACGAATGCTGTGGGCTACTGCTAATGTTTACTGAAAGACTCCAGTCAAATAAGCAGATAAAGTCAAATAAATTGGACCTAGAAAATCATAGTGGGTTTTATTTAGTTAATTCAAGTACAGCTTCTTTCTGTGACATTTCACCTGTTTTTCTTCTCAAATTTGGAGAAGTTTTGATATGAAGGACAATTAGTTTCTAAAGCACATCAGTGGAGTTTTGACAGGGTTATACCTGGAGAGTACAGCAAGAGCTGAGCTGTACAAACTCCTTGTGTGACACTTGGATTCATCCACTTCCAAAATGAATTAAAAACAACACCCTAATATGCAACTGTAATACAACTGCTATTGGATGTGTGAAAGAGGCTTCAATGTGAAATGAAGCCTGGGGTCCTGAAAAACTGGGCATGTGCCAGTCTCACACATGGGCTGTGTCCCTCGGCACTGAAGGAGAAGGTTACAATCCTGTTCCTCCTCCCTTCCAATAAATCCTGGCTCTAATGTACCATGGCTTTTCTGGAGTATTTCCTCAAACAGAAAGCCTAAATATGATCTTATCCACTGGTCCAGCCTATTGTTATCAAGATAAGTTAATTACGCTTATTAAAATTGGACTAGATTGCCTGTGTTTTTCAGATCCCAAATTCTTAAACACTAAAGATTGCAAAGTTTTGATGAGCTCAGTGAGTCCTGTGCTAATTTGCCCATTGTTTTTAATCACTTGAAACTCTTTTCCAGTTTGGTGCTTGGCTGCTTCATGTGGTTTTGTAATGTACTTTAAAGGATGGGGAGGTGAAGACTAAAGCGAGGGGTAATGATCTGTAGCACTTTGGATCATCTGCAGGTTATGCTCCCTGTCCCTGTTCTGCCAGTCAAGCTTTATTCCAGTGAAAGTGTCAGTAAGCCCAAGGCAGATGGGTACTGTTTCTCCTCTACTCTTTGCTTTTTCTTTACTCTGCAAGTTTATATCGCTACTCACTTTTTAAAAGCTTTGCATTAGCTGGGGGGCTGTGAAGTAAAAGGCATGCTTTAAATACAGATGCTGGTGATAGTCCTTTCAAAAGCTGCATTTCTCAAGCTGGGAGCAATTGACCCCTTTCAGTGCAGTCACAAAGAAATCCAAGAGGAAATGGAGGGTGAGGGCCAGCAGGGAATATATATATATAATTTTTTCACCCAAGTCATCTACTTACTCCACCCCCTGCCAAGCTGGCTATTGTTTCTGCCTCCACATGAGATACCAGTGACCATATATGGAAAATGGCATAATGCTACATTCTTTCTAAAAATTGATTTTTACAGTTGCTCCCCCCCCCTCCCCCCCCCCCCCCGCTGAAAGTTGTAGGTTATGGAACACATGTATACCATTTTGGGCTGTGCAAAAGACTTTGTTATATCAATTCAGGTGATGAGACAAAGCAGCAACAGCAAACTATGAGGTCCAGCTACTATGACAGGAGCGAAGGATGTTGCATTTTCCTGCATCTTGAACTTAGAAATAATGAGTAATAATTATTATTATGGTTTTGTTTGAGTCATTATTATGTTTTAATGATTATGGATTTGTTTTCTCACTTTTTTTTCTTGCCTCAAGAGGATGCTCAGGCCATGGGACAAAAGCACAGGGCACCCCTCTGTGTCCCTTTTCATTCCCAATCTATTCATATATGTTTGCAGCTGAAGCGCTGAGTGAGTGGCATGTGCCAGTTTGGGCCAGCAGCTTCCTCTGCTCTGTTGGATGACCAAGCCCACTGCTGATGATGGACACGGCTCCATTATCCCAGTAGGCAGCTGAAATATTTGAGCCTGCAGGAGGTGAGGCTGAGAGCAGCAATATTTTGAGGGTTGGAGTTTTTCTGTGGGTAACAGGGGTCAGTCTAAACATGCGCCAGCTCAGGAAAAGGAGTCATCAAGTTTGGGATTTTTTCCTGGTGCAACTGTCACTTGTTGATGAACAGAAACTGCCTGCTTTTCTGAAATAAGTCTGAACTTCAAAAGCGTCCACTTAGCAACTTCTACAAAGGAACAGCTGGAGCAACATGAGCACAAAGAAGGCTGAGTCCCCTGACTCCAGAAAGCAGAGGCAGAGCCTGCAGTGGGAAAAGCATAGGTCTTGAAGCTAGGAAGAAGATAGCTCTTGGAGAGGAACAAGTGTGTGCTTGTGTATTTGAGCATATGAGTAGGACACTCTTCCTCTTGCGTCCTCTTGTAGCCTCTTCAATTGGGATACAATCTTTAGTTGTGCTTCCTATGGTTGCCATCACTGCTGACTCCCTGTGATGGCCTGTTGATTGTCCCTATAAAAATCTGTTCAGCAACTGATAATGCTGCAAACTTGTTAAAAATTAAAGCAGACAAAACCCAATTCCTTTTTAGAAAGAAGCAACAACAAATTTTGAGGTCCATTTACCACAATCATGTCACAATACTCAATCTGTGTTATGCTGAGGTGTGATTACAGAAGTGGAAAAAGGGAAAGTACTTTCTATAAACATTTTTTTTTTCAGAATATTAATAATTCCATATTATTATGATGATTATCTGTGTATGCATTGACAATATACACTTTTCTCTTTTTAAAATGCCAGAGAGTTTGACAACTTTTGAAGAAACTGCAGTTTTGTGAGAATGTAGTAAGGACTTTTTAAAGGTTTGGTGCTTTTGCCTGTAAATGGAGGCTGCATTGACCAAAGGAGTTGGATATCATACTGAGAAAGTTTCAATTTTCTTTAATTTTCCTTTTGACTGTGAATTAAATTGTTTGAAGAAGCTGTGCTACTCTCAAATATCTGCAAAATTAGTCTCCAAGAGAATCTTCCTGTATGATAAATTGTGCTTGTACTAGAGACACTACTGAGCAAGCCTTCTGTGCTTAACTTTACTCTGGCCTTGAGCTGGCACCAGTAGAGCAGGGGAATGTGCTTAGGTAGCTTTTTCTTCATGAAAGGCAATTTGGTGCGTCCTAGATGCTGTCCACTGTGGTGTCAAGACAGACACCACTCACAGTGAGCAGTGTGGAACGATGCAATCCCCCATGTGCTCGGTTCTCAAATTACCAGTGAGGCGGTAAACGACTTTTGACACGTACATGGCTGGCGTGGAACATCTGAGTTAACACTGCACAGACAAATGAGATGCTCCTGGCCCCACAGCCATTGTCCCAAGCTCCCTGCAAACTCCCAGCCACGTGTTTTGGTCACAGCCTGCTCCCATTATAACTCTCCCAGGAGCTGCGGTGGCCAGCGTTTGTTGCGTGCATGTGCTCTGAGCAGCGTTTGGGAACTTGGCTGGTAGGGAGATTTCAGCTCTTCTGCTGTAGGAGGTGTTGTAAGGGAGCTCATCAGGCTGTAAGTGGCTGCTGACAATGTGGCACTTGTTTGCCACTTCTGTCTCTTATGGCCCTAGAGCACTCAAACATGGCTAGAGCTGATTCTGCCAGCAGTGGATTGATCTTTTCAGAGGTACTGCCCCTGGGACTTGGAGCTGATCCTTCTGGTGTTAACTGTCGTGCATGTGGCAACTGGTTTTGGCTGTGCCTGTTTGCCTGTGAAGTTGGGAGCTTGTGTAACATGGAAACAATCATGATGGAGGAAGAAAGACATTGTCATTAGAAATATATCTCTAACAGTTCCTGTCACTTAGATCTAATACTACAGAGTAATTTAATGCTTTTTTTGGCTGACTATATCATGGGTGAAGTGCTTTGTCAAGAGAGAATGGGGTTTACCCAATGTGACAGGATGGGAAAGCAAAGCTGCCTTTTATTGCTGTGCCACATCCTGGGTGGAGTGTCTGAGATAGGGTGTCACCAAGAATGGCAGCGAAGGCTTTGCATTGCTTATTTTGAGACCTACAGCAGTACATTTGCTTTTGATTTGCGAATTTTGAAAACTATTCAGTGAAGCTGGGGACTTAGTTTAAAAGTTGCTAGAACTGTTCTCTCACCGTAGAGATTTCTCAGGAAACAGATATGTAAGAGGGGTATATGTGCATGTATTTGAGGCTTTTATTCTTGAGCTTATGAGTAAGAGCTGGGATCAGTGAAAGGTGATAACTACTAAAATGAGTAATAAGGATAGTATTACCCTCTAAGTAGTGAAGTGGGTTTGGGGTGTTTTGCATTCAATTATTAGCTCTGTGCCTACGCTGCATACTGACAGTGGAAAGTAGTTTGATTCCTCTCTGCCTTTCTTCCGCATCTATATAAAGATGCTAATACAGCTGATAAGCTTTTTCTTGTAGGAAATGTATTTTATTTTGTGTAGAAACTAGCTTTGTGGAACTTTGCATTTGTTTTCAGAGAAACCTGAAGGTGAACAAGTTTTAATTCTGGAGGGTTTATCTTGATATTTTTCCCCTTTGTTCCTCCTTTCTGTGACAAAACAAAAAGGAGGAAGGGAAGGAAAAATCAAAGAAGTAATCCAGAAATTCCCTCTCCTCACTTGTAAAATCACACATCGAAAACTTTCTATGCATCTTGCATTAAAAAGAAAATAAATTGAAAACTGGTTGATTTTTAAATTTGCAGAGTATGAAAAAGATTATTATTACTCTTGAATGCCCTGACCCATTTTAAAGCTGAGGTTTCTTGTTTGCACTGATGCATTTGTTTAGTGCCAAATCTTGAGAGCTCTTTTAAGAGAGGAGCCTACACATAGGTCAGCTGCTGGACAGGCTTGTGCACATTAAAGATAATGATAATCTAATGGCTGGTTTGTTCTTTGTAAAATGACTCATGCTCTGGTTACCTTCTAATGGATGTGAGTTGCATCCTTGGCAGACATTACATTTGTTGACAGTTGTTGGCAGGTAAGAAAGTAGGAGCAGCCTTGGACATGCTTGTGCTGGACATTCAGGGCTGTTTCATCAGAAGCATGTGGCAGGAGTGCTAAGGTAGAGAGGACATGTGGGCATTTCATGGCTGCATGACATGGAGTGGGATATAATGGCAGTGCTCTGCTTGTATTTTAGCTTCCAGTGCCCAGTCTTGAGCTGGACAGGTGACTGTCTGCAGCTGTTCCTTCTCTGAAAAAGTGGAGTACAGCACACGTAGGGGTGGACCAATACCCCCAGCAGCACGTGCAAATACAAATATATTTCAAAGAAATATGCTTAGCAACATAAACTTCCTTTTTTAATCACTTGTGAAATGTTTATATTCAAATGCCCTATCACTAAGGAGGTGCTACTTTCCAGATGGGCTTGTAGCACTGTCTCGACATTTTAAAGTATCTAGGAGTTTTAACAGGCTCTGTCCCTCCCTGCAGCATGGCATGAGCCAACCCCTGAGCCCAGATGTATGGGAGGAAGCTTTTCCTGTGGGCTGGCTTTCTGTAATTGCCACCTTGATCTGTTTCTGGCACCCTTTCCTGGCTACTGTTAATGACAGGATATTAGAGTTTGTGGCTATCTGACCCACTGGTTTCCCCGTGTTCTGCAGCAGGGTTACCAGGCTTGGGTATTCCTTCCGGCTGTCTGGGTAGCCCTTGCTGCTGCTGTAGAGACACAGTTGGACACTCAGTGCAGTATAAAGGACATGTTTGTCAAGGCAGAATTTGTCACTGACTCCTCAAACTGACCTGGACCATTTATAACATTTCTGGCTGCAAAGTATATCCAAGAGTACATTCCAAGAAAGCTAAAAATAATATCTTCAGTTTTAACTTATTTCTCCCACAAGGATTCAGTTAAAAAGAAGGAAAGAGACCCGTTTGTTCTTTTTCCCTCCATGCTAAAGTGTTCAGCTCTCAGAATGGAGCTATAAGTTTATCGCAAGTTATTGGCCTGTAAGTTGAGTTGGCTTCGTGTATGGATCACGTTACTGGAAAGTGTAATTATTTGCCAGGACTGCCTTTGCTTTTCCTTTTCCCTTTCCATCTCCCAATTCTGTATGTTATCTGGTAGCAGCACTGAAGGCCAAAGTCTCTCTGAACTGATTGGAACCAGGAGTTGGCATTCCGCTATCCTGGATCCTTCTGCCAAAAGCCAGTGTTCAAAGACTGTGAGTACAGACTACTTACAAGAGCACAATTTATGGTTGTTTAAAATAGCTGAAGATCAGTACAGCAAAGCTCCGATTCTCCTAGAGACTTAGTATGACCACGCGGTGGATAAAGTTGTATATATGCCACAAGTCATCTCAGGAAACAGGGATAAGTGATGGTGACTTCTAAAAAGCAGTGATAGAATGTTTTTTGGTTTGTTTTTTGTTGGTTTTTTTCCCCAAGATGTAGTTGGAAATAGCTCATTTGGAAAATTTCAGACTAGCTAGATGTAAATGTAAATCCAGATGTTTAGGACTAGCAACATAAATCCTCAGGGGTACTCAATAGTCCTGAGTGTTAAATGTAGAAAGTTAATCCCAAACTGCCACCTGAGCTGCTTGGCGTCTTGGTCTTTTGCTATGTTTTTTCTATTGATCAAGAGTAGTGACAATTGATGAAAAATCTAGTGTTCTGATGGTTCTTTTCTTGTGAATAGAAAATCAGCTGTGCATATCAAGTCTGCAAATCACATCTGTCTACTAAATAATTTGTATGAAAGACAGAAATTACACAAACTTTTATATCCAAAAATGTTCACAGAGGCTGTACATCTTCAAAAAATCAAGTTAAAATGAAGCAAATAGATTCAAGCAACAGTAGGGCTATATCTATATCTATCTACATCTATCTATATCTATATCTACATCCAATCTATATCTATATCTATCTATATCTATCTATATCTTTGTAAACATTAAAATATTTACTTCCAGGTTTTTTTAATGCAATATATTTTTGGTTTAGAAATGCCAAAGCTGATCCTTTTAACGTCTAAAAATTAAACCCACATTTTCCTATTAAAATTAGATCCAAGCATTTTATAAAAAGAGGTTTTGGGTTGTTCTGTGTGATGGGTTTTTTTGGGGTAGTTTTGGGTGTTGTTTTAAGTTAGAAAATATAAAACCATAAATTTTCATTTTAGATTAAACAAAACTTTGGGGAACTACTATGAAGAAATACCTTTGTATTGTTTTGTTTTAGAAGAAAACTCCTCCAGTTCAAACTGAAGCAATTCTTCCCATCTGGTTTGTTTTTTAATTTTTTTTTTTGTTTTGTCATCCAAACAACAGAATCTTTTGATCATCCTGCTATGTTCTTTCTGGGCATACTGATGCAGAGTAATTTTTGTTTGTTTGTTTGTTTGTTAATATAACATTTCTTTTTGTGCCCCATTTCTGAAAGAGTTTGGGGCTTGGCTGGCAGGAAAATGACCATTAGGGCATTACTCTTCCTCTGCTGATGAGTTGCTTTTGCCACTGTTAGTGGCAGGGAGCCTGCCTGCCATAGTTTTTCCTGTTCCTGTTTTCCCATCCACCTCAGTGTTATTGAATACTGTCAGCTGCAAGTCAAGGAATAAGGCATGAATGCTCATTGTTATCACTAAATGATTGCTTTGCTAATTCTCTTTTATTGCGTCCGAGTGACTTGCAGCTGAGGATTAAAATAACTGCCTTCAGCACCAGCGGTGGGCTCTGTTTGAAACCTCCAAAGGGCATTGTTTATCTTCCCTGTATCCCTTGTACTCTGCCTTCCCCAGATGAGCAGCACTCTCCTCCCCATCCCAAATGATTCTATGACTGAGGAATGTTGGACAGATACCATTACACACATAGTAGAGGTGCTCCCAGATTTGGGGTTTGAGCTTGATTTAAAGGGGAGGAGAATGGAAAGGAAGGGAATGTTTTTTTTTTAGTAGAGACCCTGGCTGTAGTGCTTTGCAGAATTGTTTTAAATACGCCTCTCAGGCAGGGAGGTCTGTGGTGCAAGCGAGCTTTTCAAATGTTTCCATGCAGTGCTCAGGGCTTCTGTCCCAGGCACGTACTTCATTATTGCTTCGGGGAAAGGCATTCTGGGAGTAATCAATCAGCATTGCTCTGGGTTTCTTCTCAATCAGAGCTCCTCTGATGTGTCTTTTAGTGCTGCTCATTTTGGTTTTAATTTCTGAATGAGGGATCGATTTGCACAAAATAGCACCAGGCAGAGAGTTGGTTTTGCAATGGGTGAAAGCATCTGGCCTATTTTCTCCAAAGCTCTTAAAACTTTATTTAACATTGTAGCTCCTGAGCAGCGGTAGGGCTTTGCTGAAGTATGCTCTGAAGGTCTCAGTGATTTTCTGGCTCAAAATTAAGTTGTCCCTGTGGATCTGTGGTGTCACCTCTGATCTGGAGCATTTCTTATTTCAGAAAGGACCCCTGTGCTTCATTTCTACAGTTGTGCCATATCACTGACTTGCCCCTTTATCCTTCTTCTATCCTACACCTACTGTACTCCCAGATTTTTTTCTGCAACTCTTCTTGCTTTTGCTGAGACAGTGCTGAAAAATAAACATATTGGGAAGAGAAAAGCTGTAAAGAAGGCTTACATGGTTCAAGACAGCTTTTATGTGCATAAGAATTTAGGGGAGAAAGCTGGTTTGATTTAAAAGATAGAAAGCTTTGCCCTTCCTTTATCAGTGGGTGAACTCAGATTGAAATCCAGGACACCTGGTACTGAGGTCCCACCTCACACTTCTGGCTTAAGCAAATTGTTGTAAAATTGGTGTATCTGGCTGGGGTAGACACAACCTGCACTGCAAAGGATGGAAATTGCATGCCCTGAATTAATCTCCTTGAGGACATCTGTATAACATGCACTTAGGCCAGTACTTTCTGATGTTCCCTGTCATTGCTCACAAAGGAGAAAAGAAGGACTGTACTTATTTTCCCCCAGAGTTCAACTGGAGTTGAAGGGAGGTAGTTCTTTACCTCCCTTAATGAGTAACTTCATACTGTGCTGTCTCCTACAATAACAGCTGTCATTGCTAGAAGGCAAATAAGCTATTTGCCAAGACAGTGAGGCTGTATAAGTTGGTAAGAGGGCAGGGAGCTGAGGTTGCAGCAGGAGTCATGAGAATTCCCAAGCTCCTAAGAGTGCTCCCGATTTTATAATTTCATACACTTCTAGGCAGTGTTTGTTTAATGTTTCTAGTTACAGTGAATGGAAATAAAAATCCTGACTGGATAGTGTATTAGTACTGCCATGATGATGAAGGTTAGGCTACCTGGTTATTTTTCTGTGCAGTGCTGTGCCACAAATTATGTTCATGGCTAATAACCTCAAATGCTGACACAGCGTCAAGTAAGGCAGGAAAGGGCCATGGTGACCCCTTTTTCATCCTAGACACAAGGTTTCTTTGGATTAAGTCTGTCTTGGATCAGAGCATCTTCATGCAGCAATTTGTCATACTTTTTTCTGTTCATGACCATTCTTCCCTGTGTATCTTGCAATTACATAAGGTCCACATGGCAGCTTGAAGGACTGTTTAGAAGGCAGGTGAACACTACAGAAGCTCTATGAGTGTATTTTCAGTTCTTTGTCAAATAATTTCATCCTCTGCAATTTGTGTTTTGAGTATCAGTGGCCTGTAGATTATCTGAGAATTGAAGATGCTTAGGGATCAGCATATATATACATCTATAACTTATATATATCTGTAATTTTCTTAGCTCATGGTGTTCTTTGGTCTTTTGTCACATACGAAATCTCTGTCAGACTGTCCCAGTCTCTGTCAACATCAGCTGAAGCTGGAAACTGAGTGTAACAGGGCATGGTGAGTAAACCTGCCTGAGGCACCGTGTATGAAATCTGGATGCCACTTATTCTTTACTGATGAAGAACTTTTTGTAAATATAAGGATTAATGAATCATCTGTTCTCAACTGATCTTTTCCTTCCACAGATCATCTCTGATGCCTGTGGTGTGGGTGCATGTCCATTAATCATGACATTGGTAGGTTTTGCCTAGCTGAAACATGATTCCAGGGATTGAGATTGCTGCCTATATGTGTCTAGTAAATCTGGAAAATTCCTGCAGTAGAGAGAGGTGTACCTAGGTGAGAACATACACAGAACTGAGAAAAAAAAAGAGGACGTCACAGGAAGTTTTGCACCTTCCCAGTGAGCAGTGCTGGGAAAGCAGGCAGCCCCAGGGGGACCTTGGAACATGCTTTCATTGACAGAAAGTAGTTAGGGATCTTGCTTTACTCTCTGCCTTTATTCTTTACAATTGGAAAAGCTCATTCTATCCCTCACTCCATGAAGTCTGGGGAGGTACCTGTCCCAGCTGCTCCTCCTGTGCATTATTGAGGTTTGCAGAGCCTCAGGGATGCCTGTTGCCTGGATACAGGGTAGACCTGCATCTCAGCCCCCCAGCCAGCTTTTCGAAAGCAGAGGTTGTGGGGGGAGAGGTGGGAAAAGTAATCTCTGTGCACTTGGAAACAGGAGCACAAAGTCCACCTGATGCAGTCCATAAGCTCAGAGTTTCCTTTTACTTTCTATCATTATTATTATTATTTATCATTATTATTGATGGGAGAGAAGTGCAACCCAGCTGCTCAGCTCAGAGATCTGAGGGCTCCCGCAGGGTGAAGCGCTTCGTGCCACTTAGAAAACCAACCATTGTGCTGTCTGTAGCGTATGCACTTTATTTTACATGCTTGTTCTGAGCCTCCCGCTGCTGCTCACACTACAACTGCTGACAAGTAGCCTTCCTGGCAACATGGAATCAAAGCATGTGAGTTAAGACCCCAGGAGTACAATATGAAGAAGGCACTGACTGTTGAATATTTAAAATAAATTATTTCATCTTAAACATGAAAATGCTCTTTGCAGTTCATGCACATCACTGGTTGGTGACAGTGACTGGCCAAGTCATGCATTATTCTTGTGTTCAGAGGGACTATGAACAGAGCAACAACTTTCTCCTCTCTCCCTTGCTGGGCACATGAAAACTCATGTTAGCTCATGTTAGCTCCTGCTCATTGTTAGCAGGATGCCCTGTTGTACGGGTTGTGTGTAAATGTCTATGCACTTCACAAACTGGGAGTAGTTAAAAATAATTTTTAAGCTCAGCTAGTTTAAATTTGGGTAGTTCATATTGCAGTGCTACGGGTTTTGCTGCATACATCTGTAGAGCATTGTGCTATTTCAAACAGCACTTAGGAACTGTGTCAGTAGTGGTAATTAACTTTTAAACTGAAATGGCATGAAAGATCTCAAATAATGAATCAGGGTCCTCTTGCTCAAAGCACAGTCAATTTTCATGACAGAAATACTACCTGATCTAAGAATATGTACATTCAAGGGTAATATGTGAAAACAAATTAGTATAATGAAGTGTGTGTGGAGGGGAAATGAACACCTGAGCAAAGTCACATTGAAGATTGGCTCATCTTCTTTGCTGAATGAAGACTGCACCAAACTTTGAACTAATATTAGAAACAAAACTGTTAGAAGTCTGAAAACCTGAAGGGTTTCAAGACAAAGAGTAGAAGGTCAGGAAATGTGGAGCGATTTTTTCTAGGTCTTTAGAAAATATTATTTATGAAGGTATTTGCATCTCTGCAAAATGAATGCAAATGATTGACGACACAAGCGTATTGTTCTGATGTAGTAGTCCACACTTTGTATTTCTATTTTCACATGTATGAAGAATGTCAGAGGATGAAAGATGGGGCTCACTGAGACTTCCTGTGAGGCGACTGTTGAAAGGCTGGGCTGAAGGTGAATCTGCTTTGTCTTGGCTCTGTGTGCGTGTGTGTATAAATATACATATATACATACATATATATGTATGAAAATATGCACACAAAGCCACTGATTGTCAGTAAATAACTATTCACAGAAGCCTGGTATCTATTGTAAGTAGAAATGACAAACCCTTCTCTCTTTGCTGAAGGTGAAGTTAGATGTAAAATTGCTATACTTTGGTACAGTGATTTTGTCATATAAATTGTTTATTGCTCTCTTCCTCTTGTCTTCATGTGTTTTCAGGTGTTTTATCAGATTGTTTGCTTAGGTAAACCAAGTATATGCTTATTAGGGGTATCAATAAAATGTCATCTCTTAATCAAATTTTAGTATCCCGACAACCTGTTGGACTAAACACATTACACCATATAAATTTTACTGTTTAAAATAGAAACTGCAGCCTTTTCTCTTCCTTGATTTTTTTTTTTTTCCTAGTAGAGACAATGTGCAAAAGGACTGTGTAATTTCTGGAGTGAAAATTGGATGGGAGGAGTGAGTGTGCACCCTGGTTCCTGCTGAAATGGAGAGTGGAGTAACATTTTTGGGAACCATATTAGTATCAATGAACTTGAAAAGACAGTGACAAGAATGGAGATTGAAATTCTTACCTCTGTTCAAAGATCTGTGTGAATGACAAGGCTGGGCTGAACACCAGTTTTGTTGAGAGTGTAAGGAATTATCACTATTCAACTACCTCTACTGGGGAAAAAAAGGCCATAGGGGACAAATAGCTATGGAACTGCAAAAAATTCTGATTGAAATTTTATTTGAAAGTTCTAAACCAGAACTATGCCACACCACCTTCTCTTCTAGCCAAGTGATAGTAGTAACTGGAATAGGAATTAAATTGAACATGTGCTGTATTGCAGCACTGGATTAAAAAAAACCAACCCAAACCCCAGAAATTTATAAAACCAAACCTAATTTCAAGTTTTGTTTCAAATAAATGTTGGGAAGGTTTTTTTCCCACAGCACACGCAACAGGTAGATCCAAAATATATAAAACCTATTAGTCTAGTCTCAGATTTTTGTTTAGTGACTCCACAGGTACAGTCTGTGTTTACCATTTCATTGAGCTTCAAATCCTTTGGGGAACTAAAAATATGAAATAGGCCAAAATGCAGTGCCAAAAGAAGTGTAATTATTTTTCTAAGGTTAAACAATTAACCCCTCTTTCTAAATTTAGCACCATACAAAATTGAAAACTTAAACTAATGAAAGGGAAATGGTACAGGATTAGTAAACTGCTGTCTTACCCTGCAGCTGTGGGACATCAAAGATGCATAAACCTTCACATTCTGCTGCTTTATTGAAAATGCTCTCGTATCCTTCAGAGTGTCGTGGAAGGGATGGGATGTTACAGCTGTGTTTGGACAGAGCCCCAGTGCATTTTGCTGGTGTTTCATGACATTGCAGAAGCTTCTTTTGCCCCTTATTGATTTTTATTGTTGTTCTTTTGAGACAATTTGCCTGAAAAACAGAAGGTCTTGGTTGCCTTCAGTGTGACTTACGTGATGATGATGAATTAATGCAGCAGAGACATCATGCACATACATTTTGAGTTTGTTTCACTGAATTAATTTTTTTACATGACTATGACAGTGCATCACCTTTCAGATTCAAAGTCACCCTCAAACCACTGATTAGAGGAAAATAATTAGGATTGAATGATAAATTCCAATTCAACTGCAATATGCATGAGTGTTTGTTTAAAGAAGAGCCAACAAAAAGAATCTTGGCTCTGAGGATCACCAGGAAAAGGCCTCTTTATATATTACGGCCATGTAGCAACCAACTCCAGTGATGACTTGCTGGAAGTGACATGTCTGATTTATTGCCCACTGCAGCTTTGAGAGTGTTTGCAAACTGAAGTGTTATGGTTAGGATGATTACAATTGGAGTTTATTTTATTTTAGAGAGAGAAAAAAAAATGTATTTTTGTGGCTCCTGGATGTAGATTACTTCAGTGGTTGCCTTTGGTTCTTAAGACAGCCTGGGCTGCTTGCTGTCATATGCCCTTTCCCTGCCAAGGGAGCTGAGGCTGATCAGTGGGAGGAGAGCATCCCTTTGGGATAGCACAGGGGTAGCCCTGACACAGGGCTTTGCCAGAGACAGGTAGATCTGGTAGGGAAAAACATTACACTGTTACCCTGGGTTAAAGTTCTGAGGGGATTGTTGGGCTTCTGCACTCACAGAATTTTTCTGCTTTTTCTGCTATATCAGTAAGTCTGCAGCTGGTTTTGTTTCTGCCTCTCTTAAGCATGGGTTTATCAGTGCATTGCAGTTGGAGAGAATCTTTCAATGTCCACTCAGAGTGCTCTGTGGAAAATTCTAAGATCTAACTGGTTAGTTCTTTTATATACTATTCACTATATTACTATTGTTCCTCCTAAATTCCCCAAATGCTTCCTTACTTGTACACAATGGAATCACAAGTGGCCTTTTGAGCAGGGACAATTCCAGACCCCAAAGACAAGGAACTTTAATCTGTGTAGACCATTGCATCATCTTTAAGTTAGAGTTGTGTAAAAAAGGTGTGTTCTGTGTCATTTATTTTTAGGCCAATACTGGCTACTAGGTTGCTTGTGTTTTCTGGTGAGAACTGGGAAGACCAGGAATGTCAGCCTGAATCTTCTGTGTCCCACATTAGTGCCCCATTGACCACACCTCTGGCTATTTCAAACAGTCTCTCTTGTTTTGATTAGAAGTTCCATCCTAGATTCACAAAAACATCACAAAATGCCTGGGTTTGCATTTTAAAACAAATTGAAGCAGTAAATGTCTCTTCCCAAACTGAAAGAAATTCTCAGCTGACAGGTTCAGGCTTCATCTGGAAGATGTAACATGCTCTCAGGAAATCCATGATATTCCATCATGTAGAATGATAGGAAATAGGGGAGTAGTTTCCCCAAACTCAATACCACCAGTAATGCTGTCCAGACAGTTGCATTTGCAGAGGGTTTGAGTTCCATTTTGTGTAGTATCAGAAGCTAACCAGCTGTTCATGTATCAGTGGTTCATATGTCAACACCCCTAGATAAGCATAAGATTTTACTGTGCAAAGTCCCACTTGCACACAGTTTGCACTAGAAGGCAGTCTCTTTTTAGCTAAATAGAAAAATTAACCTGTGAAAGTGGGTTGGCTTCAGAATGCAAAAAGACAAAGATTTCAAGTGAGAAAATACATCTCAGAGCTCATGTTTTCAGTTTCTGGCTAAACTGTCTTACAGAAAATATTCAGTTCAAACCTTTTTCTATTGTTTCTGAGTAAAAAGAAAAAAAATCCAGTGAGAGCAAATTCCTTCAGACATGATCCATCGCTTTGTGCTACCTCTATTGCCAACATGGGTTTGTGCTTTGCAGAGCCCTGGATGAAATTAACTGGATATCCAACACGACTAGAGAACATCCTCACTATGTTAAGTAATAATGAAGAGGACATGAACTATCCTATCACTATTCTTGGCTGATCCCCTCCTGCTCCCTCTTTTAATATCCTTCTCATCCTGTTGGCAAGATGCTGAAGCAGCACCAGCCTTCCAGTTAAAATACAGAGTAGTCAGATGTTTCAATCAACTCAGATTTCCTTGAACACTTACTCAACATTCATTGCAATTCTTATAAAAATGTCTAGACAACTCATTGCTTAGGGTTTCAGCTCATTTTGTAGCTGCTGCTTTACAACACCCTGGTTTTAAAATGCGGTTTTACAAGTGTTAGTTTTACTGACTATATTTTCTTTTTTCACTGTGCGTTTCTAAATGCCAAGAGTATGAGCAGACTGGAAAAGGGACCAGTGTTGTAACAGGTAATACAGAGCCCTGGCCTTCCTTGTTTCTGCTACTGCTAAATATATTTCCACTGTTTTGGCTGATTGCAAAAAATAGCATGTCATGAATATTCAAAATATATTGAAAGCAACTCATTATTTGGGAAGAAACATTGTGTTTGATCAGATTTACTATAGCTAAAATATTTGTTGGTTCTAAAGCTCTGGAAAAAAATACTCTGTGTTTCTTTTCTGAGAGGAGCTGCGTGGATACAGCAAAGTCTCTCCGGTAAATCAAACCTGACCATGAAAATGGGAAGGTTTTCACCCTACAGACGCTTTCCTCTTTCACAGCTGTGGAGTCTGAGTATCCAGCAGTGAGGTGGGAGCTTCAATGCAAGTCATGGATATCATGTCAGAGGAGACTGGGTGAGATGTGGAACCAGAAGAGGAGGGATGTGCTACAGGGCCTGAGTGCCATAAAAAGAGCAATATGAGGGTACCCAGAGCAGGACCCAACCTGGGAATTGTGTGAGATCCTCACCCTTGTTAGAAGGGCTGGGAAGGGAATGGCAAAGGGGGATGCATTTAGAAGGGTAGCCTGGCTGTGACCCCCTTGCAGGGAGACAGCATGCCTCAGATAGTGCCTTCTGTGCTTCAAATCCCTCGCTTTCCTGAGCTGTAACTTCCCCATGC
This sequence comes from Entomyzon cyanotis, assembly GCA_024500445.1. Classification (NCBI taxonomy): domain Eukaryota; kingdom Metazoa; phylum Chordata; class Aves; order Passeriformes; family Meliphagidae; genus Entomyzon; species Entomyzon cyanotis. Next base: position 40,199,310 of record JAKEPQ010001030.1, on the reverse strand, counting down.
TTCCCCCCATAAACTTATGAAGAAATATGGAGGGGCAAAATGATTTATTGAAAGTCTAATAGTGAGTGGAGCTGCATTAATAAGCCTGCATGCCTGGTAAAAAAAAGCCTTCCTTAAACATGATGAAAAATAAATCCCCCTGAGTCTTCAGCATCCTGCCTGAGTCACTAATTCCCCAGGGCAGAAAACAAAGCAAGTAAAAAGAGTTTGTTTTCACATAGGAAAGCCAAAACATCTCCCGTTCTGATTTAAGACGAGTCATGGGAGCCATCTCCTCTTTAATGTAATGTGGGGCCAGTATAGGTGAGTTGATAAATATACGAATTTATTTTTCTTTCCTCACCCTATAGAGAGCACCTGTTCCTTTCCACGGGACTCATGTCTGCATGTGTTTTGTGCCTGGAGCTTCCCCAAAGCTCATGAGTACCAGTGACTGCCAGCACTGGAGCGCTAGGAGAGTTCAGATGCCTGAGTCACATTTTCCAAAAGCACAGCTCCTTTTCTGGCTCCAGCAGCCAGTGCCCGTGGGACTTTGTCGTGCTCCTTCCTCCATGCTTGGCTGCCTGCACAGGCTCTCCCATCACTCCTCTTCTGGTGCTTTTTGCCTCTCTGAGACATCCCTGGCAAAGGCTTCAAAACTCTAACTTTTCTACAAATAGTATCTGCAGCTCCTGAGGGAAACAGCAGAGTATTGCTCTGGTTCCCTGAGGCTTTATAAATACATTCCCAGCTAAAGGCAGTTTATAAATCTACTCAGCTACAGAATTGCACAAATTTGATTAATATTCTTCATTCACAATGGGATAGGGGAGCAGAGAGTGAGACTTTGGGCTAGCAAATAGCCCCTAGCTGGAAGCAGTCTGCTAACACTTTTTCCATGAACTACTGCTCAGGGCTCAACCCAGAAACACAATAGAAAGTACATTATTACTTCTGTTCTGATTATGGCTGATAATTGTTCTGTTCTCATTTACAAATTTAATGGTTTTTTAATAACCTCTGATTTGGGAATATAGTCTATCAACTAAAGGTAGCACAATGGCATTAATAAGGGTAATTGAGGTTGTTCCTATGATCTTGTTTGCTCTTTGCTTTGTTAATTAAAAATTACTTATCTTAATATATAATAGAAATAATATTGCTCCCCTGTGAAGCCTGGGCATCTTGAAGGAAAAAGGGATGTGACAGTCTGCACTGTTAATATGCTGTTGGAATAGCTGTACAGCAGTGAGTGTATGGATGTGAACCAGCATAATACATGTCAGGTATTGTGTGTCTGTGTTTATATTTTGTATAAATAACAGCATGTGCTGTTACTTATGGCTGCATGTGTCTCTTGCTGCAAGACTCGGTGGTTAAGGCTGTCTGGGATCCGTGCGATTGATTAAAGAGCCGTTACAGGAGGAAATGGAAATGAGAGACAGACAGGCTGCTGAGTATTTAACCCTGGAGAAGAACCTTGGCATTTCATCTTCTATCAACATTTGCCTGTAACTACTATTAACATTAATTATGGAGATACTTAGTGAATACCCTGTTAGCCCTAATTAGAGCTAATGGAAGATACGTGTGGGTGTTAACAGGACAAGAGACAACCAAGCTTCCATTTCTAGGGTTAAATATTCAGTAGCTCCCTCTTAGACATCACCAACATCCTATAATCATGCAGTCAGACTCATCCGAAAGCAGAACAGTTTCTCCTGTCTTTTTATTTTTTCTGTCTCCAATTATGGCCACCTTACACTATTTTTGCTTAAATTAAATGGCGAACAGCAATGTGGCAGTGACCTCAGTTACCTTTACTAATGCAATTATGCTACCTCTCCTCTATTCACAGTGAACCTCAGAATCAGGCTTTATTAGCAAACCATTTGCTGTCCCTTTTACTGTCCTTTTAATGAATGCTAGTAGAGTCACTTAAGTGGAGCTGAAAGGACTTGGCTTTGTTCTGAACAGAGACCTTGTGACAAAGAGCTCAGGGCCTGAGTGCTTGAGTAGGTCATGTAATATCCAAGGTCTGTAAAGCTCCTATTACTGTGCTATTGTTTGAAGCTGTAAACACAAAAAAGACCTTTCCATTGCACCTAGTATCTTTGGCATTTTCAAAACCACCATTGCTGAAGACTTGGGGCTGCAAAATGTAGACATTGCCCTATTACCCTGCTACTGTGAATGATAGCACCTCCCTGCCACTAACTTCTGCTCAGCAGATCAGTGTCCTCATGGAAATTGTCTTTTCAGGACTGACTTGGAAACCTGTAACCCTTCACTTAGATTTCAGTAGAGCTTCATGTTCTAAGGAAACATGTCACAGGTGTTAATGGGTGCAGTGTGCTCTTCAGAGAAGAGTCATGAAGCAGTGTTACCTCAGCTTTCCAGCTTGGTGTCTTTCTCATTCTTCCTGATGCAGTTCCAAGCATGAGAACATCTGTGCTTGGGTCAGATGTCACATTTGCCCTTTTGCAGAAACTGCCCACGGTGAGTGCTGGCTGAGGATCCTAGCACTCACACCTGGGGCTCAGCTGGCGGGTGGGACAAGGCACTCCACTTCTGGGGCTGAGTGGGAAGTCAGTCTCTACTCATCTTCACCTGGAGGATGAGATGGGAAAAGGTTGGTAGACTTTGATTTTTAGCCATTTTTAGAATATTTTCTTAATGTTTCTTTCTATTTTTCTAATTGTGTAGTTACAAGTTTCTTTTTGTGGTGGTTGCAGAATATGTTCAGCTTTGTAATTAATACTACTTTATTTAATATGTGTAGTAATGCATTCACAGGTTAGACCTACATGGACTTTTTTTTAATGGCCATGTAAAGCCTAAAGTGCCTGTATTTAAAACAGTGGGGCGAAAAGGCTTTTGATGGTATTTCTCTTTGAGTTTTAGAGTAAGCTTATTGTTTTAGGAGCTCTTGCTGTACATTGTATGAAGTGGGCAGATGCTAAAAATCCTTGTTTTATGTTATACAGCGTTGCTAATTAAGCTCTTATCTGCATAGTTAAAGTAGCAAAATACCCTACTGCTATATGGCTTATTCCAGTTTTTGGGAAAAGAACAATTTTTTCTGGTGTACCTCCACTTAGACCTGCTAACGAAAAGGATAGATACATCATCTTTTAAAAGGAAGAAAGCACCCACATTATAATGTTTCTATTAAATTGCTCACTAAGCCTTCAGGTGCAGCAGGAAAGAAACTGATGCTGTAAAGGGAATACAGTAATGACATATCATTTTATTTCAGCTAGAAAAATGTGTCTCTGCTTGGAGCTGAAACTGCTTCTCTGATGAGGCCATGGTCTGGTTGTGTGGTTGGGAAAATGAAACACAGTCTGACTGGAGATATTGTCAAACCCATCGAGGTTAAGCACCCATTGCCCCAGGCGGCTTCCCGTGTTTATAAGAGCCACTACAGCTAGGCTGTAAAATGCAGGTCTCCAAGCAAAGCTGGGGTAATAACCACAGGTGGTAACTTAAAGCTCCCTTCATGTACTAAAGCCTGCATTTTCAGTCCTTAAAAAAATGAATGTGTGAAGTAAATTCCTCCCTATCTTTCCTATGACTCATATAAATGTATCATACTTCTTGAAGCAGATATTCAAAGTCTTCAACCAAACCCTGGCACATCAGTAATTAAAATCAGTTTATTTTGTAGGTTAATAACTTATACCATACCCAGCAATGTGGGGTTTTTTTTTTTTTTTTGTTTGGTTTGGTTGGGGTTTTTTTTTTGGTTTGTTTTTTTTTTTTGGCGGGGGCGGGATTTGTTAAATGGTTGAACGAGATCTGTCATTAAAGGAATAGCCTGTCCTAGAATGAATTTCTTTTCAAATCTCTAGACCAAGTCATGGTCCAGTTGACAGGACAAGTTTCAGATTCACTGAGCCAACAGCAAAGATTTAAGTAGTGAGAAAATAATTATTCTGGGTGTTTGGTATAGATTTAGCAGTATTTTATTGATTTACAGAGAAGATTTCCCTGGGTTGGTACTGGTAGACTGCAGGTATCTGGTCACCTCTGACTGCACTTTTTTACCAGAAAGATATCCTGGATTTTGCTCCAAAATGCTTTGGAGTCACCTAATCCATTTGTTATTTTCCCAGGATAGCAGGGAAGACAGCAGATAAGTATTAGCTGAGAGACCTGAGCAGTATCTACCCAGGATAATGGAAAGATAGCATATTATATGAGATGTCATCTCACCAGAAAATGAATTTTAGGAGCTGGTATTTCATACAGGATATGTAAAGTGCTTAAATGGGAGCTTGCTTGGCACTTGCTTTTATTCTCTCATTCATTCTTTTTGACTCACAGATTTGTTTGTATGCTTCTGAGCAAAATCATATTTTCTAAATGACAACTCCTATGCAAAAATCAGATGACAAAAATGATTAATATGGTATGAGATATATGGCGCAGATAACACTATCAACACTGTGTATTGCAGAAGAGAGGGAAAGTTAGGAAATAAAAGGTAAAATACAGCCTCTCAAAATCTGAAGCAGTGGAATGGATGAGGAAGAGAAATATGATCAAGCCCCTGCTTGGAGTAGAGGAGCGGGACAGGTCACTCAGTTGGGACAAGGTGAGCCCATGCCTGTTTCAGCAGCTGCAAAACTGTGGGGAAAGCCTGCACATCTCAGTGCTCACCCTTCTGGGGCTCAAGGGGCTGAAAGGGGGGGAACTTGGCTCTGCTGGCGAGGTGTGCTCAGCTCCAATGAGTTGCAGTGTTTAAACAGCAAAACTGGTGAAGGACAAATGGAGTCAAAGCTGTTCTGCAGGGTTTTCCATGGTGGGCCAGCATCATCACCTGCTCTCCCCTTGCCCATAGGGAGCGTGCAGGCTCAGAAGAGGAGCACAACCCATCGAAATGATAGATCCCTAAGCATGTCTCCTGCCTCTCATATGTCTCCATGCATCTCTGGTACTCCATCTTCTGTCTCATCAGAGTCACGCTGCACTCACCTCTAGAGCACCTGGGTGCACAGCTTGAAAGGATGGAAGTTAAGTGTGGGGGGAGGCTGGTGCAAATAAACAGAAATATTGGAAGACCAATTTACATGAGTGCATCCTGTGTCCAGATTAATGTGCTTCATCCAGATGATGTAAGATCAAACCTGTTTCTCCAAGGGATGCAATTAGGTGATTCCTTACTGGGGGAAGTTTTGCACTGCAGCTTTTCTGCTATGATTATTACATTATTGGAAGTACCTGCTTCAAATTCCTGATCAACACTGTGCTGACTGGAAAACTTGTTCCTGAGCTTCTGCTGAAGGAACATTTTGGAGACATCAGCTCTAAATTGATATTTCTACAGTTTTGAGCACATTGGTGTGAAGAACATGGCAAAGATGGAGCACAAGCCATCTGGCCCTTTTTGGTCCTGTTGCCATGAGCTCAGAAATGTATGGTCCATATGAAGGACACCACCTGGGTTTTGTACCTGAACAGTTTTAAAAAATATTGGAAGATACTCAAAATGCTTTTCATCTAAAAATTACAATATTTTGAATATTGTCTTCTAGGTACTTTGTTTCCTAACTGTTTTCAGTACAGGCAGTCTGGCACTCTCATAGGATCCTGAACTAAATCTCTAAGACTCCATGGGTGACAAATACGTGTTGTTAATTATATTAAATACAGGGGATGGGGGAGAATGATGAACAGCAGCTTGAAATTACTTGCTAATGTCTGTGAGTTTCTGTGAGAGATATTAGCAGAACTGGAGCTATGAAGGGGTTTAAGCACTAGACAGGGGACCACAGAAGCTGCCCAGGACACTTGCTGGGTATCCTGGAGCAAAGCCACATAAGCTTTATAAAGGACACAGCTTCATAAAGGGCTTTCAGACTAATGTGGAAAGCAATCTAAGGCTTAAATGGTATTAATGTTCTGATGCAAGGTGGTTTGTGCATCATCAAGACATGAGGAATGGTAACCACAGATCTCATTATGAAATTTGTCATAAAATTTATTGTCAAATGTATTTTCACAGCAAGACTTCACAATGTTTTCAGAAAGATTCTTCTCCCCATGCTGACAGCAGGGATGGGAGAAGAAGCTGTTAAATGCTGTGTCTCTTGAGACAATTTTTCTTGTCCTTAAAGCAGAGCAACTCGGCAGCCTAACTGGATGATTGTCCCCAAAACTTTGTCTCTCCATGCTCAGGATAGCTTGAACAACCTGCTGTTCCCTATGTTTTCTCTGCTTTAACCTCGGCTGCTTTGGATCTTTGTTCTGCAAACCTCATTTTGATACTTTTAAAATATACAATTTTTTAGCTGATATGCAACATTGCTTTCAAATTGCATGCTGATCAAGAAAAGGGACAGAAAGGTGTGGATATAGCAAGCTCCAGCCACTGAAAACTGGTGTCATTTTTCATTCAGAATTCAGCCCAGTTCTGACTGATGTGAAAGTTAGCCTGTGGAATCCTGTTCCTCACAGTAGATCTGGTTTTATCACTATGTTTTGTTGTCCTCTCTAAAAAGGTTGACTAGACTTTCAAAATCAGAATTGCCAGATTGGGTCAGACTGTGTTTGTGCGTCTTTTGGGAGGGAAGAGGAAGGTGTTCAGTAGGTCCCTCTACAGATTGGTTTTTGTACTGATTTAAGGCCATGGGAGCAGCTTGTGCCTTCATAATTCATTGATGCATTTGTAATTATTCCAGCCCCTCTGATTTGAATTAGAAATGATTTTATGTTTTTAGTTTCTAAGTCCTGACTTCTAGTGGGTAAAATAACAGTGAAGACTGAGCAAAAGAAAATCCATCAGCATTTCCATAGTTCAATTTGCTGCTTCAGTTTTGAAAGAGTCCTTACAATACCCTGTGAGTGCATTCCAGTTTTTATGTGTATGGGCGATGGATGATGCTCCAGGTTTTGTCCCAGGCTATGCCCAGGCCTCTTGCTAGTGATGCTGGTAGTGAAGTTTCCAGTGCTGCTGTTATGTGTTACTTAGATTACAGCAGAGCTAAAAACCTGGACCATTTCACAATCAGAGACAAAATCCTTTCTCCCCAAAGCTTGAAAACCTTAAAACAAAGACTGCCTGGGGAGAGTCTCTGGCACTGTATTAAATATCCCTGACGAGAAAAGGTTTCTTACGATTGTGGCCTTCCTAATAGGCACTGTGGGTAGTATCAACACAAAGATATCTGTATTACATGGTTTGACCCGCTTTAACCTCATCCAGTCTCCTGGAGATTTAGAAAATATCTGTTCCACACAAAGGTCTTGGCTTGCAGACAACTTAGAAGCAGTTTGTTTAGAGTCTCAGCTTAGTGAGAGGAGATGTTATACTTTCTGTTGGTGAAAGTCACCCCACTGAGGCTATCTGAAAGCCTGTGGATCCATGTCATCAGCATGTAAGCTGCTGATTTTGTTTGTAAAAATAAATTACTCCCCAGGTTTCTCCACTTAAGGCTTCTACAGACACAGTGTGCTTAGGGAATAAGGATATTTTGAGAAAGAAGGTATATTGTTCATAATGTTTCCTTCAGGGGAAAAAAAAAAAGGTACGGCTTTTAAACTTTTAGCTATTGTGGAATGTTTGATCAAATCTTAATGAAAATTAGAACCTCAGTTCTACAGGTTTTTAGTCTTCATTTCCCTACCCCTCTGAGAAGTTTTTCTGTCAGCAATATAAGTGGGATTTAGATCAACCTCTGAGCAGTTAAGTGGTAAGGAGATTTCCACAAAGTTATTTGGTTCCCCACCCACATGTGGAAGGATGAAGTTATAGGGGGGGCAGTGTTACAGGTGGTGATGGAAGTGAGGTCCCCCATACTGGCACCTCAGCAAAGCAAAGCTCTTGCCTCCTCAGGTCTCCCCAACATACATTCCCCTTGTTGCCCAGTTTTCCTGCAGTGTGAAACAGGTGCCTCCAGACCCCAGGGTGGGGTGTGCAGCCATGTCCCAGGGGCTGTGTGACCCACGTTGTGCTCATGGCAGGGCCACGGCAGTCACAGCAGGATGGCTCCTTCACCAGAGCTGCACACAGGACTGTCCCTGCTGCTTCAGAAACGTGGATGAGGCATCTGCTCAGGAAGTTTCATTAGGCACTTTTTATTTCTTAATTTCTGGAAGAGCTGAAGCCATTTGCCGGGGCTCAAGGGCTGCCAGGCTCCCTGTGTCTGATGCTGGGAGAGGTGGCTGTGTTGCTATGGCACTGGAGGTGTCTCCAAACCCCATCGCTCTGGCAGCTGAGCTGGCTCCCAGCAGCATGTCCTAATTGCGGCTGTGCAGCAACAAAACAAATATTCGGAGATTTCCACAAAGGCTGTAATCAAAGGAGCATCCCTTGCTTTTTAATATGTGCTGAATGGGTTCATTTGTAAGCTTATTACGACTTCAGAGAGAGAAGCTATTAGGATGATCATTAGCTGCCTGCACAAATAACAAAGAAAACTGTGGCATGTTCCAGAATAACCCCCTTTTAAAGGTCTGCACTTTCAGATGCATTAACAACAACCAGCCATGCTGTGTTTCATGTTTCCCATGCCATGAGTAAGGACAAAGGAGAAAGGAGAAGGGGACAGTGAACTGCATGCTTTCAAAATAAGTTCAGATGGAGAGAAAAATGAGGTGTTAAGAGAGCAGCAAATTCACTAGCATGACATTGTGTGTATTGACGCAGTATCTGTTATCCATTGGGAAAGCAAAAGCAGCTCGGAGCCAGCCTTCGAGTCTTGGCTCATATCTCACTTAGTCCCTCTACTCCTGTCATCTATGTATGAGTTGTGCTTGGGGTCTTTTGTCTGCCTGGAACCTGATGGTTGCTGGAGCACTTAGATTATACATCTCATGGAGGAAGAGAGAACGTTAAGAAACGCGTATGCCAAGATTAGGGGATTTATTAATTCTCATTTATTTCCCCTCGGAACATCAGAAGCTCTCTTGTGGGCTGTGGCCATGGTTCTCTTTCTCTTAATCTGAAATCAAAAATATCTGTAGGAAAAGATGTTAAATGCTTGGGTGTTCATACCTTAATTGGGACAGGTGTGGTTGAGATCAGTCACATTTACCTCTCAAACTGCATTAGCTGCAATTTTAAGTGTTAGAGTAAGTTAAAGGTGCTGATTACAGTGAAACTCAGTTTAGCTTTGCACATGGAATATTTATGAGATGTGTATCAATTTGACTATAAGCAGGATAACTTAGACTTCATGTCTGCCTCTCTTCCCTAGGTCATTTCTCATGTCCTTTGCTGCATTCGAGTATTCCTTGATGAACACATCACACCTACAGCTTGTGAAACTTTTTTTTTCCTGTAATATCCTACTGTGTTTAGAATCCATAACACTTTGGGATGCATTATTATTCATCTTGGTAAAATTCTCTGGTTTATTTAGTATTACTGAGATCCCTCCTTTAAGATCTGCTTCTCTTACAGACTCTTTTTCCTAACCTTTGCTTTTCTGGACTGACTAAACCTGACTGACTGTTTTGTTTTTGTATCTGTGTAGGCTGTTGCCTTGAACAGAGAATTTTGCTAGTTTTCTGGGGGTTTGGGGGTTTTTGTTTGTTTGGGTCTTTTTGTTGTTGTTTGCTTTTTTTTTTGTTTTTGTACAATAGTTAATGCATTCAAAGTTCTGTTTGGGATTTCTTTCTTAAAAGGAATTCAGGCTATTATTTCCCCAATTAAATAATCCTAAACAGTGGGTTAGTTTTTCCACCCCTCTGCCTTATGAAAAAACACTGAGAATAATCACACTAAAAAGAAGTTAACCTATTGATCTGCAGCACCATTCATCATTAGAACAGATGATACATGGTGGGATTTCAAATTCCCTTGCCCATGGTCCCTTGCCTCTGCCTCTGCTCAGATAGTTTTGGGCTTCTTTTTCTTGCTACAGACACAAACATCATCATCTTTTTGATAGGGTGAGGCTCTGTGGCTTACAGTAATCCCTTTTGTTAACATCCTTACTTTAAAATAATTTTTCCCAATCTGCCTTGTTTCCCTGAAGCCTGCAAAGTATAAGGAAAATTCTTAAAATATTGGAAGTCATGGTTTGAGGAGGACAAGTTTGCACAGCAACTGTCCAGTGTTCCTGAGATTTATTCCTGCATCTCTCAAAACCATCACAAATGCCACAAACTGCTGAGGCATTTGCTGCAAACAAAGCAGGGCTATAGAAAAAGAGAATAGAAAAGAGTACTGAGGAGCCAGTTGTTGCAAAGGTGAGATGTGTCAGGCTCAGGGAAAAAGGAGCAGGCATTTAGACTTTGTGTTAAATCCCCACAGTGTCTGGAATGCTGTGCAAACGTATGGAGTGTTTCGACACTCGACAGTATCTGACATGACAGTGGATAATGTCACTTGGCTTGTGTTGCAACTCCATGATCCACTCAGGAGGCTGACATTTATTCCATCATGAAGGGAAAGACTTTCAGAAATAGGAAGCTGAAGTTAGCTGCCTCCCTTTTGGTTTGCTAAATACCATCTTTCTGGGACAGAAGATGCCTGGCAAAGAGAGCAACCTTTCATCCAGAACTGATCAGCTTCTTCATGGGTTAGGGACTGCTCTCAGTATGGACTGGTGAGCAGAGAGCTATACTGGGGGTCAGGAGTTCTAGCACATCTATTCCCCTTTCAGCCTTGGCTTTCTCATTTAATAAACAAAATTAATGTTTGTATAGTATCGGTGCATATAATCTTTGGGTCATCTGTTTAGCAAGACAGACAATCAGTACCATATGGTTCCCTGCAATTAATACAAGGGAAAATACACCTGTGAGCTATCTGAAGGCTTTTTTTTTTTTTTTTCTCCAATGAACAGAACTTAAAAGAATTGCAGGCTATCAGATGTTTTGGTTCTGTATGCAGAATCTTCTTTTCTGTGAGAGCTGGTGCCTGTGTGTGATAAGCTGTATGAAAGAGCCAGATGTGATTACCTATGGAACTTTGCTTGGGAAGGGGCCAAAGGGAGCAAGCAGTTCCTGTTTCGAACAGTGCAGTGTGCATATTTGCACCAGCTGAAAGGGAGTGGTCTATGGCCTGAAGCCATGCTGGCACTTCAGACACATAATATAGCACTTTCCAAAATGTTTCAACATTTAGAATTGGTTCTGCTCTGGGACTTCTGAATTTCCATTCTGAATGTCTGTGCACGTGTGGGAGATTTTACCTCTGTATGATCTCATGTATTCTGTGCACACGTTGTGCAAAGTTGCAAATATAAACCAGAGGGTACTAGTTGTATTAGTAGTTTTGTTGCAAAGCTGGTGTTATTTATATGAAAATTTAGAGGTTCAGTCCAGCCCTCTTTTTCCTCCTGTGTGAAACTGATGTGCTCTTACTCACACAGACTTTTGGTGGCAGAAATGTGTTCTTGTTAAAAGCAATCAGGATTAGATGGGGCCCAGTTGCTCTGTTTGTGTAGGAAAGTTAGGGTAGTTTTGGAGGCAGCTCTGATACATTTAAACACTGTCACAGGCCTCATATGCTTTCAGTGTTATAAAAGCCAATCAGGTTACTGTTTGAAGGTATAAGGTGCCCCTAAGGGCTTTGCTCACTCAACTATACTGAGGAATTAAATGCTCTGAGGCAGTGCAACAGCCTCATTCACTCCAGTGTTGCAAGGCAAGGCAGTATCGCTGGTAAATGGACCCATGTTACTGTGATATTAGCATTTTAATGCAACTAAAGAGGAGGTAGATTGACTGTAATTTAGTATCCAGTTGCATGGCCTTGTGCAGGTCCCCTCATGGCTGCTCCACAGGGGCTGATTACACTTACACAGTGCACTTCGGGATCTAATAGGATTTACATGCAGTAATGTAGATGTGTCATAGCAAAGATTCTGCTGCACAAGTGCTATGAAATTCCAGAATATTTAGTTATTTATGTAGGAGCAACAGTTACAGGATAACACATGTGGCTGGTAGCTTGTGCCAAGGTCCAGTTCGGAAGCAAAAAGTGTTTCACTTTTTTCTAAATCCATTGCAAGGGAATAAAATTATTCTGATCCTGCTTCCACAGAGACGTTTCTCCTCACCCTTCACTGTGAGAGCACTGACCTGACACAGAGGTCCAACAGGATATAACTTCTGTCTTCTTCTTTGGTTGAACATATGGGCTGGCATGTGTTTAAGTGTCTCTCAACCCTGCAACTGTGGTGAGCTCAGAGAGCTGGCAGTAGCTAGAAGCCCCTGTGAAGCAGGACGCTTGTAAGGGGTTCATCTGGTGACCCTTCCTGCTCTAGTTAGCAAGCGGGAGGCTGGATTTCTCACAAAGACAGGCCTTGCTTCTCCATTCATTTCTTGTTCCACTTTCTGCCTGTTGAGATGTCTGTAACAACATCTCTCAGCCCCATCCCTCTTTGCTCTGGAGCTCCAACAGTCCTTGCTGCAGCCTGATACCAGCAGGAGGCACATATTTAGCTGTTTTTCCTTCATCAAAGCCTACTCCTCAAAGGGCTGCAATGTGAATGGGAAGCCAATGCTCAGCCAGGAGAGTAGATGTGGTGGCTGTGGACAATGTGGCAGCCACAGCTGGCCGGCCCAAGGATGAGGCTTGGCCTCAGCTGTTGCTCCAACTCCCACTGTGTTTCCCCAGCCACTATAATTAAAGGCATCAGCTTGCTGGAGTCACAATTAGGCATGGTGGGTTTGCTCTTTGTGCAATTCTCCTTAATGACAAAATCGTAGCTATTAACCAAAGAGAATCTGTTTGGCAGGGACTTCCTCCCCCTTAAGGCCACAGAATAAGGTGGAACATTGCTGCTGTTTGGCACCAAATGCAGTCTTTTATGCCTTCTGACACAGTACCTGCTGGTATCGACTGAAGCATTTAAGCTCTTCTTCTCTGGGGTGCTGTAATTTTTTTAAAATATTGTGACTTACGATGAATAAAAAAATAAAATTCCTCTCCCACACAGACCTCTGAGGGCTTGTAGGGATGTAATTATATGCACACACAGTAGGAGCAGGAATCCTATCATTCTGGTTATTTTCTTAATGATAGGTTTATATAACACAGTGTCATCTCTGCTCTAAAGTTAGTCATATTCTCTTGGCAGCATCTATCCCAAGACATCACAGGACAGGACAGCTGAAGAAATTGCCTCTCAATCACACATGCAAAAGACAGGATGAAGTGACCCTACACACTGAAGAAATAGACACCAAGGTCAGGGTGGGCGCCAAGTTCTGACTACTGAACAGAGCACTACTGTTCTGAGGCACTGTCCCTTGTCCCAGCTGTACACTGTCCAAAGCCCTCTTGAGGCATGCTGAACCTGCTGCAGCCATCTCCCAGCACCCAGCCAGTCTCACAGCACCCTCTGAGCTCTGACACTGGTGGAAAAGCTGCACTGATCCAGGGCAGCCTTTGTACCCAGCATTGTAAAGCAGGGCAGTTCAGCCCTTGCTCAGCTTATGCCTTCAGCATTTCACAGCCAAGACATGTGGGGTGGCAAGAGGTGTTTGTACCCTCCAGATTTCAAAGGGGAAACCATCCCTGCTCTTCATCTAGAGATGTAGGTTTACAGTGACAGAGGAAGGACATTAAATGTGAGGGATTAATGCAAAAAAAAAGATCTATGAATATTCATTATATGTTTTATATTGTAATAGTTGCAGCCACCTTGAAACTCCTTGTTCGCTTCCTGCCAACAACAAACAATAGACTTTTACTCACAGAAGTCTTAATGGGAAGCAATTTTCAAAGGCACATTTACAAATGTTTGTGGGAAACAGATGTTAAATGCACCCACTTCAGAAATTATGATGAAATGTTGGCAGTGAGAGAGCAGGGAGACACCCCAGGTGACTTATCTGGTGCCTTCCAGGGAAGCAGCGGCTCCAGCAAAGCTGCGACTGTGCCAAAACCATTTGTGAAGGATGAGTGAGTGAGTTACAGTGCTGAGCCCTGTGTGAGTATTGGACTCTTGTGGCATGGGGGGCTGTTTGAAGGGGTAAAGACTGCCCCTTCCCCACAGGCCCTGCAATATGGGGTTGGGGCTGTGCCAGTTAGGTGGAAAAAGCAACCTAGGAGAGGGTGCCCTGAGAAAGGACGAGTCAAATGTGTGCCTGGCATGTTAGTCTGTAGCATCACCTCACCTTTGTCTAGTCAAACGCTGTCATTAGCCTTGTGCAAGCAGAAGTTAAAACTTACTGAGAAAATTGTGATTGTTAGCTTGAGGACAGTGGCAGTCTGCACCTGAGTTCCTCTGCCTGCACCAGAGTTTCTCTGCCTGAACCCATATATCTAATGCTTTTGGATGGACAGGGCTGTGGCTTTGCTGTTCCTCTCTGCTGTTGCTTCCCAGGCAGTGACAATGAGGCAGAGGGAGAGGAAATAATTTGCTCAACTTGGCGTGACAGCTGGCTGGAAGAACGAGGGATAGCACCCAACATTTCACGCTGCTGCTCCTAATGGCTGGGCTTCCCAAAGATGCATTCCATCTTCCTTCCTGCCTTTTCCATTTTCCCAGTAAATGGGCTGTAAAGTCACAGCAGATTAAAGTTTGTCTAAACCTCCTATAAAATATTGAAGGTGCAGCTGGTATTAATCTAGTCCTCTTGTGGTATGAAGTGCACGTGTAATGGGACTATAGATTTACGTGTGGTCTGTGGGCATTTAAAACACCCCCAAAGATTGTTAAAGAGATTCTTAGGAATTGAATCCCTCACTGGGTATTAAAAGCTCTTCATTAGTGCTAATGTACACTAAATTAAGGTGGCAATTAGACTGAACATATTCATCAGGATGGTGTGTTTTAATAAATTGTGAATTTAACGTGATTGCATTTTATTGACTTCTTCAGTAATGGCATATTTTTCTCTTACAGGACAAGCTTGGAGAGAAGGAGATACATGGGACACACAGACAATTAAAGACTGGAAGAGACACTGTGCTTCAAGTCCCAAGATTAGTAAAGGTGAGTGCTGTTAATGAGTTGCTCTTTCTGCATGCCAGGTACTTTCTCTGTATCTCTTTTGGGGCAGGTTAAAGGTAGCTGTGATATGCTGGAGGGGGTAAAAAAGACACAGTTCATCTGCCACCCTATCACCAGCAAGTAAAGTTCTTCTTCAGTCTCCTAATGAAACTATCTCTAATCTCTGTTTTATCTAGAGGAGCAGACTGTGTGAAAATAATACTCTGAGATGATTTTCTGGAAGGCCCTTCCTGTTAGATATGTTCACTTAGGAGATCCCACCACTCTGGTTTAAAGCTGAGTATTGCTTGCAGACAGTGAACACAGAAATCCTCTTATAGGAGATGTACTTGTGAAGGAAGGTAAGCATGCTGAGCCAAGTCTCCATGCCTGCAAGCCAGAGGGTGGCCTCCACATTGCTGGGGGGAGGACACGATGGAGCAATGCCAAGTGGTGGTGATCCTTTGCCACTGATGCAGCTTAGAGCTTCAGGGATGTTTCCAGTGGCACTATATCTGGAAAAGCAGCTTCTAGAAATCGATACATTTGCTTGAAAGAGGATTTAGTCCATATTTTCTAGTGTCTTTGAAGGCTGTCTGGCACTAGCTTTGTAGAGTTTCAAAAATGTCTTCTGTTTTGACTTGGTGCATTGTGTATGAATATGAAAGTAGGCGTGAACTGGCATTATTTGCTCCTCAAGCCACAGGCTAATATTTTGTAGGAACTACTGCAGAACTGGTTCTTAGGTTTTAGAGGAAGCAACTGTTCACTTTAGTGGACAAGTTCTTCATGCATGTTGACAGCAAAGAGATATTTATGTTAAAAGATGATACACATGAATCATGTGATAGAAGAGCAGTGACTGAAAAAATGATTTGCATGAGGGTTGGGCAAGAGGACCTCTAGACATTTCTCTCAATCTCAGTTATTCCAAGTTTTCTATCAAGAATTTGAGATGGGAAGACTGTGATGAGCAATCAGGCAATCTGTCTGACTTTTATGTGTTGAAAAACAAATTGTCTGCAGTGGCATGTTAGGGATGGACAAGGAAAATGGTATTCAGGCTTGTTTTCAGTAGAGGGTAGGAGTGATAAGATACAGAAAATGCAAGGGTTGAGACTGGTGTAGATTAGGTTCTCCTAACAGTCTGATAGACTGGCACATCCATGGGATGCTCTTGTTCCATTTGCCACCAGGCAATTCAGACACACCTTTGGCAACTGTTTTGCAAACTCCTTTCACCAAGGAGAGTCATCAAACACTGGAAGAGGTGCCCAGGGAGCCTGGGGAGTCTCAGTCCTTGGAGATATTCAAAACTTAGCTAATGTGACCCTGAGCATGCTTGAACTTTGAAGCTGGATCAGGTTTAGAACTGGCCCAGGTTGGAGGCAGTGGATGTTTGTACACAGTGACATCCAGAGGTACCGTCCAACCTAAGTTTTTCAGTGATTCCATCTTCAAAGTGAAGGTAAAGGAGCAATCAAAGAGAATTGGTGGGTTTTAATTCAGTGTGAAAGGGATGTGGGGGTTGAGGGAAATGCCAGTGGCAGTAAAGAGAAATTTGGAAGCTTTTTTGGGGGGTGTGGTTGAGCAGCTGCCTTTAGAAACGTGAAGTTCAGGGCAGCTGCAAGGCATGCAAAGCAAATGAGAGAAGGAAGGAAGTGGCTGGAAAACAAAAAAATGCATTGCCTTAAAAAGCTAAACTTTATTCCTAACTGATTACAGCAGCTGGGGTATGTTTCCTGGCTACACTGCTGAGGACTTTTAGCCTCCCCATCACTTTGCAAGATAAAATTCGTGGGGGATACAGGGGAGAGAGAAATGTACAATAATATGCCTAAGAGTAAACGGAACATTTATAGCTACATTTCAGATAAAAACAAATGCATCTCATATGTCTCACAGGTTTGAGATAGGACAAGCCAGGGAGAGCATCTGTCAGCCTCTGTCTTCTGCAGTTCTGACTGTTAATGTTTGCTTAGCATTAAATGTCTCCTGCAGAGAGGAGCTTAATCTCTCACAGATTTGGGGCCTGGAGGAGGGGAGTGAAGGTATTTTTAAAAGGTGGATTAAGACATATGCATTCAGTTTTTATCACACTTGTATCAGTGTGTAGTAGGAGTAACTCAGAAAATTTGCTTTTTGTGCGCACGGCTTAAAAGGAAAAGTAGCAGGAAAGCCCATCTCTGTGGGTCAGGATTGCCCTTTAATGTCAATTGTTTTAGCTGTGAAGCCTATCGTCAGGGACTCCATGTACCTTCAGCTAATTAGCAAGGCAGTAGTTGGCACAAATGCGTTCATATTTACATTATCTGTAATTAATATTATTTGCATTTTGCTTGCAATTAATATTATTTGCATTTTGCTTGCATTGTTTGTAAATAGCATTACTTACATACTCTTCAAAGTCTGGAGCACCACTGCAAATACGAATTAGATGGCATTATATGCTGGCTTGCCCAAGCTCTGGTACCAAACAGTTTTAAGTGCCTCATAAGAGACCAGATCATGCTTTTGGTTGGTTTGCCTTGTTTGAATCAGTGCATTCACAGTATCCAAATGATGGCACTGCATGTGCTGTTTGGAAATCTGGGTACCCAGCTGAAACTGGAAAGCATGTGTTGTGCTGATGTGTTTGGATCTCTCCAAGTTCTAAGTTCCAGCAGTGCAACAGTTGCTCAGAACTGTTTCTCAGATCAGGTCAGTGGGTTGGCATTTTTTGGAAGCCTGCATTGTGTTCTGATGTGGAAACTCTGCTTTGCTTTGTTCTTGGCTTTACCAGCCCAGATCTCACATTATTGCCCCTGACTGCCATTTGCACATCCTGAGTGGAAGAATTTTGGAATTTGAAAGCCCCAGCGGGTGTATTCTTGAGCTGAAGCACAGCACAATGACTAGGGTTGCACTTAGCTGTTACTTTGCTGTGCGAAGTGTGGGGGTTTAGAAATTACAAATCTGGGCCCAGTACCACCACTGGGGACATTTTCTTGCCCAAGCAAAGAAGGGAACCCTTCTTTGTCAAAGCTGAATGTGCATGTGTTTGTGCTACTCCCAGGTTATTGTGACTGTCTGGTTCTTCCAGACAGTGAAATTTTCAGGATCTGATTGCTCAAAGGATTTACAATTTCCTTTCCCTGCTTATCCCTAGAAAACATTTTAACATACTGAGTGGATGGGCAGGCAGGAGCAATGCCAAGAATCACAGGTTAGGTTTGTCTTTTACAATAAAGGTAGACATGTACTCAGCTCGTGTAAATCAGAGCAGTTCCAAGGGAGCTTGCTTGCTTTACAGAAGAAGCAGTCCCAGACATGGAAAGGAAAGGAAGTTGGGAATGTGGTTTATCAACACTATAAAGCAGCAAGACAGTGTTAGGCTTAGGAGCTGGTGCTTCTTGCACCACAGGAATTGTTTTTCACAAGGGTGACTGTAGTGGGGGGTGTGAATTATGTATAAGTGGCACAACAATGCTAAATGGTTTTGGGTTTTGTTCTTTTTTTTTTTTGACAAAGGCTACTATAATATGGATCACACAGGTGGGTGCTCAAGTCAGCAGAACTTTGAAATTTCTTAGAAATCTTTGAGACTTTGGCTAATACACTAAAATTTAGCCATCCTTTCTTTCATTGGAGCCTGAATTTTTAGTGTGGTGATGGGAACATCTAGGTTCCCACTAACTGTGGGACTCTTGAAATCCCATTATCCTATTGATTTGTCTGTATTTTCATGTCCCTCTCTAGTGTCCAGACTCATGTGTAAGCAGAGCTGAAGGCTCACCTTTCCCTGGAATATTCCTTCCCCAGCTCCTTATCCTTTTGGTCTTGGAGATGTCTATTCTCTGTGAGATTTGCAGACATGGCTTTAAACAGTCAGGAAGCTGTGGACATCGTCTGTGGGGCAACATCAGAGCTCTGTGCTCTACCCCATCTCCTGCAGTTACGGTCTAGTCTTTGGGTCTCTCTGGGCAGAACAGTTATGTATCAGAGGTATAAGAAAATAAATTTTGTAAAGAAAAGATATTGCCTTCGTTCTCAGGTTTAGATTCAGGTTTGTGTTTCTCCAGAAGCAAGGTTGATCTTCTGAGGATTCCTCTAGCAAAGAGGGTTCCCTGGGCTTACCCAGCCAGCAGAGGCATGATGCTGTCCTTCCTCAGGTACAGGCAGATGCGGGGGAAAGCAACCACATGTCCACATGAGCTTCTGTGTCACACCATTTGTGTCTCAGTGTGTTTTGTCACTAAGAAGGAATTGATTTGATTTTAAATCAAGTGAAAGCAGTGCACCAAACACACGCTGTAACAAAAGTCTGGCTCTTACCTCAGGCAGCCCCGTGCTGGGAGCTCTGCCTGCCATGGGGTTTCTCATCTCTTTGGTTAAAGCAGAGCAGTTCCTATGGTCACAGAGGAAAGCACCTCGTGAGGCTCTACAGCACTCACAGATTTTGTGGTTTAACAAACACAATGGAGTGAAAATAAACTGAAATTATCCAGTTTTATTTCTGGCCTGTTGAAAACCTTGGATAATTTCAGTTTTTTCCTTTAAGTGAATTAAATGGACTTCAGTAGCATAGCATATCATTAGATGCAGATCTGTTCAGGGAATGGCATTTGCAGTGGAGAAAGGGAATGAGATGCATTAAGAAGCACATGGGTTTTTGGAAGGCTCCTCTAGGGAGCCAAGCAAACCTGTGCCTCTGTGTTTGCAAATGTACAGATCCATCTGTGCACAGTGCCATGACTGAACTGTTTTCCGTTTCAGTGGAAGTTTTACTATTTCATGTATTTATTTGTCTGTCCCTCTAGGGTACTTGGTGATATAATGGCATATTAGGAAACATAGTGACTTCGTGAAACAGCAAGCAGGAGCTTTCCTCCAGTGTAGCCTCACCTGGTCAGGATTTATTGCTTCTCTTCCAATAGAAGCACTGCTCAAGCAGTTTGCTGTCTAAATCAGACATGGAGTTTCCAAACTGGTTAAGATTCCTTAGCATCTTTTCCTGGCCTTAAAAGCTTTCCAGCATTGATCCATGGGCTCTCCCTGCACAAGACCCATGCAGAGTGGGGCATAGAGCAGCAGGAATTCATAGGTACAGTCTACATGGCACATCTCACACTACATGGCAAGCAGGTGTTGTGCCCCAGGCTGAGTAACCATGTGAGGACATCCTCCCTGGGCACTGCCATGTCCACACACTGCAGCCATTCCCAGTCCAAATGTCTACAAGTTTCCCTGAAGCTGTAGCCCATGTTTGTGTGGAATTCATTCTGTAGAGGAAGCTTGTATGAAGATAGCTGCCCCAAATTCTCATGTGTCTTCTAACTGGGCACAACTTGTTCTGGCTCCTGTTTCAATATGACCTTTTCATGGTGTGAAGAGACAGGTACATTCAGTGATTCTTAGCCTTGACAAGCTTTAAGGAGTGGGGGAAAAAGAAATTCTTCATGTGCAGAGGGATATTTTTTCCCGGTATGTCACTCTGCAAACAAAGCTAGACCTTTCTTCTCCTGCAACCATCCCCTTCCCATCTGTGTTTGCCTTCAGACCTTAAAGAATGCAAAGGGACTTAGCAGCAATTATCTCTTACTAGCCTGTGCTATGTTGCCCTGTTCAGGTAAGAAAATGGCTTTTCTGTATAATGAACTCCACAGGGTCTTGAGGGAAATACAAATAGATTGGAGATAGGATTGTGTCATTCCAATAAAAATGAGTGTTAGGAAAGTGCTGTTGTTTTACAGGAGGAATTGGACAAAGGACCCTGAAGACCATGGAGGGAGACTGCCTGAGCTGCATGAAATACCTGATGTTTCTTTTCAATTTCTTTATATTTGTAAGTATTTGGAATTCACTTTCTTTTCTGGATCCCCCTGTTTCCAGCAGCCTGCTGCTGCCCAGCAGTATAGGCTTTAGTGTGATAAAGTTGCCATGATACAGAATTTCCCCTCTGCTTTGCACTAGCAATCACTGAGCATTTTGCAGCATCCACAGATGCTCAGATATTCAGCAAGGCAGCACAGTGATCACTGTTGTCTGAGTTATTGCTGACCTTGACAGGGGAAACCACAGGGAAAACTGTAACTAATGGTGTACATGGTTTATCTTTGAATGGCAGAAAAAAATTGTTTTCTAGTCCTGGGTGCCCTGCTGAGGTTTTCACTCAGAAGCAGTCATTTTCCTACCACATGAAGAGTCTTTCTTAGTTGTTCTTGTTTTTGAAAGAAAGGGTGGGAGTGTCCAGCCACCCTGGCCTCCATGGCAGGTATGGTTCATGTAAGCCCCTTCACTGGGCTGTCCTCTACAGATGGGGCAGCAGATCAAGACTATCTTTCAGCAGTAGAGAGAGAGTAAACAGTTGGTAAAGCGATGTGTCAAGAAAGAAAGGTGCTTTTGCTGCAAATGATTCATTTAGTGAGCAAAATATACTAAGAGTAGCATGTCAAAAGCCACCTGCACAGCAGAGAATATATGCCTTGGAGAAATACAAGTTCTCCAAATGAACACCTTTAATCAAAAGATAGCAATAAATTCAGTTTTTCTGCAGCAGTTGTTTTATGTTGACCTATCTCACTCTCTCTCCTTTCCTTGTGTTGTGACAGCTGGGAGGAGCGTGCCTGCTGGGACTTGGAATCTGGGTCATTGTGGATCCCACAGGTTTTCGAGAGATAGTGGCTGCCAACCCCCTGCTCTTCACAGGAGCTTACATCATGCTGGCCATGGGAGCAATGCTTTTCCTGCTGGGCTTCCTCGGCTGCTGTGGTGCCATCCGTGAGAACAAATGCCTCCTGCTTTTTGTAAGTGTCCTGCCAGCTTCTGAGGGCCTCCTGGTGCTTCCCAAGAGTAGGGGTGACTGGATAGGTGATGCTGTGATGAGTGCATGAATAGGTGTCTGTTGTTATAGCCATTATTCCTTTAGATAACAAGTAGGCTTAGGATCTTTTATACACTGCTAGAAATATAGACAATTTGCTTTTTCCCCTATATAGATTTGAGCCTAGTCTGGGAGTGTATTTTGATCTTTTTAAGCTTTCATTCTAATTGACCCCATTTAGTTGTTTGGGCCTTTTTTATATTTATAAAGTGACCAAAAAAGGTACTTTCTTGGCTACTCAAAACTCGCTGTTCCACTTGTAGATTCATTCCTCAGGGTTTCACAAAAAAGCAGAGGGAAAACTGGAGCACAGCCCCTGTGCAAGGGAGTCCCCCATGCCAGCAGAAATGCCCAGCTCAGAGCTGCATCATTGCAGTCATTGCTGTCACTGCAGCTCTCAAGAGCTGGTCACTCCCTGACACAGCCTACTCTTCTCCTAAAATGAACCAGATTTGTTACCTTTGCACAAATTTTCCCCTGAATGGCAGCCTGTGGCAGTCATCAGTAATTACAAAGGGTTAAAATAATTCACTTGCCCCCCTGCTCCTCCCAAGTTCTGACACTGCAGGGTTTCCAGCCATTATCCCCTACCAGAAGGCATTGCCAGTTATGTATTAAAAAACAAAGAGCATTATTTTCTTTTTCTTTCTTTTTTATTTTTTTTTTTTTTTGTGAAATGTGACCTTTTGTTTCTCCTAAAGGGTCTGGTGGCGCTTTGGGATTGTTGTGGTTTTTGGTTTGTTTTTTGTTTTTCTTTTTAAAAATCTTTATTTTACTGTATTGTATTAGGATTGTGTCTTTAATAGCTGAGTCATGGTTCAAAAAAGGCTTGTTTTGAAACAGGACAGGAAAGTCCTCTTTCTTGAAAGCAAACCCATCTTTTCCTAGAGATGAGCATGGCTTCACTGAGATAAATTCTCTCTGGCTCTTGGCTCACATGTGCCTTCAGTTCAGAGCCTGCAAATGAGAGCCCTTTCTGGGAAGCCATTGTGGGTTTTATTTCTAGTGATTAATCTCAGATGTAAATCAGAAAAACAAATGTATCAGCTGTGAAGTCTGTGGAGAGCTGCCCAGAGAAACCTAATAAAATGGAAAGGATTGGGCCCAATGAGCCTGAGGTTACTTCAAAGCATGTCCTTGTCAGATTAAGAAACTAAAAGTTGAGTTTGATGAGAAATGTTGTTTTAAGTGAATGGGAGAGTAATATTTTCAGTCTGAACCATGTCTGCTGCATATATACTGGTGATCTGCCCGGAGGAAGGGAGCTCTGGGCCATCTTCTTTCCTGATTTAACGTCAATTACAGGTTTGAATGTTTCTCCATGTGTTTTAGTTATACTTCAGTACACTCAATTTTGATGTTATTACTTTTCTTACTCCTAGAGATAGTTCTGAGCCCTGCTGCTTTATTTATTTACTTTTAAAATTATTTTATTTTGAATGAAATGTGAGAAAAATATGGGCTGGAAGTAATGCCCTAGACTAGGAGAAACTCTAAAAGTAATTACTGGTTAAGGAATTATTGTTCTATTTTGATTAATCTGGTCTTCAAGGGCGTTTGGTATCAACACCAACTCTGCTAAACAACCAGCCATCTCACGTTCAGCAGTGTAAAGCACTCAGATGAGGATCCGTGCTGATACCAAGGGAGAAGAAACGTGTTTCTAACTTCTTTTTGGGGGCCACACCAGCTGATGTGAAAATCAGCTGGTCTGAAAACATTAGTGAAACTTGATGTCTGATAGGAGTAAGTTTTAGACATTGAATAGGCAAAAGATCCATGACTGTATGCCAGAGAGACTGGGAACTCTTGCAAAACAAAGAGTGTAAGTCTTTGCGGGCGTGGTACCTGGGGAGAAGTTGCTAGATCAAATCAAGTCCACTTACAAAGTTGTTAAAGAATTGATGAGCCAGAGAGCTGCTTGAGTGAGATTTCACAGTGATGCATAATGTATGCCTGAAGCTTTTAGTCCAGAGGTAAACAGAAGATAGAAGGGACAAGACAGATGCATGTTCTCTAGGCTCTGGTTTCAGTGTTTGCAAGGACTTTCATTTTTCATTAAGCTGCTTGTCTTTTGGTAAAAAGTAAGCCCATCACTGTGGAACCTAACATGTTGCATTAAACGCAAGGCTGTAAAGTGTTTCTAGATTTCCTGTCATTTGGACCTGGCTCACCAAAAAAGTAACCAACAGTGGGCTGCAAATCAGACATGGAATAACTTGTCCTGAAGATCTCCTGACTGCAAAACGACACTGCAAAATCAGAATCCAAAGTACCGTTGAACATACAACATTGCACCAAGGGACTGAATTCAGCTTTGTAACAAGAACAGCCTGTGTTAGCTTCATTTGGCTGAGTTTCAAATGCAGACATCCTGTTTTGCACTCCTGTAAAATGGGTGTAGTAGGCCCTCAAACTTCTCAGCATGAAAATGCAGGTCCTTTGAGTTAAAGGCAGTTGCTGCTCTTTTTGGAGCAGCAGTTCTGAAATTGGAACTTTGGATGAGTTACAAAAAAATGAACACTGAGCATCAATTTGTGTAAACTTCTGAAAAACCACTTCTGTGAAAAATCCTGTAACCATCACCTGGAGCTGAGGCAAGATTGTTGACCAGTATGAGAGATCCCATTTCTCAGGATGTTCACCTTGGATGTTGGGAGTATCTGTGTTCAAATTTTGGGTATCAAGCTTGAATTTGAAAGTGAGGTTACTGTGTCCCATACAGTAACCAGCTGTCTGCTTTGTGCTCTCACATACCAGTAATCAATTTAATTTTTGGAAGGAAAAACATATTAAGCAGATTTTTACTCCCCTTCAGATGCAGAATGGGAGCAAGTTCTGAAACACTGATGATCTGTCTTCTTTTTCTCATCAGCCTTAATGGCTGCTTGTGGGTTTTTTTTTTTCTACTGTAACTGTTACAAATCTGTAATGCAGAGTGCACAATATAAGTGTAAATCAGTTTGGAAATGATAATGAAGCTTATCACAGATAATCTGAGAAGGACTGCTTCCACTTCTGCACAGACCTGTGCTGGAGCTTGGGTGAACATGTGCCTCCCAGTAATCAGTAAATGAAATGCAATTAGCAGGGTGATGGGATTAATCACTTGATCACCACCTTAGACCTTAGTGACTATGCTGAGATCCCTTGATGGATGATGATGTGAATTTGCAAAGCATCGTTCATTCTCATCACTTGTTCTTTGCCCTCCTGTGGTGAAATTAAAACAGTCTCTGAGCAGGAAAAAAAGAAGCCACACAGAAAACTCCAGCAAGAAGAATAAATTAGAGAGTTAACTAGTTCAGCAAAATCAAGCAACAGCATGCTGCTAGAAACCAAAATCCCTGCTCATCTGACTTTTCTTGTTTTGTCATTTGAGCCCAGGCTCCTTTTCTTTTGTTTCCACTGTAGAAACAGGAAGACAAACGTGACAGGGGGCTACATGTGCTTTTCCAGTGGGGAAAAATCACTTGCAGCTCTGATAATTGACAACAACATTTTGCCCATTCCAAGCAGGTAGTTTGAATTCTCTCTCCATTACTGAAGTGCACAATGCACAGCGTTTCAGACACTGTTTATAAATTATTGCTTGGGGAGCACAATAGTACTTCTGGCCCTGTCTGCCTGTTTTCTGTTTCAGAAAGACCTTCCATAAACTTCTCACACACAACAAAATCCCCCATCCAGACTCCTCTTGTGTTTATTTTTACTTGTTGCTTCATCTGCCTTCGTTGGTAACATGTACCAACTCTATTACCCTTCACATTATGTTATCTTAAAAGGTTCTCTCTTCACTTTTGCCCTTCTTGCATGTGCCAAAATGTGAGTTCATTTCTTAACATTTACTCAGTTGTGTAAAATCATCTCAGAGTCTATGGGCTCTTTCTTGGGTCATTTGAATTTTAGACACTCTGATTCAAATGGTAATTTCTCTTTATGGATATAAGAACATAAAAAATATTCACCTAGTTCAGACCTATGGTGTTTTGTCTAAAAGAATGGAAATAAATGTTATTTTGGGAGAGAGTGTGAATCTAGCCACATTCTGCTCTGTTTCTATAGCTGTTCCTCAGCACCAGCATTTGTTGTTTTAAGGTTAACAGGACACATCCCTGCCTGTTCCTTTTATCATTTCATATGGACTGAAGCAGCATCAAATTAGCATGAGGCATCAGTGTAACTGAGAGTTGGTCACAAGAACAGGCAGAATCTGCAGTGGGAGCCCGCAGGAGTCCCATCACTCATCCTGGGCTGGAAACACTCCCGAGTACCTGAGTGCTCTGGGTACACGAGGTCCTGGGAACAGCATCCTCACAGAAAGATGTCAGTCTCTGGAGATGAGATCACTTAAGTGCATCTGATTTACTTCTGTGGGCTGGGGGGTGAAGGCATGGTGGATCACTCAGGCGTGGTAAAATCACTGAAACAAGGTGCCTTTAGTAAGACTGAAAACTGGACTTTCAGATTGAAGCAGCAGCAGGTTGCAAAGGCAACAGGAGGAAATACAGTTCCAGCTTAGATTGAACAGCCAAGTATTTCTTTTTTCCAGTTCTTCATGCCTCTCTGTTTTGCTTTCCTTTCCTTTTCCCAAAATTATGATGACATAAGTGCAAGGGTTTTATTTCAAACTGGACACCTGTTTCTTTTTTACTATCACGTAATCTGCAGACTATGCTTTCTGTAAAGTCTGCAGTGTGCCCTTATTTTAATGATATGAATATGCACACTTTGGATACCATATATGACAAGGATGATACTTGCATAATCAAATTAAATTATTATGGTATATTATCAACTTTCTGTAGAGGTCCTGTGTGGTTAGTACTTATCTCAGTGCAACCTGATTGTGTGGAGGGGGATATTAACCAAGGCTAATTTTGTCCTGAAATGAAAAGAGTCTATTTTTAGTCAAAGGTATAAATATTTGAGTGTATATCCCATTGCCTTCTTCCGCACAAAATATGATTATATTACAGTAAAATTGTGTTGTCTGTGTTATGATCAGGGGTGTGTGTGCATTTGCATGTGATACCTACACTTGTGTCTGGACAGTTTCCCACTGTGTGAGCATGTCCACAATTATATAACATTTTCCCGTCAAATTAGGCTTTACCGCTTTAACCTGGTGCAAATTTATCAGGGGATACTACATGCTCTGTAACCTTATTTGCTTTTACCCATTAGAACAAGGCAAAAGTGTCACAAACTCCCATGCCTAGTGATGAAGTCAGAGAGGGAATGTGTGTACTCCAAGTGACTGTCTCATAGGGGTTTTTAATTGTCAGGGGAAAAAATAGTTTTCCTTTATTATTTTTACCATCTGTTTGGTGGTTATCAAAATCCTGTATTCCTACTACTCATTGCACACACTTAATACTGTGTCTGTGTTTTTTATCTTCTCTTTTCCAGTTCTTCATATTTATTTTGTTAATCTTCCTGGCAGAGCTTTCAGCTGCAATCCTGGCTTTTATATTCAGAGAAAATGTAAGTATTTGACGGTGGGCAAATGCTGAACCCCAGTGGGATTATACACAGCTGGAGCTGGTGTTAGACTGTGGCTGGCTTGTCTGTAGGGTGTTTGCTTGTTTCAAATATCAGCAAACCTCTTTCGGTGCTACCCTCAGTCTGTCAGCACGTCAGGGAATGCTAACTAACCTGGTTAGTGAAGGATGGTAGTTTATGGGGACTACTTATTCCTGACCATTTTAGAGTCTTTTAGAGTCTTCCTGACTCTCTTGCAGCCAAACCAGCTGCACATTCCATCAGAGAGAAGTTTTATAATAAAGTCACACTATGATTAAAAGCAACTATTTTCTTTTTTCAATATAACATGTATTTAATATTAATAGTGAAAACTCCTGTTTTACCAGCAGAGCCAATGTTTGCTCTGTAGTGCAAAAAATCTCTTATGAATCTTCTAATCATATTCATTCTTGAACTCCCATGTTCTGCTCCTCACTAGACTCCTACTAATGCCGTTTGTAAGACATTCCCTCTCACCTGCCCTAAACAAATCTCCCCCCACATATTGCCATGCTTAGTTTCGTCCTTCTCTCCAAAGCTCCATATGATGTAGCCTTTCTCTATTCTTCTGCAATGAATGTTATTATATGGCCATCATTCCTCCCCTGTGCTAGCAGTATACTTTTAGTAAAGTAGTAGTAACCACAGTCTCATTTCTTTCTCTAAACAGCAAAAGTCTGTGCATTTTTTCATGTTCACACGTGAAAAGGAGAGTCTGACTGAAGTAGGTCCATCATTCTCTGAGTGAAGGCTGTGAGAAAACATTGGCTAGTAGAGGTGGTCACTAGTGACTCTTAGTATTTATTTTGCTTATTTGGCCTCTGCCAGTAGCAAAAGAACATACACCACACTTGCTGTACTGAATGTGAGAGAAATGTGGCATGAGCAAAGAAGGGCTACATGTAATGATGACTTTCTTGAACCAGGATATATTTTTAATTTTATTCATTTTAAAAAGCTTTTGAAAGAAAAGAAACAAAACTTAGGAAACTCACAGCAAGACAGTGTGATGTTTGTATAGTAGAATGGACTTGGAGGGGGGTAGTGAGAAGATTTTTTTTCCCGCTTATAAGCTGGTGATCTTTTGTCTTTGCCCTAGATTGGAAGGCAGTGGGGAAGGGATGGAACTCTGCCCACAGAGTGGGTGCCCCATTCCAGCTTAGGCTTTGAGATCATGTCCTCATGGAAACACCTATAAATAGATTGCAGTGTGGGGGGTCTGGTGCCTTCTGGTCATTACAGCTCCACTTGTAGGCATTTTTAGAGAATTCCTTTGGTTCAGCACAAGGAGCAGACCACACACATAGAAGCTGCCCTGCAGACTGATGTATGTGCTTTGTGACAGAGAGAGAATATTGTCCCTGGGGAGCAGGGGCTGGGCAAGCAGCTGGCAGCTCCCACCTCCCCCCATCTCTGTGGGAAACCTTTCAAAGGTACAAGAAGCTGCCCAGGCTTGTTGCAAGTCCTGGAGTAGGGTGACTGCCCTGTCCTCCTCACTTACAGCTTGCTTCTGGGCAAAGCATCAGTGCCTTCCCCTCCCATGGGAGCTGCAGGACACATAAGGTCATGTTATCTTGCAAGATAAGGTCACAGTGGTTATTCTAGACTTCTGTGGCATCTGGCAGTGTTTTGTGAGATAAAACTTTGAAGGGGAACCAACTTCTATCTTTCCTGAGCTTGTCTCCTTGTTTGTATCACCAGCTTCCCACTTTGTCAGAATGACTGACAGGAGGGGCTTAAATGGGAAGGAATGAAGAATGTCAGATCCCAGCATAACTGGAGATGGCTCTGTGCACAAGTCAAATTTGATCTACAAGTTCTTGTGGTTTGTTCTCTCCTCAGGTTTCTTCTGAAAAAAAAAGTCCCTTGTGTTGGTGTTGCTGTGTATTGTGGTGGTAGCTCCTCTGGCTTGGAAACTACTTGTGGACAATTTTGCTGTCACCTTTGGGTTAGAGTGAGCTGGGTTGCTGGACAGGATGTCCATGGGGACAGAAGTGGTCTTTCACTGACCCTACATCAGGAAGACTTCTTCACAGTAGCAATTTAAGTTCAAGTTCACACGTGCTTTTCTCTTCCTTGCAAAACAAATTACTTTCAAGGCATACGATGACAAATGCACATTTAGTGCATCTAAATTTTTCGAAGCTTACCAGGTGGGATTCTGTAACGGTCATTGCACCAGTCTATATGGCAGTGGCCTCTCTGGGTGTGTTAAATGAGGCAAAAGACACACTTTATGTGTTTGCTTTACAGATGGTGTTCAGTGCAGCTTTCTCTTCTATAGTTTTACATCCAAACCAGTTCCCAAACACTCAACAGGGTTAAATTATTAACAGCTAAGGAAGTGAGAGAAATAAGAGACAAAAATAAGGGAGAAAAGAGATGTTTTCTGTTGAGATTTGACATGAGAAGAAGAGTCAGTGAAACAGAACGAGGTGGTGGGGTAAAATGCAGGTGGTGTTCATGAAGGTGAGCTACTGTGATCTGCAAGTCCAGCTACACTTCCAAAGAACTGTTTAAAAGCAGTCTCTGAAGAGGAAGAGGAATGTTCCAGGCCAATGCACATGGGTAGGAGGGTGTCCTGTTTCCCAAGCAGGCACCATGCAGGCAGCTTCCTGCACAGCATTCAGTACTGTTGAGCACGGGGTGGCATGAGAAGGCTGTGACCTTCCTGGGCAGTGCCAGCATGCCTGTATTGTGCAGAAATGCCCTCCTTTCTCTAAACCCCCTTCATGTGGCTGCACTAACCCCAGCAAAGCTATTTTTGAGCCAGTGTGACAATACAGTCACACTTCACTCACTGACATATAAATATATGCATGCATGTGCTGCATTGGAGGCGCTCCGCCCAAAACACAGCTGAACAACTCCTTATTGTTCATGGCTGTGGCTGCCACAACTCTGTTGGCAAAGTGTATGCGAAGGTCTAATTTTATCACTAGGTGCTTTCCTCCTTTCTGCATGGTTCTTGCCTGAGCAATCCAATGTGCACAGACCTCATTAGGGCTAGTACTAGTTTCAGCTAGAGGAGGGCCATGGGCATGGTAGTAGGACTGTCTTATTTCATCCCCCTTTGTCAGCAATTTTTTAAAAGAATAATTTTTTTTAGGACCATTTTTCTGAATTTGAGATGCTCAGGATAAGCGGTTTAAGAGCAAAAAAATGGAATCAGTTATTTTCCTGGCAAACTTACCCTTCCAGCACTAGGCTTTGTTTTAGGCCAAGTGTTGTAAAAATCACACACAAACTCAGCAATTTCCTCTGGGATTGCTGCTGTCAAAATAAAGGTTTCACTTTATATTTAAATTACTCTTTTGTTTTAGACCTCAACAAAGGCAGCCGGCTGGGATTACTACCAATGGTAATATCAGTTTCAAAGTCTGTGCTTCAGGAACAGACGAGCCTCAAAAAAAAGTGCTGCTGTCTGCAGGCTTAGATGCTGCATGGAAAAAGTACGCAGAGAAAGGGAAGGAAAGGAGAACACTGAGGACATATTTCAGCATCTTCTAACCTCACCTTCCCTCAAAGCATCAAATTCCCAAAGGAATGTCCTCTGGTATTTTAATATTCAAAAGCAAAAAATTGAGTGAATATCTGTCCCAAAAATTAATTTAGGAATTTAACAGCATAACTAATTAAAGGGAGTGAGATTGAGCTAACTGCATGATTCAAGTATTTGTGACAAAGTTTTACCCTGTACTGAGGTAGTAATTACATTTGGCCTTTGTTTGTATTTGTAAAAGAGAAACCAATATTAAGTGGTATTCAGGATCCTTTAAAAAGTCACCATAGCCTTTTTTTCTTTTTTTGTCCTTAGATTCTGTGGTACAGTTACAAATGAAACAGTTTTGTGCTTGTGCCTTTGTGCCCACCCATAGAGCTCATACATATGCATGTGTATGTGCGATATTTCACGTTGCATATCAAGAACCTGAAACCAGCTTGTTGCAGTCTCTGTTACTGCGTCAGCAGTGCTGTATGAACAACAGGGGGTAGAGAAAGGGTATTTTTCAGGCAGCTTAATTCCTGATCCTGCAAATATGCAACATCACAGCAGTGCTGTAGCCATCCAAGTCCAGCCCCCTTCACTGTGGCTTTTGCAGTGGCAGAAGATTTTGCCTGTGAGGATCACAAATCACGAGGTATTTCGGAGAAGGGACCACACGAGTCAAGACCTATTGGAAACCTGAAAAGAGGATTTCTTGAAGTTTTTGTCCTGAAGTGACAGAAAGGCAGCAAGATTGAACTGGGATGTTCAGTTTACCAAGACTATTAGGATTGTATATTTAGTATTCCTCCAGAGAGTCATCTTAAGTAAATGTAATTTCGAGGTGTTTAACTTCTCAAGAAGAGTCTGAGACAAATTGTTTGTGCATTTTTATCTGTTTTACTATAAATATAAACAGGAGTAAATGAAATTCTAATCATTTATATTGTTGACCTTCGGAAAATGTTTAAGTTACCTAAACATTAATATAAAGAAGATTCTTTTTCTTCGTGTATGCAGGTAGTTCAGATAATCATAGGTGTTGTCAAGAAAATGGTGTTTTTTTCTGATTCATAAGCTGACTTTACTATTTCCTATTCATTATATGTTTTTTACTTCTTTTTCATTTCCAGAAAATTTCATGTTAGGGCTTCATTCTGCTTTCTCACACATGGAAGTAAATTCAGACCAGTTCCCCTGTTCTTAGTAGGAAGTTAACTGGTTTGAATGAAAAGTTCAAGGGGACAATCATGCTTTGCTTGTGGACCTCTTGAAGCACAGCAAGTGAAAATACAATTTGGGTATGGATTTGAAGATCTTTCTAAAATCTGGTTTAGGCCTGTTTCAATTTATGAAATACTTTCAAATAGTACTGAAATTTAAAAAAAAATTAAAACCAACATTTAAGTGTAAACATTATCTTAGAAGTATAGATATAATTCAGTCCCTGATTTTAATGAGGGACAGTTTTATTCAACAGGTACCCTTCACCCTGTACAGAGATAGGGCTCAGCCAGTGGCTTTTCACATTTCTCCTCTGAGGTTCACCAAAAAAGGAACAAACCCAAGAAACTAAAGAACCCCCAGCATACACAGAAGGGAGCTTTGGGAAGTGTTTGGGAAAGGTGTTGGCTGTAGCCTTTACATTTCCACCTGTCTGCATTTCAGCTGACCAGAGAGTTTTTCACCAAGGAGCTGAAGAAGCATTACCAGAGGAACAACGACACGGATGTCTTCTCTTCCACCTGGAACTCTGTTATGATCACAGTAAGTCAGACCATGTCAGTCCCATGCCACCCATGGTCACTGGCCACCAACAGTGCTCAGCCCACACCCTCAGCTCTCCCAGGGTTAGCCTTCTCCAACCATCCTGTCATGTCCAGCCTAGCACCAGGGCTTGTGGTTTGAGGGAGGTGAGAATTTGGCTGGCAGCCAGTCTTTTTCAAATGGAACTGCAGCCAGTCCTGAGCGAGACACTCATAGTGACTGCATCAGGGTCATCTGATTTGCCAAAGCCTGCCGGATCAGACCAAAATGGGTACCCCCAGTTTTCAAATATCAGGCAGAGACAGCAGTGGAGGTGCTTGCAACTGGGTATTGCTGCATTTACTCTTGGCCTTTCGTTTTGCAAAGTGCTTCAGAATTATTCCCAGCCAACAGCAGTCAAAAGCCAGCATTGACTAATGTTTTCTTGTTAGTGGCAGCTTAGGCAGGAGTGTGCCTAATGATATATTTTCACTATAGAAATATTAGCCATCAAAACTGACTTTGTTATTACACCCCTAATTGGGCAGGTTACAGGCTGACTGTCATTGGAATTGCAGTTGTTGTTACCTAGCACAAGAAGTTCAGTCTATGTGTGTGTATGTGTACACATATGAGCTTAGTGCTCTGTACACCCCACGGTGTATCCCCTCAGGAGTGAAAAGGAGGACATCAGCCTCTGCAGATGAAAAGTCAATTTTAATCTTAAAAGGAAAGGATGATTGCTGCCCTTCATGCTGATTCAGGACTTTAATAAAGACATTTCCTTTTTCTGACTGAAAGGAGACAGAGTCAGAGTATGACTTGAATCCTTAAAAAGCATCTGACTGGAATCCTAAAGAGGGACCTTACTTGAATCACCTAGCAGTGCCTTTGAGCAACAATGGCCAGCAACAATCCTGGCCATTAGCTACGGTGAGAAGGGGTGGTTGGGAGCCTGGATTGTACTGCTGGCTCCCTTAAGAGACTTGCTGGGTGATCTCAAGCAAATAATTCTGGATATGCTCCCAAGCCCTGTGTAGTTTGCAACAATATTCCCAGTAGTACCTTAGAATCTAAAGTGTGATATAGGAACAGCGAGACTTCATAAAAAGACTTCAATGAAACAGAAACTCCAAGGTACAAGCACAAGCCACTTTGGAAACAATGGTTGTTTTGTCTCTGTTTTGACTAAAGATTTGATCCCTACGAGAATAGGTCTTAGATTTCTCATATCTGCTTTTAGGGAAAGGTGTCAATTCTGCCTTCCTTTTTTTCTCTGTGTCTCTCACTAGTTTGCCTGCTGTGGAGTGAATGGACCAGAAGACTTTGAATCTATCCCTCATCTTCCATACTCCTCTTTGGAAAAGGCGATGCCGGAGGCTTGTTGCCAGCGAGAGCTCCAGAGCCAGGAAGGGATGTTTATCAACAAGGAAGCTTGCCTGTCAGGCGTCGAGAAGTTTCAGAACCGGCAGGTAAGGGAGGACAAACTCTAGGAAAAGGAGCTTCACAGTGGGCAGAGAGATGGCTGCAGTGGTCAGGGGTAGCCAGTGAATCTGGTAGGTCCTGACTGTACCTCACAACCTAATTACATTCCTGACAGCTTTTGAAGTGATGGCAAATGGCTGATTTTGAAAATGCCCTTCCATGGCATACACTGCTAAGTCCATGTCATGCTGTATCATCAGAAATATAAAGATTTTCTTAAGGGATTGAGAGGTGAGGTGGAAATTTATATCCAGTTCTGTTGTGTTTCTGAAGGTTAGAACTACATCTGAGAAGTTAATTAGCAAGCCAGCATAGGTCAGGTAGGATGGGATGGAGTTGACTCTTACTGGCTGCAGTAGTGGTTCCAATTTAGTTTACAAAGACTCCTAATCAATATATACAATCAAAATGTCAAGGGTTAAACAGCCACAGAAAACCATGTCTGTTTTCTAGGGAAGAGAGGTATTGGAAAGCTGCATTTCTCTGCTTCTTTACTCATTACTGTAGAAACAGGGTATTTCTTATAGCAGTCTTCCAGTTCCTACAGGGAGCCTACAAGAAAGCTGGAGAGGGACTTCTTATAAGGGTATATGCTTATAGGACAAGAGGGGAATGGCCTTAAACTGAAAGAGGGTAGTTTTAGTTTAGATATT
Organism: Entomyzon cyanotis; assembly: GCA_024500445.1. Lineage (NCBI taxonomy): Eukaryota > Metazoa > Chordata > Aves > Passeriformes > Meliphagidae > Entomyzon > Entomyzon cyanotis. Next base: position 40,164,672 of record JAKEPQ010001030.1, on the reverse strand, counting down.
ACAGAAGAAATTATTGACTGTGAGGGTGGTGAGACGCTGAAAAAGGTTATCCAGAGTTGTGGATTCCTTATCACTAGAAATGTTCACAGCCAGGTTGGATGTGGCTTTGAGCATCCTGGTCTAGTAGAAGGTGGCAGAGGGGTTGGAACTAGGTGATCTTTGAAGTCCTGCCCAATCCAAACCATTCTATAGTTCTATCATTCTTTTGCCAGGCCCTTCGACTTGGCAATTTTTTGCAATACTGGACTGGAAAAAGACAGTTCATCCCATTGACACTGGGCCGTGTTTCCTTACAGTATCACCAAGACGTGATGTTTATGAAACTTTCCAGCAAAGTTTCTGACTGTGCTCACCTCAGCTTTAGTTCAGCCAGCTGAGCTTGGTACTGACTACATGTACAAGCCTCCTTCTCTCTCCAGACTAAGCAGTCGTCCTGTTTTCAGCACTTGAGAGCAGATTAAGAAAGAGCGTAAAGGAGGCTGGAAGAATCATGTGAACTGTTCCTTGACTGGCAGCTGGAAATGGTTGGCAAAGGCACACTGGGTGAGAGATCATAGCAGACAGTACCGTGCTGCTTCTGCTAGGTCTGATTGCTGGGAATAGATGGGGAGGAGAGAGATGACAGACAGCAGAGAGGGAAAGAGAAATGCATTTTGAGAAAGATGGTTAAAGTTTTCCCTGAGTGGTGATGCTGAGGCTTACCACTCCCATGGAAAGGGAAGGTTTTATGCAAGCCCCTGTAACCACAGAGTAATGTTGAGAGAAGCTGTGTGCACAGCAAGTGTCAGCAAGCACAGAGTGGTGCACTTCTGTAAAACAGGAGAGACAATCTCAGGCAATTGAGAGCTGAATTGAGGCATTCCTGGAGCAAAGTCAAGCTCGTGGGACGCCATGCCGGTAGGACAGTGCTGACCACACTTGTGCTCACCCCTGTCTGTAGCCATCTGAGCAGAGCTTGCTGGAGGCTGGGTCAAAGTTGGAGGTCTGGCAAGCACACAAACATTTGTTGCTGGGCTGAATGCTTTTCTCTGAAAATCTGGCTGGAAGAGAGCTGATGCGGGGCGGTCCCATGTTGACAACAGCATGGTTTTAAGAGCTCAGTTACTACCCCAGCAGTCTGGGTCCCCTGGGTCTGCCTCATGAGCAGATCCTCTTCATGCCCTCCCTCACTCTCCATTGGTTGTGCCTGATTCACAGTGTGCATGGTCTGGCACGGACACCAGCACATAATTACTGTGCTGTCTTTGAAGTTCAGACACTTTCATTATGGGTGGAAGGAAAAAAAACCAGGTGATTGAAACATCCTAGCAGTATGGATAGGATTATAATGTATGTGTGAAGTATATTCTCAGTGGAGAGGAAGCTACTTTTTGTATTGGACAAACTCCAATTTACTTTTCTCTTTATGTGTCATCCATTTGCAGAAATTTCCCAGTGGGTTGAAATTTTAGGCTGGGAGAACTAAGGCCAGAATAAGCCGGTGGTTTCCAGAAACATCCTGAAATCTTTTCAGGAAGATCTATCTGCTGTTTATTATGTTAACAATAATAAATTTAATTAAGGTTGATGATGGCTATGCTTCGTAAGTGGAATAATTGCCATAGTGCATGGCCCTGAGTTCTTAATGAAATTCTTCTTCTCTAGCAAGATCAGCAGGTGTTCAGCCAGCCTCTTTTGGGGGAAAGCACAGAGAAAAGGTCCTGGGCTGCTAAAGAGCTGCTGGCTGTGAGAGATGAATCAAGAATCTCCTGCCTTGGCTTTAAATAAATCATCCTTCTCTCTAGCCAGCCTGGGATGTCTGTCACCTGCTGTGAGTGTCCTTCCTTCTGTGCTTTGCAGAGGGAGTTCCTCTCTGTGCTGCTCCTCTCTGCCCTGCAAGAACTCACAGTTCCTCATGGTCAGTGAGGGGTGTGAACCACTCCCACCACAGTACAGCAAAACCTTCCCCTCCCCAACACTGTCCCGTGGATCTCTGCCTCCTTGCTGTGGGGCTGGGTGAGGAGATGAGAGGGAGCCGTGTTTGTCGTGCCTGGCTCTGAGAGCACCTCATGTCCTAACAAGGGCTCTGCTGTGAGAACAACACTGCAATGTGCTGCTCAGGTGTGTCTCACCACATTTTTTGTCTTTCCTAGGGCTGCTACACCGTGATCCTGAACTCCCTTGAGACATATGTGTACCTGGCAGGAGCCCTTGCCATTGGAGTGCTGGCTATTGAGGTACTTACTGTTGTGTGACTGGAACAAAAGCTGTGTTGGTAATACAACCAGCAGCGAGGCCAACAGGCAGGTGCTCCCCCCTCACCAGGGGAAGCTGCTCTGGGGATGTGCAAGCAGGCTACCAACTTGTGCTTTTAATTGCCTGGATAGAGGGTCCTTAATCCTTTGACACAAAAGGCAGGGGAATAACTGATGCCACACGCCTGCAGTGCCACCTTGTGCCGGGCTTGCACAGAGCTCGTGCCCTGCCACGCTGGCCACAGGGGCTTTGGGAACTCACTGCTTGCCACAGGGCCCACACAGTCACTGCTGCCACTGCAGCAGCACCCCAGCAAGGGGCTGATCTGGCTCTTGGTTAACATGTTCAAACTCTGCCTTTGCTTTGAAACCTTCTATTTAGAGCCAGAAACTCTGTTGGTTCCAGAACACCTCCATTGTCCAGCATTAGTAGCCACTTCTTTGGTGATGTCTCTGAGGAACAGGCATCCACCAGACATGGTTTTAGCCCAGAACTGATGTCCCTGTACCATTGCAGGGAAAAGGCTGGGTAATTTTAAAGTCCCCTGTCTTGTGCAAAGGCAAGAGGTCTGGGCAGAGAGTCCCAGCAGCCTCCCACAAAGGCTGTGCTGTGCTCATCCCAGGCAGAAGGAATGATGTGCAGAGCAGGGAATGTGGATCCTGCACCCCTGTGACAACAAGGGCAGCTTGGGAATGAAGCCAGGCTGCTCCTGTAGCCACTAACAGTTTGTGGGGGGAGGGAGAGGCAGAGGAAAGAGTTTTGTCACAGCCTCCTCTGGGTGGTGAGAAGGGTCCCCCTCTTTACATCACTGACTGCTGGGCAGGAGGGAGAAATGGGGATGATCCCAGGGCCACGGACGGCTTTGCCAATCTTCTGGAAGATGCAGCTAACACTAACAATTTTCTGTTTTGTTTTTGCCCTCTTCTTCCCCCACTCCTCTTCCCAGCTGTTTGCCATGATCTTTGCTATGTGTCTCTTTCGAGGGATCCAGTAAGAAGTGGCCCATGAACCACCATGTTCCCCACATGTTCAGAAGAAAGAAGGAAAATCTGAAGAAACAAAACCTGAGAACACCCCAAAAAAACTTTATTTTTTTTAACAAAATGGGACAGGGAGAAAAAATAAAAAGAAGAAAAGGTTGTAATATATGAATGACCAAAAGGATTGTACTTCAGGGGCTGGAACTTTGAGGTGATGTGCACTACACTGTACACCAGACCCTTGCCCAGAGCCACCTGCAGCAGACATGGAGCAGGAGCCCAGCGCAGCCGATTGCACTAGAGATGGATGGAGCTGGTGGGAGTGTGAGAGAAGCACAGCTGCCTCTCACACCAGGCTGAGCCTACCATTCACCACCTTACCATGCTTTAGACAACAAAGGACTCAACAACAGACATGCAGGGGCTGGATAAGGCAACAGGTTGACCTTGACTGTCCAGGTGGGTTTGAAACAAGCAGTGGTGGCTTGTCTAAGTAGGTGTAGTCGACGTTTGTGTGATTCTGGCTTTAATTTCCAGCCACAGGATGAAAACACATGTTCTTCAGTGGAGGCTTTGCTCCTGTCATGTGAAACTTGTCAGAGAAGTCAAGCACTTCAGTGAGGCTGGCTTTTCTCTGGAACTCCAAGCAGGGGCAGCATGATCTAACTTAGCAATGGGACTCAGCTAAGGCTGGCTGAGGGTCACGAGTTTGGTGCCTACCTTTCTGTTTTTACTAAGATTTATTGTTCATTGTTGTGAAAGAGACCAAATGGTTCCCTGCTGTGTTCCCATCTCCTGGGAAAAATAATGGCTCTGGTCAAGCATCATTGATACTGCTGCCTTCTTGAGAAGGGGAGTATATAACATTCAAATCTTGTCAGCCTTTGCTTTTCCTCTGACGCTTGCAAAAAAATGGTTTGTGGTGCTGTTAACATAAATATTTGCAGTGGTTCCTGCATGCTTTTCCAGCCCTAAGGGGAGGTCCAGACATGGTGCTGGATTGAAGAGGCTTAAGTTTGTCAACCACTCCCATGCTGTTTGCCTGGACCAGTCTGGTGGAATCATTTCTGGTCAGAGAATTTCACTTGAGATTCTCCTACGGGCTCATGATGAAAGTAATCATCAAGTCAGAATTGTTTTAGTTGATAGTATTTCTTCCCTTGAGATAGTTTGGTATTTAACTAACATGTCATCTACTCAGCCATTAGGAAGTGAACTTGAGAAAGATGCCTGGGACTGGATCTTGGTTAGAGATTAAGCTGGAGCGGCTGAGGCTCCATGCAGGCTCCAAGAGGACCCAGTGTGCAGCCAAACTGCTCCAGCTGCTGCTCCAGTGGTCATGGATATTGACTCAGACAGGTGATTGGTTTCTCTCATCTGGAATCATCAATCCCTGTTGCCTTAATTGTTCATCTGGTCACTTATTCCCTGACCCCAAACTCATTTTACCTGGGGAATGACAGAAGGGGCTGTGGTTTCTTGTTTAGCTTAGGTCTTTTTACAGATTTTATAGGCTCAGATTATGGAGCACTTTTATATACGCTCAAGTCAGCTCCTCTGAAAGCTGTAAACTCTGGCAAGGAAGGAGCAGAGCATTAAACTTTGTGCCCAGGCTTTGCAGCAGCAGCACATTCATCCTCTGGCTGTTCCATTAGACCCCTGGGGCTGTACCCCTTGAGCTCTCCCAGCAGCACTGCACAGGCTACAGGCAAGGAAGGAAAGCAGCAGAAAGCCTGGGCTGTAATAGACAAAGATCATGGCTAAATATCTAGGCTACCATATGAGGATACTAAGGAAGAGGAAGGAGGCATTAGGAGCTTTTCCAAGCTTCATTTGAGACCAACAATTTATTCACTGGCAGGAGAGGGCTGGGCAGGTAGAGCTGCAGCCCCTCCATGCTGCAGTCAGCATATTCCAGCAAACAAATATGTGGCCAGGGCTGCTGAGCAGCATCAGATGTTGCATTAAACCTTGTGAAAAGCTATTCTGAGCTATTTCCCTCCAGACCTTCTTGTAATGAGGCATTTTAGCATTAAACTCTGGTCTGTTGTTTAATAAAGGAAAACAGTTTTGTTAGCCAAAATCCATCAGTATTTGTACTGGACAGCAGGTGCTACACTTAAGATAAGAAAAATCTGTTTCATCTACCAGGCTTGTAGGGAATGGGCCGAGCAGGAAGTGAGCTTATCTGTTCTCCTTCTGCTTCAGGAGCTGGTGTCAGTGACTGTTCTGGGAGAGCAATTCCCAGGGAAGGAACAAAACTGTCAGCAGAGTTCATAATTTGGCTGGAGGTGATCGAGAGAAGCAGAACTGCCTCCCCTAGTCTCCAGTTTCTTCCCCTCAGTTTATTATGCAGTGTTCTCAGGTCAGAGCCTGGAAGGCAAATATCCTCATTTGTGCATGGTGGGTGGCTGAAGGGGAAAAAAAGCCTTAAAGCCTTTTTCTGCCACCAGTGGCATGGGGAAGAAAAACCTGTCAGAGCTGTGGGAACTGGACCAAAGCAGCCAGAGCACAAAGTACTAAATATACATGCCTGAGGTATGATCTCTGCTTGCTTGCTTCTCTTTGGCTTTCCTAATTCTGTACTCATTACTTTGTCTGTTTTTAGCTTTCTTGCTTTCCCTCTCTCCCTAATGGTAGTCCCTGCATCTTCAAAATGATCTCTTCTTCATCTGTTATTCTGGGCTGTGCACAGCTGTTCCTCCTCTTCTACCTTTTCTACCTTTTCTGATCCCCCACTGGTCTTTTGCTGTGTGATGATTTCAAATCCTCTCTGCAGGCTGGATCACGTGCCACTGGAAATACAGCTCAAAAGGCCAGGCAGCAATTCCAAACAAGAACTGGAGATAGCTGTAAAGATAGTGCAAATCTGAGAGGATCTGTGGCAGTTGGTAACATGCAGAAGGAATTTTCCTTGGGGGAATTTAATGAACAAGCAAGCCCAGAAAGCAGATTCCCACTGTATGGCAAAGCATGTAAATTTGTTGGGTTTGTCCCTTGGTTTCGTGGCTGCCCCCTCTGTTGTACAGTAGTTTTCAGAACCGTAGGCAGGAGAAACAATTGTATTTTTGTATTTGTATTTAATAGCTCTGGTGAGTGTTTTGGGGTCAGGGGCTCAAGCTGGAGTCACTGCTAGCTGGAGAGCTCTGGGCAGGCTGGAGAGCAGAGGGAGCTGCCGTGCTGCTGCCTCCTTCGCTTTAGCACTGTGACCACGGCCCAAGCACCTTGGAGGGGGTAGTAGAGAGCAGCCTGGGCAAGCTCCCAGCCCCTCTCAGCATCCCTGCTTCCTGGTTGTTATTTAATGCTCCAATGACTGTCACAAATGCCTGGGAAAAGGGCTGCGTGTGAAATAATGTTTGAAATCTATTTTAAAAAATGTAAATGTTCTTTTTATTAGATAGTGGAGCTAATTTATCCTGTATTCCCTACAGTAATGCTTTTTTATATTGAAGGAAATTTTTTTCGTAATATAAACCAGAACACAAGCCTGAAGCACTCTCTGCACGGTTTTTGTGTGCTTTTCTTAAAAAAAAAACCCCCAAAAATAAAAGAAAGATGTTGTGACAGTGAAGTGAAACAGCTTTAATTTTCACTATTTGCTTGGTGTTAAGTACAGTCACTTTCTTACCAGAGGAGAAATAAACTCAGGTACAGCAGCTAAAATGAGGTATAAATTGAAGTGTCCCATTCTCCCCTGCACCACCACCCCCCACCCACACCCTCCCAAGTAAAAACTCTTGACCAGAAAAGAGGCCAGCTTAGGACAGACAGAACCTCTCCTGTGTCACCAGCTCCAGTTTGCCAAATACCAGTTAGGCGCAAATAAGATGATGTAGGGAGTTACGTGAATGATGAGTTTTCTTTACCCTCTGAAGTGAGGGCTCTGTGAATGCGAGGGTCTGGGTTCATCCCTGGCAGAGAAAGGGGGTCAGCTTTAAGTCCTGGCCTGTGCCTGCTTGGAGCACAACACTCTGGGGAACAGACCCCCAGTCCTGCATGGCATTGTACAAATGCAGGAAGTTCACTGCAGTCTCCCCTGGGAGATGACATCAGCCCAAGGCCTCCCTCAGAATGTAACAGGTAAGGAAAGTGAGGCCTGTGGAGATGTAGTTTTTTTGTCTGCAGCTCAGTAGCAGAGCCTGAAGTGACACCTCAGGCTTTTGATCCCAAATTATGTTATCCACTGACACCTGCAGCTGTGATGCCAGCACTCCTGTGCTTAGGGACACAGTTCTGTTCAAAGGTTTTGGCATCTTCTTCCCTTTCTCCCTGCTCACAACAGAGTGAAGACAGTTAGGTGCAGTTTGTTTCTGGCTGTGCTGCAGATTCTCTGCCTGGCCTCCATCCTCAAACCACCCTGAGAAACTCCCTGCTAGGCCTCACCTGCAACACATTCACCACCTCCAGTGGGCCTGGCAATGTTTCTCCTCCAGCAAGCACCTTGCTGCTGAGAAGGGACATGCCAAGAAGCACAGCTTTGCTGTAGAAGAGGTGTAGAGCTCTGTATTTTCTACATGTCCACTTATAGCAAGATGGAGCAAGAAGCATCAAAATAAAACAACTTCATCTCTCCACTTTCAGGACTAGGTACCACATAGCATGGAATCTTTTAAGTGGCCACTCCCCCAGGCTTTGCTCTGTGTTGGAGCAGAAAAAGCCATTGACTGGCAAACCTAGAAGTGGCTGACAGTTTCAAGTTTTGCAGAGGCAGCTACTTATCAGGGGACCAGAGCAATCTGATCTTACCTTATTTAAAGCTACCCTGGAAAGCTGCAAGTGCGTCCCCCACCCTCCCACCTGATCTAACCATCAAGAAGTCTTTGGAGTACTGCTCACATAGTGCAGTAACTCATTTCTCCCACCTATGCAATGACATTTTAAGGTATGCTCATCAGACTCGAGTCATTGCTAAGTTCACAGGACCTGTGGCCAACACAGATGGGAGGCAGCATTAAGAAGACACTCCCTTTCCTTCTTCTGTAAGATTGCTTTTGCTGTGGTTTTACTTGTCTGTCCTAGAAACATAATTTCCCCCCAAAAACCAACCATCAATCTGTGTATACATTCATGTGACACCCCAAAACACAAAGTATCAAGTTTCACGTACCTAAACCCACAACTACAGCCAAAGTGCCACACTGAGGCCATTGCAGCTGCCCATGCAGGTGATGCACAGGGGGAGAGCAACAGCCACAGCATGCCATGCTCCAGCTCCTGCATGCTGCACCACTTGGTCTAATTTCTGATATTCTCCAGCCTGCATTTGATCATCATCTGCCTCACAGGGAAAGGTTTCCCTCTTGGAGCCCAGTTTTTCCACCTGAACAGGAACACTCCTCTTAATTAAAAGTTTTAGTTGCTCAGTATCATTTTTTGACATGCTGAAAGCAGCTTGACAAGCGTGTATTGTCATGAAGCTCCAGAATTTAGCCTGCTGTTGGATGTTGCCTCTCCATTTGATTTACTTATTAGGCAAAAAACTGAGTTACAGTTGTGATGCTTCCTGATTCAACAATTTCCAATATTCTTACGTGACAGACATTTTGCATGGCCAGTAAGTACGATGCACACAGTGTCCCAAGCTTATGCAGCTGCTTCTAAATGCCAAAAGCACTAACACAACATACAATAACTACCCACTACCTTCTTCTACATCTACTAAGATATTAAATAGCAATAGCTGTAGATCCCAGTCTTACCAGTGGCTTGAGGACTGTTGTTCACACAAGCAGTTCTGTTTGTGTAGGAATCTTTCTACTGGGATTTTGGAACATCAGCTATATTCCAGGGCATGCTTTGATCCAGTCAACAGTAGTGCATGAGTAAGAAAAGTCCGTATCCTGTACACAGACCTTCTGGCTTTAGTCCCATGGAGAATAAAAAATGCTGCCTCAAGCTGTGGACAGGAATAATCCACAAGGAAAGCACTAGGAAGTAGAGCAGTCAATGCTGTTAAGCCCAGGAGGTGTTAGAGAAACTGGCCAGTGAGTACTAAAGCACACCAAGTCTGTCCTTGCTTTCATATGTTCTGCTCCTTGCAGTTCCTCATCCCAGTTAAATATTAAATATCTTAATGCTACAAACTTTGGTCCTCTCTTCTCAAGGTCAGAAGAGATGTGATACCTGCAGATGTTAGCAGAGCTGGAACACCATCTCCCACAGCCAGGGCCCATTTCTAGAGGCTGCTCACTGACTCAAGCATCTGTAAAGATGCTCTGTTACAATTGTCTGCTCTTACTAGTCCTAACCACAACAGCAGTCCAGCTCCTGCTCAACTAAAGCATCAGATACTACTGCACACCCACCACTGCTACTACCATCAGTAAAGCTGCAACTGTAGGAGGTGTTCTAGGGGGAAGGGAACAGGACCCCAGCCTAAAAACTTCATGAAACACCCCAAACAAGGGGATGACTTTGTGCTCAGTGGGCTATTTCCAATAGCTTTCTTTACTTCTCACATCTTGTAACTCAAGTTGCTCCACTGTTCCCAGTGCTGTCCCTGCAGAGGAAACAAGCAAGGGTTCTCCCCCTTATTTTGCTGTATCTCCTGCCAAGCTCTGCACAGGATCAGGTGCAAAACTATGAACAACACAAAAATGCACCTCTGGCAGCGAGGAAAGAAGAGCTGTTTGCAAAACACTGAACTTGACCCCATCCAGCTCCCAGCTACCTGGACAGTCAGTACTTGCTAAAAGGGGAACGGGCTGTAAACCAGGGGAGGTGCAAGGCTTACCAAGTAGAGTAGCCAAGTCCTTTGTTGGTTGTCTTACTGCCCTGTCTCCTCAGGGATTTGGTTTCAATATGCTGGCCTTATTTTGTGCTTTGTTCCAGCGGGTTCAGAGCCTGTGATCCCATCGGCCAGTTTCCCCCAGAAAACTGGCTTTTTTTCCCTGAGCCTGCCAGGCCCACACACTTCCCTGAGCCTTCCTCCCACTGCTCCTCACCTCCTGCAGAAGGGCTGGGGGGTCCCACCGATGTTGCTCCCCCCATTTCACCTGGCAATGCCACCAGCACTGGGTTACACACTGCTTCATGCCGGTAAAGAAGGAAACTACTTCAGAACCAAAAGGGACTAACCAAAAAAAAAAAAAAAGAAAAAAATAGAAAAAGAAAAAAAATTATAGTTATAATGCAAAATTACCGACACAAACTCCCCCCTCCCACCATTCCCGTAACAAAAAGCCCAGGAATTAGACTTTCTTGGGACGACGTCCAACTTGGTAATAATAATAAATGCTGATGAGGATGAAGAGGACTCGGCTGACCAGGAGGAGCATGGCACCTGTGGCTATCCGGCTGCTTTCAACCAGGGTGACAGTGGTAACTGGAGGAGAAGGAGGGAGACAATGCAGAGGTTAGTGATGTAAAACCAAAAGGACAAAGTAGTACAAAGTTGTTTTCTGCTGCCCTCTAACGCAGGGCTTTGGCAGGAGCTGCTGAGCCTTGCCAGTGCAGGAGCTTTCAGCAAAGGCTCATTCTCATGCACAGCGAACCTGTGGCAGAGGCTCTTCATTAGCTTCTTTTCACAGCCTTGGAGCTTGCCACTGACCCCAGAGCTCTCCCTTACAGAACCCTGCTTTCAAGGTAGCCCCACATTCAGGCAGCCTGAAACAGTCACTCAAGATGATGTGAGTTTGCATCATGCTCAGGTGTTAAATGGGGGAGCCGCATCTTCCTAAGTTTCCTTTGTGGCTTCAACAGTGCTGATAAACGTTTCTCAACTTCAGGACCATTTACAAAATATGCACAGTCCATACACATCACCTCTATTGAACACCTCTCTTTTTTGGCCACCAACACATAGCTCATATCTAAACCAGCTACACGCTGAGCTACCAAGAAACACATACAAGAACCCCCTTCATTGTTAAATATAGATAAGCTCCCTAGAAACAAGCTAAACTGTTATGCTCTATTTTGGTAACACTGAACATCCCCCTTTTTTGTGTAGGTTGCGACAATCTTTTCTTGTTAGACCCTGCATCTAGGCAGCCTGCTCCTGCAATGACCTGTGCTGACTACGGAGCCCAGGACATTTTCAGGACATTTTCAGGGAGAAAAACAAATCAATTGTCAGAGGGTGCTGTTTAACCCTTCAGGGAGCAGCCCAGAGCAGAGGCTACTCCATGGGGGCGAAAAAGGCGGGAGCAGGTGGCAGGGAAGATGCTCCAACACTGCTCACACCGCTGCCCTGCCCACCGTCGACTCCCAATTCCCGCTCCCCGCCCGGCGGGCGCGCAGCCCTCACACCCTCCTCCTTCTCCTCGTCGTCGCGGCCGGCCCGCGGGCACTCACCCAGGAACTGCACGGCGAAATAGCAGGCCTCGGCCAGCAGGCTCCAGCGGATGATGGCCTTCTCGGCGGTGTAGAGCGCGTTCCACATGATGAGCGCGATGCCTGCGGGGCACAGCGGAGCGCTGCCGAGGGCCGGCACAGCGGCAAGGCCGCGCTTCCCGCCCGCCCCGCGCGGTGCCGCTGCAGGACGCACCTCGGGCCTTTTCCTTCCTACACTATTGCTCCCAGCTCTCCCCTCCCCTTGTCCTTTGCCCCCTCCTCCTGGGGGATGCCCCTGCCTGCCCCATCTCCCCTGCCGCTCCACGGAGCCCCAGCCGCAGCCCAGCGCCCCTCACCAAGCGCCCCTGCAGGCTCCCTTTGCTGGGGTACATGGCATGCACAGCCTTTCTTACCCTACCTGTGGCACGCCTGAATCCCTGAGAGGAAAAAGCAGCAGTAGCCAAGCTTTTCAAAATACCCCTCAGCAATTTCTTTGCTCACAGCAGATGTTCTGCTCTCCAGGTGCAGGTGCCGGCTGGGCAGGGACTTTGTCCCCTGCTGCCGTTTTGGCTGCGCGTCCCCTTACTCTGTGGGGCAGCAGCATGGCCCAGTACAGTGGTATGGCACTCACTGAGCAGGGCTCCTCCGTAGAGCCGGATGGGCATCTTGCTGCTCACCGATTCCTCCTCAAAGATGGCATCAAAGAGCTGGTCAGGGAAAGCGAGGGCCTGGCACAAGCAAGAGAGAAACTCAACAGCCTGCACTGGCTGTGGCCACCAGAACATGTCCTCTTGGGCAGCAGTGGTCTATCACTATGCCTTTGGGGGATGCGAACCACTGGCCAGGAAGTTGGAAATTAAGGAGGTGCAAGAAGCATCACCATGTCAGCTGTCGGCTGCATGGCTGGTTTCTGTGGCCAAGGCTACCATTCCTTGGCTTATGGACCCTACTAATGAGAACCGACTCTGGTGATGGGACCAAACCACCAAGGACACTGCTGGCAAAGCCCACAGGAGAAAGCAGTAGGAGCTGCTTTCTGGATGCAGAGGAGGAAGATAAATTCCAGGGACCAAAGGGCCCTGCTGAGGCACCCCTTTGGCAATCAGGAGTTGGTGCTACCCAGGACCACATCCCTCACTCACCATGATGGCAACACCGGAGAACATGACGGCGGAAACCAATTGCCAGACCCTGCATGAGAGGGAAGACAGAACCCAGCATGAACTCAGAGGTGACCCCATAACTCATACTTCACAAAGCATTTTTGGCTGCCTGCTTGTTCATCAGACTTCATCCTTCCCCCATGCGTAACAGAGGCAGCCAGAAGCCTCCCATGGAAGGACTCAGCTTTCCACATCCTGCTAGCTCCAGCCTCAGCATGCAAACTGGCCTTGCTGGTGAGAGAGCCAAACTCCCCCTCACCCAAGCAAAGGAAGGAACTGACCCTGCCAAGAGGATGGTGCAGAGCAGAGTCCCCACAGTACACACCAGCCTGTTACACAATACAACAGGAGCTCCTACAGGCCCATGTAGCCCTTGTAGTTCCCTGCACATGCAATAAGACAAGAACTGGAGTGCCTTGGGCTGATTTGTGGGGAAAGAAGGCAGAACTGGTCTGGTTCTACAGCCTCCAAGAAGCCCCTGCAGGGAGCAGTGATGCTGACACAGCAGCAGAGTTAGTGTCAGAAGCCAGAGTTGGTACAGATGCTGTGGTCAGGGGCCCTCAGACGACCCAGTTCAAAGGTGATCCAATAACTTACCTGAGTCCCAGTGGTTCCCGAACTGCAAACTTAATTTCATTTCCCAGTACTTGGCTAATCTGAAATTCAAATGAAAGGCACAAGCTAAGCAGATCCTTCCCCAGTCTTTGGGCAGTACTCACCAGCCCAAAACCCCATATCTAATCCCTTGCGGGAGTTCATCTCTGAGAGGGCTGAAAGGAGGAGGAGGACAAGGGATTCATCTGTGACTCCTTGGTCCCAACATCTGCCAAAGGCTGCCTTGATTTCCAGCAGGAGCTGCAGCCTCTGCTGCTCCCTTACTGGATCAGCCACCTGCAGCATGCGACTGGGGAAGGGTCAACACTAACTCTTGTCTCCTCTTACCTGGGTAAGAAGGGAACCGACTCCTCACGCGGATCACCTGCATGTCACATCCTGATGGAGCACAGGCTCCTGCAGCACCCTCATTACAATATCTGTCCTGCTTTCATGTGCACGTTTTTGTCCATGTGAACATGCTCAAGTTCACAATGCCTGGCTGTGACTAACTCAAACCACATGGATGGGCAAACCTTGGTTTGCCCAGCAGAAGGTTCCTTCTCAATCATTACTGCACATGGGCTGCCCTCACCTTTGAGCGATGGACCTCGCCGTCATCATCCTCGCCGCCGACGCCCAGGATCTTGCGTGTCTTCAGCCTGCTCACCAGGTCAGTCTGGCTGTGCTTCTTCATCAGCGGCGGGGGCTGCTTCGCCGCCATGGTGGTAGCCCTGCCCCACCGAGCCCTTCGCTGCTAGGTGGCACAAGGAGGGTGCAGGAAGCAGCTTCGCTGTCACATGAAATGTCACGAGGTTTGGGGAAAATAGAACAACCACTGCCACAAAATCTTTCTGTTAGGCCGGCAGACGGCTCCTCATCCTCACAGGGCAGCGAGCCCTGGCAACAAGGCCAGCCCCAATTACAGGTGGCTCATCTCAGGCTGATCCTGTTGTCACCGGGATCTGCCATGGGGGGAAATAAATCAGAGAAAAAGGAAAAAAATCAGAGCAGAGTGCCTTTAGCATGGACATTTAGTAGTTATAAATGCTTTTGACCTACAAACCATAATCTTGTCTATCCCAGCATGAGGCAATGCCCAATAGTGCCTCTTTGCTGTTTTTCAGATTAGGGGAATTAAATGCGTCTCAGACCAGAGGAATTAAAGTCATTAAGTAATACTTGGCCTTTTTTCTTTTCCCACGCAATACATTACATTCTTTGGCTGCCATTTCAGGTCAAAACCCTGACAAGTATCAGGTATTTATTTCTGAGGTGTCTCCCTGCAGATGCTGCAGCCTCCATGTTGTGCCAGAACACATCAGCCCCTGAACAACAAGAAGCCATTGGCATGATTTTCCCTGAAGACATGTTGCTTTCTGGGAAACGATGGCCATTAGAAACTACAAATACTATCTGTGATAAGTAAATACGGGTAACTGAGAGAAGTTTTGACGGAAAATACAACTTCTGCCCTGGCATGGTGGTATAAGTGTTGAGGTGCTGAGTCACATGAAATCACTCTGTCTCATCACGCAATCATAAAGCCCTGGATACCCTCAGTTCAAAAAGTATTTTCTTCCAATTTGTCTTCGTTTCATCTTTGCTAAGCTGAAAACAAACACCATTTTTTTCATTTACCACTTCACCCTCCCAGAGACCCACACAAATTCCCCACGGGCACCAGACACAGCTAATCCAGCCCAAGCACGCATTGGGCTCAAGCACCAGCAGCCCCATGCCCCAGCTGAGCCTTCCCAGAGCTGCCCCAGGAGGAGACAATTTATGCTGATGTCTAAGTGTTTCACGAGTCTTTGGGGAGTAATAAAATTAGGTACAATCATTTTGGCATCATGCATGCAAACGTTGTCCCAGTGGCTTGAAAGGGACTTCCCTCTCAGAGGAAAACCCTTCCCTGTGGTGGTTCAGACAAGAATGGCCAGTCCTGTCTGCAAGTGCCCAGCAAAATTTTTTCTTTAGGGCAAAATTAAGAGGTCTTGCTGGGATGGTGCAAAAGGTGAACCCCATGATCAAGGGTTTAATAACATTGTCTCAGCAGACCAGGCAAAACGCTTTTCAGTGAGCTAGTAGAGCTATTCAATGCTTTGGAAGTACTTCTTTTGGACTGGGGGGCTTGTTTGGTTCTGTGTCTTTTGCTCTTTCTCCATGAAATAACTAAGCCTAGGTTCCTGGAAAGGCAGCACAAAGCCAGATGCAGCAGTCAGGTTCTAGAAGTATTTCAGAAGTAGGACAGTGGAGAACAACTGCTCAGGAGGAAGGCAGAAGCTATATACTCAGGTCTACCCTAGAGCACAAGGCAGGAAGCTCAAATGGTAGCTGACAGTAGGAAAGTTTAAAAGATTTATCATGTCTGGGCTTCGCCAACCTAAACTGTCACAATAAATTGTGTGTATTCAAATCTAGATAATCTCCACGTAGAATCCACCCCAAAGCCAGAGTTATGTGTCTAAAAGAAAAGCTCGACCTCTTTAGCTAGCTACAGTTTTTGCAGTTTTTTCTGCTCCTGCCTGACCCAGACTGACAAGGTTGGATGCTGAGTGGTTTCCAGAAGTACTAAAACCAGACCAGATATTGCTGTTGTATTTCTAGCCCAGCATTTTCTGGTCAAAGCCATACATTTCAACCCTGAAGCAACACCCCTATGGTGAATGCTCCTCTCTCTCACTCTGAGCCTCAGGACCACTCTGAGGCATCCCACATCTCTAAAGTGAGGGAAAAGTCTCGCAGATAGCCTGAGCAGGAGCATCCTACTGGCTCTCCTCAGGAATAAGAGACCCTGGCTTGCTGGTCTTGACAGGACTTGGGGTGCTGAGTGTGCTGAGTGTGTTGGCCATGCCATCCTGGCACTTCTGGATCCTTCCTGGCTTCTTTCTAGGGAAAGCCTGATGCCCACACCTCCTGCTTTGGCTTCATGGTCAGAAATGCCAGAGGAAGGGATGATGGGATTGGAAAAAAATAGAAAGAAGGAAGGGAGAAAAAAAGGAAGGGAGGAAAAAAGGAAAAGAGGAAGAAAAAAGGAAGGAATAAAGAAGTATGGAATAAAGGAAGTATGGAATAAAGAAGGAAGAAAAAAGAGAAGGAAGGAAAGGAGGGAAGGGGAAAAAAGGAGGAAGAAAGAAATAAAGGAGGAAGAAAAAAAAAAAGAAGGAAGAAAAAAAAAAAAGAAAAAAAAGAGAAAAAGTAATAGAGAATTTCTCCTGAGAGCAAGAAGCAAAGAAAAGTGGGACTCCATGACTCACCAATGAAGACTGCACTGAACAGCTTTGTGATTACAGAGGCAGTTTTGCAACTGGCTCAAGGCCAAAAGATCAAAATTTGCCTTCATCATTTGTCTCGCCGGTTGCTTTCAGGGCAAGAGTTGGTGGAAATTTATCCACATCATCATTAACACTGCTCTCCCATTAAAAGTTTCCACCAATTTGTAGTAAACCACTGGCCAAGAGCTGGGGCAACACAGGCCAGACACAAATGCCAATAAAACAATCTGGTACATAAGCCCACGCTCCTACAGCACAGCTATGGCATGACCCTGCAGCCAGTCCCACATCTCATTACCCTCATCATCTGGAGACACAGCCAGCCTAACAATACTGAATATTAATGGCTAATGAGCTAATGAATGCAATTAACACTAATTCAGTGACATTCAGATAGAAGATGCTGAGGATTTGAAAACATTATACTTACGTTAATGTTTCCTGACACACTGACAATTTAGAGGATGGTTTCTATTAGCCTGTGAGTTTACAAAGGGAAACCTCCACCCCCTCTTTCTCCTGCGATCCTCTCCTCCTTAATCCTTATTCCAAGCATCCCAGGGGCTGTGCAGATCAACCACCATAAACAGGCAATTCCTACTCCCTGCCACAGCTCTCTGTGATGGGCAGCGCCTATGTGCAGCTGAAAGAGGGTTTTTTCCTCATAGATCCCTTTTCTTCGCAGGCTCTTTTCAGTATCTGCTCCCTTGCTCAGCTGCTCAGCATACTGCATTCAATTTTGATAGCAACTGCTGAGTGGTGCAAAGAAACCTCACTAGTGCCACGCTAATGATAGCTCAATCTCTCCCCACCTCCACAGCTCTTCCCCCAGTGTCTCTGCTTCCCTCCCAGCGTCTGGAGAGGAGAGCTCTGCAGCGTGGGAGAGAGGAGACTCAACCGCACACACCACGGCACTGCCGCAGCCAGAGCTGTGCACCCAGAGCTGTGCACCCAGTGTGGAGGTGCAGAGCCAGACCCTGCTCCTGCAGTGCCTGGAGCTGACTGCCTGTGGCTCCTGCAAGCCACAGCCAAACTGCTCGTGGGTGGCTGCCTGCTTCCCTGGGAGGACATGGCTCCCCAGGGTCCTGGGGACAGAGATGCTGCCTACTGCTAAGCTGGATGCTGTTTCAGTGGCCCTTTTACCTGATAAAGCAGTGCTACTTGTATTAAAGAGGTGGCACTACAGAACCTCTTGCTGCAAGGGCTTGATGGCATTTCCAGTCTGCAAGCAGAGGAGGAGAGTATGAAGTGGAGTCAAGCTGGGACAATGAAATGTTTATACATATAAGCTGGACATGTGTTTGTTCAGCTCTATCACATTCAGGCCAGTGAGAGGATTCTTGCTCTCCTGTTTTAGATTTCCCAAGTCAACACACCTGAGACAACACCTTGAACCCACTTTGATTTGTTACACCTAAGAATTAAGAAAGAAGGTGCAGTGGATATATGTCCTTTGAAACAGCCTAACACGGCACTTGCCATGCCTAAGCATCTTGTTCAGAGCACGGAGAATACTAATAATATAATACTAAGAATACTAAGAATAAAGCAGAGGCAGTGTCCCTTTACAACACTGGAGTTCTCTGGGAGGATCCTGGCAAAGCCATGGGGAATTCTCCAACACTGCAGCAGCAGCACAAGGGAGTGTGCACATGAGAGGGACATCCACCATAGTGGCTGTGCTGTACCTGGCCCTCACAGATGGACTGATGCCCACAGCATTTCTCTTGCAGGGGCCCAGCATCTGTACTGGATTTGTGCTGCTCTTCTAATGTTCCTCCAGGCTGTGGCAGTTCTGTCTCTTTGCTGGCAAGGACAGTACCAGGTCCATAGTAGCTGCTCTGGACCCTATACCTTGCCAGCCACAGAGCCGTCAAGAAAGCCTGGGCTCAAACAAATGGGCAAAGTAAAGAGGAACGGCAGTGTAAACACAAGTAGTTTAAGAACAGGATCCACAGACCTACTAAGTACCTTGGCTCTTGCAAACATTACGCTGTTGCCTAATCATGTGGGACCCAAGACTCATTTTTTCCCACCACATATGAATGTTCAGTCTGCTCACTTTTACATGCTTAAAATCTGCTGGTAAACAACCTCAGACACTTCAGGACTCTGAAATCCTGACAGATGAGGTAAATTCACTGTGTCTAACCCAAAAACCACACTGGAGAGCCACAAAACATCTTTGTGCATCCTATCTAAATGGCTGAGTTTCCCCAGGAGGCCCATGGTGCAGCAGACCCTGAGCCAGAAGTCCTCATGTCCCATGCGACTACTAAGGTATAGCTATATTCATGCTGTATTTCCTCAACTGCACATCCCAAGCCCACAGTGACCAAACCAGCTCCCTACCTAGATCTCTATCAGGCATGGGGATTTAGATTATTAGGACCTCTCTACCACCAGCCAGCTGGGAATGAAACTTGATCAAGCCAAAAATAACCTGATGCTCAGGCAGTAAAAACAATTAGCACTCAACCGCCACAGCAGCAGAATGCAGTGGCTGCTCATGCTCTGTCTGGCATAGTCTGTGCACCTAAGCAACAGGGAGACTTCAGACTTCTCACCTGTAACAAACCAGGTACAAAGGACTCTGTTCCCACATAAACACCAGCCCCTTTAGCACAGAAGGCTCTTTGTAATACCAGCAGGAAGCATCTCTTGCCGGAGGCTCATCCCCAGCCCTGCCACAGCCCTGCTGCTTCCTTAAGCAACTCTAAAAGGCACAGGGACATTGCGTCATCCCTAGGGAACACCTACAAACCTAGGCAGTAGATTTCCCCCTACATGCAGTAATAAATGCAAAGCAAGATCCTTAGGTCAAAGGACATCTGCACTGGGTGCACCAAGAGCCTCAGGCACATCTGAAGGCTTCAGGCTGGGCATGTCTCATGGCAGACACTGCTGGGTGCCCTCTGACACTGTTTGGGAGAGGTGCATGACCATGAGACCACCACTTGCCAGGCAGTGGCACCCAGTGCCTACAGCAGCTCTAGCAACCTCAAACATAATGGATATGGCCAGCATCACCCCTCAATAAGGGACAATGAGTCATCTGCAGCCTGCTGGGGAGGAAAGAGTTAACTTGAATTGCTTACTCAGTAACCACTTCACGAAAAAAGGACATCCAAAGTCTGTCTGCTCAGCCTTTTCCATGCATCCTCTCCTCCGTCTGCTTCAGGGTTGCTTCAGCCCAAGCAGGCTCAGCCCCTGCACCCTCCTCCCCACTGCTCTTCTGCAGCCCCTGGGTGCAGTGGCTCCTGCCCCCAAGCTCCCCGTGGCTGTACAAACATCCTGCCCCAAGAAGAACCACTATTGACTATATCCCACAGCATCTGGGATGTACGGCCCATCTCCAGAATTTTATTGCCCATGGGTTTCAAATTGCCTTTTGCAGAGACCACAGGAAAGTTTCCATCTGTGTCACAGGATGTGTTATATAGCAATCAAAACCTGTAAAGTGCTCAGTTTCCACAGAACACGATAAAAAAGCTCTGTTGCCCTGCTAGTTTCTCAAACAGGAGCTATAATTAAACACAGCAACCTCACTCCTGCTGGCCTGCCAACCACCACCTGCAGCAACTCTCTGACCCCTGTATGCGAGCTTGGGCAACACCTCAGGGGAGAAATGCTTGTTTGCCTCTCACAGCAGCTGGCAGGGTAGCCTGTGACATGCTGAATGTGCTCGGTCAGGCGCCGTGCACAGCTGTGGTGACCAGCATTGTACACAGGACTCCCCACGGGTGCCCAGTTGGACACCTGGCCGCACCTCTGGATGGGCTCAGTGGGCTCCTGGCACGGGGCACAAACAGCCTTCACCTTTTGTCCACCACGGTCATGTGCTCAGCCCCCATGTGCCAGCCTGGCCATGCCACCCTGCCTTCTCAAGTAGCCCATCCCTGGCTGCTGAGTTGTGTTTTGGCTGCAAATACAAAGGATGCAAAGTACAATGGTAACGGTGTGCTACAGCTGCTTCAGCACCTCTCATCTGTGTTACATAAAAGTCCACCACCTGCATCATCCTCCTTGCTGCCACCAAGGCTCTCAGCCCAGCTAACCACAGCAATCCATCACCCCAAATCTGCCCTTGCTCTCCCCAAAGACTCAGGCAGCCTCCCAGCCTTAGCCTGCACCCAGCCCCTCGCTGTCTCAACAGATGGCCACAGCCAAGCAGTTAGGTTTCCCAGGAAGCCAGGAGGATGGAGAGAGAGAGAGAGAGAGAGAGGGAGATAGGACATATTATGATCGGGTGCTGTTTTTCTTTAAGGGCATTAAAAGAGGAGAATTCTCTTTGATTCCCAGCTGCCTTAGACAGGTGTTTCTGAGAGACAGCCCCAGAAGCTTAACGGGCCATCTGTCCTGCAGATGATTTCTACAGGGAAACATTAGAAGGAAAAATAAAACCCATATGCACACACACAGAAACACAAACTCCCAACCAAGTAAAGCAAGCCTTGCTACTGAAAAAGAGCAGCTTAAAAAGCTAGGGAAGCTGTTCAACCAAACAGGGTAATACAGGTCAGTTTTACAGAAAGTATGATGCAACTCTTTGTTTCATCTCCTCTGCCTCACACCTGAGACTCCAAGGAACTCTATGGAAAGCCCCTGGGAGGAGCCCATACATGTGCTGCTTATCCACAACACTGCTGAATACTGAATCTTCACAGTAACATGGGGCTTCTCGGCACATCTTTTCCTGACAGCCTCAAACCTCTCCAGATTTTCTTTCCACTGTGCCCCCAAGCACCTGACAAGAGACTTTCGTGAATGCTTCATGAATGCTCCAGGAAGCCAATGCTCTTTATTCTCAACAATTCCCTGCACCTCTGTCCCTTTCCAGAATTCGAAAGAAAATTGTTAAGAAAATACAATTTGGGACATTAAGCCCCCTGAGCCACACACAAGCACAACATCCCTCTGTATACTGTCACTGAAATAGCGATTTCAAAGCCACTCTCAATGGATTCCCTCCCCAAAGACAATAATCTACACCTCCAGCAACATTAGTTCTGTCTGCAGTCCTGAACTTACTCAGCACAATGCAACTACTATGATTTATACACTACCAACATGTCTACAACCATTAAATGGAAGATGAAATGAGTTTGTTCCACTCCAGCACCACAAAAGCAGATTCCTAAGCAGTTTCATGGGTCAATTTGCAGCCCCAGCCTGAGAACAACTCTGGCAGGACACCCCAGCAGCATCAGATTATTTTCTGCCATTTGAGTAGAAAACAAAGGGTTTCTCATCTCCATAGTCTGGCATGATATGACCAGATGTGCAGTCTAGGCATTCACAATGGGGAGGAAAAAGGGCAGACGAATAAATTTGCATTAAGCAGGAAGACTGTCTTTTGGTCCAGCCAGGGTATTTCCTGAGTCCCAGGCAGACAGGCACTCACAGGACTCACACCTCTCACTGTACAAGAAAAAGTTTCCTTCTATGATGCAGAAGTCCTGTAAATCAGGCCTGATATGAAATGGCCCAAGTGACTACCAGTCAATAGCTGAGTTATCAATAACCCTGTTATAGAGTATTTCCCATACACACAGTTACATCCACATCCAGTAAGAATTTATTATTTACATAATGCATTTAATTTATAAATAATAACAAGCTATATATTAATAAATTAAGCCTATATAAATGTACGTATATATAGATGTACATCCCTATTTATACATATAAATATATGTATTTGTACATGAATATGTATATAAATATATGTATTACATATACATACACATATACACACAAGTAAGAAATATGGCTTGATTTGTGTGGACTTACTTTGGGTCCTGCTGCACAATCTCTTGACTGGTTAGTAAAGGGAATTCAGACTACCAGACCAGCCAAGTATGTTGGCATTCACCCATATTTTGGTCTCAGGGATGAGAAGAGAAGCTTGTCCCAAGCTCCTTCCTGGGAGATGTTGTTAAGTGTCTCAACTCCTGCTTCTAGGTCAACAATTTACTGCCCTAGAGACTAATACCGCCTGTGATCTCTCAGCCCTGGACTACCACCCTACATGCCACTTGGACCCATCACTGTATCACCTTCTAATATCTTCCCTAAACAATCTGCCAATATTAAGCCCTGTTCATTCACACACAATTACAACTCTGCGTTTATCACTCTCTGATGACTCCTTAGACATTAATAAGCCCAGACATGCAGACAGGCTCAGGGAGTTGCTTAGCAAAAACATGATGGAGAAGGCCTTCCAAAAAAACACATACTTCAACTACTTGGTAGCCTATCCCAATGTGGCAAAAATCTCCCTCTGACACCTTAGCAGTTTCTATAGCAACAGGTTACTGCTAAAAATGTCAGATGCAAAATTCCCCATGTTGGGCAAACAGGAGCTAGGAGGACAGATTTAGAAGAGGAAAACTTCTGAATAGCTGCTGCCAGAGCTAGCACAGGCTCTGTTAATTCACAAGTTGGTGGTGAAACAACTTGAAAGGAACTTCTAGCAATTCACTAGAGGGATAGCACATGGTGCACAGGGACACTGTCCCACAGCATTCCCCACAATGAGAAGAATCCACAAGAAGGAGCCCTCTCCTGCAATGAGGCACTTCAAAGTGAAACCAGCTATTTCTAGGATATGAACTGCAGCACAGCATGTAGAGTAAGAAGCCTGAAAGCCAAACAATTAGATTATAGGTTTGGCAGAGCTGCTGCTCCTTTTATAAAATCAAGACTGGGTCATTAAACCTCTGAGACCTCAGTTTTCCCAGCTGTATATGAAAAGTAAATCTACCACATAAGTTCATATAGCTCATTTGCAGCAGGTAAAACATTTCGCAAGCAACGGCCCAGCCACTGTACCCCACCGGTGCCAGCTTGTGACACCTCAGCCTGCTCCGTAGACGCCTGTACAGCACTTGGTTCATTACACACAACGTGTCAAAGGCAGAAATGCCCTTCCTGGCCTGACTAACAACCAGCTTAGCATGACATCAAGTTTTTTTTTTGTCTGTCTTCATTCACTGCTGGTAGGAGAAAGCACAGTGGAAACCTTGAGGTGAACCTCACATCGATACTGCCTTCGCACACACCAGAAGCTCTCCGAAGATTCTCATGGTCAGATTAAACCCAGAGGCAGAAAATCAAAGCAGCCACAGCTCAGCACAGAGCTGCACAGGGGAGGAAGGTGGAAGGAAGCCCACCACACCAACAAGTAGTGATTGCATTTGCCAGTGTGGTTCTCAAGTCAGAGTCCTGAAGAAGCCACAGGCTTTCCCCACAAACAAAGCACCCGCCCCCCTGGAACTCACACCCACCTGACTTTGCTTTTATGTGCTGCTGAATCAGGGGAAAACTCTGCATGCATCCATGTATGTGGATGCGTACATGTTTGTTTATGCATGAGCTGTCAATCCCAGAATTATGCACAGATCAACAAGGCTCTTTGAATTCCCTGACTGTGAAGTGCGTACCATTTAATCTCAGCCTTCCTTTTGGATTTCATATCGTGCATTATCAACAATGGCTATTCAGCACACAAGTACCCTTTAGAAAGCTTTCACCAGAAAAAGGAACTAATATAAAGGAGATTGAAAGAGACAATGTCTCTGATGCATGACAGGTTGTCCAGCTTCCACAGAAGGCCAGTGTATGTGTACTGTGAGGAGCATGCACGGAGTCAGTCTGCCCCCAGCCCAGAATAAAAGCATTTCATGGGTGGAGAGAATGGAGTTTGGAAGCATCAACTGCAACGGACTCTGTACATCTCCTCACCTCTGTCTTTTAGGCTCCCTGCGAAATAGGCAGGGTGAGCCATCCTTCAGAGGTGTGCCTTTTAGGACAAGATGCATCATCCCCTGCTATGGTTCACCTCTTTCCGTAAAACATGGGAGGAGCCTAGATGATGAGCGAGACTAGTTTTTGATTGCTTTTATATGGATGGACAAGATCCTCACAGTGAACTTTTCACTTTCTGATCCTAGGTAAACCCTGGATCACTTTTGCCCACCTCACAGCATGGAGCCACACTTTGAGCTTATAAAAAATTAGGTAACAGCATGCAAGGAAAGGGTATGGAGATGCTATGTCCTAAGTAAGTCTTAATAGTCACAGCCACAGAGGACCTACATCAGCCTAAGAAATTAAAGCAAGATTTCTCTTTCTATAGCAGAAAGGACACCAGTATATGGCATAAATAGCCTTGGTGACAAGGGATATCTGAGAACTGACAGGTCCCACAGGAGCTCTCTCTCCATCTTGTCTGGCACATCCAAGAAATGTCTTAGTGAAAAAGCGATAAAGGTACCACAGACTAGTTCTTCTCCCTACTTTTGTTTGATTCCTCTACCCAGGGACAGGAAGGCAGCAGAGAGATTCAAGCAGCAGCATCAGTGCTGACAAATCAAGGTCTTGAGTAACCATGGAAAATGCAGCATTGCCAGATGTCCCATCTCTACCATCAAGGGTTGTTTAAGGACCTTCCCTTCTTTTACAGTTTTAAGTCTCAGACACTTGGGTACAACAAGTTCCAGTAATATCAGGATCATCCATCAGGACTGTGTATTTGTCTATACACACACATGGTGCTTTGCTACTCTGTGTGTGTGCGTGTGTGTGTGTGTGTAGATACATCTGTCAGCAAACATAGCATAGCCTCCTGCTTAGATGAGTTCATGACATAGAAAGGTTTTAGTCAACACCTTCCCCATTACCTGTTTCCGTAATGTCATTTCCATGCAGTAGTGGCTCTGGGGGTTTTAAGTTGGCCTCTCCTCCCCCTGTTCTTTGTAAGAACTAATGACAGGCACTTGGTTTGCACGGTGATGTGATGCAGGGAATAAATTGGCTGGAGGGGATAAGCTCAACTGCTTTATTATTCCTCCATCCATCAACCCTCAATGCATCCTCCTTGTCCAGATATTTAAACAGTGGACGTTGACACAGTTCATGGAAAGGACTGCATGAACTCCTCATGGGTTTTTGCCAGCAGACAAGAACACATTCATACAGCCCAAGGGCAGTGCAGTGGGGCAGGAAGGTGGAAATATGCGCCATAGGTGCCTGCTGTTCAGAACCACACCAGATCTGTGGGCAGCACTTACAGAGACTTCGCCAGCAATGCTGATATTAAAGACAGCTAAATTTTATTCTCACTTCACCATGAAAACAACCTGGGAAAACACAGACAGATAGTCTAAATTCTTCAGTCCTGTTAGGTGCAACCTTTGACTCCTGGTAGATTTCCTCTTTCTGTGGAGTAATGTTTGGATGCTCTTTATTCCTATTAAGCAGCTTCTACAGAAACCTTTCTTCCTAGGCCCCAAAGAAAATGTTGGTGAAAAGCAAATACCACTCTGCTCCCCTGGACTCAGTATTGTGGTTTTTGAGTTTTCCTCTCCCCTCTGCAAAGAAGCAGCTCATGTTTCTACCTACTTGGAATACACCAAACATATGCCATGAATGTCATGCCAGGCAGCTAAAATTCAAAGTCCAACAGAAAGACTACAAGGGACTTAAAATCATGGATATTTAAGATATCTTGTTTCTTCAGAAAATAGCCTGCTTCCTGGAGCTCTGGTTAAGACTGGCAACACAGCCCTCCATTTCCATAACACTGTCCTTCCTGAGGACTCCATACAACGTGGCAGTGTCTGCACCCAGGCTGTGCTCCAGCCATTGCCCACACATCTCTTACAGCCTCACAGCAACACTGTACAGGGCACCAGTGAGGCTGCTGCCCAGCTGGGTGTATGTCATGCATGGCAAGGCAGGGCCAGACTGCCAGGAAGGCCGAATTAAAAGCATCTTCTTGGCTGACAGGAAGGGTAGGAAGCACAGCTGTCCTTGGGAAACTGCCTGCTCTTTGTCACATCTATCTTCATCTACAGCAGCCCTAGCTGGAAGCCCAGAAAGAAAGTGCAGCACCCAACAATGACTGGGATTATTTTAGGGCTCAGAAGTGGAATTCCTGGAACATCTGTTGGCTGGAAGAACTTCTCCAGTCTTTACATGACCACAAACATCTGACACCAGAAGTTTGTGTTTCCCTCATAAGTTGGCACCACTACAAAAATTGCTTCTGCTGCCATTATGGGTTACTGAATGAACAGGTACTCAGACAAAAACACCATCTGAGTCACCCACGGAGTTTCCTGAAGACTTGGTGGTTTTCTCTGTAGGTCTCTTGCTTGGCTGCTGACACAGCCTCAAACTGTTTACTTTCTCAGCCCAGGCAGGATACAGCTAAAAACAAGAAGGTTGCAAGCCTTTGTGTGCTGCTCTGCCTGCACCTGCCCCTCTGGGCCAGGCAGTCAAAGTGCTGCTGCCTAATTTAAGTACGAAAAGGAGGGATTCCTCTCTGGTTTGCAGTGACAGGCAGCTGCAAAGGGGACTGCACACTAATCTCCCTCTAAAACACAGAATCCCTTCAAACAAATAATTAGGTGGCCAGTGGTATCTGACACTCCTCTGCACATCTCCCACTACACCAACTCATCCTGTAATACGACTCCTCAGGAGACCGGACTATTCAACCGCTGATTTATTCCTAAATCCTTTTCTCCCCATGCTTTCCTCTGTGCCTTTGACTTGAATTATGTTAATCCAAATCCCTAACAAAAACTTCTAAGAAACTCTACAGCAACAGAGCCAGCTACCAGTCCCAACGCTTAGGTTTCTGATTTTGGCCCCATAGGTTCAGAAAGTGATCACACAGCTCCTGGCCACCAAGACCAGCAGAAGTTGCTCAACCTCTAGCACTAAACCCAACTACAATTGTTTTGTTAATTTCCCTGTTTTGGTGACGGATCTCTCCTCCCCACAATCACAGCAGCAGTCAGTATAAATCTGGACTAGAGCTTTCTTACAGACACTGGTCCTTGACTTTGCCCTGCAAGATGAGCTGGGTAAGGGTCCAACCAAGGTCTGGTATAAATGCATTGGGTACAGCCTAGGCAAGGATTTCCCCATCAAAACCAATGCACAAATATGCTCAGTAAGTTGTTATTTTGCATACAGAGGGCTAGGAAGACATTTACAGATTTAGGTGATTGGAACATGTACCCACAGCATGGAATGAGGGTGAGAGGCTTATGCACATAGTGAAACCCAGAAGGAAAGTTTGCCACTGGGGTTTCACCAGAGCCCTGGGAGCAGCAGGACTGTGGGGCCTTTTACTGGGCCTTCCAGTAAAACCCAGTGTATCTGTGAGCCTCTTCTCCATCTGTCATCTGGGGTCAGCCACACTGATGAGCACCACAGATGGGCATTGAAATACACTGAGATGCATTGGGCCTTGCAGATGACACAGAGCTTCACAAACAGAAGAAACCCAAGAAGGCCATTTATCATTTCCCTTCATGTCTAAACTATTGAAAGTGTCTTTGGTTATAGCTGGATTTCTTTGTGAACATCTTTTAGCATCTTAAACTTTTCAAACATGGAGTGAACTCATGCTAGCCTGTGATCTCCAGGACAGCACCAAACTCATATTTTCCAAGGGAAGGCAGAAAGCAACATGAACAGGGAACACCTGGTCACCACTTAAGTGTTGTTTTTCCTGGTCTGGAAAAGGTCCAAATGTATTTTGTGACCAGCATTGGGTCTTTTCCTCCTGAGACTTATTTTCACATTCCTACGTCAAAAATACAAAACCCAGAAGATCTACGTTCTATAAATAATGTCCCAATAGTGCCAAGGTCACCAAGCCGTTCACTCTGGCACCAGGCCAGAAGCCAAACATAAACAGTCTCAACATCTTTCTGGTTCACGTGTGCTTTTTTGCTGTGCCAAGGGAAAGCTTGTAACCAAAAACGTAGCACTAAGAAGACAGACACCCCTACTTCATGCAGAGCTCCACCCCGGTCAACGTGCAGCCTCCTGGGCTGCCTGGTGGGAAGGCAGCCAATCCTGCCTGCGTCAGAGGGAGATACTCTTTGTGTTCTAACGGCATTTAGCGGTTTTCATCAGAAATTTGGGGGCTTACTGGATGAGGACCAAACACACACACAGCACAGAACATTTCACCATCCAAACAGCTCAAAGTGATGCTTCTAACCAGCATGTGGTACCATCCCTCCCAGCCCCTACTATTCAACATGTTGACCTTCGGAGAGCTGCAGGACGAGTGAGCACCAGCTGCAGATGTACTCCTGGCATTTTGCACGCTTCAGCACTCGATGCTCAATGAGAACAATAGGAAAACATTTCCCTTTGGATCACGCCCCAGCCTCCAAGCAGCTCCAAATGGACTGAAAACCTCAGGGGAAGGCATCTCTGTGGTTTATTCTCCAAGAGACCAATGACCACCCCAAGCCTTGCCTTGATGTATATCTCTGGAGATGCTCTTGTGTTTATATCTCTACAGTAAAGCCTCACTACAGGCTTACAAGCAGAAAGGACCAACTTATCCTGAGAGCGTAGAGTAGATGTCACCTTCTCAGCCTCCTGGTTGGGACAACCACCTACCCAGAGAAAAGCTCCCTCGACCTTGCTCTGTGCTGCAGTCAAAGAGCAAACACACACACACTAAAGCAACCAAGTCCCCTCTTTTCCAGCTGCCATCAGTATCCAGCCCCTCTCTGCTGAGGGCACCAGGACACCACAGTTCATGGTGTCCCTCACACTCTGCTGTACATGAATCAGGTGTGTATTTATGCAACCTAGCTGAGACAGGGCTAGTGCTAGTTGAGGTGCCTGCATGCTGAGGCTTAGGACCTTGTTTATTTTGGGGTTTTGCCAAAAGCTTCCTAAGGAAACATTCTCCCTGGGTGGACTCCCCTGCTTGGATTGTAACTACTATTTATTTATTTAAAAATCACTTTCCTCATCCACAGGCCTTGAATGCCATTACTCAGCAGCCTGCTCTACTGCAGATAGAGTTACTGAGCAAGTTATTTATGCCAAGTCCAGAACAGGCAGTGCTCTTGCACTCTGTAGTTTCTCATGGCTCAGCTGTGCTAGTGGTACCCTAATGTCAACAAGGCTTTGGCTGCTTGCTGGCATTTTTAACTCCCAGCCTGTGCAGACAGAGGAGATGAAATGGTACCCATTTAATCACTTGCAGCCCTGATTGGCAGGCAGCAGCAAGAGGGTCAGTTTCATTGCTCAGGTAAGAAAAAGGCTCACTGAACTCCAACTCCAAGCAGGGCTGAGGCTGGGCAAGGAGAAGGTACTGAATAAGGTGCTGCTTCTTGCTCAGCCTGGTTGTATCAGTCAGAGCTGTACTCTACAGGGAAGCCTAATAGCTGCTGCTGCTCTAGACAGAGCAATGCACCCGATCAGATGGGACAGCCAGACCTTGCAAGAGGCATAGCAGACATCTCAGCATGCAGGAACGTGCAAGCTCAGGCAGCGATGCAGAGCCCGCTCAGAGCTGGCTTTCCTCACCTTCCCCTCTGGGATGGCACTGGGGTCTGTCCCGGCTCCCTCTCGCATCGCATCGCGGCTCCCTCCCCCTGCCCCTCTCCCTCCATCCCCAGCCGAAGCACTTCCCCGCCCACCACGGCCAAGCCCTCCTTGCGGCTAGGGCTCCCCAGCACACCTACGGGATTGCATCCCACGGGGGAGCACAGCTGCGCTTGCTTCCCTCATCCCAGCCCGAGGCAATGCTCAGCCACCGAGGCTGACCTCCCAGCCTGCGCAGTGGTCAGGACTCAGCCTCCCATTTCAGGCACCTGAGGTATTAGTTTGGGAGCCGTGGTCCTCCTGTGGCACTTCCCGAACACTCAGAAAAGGACGGGGAACTTCCAGGAAAGAAGTGACATGGAACCCCTGCCTTTGAGTCGAGTAACAGCGAGGAGAAAGCCCCTCGCCACAAAGCCAAGGGACCGCCTGCGCATCACCTCGCAAGGCGGCACGGCTGCTCTCCCTCCAACGCTCGAAGTAACCTGCCACCCTCCCACCAAGATACAACGCTCCACCACCTCCTCCTCCACCCAACCCACCCAGACCAGGCACGGTCCCATCGCAGCTATGCCCAGCCGGCACAAGGGCTGATCCCTGTCCTGCCGCCCCTATCCGTCTGTCCGTCGTTCCATCCATCCCTACCCCGTCCGCGCTGACTGCGAGGGGACGCCCGGGAGCGGGGGAGGCTGCCAGGAGCGGGGTCCCGCGGGGCGCACGGCCGCGGTGGGGTCCGCGCCCCCGCTCCCCGGGACCCCGAGGGGCGGCGGGGAAAGTCCGCGGCGCGGGGGGACGCGCATGGCACTCACCGCCCTAGCGCAGGTCTCGGCGGCGTGGGACGGTCCCGAGGGCTCGGCTTGGCTGCCCCATGGGTAGAGTGGTCCAGGGGCGGCCGCAACGCCGCGCAGCCCGCAGGCGGCCAGACTGAGCCCGGCCCCCGCGCGGCGCCGCCTTTACCGCGCCCGCCCGCCCCGCCCGCGCCGGCCCACGGCGGGCGGGACCCGCCACCGCCACCGCCACAGCCACCGCCACAGCCACCGCCCGACGGGGCGGCCCCGCCGCCTAGCCCGGCACAGGCACCGGCACCGCGCACCCCCGCCCGCCGCGCAGCAGCGCCACGGCTGTACGCCCGGGCAGGGCGGTGCATGGGTCACCTGCGCCCGGGATTTTCCGGGTCCCGTGTGGCTTCTGCGAAGGTTACGCGTGGGCCGTGCATGGGTCACCTGTGACCGCGTCTCGGTGCGTGGGAACAAAGAGCGGCGTCCCGGGGCCGGGGTCCTGGCAGGGAAGGAGGGCCGGGGGCACCCACGGAAATAGACATGGAAAACAAAACAAAATTGTTGCATGGGAGCATAAAAAGGCTCCTGTCCCGCCCGGCCCGTTCGGGAGCTGCCGGAGGGGGTCTCATCGCTGCATAACCGACGGGTTAGAGCTACCGAGGGCTGGCAGCGACACGGTCCCAGTCCTTCTCTGCGATACAAGTGGGGCCTCCATCGTGCTGGTCACGGCCGCGTGGTTCCGAGGACTGCTTTAGAATTCCCTGAGAAAGGCAAAAGGGAATAAACGTGGGCGCAGGGGAACACGCATATTTATTTCCAAGTGAATTGGTGCAGGGGAAGAGCCTGCCTGCACAGAGAGCTGCAGGGCCAGCTCCCACTGCCAGCCTCGCCGGAGCCTGTCTTGGAGCGAGGCTCACATCTCCGGGTCCCTCTGGAGGGATGCTTGGAGACCAAATCGGGCGTGCTGGCATTTTAGTGTTGCAGTTGTCTCAGAGCAGATAAATTGTAGTGAAAGAGAATGACAGCATGGTTAAGGGCAAACATCAGGGGCGATTAGCAACACAGGGGAGGCAGAGGAGTTGGAGGAAGATCTGTCCCTATCCTGATGCAACTCCTTTTTCCAAGGGAGGTTTCTGGTGTGTTCATTTGACCCAGCTCATTTCACTGGTCCAGTTTTAAGGTATAGAAGAGGATGATGCCTGTATGAGGGAAAGGGAGAGGGAAGTACAGAGAGTGGGATTGGGTGGGAACCTCTTTAACGCCATGGATAAAACCTAATGGAGAACCACATCCTCAAACATACAGTGTGATGAGGTCATTACAAACATAAGGGTGTCCTTTGAGAAACTGAAGGCTTATCCACTGGGAACTGGGCTGAAATGTATCATTTCACAGAGGCCAAGTAATGAATCTTTGGGAAACCAGATTTCTTCAGAGGGAATATCTGACATTTCAGTAGCTGGTTTTGCTGCATAACATGGGGAAAAAAAGTGATTTTTTTAAAATTTATTTTTTAAATCCAAGCTCTAAAACAAATTCAATCCTGCCTTGGAGGTAATCAAACATTTTACTGTGATAAAGTTCAAAATTTTCAGTGTGATTGGGCCAGAACATATACAAGAGATGAAATATTATACATACTCCATCTGGGCTTTGTGGCATTGAAATATGATAGTGAAATACAAAAGCACACAGAGCAAAATGAGAAGGCACAGCTGAAACAATCACATTTTACATTATTGAGATGCAATAACTATGATATTGTCAAACAAGGAAAGTCAAAATATGTCATGCTGTCTTTTTTTAAAGAGAAATTTGCATTCAAGGAGATCACTCAAAATTGTTTCAAAGAAGCAATGAGCAGTTTTCTGAGGATAGCTCAGGCTGCTGCATCAGGGTGAGAGTTTCAGAAGTAGTAAATGTTTCTTTTCAATGTTTGTCATTCAAACAGTAGTGTCATCTGATGTCAGAAGGAACTCTGGGGTTATTTCTGGCACATATAAATGTGCTTTTGAAAATATTACCCTCAGCCAAGATTTGAATTCTTAAACAAGAGCCAGAGGCCTTCTGCAGCAACTGCATTGTTTGAGACTGCCTAGATCACCCACCCACCCACCTTTTATTAATTCAGAAGCCTGGGTCAAGCCTTTGTCCTCCCTGCTGGGTGTTTCAATGGCAAGACAACTGTCACAGGATGTGCTTTCAGCTCTGCCTCTATCTCTTTGATGCTGTTTGGTCAGAGCAAATCATCACAGCATTAATACTGGTCTGTGTGACCACGTTTGATAAGTAACCTCAGGCTTTCATGCACGTTTTTTCCGGGCTCCCCCAGCAACAGGCAGATGGATGGGTGCAGACAGCTCTCTCCAGACTCCTTGCAGGCAGGCGTGGGGTGCGACACAGTTCACAAGGGGGATCAGCAGCTCGCTGCAGCAGGAGGCACTTGTGAGAAGATGTACAAAAGACAGCAGCTGGTCTGCGGGAGGCTTTCACCTGCTCCACGCTGCTTTTACAAGGGCCCAAACAGGCTTTAGTTTCCTTCACAGCAGCGTTAGTATGTGCGCAATCAACCCCTCGCTGCAGCATCTCTAGCAGGCACCAGTGGCCTGGGGCTGACATTGATGTGCAGTGTTGTACTGAAGGACCGAGGAAATCAAGTGGTTCAGAGTCACCAGCTCACTGTGCCCCAGGAGCTTCAGCTGAGACACTTAATCAGGCAGGAGAGAGGGAAGGATGGAAAACAAACTCCAAGCTATGGGCCACAGCAGAGACTGAGCAGGGAGAGGGCTGCACTTCCCACTGGAACCCACACGGTCCAGCCAGAGCCTGGTGTTTGGATGAAAGGGAAAAAGGAAAAGAAAAATTTATGAGCTAACCCTAAGGAATGTCCTGCACTTGGTAAGAGTCCATGAACAGAGACAGTGACTCACAGAGAGTGGGACACAGTGGGGGCTCAGAGGCCTCAGGCACCAGTGGAGAAGGGAGAGGTTGGCCCAGAGTCCCTCCCAAGCACTGCTCATAAATATCTGGTGGAGGAGCGTCTGCGAAGGAGAAGGGTCTAGCAGCCTCCCCCG
Source organism: Entomyzon cyanotis (assembly GCA_024500445.1). Taxonomy (NCBI): domain Eukaryota; kingdom Metazoa; phylum Chordata; class Aves; order Passeriformes; family Meliphagidae; genus Entomyzon; species Entomyzon cyanotis. The sequence goes on along the minus strand of JAKEPQ010001030.1, from coordinate 40,130,918 downwards.
TTGTGGGGGAGAAAGCCTTTTGTGTAGATCAAAGGCATGGCAGAGCCCTGTTTTTCATAGTCCTGGGCTGGAGAAACACCAGCCTGCTTTCTGCATCTCCAAATAGGACAGTCTGTTAAACACGATGCCTCTGAAATGTGCTAAGGCAGCTACATCAGTAGGATTTGCTATATGCAGTGTTGAACACATTAAAATACATGCTGGCAGGATGCAAGTCAGGCTGGAGCACAGAGACTCGGTTCTGTTAGACCGTGCGTGGAACAAGCCCCCGCAATGGTGACGGGGAGGATTTGGTTTTTCCTCAGTCAATGCTGAGTGTTAATTTTTCTCCCAGGTCAGCTCGAAACTTGGAGAGGGCAGGTAAAGCCAGGGGGTGGCACTGCCTCCTGCTCTTCCTTGGGGACCTGGCCCCTTCTGTCATCTTCTCTCTGAGAGCTAAGCCTGGGAATACCCATGAGAGGTATGAGTGGGTGCGTCCTGCCTGTGAGGCAATGTATGGAGGGGCAAGAGAAAGCAGCTTGCTGTGAGGGGTCAGAGCTGGAAAGAGGTGTGCTGCTTTCTCAGATGTCCCCTCCTGGGCCCCGGCAAGTGAAGATGGTCCCTGTCCAAGGGGCTAGAGGCTGGAGCCATCTTCAAGCAAGCCTTTTGCCTACACAGCACCTGATGGGTGCATACCTACTTTATTTAGTTACGTTCTGAGGTGTTGGGTGGGAGGATCATATTGATTTGTGGAAAAGACTTGGAGAGGACAGCATGTCCCTCTGAGCCCAGGGAAGGGATTCAGCAGGCTGGCACAGAGCAGGCAGCTGCCTGCAACTGAGAAACAGCTGAAATAATCAATACTCTGCAGATGTTTCTGGGTTTTTATTAACACCTCTCACAGCTCTGGCCATCTGCCAGGAGCCGCTGGGAGTGACCCCAGCTCCGCAGGTCCTGCAAGACAGCATGTACCACTTGGGCTAGGATCACTGCTCATGAGAGAAACTAATTCTGCCCCTAAGGTTGGACTGGGGCATGAAGATGATGATGGGACACTTTCTTCACCAGGAGCAAGACACAAGCTGCTTTAACAGCAGCCTTTTTGTCTTGGAAGGAGAGTACAGAGATCTGGTGCAGGGTCTGTGTCCCTGCTGCTCTGTGAGGGTGCTGCATAGTCACATGGACAGGCTTTCAGGGGAAAAAAAACAGTTGTGAAAATTGTGTTTTCTGGTCTGTGAAAAGTGGCAAGGCCTAGAAAGAGGGAAAAGTAGGTTCCATATTGGCATGAACTTTTTGTTCTTCTTTCAAGAAAAACTCAAAAACTTTTTCAGGTCAAGGCATTTTACTTTGGGGTCTCCAAAGGGTTGCATTTGAATCTCTGTCTTTTAAATAATTTTTTGCATACACAATAAAACAGAAAAATTGTCATTGGAATACAAACTTTAAAAACAATCTCTGAAAATTTTATTTAAAGCAGAATAAGACTTACTCAATGTCTGCTGAAATAGCATTTTTAGGAGGAAAAAACCTACCAAAATCCCAAAATAAACTAAACCACAAAAATTGAAGTGAACAAGTTATTCCCAGAGTGTCATCTGAAGGAGCCAGAAGGAGTCTTGTGTGTACCCAGGTGTCACTGAAAGGGGCTCCACCACCTGCACAAAGCTCCTGCAGAAGCTTTGTTATCTCAGTGGGTTGGGCACAGGGTCCATCCCCTGTAAAAGAAGGTCACATCGGAACAGAGCAATATCTTTTGCCTCCTTTTTCTTGCCCTGCAGCAGCCTCCCCCACCCCTTTGTCTTGCCACCCTTACTTTTCAGAATTTTGCAATGTTTTTTTGCTCTTACCCTATAGTTGTTACCCCTGCCTACTCACCCCAGCAACTGAGCTCCTCTGAGCATCCATGAGAGTCCTCTTTTCAGTCCTTTTATGCTGTGCATCTGAGATTGTCTTGTTGTCCCTGTAGCATGTTGAGTTAGTTGCTGACTTCAATTTTCACCCTTTAGGGTGTCATTTTCTCACACTTGGAAATACTTCTTACTGTTTCCTTTGAAAGATGCTACAGAAAATGTGCTGAGTGGTAGATTTATAAGCTGTAACATCAGAGAAGATGGTTAGACTATGTAGTCCCAGCTCTTCTACCCATCACAGCTTCTTGAATGTCATAGCCATAGCATACTCTCCAGAAAGGCAGTCAGGACTAACTTTTGCCCTAAAGCTGCTTTATAGAAATTACCTTCCTGAATGCTGAAGGTCTACAGTCAACACACTGTTTAACCCTGTGTCTCAACCTACAGGTCACCTTGCTTTCCTCCACACAGCCTTGCAGAAGGCACATGGGTGGCAAAAGCCAACCTGTTGTGCATGTCCTACAGGCAGCATCCTGAAACCAACAGCAAGTCTACAGGGTGGGCACAGCTTTTCTCTGGACACAAAAAACCTGGTAGGACAGACAATCAAGTGCCTTTTCCCTTCTAGAAACGTGATGTTTAATCAGCCTTGTAGGAAAAACATACCTAATTTTGCATTGAAGTTTGTTTGGCATCCATCTCTGGTGCCTGGAGGTTTCTGTACCCTGTACTGATGGCTTCAAGGACATGGCACATCTGGAAGCAAGGTGTGACGTGCTCTCCTCAGCGGTGCTAGGCTTGGGCTGGGGAATCAAGTATGTGGAGCAGCTGTGTTGGACAATGTATAATTTGAAGCTGTTGCACCTCAAAGTTTCTCCATATGTCTTCTTCCTCATGGACATTTTTTTTTCTGTCTTCCTTAACCGCAGGAGTAGTGGCTTTATGGCTTCTGTATCTAAAGGTCCTACATTTAGGTTTCACAGGGAGCTGCTCTGGAAGCATATGCATTTTGCATCTCCTATTAATAGATGAGACATCACAGGGTCAGCTCCTGGATTAACATTCTACATTTGTCTCAAGCCTCCCACCCTGGGTAATTTTCCTCCCAAACCCTCCTTGGCACTCAGGAAATGCAGACTAACCTGATTTGCTGCAAGAAAAATGAACAAGCCATGTGTAGGATATCAGAAAAGTGTGAATGTTGAATGGAGAGTGTTGAATTGAGAATTGACTGTCAAAATATGGCAATTTTAAGAGTAAGCAGATATCATCCCAGTAGGGTTTGTTGCCTGCTGGCAATCCCAGGTGCTGTGCCAGTGACAGCAGCGCAGTGATTATACCTGGGCTTAGATTTCCACATGGCTGCCACTTGTAAATGGTCCACGATTATACCTTGTGCTGTGGTTCTGCTTCCTTGTGATGCTGAGCACTGCAGGCAGGTGGGCAGTGGGCTGTGCTCTGGGGCTTCAGCTCCTGCCCCTGCCATTCCCCCCATGTCCAGGGCCTTGCAGCCACCACTGCCTCTCACTCCTGCTGCTACTGGCCTGGCTCCTCACCCACTGGCTCCTCCACCCACAGCTGGAAACCACAATGGCTTTATCACTGGGATTGTGGCTGCTGCAAAGCAGGAAAAGGCATCTGCCATCCTCTCTCCCCAGCAGGGAAAGGCAGCAGGGAGGGATGTGAGCTGCACTCGGGGAGGGCACTGCAGCCCCTCTGACATCTTGGCACACCCCCTGGGGCATTTCCTTGGGGAAAGCAAAGCTGATGGAGAGCTGCCCACAGGAGAAGAGCTGCCTGTGCTTTCTTTTGCAGGTACAGGCAAAGGTGAGGCAGATGACATAGGCAAGCTGCCTGTCCTCTGCTACCTGAGAGGAGCCTGTCTTACACCTAATGAGGGGGTCTCCCAGCCGAAAACAGGAGGGATACAGCAGTGGGAAAGGGGAAGAGGGCTGTTGAGAGCAGTGTTGCAAAACTATCAGAACTGATGGGGCAAAGTGGGATTTCCCCTAAATGTAGGCACCACGCTGGAGTCTGGTAATGCTCTTGCCCATCTGGAAGGCTGTGAATGTTTCTGAGAAGCTGCACCAATAGAAGCTCTAGAAGGAACACATAGAAACAAGGACAGAGCTCCCTCCCAGCCTTGTCCTCTTTGATTTGAGCTGGAAAATTAGTGACTAAGCCTTGCTTGGAGCCCTTTCTTCCAAGGTCAGCTGTGCTGGGTACTCCTGTTGCAGCCATTGCATTCTCTCACTGCAGAGTGGCCATGCTGCCACACCAATGAAACCAGGAGTAAAGAGCTTCTCACTCTGCCCAGACACCCCCAGCCATTTGCTGATGAGGGTTTCTGGAAGAGAAGGAAAGCTTTTGTGCCAGCTCAATGGTGGTGTTTTCAGAGGTAGGGAGGTAGGGAAGGGGTGGCCGTGCTGCCAGCAGTCATGTCCCCAGGCTGCAGCCCAGGCCAGCCCCAGTGCTCCCCACATCAGTTCCCTGCACACCCCAGCCTTTGGTGGCTGGATACTCCCTCTCCCTTTTCTATGTTAAAGCAAGCTGATACAACTAATAATTACAATGCTGTGAGAAGGTAATCAACAACAGATTTTGGGGTAGGCACTGCAGCAGTTTTTCACTGACAAATATGAGGCTTCTGCCTTCTAACTTCTTGCTTCTGGTTGTTTGTTGCTTTTCTCTTCTCACCTTGTGGACTGAGATTTCCTTGGTTTAATCTCTGACAGAATATGAGATGCTTCTCCTTTGTGTTAATTGATTTCTGCTGCTAAAGTTTCAGGTCAGAAGGGTGGGATAAAGAAAGGAGATGAATTCTCCCTTCTGATACGGACATTGCCTGTCTCTTTTGGTAAAGCAGGGAAGCAAGGTGTTGCTGGGGCCCCTCATGAGCCAGGTTTGGGGGCTGGCACGTCCCTGGCATATATACATAGTACAGATGGAGTGTGTGTTCCTTATCCCAACAACAGCTAAGCAGCAATTTACTTTTTAAGATGCAAGGTAAAGACTTCAGGACTTGGTACAAGACTGAGAACGAAAGGTTGCAAGGAAATACAACCAAGTGCCACTGCCAAGCACAGGCATCTTAAGAAGGTGTCTCTTATTTTCCCAGGGCACTTTGCCCAAAATACATGCAGCACACACCAGCCCAGGTCCTAATGTCCCACTCTCCAATGAATAATCCTATTGCAATCTCCCTGTAATTCTGAATGGCCCCTTTCTGGAACAGCTCCCAAAATTAAATATACTAGTTTTGTTTTCATCTTTTCCTTAAAGAGTAAGTGTACCCTCAGACCAAGTGCATGCCTCATCTTTGAATCATCCCAGGCTGCTGGAGGCTGAGGAAGGGGCTCTGTGCCTCCCACTGGGGTTGACAAGGATGGAGGGAGAAACCCATGTGCTCTAACCACAGCTCACCAGTCAGAGAAGCTGTGATCCCCAGGGTGTCCTCCCAAAGAGAGGGAAAACCCCCCAAACCCCCTTGGCAGAGCCTCACAAAAGGATTTCCCCTGCAACCTTAAATGACTGCGTGCAGTGTTTATAGTGCTGCCCGCTGTTCACTGCATGCATGACGAGGTCTTTGTAACTAATTTATACGAGAGGCACATCCAACCGTACTTGCACAGCATACTACAGATTAAATTTAACATCAAAGAGCAGTTGTGAATGTTTCTTGGCATATATAGGCCACCTAGTTTAACATTTCAGCTGTTTCTGTAGTTAACTGCTTGAGCCCCTGGACAAAGCCAGGCAGCTGCCAACAGCTGGAAGGCTCCAGCAGAACGGGCAGAGCATCCACTACGAACCTCTTTGCCTACATGGCACTTTCAGAGGCACAGCTGTGCAGGACAACACTCTGCATGACCACAAATAGAGGACCCTCACTAGAATTGGGGCTGGTGGTTTGCTGCAGGTGTAGCTTCCCTGGCCAACAGCTGTGCCCTTCTCAGAGGCACTTGTGTCACTGGTTGGGATCTCTGCCACAGCAGGGCTGCTGCCAAGCAAGCTCCTGTGCTCTGCTGAGTTTTTTGTTGGTCACACACAACAGATCACTGCTGTCTGCCTCTAGCTGCTCCTGGCCTGGGTACCAGTGCAGCCAGAGCAGGGCTTGCAGACCCACATCCAGAGCATGCCCACCTTGCCTCCTCGTCTTGAAAGTTCAAATTCAGGGCTTCCTGATGGTGACACTAAAGTTTTCAGTGGGGTCACCTTCCAGGGCAGTCACTACTCCACCACTGCCACTGCAGCAACACCTCAGAGAAGCAGCCTTTGCCAGAGATGGATGTCCCCTCCTCAGCCGTCACTGCTGGTGTGCATCTCCCTGGCCTGTGGCCATTTGCTCTGGGCTGTATAGCCCCTATCTCCCACATTCGTGCTGTCACCAAACGCAGAAGCAATCAGTTGCTCTCCCAGAAGAAACCAGGATGTGTTCATACACCAGAAGAAACCAGGATGTGTTCATACACCAGTGACAGAATGTCCTCCTGATGGTAGTGGTTTCTTTGACAGAGACATAGAAAAAAATCTTAAACAGTGAACAAGAGTCCAAGGCTTCTTCAGCAACTGCACTGTAGGAAAGGGGGCACTTTTGCTTATTGGAAGCCAAGATCTACATTAAAAAAAATTACTCTTGTGTCCCTAGGTGTCTGCAGTGCACTGGAGCACCTCCCTGCAAGCAAAATGGTGCTTGTGAGGGGCAGACTTCAGCAGGCTGTCCTGCACCTGCCTGGAGTATCAGAAGAAGGGAAAGCATCTTATAAGAAAACTGAGAATTAGCAGGGGCTGCTCAGGGTCAGCAGAATCTAGAGGCTGCTCTTGTGCAGCACCACCCTGACTGTCTGCTGTGTGTGGGGTACGTGGTGGGGACACAGCATGATGGCATTCAACCAGTCCCTTGTGAGGGAGAGCTGGGAGCTGCTGCCCATAGCCAGGTGTCAGGGTTTGCAGGGTCCCACATCCCTGCTTTGCCTCAGGCTGAGGTCAGGCAGTGCTGGCTAAGGCTTTCCAGCTCCCTCTTTCCCTGCTGACTGGGAGTGTTCAGCACTATGGCAGCAGCAAATATTGTAGCTTAGCACATGGGGTCAACAAAATAAGGGTGGGTAAATGGTATGAGCTCAGTCACTGTAAACAAGGGAAAGTGCAAAAGAGATAAAACATTTACGTAGGTTAGCCCTGGTGACAGAGCAGAGACAAAGTTAAATTCTTCAACCCTTGGTTGACGGGGTTTGCATTGGATGAGAGGCAGGATCTGATTTTCACACAAAAGGGACAGAGCACTTGGTTCTTCTTCAGCCACTTCTACCTCTTTCACTGCCAGCCTGGAGAGCCACTTGTCTTTTTTCATCACCAGGCTGCTGGCCTGCCCTCTGCTTTGGCCATGGAACATTGTGCCTGACCTGTTGGACACTGATGTGTGTAGCTGAGAGCACTTGGTGGCTCAAGGGAGGACACTGACGACTCCTTTCCCTTGGAGAGCAGGGCCTTGGTGATGATCTAGAGGGATGGGAGTGTTCAACTGCCTGCTAGTTATATAAATATAATGCTTGGCATCTTTGCATATATACGTTTAATGCCATGAATGCCTTTGCCAACTCCTGCATTTTCCAGTGTGTTGAGTTCTGTTCTCAGTACATTTTGCCAATTTACTAAACATGTTTTCAGTCCCTTTTGGGTAAATAGAAGGCTTCCTGCATCTGGCCTCTTCATGTCTCTGGGCACTCTGACAGCTCCCCTCATGCCAAAAGTGAGGCCAGTTCCCAATGCAGCTGTTCCTGAAGCCTGTTCTCCTCTCAGGAAGCAAGGACAAATAGCAGCACTTCTCAGAAGCATGGCTGAAGGCGAATGAACCCCTTAAAAGTGGGATTCAAAGTCATGGATAGTTTTGGGGAGAAGAAACTTTGAAGGCAGGAACAAGAAGTATTGCAGGTTCTTAATCTATAAGTGACAGAGACTTTGTCCTGTCCCTGCTTGTCCCTGTGTCCCCACTTTCAGGGATGTGCAAACACCTCTGAAGCAGCAGGTATTAACAGTAAGTGAAGCTGTCCATCATAGCTCTGGACCAAAACTGCAGTTCTACTCTGTGCCAAGAGCCAGTCCAAAGCCTATGAATCACTTCCATACTAACTAGGGAGGCAGTAGGATGCTGTCTGTTAGTGAGTGCTTCTGCCTAATTAGTTTTAACCTGAAGTGATATGAGAAGTAAACAACCAACACAAATGGTTACTAGTCACCTTGCTTTCTAATAATCAAAATTAAGCTTTAAATGCAAATGAATAGTAATGACAATAAGCAGGCTTGAAATAAGGCTTCGACATGTCAATGTTTCCATCACCCTTTTCCTGAAATTTCTATCCATAGCCAGAAAGGGTCAGTTTTATTGCTGGAGGTACCTCACCATAAGAGGCCAAGTCTCTGATAATGTCTGTTGTTCAGGATGAGCTCCAGCTCTCACTCCTAGCCTTGACCTAGAGCAGACTTGGCCTCAGTTTTAAACACCACATTTTTTTTCCCCACACAAAGAGCCAGGAGAGGTTAAATCAGGTATCAGCTGGCAGCAGGCCTGCAGCAAACAGCTTTTCTTTTCAGACCTGTGTCAGCCCCTTGGCCAGGCAGAGCTTGGACATAGTCATGGGGTGGTAAGATCTGCAGGGGTCCAGGCAGAGCAAGGTCCTGGCTTCACACACTTTTCCAATGTATCCTTGTCATCAGGGGTGCCTCCAACTCTTCCCCAGTATTCACCTTGCTGAGATGCAAACTGGTCTCTGCCCATACTTCCTAAAAAAATTACATTTTTCCAAAGTGTAAAATATAATTTCCCTAGGGCACTGGGAGGTGAGCAGGGCCAAGTAGCCAAGGAGAAAAATGGCATGACATTTAAAAAAACAGCACTACCACAGAGGTGACAGCCTACTTTATAGGAAATACTGGGAACTACTTTAAGTGCAGTTAACAATTTAGACCTTTACCTCTGTGGGAAGGACATATGAGGAAAAAAGATGTTCATCATTTCAATCCAGCCTTGCTTATCACAAGTGTGAATTCCAGCTTGTGTCTGGGCGTGGATTTACCAAGGCTGTAGAGTACCCAAACCGCATTTAAAGCAAGTAGAAGCCAATTAATGCTTAGTAGATTTTCTGGGGTCACATCTGACAAATCACACTAATTTTATTAAGAAAAATCTTTATGGGGAAATAAAAAAGCCCAGTGTTGACACTCTTTATTCCTGAAGCCCAAAGTTATTTGCTCTGGTAACTTCAGCGCAAACTAGTGGAAGCACTTTAGCTTGGTGTCCTGGAACCTAAACTCCACGCAAAGTTTGTCCTTATCTGTTTAACCCTTGTATTGTCTAAGGTAATTTTCTGAGAGCTTCTTTAGCTACTTTGTGCATTCATGCAGAGCTCCTTTTGGTTATACAAATCATTTCCTCAGCATGCTTTATTACAGCAAAGCAGCCTTGCACTTCCTTATTCAGCAGAAACAGCTCTTGCAAACAGCCCAAAAACCTTCACTTGGCAAAACTCCACATCTGCGTAGCTCTCACTTATCAACAGATATTTCCTTTTCCCTTTTTGGGTAACAGCATGTCAGCAGACATTCAGCCAGGTCTGCACTGTGATGGCAGCAGCTCTGCAGTGAGTGGTGCCCAGGGCCGTGTGGTCTCTCCCAGCATCATTGGTGCTGTAGGCTCTGACCCACAGCCACATGCCTCCATCACCAGCTGCACAGCATCTCCCTCCCCACGGAAAGGCTGTTGCAGGCAGCAAGGTAGTGTTAAAAAAATACCCGCAGCAAAAGCCCCTATCTGGAGATCTCAGCCTGAGGGGTCTCCAGATCTGGGGAGGACAGGGGTAATTGTACCAACTCTTCATCCACTTGAGTGAGCAGAGTTTTGGAGGCAGGAGCCCAGCAACAGCACTAACATTGAGGCTGCTGCTCAGGGCAACAACTCCTGAGAGACATTCCAGCTCTCACTGAAGGATGATTTAAGGAGTGTACAAATGCATCTAGAGGGCACAGAAGGACATGTGCCTCTCCCAAATGTCTACATTCAATTTTTGCAGGTTTGTTTTCCCCTTGCCTTTTAGAGGGTTTTAATAATACCTGTACATATGTCTTTAGGTGGACTTGTACCAGTGAAATGACTCCTCTGGTTACAAAAGATCTTTGCTTAATTGGCCAAAAAAGCCTCTAGGCACTCAAGAGAGCCTTTGTCTGTGTTATAACAAACAGCAGTCACCATGGTATTTTAAGCTATCTAAGGAAATGTGTATCTTAAGGTAAAAAATGAGTGTTTGAACTGGTTTTGTGAGCATTTGCTAAGTCTCACATTCTTTTGCACAATGTGCCCAGCATAAACAGTGGGTTCCTATTTTGCAGACGTGAGCTCATTAGCACTGATCTAAGCCTCCTGGTGCAAGTGACTGCCTGGTTCCCCAAGGGGACAGCCAGGAGAGTGACAATGAATTAGCTGAAGCCTACCTACTTTATTCTATAAAAGGAATTTGGGAGGAATTTAATGAGATCTAAGCTCACACGTGTTGTTTTTCCGCATTGTGTTGCTTTTGGTGGTGTGGTATCCCAGCGTGACAAACCCTCAGTGCTGCCACCCTGGTAGAACAGGCTGTAGGGCTGTCCCCTAGAACAAACCACCAAAAAGAGCCTTTTGCTCAAACTAACCTGAGGACAAAGTGCCAGTATGGACTGGATGGCTCCAGCACCCCAGTGGCTGGGCTCACCTTGTCATCAAACCAAGCAAGGAGGTGGCCAGAGCACATCTCTGGAGACAGAGCAGAAAGGAGGGAAACAGAGGAGCAAGCAGGGACTTTCTTTTTAGGGTGGGGAGCAGCTGGACTTTCTCTGTTGCACCTGAAACTCTCCTGGAGAAACCAAGGCTTGTTGCAAAACCTAGGTGGTGTAGCTGGGCTTGGGTATGCTCCAGGGTGTTTGCTTTGGGGGAAAAAATACTGGTTTTTTTCTGAGGAAACAGAGAGTGGGAGACAGGAAGAACAATATAAAACAGGTTGAATTCCAATGGGTCCTTGACTTTTAGAAATAACGTAGGTTGCATCTTTTTTTCACATAAAACAAGAGAGAAAACCAATTGCATTCCACTTGTAGTGAGGCATAAGATTAGATGGGACTGAATATGTGTGTAGGCAGTTTATTAGCAAATGGAACTGAGCAGAGAAGGAAAACAAACAAGCTTGTTTTAGGGAGATTTTGTCACTCTATCACTGGTCACAGGCTCCCCAAGGAGAGCAGGCAAGCCTCTAATTGGGCTTATGCTGCAATGAGCAGCTGGTGAAGATCCCTGCTCAAGTGTAGGAGAATAGTGAAATTTGGCTTGGTTGAAAAAATCTGCTGTTTTGCCTAGTGATGCCAACATCTACATGGTTTTCAAGTATTTGTTGAGACTTGGTTACCTTATGGCCAGTGGGACTGCTGCCTGGTGGACCCTTGGGTGCAGAGAGTTCAGAGAACTGAGGTGGGCAGAATACTACTCCCATGAAGTTAAAGGAAGGATGGGTTCATTTCTAGGCAGTTCAGGGGATGGCAAAAGACTGCAAAGGAAACATTTTTGCAGGGCTTGTTCTTCAGCCACTTGGGCTACACCATCACCCGAGGTTGTGACACAGGGGGTGCACCACTGGGTGGAAGTGAGAAGGATAGAGAAAGGCAGCCCTGATTTTACTCAGTTTAGGCTGCTGGAGAGGGTTACTTTGGGGATGTTTTCAGGCATTTAGTCTTTGGTTACAGTGTTCTGACTGAAAGAATGACTTCCCCAGCCATTTCCACCTCCACTCTTCTGCAGACCTGCTCTCCAATGACAGGGACATCTATGTGGCTCATGAGCCACTTCTCAGCATCTTTGCCTTGCTCTAGCAAGGACTCACTTCCTTTGTCTTAAAAAGTGTATTCATACATCCCAATATGATTTTGATTTTTTCCACCAAAATGTAACTGTGTTCTAAAGTCTACATATGTGAACACTATGAGCCCTGTTCCTCCAGCAGACCCACTACCCATCCTGCTGTCTCCATCTTCCATCTAAGAATTTGATTATTCCTTCCTAAGGGTACTACTTTGTACTTGTCTTTATTAAAGTGTCTCCTGTTATTTTCAGACTATTTCTTAAATTTATCAAGAGCATTTTAAATTCTAATCCTATCAAATGTGCCTGCTGTCCCTCCCAGATTAATGCCACCTGCAAATTTAATAAGTTTGTTCTCATTCCATCATCTGAGCCATTAATGAAAACATTGAATAACATCTGCTACAGGAATGATCACTGCAAAATCTCAGCTGATGAATCATTCCAACTTGACAATTAAATGTGAGCAGTTTTAAGCTACCCTTATACTTAGTCTATAGAAGCTGCCTTTGGGCCATGCTACCTTAATTGTTTATGAGTGTGTCATATAAGCCCAGTGTCATAAACCTTACTGAAGTGAAGACACATGACATTGACTGCACCTGCCTCATCCACAAACCCTATTACCCTGTCAGGAAAGAAATTGGATCGTGTTGACACAACTTATTCTTGACATATTCCTATTAACTTAAAATTTTCTCAGCCTTATTATCTAGGTGCTTCAAAAAATTCTTCCATTATTTGTTTTAGGATTTTTTCCAGAAATAGTTCAGCTCATGGCTTTATAATTTTCTGACTTCAGTCACTCCCTCCCTTTATTCAAATGAAACACTTTTTCTCTGCCTGGGAGCAGGATTTGCAAAAGCTCTTCACGGTGGTCATTTTCTTCAGAGAGTAGCCCTAGGTCAATGTTTGCTTTGGGCTTTTGAAAAATCTCCTCTCCACCTGTACAAAAGACTATGAAAACCAGGGGAGATGTTGTTCCTGCACCGCCTTTCTTTAATGCTACTCATTTTTGGGATACAGGAGGACTTTTCCCATTCTCTCTGAGCACCAGGTAATGCCTATTGCTCTAGCAGGCATAGAGATGCTCTGCTGCAAATGTAGCAAGCCCACTCATTCACCCACCGCTGTGTCAGGGATATGTGAGCACATTGGCAGGCTCACCAGCTGCGTTCAGTTTCTGCAGAAGCCCATTAGGCTGATTTTAGAATTACTTCCTTATCGCCAAGCTGCTTCTAAAGAGAACTCCGATGCTGAGAATTAGTAATGGGTGATGCCATTTGCATCTTTCAGGAGGACAATGGGAGAAGAATTAACAACACAGAGATACTGCCAGGTATTCTGATGCTGATTTTTCAAATAAAGGGTCAGAGGGCTTCAGGCGGTTATGAAAGGAAGTCTCTCTGTTCTCCCTCGACCTCCTACTCCCCACTGCATTTGAATTGGCAGTGGAAGCAGAGTACATGTCGGTGCTGGGAGCACTGGAAAGAAGCCACAGTCTCTTCACAGCCTTTCTCTGCCTTCCCTGTTCTGGGCATGAGTTGTATGTTATGGCCACCAAACTGTACTCACATCTATTCATTTTGGCTGTGCCAGATATGGTCAGAGCAACTGCATCATGGGGATGTCTGTGCTCAGTCGGGGTGTCCAGAAGCCACCTCACAAGAGCAGAGCACTGAGCCTGGCCCTGGTCCTCCCCAGGACAGCTGCCCAAAGTGACCACAACCTCCTGGAGCCAGCTTCAGTGTGGTGCTGTTAACTCTCAGTGAGGATTTGCTCTTTGGTGGTGGTTACTGATAACTGGTAGCCTTCAAACACAGCCTGACCTGACACGAGTGAGCTGGCATGGCCGTGGGGCAGACAGTAACCCTACCACAGCAAGTCTACCTATCAGGCATTACATAGCTCAGGCCTCTAAAATAAATATATTGTGGGAAGAAAGGAGCAGTAGGGAAGGCAGAGCTGCACAATAGAGAGGTGGGCCTGTGCATGTGTCCATCCAAAACCTTTTCATGACAGATGTACCTTGAGGAAAATCAGTTTATGTGAGTAGCTTCAGTGGACTCAGTCAGTGGCATATGTGAACAATTGTCCAGGCACCCAGCTGAAATGAAAGCGTTATCAGTCAGCACTGCTGAGGCACAGCAGCTGAGCAGCTCTGGGGTTACTCACTGAAAAGCCCCTGGCAGATGGGGAGGCCTGCCTCTTCCTTTAACCCCTCCCCAGCCTGACACATTGGAGCATGAAAGGGAGTCGCTGCTGCAGACTAAATGGGCAGAGCAGGCAGTGACTGCAGGCAGCCGTGGGAAGGGATGATCCCTCAGGAGACTCTCTGGTCCTTGCTACTGGTGACACTTCAGGTGCTATGGTGGGATGAAGGTGCCAGCTCACTGCTGAGCATTCCCCACAGGGACAGGCCCTTCTCTCCCTCTTCTCCAGGTGTGCTTCTTTGGCTTGTCATAAATTATTTATAAGTGGATAAGAGGGGGAATTATAGTGTTCAATAGTATACTTTGTAGCAAAATCCTACACTCTTTGCCAAATTCCTGAGGGCCACAATGAGAGCAACAGGCATGGCATTGTATTGAAGGTGGGCATTTCTTTTTCATGGCGCAGCTTGACACCCACTCTCCACTGGGTAATGCGGGTATCTCCCCCTCAGTGCTGGTGTACGTGAAACTGGTCATTTGGGAGGGCTGGATACAGGATGGGAAAGGGCTGTGCCAGCAGTGAAGTGGGAAAAGAAGACCAAGTTTGGAGAGGCAGGATGGGTGCAGGGGAAGGTCTGACAAGGTGCAAGATTGGGCAAAGCTCAGGGGTCAATATGGAGCTGAGAAGCAGGAGCTGGAGGAGAAACCCACTAAGAAGTGGGCAACAGAGGTCAGCAGGATGTGGGGAGGGGGGAAAGATGGGGGCTTAAATATTGTGCTGTTTGGAATTAAGCCTTTGGGGTACCTTTGGGTTATCCTATCCAGTTTCCAGTGATGCCCATGAAAGCCTTACCCTGTGGCATTGCAAGCTCCATCAGTGTCTGCAGGAGGGGGTCACCTTCTACCATCACTTGCAATTACTGCTTGTGAAAAATGGATTTTATGCAGTCAACTGAAGCTTTATTAAGTTGATATGAATCCGATCCAATAAATTATTCCAAATTAAGTTGGGCCACAGTCTCCGAATGAAAAGTCCAGTTAATGAGGGAGCATTGTATCCAGAGAGTGAGGGGTGGGTGGAGGAGGGGGTGTGCCATGCACAACGGTCTCTCAGTGTCATATTCTGCACAGAGGGGATTTTTATTTATTTGTCTCCTTTTCATTCTGGGATGACACAAAGGAGGAGAAAATAACTCCTTTTCTACTCCAAACTGGAAATAAATGTTGCAGCTGTTAAAGCAGCACCCACCCCGATTTGCCTGAGAGAAAAGCCCCAGTTAAATGCGGGAAGGCTCACAGCAGCCAACAAATTATATTTCAGGGGAAGAAAGATTCAAGCCTCTCTTGTTTGATGCCGGTTCATTTACTGAGCAGCATTAACCCTTCTGTGTGCTGCTTTGTCAGTTGGCTTGAAGATATCCCCGAGCAGGCTCCCTGCATGAGCTTGTAGTGACCCAACCCCCCAGCACGGCTTCCCCTCCTGGGCTGAAGGGTCACCCATAACCTCTGAATAACCCCAGCATCTGCCACTCTGCCTCATTAGGGTCTGCGAGTTCATGCTGTATGGCCAGCTCCCGTGTGCCCTACATTGGTAATTAGCTTTCCAACGGGAGGACTGGGACCAGCTGAGAGGAAAAGAAGATTCATTACTAGCAGTAGGGAGAGAAGGGGTTTCTTTCCATTGCTAACCACACTGGCTTCCCATAGGATCTGCCTTTAAAATCTTCTTTTTGATTTTCTTTTGCTAAGTGGTAAGCTGAGCTGTGGAGATAATTTGTCTCCTGATGCTTTCAGCTCTGCCTGTGCCGTACAATGGGGTATGAGATGCTTAAGGATTCATTGGGTGAATCAGTGGACCTTGGTATTTCTGCAGGGGAAAATATAAGCGAGGTGAATGTTTCTGACAGGTAGATAGCAGCTCCAAGCTGAGGATACAGAGAGAGGGGCTCCTGGGCTAGAAACCTCCCACATCTCAGAAGAATAACCCCCAAGAACTGGACAAGGAGAAAAGAAAGAGTTAAAAAGTGAACTAAAAATAGAAACAACAGAAGTGCTTACAAATGAAAATAAGTGAGGATACTCAGTGGCTTAAAAAAATGAATGAGGATATTGAGAAGTAAAGCGCAGAGAGGCACACGTTATGGAAATAAACAAAATGAGTCAGGGTTAAAAATAGGTAAATACCAAGAGCAAGCAGTGTTTAGCATTTACTGACTGTACGAGCAGGAAGGAATTTAGACCCAAGCAGTAATAAAATAAGAGCATTTCAGGAAGAGCAACCTCCTGCCACCCCCTGCCTCCCGACTAAGCAGCTTTAGCTGCAGAATGAGACAATCAATTACTTGAAAACACACAAGAAAGAGGAAGTGCAAGCGGCCGAACGAGATAAAGGATCAAACATATTTGGACTGGAATTTAAATGTTACTTGAATTAATAAGATATGTCCAACTTTTACATCAGACCCTACCACTTTTGTTCTCCATTTCATTCTCCTTGGAGAGTAGTTACACATGTCAGTGTAAGGGTAATGGCTTACAAGTCTGAAGGAGGCATCCACAGCCCTTCAGTGGCTCAGAAGCTGTGCTGCTGCCTCCTTCCCCCTAATCTGCCTCTATTCTGGTTGTATCCCAAGAGGTTCTCCTGGACTATGAGTCGTTCAAAGCTCTTCCTATTTGTCTGTACAGTCGCCAAGCTGCAAGTGGAACAGCAAATCCTAAGAATTACTGAAACAAGCAAACTTGTCCTCTTGGATTTGGGAATGCAATTACACAGCTGTGGAAAATGAGGAGGATTAATACTCATATTTGAAACAAGGTAAACCACAATAACAGGACTGAGTTCAAGAAAATTGCTCTGATTTTTGATTTATGAAAGGAAGAATGGCATTTCTCATCTGCCACTCACTTCAGGGATCCTGAGCTTTCGATTCTGTACTGTGAGGGATTAAAAAGCCTTTCCGTGATATTGAAGATTATTTTTGTTCTTTAAATAGAACTGAAAGAGAAATAAAATTCAGCTGCACCTTCTCTTACAAGAACAGAGTGGGACACATTGAGACAGTCCCTGCTGTGATTTATATACACCAATCATGTCTGAGGGGGTGTATGAATAATACTTGCCTTGAAAAGGCTGCGGCACATCCGCCTCTGTTGTTATTATTGATCCCAAGGGCAGAAAGGTTTTGTCATTAGTTTCTTTAGCATCATAATCTCTGGCTCAAGGACTGGCTTCAGGCAGGGACAGTGCAAGGCAGTGTTATGGTTCCCGAAGAAGGGACTTCTAGGATCACTTCAGGCCATTAATCCAGCTGAGTCCAGAAGAAACCTCTCAGTGCATCACAAGCCCCAAAACACCCTGTGACAGACTGGGACCTTCATTGCACAGGACTGACTTCCTTGGTTTGCGTGACAGATTATTTTATTGATAGGAAGCATACAGAGGACCCCAAAAGAGAAGCCTCTTATAGACCATTACAACACACCAGAGGAGATTGCTTGCTCCTTTTGATTATCACCAGTTGAAGTGCTTTGTGAAACTGAATCAAAGAAAAACTAAATGTGTATCTGTGGCCTAAACCTTCTAAGGGCATGGAAGCAAAGGGTCCGATGAAAATCAGAGTTTGTTCCTGGCTGTCATGGTTACGGATCCAATAGCCCGGCAAGATTTGGGGAAACTCGGCTGCACCAGCTCCTTAACAAGCCCACAGTATGCAGCACCTTACAGCAATGGCTTACGATGCTGCCAAACCTGGTCCATGCCCCCAAAATAACATTAGCATCACAGGCAGGTATATGAGTGTTCTAGAAACACCAAAAGAAGTGCATCTAGAGCATCAATACCTCTTTTTTCTACCCATCCAGCCCTTTATACCGATGCTTTCCCCACAAAACTAGAGAGGTGTAATAGGTGTTCAGGCAAGGCTCCTCTTATTTTCTCCCCAATCTGCACTGAAGAACACATTTTTTTAAGAGCTCCAGATTATTCTGACCATAACAGGTGATTACTGAGCAATGCCCTGAGCTGCCTGGTCTTGCTCATGGTAATAAGCCCCCAGTGGTACAGAACACCTTGGTAAATACAGCCCCTCCAGGCCAATGATTGCTTCTAAGCTATCTGTTAAAAAGCTTACAATCGTGAAATCTGATGGCACGGTTCCCTTCCCAAGAAACTTGGGACAAAGTCATTATTCTCATTGCATGTCATGTCATGTCATTGCTCTTTTTTAACCCTAAGGGAATTTACACAGTAAAGTAGCCATGGTCCCAATCCTGTGTTTGTAGCATCCCAGCTGAAAGCCGTAAGAATGGCTGTTTTATCACAAGACAGAGAAATGCAATACTGAGGTGGAGAGAAAGTGAAAGAGGAGCTGAATGTTGTAGAAACATGGGTCCAGTTTGTTTTGAGATACATGCTGCCCTACGTAAGAGCAGCACATTGTGAGCCATCACTGGAGTGATATGTTTTCCACAAATTGCTGTATTGCTCTGACTTATGCTTTTGAGGTCATCCAGAAACCCTGCTAGAGACAACAAAACAGAAGGCCCATAGAAAAAGAAAAGGTTAGACAAGACTGTGTGACCCCATTAAGATGTGTTGTTCCCTTCTTCCTGGACTCCAAATCATCCTAGCTCCACTCTCACGCAGTGTGAGAAAGCAGCTTGTTCCCAGGCCTCTAGAGAATATGGGCTTGGAAAGAAAACAAAGTGTAAGTAAGGGTATCTTTGCACAGGCTGGTTAGGCTTCAAAAGCTGAGGTCAATGTTTGTCTTGAATTTGGCTACATCTCCAAGACTGCTGGCGAGTAGTCTGGCATGGTGTCTGCCTTGGCAGAGACTGTTTAGAGGGAAGGAGATGATCTGTTTTTGTTTCCACAGAGATACGACCCAGGCCACCTGGCCCAGCCATTCTGAGGCTCTTTCGCACCCTGTACAAAACATGCAGAGACTGTCTCAGGCCGAGAATGTGGCTCCACCATCCAGCCCCAGCACTGTTGCTGCAACCCATACAGGCTGTACGGTCCTGGGGACGCAGCTCAGCTGTGCCTGAGGAGAGTGAGCATCAGCACCCTCCTCATGGCTGCTTCCACCCTATTAAGCAGGCAGTGCCAGCCTGAAACCAATGCTTCTGTTAGGAAAAGGAATAGAGAGAATGTGTTCAAATACTTGAATAATGCAGAGGGTACAGACCCAGTAGATTTAGGTTCCAGTAGCATGTTATTTAAAAATTTGCAATGCAACACGTTGGCAATTGAGTAATTGGTAGGCAGGAGGTTCAAACAGTGTCCTTGCTGTTTCCCATCTTGGCAAATGGCCCTCACCAACTCCATGCCCTGATCATTGCTTTCTGTGATGGCAATTTGCTGCCATCACAGCATATCGTGATTCCAGGGCTGAGGAAAGGGGTACTTTGCCCATCTTCCCTCCTGAGCTGGGGGATGCCCTGTGTAGCTGGCTTGTGCTTGATTGCCTGAGTCAGTTTGATAGCTCATCTCCCATCCTTGCCATAGTATCGTATTGCTGTGCCTCTATATTTGTGTTTGTTTTCCTGGAGTCACTGCCTTCATTGCCAGGTTCTGTTGGCTACACAAATCTGCTCTGTTGGCTGCCAGATCCCGTTTTGGTCCCCACACAAATGCCAGGAAAGAACTCAGTGAAGCTGCTGTCCGTGTGGACTCACCTGCCACCCCCTGGAGATGCAGTGACACACGGCAATGAGTGCAGCCAGCCAGCCTCTGCCCAGGCATGGCACTCGCCACGCACAGCGGGAAACCCCGCTCCCGGTGCTTCATCCATCAACACCTGCACAAGAGCTTAAAGCAAAACAGCCATAGTCAGAGCCAGAGAGAAAGATGAATCAGCCTTTTGCAGACATCTAAAGTGTGAAATTGGGATGATCTTTTCCCATATGTGAAGCAATGAGCAAGAGCATTTGCGGAGGGAGAGGTAGTACCTGTCACGAGCATCACTCCTACAGATGGGAGAAAACAGCAATCTTTGCAGGGAGTCTTAAATTTTGAACTCAGATCTAAAAGGCATGTTCATGTGTATCTCTTTCTACTATTAATGAAGACGTCAGGGGATGTCAATTAATTTAGGTGCTCAAATTAGGGCTTTTTTCAGGGGGGAGGTAAAACTGGAAAATTATTAAAACCTGCCCTTTCTGTCATCATCAATGTGCCAAACCACATTATGTCTGGGTAGCTCCACATAAACACTGCTGAGTCAAACCAGAGATCATATTTGGTCTCTAACAAGTCTGTCTCATTTTCTAATTTTGTGACATAAGCTAGAGTGATGCATAAGTGGGAAGCAAATATGATGACTATATAAACAAAATAAGGAATGAGTCAGCTTCAGCATTTAAGTCACTGAAAAAAAGCCACTTGCTCTCAGGACCGTGACTTAGGGCTGAGCAAGCTTTGGTGGGCCCTGTGCTGGGGATATGGCTGGTAGAGAGGAGCACCTGGGAACCTGCATGTTGGTCCAAAGAGCAGTGGGCTCAGGGCAGTGCAATGACTTGAAGGCTTTGCCCTGCAGCTGTTTGTGCCTACTTTATGGAAAGAAGGACAAGAAATTCGTCACCTTTTCAAAATCTAACACTGCCTTTTTTTTTTTTTTTTCCTCCTCCCACAAAATACTCTTTGTGGAACATGTAGTCATGAGCCTCACTAATTGGCTCCGTCTCGAGGATAAAGATTTCCTTTCTGGAACCAGTCAGCAAATATACTCTTAGATTTGCTTCTCTAATTTGGAAAAAGGACCCTTCCCTTTTCTCAAGTTGTTGAGGATGTAAGGTCTCCTACCTAGTCTTGAGGTTTAAAAGCTTTCAAAGGCGCTTTCTTCTAAAGGAGGAATAATGTTATGGGGCATTTTAATTAAGAGGAGATAATAATCCAGTAAGAACTAAAGCCGGATCCCACTCTCGTCTTCAGACCAGCTAATGACCAGCCACCCCCTTTTGTTCCTGCCTGCAGGAAGGAAGTCCCAGTGTCTGGAAACTGGCTGACCAGAGGCCCTGAATTCACAGTAGTGAGAGCATCCTTGGCAAATTAATCTCATTTTCTTGGCTTCCTACTGAAAATTGCAATCAAAACTTTTAAGTATTGTTGCTACTTGGCTGGTTGTTCTCCCTGACACTTCATTGTCCTTTTATTCTTATAACAATCTTTGGTTGTGGGTTTGGTTTTTGGGGTTTTTTTTCAGGGAAAAATTCCTCCTTGACAGTCTTTACTATTGCAAAAACTCATCAATAATAATTTTTTTCTCTAGAGATCTGATCAAGGCGGGTTAATTGGTGTTATTTGTGTAGGCCTGCATATAAAATGCTTGCCATGCCTTCGCCCTTTTGAATGATTACAGCTAGAGGTGCACAGGTTTTCCTTAACAACAGCACACAATTCAAATTAAATTAGATAAAGATGATTCCAGGAATTTGTCTCTTGTTCAGACACTGGTAACAGTCCTCTAATTTGTTCAACAAATGGGGTAATTTTCTATTAATTTACTGGTTCTTAATGATATAAAGCCAAAGTCTGCTATCAGATATAAACCACAAAGCTGAGTGGGTCAGAAGCATAAGTCTTTTGATTGTGCAGGGAAACAGGATATTTAATGGGTTGCAGAAAAGTAACTAGAACATCAACTAGAACAAACCTCAGCGTGGCTATCAAACATGACCCCTTCAATACAGGAGCATTTTGTCCCCTCACTGCCTTGAGGAATATGGAAAGGTATTTGAATAAGTCTTCATCCCATCCCAAAGCCAAGAGCTGTCCTCTAGTTTTCCTAGGTTCAGGACATCAAATCGCATTCAGTGCCAGGAGAAGAGAAAGCAAAGCTGAATATCATCTATCATTTCAATGCCTTTATTCTTTGTGGCCTCAGTGTCAGAAAGCCCATTTAAAGAAACACAGGGGGATCTCTTGCCCATCACTGCCACCCTTGAGACATTGTTGAGCTTTATTGCAGAAGAGTCTAAGCAGACACTGAGCCCATCAGCTGCTTCCCCTGGCTCAGTGTGCAATTCTTTCATACTGTTTTTTTATTAGTTTGTGGCTGATCCTATCTCTCCACTGAACAGTGCTTCTTTGGTATGAAATTGCTGTCAGCACTGACAGTTGTGATTACCATCCTCCCTTATTTTGATTATTTGTATTACTCCACTATTTATTCCCCTGTCATGGTTTACTGATAGTGTTTTCACTTCTGGTTTTGGTCAAGTCTGCCGATCTTCAATCCTTTTCCACACTCATCACAATTTATCTTAAGCCAGACTTGAAATGTACAATGTAACTTGAAATACTTGTTTGAAATCACTTTAATTTTGTTAGTCTGACTCCACAGGAAAAAAGAGAAATAGAAATTCAAAACCCACACCAAACCCCAGAGCTCACGCAATTCCTCTGGTAATTAGAATTTGAAAGCTATGCAATTAGAATAATTAATACAGGTGTCTCTGACAAAAGTCAGGTTGACTTTGTGTAGTGTAGCCCTACAATGAGTTGAAAACACACGTTCTTCAGTCCAATGCAAGAGATTCTAGTTAGAGACACTGGCCAGTCCTCTGCATATACCATAGAGCCTGTGCTGTTTTGTTGCACACAGATATGGAGACTGTCAGAGCTATCCAAGGATGAAGGTGATGAACAGGGTGGGATTCCTGCAGACAAGGGATCCATGATCCATGATCCTGCTCTTCTGTTTCTCTCTCTTTACAAAACTGTGTGAAAAATTAGGTAAGAAGCGCTAAGAGGGGCAAAGAGAAAATCACTCAGGCAATTAAGGAATTAAGAGAAACATGAGGAGAAGAGAAAGCTAGATGAGCAAAACCTGAATTGTGCACTGTAGAATGATTGAACAGGGTGAAGAGAGAGACTTGATGGGAGAAATGGGAGAGTAGAAACACTTCCCAACAGCAGCAAAGGAGGGAATTAGTCATACCCACAGTAAAACAAAATAAGAACTGATGCTAAAGAAAATTGATTTGGTGTCTCTCCACCACCAGACACAGACTGCCCAGGTGCAGGACAGCAGGACACATCTCACCAGCCTGTCCCAGTGTGAAGTGCAAAGGGCTGGCATAGCCCCGAGGTGCTCCTGGCAGCTCTCCTTGCTGGCAGCGCCTGTGGCTCAGTTGCTGACTGGGAGCCATTGGAGGCACAGGGACAATCTCGCAGTAATTGCATTCTGCATCGCAGGGAGAGCTGCTTTCCTCCCAATAAACCTGTGTGCAGCTGAGTGTAAACAAAGATAAAGGAGATTATCTGCCTCCAATTTAGGGAATACAGAGTAAATGGACTCCTCCTATATACTCAGCAGGTCAGTTTATCCATGTTTTATTTACTACTACACCATTTAAAACAGTAGTGGGGCTCCCCAGGACATGCCCTGGCTCTCTGCCCAGAGAAGACCAATCTGTCCATCATTTATCTGCAGCACTACATGAGGATTTTGCCTTGGCCTGAGTTGGTGCATCAACCTCAAACAAACCCAGCAGTAGCCCAAGTAATTCTTCTCTTTCCCTTTGTCAATTAAATATGCCCCAACATCCATGTTGCAAAGAAACTCCAAACCATAAAGATTATATCACCACCATCTTCTGCACCAGAGAGCAGCCTTATTTGTAAATCAGCCTGACAATTCTTATTAAACCCTTCCCTGCAGTCAGCGATATTTCCTAGAAAATCATGGGAGCATTGGTAACTACCCACTGTCTGTACCCTTCCAGCGTGCTGAGCTGGCCCCTTAGCGTGGAAGGAGCTCGGGTGAATAAAAGCAGAGCAGAGAGTAGCAGCTGACACTTGCCATGTGGAACAGCGGGAAGGCAGGGGATGAAGCCCTCTGAGCCATGCTTGCTGCTCCACTGGAGATCTCTCAGCTGAGCTGAGGAGCAAGGGGGTACCTGTAAGTCACAGCATGGCTGAAACCACCCTGTGCCAGCTCAAAACAATGATGAAGTGCTTCAATAATGTTTTAGCATCTTCTGCAAATAAGGAAGTGTCAACATATGATACAAGGGACTCTTGATCCCCCTGGCATGGTTTTATTGGCATTTATTGCATACATAGAAGCATGCAATTGAATTCATCAGAGAAAAAAGGATGATGTTGATGGGATGTGGTTTTGGTTGGAATTAATCAGATAGTTACTTGTAGGCAAAAAATGTTTTAGTGTTTATACATGAATATTAGTGCTGTGGGATTGATCTTGTTTTGAGTGAAGAAAAAAAGTTACTCTTTGTTTTCCACTCTAGTGAGATCCCCACCTGGAGTGCTGCATCCAGCTCTGGGGTCCTCAGTACAGGAAGGACTGTTGGACATATTGGATTGAACCCAGAGGAGGGCTATGAAGATGATCAGAGGGATGGAACATGTGAGGACAGGCTGAGAGAGTTGCGATTGTTCAGCCTAGAGAGGAGAGGGCTCCAGTTAGACCTTATTGAAGCATCCCAGTACCTAAATGGGGTACAAGAAAGATGGGGACAAACATTTTTGTAGGGCCTGTTGTGGCAGGACAAGGGGCAATGGTTTTAAATTGAAAGAGAATCGATTTAGATTAGATATAAGGATGAAGTTTTTTACAGTGAGGGTGGTGAAACACTAGAACAAGTTGCCCATAGAGGTGGTGGGTGACCCCTCCCTGGAAACATTCAAGGCCTGGTTGGATGGGGCTCTGAGCAACCTGATTTTAGTTGATGCTCCTGCTCATAGCGCAGAAGTTGGACTACATGACCTTTAAAGGTCCATACCAACCCCAATCTTTCCCATGATTTGGTGATTCCCATGAACACCAAAATCACTAATTTCTTCTGAAAAGAGATCCCCTCTCTCTACACCTTTGACATTTAAAAAATATATGCCAAATTCTGTATGTCAAACATTGCCCATATCTGAATCCACTGAATGAGGGATTTTGTCCCTGAAAAATGCAGAAGTCTTTCCATTCAGCTGGCAGGGGAACAGCTCAGCCCCACAGATGCTCACAGGACAGCGAAGATGGGTCTGCAAGAAAAACCATGGCCCCTTCTTTTTCAGCATATCCATTAATGGCAATGCAGAGCTCCTCTTGGTAGTTACAAAAATTTGTGAAACTTCAGAGCAAGGTTTATATCATGTAAAAAATCCCAAGTGATCTTAAGTGGCAGTTTTGAGACATTGCTGCATCAGATTCATCATATTACCAGATAAGTATGCAGGTAGAAAAAAGACAGTTTTTGTGCCTTTCCTTGCTTTTTCTTCATAATTTCTAAGTGGTCAGTGACAAACGTGTGCTCAAGCTGTATTTAATGAGACTGATCTTTGACTCATCTTGCTTCCCTGGAAGGATCCTTCCCCGTCCCCAAAGCTCTAGGGGTGAGAGGTAACAAAGCGTAACCAGTCTGCTACTGAACGGGGACTGATTTCCTCCAGACAGTCCTATTCATACCCCTGATTGTGTGGAGTTTTTTATCCTTTGAATTTGAGTCTGGTCTGAATAAGCAATGGAAAATGTTCCAATTATAGATCATTTACTGTTTCCCCTTTGTCAAAAATTGCCACATGGGGAACACAGAAGTTGAAAGTAGCAGCAAATTACGCAAAATGTTTGAAAAAGAATTACAAGATGTGCCCAGATAATGATATATTTTTTGGTTTTCAGTCCTATTCATCTATAGAGCATTAAAATGAGCCTTCTGTGGTGCTTTCCATTTTGGGATGGGCCTCTCTCGGCATGCTGATGAGCCCAGCCCTGCTGTGCTCCACCACAGGGGCTATGATCATCCTTGCCCTGATCTAACCATCTCAGCTCTGTCTGAGGGCACAGGGCATAGAGAAAGGGCCTGGGGTTGTTTGGGTTGGACCAAAGATGATGTGCAAAATGTTCTCTCATGATTGTTATTATTCTCAGTCATGTGTTAGAGATCTGACAGCCAGATCTGATGTTATTTAGTCTGAACCACTTGCACAAAGCACAGGTTTCTTTCCTATCCTGATATGAACAAGTTTTAACCCCTGAGGTATATGGATTGGCTCAAAAAAAAAGGAACATTCTTGGGACAGGTGCCATTACAAATAAGATGAATCTTCAAAGGGATAGAGGAAGATTATTCACTACTGCAGATGGGGAATGGGACCAGGACTTTTATATAAATTCAAGGCAGATAAGAAAAGAGAGCTTACGTCTCATAGTCTCATGTTGTTCCTTTAAACAGAGATTCAGCCTGATCCTTCTCCACAAATGTTTGGTGTAAAATGGAATTCATGTGAAAATCAATGTGCATGCATATGTGCACATTCATGTGTGTCCTCATCTGTGTGCACACAGAGACCACAGAGACAGAGTTTCAGCTCACTTCACCTCCAGATCAGCCCCTTGATACCTAAACCACATCCTCTCCCTGTGTTTCCAGAGCCTTGAAAGGCCTGTGATAAATGATGAAGAGTCACACAAGGGCTCTAACACTCAAGCATTTATCTTCCAATGAATCATCTGGCCATTAGTGTTCCTGTGCTGCTCTACAAAGTTCCAGGTGTCAACACACCAGAGGCAAATGCCTTAATGTGCAAAAACAGACCTCTCCCACCAGCTTTCATGGCCACCTGTACCAAGAAGGCAGCAAGCTTGCAGGGCTTCCCAGAACAGGAAAGGTTTGAGGCTGCCACTTACCTTCAGGAGCTGTTTCACCCTCAGGCAGTAGTTGTACCCCTTTCTATCTTGTGCAGCACTTTTTGATCACTACTCTGAGCAGTAACCCCACTCCTGATCCTTCCAAAGACACAGAGTGCTGGTCCTTTAGTAATAGTGATTTCACTGGTTTGTTTTGTTTCTCTTAAGGACTCATGAGGATGCTGGCTTTTTCCTCACTGTACATGGCACCTGGCAGGACCAGGCGCTGAACTATGAGCTCTCTCCAACTGAGGCTTTCTGCTTGCCCTGAACCTTGCTTGTCCTTGAGATGATGTTGGTTTCTGTTTGCATCCTGTTCAGGAAACAGAGGAGTTGTTTCCTGTGCAGGAGACCCTAGTGGCAGCTCAGTAGTTCTGTGTTATCTGCCTTTTTTTTAATTATCCCTGAACTCCTTATCTGTCTGTTCCAAGGCTGGAACTTCAATGCAAATTATGGCTAAAAGAATCTGCTGTCAGGCTTAAACAGTACCAGATGTATTAGATGGACAGTACCAGTGCATCTAATACAAGGCACCATCCTCCCTTACAGTCCTCGCCTTGTTCTATTGATACCCTTGTTCTAGTGATACCCCCTTTCTGTGGGTGATAGGGGAAAAGGAGTGTACAAATGGTGCCAGCGCAAAGCAACCATTTTGCATTTCACATGTATCACATGTATCACAGCTTTATTTTGCTTTCAGTTTTCAGCTGTTATCACAGCATTTATGGAGGAAAGGAAATGTGTGGATGATTTGTGGAGGAACAAAATGTGCCTTGAATAGTGATGTGGGTTTCCAATGACTGGGGAGCTGTCAAGACGACTATTACATGCTGCATGTGAAATTGTGTAGGGCAGTCAGGTCTAACTATTGCTGCTTAGGTAGGGGCTAGGAGAGCTTGGTAGACTGCCAGGCTGTGCTGGGTTTGTGTGGCAGGGTTTCATGGTGGCAGGGCTACAGGGGTGTCTTCTGCTGCCAGAGGCTTCCCACAAGCCTTTTGTTATATTTTTTCTTCCCTGTCCAGCTGAGGAAGGGAATGAGTTGTGGTGAGTACCTGGCATCCAGCTGGGGTCAAGCCACCACACAAGGCTCTTTGAGCTTTGTCTCTTAAGAAAAGATATATGAGGTCTTATGATTCTGGTTCACTTGGAGTGAAGCAGCCTGACACCATAGGCAGGATGGCATAGGAAAGGATAAATATCAAATCTGCATTTAAAGCACAGGGTTTCCAATGCTATTCTGGTTACTTTGCATGTCTCAATTCTGGGGACATATCTCTCCATGTCAGTCAGCACTTCTGACCCACATGGGCCAACTCATGGACTTTCTGCAGGAATGTTCAAGAAAACTATGAAGAAGTGAATACATGAACTAGAGAAGTGTGAGACAGCACGTTTCGGCCACTATACAAGCTCTTACTTTCCAAAACATGTGATGGATTCTGAGAAAAGTACAGTTCAACCCAGTGGGGAAAAGATGTACAAGTTATTTGTAATGAGTAAGACTTACTTGGGTTGTTCAGTGTTCTCTCCCTTGACGGTATAGCTTCATGTATTTTAAAATTTTGTTGGTTTTTGTAGTCAAAAATTGTAGTATTCCCAGCTTTCTTTTTAAAATCCTCTTGGGCCAGTAACAACTCATTGGAAATCAAGTTGTTTAACTGAGGCTGCTCAAAAAACCCCATACTTCTCTAGTGTGTTGCTTCTGACATCAACCTTCTGTGAATAAATCGAAAGTTTCTCATTCACGAACAACTGGGCACACAGCTCTGACAGCCCCATTCACAGCCCTCCGTGCCAGAGCAACCATCCTGTGTGAGCGTTCAGAGAAAGCAAATCCCATCAAGACAAAACCAGGCCAAGGGAAGTTAATTTAAATGAATATTCAAGAGGCATTTTTTGGCAGTAACAGCCTGCCTTTATTCAAAGGTGAAAGGCTAATTGACGGCGATTAACTTCAAAAAGCCTTGCCTCACACTGGTGTTGCTGCTGCTTTGCTTACCATCGCTGCACTGCTTCGTGCACCATTCACTTTCATCCCTTTTGCACATAAAAGCAGCTACACTAGTCAGGATAAAAGCCCACTTAATGCTGCCACCCTTCCAGCAACTTTAGTGGGAATTCACAGAAGTGTGTAATATACAGGAGAAACCCAAGCTCACAAGACTGAGCCGTCTGAGGTAGCAGCTTTTAGTTAAGCGTAATTTAAACTGCAGGGACTTCCAGTGCTAGAGGTTGAACACAAATTATTACATTTAATTGCCATTGGTATTTAATTGGCACTGGTATTCCCACAATTGAGATGGCTTTTATCTTTAAAATAATTTCTGCTTTTGATTAGAATGATGTCCAATGGCAATGAAATTTGAAGTTTAGTAATTTTATGGCATTCATGCATTTTTCTCATCATTGAGAGAATATAAAACCAGTATTATTTAGGTCAGAAGGGATGTGTGAAGATGGTCTATCCAGTTGCCCACTGGAATCAGGGCCAGCTTGGACTGAGGTACTTGGGGTGCCTGGGTCCAGACAAGCTTTGAATAGCTCCAGGGGTGAGGATTGATTTTAGCAGTTCCCAAAGTTTGTCTTTCCTCTGCAAAAACCGTGGTGATTCCTCCTTTTTGTATCATTTATAAATGGGATGGGCAATAGAAATTGTGGTTTGTGGTTCTCAGATCACCCCTTCAGTTCTGGTTTTGGAAATGGTGCCATGGTTCCCACGCTCATTTCTTCTGTCATCAAAGCAATAATTCTTCAGTAATATGACAGGAAAATAAACAGCCTTTTTTTCACACAGTGACAAGAAAGTAAATAGATAATTTATGAAATAAAGTGTTTTGAAAATCAGATCTAGACCTCTGTCACACTGTAATCAAGGTGTTTATCACAGTATTAAAGCATACCTATGTGGCAAACTCATTAACATTAGGTTAGACTGGGTAGAGCAATGTGTACATCTATAGCATAACAGATTAGCAGAGGCACTGCCAGGTTTCTGAACAGTGAATTCCATGTGATTGTACCAGAAGACCTCCATCAACATCAGATGTGTTATAGGAATGCACATGAGCACCAGAGAACTGAGAAAGAATCAAAAAATGGGGATAATTGCTGCCTTTTTTGTGAGACAGATTGCATTTCAGAAAGAGTACAGAGAAAAAAGAAGAGCTCTATTTGGATAAGACTAATAATACTCTTCCTGGATTTTGGGCAAGAGTGCAAGCATGCACCCTGTTCCATAGTTCATAATTGTTTTTGTTTTTAATGATGCATTCCAAAATTTTTTGAAAGGACTTTACTGAGATTGTGTGTATGTAAAAGACTAACTAGGTATGAGGAATAGATTGTCCTAGGGATGCCAAGTCCAACTGTGCAAAAATAATTAGTGTAGGGCATGAAACCTGGTTTCTGTCATCTTGATGGATGTTACATGACCAGGGTGTTGAATCTGCTCTGCGTTATTCATCAGTGCTGGGTGACATAACAGGTTTTTATGTATCAGCTTTTGGATTATTTTGTCATGAGCAGTGACACTGTGGGGGTACAGAAAGACCCATTTGGGTTATCCTGTAATTGATCTTAACACCAGAAGAAATTAAGTGGGCAGTACTGGAATGGCAACATCAAAGTGCTACTGCCAACTGCTTGCAGTACATTCAAAAGGTTGTACATGCCTACATGTACAATGTCTTTACATGTCCTTATTTATTATAAGTACTCTCTGGGGACATGTCTTGGACAATTGTCCATAAGTGCAAGAGAGAAACCTGTCTCACATTTTCATGCATAAGGTGCGCTTTGGTAGAGCAGACAAAACCAGAAGAAATATTAATTTCCCTGCCTCCGAAGGCAGAGTGGCTGAGCTAGATGTGAAATGAGATCATTGCCCTGGGTAAGAGCAGGAAAGGCAAGCTGTCACAGCTGATGGCCATCTCCAGCTTGCTTCCTCCAACTCATACAACGCCTGCTGTTCCTTCCCCTACTTCCATCTCACCAGCATTTGGGATTGCAGTCCAGAAGTAACAAGCTGGTAACACAGAGACAGGTGTGGATACTCTGAAAGCTGTAGCTGCAAAACGGTGCCAATATGGCTCAGGGCCCAGAGCTATTTTCTCCTGAGCTGAAGTGCAGAGAAATCTGACGGCCCTCCCAGTGACTGGGAATTTCAGCATGAGAAAGGATATGGAAAAGCTGCCATAAAAGAGTCTGTTTCACCTTTTCCTGAGGTGACATGAACCTCACATGAATGGGAAGGATCAAACTTTACAGCAAGGTATAATGTAAGCATCCATGAGGACAGTGGCTCATTGAGGAGCTACCCTCGGTGCATCCCCAGTGCTGATGCTCTCACTAAGCCAGTGGTGCACTCACAGCTGGCAGAGTGCACAGGGGGCTTTACAAAGCCATCAGTGGCCCCTAAAAGCTTTGGGCAGTGCTGGGCAACAAAAGAGGTGCTGAGCTTGCAGAGAAACACAGGGTAACTCAGAAGGTCACAGCTCTATCTGCTCCACCTTACGGTTGTGATTTCAGCTAACAAACACCTGTATTGGAAAGAACCTGTCCGCTCAAGAGATTAAGTGGGACATCTCCCTACTGTTGTTAACCTCATCAACCCCGATGACCACAATTGCATGGCTAAGTGTAAAAGCAATGGATGTCCCAGTGTGGTATGAAGTTGACAAGACTAAAGGTAGTTCTCATCAATTTTTATGGAGTGGGTGACCAAACCCTGTGCAAACAAGCATGGTGCAAAGTAGGGCAGGAGCTGAGCAGAGTGGAGCCACCTGACCTGTGAAAGTCTGATGTTAGATATCAGTATTGAGTAGTGACAGCTTTTGTAGAGAACTGTCTGAGAAAGTTCAACCCACAAAATACAAAATTTCCACTGTCCCACTGGGAATAGTTGCAAAACTGATAAAAGACAATATATGATGATAGATTGCATTACAAAATATTCATTTCTAGCCCCTAAGAGACAAGAAAAAAAGCCCACAAGGCCAGCCTGGTTCCCCTGGTTCTGTGCAAGTGAGAACATTCATCACTATGTCTGGACTTTGTATCAGAAGTCATCATTAAAATTAATGTGAAGAAGGAATTGCTGGTTGTCATCGGTGACAAAGACAGACAACCACTAAAGCTATTATTTGTATCAAATACCATCAGTGCTTAATAATGTTGTTTTTTTCTGTCTGAGACGATGAGTAGCAGACTGCAATATTTAATGAGAGTTCAGCTAATTGAGCAGCGTAGCCTGTACGAAGCTTAAAAGCTTTCAGACACAAAAATGAAATTATATTGACATCTAAATTTGGATTAATTACCTTATGATTAGCTAAGATTAGCCACAGTGTTTCTAATACATAAAATGCTATATTAGTACCAAGAAATAGCATCATCTTGTGACTGAGTCTGTACTGCAGTGTAAGTATGTTTTCACTGAGGTGCAATGTAGATGCTGGTTTAAGATTTATTGCTTCCATCAAGATATATTAATGAGAGTTTTGTTCACTTACAGCAAAGAGTATTCTGGCTCACAGAAATATACATACATTTATGAAACAGAAACAATATTGAAAATTAACCATGAGCAGACGGGAGAAAAAGGGCTTTAATTCAGAAGAAATGTTGCTTTTCTAAAAATTGTCATTTACTTAAGCAGGAGTTATTACCCTCACTATGGTCATAGATTAATAAAAGTCTGTAGCCTTCTTATGGAAGTCAAACAGGGCACTGACATAAATTTAGAAATTCTAAAACATGCTTCATTTCAATGCTGGTGGATCAGAGGTCATGCCTGTGTTATTGAAGTCTCTGTTGGTTTTGCATGTTCCACTTGTCTTACCTGCCTTGTGGGATGGGCTTATATTGAAAACTGCTGAAGTCCCTGCTGTGTGTGTGGGATGATGCCCCACAGCTGTCCCACCATTCCCAGAAATGAATGTATGGAGTCCACAGGGGACTGTGGCCCTGAGAGAACGCAGCTCCTGGCGGTCTGACACTGTAGCTCTGACTGCCTCTGGCTCTCCACAATGTTTCAGAGGACAGCAAGACAACACACAGCAAGCTATTGTAAACTAAATGGCCCCAGGTGAATCTTCTGCTTTTACTCTCCATTAGTGAGTATCTTATGTCCTGGAACAAGACAGTTTATGTCCCTCCCAAATTCTTGTACTTTTCCAGCTGCAAATTCAGCCTTTAGTATCCCTGAGAGTATAGTTCTCTGTACAACATGCACTCCCTCCTTGGGTTCTGCTGAGCTCCTGGATTAATTCCTGAGTCTCACAAGCTGCTGTGTGCTGTGTGAAAATAACATTTTTCCTAGGTTTTGCATTTACTGGGTATCAGCTTCACTGAACATCTTATTTTTCTACTAGAAGAAAGCATTAAGGATTTACTGTTTCTAGCCTGTCCATATTTTATGCAGCATGTCCCTCTTACTCATTTTCTTTGCAAACTAGACAGGTTCTCTCTTTTTGATCTGTCTTATGAAAGTTTTCCCATACCTCTAACCACTTTTTCATCCTGCTCTTCTATTACTCTACATTGCAGCAGAAAACACCCTGTTCCTAACTAAGCTTGTAAGTGCTCTTCTGATTTGTAGCTAATTTTTCAAGGGATCAGAAATACATGTTCATGAATTCAGCCCCACAGATTTGTCATGAATCACAGAGACACAGGACAGTGCTGGAAGTCCAAATGTACAGACATTAGAGACAGGAGTCATGGGATCTAACACCTCTCTGAAAATAAAGGGTTCTGATTTCCTAAAAAAAGAGGTATGACTCTTATCCCTTTTCCTTTAAAAATGTCAGGAATTTGGCATATACTGTAGGTCATCTTCCTCTGGAGGCGTGTTTCTGGAAGGATGCACCTGGTGTTTCCAAGGCTGACAAAGGCCTGGATGCTGCTGCATGGGAGGCAAAGGGCACCACTGGGATGCAGGGTCATGTGCAGGAGGAAGAGCAGTGTTTTCCTGGCCCTAACTTCTCCATCCTTTTGTGCTTCAGAGAGAAGAGCAGGCCTTGAGGTGGCACAGGCAGGTTTCTGCTCGAGGAGAGCAGAGAGCAGCAGACTCCCAGGAATGTGCCTCAGCACCCACCCAGGGCACTCGGCACCCACCAGCTGCCTACGGAGCTGCCTGCAGCAGCCCTCCCTCCTCTCCTCCAGGAGCAGGATGAGATCTGCTCCCACCCTCAGCCTTCCTAGCATGAGGGGTTTTGGACAGGGCTGTGTTGAGCAGCAGCTGTGTAACTCGGTGAGGCAAGACTGTAGGAGCTTGATTTTTAAAAAGCACAGATCAGCCCTGCCTTGGCTGGCTTGGGGGGATCTGCATGCCATTGCTCAGCTCAGCATGGCACAGGACTGCAGTGTGATGTTCACTTGTGCCATGAGGTGGTTCACAGCAGCACAGACCTGATATCAGGTGTTGGGAAAGCCGGAGGCAGCAGGTTTGGGGAGCTGCATCCATCTTTCATCGCCATCACAGAGAGCAAGAGATGATGCACTGGTACAGCCACCAAGGTGCCAGTCTCTTGTTGAAGATTTCTCGAGGCTTTTTAACCCTCTGCTACTCAAACCATTACAAAAAACATTTTTCACTGGCTTTGTTGGAAGTGCAGGACTGGAAATAAGACCTGTTTTCAGCAGGTGATGGTGTGAAAATGTGGAATTTATGAGATATCGGAGCAGGAGAGAGGGGATGCTGGGAATATCTGTGGTTTACACTAATCTCCATAAAAATGAATTCAGTCTGGTAAGCCAGAAAAGAAGATGTTGAACTCCTTGCCTCTTTCCTTTGCTCAAATAGAAAATCTCTCCTTGCTCCTGTTTGAAATTATTTAAGTATTTTCTGTGATGTGAGATTTCTGCTCAAGTTGTAACAAAGGACATTCTTTAATAGCCAGCCTTTGCTGCTTTTGATACATACCACATGCAGGGGAACTATTCACTGATTTATTTAGGTTTTTTTTTCTCTGAACAACAGTAGGAAGAATGGCAAATTTTCCCCCTCCCCCTCTCCCTGTTTTCAGCAACGATAATGACAAACCCTGAGGTACTAGGAAACTCATCAAGACCAGCTCAGCTAATATTTGTGTTTATTCTCCCACTTAGAGTGAAAGGCTTTCATTTAGAAATAATTTCATATAATGGAACTGAATAAAGAGAGCTTCTCACATCTGCCCTTTGCAGGAACAGTTTCTTTGTGCTGGGATGCTTTGGTTTGTACTTTCTTGGAAAATGCTGGGGTATATTTCCTCCCAGAGCAAAAGATTGTAACATTTCCTGTAGTGTGGAAGTGTCTGGGGGACCATCACAGGCAGGCGGCAGCAACTATAGCACTTTTTAGCTGATAGGGCCTTTAACAGAAGAAGCTGCAGTAGCTGTCCATGTGTGTGTACATGTTATACATGTTATACATGTTGTCCATGTGTGTGTACATGTTGTACAGTAGAGGTCCAAGAGAACAGCAGTGCACAAAACAGGGCCATGCTGGGTCACTCATCAACAAGGCAACACTAAGAAGGGGAGGACATATCTTGTGTATGTCCCCTGTCACACTGAACCCAGGTTGCCACATGCTTGTCTCTGCAAGCTTGGAGGCCCCCAACCCCACACAGAGTACTGGGTACGGGAACAATGAACAAGAACTCAGAAATAGGAACTTGCTGCCTGTTACTTCAAGTTTGAAGGACTTTCTGTAGCTACCTTAGTTGCATAAAACAGGTAGACCTCCACTGAGTTATGCCACTTCTGTCACTTTTAAGAAAGAACAACAAAGAAAAATTTTAACAACATTTATAAATTTCTGCTGGGTTTCTCCCACCACCCTGAGGCAGATGCTTTCAGGTCAAAGGTATTTTTTTTCCAATGAAGTGGGGAGTTTTGCTGCAGTTTTTTGTGGCTGGTGTGGAGGGTTTTAACAACCTTGTGTAGCCTGGTGTGTTTCTGGGCGCAAAAGCACATTCTCTGTCACAGGAGCTGTACTTTGGGAAGACTGAAGAAGGGTCACCTCTTTCAGGGTTTATGGATTTCTGCTATGATTCCAGAGACCTGACTTCTGTGCCTAGCTGCAGTACTGCCTAGCTAGGTCATGTTCACCAAATTATTTGATCTCCTGTCTTCTACTTTCTGCAGTTAGACTGGAAGTTGTTTAGCTCAAGGTCTCCTGTTTCCTATGCTTGTGTAGAGTGTCTTGAATCCCTGCAGAAAAAAATTACAATCAAGAAGAATATATGCTAAATTATAGAGCAAATACCTCCCCAGTCACACAGAAGTTGGATGGTGTAGCTGTAAAAGGAGATCCTGGAAACAGTGAATTCTCTTATAGGGAATACCTGCCTTCACTTTAGTGTTGATCTCTTTCATCCCTGGGGCTTAGGGGCTCCCTCTTCCTGCAAGAGTTACTTGTAACCTGTCCTCTTCCACACGAAAAGCTCAAGTGGCTCCAGCCTTGGGCAGAAAGGCTGTGGAGCCATGGCCCCTTCCAGCTGTGTCCATACCCAACAGGCTGCTGTCTCCTCTTTGCTCCAGCTGACAACCTTTCCCATTCTTATTCTCCAATATCTGCTGTCTATTTTGATCAAACCAAGCCTGCCTCTTCCTTTTCCTTTAATTGTGCTGAAGAAATGAAAAGCACTTGGCTGGGAAATGTTTCCTCAGAAAGTCAAAAATATGTTTCATAAGCAATACTGAGTTTTTGGCTCTGTGCAAAAAGATCCTGGATAAGACCCTTTTCTCTTCTCCTGTCTGAACCCTCAGAGTTGGCCTGAGGGTAAGGTGCTGCAAATGGTTTATCCAAAAGGGAACCACTTGACTTTTCTCCCCCTCTAGTGACTGATTCACAAGGATTTGAGAAAGGATCATTACACACAGCACATAAGGCTAGCACCATGGGTCAGCACCACATTTGACAAATTCTCCTCTCCTCCACTCTTTGCACCTTCAAATAAATTTCATTTTAAAATTTTCTACAAACAGTACACTACTTCCTATTGAAGGGAGGTAATTAGAGTTGTCTCTTTAGGACATTTTCAGGTTTCTTCATTGTCACTGGAACTGTGTCCATGTGAAAATCAAGAAAGGGTATCTTCATGTCCAGTGTTAGTATGTCCCAAGGGGTTGTTGGGGCTTTTTTTAAACTTTTTTGCTTTTGAGATTGTTTTTCTGGTGAAATTAGACCATAATATTGGTAATGTATTCCTGAATGAGTAATTAGAATGGAATTAGAAAATGAAGTTCTTGCCATCATAGTCACTGACTTTACTCCAGTCCAGGCTCTACACTGTCTTTTTTTTGCTCCAGTGGATCTCACAGAATGATTTTTGTTGTTGGGGACCTTGGAAGGTATCTGAGCTGACCTCCCTCAGTGGACATCTGTCTCCACAGTTAGATCAGACCATCAGGGCTGTGTCCAGCTCAACTTTGGCTTTCTCCAAGGGTGGAAACACTGCAGGCTTCCTGAGCACCTTTTCCAGTGCATGAACACTTTTACAGGGCAATCAAAAGACACTTTGGGGCTTTGGGATGGTTGGTAAGGGAATTGGGACCACAGCTTATTTTTCCTTCTCTCCTTTCAGCTGTGGGCAGTAACATTGGAAAAACCAGATGGACACAGTCTATTAATACATGTCTCTGTGGCTGGTGTTGCTCCAAAGAGCTTGTGAAACCTCACGGGACCCCACCTGGAGTGCTGCGTCCAGACACAGGAAAGACCTGGATCTGTTGGAAGGTGGCCAGAGGAGGGCCACGGAGATGATTCAAGGACTGGAGCTCCTTTCCTATAAAGACAGGCTGAGAGAGCTGTGGCTGTTCATCCTGGAGAAGACAAGGTTCCAGGGAAACTTTACTGCAGCCTTTCAGTACCTAAAGGAGGCCCTTAAGAAAGACATGGACAGATTTTTGCAGAGTGTGAACTGATAGGACAAGAGGTAATGGTTTTAAACTAAAATAGGGTAAGTTTAGACTAGGTATAAGGAAAGAATTTTTTACAATGAGAGTGGTGAAACACTGTCACAGGTTGCCCAGAGAGGTGCCACATCCCTGGAAACATTCAAGGATGCCACATCTCTGGAAAAATTCAATGTCAGGTTGGACAGGGCTCTGAGCAACCTGATCTAGTTGAATATGACCCTGCTGATTGCAAGGGGGTTGGACTAGATGTCCAATTCCAATTTAAATGTCCCTTCCTATACAAACGGTTCTATGATTCTATGATACTGTGATACAGGGAAGAATGTTTACCCTTATATGCAACCAAAATTCCCCTTTTTGCAATTTGTCTTCCTTGCTTCTTGTCTTTTTCCTGCCCTGATGGGAGGCTGCCTCTGTCTTGCCCCATGAGTTAGCTACAGCCAGCAGTGAGAAACATCCTAAGGCTACAGCAGCCCAGCTCCCTCAGTCTTTCCTTGCACATCATGCATGGCAGCCTGCCAGCGCCCCTCAGATGGATCTGCTTTAGCTCAACCTCACAGTGTCTTCCCTGATTTGGGAAGAGCTGTTCACACATCACCTGCTCTGGGAGCCCAGCTGGAGAAGGATGCAAATCTGTCCCTCTGGGTCTGTTTTCCTAATTTGCAATTGTAAGAGAGTATCTGTGCCACTATTTGAAAATTGTTGCCTGGAGCACCTGAGATTTGTTCAAGGGCCCGTGTTTATCCTCAGTTATTTACAGGAAAACCAGACGTTACCTCCCCCTGGAAGTGTGGTGTCAGGACAATAACAAGTTAACCGTGTTTCAGGGGTAACACTGGGCTACATTATTTTTGACAGTGCTAGAAGGTGGACAACAGTTAGCTATGAATAAAACCTGCAGAGAAAATGTGCAAGAATAAACTTGCAATACTTTTCCCTGATCTTTGCGCTCCTGGACATTTTTGCCTGAAGAGCTACTCTTCAGTGCTTGGATTGCTGTCCAGAAAATGCTTCCATCACGTGCTGTCAGGGTAGCCATCCAGGCAATGGCAGCAATACCTGACAGATGGTGAGATCCACTGAAAAAAATGGTTTTCCACATGCAAAAGGGACAAAACAGAAGAGTGTGACAAGACTCACTGAAATGCAAACTGGCTGGAGAAGACAAACCAGGAGGAAAGGCTAACCTGCCTGTGAACCGAGAGCTAAAGGAGAAGCACCAGAGCAGGATGGCTTCAAGAGAAAGCACGCACCTGCACAGCCAGAACAAGCAAGGGGCTGCTGTCTTCCCTGTCAAAATCAAGTGGTTTGAGAAAGTCCAGACTGTGTGTGTTGTGGCCTTCAGATGCTTCAGCCACCCTCCAGAGCCAGTGCAACGGTTGTTAAGGGCAGGAATGGGGAAGATGGTGGGGGAGGGAGGGAGGGCTCTGCCTGCCGCGGCTGACAGCAATGCTTCCAGAGGGCAGGCAGAGTCCCTGCTGCCAAAATCAAGCTAGAGGAGGAGAGGGAAATTCCCCAAGGGCTTCTGCAATCCACTGGTGACCCATTGCACTTGATAGCCATGCTAGGTAAAGTGCACCCCACCCAAACGTGTAAGAGGGAAAAGTATCAGAGAATCATCATCACAGAATGATAAAATGGTTTGGGTAGGGCAGGGACCTTGAAGATCATCTAGTTCTGACCCCCCTGCCACCTTCAATAGACCAGGTGCTCCATCCCACCTGGCCTTGAAAAGGAGAAATGAATGAAAATTCCTCTATGGTTTATGAAACAGTCAAAGTGAAAACCAAGCACATATTTCTGTTTGTACCATCCTGTGTCTCTTCATCCTCACCAACAGTGCTTATCAAAAGGAGGTTTCTTGCCTTTCTCTGTAATATGCAACCTCGGGGTTATATTTTGCCTTGAATTCAGTGATGTAATGAAGGAATCATCTCACTAACACAGCCTACTTCCCTTCATGCATCTGAGGATTTCCTGCTGGCTGGGGTTTCATTTCCCTGTTTTGTTTGTTCTATATAAATGTGCAGTTTTATGGCATAGGGTTATTTCAGGCAGAGCAAGGCATCTCCTCTGCAGGACAGCATTTGTAGCTGTCATTTGGGAGGGCCACTGTGAGCCTTCATCAGGGCTCACAAAGTACTCTGAAGCTACATGGCACTAAACACAGATTATCAGTTAATGCTGCTTCTGGATCTTCCCCTCCCTTCCCCAGATTGTTACCTGCCTTCTGCACACAGGTTTTATATAAACTGTATTTCCATCTGTTTGGCTTTGTGGACGTGTCAGATTCCCTTTCCCATGCTGAGTTACAGCAGATCTCCACTTAGCCCATACACAGATTCTACCTTTTTGTTCTCCATAACTACTCCAAAAGAAAAAGAGGTCTCTGATCCATTGACACTGCCTCAAATATTTTAAAATTTTTGATTGAAACAAACCCCTGCAATTTCCAAACATTTTCAGCAAACCCAAAAATACCTCCACAAATATTGCTTCACCTACACAGAAATGTTATAACATCAAATAAGAATATATTTGATGTTTCCCAGACCAGGAAACTGAGTGATGGCCCATTTGGCTCCTCTCTTTCCTCTACAATTTGCAGGCAGAGAAGACAGAAGGGCCTGGAGATGCTGTTTGCTCATTGTGAGATGTGTTTATTCACTGCTAGTTGATAGATAATTAAGTTAGCTCTGTTTCTGTGCTTCTTCCCTGGGAACTGCGCTGGGAGGTGCTGAGAAAGCTCATATGTTTTAGAGATCCAGACAGCCCTGCTAGCAAGAAATTTATCTCCCAGCAAGACTGCTCAAGTCAAACAAAAATTACCATGCAAACTGGACAAACTCCAGATTTGCACTGACTGATGTACTAACAAACCATTAAAACCAGAGTGCTGTTCTTTGGGAGAGCAGCACCAAACCCCAGTGCCGCAGAGGAGAAAGAAGCAGAGCTCCATCCATGCTCTGAGTAAGTTCTGGAGGCACAAGATGCACTTGGTTGTCCCCCTGTGAGGTAGGAAGTGGCCTGATGTTACAAAAATCCCTTCCAATGCATCACACTGTCTTCCAAACAGGCACAGGGTGCACTGGTGGGTATGATCTCAGTGGAGCCTATTGCAACATACATGTGCTTTTCTGAGAGTCACCTTCCCCTACTGCTGTGCTGAGAGGGCTGTGAGGATGACACAGCTGTCTACCCCTTTCCTTCTCTCCCACAAATTTTCTTTATTTAAAACATCTCCCACATACATGTTTATTTTAACAATTCTTGTATTAGCAATCACGTGTTTTACACTGCACTCCTGTTTTACTGGAATTTGAAGAAATGTTAACTATTGCTTCTACCACCAGGTTGTGGAGAGGTGAGTTTTAATGCAAACTTTTTATAATTTTTTCCCCCTTGAAGAGTACTGCACAGTTCTCCTCACCTGCCCTGGGCTCTCACAAAAAAAACAGGTGTTGTCCAGCTGGCAGTAAGTGTGAGAAATCTCAGCACCCCATGATGCTGGGCACAAACCCACACAAACAGGAGCTCAGTGCTGAGCATAACCACTGTGACACCAGAGGAGAGTGGCAGATAAACTGTTGTGTGTCTCCCTCCAGCAATTCTTCCAGGGTTATATCACCTTCCAAATCTGATCCAAAGAAAGCACATTGCTGATGGCAGGATATTAGTTCTGTGGATATGCACATTACGAGTTGACCATATGTGGTGTGAAACCACCTGCCATTTCTTGCTCTGGGAATGAGATCATTAAAAAAAGGGGTGGAGGAAAAGTGCATTTCCTGCAAAGATAGCATTGCCTTTCTAAGCATACCAGATGCATATGTCCTGCAAAGAGTCTACAACAGACACCTAACGAAGTCTCCTAACAGGAGATTAAAGAGCACAAAGCACAGCTTTCCCCATTTTTGGGATCAAAGAGGCAGGGAGGGTTTCTCTGCTCACTCCCTTCCAAGTTGCTTCACATTCTTATGTCACTGGGAGAGCCAGACCATGTGGATGAATAATCATGCTGAGTAAAAATGAGGGAAGTGGTCATCACTGAGATTATCAGCTAGTAAGGCCACTGAAGTCTTTTCTGTGTCCGCTGCCTATTTCATCCCTTCTCTCTGTGCTCCACTTTGTGTTGACAATGACCAGATGTTTTTGACAATAAACCCAGTAGGTTTTTCTGTATTATTTGGCATTAAAGAGTGGGCAGCAGCAGCAGCCTGCCTGGGAAGAGCTTCACTGCTCCAGCCTTGTGGCATCCCCTCCAATGGTGGGCAGGGCCACCCTGAGCACAAGGACCCATTTGTCCCCAAGAAAGCCTTTAGTGATGCTCCACTGCCATTCCTGATACAGGTCCTGCTCCAGTCTTGCCTCCTGTTGCTGTGGTGCTCTGAACAAACCTGAGCACTTATTCCAGTCACCAGGACTGCCTGTGCCTATTCCAGCTGATTTATTTTTGCTTTGCTCATCCCTGCCAAGAGGAGGGAGCTTGTGGTGCTTTTGAACTGTGCCCCAAGAAGCTGCTGAACACCAGGCATCTGGGCTCTTGGGGCTGCCTTCTCAAGGCATTTCCCAGGGGTGCAGGCAGTGTGACTCAGGCTGGACACTTCCCTGCTCTGGAGCATGGAGACACTCGTGATCAAGGAATCACTCCCCAGCAGCTCCTGCAGGGGAATGACCCAGCCTCGGCTGCCCTCTCCATCACTGTCACTGCTCCAATGTACTGTCCCCCACACAGAAGGGCTGAAGGATGTTTAGTTACTTCCTTGCTTCCAAACATGTGTCATCTGGGGGCTGGCATCTAGCTGTGCTTTGCTGATTCCTTAGAAGCAAGATGATGTTCTGTTCAGCTTTCAAAGCATCACACAAGGGCTGAGTCTGCTCTGTCCTGTTAGTTAATTTATGGCACTGAGAGCTTAGGCACTGCCATTCTCCTAAGTTTGCAGTGTGGGTCCCTTTGAGACAGCTACAGGCATCCTCCAGGTCTTCATCACCCACACACATGTGCCACACAAGCCTGCTTTGCAATGGACAATCTGAGGGGCAGTCTGGAAGTCACCACCACAATGTTCTGTCTGCCTGAGAGCAGTTCCTTCATCACCACAGAACAAGAGCTGAGCTTTTCCAGCCTGAATCAAGTACCAACCACCTCGTGTAGATCATCAAAAACACTACTGCAGATCTGCAAACCTGCACCTCCATGGCATGGTCTGCACCTGCATCCAAAGGCTCCCTGCTTCCCTTGCTGGCTGTCGCTGCTGCAAAACCAGCCTGGTACAAGCTGGCAGAGCCGGGGGCTGCGCTGCCTTGTGCAGGAGCTGGCGGGTGAGAAAGGGTGGTGAGCAAAGTGGTTTTTTCCATTGCCAACCTACATGGAAAATATTTAAAACACAGAGAAAGAAAACCCCAAACCACAAGCCAGACTGAAAGGAAACAACATGCCCTACAGGTTATGTTGTTTTGGGGTTTTTTTTAGAAATTGAAACAGCACAAATTTAAGAAGGCTATGCTCTTCACATTTTTTCAGCATAAACAGGCTACATCAGCTAACAAGTCCTTGTATGTGACTTGTCACATTTTCCTGCCTTTTCCTTTATGCTGAGCAATGCCACTTCCAATTGCTCATACCACATGTCAGCCATGTGAAGAAAAATTATATACTTTTTTTTTCAGTAGGTTGTATTTCTTGTGTACTTGATAGGTCCTAGTTTCTTTCCTGTTTTAGGGAAAACTATTTTGTTTAAACTTCAGCATTAGGAAATAATCCATTATGTGGTAGAGAAGATTGCCTCCCAACTGCATTTAGAAAGAGAAAGTGATTCTATAATGTGTAACCAAAAGCCTTATCCTGTTGTAATGTCCTCTACCAGTCCTGTGGTTCTAGGTTCCAGAAATGAACATGAAGAAATGTAAATACCTGAAGGAGCATGTGGATGCAGAATCTCAGACCAGAGGTGCAGTTTTCCCCAGGGGATTTGCTCCTACATCTCCCCTATATGAGAGCAGAAAGCTGTCCATCTCTGGCCGTATTCATGCCACTCTGGCCCCCCCCGGATCCACTTGCCCTCCCTGGAAGACCACTCAGGGGGCTCCTTCCAGGAGATGCAGCAGCCCCCAAGGGTGGCACGCAACTGTGCCCTTGCCCATTCTGTATTTCCCCATGATTTGGGGCGAGCTCAGCTGCTGCCCCGTGGCTGCACAAGGCCCAGACAGCGCTGAGCTCTGCCCCACTCTGCAGCTGTGCAGCCCCAAGCCCTGGCCCTTAGCACCTGCCTGCTCATCCCTCCAGAACTCAGGCTTCACCACTTCTCCTGTGCAGCACCTGCTTCTCAGAGCAAGCAGAAGAAAACCTGTGAGATGGGGTTTTCCCCAAATACTGAGCTTGCATGGCTGTGTTTTCTCAGTTGCTGCCCCTTGGA
The DNA here is from genome assembly GCA_024500445.1 of Entomyzon cyanotis. Taxonomy (NCBI): domain Eukaryota; kingdom Metazoa; phylum Chordata; class Aves; order Passeriformes; family Meliphagidae; genus Entomyzon; species Entomyzon cyanotis. The sequence continues at coordinate 40,087,091 of JAKEPQ010001030.1, read as the reverse complement.
GATGCTGCCCCAGAGCAGCTTCTCCAGAGAGCATAAGTTCAGTCCATAATGGATATACTCAGCTTCACTCCAAAGTGAGCAGGGGTCACCAGGGGATCACTGGGGGCTGACTTGAAAGCAACAGGGAAGCATTCCCCCTGCAAACTGGGCTGGACTCCTTCCCTCTCTTCTGGCTGAACCGATATTTCCATGCCAAGGAGGCTCTTCCTGGGACCCAAGCACCTTTTTCCCAGGTTTGGCCATTGCCTCACCAAAGAGCAGAGCCCTCCTCTAGGACACTGTGAAGGCTGTACCACCCCAGTGGTGCCTGACAGCCTTACCAAGGAGTCAGCAGTGCTGGGAGCTCTGAGGGAAGCTGGTTATGCTCTTATTTATTCAGATAAATGTAAAGTAGGCTTGCAGCTGGGGAGAAATGGCTGCTGCCTTCTGCATAGGTACTGTCTCTTGCCTCTGATTTAAGCAAAGCCCTGAAGGACTGAAGGGATAAATATACTTCTTTGATGAAACTCTTCCTCCAAGAACATTGTGACAAGTGAGTGGTGATTTGGCCAGGACTTATCATGGGACATTTGTGCACAGGACTTGAATACATCTACCAATAAGCAGAGCTCACTCATCATCATTTTTACCTTAGGACCCTGCTAACTCATGCCCTCATTAATAGACCCTATTACTGGTAGAAAGCACTGTGCAGGTAGGCAGTGATGTTTTAAAACATTGCTTGTCTAATCAGACCCAAATGATGTCATGGCAATAGCAGCAGCAATCGTGGGCATGGTTTCAGACCTGAAATATTAAATCCCTTTGATGCTCATGGTTCAGCAGTCAGCACAGCGAATAGATGTTTGTGCCCAGAGCAATGGAAAGGGACTGTGATTCATCATGTCAGCACAGAAGTCTCTGGGAAGCACCACTTGGCCTCCTTGTCCCCCCACCTGAATCTTTCTGGTCTAAGCACTGATGCTGTCGACTCAGTTTAAGTTCAAAACAGTTCTGTGCATCTTTTCAGTAAGGGGCCGCATGTGCTGCAGGCTGCCAAGCAGCACATGAAAGGCAGCCTGGGAAGGAAAGGGTGGAGGAGAGGAAGTGTGGCAGGCTCTGTTGATGTAACAGAGACTTCCTGGGCAGCTCTGTCTCCTGCCGATGTCCTGGAGTAGGTGAGAGTCCAAGAGAAGCTGAAGGAAGAAAATAAACAGGTGAATCAGTAGGTACATGGACCCTTGAATATAAAGATAGTAAAAGCACAGTGCATTTGATGATGCCTCACTCATCTGGCTCTCTCAGCCTGTGTCTCTGACACATTACTGCAGCATTACTGGAGAGTGTTTTTCCTCCGTACTGTTAAACACCTGCTGTGGATTGTTTGATCCACATCTTCTGTGGGTTACTGGGAGACACCTGGTAATCACAGGACCAAAAAGACAGCTGTTCATGTAGGACACTCTTAGGCAAATTGTAGTGTTGACATGGTGCTCACCAAGGAATTGCTTGGGAGCCTCAGGGGACGAACAAAAAATACATAAGATTTACCCTGAAAATTCAAGGACCTTATACACAGTTCGTGCATAGCGAGATCATGTGCAGTGGCTATACCATGACACAACACATCTTCACCAGCCTGGTTATTAGTTCAGTTTCAAGATGTCACTTGTTACTGAAACAGGGGGTTCTTCTACATTATGGCTTGATATAATTTTGATAATTGGGAATGAGGGGTGCTCTGTGACTCTCAAAGACAGTGTGAATCAGACATCTTAATCTATCCTTTTCCTCCTTACTTCTTTCGCTTCTGGATCCTCAGATTTCACCTAGACAAGTGACAAGTCTCCTCGGTGGACATGGAGTGTCAGGCAAGTAAATTATCAGTTTCCTCATCTTTCACCACAGACTGACAGCACTGCCTGTGTGTCAGCCTGGGAGGTGGAGATGCATGGAACAACAGCAGATTTCCTCCCATCATGTGTCATGAACAAAAATGTGAGTTTCTCCTAAATGAAAAGTTCTCCCATAAAGGGAAATGTTGGCAAATGCACTTGTTTCTATCATGGTGAGTCGGGCATGTTCAAATCTGATATTGGGATGTAATCTGGGAGCAAATGAATATGTGTCAGAGCAGGATGTGTGGTGCACCAGGTTTACAGGTCATGAATTGTGGCTGCAGGGTTCCTGCAAGCTAAATTTCCCAGGTGAGGCTATGAATACGAATGAGTCAGTCCCTGAAGCCCTGGAAAATGTTGAAGGTGACCTTGCTGGCATGAAGGATGCAGAGTACTGACTGCCATTCTGGAGTTTGCTGTTTTGGTACTCTCAGCTTAGGTTGAAGCACAGACTGCCAGAAAGCTGGCAAGAACTTTTCACATAGCACTTCCCAGAGTCAGCTTTAGGCTCAGAAAAAAGTGAAATGAAGATGATAAGATCTGCTGTCTGCACTGTTGAGGATCAAAGTCCAACATGTTCCAACAGGCTTTTCTAATTTTCACAGTTCTGCAGCATCAGAGATGCTTTTCTAAACCAAACTTCTGAACTGAGCAAAGTGCAGCCCACTGTCTGATGTGCAAAATGGATGAAGTAAATGCATATTACATCTCATTCTGTTTGTAATTAGCATGACATTTTATGGTGAGTTAAACTAATTGTCTCTAAAGATATTAGATATGGGAAACATAGCTGACAATTTAATGTAGTAGGACATAAATTTGGTGCATTAGAGCAGGCTAGAGAGGTTTTGATGAACTGGTATCCTTATCCAGTATGGCAACAGCTAGGACATGTAACCATATAAACAACTACCTTGCTATTGTGGGCAGATGGTCCCTTCTGAGACAATTTAGAGATACAATTTGTCACTGTGTCAAGATAATATTACACAACTAGGCAGAGATGCTTCATGCCAGGGATTTGCAGCTAAATTGTGCTACCTAGCTGCATGTATTTTTGCCCTTTCTCACCTGTTTCACAAGGAGGTTGCCAATACAGTCATTCATTACTTGAGGTACTTTTCCTCTACAGCAGTGCAGCCTGCTCCTGCTCTAATGCATTGTATTCTGCAGTGCTGAATGTACTGAAATGGTGAATCTGAGTGTCCCACTTATGACTTCTTCCACTACAGCATGCAAGGCTGATAAGTTGTTGAAGATCCACTAGCCACACTATATTTAGCTTTTTTTAAATTATTAAGATCTGTGACAAAAGAACACGTTGTGTCTTTCACAAGAATAGTCTCTCCCATAAGGAAACACTTTGAACAATGGAGATGCAATGAGTGCTATAATTATATAAACTGCAAACAATCAAATCACATCATGTCATTAAATAAAACAATCAGGGCTAAATGACAAAGAGTTATATACAGGTGCTTATACCCCAGTATCTACTGAACATGTCCTTTCCAGAGTTGTTTGAGGTGTTGGATTCCTGCCTCACACAGCTTGCATCAAATATCATGTTATATCAGTCCCAGATATCAACATTTACAGGGTCTCTCCAGCATAAACACCAACACAAGATAATCCTGCAGAGATTTATTCACCTTCTTTTTTGGATTTTGCTGGCTCCTGAGAACTTAGAGCGAACACAGCAGTGCTGTTATTTGGGTCCAATTATATAATTTCAGTTAAATTATAATTTCAAAGTAGAGTAGGTGTATCAATGTGCACCATCTCCACACCTTGACTGTGTGTTTTAGAGTTATGCCGTCTAACTCTGGCATGTTCTTTTTAGGAACTTTCTGTATCTAACAGCCCCAGGCCCATGTCACCATGTCTCTATCAGGCTTTGGGATATCCATTGTCTCCTCATATATGTTTGTTTCCAAAGTAAACTGATAAATTATAAGCAGTAAGGAACAGAAGCTCCTATCCATCTAGAGATACTAAATTTGATGCTACCCATCTGTTTGCTCAGAAGAAGCAGGTTGCATGGGTTATTTGCAGCCCATGAGGAGACAGGATTGGCTGAGACCTACCCACCTGGGACAGGCATTATTTTTACCTGAAAACTGCAGAACTGTGACAGGCAGAGTACCAAAAGCAGGGCTTATTTATCAGGACCAGGGGTTGCAGGAAATCCCAAGGTTAGGAATATACTCAGTAGAAAGCTTGATGGAAAATATTTAGGGGATATTTCATGCTGCACAACTAGCACTTTAAGAGGGGGAAAGTAAGTAGGAAAAGCTCAACACAGGAATTGGACTCAGCTTTGGAACCTATTGAAAAAAAATGTTTTACTCTGTAGCTTTTTGTGCTGGAGTAACTAGCTACAAAAGTGAGGAGCAGAAGTGCCTTGCCACAGCCATGGGAGTCTAAATATAGTAACTGTTTCATTAATTAGACCTTGCATTGCAGCAAGGGCAATGTAATTTCTTTTTTTTTTTCTTTCTTTCTTTTTTTTTTTTTAAGCTCAATGCTTGCCTATTGCTAAGGGTTACTGGGGGGATGGGCAAGCTATCATATTTCCTTTCTGCTGGGAGCAATAGGCTGAAAGGGGGCTAATGCTCCACTCCCACTGCCCAGTGCTCTGATGCAAGAGCAGAGATCCCCAGGGGTCTGCAGGCTGCTCCCCCACTAATCAGCAAGACCATTTTCTGAGGCATAAATCCCATGGCAAGGTCATCATAAAGCATCTCTAGGTTGTAAAGTAACCAGTTTCCAATAGTGAGGATGATCAATTTTTCATTCATGGTTGGCCTCATAGGACCTCAGGGTACTCTCTGGGCTGGCTGCTCCTGTAGAATATCTCTGGGGTTTGAATGCATGCTTCATGCATATGTACAAAGATAACAGCTGCTTTTCCCAGGCTTTCTTCCTCTCTTTTGTCTATGTAAGATTTTCTGTCTTCCTGAAGAACTGCAACAAGGAAGAAAATGGCAAATTTAACTTTCTTTCACATTTTTTAACCCCAGCATAAAATAACTTCCACCAGTGCCTGCTGTGCAGTAGTGAATTTCCTTAATGTGCATCCTCTGAGTCATGTTATATCTTTCGGGATGAATAGAGGAGAATACAGAATCTATATTAATGTGGCCAGGAAATGGGAGAATAATCAATTTTTTTCTCATTCTCAGCTTTTTCTCTGCTCTCTGCACCAGAAAGGGTTGCCCTTTAGACCACACACTGAGCTTCACAGGGTGTGGGTGGTGTTGGGATACAGGCAACAGGGACAGGCAGAGATAGGGGCAGTGATAGAAGAGACAGCCCAGCAATTGCCTTCAGAAAGGGTAGATTTATTTGTGGTGCTAGTGTAACACCAGTGGTGAAGATATCTTTATCTGCAGCTCCTACAACTACTCACCTCCTGCCTTGAAAGAAACACCTCAAAGCAGAGAGCACATCCTGCCTTCTCTTATAAAATCAGACAGAAATGCCTCTTCTGGTTCGACAAGGCAGGATGTGTCCCTGTATTGCAAGCAGGGCCATTTAGAGTTGGATTGCTGGCCACCAAATTGTCTCTACCTGGGTTAACAGATGGAGCTCTGAGACAGCCATTTATTGCTGTTATTTATTCTGAGCTAAATTGGAATGGACTGACTTTACATTAAAAAAAGTTGTACTTTGTCCTCTCAACTGCTGCTCTTTAGCATAAAGCCAGGCAGTAACACTGAAGTGAGTAGAACTGCACAAATCAACAAATCTACAAGGGCCAGAGCTGGCAGCAGGCCCAAGGTTTCCCAATATGTAGGTCTACTTTGCCATCTCCTGCCACTTGGAAAACCTTTTAGCTTTTTCCCTGGTTACAGATATCTCACAGATCTGGGTTCTGGCTCCAGCAAACTGTTCCCTTCTCCCAGCAAACTGTTTTAAGTGAAGATTTCCTCAGCAGCAGCCAGCACAAGAGCTTGTTTTATAATCCAGCATTAACTCCAGCAGTCACGGTGCTGTGTAAGAAGACATCCAGCCTGAAGCAGTTCATGTCTCTTAAATTAACTTGCCTCCTGGCTCTGCTCCTTCCTTGCCTGGTCTCTGTGCTTTGCCTTCTGTGTTTTTGTATTCCTGTCCCCAGTCCAAGGTACTCTTTCTTGTCAATCTGTATGTTTTGGTTTCAATTCATCATTAGGCATGCTCTGTTTGTCACTGGGGAAGCCTTTGCAGGACGGGTTCCTTCATTTAGAGGAGTCTCCTGGGAGACAGAGACGAGATTTTTCTTGCTTTCAATATCAAAACTAGCACTGCTTGTGCTTTAATTATGTGACAGCAAGCTGATGAAGAATCTGATACTGATAGATTGCAGTTGAAGGCTGCCAGCTCTGGGCAGGCTCCCATCTCAGCAGAGAAAGCAGCTCTCCTCAGGTATGAGCCCTCTCTCACCTTTCTCAGTGAGCTCAGGGTGCAGTTGTGAGCTGTATATATTATATACATGTGTATGACTGAGTCATGTATACATATATATATACATGATAGTGAACCAACAGAAGAGTCACCAACCAAAGAAACATGAATAGCTAGAGACCGGTAGTACTCATCACATTAAAATTCTGATTTGTGGAAGACAGGTTGGGGGGGTGTGTCTAAATACAAAACCTATTTAAAGATTTTCACAACATTTTAATTCATTGGCCTTGATAGTGGACAGAAAGCTGCAAATGGCTCCTTGAAGAGTGCCTTTCTTTACTTCTCACTCCACAAAATCCTCAGCAGATCACCAGGACATCTCCAGCAGGAACATGGGCTTTGGCCCACAGGCTGTCATCAGCTGGGGCCTCTCAGCTAGAGGCTTCTGGAGACCAGTAATATTCCTACCCTTTGGTTTCTTCTCTCTTTCTGCTTCACAGTGACAAAAGGAAGAGGGTGATGATACAAACAATGAATGAGGAAACAGTAGGTGTCCCCAAAACATCCCAAATAATTCTTTAAGAACATGCCAGATAGGGATGGGGACAACAATTAGTGAAGGATATAAATATTTTTCCTCTGGGAAGGGCCAGCCTGGACAAGGATGGCATTAAAAATATCTGCCAAAGATTCTGTGCTAACCCTGTGCTAAGCCAAGGTTAGCAAGGGCTGACAGCTGGCACCTATCACCCTGACCCACATTAGCCCTTTTCTGATACATATCAGGGACTCTTTTCAGTTCCCCAGGAACCTGGTTATATTTACACAGCTGAATTTTGCCTCCTGAATGGGTTTGTTTGGAGAAAATCTTGTTTTATAAATGCCTCACAGATTGCAAATATCTGCAGAGAGCAGCTTGCCCAGCACCCTGGCAGCTTTGGCTGTACCTGAGCATGACCCAAAGCTCCTGGCAATGCTTCCTGCAGGGTGCAGGCAGATGAGACCAGCGGGTGCTGAAACCACCACACTGCCTGATGACACTGTGCAGTGTCACCACAGCAAAAAAATTATAGACCCTGTCACTTATTCAGATTTTTTAAAAGGATTAACTTTTTGCATGGATGGGATTTGCATGTGAAATGATACTCACTAGGAAATAATTATGAGATAAGGCCATCATTGTGCTTCAAGGCAAGGCTGATTTCCATCTGCATCAGGAAGAAATCACTGCCTTCCCACTCTTGGAAACACACTATGATAGTTAATGTGATGCTTTTGTCCCTGGTCATTGAGTCAGGGAGGGATGCCCTGATCCAGTAGGACCCTTGACCTGTCTTTAAATAAAAGAAATATATGTGAGGAACCAGTGCTTTCCTCTAGTTTGGAGGTGAGTTAAGTAAGTGCTGCACAATCTCCAGGTTCCCAGGATCAGCTGGAATTGGGTTGCTGCAACCTGGCAGGGCATGTGTGCCTTGCCTGCAGCTTTCCTCTGTCCAAGAGTACCTCAGCTGTGCTTGCATGCTCTGGATGGCTCAGGGCTTCTCACCAGCTTCATCTTTCATTACTTGCTTCTGTCCAAGAGCTTCTGGGATGGCCTTGTGCATCAGCAGTGCCTTTGCTTGGGCACAGGGAGACAGGGAGCTGTGCAGTTAGTCCTCCCAGACACACAGAAAGCCTGTTCTGGAGACAGGAATGAGCCACAGATGCCTTGGCTGTGCCAGTAAAGCCCAGCCCTGATGGAATCTGGCTTTTTCTCTATCCCATCATGAAAAAACTTTCAGGAGGGGTTGTACAACATAAATTTGTTCTTCTGTCACAGAACACCCAAGTTCCTTCATTTTTTCCAGCAAGCAGAGCAAAAAAGAAAGGTTAAGAAGAACATAACCCTGGCTGTGGGTGTATTTAGAGGTGGCAAAGAGCTTCTCTGTGAGAAGTGGACATTGAAACATTATGAAACCTGCTGCCAAGAGCACTTTACCATTGTTACCTTGTTTGCACACAGAGCTCCTGGCAGGGTTTTTAGGACAGGGCTCTAACAAAAACAAGCAAACCTCATAGTATCTCAGCCTAAGTGTAACAACAGCCTTAACAGACCAGAAGGAAACTGTTTGATCTATCTGGTTTCCCATAAACCGAGAAGATCTGGAGATTTTCCTGAAAATAATTGCTTGGAAGCAAATGAGTATTTATATATGTATCTTTATGTACCCATACAGGGGAGACTGGACAACTAATATGCATGCAGGTGCACCACCCTTCCACAGTGGCACTTGTATTTGAGCATGAGAAGTCCTGGGGGACTCACAGCCACCTTGGCTGGCTCTACATCCCAATCCTGCACCTTACAGTCTGGCTTCGCCAGGGAGAGAGCTCAGTCACAGCTGATCCTGGCTATCAAAAGAGCTCATAATGATTTTTATAAGCTGGGCTTGTTTGCAAAACTCCCAGAAGGGCTCTGCAGAAACACTATTAGCTAGGAAGTTAGAAAGGAAAAATACTTACAACCTTCTGCAGGTGAAATGGCATAAAAATACATGTAAAGGCATAGTTCATAACCAACACAGTGAGCTATTGATACCTGAACTGTCACAATGGTGTGATTAAGAATCACTTTGTCTCCTACAGCCGGTGAAAATGTATTAGCAAAGGAAACACACAGGTAATGTCATTATGCAGCAAAGTAATTAAATAACACCCTTCAAAAGCCGAGCAGTCTCAGTGCCTCCTGGCATGCAGACTCCTGTTGCCAGCTGCTGTCTCCTCCAGAGCAGCAGGTACCTGTAGGCTCCACTTTCCCTTGGAAATGCCAGGCACTCAGGAGCTTTCCTGTTCCATCCAGAGGGCAACCAGGGGAGGCAAGGCCCCTTGCCCCAGCCTGGCTCCCCCTGTTTCAGAGGACAGAGACATTGGAATTCAGCAGGCCAGGCCCTCTGTATCCACTTTGGCAAAGGCATTCACACTTCTGGCACTGCAGTGCCACCAGGGACTGACTGTGTAATCTCCACCTCTGGGGCAGAGCCAGCCACTGAGAATGACTGATCTCATGCCTGTCCTTGCTAACGATGGAAACGATAGTCAGCTCAGTGACTGAATTAATTAGCACTCCCACTTTGATCCCCATTAAGATCAGAGTCCTGGATGCATTGGGCAGGCATGGCTTTTACCTGCACCTCTTGCTGCTATGCCTTTCCTTTCAGGCTCCAGCCTGGACAAAACACCCCCTGGCAGAGGTCTATTGCCTGCCTCTCTCTTGATTCCCAAGATAGCAGCTACCAATGGCTCCCTGGAACAAAGATCTCCACATGTGCCTGCAACAAGCTTTCAAAACAGCACAGATGATGGGGACATGGGACCAAAGAAACAAAACCTTTTTAGTTCCCCTTGTGTGTTTGCAAATGACTGAAAAACAGGCTCAAAAGAATGCCCAATTCAGCAAAACTTTGAATGGCATGGAATGAGCAATTCCTGGCACAGGCTGTGAATTCCAGGTCTGATTCATGAAAATTTGGAAAACACTGTGCAACGAGAGCTAGGGAAGCCAAGACAGCATCACACTGGGTAGTGAGCTGAACAGCAGAGCTGGTTCATTTGGGTGCTTCACCTCTGCTTTACAGAAACATCAGCTCAGAAATGCTGCCTAAATGTGAGTGGTGGCTGCCCTGCGTTTCTATTGCAGATGTGATCTGTGCCTTTTCCACAAGGTGCAATTGAGGTATAAAATGTTTATACCTTTTGTGCTAGTGCCAATATGAGAAGCAAAGTTATATGGAATTTGGTCCAAATAATTAATTCAGTAATAAAAAATAGAGAGGATCACTTCCCGTTTGAAGCAGACCCATTATCATGACAGTGCAGTGAGAGAGGAAGAGGAGTAGAACAGCCTGGCAATGCAAAGAAGATCTCCCTCCTGGAGGAAGTTCCCAGCCAGCCTTTGAACATGGGGTTGGGTAGAGAACATGAAACCTGGTTCCCAGCAAGGTGGATTGGACCATGGTGTCAAAACCCCCTTTCTCTGCCACCTCTTTTTGATGAGCCCAAGCTGCAAGGATGGAATCCCTGATCTGCCAAGCAGTGAGCATCAGGGGATGTGTGGTCACCCTGATGGTCATTGGGATGGTCACATTCTTCTCCAAACATATTGTTCCTGATAAGAAACAATCAGAGCAAGGCCAGGCAAAATCTGCATTCCTCTTACTGAGACAAAAAGACTCAGGAGAACTGACTGAGGACCTGATGCTGCAAAGGGAATTACCTTGTAGCACTGGGAACAAGGTGTTACATGTGACTTCTTCACATATTTAAGACTTCGCTGTCAATAGGGATCTGCCAACAAGCAGCCTGAAAAGAAGTAAAATGGTTAGGACGTCTTTGGAAGAAGAGCAGATCACAGCTTGGCACAAAGCTACATTTGTTGGCAGAGCATGACTGATGTGAAAAAAATTACAAGCCAAAAAACAGAGAAACCAGCCTGTTCTTCAGGGCACTGCCTCTGATGGGGGTTGAACGCTTTCTATTTCTGGCTGAATTATTCTGATGTGTGAAGCATGACAGATTGAATTGCTGCCCGGCATCTTATTAGGTTTATTTACTAAAAGGCAAAAAGCATGGAAAGACAAGATAATCATACCCAAAGTCTGCCTACCCCTCCCCACTGTCTCCCTCACCTGACAGTGCAGAGGCATGACTAATTTTATTACAGATCCATGAGAGAGATGTCAGAGGCCCTTGGCAGATGGACTGTCACGCTGTGCCATGGCAGCATTGCCAGCAGATTCCTGGTGGCTGTCCCAGAGGCTGGTGGCCCTCACAGAGGGGCTCAGGGCAGGAAAGTGTGATCTGGAAGTGATGTGATCTGGAAGGCACAGCCAGAATCCTGAGGTTCTGCCCTGCTCAGAGACTGGGTCTTGAACATTCTTGGGTAGCACTTGCTGTGCAGTCACCTTTGGGGGAGGCAGAGAACAGGGAGTGGGCTGGGAGATGGCCAGATTTCGGCTTTTTCTCGTCTTTGAGAGACAATTCAGATTAAATCCCTTCTAACAGAGGCTGTTCCTCTACACAGCCACCTCTCCCCATCCGGAGAGTCCCCAGGCATTTGAGATGCATCCCCACAGCCACGCTCTGCATATGAAATTACATCTGTATGTGAACCCAGAGATCCCAAAATGAGGAAATATGCTCATTAAAAACATATTTATTACTTTAAAGGGGTCCTCAAGCAGCATTGTTATTAGGCTGCAATATTGCTGTTTGCTCCCTCTTGCCTGTAGTGCTCTTTCAGAAATTTAAAAAGATAATTTCTATCTCTGCCAATTTTCTCTTTTGGTTTCACTAAACATTTAATGGTTCATATGTTTCTGTTCATGACTGCATTAATTTTGAGGAATTCAGCACTGTGGCAGGAAAGGTACTTGTGCAAGCTTTCAAGTGATGCTCTCACAGAGTTTTTCCAGGCAGTACTGAAATGAGTTCCTTAACTTGAAAAGAAGGTACGGTGTTTTTTCTGCTCCATTTACAGCTGCTCTAACAGGTTCCCAAGAGTCACTCCTGGTAAGGCAGGTCACCCCATCTATGCTTTAATCCCCAGATGGATTGCAACAGGACCTGCTGGGGGTGTGTCACCTGTCATCAGAGTGACAGTCCCAGTCTTCTGCTTCACCTCGCCAGCAGAGATGGAAGCAGAAAACAGGGCTGTACACCTGTGCAACCTGCAGCAGAGCAGAAAGAGAGCAGGTAAAAATCTGACCCAAAGGAAAATGTAGGACACTGTCTTGAAAATACTGAAAAATGCTTCAAAATAGTTCATCTCTACTCAAGACCTGCACTTTTGTGTTGTTTTGACTCTGCCTCTTTCACAGTTAATGGAATTCTGTCGGTCAGCCTGTGTTTCTGTCTCAGGGAGGCTAATGAATTACCAGCATAACTGGGTTTTCTTCAGTTCTCGGGTTTATGGGCTCAGATCTGTCATTTCATTCCAATTATGCCTGGTACAGAATTCAAGCAAGCATGCTTTTGGATGAAAGCTAGAGAACAAAGCTGGCTTTTTCCTCTAGCTGTCCTTCAGACCCTGATCCCCTAGCAGATCTCAGGCTACACTCCCTCTATCCTAAGCCAAAACAAATATAATTAAATACATTGACCACATAATGAACCAGAAAGAGTAAAGATCTTAACTCTGGCTTGTTCATACCTGAGATAAATGCTTGAAGAACTGAGCTATTTGTATGCTCCTGTAGAATTTACAATTTCTGGCAGTTGGTTGTGTGTTTGGGGGAATGAGTGGTGTTATAGTTTTTCTTTTTTTTTAAATTTTTTTTAATCTTTTAACAGCTCTACATTTGACCCTTTGTAAAAAGCCTTTCTTTCTGGTCAGCTCTAGTGAATAAATTGGATTTCTTCACTATTAAGTTACCAGAAAAACACAATAGAACAAAACAAAGGAAAGGCCAAGGTCAGCTGTGAAAGGTAGCAATGTTTTTTATTTAAAGTGCCCATTTACATCCGTGGATTTGGCACTTTTGGGCACTTTTATTAACCTGAAAGTCTAACCTAAAGAAATGTAAATTTAGATGTCTCTGTTCAAACATTTTGCCCAGCTTGTGTTGGAAATATTCACAGTTGTTTCAAAAGCCATGCTATCCTGCCATTGCATCAGAGTGCCAGAGGATAATTTAGGTGGAAATGTACCTCTGAGGATTATCTCATCCAAAGTAGGGCCAGCTCAGGTTGAGTTACTCATCCTTTTGTTCTGCCAAGTTGTGAATATTTCCAAGGATGGAGATTTCACAATTATTTCCTCAAGCCAACCTGCTCCAGCACTACTTACCACTCTCCTGAAACAGCCACAACAAAAGTTGTGCATTCATCTCAAAAATTCAGCTCCGCTGCTCCACATGGAAGCCCTGTGTTTAAGGTCCAGCCTATTGCTCCCTCCCATAGGCCTCAGAAGGATGAAATTCCAGGAGACCGACACTTAAATACCACCACCAAGGAAATATCTCAAGTGGGCACAGAACAGAATGTCCCAGTCCATTGGTGACATCTCAAGCTATGTACAGGGTGGATCCACTGTGTCTGGTTTCCTTCCTCCCTTGGAGGCTGCCAAAAGTTCAGGGCAAACCTGCCTCCATTACGCCTATAGCCAGCCCAGCCCATCTCCCAAGAAATTATGAAAGAATTTCGCTGCAGGATAGAGTCAGTGGCCACCACTTCAGTGTGTCTAGCACAATTCAGGCCTCCAACACAATGAAGAATTAAATGAGAGTTGTTTAAAATACTGCGCTCTGGGTGATCTTCATCTGTTCACACAGAAGGCATCCAGCTGAGCAACCAAGGAAATGCCCTGCAAATTGTGTTTTGCATTGTTCTTTATTTACAGCTAAATATAAGGTCTGAGGGAGGAAATTCCCCAGAGATCAGCACTCCCTGCAATGGGTTTAGCAGCCAGCACCCCTTGTGCCTCATGCCACTGCTGTCACAGGCAAAGGCAGCCAATGAACAAACCAGAATCTCAGGATCCTGAGAGTTCTTGAATTGTGTCTACAAGCATTTGGGCAGAACCAGAGGAGGAGATGATGCTTTGTGCCCCTAGCACATGACAATATCTTCCTTCCTCACTAACTGAAACTTCTGAGACCTCCAAAATCTGAAGCTGGGCACAACATACTCAATGTATTCATATTGCATCCAGTAGCTTATCTCAGCATTTGAGCTGAGCAATTAATTTGGGAACAGAAAGGGACCCTTGAGGATCATCTTCCCTGCTCTGAGTCTCCACAGAAATCTAAAGTCAGGCATACTGCCTGCAGAGCATCCTACTGAGTTCTTTCTGAAGAGAGAAATGAAACTGCTCTTTATGTGTAGTTACTGTTATACAGCTTTGTCTGTAAAGTTGGAGAGGCAAATCTTGAATCCTTTGAACAGATTTTTTTACTTAAACTTCCATTTCTATTACACATTAGTTTACCCAGATGGTGGATGATAAGGCAGTGTTGATAATGCAGTTTAGACCTGCCATCTATCTCATCATTACAGTGTCTTAGTCTTTCTGATATATTTTAAGAGTAGAAGAGATCAAATACGTGCATATAAGCATGAAGCTAAAAGCACAGAGAAGAAAATAGTCCACAAAATTATTCTGCAACATTTTTGCAGAATCTGAATCAGATCTGAGTGAAATTGCCATACTTGCAAACCGTTTCATTGACTAGATTTATTGGTTGCATGTGCAAAACAGTGGGGCAGAAAGAGGAAGAAGAGTACTATCCTCTCTAGTTTGACACTGCAAAATGCAAAATGGTTGTGGTTATTTGTCTTCATGTCATTAATTTGGTCAAAGTAAGATCAGGACACAAACCTGGATCCTTTTAAATTGATGAGCCATCATGTGGGCAGCCAGCACTTGGGGGTCTACTGTGCCACCACTTCCCAAAGCTCTGGGTCCAAGCCCTGAATTCAAGTTTTTAGAGGTTTTTTTCCCCATTCTGGCACATGTAGGCCTAAGATTACTTTTCAAGCCTGAGAGCTGTCTAAGAGGCTGAGTAGAGATAGCCAAAGATATTTCTCCAATGAGGACCTATGCTGCATTTTCGTATGCTTTTTATGAGCCTGGAGAATTCCTCTTGTCCCAAAACAGCTGCCACTTCATACACCAGGAAATATTTCATAATAATTTAACTCAGTTAATGTAGCTTTTGTAATAATTGAATGGTATGGCATAGGTATCCACCTGAAAATTATATCCACCATGGGTGCACCATTGTACAGGCTAATTACTCATTAAAGGAAAGAACTGACAAAAAGCAAGCACCAGTGATTAGTGATTGTGAACAGTCAGCGCACAGCGTAAAAGAAGATTGCTGTCACTGCAGATTAACAGCATTAGTAATATATTATTTCACACAACATGTGGTGAAGACTGCTAGCAAATACAATTAAAGCCCACGCTCACCCTATCCTTTACAATCTACCAACAGCACATATTCTGGTCCTCAATACCTACACTGTTTCTATCGATCGTCCCATTAGTGCTCGTGAGAGAGATAGATTTACAACTGACTGAAACTAAGGGTTGTGCATCTTGCTTCTGCTGCTGAAATCAGGGAGCAGTTTTGTCTCCCTTTTAGAGGGGAACAAGATTTCACCCTGTCTGTCTAAATTCCTGGTGGATGAATGGAAGAGGATCACCCTTCAGCATCACACCAGGCCAACCAGAGCAGTGACAAATGTTCCTTATCTGCCTCCCAAGATGAGATCCCAAAGGCAAACCACCTTGAGTGTGTGTATGGCTGTGGTGGAGCCTCTTGCACCCTTCTTGGGAAACCTACACATCTCAATTACCTCTCTGAAATGCCTGTACACCAATGCACACAGCATGGGGAATAAACAGGAATAATTAGGGATCTCTGTGAGGTTGCAGGGCCATGATCTCATTGCAGTTACAGACATGGTGGGATAGCTCACATGACTGGAATGCTCACATGTATGGCTGCGTATTTTTTAGGAAAGACAGACCAGCAATGTGAGGTGGTAGAGCTGCTCTTTATATGAGAGTGACTGGGCTGTACTGAGCACTGCCTAAGGGTGGATGAAGGAGTCAAGAGCTCATGGGAAAGAATTCAGACCCAGGCAGTGTGGGTGACACTGCTGTGGGTGTTTGCTAAAGGCCACTGCCTCAGGAAGAGGAAATCAGATTTCTACAGTCAGCTGGAAAGAGCCTCTCTCACCGGCCCTGGTGTTCATGGAGAGCTTCAGCCACCCTGATCTCTGCTGGAAAGACAGCTGGGCACACACTGCCCAGCAGGTTCCTGCAGAGCATGGATGACTGGTTTTGGCCACAGGTGCTGGAGGAGCCAATGAGGATGTGCTGCTGGACCTTGTTCTGACAATCAAGGACAGACTGGTTGGGGTTAGGAAGGTTGGGGTCAGCCTTGGCTGCAGTGCCCAAGAGATGGTGGAGTCCAGGATCCTGCATGGAGGAAGAAGGGCCATGAGTAGGATTGGATGGAGGACAACTTAAAGCTCTACAGAGGCAAGTGTGCGGAGTCCTGCACCTGGGGAGGAATAATCCCCTGCACCAGCACAGACTGGGGACTGACCTGCTGGAAAGCAGCCCTGAGGAGAAGGACCTGGGAGTCCTGGTGGAAAACTGAGCCGGCAGTGCCCCTGTGGCCAAGGCCAGTGGTATCCTGGAGTGAATTAGGAAGAGCTATGCCAGCAGGTTGAGGGAAGTGATCCTGTCTCTCTACCAGGTGAGGTGGCACCTGGAGTGTTGTGTCCAGTTCTGGGCTCCCAGTTCAAGAAAATCAGGGAACTACTGGAGACAGTCCAGTGGAGGGCTAGGAGGATGATCAGGGGTCTGGAGCAATTATTATAGAAACAGGCTGATGCAGCTGTGCAAGTTAAGTCTGCAGAAGAGACAGCTGAGAGAGAATTTGTCAATGCACACAATAAGGGTGGGTGCCAAGAAGATGGAACCAAGATCTTTTCAGTGGTGCTTAGTGACAGGACAACAGGGAACAGGCACAAACTGAAACCCAGGAAGTTCCATTAGAATATGAGGAAAAACTCCTTTATGTTGAACAGGTGTTGCCCATCTGAAACTGAAATTGCTGGTAAGACAGTCTGGCCAGCTTGCTTAAATACATGGTCAGGCTGAATTGCCCTGTGCCTTCTGGGTTTAAAAGCTCAGAGTCTATAAATATAGAGGAGAAAACAGTGTAATAATTATTTCAAAATCATGTGATAAAATTAATTATCCTTTTAATATATTTTCTGCCACAGTCTAATAAGATTACTTCTCTAAGAGACTGGACAATAAAATGGCACAGGCAGGCAGGACCCCACATCTTATCACACAGTATGCACTCCAGTGGGCATAAGAACTCTAGCCAAACACTATGATTATTAATGCTGTCTTAACTTTTGCTGGGCCTAAGAACTGCTCCAGCTCCAAGAAAACCAGAACATGTCAGGGTTAATTTGAACCAAGGTAAGACAGTGCTTTGACCTCCACTGGTCCATTTTCTGAAGCAAGTGCCAGCAGATAACAGACAGATTTTCTTTGGCTGCTCTTGGTTCAGTCCTGTTCTGTCATGTCTCTGCCCTGAGAGACCTCTCCCTGTGAAGCATTTCTTGCTTTATCACCTCAGTCTGTTTCTGTTGCTATGGTTCTCCCAAGGCTCGTTGTGCTCTTCAGTCAGCATGCTTTCTCTCCTCCTTCCTCATGCACTATAACTTGCCATGGCACATTTCTCCCTCTACTTTACTCGACGTCAGTTTTATATTATGTTAATTTCTTTCATCTTTCTTTCAATTTACCTGGCTCACTGATCTTTGTCATTGCTCCTCTCCAAGAAGCATGAGGATTAATGTGTTTGCTGATGGTGCTATTATGAGCTACTGTGAAATTTACTATCTTTTTACAACCAAGAAATAATTTTAATGATCAAAATTTTTTTACCAAAGTACCTTCCAAAATTAGTGGTTGCAGTTGCCTTGTCCATGCTTGGAGCAACCCAAACAGGGAGGAATTGCCAAGGCTGAGTGAGCAGCAAGCTCACAAATGGCACCGATTTTTAAAGTTGCCTCCTTGCAACTCCACCCCAGCACACCGATATTTGTCCCTTCCCACGCCTTGGCAGAATGTTCAGCACAGCCAAACTGAAGCCTCATTAATCACCTGTTCAGCTGTTGCATCCCCCTGGATGTAAGGAGCTGCTTCAGCACATCTGATCTGCCTGGATTTTAAAAGTATGTAGATGATCCCTTCATACCCCTCCCTTCCTCCCACATACACTTATTCCGTTCTCTATTGTATCCTGCTTCCTGATAGATGTTGTAGGATTTACAGGGTAGCCTTGTTCTTAATATGCTGGAAGAGTTGTGCAGTCTGGAAAGAACAAGGAAAAATGCTTGTTATTGTCGGCGCTGTTTTGCAAAAGCCCCTGAAATTGTTGCTCCTTCTTTGCGTGCAGCCAAGATCCTAAGGTCTCTTGAAGTTCAGCAAAACACTTGCCCCATCTGCAACCCACAGTTGTGTTCAGATGTTCCCGTCTCCATGTTCACAGGCTACAAAAAATTGTTCATCATGAGGCAGTTCAGTACCTACCAGCAATTTAAAGAAAAGTTTTGCCTCCTGCAACTGCTGTCTGTGACGGAGGACTTAAAAATGTAATGTTGAGTCTCTCTCCCTCTGACTCTAATGGTAGGACCCATCTGTTGCTCTAGTGCCAAAGATAAGAACGGGCTGCTTCTCTTTCTCATGCTGCCAAAAGAATCTTGCCCTTTAGGCTGCCATACAATGCACCCCTTCTTCATGCTCCCTCTGGGCCCAAACAGACGTTAGCTGCTGGTGGGGTAAGGAGAGAGATCTGGCCCCAGAGTGCTGCTGGAGCCTAGCACAGAATTTGTTTAAAGTTCTTCCCCTCTTCTTTCCTGCCATTGCTAGTTCTCCAAAGCTCTCAAATGGTCCAGGGCAGGAAAAAGAATTTAAAGAAAATTTAAATTAATAATCTAAAGAAAACAGTGCTCCTTAGTGGTAACACATACTGAAGGTGCAGGCAGTCTTCTTCTTTCTAACTACAGCGAGTTCCATTCCTGTAATTATTTTATTCACATTAAATACAGCATTTGCTGAGCCCGGAGGCTGTGCCTAGGTTGCTGTGATTATCCAGAGCCAAGCCCTGCTGAGCTCTCCAGCTGAAGCAGGGCCAGCACTGCACTGCTCCGGGTCAATAGGTTTGTGCCTGGCTGAAGCCTCCCTGAGCAGGGCTTCTGGCACAGGGAGAGCTGGGTTGCCAGGACTGCACCAGGGAGTCTGGCTTGCTGTGATGCTGTGCTCTGTGGGGCTGGGCAGCCTGGTGGGATGATCCAGGGCAGCAGCAGAGGACATTTTCTCCTGGTTGCAGAGAGCAGAAATGTGAAGAAGAGCAGTTTGATGGGAGGGTGAGGTTGATACCTGAATGAAACCTTCTCTGTACAGCACAGAAAAATGCAGGCAATCCCATGGAAATAGGAGTCCAAAAAGACAAGCACATGCCAGAAAGGAGAGGAACAAGAAACAGTCTCTGCTAGTGTTTTCTCAAAGGGAGTGGGATGATGGACTCCCCAGGGTAGGTCGGAGTTGCCTTTTTCCAGGGAGATGCATTACTCTCTTCCAAAGCACCCAGAGCCAAGTCTGCTGCCCACCCACCCATGGATCACACTCTGCTCTGCATGGGTGGAAAATTCCTCTGCTTTTTCTTAAATTTCCTGGGGCCTAGTGAGGTTCTACGTCAGCGAACTTTGCCATTAGATGGGAGACATCATTAAACAAGTTCTCTTGGATCAGGGCAGCCAGCAGGAAGGGCACTAAGCCACTAAGTACAAAAGAAGAGAAGACTCAGCTGCCAGAGGCTGTGTGTGGGAAGGGATGCCAGCCTCACCAAGATGATATTTTCTAACCTTAATCAAACAAGAGAGAGCAGAAATTCATGTTTAATTCCTAGAGATTTAGTTCCTCAAAACAAATGGCACGTATGAGGTTTTTCTGCCTCCTGCACAAGTCACCTTCTCGGTGCAGAAGCACCAAAGCTGAGTGCTGTCCCTCTGGGGAAGCAGCAGCATGGCCATCCCGGGCAGCCTGGCTGCATAGCCTCTGCCCCTGGGAAGTCCAGAGGGGAACATGGTCCTCTGGGAGGGAAAGAGAGCAAACACTGCAAAGATTTGGCCTAGGGAGGCCAAAATAAATGACCTGCATTCCTTGGAATGCAAGGAAAAAAAAGGAGGGCAGCAAAAGAGCAATTCCAAGCTAAGCTGCTGAATCAATCCTGCAAGGATACACCTCCCCAGGAGAGCTGGGCCAGAAAAAATGTTTTGCTTTTTTTTCTCTTCCAGCAGGTACTGGCTAACATTTGCCAGCAAGAAGGCATCCTCACAGATAATACCACAGCCTGAATTCACACAGAGTGGAAGCCCAGCTGGGTGGTTTCCCTTTGCAGTAGATTTTTTTAGCACATGCATATTTTTTCACCATTATCATCACTGTTTAGCAAATGACAGATCTGCTGGAGAGCCTCACAGACAGTTTTGATTCACTCAGGGCCCAGCTCTGTTTCCCAGAACTGTAGCTTCTAGGGACAGAAAACTCAATTTCTCCATCTGTCAGGCCCAGAAAGAGCTCCTTCTGCTACAAAGGATATTGTTTCCCAACAGTGAATTGCTTTGTTTCATAAGCTTGAGGTGATGAGGATGTCCTTGTTTCCCTATGGTCTGGTGACAGCACCTCAGACATCTGGTTTTGTCTGGTTCTAAAATTTCTGACTTTGGGGAAGTTCTTCAGCCTCTTCAGCCAGTGCTTCTCTCATCAGGTGCAGTGATAACACCTTTAAGTTATATATCTCTAATTTTTTTGCATCCACCAAGATATCAAAGCATTTACTGGACTTTAATATATGAGGATCCCTTGTGGATTGTTAAAATAACAGAATATCTCAGCTCTTTCATAAAAATTTTCTTTGTGTCCCACTTAAATTTCAACAAAATGAGGAGGTCAGTCATGTCATGTGGGTGCTGAAATTGATGCATAAAGATATCCAAATTATTTTCCTGACACCACACTGCCAGGTCAAAAGCAGAGTCTGAGTCCTTTGAATGCTTTGGTCATGCACTGTTCCTCTGACCCCTTCCCAGGCTTTGGGGATCTGCTCATTGCTCATGCCAGACATTGATACAACTCCATTTCCTCATTCTGTGACAAATGGTGCTGATCTCTGGCACTATCCTTGCCCATGCCACACTTAAATTTGTCCCAGTATCAAGCCTGCTGTTTGCACAGGCCATTCATTAGGGATAAGTAGAGCAGGGAGCAATGAATGTTGCTAATTGCATATAATACAGATCCAAATTATCTTATGCTCTATGTGTGTGTCTGTTTATAGGGTAATTACACTATAAATAGGATGCAATTAGAGTGATCTCTGCTGGAGGGCTGCACTTGTCGCTAGGTGCTGAGCTGAATGGATTCCAAATGAGGATGCCATCGTATTTCACTGGGGTCCCCCCAAATCGAGATATTGTCAGGTTCCCCAGGTTTAACCCTGACCATTGAAGGCAATTTTCACAGGTTTGCCTTGTTCTACTGCCCCTGTGGCAAACAGCTGTCTCAGTAATGCACTGTTTCTACTAACTGCCTCCTTCTCTAAGTTTTCCTTCCGCTGCTCCTTTTCTTTTGACTTAAGCATGTGTACTACACAGAAACATGTCACAGCTTTAGGTTAGGATCCACCTAAAACAGGATTTTGATGGCAGCCTAAAGGGGTTGTGAGTGATTAGGTGATGTCAGGTGTTCACACTGTTCCCTGCATAAAATTAGTTTGCAGGTCTTGGTCAGGACAGTGAAAATCCACAGAATGTAGCTGCCATTGCATTGGAAGTCTCATGGGACTGAAAAGTGCTTAACTGTCCTGGTCTTGCTTGCTGGAATGGAAGAGGTTACCTACTTTTACAGTGCTCAGCAGCAGGAGTTGCTGGTTGGAGCTCCTAGAAACTGCTGCAGTACAAAAGTTAGGTAAAAAGAATAAAGTTGGCAGGGAGTGCTTGAAAGGAAATATTCCCGGCTGCTGGCTTTTTCCTTCTCTTGGTTCAGTGAGTAAACAAACCTCAAGTCCCCACAGTTGCCAGTCCAGCACTTTTTACCAGAACTGGCATCTTAAGCAATATAGATGATGTTGAGTCAATAAAATCTCTGCTAAGAATAGCGGTGCAAAGAGGGCTTTGGGCTTTATGTGACATTTACCTGTGAGCTTCTCACAGCCTATCTACAGAGGCTATTCAAACAGACACATTGTTGAACACAACCCTTTTTTGGAAAGCAAAACTCAAATTCAAGCTGGACTTTAGATGCATCCAAAAAATGTGTCAGATGAACTCTAACTGTGAAACCTTCCTGGCTGTTCCCAAGGCTGGATGAAACCATGATGCAGATTGAAGGATTTTTGTTTTCTGCTCTGAGCTTTTACTGTCTCAATAAATATTCCAGTGTAGTTTCTAGCACAGTGGTGCTACTGCTGGAAAATTGAATGGCACTGACATTTGGAAAGCCAGGTATGACAGAAAATAAAAAGTCAGATGTCAATAGTTTTCACCCACAGGTTGCTGGTTTCACAGAGAAGTTTCTGGGTTGTTCAGTGTGGTCAGTTTGGTACTGCTTGGCCCAAACAGTTCTTTCATTACCTCCATCAGGAGGAGGACTTCCCAGTTTATAGCATCCCTTGAGTCAAAAATAGCCCAGAAGGTCACTCAAAAGAAAGATCAGAGATTAAAAGGCCTTTAGGCAGTTCTATCACTTACTTGTTTTTCCAGAAATGTGGAAGTCGTGCCAACATGGGCAAAAGTGTGGTAGAGATGCAGGTATTGCTTCTTCTTGGGTGCATCCTTGCTCACCGGGAAAAATTAGTTCTGATTTTTAGGCTTTTCAACTTTATACCTTTAAATGTTGAAAAAATAAATCCATCTTTCCTTGAGCTTCTCAGCATGCATGAAAGACCTTTGCGCAGGCAACCTGCATGTCCTTCCCTGTCAGTGGAAATGGGAGTGGGACAATGCTATGCCCATTTCCTCATGGTGATCTTGTGGAGACTTCCACCTTTCAAGATCCCTAAATAGGGAAGAACGTGGAAAGGTGAGAGGTCCCAGCACTGTTAGCCCTGGTGATGACTGTCAGATTGGCCTGCGTTTGCTCTGGTGAGGAAACAAAATTAAAATGTTTGGCAGGGCACACACAGTCACAGAAAAACCCAAGACTGGAGGAAGACAGCTTTTCTGGGGGATGTGTGTGGTCCCCACCTCATTTTTCACTGAAAATTTTCAAGGTCCCCTGAATTCTGGGGCCTTGCCCAAGACCATTTAAAACCCAGAGATGAGCTGCAGAGGTGAGTGGGGCAGGTTGGAGCAGAAAGAGTCAGAGAAAGAGCTGCAGTATTTCTGTGACACTGTTTTCCTCTGAAAAGAGTTGATTCCCTACCATACATTCCTGATGCATTTATCTATTTCCCTCAAATATTTGAAGCAAGCACATAAAGAAAATCTGGTCTAGATAAAAATGTCATGCAGCTATTTGTGCAGGGCACATTCTCACAGCTATTCCAAAAACCTTGGAAGGGGGTGTTGAGTGATGTGGACATCATGCTTGCCTGGGAAGAAAAACAATAGCACTCCCACATTCCCACAGTGCAAATATTTGAAAGTCATTAATTGCACAGTTAGAGACTGTCCGTGTTGAGAGCGTCCATGTCAATGTGTTAGCAGGATCCATTTGGCAAACATTTAAAAACAGGGCAAATACAGCTTTTAAAATTTTTTGGTGTTTCAAAAATCCAGAAGGAAACTAAATCCTGACAGAAAATGGATCTTGTAAATTAGCTTAGGCTGCTCTAAGTCTGTTCAGCTTTCTGAGTTTATGACACCAGGATAGGAAATGCCTAGGAATTTCTCCATTTTGGAGATAACTTAAAGGAGATGGATTTGACAGGAAAGAGCTGAATACAGTCATGCTAACAGTGAAGCCCTGCACAAGGAACAAGGGCAGCAGCACTTATACTTCAGAGCAAGCCTCAAAGCCATCTCTCTGAAGACTGAGAAAGAAAGTCCTGTGGGATGAAGGAGCAGCTGTGCCAGGGGTTTGCACCTGGAGAGCAAAACTCTGTTTGGAAATGACTGGTGGGAAACTCCCTCCATTCAATATCACCTCTCCAAGCTATCTTCTCATAGATTTTTCTTTGCCCTGGCACTGGTGCTGGCAGTTGATCATGTCCTGTCTCTCAAGTGTTGGCCCTTTGATAATTTTAGCTCTGTCTATAAACAGTTGAACAGCCCTGTATTATAGAGGAAATTGTTTATAGTCACTAGAAATAGAACATGATATTAATAGGAGTAGTGGTTTACCAGGAATGAGTAACTATAACAGTCATCTTATGCCATCCTTGCTTTAGTTAAGCTAAGTGGGATTTCAGTAATGGACAAATATTGGAGGTGAGAGAAAGAGGTGAGTTAAGATTTTCCATTAAAGAAATGTCAAAAGATCCAGCTTGCTGGCAAGTACCAAAAGACGTACTCTTCACATTACTTAGGCTAAGGTAAGATGACAGGAACATACTTAATTAGATCATCCAGAGTTCAAAATTTAGTGTTATTGCTTAAGACTGGAATAAAAAGGTCTCACATTAAGGCTGAGTTCCTCTGACAGATGTCCCTGCAGAGGCTCTCATCTGCAGTGGCTGACCCCTTTCTAAAACCTGATTTCTGAATTTAACCAAGACTTTCCTCTTTAGCAAGGATTCCTTTTCACTTGTGATTTTCACTTTTCTTTCTTATTTTCACTCCTGAGCCACAAAGCCTCCATTTGCAGTGGTTCCCAGCAACCCAGCACATGAACTTGCTGTGCCACATGTGCTGTGTGTTGCCCTCTGCTCCTCAGCATGCCGTGCTCTTGGACCATTAGCTACTCTTCTACTCACCTGTGTCCATAGAAGCCAATTCTGCTGGAGGTGGCTCATGTGAACTTCCATGGCTTTTCAGATAGTGTCTGGGGGTTAACACATCTTTCCTCTTGAAAGCCAGCTTCCTTGAGGCAGCAGACAGTATTTAAACACCGAGTCTGAGATGAGAACACAGCTGCATGTTTCTATTCATACAGACATGCCTGTCTGTCAAATACAGATAATTGGATATTTATCCATACATTTGCATGAGAAATCAGAGGAACTGTCTACAGAGGCAGAGACCCTGCTTTCCAGGAGCTAACTCACATCCTTTCTGCCTTTAAAATGTCAGCCTCCGGTAGCTTCCCAGAGGGTGACTCTGTACCCAGAGCAGTTATGGCTGCAGGTTTGAGCAAAAAGTTAATCATGAATAATAAAGAGAATAGCAGAAAAAACTCTGTGCTTTGTCTTTTTGGCATTAGACAATTACTGCTCAGATAATTTCAGAGGTTTATGCTTTTTTTTCGTTTGGAAGTGACTGACTGATTTCTCCTCATGGAACCAGAGAGCATCATATACCAGGAATATTTACCTTTTAGCTCAGGAGTTCTCTTAAACCTGGTGCTTTGTGGCTGCCTCTGGTACATATGTTTACTAAATATTTAAATTCTATATGAACTTAATACTCTCTGCACCTAGTCTTTCAAAATCATGTCTCTGTCTGAATGCGCCTCCCATGAAGTGCTGGTTGCAAAGTGCCTTATCTCCTCTGAAAGCTTTTTTGACTCCCAGCTGTACTCTCTCTTGTTCTTTAGCTAGGCTTTCAAAGAAACATACACAAATAACCAGCTGCTAGATATTTATGTGGAACATTAGCCTTGCAATTAAAGGGAGAGAAAAAGAAGCTCTACTTTGGAGTCCTTCAGAGTTTCATTACTGCCTGTTCTTCTCCATTACTGCGTTTCTTTGGAAAAGTGAACAGCATTAGGGGCCCAGCTGCAATCAGGTCCCATTGATCCCCACATGCCTAAGGAATTATCCACACTAAATCAAACTAGTAAAGTCATGCTGAAGGTTATGGGTGACTCCCCAGCCCTATCCACAGCTTCTTCCTTCTGGTCAAACAAGCATGCTGAAGAAGAGGTGCCAGGCTGCAGGAGCAGCCCATCTGCAGATACAGAGGCTACACTGTCATCATCATCCTGCTACAGGTTGCTTGCTACATCCTAGGCAGGAGAAGGCTGCAATGGTAGTGCCTTCTGCTTGGGTAAGACTGATCCATATCCAAACTGTCCTGCCATTTCAGCCTATATCTATCCTGGACAGAACTTAGCCTGCCAAATTTCAGTCCATGCTGTTGGAAGCACTTTTTAAATAATTATCACTTGATCCTAAGCAAGTTCTTGTGAGCTTAGCAAACAGAGGTGGAAGGAATGAAATTTAAGGAGCAATTATTGGCAAAAAAACTCAGAGCACAGAAAATCATATATTCTGAATCGTGTCAAGCAACTAGGTAAGACTGTTTTTATAAAAAAAAGTAAGAATTAGAAGAGTTTTCAAGATCTTGTGGCAACAATATTTGCTGTGATGCTGTAGAGGGGTCAGGAGTGAACACATCTCCAAAGTGGTGTATGTTCTGATTTCAGAGAAAGCTACTGCAACAGGGAGTGCCACTGCTTGGCTCAATACACTGTCTCCAGCTGGTGAGCAACCAGATCTCCCATCTCCCACCCAAAAGATGCTTGGAAGACTCAGCAAGGGGAGCCTTGTAGCTGGGAGGAGTTAGTGGCATTCACTAAGTGTCAGAAATGCAAGTGGCACATTTCCTCAGGACACAAGACTAGAGAGTCTGTTACTGCTCACTGTGGTCGGCAGAGAAGGTAAGCTAACACAGAGCTGAGTGTGGGGAAGGAAATGTTTTATTTCCAGCCTTCCAAATACTCTCAGCACCCCCATGATAATTTCATTATTTCCCTTTCCCTTGTGAGGAGAATGGATGATACTGTTGTGCACAGAGTAAAAAAACAAATTTCCTGTTTTCTATTTCTAGCTCTGCATCTAGCTATTTGTCTGATCTCCAAACCAGACACTTATGCTGATCCACACCACTTCTTTTTATCTCTCTGCAAAATAGGAGTAAAAAAGAGCTGCCCTGCAAGGGGACTGTGAATATTCCCTTTACTGCTTTTAAAGCAAATTTTTATATCACTTTTAAACAATCATATATATATGGAAATAATTACCATCAATTTATAATTTGTAAAGAGAGAGGTCATATGGCAAGCAAATTCACTCAGCAATCTCCACACCTGCACTTGAGATCTCACATACTTTGATGTGCTGCTCTCTGCCTAGATGGAGTAGCTGGTGTTTGGAATCCAAGAGTTTTGCCATATGACAGGATTTAATTAAAATCTGCTTCTACACATCAGGGTGGCTGTGTCCCCACTGCCAGCATCAGCCCATGCCACAGGGCTGGTGGGAGAGCTCGCTGATCAGATCTTTGGCTCCCTCACCTCCCTTGGTCCCAGGCCAAGATATATCCCCAAACACCAGACAACTGCTGAGGAAGTTCCTCCCTTGCAGCAAGGCTGGCAGTGCTGGCTGGGCTTGCTGCTGAGATGGGGATGGATAAACAGAGTTGACAGCACAGCATCAGAGGGTGCTGCCTCATGAAAGCTGAGATATCTTGTGGGAATACTTTGTACCAGTTTTAAGAAATATGTGGATGGAGAAGGGTTTCATGAGCAGCTTTCTGATTTCATTATGTTTTGATTTTTGTGAACTACCTTGCTATCTTTTAAAAAATTTTAGTTGGTAACTTACTTTAATTGTGTGCACTTAGAGCAACACATGAAAGTTTGTTAAGAATGAATGTCATGTTTTTAATCCCTGCTATGCTATGTGTTAACATTATGGAGACATGGTATTTTTAAATTTTAAAATGTACCTATCAATAAAGTTATTTCTGAGTTACAGTTAGAAAATGGAACAGCTGGGCATTGCTTTTCCACAATATATTTTGAAAATACATTTTGCTCCAACTTGGAAGTTGGAGCCATAGCAACTTGAGATCTCTTGAGACAGCTCTGTCATCAACACATGGGGCTTTCAAAAGTGGTCTGTGAGTCTGAGTGTGTGACAAACCCACAGGTTTTACTTCCACCTGCCTGAGCTACCTTTCTGGCTGGAAAACCTTTATAACATTCTGTGATACTTCCACATCCCCAGACCACTTGTTGTTTAGCTGGGACACAGAGAGATGAGATCTCCAGATGAGAGTGTGGTGGAAATCTGAAGTGTTTTTTACAAGTGAGTTTCAGGACAGAAATTGTTCTGTTTGGATTTCCTTCACTTTCTTTCAGAGCCATTATCTCAAATTTGTGTGTGGAAGGCAAAGCTTCTAATTATACACTGCAAAGAGTGCATTTTTTATAAATAGCACCAATTGTTCTGCTGGGACATTCTCATCTGAATCAGCTCCTCTGCAGCTTCGCAGCCTCTGCCTTCCATGGGCAAGGAGAATATTGTTACTAAAGAAACCCAAGTGGATCACATGTGACACAAAGGCTGAAGCATTACAATAGGACTTGGGATTTTGCAGCCAGCCAACAGCTGTGCTACCCTGAATTCACTTCACTTCCCCGTTATTCTGCCCCTCTGTCACCCCTGAGCTCCTGGCACACAGGGCTCTGGAATAGGGATGTTACTACCATGACCAGTCTCACTGCCCAGGAAAGCATCGCTGCTCTCCACAAGGCCTCAGTGGGTAAAACTGCTTTGTTTCTCTCTCTGAAGATTGAGCCTTATGGCTCAAATGCCAAAGCAGGCAGAAGCCCTGGCTGCACTGCAGTCAGTGTTAGTTACCCTCCTTATCATCATCAGAGCATCACATCAGCCATGGGACACAAACCCTGCTGCAGGGTAGGATCCCATCTGCAGGCACTGAGCCACTCCCCACCGAGGGTCCATCCTAACCTTCTGGTCAGCCACATCACAACTGGGCACTTGGCAGTGCCCATCCCAGCACTGGGGCTTGCCTGCAAACGGCCATGGCAAAGGACTGTGTGTGCAGCAGAGGGGACACATGTCTAGAGGACACCACCCAGGCCCTGGCAGCTGCTGCACTGCCTCACACTGGCTGTGCCTCTGCAGCTGAGGGCACAGGGGGATCACCCAGCCTGGGGCCAAGCCCATCTCAAAGCAGCAGGTCCTCAGAGCTGCCCTAGGGAGCCCTCACTCTGCTTGAAAACCAAATTATCCACTGATGCAGGCCAGTGTCGGAGGCTGTGTTTATGTGGCAGTGAATATGTCATGGAGATGACATCTCGAGCACGCTTGGGGGGAGCAATTCACAGGCTGCTCAGTTGATGAATCCAGCTCAGCCAGGAGCGTGTGTTTAATTGCTCAATGTACTGTAACACCCGCAGCTTCCTGCATTATCCACTTGCCCTGGCACTAGAGCTGCCACCTTCTCAAAACACTAATTTCATGAAGTGAATTGCTTTTCCATAATTATCTTTTTATGCAATTAATATTTCCTCCACAAATCACAGATCACTCTGCCTCCTCGATAGGTAAAGCAATTAATGAACCCCAGCTGCCAGCCATGGCTGAATGAGTCACTCTGCTGGAAAAACAGATATCACCATTGCATAGCTTCCCCTTGTGCCGTCATTTGCCACTTGATATCTTGGTCTGAGGGTACTTGTCTGTCATTCCCACGATGGAGCAGGACCAGCCCTCCAAACCTGACAGGTCTGGAGGGTGGAAGCATGTTCAGGGGACTCAGTTCCCTTTCCCCGCTCATTCTGGCCATCACCTCTGCCCCAGCCATGACTGGTGAGAAAACAGTGCTGAAGGCTCCCTCCTGGACAAGAAATGGATGGAGAAAGAAACAAACAAGAAATGGATGCTGCAAAAAGCCTACTTGAGTTCTCTAATAGGATTTATGAAGTCCAGAGAGCTACTTCATACCCCATTCATTTTGAAGTGAAAGCAGTTTTACAGCCTTCTTCAAAGAAGACAAATTGGGATGCCCTTAGGGCAATTTCTGGGTCATTCTTCAAACATATATGTCAGCTTATATGCCTCTCAGTATGTATGTCCCAGAAATGGTACAGAACATGCATCTATTCCATTCCTCTCACAGCTTACAAGAGTTAGCTTTGCTGGCCGAGGTCAAAAAGGCCTTTTTGAACTCTCTGTCATGATACATATCTCTCCTATCTAACAGAGATAATGTAGAAACCTTTACAGTGTACAAACATCGAAGTGCCTTCCTGCAATGGCTCTTTAAAGAAAAAAAATAGCATTGAATTTCTTTTGTTGCCATTTACCTGTCTGATTCTACAAGAAGCTTCTTTGAGTCTCCTTTCATCTCTGCTGACTAAAGAGAAAGATCTGTCATCAGTGTGTTGTTTGGTCTTTTTGTTCACTTGCTGTTTTTTCCAAACAGAAAGAAATGTGATTTGTGGGGGGCTTTTGTGGAGAGATGAAGGCTCCTGGCTTAGCTCAGGAAAGCAGTTGTGTACATATCTCAGGAGAGCTGGAAACCTGCAAGGAGCAGACAAGCAAAGCGTTTAGGCAGAAAAAGGACATACAGCCGAAGTGGGATAAACAGGAGCATTGAAGCCCTGGGGAAACAAAACAGGGAGCAGACAGCAGAGCAGGACAGGATGGGAGACTAAGAATGGATGGAGAATTTGGGTAGAGGCATCATGCAGACATTAGTAAAATCCAAGGATGAAATGCAGCCAGAAGAGGCACAGGTTGCTTGGATGGCAAATTAGCTGACAGGCAGAGGAAAATCCAGAACTAGGAGAAATTAACAACAGCAGGGAAGAAACCAGAAACCAAGAAATCCCAGTAAAAATCCAAGTACTGATGGTTCAAACTCTCTTACTGACTCAGTTTTGCATATTTTTTCTCCTAGGACTGTAGTGTCCCCTCTCCAGAGTAAAAATTGAAGAAAAACACGTAAGAAGGAGGTAGCAATGAGAAAGGGACCTTCAAAATCTACTGAATCACACCATTCATGTGTTGTAGCTTTGACTTCTCTCACAAGAAGGCTCCAGGTCTGCCAAATTGTTAGTCTGCAGCTGTTAACCATCATTTTTGGCACTGAGCACAGAAATATCTGTGGATAATTTGTAGATTGTGTCTATAGATGGGATTAGTGGTGAGTCCAGATATATTATGGTTTCCCCACTCAGGAAGCTCTCCTACAGACTGTCTCCCTGCCCTATACAAAGTAGGGCTCAGGAAGCCTTGTGACGCTCTTCCCTGGATACCTTTATTGCTGCCTATTGAACCAAAGATGTGTAAGAAAGACAGAGACCATTCATTAGTCTCCTCCTTTTCCCAGCATTGAACAAGATCCAGAGGACAATACAGACTTCTACTTTCCACATGGCCCTTTCAGTTAATGTTTATTTTGGGAGGGGAGAAAATCAGCCAACAATTATTATTTATTAAAATCTTTTTCACATCAGATCATGATCTGACCTATATTGTGCTTGAGCAAGGAGCTCATTGAATGGGAATTTTGCCTAGAGTAAGGAGTTTGAGTTTAAATCTATTAATTATTAATTGCTCTATTTATTTATTCAAAAGCCCTGGTGAAATGGGAATATTAGCTGTTTTCCTTCCTCATGAACAAATTCTCTTGCCTGGTCTCATCTGGCTTTGTATATGTTCTTCCCCAAACAAACATGTCACAAAGTGTGTGTTTGGGGAGCAAGAGGTCAGACTTTTTGTGAGGCAGGTCAGGGTCCAGTCACATTTATTCTTCTCACACACTGTTTTGTAGAACAAGCTGGCAGATAAAATGAAATACTAGCTTCATTTCCTGCAGATCCAATTTTTTTTTTGAAAGCCAAGGATGGAAGAGACTGAATTTAGAACAACAAACACCAAATCTAGAGAGATTCTGCCAGACAAAGAAAATCTTTCACTGTAGTGATTTACCAATTTGGGAGATGCTGTAGATGATCCTCTTCCATCACAGCCTCACCTACAAACCTGTTTGGTTGTCAAGGTTTGGAGGATGCATCTGTGCCAGTCAATGACAGTCTTGCATCTTCCCAGCATATTCTGCCTCCACTGTGCTTTGAGTTACAAAACAGGAGTCCACAACCCTCCCTTTTGTGCTGTCCCTCACATCACCTGCAGCAGGCTGGTGTGTCCTACAGCCAAGCCAAGGAGCCAAGAGTGGGGCAGGGAGAACAGCTCTGCTCTGCGTTGCAGAAAAAAGCCACAGGGAAAGAGCCTCTCAGCTCAGGTGGGATTGGGAGCAAGCACTGTGTGGACACCTCTGTGGAGCTCAATGCTCCTGCAGAAAGAGCCTCTGCTGTGTCACTTGCACACTGAACAGCAGAAATGGCTGCTTCTGAGCCAAGGCCTCAGGGACTGCTCTGAGCACACAACACAAAATAAAAAAATAAAATAAAATAAAATAAAATAAAATAAAATAAAATAAAATAAAATAAAATAAAATAAAATAAAATAATAAAATAAAATAAAATAATAAAATAAAATATAAGGACCCCATAGCAACAAAAACCTCTGTGTGCTTTCAGGGAGGAGTGGCAAAACCACATTTCTTGAGAGGGCTATAGTCAGATATGCCAAGCCCTCAGGTGGAAGGGTTCAGATGGAACATATTGGTAATTTAGACCCTTGACATCCACAGACATTTCCAGGGATATGAGAATGTTGTATTCTTGTACTGCTCAGTGTTATCTACATATGCAGGAAGAGTAAAGAAACCTTCTTGTGTCTCTGCCTGAGTGTAACTTGGTTTATTTTTGAGGCAGACAACCCAGCTGCAGGCTGCTGGCCTCCTGGGACTTGTGAGGTTGCAGGCATCAATGTAAATAATCCTCATCTCTCTCCTCCAAATGATTTCTGAAACGTCATTCAGCATTTCAGCTCACCATCACATATACTCCTTTATTTTGTGTTCAGGAAGGAGCAATTTTGGGCATAGACTTTTGTTTGAATGCACTGTATTTCCCTTCCTGTGAAGGTCTAGATATTACTGCTGCATAAGTACTGCCCCAAGGGCTTTTCCTAGCAGTTCCTGGGATAAAGTTATTTTCTTCCTCACAGGGGTTCCCATACTGAGGAAATAAACATGAGGTTTCTATCCAGAATCCTTTGTTTTTGTATTTGGGTGTTCTTGCAGCTCAAATTCAGCAGATAAGAGAGTGTTCCTCTCTTTCTCTGTGCTGCTGACAGACCAAGCTCCTCTCTTTCCTCTCCCTGCCGTGTCATGCAAAGTCCATTGACCCCAAACCCCACCAACTACTCCATCAATAAGCTCAGTGTGTCTCCATGTTAGAAGAAATAGGAAGCCACACGCTCCTAGAGTCTTCTTTTTTCAGTGTTTTTATTGTGCTCAGAGGTTCTCTGATTAGATTAAGGGGTTATATACATTGCCCAGCAGGAAATTACTGCAGGTAATGGGAGTGTTAAAAGGTGTGGACAGAGCACTCTCTGACATTCTCAGAGAGTGAAGCAAGGGAATAAACTTTCAAGGATGGTTGTATACTTGAAATGTTTAAACTGAAGAGTAACAACAAGCAGAAGATGAATATTGAATCTCATGCCTCTGGTATCAACTTCCAGACAAAAAGTAACTTGTGCTAGATATAGTCCAAGAGTTTCTAAACATTGTCATCACATTATGCTCACATATAGAATTGCTTGGGCTTTGGGGGTTTTGATGCAGTGTTTTGGTTGTTGGTTTGCTGGGTTTTCTTCTGAAGGGTCCGTGTTTCATTCAGTAGGGTTTGGGTGGAAAACAGGTTTGGAGATTTCCTCACCACATCTAATGCACAAAGTTGGATGCAATTTCCACAAACTAAATCTAGAAATTTTCTGGAGGAAATAAATTCCCTTAGTAGCATTTTAAAGATGACTTACAAACTGTTCTCCATGTGCATGCATGCTTGTGTGCAAAGAAGCAGGGCAGAGGACAGTGGGCACAAGGGCTGTGGTCCATGTCTGCATGCAGTGGTCCATGTGTGGTATAACCATGCAGGAAAGCAGACACGATAGGGCAAGGGAGCTGAGTTTGCTGTACATCAAGTGTCATTTTTGGTAGACTGGGGTTTTCAGGATTCAGTGTCGACTACAGGGAGTGGGGAGCCAAGGAAGGGGTGGTCTGCCTCTGGGGAGCATCAGCAGCCCATGGAAATCCTGCAGCAGAATGAGGTTTCATCCTATACAGCATTGGCTCCCAGCTTTGCTTCTGCAGCTTCGCCTTTAAGGAGAAACTACAGAATTTCCCAAAGCAACATTTTTAATAACAGGCAAAAAGAGCATCAGCTGCCCCTAAAGACACCAAAAGTAGGTCAATTTGCAGGCAGAGCCTTCACATTTCACCCACCTCTGGTGTAACTCTGTCTCTTGTCCCAGGTCCCATCGCATCCCCTTAAACCACCCTCTGTCAGTGCTGCTGCTGGGGGGAGCGAGGAGAGCCTCTCTCAGTGACCTTCTGCAGCCCCAGCAGTGAAGAGAGCCTCTCACAGTGACCTTCTGCAGCAGTGAGGAGGAGCAGCCCCACAGCACCATCACTGCTGCACACACCTCCTCTAGTGATGGGTGCCTGAGGAGAATGTGGAGGAGCCATGCACCTTTCCCCAGGGCAAGGGTGCAAGCCTCGAAGCACAGAGAGGTGCAGCACTTCCCTCCGTACCTCCTCCTCCACCCTCTATACCTCTTGGACATCCAGAATTTCTCCCACTATGGCTGCTCACTCTTCTTTCAAAGGGAAACAAGGGCCGAGCTCAGTGCTGGGATGTCCAACACTATTGGCCCAGCCAAGTTCAGGGTCTTGCATTCAGGGTCTGCTCACTCTCCTTTTGGCAATGCCACCACTGGCCTTTGCTGAGCTTTGCTGAATTACTGCTGGGTGGCCCTCAGGGACCAGGAAAGAAGACACCAGGCTATCCATGTCCATGGCCAAATGTCCTGTTCCCTCTAGCCTGTTCCCTGCAGCTATTCCTGCAGCAAAGGCAGACTGCTAGGTTAAGGGCCAGAACAGCATGTTAGATCTGGATGGTACCATGAGGAAAGTTAACAGAGTAATTGTAACTGCTCGGGGTGAAACAGTGCTAAATATAAATGTCTTTCTCTTCTTCCCTTTTCCTCACTTTTATACTTAGCATTTTTAGTAAAGATCAACTTATTTTTAAACTGTTTTCTATTTGTTTACTAAGTCTAAAACTCTACAGAAAAAAACCAAACCACTGTCATCCAGACAAGAGTACAAAGTGCTAACAGCCGTATTTATAGCTCCACCACCTCAATGCTGCTTTGGAACAGTGCTGGCCCTGAAGAAGCTGTTACCTTGCCCAGAAGTTACAAAGGCAAGCTTTGTTGTACCTCTGCCCAGAGGTGCTGGCACTTGCCAAGGGAGAGCAACTGGCAACATGGAAAAAGGACATTTTCCCCAGTCCCCATGTGCCACCCTCCACTACATCCACTTCCTTTTCCCCAGGGAAACGTTGTACAGACACTGGAAGTGCTGGAGTGGATGCAATACAACAGAGACAAGAGGGAGCCTTGTGCAGGGAGGTGTTGTTAGACACAGAGGAGGTCCTTGTGGTGGCTTTAAGTGCTCCTGGATAAATATATAATCTACAAGGTTGTCAAGGCTTGATTTATTTTGGTTATCTGCCTGATGCTAAAAACTTATACATGTGTTTCTGAAATCACCACATGGTAAGATAGGATTGCCTTTACCTCTGATCTTATGGGGAAACTGACTGACTTCAAAAAAGAAACTCAAGGCAAAGCAGAGCCTGTATATCACAAACTCCCTCCCTCTGAGCTGCAGTGGGAGGTGAGGGACATAAGGGCACTGGAGAGCAGTCCCTACACGTACCCAAGGCCAATGGGATTGTGAGTGTGGGTTGGAGGACATGTTTTTTCCAAAGTCCTAGCCTGTATGGGGCCCTCCTCTGCATTCAGCTCCTGATGATAGGGCAGTCAGGTCTGCCTGGGACCCCTGAGGTTTAGAGTCCATTATATATATTTTATATAGATCCATTATATTTTATGTGTTGACTGGGAATGGAAAAACCTCCATCTAGATTCCCCAGAGGAAACCTACTGCATTGGCATACAATCTCCTTTTGTCAGGGGGTGAAAATGAAATAGCCCTAGGAGGTTCCTTCTGGGCCATTTCCCTCAGAAAAGACAGAGGGAGATTATTTCTTCCAGCTCATTTTTTCTGACACGATTTCAGTTCTACTTGAAACTTGGCTTCCCACTTTATCCCTGTGATACTGTCTCACAACCACACATCCAGCACCCATATGTTCCTCCCTAAGTCTTCCCTGTATTTCCCTGCTTTAGTACTGTCATTTCCAGATGGAGATTCCCTTTTAATTCAGCTAGATGTTCTCCCTCCTCCCCTACTGTCCCATAAGCTGATGGATACTATACTGGTGCTCAGCCATAGCTTACACAAAGCATTATAACTTGGCTTCTCTTCATCTCACCTCATATGTCTGTGCCTGAAATGCCTTTTCAGCTGCTCTCTAGGCTGAGCCCTGGTTGCCAGCATCCTTCTGGTGCCACATGTCTTGGCACAAGGGTAGCAGCCCTCATTCTCCCTTTCCTCACACCAGTGTGACCTCTGCCCAGAGGGTTTAATCTGAGCAAGTCCAAGGAGGAGACTCTGGACCCGTGAACCCGTGCCACGCTGGGAGCCAGGCAATGGGACTGCTGCTGGCTGACAGATTGACACCCCATAACCAACAAACCCCACTATTGAAGATATTATGGGTAAGATGGATCAGCTGGGAA
This sequence comes from Entomyzon cyanotis, assembly GCA_024500445.1. Taxonomy (NCBI): domain Eukaryota; kingdom Metazoa; phylum Chordata; class Aves; order Passeriformes; family Meliphagidae; genus Entomyzon; species Entomyzon cyanotis. The sequence goes on along the minus strand of JAKEPQ010001030.1, from coordinate 40,050,550 downwards.
AGAAATCCTTTGTGGACTGAAGGCTTCTCTGTTAGCCTGTGTGATCTGTTCAGTGTCATGGGATCCTGCAAACACATCACTCCTTTGTCACCACCTCATGCTCACAACACACACAGGCACCTGCTGCTTTGGGCAGGAGCCCAGAGCCTCCCTGCAGTTTGAGGAAGGTGTGTGCAGTTCCCCTTGGGGCGCTGCCTCTTAATTACCTCAGTTAAAATGACTTAAATGAGCACTGCAGCTTGTAGAGCCAAGAGGCTCCTCAGGATGCAGAATTGCAGATGTAATCAGAGAAATATTAAGATAGCAGCAAGAAGAGATGGCACATTCCTGCCTGGAAGAGAGAGAAGAAAACCACTGGCACAGTGGAGAGAGGTGGAAGTAGAACTTTGATGAGTTGCCCCGAAGCACAGCAAGGTGGGATGAAGCGAGGACCACTGCTGGCAAGGCTCCTCCCACAGCACCTACTCACTGCCAGCTGCCCAACACGGGGTTTTAATTTTTTGGATGAAACAAGGCCTGAAAAATTCAAAGCAACTTGGGAGTTGCAATTCTGTTTTATGCAGCAGGTTTAATGATGTTTGTGTGGATAAATCCCTTGGACCACTTTGAATATCACAAGAAAGGCCTGGAATAGTGAGTCATCAAAGGGCTTATTATATTTCCCACAAGAATTGATTGTCTGATGAGAATTCCAGATCAAGAAACCACATTTTAATTCCACTTCTCATATCAGCCATAGGAGAGATCTAACTCATGGTCTGCTCTGAACCTCTGTCAAGTATTTTTAGCCAGACTCTGTGATGTGCTCCAGCTGCAGAGGATGACACAGTGCCGGTGCATCTCCTACTTTCCCTTCGGAATATAGAGGCTTTGTTCTGGCATCCTTTCCCCCTGAAGTCAGAGCCACTGCCTCACTGTGGCAGGGATGCTCATGCAGCTCAGCCCAGCTCAGCAGATGACTCTGATCCTCTTCAGGCTGAAAACTGCTCAGGAGGGGGTAAAGTGCATTGTTGATACTGCTACAGGAATTTTTACGAGTTACTTCCTGCTAGAGCCCCAACCCCTTCTATTAGTCTCCAGACCAATGTCAGCAATAAACCTCTTCCCTTTCTTCTACCTTCTGCAAGAATTTCACTTGGTAGGAGCAGAGTGAAAGTGCTTCTAAATCCCTTTACTGTTCATGAAATTGGATCACATCAAAGACAACCTTCCCCTCCATTCCTGAGAAGGAAATGGTATCACCCTGCAGAGTGGCTCATCCTTACAGCTCTTTAAATCCTCAAAGAGTGGACTATTTTTCAATGTTTTCCACACTGTGTTTTGCACTTTCCCACCAGTCCTCATGTGTTGCCCCTACATATCTTCAGTTGCCATGGTGGAGTTACACAGAGAATTTAGGCACTTTCCTGGCATAGTTTACCTTTGGTTTCTTTCAAGGTTCATACAGGGGCAGATCATAGTCTTCCATATGCCTGCAGGCAGAAGCTATTCCAGGGCATAACAAATGCTTGTTTGTGTCATCTATTAGCAAGCTCCTTCTCACAGAGTATCTGAGCTTCTCTTTACCGGGGACTGGAAAGGCCAAAATTTGTGTCCATTTTAATCCCTGAATATTTCCAGTAGATGACTGTGAAGCAGAATAGACTGACTCTTTTTACATTAGAGAAAGACTGACTCTTTTTACATTAGAGAAAGCTGAATAATTCAGACACCTTCTTCAGGCCTCCTCATCTCTTCACAAGACAATAAGCATCCCACATTTTTGCCTTACAACAAAACCAGCCATGCAAGACTTTATCATATTCACTAGGCTTGGTACTGACAGGAAGAAAAAGCACAGAGCCTCTTGCCATTGGATTGAAAAGAGAACTTTATTTAATTGCTGGAACATGAGTCTTGTGATGTAGCTGTGCATTTCTGGCTGCCTTGAAGGATGGGCAATGGCAGGTGCCCATGGGTACAGATATCTGCTCACACATTAGGAAGGATGTTCATGCAGCCCAAGGCTGGGGACTCAGCCGAAATGGGAAAAAATTCTGCTGCAGATTTCCTCTGTGGTTTTGGCCACATCACTATGTCTGTCTGTGACTCACTCCTCCACGTTTAAAAAGAGCAGTAAAAGCACTGCCTGCCTGCTGCTGGTGGCCACAAGAAGGAGCACATGCAGGGAGTGTCACAGGCTCCATGACCACGGTGACTAGGAATGTTAAAGTTATTCCTCACCCCACACGACTTGCCCCCAGCCCTTCAGGAAGCATTGCTGCTCTCCCACGGGATGCAGCAGTGGCTTGTTCTAAGAACAAAAGAAATCCTAAAATCATTATAGATCTTTTATCAGAGGAAGATAATTATACATCTAATATTACTGCACAACATCCCCCGCCCCAGCCATATCTAAGAAATATTTATCTTCTGTATTCTGAAAAAAAACCAGGTGGCATATTAGTATACTATGAAACTAATGCATTATTCTACTTTGTTCTATACTGACAATAAAAATTAGTGAACATACTTTACTAGAGATAAATATTTTTCAATCAGGGCACCTAAATAGTATTCAAAAGGTTTTTTTAAAACTCTCTCAAGACATCTCTAGATAGCTAATGTCAATTTTTAATCAAATTTAGTAAAATTGAGATTTGTCTGCAAACTATAAGGAAAGCACCATTCCATTAGCACTTTTAAATTATAAATGGGACACAAAGAAGAGAGGGAGATGGAGGGGGCAGAGGCAGAGGCAGAGGCAGATGCAGAGGCAGAGGCAAGCTGTCTCCAGCTCATTCCCTAGGCCACTAGCCCACTGCTAGGGAGTGGGATGCGAGGCAGAGGCATGTGAGTCTGGGTTATTGCTGCACAGAGCACAGTACTTTGTGTCTGAAGACATTTGGAGGAGGGAGAATCACAAATGTGCCTTTGCCCTGGAAGAATACCCATCACTAAACTGGCTAAATTATACCCCATCATTTCTCGCATTGCAAACCAACTAACTGATAGACCTCAAAGCCTTTTCACCAACCAGGGAGGGTCAACGTGATGTCCACTATCTCAAGAGGTTTCAAGGCAGGTGCATTCCCTGATCTGCTGCTCTCCCAGCAGCAATCCAGAAAGGAACTTAAAGTTAGTGTCTGCAAACCTCTCAGCTCTCACTGCCTGGAAGGCTGGTAAATAATGAAGATTTACACACATAAATTCTGGTTACACTGACAGAGAAAAGACTGTGTTCTGGACAGCAGTATTTGTGAACAGCATGGTGAGAACATGAACAGGCACAGCGATGGGCTGCCAGAGTGCTGCTATGACCAGTGGAAAGGCACAATCTTTGATATACAGGAATGATCCTGACAAAAGGGTGCCCTTGCTGGGTCATCCTGCATGTGTTTGTGCAAGATAATGGCCAGACCTGCATTAACTAGAAAATGTGGGCAGCTGAAAAGATGGAATTTTTTTCTGCCTGAGCAGCTCTTCAAAAGGCTCTTCCTGTTTCAAGATGTTACTGAAGTGAATTTGAAGAAGGCAGATTTTTTTTTAAGCAGTGTGTGATATGAGCCAGCAGGAGAAGCAGTCTGTGTCCTTGGAAGGATAGGGGCATGGTGACAGCTTGGGATTTTGGGTTTCTTACCAAGCAGAGCCTCAGTGGACCATGTCAATGTGCACAGTCTCTGCTGGCAGAGCAGTTTGTGCACAAGCACCTCTGGGAGCTGCCAGAAATTCAGTGTCTCATCTTCCTTCAGTATTAAGACTTCTTCTGCCTATTGAAACTGGCAGTCTCTCAAGCCACTCAGGGGTCTTTAAACTTCCCTATGATCCTTTTCTTCTTCCAGTCACCTTTATCACAGGTATCTGACTACAGATTCCCTCATAAAGTGGAATGTCTGGACCTGGGTCAAGTGATTAAACCAAAGATAAATACAGCTAAACCCATTACCTGCAGTTTCACTGCTTAGCCTGCAGCTCCAGACAAGTGAGATTAACCCTTGCCTGCCTCTACCCCACTGCTTGAGTTAATCCCTAGTTACCACCTCCTCTTCTTGCTCAAAGTTTCTGAGGTAGCATATACCACAGAAGAGGCAGAATAGTGGACTCAGACACGAAAAAAATAGAGTTCTCTCCTTGTTTTTCCATGATAACAGGAGTAGCTTTTGCTAATGAAATGGCTGCATGTAGAGTTGTGCTAATACACTTGCACAGAAAAGAAAAAACCTCAAATCTCCTAAGCACTGGGAATGGTGCAAGGAAATAATCTGTGTTTGTGTATGTGCGTGTCACTGCAAAAGAAGATGCATTGCCCTCTTTCATGTATGTGTACACTTCCCATTTCTTTTGATTCTTGTTCTTGTCAAGCTCCAAATACAGGTTTTTTTCCATTTAAATGCAGTTTCTCGTCTCCCTCCTGAGTAAGAGGGATGACTTATCTACCTGTTACATCCGCTTCTCCAGGTAGAGAGATAAATATGGGCCTAGGGAAAAAGCTTTGTCAGCTTTTGACAGAAAGATTAAATGCAAGGGGTTGCTGAACATAAGGCAGTGCCAGTGCCCAACATATGAATCTCAGTAAATGCAAATCCCTCCATTTCAGAGGCACCACCAATAGAATGAGAAATGTGTCCCACTGAACTGTGACAATCGGTCTGGTCCCAAAGGGGAGCAAAGCTCAGTCAGGCACAGCATTTCTTATTGTTGCCAGAAGTATTTGCACAGTCTCTCCTCTCTCAGCAGTTTCTCAGAAAGTCCTCCTTTCTGGGGCTAGAGAAAAACAGATTGTTGGACCAAGCTATCTCACTATATGGGGAAAAGTAGTATAAATTCAGAGAGGATTTAGGTGTTGAAAAGGGCAGGTTCAGCTTCTCCATCCAAGTTTGAATAGTATTCATGAGAAAGCATCATAACAGAAAATTTCCCCCCATGTTGGAACAGGGCTGGTAAGATTTACTCTAGGAACTGTAATGTGATAAGACCAGTCACAGCTACAGACATGTCAGCTCTGCCACTGGCTGAGCTGCTTTCCAGTGCACAGACTTACAGGGTACCAGAAATCATTTACATGTTTACACCATGTCTTGGATACTACAGAAGGGAAGAGAAATGCAGAAGTTTAACAGCCTGGCTCTGCTTTACTCATCAGGTTCTGGGTCAGCCCTCACTCAGAAACACCACACCACAACTCACTACACGGGTTGAGGCTGTACCTTCCTCTGCCACCCAGTCTGGTGCTTTGAACTGCTCAGCAGAGATGGTTCACCCTTTCACAGTTCTCTCATCACCCCTCACCCCTGCACAGGAGCCAGGTTTGAAATATACACTCTGTTGTTGATGGTGCCTCCAGCAAGCAGGCCTGTGTCCTCAGATTTGGTGATGATTTTTTCCAGCACAAGTGTGTCACTGGGCCACTGGAAGGACACAAAGAAAGGAAAAACTGAAACAAACCTCCCATGACATGTTGATCAGAGCAAGAATGTTCAGGGCTTTTGCCATGTTCACACCACCTTCAGAAGGACTGAGGCTGCTTTGAGGCTGCAAGGGACACTTTGCTGCTCAGAACATGAGAGGAAAGAAGTCGTCTTTCAGTATCACTGCCTGTGAAATTGTGCTTTCAGATACACACTTACAAAATGGAATGTGTTGTACCCCTGCAGGTACTGAGGAAGCCTGTAAATGCATACACAGTAGTGAAAGAGGAATATTTTATTTTCACACCTACTCCAAATCTGCCATTCTTTGACCCCAGCTGGTGAAAACTATTGCATGGGGGTAGCATCAGAGAGCAGCCTGCCAGCAGATCTTGAGCATTCATTTGATTCAGACCTTCTAGGTGGCTCAGAGATGCATAGAAACATGCCATTGCTGGACTTGAAGAAATAGTTTTGCCAAGAAGCCAGCAAGGCACAGTGAAGTAGGTTTCAGCTAAAGATCTTCCATGCCCCTTGCTGGAGAAACAGTGCCATGACAGAGCACTTGACAACAAAGAATGAAACCAGTACAGGGGAGAATTAAAGCCAAGTACATAATGTTTCTATATTCCCATGGATAAGGAAGTTTCCTGAAACTCATTTCCAGTAGTAAAAAGTTAAAAATAAACCATACAACTTAAGCTGCAAGATAGCACAGGCCTGATATATACTGGCACTATATATCTGATGCAATACAGTGCACATTCTCCTGTTTTTCAAACCTGAATGACCACTTCAGAGGCTGTGGTATGTGAGAAATTATAACAGATGTTCAGATGGCATAGAGGAAGATGGCACAGAAGTGACTGTGTTGTAGTATAAAGGTACTGGAAATAACTTCAAAATAATTAGCTAGTGTCAGCCCTGATAGGATGTAGTGGTCCAGTCTGGGATTTGCATTGCCACAGGCTGTTTCCATTGCTCGAGTTAGCAAGCTCCAGGCTAGCTCAGAAGCCTCCACTCAGCACCATCTGTACTGCTGTGACTGCATCATGGAGAAACCCAAACCTTCTGAGCAGCTCTTGCACAGAGCCAGTTAAAGGCAGAAGAATAGAGAACAAATTAAAAAAAGATGAGTGCAAGGTCTTGCACCTGGGAAAACCTAATCCTGGAGTGCAGCACAGGTTGAGAGCTACCTGGGGTCTGTGGAATGGGACCTGGGGGTCCTGGTGGACAGCAAGTTCAATATGGGTGAGCATTTGATGATGTGGCAGAGAAACAAACAGCATGATGGGCTGCAACAACAAGGGCATCACCAGCAGAGATAAAGAAATTGTCCTACTCTACTCAGTGCTTGCCATGCCACACCTGGAGTACTGTGTCCAGTTTTGGTTCCCACTACACATAGGAGATGTAAACAGGCTGGAGAGGGTCCAGAGAAGCATTATGAAGATGATCAAAGGACTGGGAAGCCTGCCATGTGAGGAAAGACTGAGAAAATTTGGTTTGTTCAGCCTTGAGAGTATAAGGCTTAGGGGAGAGTTTATCACCATGTTCCAGTATTTAAAAGGTGGGTACAAAAAGGATGGGAACTGCCTTTTTACAAGGAGTCACATGGTAAGGATGAGGAGTACTGGGTACAAGTTACTCCTGGGGAAGATCTGACTGGACACAATACGACAAATTTTTGACGATGCAAACAATCAGCCATTGGAATAATCTCCCCAGGAAAGTTTTGCATTCCCCAACACTGAACCATTTAAAATTTTGGGGGGACAGGGTGCTGGGCCATCTTGTCTACATCATGCTTTTGCCAAGAAAGGTTGGACCAGACAATCTTTATATGATACTATGATCCTCTGAACTTAAAAGAAGTGATTTTGGACTGCTTCAGTTATGTAGAAAAAGTTAATGCTGTATTTACATGAGCCATATGCCCATGCGGACAGTTGGAGCTTGGAGGCTGCCATCCGGAAGACTTTGAGGTTCTAGGGATTGGTAGTGCTGGGTGCACAGGGGTTTCACAGCATTACTGTGAGATTGATACTTGTATTTCCACACCCCACAGCTTCCTGCCAGTGCTCTTCTTTCCCCACTCCTTCACTCTACCTTGTTCTTTCTCTGATACAGGCTGTTCCAGTCCCAAAATACCTTCCTGACAATTCCGTCTTGTTCTGGCTTGGTTTTGATCCTGAGGGAGCTATCTTCCTTAAAAATTAGCTTTGGTATGAGAAATATGGAAAATTCCACATTTAGAGACACAACTTTACTCAGAAATCAATTTGCACTTACTGATTCATCAAAGGTAAAAGAAACAATGCTGTCCTTTGTGGGGGGTTCATGTGCATGCTGTGCTTCACATGAAGAAGGAACTCCATGGAAAGCCTTGTAAGATTCCCCTTCTTAAGCTTCTGTTCCACCTGCATAGTCTCCATGAAAGCTGATGAAATATCAGTTTCAGGAAATCTGAAGAAAATCAGTTTTGTTCAAAATATTGGAGGTTTTTAATTTTTTGGCAAACATTTAATGTGTTCCTAATGGAGCATAAAGTGAGTGGACTCATCTTCTAACACTTCATTACCTCCTTTATGCTTTGTTTATTGGTAGCGATGGCAACTGAGTGGCCTGGAGGGAATTGGCATTTAAATTTCTGTAGCAGCCCAAAACAAAATTGGTTTTAATCTAGGTCGTGTATAAATGAATGGCAAATTTTCATAGAATCATAAAAACAGAATCATAGAATGGCTTGGGTTGGAAAAGACCTTAAAGATCATCTAGTTCCAATCCCACTGCCATGGGTGGGGACATCTTCCCCCAGACCACAACAAAAACACCTTCCAACTTTCTTTTTCCTCCTACTGAAAGAGATCATTACACAAATGATATTCAGACAAGTCTGGAGGAAACTGTTGGTGGATATTTAAAATAAATACATTCTTAGCAGGAAAATCCATGGAATCTACCCCATGTTTTAAGGCATTCCTTTGCCTGAACGTTCTTACAGCTGATCAAGGAAAATCCATTTCGGTGAAATTTATTTAAGTGTTGGATCTGTTTTAATCTTCAGAGTAGAAAAGAAAAATCTAGAGATTTTACTGATTTCCTTTTCAGTTTGTATCTACTTCTATTGAAACTGTTCTTAGAAACACTTTTAACACTTTGTATTAACCCAACAGCCTTTTCTTCCATAAGCCTAAGTCGTTAATAATGGTACTAACGGACTACAGCATTCAGCTTTTGGGGAAACAAAAGCTTTCGCTGGGCAAACATATGATATTTTACCTCCACCTAAAAAATGAAACTTTGATGATAAAAAGGAAAAGGCAAAGAAAATAATTTTAAAAAACTTGAAATCTCTTATCCATGCAGTTGTACCCATGGAAACATTGTTTACAGCTCAGTGGGGCTTTTTGATGGTTTTCTCCACCTTGAACACTTCTAGTGTTCACACTTTTGGTAAAGTAATTTGTTTGCTTTGAAACTACCCTGCACCATGGTCATTGTGGTCACTTGTATTAGTTCTTTTATTGTTTGTATTAATGGAAGATGTTGAGACTGTAAGATTACAGGAACAACAGCAAAACAACAGAAAAAAAGGGTAGCCAGCCACTGAGCAGCCACAATTAGCTTTACAGTCATGACATTTAAAGTAATAATAAAAAGGTGGCTGCCTTTTATTTACTTCTAGCTAAAGTATCTTCAAATATTTTGTCGAGAAGCTCAGGCTTTCTGCAGCCTCTTAGCCAGAGGAAAAGAAAGCACTAATTTTAAAATGAAAGCCGAGAAACCCATGTAATCAGAGACTTTAAAGAAAATACCAAGTGTCATGAGAGTAGGCAACACTGTAGTTCCCTACCACTGTTTTTCTTCAGATTCTGCTTTTGATGCAAAATTTAAGGCTCTTTTCCACTTACCTTCTTCAATACTGTGGTTAAGTGCAGTATGTTGCCCATTAAGTGAATGCTCTTTTTACAAAGCAATTTGATTATCTTCAATTATGCTATTATCAACATCTGAGATTAGAGAAAAAAATACAAAACCAAGGGTTTGCAATTGTGTTCAGTTTTCTTCTTACAGACCACAAGGTCTGGACAGTCATTTTACATTTTGTTTATTATTAGCTCCCAGTCACAATCATTTTCAGACTCCGATGCATTAGAACAACATTAAATGGTTTGGACTGCAACAGAACAAGCAACAAGTTACTTGGTATAAAAATCTTTTATTTTTTTCCCTCTAGGACTTCAAAACCATATGGAAGTATTCATTTGATGTAGATTAATGTAGTTATTCAATTAAAATTTTGATTCAGAATTCAATTTGATCTACATGTCTCTAATTCAGAAGAGAGAATCCTGAGATTTATAGATCATGTTCTCATGATGTAGTGCCCATGACAGTATGTCAGCACAGCAGTGAATGGCAGAGGCTACACCTTTGAAAATCTGCTGGAACTATTTGCTTCGGAGCTCTCTGCTCTGGTCATGTATTTGTGTCGACTTGTTGACTTATTTTACCAAATAGCCTGCTAAGGATAACATCAACTAGCAGGGAACTGTTGCACATACTGTCTGTAACATACCCTGTTAGTGTTTCTGGAAGAGCAGCACTTCTGCCCTCCCGATAAAATGCAATAGTAATAAATGATGTGTGCAGGAGGCATTCCATATGGTTGTCTTAAAGTCGAACTGGAAGAGCTGCCTGACGAGGACCATCCTGTCAAAATGCAGCAAGCATCATGAAAGCCTAGCCCAGCCTTCCCTAGAGCAGCAGGGAATAGCTACAGCTCCCTCATAAGAAAAGCAGGTAGAGAGTCAACATGCAGAGTCAGACTCAACTGCAAAACTTGAGCTGAAGTGACAAAAGCCTCTCTCAAATTTTGTCCCCTCCTCAGGAGCTCTGCCTCCAGGTACTACAATAGACAAACAACTGGTAATGAACAGACTTTCTCAGAAGTATTTACGTGCAACCTGTTCGGTATCATACCAGAAAGTTCAATATAAAATGACTGATGATAGAATTCACAGGTGACATCAAGATTAGCAAATGAGAGAAGAAAAGGTGTTATGCTATCTGATCTGAGAGTGCTTGATGTCAGAAACAGGGGCCATTCCCAGAAAGGGATTTTGTGGGTAGAGCCGTGTATGGCATTGCGAGCACAGGCCATTCCCAAGGAGTGATGGAACACCCTCTGGGTAACAGCAGCTCTGGAAAGTGTAAAAGGACAGTTTCATGAGGAACTTGTAGTGTCATGACACAACAACATACTATGGTTATACTGAAAGCATAGCTGTAAAGATATTTGTATATAAATACATCTGTGTATTTTTGGTTAAGTGGATCCTATATTGCCAGGGGCAGTTCAGACAACCATGTTTTAAAAGGGATGTTGAAAAACTGAGCAGGGTTCACAGAAAAAAACAGGAGAACAATATAAGGATTGGTAAAATTATCTTTCATTGAGAGATATAGAGACGAATTCGTTAAAATACTCAGAAAGAAATATTTTGAATTGACTAGATGACAGCATAGATAATATCTTCCCAGGAAAAAAATACCAAGAATGTATCTCAACATAAAGAAAAGCATAAAAAGAACCAGTGGCTAGCAAGTGGATGCTGCCAAATTCATACAGAGAATCCAAGCCCATGTTTATAATAAGGAGAGTGAGGACAATGGTAAAAAATTTTTTGTCTCTTGATTTCTGCGGATCAGAACCCAGTGTCTTTCTTTAAGACAGCTTTAGAGTTAAGCACAAATTATTTGGCTCAAGACAGGGTAGCTGCTTGTGATATACAGAAGTGCGCATTCCTATGGACTGCCAAAACATGTGATGGATGCCTAGAAACAAACCACTGAGTTTTGAAGTGCTTGTGAGCAGAGACATTCCTTGCTTTCCAGTCTTCGGGCCAACTAGAGAGAGACCATTTCATATAGAAAAGCAGTTCTGGTTTTTCATTAAAAACATACCAGTGCAAGTTCTCAGATCCTAGTATTTGAAAAAGGCTTTGTATGTGTCTCCTCTAGTCTAAAAGATTTCAGGACTGGTCTTGGGCAAATGATTTAATTTCTCCATTTCTGGCTACAGTTTGATTGCTTATTCCTGCTACCATCCCTGCAGCCCCAGGCATGGGCATTGACCTGGGTAAAAGGCAGTCCACATGCATGGAACAATACTACGATAACTAAGCAACTTTCTTGGGTTTTTGGTGGATTATTTTTAACCCAGTTTAGCTTACTTCTCAAGCTCAGGGTCTGTAAACAACCTTGTCAGCACAGACAAAGCTGGGCTACCATGGCAGCACCCACTTGCCACAGAGCAGGAAATCCTAAAAACAGCACTGCCTAGGAGGTGCAGATGCCAAGGTTGATTCCCCAGCTCATTGATGCCAAGGGAAAGGTCTGGTGTCCAGCCCAGAGGGTGTAGCCTCAGGGATGTGACTGCTGGAGTAGCTCTACATACCTGCTGCATTACGATATCTCTATCATCAGACCATACCCTCAATTCCCTGTACAGCTCTACAGGATTCCCAGGAAGGACTCTGTATGCTACTCCAAACCCCAGGCAGGATCATCCCTCCCTCCCCACTGTCCCTAACAGTGCCTTTTCCTGCTCTCCTGTTAGCACCAGAGCTGCTGTGGCCATAGGGTGAGCACCCTCATCCCTTGACGCAGTGGCACAACTGCCAAGCCTGGACGAAGAGAGTAAAAGGTAGAATGTTGCACTCAGAAGGTTCTTACTTACTGGTTGAACTCAGCAATATTCATCTGCCTCTCTGGAGAATGGTTCATTAGACTTAATGCAGTGAAACTCATAACTTCAAGGAGAGCACTGCGTTGCTAAAGGACTCATAGTCTTCTAGCAGTAACAGTGGAACACTTGTATAGCATGATGAGGAAAACCACCCAGCACTGCTGGGTGAAGGTCATCACTGATTCTATTGTACAGCAGAAATAAAAACACAAGCTGCAGCTCTGCACAGTTACGTGCTCTTCAAAGAGCTCTTCCCCCACACCTCATTCAGAGCCTGTCCCACCCTGCTACAGTATTTGTAACTATGGGCTTCTGGCCGAGTTTCCTTCTCAGTCATGCAATTTCCTTTTCTTTTGTGAGCCATTTTCAGATTTTCAAAGGGAAAAGTTTGTATTCTGCTTCACTATCCAACAACCTACCCATGTGGAAGAGAAATGTCCCTGATTTTGGTGTGGCTTATTACCAGAGTTTTTAATGCTAAAAGATGTTTAACAGCTAATGACACACTGAGTGAGAGCATCAGCACTGTGGTCCTGCAAATAAGGATCTTTTCCGTGTGCAGGAGAAATGTCTGGGTAACAGCAGTCGGATTTTCCTTTCTTCTTACAACTGAGCGACCTTTCCTGGAGGAAGATGAAGTTTGGCCCCAAGTAACTAGTTTCTTGGAGCTTGGGAAGCAGATGCCAGCCTGTTGGTGTTAATGTGGTTATACAGGATGCTGACAGTGTTAAACAAGAGTACTCAGTAAGGACAAGGCTGCTGTGTGCTACAGCTTGCAGAAGAACCCAAACGCTTTTCTACCTTTCCTTAGGCACCCTGTTGAACACAGCCAGGCATCCCCCACCACATCACCTCCAGCACAGGTCTTGACTTCCACCCTCTTTACAATGTTGTTTGTGAGCCACTAGATGTTTTTAGGGACTGGCAAACTCATTCCACAAAATACTTCCAGACTATTCTGGTGCAGGGGTCAGATTTTGCATCCGACAAATGCACCTGCCAACTCCCAGCACTCAGAGCTCTGAAGACCATTTAAGTGTGGTTTTTTACCAGCTTGATTTAGTTTATCCAGTTTTGCAAGCATTATTTTTTATACCATTGGATAAAAACTCTGTGGCAGTAGAAGAACTTTTTGCCTCTGCAAGAGGCTATCCAGAATTTCATGGAGGAGCAGATTAGATAGTATAATACTGGGCAGTCAACACCCAATTACTTCATTCTGAACTGATGTTGTCATTTGCAAAGTTTTATTCTGAGAGCCTGTCAGAGGAGAATTTCTGTGGGTGGTGGAGTGGGGGCTGAATGCACTCATTAAAAAAAAAAACAATCCTGTGTCTTCTTAATAAGTGAGGAGGCAGTTTGTTGAGGAAGGGAAGCCTTTTCAAGCCCCAAAGGTATCATTTTTCATAGAGAGTACAAATTTGCACTGTCTTCATTCCATAATTAGTTTCTAGACAGAAAAGATGCAAAATCTCCATGGCAATTTTATCTCCTCCTCCTATTTTATTACCTCAAAGGTGGTGGATTGACTTTGGCTGGACACCAGGTGTCCACAAGAGCCCCTCTATCACTCCTCTCATCAACCAGACAGTGAAGAGAAAAGACAACTGCTGAAAGCTCATGGGTTGAGAAAAGACAGGGAAAGATGACTCACCAATTACCCTCATGGGCAAAACTGACCCAACTTGGGTAAATTAGCTTATTACCAATCAAATCACAGAAGAGTAATGAGAAATAAAAACCAAATATTAAAACACCTTCCCCCACCCCTCCGTTCTTCCTGGGCTGAATTTTACTCCTGAGTTCTCTAACTCCTCCCCGGCCAAGCAGTACAGGGGGACAGGGAACAGGGGTTGTGGTCAGTTCATCACACATTTTCTCTTTTGCTCCTTCCTCCTTAGTGGGAGGACTCCTCACCTTCTTCCCCTGCTGGAGTCGGCTGGAGTTGGCTTTGTCGGACATAGGAGAAGCTTCTGGTAGCTTCTCACAGAAGACACCCCTGTATCCTCCCCACTACCCAAACCTTGCCACACAAACCCAACACATCTAACTATTAAACAGATAAAGGCAACTGGCACACATTAAGACAAGGCAACTCCCTCTCAATAAACTAGCATGCCTGTGCTTGCAAGAAGACATAATAGTTGTTATTTATATTGTACTTACATATTTAATTTTCTTTATAAATAAAAGCTTTATGCCTCCCTTTGAGCCTCCCCTTGCAGCCTTTGACTACAATAGCTACAACAAAACTATTACTCCAAATTAGCCTGGCATTCAGTGTGCATTTGTATTACGTCCATGATTTTTATTGGTTTTTTAATTATTTTTTTTTTCTCTCAGTTCATTAATCAATCATATTTACAAACTCATTGTTGCACTTACTGCCAGTTGAGCATTCTCACACATTTCAGCACACAGACAGAAACTGCAAACTAGGGCAGCTCTGTTAGGATCTCTAATATTTCTGAAGAGTCTGAAGGTGCTGACAGCTTATGGTCTTTCCAAGGCAAGTGCAAGTGCCTCAAAGTCCATCTATCTGCAGTTACTGGAAGGGGTAAAATTACACAGCACGCTTTTCCTCTGAGAAGGAATCCTCTCCCCAGAGGTTAGAAATGGGGAACAAAAAGCAAACTACAGCTGGAGATCTGATTACTGATACTCATTTCAACTTCGAAATAATCATCTGTGCCACACTGGCTGCTTTTGTAAAGTGAGCTTGTTTTGAACCTGAGCTGATTACCTTCCTTGTGGTTTTGCCAGATCATTTAATTTAAAGTGATGCATCAAGACCTAAGCCTGAAGTTCTGCCACCCCACAATGCTCAGTGAGAGCAGCGGACGCAGCTCAAGGCTGGCAGAAGGAGGCCTCTATTTTGCTTGGGCTATAAGCTTTTTTACTTTTTGTCCTCACTCGATTTTTCTCTTCTCTACAACAACCTTGCAAAATAGGCACTACAGGGTGGTGTGTATTAAGAAAGAATTTATTTCTCAGGACTGCAGAAAATGGTGTTTCTCAGGGCTAGAGAAAAAGGGAAGTAGTTCCAAGGATCCAAGCCGGCACATTGTCATCACAGCCTTGTTCGCATACAAGTCCATTGTCAACCGAAGGAACTGGAAAATTATGGCCATTTATCCATCCTTCTCTTTACCCCTCGTTGTGCCTCTTTTGGCAAAGCAGCTGAAGAGTTTGCATTGTTTCAAATTTAATGGTTGCAGATGGTTTTATTTAGAATTTGTTTTATTGGTGAGACATGCTTCCTCTGTTTATTAAATTGCGCCTACTTTTTGTCATCCCTCATGTTGCCCTCAATTTCTGCACAGAGCCCGAGGGTAGGGTTTGTTGTTACTGTTGCTCTTGGGTGGGTTACTTTTTTGGGGGGTAATTTGAAATCCGATCGAGCTCCGAGCGCCAGGGAAACACCGCGTCTTCCCATTCACTGTCTTCCCGCAGCAGAGCATGAGGCTCCGCACGGGCGGGCAGAGGCGCGGGGTGCCGCCGGTGCGACAGGCGCCCGCCCCGGGGCAACTCCGCCCCCGGCCCCGGCCGGCGGGGGAGCCCCGGGGCACGGCGGCGGGCGGGGGTCACGCCTGGCTGCCGTGCCCCGGAGGCGGGCGGCCCCGAGGGCGCGGGCGGGCGGCCGGGTTCCCCTCCGCGGGGCGCCGCGGCGGCTGCCGGGCGGCGGCAGGTGGTGGCCGCGGCAGCGCCCGGGGGAGCCCGGTGGGGGGGAGCCCGGCGGCTCCACCGGGACGGGCCCCCTCGGCCGGCGGCTCCCCCCGCGCGGTGCCCGCGGGCCGTCCGGGCGGCTCTCGTCCCGCAGAGCCCCCCGACAGCCCCCGGGCGGCCGCGGACGCTGATCGCCGGCGGCTCCCCGCGGAACTGGCAGGCTCCGGAGCAGGAGGTGGGAACCGCGGGCGGTTTGGGCTTGCTCGGCTTCTTCTGCGTTTGTTTTTCGGTGGTTTCCCTCCCTCCCCCCTTCCCCCCGCTTTGTGCGGCTTTTGGGGTTTGTTTTTTATTATTTTTTCCCCTCTTCTTTTCCCACCGCGGGTATTTGGAAGGAAAGCGGGAATGCTGCGGCCCCGGGAGAGGCTCGGCGGGCCGGGCCGGGCCGGGCCGGGCCGGGCGGGCCGGCGGCGCCTCCCCCCGGTTCGGGGGTCCCCGGGCTCGGCCCCCGAACGCCCCTCTCTTCCGTTCTCCATGTCATTTCCTGTGCTAATAAGATGGTGGTCACGGCCGGGAGGGAGGGAGCCGCCGCTGCCGCCTCCGCCGAGCCCGGCCCGGCCCCGGGACCCGTCCTCGCCTGGGACTAGCCGGCGGGGCCGGCGGGGTGGGAGGGCGCAGCCAGCCGGGCTCCTCCCGCCCCTCCCGGGCGGAGCGGACCCCCCGACGCCGAGGCGGGCTCCCCGCGCCCGCAGTGCCGAGGTGAGTCAGCCTCGCTGGTAGCCAAGGTGGCCACGAAAATGGCTGCGGAGCGCGGGGGGGGAACCCGTCCCAGCCCGGGGGGGGAGGTCCGGCCGAGGGGTGCCCGCAGCGGGCGGGGTGGCGGCGGAGACCCGCGGGCACAAGTATCGCTCCCCCCTCCCCGCCCGCCCCGCTTTTCCCCCCCTCGGGGCGGGCGGCGCGGGGCCCGGCCCGTCCCCGCCGCTCCCGCCGCGCCGCTCCCGCCCGCGCCGCGGCTGCGCCCGCCCGGCCCCCCCGCCCCGCCCGCGGCCGCCAGCGGGGCCGGGACTGACGCGGACGGCGGCCAATGGGCGGCGGGGGCGGGCGGGCGCGCGCCACATTGGAACGCGGGGGCGGGGCGGCGCGGGGCGCTCCCGGGGCGGCGGCGGCACGGGCAGCCCCGGGACACGGGCAGCCCCGGGACACGGGCACCCGGTGGGACACGGGCAGCCCCGGGACACGGGCACCCGGTGGGACACGGGCACCCGGTGGGACACGGGCACCCGGTGGGACACGGGCACCCCCGGGACACGGGCACTCCCGGACACGGGCACCCCCGGGACACGGGCACTCCCGGACACGGGCACCCCCGGGACACGGGCACTCCTGGGGACACGGGCACCCCCGGGACACGGGCACCGCGCCCGTAGCATTGTCCGCGCCCCGTGCACAGCGCCAGGGCAGAGCTGCCCTTGCGCCACTCAGACGGGATTCTCTTTTAACTTGTGTAGAAAAACTCCAGATGGGTATTCTTGGGACTTTCTCCCAGTGTAGGTCTGGGGTTTGTTTTTTAAAGTTATAAAATTTCTCAAGTTCCTTTGCAAATGGTCCTGTATCACTTGTCCTATTTCAGAGGAAAATGGAAGATGCCTCCAGAGTCCCCTTTTAGAGTCCTGGGAAAAAAAAACTGGCCTGTGGGCAAAACTGTTGGCTCAGTGTTGCTTCCTCTTTTTCCTGTGATTAATGCCTCTCATTAATGGGAGGAGAACTGGCAGAACCAGCTTAAAAAAAAATAGAAACCTAACCGTAAGATAGGATTGTTTTCCAGCACAGCAGGTGTGTGCAGCGGTTTGTTGAGCAGCAAAGGAGCCCCAGCCCCAAATATCCAGCAGCTCCTTGGATCCAGTCCTGCCAGCAAGGCTTAACTCCCTGTGAGTCTGGTGGAGCACAGTCTTGCTGCCTGGGTTGGGCTTCACGTCCCCTAAATTTCCGTTTGTCAAATCACCAAGATTATGAGCAGTGAAAGTGGAAAGGGAAATGAGTCTCCTGACTTTCTAATGAATTGTGTATAAACTCCACAACAGGCAAACGCGCCTGATGAGGGTGGCGTGCTTTTGCTTTTCAAGTGCAAGCTGCAATTAGAAGCAAAAGTATTAAGATGCTGGATGTTTGCTTCTTGCAAGGGGTGCTTGGACCAAAGGTGCTCCTGCTTTAGAAGGAATAGTTTAGCGCAGGGATGAGTGATGTGGAGCTCTTGAATCACATGCAGCCTGCAAAGAGTTCAAGTGTCAGGTCTGTTGGTGTGGCCAAGAACTGTGTTAGCAAAAGAAGGGGTGGCTGCTGGAGCCACTCACCAGGCAGGATTTGAGGTAGCCATGGGAGATGCTGAAGTTTGCCCTGGCTCTTGGCTAGATGCTGAATTGACCAATCTCACTGCAGCGTGGAGTAGCAGGACCAGGGGAAGTTGTTGTTCCCTCCTGCCCAGGAGTCATGTCAAAAGCTGCTGTACCTTCAAGCTGTTTGTGGGGCATGAAGGAGGTCCTGAGGCTCCTGACTCAGTGCTGGCTTTGGTGCGGACCTCTCTTGTTTTGGGTTACTGGCCTGTTGTTCCTCTAGCGTCTTTGTGGACCATGCATGAAGCATGGTGCTTTCTGGAGCAGTTCTCATTGTGGGGGATTCTCATTGTGAGCCTTATTTGTCACTGATAGCAGTCAGTTGCACTTTTTTAACAATTAAAGGGAAGGATTATTGTGAGGGTAATACCTGATTTTAAATAATGAGGGGCAAAAGCAAGGACTTACCTGAAATCTGCTTTTTTTATGAACTGATGCAAGGTCCATCTTACTGGAATGGGAGGGGGGCAGGTTGTTGCATGTATTCCTTGCTGGAAAGTGATGGAACTGCTTGAAATTGGTAGAAGCAGTGTAAAGGTTGTGAACACTGCAAGAGGAGTCTGAAGCGGGAGGGCTTCTGTACTGCAGCAGGCTGGCTTTGCATTGGGGGGATGCAGGCATTGTGGTGAGTGGAAGTTGACACCCTGAGTCAGGAATCAAAGTGTGTATATTGAGGAGAAATGCAACCAGCCCAGGCAGGAGAGGTCTTTGGTCTTTTTATAGAGAGTACCATGTACACTTTATCCTTCTATGTTTTTTATTATTCTTTTTTCCTTTCATAACTCCTTTCTCATGCTGGTTAATTCCCAAGCGGAGTTGTGGGGTTTTAAGCTTTTCTTTCCCCATGTCCATTTATGCAAGAGAAGTATGTGCTTTTACCTAGCTCTTTATTCTTAAAGTTTCTGTTAGCAGGGCCCATCTCTTGCTGGTTCATCTGTAAGAGCTGCTAAACCATTTCCAGAGTTCTTTAAATGCTGCCTAATTTTTGTGACATTTTGGAGTAGCATATTTCAAATAATTATTGCCAATCCAGTTTTGTCGCACATATGTGAAAATTTGCACAGAGAAACTAAATGTAGTCCCAAAGACAAAATGTTTTGGACTTGTTTTTTGTTTGATAATTAAATAATAATATTGTAGGTTAACAGGGAGACCTTCAGAAGGAAGAAATAAGCTGCTAAAACTTGAAATGTAGATACAAAACTGGGTAGCAGTGAGAAGTAATGGCTGTTGTTCCCAGTAGAGCAAGCACAGGTGGGAACTTCTGATGTCTCCTTTGCATGTGGGAACATGTGTGTCTGAGACCCATGGCTTTCCTAAGTAAAGCCAAAACAAGCAAACATCACTTTTATTTCCCAGTTTGCACTGCAGCTTTCTGGCATTGTAAGAAATCTGGAGTCACCTGGATGCTCATCAGGATTTGCTTGATGTATCTTCTTGCATTAGTGCTGAATTGTCTGTTCTGTACCCTTCAGACCGTGGGGCTGAGAGCTGCTAGAGGCACAGACACAGCCAGTGAAGTGGAGCCAGCACGTGCAATATCCACTGGCACTGAGGAAGTGGCAGAATTCCTGCTGGCCTGCAACTGGGCAGCCCTGCTGTGAGATGTTGGCTTTGCTGCTTCATGCTTTGCCCCTTGTCATGCTCGTGGCGTTTCTCATTTTGAGTGTGTCTGCACAACGCTCCTGCCTGAGACTCTCTTGTAGTGGGTGAAGTTTCTTGGACCAGAGCTCTTGTGCAGTTGTAGGCAGTTTTAGTTCCTCCTCTAGCACTGACCCCTCTGTAGCAGTGGAGTAAAGAAAGGTTTAATTTCACAGGGTTTTCTGTTTCCCTGTGACCTCTTCTCTGCTACAAAAGCTGTTCTTAAATAAAGCCTCTAGAGCAATGTTCCTTCTAAAGCTACATAGTAAAATGTGGCTTTTCAGGAATTCCTGCTAGTTAAACTTGTCTGTGCAAGTGGATTCCAGTAGCAAGTCCAACCACCCTAAGAAAAGCAGAGGACAAGGTGAGAGGTTTGTGTTGCCCTGTATAGCACCTTTGGAAAGAAGATGAGGGAAAAGTGCTTTGGAAAGGGAAGAATTTTGCAGGTACAAGAGGCCAAAGAGCAATGGAAAACAGAGCAGTCCTGTGACATCTTTGAAAGGTGGGAGCAGCCAAGGAGGAGAAGAAACCTGGTGAAGAGGGCAACGCAAGTATCTCATGTTAGAGAATTTTTTCTTAATAATGCCCACCACATGAGGGGCAGTACTGATAGAAGAGACTGTAAGAATTGAGAGCAAAAAAGCAGGGATGAAGGAGTAAATTTTGACTTGGCAACTAGAATCACATTTTCCATGTGTTTTTTTAGAAGTCTGGTCACTGTCCTCAGCACGTAGGCTTTGGACTTCAGCATGAGTCAGTGAAGATGGTACTAGTTAAGACATTTTTCCTTCTTCCATCCCAAGCTCTTCACATAAGTGCAAGAACATACATTTCTGCAGAGAGACAGTCAAGCAATTAAAAATATTGACACTTAAAGCTTTGCTGTTTTGTATCTTGGTCATTGCTCGATTTGTGCGGCAGGATAGTTTGTATCCTTCAGAGCTGCTGCTCAAAGGCTGCTTCCCTCTGCAAGGCTGGGAGGCAGTACTCTGGCAGTGCTTAGGCTCAGAGCAGTTTCTCTGCAGTCAGACGGTAAAAGCATTATACATATAATTTAAGGTTTAAGCTGCAGAAACTGGCAGCCTCCAGCAGTCAGTCAGTAATGCATACTGCAGAACTGTTTCAGTGCACTCTCTTGCTCATGGACAGCCATCAGTAAGGGGCCCATCAGAAGGGTCTGTCATAAGCCAAGTTGTCCAATTTGAATGTGCTCTGATAAATAGCTTCCTTTCTCTGCCCCCTTTCTTCTCTTTTCCTTAGGCTTTGGCTTTTCAGCAAGGCTAGTTTTCCTTCGCTTGTAGTGACTTGTCCCATGGGAGGGACTGCTGTTCTAAAGTCTTGGCATCAAGCCCCTACTGGGGCTGCTGCTCCCAGCACTCACCTTGCTGCCTGTGCTGCTGTCAGCTGGGGCTGGCTTCTGCCCGTGGAGGCCTGGCTGTAGGTACTGGGGGACACGTCTAAGGACAGAGTGGTAAAAGTTCATGGGAGGTGATGTAGGGGATTATCTCATGCAGCAGCTCTAGGGTTGCTGTAATTAGCTTCCATGAGAGCCAGCAGTGTTCCTGCCTTGTACAGTGGGGAGCTGAGGCACTGAGCATCCTGTGCTGGTCCCCAAGCCAGATCATCCCTGCGGGCTGCAGAGCATTGGCTCCAGGCTCCTGACCATAGATCAGGGCATCTGGGGCTCACAGCTCCAATGGTGCCTCACTAACACCTTTTCAGAGTGTTTCAGAGTGTTAAAGGCTGGTAATTTGAGCTGATATTGGTCAGGGCCATCAGTTATTTGCAGGCTGATAATCACTATGAAATATTTTCCAGGAGATTCTTTTTTTTAGTACAATGAAGCTTTATTTTGAAGATGTATTGTATAAACTACATCATAATATGCTGGGTGGAGTTTGTGGTCCTTCAGCTGCAGACTCAAGCTAGGTTCATAGCATCTTCCTTGAAAAATGTCCTAAGTTTGACTGGAATTGTCTTTCCACTGCCAGCATGTTCCTCTTTACACCTT
Source organism: Entomyzon cyanotis (assembly GCA_024500445.1). Lineage (NCBI taxonomy): Eukaryota > Metazoa > Chordata > Aves > Passeriformes > Meliphagidae > Entomyzon > Entomyzon cyanotis. Next base: position 40,028,704 of record JAKEPQ010001030.1, on the reverse strand, counting down.
TCATTTGTATAAGCCTTGACTTCCTTATGTCTGTGTATATCAAGGGGGTTTGCTGTTGTTCATATTTTTTAAATTGCTTTTCTCCTGATGCTGCTGGAGTACTTCATGTGTTCTGTGGCTTTATTTGAATTTGAGACCTCTTCCTTGGAAATGCTAATGGAAATGCTAAATATGCCACAGTTTGCAGGGTCCAGTCCTTTTATCAATTCAGGGGAAATTAATGAAAACAATTGGAAACTGACTGAAGGAAAAACCAATACTGACGACACAGGAACATACTTTTATGAACAATAAAATGTGCTCTATAGTTGTCATGTTTCAGACCTAGGCTTGCCGATTATCTTTTCTGACATCAAATTAGTTCAATCAGCTTTTGAAGAATAGAAGCTGTTAAATTACTGATTTTCTCTTTCCTTTATGATACAAAAGAGAACATTCTTATGTATGGTATGTTTGTAAGTCACTTTGTTCCTTGAAAATTCTACCTCAAGTAGTGAAGGTCTGCTCTGTGGATGTAGAGGTACCTGACCCTTCGCACAAAGTCCCACTAACTAATGCTTCATTGCTGTTGCAAAGGTGGTACCTCCAGAGCAATGGATCCACTGATTGCATCTTCTGGATGTGCTGAGCGCTAGCACCAACTAAATCAGATGCTAGGATATCCTGTCTAGGTCTAATGGAGTTAACTGGTGATTGGCTGGGTGGATTGGATCTTTTTAACCAAGTCTGATTGCTAGTCAGGTGTTGAGATGTTGCTTTTGAATTCTTCCAGGATAGTTGGTGTACATTTGTAGTCCCTCAGTGACTTGTATACGTGAAGTCACTCTTGACATGCTCCCTCTGCTTTTTGGACTGGAATTGAATGAGTTCTTGGGCTCTTTCCATGTTTCTGCTAATCAGTATTTTTAAAATGTACATAGTGTAAAGGACCAGGTATTTCTGTGCAACCCAATACCTTTATGTAGAATATGCACTTGAGCTTGCATGTATGGACCAGAAGTGTTTGGCCCTTGCTGGAAATTTTTCTCTAGTTAGCTCTGTTAGGATATACAGGGTCTGAACACCCCTGTCTCTCTGTATGGAAGGGAATGTGCAGATCAAATTGTGGTGGTGGTGAATTAAGCACACGGATATCTGGTTTCTTGGCAGATCCAACACTGGGAGTATCTGGACTGCTGCCTGCTCCAAGGAAAAGGGGGTCGGTGTGACCCATGCTCAACCACTACTCGTCCAAGCCATGTAACATGAGTCCCTAACCTGTAGACAGATTTACCAGCTCTGAATAATGTCTGTTGTGCTGTGAGATCTTATCTTTCTAATGGCCTGCAAGAGGGTACAAATGAGGAGAAATAAATACTGCTTTTGCTTTTGCTTCCTCTGCATTTTGTGGAACAGTTGATGTGTTCTCATTTTCCCTGCTGTGTTTGTCAGTGCTTTTAAAGGATGGAGCTAGTTTGTCAGAATTTTGGGAACAAGTGAAAGTAAGATGTGCTCCTACCTTCTCATTTTCTCCCAAATACTCTTCTCTTTTTGCTGAGCAAGTAAAAAGAAAGGAGTTGCCTGCCATGTCCGCAAGTCCAAGTAGAGTGAAACCACTGTAACAAGCATAGAGGAACTGTCCTGTAACATCCTTCCACAGAAACAGGCACCAGCTGGATAAATGTTGCCAAAGCAGGATTTTTGCATTATTTTACATCTGTACCCATAGGTCCCATTGGAATGGGGATTCCCCTGCACCTGAGACTGCCTGCCTGGAGGTGTTGGTGCTCCAGAGGATTTACAATTTTACATTTGATTCCTAAAGCTTTTGAGTTGGGTGGCAGGAAGGGGAATTGCTGAATAACTGGGTACCTACTGGAAGTCCAGAGATCTCTTGGAGGAGTGGAAGTTTCTCATCTGCCTTTGGGATAAACAGCTTTGGGTTGTGATCTGTAAATAATATGGTCTGCTCAAGAAACTTTCTGTCATGTGGCTGTATCAAGGGTGAAATTGTGTTTTGTGATTCCTGATAGAATTCAGCAGCAGTCTTACAAAAAATCACTGGTGTACGTGAAGGCAGACCATCACTTGGTTGTTGCTGTTGAGTGTGTTGTTTGCTTTGTGTAGGAAAACTCTGGCAAAATGCACTGAGTTTTCTAACAGTGGGGCAGTTTGATTTTAGTGCATAGCTTGGCCATGGCCTACAGATGTCTGTGCAAGCCTGTCTGTCCAGGTCAGTCTTCTGACACCACTAAACATTCACCAGTGGAAGAAAAAGCATACTGCAGGTGAACTTCCTTTTAAAAGAAAGGAAAAGCGAAAAGCTGGAACTTCTGGAAGACTGCTGAGTGAAATGCTGTCTTGTTAGAAGATGGATGTGCTTTCAGAGGGGCTAATTTTGACACTAAGGAAATATATGTGGAGCTGATTGCTGGCCAGGTGCCGGTCACTGAAGGGCACCGGAGGCTGAAATGCCAGGCAGTGCTGGTAGTGTTGGCACTTCAGCCCATGATGGTTGCGTTGCATGAATTATCTCTCTGCCTTCCAGCTAATTTTATCCTGTTGATTTTTCATGAATCATTTCCCATCTCTGTGGGTTAGAAATTAAAGTGGAAGTTTGCTAGCCAGAATAGCCACATCTGCTATTTAGAAACTAGTGTCTGGGGTTTGCTTCCTGCCCACCCCCATGCCTCCTCTTCCCTTTCCCTTTTTACCTCCATCATTGTTCAAATACATGAATCACTAGTGTTGCTCACCCACAAAAATTTTTCGGCTGACCAGCCTGCACAGGTGCAGGGGTCTTCTGGGTGCATGTGAGCCCTCTGTGGGCAGTGGAGGTGGAAGGCAGGTGCTCAGTGCTATGTGTCAGGGTTCCAGGTGCACAGCAAAGCTGGCAGGACCTGACCAGGGCATCTTGAATTTCCTGCATGTGCCTTATAAAACATTAATGGCACTCCAGTGTCTTTTCCCTCTCCCAGCACAGCAGAAGAGCAGGAGTGTGACAGTGGCCCAGCCTGTTGTGTGCCAACCAAACACTTCCTCACTCAGCATTTTTGTCTGCGCCTGAATGAGAGTAAAAGGTCATTTGGGCAGTAAAGTCACATCTCTGCTTCCTTTGTTGAGCTATGTGCCTTTCATTGCCATTGAGGCTGACGTCTGGGCCAGCAGGAAGGAAAGGATAAGTTCAATATGCAGAAGTTGAGTATTACAAGTAGGCAACCAAGGACCTACACAGGAGTTGTATAGCATGGGGTCTGTGGGTAAGCAGAGTTTTGTTGGCAGCTGTGCTAAGGAGAAAAGCACATTCCCTTGGAATATAGTGAGCTGTAGATGAATGAAAGGAGGTCTCCAGCTTGTTCATGTTCGCTTTTAATCAGTCTTGGTGGATTACAGCAAATGCAGGAGACTGAATCAGTGATTGTGTTGGGACAGTTTTGAAAATGGCCAAGGAGATGGTCTAGGAAAATACAGGCTGGGTAGCATGGTACCAATCCTGGGTAAATATAAAGTTATTTATGCCTGGAAATTGGTGTCATAGAAAGTATCTTGTACTTCTTAAAAAGGTCTGATTTTGTTCTTTGAGAAGCTTACCATTGGTTTAAAGAGAGATCTGTAGATGTGATATATTTACATATAAAAGGCAGTTAACTCAGTGCATGAGAACCCAATTAATATTCAATGCCAGAGAATATCAATAAAATATAAGTGGCTTAGGAAGTGAAGGTAGTGATTGACGCTGGATTGATCCAGCATCCAATAAATAAACTGAAGTGGCAGTATAAACAGTAAGGAGGATGAAGGATACTCTAAGCAAAAGGACAGTACTAGCACACTAATAAATCAACTGTTTGAGGATTAACTTTGAGATGAATGTAGAAAATAGCTTTTCAGCATCAAAAGATCATGGTTCTGGCATTACCACCTTAGACAAGGGGAGCAAATAATCCAGCTATTTTAAGCTAGAGCTTGATCATTTTACAGAAGAGTCTCTGCAACGTGATATGTGGAGGCTGTGTTTTCAAAGAAGTAGACTTGATGACCCTTCCCTTCAGATAAGGGGAAGGGAGAAGCTAGTTCTGCCTGACGCTTATTCAGTGATGCAGAAGAAGACATGACTCATCACTGGCAAAATGTGTAGATGATACATGTTTAGTAAATTGTAGCTGTTGATAGGGGCAGGACGGTGTAAGGCAGTTTGTTTGGTAAATGAGGTTATTGAAACCAAATTATTTTCATGCAGACAAGTGGAGATTTATGAACCTGGAAAGGCGTGTCCTGAACGTGATCTGCAAGGGAGGCTGTGTCCTGAGCAGTGCTATGTGAGAACATGGGGGTCAGAATGGGCAGGCGGCTCTGGGGAGCTTTCTGTGCCAAGTCCTAGCTGGAAAAGACAACCATGATTTTGGACACGAACAAGGTGATAATGAATCAGGGTGAAGAGATAGTTTTATGTCTGCAAAGCTTTTATTTACTTCAGACTCAGTGTTACATCAGCGGGGCTTTCTAGTGCCAGCATATTGAAGTAATGTAGAGAAAATTGGAAGAGTTACACAGAAGAATGAAGAAAATTGTGGAAAGCTGAGAAAATACTGCATGGATACATATCCAAGGCTCTGCTATGTATGTAGTTTTATTCAGTGCTTACTACTTTTCTATCCAAACACCTTTCAGTAGTGCCTTCAGGAAGAAGGCTTACAGCTGCCACTTAGTTGTACTGTCCTGAGGGAGAAAAATGTTGGTGGAATAAGATCTTGTTTTAGTACTGGGGTTTTGTGTCTGTTTGTTTTAATTTTATAAATGTAGGTATATATTTATGTTGAAGCCAAAGTCAGTGAAGTGCAACTGGCAGTTGTGACCAAAGATGGTGAGGTTTGTTACAGCCATTAACCTGGGAAGCAATTCTTTCTAGTTGCTCAAAGCAGTGTCCCAGCATGCTGGGTATTTCAGCCTTTCCTGCTGGGTTGCAGGGCCCTTTGAAAGAACTGCTGTCTGGTGCCCAGAACTAGAGAGAGTCACATATGACTTGTCTATGATGGGGATTAACAACTGAGATGAAGTTCTCATGAAATGTTGGCTTCTCTTCCTCTTGCTAGTCTCAGACGGAGGTTTTGTCCTGTTTGCAAGCTAAAAGTAATGGAGGGGGTCAGTCAGGTTGCCCTAATTCTCCTTTCTACCCTTAAACTGTAAATCTGTGAGGTTGATGTAGGGAGCTGAGTACAGCAAAAATGGGAAGTTTACATGTATTTTAAAAATGCAAGTCACTTACATAATTCTTTCAGCTGTTTAAGTACCTGCCTTGGTTCTGTGGCATGTTGCAGTGTTTCAGAGGCTTTTAGGCTGCATGGGAGCTTTACGTTGTCAGCGTCCTGCTTGTTTGAGTCCTTACTCAACATTTAACATACAGAAGTTGCATCGGGTAATACCTGCTTTGCATAGGCTTGTGCTGATCCATGGCAACATGTGGATCAGCACATGGATCCTCTTCGTACTCTGAGATCAACGAAGGGCAGATGCTCCCAACTGACCATAATACAGAATTTTGTGACAAATCTTGTAAAGTTATCACTATTTTCCATCTTCACTAGAAGCCATCATAAAACAAACTTAAGACTGGTTCAGGGATTATTTCAGAGGTTTTCTGTCTTCTTCCCCCTCTGAAACGTGTCTGTCATGAAGCAGATCATAGAAGGTTTTGATAACATATTTTGACAATGAACTGTGTAAGAGTGACAGTGTGAACTCATCTCGCATCCATTTGAGATTACAGCAGGAGTTCCAAGTTGGCAAACTGCAATTTCTCTGTTCCCAGCTTGTTTGTAGTCAGGATGGCAGTGGGAATTTACTGTTGTGGCACCCCATCCTATTTGTCATGTCAGTTGCAGGTCTTGGGCAAGTTAAAACCACTGGGAGCTCTCAACCCTCCCTGCTGTAAAATCAGTTTAAATCTTGTGGTTTCAAGCTTCTTCAGAAAGCTGCAGAAAACCTGGTGGTCTTTCCAGGTATCTGTTTTTGTAGTCCTGACCTTCTTCAGTGTTTTCAGAATTTGAAACTCAAAGGAAATATTTCATACTTCTGGTGAATTTATGGCTCCTGAGTGTAGTGGGGTAATTGACAATGAGTTAAACAAGTCCTGGTCAGAGCCCATGGCTGCTCAAATCCTAGATCATGCATGACCTTTAATTTTCACTAATTAAATTTGTATTTGTGACTGCTTCAGCTTGTCGTCAGGTGTGCTGGCTGCATTCAGCCCCACTCTGTGGCCATCACACAAGAGCCCTGGCCTTGCAGCAGGCTGGGAGCCAGGTCATGGGGTCTTGCCCTGCCGCCACGAGCCTTACTGTGCTGAGACACTGCTCTGCCGTACCCCTGGGTGGAGGACAGCTTCTCCCACAGGAACATCTTTGGGGGAAAGTTAAACCAGTGCTGTAGCAACTCTCAAGACAAAACCAATTTTCCTGGTGGAGCATTGGCTTATATCTTACTGTGAACAGTAGTCCTCCTCTGAGCAGACTGGTTCTCCCTCTTTGTGGGACCTTTCAGAGTTTGCACGGGTTGCAAGCATGAGGTGTACGGCCAGCTGGTACTTCTTAATGTTACCTGAAGTGGTTGGCATGGCCAAGGACCTTGGTAAGTGCATTCACCTCAGGGGAAACAGTCAGCCTGGGTCTTCTGTGGTTGTGTGGGGTGAGCTCAGAGCCTTGAATGCTGTGCTTTATTCCCTGTTCTCAGCTTGTCAGTAGCTGACTGTTCTGGTTTACTATTTCTGGTAATAATATGCAACTGTAGAAAGAGCATATGAACTCATGTCCATCTTTGACCAGTGGCCTGCACTTTAAAACGTGGTACAGACTACACAAGATCTGTCTTAAAAGAAGAGGGGATGACCTCCAGAAGGCCAGCAGTGAGAAACTGAGTGAAGGAGCTGTGGGCTGAGGAGGGGATGGATTCCTATATGGCTGTTTCACATGAAAGAATGTCCCAGTCTGGGAAACCTGCCAATAAAATGTAAAATTAAAGCTCTGTTTTGGAGGCTGATCCATGCAGATAAGAGTCTGGGACTGTTCACTAATAACTACAAGAGGCACAGTGATAAAGGCAGCATACTTGAGGACAGGAATTCACAGGTTTGCTCATGCTTTAACCCCATTTAGAGGTTTTTTTCCTGCAGTAAAAGCTCAGATGTTCTTGTGTTTTCTACTTCCCTGATTTTGAGCAATATGGCAAAGCCACTGGAGATCTTAACATACGTCATACAGGAATGTGACAGGTCCTTGCCTACTTTGTAAAGAAAACAGGAGAGGTTATGTGGCACTGCCTGTGAACCCAGGGATGACCCAGGGATGCCTCCTGGGATTTGTAGCAGTCACACTGGTGTCCTGGGTTTGCTGAGGACCACTGTGCACAGCTGCCTTTGCTGTCCAAAGCACTTGGTGTTGTGTGCAGACAGGACCTGGATAATCACAGCATCCCACTCACTGCAGGATTGTCCTCAGTGATGTGCTGCTAGGACACTGCAGTGGGCACTGTGTGCCCACTGAACATTGGGAGGGGTAAATGTCCTGGTGGGCACAGGGACATGCACATTTGAGGCCAAGTACCCCCAGGAATATCCTCAGCAGTAACCAAGGAGCCTGCTCTGCTTTTGCTTACATGGTGCTTCTCCACATCATCTGAAATCTTCAGAGGCTCTTCATATTTAGGTGCTAGAACAAACACAATTACAAAAATTGCCAGTAAAACCCCAAAACAATGAGCTGGAGGGAGTGAAAACTGCAGAATGTGAACTAGACTCATGTAGCTGTGGAAAGCTAAAGGGGGAGGAGAAATGGCAAGAGAGAAACTTACGAGCAGTGAAATTACGAAAAATTGAGCACCACTTTGAATACATGAGAAGCTAAAAGAGTCCTGAAAGCACAGCCATCTGATGAGGTCTGGAACTGGAGAAATGTCATAGTTTTTTTTCTAGAAGAAAAGCTAGAAGGTGGTACCAGTTACAGCAGCAGCGTAATGCTCTCTGTTGGTTGGTAGCAGTAGCTTGGGAAATTACCAAATAGCAGCTACCACAGCAGTACATTTTAAAGTTTGCTGTTCTGGCTAATTTGCGTCCAGGTATTTTAAAAGGCCTGGCTGAGTAGCACTCTGGGACATAAATGCTAATTAAAAAAAAAACCCACAAAAAAACCAACAAACCATAGTGAGTTAGACTTAAAAAATTTTTGTGTGTTATTCATAAGCAAGTAGGCCAATTTCAGGTTTAACTGGGCAAATTAAACTAGGCTACCCGCAGGCTGATGTTCGCTTCCAGTAAAATAATGTAATAGCTGATATGGATCTGATTGGTCATGATTTAAGGGCGTATTAATTGTAACAATCAGTCTGTACAGGTTCTTTTTAAATCGTTCTTTTCTGACATAGCATGACTTTCTGGTGTTGCTATAATTTTACTTGATAAAGGTAAAACTTGGTAGGTTTAGCATGTTTAATGCACTGAAGTTGTGCAACAAGTCATGGGAATAAATAGATGGGATGATTCAGTGTGTCACACACGCACTATTGGAGCGAGGCCAGAGGAGGGAGGGCCGTGAAGATGATCAGAGGGCTGGAGCACCTCTCCTGTGAAGACAGGCTGAGAGATTTGGGATTGTTCAGCCTGGAGAAGAGAAGGCTCCAGAAAGACCTGATTCTTGCCTTTCAGTACTTGAAGAGAGCTTATAAGAAAGCTGGGAACAGACTTTTTAGCAAGGTCTGTAGCAATAGGACAAGGGGGAATGGCTTTAAACTGAGTGAGGATAAATTTAGATTAGGTATTAGGAAAAATTTCTTTACTGTGAGGGTGGTGTGGCACTGGAACACGTTGTCCAGAGGAGCTGCGGCTGCCCCGTCCCTGGAAATGTTCAAGGCCGAATTGAATGGTACTTTGAACAGCCTGGTGTAGTGGAAGCTGTCCCTGCAGTGAGATTGGAACTAGATGATCTTTAAGGTCCCTTCCAACCTGAGCCATTCTATGATTCAATGTGTAAAGGCTAAATGAAGGTCACAGTGTGACAACAAAAGGAGCCCCATTGCTGGTAGTGTAGTAGTCTCAGCTGGGTATTATTTTTTTGGCTCAGTACTAATCAAGAGGCAGAAATCAGTCTCTTCTCCCTATTAACAAGTGATAGGATGAGAGGAAATGCCTTCAAGTTGCACCAGGGAAATTTTAGATTGGATACTACAAAAGACTTACCAGGCATTAGAACAAATTGCCCAGGGAAGTAGTTGAGTCTCCCACCTTGGAAGGCACTTAAAAGACATGCAGCTGTGGCACTTAGGGATTTCGTTTAGTGGTGGACTTGGCAATGCTAAGTTTATGGTTGGACTTGATGATTTTAGAGGTCATTTCCAGCCTCAATGATTCTTTGATTTACTGGTGGACTTGGCAGAGCTAGCTTTACATGGGACACGATGATCTTAAAGGTCATTGGCAGCCTAAATTATTCTCTTGATTCCAAGATTGTTGGTATCCTGGGAAAAAAAGCACAGACTTAATTTGGATTATGTTTGTGGGCAACAAAAAATCTGGGCAAGTCTCAAGGAGTGAAAAGAGGTGAGTTAGTGGTGAATTTGGGATTGCATGTGTGCTGTGTGAGACAGCAAGGAGTCATGTGACAGCCCTAAAGCAGTCATTTGCTCTCAGAGCTGGTGGGAGGGTTGGTGGGGTGTGTGGTGGCCTGGGAGCAAGGGCTCTTACAGCAGCATAGTGGTTCACTGAAAACAGAGCCCCAGCTGGCAACAGTGGCCAGAAAGTAAATGCAGCACTTGGACACAAATATGGCAATCCCAAGCAGGGGCAGAGAGGGTGTTATCTCGGTGCAAGGTGCTGCACAGTCCAGTGTGCTGCACAGGAATGTTGCTGATAAGTTGGAGGGAGTTCAGGGAGGACCAGGAGAGGGGAGGGCTTGCAACATGTGCTATACAGTAAAACACAGAGCTTCATGTGTAAAGTAAACACAGTGTTTCTTTCTTTTTTTCCCCCTTTTCGTTTGGAGCTATGCAGTAGTTTAACCAGAACTGAAGGAAGCACAGTGACCTTCCTTGGCAAGAGATCTGACTGTGTCGTCACAGGGTTTCTCTTTTCTCTCACTCTGTAAGTCTCCATGGGGCAAGAGTGGGAATGGAAAAGTCATTTTATCTTCAGAGACAATGTATGCATCTCTTTCTAATGAATAATTGGGGAATATGGGTGTTTTAACTCCAGGTGTCTTGTCTGCCAGGCTTCCAGAGTGGGTGGTTGTTCTCACTGAGAGCATCTGCCCCACAGCCAGCATCCACCTTTCCTGTGACAGGAAAGTGCAGGCCCCACAGCTAACCAGCTCTGGACCTGCACCTATCTCTTGTTTTTTAACATTTTCCCGCTCCATGAGCTTTTTTCCTCTTCAGCTGCTCTACTGCAGACTTTGCAGAAATGACTTTTTCTACTCTGAGAAGGGCAGGTAGGCCCTGATTGCATCACTGGCTGGTGCATGGGTACAGGACTGGAGAACTTTCCTCTTGCTCTAGAGAGCGCAGACAAGGGATTCAGCCTGCCAAAATAATGAGCTACTCTTTGGCATTACTATCTCTTTCCTTCTAAATGGCTGTGGTAATTCTGAAAGAAAATATATCTTGTTTTGGACATCCTCTAAAGGCTTAAAAGTGTATGTGTTTGCATGTGTCTATTTGTACTTACGCTGAGGCTTTGCTTTCAGACCACTATATGAGTATTAAGTTACACTCCTTGATACAGACTTGATAAATGTCTTTTAGGCTGCACATTGGCATGTGAGAAGTTGGACTGGAAAAATGAATCATTTGTTCCCTGGCACAAAGAGGAGCCAGAGAGGTTGGGAATGGCATTCCTTCTTGCTGTAAATAGGGCAGAAATGCAGACCAGACTTCCATGGTGTTCAGGCCCATACAACCATGTGTGGAATATGAAATGTCCTGTCTTCAAGGGTTTGTGACATTAGAACATGAATTTAGGAATGCCCTGAGCCACATCATGATGGGGATGGGTTCTTCCACTGGCTCCCCTGACAGAAGTGGTCTGATCAGCTGCTGAAGCCCCTCCGTCAGCACTGCAAGTATGCATCATAACAGAGCATGTCATTGGGCAGTGGACATGGAGGGGGCATGATGGGGGATATGGGGGAAGCAGCTGTGAAATCTGTCTGGTCTGGTGTTGGTACCTGAGAGCAGACAGTTTGTGTGCTTTCGAGGAAGTCTTAAGATGAATGCAGTGAAGAGATGAGCAGCACTGTAATTTATTCCTTTTCTCAAACTGGGATACTCTAAATCTTAGTGGCCCTTCCAAAAATCTAAATTAACCCATTGCAAATCATTATCACTTGACATATCTGCATTTTCTCTTCAGTGCCACTCCATGATGGGAGGGGGAGGGAAGTGTTGTTGTTTTGGAGCTTGCTGTCCTTAGACATCATTAAGTGATTGATGATTCTGTGATTCTGTGAAGTGGCTCCTGGCTCTTGAGCAGAGGGAGAGGCATTTTCACTACAGCAGCCTTGCGTGCCAGAAGAGGGGTGGTGGCTCAGCTCTGGCTGCTGCAAAGGAGAAGCAGATTAAGTGCATGATTTGTGCAATCTTGGTGGAGTCCCAAAGGGTGCTGTAGGCTCCTAACTGTTTGTCAGAGGTGCTCAGAGCACATGGAGAGCTCCATCTTCAGGGGTGTAGTACGCTGTACTCTGTTCCCAGATGGAGACTGGCATATGTTATGTTTGTGGGCAGATCCTGGTTCAGTGCCCCAATCTGCATTCCTCTTGCTTGTCCTTCAGTCCCCAAAGACCTGCTCTGAGGTAGTGGTGCTCCATGTTCTTATAATATATCACACACGTCATTCTTAAATTCCATCTGCAGTTGGCAATGCCATGTGTGTTTTTAATGGGCTCTGTGAAGCATACTTCAAATTCTCCATGCCTCAGGTTGCTCTGTTGTGTCTCACACTCTTCACCTGACCTGCAGCTGAGCTGCTCTTCCCTCTTTAGTGCACCTACATGCACATGTGGGTGCTCTGGTGTGTGATGGCAACTCTTGGTGCCAGCAGGGAGCCTCATCTGCTGACTGCACCCCGGCCTGGGGGGAAGGCTGTGGTTCCTGGGGGAGCAAGGTTGTCATTTCTTGGCCACTCATATTTCTCCTCCCTTCTTTCATTCTTTTTCAGAACATGAGTGAGAACTTGAAGGACTGTTTGATCCAGACCCAGGCTTCCTTAGGGGAGATGGTGACAATAAAAACAGAGGCCTGCTCTCCACACCGGGACCAGGAATATGGACAGCCTTGGTATGTGGCTGAGCTTTGGTCTGATGTACTTTAATCCCTTCTCTCCACCTACCTCCCAGCTTAAAGGTGGTTTTGAGGAATATACTTGAGCTTCTTGAAATTATTAAAGCCTTTCCTTGTGAGTGTTTGACAGGGTGGTCACCTACTCATGTGCACCTACGCTATCTGAAGCCGTTACCTGCTGTGGGGCTTTAGCCTTAAGGATCTGAGATGCCAGCCTTTGGCAGGATGGGTGGCAAGTTTAGTTATTTCTCTGCTACAGTTGTGGGACTAAAGGAGTTGGTCAGGCCCCATTGCTTCATCTTCTCTCTGTGTGCAGTCCCAGCATCTTGCTAGGTTAACATTATCCTTCTGTTGTTCCCTCCTCAGCTCTGGAAGGCCTGACCCACAGTCCATGGAGATGGAACCCAAGAAACTGAAAGGGAAACGGGATATAATCATGACCAAGAGCTTTCAGCAAGTGGATTTCTGGTGTAAGTGTCTTGTGAGTGAGGGAAAAGCACCACTGCTGCTTGTATAGGCTTTGGTTTTTCCCTGTCAGTTTGGGGCAGGAAGCAGGGGAGAAAAAAAGCCAGGGACAAATTTGCATTCTCACCTGAAAAGACTGGCATGTTTGGTAGGGAAGTCGTTGCGCAGAAGCAGCTTGTCCATGAGGGGCCTAGGCAGAAGTAGGGAGGTAAGAGGAAAGCAAGCTGGAAACATGAAAATGCACATTGGAAAACCCTGAGAGTCTGGAAAACCCAAAGACTTGAATTCAGAAACTGCAAAGGGAGCATTGAGTAGATGACAACTCTTTCCCTCATATTCTGGAAAGAAAATTGGTGCCATTTATTTTGGCATACCTACACTTTATCAACTGGTAGACCTGCGTCCCTGTCTGGGCACAGGACGAGTGCCTGGGGATGCTCTCTCTCTCCTGAGCACAGAATGAAGGCCGCATGAGGAAGGTATTTGTTTTCAGGGATGTTTGTTTTAGCTCCCCTCTGGTGTGTGGGAAATCAAACCTTTTGGCTGGAGGACTGAGCTGCTGAGCAGGAATTTGCAGGGAGCCCTCAGCCTCTGTCTCTTCAGACTGTGATAGGGGCCTTTCTGTGTGTGTTCAGCCATCAGGGGCAAATGCGTGCAGCGCACCAGGTTTCATGCAGACGCACATGTTGGTCAGGCAGGTGTGGGTTGGGGTGAAACCTTTGTTTTGGGGTGTGACAGAACAAGGAAGCAGCCAGTGAAGCATCTGTGTGTGTGGAGGCTGTAGTTTGGGAAAGGCTCAGCTGTGACGGGGGAAGGACAGGGAGCTGTCCTGAGTGCTGTGCATCCTGTGCACTGTGTGAGCCTGTTCATCATGTACATCATGTCTGCCCAACCTAACACCCATTTCCTTCACATCTGCAGTCTGTGAGTCCTGCCAGGAGTACTTTGTGGATGAATGTCCCAACCACGGACCCCCCGTGTTCGTGTCTGACACCCCAGTGCCCGTTGGCATTCCTGACCGGGCAGCGCTGACCATCCCGCCTGGAATGGAGGTGGTTAAAGAGCCCAGTGGGGAGAACGACGTGCGCTGTATGAACGAGGTGATCCCCAAAGGTCACATCTTTGGGCCCTACGAGGGGCAGATCTCTAGCCAGGACAAATCTGCAGGATTCTTCTCATGGCTGGTGAGTGACAGGTTTCCCCAACTAAATGACACCTCAGCCATGCAGCTCAGAGCTGGGGGAGCCATGGGCTTGTGGAGCCAAACCTTAGCCATCTTACTCTTCCCTAGGAGTCTTCCGCTGGCCATCTGGCCACTATGTCAGCATCAACCTGCCATAAATATTAGCAGCTTAATGATATAGATGGATGATCCAGAGATTGCAGAGCTCCCTCATGGACCCTCCCAGCCTGCCTGAGCACAGGAGGTGGCCAAGAGGCCAGAAAAGAGATCCAGTCTATCAGGAGCTGATCTACATGCAGATTCCAGCACCAAAACTTTTTTTCCTCTCACACTACCAGGACTTCGTTAGCATATGAGATAGAGAGATCTCTGGATCAACAGATGTTAATTATTATGAGAATTGCAATGTAGCATTTGAGTTTTTACTGGGAAGAAAATTGAGAGCTGGTGAAATGAAATGCTTGTCACACTTTTCTGTCTGTAAAATAAACATGTGTCTCAGCCCTGTCCTGAAAGGGAAGTTAATCTTTTATATCCCAGAATTGTTAACAGTTTTGTCAGCTGCATCCACAGTTCCATTATGGATATTTGTACATAGAAAAATGCCTCTCAGTCAGTTCAGAGTAGCTTCTACACACTCATCCAGGGCAGCAGCCTGTAGTTCCAGGAGAGCTGAGATTCACAGCACAGAGTTTCACACCATGACTTTAGGCTAGACCTGAAGCAGTGATTTGAGATTCATAGACCTTTTCCTGCCTGGACCAGCTGGTTGATGTGCTGCATCCATTCTCTTGTTCCACAGATTGTTGATAAGAACAACCGCTACAAATCCATTGATGGGACAGATGAAACCAAAGCAAACTGGATGAGGTGAGTCCAGTTCTCTTCTGCCTTCCCTTTTGGGGCTCTGTCTTCCAGAGAGAGGCCATCAAATCCTCCTTGTTGTTCTGTGTATTGGAAAACCAAACCAAAATGTCACCACCCATTTTGCAAATGATGTGCTTGTGCTCTTTCAGTATCTATTGTAATGAGTATCTTCGGCATCAGATTCAAAGAAAGGATCTAAAACAAGACAAGGATGTGTATATGGAGGATGGCTATTTGACTGTTTTCTGGAATGAGGATAAATGTTAAAGATAATCCTATTTGTCTACTCTTACAAACACTGACAGGTCTCACTCCATTTTTTTATTCATTTTTTTCATGTTGTGTTCAAACGTTTGCAAAATGCTTTGCATTACCCCCAAGGTAACATTTGATTCTGTTTGGGGGCTTTTTGTCCCTACCTATATGACAGACACTAAAAGAGGTGCTTTTTTTTGTTTTCTTTCTGGGCTTCATTTGAAGCAGCTATCTACTCTGGCTGTTATTTGGCAGTGTCAGCTGTCCTGTACGAGGGGAGACCAAAGGCAGAGCCCATGTGTGTGCTTGCGCTCCCTCTGCTGGCCCCACACCTCAGGTTTGGGAACTGCAGCAGTGTAACCATGGTGCAGTGTTTCCGGTACTGGCATATATCTGCAAAACGTAGGTCACTGAGGTCTCATATAGATGGTGAGTCACCAGAACGGGGCTTTGCTGCATAGCGAGGCCCGTCAGACCAGTCCTGCTTCCACGGAGAATTGTTGAGAAGGCATTTCCTACAAGAGCAAAGCAATGTGGTTTGTTGGCCTGGATGTCTAGGATTTTCAGTTCTCACTCATTAAGGGGATAAAAAGCATGAAGTACAGGTAAATGCAAGATTAACCTAACTGGTCATATCTGGTTGCACCACTTTTGGCCATTTGAGTCTTCACATGGGTAGCAGCTGTTCTAAAATTTTTGTTCATAAAGTTCAGCAAAGGATTTTATTTTTCAGTCAGAATTCCAACTGTTATAGTTGTTCACTACTGGATGAGATAAAATACTAGACCTGGGCTGAGGCTGGAGTCATCACTTCAAAAAACAGCAGTGGTGCAGTGAAGAGATAGGTAGGCAGACCTATATCTAGAAGTAAAGAATGCAAAGTTCAAAATCAGAGTGAGAATTTTCTGCTTAGATCTGGATCTTTCTGGATCTGCATGACAGTGAAGCTGGGGCAAAACACAGTCTTGGAAAGCAAAAACTCTGTGATTAGCTCTTCTTCCTACTGCCGTGAACATAAGCTTTATGTCTGGATTTAAATGGGTGCTACTCGTGGTCCTAACACCAAAGAACAGAATGTTCATGCCTAAACTTGTATTTGCCATGGTTCAATCTCAATATGAGTGTGGTCTGGGCCATTCTGTACAACCTTGAAAGGCATGGAGGTTATGGCTTTGTGGAAGGAGGATGTTTGCGGCCCTTCATGGGAAGAGTGTATCAAAGGACCTTACTGACCTTTCTGATTTTACTCTTGAAAAGTGCTTCTAACAGTAGTATTACGTAGAGTCTGACTGACAGTTCAAGTGGCAGTAGCAGTCCTCCAAAAGCCTTCGTTTTGTTTGTTAGTATCTGTCAGACCAAGGTGTGCTCAATGTTCCGTGCTAGAACATCACCCGACACTGAGATTACACAGAGAAAGCGTACTTCACTTCAGGACGCTGTAGACCGCGCTCTCTTTTTTTTTCAGATGGTGCTCTTTGCTATCACTCACAGATGGAGTGCTTTGCAAAGCAGATCTACTCACCTTCTGGGTAGGTGGGTATGCCATGGGGAAGGCAGCTTGGGCTGACTCCTCTCTCTTCTTGTAGATCTGGCTGTTGTTTTTGTTGTTTGAATACCACATATGAGTCCATTTTCGTGTTGCCTGAGCACAATATGTACACTGCAGCACTTTCTGGTTTAATTTCAAGTGCCTGTTTACCCAGGACAGTGGATGACAGGGAGGAAGGAGTACAAAGTGCAGCAGATGGCATGGCAATGGTAACATCCTCTTGCCCTTTCCCTCATCAGTCAGTCAGTTAAGACAAACTTCTGATGCTGGGAGCATGTTCTCCTAAGCTGGCTGCTGGCACAAGGCTAGTGCACCCTTCATCTGTAAAATGCTGCTCTTTGCAATACTTTATGAAACTCCATGGCTTCAACATGTGCAAACGTCTTGCTCTGTTTTCATTTTTCCGGGGCTTGATTACCGTGGGTCACAGCAAACCTCAAGCAAAATTAATCCTTTCTTGGACACAAACCATAAATTGCTGCTGATGGCAGTTCTTGGGGCTTCTGAAGGGTTGCAGAGAGCCATCCATTTTCCTGGTTGCTTCTAAGGAAATTCTCTTTATCAGTTGTTGGTGTCCTCTAAAAATAATGGATCTGGCAGAAAAATTAAAGCAATTCAGAAAGTCCTGGAAAGTCCATCTTTCTGTGTATGTATCACTTGGCCCAGAATGAGATACAGGATAGAAAGTACCAACAAACTGGTGGTGCCTTACTGAACTGTTGAAGTGCAGTGCCTCATGTTTGGGATTTCCAGGCTACTTTGGGCATTTTTAGTCTGTAGCCCATCTTACATGTGAGTACCTGAATTCTTAAGCTTTTGACACAGTTTAAATTCATTCTTTGTCTTAGCCAATGTGAAAAGGCTGAAGTGAGACTTTCTCACTGCTTTCTCCTTTGTCTTCCTTTCTGCCTCCTTTCCTCCCCAAACATAGTAACAGAGGTCATGGGGAGCCAGACTGTCCTGTAAATCTTCCAGTATCTCCTTTTAATGGAGGTGTCTCTGATTTGATTTTCATACGATAATAGAGCTTGTAAGAGAGCTCTGGCCAAGTGCTCCAACAGCCTACTTAAAGCAGGACCAACTTTGACTAGTAGATCTTTTAAAAGTATTGAGTTGCTGTTTCAACTTTACAGGACCTTTTAAAAATAAGCATTTAAAAACCAGTCAGGGTTACTGCAACTGCCCTTGTGTTCAGGGTGAGTAAAAGCCACCAGTTTATGAAGTCATTTTGTTGTACTTCATAAACTTGTAGCAAGTGGAGCAAATCTTCTTATCTGTTACAGAGTCACATTTATGCAGAGCAAAGGGATCCTAAAGTACTGCAGGACTGTGATCCTTGCAAAAAAAACTAAACCAAACAACCAAAACAAAAAACTTCTGCAAAGCCCTGGGAAAAGTTACGTGCTTGTTTCTTAGAGGCCAAGAATAGTGAAGTTGATTGACATTTTTGTGAGGTGATCATTAAATGCCCACTTCAACGTGTTTTTAAGGAAATAGCTGTATTGTCTTGCACTTTCAGATTGACCTGGGCTGAGGTGTGAATTCACAGCCTCACAGCTGGGGCTGCTCTGGAGCTTACTAAAACCCTCATGGCATCACCAGAGAGGTACTTGTAAATATCAGTGACTGCCTGTAGGGACGTACTGCATGCTAGACGAGGAAGAGATCCCTCTGATAGTAATACTGTCTGCATTTTTTATAAGGAGGAGGTTAATGTGCCTGCAAGGAACCTAACATTAATTGAATTTAGGATTAAAACTGGCCAGAGCTCATTACTCTCTGTGTGGCAAGTTTGCTGTTGGAATACGTAAGTTGTCTTAGATTGTTTTGCCCCAGGTCGTGCTGGAGCAAGTAAGTGGAAGCACTGAAATCTGAATATCCAGGCCTACCACAAGCTGTTGTGAGTACACTTGATGGGATATCCTGTCTGGGAAGAGCAAAAAGGGCTCTAATTCCCCATCAGTGCAGCTTTGCTGGTGACAGCAGCTGTGAGTTCAGCAAAGAGGGAGCACCAGGTTTTGTGGCCCTGCAGCTCCAGAGAGAGCTGTTCTGTTCTGCACGCTCACCCGTGCCCAGCGGCATTTTGCAGAATGCTGTTACTCCTTCTCACCAACAGCTTGTCAGTGGAGATTTGTTGGCACCTCATGGAGGCACTGATGATACTGTGCAGTCATTCATACCGACAAGAACATACACGAAGCCCAGTTTTGCTGAATGTGATAAAAATCAAGCTGTAAATATTCCCTTGCTCAACGTTTTGTGTAGCCTTTTCCCTCCTTGTGTTCAGCTGGGAGAACTCCTTTTTCCTTTCAGGTTTGGCGAGGTTTTTATTGGGGTTTTTTGAGGTTCACAGTAGCAGGTGCTTTGCTGGCTCACCATCATTTCATTGCCATCTTCTCTAAACACTCCTTTTTTCCCTCTATAAATGAAACTCCACTGAAACAGCATTCATTTATGTTTGTTCCCATGAAATGCATCTCTGCACTTAGGTCCCAGCTCTCCCTGATGTGGCCTGGATTTGAGCAGCTTCTCCTGATGGTTTTCCTGCTTTAACCAAACTGACACTTGCCCTGATGGCAGGCAGCAGTGTCAGTGAGATTGATTAAACAACAGTATTACTGGTGCTAAGAAGAAACTGGAATGATAACGGTCAGCACCTTTCTGTAGGTTCAGACAGTCCGTTTTCTCCTTCCTTGTTGAATAGATCTGCTGCCTTCTATTTTTTTCCCCCAATAAAAAAACATAGCTAGGACTAATGTTTTATTTATTTTTAAAGTTCCCCTTTGTGTGTGGCTGGAAAAATTAACATACACCTCCTTTGGACAAAACTGCTTGTTCTCAGGATGGCTGCCTCTTTTTCTCAGTGGGCTGAGGCTACAAGTTTTTAATTTGAAGCACCAGAAATTGGGTGCAGGCTCATGTAAGTGCCAGTGACAGAAAGCCTAGCCAGGAAAAACAAGTGGGTGGCCTCATTCCTTTTGAGAACAATGGGAAACAGCAACCATTTCTGTGTGAAACAAGAGCTTGCTGTGAATCAGACAAACACTGGATGTGGAGTACCTCAATGCTGAAAAAAAGATCTTTCCTTAGGGAAAGTGAGTTGCAGAAATTAGCCATGAGTCTAGTCAAAACTGCACCACCCTAAAAAAAATCCAACTTGATGTAGTCTCTGCATGACATCCTGCAAGTAGTAACAGAAAGGGTGGTGAAAAAGTTTCTGTTGCATGTTGTGCCAGGTAGAACAATAAGACATGTTTCAGGCCTCTAAGTTTCTTCTAAGTTTCAAGCAGTGTCACCTTAGAAGCTAATTCACCACTGTGATTGCGAGTTTTACGCTTTTTTCTGCGTACAAACTGTGGCAAGTGATGTGAGGCTGAACTGAAATTCTCATATGTAAGGTCATCAGATGATGTGTAAAATTTAATTTTAACTTTAAGTCTGAGAAGGCTCCTTCACACTAGTGTTGCTTGTTTTTTTTTTTCTTAAGCTTGAAAATTGCCTTTTAAACACAAAACAGCTGCCTTTTCCTGGTGCAGCTGGGGAGAACTGAGAGGTTGTTCTGGGTGGGGGAGCTGGATCCCACCAAACTCCTCTGCTCCAGTACTTCACTAGCTAAGTGGTTGGATGCAGGGGGCTGCTTTGCACTGATTTCCTTTTACCCAATTATGCTTTGTGGGATGTTCAACCCAAGGAACATGGCTGAACGAAAGAGGAAGCCCAAGTTTTCCAAGGAAGAACTGGACATTCTGGTCACTGAGGTGACTCGAAATGAAGCCATGCTGTTTGGGAGGGAGACAATGCGTCTATCCCATGCTGACAGGGACAAGATCTGGGAAGCCATAGCCAGGCAAATCACATCAGTCAGCCAGGTCCCCAGGTCTGTAAAAGACATTAAACACAGATGGGACGACATGAAGAGAAGGACCAAGGACAAACTGGCATTCATGCAGAGGTCCCTCTCCAGCCCTGGCAGCGCGGGGCGGCCCTCGGCCATCGTCCTCACTGCCCACGAGAGAGCCATTGAGTCAGCGCTGCGTTCGTCGCACCAGAGGCACGGCCTCCGCAGAGCCGATCTGGACGTGGTTGACAGCCTGTCAACGAGCTGTAAGTATCATTGCCTTAACACCTCTTTGTCTTATGCTTGCATATCTCAGTTTGACACCAGAAGAGCGTTGTGTGTTGTGTGAGATGCTGGGTTGCCTGTAAAGACGAGTCCTATGCTGTGGTTGGTTTCAAGACACCCTGCTCTGGTGGTTGTGGAGTGTTGAGGTGGATTGTTTCCAAGTTAAGATCATCTTCTTTAGCTGTTTATCTAGTTCTTTTCCATACTTCTGGGGGTAGATAATGGATTATAAGTATGGACTAATCCTACAAGTGAGGGAACATATGTAGTTGAAGCATGACTGCTTCCTGTTTGTGGAAAAAGTGCTTGTAAAGGATTAGGAGATCTTCACCGTGATAAAACAGCAACGCTATCAAACTGAGAGTCATCTGCCAGTCACCAATGGATCACTTCCAAGAGAGCTTTGGGAGTCTCAGTGATCACTGGTGTTCATTGCTGACTTTGGGCCACTAATGATTTCTTAATAGAGGTTTGAAGGATCAGCATAAATGCTGTGAAAAAGGTAGACAGTAACAACTCATTCTTCACTGAATTTGAAAGAAACGGCTGGCCCTGCTTTTGAAGTTAATGTTCTTACACCACAATTCTCAGACACCTTGCAGTGCTAAACTGCAAGCTGCTTTGTGCAGGTTCTTTGCATGCTTCTGTACACACTGTTTTCTTTATGGAGGTGCAGCTTCTTGTTTGTGAGCTTTTAGGGGTACACAGGAGAGAAAGAGGGAATAACTTCTTGGGAAGTGAGTCAACTAACACCTCATGGGTAAACTTCTTGGGAAATAAGTCAACTAACACCTCATGGGTGGTCCTGTCCTACCACACTAGATGTGATCTCATATCTGAAGTTGTTAGTGGGAAAGCAAGGACAATATCTTCCAGAACTGACAAAGTGGGATTTTGTCACTCTTTGCATCTATCTTGGAAGCCAGTTGCACTATTTCAGAGGTAAAAAGAATATTGGTTATGCAAGGGAATAGTGGGCAGCTGAAACAGGTGAAATCTTCTGTCTTCTTACTCTTCTCATGCCTGTACCTGTGAACTGGCACATCACTAGATATTTATCAGGCTAATACAAATTTTCCCATGGCATTTGGCTTTAGTTTTGATTTTGCATCAAGTACTTGCCTGGTTAACGTAGCGTCCTGTTGCTGCTACGCCTGACTTCCTGGTTGTCTTAGTGATGCCAAGCTACAGAGTGGCTTTGCAGAACACACTTTTAGAGCAGCAAATACAACATTTATGTTCTTATCAGTGCAGAGGATGTAAGAAATTACTAAGGAGCAGGATTTTGCATGAGAAGTCCGTGCCCCTCCAAAATATTTGTGCCAGGTACTTAAGGGTTTGTGGAGGAGGAGTCATAGCTGTTGTCTGAAATGGATTTACATTCTAGTAAGGAACAACGCCGTGTACAGAATACCACAATAGCTTGGGTTCACCCACTGTTCAGACTTCTTATGGCTAAACTCGTCACCCAGATGCTAACATTGCAGCACTTGCATGTTTAGTTACACATCAGAAGCTACAGGGTTGTCTGAACCGGCAGGATGGGGGAGGGCCACGTTCTTTGAGAGGTCCTGAAACAGAAGCCAGAGTTGAGAGAGATTTCACATTAATAATCCATGCTTTCTTTTCTGTTTAAGCTGATGAAGATGAAGAGATGCCGGGCACATCTCAGGAACACCACTTCACTTCACTGCAGAGGGCTGGTGCTAGTGACAGTCAGTTCTCCGGGCCCTCCTTCCTCCGCCCTTCTTCCTCATCAGAGCACTCGGAAGCTGCCAGCCAAAGGCAGGAACTGCCCTGTCCATCCCCACGCACCACCTCGGCCTGCAGACCCCCTCAGCCCCGCCCAAGGAGCCCACCCCTCTCCAGCTTCGATCGCCAGCTTCTCCATTCCCATGCACAGCAAACAGACCTATTCAGGCAGTTCTGCCAGGAGCTGGTGGCCATTCATAGGGACATGGCAGATAGCATGCATGCCGTCAGTCAGAGTGTGGCTGACCTCTCCAGCCAGGTTGGCCAGATGTGCCAGACATTGACAGAAATACGTGATGGGGTCCAGGCTTTCCATAGGATACAAGATCCCAGTGTCATGCCAGAGTCCTGTTTGAAAGCAGCTTCCTCTAAGCAGCCCCCTGAGCCCAGTGCAGAGTCTAACCAAAACTCTCTAAAACAGACAGCTCCTGCACGGGCCACCAGATCAAGAAAAAGAAAACACCATTTTTAGTCT
The DNA here is from genome assembly GCA_024500445.1 of Entomyzon cyanotis. Classification (NCBI taxonomy): domain Eukaryota; kingdom Metazoa; phylum Chordata; class Aves; order Passeriformes; family Meliphagidae; genus Entomyzon; species Entomyzon cyanotis. Next base: position 40,005,738 of record JAKEPQ010001030.1, on the reverse strand, counting down.
GTGTCGTATAAAGTAAAGAAGGATGCCCCTTCCTCAGCTACTGCATGCCCACATGGCTTCTCCATGTGTATAAGTATTCTGTGAGGAAGGTCAACAGCTGACCCAACCCATCCATCAGCCTGCTGGCTAACAGAGCAGTATGAATGTGGCAATTAATCGCAGGACTGGCCCTCTGCAATGGCAAAGAGGATTCTCAAATATTGTAGAGCTTGGAATGTAGGACATCTTTGGGTTCATAGAGATTAGGAGTTTTCACTGGCTTCCCCATGCTTTAAATGCACTATAAACTAAGAGATGCAATAGAAATCATTATCTGGATCTCTTCCCATGCCTGCAAAATATTACTTACTGAGGCAGCATGCTGTAGAGATCCCTTTGCAATCAACTCACAAATTTACCATACTACTGCATTCCCATCATCTTCCTGAATATCAGTATACTCAGTATGTGCAGAAATACTTATGACTCTAAAAACTGTGATGGATCGTTACTTTAATCTTCCATTGAGCAATAGTGGGCAGTCCAGGGTTTATTGTGGCTTACACACAGGTTTAGGGAGAGGAGTGCAAAAGCAGAGCTTGTGCAGGGAAGGGAAAAAGGCACAATTCTGAGGACAAGTCTGAGCACTGTAGGGTTTTAGACTGTGGAAAAAGGGCAGCAATGGTACAGGCCTGGATCCTGCAGTGCCACATGCATTTACGTTAAAGAGTTTAACTTTTGTTTGCTCCAGTCTGAAACCCCTAGCTACCTTTCACAATTGCAGTTAAAATACAACTATTTCATCATATGACAACATTTAAAGAGAATTGAATCATATTATTTTCTTGCATGTTGTCAAATCTTCAGTTTTGAACCACCTCACCCGTTCAAAATGTAGAAGACTGTACAGAAACAGGAAAAATGTAGGGCCTGCTTCTGACCTCAAACACAGATTGGTTTTGTTTCACTGTAATTCTGTTAGCTTCAGACCAGTTACTTTGCACTTAGTTTTATTTAGGGTGGGATCTGCATTGTGTTCTCATATCATGCAGAGTTTACAGTCTAAATTCACAGCTACATAGGTTAAAATCTTAGACATGTTGATTTTGTACTGCTTCCTTTCCCTATATGGACACAAGAGAGAACTGTGTTACAACATTTGAACTTCTCTAGAGCTGCATGAAGTTCCCATGAACAACACTGATTCTGGAACTAGGCTTTAAGTGTCACCTCAGGTGGTGATAATGTATGTGGTAGCTCTTTGTAACATCTGTTTTCTCCTTAATTTGCACATCTGCATCTAGCATGCTGCCCCCATCTCTGGAAAAACCTGGACCATTATCATGATATGCTTCAGCAGGGAAAAGGGCCAAGGTGTTAACCACACAGCACACCCTGCTCTCCAGGCTGCCCTGTTGTATTTGGAGGTTGGTTGCAGGAAACTGTTCCAGTTGATGAGTGGAATAGTTCATCATCATGCCATGTCTGGGCTACAGACTTGGCAAAAAAAGTTACAGAAGCTTCAGTGGGAATTGAACACAGGCAGCACAGTGTAGCAGAAGGATGGCTTGTTTTGTGTGATCTTCGGGGTCATCTTTAATCTGTCTGTCCTCTCCTTTGAAAGCATGGTGCCCTAGCTTCCTTCCTGAAGTTCATTGTATATCTGCTGTGTCAGGCATTCCTGACATGCTTTTACTTTTTTTCTTTTCTTTTTTTAAGATATTTTGTAATTTTAATTCAAGTAATTTATTTTTAGTGGTGCAGTAAAAGGTTGCTCAAGGAAGTAGTGGTCTGGCAAGGAGAAAAGCCTCCTTTCTGAGGAATGACCCAACTGGTTTCATGCAGAGGACATTCTTTGTAGTGCTGGTGCCAGATCAGGGCAGAACTTGCTCACCTTCACCGAGGATGTCTTTTTAATTCTGTTGCAGCATTTGTATTCTCTAAAAGTCAGAGTCTCTCTTCAGATGAAGGGGAGATTGGGAAATATGGCAGAAATGGATCTAATTTATGAATTGGAGAGAACTGAAAAAAGGGTGATATGTATTAAAGGTTTTCTGAGTCAATATAGTGCTGCTTCTATATATTAATATTAGTATTCTTTTTATTTTTATAATATTTGGTCTCTATGGATGTTCTCCCATGGATATACGGTAAGATTAGCTCCTCTGATGTTGTCCAGGGGGATCCCTTCTGGGAGCCCTCAGGTCTGCAGAGGAGGAGACTCCTGCAGGTGCTGGGCACTGGAGGGAGTTAGCATCATTGCTGCTGTTGGTTTGCCCACACAGATGTGTTTAGAGAGAGAATCCTGGTGCAGGATGCACAGCCCTCAATGCAAACCTGCAAAGGCTGGGCACTGGTCAGGAGAAAGGACCTCTTTTACTATAAACTGCCTGATGTCTCCCCCAGTTTCCTCTGTGGACTATTACAGATTGGCCCAGATCTGGGGATGTATCTCCTGCCCTGTGTAGACGCCTCGGTGGAGTGGCTTTTCTGTACTGGCTCGCAGAGGATACTTTTTCCTGCACCTGTCATGTTAACTGGCTGTTGAAGTAAGTGTCTGTGTCAAAGCAAACTACTGTGCTCAACCCCAGTATCTCCATGTCTTGTACATGCTGAAAAAATCCTCTCTTTAAAAGTATTTTTGTTAAGAATGCAATAAATATATAACACTTTTAACACAGCTGCTGTTGAGTCGTTTGTTTCTCTCATACAATTTTTGCCTGAGCTGGTAACAAGCCTGTCACAGATGTGGGTCACCTGGAGACACTTGGCATCAGCCTGGCTGGAGGCTGCTTCCTGGCACAGGATCTCCTGCCCTGGCTCTGCACCTGATGTTGGTTTGGGAGAGGCCATTGTCCTTTTCCCTGTGGTGCTCTGCCCTGGCAGGGCGTCACTGGAACATCCCCGAGGTCAACCAGAGGGTGAGCAATGGCATGGGCAGCAGGGAGGCGTGAGGCAAGTGCAGGGGGGATAGTGGAGAGGAGAAGAGGAGAAGCTTGAGCCTCCCTCCAGCTGCAGAGGTCTCCTTCCTCTTCACTGTCTCTTGTGGGTCCTCACCAGAGGCTCTGTTCACCTCTGGGGGAGGAATGATCCCAGCTGCCAAAAAATATCTTGACATTTTTCTGGGCATGCTCACTTGGCCATCCCAAAACTTGGGAATTTGGTGTCCTGAGTGGGCTGTGGCTTAGGAAAAGCAGACAATATTTATTTGCTGCTAGCTAGAGAGTCTGTGGGACAGGTGGTCCTGCAGAGCAAGGAGCTGTGCCTCTGACAGCTATGGGGTTGGGTTGATCCAAGCCCCAATAGCTGCAGATGGGTCATAAGTTGTCTCCATTGGTGCAATGGCTGGTCCTGAGTAGCCTGGCCAGGATCTGTGGTGTTCTGGGGGCTGGCCTATCCCGAGGACTAGACAGGACATGAAATGATGGGTTTGTGGCTGGTGGCAATGTCTCTCTGCAGGACCAGGCATGGCTGACTCTACTCCTCCTCTGGGGATCACGGTTCCTTGGGAAACCTTCTCTCCAAGCAGGGCCTTGCCCATCAGTGTGCAGTGCTTGGGTCAGCCTAACCATGCCTGTCCTGGGTGTCCAAACCGAGGCAGCCTCCTTGCTTCAATCTGAATGGAGTATTTGGCATTGGGAGGGGGACTGGGCACTTTGCAGCCTTCACAGGAAGGGTTGAGTTGTTCAGGATGTGAGCTCTTTGGCCTTGGGATGTGTGTCAGTGAAGGCAGATGATGCAGTCTCTCCTCAGCAGGTAGCTTGTGCCCCTGGTTCACCAAGCTGGCTGCCCTTTGTGAAGCGAGTTTCTGCATCCTTGGAAAGCATCTGCCTCTCAGCTGTGGTGTGCAGTGGCACTAAGTGTCTCAGGCCAACAGTTGGAGTCTGGGGTTTGTGCAGTCCTTTGTAACCTGTCTGTTGTGCCTCTTGGATACTCGAGCCTGGGGCTGGGCAGTACTTGTTCAAAATCGGTTCATTTGTGTGGATGATCTCATCCCATTTACCTTACCTCAGGGAAGTATCACAGATGGAAAGCTTCCTCTCTAGGAGTGTAAACCACTTGCTAGCTGGGAGCAGCTGTGAAGAAACATGTTTGTGACTGGATTATTCTACAAACTGTTGAGGGCTTCTGATGAAACAGGCATTGCTGGTGGCTTCAGGAGGCTGGATGAGCAGCTGGGCAGCATTTGCTGCAGGGTTGCAGCAGTGCTGCGGCTCATGCCCTCCAGCCTGCGCTCCCCTCCCAGCTCCCTGCTGCTCCAGGAGGTGGCCAGAGCCACAGGATGTGGGCAGCAGAGCTGGAGGACACTCTTGGGCAGAAATGTGGAGGGCTGTAGAGGCAGAAGGAGAGCAGCGAACAGGAAAAGCTCACGCTTAACAAAATACTTAATAATAAAAGTGAGCCCTGAGAATTTCTAACAAGGCTCCATTCAAAGTTGTATTTTCTACACCTCGCTGTCAAATGCAGTTTGCTGGGAGTGCAGCAGACCATCGTGCCACTGCTCCATGAATTCCTCGGTGCCACTGGCTGTGGACATACAGCTCATGTATGTTGTATTAAGGATCTCTGAGTGACTTTAGGGTAGTAAATCTTTATGGGGGCAGCCTGGTCTTTTCACTGTTCTGTTGTGGACAGTGGGATGCAGAGCAGGGTCTCTCCCTAGCTGGTGCTAGGAAGCATCCTGACATTTGCATGGGCTGGAGAGAGCATCCTCTAGGATCTCCTGTGTTGCAGGGCATCAGACTGACCACACCACATTGGTCTGTCTCAAGGGTTGTGTGTCTCATGGCTGGCTGAATGCCTGATATACCTTTTGAGAAGTGATCACTAACAGCCAAAATCATCAGCCTGGCAGCTGTGTGCTGTTGCAGGACCTCCTTCCCACTACATTGGTCCAGGTCTTTCTTCCTTCTCAAATACACAATCTGGTACTTTAAAAGTTCCTTTGCTTTGTGATCAGAAGTAAATAAGGGTAATAAAAGCCAATTTTGGCAGTACCAGAGCCTGCTGTTTAAATAATTACTCAAGATGGCAGAGAATCCTGGGTAGCACACATTAGGAAAAATACAACTGCTTGCAGGCACATGCACAATTGCTTAACATTAAAACCAGAATTGCTGGAGCCTCGGGCAATCTGAGACACTGCCACTGCAGACTTGTTTTCTGTGTTTTGTGGGAAGTTTCACCAAGTTTGTGACCTTATGTGTGTGGGTTAGTGTGATCAGGTGCAGGTGGGCTTGTGTCTTTCTGTGCATTCACATGGCTAGAGAAGGGAAGAATATTTAAGGAAAATTTGACTGATTTCTTAAGCCAGAGAAATACATGTATATGCATTAGGGAACTTGGGCAAGGACTATTAGCAGCAGATATCAGAGAAGCCATATGCCACTAACCTTTGTTGAGGTTGCTGCAGCAGGGAGTGCTGAATAACAGGCAAATAGCATAAGAGAATAAGCTTTAGCTATGAGCTGTTCAGGTCTGCTTTGGGGTCTGCACATTCCGTGATGGGGCTTCCTTCTTGGGTAGGTATTGTAAGCTCATGCTGGTGGCAGCTGGAATCAGTATTACCAAGCCTTTTTCATGTCCTCTAGTGGTAGCAGGAGGAGTGTGAGAGCAAATAATATGACCCTAGCGATAGATCTCTGTCTTAGCAAGTTGCACAGAGGGCCAGTTGCTTGGTGTGGGAATAAATACATTTCTGCTGAGCTGAAATGTAGCTGTTTTAAATCAGGAAAATAAATCCCATGCCCTGGAAGGAATCTTTCTGTCAGCACTGCCAGGAGATCCCCACAATGTGGTGCTGGGGTTTCCACTTGCAGAGTTGTATGGTGTTTTTATGTCACACCCTGCTGACTCCAAAGTGCAAAACCTTCCAATACTTACATGTCCTTGGACAACCAGCAGATACTGCCATGCACATTAGGTGTCCATGTTTGTGTCCTTAGAATCTCAATTCTGCTTCCCTGAGACGAGAGAAGCAAGCAAATCTGTTACCAACCAAAAAGGAAGATAGTGTTTTGGGGAAATAGACAGGCAGAGGAACCCTGCAATATTTCAGATATTCTTGAGAACAAGGGAGGAAGCCCAGGGATGTGGAGTGACAGTGGGGAGTCCAAAAATCCTTATTTCCATTGCTAGGCAAAGATATTTCTGCCCGGGAGAGTCTGTGTCACGCTGGCAGACATCCCTTCAGGCTGGATGCACATTTTTGTCATCTCTTCCCCAGCAAGACAAGGCCCCACTGGCTTAGTGTTCCCTGGGTGTCCATGCCCGTTTGCACACCATTGCTTGTAACTCCATGCTTTCCAGTCTTGGCTGTGTTGATGGCTCTCTCTGAAGGTCATTCTGGCTTCCTCATGGTTGTCATTCTGATGCAAGGGGGGGCCACAGGAGAGAAGTTTGTGCTTCACCCCTGCCTTGTCCCCTCACCCTCAGGTACGTCATCATCTCCCGGGAGGAGAGGGAGCAGAACCTGATGGCCTTTCAGCACAGTGAGAAGATTTACTTCCGTGCCTGCCGTGACATCCACCCTGGGGAGAAGCTACGGGTCTGGTACAGTGAGGATTACATGAAGCGGTTGCACAGTATGTCCCAAGAAACCATCAACAGAAATTTCACAAGTGGTGAGTCCTTTCCCTTTCCATCCTCTCTCCTGGATCCCCTTGGGCTGCCCCACAGTTGGGCCAAGTGTGGTGGGTAAAGTAGGTTTTGCACAGGCTGTGTGAGGAGAAATGCATTTCTAGAAGCAGAGCATCTCTCGGTGAGAGCCCCCAGCTCTGCCTGGCATAGATGGATGGGTGTACAAGGAGAACAAGATAACCAGTCATAGAGATCATGAAAGAAAGATCTGTGCTGTGATGTGTCATGTCATGTGTTGTGTTGTGCCATGTTGTGTGTGTGTGTGTGCTGCAAGGGTCTGATGCAATGCCCAGGGATCACAGAGCACCCCTGTCACAAGACTTTCTGGCCTGAAGATTGCCAAGCTGATGATCCTACAAGACAGCATTAGGTTTTTCCTCTGAACATGCTGCTCTCTCTGGCTCCTGTGAGCAGTCTGTTTGAGGGAGCTCTGGCTGGTTTTGTGTGCATATGAAAGAGATCTCCTCGGTGTGTTTGTATGTCCATTTTCCTCGTTTAATTTATCTCCTCTTTCTTCAGAAAGATAATTTGGGATCAGCGCGACATCAGCTAGAGACTCCTTAGTCTCACAACCTTAGAGTGTGTATACAACGTACAGGAGGCTTTGTACTTTTCAGACTGATTCTTCCTTGGATAAAAATTGTTATCTTATCTAAAGAGTAGCAATGTTGAAACAAACCCAGCAGTCCTTTGGGCCCACGTATTGTCAGTAATATAGGAAGCTTCAGAGGAAAGCAGAAATTCTTAATGCATCTGTTCATCTGTACAATGCTGATACCTGAAGTTAATTAGGAGTATTTCTTTCCAGGCTAGATGCAGAATGGCAGGGCCTCAGAGGGGCAGCCACACTAAATATAACTTTGTAATTATGATTCCTGAGTGTATTGTTACACAGCTGCTGTTGCTGCCTTGACTTGGTAAAAGGTGTCTCCTCTTCAGTCATGGGGTGGACAAGATGTCCTGAAAAAGCTGGTTATCACCTTAGGGTTGTTATGCACTTGCAGTGTTACATCTTGGTGGCTGTACTTGGGCAATTCCCACTTCTGAATTGACATCGGTATGAATTTGGTTTTTTGTGTTAATGAACATCAGTGAGTGATTAGGTACAGGCTGAAGTGATTTTGCTGCAATAACATGCACACATTAGTCATCCAAATGGCTCAGTGCTTTCTGAAAGTACAGCAAGAGACAGTCTGTACCCTTGGAGCAGCTGCTTTGCTGCTGCAGGGGCACCAAGGCTACAAGCTATTGCCCTGCCATGCGGACATGTCTCTAGTCCTGGTTTGTTATGGCTTGTGGGAGCCAAAATGGTAACTCCCAGCCTTCTCTGTGCTACAAGTGTGGTGAAGATCTGCCGCAGGACTCTCCAGAACTTGCCTAATGCACCCTGGGGTAGAAACCCATGTGGCTGTGGAGACCATTCCAAAAAACCCCTGGCATCTTGGTGAGCTCATCCTGCTGCAAGCTGGGCTCAGCCTGCCTTCACAAAAGGGTGCAGAGATGTTGTTAACATGGAGCATCACCTGGGCCATTGCTAGACTTGCGAGAGACATCGAAGCCTCAGGTGGGAGGGCACTGGGAGGTGATGAGGAAGCAGCACAAAAATCTGTTGAGTCACTTTCTATTTAAAAGATTTCAAATCCCTGCAGATGAAGAGAAGTGGCACACTTTATTAACTCACAGAAAAATAACATGGTTCCTGGGTTTTGTTTCTGTTGATACTTTCTGACCTGCCTCATCATTGGAGTTGAGACCAATAATATGAGGGATCGTCTTGTGATTTCAAGCTTTTCCATAGGGCTGAAGCACTCGGCTGGTTGGGGGAAAAATCACCAAGAAAGAAGAACCGGTTCTCTAAGTCCCTACCTCTCGCAGTAGTTGCTGTACTCCATAACAGGGGAAATACTAAGAAAGAGACTGAAAGCTTTGTCCATAGAAATTCTCGTCAATGTGTTGAAAATGAGATCTGTTGTTATGGATTCACTAAAGAAGTGGCTGGGTTTCCCAGCCACCGTTCAAACCCAGTGCAAAATTCCATCCATTCAGGCCAGCCCTTTTTACAGTGCCTTACTCTAACTGTTTCGAGTCTTGCATCTTTTCTGCATTCTTAGCATTGCTCTCCTTAGAGAGGGAATGGTAGCTTTTGCTCCATAACTCTTATGAAAGCATGAATACACTTTAAGCAAACAAAACCAAAAATCAGCATAAAGCAGCGTCTTGTTTGGGAAGCCATCAATGCTTGAAGTTATTTACAAGATAGAAGAGTGATGGAAATTGAGCCAAACCTATCGTCTTTTGAATTTCCAGGTAAGGAAATCTGGCTATTCCCTTTATTTTAAGCAATTAATAATTTGTGTCAGGTTGCTTTTAATATTTTTGTTTCAATTTCTGAATGGCCATGCTCTCAGACTCCACCAGGACAAGCTAAATGTCCCATCCTTGGAGGGCATTTACCCGTTGTAGCTCAGTTGACAATGTGTACCTTAGGTTTTAAGTGTGCAAGTTGTTTTTACTCCTTTACCTTTGCATTTCTGGAGCAGTCTCCAAACTGAATGAGAGTAACGGAGCTTGCAGACTTTGTGCCATGGCGTGCACAGACTGGGGTTGTCATGAAATGGTGTAAATCTCTCGCTGCACTGCTGTATGCTTGATACCTTTTACCAAGTCAAAACAGGCACAGGACTTCCAGCCAGCCAAAATGGCACTTAGGCTCTGGGTATAGGTTCCACCATGATCAGTCATTCACCTCACAGTCCTCTTCCAACACAGGTTGGTTATACCTTTAGGTTAAACAAGCTGCCTGTAGTTTCTCTCCTCTTTGAAGTGTGTGGGTTCTACTCTGCTGTGGCTACCCAGGACTGTCTCTGTTTTTGCAGACATGCCCATTAGCAGGGCTTCTCCTCTTGCAAGCCTCGGTTTCCACTGAGTTGTGTCAGTTCCCTGGCTTGTAACATAACATGCAGACCTGCAGGGATTCAGTCTGCCTTTTTGTTCTTTTTTGTTTGAGTTTTAGTTTGAGGGATGTTGCTTGGTTCCCAGTGATAATCCCCACCCCTCATTTTCCATTCTAGGAGACAAAATGTTACAGAGTGAAAAGTCACAAAAGAATGTAGCAAATCAAGAGGATGCAAGGGGAGCACTCCAGTTCACCACCTTAAAGCAGGGGAAGAGCCCCTACAAGCGTGGCTGTGATGAGGGGGAATCCCATCCCCAAACAAAGAAAAAAAAAGATTGACCTCATTTTCAAAGATGTCCTGGAGGCTTCTTTGGAGTCTGCCAAGTATGAAGAGAACCAGTTAGCAACAAGTACACCACTTTCCATCAGAAGAGCATCTAAATACCAGGCTGAAGACATCTTTGAGCAGTGTGGCAGTGCCATGCAGCACGGCTCCCTGAGCCTCAGCAGAAACCAGAGCGAGAGTGAATGGAAGGTCCCTCACAGTTCCTCTTTCGTCTCAGCCAGGGAGATGGCTTTCCTTGAAGATGAGGAAGAAGAGCCCTTGTCACTTAAAGCAGACAGCCCAACCGAGCTCTCACTGGCCTCTGCACAAGGCAACTCCCATGAAATCCCCACCACATCCTTCTGCCCCAACTGCATCCGGTTGAAGAAGAAAATCCGGGAGCTGCAGGCTGAGTTAGACATGCTGAGATCTGGGAAGTTACCTGAGGCACCCGTGTTACCACCCCAGGTACCCGAGCTCCAAGAGTTCTCAGACCCCACAGGTAAGCCTTGCCGAGTTAGAGCATTCTCCAAACCCTGCCTAAGGAGAGTAGTGAGATGCCTGTGTGCTGTGTACCCATATAAAGCATTTTGCTCCAAGTATTCAGGTGAACCTGTGGTTCCATGGAAGGTTCTTTGTCAGGTTTTGTGATTGGGTGGGCCAGGAGCTGGTGCTGTGAGTACAGTGGAAAACACTGTCTGGGAAACACTCTGTATGACAATATGGTCTATTTGTTGCCATTGTAATTGATAATGCACTGCCAATAAAAAAGACATTCCATTGCAGTTTGTTTGCTGTATTTTTGATGCTTTCTCTTTCAGCGGAAGCCCCTCTACAATGCCTGACATGCTACCAAGAAAGTATGAATGACTTTGTGGTAACACTGAAATGTGTTCTCTTTGTGTATGAAATTATGTCCTGCTGTGTCCCTTGTTGGAAATCCCTCTCTGTTTCCTACACTGCCTTAACACAACCATGTGTGCCTCTCTGAAGATACATTTCATTTCCTCCAGGAACATGCTGTCAAGCAGCCAGGAGCCTTCAGTAAAAGGAATATTTGGGTCACACAACATATTGTTCAAGTGGCCAGGATGTAGTGTCCTTTCTTGCTGTTCATTGTGGCATGTTGGAGACAAAGTTCTTATGCAGAGATATTGATCTCTTTTCCTTTCAAAGTCAAATTCTGTCCATAATGTAGTGTGGGCAGGAGAGGGGGAGGTTGTGGCCAGCTCTTTGGGCAATGCTCTACTGTCACCAGTAGGATGCTTCTCCAGCTCTGCCACTTTGTAAATACCATATTTTTTTCCTTTTTTTTATTTTTTTTGTTACAGCTTCAGAAAGCATCATCTCAGTTCCCACCATTATGGAGGACGATGACCAAGAGGTGGATTCTGCTGATGAATCAGTTTCCAATGACATGATTGCTGCTACAGATGAGCCTTCCAAGATGTCTTCTGCGACGGGCCGGAGGATACGGCGCTTCAAGCAAGAGTGGCTTAAAAAGTTTTGGTTTCTGCGGTACTCCCCGACATTGAATGAGATGTGGTGCCACGTCTGTAGGCAGTACACAGTGCAATCCTCTCGGACTTCGGCCTTCATCATTGGCTCTAAGCAGTTCAAGATACACACAATAAAGCTGCACAGCCAGAGCAACCTCCACAAGAAGTGCCTGCAGCTTTACAAGCTCAGGATGCACCCAGAGAAGACAGAAGAGATGTGCCGAAATATGACCCTGCTCTTCAATACAGCCTACCACCTGGCCCTGGAGGGCAGGCCCTACTACGACTTTCGGCCTCTGGCAGAACTACTGAGAAAGTGTGAACTCAAGGTGGTGGATCAGTACATGAATGAAGGAGACTGCCAAATCTTAATTCACCATATCGCCCGGGCTCTCCGAGAGGACCTGGTTGAACGCATCCGGCAGTCTCCCTTCCTCAGCATCATTCTGGATGGGCAGAGCGATGACTTGCTTGCAGATACGGTTGCGGTCTATGTGCAGTACACGAGCAGTGATGGGCCTCCAGCAACTGAGTTCCTGTCTCTTCAGGAACTTGGCTTTCCTACAACAGACAGTTACCTTCAAGCATTAGACCGGGCTTTTTCCAGCCTGGGAATACAATTGCAGGATGAGAAGCCAACTATTGGCTTGGGAGTTGATGGTGCTAACATTACTGCCAGCCTGAGAGCCAACTTGTTCATGACAATCAGAAAGACCTTGCCCTGGCTTCTCTGCCTTCCCTTTATGGTGCATAGGCCCCACCTGGAAATTCTGGATGCCATCAGTGGGAAGGAACTACCATGTCTGGAGGAGCTAGAAAACAATTTGAAGCAGCTGCTCAGTTTCTATCGTTATTCTCCCCGACTCATGTGTGAGTTGAGGGTCACTGCTGCCACTCTGTGTGAGGAGACCGAGTTCCTGGGTGACATTCGAGCAGTGAAGTGGATCATTGGGGAGCAGAATGTGCTCAACGCTCTAATCAAGGATTACCTTGAGGTTGTGGCCCATCTCAAAGATGTAAGCGGCCAGACCCAAAGGGCAGATGCTTCTGCCATTGCCTTGGCCCTCCTGCAGTTCCTGATGGACTACCAGTCAATTAAACTGATCTACTTCCTGCTGGACGTCATTGCTGTGCTTTCGCGCCTTGCCTACGTCTTCCAAGGGGAGTACCTTCTTGTGTCGCAGGTGGATGATAAAATAGAGGAGGCCATCCAGGAGATCAGCCGGCTGGCAGACTCCCCTGGGGAGTACTTGCAGGAGTTTGAGGAAAACTTCCGTGAAAGCTTTAATGGCATTGCTGTGAAAAACCTGCGGGTGGCTGAGGCCAAATTCCAGTCGATACGAGAAAAGATCTGCCAGAAGACCCAGGTGATCCTAGCCCAAAGGTTTGATTCCCGCAGCCGGACATTTGTGAAGGCCTGTCAGGTATTTGACCTTGCAGCTTGGCCCAGAAGCACTGATGAGCTCATGAGCTATGGGAAGGATGATATGGTACAAATATTTGAACACCTGGAGACAGTCCCATCATTTTCCAGAGAGGTTTGCAGAGAGGGGATGGACACCCGAGGGAGTCTGCTGATGGAGTGGCGAGAACTCAAGGTGGATTATTATACCAAAAATGGTTTTAAAGACTTGCTCAGTCACATTTGTAAATACAAACAGAGATTTCCCCTCCTAAATAAAATAGTTCAGATCCTCAAAGTCCTTCCCACCTCTTCGGCCTGCTGTGAGAAGGGGCGCACCGCCCTGCAGAGAGTGCGCAAGAACAACCGCTCTCGGCTCACGCTGGAGCAGCTCAGTGACCTGTTGACGATTGCTGTTAACGGGCCGCCCATTGCCAACTTCGATTGCAAAAGGGCACTCGATAGCTGGTTCGAGGAGAAGTCAGGCAATAGTTACGCGCTCTCAGCCGAAATGCTGAGCAGGATGTCATCTCTTGATCAGAAGCCGATGTTGCAGAGCATGGACCATGGCTCTGAGTTTTACCCTGATATTTAGGAAGGAATGCCTCAAATCAGATAATTTTTTTAATCTATACTCTAAACTTTGATATATTATATAAAGTATATATATTATCTATATTAAGGAAAAACCCACACTGAAAATTTAAAAGTTAAGACGATATGCGTCTGATAGAAGCTAAGCAGAATTTTAAAGATTGAGACAATGTTTAGACATTTACTGGTGTCTCCAACCATGGCAGCTGCAATGTAGGTGGCAACATTTCATTCTTTAGAAGCATGTGCTGGGGCCATACTCTACATGTTCAAACCTAAAAACCTATAAGCTAGACAACGGGTCTTTTGTCAGCCTCATCCTTCTGGCCGTTTCCTTTGTATGTGTGTTGTCAGTTTGCTGGGTTGTTTTTTGTTTTGTTTTGTTTTGGGGTTGTTTGTTTGTTTGTTTGTTCATTTGTTTTCCCCTTGGTTTCAATCTCTGCCTCTCCTTCCATTGTTCAGTCCAGTTATTGAGCCATTTGAGCCTTTTATTGGCAACCGTCAGATTTCTGATTTCCGACAGAGCATCCCGTGTGTTTATGTTGTCCCCAGCTCCCCAGTTCTCTTCAGTTGAGTGGAATCTTTCTTCACTCAAGAGATTACTGATAGGAGAGAAGGGCTTGGGGTATGATTTTGGGTTGTTACTCTGATTTAGAAACAAATGCCTCCACTAAACTGTGATACCCATTTCTCAGTTCTCCCTACCTTTGGGCTGTAGAGTAATACTTGGCTTTCAGCTCCTTTTGTGATAACCATAGTACCAGTCTATCATACGTATGTTATAACATGATGTCATGTGCAGACTATAAAATAGCAAAATAGAGGAGGCGGGGGAAATTTTTGCATTTATATTTTTATATTGTATGAGATAAATATATATATATATATACAACTATTCATTCAAAACCAGGGCTGCTGTGGAAGCTAGACAGCCAATGAGTCGACAGCCACCTCTGGGCGGAGATTCAAAGGCTTAAAAAATTATATTCTAATTTACATTATTTATACTATGTCTTTATAATCCTAGATTGTTGTGGGGTTTTTGTTTTGTTTTGTTTTGTTTTGTTTTGTTTTGTTTGGAATGACTGAAAGAAAAACCTGCTGCAGTTTGGTGGCAGGAGCTATCAATGCAAGATTATCTTGGATTATATTCATGTGTGATGTCCTACAAAGGTTCAGTTATTCTCTTGTGACCAAGGTAACATGTTCCACAGCACAGCAGACTGATGACAGCAGGAAGAAGGGATGCTCTGCCTCTTCCTGTGAAATATTTCTTCCTTTCTTGAAGAAATACCTAGTCCAGCTGAAATGTGAATGGGGGACTTGCACCTTCCATCACAAAGAGATTGTTTTGTGGGCTTGGGGCTCTTCTTTGTTTTATTCTTTTAAAGTAAACAAGCTCCAGGCATCCACACAATATCACTTCAGGTTAGAAAAGAAAAAAAAAACACAAAAAACCCAACCAACCAAAAAAAAACCCCACACAAACAAAAGGTGCAAAAACTCCACAGATGCTAGTGCCTTGCCCTGCTGATGTGGCATGGACAGCACCAACCTGACCAGACCATCATGGGAGTGAGACCTGTTGTCCAAAAGGTGTCCAAGCCAACATGTTCTCACTTCCCAGAGGGATGAGCTTTGTGCCAAGCTGTGTTGTTTATAAACATGATGGTGGTATCAGCAACACTGAACCTTTCCTTTCTCCTGTTAACCCCCTGCCCTTGGTCTTGGTGCTAAGATATCTCTAGAACCGTTGCTGCTAGTTGATAGCTTTTCATTTATATAAAATATATATATATATATATATATAATATTATTTTATTTTTTAAACTTTTTTGTTTGTTTTCAATGGAGATGTAGCATGTTTGGAACCGATCTCTCTGAGTCACTTTCACTGCCAGGGTTCACGCACTGTCTTCCCCGGGAAAACACACACTTCTACCTAGGTCTCATTCACTTCTGCTAACCCCTTTGCCTTCAGCAGAATTTCACAGCCAGCACTGGCAGAGGTGTGCAGCCAAGCCACTACGGACTGGTTCAGCTTTCAGACCCCACAGGAACTGCTAGAATGTTGTTGGTCAGGGTTTTGGAAGTGTTTGCCTCTGTCCCTGTGGGACTGAGGAGGGACTGAGCCCACCCGAAGCACTAATGGTGGCCTGTCCTTGTGTCCTGACACTGCCTCTCTGCTGTAAAATGGGACCTTTCAGTCTGATGGTCCGAGCGGAGCAGAGCAGACCCTGTGAATGTAGCAGTGAGGGCTGGTCAGTACCCTCTGTAGCACTTATCCCTTGCCTTACTTCTGACAGCACGTGCAGCCTGGGGCTGGCTCGGGCAGGACAGGACACTTGCACCAAGGCCACCCTGCTGCCAAAGTGCCACCAGGGGTGCAGGCGCTGGGTGCTATTCCTTGTGGTCCTCATGGAAACTTCACAAGCTAGGTCAGGGCATCACACAGGGGCATTGATATCACACACTTAGCAAGGATGAAAAATGGCTTTGTTTTCGTGTTTTCCTGTTTTTCCTTATAAATTATGCGATCGAGTTGACGCATTCATCCAGAGGAGTAAAAATTAAACTGGAAACCCTCTGCCAGCTCTGCAGACTTGGGTGGTTGTTTTGCCTGACCATGAAGTAGGGATCTCTCTATACACAGTGCTCGTAGCTCTCCAGGCCTGGTGGATTGGCTCTGCTCAAGGCGCTGCCACAAAGCTCATGGAGCTGCTGCCTGGCCGGGGAGGTGGCAGGCTCTCTCCCTTTTTAAAACTCGAGGAGATGTGAAGAGATAAAAAAGATAGAAAAATTGATGCTGTGTTAGTCTCTGACTGGTGATGGGCAAGGTGAGCATAGATCATAGAATCTGTAGAACTCCATAGCTCTTTCCAGATGGAGGGGGAAAAATCATCTGCCTTTCTGTTCACAGCAGCAAAAGGTCCTTGGCACAAAGGCCCATCAAAGTGCCTGGCCCCATATGGAGAGAAGGAACATTTGGGGACAGTCTCCAGACCTTTGGAGAGAGGAATGCTCCCCCAGAGCTTGTGCTGAGCAGCCTGAGAGGCCAGTTTACAACTCCTGATCCAAGCCTCCTAACTCTTGCCACTGGAGAGGAAATGGCAAGGTAAGAGCTGCCAGAGGTCTGCTTAGAAATGATTCTTCCAATTTGTCACTCCTTCTCTTTGGTTCACTTGCAAATCCTGCTCTCATCAGTGACACCTTTCACTGGCAGCTCTTATTTCTAATAGTGTAGTGAAATGTGCAGCATGTTGTGTTTTTTCTCCAGGCAGCCAGCTGACAGAGTCAGAGCACTTGTTTCTTTAGCAAATGTGTTTGCAAACCATGATTCCCTGTCACTGGATGTTGTGCATGCGCTCTTTCCCACATGATGGGAAAGGTCAGAGACCCCTTACATTGGTGATGGGGTTAGACAAGAGCTTGGCAGAGCACCTGGCGCAGCCCAGCCCATCCCATCCCATCTCAGCTCCTCCAAAACAATTCCCTGTTACCTGCATATCAGAAAATAAACCTGGCCTTTGTCCTTGGGTAATGCAGGTGCTTTGCAATCTTTCTCTCCAGGTTTACTTGCCTGTCTCAGATCTGTAGCTCTTACTTTCATGGATAGTCTGTGGATGGAAACATGACTACCAGCATAGGCAAGATAGGGAGTAGGGAGGAGTATCAATGCAAAGCACCTCTGGCTTCCCAGTGCTCCCCAGCCTTTCCCAGGAGCAGGTGCATTTTTGTGCCCTGTTTGCCTGTGCCCAGCCTGGTGGCAGTGAGGCCAAGAGGCAGCAGGCATGAGGAGAGCTCAGTGAGGTGCTGAGGGAGGCCTCCTTGGCTCCAAGATTGCCATGCGTTGGGTTTAATCAATGCCTTTCCTGCTGTGCTGAGAGAGCGAGAGGAGTTGTTTTGAGTGTGTTGCTCACAGCATCTTGAACTGGTTAGGCTGCTAAGACAGAGGGTTCCGTTTTTCTCAAATGAGCTCTTTGTTGTCTCCTTCCCCTGCATCTGAGCTATGGCATCTGACTGAATAATGCACACTTCTCCAGACCCTCGGGTTTGTATTTCTAGCCCGTGGGAGTTTTGGTTACCAATTTCCCTTCCCCACTTTTTGCTCAGGCTCCTTGCCTCTTTTACCCTGCTGTGGGGCAGAAATCTGTGAAGCACATTTAGACATGTCCTTCTGCAGGGCTCGCCGGTGTCCGCAGGGGTCTGGGCCCTCCAGCCACGAGACTGACCTCAGCAGGGATAATCCTCACAAGAGACCAAAGCTCTTCCCATACCAGCAAAAGCACATGGAAGTTTTGGGGGCCTGCGAGGGGACCCGGTTGGCAGGGTTCTTATGGGTTGTCTGCCTTGGGTCCTGAGCCAACTGCAGCGATGTCCCCCATGCTGGTCACGCTTTTGCTTGTATGACTGCTCAGATGTGATTCAGGCTCAGTCCATCTCTTTCTCACAGCACAAACTCAACCAGATGGCCCATAGGGTCTTTGGAGTCCTCCTCTTTTCTTATCTCATGTGGATTGCTGTTTGTTTGACCAGTGCCTAGACAGCTGGCTTGCAAATAAGCAGCAACAGCCTCTGCTTTTGCAGATTCTCCTCTCAGCCCTGTCAAAAGAGGTCTTAAAAGCAGAGAAACGGTACGTTAATCCCCCAGCCATTGTATCCAATGCAGTAATGCCTATGCAATTCCTGTCTCCCTTGGAGACACGTATGATGTGTGTGCATGTAAGCTAGTGTATGTATACAGTACATATGCATATGGTCTATATATTGTATATACGCACATCCTAGTACATATACACACAGTACAAAAGATTAAAATCACGTGCTTATATATCTATAAATGAAATCCTATATATTTATATATTTCTATGTTTTCGATAGATATAAAGATATAATATAGAGATAGACTCAACCACGCTTGTGTAAGGCTGGCCCTGTGTTCTAGCACAAGGCATGTAATACTGAATACTTTGGACTTTGGGATGGTTTTAGCCATACACTGAGGCCTACATTTACTCTATGGAGATGGGCTTGGCTGTGTTTAGGGCAAGGGGTTTCCTTGCTGGTATGTTAACCAAGTGATAAATAAGGTTTGTTTAATAGCGGAATGTCTTGGTAGGGGAAAATGCTTGAGTGTCCTCCCAAGAAAGCCTCTTGCTGAGGTTGTATGTGTTCACACTTGGACAGATACATATCCCACCCTCATATGCACTTTTGTCTCTCTGCACGGATGCGGCTGGCAGCTGTGGGCACTGATGCCATGGAAAAGTGGCTTTTTGCTGTTCTGCCCAGTGTTCCTCAGCAGTTGCCAGCACACTGCCAGGGAGACCCTGCATTGGCCGGTGCTCACACAGCACCAGCAGGAGCATGGGTGCACTTGTGGGCATCAGTCAGTGCCACAGCCGTGGCGCTGGGATAAAGGCAGCAGCACAGCAAAGGCGTTACCGAGGGGAGGAAGGGTTGTGCCCACATGGTCGGAGGTGGCAGGGATGGTGTATGGAGCTGGAGCAGTGCAAATGAGAAGGAACTGTGAAGTCAGAGTGATAAGAATGAGAGTGTGCAATCTCCACCGGGAAGGCACATTCAGCTCTGCTGGGTCAGGCTGGCCACTGTTCTGCGGCAGGAGCCACTCTGCTCCCTCAGGTCTCACAGCCGCTCCTCAGCCTGTGAGCAGCCTGCCTGGCCAGGGACCCGGGGAGGCGTTCTGGAGGAGAGGGAATGATGTGATTGTATGGAAGGCGTGGTCAGTGTCGCACGTGTGCCTTTGGGCCCCAGCACACGGCCAACGGACCTTGTCAGGCTGAAGCACCAAGGGGTGCAGCCTTCTTACCCTGCCTGTGCAAGGAGACGCCTGTTTTCCCATGACCAGCATTTCCGTGCTGGGATGGGGGTGGATCTGGGCAGTGGATCAGCCCTCCCTGAGTATCTGCTGATGCCTGTGGGATGGACAGCTGTCTCATCCCTCCATCCCTCCCTTCATACAGCCACTCATAGGACACTGGCCTGCTGCATCCTGAAGCCTTTGGCTGACACCTGAGAGGACCCGAGAGGTGCCTCTGGCAGGTCTGGCAGCAGGTGCTCCATCAGCGAGCTGCTCCCCCACAAGAGTTGGAGGGAAAACATGGAGGTTTGCCTTTGCAGCTCCGCGCCAGGCCTGGCAACCACTGCACTCCTTGCCGTTTGTTTTATTTGTTGGCTTCGATCAGAAGGGTGAGTTGTAATTCCGACATCCGAATGGCTCGTTACACTGGTATTGCACGAGCAGATGCTGTGCAAGCTCCCCCCAAACCCTGTCACACACCTCAGTGCCCTCTCCCAGGCCTCTCTCCTCCACACAACTGGTAATCCACCTCAGCCGCCCCTGCCCAGCGGCGGCTCCCGCTCTGCCACAGCCCCTGAGCCGCACAGCGCCGGCAGGGAGCTCTCGGCACCTGTTCCTCACAAACCTCAGAGACAGTTTTCTCACTCCCAGCCCCCTCCTTCCGATGCCACTGACACTCACGTAAGCTCAGCCCGCGGCCTGGCCTCCCACCCGCCCTGCTGGTGGTGCTGCTGCCCAGCGAGGGGCTGCCATGCACTGCACCTCATGTCGAATAAGCTCGCTGGGCTATGCGGGGGAACCATGTCTCATATGCTGTAATGTCCCAAATGCTACAGGAGGGCTACGGAGTTTTCTGCCAGTCATGGCATCCTCACAGACTCACCCGACAGTTAGCAAAAACGCATTTCTAGTTCCAGAAAACGAGGTTTTGTCTCAAACCTCTCCACATCCAAGCACAGCTCTGTTGAACTGTTTCAAGCAATCTCTCACCCACCCACTCACTCACCACACACACATATGAAATGAGAGAAAAATATCTAGATGTCTATTACTACATATGTATTAATATGTTAATATCACTCTTTTGGAGAACATTAAAATGTTATTACTTTACAGACTATGCTTTATAGTACCTGTGTGAAAGGACCTAGGACACTGGATACGAATAGAGCTATGTTGATATATCATAGTATGTACACAAGAACTTTCCTTTTGTCATATTATCCTTGTAATGTAAAATGATTGTTAATAAAAAAACCATTCAAATTTATCAAGTTGGGTTGCTAATTCTTTAAGATCTTCTTGGAGGTTAATATCATTTCCCCAGCCCAAGGGTATCTGAGCTTATGCACTCCCGTTTCCCCCAGACAGGGACTGTAAGGAGCAGATCCAGTGCTAATTAATCCAGAAGTCAGTTGTAGCCCCTTGGGGTGCTGGTAGTTCTCCCTCCTGGGTGACTGACTCCCTGACATGCTGAGTGTCACTGCAGCCCCTCGAGATCCTCACCTTGGTGAGCAGGTCCAGCATGTCCTGCGATGGAACTGCATCATTTCCCCACGGACTGGGTTATCCTGGTGCTGTGCCAAGGCTGCAGCAGGCAGACCCGGAGCTAGCACCTGCCAGCAGCCCAAGGCTGCTCTGGGTCAGCACTGGCGCAGCTATGTCAGCACATGCTATTTTGGGGTAGGGATGCAGAGCGGGTGCCCTTGAGGCTCTGCACTCCCATTCTAGTCAGGTACAGTGCCATTATCATTGGTTTTGCTGTGGTGGGCTGTGCTTGTAATGTGCATTGACCAAACTGTACGTGTGTGCCTTTTTTGGTTTGAAGGATGGAGAGACTTTTCCTGAGCTCTAAATGCTCTAAACCCAGGGGAAGCTGGGCTTTTTCTGTGCTTAAAAGAGAGGGCTGGCTTAACTTTGGATTCTTCTTTGACATGAAGTTGTGCTTGAGTCTGGGCTCTCAGTGAATTAACTAAAGGTGCAACTTTTAAAACAGTTCAATGTAATGAGTAACTTTGTACGTGAAGAGTCTTCTGTCTGCTAAATCATTGTGGGCAAGACAGCTAACCTCTGAAATGAGTACATGTGTCCATGGATTAGCTCTGGGCTGTGGGCTGTGTTTGCTGACCAAACAGCTGAAAACATTGCCTCTTGTGGGCTGTCTTGCTGCTGCTGGGGATATACCTCACAGCAAAGGCACCACAGGTGCTAAGGATCATCCTTCCTTCAGTGCAGGTCAGGTTTGCGTGGCAGTGTGAGCAGGGACAACCTTGCAAAGGTTTAGTCCATCCCTGCTAATGGGTGGCAGCTATAGCTAGAGGCAAACAGGCAGAAAACATAGCCATTCCAGCACAAACAGTTGCTCACTCAGCTGTAAATGTGTCCATGTGGCAGTGGAGGGAGCAAAGAATGCAGAAGCAAGCTGTGCAGCTGATTGTGTGGATCCTGTGTGTGGCACTGCATACTGTGAGTTCTGATACTGATAGTACTACATTGATTGCTGAGCTTCAGTATGTAGGGATGGAAGCATCAACAAGACTGGCTCTTTAATCAGGGGTGAAGGAATCTAAGTTTTCCAATTGGTCCTGGGAATGGATACCAGTGGATAAGCCAAGTGTTAGATGAAGTGGATGAGCACCCCTCTAGAAAAGGTTTAATGCAATGGAGACGTTATAAAAGGGTTTAGCTCCCTGTTGGGGCTCCATAGTTTTGTGGATGCTCATAATCTTGGGCTTTACCGTGATGCCTAGCAGTGTTGCCCTGGAGGGTGTTCGGGTTGCAAGATGCCAGTGCCACACCACTTGCCGGTCCTTGCAAAGGAAGGGAAACTTGGGTGGAAATTCTAGCTTTGAGAGAGGTCTGGGTTTAGACAGCTCTGGGCCTAGGGAAGCATTGCAGATCAATCAATCCCTGCAAGTGAAGGCTGTGCAGAAGCTTTGGTTTCAGAGTGAATGTCTCTAAATTCTAATGGAGAGTAGCCACAGGGGCTGGAAGTGAAAATAGCCCCAAATTAGTCATCCATTAGGTCCAATAAGGTTGTTTTAGTGACTTCCTCGAAGTCCGCTTTATCAAGCAGTCCACATATTACACACAGTTTGTCATTTTCTGGCAGCTTTCACTGTAGTGATTTAAAATCACTTATTTTTGAGCAATAAGCAAGCCCAGAAAAATCCTGGTGGTTGTCAGGGCTTAGCTGCAGTTGGGTTTCCTGGGCACCTGTCAGCAGTGAAAACCTCATCTCTGGGGTTTTTGCCTTTGCTAGTCAATTGACAGCAATAAAGCAGGACAACGCTTCACTTTCAGCAACTCAGCCATGTGTTAAGGTTCAGAGATGCTTGTGAAATGCATGGCTGTATTGTAATTCATTTCCTACAGGCTATTTTTTGCTGTGGACTCTGGTTAGTTACTCTTGGCAGTGATCAGCCTCCTTGCTGGTAACTTCTAACCCAGAGCTTAAAAGCAAGATCCCTTCAAGCAAAGTGCACGATCTGAGCTTTTGTCAGGAAGGGAAGTCATCTGATCTAGGGCGACAGGTGCCCTTCATTTTTAGGACCACTGATTCTCATGTCAATTTGAGTGAAAAGGAAATTGAAAAATTCCTCTGTGATGGTTGTCATAGCATTAAAGCCTGATACGCACTTCCCCAGCTCTGCTGGTGTCCTGGATATGCTCCATGGAGATGGCTGTTGGTAGCAGCTGGCACTAGAAACTTGATTTAGCAAAAAATCTGAACATGTTGTTTCTTCCTAGAAGCTGGAGGTGTGGAGCCTATGATGCCAAGAGCTTGCAGGCATAACCAGAGGGGGTTTGCAGTGCTTCTTGAGGTCTGTCTTCCTTATCTAACTCTCCTGAGGCAGAAGGAAAAGCACATGGGTGGGTTTAAACAGGTGCCTCCTAAGATGTTTAAATCAGAGGGCAGGGGCAGGTGTCTGGGCAGTGCCAGGTCCAGCTCTGCGGTGGCACAGGGGACCAGAGGCTGTTTCTGGCAGAGCTGTCACCATACTCCACACGGATGGAGCCACAGCTCATTTACAATGGGCTCTAAAAATATCTGCAGGATAATCAAAGGCTCCCACAGCACAGCATATGTGCTAGCTAGACTTTTTGACTCTCTGAAGTCCCCTGTTTGAAGTTGTTTTGATCAAGGAGAAAAACAAGTGTGCTGTCTGCATGGCTGCCAGACACCCTATTTCTGGGGACACTGGTGGCACCTCTGGAGGCATGCAGGGGTGGGAGAGCCTTGCAGAGGTGCCAGGGCAGGGATGGGGAGCCACGTGCAGCAGGGGGTCAGGGGTTGCAGACCTGAGCTCCAGGCCACCACTGCAGTTTGTGGTGCTCAGGAGAGCTGTCTGGAGAGCTGTCTAGGTTGTTGGGTTTAGGTGTGGCCTGTTTTCTCAGGGGCATCCTGAAGCCCTATCCTCACTGGGCTTATTCCACATTCAGTGATCACTAAAAGTTCAGGGGAGTGGAGGAAGCAGCTGCAGACCTTCAGGACTAGCACTGGCAATGGCTGTGATACAGCTGCTGGATTAGGTGCTACTCTCTGTTAGCAGACAGAGGATTACAGGACAGTCCCAGTTTAATTTTTAAATACCGTAGGGGGAGAAAAGCTCTGCAGTGACAATGAACAGCAGGGTTAAGAGAAGAATGGTTCTGTGGTAGCTATTGCTGCTTTCAATAAGCTGGGTTGGGAATTACTGAGTAACCCTGCATGAATTCCCGAGGCAGGAAGGATCATCCCTGGTAAATGCACCACCCGTGTTCAGCCCCCTGTGCAGCAAAAATACAGCTTTTCTCTTCATCTCAACAGCAAATTCTTCAGTGCCATAAGCCTGGCTGTGCAGCTGACAGGCACCCCTCTTTGCGAAGCCATCAACAGCCTGGGGCTCTGCAGACTGGCTTTGTTTTTCCTCCTTGTGCTTTAACACTGACTGTGATGGGTGAGAGTGCCCCCAAACTGTCAATGAGGTAAGTACTTCCTCCTCCTGATCCAAAAATCTGTTTTCTTTTACTTTCATGTGCAGGTTTTGATCTCTGTATCTCGTTTGGAACTTGCTAATTCTGGTGATGGTATTAGGTCAGACAAATATGTTTTCCTGCTTACAGATGCATGGTTTACAGAGTATCATCAGTACCTACTTGGAAGTAGTGAGATTGGCAAAAAACAAATTAAAAAAAAAATCTAAATTCACCTGTTAGTTTTGTTTCAGAGATGGAGCCAGTGTCTGGGAGGGACCTGATTGCCAGATCCCATTCTCTAATCTCCTTGCAGCTGCTGGAAAGCCTTTAGACCTTTGTTTAGCTGCCACCTTGCCGAAAAAGCCAACAGATTTCCTGCGCTTGTCCAGGACTCTGTTGCTGACTGTTCCCTTCTCATCCATAACCCATCCCTTGATGACACCCTTCAGAGGATCTTCTGTTGACTCATCCCAGCACTCTGTGCCCCTGACATGAGCTGCAAACAGAAGGGATTTACCATAGAGTAAACAATGCAGACACAGTGTTGGTACAGCTTGGAATTATTTACTTGCAGTGTTTGACACGTTGTGCTGTAATATTGGACACAATGGCTGAGCATCATGCTCTGGTTTTGTGCTTTGGATTGTGAGAACAATAGAGAGTCTTGACAAACAATATCTGTTTCTGTACAATAAACACACTGGGACACTAAAGGACCAAGTAAGCAGAAAAGCCCCCCTCATGCTGGAAGGCCATAAATCACTATTTCACTTTGCTACTATTCTTGTGCATATTGAAAACAGGAGAAATAATATTAAGTGTCAAGTGTTACTATTTACTCATCATGCTTATCTTTCAGCAAATGAATCAAATACATTTTAATACCTAGTTAAATTCTGAAACACATAAAAATGCTGTCAAAGCTCTGTCCTTCAATTCAATGTGACTTCAAACTGACCTTCCAAAGAGTGCAAGAAGCATGCTCCAAGCCATTTTAGCTTCCAGCTCTTATTAAATGTCATTGTAGTTATCTTAGACATCAGAAAAATTTGGGCAAACCTTGGGCTGTATTTCTAGAGCCCAAATTACAACCTACTTCATTTTGAAAAAAGAAGAGAGGTTTTGGACACTACTGCCAGATAATACTGACAACAGATGCTAACAAAATGCAAGGTACAGCTGTTCAAAGTGTTGAAAGCCCATCGGTACCTGGGAGAATAGTTGAGCCTGAAAATTTTCCCAGTCCTGTTGAAGGGAATTTTCCATTACTTTCTGATGCATTACCTCTTTGCAAAGCAAACCTGTTTCTTATCACCATGCAAGGGTATTTGGGACAACAATTGAGGGGAAAACTCTGCACTGAAAAAATGTTACCCTTACAGGGCACCAGCTGTAACCACTCCCTTTACCACCGGGAAGGGTGCTGAGGGTAGTAATGAATCTAAAACATCCCAGATGTATTTTAGTGACTATTGATGATTTGTGCTTATTAATCCTTCTACTCTAGCACAAATTGCTTAAAATTAACCTAGATAATTTTGTGGGACGAAGATCTAGATCTGAGGGCAGGTTGAAGCAAAAATACGTATGGCTACAGTCTATTTTAAAAAAGGAACTCCTTAATGCAGTCACAGGTCATTTCCTCTGGCCTCTCAATCCCCTCCTCTAAACAGAAGCCACATCAGGAGACCACCTTTCCAAGGCAAAGCTGGGTATAATATAGGAGATGCATTTCTCAGGTTGTTTGGGTTTTGTCACTGGATGAGGGACCTTGAATCCCTGTCCTCAAACTCACCTCTGGCCTTTAGTGAAAAGGATCATTCATTCTGACCAGGTAGACTGCCCCACACCGTCCTTTTATTCATTTTTTTTTTCCTTTTCCCTCTGTCCTTCCTTCGTTCCTCCCTACAGTCTCTTGACTTCCAGCTTCTTCATGTTAATGGTTATAGCAGGCAAAATAATCAGTCCAAGCACTGATTAGCCCCTGGGGACTCCAGTGGCTGCTTTTGGTCACACACATGTCTTAGGAACATTAATTGCCATAAATGGGGTTTTTTTGCTTCTTCTCTAATGATACAATTTATAAGCAGCATCCTTTAATTAATACAGAGTGTTGCTTGCTGATGCTCCTGCATTTTCAGCCTCAGGAACTGAAAACCATGGGTCTGTCTGACTCTGTCCTTATCACACTTCAGTGATACTTGGACAGCCTGAGTTGCTGAAGCTGCTGGATACAATGGCATTTCCAAATACTTCAGATTTATCTTCATGACATTGTCACCTACCACAACCATTCCCAGCCATTTGTCTGCTGGGCCAGTTTATCTCCTCGGCCCTTGGGGTGCTGAGGTGCAGGGACACACAGGTTTTGCTCCACAGGATGTTCGGAGGGGTGAGGGCAGACTCTGGAATGCGGTGACACACAGCTCCTGTTAGCAGAGTTCCTGCCCCTCGGGTACCACACGTACACAGCATTCCTTATCCTGTTACGTGCCCGCTGTCAGCCCCGGCGAGTGGCTGCCTCCTTCCTGAGACACCTGGCAGCCTTTGTTCAGGCTGTGCTGATGGGAAGGAACATTCTTTCGGGGCTAAAATGCCAGACAGCAAGAATAATCCAGCCGGGAAAGATGCATGCATTTTCCCTCTTTCTCTCTTTCCCATTCAATCCCACTTCAGCAAAGGAGGAAACAATGCCATTCATTAGCACTGATGGCACCACTTGGCTCCTAAGACAGATTTGTGGTTAAGCAGCGTGTATACACGGATTTTTCTGCTGTAAAAGAGGACATTGTTTTGTCATAGCTAAGTCAGATTCTGAGGATATATGCTTTTAAATGCCGTAGGATGTATATCTATTATAGGGTGTGCCAGAATAGCCAGGGCACAGGCAGATAATGCTGTTTACAATCAGTCATCAAGATGTTATAAAAGGATTAGTGAAACAAGCAGGATGCAGAACTAGAGGAGTTGGCAGCAAGGCAAGTATTTGGCCCTTCAGGCTTTCCAGTGCCAGCCAAATAGCATCATACCGTGAAGTTATCCTTCTTATCATTATCCCCCAAAAATCACAGTGCTGTCTGGAACCTATATATGATCTAGGCCAACATTCCAATGAATTCTGCACTTCAATGGAAATAATTATTCTAAACCTATAGGTATATCATGATAGGCAATCAGGATCACAGTAAGCGTTAAGAATACAATATCAACTAGACCCCTGTGTCCAGTTTACTCACAGTATCCTACGGCTTTTTGTCAGTAAACAAACCTCGATAGAGCAAAACAAGACACCAATTTTCTTTTTGTTTACATCCTCTCTAGCCAATAGATCAATATCAGAGATTAAAACATTGGGTGTAAGATTCCTGGGCATTCTTAGCTTTTCTGTCTGTCTGTTTGGTCAAAGCTGGTTGTATTGCTGTCTTCAAAATGATCCTGTAACTCCTGGCTACACCACCCACAAAGGGAATAGTAGTACAAAGATAACCGTTTTCAGTGTTCATCAACTTTGTCAATGTCTTCACAGAATCACAGCACTGCTGAGGATAGGAAGGGCCTATGGGAATCATGTTGTCCAAACTCACCCCTGCTCAAAATGCGATAAACTAGAGCAGGTTGTTCACACTGTATCACATCAGATTTTCAGTGTCTTCAAGCATGGGGACTCCCAACAACCTCTCCTGGCAACTTGTTCCAGTGTTTGACTATCCTTACAGTTAAAAAAAAAAGGTTTGGTTTTTTTTTCTTGGCATTTTTCATGTGTTCAAATGGAATTTCCTATGTTGCAAATTGTGCCCTCAACTCTTGTCCTGTCACTGGACACCAGTGAAAAGAGTGTCAACATCTTCTTTTGTCCTCTCCCAGGTCAGGTATCTGTACCCATTGATCTAAACAGTTCCAGCTCTCTCGGCCTCCTCTCCTATAGAAGATGCTCCGGTCCCTTAAACACCTTCACAGCCATTTGCTGCACTCTTTCCAGAAACCCCATATCTTTCTTGCACTGGGGAGCCCAGCACTAGACACAGCACTCCAGAATTGCCCTAACACACGATTTGAAAGGAAGGATCTCCACCATTTGACATGCTGGCATTGTTTGTATTAATGCAGCACAAGGCACTGTTGTC
The DNA here is from genome assembly GCA_024500445.1 of Entomyzon cyanotis. Lineage (NCBI taxonomy): Eukaryota > Metazoa > Chordata > Aves > Passeriformes > Meliphagidae > Entomyzon > Entomyzon cyanotis. Next base: position 39,977,500 of record JAKEPQ010001030.1, on the reverse strand, counting down.
CTCTGCAGCAAGACCACACTGCTGCCTCATGTGCAACTTGGTGTCCACCAGGACACTGAGATCCTCTCCTGGAAAGCTCCTTTACAGACAGTCGGCACCCACCCCTGCACTGGTGCGCGGGGTTGTTCTTCCCCAGGTCCAGGCCTTTCCACTTCTTCCTGTTGAACTTCAGGAGGTTCCTGTTAGCTCATTTTTCCAGCCTCTCAGCACCCCTCTGAATGTCAGCACAACTGCCTTGTGTATCAATCACAACTCCCAGTTTTGCATCATCAACAAACTCGCCAAGGCCACACTCTGGCCCATTGTCTAGGTCATTCATGAAGGTGTTAAATGGTGTCAATCTCAGGACTAGCCCCAGTCACCGCCAGTTACTGACTTCCAGCTGAACTTCTTTTCCCTGTTCGTAACCCATTTTGCCTGGTGCTTCAGTCAGTGTTCAGACACTGGTTCTGGTGTTTTTCATTTGCTGGCAGGATGGCAGCCTTCCCTTGGCAATCTGCTAGACTTATTTTACTGCACCATCAGAATGGGATGGGATACTTGATAAAGCTTAGCTTAATATTTTGATTTAAACAAGGGGCAATCTGCCCCTGCAAATATGATGTTCTCTGAGATTTTCCGGGCCACAAATTATATGGTTCTGTGTTCAGATTTTTGGTTGCCTTGTCCCCATGGAAGTCCCTTAAAGTCATGTCTACTACTTGAAAAAAAGTAGTAGGACAAGCAGCATGCTTATGGGGTCATGACATCCTCTGGCATGCCAATGCCAGACTTTCAGTCCTTCTGGACACAAAAAAAAAAGGACAGTCAAGAGTAATATTTAAGCCACATCAAATCTTGAAAGTGCACACAAAAGCCAAGCCCCAGAGAGACTGTCTGGTTGGTGAATTCCTTCTGTCTGGAAGTGATGAAATACATGGCAGTTAATAAGTGTTGTCTTTGAGTAATGCTGGTAGGAGGATTTGAGTGCAATAGATAACTGTCAAACCAAAACCATCTATCAGCTGCTAAGGTATGAAATGATCCCACTTCTTTTGCCTAATTTTAGATGTTGCATGGAATATAATTAGTGTGTATGGAACTTTCTAGCTCAGAAATATCCAAACAGAAAAGATGGCAGTAAACAGAAGGATTTGGTCCACATTTTTGGAGGTAACATCAGCAATAACTTTTTGTCTGTATTTATGGTCTTCCTGGATGACACCAGGGAAGATGGAAAATACAGGTATTCTGCTAAAGGGTTCTGAAACACTTGTATTTTCAGCAGTTTTCCTGAATCCTGAACACAGGCTATCAAACTCTCCAGGAAATGAAAATGAAAGGAAGTAAACTTCTTGTTTGGCAGTGTTCGCTTCAAAGGCTACACCGGATGAGGGTGTTGACTGTCTCACCCTTTCTTTTTCTTCTGTTCTCTCCCTTAGTTCTGTGTCTTTGCCTAGGTACCTATTTACTCTACTTTGGCTTTACTCGCTCTTTCATACTGAGTCTTTGTGTCTGCCATGACAGTCAGTTCTGTGATCTTCATTTCTCAGTCTTGTAGAGTATCATGAAAAGCAGTGATTGGTGAAACACTTGGCATGTTTGTGATTATGGAGCCAACACTCATCAAGGGACCTGGGTGACCTGGAAATAACCTGGAAGTTATTTCCATGATAACTTCGGTCTTCTTTGCTCCCCTCTGCTCCTCTACAGAAACAAGGACCTCTCAGAAGTGACAGTGGGCAGGCAAATAAAATCGATTCAAACCATCCAGGCAGCCAAATCCCTTGTTTGATACAACCACTTGATTAGGTGAGAGACTGTCCTTTAAATACATTTTCCAGACAGTTTCCTAGGCTAGGATGGGCAGGAAAATCAGAGAAGGGTGGTGTAGTGAGAGTGCTGTGCTGAGCAACTTTGTGGAGGGGAAGGTGAAATCCAGCTTATTCCCCCAGGCTCAGAGGCCTGGTGAGAATCTCGCTGTCAGTAATCGTGATGAGCCTACATGTGGAGCTGGTGCCACATAGCTATCTGTCTCCTGGGGTTCCTCAGCATTTCTTCCCAGTGATTCCTCTCTGTGCCTGTGACATGTAAGCCCAGATGGCACTTGCCAAGCACATGGCTCTGGCCAGCTCCATCCTGGCTCAGCATTTCCAGCTCCACACTGGAGGCATGCAGGAGCTCATGAGGCACCTCGAACATGATCATCTCATTCCACACAGGGTTGATCTTGTGTTTTGCACGTTTGGTCTGCTTCTTCTTTAGCTTCAGTGACTGATGCCTCAGTGTCACCTTGACAGAAACATCTGTGTAGGAAGTGGAGAGAGACACCATATTAGTGAGTATGGGACAAATAGAGTAGACTAGACTGGACTTGAATATGCTGAATTGGAATGGACCCATCAGGATCATTGAGTCTGAATCTTGGCCCTGCACAGGACACCCGAAAAATCACACCATATGCCCAAGAGCATTATCCAAACACTTCTTGAACTCTGTCAGGCTGGTGCTGTGACCACTTCTTTGGGGAGCCTGTGCCAATGCCCAGCCACCCGCTGGGTGAAAAACATTTTCTTTATATCCAACCTTAACCCGCGCTGGTTCAGCTTCATGCTGTTTCCTCAAGCCCTGTCCACAGTCATGGGAGTGAAGAGATCAATGTCTGCCCCTCTGCTTCCCCTTGTGAGGATGTTGAAGACCACAATGAGGTCTCCCCTCAGTCTCCTCTTCTTCAGGCTGAGTAGACCAAATGACCTCAGCCAATCCTCATATGGCTTCTTGTCCAGATCCTTCACCATTCTCATGGCCCTCCTTTGGACATTCTCTAATACCTTAATGGCTTTTTTAATATTGTAATTCCTGAATCTACACCCAAAAAATGCAAGAGAATTTACACTGGTGACATCAAACTGAGAGAGACCATGAAAGAAATACTGATCAGGGGAGCATTTGGTTTTTGTTTTTTAGAAATTATTCAAATCTCTTTGGCTTTCTAAACCAGACATCTATTTTTTCTTCTGCCAAACATCACCCATCCCACTTTCTTTCTAGATTTACAGAATAGCAGAAACAACAGTCTCTGTTTCCTTGCTATTTCACTCACCACTGCCAAGAAGATCTTTCAGCTGCTTGGAATGGAGGTTTTTAGCCTTAATGATCACGACCAGCAGGCGATTAGCTGCTGGCAGGTAGCTAATAGAGAGCAGAACCTCCCCATGGCCCGTGGATGGCTCCTGGAAGTGGAGACACAGAAAGAGTTAATGTTTTGTATAATCTTGGCCAGAACATTAGGAAAATAGTAGTGGAAGACTGATGGGTAGAAGGTCATGGGCAAACAAAGTTGACTCTCTGGGTTTGTACGGGAGATCTTTCCAGTTACTCTGGATGGGAATAAACCTGGCATAGATGCCTGAGAGGCTTCTCCACTCACAAGGCTCCAATAATGTGAGTTACTGAAACCCTTATGTCTCTGGAAAGTAACTGCTTCCTGACATCAACTTTTAGTGGAATATTTAGTCATAGGAAGATTTGGGGCTGACATACAATGAAAATAGTTTGATTCTATTTTGAGAGAACACTTAGCTGCCCTGTATTTATGTCCACTACCCCCTTTACTGCTTTTAATAATTCACTTTTAGTTTCAGGTGCTCCATTTCCCAGGAGGCTCTGACTGGTCTCAGCCTCCAGCACACATTCCAGCAGGATTGTAGGGCTCCCTGGGAAAGCACACATGATGCCTGGGGCTGAATCAGACCTGGGGCTGGAGCAACACCTTCTCCAACACGCTGTTTGGTATGAGAAAAAACCCACCCAAGCTGAAATCTCCACAAGCTGGGCATAGTACTTTACTCTTCTTTCCCACCTGCCTTCCATCAGGTCTGTGAGCAGCTTTCCCTGCTGCCCCTGTGGGAGACTTCCCTTTCGCTTTTCCCTTTTCCCTTTTCCCCTTTCCCTTTTCCCCTTTCCCCTTTCCCCTTTCCCCTTTCCCCTTTCCCCTTTCCCCTTTCCCCTTTCCCCTTCCTTCCATTTGCCTTGGACAAGCAGCCCTTGGAGGGAAAGCCTAGGGACACAGTCAAACCACCACTGCTCTCCCTGGGAGAGTAATGCTGTTTCCTCCATGGGAGCCAGCAGAGAAGGAAAGAAATCCCACACCACTGTGTGCAGAGCTGACAGCCCATGGCAAGGGATGGAAGAGGAGCAGTTATTCTCTCAGTGAGCAGGAGCTTGTGACAGAAATCTGGTTAGTGTGAGGTTAATGACCCAGAAGAGTCTCAGAAAGCCAGTGTCAATTCAAGAGACTCGTTTTGGGCTCCTTCATGTGTTCTACATCCTCGAGGACAGCCAGCCCTTCTCCAGGCCATTTCTGTGCTCTGCACTGTTGCTACTAAGTGAGCCATAAATATTTCAGATTAAATTTTCAACCAGTTACTCGAAACAGGCAAGGACAGGGCCCTGCATGCTCCCTATGAGCTGATTGACTGTCCAGAAAACATGGCTGTCACTGCTGTCTGGTTCAAATGACTAATTTGTCCTGCACAAATCAGGTGGGAGGCCATTAGCAAGGAAGCCTGAAATTCAATCTTAAATCAGCCCAAGTAAATATTTTTTTTCATGCACTCGGGTAGCAATGGAGGGCTCATATGCACTTCACTTACATGAATCCTGTCTTAAATTGAAGTGGACCTTAAAAAAACCACACATAAAAAGAGGCACTTTCAGATGCCTGTATGTCCACTACAAAAGAATTGTACTCCGAGGGACAAACCCAAACACCACCTCAGTGCAAAAACAGAGTTCAGGCATGACATAAGCTGCTTTTGTTCTTTTACCCCCCCTACATCTCAGCAGGTCCCACTCTATAGCTCTTGGCTAGAATTTGGTTCCTGTAGCTCCAGGCACCGGCAGATGAGGGGGAGATTGGGAGGGGGTGGGGCTCTGCAGACGTGCACACACGCACACACACACTGCGCTCAGATCACATCTTGTGCTTATGACTTTCTAGCTCCTAGTGTGCTGATCTTAAGATCCTAGTCTTAGGCCAGCCTGGATACACATGAAAACAAAACCTACAGTGGTTGGTCTCTGCTGGAGTTTTGTGTGAAGAGACCAAACCAGAGGTACTTTTCCTTCCTCTTCTGGGCTTTGCTTTCTTTGTTTTCTTTCTTCTATTAAATCCATAACCTACATTTTGTGCTGCAATCCTGCAAATTCACACAACCATCAGAGCTTGAGTCTTTCTTTCTATGCAATATGGATAAAAAGCATTAGGAGTCATCAATGAATTACGTGCAGGGCACCACGAAATCACAAAAGGGAAGTTGCTATGCAGGGATACACTGTCATCAACCTACTATCATCACTGTCATTAGCAAAGCAGTGGGAGGGAAGGAAGACAAGATAAGGATATCAGTCTACAGTATCTACACTTTGCATTGCTCCCAGGACTCAATGAATTCCTGAGTGCTAATTGCATTACCTGGTTAGCTGTAAGCTCCACTCTGAGCTCCTTCCCTTGTGTGTGGGAGAATTACTGGGAAGGTAAGAATGAAATTTCTGCCCTTCCTGTCATCTCAAGGAAATGCTACACAAAGCTCAGTAACTTTGTTCCTGGATGAATGCTGTCAAAAATAGCTCCTCTTTTTTGGTCAGCTCTTCCTCACTCCCTCCCTCTCTGGTTCTCAATGAATGATTCAGGATCTGTATACATAAGCTATCTGTGCAATGGTTGGCTCTCTCAGGTCCCAGATGACGCAAATTCAGCTTTCACTGCACATCCTCAGCTCAAACTGGGGCACTGTTCAGCAGTACTGCTGGTGTTAACCTTGTGCTGTCAGCCTGGAAAAAGAAGAATGCTGTCCTGTTTCTGATTGTGTTTGTGAAGCTGGACCAAGGCAGAATTCCCCCTATATCAGGACTCCATCAGGTGCACTGGAGTAACAACTGACTGTTGCTGTGAACAGGCTGTTCCTTGGGTATTGCTAAAAAAGCAGATGCTTCAGTATGGGGGGAGAGGGGGAGGATTACAGCTATTAGACAAATATTCAGTCTCATGCTCAAAGTTTTTTAAACTTCAAACCACCCATTTGTTTCTGCTGCCTCTGTCCCTGACAGACTTTTTTTTAGTGTGGACTGTCCAGTTAGTATTCAAGTGGTTATCGGATAAATCAGCACTACTGGAAATCAGAAATGCTAACTTTATACTCTGTGTCTGTGGCCAGCTCAGTGGACAGCCCTCACCCCTGATGGTGACAGGCAATAATTCATTTCACCATGCTTAGTGCCAGTGCTGATGTTGTCTGCACTGCTCACCCCATACCACAGCAGAGTTCAACAGGTACCAGTTGTTGTGATGAACGAGCAGCAGCAGCAGCAGGACCCTCCTGCTGTATTAAGTGAATTGCTGCTGCTACAAGAATAACCTAATTCATGGCAGGGAAAAGGCTCCTGGGAAAATGTGCAAGAAATTAGTGCACATGAAGCATCCCCTGTACCACTTAAAGAACTGTTGGAATCCTTCCCTCCATTTTCCCTGGCTGTTTAGCTGGCAAAATGTGGGTAAGGAAAGAAAGGAAGCTTCTGATGTTTAAGGAAACCAACACAATGCGATGAAGGGTATTTTGACATCTCCTGGAACACATAGCACTGGATTGATTCCAGTAAGAACAAGCGTCCTTTAGCCCAACATCTCAGTCTCAACAATATATTTCACTCCTAGCTTAGGCTCCCTGGGGTGCCACCGTATGCCCTACCCAGACCCAGCTTTGCCGAGTCTCTCCACAGGGCTCTGTAGGCACTCTCTGGTATTTCAGCTCCTCTCACTCTGGTCCTATTATCACCAGTTTTCAGAAGCTCACATACCTTTTTCTAGACAAAGCATCTGAATTACAGACATCAGTGTCAAATCACCATGTAACCGGGGAGGAGTTGAGGGAGTTGTGTCACATTAACTGCTGGGAGCAATAGATGGAAGAGCTTCTGAAATGATGAGCTACAGACCAACATGGAGCTGTGCTGAGTGATCTCTGCAATCACACATCACCCCTCTAAACCTGCTCCAAACAAATAAAGCCACACAGCCACATGTAGCCATCTAGGCAAAAGGCTTCTCCTGTCTGAACTATTAATCATTAGGGTTTCTAGACAACTGACACAGACTGAATCCATACCTTCTCTGGGCTCTTTAGTCTTTCCCACTGGGCCTTCCCAAAGGATTCTTCCATTTCAGCAAGGTTCAGTTTGAGCTCCCCCACAATGCTGTGCCTGGAGAACTTGTCGCAGTTTCTCAGGGTGAGAGTCAGTGTCCCTGCTGGCATCTCCTCCTCTGTTACTGGGAATCGCAGGGCCTCCTCCCAAACAGTGTGAAGTACCTTCTTCTTCAGCTCTGTCTGGGCCTCAGCAATACCAGTCTTGCTCTCCAGTGTGCCCAGTATGTAGCAATGGCAGCCAGCATCTTGGTCCCCACTCATTCTGCCATGCATAGCTGGAAAAAGTTGATCATAAGGACATCTCACAAAAGACAGCCCTGAAATACCTTTGGCTAAATCGCTTATTTCAAGATAGTCATAAAATAAAACAGCTGCATAGATATTGACCCTTGTTCCTGCCTGCATTGAGAGAGATTAAGCTGTCAGCCCATGCTGTGGTGTTTTCCTCAGGCTGTACAATGTCCCTGTGCTCCCAGAGTTTGGGAGAGCAACAGCTGAGTTCAAGGAAACACACTCTGTTGAAAAATGCAGAACAGCACTGAAATGAGGCAGCATGAAACAGGAATTGGCAGTTCTCATTTACTTTTACCTTGGCACACAAAAATGCTTCTTACAATGACTTTAAAAGCAGGAAGGTCAGTCACAGACATCAGAGATGGGATAGACCTCCCTTTGGCACAGATCCATCTCTGCAGGCCAGCGTGGAATATGTCTAAGAGTTATTGCATTCTTCTTGTCCAACCTCTGGTAAATGAATCCATCAGAAGCCATCCCACAGCCCAAAAGACGTGTGTCAAGAGACATTCATCGCTAATTTTAAATCCCTTTTATGTTGAAAAGCCTAGAGTGAGAATGGCATTTCACACTCCTCTTCAGTTGCATTGACAGAATTGCACTGCCTTCTCCACAGCAAGAGGAACACACCTTCCTCCAAGGGGTCATTGAATAGCATGGCATTCAAGGAAAACTGCTGTCCTTGCTGCAGCTGGTCCAAAGACAGCTACTCCCAAGCTGCCAGGATCCATGGGTCACAGGGCTCTCCTGGCCTCTCAGGGGAGTGGCAATGGGGAGCAGAGCCAGGTCCTGTGCACAGGAGTGCCAGGGTGGCAGCCAGTAGGCATGGGTGTTCACCCTGGAGGGGAACTGTGGGCTTGCTGCTGGCAGGAGGCCCCCAGCAGTGGCTGCCATTCAGCACCCTTTCAATTCTTGCCTCAGAGAGTGTGATTTGATTAGGTTTCCACAGAGATCTACACTGTGCATGAATTATTCAGTCAGCTTATTTTACTCTCCCAGAGGAACTGATGATGCTCCAGCCCTTAGTGGAGAAGCTATAACAGTTGTCAGAGAGTGACAGAGAGCCTGGCTGCCTGGCCAGACACTGTCAGGGGGACTTTCCTCAAAATGAATCTGGTATCTCCTGCCTTTGACTTGACTTGAGGAAGAGGCAGTAGGGAGTAGATTAGGTTGAAGAATGAAAGGTATAGAGAGGAAGGAGACAGTAACCCCATTCCCCCTGCCCCCAAAAGGAAAAAAAAAAAAAAAAAAGAAGAGGTTATTTTTTACCATGTTTGGCACTGGAGGAGCCCATCCTGGTTCCTGACAAAGCTGTGCAAACAATTTTTCCCAAGCCATGCCCTACACGCTCCCTTCAAGCAGTGACATTGACAAGTATTTCTATTCTACAAGAACCAGTGAAACACCCAGGGACCCTGACGGCACATGTTGGTCTTAAGATTGGAGGAGAACTTTCTATAAGCATAATCAACAGGTGTGTTGCCCCATTCAGTGCAGGAGATGTGTGTCCTTACCTTCCAGAAGGGCCACGCGCAGCTCGGCGTGCTGCTGGTCGTGCACCAGGGAGTAGTGCAGCTCGGGGGCCTGGGTGCTGCTGGCTGCCCCCTCGGGCTTCAGGTGCTCTGTGACACACACGTCCTTTACCACACCTGCAACTGAAATATCCCCTTGAGCAAGCAGGTCTTCACCTTACCAAGACAACAAATCCACCTTCTCTTGATTTACTTTTCTAAGTGTCTCACTATTCCTGTACTTTGTATACAGGGCTACAATTTATTTTCCTTCTTGCTCCATCATCACACATACTTTTTGCTCTATATACCCACACTTTCTGCTCTTTCTACAGCATTTGGACAAGCCTTCTGCTCTCCACCACCTTCTGCTTTATGATGGTTCACACACTTGCTCCTTTTACCTTATGACTAGGCTAAGGTGTCTAAATGGCACTCATTACTTGTTACATTTTCTCATATTCTTTAAGCTGCCATTATTAAATTAAATCTTATGTTCTCTGCAATGAGAATGAACCGCTGTGCAACTCTGCATTAAGTCAGAAATCTCTAAACATTTTAGGTTGGTTTTGGTTTTTTTTTTAACATTTTAACAATGAAGTCTGTGTCATGAAAAAGGCATCTATTTCCATAAAACCTGACTAGGAGTAAGGCAATGAACTTTGGAATCCATGAGGCAGTTTCTCCATGTGTGATTTTGGAGCTGAGTTTGTATTTTGTACTAAAATAAAGCAAGTTGCAAGGCTAAAAGAGAAGCCAGAGATTTTTGTCATCCAAGCTGTTATCTGCAAGGTCAGTTCTGATTCACACAGAAAACAATAGTGGGACCAGCACACTTCCTCCTAAAAATCTCAGCCACAGTTCAGACCAGTTCACTGTGGCATCAAAAGGAGAATGTTACAATTCTTGCTTAATTTTAGCAACACTTGAGCTATGAAATCAGGCACAGCAGGAAGGAAACTTGCTTGTGCCATTAGCAGTGCAGCAAGGCTCTTACACCAACATTTATATAAAGCTTTAGCCTAAATGCAGACATCATCTTTCATCCTTTCCACCCTATAATCTTCTCCCTGACACCTAAGGATGTGGCTCAGACAGTCTCTTCCTCCAATGCAGCTGCTTCCCATGGTACTTTCTTTTCCATACTCACAAGTCTCTGGGTGGAGGGGTGAATGTAGCAATTGTCCTTCCAGAAGGGCAAAAATATAATCTCAAACAATTAAAAAGAACTAAAAAGAATACTCAATAAAAAATCATGACAGATGGTGTTGTCTCTCTGGCAAATCTTCAGGAAGGTTTTATTAATGTGGTAACCATAAAAACAAATTATCCTGTTAAAAGACAGCTGTGAAGTTAAAAATCAGTATGGAAGAAACCCAGACATACTGCCAGATGCATATAATTAAGATTTTCTCTCAGGCTCCAGAAATCTTATGTTTCAGGATTTGGAGTGTTACCCTTTGAGCTGGCTGGGAAACAAATTCTGTTTGGCAAAAAACCTTTGAGGTATCAGTCTTCTGTTTCACTGCATATTACAATAAGCCAAGAACATCTCACCAAGCCAGTGGAAAAAAGGAGCAGAGAAAATTAGAACCTTAAACCCTCACTATCCTGGACAAGGACAGTTGCTGGACAGCTAGCATTTGACCTGGAGGAGAAACTCTGCCTAATTTTGTCTAGGTATTTCACATATATTCTGGCTACAGCTGTTAGTAAAACTACACTAAATGGTCTGCTAACAGTGAGCCAGATTCTTCAATACAAAAGATGTTTAGGTAAAGAAAATTGCAACAAGATACAACTAGAGCTCTGTTATCAGAATGTCCTGATGAACTTCATGACTACTTTCTATTCAACAAATGTATTGGAAACAGAACTCAGAGTGCTCACGATAAGAAAGTGAAAAGCATCCCATGTCTTAATTTTCACATTTATTTCTCTAGCAATAATCACATTATGCTCAGAGGTATTACAGATCTCCACCCAGAAAAGCAGTTGTTAGTCTGAAGACCAAAAGCTCCTACCGTTTTGAGGGAGAACAAACAGCTCTTCATTGACTTGTATCTTCATCCTATTCTCATCCAAAGCAGTATGTTTTCCAGTTGCTGGTTCTTCTGTTGTCTTCAGAGAGTACTGTGTGTAGTTAACAATTTCAGGTGAAGTTACTTCTGGTTTGGGGCCATAAATGTTGGGAAACTTCAGAAGTGTTCGAGGCTGGACTGGCTCTGCAGTTTTCTTAACATTGAACTGAAAATTAAAGCCTTGTTTATTACTTTGCACTAATTACACTAATTCCTCCAATTCTCTTAATGCTAAATGAGCTGAGACAAAGAGAAAAAAAAAGCAGTGCCTCTGGTCAGTCCTACCATCATTCTTTCTTGGTTTGTAGAAACCCCTGCCTGGATGTCTGGAGACTTTCTTGCCAAAGCTGATATTTTCTACTCAATGCATGTCTTTTCAGATTTATTCCTCTATGGATGTTTGATTGCCACAAGAAAAAGACATATTCTTATAATTTAATTTTTCCTCTGTTCTGGTACCAGGTAATATTTTCAGTAAATTAATCCTTCCATCTTAGCAAATAGCATGAATGCAATTTTGCTATGATTGAGGCATGGCAATTTTTACCTTGATGTTTGAAGTCAAATCCAAGAGCAAAAGGTTACAGCCACTCACAGATTTTAAAATATTTTATGTGAGTATGCAGTTAGCATTAGGAAGGCAAACACATATATCATATAGTCACCTGGAGAAAGAATGACCATAGTGCAATAAGGAGAACTGGTTGAAAAAAAGAGTCCTGGACTGGCAAACCAAGAGTAGTTGATTCAGTTCTCATCTCAGCCTCTTGGTTCTGTGTCCATCTGACCCTCAGGCACACATTTCGCCTTTATTATACTGGGATTGAATTTTGGATTTATGCCTGATTTTGTCCTTAACACTTCATTTCCCTGCTGAATTGTCAACACTGAATGAGCAGAAGAACTTGCAAGATGAGGCAATGCTCGGGCAGTCCAAGTAAAGGCTGGCAAAAAAGGCATTACTGTCCTCCCGAAACAAAGAAAAATATTTTAGTGGAATAGAACAGTCCTCTTTTCTGTATGTCCCAAGAAAGAATCCTTCCTTCTTAAAACTGGAATTATTCCTGATTCTTTTATGTTGGGATTCATCAATGGGGAAGAACAAAAGCTGACTAGCAAATGACCCCAAGCCTTGCAACAGATTTTATTAATGTTTCCAAAACGTGAAAGACAAAAAGCAGAAACAAAATAGCTGTTTTGGTTGATTATTGGGCAGTGGGATTATCTCCAAACTACTGCCTGTCAAGCTATTTTGTGTCGAGATTGAGGGTAAGACAGAAAAGGCTCATAACTGTAATTAAAGTTTCTCATTAGTCTTATTATTTTCCATTAATAATGAATGTAGATGATACCCTGAAGCTCTTGTCTGCGTTGGGATTTCCTGGTCCCAGCTTGTATGTCCAGAGGAAGCATGCCTATCGCTAAAGAAACAGAGCTGAAGAAAGAGAGCAGTCTTGGATGTTAGCTTAGTCATATTCTGCTTTTGGAGATCCTGGTTACATGGACTTGGCAGTGGATAGGGAACTAATTAGGTCAGTGACTCCTTCTCAAGGCAGCCAGTGCACTGGGGTTTAGGAAGTCTGCTTTGCAACATAGCATTTTGTCTTGTTTAATTCTAAGGGCTTTGAAAGAGAAGTGGGCTGAGAAAGAAAGACATCACTGTGTGCCATCCTCACCTAGCATTCAGCTGAGTTTGGATATTATGTAAGTTACGCAGTGTGGGGCTGCAAGTGAGATCCCACTTTCAGAGATGTGAGCCTCATCAGTCCTAAAATACCTAGGAAATGTGAAGTAACTCATCCAAACCTTAAATGCAGTTTTCCATTTTTCTAAAATCAAAGGGAACCAACCAAGCAAAATATGTGAGAAATCACCAAACAGCTAGAAAAGGCAGGTTGCTTTTGTTGTGCAGAGGCATCATATCCAGCACACACACAGTGCCTGACGTGGTGCTCAGTCTCTGCTGTTCTCTCTCCTGGAGCTGCTGGGTCAGGCTGCTGTCCTACCACTCTCTGGCCATCACACTGAGGCCTCCTGCTTGCATCGCTCTGTGCTGCCAGCACACAAAGCACTTCAACATCCTTTGGGATGAAAAACACCACACAAATTTGAGGTATTGTTAGTACAATCTTTTCTTCCTCTTACTAAAAGCCAGACATTTAGTCAGGAAATCCATCAGCACACAGCAACTAAGAGCTCCATTGGGTCTAAATATTCCTCTTGTCTGTCTGCTCTGCAGAATTAGAGATGAGAAACATATGCAAGCACAGTGGGACTAGCCCACCCCCTCTTCCAACTGCATCTGCCTCTGTTTATTATTTGCTGCCAGCTCTTTTCCCAAGTGCTGTGTGCTAATCCAGTTACATATCATTGCCCTATGGAAGTTCCCTTTGCAACTCAGCAGTAGTGTCTTAAATAAAGACACGAGCAGAAGAGTTTAGATAGCTCTGCAAAAATGCATGAAAGCAAATAAACCAAAAGGAGCAAGGAGGCTCCACCTGACTCTTCTGTGTCCCTGCCCCATGTCACTCAAAGCATCAGATTGTTGCTATTTCTGGATGTGCTAAGGAATCTTCATTCTGCAGACTTTGCTGAGACTTTGCCAATTTACAGCAGTTTCTCCTTGCTCTGTGGATGTATGTTTGTGATTGAACTCTTCCTCCCTCAGGCATGCAGAGCATGTCCATGAGGAGCCTCTGTCTACAGCAAATACAAGCACCACTGTCATGGGAGACATGCCAAGTGAATAAAATGCAGACTTGCTACATCTTTCTTTTGTCATCTGTGCTTATCAGAATCAGTGGCCCTGAAAGGATTCAATAATTAAGTGTGTCAAACACTGACTAGGACATACTGTGTACTAATGTAGTCAGAAAAAAAGTCCCAACAGAACAACTTATAAACACAGAGATAATAAAGTTTCACAAGCTCAGAACTCAAACTGAGATTCATTCCTTGAAGGTATAGAGACTGATTCTCAATCAGTGACAGCACAGGAGAAACCATGTTCCTGGCAAGAAAATTATTTTAATTGGAAAGAATTGCTAAACATATGGAATATGCAAACTAAGAACATTTTGCACTTTCTGTGACGGAATGTTCACTCGGCTGCTATAATCTGGCCAGATTTCTTTAACAAAAAAACCCCTAAAGCCAGTAACATTGGAAATAACACTTCAAATTAAAAAGTTTACAATGCAGAAAGGATGCAATCACTCAGGTAATAGTGATACATTTAGGGCAGGTTGAATAATTTGATCCCCTGTTGGTCAAATACTGGATTAAGCCATGGCAAAACTTGATGAATGTAGGAATATTTTGAAGCCCATAACTGAATAGATTCTGGGCACTAGAGGCTTAACAGAACAATATGGAGACTTAGTGCTAATATCAGTCCTACAAACAGGATAACACCCCCGTGGACAAGATCAAGGATGTATTAACACTTTCCTAAGACGTTTCCCAAAAGGCTATATAAAATTGAAAAAAGCCCAGTCCAAGGATGAAGTTAAAATGAAGATGTGAGATGTTTCTGAGCTTAGATATTACAAAAACAAAGTCCCTTGCAGAATGAGCCTGATGGTAAAGTTGTCTGTTGGTAGTGTTGCTCCAGACAACAGCTAGAAAAATTGCTATGTAAAGTGATATGGCTTTCAAAGTGACACATTTCTCATTCATGTTAACAGTAAACTTGGAAAATCTGCACATCATTGAACATTTTTATACACAGGCATTGGCAAATCCCCTGTATGGGGTAGGAAAGACAAGAAAGGAGCCTGAAAGGGACATGACTGAGCTATCAGACAGAATAGCAGGTGAAATTCATCCTAGGAAAATGCAAACATGTACTAGGAGTTATTCACCACGTTCATGGAGAAAGGCTCAGAATTAGCAGCAATCTCTTGAGAAGTTCTAAACTCCATGCAAATGTTAATCCACGGTCAGTGGAGCCATCCTTCCACATCTCCTCTCCCCCTCCAGCAACCACAAACTCTGCTAATGCCATTCTCTGTATCTGCACCAGTTCTTACTGGTTTTGTAGTTTGTAGGTTTGGTCATCTTTCCTCAGAATAAACTGCAACAGGAGCATAAGGATGCCAAGATTCTTTTCTGCTAAGAGCCTAAGAGGGGAAGCTAGAGAAAGACTGAATATTTAATTACAAATATTACAGAGAAAATCAATTAGGACTCCTGCTACACTCTTAAAGAATACAAAAATAATAGTCAGCTAAAATAATTAAAAGGCAAACAAAGACTCATACCAAGTAGGCCTTTGGAATTGCCTACTATGGCATAACACTAAGTGGAATGCCTACATGAAAGTGAAAAGGACACAGGCACATACAAATATCAGGAACAACAGCCAACAGGTAATATTTTCAGAGAATGACCAGTGCTATAGCTCATGCTAAAAACCATATTCATCCAAGGAAATGATCAAACATTTGCCTTTGAAGAAGTGATTCCTATTAATAAGTATATTAGAAGCATTCTGTAATTCCCCTAGCTCTCTCTTGCTAGGGGAAATCAGGCTGTTTGAATTCTAACAAGAATGAAAGAGCACGCAGAGATGCCTGACACTATCCATATTCCACATTGCTTTTACACAAAGTGAAAAAGGAATTTACAGTGTGATGAGATTGTCCAGTCATTGTAGTCTAGATTCTCACTTGCTTATTATTGCGATTTCAATGCCTTGTTTTAACTTCACATATAATTAATCCCCCCATTTACAGGGGCAGAGGGAGGAGGAGGGAAGGTTTTCACAAGAAACAATGTGTTGACAGGGAACTACCTTGCAGGAACGATGAGACATTGTGAACAGAATTAAATAGCTGCTATATGAGATCTCAGCAGGAGCCATCTCCTCTTCACAATGCTGTGTGCCACCTGGTACAGTCCAGTCTTCTCAGGAAATTATTTCTCTTTTGATCTATCTGAACAACTAAGCAGCATTCCCAGTCCTCATCCCCTGTTTCTGCCATTAGCAGCTTTCTCTTTGGCTCTGTGGTAGCTCTCTCCTGCTCCGGTAATTTCGTGCTACCCAGCTCATCTCTGTTTTTCCCTCACTCCTCCTCCCACTGGCATGTTGTTATATCCTGAACACAGCAAGCTGATAAACAGGCAGCATAAATCACATGCTGAGTAGCCTAACAGAGAAGTTGCACTCCCACCCTCTGCATTTAAAGAAAAATCACAAAGTAAATTAGAGACTGTGTCTTACTTGCTGGACTGGCTGAAGCACACTGGGCTTAGTATTTTCTGTCTCCTCCTCTTGGTCCTTTTCTGAGAGTCCTTTCCCAGGTTGCTTGCATTTGCAGAAGCAGGTGAGACCGCAGAGGGCAAGGATGCTAGTTGCAGTCCCTAAGGTAGCCCCCAGGGCTATAACTGGAGCAGACAAAACCATTGTCCTGCACTGCACAGGAACAGAAAGCACAAAGAACCCGTGACTCTTTCTACTCCCTGGGAGAGCAGCTCTCCCACATCCAGTCCGATTTCTAGCCTGGCTTCATTCTCCTTGGAAGTCTGAAAGCAATTCTCTCGTGCAGCAAAGAAAAGGGACCAATCTAAAGACAGAGATAAATCATCCCACCTTTGCTAGGCAACAAGGCTACCTTTCTATCCTGATGATGGAGTTGCTGCTCCGGGTCAGGTAGAGGAAACAATGATTGTGGTGCCTGCGATCTCCATATAGCTGCAAACAGGCAGTTTTCATTCAAGCCTGTTCTCCAGCTCCACTGGGAAAAGTCTGATGTGTGATAGAGAGGAAAGACGTCAGCAGAAGGGGCTGGCCTTGCTAGCTAACTCACAGAAAGTGCATCCAAATGTTTGATCATCTCTCCAGCAATATTTCTCAGGGCTGGCTTGCTGATATGCTCAAGAGGTTGAATTTTTCTGTCTTCAGGCAAAGATAATGACTGCCAAAAGCTGCTGGCCTGAGAAGCCCTGTTATGATATCACTGCATGATAGCTCTGTAGTCACAGTAAAGCCTCTGTGTAAGTCAGGCAAAACTTTCTTAAGAGGCTGCAGAACAAACACAGGCAAGAATTAAGCACTGTCCCATGCCTCATCACCTTCCCCTCAAAGCACAGGGTCTGAACCTTTCTGTAGGATAAATGCAGAGCAGCACCTATATTTAAAAAGAGCAGAAAATCCTACCAAACAAGACACTGTGGTGCATATGCTGCTTCCTCTGTAGAGCATGAGAAAGCAAACAACATATGCTGGATATTAGTCATACTGCTTAGCACACTGGTGTCAGGCAATGGGCTGGTGAGCGCAGGAGAAGAACCTGCATGAATAGACTTGAAGAGCTAGATGTCCGTCCCAGTTTTCTCTTGAGGTGATGGAGTGATTATCATTCTCTGACTCATTTATTTTTGCCTTATTTCTCAGAATGCCCAGCTTGGGGAAGAGGATAATAAATGCTATCATATGATATATTTCTTGTGATGTGTACAACCCTTTTCTGGGTACTTCACAAGCAAAATCTAGTGGCCAGAGGCTGATTATAATTCTGGTCACTGTATCTCAGGGCCAGAGTGAAACTAGTAAGTACAAAGCAAATTATTCCTCATAAGACTCTGGAAAAAAATACCCAGTTCTACTGGGAGTTTCTTTGTCATTCTGTTTTGGAATATAGTTGATACCCATGGATCAAGAGAAAAAAAACACCTATGTTCAGAGAAATGTTTAGAAATTCAGGGGTTTTGATCTTTCTGTAGCTCAAGTTCTGCATAGATTTTTCTTGACTTTTTTTTTTTTTTTTTTTTTGATGTTTCACATCTTACTTGTGACAACTCACTCAGGCTTTGTTCCTTGAGTGCATTTTCACCTCTCTGGTACAAAACTTCCCTCACACATCCGAGTCTCACTTTAATTGTCAGATTCCTCCGTAGCACTGCAGCATCCTAATGGCTGCAATGCACCTTCCCCTTCTCCTCACCCTACCAGGCTAGTCAGATGTGTCTCACCCCCTGACCCCCATAAAGAATCAAATCCCAATGGACTCCTTAAGCAGAGACAGTTCCGTAATAAACTGCTGAGCCCCTGGAAACTTATCTTTCAGCTTAGCCCACAGAAGGAGAACCTTGATCTTTGTCTTCTATCTTTACAAGAACAAAAGATGAGCATGCCAGGCTGGACCACTGGCACACCTCTCCCTGTGCTCAGCAGTGGGAAGAACATCACACAGAGGAGACTGAGAAATCTGGCTAAATGATCCCTTTGCTTCTTGCTTATTGTGGCTGAGGAGATTCCAAAGCCTTGAGCAGCATCCTTGTGCTTACTTCTTCTGATGTGAATTTTCTCTGACACCAGTGGACTGTTGCAAACATCTGCTGACTTAACTAACAGCTGTTTTGTTCAGCCCATAGTTAAACAGGTAACATGTAATCATGGTGCCCTGAGGTCTCATCTGGAGTTTGAAGAATGAGCCATATTGTTATGGACTTTGGCCACCACTCAAGAGAAGCAGAAGTGAGGAGAGTCTGAAAGATGACAAAAAGGATGGACAGACTAGATACCTTTGATTTCCTCCATGGGATGGGTTCTACCTGGAAGTGTTAATGAAATCTAACAAAACTAGGTCAGAGACCCCCGAGATTTAGAATCCACATGAAAAGGAAGAAGGTTCTATTACAGGTAAAATACAGTGAGAAAAATTTGGACAAGGGAAGGCATTCAGTCCATTCATGGGATGCAATCTTGATGTGTTTCCTACAAGCTGTTCTGAGAATTATACAAAGATTGTTTACAACATGCTGTAGAAGGAAGATCACACCAAAGTTTCTCTGCAAGACAGTAATTTAATAGCAAACTCTCTGAGATATTTCCTGCCTGCTTATATATGAAGATTAAGTTTTCCTTGCTGGAAATTGTGTTTGCTGTGAAACTTAACAGGTAGAGAATCATTGTCAGAGATCGTATTTTAATAGTAACAGCCAGGCAGCAGTCTTTTGCTGCTATTGCTAGGAAAACAAAGCAGCTCTCACCAGACATTGAATATTAGCAATATGTGACAGCATACTTCTACAAGTGACAGGCCAAAGATTTCAGAATTTTGTGTGTGTACTGATGCACGTATAAGCACATAATTTAACTGTAGCTCTGGCATGTACTGCCACTGCATCTATCTATCATGGTTGCTTATTTTTAGCACATCTTGTTCTAAAGAAAATTGGGCCATAAATATGTTTCAAAGTCGTCTTTATACTTGCTTGTTTCAACGCCAAATAATTAAATTGCTTAGGATAAAATGGGGTCAGGCTAATGACCTTTCTCACTGGCCATTTACCCTGATACTGTCCAGAAACACATAGCTTTTTTATCTGTCACATCTGCCAGTAGAAAGAGACTTGCCAAGATAGAAAGATGAAAGCCTGTTTTTGCAATCCAGACTTTAGGGGCAGGTTCAGGCCTGACAACATGTTTTACAGTCATCCTATCCACATATTTTCTCTAGATTCTGATAGAAAGCATGTATAAGAATGGCAAAAACATATACACAGTTTTCAGCTTCTGATATTTCAGACAGGAATACTCTGTGATGACAAAATATAAGGTACTAGTCAACCTTTGGTGCCTATAGATTCTTTCTTCCCGCTGCAAGTTCTTCTGGTGATGTTTTGTGTCTTTCTGTTCATTGGCTGTATAAAAGAGGCTTACCCTGAATGAAGGCTTGGTAGTGCAGATCACATGGAGAATTACAGGAGCTTTTGTACTGCCAAGCTGTAGTTCATGCTTTAAGAGAAAAAGCCCTTCAATATAATTGCCAACCACTTGAATAAGCAGGTGGGATTTTCAACGTTTATTTTGACAATTGAGGACACAAATTAAAGTTACAGAATCCATCACTACCAGAAGGAAAAGCTGATATACCTCTGACTGAAAGATGTTTGCAGACTACTTTCCCTGACTCAGCCTACTCCACTCCATCAGGGGCTGGTATCGGAGATACTCTGTTTCTCACTGAGGCATTTCACCAGGCAGAAGTGTGAGTCAACAGATGGAAATGGGAAAGAAAGTTGTTTTGGCTTCTTTTTTTTTTCCCAGGGAAATCCTTGTGACAGTCAGATTTAGCCTGAAGGTGTAAACTTATGTTTTCACTTGTATTGACTTGTTATGTGACTCTGTGCTATAGAAACGGGACAGTTTGAGCAGAACATTGGTCTAAAATCACTTTCCAGATCATAGCAAGGTGTTTGTATCATCCAGCTTCAGGCACTGAAATAGTCAGCGAGTAGCAGAAGACAACATATGCCTGTTATGCATTTTGTTTAATAACTAAATGAAGCATTGTGAAAACAAAAGTGAAGGTAAAAGGCTTGTGCTTGCAATGGCTACATCTAGCTCTGTATGCTTTTGCATGCTGTTGCCTCAGGTTGTAAAATTTTAAGAAGGTGATTTTGTCCTCTTCCAAGTGGTGAAGTATTCTTCTACCAGATGTTGAAGTACTAACAAACCACTGAAATAATCCTTTGCAGCACTATTAAAACAAAGCAGTTCTCTCTAAATATTTTTTTATGCAAAAAGAAAATAAAGAAGGAAGGTCTGTGAGAGAAATGTGGGCTTGGTCCTTCTGTCGCTGAAACAGACCTAGAGATATAAATCAAGTAAATGAAGTAATTAAGGGAAGAACAAAGAATCAGTTTCTAAAAGGAAGCCATAAAATGATCAAACTCAACAAAATGATCTTCAGGGTGTGGTGCTTCAGCTGGTGTTAATGGATATAGAACTCCTGGAACCCCCAGATTTACAGTAGCACCTGCCAGCTGTGAGTGCAGTCTTTTGCTACATTTCTACCCTCATGATGATGGACAAGGATTTGGTACCAGGAAGGGTCCAGCTAGTTGCATGCATGCACTAGCTAGTAGGGTGTGTGGTTAATCGTTCTGTACTGGGACACTGCACTGTCCTGAGACCAAGATCTGTGGAATTCAGGAGATCTGTGGAAAAAATATGACTCCCTACCTGTTTCAGCAGGCTGCTGTGTACCCCCTATCACCAGCAACCACTGTCAACCCGACTGTGGTATATTTCTTCCACCCCTTGTGGCAACATTGGATGAATACTGCCAGAGGGTGGAAGATTCAATACTGGGAAGAAAAGAGAAGGGGCCAAAAAGCAAAAACGGTCAGGAAGGATTGTGTGACTTACAGGAAGGTGAAAGAAAAAATATTGGGCAGGAGTAGAAAGGGTCTGTAACATGAGAATTGGGCATTGGTGTGACTGCTGTAGCAGGATGCTACACTATTAGAAAATCAGAAAAATTAGAGGGAGTTCAGGAAAGTACCTGAACTCCCATGAATGAATTAAGGGATGTAAGGCAGAGGATCAGAATTGCTCGAGAAGATCAGTCTCTTTATTGATGAAAAGCCTTAAGGGGTGTCTTGGTCAAAAGCCTTAAGGACCCAGGTGTGGAATAAACCTTTGATGATAGAGGTTCTCTTCTGTTGAGCAAACAATGCATTTCTAGGAGATAATGGCAGAAGCTGATGCCAGATAGAGTGGAAACATGCTGCAGATTTCCAATAATGGGCATAATTTCTGTGGAGGCAATCTCTGAGAGATTGCAGAGGGTCATCCATCATGGGTAGTTTTGAAATCAAGACTAGTGTTGTGCAGATTGCTTTAATGGGACTATTGTTATTCAGTTATATTCTACACTGGTGTTGAACCACCAATGACACCACTGATGTGCTGTCCTGTATTGTTCCATGTGTATGTGGGGCCCACTTGGGATGTGAAAGGACTATAAATGTGTCATGCAAGTTTTCAAAAAATCACAGTTCTTCTGAGAGCATCAAAGGGCCAGCTGCAAAGAGAAAAGCAGCTTTAAAAGGTCCCATCTTAATGCAAAGCCCAGCAGAAAAACAATGTCTGTACTTTACCAGGTGAACTGCTTTAGTGTGAGGTCTCAGCACCTCAGTAATGGAGAACAAAAAATGTCAGCTCCAGCTCAGGACAGACCCAGGTGAAAGGAAGAAAAATGTATCACTGCAAATGCAACTGAGAGTGCTGTTCAGTATGCTGGCAGATGAAAGGTTAAGTATGAGCCCAATTAACAGGTGAAGTTAAGCAAATGAGTAAATGCTTTCCTATATGGGGGATGGTATCTTGCTGAGAACAAATAACAACTCAGACAGATATTCTGCTGCATTGAACTCTGCTAATTTGCGATTGAATATCCAGGAAAATAGAGCTCATCTTGTACCTGACTGTCTCAATTTCATCTGAGAATTGACTCTTGATTGACTGGAGAAGCAGAGTTTATTTTTGGGCAGGCAGTTCCACTGCAAGAGTACGTTTAATTTCACTAGATTTTTTTTATAACCACAGGAGATTTGACAAACTTCAAAACCTTCCAAAGTGTCAGACACCAGAGTGCACATTGCATATTTGCAATAAACTGCTGCCTCCTAGCGGTTACAATGTTTCTCTTAGTTTCTCTTTAGAGTTGGTAACGCGCCAAAATTTCAGGTTTTTGCAACGCCAGTGTTGTAACGGATACTTTGCAAAGAGAAGTTTTGGGATCTTGTCCTTTTAGTTAAAATTATGTATCTCCAGCTATGTTAAGGCACCAAAGACAGGAAATTCAAGAATTATGGTTACCTAGAAAGCCTTAGCTCTATATGCTTTCATGTCAGTCTGGTCTTTAAACGTTTAAGTACAGGATAACACCATTTTATTTGCAAATGAACAGCGAATAGTTTGCTGATAAGGCGCATTCTGATAATGAATCAGGGTTATATACTGAATGCATCTGGGTTTTATATGTGACTCCCTCCAAAGAAGGAGTAGATTAAGAAAAATATGATTCCAAATTACTGGCTGAAATTACAGTTTAAGCAGCTGGAAATATACACAACAATTAGATGAGGTTTTTTCATTTAATTTACACCCAACCTGGCACTTGTGGCCTGACTTACACAAGAGCTGTGTGCTTATTTCCATGGCAAAATGTCATGGGAATTGTGTTGGAGCACATGCAACACTGTGTGGTATTAAGCATTCTGAATAAAATAAACCTACAGCAGGTCTTTAGGAGGTACCAAGCAGGCAAGCAGTCCTTCTGGACTTGCAGCAGAGGCTGGAGGCTGTGTCTTCCACCTGGTTGTGTTCCTCATCCCACTGCCCCTCACACTGCAGATACCACTGTCACCGCAGAAAAAACTTGCAGAGAGATAGGGAAGACCCATCAAAAAAGGCTGTCATGTTCTTCACTGCAGCTCAAGAGTCAAATTAGCAGCCAAATGGCTAGAGCAGCATCCACTTTCGTGTCAGTTAATTCCAGTTTTGGAGCAGATTGCTTTTCCCTTAGATGTTATATGCAGCTCTTGTCTTTCCAGTCTAAAATAGGATGTCACCTAACAAAAAAAAGTTCATGGAGCAATCAGAACAGATGATT
Organism: Entomyzon cyanotis; assembly: GCA_024500445.1. Taxonomy (NCBI): domain Eukaryota; kingdom Metazoa; phylum Chordata; class Aves; order Passeriformes; family Meliphagidae; genus Entomyzon; species Entomyzon cyanotis. The sequence goes on along the minus strand of JAKEPQ010001030.1, from coordinate 39,954,020 downwards.
CAAGGTGTGGAACAGGTTCTGTGTAAAGGAATGAAAGAGCAAATTACAACTCCTAAGCCCAGAAAAGAGATACTGCAAGGGGAGAAGAAAGACGTCTTTAAAATCCTGAGTGTACGGGTAAACTAGCTAGGGATCAACTTCCAAATTCCAGTGTAAGAACTACAGGGAAGATTCAAGTATGTCTCATGTTCAAAACAAAGGGGAAGCATCTTATATATTTGCCTTGTTCATATGTGCTTTTCTAGGCAGTCACTTTTGGCCCATGCCAGAGAGAGGACACAGGGTCAGAGTGACCTGTGGTTACTCCAGCAGACATCACATGGGGTACAAATTATATTTTCTACATCTTTTAGGTAAAAGCCTGAGAGTCAACTTGGTTTTTTGGACATGTTGTTTTGAGTCACTGACTCATGTAAAGTTTCAGTTTGTCAGCAGCTGTTGGTCTCTTATTGTTTCTTTCCATATTCCTTTGAGTCTCAGTCAAAGTTTTCATGTATCCCCTCCCTCTGTCAAAGAGGCACAGGCAGGAAGGCACAGAGAGCAGACTGGGAGCTGATCTTCTCCATGTAGTCACTCACCGTGTTTATTGGGGTCTTTTCCTGGATACTTCCATCAGTAGAAGCTGCAAGTACCTCAGCAGTGGTAATTCTTAGTATCTAATGATGAATCACTTTTAGTCCTTATGTCAAGAACAATACAGGAATGTTTTTCCCTAAGAAAGCGTCGCTTGATCCTGTTCCTTGACATATAGACTGAGAACAAAGAAGACAAAATCACTGAAGATAAGAAAGATTCACTTCTTCCAGTTCTCAATTCAAGAAATTATATTCTCCTCTAGCCATTCCTTGCAACCCACAAGACTTTGTCTGGCTTTGGAATATTTTCCATGGCACTGCTATTATACAGATTTCAGCCAGCACTCTGATAAAATGAGCTGGCACATTAGATCATGTAGCCAGACCTTCCAGACAAGAGGAAAACACCCTCTACAAAAAAAGCCTTTTCAGAAAACAGCCTCCAGCTATCAGGATAGATGCCTTTCACCGAGTTTACTGACACTGAGTTAAGTGCAAGAGTGGCATGGGTCCCAGCTTGCAATATCCTTACTCCTCTACTGCTGTGATCTGTCTGGACTCCATGACTTCCTTTGAAATAGTTGAGACTGGGAATTGGTTTTGTTGTTTGCAGAAATATATGTTATGTTTAACTTTTCAGATTTAGATCGCAGTGAGATCTGACCTCATCCTGGTCAAGTTTGGCAAGTAATTGCTGCTCAGAATCGACATTGTCCAGTGAGAAATAGAGCAGTAGGTCTTTCATATTTTACACCACTGCCAGCACTGTTATTGACAGCTTTGCAGGGAGGCCTAATCTAAATGATCTTGAGATAGTCACGACCTGCAGGATTCAGGCACTTCTGCGGTGGAAATCACAGGGGCATTGGCTGTGGTTGCCCCAGAGGGCTGTACTTGCTGTGTATACAATTTTCAATCTCCAGAATTGTTGGGGCAAAACCTTCCCCTAACACAAGACTGAAAAAGTTACATCTAAATTTGAAAGGAGCCTTCCCATATGTGCTCCTTTCAGTAGCTCTAGGAAATTGCTTCCTTAATTTTCACAACTGCCCAAATTACACTTCAAAAGACTGTCTTCTCCCCAGAGGGCTCCCTGCCTTGAAGCCCTGTGCTCTCAGCTGTTCCCTAGCTGCTCTTAATACTGCAGAGTAAATTATCTTTGAGCTGCAAACCTGCAGAGTGGGTCAGAGGCTCTTCCCTGGGTACAGTGGGAGGAAACCTGACACAGTTTTGGTGAAGAGTAAAACCCGTAATACAAATTCCCTTACTTGACTCAGTTGTTTCCACAGTGTCTACTGCACTGCTGTGCTTACACTGGCCAGCTCACTCTGTCCTTTTTTTCCTGGACACACTTGTGATTTTCAAAACTCAGTTATATCCTTCCTCTGCTTTCATAAATCTTTCCCTCCTCTTTCTCTCCTTGCTATTATCTGTTCATTTTGTGTCTTCCCTTTCTCTTACCATATGAGAATCCACTATCTATTGAGAGGATAGATGATTCTCCTTTCTCTGTACCTTATCTCCACTTAATCTTTTCCTGATCCATTCTCACTTTCATATTTCATAAATAGACTACAGATCCCACACCAACATCTGACTGATCTGTTTTCTTATAATGCGAAATCTCAGGCTGACACAAGAGACTTCCAATGAGCTTAAGTCTAACATGGTCATATTAAAACTCGTGATTTTACCATCCAAGTTTCCTTCAGTGTCCAAGACCTTCTACACCACTACATATCAAAACCCCCCATCACTCAAGCCCATACACCTCAGATGTTCCCAGCATAACATACACACATCACATCAGCAGCAGTTTGCACTGTCTTGGCCACTGTCAGGCTCTTCTTGTCTGTACAGCCTAATTCCTCTGAAGTACCAATTCCATTGAAGGTGTTTCATGGCATTATCAGACAAAAATATGTGATAAAATTTAAATCATGCCAAAGCTATGCTTCAGGAGAAAAAAGAGGATTTGTTCCAACGAAGTTTAAATTTTGCATTTCACCTAAATTGTGGCAAAGTACATGAATCTTGTGTCAAAATTTCTGTTCAAAGTTGAGACACACTTGGTACCAGACAGTGGGAAGGAAAGGTCAGCCCCTGTCTCTGGAACAGGGACAGTTGTGTAATCTTCAGCAGTTGCATGGCAGGTGTGTAGGAGAGATGGCTGCCTACAACATCTTACCCAGTTTGGCTTGCTCTGCACGGATCAGGAAATGATGGGGACATGGAAACCACACTATGATTCATGCTTCACTTCTTTTTTTTATAACAACCATGAAGATGGTCTAAACATCCTTAAAATCCAGGTAACTTTGTCCCAGGCACAGAGGAATGCACAGTGCCTACTGGGTCACACTAATGACCCTGTGAGGAAGCTTTCTCTGCTCTGTGGCATGTCACAGCCAGAGAAAAGACAAGGCACAAGACCCCAGTCTCTGCCAAATGTGGTGACACATACACACGCATTGCAAGGCTGGATTCTGAAGCAATGCCCTGGTAGATGAGAAGGAGCTCAGATGGACTCCCTGCACCCAAAGCTGCAAAATTTGTATGTTTATTTTCTAAACCAGGTCTCAAGCATGTCATAAGAAAGGAGAAAAACCTTTTGCCTCTGTTGCCACAAGAACAGGAATACTTCCAATCATGGCAACGATCTTTGTCTCTAGCAAAATCAGTAATTCAGCTACTAGAGTGATCAAAAGACTAAATATATAGCCTCCAAATGTACTCAGACCTTCATTCTCAGCTGCTTTTCCTGCCACCAGGAAGAAGAGCTGCAAGTTCTTGACAACTTCAGTGCCATAGGGCAGGAGAAGCCCTGGGAGAGGAGAGGAAAAGTGAGGGAGCCCCTTAACCACCAGCAGTTTTTCTGGTTTATTGGGTGAAAAGTTTGACTTGATCATTTCATATATGTATTTATTTTTCTATTTGCATTTTACTTTTCTTTTCAGTTATGTCATCACACAAACCAGTACCTTAGTACTTGTTTCTTCAACGGATCTTAAGATATCAGAATTACAATGGTCCGAGGCTACAGCCATAATTCATTTAATGGCAGGCCACAGAGACTACCTCTATGGCCCTCATAAATTCTTGGAGAGACGAGCTCTACATTCTCTTCTCCTTTTTATGACGGTCCAAAATGAGCATCACATGGGCCTCTCTCTCTTCAAGATCAGAAGAGATTATCAGAATAAAGAAAGTAATAAATACTCCACCCTTCTCTCATTTGCAGGGACTAACCACTTTGAATATTCCACATCATCCACTTATTCAATTTCCAACAAAAAGAATTTAGTTATTTGAAGGAAGAATACAAATATCTTCACAGAACCTGTTTATGACATTTTCATCAGAGATAGAAGGCAAATATATGTGCAAAGGATAGTAGTTTTCTCAGAGTGCCTTGACCTTTATTTGTTGCTGAACTCACACTGTATCATGTGCAGATTTACAACAGAACCATCCCTGTAAGAAAACAGAGCTGCAGTCCAAATCTTCCAGTACAAATAAATGGTTTTCCTGCATAGAAACCTGTGAACTGAGAGCCAAATCTGAGATCACTGAGAATTGAAACTATTAGCAAAGATTAATCTAAGGTCAAAAGGCGAGACTTGAAAGCCCTCAGAATAAAGTTCGGCCATGCATGTTTCTATCAGCTAGTTAGATAAATCTAAAATAAATTAAATATGAAAACATAGAGATAGGCTTTTCTCTTCAGCAGTAGATCTCAAGGCAGCCTCTCTAATTTATTTCAACTGCACATACTCTGAGGAGTGGGATGTGTTCACTGAGCAAGAGAGGGAGCACTGGTAAGGGCTTGAAAAGTTGTAATTGTAGATAATGTGTCAATGTGCCTTTAATGTGTTCACTAACTAATGGCATAGTCACCACAGATGAGTGGAAAAGAAAGGCCCCTGTGGAAGCTTTTTCTTTAATGTAATCACAGCTGTAAGCCAAGGTTAATGTAGCCACAGCTCCCTGGGGAAGCATCATGGATGGATAATTCATAGGTTAGGTGGCAGCCATCCTCCCTGTTCAGTCCACTCTTTCCCAAAGGAACGTTGAAAGCAGCAGACTGGCAACCTCATCCTCCAGTATCCTTCCAGAACCCATGGTGAAAAATCCTGAAATTTCTGTTTACCTGAATAAAATCAGTAATGGAAGGGGGAGAGGGGTGCAGACATATGTACACATTCACCTTCTCCTGCTGTGAATTGGGGAAAAAAGTTATTTTCTTTCCAGATGGAATTGCTGGAAGGGTAAATCCATTATGGTGCATTGTTTGTATGTGCTTCTAACATTCTAGCTCTGCACAAAGAAAGAAGAAATGCTTTGGTCCTTGAGGAATGGGTAGCCCTCAGATACTGAGAGAGGATTAAGGGTGGTTTTCCTGCTAAATGGTTAAATCATGAGTTGCAATTGTAGATTTTAAAATGTGAATTATTTCCTTGTAAAAACTAAACCACAGCAAAGAGAGGTGACAGAGTGGTTAGCTCAGGCAGGGGCTGTGCTGTGCAAACCACCCCAGTGACTGTTTGACAACACAAAGCAGGAAAGCCTTCAGCCTCCCACCCTTCCTCCCCTATCCTCTGCTGGAGCTGCTCCAGCATCCCTTGCATCAAACCTGCTTGTCCAGTCTCTCTCCTTGCTATCCCCAGCTCTGCTGCTGTCCAGCCTGGTGGGATGGCAGACCCTGCTGGTCCAGTCTGGACCCTCAGCCCCCAGGCCAGACCATGTACCCCAGTGTGGCTGTCTGAGAAGCACCAGGTTTTGGTTACGTGCTTACAACAGACACCGAGCAAAGCACACTGCTGGCAGTCCTGCATGCCCAGGAACCCACGCTGCATCCATTATTGTGGTCAAAGCTTCAGAGATCTTTGGTTTCTTCTTTGGAGGCAAATGCTCTCTTTGGCAAATGGCTCCTGGAACATGCAAGTGGATTCTTTGTTTTAATAATTTTGAAGATTATTATTAAGTCATTTTTCCAATGTTAATATTTAGCCACTGGTATCTGCCTGGATAGCAGGTTGCTTAAAACAAGAGAGGGGCTGTAAGAGCTATGCTTTAACTTTTCCTAAAGTACTTTTCTGTGCATCCAGATAAAGTCAGAAGTAGCAGTGTCCAAATTCACCTGCTCAGGAGGCATGAGAGCAGCTACAAATTATCCTCCCCAAAGAGGAAGAAAAGCCATAAGCTAACCTGGTGAATGGGTGCAATTCACTTTGCACAGGGAACTGGCATTAAAAAAGAACAGTAAGTGTGAAACAGCCTTCTTGAGACTCCCACTGAAATATTAAAAAGTCCTGCTTAGAGGACAGTTGGGAAGCCAATACGTGAATAACAATCAGTGGTATTGAGACAGGTATTGACACGGGCAGCACAGACAGACAGCACAGACAGTGTTTCTGACGAGGTACAAAGGAAAAAGAAGTCAGTGCAGTGCTGCTAGCTGATGGTATTTGAGTGAGGGACAGTGCCCTATCACCAGTGGACTCATTATCAGGCAGATCTGTGCCCTGCAGAGGCAGAGATGTGCTTTTCACTTACAGCTCACACAGGCAGCTCCCATACACTCATCTGAGAGGGAGACATGAGAGGTTTCCTCTTCTTTAGTTAAATTGCCAAGCAAACACTCTCAAGGGTAACTTTGATAGCACAGTTAATGTAAGCAAAAGTCCTCTGTAAGCAAAAGGACGCTTTTGCTCACAGGAGATCAAACCAAGCAGGGAAGTTGGCTGGCGTTGCATAATCCATCACAAGGAGATCTCCCCAGCTGGGGCAGCACTGGGTAATGGCGTGTCTCCCTTCAGACGGCAAAGAGCCCAAAAATGACCCCGGGCAAAACTCAAACAGCTTGCACCTTACCCCATCACATGGATTCCTTTGCAATCAGCATAACATTGCTCTGCAGGCTGGAAACATCATGTAAACCCTTTGATCCATCCTTTCTTCACCTAAGGGCAGCAGACAAATCAGATGGCTTCTCTTGATAAAAGAAAGGAATTTGTTGTTTTTTTCAAGACACTCAGAAGTTCATTACTGGAAATGTCCAAATTAAAGTTCCAGTTTCATCACTTCCATTCCCTTTCCCTCAGCCCAAATAACCATTGGATCACATATCATTACAAGTGCTAGTTTAATTGCTAAATTACGCTTTGCTAAATTTGGCCTTGAAATTAGATTTTGAAATTAAAATCAACTTGTTTTCAACTTTTATTTTAGAAGTTACAATGTTTTGACTATTTCTAATAATTTCTTTTTTTTTTTCCTTACTACGTATTTTTCTTTCGTAAAGAAGAATCCACCACAAAAAAGGATCTTTTTCTTCCTTGTCCTTCTTCTGATGACAGAGGGAAGTTCAAAATTTCTAGGTTTGGCTCTTTGAATAGAAAAGTGACTAACCAATATAAAGCCAATGTTCATCATTTAGGTTTGAGTTCTTTCAGTAAACGGTCAGGGCTAGGACTGCAGCTGGAGCTAGTCATTAATATCATGGAGGATGTGCCAGTGTTCTGCTAAAGAACCTGCATACCATGTGGATTCATGGAAGTTCTCAAAAACTGAAAGCATAACAGAAAGTGGAATAGGAACCTGAACAACTCCAGGTATTCTCTGAGATGTAGGATCCAAAGAGGTGTGGAGAGGGACATGAAGAACAAGTAAATCTATGGATGCAATAAGTATGGTCTGGGGCACTGCAAAACAGCTTCTAACTGCACTTTGACTTGTCCAGAGCTGTTTTTTATAACACGTCAGTCTTCAATATAGGGACTTGAAGTCTATGCTGGTTACTTGTGAAACCCTCAGGAGCTGCCAGCACTTCAATAATACTTTCAACAGACAAAGTGCAGTACTGGCTGACAGGAAATCCACTGAAATCATCCACTCCTAATCACTGCACTATGAAAAAGGTGAAGGCAACTTGGAAGGAATTAAAATGTAATTGTAGAACCAAGAAGAGTGGAATTATTAGACTAAAGAGCTGAAAGTCCTTTAGGCCAGCACAGAGAAAGCTTGTGTGATGACTGATTTATATATGAAAAGTGTCTGATCATATAGACACCGCAGAAAAGGAAGCTATTTCTGTGTAATTAGGGCACTTGGAATAAGTGAGAAGGAGACAAAAACACTGAGCTGAAAGCACTGCATGGGAGCAGACTTCCCAGCCAGAGGACGGGGGTTCAGAATTCATGAACCCAGATCTCAGTGGAAACCAGAATTCCTTTTCCAAACGAGAGTGAGCCAAAATACTGAAATGCTGCACAAAGCAGACATTCCTGGGAAATTATACTGAGCAATTATATCTAAAATAATATATTCCTGGTTCACATTAGTCATTAACCCCAGACTGTAATGTAATTGTGTGGTGTTTATTCATGTGATGCCAATCCACAGCAATTTCTGTTATGTTTTGTGGTCCATACCATTGCTTCAATGGTTGGTTTTGGCTAAGCCAGATGACTTTAAACTTTCAAGATTAGTTAGTATCTTACCATGAATCAGTTATGGTAGCTATCACATTACTTCCACAAGCTGTTTGACATAAAGGTTGCTAGTAATCCTGGGATTATTTTACCCTGCATTTTATGACACAGCAATTAAGAGCAATTAGAGCAATTTCTTTCCATAATTAAATCTGAATGATTTGCATTATATTTTGGGAGCTGTTTACAGGAAAAGTCTTCAAAGAGAATAACTGTACTAAACATATGAATAAATGACATATGACTTAACAAATTTTGAAAGATTTCCACAGAATTTTGTACCTTTAATGCATCTGGGTTTTTTTGATTTTGACTACTTATAGTGAATTCCTATACCAACGTAAGGGAAAATGATTTTTTTTTAAATTGCTATGTATGTATGTTATTTTCTTGGTTATGCCTATGGATTTCTGCAAACCAGCCTATGTCCTCAGGCATAACTCCAAGTTTTGTAGTGGTCGTTTAGGAGCAGTGCTATTTTTGCTGAAGATTTCTTGCAGACTGTCCAAGTACTTCTTGACATTTTATTGTTGTTTTTGGACATCTGCTAATGACTGTTCACATGTTCAAAATTTGTGGAAAGCATGCTCTCCACCAGAAATTGGGATATACTGACAGCAGAGCTTGTGTCTGACAAAATTTCCCACATGCTTTTCTTATATACATGCAAAGACAGCTTCTCTTTGCAAAGTCCTTGTTTGGTTCCTAAGGGTCCAAAACAATTTCTGTGGCACTTTCTCTACTAGAGGTGCCAGCTTTATTATATCTAGCAAAACTACATCCTATTTTTGAAATATCTCAATGAATTAGAGTGTCTTTTGATTAGTGAAAGCAGGTCTGCTGACAATTCTTCCCCCGTGAATACCACACTTTGGAAAATAACCAAATATTGAATCTAAATACCAGACACAAACCAAAGGTGGTAAGATCTTCAGGACTGGCAGGAGCCATGAGTACCAGCACTCCCCCTCACTCTGTTCTGTGTGCTTTGCCAGCTGCAGCATCTCCAGCCACATTCTTGATCCCCAGTAGCTGTCTCCCCCATCAGCACTGTTTATTAGCTTATGGAAAACATGCATGCAGCAATCTATTTGATGAACTGCTTAGTATGTGAGTATAGTAACATGTTCAGAATATAGCATGCTGCATCCTTTGTGCCAATTTCCTCACTCTTTCCTGAGCACACACAGCTAATCAGTCATTCAGGAGTAGTATTTTCCCAACATGCTATGAAGATGCTAAGGTTACCAACCTTCCTAACTTGCTTTTAAAGTTACCTCACTACCTCTGATCCTTCCTTTTGCTGCTGGACTGGCTTTCCCTGAGAGCAGTCTGATCTTTCCTATTTTTCCCCTGAACTCTATTGGAAGCAGATTATGTGCAAGCCCCATTTTGCAGTGTGGTTTTTTGGTATGGTTTTGGCATGCCAAGGTATCTGTCATTATGGACTTTTATTTTGTCCTTGTGTTGAGAGAGAAGCATGGAGAACCATTCACCCACTGCAGATCAGGGCTGCACAGCTTTGCATCAGCACAAGGAAGATTTTCATCCATCTGAAACAAAAATATCAAAACCAGACATTTAGCATTGCTTAGTGAGAACATTTATGTGCACAAAGGACACACAAACTGCCTGTGTCAGCAGGATTAGCACACTGACAATGGCTGCTTGATGCCCTTTTGTGGTCACAAGGACCACGTGCTACTCTGCTGTTCACTACCCAGTGCCTAGGGCATATCTTCCTTCAGCCAGTGTGCCCGGACAGAAAGGGAAAAGTGGTATCCCCATATGTGCCTCCCTGTGGGGGTGATTAAAGTTTATCTCTGGACTTCATCAGTCCAGACTTTCTTAAAATAGTCAACAGTGTCTACTGTGAAATTTCCATCACTAAAATAAAGAGTAGTCCCCTCCAACAAAATTCAGATTTCCATCTAACTCCTACTCTTGACTGAGTATGATTTGGAGACAAATTGATGGAAAGCCTTCTGCTTCTTCTTGATTCATTCACCAATATGTAGAATTTCTAGAACATCTGATTCAATACAGAAATAAGGAATAACTGTGTGAGTGGGTTTAAACTTACTCCAAAGATATCTGACCACTAGCATGGTCTAGAGACAGAATCAGTGCATTTTATAATTCAGTTTCCTTTTCCATGTATGGAAGATGTACTCTGACACAAAACAAGAGTGTACCAAAGACCAGATGCTTCCTCAGCTACAGCAGCTTCATCAAATGGTTGACTAAGCAGAGCTTTGCTGTGAGAAGAGGTTGCTGTGAGAAGAGGCTCAGTGGTTGCTGGTTTGCCTCCTACAAGCATTTCTTGCTAGATCTGCTCACTGCTTCCTACATCCACTTCTGGACAAGTGCAATCCAGCAAAGCAAATCTGTTAATCATTCTCAAAATGAGTAAGTGCTGCTTATGCTGCTGCCGTCTTTTCCCCCTCCCTGACTTCTGGTCACAAAAATTGTAAGGGCACCTGTAACTGTTAGACTGCCAGAAATAATGGAACACTGGAGATGATTCTGATGTGGGGAAACATCAAGAAACACACAGGAAAATCCAAACATTTCTACTCATAGATACAAAAGCTGAGAAGATGAAGGGTGTCTTCTCAGGGAAAACACAGTCACAAGCTCACTGAATAGCCATGTGTTGTACATTTCAAAGCAACAAAATACTGTCATGGCCTTCTGTAATTTCAGTGACATAAAGAAAAAGTCACCTACCCTCTCAAACCCTAACAATCCAGTACCCTGGAAAGTTTTCCAGGAACAAGGGCTTCCTAAGTGGTAACAGTCACACTGAACATTTCAGGAAAGATCCTCCAAGATGCAGAGGAAGTGCATGGCAGCACAAGCATGAGGCTGAGCCAGCTCTAGAGAGCAGCATGAATGACGGTGCGAGCCCTAGGGATGCTACAGATCACGGTGACAGCGACAGATAGCGCGGCACCGGGAGATGCCCAGAGGCTAAACTGGCTGTTGAGGCAGCAAAAGAAGTTTGCTTCCTGCTGAGATTCCCATTGGCTGGGGCAGGATTTTCCAGCCCGGGCAGAGCAGGCTCTGCTGGTATATCTAGCGGCAGCACTCCCGGGCGGGCAGAGGGAAGGAGTCGCACTGGTGGTCTGTCCCGACTGCACAATGGATCTGAAGAGGTTCCTGGTCTTCACTGCATTTCTGCTTCAAGCTGCCCTGGGCTTCCCTATTCAGGTGAGAGCAGCTCCGTGCAATTGTGCTCCATCTTCTAGCTGATCTGTTTGTCCTGGAGTGAAGCCATGAAGGCCCACTTTGATAAATTTCCTGCAAGAATATATTAGTGATATAATAATAAATAAAGGCAACTAATAATTTAATTCCTCCCTTTATCCTGATTTTGATGCTATTGTTGCTGCATTTATCAGCTACGGAAGAATAATGCCTTTTACCTGTTGGTTTTGCAGGACAACTATGAAAACAGCACAGCAAGTAAGTAGGCTTTATACTGTATTTTAAAAACAACTGTTATTTCTTGACTTTTTATTACATACTTGGTTTTGACTTGTTTTTAGAGCATGTGAAAGCACTGACACAGGCCTTTTGAATAAGGCCATGTTTCATAACTTGTTATTGAGCTGAGTGCAGATGTGTTTTCACAAAGACATGCTTTACACAGACTTTTGGAGTATGGTTTATTAGGTTAATTTAGATGCGCTTTCACAGGCTTGAAAATAAAATTTTAATTAGACATCTTGATACCTTTTCTCTAAGTTGAATGTTATAATAAGACTGCTAATCATTTACCTCCTTGCCTACCTCAGTGCAGCTGTAAGAGAAAGGGATGTCAGACATCAAAGAAAGCTTTGCTTTGTTCTGGTTTGGAATGGGCTTAGTTGAACAGCTTTTGTTAACTTGCAAAATACGAGGACATAATTGCAGATCTTCAGAGGTCATTGGAAGGAAAACTGTAGGCAGACTTTAATTACAGCAAGAAACTGCTAGGCTGGGTGCAATGTGTGTAAGAAGAAGACACCTTGGAAAAATTTGTTTGGAATAGAGCAAGTAAGTGACAAAAGAAAATTAACAAATTCTTCTTTTGAACTGTTATTTATGACATGGAAAAAAGAGATGTACTGCTCAGTATATTTAGAAGGGACCAAGCAACACACTTGCTCAAGTTCAAGTTAGTGAGCTGCTCAGACTCAAATTTGTGAGTTTACTGGGGCAAATGCATACAGTGAGTTTTAATCTATCATTGTTACTGCTTTTTGTGCCTTTTGAGACATTTTTCAGTATTTGCAGGGAAGGGAAAACGTGAGCTGTAAAATTATGAAATCCCTATCATACCAAATGTTCATTTCATCAAGGAGATGGCAGATGTCTTTTCTGGTGGCATCTGGTGGAATTTTTCGTTTGGGTTTTAAAAAGAAGTTGCAGGCTTTATGTACCTAGGAATCTGGAGCCTAATTTCCACTGACTTTGACTACTCAATTAATCTAGTGCCTCTTGGGTGCATAAATTCTGATTCTGGTCAACCCATCTCAAAATGAGATTCCTTGCAGAATGTTTTTAGATGCCATAGATCTCTCTTATGCAGCTGGTGGGAACTGACTGAACTTTTCTATAATGAACCACCATCATTACAGTGGCTTTCCATTGCCATGCAACTGAAGGAATAGTCTGGAAACACAGACTGAAGTATTTTTCACTCAATAAAAGCAATTCTGTTGTGGGTGCTAGATAGAGTCTGAAAATCAAGACGTCCCCTCAGTATGTTTGAGCAATAATTATGAAAAGGGAAAGGTGCTTCAAAGTATGATAGAACTTGGCATATCTTTCATTGACAAAAAATATGGTCAAAATTTGGGCACAGATGGGCTTAGAAATTATAACTGTTTACATAAGTGTTCTCTGTTCCAGTGCTGAATAGAAAAAACAAAATTGATTCATATTTTGACAAGGAAGACTACAATTGTTAGCAAACTGGAAGAGATTGCCAGATAGGCTTGCAACATATCCATCATACTTAAGAACAGGTCAAACAAACTGTGGTCAGGAATAATACAGATAAAACTGTTTCTGCCTCAGGGAAAGCAGATGATGACCTCTGTAGATCCTTCCAATTGAACAATGAAGTCAAAAATTTATACATCAGGTCAGATTTTCACTTCCAGTTTGTATCTGGAAATTGATATTTGGTGAACACCAGAAGACATCACAGTAGAAAGGCACCTTAGGACTCAGAATGGTACCAAACTGCTCTCAGGTACATAGTGAAGCTGAGATTATTTTCCCTGTGGTAAATTATAGCCTCCATCCCATGTTATAACTTTGTTCTTTGACACTGTGGAACCAGAGGATATTGTTGAGCTGGTTAGCCTGCACCTGTTGCAGAAAAATCTGGGGACAAACCATTTTTTTGTCTCTGGTCTCTTTTGTAACTTACCACACTGAAGCTGATAAAATCTTTTGCTGATTCTTAGATGGTAAATTACCAGGATTCTTTCCCTCAGCATAATCTGCTAGGAATTTTCATAGCTGTTTTTCTAAATATCTTTTTAATTTCTGTTTTGCAGCAACAGAACCTACTGAGGTAAGGAAAGCTAATTCAGCTCTTCTGAACTTTGGGGTTCAACACTGTGGAAAGGAAGGTCAGGAGTCTTGTACTCCTCCTCTATATACAGCTGTGCAGTAAAGTCTTCTCCACTCAACAGTGTATCAGAGTGCATCTGAAACTTTTTCCACACTTCAGATTGCATTTCCCTTTCTGGGGGAATTATGCAATTTGCCAAGGTACCAATGAAGAATATCTACCACCCCGTGGTACTTCTTTACACATGGCACAATATATAAAAGCTGCACTGGTGAAAGATACTTTCAGTAGTGGCCTGGATATTTTGGATAATTTATATGTTATATTACTTAATTTAATTTTATATTATAAAGTGTGACATAATAGTAATATATCATTCTTGCAGGTTACTACAGAAGACAATATATACGGTATGTATTACTCAGTCTACAAGGACATATTTGAGAGGATATACTGATTTTTATCTACTCAGTTACGCCAGAAAATAGCACATGCTTAACATAAATTAACCTTTATGGGGAATTTTAAATGAATGCGCTCACCACAGTGTTTCATGCAAAGCAAAGGCTCTTGGTTTTGGCTAATTAGCTTGGTCTTGCTAAACACCTCAGCTCTTAGTTTTGCTGAAAATAGCTCTGCTTAAGTAACATTCTGAATTAAGTCACTTCCAAAGGTTCGAGGAAGCACAGAGGTCGTATGTTTCTGCTTTTTATTGATGTCAAGACTTGCTGAATAATGCGCAGAGTTTACTGATTTTGCTAGCAAGGCCTAGGAGTTCCTGATGCTGGGCTTAGCTGGGGACATCAGTCCAACCCATGGAACAGGAATGCAGTTCCAATTTCATTGGTTTCAAGGGTTTTTCAAGAGGTCATCTTGTCCAGCAAGAAGCAACAGGACTGCTCTCCATCCATTTTTGCTTCTGGTATCTTATGGTGGGGATTTGAGTGTGCATTCTACATAAAGAAGCAAAAATGTGCTGTCTGAGGCCTTAAAATATGATGGCTAGAGGGAAAAAAAGGAGAGAACAAAAAAATCAAATGGGAATGCCTCTTGGGACTAGATTAATGCCAAAATAATCTCACCTGGGAGGTTCTCTAGATTGTGTCACTGAACAAAGGTCTATATGAGTGGGCATCCCTCCAGTCCCTACATAGGCTCTGTAAGTTTTACATATATTGCTGAAAAGACTATGCATCATAAGGTTAAAAATCAGGATTCATATTTTCCCTGGAAATGAGAAAGTGACCTTTGTATTTCTGCACAGAATCTCCTGAGCCCACAGAGACTGATGAGGAGGATGAAGACATTTTTAATAAAATTCTGAAAGTCAACAAAGGTAATGCCAACAAATCCCTGTTTGCAAGGGGTCTGTCTTTATTAGTTTTTGGGGGTGATGTGGGAGGTTACAATGTCTTACCTCAATCTGTGCAAATGTTTTTCCCACCTTACACACCACCATGTAAGAGACACCACTGGGATTACTGAGTGGTCTGCTGGGTCTGCTGAAGCCATACAGGATCTCAAAACTATTATGTCAATACTGAAGGTGCTCCCAGCTGTGGAGGGAACCAAAACCTATTCAGTTTCTTCAGCTTTACTTTTCAACATCTTTGTCATTCTTTGGACATCTAATTATTTGAATGCTTTGTTATTTGACTGCCTTTTTCTTGAATGAAGCATCACTTGCATTCAGCCATCATACGGCTTTTCAGTACTGATTCCTAGATAAGCTGCTCTCAGTTCCTTTCTCCCTGCTCCAGACTTCCTCTTCCCTGATTCTTCCAAACATTTCTATCAGCTTGTCTTTCTCATATTTCCCCCCCAAGGGTCATTCAAGTAGCTTTACTTTAAATAGTCTGTAGAAAGAGACACCAAACATTCCTACAATTTTCTGCTGACAACACTCCTCCTTTTGGTTTGCCCACCTTCTTGGGGTTCCTTATTGGCACCTTCTTCTTTCACCCAGCACCTTCCTGGGGAGATATTTGATGCCATTCATTCAGTGTCACATGATGGATGATTAAATTGTACCAAGGTGAAACATCATTTCTACTATTGCAACTGCTTGCTTTTCCCAGTGTGCTTAGCAAGTGTCCAGCAATCCATGGCTCAGATGTTTCCATCCTTTCTCTCCCACCAGACAGCTCTCAGCTCTTGCAGGAAGGTGACATAGTTCCACGAAGGGGTCGCAGTGCCATCAACTGTCGCCATTGCAACTGGCCCCAGTCCAGTGATGGGATTGTTCGTATTCCCTATGTATTAGATCCTGCCTACAGTGAGTTTAAATTTCAAATTTTTTTAAAATGGATTTTATCCAGTAAGCTTCAGATAGAAACTTACTTCTGGTGAGCACACAAACAGGTGAATAAATAAGTTGTAAGGATTTACATGTGCTGTGCAAGAACACATGTTTTAAGTTATAAGGAGTTGAACCAAAAAGAGATCAAATTTCATTGAGAATTTTTGCATCCATAATGCTTTGGGACTGGTTTCTTGTAGACAAGAATGACCATTCCCTCTAATGGTGTCTGCCAGAATGCCTGCCTTTATAAGGCTCATGCCTACGACTGTGGGGCTTCAGTGATCTGCTTTTCATCAACAGGACAGCTTCCCCTAGTTGTCTCCAAGAGTCAAATAAGAAGATATATCAAAAATCAGCACAATAATTAAGAACAAGTGGTTGAAAAAAGAAGCACCTGAATACTTTAGGACAAATATCTGGATAAAGATGGTCTTGTGCCAGGCTGTTAAAATCTTAAATGAATTCAGTAATGAGCAAAAAGCAAGAAAGAGCCTAGGCTAATGTTTCTGTCCTTCATTTACCCTGTTTTTTGAGAACATGTAAGATTTTAATGGCATCTGCTAATGTCCTCTTGTGACCCCTAAAATTAACCCTTTCTTCCCCAGAGGAGGGCCATGTGAAAGGGATTCATGATGCCATGGCAGAATTTGAAGCACTGACTTGTATTAATTTTGTGAAGCGCAAGACAGAACGTGACTACCTCAGTATTAAGTCTGCTGATGGGTGAGTTGAATGATAAGTTAAGGAGTTGTTTCTACACTGTTTTTCAAGTCTTTCCTACACTGATTCTATGTGACTGCAGAGAGTTTTTTTTTATCACAGTGCCAAGGTATCCTCCTTGGGTACCTTACTAGTGCAAGGGCTCACCAGGTACATCAGGAACTCACTGTAATGCAAACCATGGAAAAACACCATTTAGGGGTAAAGAATATCTAAGCTCATGTTTTCTGTGTGGTATAATGCATACTTGAGGACAACATATGTTGATTACTGTAGGTCCTATTTACACAAGTAAACTGATTTTTATTTATGAAATTATCAGGTCTCTGAATCATACTGTTGGCCATCAGCATTGAAAGCTCAGAATTAGAACTATGAGAAAATTGCTCAACACTTGTTAGCTTGAAAGCATTATTCATCTAAGCTGCAGTTCTGATACAGTCTTTAGTATTTTGAAAAAAAAATAAAGTGTTATTTCAAGGGAGTTAAAGTCATGGCAATGCTAGAATTCAGGAGTTTGTGTGCTAATGAAAGTCTTCCAGAAAGATTTAGTGATGATCATACTCTTTGTTCTTTTATATGTCATGGTCACTTTTGCCTCTGTATACTCTGACTATCACAGTGGAGGGGAAGGAATCCTTCCACTCCCAGAGGTGTGTGGGGCAAAGTTCTCTGTTCTGCCTCATTGTCTGCTTAATAATCAAAATCCCATGAATCTTCTGTTGTTGTTCAATGCCTCTCTCAGCTGCTGGTCCAACTATGGGAAAGTAGGAGGTGGACAGACTGTCTCTGTGATGAAAGGAGGCTGCATGTGGAAAGGAGTAATTCAGCATGAACTGGAGCATGCTCTGGGCTTTTTGCATGAACACTCTCGAAGTGACAGAGATAAACATGTAAAGATCATGTGGGAGTACATCAGTCCACGTAAGTACTTTGAACTCCTCAATGTGGGAAGAGGTGTAGACACATCCTATTGCTCCCAGCTCTCCCTTCTTCCCTGATGGGAGTAGGTAGGAAGCATACTCTAAGTACAATATCATATATTACAGCTGACAGATCAGACTTCAAGAAATTTGAAAACTCCAATAACCTGGGTCTTCCGTATGACTATTCCTCAGTAATGCACTATGGCCCGTAAGTAGCAGCATGGCATTACTATTTTCAGAACTCAAATCTTACGTTAGAATTAGTTTCTATGATGCCTCTCTCCTAACTACCAGTTTCCCCAATTTCCTTCCTGAGAAAAGCACTGTGAGTCAGTTCAGACAAGCTGCTCACTGCAATTAATTCATTATCCCTTAGCTTTCCATTAGGGACCCCTTCACCGCTGGGCTTGGGTGCAAAGGAGGGCATCTGGTCATTGACTCTGATTACTGCTGGATATCTCAATGAGACACATTTAAGCGGCACTATTAGTCACAGGAACGGCTTATGTACAATTCTTGTTCTCCCTCCAAAACATGCCACAGAATCCTGAAAGTTATGGTTCCTGGAGTACATAATTTCTCATGGATTTTTTTCAGATACACATTCAGCAATACCACTGGGAAAGCAACTATTGTACCAATTCCTGATGGATCAGTACATATTGGACAGAGGCAGGGCATGAGCAACTTGGATGTGGCCAAAATCAACAAACTTTACAACTGCAGTAAGTATCTCAAAGCCACCCTTTTATCTTCAATTCAGATTTGGGCATGTTGTAGAGAAAGCAGTTTATCCTCAGACTGTGAGACTATTGTCATGAATTCCTGGTATCCACTAGGGTTGCTCTGGGAGAGAAGGCAAATGTGAAGCTGGAGGCATACTGTGATTAGTGAGAAAATGGTTTCTGCCCCTAAATTAAATCAAACACATTTGCTATTGGTATAAGTGACTGCTGTGCAACTGGACTGTGTACCACATTATAAACTTCAATGGAGTAATTTGGTTTCTTACAGTTCAGCAGACAATTATAAATCCCAAAAGTGCCAGATATCACTGCTCCTCATGGCAACTGGTATTTAAGACCTGAGTCAAACCAAAGCAGTTGTATGCTCCTTTGAACTGGAATAGTTTTGTATTGCCTTGTCCAATTTTCAAAAGTTTGTCATTCTAAGTTTGTATGTTTAAGCTCTTTATATTTGACCTCTGCTAGAAGAATTTTTGTATGCACAGAAATTTAGAGAATCAAAAAAAAAAAAAGATGAATAAAGTGTTGCCTCTTGCACCCCAAGTGGTCCTCCTAAGCTTAAAATTTAAGCATTGCAGATGCTTAAATCATATTTGTGTTTGACTCTTCTGGCATCACTTAACTTCCTCTTCTCAGTGACAAACAGTGGCACCAACTGCAGTGGATTGAAACCTCTCATACTCTTCATAGTGGTGCAGAAAGAGATCTCTCTCTCTAAACGACAGATAATCAATAAAAATTAATGCTTTTCAAAACACTTTCCTCTTTGATGCATTTTATGAAAATTAGGACAACTTGATTCCTCATATTAATCAAGATGTACCAGTACTCTGAAATGAAAGCTGACAGATCAGAAAATAGAAAAAATCAGTCAATTCTGAAGAGATTGTAATTGTAAATGACTGAAAGTTTCTGCAATCCTGATGCTGAAGCAAGCATTTTTTCCTCAGGTCGTTGCAGTACTATCCTTGATGGACCTTCTGGGTCACTGAGATCTGCCAACCACCCAAGGAATTACTCAGATAACACCAACTGTGTCTGGCTCCTCCGAACTCGATCCAGAAGGGTAATCACATGTTAAGAGTGGTCTTGTTATATGGCTGAACTTCTTTCTGTGTTAAGCCTCTTGTACTTTGAGTGTACAGCAGATGCCAGATGAGATCTTCTCAATGAGAGAAATTTCAGACTAGTCTCCATTTCTTATGTGCTTAAGCCATGTATAGGCAAAGACAACTGCAGAGTTGCGATTTTGAAAAACCTTCATATATTTGGCTTCAGGTTTGCAAAATCAAGACAAACCACCCTGAGCATGGGAGCATTCAGTGATTAGATCTGAACCCTGAAACCTCAGGGGAAGAGAGACAAAGCTGGGCAAGTTCTGGTCTATGTCTCTGTGCTTGGCTACAGCTTTGATTCTGTCTGTTTTAAAGGACACTCCATGAAAGAAGTATACTTGGAAATTAAGAGCTGATTTTCTCTTCCCTTCCAGATATCCCTGCGCTTTCAAGCCTTTAAACTGCAGAAAACTAAAGGGTGTCAGGGTGATTATGTTAAAGTTTATGATGGATCCAGCAAGTCTTCTCCAGTTTTAATGGACAAGACCTGTGGATCAAAGATACCCAATGACATAATTGCTTCTAGCAATCTTATGCTCATAGAGTTCGTCACAGATGGTGCTGATACATCTTCAGGTTTCCAAGCCACCTTTACTGCTGGTAAGTCTGAGAACAAGGAAAATGGCAAGGAAAACAGCCTATGTCAAATCAATCTTCCTGTTTGCTCAGGGAAAACATTGAGGAACTGCTGTCCATGAGGGTCATCACTTCCTGCCTTGCATTTTGTGTAATGGATCAGTTCTACACTGACACCATTTATTCATTCATGCAGATTGGGCCACACTCAGGATAAATGGTGTTAGGTGATTCACTGTTCACCTTCCCTCGCAGATATGTTCCATTCCAAAGCATGTGCCAATAAGGGCAATCAACTTAATGATGCCGCTAGTGTTACTAGCACTATAGAAAGGGAATAAATCATAATGCAGCTCTTGAATATATTGTTCCTCTGGAAAAGATGCAGTTTTTAAGCACACAGTTCAGAGGGTGAGACAGATCTGTGGTGAACGAGGTCACCCAGCCCCATGGCAAGAAGACAGGCAGCATTTCCCTGATCAGGATTCCTGGAACCTATCCAGCGAGAACACATTTTCTTCAGTCCCATTTAATTAAGAACTAAGGCCAAAAATAAACAATAAAGTGACCACAGGCTTGAGAGTTAGGGTGTACCAGCTGGAATAAAGGAATGCCTGTGTGTGTGACTGTAGCCTGCAGCAACTGCACAGTGGTGCAGCTTGTGTTGGTGTGAAAGGAAGCTTGTCTGTGTCATGCAGCCTTTTATTTGCCACAGGTTAAGAACAAGCACACAGAGTTTGTATGAATCCACTGAAATGCACTAACTTGGCTATATACCCAAACCAAACCAGCAATTTTTTCCATTGTCTCTATGTAGTATCTATTTCTGTCTACGGTTGGTATGGAAGGAAAGAAAAATAAAAAAACTCCCCGTGCCACCTTAACGTGTCCGCAAATACAAAGCAACCTTAGCTGCCAGATAAAATATGACTTAGAATATACATATTTTAGAGATGCTACAGTTTGTTCAGAGACCTCTGAAAGCTAAGTATTCTCTCATTTCACTTACAGTGAGGACCCAAAGAAGATTTAGCATGCGCAACTGACGTGAAAATGAAGAAAAACCTATTCTGTGAATATTGAAATTATGTGTTTCCTACTTTGTTCCTATCCTGGCTTGGATCAGTATGAAATTCAATTCTATTAAGAATCAAAGTTTTCATCTTCCTGAAAAAGTTTATTCCCCAAGCCATAAAAATGTATAAATTCTATAAATCTGGTGTGCTCCTCCTTTTGTCTGCACAGTTAAGTTATTACCTCTTTCTATTTAACAATTGAATAAAAACCTTCATTAAGAAAAAAAAGTTTCCATTTCTCTTTTCCAGTAGTCACTTCCAGCCAAACACACTATCAATGTGGTCTGACTTCTTAGCCCCTTTCATTCAGACATAGGGATGTCTCTTAAGTCTGACATCACCATGGGTTTAGTTAGCTGGCTGAAGAGACCAGCTCCAAACTTTAAAAAATCATTCTATAGTCTTCACAGTCTTGAGCATTAAAAGGTCCTAGATAGACTCCTACCCCTATTTGGAAGCCTAATGCTTGAGCTTCCAAAACCAACTCCCTTCCCAATTCTGTTACATCCTTAAATTGCAAAAAATGTGGACAAGACAAATCTATTGCCAGTAAAGGACTGGTATTTCCCATTGCGGTTTTCCTTGTGCAGTTCTGGTAGGCAGGGGAGAGCTAAGGGTGCTTGTTTAGCCACCAGCAATTTTTGGTTCTGCAGAGATGATTAAGCCTGTCATGGGACAAGAGATGGACTAGATAATGCCACCAGAGTTCATGCACATATTCAGAAAAGAATTTTTTTTTTGTCAGGAAGGCAGCTAAGCTCTTCTGATCTCATAAGAGAGCTGCAAGAGTGTCACAACTTCTGGAGCGTTCATTTTATAGCCTTTGCCTGCAATCACACTTTTAAAATTACATTCTCCTGACCAAGACAAGACTGTAGAAGACCTGAGAGCAAAATAGGCTGCTATTTTAATCTGTAGCATAGACAAGGAAATACTTTTCCTCTTAGCCTGTAACACTAGAAACCTCGAAATTTTTCTCACAGAAATACATTCATAGAAAAGAACAATAGGAAATTAAATTGATTCTCAGAGTAAAATTTACATGGAAAATGGAAAATTATTTATTTCTTTTATTTTGTTAAAGGAGGCACCAAAAAGACAATCTGAATTTCCTCAAAGCCCTGTCTGTATTTATACTATATGATGAAGAATCAGTCAGTTTTTGAGAGAAGTTTTATTTCCATTGAAGATTTCTTCCTTATCCACAGTGGCTCTGCAAATGCCTCTGAATGCAGCAATTTTGAGTCTGCTTTAGAAGAGACATTTCTTCAGTTCTTCAGACAGCATTGCAAGACAGGTTCAGCTTCTGAGGCGTTGTTCGAGTTACTCTGAGCAATCAAGTGTTGCTATGAACAAATCATAAGAGGAGTTGTCCTTCTAAAATGCTATTAAAAATGCAGTTCTAGAAAAAATTTTTTGCCAGTATTGATTCCTAAGCCCTTACAAAACAAAATGGAGGAAATGATACTGCAAAGCCTGTTGGTGAGGACCAACATCCTAGCACTATTTTTTGAGAGGAATTTCAGGTGTGATTAAGGTGTTCCACACGGTGATGAAAAGGCAGTAATGGGTGATTTAGGTACTTACCCATGAAGGAGGAATAATGATTTCAGTAAGAGTTCTGAAATATTGTTGGAAATGGCTAAGAAATTAATAAAGTTGTGATCATCTGTGTATTGCTAAAATTGCTAAAATAGTTAAGAAGTTTTCTTTTTAGGGAAACCAAGCAGTCTGTGTCAAGAAAAAATTAAACCCAGTGGACATTAAGAGCCTGCAGTTTTCTCCTTTTAATTCCACTGGAAGAAGAGCCACTTCCCCGCCAAGAGGCAGTCAACAAAGTCCAGATGTGTGTGGAGTTGGGCTCATCCTTATTGCACAGGACAGGGCTAATGCTGGTCACAGAGACAGAGCCAAGGTTCAGCCTGGGGATGAGACCACTCAATTGCCCCAGGACAACTCTCTGGAGATACCAGCAGCTCAGGACATTGTGAGCAGCCCAGGACAGTCACTGATTTTACCTGACCTGGGTGTCTGGCCATCAGCTGGAGTATACAGGCATAGCATTACTAGGCAGCCTGTCTGTTTGTGCCTGGAAACAATTTATGTCCTGAGGACTTTAACATCCCCTTGCTGTGACCATATATGCCCCTCACCCCAATTTCAACCTGGGGGTAGAAGCCAACCTGTTCAGTGGGATCGTATCTCCACCTATTGCCCTATAGCAAATGTAATATTTCCCTCATGCAGGTGGGGGTCTCTCCCCAGCTCTAGGGACATGCAGCACCCCACAGACAGGGCTGCAGGACTACCTGAGTGTCAGCCTAGGTATGGTTTCACAAGGCTGGTTGCTGAATGAGTCCAGTTTGCTCCAAACATTCATTGTTACACACACAAACATACAGTTATGCCTGCATCCTCTTCCTCGTCCTTGAGTATCTCCAGAAGAAACATCAGATAATGCAGCACCATCATCTCCAGAGACACCATCTTGCTGAAGAAAACACCTGCTGAGTGGAAGAGTACTTCAGCAGGGAGAGCAGCATCACAAATCATGATGGGCATATTTCTGTACCCGTATGCAGAAATATGCTCAGTCTCCTCAGGTACAGCAGTGGACATCATCCTCAGACAGTCCTAGTCTGGAAGTTATAGTGGCAGAACAGAGCACCTGGCACATTGAGAATCTCTCCTGCAGGTTTATATTTCTGGGGTGCTACCCAAGAGGTGTGAAGCTAAGACTTCTGAACCAAAACCACTTTGGAAATGTGGAAATCTTCACGTATGCAAAGCCTCCAAGGGATGCAGCAGAATATCGCTTTTAGGGCACCATCTCTTCCCCCAAACTACATCTATAGCAATCCAGCTAGGCCAGTCTTTGTGGAATGAAATACAAAGATTTCCAGGAATGCTGTGGGGATGGAAATGTGCATTTGTTAGAAATCACTGGAAGAAGCAGACAAACAAGGGTTACAAGAACAGCCTGTATTGATAACAAAGGACATAATTCCCATGACACAGCACCCAGGAGAATCATGAAGGAATGCAGTATTTATGGCATGACTACAGGGTCTATACCCCATTCAGCAACAGCACAGAGGACTTGTTAGTGGAAAATCCTGCACTCACGTGCCAGCAGTTTGCAGCTACTAAGTGTGCTATTCCTGTTTCCCATTACCGCAGCAGGAAAAAAAGATATATCTTTTCAGCAATGACAAACAGGTTGTTTGAACATGAGAGTCTTTTCCATGAGGAGGCAGAAGGTCGTGAGGCCTTGTTTTAGGCAGTGACTAGATGATAGGAGTCATTTTTTATGACAGCTGAGTGCTCCATCTGTATTGATAGTTAATATGTGAACATCAATAGACCATGTCTGTTTCTTCCATGATCTTTCTTATCCTGCCAGCCTTATCCTGCTGGCAGTTTGTGCCCCTATCAATCCTATTTGTTTTGACTCTTATCTCAAGCCACTTGATGGCAGAATCTTTTGCTTTTTTTTCCAGTCCTCTGTCTGGGTGTATCTGCAGGATGTGTACTTCCATCATATAGTTGTCTTCTAGAGCATCTTTTCAGAGGCTTTTAATCTAAAGCTATTACCTTTTCCATCACTGTGTTATGGGATTGTAATGATTGAATTCAGTTGTCTTGTCTGTGCATAATCAATTTAAATTGAAAGAAATATAATCAGAGAGAACATTCACACAAGGAGATTCGTGTTTGCAATTATTTTCAGTTGACGTTTAAGATCTCATTTGCTATATACCTAATTGTTCTTGTATATGGCAAGCTTGGAAACAATTTTCTATTGGATTTAGCCAAAAGGAGCTAAGGATCTTATGAGGTTTAGGAAGATGCATGGTCATCTTATTTTGAAGTAATGAAGTAATTTTTTTTTTGCAGTAAGCAGTCCAAAACTGGCTCAAAGCCCTCAGCTTCC
This sequence comes from Entomyzon cyanotis, assembly GCA_024500445.1. Taxonomy (NCBI): domain Eukaryota; kingdom Metazoa; phylum Chordata; class Aves; order Passeriformes; family Meliphagidae; genus Entomyzon; species Entomyzon cyanotis. The sequence goes on along the minus strand of JAKEPQ010001030.1, from coordinate 39,928,985 downwards.
AAATCTCAATGCTTCTTCATTGTCTTATACTTTGCCTTCACTACCTTTTATATATCTACATCTCAAATGAATACGAGTGTTGCTAATCATGTTTCCTAATATATTTAGATGTAATTTATCACATTTGTTAATCACCACTAAAAGTAAAATGGCATGAGGCCATAGGACTGTGAAGTAGAAGTATTAAGTTAGGGGCAACTGATGGACGTGGCTTGTGGAAACCCACAATCAACACTATGTTTTTACTGCAAACTCAGAGTTATGTTATATGAGAGGAGCAAAAGGAGAAGCTGTTTACAGGAGCATGAAAAGCTATATGAGACCCCAAAACCTGATTCGTATAATGTATTACAGGTTAGGCTTGAGATATATTCTTAGAACCTGAAAGATGAATCATTGACAGGAGTGCAATGTTGCATGCCCCAAAGGGAAAAATAAATGGATGCTGTGGTTACACCTAAACTCCCAAATGTAATCCTTTTAATCTCTTGGAACTAAAACAGCTGTTCATAGGAATGAAGCTGTGCAAGAGAGCTTAAAATATTCCTCTCTGAATGAAACATAGTTGTAATTTTTACAAGCAATATAATCACTTGTCTATTCTAGAAACAAAATAAATAGCCTGTCAAATCTGTTCTGGTTTTAATCCTGCCTCTTTCCATGGTATTTACAAGATATTTTGTCAAATATAACACAATGTATGTTAGATACAATAGGATTCAGACTCCTTTTTGTGTTGGTTCCAGAAGACATCTTTATTATTTTTAACCAAAATGTGTGCAATTCTTAACAGTAATACAGAGTTGTTTCCTGTACCTAAGTGATACTAAGACCTCAGCTGATGGACAACACTATAATTTAAAGTGTTCCAGAGTCTAACAGCTAGTAATGTTTCTTTCCAGCATCTGTATGTGTAGGATGTGTGCATGATACACCAGACATATGGGAAATGGATACCTAGCATTGTTTGGTTTGAGAATAAATGCTTATAAAATAATGTAAATGAAAGAAAAGTAACAGTCTACTTAAATTAACACCCTAAATATTTTGTTATTTCCCCAAAATCTTTTAAGTTATAGTCTGCATATTGAAATGGAGCTTTCAGTAAATATCCTTGCAAAACTCAATGTATTAGCTTGCTTTGGTCTGAAGTCTGTAACCTGCTTCTATTTCTACCAGTTTCTGACAGGGTGGCCTATTTCACACGATAGATGTCACACAATATCTTACCTCAACTGACCTGTGAGAAACTCTGTTCCAATAGTGATAATAGCATTCAAGTGGTTTTCAAAGCAGAGAAAACATCCCCTTCCTTACAGACTATACAATTCTTCTATTTATAACAATATTTAGGACAGGGTTATTCCAGCATGGTAGCAATGTGTCCAAATCAACTGTGTAAGATGAGATAGACTTGCAAGCTACATCAGTTTTAAAATCCTTAAATTGTCCCATTTAAATAAATTGTACAATGAAATGTTAATACTCAGTTCCATTAAAGTTTTTGTTGCTCTTGTCAATCTACTCAGTAACCACAAAATAAGAGGCTATTTCTGGAAGATAATTTATTCAGCACATTATTTTCTTTCTTCTGTTCACAAAATGCTCAGAAAAATCCTCACAATAACTTTATTGCATAAGTTTGTAAATTTATTTGGTAAACGTTTTGCCTGTGTGAATATTTTATGAACAATTTGTTGTGGATATTCATGATTCAAATTATAGCATTAATTCAGTGCCTAAGTAACAGGGTTTCTGCATTGTAATCGTCACTTATGCAGCTTACCAACACATTTCCCATTTAGAATTTAAAGTGTGAATAATCATATTCAAACATATATTTTGTGACTATTTAAGCTTTCAAATTTAAATTTATTTCTGAAAGTCAAAGTAAGCCTTTTTTTCCTCTAATGAATATTAGTGTATTTTTTGCCATTGCTTACCCAGCTCTTGTAATTGAATTTTTCTGACCTAGATTTTCCCTGCAGTTTCAGCAGTTTCAGTTGAGTGTAGCCTTTTCCCTTCACTTCATCTTCTAGACTTTGGAAAAGTTCCTATGGGCTAGGAAGGATTTGTCACTGTACACTACAGGGATCTTAATTCCAGTGAAATCTGTTTATTCAGTGAAGCCCTTTGGGACACTTTGATGAAAGGTATCCCAAAAGGTAAGATTTCTTTTCCCATATACTTTTTAAAGATGACAGTCATCCTCTACTTATCCTAGGAATGTATTGTTTAAAATTAGGCACGTATGGATTTATACAGTAAAAGAGAAATACTTTTTAAAAATTCTATAAATTGTCTTTTTGTTAGTTGAAAGTCAGTGACAGTTACATACATACTTAACATTTATTAAATTAAATGCAAATTCAAGTTGTGGTATTTAGTCATTTAGTTCTGGGATGACTGTGTCTTCTTTTCCCCATAGCTGTAAAGTCTACATTTCTTTCATTACAAGGTGCTGTGAGGCTAAAGTAACTGTTCATAAAGTTGCATATGCTTTCAGATAACCAAGACAAAGGTAGCTACATAAGTGTAAAGCAGATTCTGTAAATACTGACCATGGGCAGGTGCCGTTCTATGAATAATAATAAATTTTCACAGGTTTTAATAAACTTCTATTAAATATAGATATTGCCTGTGTCTGAAAACACGTTTATTCTTGATGGTTCTAGGTAGTAAATACAGAATCAGAGCAGGTTTCCACTGAAGATATGGCTTCCTAGGTGGTTGAATCCCTCACTGCTGGCCACCAGTGCTATTTGAATCTGTTTCCATGTAATTCAGAAACCATCTCCTTAATGCAGGAATCTGATATTAGCAATATCCTGAAGTTCTTATGGCAGTGCTGAAAAGAGTCATTGGGGAAGGCAGAGAAAGGAATTCGGGGTTACTCAGTAACTCATTTGCTGTGAGGGTGACTGAGCACAAGTTGCCCAAAGATGTTGTGGAGTCACTACCCTTGGAGATATGGAAGAGCTGTCTGAATATAGTCCTGGGCTGCTAGTCACAGTCACAGTCTGCCTGAGCAGATGGATTGGCTCAATGATCCCCAGAGGTTCCTCTCAGCCTCAACCCTTCTGTGATGGGAGCAGCATGGGAGCAGCATGCTGAACTAGGGACAGAACCTGGTGGTTGGACTTCAAATGAAAGGTGTAGAGAAAGCACAGTTGTGAGGGAGAAAGAATTAGAGGTTGAGAAGGCAGTATATTGGGACACACAGTAGTGTCCAGTAACTGAAAATAAATTTTCTTCCTGTATAATATGATTTGGAGAGATTGATTACTTGATTTAGTTATTGATTACTTCACTTTGGAAATTTTGGCAGCAAAAACATCACAGAGTACTATCAATACTATTGTAGAGCAGATGAATGGGTTTTTTGAATCCTTGATCAAAACCTCTTCTTCTGACATCTCAGCTGACATATTAACTGTCTCTTGTCATTTAGGGAGGATTGAGGCAGTTTGATGAAAGAGCTGTTTATGAAGCTTACATCTGTACAGCAGAGCTGGACATGTTGCCAAGCTCCACACAACTTTTTCACTTCTTTTAACTGGCTTATTATTTATTCCATGACTGTGGGAGCAATTTCTCTCTGTAACATAGTCTGTAAGTACAAAAGTTGTGTATTCTTCTCCTGAACATGTAAGACTATCCTGGCTTTTGTTGATGAGATCCACCTCTTCCTTTTCCAGAGACAGAACCAATCTTACTGCAGAGCTTCTACAATGTCTGAAAATGATCAATTCTGAGAGGAAGAGCAGCTACCTAAAACTCCACTTGGGCACAACTGAACTTACACTATCCAACATACCCATGTTCTCCAGGGAGCATTTTCTTTTTCTCTCAGTCTAAAAGCCTAGCCTCTGAGAATTGTCTCACACAGCAGCCAGCTTTAAAGGGCAGAATCCTGCCATAGTGATTGAATCACAAAATTCATCATAGGTCTGCCATCTGTACCCAGAATAGTAAATATTGAAGTCACCACAGCAAACGATACACTCACAGACAGATGGGGGTTTTTTTTGGTGAGCATCTCCATAGCCCTTTAAAGAAACAATTTAGCTGTGTTTACAGAAGGATATGGAAGAATTTTTACTGCCATTTTTGAGGGTTAGGATTTTCATTGTGAGCTATTCTGTAACAATCATTTACACACAACTTCTCCTCAGAGATTTGTTGAAGTACCTACGTCTCATGCTCTTTATAGCAGTATTATAATGAAGCTAAAAAAACAATGTATGAAGAACAGATTCTCCTGGTTCTAGAGATAAATCCAGAGCATTCACTATGTCTGTGACTCATTTATTCAGCTCTGAATATGCTTATTTTTACCATAGCTGGTCCAACGCTAGCCACAGGTTATTGTTCTCCAGCGCTGTCTCAGATCTAGTTTTGCGCCCCACGATTCAATGCCCTTCACTACTTTTAAGGATTAATTCCACCAGGTAGTACCTTTCAGTATTTGAGCCTTTCTGTTGAACTTCTGTGGTTCTCTTTTTGTAATTTCATTTCTTTTTTATGCATATCAGACTTCTCCTGCCTTTTTGTTTCTCTGTGTATAAAACCCACAAAGACAGAAATGACAACTCCAGCAATTTCCTAGGTCTTGTTGTCCAGAGAAATCTCATCCAAATACTGATGTCACTGGGTAGTTTAGTTTGCTGTTTGGGAGAGCAGTTCTTACATTTCATCAGGGGATGAGAAGATACTCCAGACATTTTCATCATCCTAGAGAAGAACTGAGGTCAGAGAGAGAGAAGCTAACAGCTGTATTAGAATGTGTCATATTAATGGCTATGCTGTTGAAATTGGTAAATGCCGTCTGGTGAATAAGGACAATATACCCAAAGGGTCAAATCTACAAAAGAACCTAAGTAAAAAATAAGGAGATATTTAATTTTTTATATTTAACCTCTTAAGTCTGCTTCTTTTTTCAGTTAAGTGTATTCTGAAAAAGTTCTGCCATTCTTCAGTCAATTGATTGGTTTTATTTTTTTCTTTTTATAGTGTTTCCATAGACTGAACAGGTTATTAAATCAAGAAAAGAATTATTGGGATTACGAGAAGGAATGCTAAGAACTGCAAGTGGCAGAAACAATAAAAATACTGAAAGGTGGAAGAAATCTAAAAGAAAAGTGAAAATTAAGATACACATGCTACTTACTTTTTGCTTTCGTATTGTATAACTTTCACTGTTCCTGTGTTTTTGTGTGTAGAATGCTGGTCTATCTGGCAGAGCTGTATTTTCTCTTTTTGTGACTGATGTAATTTTAAAAAGTCACTCCAAAAAAAGTAGCATTTTAAAAAGCTTAAAGAGCTCTTGTTCTCAGAACTTACAGCTTAAAATCTCAACATTTTTACTAAAATCCATGTAGGTTATTTTATGGTGTTTTACTGCCAGTGACTCTTTTCCAAATAACAGTTTATATGGTTATGGGTGCTTGGCATGGCATGATCTTTAGAGAATTCATTGGAATTTTGCTTGCTCATGGAGAAAAGCATCGAACATCAGCTGCTGGAAATGAAACAAAAAGGGAAGTTCTTCATGGGTTATTGACTTGACAGTGTGCGCACATTCACTTGCTGTACCTCAATTCTACCTCCTGAGCCCATAGCAGCACATGCGCAGAAAAAGGCAAACCCACCCATATTTCACCCTCCGGAAGCTGCATAGTTCAGAGCTGCACAGAAGGAGGAGTAAAGGCTCTATGTGTGTGTGCACTGGTGCTGCACAGCCAAACAAAGCTGCTGTATCAATGAGCAGGTGAGTCAGAGCATCTGCAGAGGGAAAAGCAGGCATGACTGTTGCCAAGATACCACACCTGCAGCACAAAAAGTAGTACAAATTGAGTTTCTTTGTGAACCTACTGCAGCACATGTACAGTAACCTTGGCATGTAGAAAAAATAATGGACATCCCCCATGCACAGCAAGTTGAGCCACATGGTAATGAGAAGCAGGGCCACCCTGATGGAAAAAGTAATAGGCAGCAGGAAGAGATTGATAAAGTGTTTCTGTGTGATCATTTTGGTTTTGCTGTGAATGTGGCTGGAAGAATTGGCTTGAAATTTGCTGAAAAATTATGGCTTGTATCAGGTATGAGTATCTGAATGTTAGTGTCTGTGTATGGGAAACTGTCCTGAACTCATTAACCCAGACCTAGATTTGAACGAACAACTGGATTTACTGAAAAGCATGCTTGTTATTATAGTTGACTGGAAAGTGGTAAAAGATTTCAATCTAGAACCAATTTTCAGCAAGAGGCATTGTCATTTGCATTTGAAAGTAATGTAAATAACCCTGTACTTTATGAGCCAATATGTGATATTATTTCAGTAATTGAAAATCCAGGAAATCCACCTAACATCCTCAAGCAAGCTACTCCTGCTTAAAATAGACAGGGCTTGTTCCAGCGACAGAGATTGGAGAGCGATCTATTTTTCCTTGGATTGCTAGTGTAGATTTTATGGATAGTAAAAATATGAATTACTCTTTAGAAGAAAATGATTACTAAATAGTCTGAAACCTTTAAAAGCAGAATTAAGATTCTCCCATTTTTTAAATTCTCCAACCTGATTTGCGTTATGTTCATATCGATTTTGGTATAAAGCATTAAACTCAAGCATAGAAAAAGTGCTTTAATTTAAACAAAGCATTTAATATTTTGAAGAAGTCCTGGCTGCTGACTTGCAAGATGGAAAATAATTTATTGTATTGCAGCTTTTAAAGAACATAATGGAAACCTTAAGAAAATTCTCCAGAGCAAGAGTGAGCTACCTAATCCTGAACTTTAAAGTCCTGGTCTTGTCCAAGACCAGGCGTGCACAAAGTTGAACAAGTAGCTTTTAGTTGCCAATTTATATGTGGTATTGGAAAATTTGGTCTCAGTTGGGGCATAGGGGTGAGTGTGGCTTTTGTGCTGCAAAGAGAGAGCATAGAAAAATGAAGGTTCTGGGAAAAGGGACTTGCATATGGGAACAAGTTAAACATCCTTGGATGTGCAGCTGTTAATGATGTATGGATGATTTATCTGGGTCACAGATTAACAATGCTGAGGATGCAGAGACACTAGTTCAGAGCTTGTGAAGACCCAGCTCAGGTCTATGGAGTCTGTCAACTTTGATGCAGTATGGTGCAGAGCTGTGGAGGGGCCAGCCCAGCAGTGTGTGCATTTTTAGTCTGTGCTTAAAACCCCAGGTAGACCTCAGCTAGCAATTGTCTGAGCTCATTCTGTGTAGGTCCTCTCAGGATTATGCCATGCTCTCATTATCTCCTGTCATACCTAGAATACCTGGTTTGTTCTAGGTATGTGCCTCTGTGGCTAAAGATCTGATTGTGTACTCATTCAGTTAATTTGTTAGCCATGAGTCACAATGTTGGAGGAAAAATATCTCCCTGGCTTAGAGAACTTGGTCATTGTTATTTTAAAGAACTGCTAAATACTGTTTAGTAATTTTATGGCAAAGATTGGGATTAAATCTCTTTCTCCAGAGTGCAGTTTTACTGCTGTGGTGGTGCAACACACCCTCTGCCCTTCTCCTCAGACCACACCAGGATCTCAAAAATGCTCGTTAAGCTGCTGCCTTGATGAGCAGCATCTGGGCTCAGCTCCCCTTGAGCTTATCAGGAACACCATCTGCTCCCAGGAATTTAGGAACTGGTTAAAGAGCTTCTGTTTCTTAACAAACAGCCTGGGAAACTTATTTTTCTTGCCTGAATAACAACCCAAGTGGAATAACATTTTTGTTGTCAAACCTTCAAAGAACATTATCAACCTGAATGGCAGTCAGGATGGAAAATTACTATGACTAAAGCCATTTCTTGTGGGACTCTGTAAGCAGTGGTTCTGAGAGTGAGACCCTTTGAGCTCTCCTGGACTGCAGTGGGCTGCCACCTGCAATCTTCTCCTCAGTGGGACAATTCTCAGAGCCAGCAAACTCTCAAATTTGCTATACTTAGAGTACTGCCACTGAATGTCTCTGATAGAGCCTGGGCTGAAACTCCCACTCCTGGGCGCTCAACCCTTTGCCCATGGAGAAGGTGCAAAGGCATCTGATGTGAGTATTTCACTGAACTCAAGGGGAATTTTCCACAGGTATATACCTTGTACATATTCCTTTAGGCCTGTGTGTGTGTGCAGGTGTAGAATATGCTCCAGCAAATGTACTATGAATGTTGCCTTCTAAACTTCTTTATTTCTTTATATTTGTAAAGTAACCTAGGCCTGTAAGTGAGTTACTGGTGAGCTATAGTAAATTTCATATCAATATTTTGATAAATTATTTAAATTGAGCTATGGATTGAGTGCTGTTAAATTTAAATGCTATTAAAACCTTTAGACCTAAACTGTTGGTCAAGTGCAAGCCTAAGTTTAGCAAGGGGGTTCACCCTGAACCTTGTGACTTAATAGCAGGGTCTCCTTGTTCCTTTTAACCTTCAGCCTTTCTGTCCTTACCCTTTTCCATGCCCAGCTGCCTCGACTGGGGAACAAAAAGTTTATGAGCTGAAGTTAATCTATTCTGGGTGCAGGTGGCAAGGTTTTGGCAGCAGGGCAGACAGAGGCTGCAGGGGTGGTCCCTGTGGGAAGAGGTCAGAGGCTGCCCCACGCTGAGCACAGCCAGCAGGAGAAAACTGCACCACAGACCCACACCAGGACACAGCTGAGCCCAGCAGCCAAGCTGCTGGCATCTCTGGGGAAATGTATTTTAGAAAGGGTATAAAATGTTAAATGGACAGAGGAGAAGGGAACAAAAAGAGCAAGGAACGAGACAGACGACACTAGGACCAGAGGAAGAAGAGGTGTTCCATGGTCAAGAAGAATAGTCACTGCTGTCCATGGAAGACCCACAGCATATCCACAGATGGATATTCCAGAAAGAACTGCAGGTTGTGGAGATCACATGTCAGAGCACACGCTCACTTCTAACTAATACAAAAAATATGTCAGAGCATTGCCTCAGTACCAAGTAACAGTTCATGGGGAAACTCATGCATTCTCAGGGCTGAGGTCTTCAGAGCCAAGCAATGACACTTGTAGACTTCTGTCAGTCACTTAGAAGCTCTCTGGCCCATGTTACCAGTACAGTGAAAACATTATGAGGTTTGCTATGATTACAGCATTTTTTTTTCTTTTTTGACAACCAGTTCAAATCTGTAGTGTCTAATGATTGTATCACAACCCAAAAAAAAAATGGATTTAAAATCTGTGTGCTAGTTTCTAACAATTTTAAATCTCAAATACTTTCAAAACCTATATTTGTCAGCTACAAGCTGCTGCTGTTAATAAAATAGTAATTTTAAGAAGCAAAGCAGTTTCTAAACAAAACAAATTTGAAGGTGAAGATTAACCTTACCTTTAGTTCACATACAGAAAAATCTTGTCTGTCTCTCCTAAATATTTAATTATTTCTCTTATCAAAGCGATCTCATGCTGAATATACTACAGACAACCCTGCCAAAAAAAAAAAAAAAAAATCAAGAGGAATCAGAAAATGACCTGAAACTGAACTCTCCAAGTTAGAAACAAATCAATCTGTTAGATGCTGAAGTCAGGACTTTGATGGAATCAGCAATAAATCTATTTGTCTCCAGTGCTGTTGTTCAGGCTAGGAAAAGGGGAGCCAGCACATTCAGGTGAAAAGAAAAGCAGAAATTTGTTTAGTCTCTGCAAATGCAGGAGTGTGCTCATTCTGTCTTATTTTCTTTGTATTAGAACTGACATGTAGAGGGATCAAATCTGAAAGACATGCTCATCCTCATATTTGAGCACCTTATTTTTCTTTCCAGCAATAAATCTGTAGAATCTGTGGTTCAGAGCCATGGGTTTTATATGCAGGGAGAAGACATAAAAAGCCAAAGCTCAGTAAGAGTTGAAACTGGTCAGTGCTGTGTCGGATAAGGAAGCCTTTTTAAAGTATGCTAATAGCAAGAGGGAGGTGAACAGAAAACATTGGACTGATACTTGTTGAAGATAGTCATCAGACCAAGAGCAGCATTGTTCCATGTTAAGAAGCAATTGCATCTCTCTTCATAGAGCAGAAGTTCAAATAAATTAATTTCTTGATCAGGTTTGCAGACTTCTCATAATAGGTTAATGATATATTTTGCCATGCTAGAAATAAGCTTACAGGAAGGACCTATTCTAAAAAAAGGCAATTGTAATTAAATTGCTAAGTAGAGACCGAATTTATCATCGACTTCTTGTCAGTTTAACCTTGAATTTATTTGACCTTTGTGGATCCAAGTGAGGGGGGATACAAACAAAAGAGCAGTGATGATGGAGTCTGACATACTGATCTCAGTATGATGCTGGTGGGGAAGTTTCCAGAGAACTCTCACCGTTTGCAGCGACATGAAGGACAGACCCCTGCAGATGGCAGCAGAGTTTTAAACTTCAGCACCACAAGCACAGTGCGAGGTGTAGTCCAAAATCCATCCACCTAATGAAGACACTGATTTCCACAGGCTATTACAGTGACATGTTTTGCTAGTAGTCAGCATGTTAGTGATGCTGACTATTATCAAGAAGGATGTATTTTGAGCCTTTTGGAATCGCTCCAATTTCTCAATGCAGACATTTCCTACCACTGTTTCAAATACTGCAGATGGGATTTTTTCCTGAATATTTTGCATCCTTTATGTTTGCAGCAAGAATTTCACCTAGCTGAATTGGAGAAGCACAGCACACTAATACTTCTATAACAGCCAGTTTAGTCGTAGCAAAATTCAAGTGACTGTTAAAAAAACCTTTCAGGTGGCAAATACCCAGTTCTACAGACACTGCCTCAGAAACAAAGTAAACAGATAAGTTCAAACACATTAAAAGATATACCTGCTAACCTACTTTCATATGAAATACCGTTTACCTTAATTTTACTAGCTCTGTGGTCCTGAGATGATTTATTGAACCTGTCATGCTACATAGGCTATTTCTTCCTTGCTCAAATGTCTTTGTCTCCTTTTTTTCCTTCTTTTCTCACCAATGCTAATACATCTTGTAGTTTGTGTCACCCATCTTTACATCTTCATAATCTCTTTTCAATTTCTGACATTCAGTTTTAATAAGATAGAAACAATCCGCAAGAGTAATGATCAAATAGAGCCTCAGGAAGGTAAAACTAACTTTATGGGGTCTTTATAGACCCTTTATAGGGCCTTTATATTGTGGTAGTCCCTCTAAATTTAAGGAACAGTTTAGCATTCATTATGGTTTTGCTACATTTAAATATTTTGGCTGTTCCTCCTCTGTTTCCAATGGCATTGCTTTATCTCTGTGCTTATATTGTAATTTTTTCAGGGCAGTGACAGTGTCTTCTTATTTTATGTACGAAGTATCTGCATATCATCCTTGACTGAATGACTGATTGTTGGCAAATGACTGTCTATTTTGACTCAGTTTCCTGGCTGGTCCATCAAAAAGACCAAGTATGAAATAGTTTTCTGGCAAGCTAAGTAAGCATAGTCTGTGAAGCTTGAATATGTTTTTGTTTCCAAAATGTAGATGTCTCAGGAGCAATTTTGAAGGACATGGATGGGACAGGTCTGTTGGGTTGTCCAGAAGGTTTATTTCTCCAAGACAGGAAACTTTTGCCTATTCTGGGTATGGGATTTTTGTTAGTATTCCATTTCCTGTCCTGGAATTTTGTGTGGTCACTGGATGCTAAAGATTCTTGTGTTTTAGCAGTAAGGACAACTGATCTCTGTAAAGGCTTTGGGATGCTTCTAGATGAAAGGTGTTATGTAAATTGTTGCCAGTGTTACCATTTCATATAGTGTGAGCTGATGAAAGACAGGAAAGGAATGGCAGTTACCTTTCAATATAATATATAACTTGCCTTAGGTAGAACCATTCTGTTTACTGAACACTTCACTCAGTCCCAGTGGAAAACCAGTGGTGGCATCTGCTGTTTTCACAACAACCTAAAGAAGATGCTGTGTGTCTGAATGGCTGGCTACCCCCGATGGCAAAACAGCAAAGAAGTAATGTGAGAAACAACTCTGCTGAAAATAACTTCAGTTATCATCACTGAAGCGTGTGGATTCATTCCTACCATAGGTCTGTTTCCCCTAAAGCAAATCCCTTCTCCCATCGTGGGGGATTGGTGCCATGACTCTCTTGGGCATTCCCAGTTTGTTTTTGTTATTTTTTTTCCCACTACAGAAGGAGAAGAAGAGGACAGGATAAAGGGGAAGGGAGAAGCTGCTCAAAGAAATATGCCATTATATGACAAAACCACTGAGCAAATAGGATACTATTAGTACTACTACTAATAATAATTTTGAAAGGTAACTCAGCTTCTTACTTTCTCTGGAATCCTGCATTTCAGACACATAGAAAAATAGTTTTCAGTTTGTTTCTGTTCAGTGAGAGTGAGCGAGAGAGAATATAACACTGCACTATATCACAGCCGCTTTCTTCAAAATATGAACAAAATGAACAAAAATGGAGAACAATACTCACTGTCATTGAAAATCTGCATACAACCAGCATTGTGATGCAAAATATAGCATCAATACCACCTCTGATCAACAACTAACCTGTGGGTAAACCTGAATACTCACTCATTAATCAGTCAATTAATACAAAATTAGATAAACTGTAGAATTTGAGATGCCTGCAAAGCAAAACATGCTGTGATTAAGAAACCACACAACAGCTGCCTGAGCTGAAAACTGGTCACAGTTTATAGCAGAACTAAAAACCCTTTTCAAGTGACAAGGGTGGAAGGAGCAGACAAGGAGTCTATTTAGATTGGTTAGTTTTACACTGGGGAGTTGAGTAGGCCAGTACAGAGCAAAAAAAAAATTCATGATGCATCAAGACAACAACTGAAATCTTTCAATAGGAAGCAGAATTAGCTTCCACTGTCTGTGAACAAAGTGTTTAATTTAATCCTGAGGAAATGAAACACCTTGCAAGTGCACCCAGTAACAATGCAAGGTCTGAAGATGTTAATTCAAAACCATTCTGCGAGAGAGTATTTAAACACAGAAAGATCTGAGACAGCCTCTGAAAAGCCTTTACAATCAAATTTTGCAGCCAGGTGTTTGTATGCAGAGCTGTGCTTTTATATATATAAATACGCTTTTATATATTTGTACAGTGTATGTGTATATATATATGTATATATGTTTTTGTGTCTACTTACGCATAAATATATAGAGAGATTTTATCATCACCGGGTATTTTGTAGAATAACTGGGAGCAGCCTCAAAGGGCATCACACTCATAGCTGAGATCAAGAAATGAAGTAGAGCAGGAGAATAATATCAATATGTAAATTTTTATCCATAATTTTGAAAATTATGGGAAGGGCATCCCAGACTGCAATGGTGCCTGACTTAAACAGGTGCACCAATTCAGAAGCACAACTAGTGTACACAGCAACAGATATTGTGAAAATTATCACTGGGCAAGGAAACAACACTGTTGGTACCTTGGTGATTTGGTGATTCTTTTAAATGACTGAGAATACTTAGAATTTATTTTTGGGGAAGCGTGCAAAAAACTATTTGTTAGTGAGGTAGCCAAGGAGGTGATTTCACAGTCAGGAGATAGACTGTTTAAATAATAAGAAAGAAAATCCACGGAGGAAGCAGTTTTTAGTGTACATTTCCAAGCCAAGAGACACAGGTGACCCTGATATTTGCCACATAGAATGCTACAAAAGCTGTAATATAAATATTGTTAAAAGGAATGCTGTGTCCTGTGGATGGTTCCACTTTTTGAAAGGGCATATAGCTTCTCACTAAATACGGAATTAAAAACAAATTACTGGGCTGTTGGCCTGACGTGCGCTTCTCAAAGCTCATGAGTTTGTGTTTCCAGAGTTTTCATGAATTCAATACTGGGATAGAAACTACTGGATCCAAAGAAGAACCTGTATCCAAATGCTGGTCAAGTTTGGTAGTGTTCACACTTAGAAAACTGATGTAGACCCAGACTTCTATTCTGAAAGCTAGTATCTGTCAAGTGGAAGAGGCCATGATTTGTCTCAACAGTTGAAATGTTGCTCTGGTACAGCACTGAGCAATTGTATTGCCTACATCTACCTTGACTTGCATTAACATCATTAGAATACTTTAATGGAATATTTTGGTGAAAAGAAATGTTGGCATAAAAGGGAAAGTGGACAGGCTGAAAAACATTTGAAATAAATTGCATGACCGTGAGTAGGAAAAAAGTATTCATCATGCCAAAGTGATACCAGTTTAAATTAAAAAATATTTAAAATATATCTGATGGGAAGAAAACTATTGCAGACCTTGGAATGCCAAACCTGACACAGAAATGAGCTGGTACTAGGAAACCCTCAAAAAAGAAGTCACTTTATAGCTGGGGAACATATGCACTTCTGCCTTGAATATTCTGCCAGATATATTCAGGTTTGTTGCTGCAGGCACATACAGAAGGTTTCCAAGTATCAAAAGACTGAGTCTTACATCAGCACTTTGCAAAAAAAGAAAAATGGATAATATGGCCTGGGGCAGAAAAGGCACAGGCAGGAAGTTACACTGAGAAAGCAGCATGGAACAAGGTCCTGTAAGCAACCAGATGTAAAACAGGGTATTTTTTAATTCCTAAAGTGCCATCTTCGGTGGAGTCTAGTACATTGGGCTGATCATTCACAAGCAGCAGAGACACAGGCTGTCTGCCTCCTTCCTTCATTAATCTGCCAAAAAGAAATGAAAGCAGGGAAAGAGGGCAGATCTAGCTCAAATAGTTCTGGAGGCTGAGAGTATGCATTGTAGTTTTCCTGCGTAAATATCAATCTTCTAGTGAATGACATTGCAGTGAAGTGGTTCACATAGTTTTTCTTAAACAAAGCAAAACTTGAGATTTAGGTTTGGAGAAAGCATGAATACTTCCACGTAGAACTGAGAAATATTGGCATCTTGTCACCTCTCTGAAGTGATTTTGTCACCTCTCTGAAGGGATCTATCCTAAAGGCAGATAATAATTTTAATTAAAATGTAATATGGCATTATAATAATTATTATGTTGAATCCTTAAACAAACCTGTCTATTTCCCTGCTGACCTATCATCCTCTCGCTGATGTATTCTTACAGGTTTTCCCCAGGAGGTGCTGGTTTTCATTATGATCCCAGTAGGAAAAGGACTCAGACTCTGCAAAGTATCTCTTAAAACACTTCATTTACACTAACACAAGAAAGAAAGAGAGGATGGTACAGATAATTTTACATCCCTTCAGATGCTGGGAACCCTGAACTGCACAGCATCAACAGGCCTCCAATCATGACACAACACATTGTACAGATCCCATCCATGGAAAGATCATACAGCATTTTGGCCTTTGGGCTCTGGCAGGGTTTTCTTAAAAGAAAACAACTCTATTTGTAATTTCTGCTGTCAAACAAGAAGGTCTCATGAGAACTTGTTGCTGCACTTTTTAGATAAAGGCAGGGACAGGCAGGTGGTGCAGTTACTGCTGCTGAGCCGGAGCTGCCCATAGGCTCCTGTTACAATTAGCTGGATGAGTTTTCCTGTGGCACAGGGACATGCACAGCATGACACTCTCCTGAAGGACAAGCTCTAAGTGGGACATAGCACAACACAGCCCTGTGCCTACTGAGCATAACTGTGAAGTGCTGCACAATGGTCTTCTGGTTCCAATTATTCTGCTCAGGATAATTCAGAGAACAGCTAATTGCATGCTTCACTCCCTCTCTCATACAGCTCATCCTTTTATATAATTTTCAAGGATTTAGCTAGCATTGGGAACATATAAATTTTTTCCCCCTTTGTTAAACAAGGCTTTAGAACAATTGCAGTAGGCAGACTCTTGAAGAATTAATTCCAGGTTTTACAATGTTTGTGGTGCAAGCCTGGACAAAATGTTCAGAATTTTAGTCAGTCTAGGAAAGTTTCCAGAATGGCTGAATTTATCAGATTTACCTCAATACTGAACCTTAGTGATTAATCTTCATAAAGGGTGTGCCAGACAAACTGGCACCAAATACTGATTCATCCAGGTGCTATAATTTTTTTCCTTATTATAGAAACTTTACATCTTTCATTTGGAGGGAGGGGGGAGGGAAGGAGGAGGTTGTTTGGTTTTGTTTGGTTGGTAGGTTTTTGAGATTATCTGTCTCAATGAAAACTGAGCTGTTCCTCTTGTTTTCCACCATCCTTTGTTGTATGCTTCCTTACAGATGGCAAAGATTTTACTGCCATTTTACTGCCCAGATGCACTAGACCAGCCCTTCACATTGTTCTAGTTCTGACTTTTTGTCTTTTTCTCAAGTAAATTTGTCATTCTTTGGTCTTTCAAATCTTTCTAAGAAATGCTAGTTAAACTTTGCAGAATTGACGTCCAGGTTTACACTATCCTCCATTTCCTATCCACATCTCATTCACTTAAATACTTCATGCTTTTTTCATTGCAGCTTTCAGATGGGGACTTGTTAGTGCCAAGGAATTGAGTCTGACAAGAAAACCGACAAGAAGACACAAGCAGTTATGCAATTGGAAAGGGACATTTCTAAAACTGAGCTTTACTTAGGTTTGTGGGTGTTTTACCTTGGCATGTTCTGACCAATAAGGTGAAAATGTAACAAAACCACAAAACTGATCATTAATCATTCAAATTCTTACAGTTCAGCCTCTAAATATTAGGTTCCAAACCATGTTTCTACTTGACACTTTTCTCCCCTCTACCAGTTTCTGTGCTATCTTAATTGTTAAGCTTCTGAGATGCTAAGTGTTCAGCTGTATTTTTTTATTTTTGTTAACTCCTCTTTTAAAGCAGTTCTGGAGTGAGTTGTTTGCTGAAAACTAGGCATACCTTGTATCCTATTGCAGTTCTGTGTTTTAGCAGTATATATAAAATATACGGTCCATAGATAAGTGAAAGTTCTCAGCTTATTTTTTTTAACTTTCTACAAAAGTAAATTGGCAGTGTTCGTTTTTCTTGTTTAACAAAATCTTCCTCAGTAAGAAGGTTCCAGGAAATGAAAACACTAGAGAGTGTGTTTCTCTTTAAGAATTGTTTGCTAAATTTGCTAATCATGCTAGAATCTTGTCTACAAGCTTCAGCTTCCCACACAGTCATCCTGGAATAATTCCTAGTGGGAATCTGAGCTTGTGATAGCTCTTGGCTCATACTGCAACAATTGTTATTAATTCCTATTTTAATAATTTTAAGTGTAGGACAGCCAATATAGGACCTCAGCTACAATAATCAGAGAAAAAAGTGTTAGAATAAACAGAGTGCTGAGAGCTGCTGCATTTTTACATGGGGGGTCACTTAGACCCTCTTTCAACTACTTTGCTTTAAATGTGAAATACTGCCTGCAGCAGTGCTTGCAGTCATGCTCTCTTCTTTGAGGTTAACTGCTATTAACATCAATTTTATTTAAATTTATTTAAATTAAATTTAAATTTTATTTTAAAATTATCATTAGAGACAGAAAGAAGAAAACCAGTTCAAAGGAATTACAGCTTCCTACTTCCATGAAAAAACAATAATTTTGCA
Organism: Entomyzon cyanotis; assembly: GCA_024500445.1. Lineage (NCBI taxonomy): Eukaryota > Metazoa > Chordata > Aves > Passeriformes > Meliphagidae > Entomyzon > Entomyzon cyanotis. The sequence goes on along the minus strand of JAKEPQ010001030.1, from coordinate 39,911,484 downwards.
GTCAGGTTCCTACAGGATAACCAGGATTAAAATTCCCTGTAACCTGAACTTCTGTTTAAAAGAAAAGAGAACAGTTCTCTTAGTCCAGTCTGTCTACAAGATGTTTTCAATACTAGTACTTGGTTCAACTGACATCCCCATAAATATCTTCTGGTCACTCTGATCTGTGATAAAATTTCTTCCTAACCATCAGTATGAGGAGCAGTTAAATCTCAATTTTGTGAGCTAAACATCAGAGAAATTACTACTAGTAGGAACATGAGTTTATAATTGTCATTGCTTCAGGAAACGTAAAAAAGACGCTGCTTTGAGGAGCTGAATTAACCGACCAGCCAGAAAATGTCCATCCTGGGGCTATCCATCTAGGACCACAAGAATGACCGAGGGCATCCTTGTATGAGGAAGGGAGCTAGGACTGTTTAGCCTGGAGAAGAGAAGGCTCAAGGAATATCTTACCAAAATGTGTAAATATCTGAAAGGATGGTGTTAAAAGGATTGACCGAGACCCTTCTTAGTGCCTAGTGACAAGAAGCAATGAGCACAAACAATAAGGCAGTAAAATGAGACACTTTTTTCTGTAGTTGAACATTGGAACATGTTTCCCAGGGAGGCTGTGTAGTCTCCATCCTTGGAAATATTCAAAACTCAACTGGATGAAGTCTTGGGCAATTTGCTGTAGCTTGCCGAGCTTGACTAGGCAAGCACAGAAGGTCTCTTCCATTCTCACTTATTCTGTGAAAAATAAACACTGAGTACTCAATTTCTGTCTTTCTGTCAGATCCTGCTTGTTACAGTGTGAATATTTCTTGGTGCTTAGAGTCCTTCCTAACAGCTTTCATTCTGAGTCTAGAACCTGCTGTGCCATTCCCTCTCATATATATTCCCACATTCCTTAAGTGCTCAATCTGCCCCCAGACTACTGTGTAGAATTTGGCAGGGGCAGTGCCACACATTTGCTTCTGGCATCACAAAAGCTCTGTCTGTTTTCCTGGAGTGCTGAGTGTCCAAGTGACACAGCCTACAGCAGACCATTAGCACAGATCTCAGCCTTTGGAAGGCCATGGTTAATGTAAGACGACAGCTTCACTGGGCATTTCTGTCAGGTTTGCTCCCTTCCTAGCCTGATAGCTTTCAGCCAAGGGATTTTCAGCCTTCTTAGGATTGTGCACCTTCTAGCCTGAAGGTGAAATTCTATGATTTCCTTGGAACCTTGTCACTGTACCTTCCCATCTCCCTGAATTCTGTGCTGTGATGTACTGTGCTGTGACAGTGTATGCTGCAGAGAATAAGTACTTGTCAAGATCACAATCCAACAAGTCTATCTAGAGGAAAATTAGAATGAACAAGTGGGTAATTTCAAAACCTTAGAATTTTAGATTGGCTTTGAATAGTTTGCTTGAAGTAAACTTGAGAGAAGAAGAATAAAAGGGGAGCATTTTTGGTATTAATAAGGGGGGGGCATAGTAAAAATTAAGAATAGGATGGAATATTGTTATTCTTGAAAGGTCCATGAAGCAAACTCAAGGATTTGCTAGATGATTTTATCCTGTGGAAGCATTTCTGAATTGTATTCTGATAGAGCTGGAAAGCCATTAAAAGCTCTTAGGCACAAGAGAAACTGACTGTGCTACTTTGTGCACACAAGGAACTTTGTGATGAAGCTTACCCCCCTAAATCCTTCACTACTAGGTAGCAGTAGGAGAAATTTGTCAAGAGAAATTAGTCCCTGCCTAAGAAATAGCCTGTTACTTGAAATAGTGTCAGCTGGAAAGTCAGTACTCATGATAAGTTTACTAAATGTTTTAATGGGTCTTGTGCCAATAATGAGATTATAAAATATATGACTTGTACCTTGTAATGTAATGTGCTACCCAAGAGCATTGATTTCCTTTCAGTTTCAATGTATCAAGAATTTTTAATGTAATGGTCTTGTTTGCAGGCTGTGCAAGCCTTCTGAGAGAGGAAAAGGTGGTGACTGCACCAAATGTGAATTATTCAGTGTAAGCATATATCTGTGCAAAGCAAACTGAAGTAGTCACTCTGCCACTCTGTTTTACTCTTCCTGTACTTTAAGCCTCTTCAAAGGATAACACTTACCTGCTTTGTTATTGCCCCTTAATGATGCTAAGGTTATTCTGGACGACAGAAGCAATAAGGATGCTAATTGCTTGTTCAGACATCTATCTCACATTTCCATCCCACTCAAGGCTGTCAGGAGAGAAAGCTTTTTAGCAACTTGTGTGAATATTCTACCATTTAGAAAGGTACAGCGCATAGCCCAATAGCTGGACAATTTGCTTTAATGAGAGAGTTGTGTGACTGAAAGTAATTCATCCCCATGCAGGTTTTTCCCTGACATTTTTTATTTACCTCTCCCCACAGGAGGATTATCCATTTAATTATCAAGGGGGTTTATGTTTCTGCAGACAAATGGGATGGAGAACTGCTGCAGGAGTCCACTGTGTTGTTCTTTGCTCAGTAGCTAGTCCAGAGTGTACCAGTGAGACACTCACAGTGTTTTTCAGGTCTCCTAATTCTATGGGCTGACATGGAGAAGGAGAGAGAAAGGGTGAGAGACAAAAGACCATGAAAGGCAAAGAACAAGCTGGAGAAAGATCTTGATGGTCCCTATCCTATATTCAAGGAGAAAGACAATCACTGTAACAGAGTCTTTTTTTGTACCACTGGAAATCTTGCTGAGAGAAATCCCAGGGACAGCTAGAGGAGAAGAAGCAAAATCTCTAAACTCCAGAAGATGAAGAATGCTAAGTCCCTAAGTCCAGTTTCTAAGCAAGATCCTTAGATTATCTTTGTGGAGATATTCTGCTCCAGGATACCTCCAAAGTTCAATACAAAGCGTAATATTTATCAAGAAAATTAGGGAAAAGTGAGACCTAGCCAATTACTCAGTTCTGCCTCTGATTAATGAAACATTATTCCTATCATAATTTCCACCTTCTTTTTTTGTGATGTCTTGTACATTTTTAATTATTCCAAACTTACTCTGTATTTCTGATTTCCATTTTCACTAATTAAAACCAAAAGATATTTCTCCAGGAAGTAAGCCTAATTTTTTCTGCTGTAAGTCCTATTTCAATACCTCTCAATATATATATGTATATATTGGACCTTACATACATCTATATATTAGACAAAAATTCTAGAACATAAGACCTGGTAACTGCAGAATTCTTTGCTAATTTCTACAGACTCACCTTTCACCTTTACTCAGCTGGAGTAAATTCAAGGACAGAACTGTATACTCACACCAAAAGAATTTGTTTAATAGATAAATTCAGTATTCCCCACATTTGCATGGATGATAAATGCAATACATCTTCACTTAGGAATGAGGGTGGCAACCTAAACAAGAATATGCACAGAACAGTGTAGCATTTATGTTTTTTCATTGGGACCTAGTTGGATGTCATATACAAAAGGAAGTGCTGCAAAGAGTAAGAAGGAATAGAACCTAAAGAAATCATCCTTGTGTTAAATCACGTTCCTCAGTAAGATGAGTTGCACTGTGGCAGAGGAGGACTTACTTAATAAGACTAATTTTTCCCTACTTTTATTTTTAAAATTTATCGATTCTTTGCATCATAACTATGAAGGTCGTAAAATAAGAGTAGAAATACAAGTCAGAAAGCTTCAGAAAGTTACCCGTGACAGAAATATATTGTGACATACTAAATTATAGACACAAGGCAATTCTAGAGTTTTCTGAATGTCCTTATAAACAGAGTCCTCTTGTGCTCAGAATTTAATCCACCAGAATGGATGACAGTAACTCTTGTAGTCCAGAATGCAGGACAGACTATTAGAATGAGAATTTCTGTTTTAGAAAGCAGTAACAACAGGTTTCAGAACTATGCAATGTAACCCAAAGGCAGCAAAAATCCATTTTGTAACATACCTACAGTGGAATAACCAACATAAATAGAGAATTGTTAGTATGATGAAAAGTGACAAAAGAAAATTAATGCTTTATGGGTAGCATGTCTGCCTTTTATATGTATGATCTTAGAACAAGAGAGCTCTTCAATCTAACAGGGAAAGCTTTACTGTAGACAGAAATTAGACTAAAACTTTTACTAAAGAAGTTCATTAACAGCTGGAAAAACTTCTTTATGAATGTGCTAAATTAATTTCCATGAGACCTTTATATATAGACATGATCTTCACACAGAAGATGCATCCAGCTCTGCTGGAGGACATATCTTTTCTTAAAGGAATTATTTGATAATATTCAGTGGTTTATGAGAGGCAAAGTTTGGTGAGATTATTACAAGAATCTGCTGGCCTGAAAAGCTACAGCACTTCATGGGGGATTTTATCTACAGAGCCACAGTAAATCCATACTTGTGAGAGGAATTCTGAATGACAGTTATATGGATTTTATTTGCTGTGATGCAGTGCGTAAGACAGACAAGTTATCCACAATCATCTCAGAAAGAAAACTAAATATACTGATTGAATTGGAGTTTACACAATGCTTGCTTCTGCTTTCAATCAGGAAAAGATGTGTCTTTATTGTAGTCTGGCTTCTAACACAAGTTGCTCTGGGGTGGTATGCAGATTACTATCCAGGATACTTTAGCACTGGAGAATGTTATCTCAATATGAGTATTTTTTTTCCTTACAGCAATATGTTAGATATATCTATCACATTACACCAGTAAAGAAAACTTTCCAAGGAAAATAATTCTTAATATAGCTTCATTCATTCAGTTTTGGCAGAGATTTCAGATTTTTTTCTTTTGTAAAGAGCATGTGCTTTTTTTACAATAGAAGACAACTTGTGTGTCAAAAGTGGAAAAAAAAACAAAGCAGCAAGCTTTGGATAAAGAAACATTGAAACAAAGAGAAGTATCATTTCCTGTTGCTATTTAACTTCATGCAGTAAAGATAAATAAATGGAAAAGGGTTGTTAAACTGGAATTCAATAGCGTCAGACAAAAGTCTGTTGAGAACTGGATTGTATTCAGTGTTTTAAAAATGAACCATTAAGACTGAAAATCTTGTGTAAGTTTTCATGCTACATATCAGTAAAACAATAAAACTGTTTCTGCAATTTAATTTTGTGTATATATTTCAATAAATATTGATGCTTTCTACTCTTGAATTAACCAACCATTGTTAGAAAAATGAGAAATGCTTGCAGCATCAGTGGAGAAATAAGAAACACAATGTAAACTGCTTAACAAAGGTTGAAAGAGTAGATTCTTCTGAATAAGTTTAAGAAAAGGCAATTCTTATTTTTAGTTATTCACTAAAGCAGATTTCCATCATAACAGGAAAACAACTGAACACATCAGAAAAACTAAAAAAAAAAAAAACTAAAAAAAAAAAAAATCAGGGGCTTTTAACTGTAGGTTAGTGACAAACCTCTATGAGGGGAATTGTAAGATATATCTTTCCATGTCGCTTTTCTGGTTCCATAATGGTTTAAAACAAAAATGCTTTTTGTAACATAAGAGTGATTACATTCCTAGGTGTATAACTGTAAAATTATTGAGATGCATTTTGCTTTCTGTCTAGTAACAAATAAAGAAGAACATATGTGGCTCCCAGACACCACTAAATCTTCCTTGGTCCCAGATACTCTTAAGAACCCTCACCTTCTATAGGCACAGATGTAAGACACCTTCTTTCTCCAATTCATTTTGGACTGAAAATGCTACTAAATGTGTCATTCTGTTGTGTCCTTTGCAGCTTCCCTTCTTTCCCTACTCTTAAGAATCACTGAGCCTTAAATGCCCATTTTTTCTTTTTTGTACAGTATTAAATTCATGCACTTACCATCAGACATTAGCATGAAACAGGCATCTTTTCAGCAAAGAGACCAAGAACCAAAAGGAGAAAATGGTCACATTTCCTTCTGTCACAGACCAGAGCTCAAATTCAGTTCCCAAGCCAATGAGATGTGGTTGGTCAGGACCATTGTAGCCATTGGTGCAGTCTGGGCCCTGGGAGAGACATGCAGGAGTCCTGTCGTGGAGTCTTGAAAGTGACATGTTCCACTCCCAAATTCCTAATCCAGAAAATCTAGGAACCAGGATCCTGAGGTCTCTCTTATTTCAGACCTCTTGGCCACTATTTTTGAGATATCTCCATAAAATCCTTATTTTCTGTTTGATGTTTTAGCTGTACAAAACTTCAAGGATGAGGAAGTTAAGAAATTAATGCAAAACTTGAAGGATAGAAATATATGAACAATTTTTTTTCTACCATTGACTGTGTTTTTCACATCCAATTCTCTCTGGTCTGGGTTACAGTCTGCAACAGAAACACAAATTAGCTCAAAAAAAAAAAGCTGGTCTCTGTAGGCATGCACTTTAGTTCTGAGATGTGAGAAAAGATAGGCTGCTACTTGCCTATATTTTATCAGATTCTCTGTTTTTTTTCAAAAGCCATCTGTGTATGCAAAAAAAAGCATGTTGGTGCATATACAGCAACTATTTGTTGATGATTTGGTGTGGAATGAAGAAACCAGACTTATGACCTGTTTCATCTGTTTAGTCTTAACTTACTTGTGGTTCAAAGAAAATCAACTGTTGGAACAGTAAGTAGAATATTGTACAATGTTCTGTGTTGATTTTTCTTGTTAAGACTTTAATAACCAAGGGCTTTTCTTAGCTAAAATGTTGCATCCCTTTGAAAACTTCACTTGAAGCATGCTGTGTGTCCCTTGGTAATGACAGTGGAATTTACAGCAGTTTGCAGCCTGACTTGTCTTTGCTCACTGCTTGGAATCATGGTGTGAGCAGCAGCTGCCTTTGAGGTAGCCGTTCCTTAGCAGTGTTAAATGGGATATGCTGTGGCATAATAATTAGCTCAGAAAATTTGAATTCCTTTTAAAATTGATTAATTTCCTGCTGGCTAGACTTTATGGAAAGCGCTAGGATTTATCCAGTTTTGTCTTCTACTGATACTGTTTACACTATGGAGCTCACATCCTCTCATGTTCTGCCAGTCTTGCTAATCCTTCCACATGAGTTGCATGATGAGTAGGAAACATGAGAATCTATTGGGTACTAGATTTTATAGATTTTATTGCCTGATACAACTTTATTCCTCAGAACTATGATTACTGTATTACTAAATATCTGAAAAGTAATGCTGTATCATACTATTTCAGCAATTCTCCCTAGGGAAATTACATTCCCATCCTGCATTATTTGAAACCATTCAGAAAATCTTCTAGGAACTCATAGAAATATAACACCTTCAAAGGTTAATTTTACCTAGTAAGATGTTTTGATCTAGTTTCTCCCTTGCTGTGCCTTTGTATCTCTTCCTGTAGTTGGGGATCTAACACTAAGTTTGAGATAATAATGCCATACTATAATGGATCTTAAAGGACTTCATGTAGAGATTACCAAGGCATCACTATCACTGGCTTATGAGAAACCTTTTTGCAATGAAAATATATAGAGACTCAGGACTGTGACTGCATCATTGGGGAAAACTGTATGCAGCAGAGCAATCCTAATGTCTGAAATTGTCTCCTCTGGCATTTCGCTTGTGAAGGAGGTGAGAAACTGTCAGATTAATCATTAAAACCATCAAGAGTTTTAATGATGCTACTGACTGGCAGGGAAGGCATGCTTCAGGTTCTTGGATATAACAAGAAATACCTTATGTTTCTAAGTCACTGACCTTATTTCAGGTATTGTCTGTCAGAAGGGGAACTGGCTTGTGATAGCTTTCTTTCATCTGAGCACAGGTGACTTGGATTTTAAGAAAGCAAAAGATTCTTTCTAAGTGACCATTCAGAGTGCTGGCTGAGAAACCTGAAATGCCTTTGTGTAAGCAATGAAAGATTGTCCAGAGCAGCTTTCTGGACAAAAGCTTTGCCTTTGAGGGATGTTATGTACGGGGAACAGTGTCTGAAACGCTGTTTTTCAGATTTAGTAGGCAGGTGAGCATTCCTTAGAAGGAATTCTTAGGAATTTTCCTAAAGGAAAGACTAAGCACAATACAACAAAGTATGGTAGGGCAAACCGCACAGACAGGAAGCTCCTGTTTGTTTCTATATGTTTACAGAGCAAAGGCTCAAAGAAACATCAGTTAAAAGTAGAGCAACACCATTTTATATACTCATGCATGGTCCCAAAACTTAAGATCTGAATTAGAGGTATCAGATGCTTGGTTTCATAGCCTGGATATTGTGCACTTAGAGTACTTAAATAGCTCACAGGGCACATTGAGTGTGTGTCTGCTCACTAAAAGAGAGATTTTGAGCTCTGGTCATTGAAAGGGGTAACATTTTGGGTGTAGGTTTATGGTGAAGTGGCGCATGGTTTTCCTTCTGAGCTTGCAAACTGGCTCCAACACTGATTGAAAACTGTGAATCTCTTATTCCTTATTTTGACGAATTAGCTGTGTCCCTATTTTTTTATATATCTATCTTTCTGAACCTTCAGTATTCATTTTCAAAAAATCATGTTAAAATAACCTACAGTTTCAAAGTCAAGTCCTCAAATGTTAGGAAGCTTGTTAGTCCAAGTTCTATAGCAAAGCTTGTTTTATCATAATACATATATCATCATATATATATATATAATATATATATATATATGATGATATATATATATAATATTGTTTTATCATAATATATATATCATAATATATATATCATCTATATATTATGATATAGATGTCAAGCACAAATTTTAGTGATATGATCAGGAGGGGTTTGGGTTTCCTTTTTTCCCAGAGGGCCATTTCTCATTTAAGTGATGGAAAAAAGGAAAATATGGAAAAATGCAGAAAAAAACCAGAAAAAGGAGAAAATGCAGAAAAAAAGAGAGTAGGACTGAAGCCTGATGGTAGAAAGGGGAACACAGAAAGGAATATGCAGACTGAAAAGAAATGGAAAAACACAGTTGATCCCAAAGGTAGCTTGTTTTTCTACTGGATAATACTGAACAACAATATGTTAAAAACCACTGAAAAGTTTTATTAGTAAAGTTAAATTTTTATATCTTGATTCTGAGTGAAATACATGAACATAGAAAGTTGCTGCTGGAAACCACAACTTTCTTAATTAACATCAGTTAGAACAATCATTACCCTCTGGATTAAATCCCTATGCTGAGAAAGAGAGAGAAATTCAGAAGAGATCATTAGCAAGAAGTAGTTAACCATGTACCTCTGAGGAGCTTTAGTAACTGACCCCTAGAGCTATGAAGGTCTATTATCACATCTACAAGGAGATAGAATAGAATCCCTCTGCCCACCATTATTCTTACTTTAAATGAATTTATGAATACACTGATTAGCTGCCCCAGTTTTACTTCCTCATGTTACCATGTATGATCTGCTTTGATTGCAAAACTGTAACTCCTACTGGTGTCAACAACAGTGGTATTAAAGCACCAAAATTCAACATCTGCATTGCTGTGGCACGTGAGTGTAAAATGCTCATAATTAAAATAAGAACAGATCTTCCAATAGATTAAGTCAAGTAACTCCCCTTTCCCGAAAGGAAAAGTACAAAAGCACTGGGTGCTAGATGCTCAGGAGAAACAGAGCTTCTATAATGTATTCTAATCGAACAGGGGTCACAATAAAATCAAACCCTAAATATTTTCTTTTGTAAAATTAGATTAGAGAGTCCCAAGACACAAAAATCAACAATAATAGAACATACCTCTTTGCTTATTTAATTCAGATTTTGCACTGGACAAGAGTATTGTACAATTATTGAATTGATGGCTGGCTTCAAAACCTGGTGAGATTTTATCCAATATATTTTTATTGCCACTCAATGATGGTGAAGTATCTTTTTTTAAAAATCACTTTAGTGGACAACATAATCTAAAAATATCTGAAGGGACCAACTGTGACCCTAATGGTGTTAGCAACGCTGAAAGTGTTTAATTTTGCATCTGCACTCTTCTAAAGATGCATCTACTGTAGTAGCTAGGTAAGTGTGTGCAGTTTTAGTAGTTGCAGCTCTGATGCCAAAGTGGTCAGGTCAGCATGGGGTCCAAAATGGTTCTGAATGGTTGAATATTTTCCAAGCATCTTTTCTTTGTTTCTTATAGTCCCCTCTCAGACGTGTTACATCAGAACTAGACTGCTACAAGTGCTACACTCAAGATACTTAAGATCAAGGGGAGAGCATCTTCACTTTACTGCAGCACTGACTGTGGGTAAGTGCTCCCTCACATTTTGCTGTTTTATTTGCCTTCGTAGCTGTGGTTTCATATCATGTACTCACTGTTAAAATGGCATGGGCTCTACTCACACCACCCAAAAAATTTCATATTATATTGAGAAAACCTACTGACTAGATCATGAGAAACCTGAACAAAGGAAAATTATTTATACAGGAATGTAAATTATCAAACACGACAACCTGTTAGTAAACTATTTTTCCCAAGTTAAGGACATAACAAAAAGAATCAGTTTTGTAAGTGGTTTTTTCTCCCTTCATATTGTATTGTCTTTGAGTATTATTGAAGTGTACAGATACTATTAAAAAGTTCACTTGCTGTTGGAGTAAGAGTCTTGAACTGAGATTTGCAGGCATTTTTCATGGTTCCTGCTTCAGGAAATTGTTATGTATTGATAAGTAATGGCTTCTCATGATAGATTTTGGTGAACAAATGATCTACTCTTTCAAATTACTTTGATGTTTGAGACCACTTAAGTAGAACTGTAGCACACCTGGTCTTTTTATCTTAGACAGACCTCTTCTTTAAAAAAGGACCCCATGTTATTAACTTTACTTCAGAAGCCTATTCTCCATTGCAATTTCACTTGAGAATAGGCTATTGTTAGTTCTGCTGTTCCTGAAGGTTTTTTGCACTTGATCTTGGTAGTTATGACTGCACAATAACTCAGAGATGATCAGCCTCATACAGTAAACACCTGTGTCACACTGCTCACATGAACACCATGGAAATAATGATTCCTACTGATTATTGCTGGATTTCATAACTACAGAAAATGGGGAAAATCATTCTTAAAGAAAATCTCAGGCAAAATGTTGAAGAGTATTGTAAAAGAAATAATCAGCTATACCTTTTTCCACAAATTCAGAAAACTTGCAGTGATGGAAATTATCAAGACAGGGTCTGTTACTAGCACCTTCCATGATGAGTCCAAGGAACCAGCTGCAGCACCTATAAATTAGTATGTCTTCATAAATTCTTACTTCTTAGCAATCTAAATATTGTTTTCTTTATGAATCTAAAAACAAATAGCAATAATAGTGATACAGTTTAAAAGTCTTGAACTTGAAGGTCTCAACTGTCCAAAGGAAATGAAATGGGCTATACTGAATAGACATCCTGAAGATTTTTGAAACTAAAGTGTGTACAGAAAGCACTAATTTTAATAGATTGTTTTAAAACATTTTTTAACCTATTTAACAATTTAACCTATTTTCAAAAATAGACTTTAGGATACAGTTCTTAAAGATTCCACCTTGTTTTTCAGTATGATTAAATGAAATATTGCTTTACTTTGTGTAAAAGATACAGTCCACAATGTTTTGGTAAACTTCATCACTGATATCAGTCTGTAGTCATCAGTAGCTTTAGTCACAGAGATAAAGCATTCTTTGGAAATTACTGCAATTCTGCAATAATTTTGTTTAGGCAAAATAATTTTTATTGAGAAGGAGTGAATTTTCTTAGACCAAATTGAACTGACCTGAATATTTCTGCCTGTGCAAACCAGAACTAAACCCCTGAAACTTGCACAAACTCGGAGAAATTCTGATAAAAGTATTCTGAGTTTGTTTGTGAGGCTAGTTCTGTAATTCCAAAACAAGGAAGAATTGCATTTACTAAAATGTTAAAGCAGGGCAAGGCCTGATGGTGTTTCTGTCTGGACTGTGAGCAGGGCAGACTGAGAATATTGTGAGCTTGCCTTCTGGAGACTGGTGCTGCCGTGTTCCCTAGAGTGCTGTAAGAATCGTTTAAAGTGAAGGCTCTGACACTTTCTATTGGGGTAATATTTCACAAACCAGTAAATATTACTGCCAAAATTCTTTTGTGATATTCAACATAAACAGTCTGTTACTTTGGTTTTACCTGCATCAAATAGTTGAAAAAGCGAAAAGGATGAAAATTTTAAAAAAACCCAAAAAACCAACCAAACAACAACAACAACAAAAAAAAAAAAAAAAAACAAAAACCACAAAACAAAACAAAAAAAGAGTAAAATACAGAGAAAGTAAAATATGCAGAGATGTGTTTCTTTTGGCCAGTTTTGTTAGGACTGGGTAAAAATATAGTAGAATTTACAGAATATCAGCAGAATAATCGAGAAAATAAGAGGCGTTGAATATAAGGTGGGAAACATGGAGCAGTTTGCTGAGCTTCAGATTGTCATTTTCTCTTTCTGCACTGCATTGAGAAACAGAAAGAGATAAAATAAAGAGATCAGAGAGATTTGCAGCTATGTCACAATTGCTAAGTACCTCAGTGGGTTTCTTTCCCCAATGTCTTTTTCATGCAGTAAAATATTACTCATTTTTCTTCATAACAAAATTTCCTTTGAGCCTTTCTCCTACCTTCTTTAAACCTCAACTATTCTTATAGTCTTTTCTAGAGGGTTTTGCCAGTGGATTTTACTTTTTCAATACTGTATTGAAATCAAGTTTCTGCCTGGGTGCTGGAATCTAGAAAGACTGAAAGGAAATATTTATAATTTCCTATCCATTCACATACCCTACCTTTCTTTTAGAAAAGCCATATCCATCTGACCTGGAAACTGGTTAGAGACATGGGGATTAGTTCACCCAACAAAAAAATCTGAAAATGCTAGTGTGTGTTGGTATGTAACAACTTAGCAATCATTTTAAGGAGCAGTGGAAGTAAAAAAAAATCCCAATATTCAGTATTAGAAGTCTGTTCTAGTTAATACAAGTGAGATTCTTTCTCACCAAATTGTAGGATTCCTATTGCTTTTTGACAACTTCAACCATAAAGAACTATGCATAATCCTATAGTTAAAGTACAGGAAATTAGAATTTCATCCAATTTATAGTGCTTGATTGTAGTGTTGTCCATATCAGGTGAAATGTTCAGGACAAGTGCTTCTACCTGGAGTTTTGCAGGATGAAATTGCAGTTAGCAAACTTATACACTGTCTGCATGTTCCTCTGCTGGCACTGTCAGTCTCAGCTCAGCAACTACAGAGGAACCTTCACGTCATAACCAAACAGGGAGAATAAAAAGCCATCTGTCTCATCTCTCCTTCCACAAAGGGAAGATATACAGCAAAAAATCACATCATGTTGATTGCTGGTGTGCACTCCGAAACTGTGGTGTCATTTAGTGTCTCCTTTCAGCGCACATTTCTCGATGGCTGACATTAAAGTGTTCCAAGTGAGCATTTTATTTGGTTCTAATGAGGCTGCTTCAGAATGTTAATTTCCCATTCACTGGACCGTTCAAAGAGCTCAGCATGGCTGCAGAGTACTGAAGACAAACCTCAAGCTGCTGTAAAATTAACTTAGGAATTAAAAAGCAGTAAGTGCATGATTACTATTTTTCTTAATACATAGAAGAAGGAAATGTGTAATTGGCAGTTTAACAAGCTGGCAGCAGCATACTAAAACTTAACATGATTATGAAAAGACAATTTCTGTTAGTAATTAATTGGTATCACCTTTCTGCAGCCCTGTTCAGTACTCTTTGTGCAAGCCTTATATCAATGAGAGACTAATTAAATAACTAGGTGAAAAATTGGGGGAATGTGAGCTTACAAAATGCTGTAAAATTTCTCTTTCTTTCCTGTGGGATCTGTGCAATTTGAGATTGTTAGAAGCAGTACTTGCACACTATAAATATTCAACCAAAAGGACTAAGGAGCTTTGGAGCTGCATGACACTGCAGATATCCCCATATCCATAATTAAAGTGAACTGCATTTGTACTAAACAGGGAAACATTGGTAAGGCAAGTATCCCTAAACTGCAGTTCTTAGTAAAACGTAGCGTAGTTAGCAGTGTAAACGCTTAAAATTACAGAAATATATTTCTGGTTTGCAAAGGATAGGAAACTACTGAAGCTGACATGATGTCTTCCCTGATTTTTAATTACTGCGACTAGTCAGAAACAGTTTTTACATGTCATGTGCAACACTGCTCTCAGAGAATCTCTCTGCTACAAGTAGAGGACCGTGGTGGGACAATGTCTTGGTAAAGACAAATGTAATATCTTGAATAATCTTTGCTCTTTGGAATCCCAAACCTCACCAGTCTGGACCACATGATTTAGATTTGTGTGTCTGGTGGCAACTAAGCCCCACACAGCCACTCAGTCACTCCCTCCCAGTGAGGTGGAGGAGAGAACCAGAAAAGTAAAAGTGAGGAAAAGTGGGGTTAAAATGGTGGGTTAAAATAAAGACAGTTTAAGAGGTAAAGCAAGAGCTGCACATGCAAGCAAAGGAAATGGGTGAATTAACTCACTGTTTCCCGTGGACAGGCTTGTGTTCAGCCACGCCCAGGAGAGCTGGGCTCCATCAGGTGCAGTGGGTACTGGGGAAAACAAACACCATCACTCCAAACATCCCCCCCCTTCCTTCTTCTTCCCCCAGCTCTATATTCTGAGCATGTTGCCACACAGTCTGTAATGTCCCTTTGGTTACTTGGGATCAGCTGTCCCAGCTGTTTCCCCCTCTGAGCTCTTTGTGCACCCCCAGCCTGCTCACTGGTGAGTGGGATGAGAAGAAAAGCCCTTTACTCTGTGTGAGCTGTGCTCAGCAGTAACAAAAGACATCCCTGTGTTGTCAGCAGTGTTTCTAGCACTTACAGACCCATACCAGATACTGTGAACAAAATTAACTCTACCCCAACCAAAACCAGCACAGATGGCAACTAGTCAAATGTGACCTAGACCCACCTTCTGCCTTTTCCCTGTATATGTCTGAAACAGCGTGATTTGAATTAATTTGCCAGAGACCAGAGAGCAATGTACTTCCCTAAACCGGGATTCAGATTTCTTTGTTTTCTCAGCTGTCTGACAGAAACCCAAGAGAAACTTCCAGCAGATCAACTCCCCTGTGTTCACTGTATGTTACAGATAGGAAAGGAATAGAGTAGCTGTATGGGCTACCTCCGGAGCATCTGTGTGCTGTACTTGGAAAGGTCAGAGGCCTATTTCCCATTTCTGATTTACCCACCCTCCCACAAAACTCCAGTGGAGTCCTCATCCATCTTGAAGAATCCCCTGAAGGAGACACAGTTCCTTACAGTAGCAGCCAGAAGTCATTAGCAACAGCAGCAGTACAAGGAAAATGATTAAAACTGCTTCCATCCACCTCTAGTGCTGCCTTTGTAAAGATGCCAGGGATCTCCAAAAGTAGAGTCATACATTGCAGGCAGAGCAGCTTCTCCCTTTTTATTGCAGTATAAACATATGTCAGCATGTGAGGGATTTAAGAGCTGTGTTTCAGGTGTGGAACAGAGGAGACTGCAAATGGGCACAGATGTTCATAGGAAGTGGGTAATACTGCTAACTCCAAACATTGCAATAACATAAGTGGGCCTTCATTCATTAGTCCTTAAAAACAGAACAAATTTTAGATTTTTTTCCTGCAACATCATGGGCAAGAAGCTTATATGTTCATTCATTGTTTCTTCTTTTAATATCAAAAATTTGGGTTCTAAATACAAATTTGGATTTACCTTCAGAATCTAGGGCTCTGGGTAAGGTAAAAAAAATTCAGTGTGTGGAACTGTTACGATGAGTTGACCCCAGACAGCAACTAAGCACCCCACAGCAGATTGTTCATTCCTAACACTTTACACAACTAAGATAGAGAAGCACAGTTATCCATCTGGACAAAGACCTTTTTGAAGTTGATATAAAAAGTAATAAGTAGAACTGTTGCTACAGAAAAACAGTGTTGAAATGTCATAAGCTACAAATAAAGAAAAGAAAATAAAGATTTTTTAGTTAAGATATCACAAAGAACTTACCTATAGCCATAGCTATTTACCAGCAGTCTTGTTATTTTTAACAACAGGGGAAGCTGAAATGTAATAGAAACTTTTCAAAAGGGACAATTTCTCTGAGCGCATGATCCAGGTCTTCCCTGCTGCACAGAGCCATTCAAACACTGGGGATGGAGAAGGAAGAATGTAGGGCTGATTAATCCCACTTTGTCCTTCATGCATAAAGGGTATGCTAATAATTCTGCTTCCTGGTGATCAGGTGATTCAACAAAAATAATTTATCCATATGCTCCATTAGTTTCCAACAAATTATACTAAGAATGTCCCTTTTTTAAAATTTCTGGATACCAACAAAAAACTGCTGAGTATCTGCAACTTCGTCAAAACAAATGAAGTTTTGAACTACTTTGAAATATAACTTTTCATTCTGTCAAATGATAGATATTTTTCTTATGAGAACTGATTAGAAATTTGCAGTCTAAATTTGGGTCATACAGGTACTGGGTTACTGGTTGGGCCACTTTTAGGAGAAACTAATTAAATCCATTTCAAGATATGGTTATGGAATTTTTGACATTTTCCTGTAGATGTTCTGTACAGGATGTCTCAGGGAACCAGCATTCACCTTCTGAATTCCCTTTCAACCTGAATTATCCTACAATAACAGATTATTCATCTTATTATTTCATTTTATATATAAATCTTTTGCTCTAAATAAAGACAAGTGACAGCCTGCTTTAAACTGCACTGCCATGGTCAAAATTTTTAGTTAGGTGCTGCTGGAAAAGGAGGAAAATAATATTTGTGAAAATGAGAAAAACCACAGAGAAAAACATGGACATGAGCTGAACAGGACTTTTATGTTCCAAAGACAAGTCTAAAGAGAGAGTTTTTAAGTACAGTTTGCAATGGGCCTCAAAAATTGTCAGTGAAAACTTTAGTATCTATTTGTTGATTTTTAGTATCCTCTATGTACTTGACTTTACATATAAATAGAATTGCATCTTGACTTGGTCACCTGCTCCTCCTAGACCTTCATGTAAAAGTCCAAATTCCAGAGAGCAGCTCACATCAACAGTGATGACAATCAATGATACAATAATTTAAATAGGGCTTGAGTGTATAGTCAATTGGAAAAGAAACTGGAAGGTCTAAAATGGCATACTATCTGAGAGGTAGCTGTCAATTTAGAGAAGACTTGGGAAAAAACTATCAGTTTATTTAAGGCATTAAATAAAGGCATATTTAAGGCATTAAATAAATGCATTTAAGGCATTTGAAAGAATATAAACAACCTTCATGATTTACAAGAGATTATAAACCATGTATTTATTTGGAGATTTCTCACAATTTGTAAATATGAAAGTTATGAAGGAGAGTTTATTTTCAGTATTAGGCTGGCATTAACCTAAAATGTTGATTTCTGGTTTATTTGATTCTGACATTTATTTTCTGCATTTATTATAGTAGGTCTTTTGATAGTTTTATTTACTTGTGAAAACAAATGCATATTTTGTTCTGAAACCCAGTTAAATTTTACATATTGATGAAGAGTGTTAAGGAGGATGAAAAATACATACCGATTTTCTGTCAAAACATACCACATTAAAACATCAGAGCAGTGCATATAATACTCTGAAAAGCTATAGGCACGTTGTGTGACAATAGAATTAAAGTTGCATTAATAGTCATCTTCTCATCCAAAAAACCAAATAAATTATATCCAACTGAAAAATAAAGAAATATGCACTCTGATTAAAGTGCTCTGTAGGAAAACATGGAGACAACCTTAAATTTATACTGAAATGGAGAAGAAAAAAAGTATTTAGAAAATTAGTTTTGAAATTTGCAAGAGTTTTAAACTTCTTCTTTGTTTCAATGAAAACAAGAAGCCAAAAATAAATAATAAAATATTTACTCTAATTTTTTAGCTTTGTTACAACAAATTAAAACAACAATCTACAACCTCTAAAATTCCATTATCTGTAAAAAGTGATGTGGGCTTCAGCTGGGACAGACTTGTATTTTATTTCTGCTGGGCATAATAAGAACCAGGGGATTGTATTGGCCTGATAGTCATCTGTTCTGTTTTTAGATAGGATTACTATAATAATTCAACTCCTTACTCTTAATGCTCTTGTTTTGCTTACATAGAAGGTATATGGAAGGTGTGCAATGACATTATAGTTATGACTGTGTGTAGTCAAATAGCAGCACTGAGCTAATTGTCAACTGAGCTAATAGTTTGGGAAAAGGGGCAGTGATAGGGGCCAGTTAATTATGATCTGTACAGCAGAAGGCTCTGTCCGGGAGGCACTGATCAGTAGGTGAAGTTCATAGCCTTGAAAAAAAGATTAACTGCAATCAGAAAGGCACATCTGACTGCAGTCTTATTCCCAGGAAGTTCTTTTCAGGCTCCACTATTCCACTTTGCTTTGGAATCTTCCTCCTTTGTGTGATTCTTTCCCCATCCACTAAGCCTTTATGCCATCTATCCCTGACAGACAGCCTAGACAGAACTGCCACCAAAACCCAGCTGATGAATTACCTAATGTTTGTACAGAGTTGTCTAAAGCATCTACAAAGCTGGTATAAAAGTGTTGAGTAAATGACTTCTGAGATTTGTAGCACATCTTGCTTCTCTATGAGTTTCATTTGGAAAGTATAAAAAACTGTCTTCAAGAAAATTTTGACATGTGAAATCTTCTGATTTTGCAGAAAGAGTGGTGACAGCCAGAACATAACACATCTCTTGGAGTTCAAAGTATCTGCACCACAATTAATTACTTACTGTGCTGTTCATTTTGCATGAACCTCATCTCAGTTAATTGAACACATCACTGGGGGAGACAAAGATGTAACTTGCTGCTACTGACTGTATTTGCTTGTGTCTAATCTGCAAAACTGAGTCTGTAACTCTTTTGAATCTGGTTTGGGTTATTTTGCGCAGAGCTTTTTCTTCAATATCTGCTTTTCTCAGCATGGGAGCACCATGTTTTTCACCCTATGTTCTTAATTCAAAGACTTTTTTCTTCAGCAATTTCATTGTTTTTCTGAATAATTCTCTTACCAGAGTTCAGAGAAAGATTTCTGATGGTTACCAGTCTGGGACCTAATTGACTCTTTAGCTTTAGAATGCAAATCATATTACATAAATAATAAAAGGATATTTACATTTGCATAGCAATTATCGTCCTAGAGGTGCCTTTTTCATGTTAGTAGATGTAGGACAATGGCTTGACCAAGGAAAGACTTAATCAAAGACATGTCTCTTGCAAATAAACAAGAAACCCACAGGGATCATAAGGATAAATCATAATTCTTAGTGTTGTAGTTTTCTCTTTTGTATGAACCCTGAATTACTATTTGTACTATCACAGTTTTGAGAGGAGTAGGAGAGGTCTCTTGCCCAGCATGGTAACTGGCAAACCCTCCCACCCATTGGAAGTCTATCAAAATCTCTGCAGGTACTTTAACTACATTGATCCTGTACAGAAGGCAGGCATTAGCTCTTTTGCCTCTATTTTAAAAAGAAGTTACTACAGTGTTTTGTGAAAGGAAGAGTTCCAGCATGTTGACATGCTCTGGATCTGCTGCCACAGTAAGATACTGAAGGATGGAGAAATAAAAAAGGTTTGACCAGCTGTTCTTGCTGGGGTGCTCCAGGGCACGTGTAGACATACAGATTTCTAAGTGCTTAGGAAACTTTAAGGTTAAACAAGGAGATAGCTAAGTAGTTTAATGCCTCTAAACTTGAACAGCAGCTATCTGTGGGTATTCTGGATTGTAGCTTTAGATTTAGGAGCCTCACTTCTGTGTCAAGTCTTGCCTCAGGCACCGAAGTGCTTAGCTGGAGCTATCCCCAGAACCCCAGCTGGTACACATCAGTAGAGATCAGTTATACTCAGGAGAATCATAGCACATGATCCCACTTGCTGCAGGCAGAAATTTCACTTGCTGTTGAAATGAGCTGCTCTAGAACAAGCAGATAAAGAAGATGCCTAAGAAAAAATAGTGTTTATGGTGACATTTAGATATAGGGTTTACATTAGGACTCTTTCCTAAGTGCACTCAAATGTGCACTTGCACTGCAGAAAGCCAACCACATCCTGGGCTGCATCAAAAGCAGTGTGGCTGGCAGGCTGAGGGAGATAATTCTGCCCCTATACATTCTGCTTTTATGAGACTCTGCCAGTAGTGCTGCATCCAGCTCTGGGGCCCACAGCGTAAGAGAGACATGAACATGTTGGAGTAGATGCAGAAGAGGGTCACAAAGGTGATCAGAGGGATGGAACACCTCTCCTATGAAATCATGCTGAGAGAGTTGGGGTTGTTCAGTCTGGAAAAGAGAAGGCTCTGGGGAGACCTTTATTGCATCCTTCCAGTACTTAAAGATTGCTTTTAAGAAACATTTTTAAGCCAGGCCTATTTTGATAGGGCAAGAGGTGATTGTTTTGGGTTTTTTTAAATAGTGTAGATTTAGACTACATGTAAGGAAGAAATTCTTTACTGTGAGGGTGGTGAGACACTGTAACAGATTGCCCAGAGAAATTCTGGATACCCCATCCCTGGGAGTGTTCAAGGCCAGGCTGGATGCAGCTCTAAGCAGCCTGGTCTAGTGGTAGGTGCCCCTGCCTACAGCACGGCTGCTGGAACTGTATCACCTTTCAGGGCCCTTTGAACCCAAATGTTCCATGAGTCTATGACTCTAAACCAGCTAAAATCGGGAATAAAATAGAGGCTGGTTTATGTCTTTGATTTTTGTAATTTATCTCAGAAGAGTTTATAAGGAATGTTACAGGTTCCAATGTTAACAAACAATTTTTATCCACAGTAACTCTCTTTTCCATCCTTCTTGCCATGGCTTTTTATATTAACCTTTATATTCCTGTATCTCTAATGAGTTAAGCACAGAAACCATAAGCTTGTGGTGGTAGCAGCTGTAACAGAGTGTCAGAATGGATCAAAAGGAATGGAACTGTATAGCGAGGAAACGTTCTTTGTGCCTCTTACACTTCCTCCTGAAAGAAGCCAATCTAAGGCAGGGACATGCATCTTTAGGTGTCTGTGATGCACTTGCTGTAAGAGTTCAGTTCTGCTGGGCTGACCACCAAGCACTTCCACCCCAGGAACATTTATTGAGAAATTAAAGATATGAATTCTGTTTTATTTCTCTTTCTGGAACAACATCAAGTGACTTTATATCTTACAGAGTCAATCCAAACCTGTTAGTCTTTTAAGAAACCCTTCTTGGATGCCAGCCCAGGATAGCACTGTTTCCCAGGGCCAAGAAATAAAGCTTGAATAATTTAAAGTGTGAAAGACAGAAAAAAATGTTCACATTCTGCACTATAAATACAAAAATTATTATCAGGCTTTCAGCCAAATGCCATGGTACACTAGAAATGCTTATGCCACATATGCATAATAATTCTTGTTAATGCTAAATAGAACAGTTGTTACTGATCATATTTAGTTTGGAAGAGATCAGCAGTGAGTAACTGTGCTCTGTAAAAGTCTCAGAGCTTGGTCGTAGAATTTTTTCAGGATTTCAAATGATAGCTAAAGATTATAAGGCAGTGCTTTCTTGTGTGTGCCTTTTTTTCACTGGAAAATGCAGTTAGTTTAAAAAGTCAATTTCCTTTTATCAAGTCTTCCTCTTAGAAGTATTTTGGTTTATATATACAGTTAAATATTCTCTAGCTCAGGGTAATTTAATAGCCTGCTGCTATAATGTAGAGGCTAGGTTAATTACATGGAAGATGGAGACCACAGCTTCAAATATTTTGTAGTAATTGATGTGACTTATGTTCCATGCAGCTGCCATACCCACCACATTTTCTTAAATCTTATTTTTCTAGCAGCTTTGAGTAAAATGTTTTTCTGGCTCATTCTGCTGGTAGTGATTCCTCCTGTTGAGAAGAAATTCTTCTGAACCCTTATCCTCTAGTTTTGCAGTGCCAGTTTCTGACCTTGGCTTCTAAGAAATAAATGTTGTGTGCCCAGTGAAATAGAATAATGTGCTTAAATGAAGTACAACAATGTGTTTAAGGACTAGGACAGAATTTGTTGCTGTTAACTACGGCATATTAAATGACCAAGGAGAAGAAAGACACTAGTTCAGCCTTTTTGTACTTTCTAGATGCTCTGTGACAATTTGTGTAGCCTGGGTCTTTATATCCCAAACTCACTGCATCCTAAGATGCAGTAAACACAGCAATGGTCTCACCAGGCTGAACCCTATCCCCAAATCCTCCATCCTTGCTCCCAGCTGAGGGCTTCCTGTGAATATGACTTGTGCCATCTCAACACCCTGGCATTTCTTGCACTCACAGGGCTCTTTTCTCACTATTGGCAAATTCTGCACCTGGGCGTCTCAAACAGCATAATGTTGGTGGAATTGTCTCTTTGCCTGCAGCTTTCCCACCATCAGCAACTTTTCCTTCTCTTCCAGGAAGGTGGGTCTAGTCTCGCTATGGTGCTGATATAGCCATATTGTCCATTTACACCTTGTCTTGTCATCCCTGAAAATGAGAAGAAACAGGAATGGGAAAAAAACCCACACCTATCCTGTCAGAGGATTGCAGCCGCTGTATTCATGCCTGTCCTGCCCTTTTTAATCCCACTTGCTTTTTCTTCTTTTGTCCTGAATGGCTCCACCTAAAGGCTGTGCTGTTCCTGTGACTGCTAGAAAGGAGATAGCTTCCATGAGTACTGAGAAGGGAAGGAAAGAGAAAAGGAAGAGATAACAATGGATTACTTTTTTCTCTTCTTTCATCCATATCAATAGCCTCAGGTCTGAGGAATACTGCTCAGTTTACTGGAAGATGGCTACTAGGCAACTGAGGAGGAGATCTGATTTTTCATATGTATTGGGTCTAGTATTTCCAGCAGAGTTAGCAAAAAAACTAACATCATTTTAAAGGCTCTGCTCAACAGAGTACAGCCATGAAGAAGTGAAAGGAAGGAATTGTTGTGGGGTCAGGGAGGTGACCATGCTGTACAGGAGGATGGTAAAAGGATGTGTCCACTGTGCAGTGCAGAGCTGTACAGACACCTGAGTAGCTGTACTACAGTTCTAAATTTAAAAGCAATAGGATGGTGTCAGCATCTTCTTGCAGCCAACTTAGCTGTGCTGAGTGGCAGCACTAATTAGCACAGGAACACTGCTGCGCTAATGCAAATATGCAGGACCAAGCAAGCATGGGTGAGCTGAGCCAGGTGAATGCTCTGCTCTGCTCCAGGCTACCCCTACTGCACGGCTTGGATCCTCAAAGAGCTTGGCTTGCGTAGCCTACCTGTAAGGAGACACTGCAGGGAGAATCATTTATTGTTCATAAATACTTAGGTGGGAAAGCACTAGAAAGGGAGAGAGATTAAGTGAGCTAAAGAGCAGGCTTGGCGCAATAACAAACTGGGAAGGATTTTTTATTATTATTTAATTTTGTATCTTAAAAGGTGATTAGGGACCCCCCCAGATGGCAGTATTGGTGAATCTTCAGAATTAGTATAAATATAAGAATTTTAGGAAGAAAAAATACGAAATATAAAAGTGAAGGGACAGAACACTTCAGCAGTGCTAGTGGCTCTGTTCACTTTAAAGGTGCTTAATAAAGTCTGAAGCAGCTTTATCAGGTGCCCAGATAGAAGTCTGAATCTTGCTGTATCAAAGGTTTTGTTTCTGTTCTCCCCTCCTCCCCACCTTTATGTGGTTTTTACTTCATCTAGTTCGACAGATAGCTTTCCTAAAAGGAACTGACCACAGATTTTTATATTATGGTGGTTTCTGCAGTAAGTATCCAGTGTGAAACAATCCTGAAATACAAATGCAGTGGTTCCCTATTTGTCTCTTTTGGAAGTAATGCTAATTAAAATTTTAACTTGAACATTCAATGGCTAATTGTTAAAGAGATGAATGGGAAAAAATATTGTGTTTGAAACTCAGAAAGGAAATTGCTCCAGGGAGGAAAACGAAAAAGGTAAAAAAGTAGCAATGGTCAGAGAGAAGGAGAGAGAGGTAGGGGAAAGTGTAGCACTGTTAATGGTCCAAAAGGCCATCTCATTTTCATACTGAATGCTGTTGTGAGGCACTTAAGACATTAGAAATAAAATGAACTTTCACAATTAAACATTAGAAATAGAATGAAATCACACAGTTTTGCAAGAATGAGAGTAATTTACCTTTGTGTAGCCTGTTGAAGTCTCTTAACTTAGTTTTGTACCAAAACCAGTGGAAAATGATTGAAATATTTGAGATTTAGGGTTCTGTGTTGGCTGAGTTTGACAATGAAAGTGAGCATCCTCTGCTCTGTTTGAAAAGCTGAAGTTTGTTGCTCCTTTCCAAATAGTTTTCCAGTGATGGGAAATTGCAAAGATTCTGGCATTTCACTTGTTCTGAAGCCTTTAATTACAGTCAGATATGAGGGTGAGAGGTTCCTTCAACCACCCAAGGTCATAAATGCCCAGAAGAAATACAGCCTACACTCTGTGCACTGTGAGTCCTAGAGCAGACCTCATTTGTCGATACTGACAATCAAAAATAAAACAGCTCACTTGGTTTTAGAAATCCATACCAAAAAACCTTTATGCATTGTAGCTTTTAATGTGCAGCTATAAATTAAACTGGAGAAGAGAAAGTGATAATCCATCTGAGATAAAATTTTCTATGGACTACCACACAACCTCGTTTTGATGTAGATTTGATTCAGTTTTCAAATCTTTGTGCAATGATGATCTATTTCAAATACTGTGTAAACCAAGACTTTATTATTATCTGAACATCAGTTCAGACAGGGAAGAAGACAGAAAAGCGGAATTATTTTATTTAAAAAGTATAATTCTTACCTTCACAGTTATTGAATCTCTGTTTGAAAAAGAAATGAAAAACCGTATAATAAAACAATTAGCTTTTCATAATCAAAGATAACTGTGAAGGGACAAAATCATGCACTTGATCTCTCTGCCAAAAGTAACAGTTGGAAGGTATTCTTTCTTTAGAATAGGGAAAGTGATAACTGAGAAATAGTGTTACTTCTACCTTTTCTCTTCTTTTGCCCTTTGTCAAGAAAATAGGCAAACCAAGACTAGACCTAAAGAAATATGCAAGTATGGAGATGGTAGTAGCCTGCTTTAAGCAAAACAGAAGCAAAAACTCTAGAGCCTTATTATTCAAGTGTTATTTCTATACTTCTTTCCCACAGGTGAGTTAGAGGCTTGTTTATTTTTCTCAGTAACAGTGGTTAAGTCTTTACCAAAACTTTGTAAGAATATCTGGGAAAATCAAAGTTGAAGTGGTGCTGTGGTATGTGGTACTCTCTGAAGGCTTATAAATTGAATAAATGGGATCTTAATCAATAAGTAGGTAAGAGTGACGTGAAAGCTGTCCATTACATCTCATACACATGAGAGAAATGGATGGCAGGTAAACAGTTGTTTACCTGCAGTTGGCCATGAGCTCTTAGTGGTCTTGTTAAAACTGTCCTTGCTGAGTCTAGCAGCCCTCTGTAGGTGGGAAAATTATTAAGTTCATTTAAAGTCAATAGCTAGAAAATTAACATGCAGAATCTAGAAAATATTGAATAGGAAACCCAGATAACATAGCAGATTCCATGATCTGTGTTTTCCTCCATGCAGTCTGGGTATCCATGTTCTTTTTTTCAAAGTGTGAAGGTGAAACAGAGACCTGCTTTTTTTAAACTACAGTCAGGATAAGCAAAACACTGTACCCAGATTATGTTTTCTGGATAGTAAGGGCAGAAAAAAAGCTAACATTGCCCTGTCAGACTCTGTTCCTGGATTATCATCATCTAAAAACAACCACAGTATTTCACTACCTCGAATACCCAAATTAATGTTTTCTGATCACTGAACCTAATTCTCTTTCCCCAACAAAACAGGTCTTAAACAATTTAGCCCTCAATGCTTCACGTGGATGCTTTCCTGCAGTTTCGTTGAATAGCCCCCTCTCTTTCCAATAAGAAAATGCTTAAAAACTGATTGTAAGAAGGCATTTGAAATAATTTGCAACTTTCTTCTCTTGTTTTCAATATATGATAATTTCCTTCTTGCTTGGAAAGTCTGAATTTCAAATGCATTCCTTATTGGTTAGTAAAAGACATTGTATGATAATACTTTGTTCTCTTTCCCCATGAACAGAGCAAATAGGAGGTCGTAAGGACTTTAATTTCACTGACTTTTTTCAGAGAGCACGGCCTTTTGAAATAATTTAGTTGTTTTGCACCAAAAACTCATTCAATCCTCTAATTCCTCCACACAAGAATAAGTTGTGGGGTTCTAATATTGTCTGAGTGCCATTTATAGTTAAAGAGAAGTAAAAATCAACCAGTTCCTTGGAAAAGACCCTTCTGATCCCAGTGTGGCTGAAGATGTGAAGCAACATGGCACTTATACTAGATGATCACATACCTGATCCATAAATCCCCAGACCATTGTCTTGCAATGTAATTTGGAACAACACAATACTCTGAAACCTGGAACCAACTCATGTAATCAATACTTTTCTGTTCAGGTGCATCCTATAGCTTTATGTACAAATGCAGTGTGAGATGAGGAAGTGCTTCTCAAGGCAGAAAATAATTTTAATTCAAGAAAATGCTACATTTCTGTACCAGAAACAGTATTCTCCGTAACCTGCATTTCCAGATTACTTTAGCTAATATGACTACAGAAGAACATGAAACTGTAAAGTGAGGACTGAATTAAACATGCTTGAATAAACTCCAGTACACACTTATAGTGGTTTGATGACTATTACAGGACTGAGAAAGTCCTAGTCCCTAGGAGACTTGTCATTAAACTATCCCAGCTTTACAGTATGTAACTGCCTCTAGCCTGCCTTGTTCCACAGAAACTGTGCCATCGTCTTCTGACTTAAAGTCTTTAAGAGGTGCTGAGGTTAATACAAGATAACAAAGGCAAGAATGAGCAAAAGCCATACAAAACCTTGTGGACTACACAGTATCTATGTTTTCTTGCTTTCCTGTCTTCTCTCTAAGTGTTTTGTAAGCTCTTACAACTTCTTTATTCTCTTTTTTTGTGATTTCTCTCTTGTTTGAAAGCTCGTCTGTATCCCTGGCTTGACTTGTCTCCAGAACTTCGTGTGTTTGGGGACTCAGTACTGTGCTACAAAACACTTAGGTGTTTGTTGCATGTCTGGTAGTAGTTTTATACTTGCAGCAACATGATTTTTACATTGATAACTCAGGCCCAAGGTGAATAAAGTCATTTCAAAAGGCAGACTCAGATTACAAAAAAGCCAACAATAGAATGTCTCGGCAGGAAAAAAGGTCGCAGCCTGCCTATGCAACAGGCAGCAGACTTGAAATAATTTCTTTAATTCAAAATCACTTAAATCAGTATACACTGATGAGATCTACATATGCAGAACTGTTGGTTACATATTTTGTATTATATGAAATGTTCAGCCACTTCAGAAGCAATGAGTGGAAGCGAGAAATACACAGTGTAATAATTGGAGAAGTGTGTGATATCAAGTACAATCCACATTAATAGGCAGCAGAGCTACTGCAGTATGAATTATATTAGTCTTGTGTCTTTTGTGTGAAGCCTTGTGCAGGACATTCCTGGCTTTACACAGTATTGCCCAGTCTAGCTATGTCTCAGTTTTTCCTCAATCTCCAAGCCCTTTCACTCCAGACATGGAAGAGGGAACAGCTGAAGCTGGAAGGAAGTTGTCCTCCTTTCCTTCCTTGCTGGCAGCATTGTCCTTCCTGCCTAACAGGGTGCTGGCATAGCTGTGAAGTGTTTGGGGTCCATGGGCCTGGGAGGGAAACCCTGTCGATGCACACTGGCTTAGACACAGAAAACTGCTGTCACTGAGGGCAAAGGAGTGCTGTAGTGAAGGATCACTGTACACTTTCCATGTCTCCTTGAAAAATCACATTTTTTCCCATTTAAAGAATTATTCCCATGCCAGCTCCCACTGTGCTTTGCAGAAGACAGTACTAGGCCAAGGGGAACTTTGGTCTGATGCACTATGGCCATTCTTGAATGACAGCTAATATACAGGGAAGCACTACAGGTGCCTGAACTAAGTCATACCAAATACAAAAGAACAGATCTTGATCTAGGGGTCAGGGACTGTGATATTCTGCCTTGAGGCATGTAAAACCAGGTCTAACATGTGAGCTGGCACATTCAGGGTCATCACTTAAGAAGCACAATTAGCCCCTAGCCCCTTACTAGTCCCTTCGTGATGTTACTTTGTCTTCCCAGACTGGCTGTACCTACCTGATGAGATGCTGAAGGTGGGTCAGAACAGAGCTCACCATGGTCTCCAGGTGTGCAGTGGGTGTACCCTCTCTGTTTGTGGTTCTTTGCTGTCTGTAACTCATATTAGCTCATAGTAGCTATAATTTTTACAGAATCAGCTCTGCCATAATTGATTCCAGAGAATTCAGAGGAGAGAAAGATCTAATCTTTCTTCTTCCACCAACATCAGCACAAAGAACTTGATTGTATCAACAGAGAAGAAAATACAGTCCCCTGCCAAATAAACTCAATCTCCTCCAGACACTGATTTTCATGCTTCTACTGACCTTCTTTCCTAGATGGAACTACATGTTCCATCAAATTTAATTCTTCATTATTTTTCTGTTAAATGTTTGATATTGTCTGCTACAGTGCCTCCTGCACTGCTTAAAGCATGTGATGGCCTTTCTATCACATTTTCACTCCTCACAGTCTCAACAGTGTCAGGTTGTCAAGACAAATACTTTTACAGCACCCTTCCTGAAGAGGTGTTTTCTGCCTTTTTTTTCCTTTTTTTTTTTCTTTTGACATTTGAAGAAGGTTAAGTCAGGTAAGAGCTACAATTGGAGAGCTACTCAAGAAACTGTTAACTGTTATCTATCATGGGTACAGGATGTCAGTTGGCTCCATGCTGTCCTTTAAACTGATCTCAAGATGGACAGTCACCAGCTGAGGAGATAAGAAAGATATTTTACTTACTTATCATTCGGTTATGTCACTGTTGGCCCATAAGTAATGCCATCAGTATTGAAAATGCATTTAACATATTTTCTGAGGCATTTGTATCCTTTTTTCTTTAAGAAAACTTCAGCTGAGACTGAGGCTAGGGTCTTAATAAGTTAAGCCCTGACTCTTCAAATCATTCCTTTTGAAAAGGTTATTAATTCCATGTTACCATCCCTAGTGTTAAAGGAGAAGCTGCTGCCTGGGCATTCTCCCTTTAACACTCTGTTTATCCCAGTTGGACAGTGTATCTAGTAAATATCAGGTCTAGGCTTTTCTTTCATTTTCATTTCATCTTACAGTAATTGGACCACTGATCTAATGTGTGAATTTTTGGATCATTGTTTCTTTTGTCAAGAGGCCTTATGAAACTAATTCCAGTAACATAGCCCAGGGAAAGAAGCTTTCCCCTTCTCATAACATTCAGATACCAAGTTCTCCCTCTAAGCTGCTTAACCTGCTCCTCAGGTGTCTCAGTAACCTCCAAGGACAATGCAAGTGGCATGAAAGTGAGATGGAAGTGAGATCACAATCCCCATACCTCTGCCCAATTGAAGGTTTACCCTGAGCAGAGAATTCCTCTGACTGCTGAAGCATGGAATCTGCTTGCCTAGTAGGAGGGCACAGGGCAATTGTCAAGGTAAAAGTTGTATTGCTGCACTGTGGTAATTGGTAAACATTGTATTTTATTTAAAATTGAGAAAAAATATTATTTGTGTAACTATAAGTTAGCACTCAATAGTGTGCACAGGGATATTGCCTATAAACAATATCACAGCTGTGGTTCTACTCTCTTCTCACCCCAGATGCTTCCTTACAGCTTCATGTCTGGCTGGGGACACCTCGTAGCAATTTACAAGCAGCTGAGCCAAAAGATATGCAACAAAAGACAGAAATATTGAAAATTAGAAACTAAGGAGCATGTAGTGCAGCGAGCTGTGTAGTACATGCACATGAACATCTTTGATATTTGATGACACTAATCAGGCTAAAACTCCAACATAGATTCTTCATTTGCAGATTTTTTAAAAAATAAAATAATCTCCTGTGTGCATAAAAATTCCAGTTGTCACAGGCAATGCTAGAACCATCTCACTGCTGATAAAGACACAGAACTGACTTGTGGAATCACCCACTTTCTAAAATAAGCTTCCACTCTGTGGCTGTGTGTTTATGTGTGTTAGCCCTTGAAAATTTCTTCTTGGGACCAATGGGCATTTTTGATGAATTCCCCTATGGCCCATTGATTCTCAGGAGCGTATTTAAAGACCTTACTAAATTTCTCTTTTGGG
Source organism: Entomyzon cyanotis (assembly GCA_024500445.1). Taxonomy (NCBI): domain Eukaryota; kingdom Metazoa; phylum Chordata; class Aves; order Passeriformes; family Meliphagidae; genus Entomyzon; species Entomyzon cyanotis. Next base: position 39,881,254 of record JAKEPQ010001030.1, on the reverse strand, counting down.
TATGCCCCAGAGACAATTCTCAAATGCTCCCAGCTTCTCAAATACTCTAAGTAATCTGAGCTCATTCTCTGTGCCTCAGTGATGATTAATTCCATGCCATTTTTAAGTCTGACCTACATTTTGGCTTCAACCTTTCAGCCTTCACTTTTTAGGCATAAAGCATTTTTTATTTAAATGGGAAAAAACGTGATTTTATTTATTATCTTTTCACTCAAATGCCTGCAACTTTTGCTTAGTTAGAAAAAAATATTTTGAAGTACCTATGAAATCAGTGTTTTAGACAGAGTTATTCAAACAGTTTGATCAGTTGAACCTGTCAGGAAAGACGCCATCAGTTGTATTTGGGAACCATGATTTTCCTGCACTGTGATTAGTGAATGAGTGAATGAGTCAGAATCAAATGGGAGAGTCTTGCAGTCATCAGCTGGGAGCTGGCAAGTGTCTGGAACACAAGACTGATCACAGAAAATTCAAAAGACTTTCCATGGTACATGCCAAGAGTGAGATCTGATTAGCTTTAATGATGTGGCTTAGATAGAATTTTTAGTTCACATTGGGCTGGTTTTAGGATACCCTTTCTTGGGTTACACTTTCCTAGAAAAAAATTAGCCTCTCTTAATAACACTATTTTCTAGTAGGATCTAAGGTTGAAAAGTCAGTTGCAATGGAAAATGTCAGTAGAAGAAAATAAGTACTAAATTGAATTTTCTTGCATGGATTCCAATTATTTCCTTTTTGTATTTGATTTTATATTATTTACAAAAATTGTTACTATACATGACGGAGCATACATTTATTTCCATCATGAGTGATGTGTAAAATTTGCTGCTATCACTCACATTGCTAGACACTTTTACTGTAGAAAATGGAAGATAATTGGTACTTCAGGCAGGCCGCAAATCTTTCCTGGCAGCTGTGTGCCACTCACAGCACAGTGATTGCAAAAATTAGTTAATTCAAGAGGAATATTATATTCCTTGAACCCTGGCATAAATCTCTCCAGATTCTGCAGGCATTACTGCCGTCAAGTTAAAAGATAGATTTCCATCAGCCTATTTGATTTTGTGTGTATCTCCTGATTTAGATGCCACTTTTCTTAAACTGAATTATATTGCCAGTTAAGTCCATGAGAAGAGATTTTAAATGGATTCAGGAATATTGGGCTAGTCTGTTGTTTTTATTTACCAATCTTCTTAGGGTTGTAAATTCCAAACTGCTGGTGTTTTCTACTTCATTACCTTTGCAAATGAAAACTAATGAGAGTGCAGTGTTTATGTATTGATAACAATCTGTCCTTTTGTACATTTGTGATGATTTTCTCTTTTGGTGTTAAGGATACGAAGTTAGAAATTTCTCTAACAAACCCAAGAATTTTTTCAATGTTCACCCAAGCAGAGTTCACCTGGATTTGATATGATTGTCCATGCAACCTTGTGTTTATAAACTTTTACCAAATTTTGTACTTCAAGCATCAATAATTTCCATATTTTTCTGACATACCCAAGCTTCAAGAAGATAATACAAGATGCACCAGTATTTTCAGACCAATTAAAGTCTCCTTAAGGCGTAATATTGCCTGTGAAAAGCCTCAAGTGAGGGGTTTTCAAAACAAAAAGTATTGTTACAGCATACCTGCACATGGAACTTTGGCTCTGCCTGTCACTCAGACCTCTGGCACTTCTTGTGGACCAGGAGTTAACCTCAAGGTGATACTTGCATATGGAATAATTGTTGTCAAGTGTGCATTTTTGGTGTACAGTTCTGAGCACAAAAGGTACCAAAGCAAAAACGTACAGCCTGTTTTGAAGGGTAAGTCTAAATTGAGTTAATAGTGCCAGTAGAACAATTGTATGTGGGTGAAATAGTATCTGGTGCTCTGAGAAAGCTCATGTTATTTGCTGACTGAACTTGTTTGTTAATAACTAAAAGGGAAACAAATCTGTGAGTCAAATGGTGCCACTGTTGTGATGGGACAGCCATCAATTAATTTTTCCAAGTTCTTTACATCTAAAGAAATTAATACCAGAGATTATGATAGTCAGGTGAGGTAATGATTGATCTCCTTGTTTGGTTGGTTGGTTTGGTTGGTTTTTTGTGAAAACACAGTAGTCTGTAATAGTCTTGTTATTCTATTACATAGAAGAAAACTGGTTTCATTGTTACAACTATGGAATTATGGCTTTGTTGGGAATTTTGGCAGAATGTTGGAAAAATGCATTTTAAAGAAAAGTGACATTTTTGCACAGCAAAACTGTTGTTACAATAGACCATCATAATTTTGCCACACAGAGCAAAATTTAAAATTTATGCTCTTCCAAAAGTCACAAAATTTCTTTTACTGAACTGGAACTGAGAGCAAGAGAACTGAGAACAAGCTGAAGACAAGAGATGACTCTCGTATACTACTGCAAAGTGAGAAATAAGCAAGGCTTCTGATGTTGGGCTGAAAAAAATTCTCATCAAGACCTATTTCTGGCTAGCACAGGAAATATAATCACACTCATTTCCATAACAATGTCCATCTCGGAAGATGCGCCTATGAACATGAAAAGTAGAATTAAGAATTTTGGCTTCTTCTGGTGGAACTTGTATTCAAAGCAAATGTGCAGGAAGATTTATAACACAATTTTTTTTTATAACACACTCTTTTTTTTTTTTTTTTTTCTTTTTTTCTTTTTTTTTTCTCCCAATACATAGCAGTGCGGGAGCCATGAGAATCGAAATTTAATGGAAAAAGGCTCTTGCACAAGACATTTAAATGGGTTGGTATAGAGGTTCCTCTGATGCAATGCAAGCACGTAGATACAACATGGGCAATGAATGAAGTGGATGTCTTTAAACTTAGATATTTGGTGATCACTGATGAAGAAAAGTTTCTGCACAAAAGAGGAGGGTAGGAATAATCACCACCACACCTAAAACCTGCAAACCCATGGAGAATAACTGAAAAATATTTGAGCATGTTATTCTTGAAAAAAATATTAATTGGCAGTCTGAAAATAATTTTGATAAAAGTTGCTTTGTAACTGGTGCCTGATTTTCCCATTAGTTTTCCATTAATTCTGGTAAAATGTGCCTTTATGAGACCGTATTATTGAACTGCACAGAGTACTGCATGTTTTACAAAGATGTATAAGTGATATGTATGAAAGAATATAGAAAGAAGTTGAAAACATACATGAATATACAAACCATTAAAGCTGGTGAGTCATTTTAGGGAGGTAACAGACGCAGCTCAGATAAGGAATTGCAAGACCCTAAGCTAACAGACAAAGAAAAGCTGAAGACAGAAATCAGCCCAGTAAATTGTGCCTCTTGTGACAAATGCCACAAGCAGAAGAGATGCCTTGTACTTGAAAAAGTGAAGCGAATGCATTAACAGCTTATAGTGAGTTGTGACAATTCATGCTCATAGCATGAACAAAGAATGACAGCAGTATTGCTGCAGATAAGGAAACTCAGGGGAGTAACAGACAGTTTTGGACAAAGTAGAAGATCAGTATTCAAGTCGCCATGGTCCCAGAAAATATGAGTAGAAGAAACACTGATAACACCAAATTAATGGGAAAAACTGAATATTTTGCTTCCATTCAGGCTTACCACAGTTGGCCTCACTGAGGAAGCATATTAAGGAAATGCATGGGTAAATAACCAATGTTTGAAGTTGTAGCTCATAAGACTGCATAAAATAAAATGTAAAATTCATTAAAATATGCAACTTCTTGGAAAGCTGGAAATTCAAACAACAAACTAAAATATCAGAAATGTCTTCCAGGACATCAGGAAGCTTTCTAAAGAGAACAGAATAGAAGAGGAGAAGTCTATTTTCAAGACCCTTGAAAAATTCTAGACTCTCAAAAACAAAAGGAAAAAGAAATGTGAGGCCACTTCCCTCAAAATCTCAGAACAGGTATGACAACCAAGACAGCTGACATTACATATCAGTCACTACAGAGAAAAGAGTTAATAATAATGTGAATGGTTTTGAACAGTTAAACTAGAATATTCCTAAGTGTCTTCATATAGCAAAAGTATCCCTAGATGCTGACAAATAGTAAGGCTGTTAGTGATAGAAAGAACTAGGAATCCCTTCAATTCATACAGACTATCTATGCAGGAACAAGTGAATTCTTGTCTGGCAAGACTGTTGTGTGCCAGGTTCAATTTTTACTGGTTTGGATGGACTGATCTTTGAGATGTGGTTCTGTCCTGTTAATTCCACCACTACAAATGATGTGCAGATCTCCAGCTGAAATTCTAGCCGCTTAATGCCAATTTCACCATTTTGCACTATGCAAATGCTCATTCTTGAAGCCTGCAGAAGTAATTCCCACTCGTTACTGTAACTTGCTTAGATGCTGTTAGTCCTGAACACAAATCCTGCAAGAAATAGCAGCTTCTGTGCTTCTTTAGACAGACACTGTGTTTTAGTTTCCTCAGGGCACCAGGGGAACGGTTGATTGCAATTGCATTGGCAGATGCCTTTCCTTCTCTGCTTTGAGGCTTTTCTTGTTTTGTGGCTGTGGCTCAGTGAAGTGAGAGGAATGCCTTCTCCAACACAGTTTCCAGGGGCTCAGATAAAGCCAATGAGCAAACGTGCACTTCAGGGTAAATAGTGTCTTTACAAATATATGTCAGTTTTTGCTCTCTTTCATGTGCAGAAACCAAAGATGAAGTGACAGATTGGCTAGACATTCAAAATGTGCTGATTTTCTCTGCAATCTGAAACAACAGAGCTGGGCAGGAAGAAGGCTGCAGTCAGTTGTAACAGGAGCACTACAGAGCTAGCTCACTGCATATTTATTCATTCGGTCTTCTTTAATGTAGTGCAGTATAAAATATACTGAACTTTGCAAGTTGTTTTCTTTCCTTAGGGTCAAAAAGAGTTTTACATTCATTAAGTACTTCAACAAACTGCAAGGCAACTTTCTCTGGAGTAGGACATGAAAGCTAAATAGGGCCGGTAGCAAAGAAAAGTGCTGAACCCAGATGCAGAGTCCTCTAGGACTTGAAAACTTCTTTAGAGTGGTGTGTTCACGTGCACGTAAGAAAACTTATCTTAACAAAGACACATCTTAGTGTTAAAAAACCCTGTTGATCAAGGGCAAAAAGAAATTATTAGGGTGTTCCTACAGCATCACTAGATTCTGCTAAGGAGTTCTAGGTGTGTAGCTGGCAGGTTAGTTCCCTAACCCCTTTACAATCAAGTAGAGGTTAGTAGAGGCACACCTCATTAACCTGCATAAACTATTAAGAAGCAGAAGAAAAAAAAGAGCCTCAAGGCTGATTGTCCTTCAATTATTACAGCTTTCCTGCTAAAAGTAAAATTAGAAAGATGAAAATGCAATTAAAGCTCTAACCGCACTAGAAAGTTGAACGTTTTACTTTGAACTTTTCCATTAACTTTGTCATTCAGTCAATATAGTTCATATCAAATTAACCCTGGAGACAATACTTATTCTCTCTCTGAAGACTAGAAAATCTAACACTATCCAGATTCCCAGTTTCCTGTCTCTATATTTCACTTCCCACCTATAGTGGCCAGTAGTAACGGGCAAGATATTCTAAGATGGAGCTGAAGAAGGTTCAGGAAATACAGTGGCAATAACAGAAAAGGTGGGTCTGTGTTTTTATGCTCACAGAGCAGGAGTAATCAGGTTGTTACAGCCCTCAAGTTCGGCCCTTCTATGAAACATTTCAATAGTTGCAGTGAAGTGTGGTGAAATAGTTTTTTGGTTTTGGGGAACCAGGTTATGTTTGAAACTTGCGTTTACATTGATTGATCTTCTACGTGTTCTGATAAGGACTCCCTCCCCTTGATATTCTGAAGCATGTTATTTGTTGTGTTTTCACTGTGCCTCTTTGTCCCTTATAGGCAGATTATAAAATAGTCATTACAGGTGTTTACACCTGAGATGGTAGAGAGCTACAGAGTGCCATAATTTGGGGCCAGAAAAATTTCGCTGCTATGAGCAGGCTGGAGCTATGATATCCTAATTTCTTTAAGCAATGGCAAAAGTGGATTATACCACCTATGATATAACATTATTACTGCATACACATTGCTTAATTTCTTTGTAAATGTTGTACTCAGAACCAGTCTACCTTTCAACCACCCCACCCTTTCAAACATTTCATAGAATCACAGAGTATGCTGAGTTGGAATGGACCTACAACGATTATTAAGTCCAACTCCTGTACAGGACACCCCAGAAATCACATCATGTGCCCAAGAGCACTGTCCAAACACTTCTCAAACTCCTTTAGGCTGGTGCTGTGACCACTTCCCTGGGGATCCTGTTGCAGTGCCCAACCACCTCTGGGTGGTAAACTTTTCCCTGATATCCAACTTCTATGGCCTCATAGGAACAAAAGATTAACGGGAATATTTGTATATCACTGTATAGTTGGGGGTTTCAGGTTTTGCTCTTTGGTTGGTTTTTCTTTAAAGTAAGTTATTTTAACATTTCTGCAAATATTTTGCATCAAGGAAGCTTCTGCTAAAGACCTAGTAGCACTTTCTTTCCCTGAAAAAGCATATCAAGGTTTAAATAAAAAATTCAGAATTTACCTGAAATAATTATATTATTATGCAGAAGAGAGTTTAACAGTTTTTCACTTCAGGAATTTAGCTTAATACACCACCAAATTAGCAATAATCCGCTGTAATGTTGAAGTTGAAAAAAAAAAGGAAGTCATTAGTAGCATTATAAAAGCAAATCCTTCTTGTTTGTGTGGTCTAGTAGTCAGAATATCACAGGAATAAGAATGTGAAAATTATTAATTAAATTACTCATATTGTTCAATGTATTATCCAGTGCTTTCTGAAATAATCTTAGTGGTTAACTGATGTCTTTTCTCTGGGGAGATTACTTCACATCCAGAAGATTTCATTGTCAGGAAGAATTTTTTTGACATTTAATCTCAGTTTTTCCTCTATCTAATAAAGTAATTTTTGCAAACACATCTAATCTGGAGAAAAGCAACTGAAAGTAGCAGCTTGACTCCATCATTTGCTAATTGGACTAATCTTTAAAGAGACTACTTGTTTGTTTTCAGTTTCATCCATCATTTGTGTCTTTACTTATGCAGATGTAATTCAGTACTCAGTAATAAATCATGGAAAGTACATGAATTTTACTGAGGATTAATCAATGTTTTATCATATTTTCGTCTTAGCATGTATTACTGAGTCATTGTGATGCTGCCAATCATATTTGCCTTCCAAAGTTCTGTTTGTACTACAGAAGCAGCACATGGCTGAAATGGCTTAATTAGACAAAGATATTCAAGGTAAAGCTTACAAAGGATCTAACTGTGCTCTGTTGGGAGGAAAAGGAAAAGGAGGAATTGGAAGTTGGTAGCTTCACTGCTGTTATTTGGCATATTTTATTCTGTCTCTGCAGCTCAATCACACTCTGTCCAGCTGCTGAGGTTCTGTTCCACTCACTGTTGAGATGAATGCAACACTTTTTTAGCATTTGGTATAAAGAATATAATTCAGGTAGTGCCTCCCATAAATGTTTGCATAGATCTTGAAATGCCTGATATACCAACCAGGAATCTGGCATTAAAACATATTTTTAGTTTGAAGCAGATAAAGTTAACTCTGCCAATAACTCTGCAGAGCCATTTCAGAGCCCTGTAAAATTAAGTATGAGTGTTTCTGTAGCAGTCAGTTGAAAGCGCTGTTCTGGTATTTTACTGCGTATTTTTCCATAGCAAAGAATGGGGCATGTCATGTGCTACTTAGCAAATTTTGGTGATGTGTTCACAACGAAAATGAAGGTGATGTTTACCACTTTCGAACATTTTATTTAAAGAAGGTTTCTGATCAATACCTCTCAACTTTTCTGCAGGCATATGCCCCAGTTCTTCTTACAGTACATGAAAAATTATAAACTAGGTAGAAGTTTGTTAAGTAATAAAATCTTGCTTATTGTGCTTTGGACTTTGGAGATTATGTGGTCCCAGTGACTCAGGAACCCTGATTTCCTCTTATTGTCTTTATGGTGCTACCGATATTCCTGTTATTTTGAGAAACATAAACTGAATTTTCTAAGCCTGAGATGTACTTGAGTATAGGATTAAAAGCACAGCAATTTAATTTTGAGTTGCTGATCTCAATAAGCCTTGAACCCTGCAGTACTGTAGGTCTTGTATCTGTGATTTTGGTTCTTCACCACTTACCACATGAAAGCAGTTTCTGAGAATTCCTGCAGACAAGAAATTTGTGTGTACTTGGAGTTACCAGATTCCCTCTCTTGGGTGATGCATTCCCTCTGTGGGTCATTTGGCATGAATATACTTCCTCCTTTCCTTATGAAATACACTTTCTAACTCCACACATTAACAGACTTTGAATAGAGATGAGAGAATGTTGACCAATGATTTGAAGAGAAGAATAGGAAGGGGCAAGTCTCTATTGCATCTCATGGACCTTTTTTGATTTTTTATTTTTTTTAAGCTGCAGGGTGATGTCTCCATGGAGACAAACTTTAGATTGTTGTCAGTTGTGGCTAGCACAGGTCTTTCTCGTGAGAACATTTTGCTATGTTTCATAAACAAAGATAAAGTTCGGATGTTTTGCAAACAGCGTCTCCAGATTAGGTCAGTTCGGGCTTGGCCAATTAGGCCTAGGGGGAGGTTTCTAGCTGACCAATCTGGGTGACCTCTGAAAACTCTATATATATGGAAATCAAAATAATAAACGCACTTTTCTCTTTTCTTGTCTGAGAACCTGGGTTTTTTCTCTCAGCTAGCGGCTCAACAGCAACAGTCAGTATCTCGCATAGTTATTTTTTCATTAAATCTGTAATAAATATATGTAATTAGCAAGGAGTGGTGGTCTAATACACATGCACACAACGTATGTCACTCATCAGAACAGATTATGTCAAATAAAACATAACAGAAAAAAAATAGAAAAAAAATAGAATCTACATTTCAAAATGAGGAAAAATTTTGCATATCTAATTAGAGGCAATGGTGACCCCATACAGAGAAGAATGGTATCTGATTACATCCATAAATATCAGATATAACATGTTAGCATATTAATTTTCTGTCAGATTTTCTTTAGTCAGGAGGGTAAATGATAATGCAAGAATATTTAGGTGAGAAATGCTTATGCCTATCCATCCAACAGTTCAGGTATTCTTCAAATGCTCTGAAGAATCTGATGTATTGTGAACTAGAAGGTGGCATTCCTCTAGAGCTCAACAGTCCCATGCAATATTTATAACTGTCATACACTTTTCTATACCAATGCATTTTGTAATTTGTCCTGATAAATTTCTCCAGTGTTTACAGAGAATTCTCATTAATGTTTAGAATGGTCTTATGTATGTTGACTATGTCTAAAGCCATTGATTACTATCTTGCACACCAATGATTTACAATATTTTAAATAATTAAAGGCTTAAACAGCCTTTATTTGAGTGAATATTGTTCTGAAACTTGGAAATGGACACCAAATATGCATGTTGCAAATGCCATTCTGAAGAAACCTAAGCATTTGGGATTCTGGATTGAGTGGAAAAGCATAGAGTGCCTTCAGGCATTCTTTGACTACAGCAGTATTCTGTCCCTATGTGTTGGGAATAAGGTGATTGCTGGTGACTACTAGTGGCCTGTGAGCAATTGCTGTCAGTAATTAATAATGAATAACAAAGAGCAATTAATTTCTGGTGGCAATCGAGGATGATTTATCCATGAGTTATTGCTGAACTGCGGTCTGTAATTGCTTGAAACTGATTCACAAATGGTCAGCTTTTGGAAACATTCTGGAGGTATGTTTCAGGGTGATTGTTGCCATGCACTGATCGACTGCCAGTGAGGGTCACTGTACCTGTGCAGAACACCTGCTAATAAGCCTGAATAAAGAGCTGGGTAGAAGGTCAAAGGTCAAATGGGCAGCAAAGTGGCCATAACCCAGCTCTGTACTTTGTGGAGGCCTCTGTCAAGCAACAACAAGTTGCTGCTGATTATATTAGACCTCTACATGAGCAGCCAAAATATACTTGTCTGACCAACATTTGAGGACAAAGCAACATTCCAGTTACTCTTTCTGTCCTTATTATTTCCCAAATGCATATCCCATAGTTCTCTGAGATTTTTTGAGCACCTACTTTTTTCCTCTCAACTGTTTTGAACTTGCTTGTCAGTAGGGAAAATACTCAGAAAGAAATTGAATGTCTATCAGGATTTCAAGGGTATTTTGCATGCTACTTTATTCCAGAGCAGGTAGATAACAGCTAAAGTTAAAAATAAACACAACAAAGACCCACTCTCTAATCCTTGTGCATATCTGACAAGGTATCTAGAGATTAAAGTACTTTCAAACTTGAATACTGGGATGGCTTGGGCTGAAATCCAGGAATGGTTGAAAATACAATCAGCAGAGAAGATTACCTTAAGTCACATCTTAATTAAACATGATATATGAAAGTGTTCAACTCAAAATAGAATTTAGATAGGATTTAGGCATCTAAGTTCAACATCCTGAATCCACAGACCATATCTAGCAGCTTAAATGGCTGAGAACTTGTTGATTTCTAAGTTTTCAACCAGTAAAGTTGTTTTTTTTGAATAGTCTCAATTAAAAAAACCCCACAACTACAAACACAGTGGCTCAGAGATCCTATTTTCAATTTGCAATTAAGAACATGTCTTGATGAGCTTCCTTTTGAGGGGAAGGAGCCCCTCAAAGGGGCATTACTTTGACACTTCTTAATAGAACGTGTGCCAAAGCCTGCACAAACAGCAGCAGAATCAGAAGCTGAACACTGCACTTGTAAGGATTCAGTCAGCAAAACAAGACGAAGATTTGAACATTCACGGCCCATAATCTGCTGCCCAAAGACTGAGAAGGACAGAATGGGGCTATCTGAATTCTATAGATATTTGCTTCTCAATTAATCCATTAGTGTTCAGATCACTAAAATGTAGCCAATAACTTTGCTGTCATTCTGTTGTCTGGGGAGAAATAATCACTGGTGACAGGCTGTTTGCAACTTACGAATTCAGAACTTTTGAGATATAGTTTCAAGCATCTCACTCTTTGCAATCAGCACATAAAAAAGAATGTAGCTATGTCCCAAAGCAGTATTTGTATGCAAATATTCATGGTTCTCAGCTTGAAGAAACAAGAGAACTTTTCAGGATCCAAAAAAAATCTGTAATGTCACACAGTCATATCTATCAAAATGGCTGTGCTACTTATTTGATAAAAGGAAGGCTGTCCTTTGAGGAGTTCTGGAATAACATGTATATTTGTTTTGAGAATATCATAATCTGAATGTCTTTCTTGGAAAAAATTTCCAGTCTTACATGAGGAAATCAGATGTAGACAGGAATTGTGTAAAAAATATTTATGTAAAGCTGTTAGTGTATCTACAGTTGATGTCAGTTGACGTGGGAGCTGGGAAGTTTCCAGGCTGGTTACACTTCAAAGCAGTAAGGCAGTAAGTTAGAAATAATGCAATAATCTTTGTTTTAATAAGGACCTTTTATTCAGATTTCAGAATACCGTTTATTTAAACCTTAATTATTGCCAAGTGTCTCATCTCATTTTGTCATTTTCATTCTACCAAACATTTTCACACTGTGTCTGCATCTTTTGCTGAATCTGAATTACGTATGGAAAAAAAAATGGTTAGGAGACCTTAAGGAAGGAAAACATGAGCAGGAAACTAAGTTCCAAAGACTAAAGATATAAATTCATAAATAGGAATCTTACAGGAAATCAGTCTTTTGGTGGATCAAAGTGAAGAGGAGAGAAAATTGTGAAATCCTGTGTAGGAGAGGAAAAGGAAGCAGCTCGCTATCAGAATTCGAAATATAACAGTTAGACTGAAACTTCAGTAAAGACAGCAGCATTCCCTACCCTGTCTCCTTCGTCTGAGTAATTTCAGACCTCCACTGGATCAAATGTTATTTCTGGTCAAGGTGTTGCATTTATTTCCCTGTGGAGACTGAATCCCAAAAAATCAGAGTTTCATACTGCTAAAAGGCGATGGGGATTTTTCCTCTCTCTGACCCGTTGGGTGCCTTAATAATCTAGCATCTAATAAGAGTTTATAATCTGATAAATATCAATAATATCAATGGGGATTTTACTCTTTTTCTGGACATCTTCCCCAGCTACTCTCCTCAGTCACTTTAACTGTTTTAGCTATGATTTTGAGAAACTCCCAGGTTCTCTTTCAGCTTAGTGTAGTTGGTGACTATGTTCTTTTTGATGTTATCAAGATCCATTACGTACCTATGGTAACAGGAGATTTCATGAAAAGCTTTGCTTTTTTCTCCCTTTGCACAGCATACCAACTTTGGAAGACCCACTTGTTTATGACTTTCAGATAAAGAGGTGATAGCAAAAACTTCTCTAATGCATCATTGCTCCTTTAGTCAACAACTCACTCTTTCTTCATGCTCCATCTTGAAACAATGAACTTAGTTTCACAGCTTGATTTGTGTGAATTTCACATTTTATAGCATCTGGAATCTTTTGTTTTCTTTATTGAAAAAGTTTTCACCTGTTCTGTTTTCCTGAAATCTTTTTTGAAGTATTGTTTTAGTCTCATTTGCTGCCCTTATCAGGGGACATATCCTGTGATTCAATCTCTTTCTGATCAATTTAATCTGTTCAACTTTGGCGTGATTTTTAAAATGTGCCAGCTATGTTCTCTAAGCAATGTTGCTGCCTATTTATTTAAAATAGTAAACCCATAGGAAAATACATTTGAGCATTTTGATTTAATATAAATTTAATATATCTGAGCAGGATAATTTACAAAACAATCTCTAGAGGTGCATAAGCAAAACTTATTAATCATAACCACATCAGGGTACAAAACTGAAGTACAAATATTTGCACTTCTGTCACAGCCACTTATCTGTTCTATGCCAAACGCTGACAGATTTTAAAGACAATCACATTAAGCATTAATCAAGCTTGAAAGATGCAGCTGAGTAACAGCATACTAAAGAGACATCCATTTCCGAAGACAGTTGCACACTCCATATACTCAGCCTCCTATTGCCCTGAAAAATGTTTAAAATCTGTTTCAGTCCCATGCTGTTTCCTTGAGTCTTTTTCGCATCTCTTTCTGATGTATTTTCCCAACACTTCAAATATCCCACTCCCTGCGAAATTATTAAATACACAGAACAGGGCTTCTGTCTCAATGGTTTCACTTCACTTAAGAACAGCAGCAGAATAAACCAGCTGGACGTGTTTTATTTAAACATTTTTCTCCTCCTGTGTACAACAGTGATCGTATTTCCACCTACATATTCTCCCATGATAGCATACTTTTTTTCTTTCTGTGCCTCTTTTCTCTGTTATTAGTGTTCTGTTTTTCTTCCATAGCATCTATTAGACAGGGGACAACTTTATGTAAGCTGTTGCTGCACAAATTCTTTGAGTCCCTGTTTAATATTTTTTCTTGATGCCTTCCCACATTATTTTTAGTCATTCCACCCCAGCTCATGTTGTGTCTGTGAAATTGCTTGAATTTCTATTTCACTTGGACCAGTCTTGTTTGCAAAGCAATCAGCAGGTGCTACTTTATCCCATTACCAGCTGTATTATCTCAATTACTGCGTGTGTTCTGCTACATCAGAGCACTGTTACTGAAGACCGCACTGGGGCATCCTTCTGTGTGTCTCCCTCAGGCTCTGTCTGGGCCTGCATCCTACAAAGATCTGATGCCAGTATCCATCCTGACAGACTTTGGCCTGCTTGAATGCCTTCATCATGCAGGAAGGCTTTTCAAATGCTGCAGCCTGAGTCCATGGACTTGCTTTTTGCCATAATGTCTGTATGCTATTTCCTTTGAGAGATCATAACCATTGAAAGGCATGGCACAGGCCACTGGTTAGGATTTTGCGTGTGTCTGTAGGCGGAAGAGAATTTAAAATCATAGAATTGTTTGGTTTGGGAAAGACCTTTAAGATGATCCAGCCCAACTATTAGCACTGCTGTGTTTACAGCTAAACCTGCCCCTAAGTGCCACATCTACACGTCATCTAAATATCTCCACAGATAGTGTTATTTATTCAACTGCTTTCCCTGGGCAGCATGTTCCAATGCTTGACACCCCTTTAGGTCAAGAAATGTTTCCTCATATCCAATCTAAACCTCCTCTGGCACAACTTGAGGCTGCTTCCTCCAGTCCTGTCACTTTTTACCTGGGAGAAGATATCAACCCTCTCCTGGCTACTCCCTCCTTTCAGGTAGTTGTAGAAAGTGGTAAGATCTCCCCTGAGCCTCCTTTTCTCCAGGCTAAACACCCCCAGCTCCATTAGCTTCTCCTCACAAGACTTGTCTTCTAGACCCTTCACCAGCTCCATTGCCTTTCTCTGGATGTGCTCCAGCACCTCAATGTCTTCCTTGAAGTGAATGGCCCAAAACTGAAGACAGAATTTGAGATATGGCCACACAAGGGCTGAATATAAGGGGGCAGTCACTGCCCTAGTCCTGCTGGACACACATTTATTCAGGAAAAATATATTATAAAGCTTGATCATGGAAAGGGATCAAATTAATGCTGTTGTAAATACATCTTTCCTCAGGCTCAGTTTTATTTCCTCAGGCTCGGTCTACAAACACTGAACAGATCCTCACAGTTTCCAGAGAACGCTTTCTTGGCCTCACAGGACACAAGGAAGGGGAATTCATTATATGATTTTTTTTTCCTTTATGCATATGCTCCAAGCCAACACATTTGGAGGGGACCCAGTAATTCACTAGCAGGGCTCTATACAAAGGAAGAAATATATAACATCCAGAGGGGCCTCTCCAGTCATGGTCCTATAGAGAAGCCCCTGGTTTAACCCTGCAATTATACCAATATCATTTGGGTGGAAAACCATACCCTACCTGATGGAAAAAATTTTTTAAAAGACATCTTTGTGGATTGGCCAGGAAATCAAGCTGTTAATGCTCTCAGATGTGCAAACATCTCAGTGAGGGTGGGATGTGGACAGAGGTATGTTTTCAAGATATTTCAAGGCAACCTATTTTTGGCTCATCCAGCTTTCTAGATGTTCTTTGGGTCCTTTTCTAACAAACCATCTTTGCTTTGAAAGATTGGAATAGATGACTAATTGAAGCTCAGGTAAAAGCTCAGCCAGGTTTTCCTTCTGAAATATTTCTGTGTCATTCTCGGGTGATTCAATCTGTTCTGATTTGTATTTGTGCATGTACCAGACTCCATCCTGAACATAAAATTTCCTCTATATGAGTCTGTGCTCCATCTTGTCACTCAGCAAGGTGTCGACCTTGCAAATGTCATGGGTGAGAACACAGAGGGGGAAGCAGATGGGCAGAGGATGGATAGGATTGAGCACTATGGAGGAACAGCCATGTATCAAGAGCAATGATTCCTAGCCAAAGGCTGGCTCCTGTTTGTATTTTCTTCTGCCTGTGTGTCTGCACAGATCTTCTGATGTCTGTTCAGAAGCATGCAGCTGGCTGGTAACCTTTCCCAGCTGGTGAAAGAGGGAAGCCAAATGTGCAGACAGCCTAAGGAAAAAATGGCATCTGATGCAAGCCACTGAGCTACAGGGAGAGCATGGGTGCTAGAGCTCTGCTGGCACGGTGATCTGGTTGACTCATTATTTGTGGTTTGTACAGTGGGGTGTGTGTGTGGAGCTGCTGGGCACAATGTGCAGCTGTGTAGGTGAAAGTCTTGTGGAACAAGGCTGAACTGGAACTGTACTGTGTAGGGCACTTCTGAAGGTGGATTATTCAGACAGCCCTGTAATTAGAGTTTTGGCCAAATCTGAGATTCTGGAGTTCTGGCTCTTATACATACCCAAGAGTTAAGTATTGTATAAAGTGAATAAGGCTGCCTGCCTCACTGATTTCAGGATCTAAATTTTGTTTGAGCATGAGAAATAAGCCCTTTGTTACAAACTTCTTACAAACCCTTAAAGTAATATATAAACAATGAAGACCACACAATTCCAAATTCTATACTCTGCAGAGGACAGGCAGCTGGGAAGTACCGTACCTGACAAAGAAAAGAGAAAGGCCAAAGTGAGAAATAAGTGCAGTGTATTCTCACACAAAGTGTGTATTATGAGAATGTGAAGGGGACAGCACTCATTCCAGGTGGGTAACTGTGTGCATGCACTTAGTCATCCTGAAGCTCTGTCTTGCCTGTGCTCCTGTGCTGTATTTCACTGGTGCCAATTTGCTGTTGGGATGAATACATGTTTGTCTCAGAGACAAAATACCTGTATTTGTTATCTGATGTAATGGTTGTACCACCAGGGTTAGTGTTGTTGAACACTTTCCACCACAACACTTAATTTTAATTAGTGATCACTGTAGTTCAGACTGAAAGATTTTATGTCAGTCTTTATCTCATAGTGATGTGTGTTTTATAAAGTTTAAGTGGGAAATATTGCTACTGATTTTTAAAAGCAAGACTTGTTGGGAAGATCCAGTTTAGTTGTGGGGAGGGGGTTTTCAGAAAGAGTTGCTCAAATCTGTGTGGTTTTCTGTGCTTTCTCCAGGACTGCCTATTTATGCACTGTTTTGTTGTCCATTTTTCACAGTTGGTTTACAGGGGATAACAGCCTACTGAATCTGACCCCCAGTGGAATTGTTCAAAAAGGGGTCTCTTCAGACTTCCAGAGATAAAATATTCTGTTGTGGTTCTAGTGAGAATCAGTATTATTTTCTGGCAGAATATAATATTTCTACCACAGAGACATACCTGCATTGTAAAGCCAGCAAATTTATATTTTTTCTGAAAACAAAGCTGAGTTAGTAATAGGCTTATTGTGGAATCATAATCAAGAGGGAATATTTTCTATTGCTGATTCATATGAAAAAGCATAAAGGCAGTATTCCAATCACTGAAAACCAAGAAGTTCTTGAAAATAGGAGTTTGAGGCATTACTTGTTTGTTTTAACAGAACTAGGGTGCTTTTAAATTTTACTTCAGTGTTTCCCAAGAGAGAAAATACGAAATATTAGTCTAAAAATAATTATATTTTTTAAAAAATTAAAGCAGAGCTCACCACTTTTCCTCTCATATATATTCTAGGTAAGAGATCAGTGTTTGCTTTAATTACCACCATTGAAGTAATTACTCCATTTGATAAGGTCAATTAAAAGTAATTTAATAACACTGTCTGCTACTAGAGTGGGGAAATAGCACATGTAACAGCACCTTTAAAGGATTCACCAATGTACCTCAGTCTGTTTCAGATGGCAGGTCCTAATTATAATCCAGCCTACAAATGCATCAGCTTTAATGTATTTGATAGGCAAACCAATATAAAGATAATAATTTAAAGAGTGAATCTCAGATACTTGAAGCTCATTTCAATAATTTTTGGATCTGCTCCTAAATCTAATTTTTTTTAGTCCAAAAGTTCTTGTTTAGTTGTTGCCTAACCCTGTGAACCCTACAGTTCTTTAGGAGCCTCCTCATTAAAACAGATCTCTTAAGGCAGCTAAATAAAGCTCTATAGACACTTGCAAGCTGTGCTTCCATGCATACTAAGATTGTCCACAGCCTGAGCATCTATTTTCCTGTAAATGCTGCTGAGATCCAAAAAATGAAACAGAGAATGAATGTATCTGCAGTGGACCCAATGCAATAGTTGTGATTTACTCCCTCAGCTGCAGGTAGTCTAAAACTTATGGCTTCAGAAAGTGCCCTACCTGGTATACTAAAAACTATTCATGGGGCTGAAGGCAGACTGCACTCCTCCTCCTCCTCCTGAAGTCATGTCTTGGTGCAGAGGTTCATCTTAAAATGATGGGGAGCAGAAGGAGAGAGCCAGAGGGTGTGTACCCAGCCTAGTCTGTAGCAGGTTCACTCACCTAGGTGGGTAGGAGTGCTGGGTTCTCACCGCCAAACTTATTTATGTGTTTTACTGTTAGCCAGTCAGTGCATAAATGTGTAAATAGTGCTTGAGCAGTGAACCTGACCATTCACTTTCCTGGAATGTATCCCAGCTACTGGTCTCCAACATGATGAATTCCTGATACAGTAATCTTGAATTCTCTTATGCTTTGTGACAGCTTCCCAAAGGAGAGCAGCATGCACCACCACCATGAGCAGCTATGAATCTGATGATCAATTATTGCATTAGGAGATAGGACATGTGGATATTAACCTCCTCAAAAGAAAAAATCTGCACCTGCCAACTCCTGCTGAGTGCCAGGCTATTACATGAAGTGCAGCTGCCATCTCCTTCTTCATTTGACAGATTTTAGAAGAGAGCAGCCGTGTTTACAAAATGTGGTTGCCATGAGTCTGATCTTATCAATGTACAACAGCTGTACTGGGAACATTTACTCTAATTAGGCAGAGAAACACCTAGTTTCCTTCTTCCTAATTGGCCATAGTTTTGTCCTAGGCAGCAAGCTGATCACTTCTTTGTGCAAAATACCAGCAAGGCTAAAGCTGAGCCAGACAAAGATGTTGCCATTATCCATGCTCATCACAGTCCACTCCTCTTGCTCATGACAATTATTCACTCAACTTAGTTGCCAATGACCTATTTGTTTCTCAGCCTAGTTCTATGCAAATAACTCTGATTAACTCTCATTCACCTCTAATAGTAAAAGTTTGCCTTTCAGAATTAGGTTAAGCAGCAACCATCCACTCACATCTGAGAAGCCTCAGGGAGTTTAAGTGTCTCTAGACTGAAGTGACAGCTGATTGGAAGTTTTCCCTAGTGGATTTTTGAACATAAGCACCTGAAATCAGTAAGTTAAGTATTGCAATTTAAGCATATGATGTGTTTCACAGCTTTTTTTAAAATGAAGCAAAGATGTGGCTAATTACCTACCTCCATTCCAACAGTAGCAAAATGCCTGCATACTGCATTTTTAGCTCATAAATGAAGAAAAGAATGCTGCTTTGAACTACCGGTCCAAAAAAGCTGAAAGCAAAGAAACAATATTCACTCTCCAACAGACTAAGTGGTTGCTCCTGGACATTGCAGGGACCTCTGACATCAGGGGTATGCACTAAAGCAGAATTCCTACTGACTGCATTTCATTTGTGTCTAATAATGATATGGGCTTGTCCTGGTCTCTCTTTAAATCTTGCCTTTCTGGAACTTCCATATTAAGGTGCTGCGACATAGAATCAGCTGCTGCTTAGACTGACTCACACATCTCTGTGGTTTTGACTTCAGATAGACTCATTTCTCTCCCTCCTCCAAAAGTAAAAATTGAACACAGTGTTCAACTGAAGGGAGGACATTTGCTATTTCATTTCGATAGGTTGATTTGACTCAAGGGAAGATATCCAATGAAAAGTGATTATCTCGGTGATGTGCCACACCCTTGAAAATGAAAGGAACATGCGTTTTAACGTGTCTGTTTTTCTCTGTTCCGACTATTGTTCTCTTGCTTAATTTCAACTGAGTTTTCTCAAAACTTTTTATTAGCAAGGCAACCTAATCACCTGTTAGTTGACAAAACGTCTACACAAGAGGGAGCTGTTACACGTGAACCGAGGCTCCTCACTGAGCCTCTCCCAGACAAATCTATTACAATAAATTCCACGAATAGATTGCAGATGTCAGCTCTCCAGCTCCGATCAAAAGAAGATCCTTAAAATTTCGTCTTGCCTCAGAGATTCCCTACAGTTTTATTTGTGCTTTCCTGAACCAATCATTTAATTTTGTTTTCCTGAGTATCATCAAGAAGAAAATTCATAATGGTGGCATAGAAGCCATGGGTGTTATTTGTTTATACACAAGGAGCAGCTGTTCTAGGAGAAAATTACCAGCAATACAGAGATACACAAAGTGTAGAGGGAAAAAAAACCCCAACAGAAATAAAGGCAGAGTAACGCGTGAGGAATAAAAGGGGGCACACAATTCAGAGCAAAAAGTTTGGGTCTTGTTCCATAGGTCATTATCTGACTGATCAAAATCACTCCTTTCTACTTAGTTTCTATAGAAATGGTAGTGATATTTACTGTGTTTTGTAGAGCTTTTAATAATCTACTTGTAAATGCTTCCTATTTTTTTAAATTAAAACAAGCCTTCTGATGCATCAGAAACATGGTAAGGAACCAGAAATACACAGAAAATTAGGAACACATTTCATCATGTGCAGATTAAAACAGCTGTCTTCCCCTTTTCTTTCGCCCTCCACACACCCTCCCATTCCTCAGAAAGGAAAGAAGTCACAAGACACATAATCCTTAATCCAGGCTTTTCTCTGTTTCAGTAATCATCAATAAGTTTTGTAGCTCTAGGAACTTCGCCTTTTCCAGGAAAAAGAATCTGGAACTAACAGCTTTCCCATCATATAATAAAAAGACCCCTTAAGGAAAATAATGGGAATGTCATTGTGGGAAGCATTTAAAATTAGGCTGATCAAAATCGTCACATTTTAGTGAGAAAGAAAATTTTTGTTTTGATCTTTAGGCAGAGTTGGATTAGGAAGCCTTGTGACTGACACAGTTTTTGATTGTCTGTAAAATTCACCTGGAACTCTGATGATAAATGTCTGTTGAACAGCAGCAGTTCTGTTCAAGGAAGCAGTGAATCTGAGCAATGACCTCTTGTCATTGGCTTTCGCATTCTCAGTAAAAACAAGTGTTTTGATCCTCAATCCTATCACATCCTATACATATATAGTCCACCTACAGAAGTCTCCCGCTGAGCTGATGAAGCTAAAAGAGCTGCATGCAGGCTTATTTCTATGCAGGATTATCTTGTTTATGTATACGAGTGTTGTATAATGGAGAAATGTTACTTCATATAATTGGGTGAGGAACCAAAGAAATCCCCTGAAGTTTGTACTTTTTCTGCCTAAATCCAAATTGAATAGAGTTTAGGAAATAATAATTATGTCCCCTTTCAGTCACTGCCTTAATCCTCCCCTTAAGAAGCAAGCAATTACAACGTCACAGTGGAATCCTGTGGCATTAATACACAGAGTTCATGTTAGCCAAACACTATGGCTAACAAACACTGTCACTGGCAACCCATTAAACACTTTGTGTGCATTAATTGGATGTTTGTACAGAACAATTTGCATTTTTTTTACAATCAAAGCTATGAAATTTCTACAGTCTACTTATCAACAGATAGCAACAAAGTGAAGTGTGGATTTAAGAAGACATAGACTCCTTCCCTCTTCTTTCATCTCTGAAAAAATGCCCTAACCACTCACAAAACAGGAAATACCCTATGGAATTAATTTGAATTATGAACTACAATGTGTCCTCATTTTAATCTAAGCAATCAAGTTAAAATCAAATTAACAAAGAGAAAAAATTAGAGCCCAAATGTTCTTTGAGTATTTTTTTAATTAACTCTGTTTTCATTATTTTTTTGCAGCTGCTTATATACCTTCAGGTTCTGAGTTGAACTGGAGGCAAAGTACTGAAAAAAAGTATTGCTCTTATGTAAAACACAGTGATCTTGCAAATTGTTCTCTGCTAGGACTTACAGTTTCTAACATATATTCTGCTGGGGAAGTGGGGGCCAAGGATAAACAGGGTTGATAGGAGGTTGAATATCCCTTTAAAATTTGACATGCTTTTCATTATTCAACAATTTATAACTCAGCCATAAATCTGTGTAGAAACCTCATACAAAAAGCCATTTTTTCCAGTATTTCTTCTTTTAATTTTTAAATGCATTCTGACCACAATATAGCTATTCAGTTTGAGAATTACAGGGCAAGTTTGAGCTCTTAGTTGGCACTAACACTGTGATGTCAGTTGTTCTTACATCCTTTGGGAATTTTTGGCCTTTGAAGCTGCCAGGAAAGAGTACACCATTGAGAATTTATTTTCAAAGCTTCTCATCATTCTGAAGAACTGCAGAGAATCCAATATTTTATTTTATGCTTTGAGTGAATATTAGAGAGAACTGCTTCTAGTTAAAACAGTTTACTCATTTCTCATTTTAATTACAAGCTTGAAGAACTCTCATTATTTCTAGTGTAAACTTCCCTATTTCCATCTTTGCAGAAATTCCAAACTCTGCTAGATGAGGTCTTGAGCAGCCTGCTCAGTTATTCCCTGCTTTGAATGGTAGGATGAAGTAGAAAGCTTGATGTTTATTAGTCTATGGTTCTCACTGAAGCTCTTTTAAATGCTATTCTTGGTAGCCTGGAAGTCTGTTTATGGGCAGAATATACGGCAAGTGCCAATGATGTTATTTTTTTCATTTTTTCAAAATCCATTCTAATATTTCCCTTAACTTGGGCAGGTTTACAACAAGACAATGGGATGGTTTTTCCATAAAAGCAAGGCTGAGGTTTGAGGAATTTAGTTTAGAACTTGTTTGTGTTTAAATGGCTGCAGGACTCTCATTGTTCCATCACAGCATTCTGTGCTCTAACCCCACCCCCCTGCCCTGGTCCAGTCAGAGTTTGTAAAAGCTGTTCCCTAGTCACCTGTAGTGCTTTCTGAAGTTAGAGTCTTCCCAGTGGTGTGCAGGTGGAGTCTCAATATGTAAAGCATATACCCAGGAGTTATTGGCCAAATGTCCTGGCTAAGGATTCTCCATACTTGGTGCATGTGGGCAGCACCTGCTGTTGTGGGGCTATCTCAGTGTGCTCACACTTAAAAACAAGTTAACAGAGCAGTGCAGATGTGACTGAGAATTGTTCATTCTCCAGCAGCCAAGAGATAAAACCAGTAGATCTTACATTCTGTTCCAGCAAAACTGGAGTACAGAAGGAAAGTCTTTCTAGGAGTTTGTCATCATGGTTCCTTTGTTAAATGCAAACACGTGGAAATTGCCTTGTTTATGTTAAAAAAAGAGAAAATTTTCTTTTCTAAAGTTCTTGTAAAAATACTGTAAGTTTCAGTCTAAAGTTAAACTCTACCACAGAAGCAATTATCAATATTTATTAACAAGAGGGATTAAACAAAAGTGTAGATGATGTTCCTCATTTGGAGGTTATTTGTAGAACTCCTATCTATCCTTCTCACCCTGGCTGTTGTCTCACTGTGTTAACCCTCAGCACCTGAACATTTAGTATTTTAATGTGAAAAAAGGTTCAGTATTTCATTTTTAGGCTAACATAATTCTTTTTCCTTACTATTATTTCTTCTTCTTGGTGTTGCTGGTAATGGTGGCCTCACTGCTGTCATATACAACATATCATATTGAAGTGACTTTTGACATTTTATATTCTGTTTTCTGTGTCAGTTATGCTTTAAGGAACGTTTGTCCCACAGTTTCTGGGTAACTCAATTACGGAGGAATCTAAATAGACTTGCCTTGTTTAAGAAACTGGGTCATGCTAATGAGGTCTATCTGACTCTCTTTAAAAGGGGCAAATAGACCCTACTCTAGAAGAGTACTGTGTCCTTACAGTGAACGGTTTCATATGCGATGTCAGCCCTGTTGGATGCCTAACTTAGGACTGGAACCCTGTCTTAATAAAAACACTAGATAATGACTGTATTTGATGTGGCCTATCTGATGTGATCTAGACTGTGGCCATCAGGTATTTTTCCATAGTCACTGATTTTTATTTTGAGTTTAATGTCTTATTTGTTTAACTACTCTTAACATAACATTTCTTAAACATAAGGAAAAACAGCAATTTTATTACTGCCAAGACAGAAACATGAATGGTAACATGGTGAGTAATAACTGACATACCCAGCCATTCTGTCTGAAAAATTATTACTTTTTAAAGTGAAATAAAGGGCAGCGCCTGCTGGAAGGAAGAATTTTGCTGAAGAATTAAGGAGGGGTATCTTCTTCCCCTATTCATTTGAGAATTTTGAAATTAAGATATTTCTTAACAAAGAGCAGTTTGAAGGACAGCAGTTATTTCTACCTCCTAGATAAATGCTTTGCATTTGCCCCATCCAGCCCTGGCTCCCTTCACAAAGCCCTGCAGTCTTGCACTGTGACTCCCTGCACCTCATTCATTTGGTGCCATTTTTTGTTCTGCTTACTTCACCACACTCCACAATTCTTTAATTTTAAAACATACAGAAATGTGGCTTTGTTTCTAAACACTTCTCTCCGTTTTTTTTTTTTTTTTTTCATAGCTCTGTCACTTGCCTTAACTGAAGCCTTTACCTCTTTATATTTTCTTACCAGCTACGACTGTCTGACAAACACAATTCTTTCATAGGTCCTCTCTGAAGGACTGCAGATATACCACCTCTCTTGATTTATCTTCTGCATATAGGAAAAGGGATGAATAATATTATTCTGCCTTGTAATACATTTATTCATCCAAGAATGAGGAGGCAGAAGAGAGTCTTTGAAGTTCATCCCAGGAGCAAAGAGTTTGTAATAATTCAGGTATACAGAATATTTTTTATTGTGTGTAATAGTCAAATCATATTTGCCCTTTTTAAATGCAAGGAGGATATACTTTTAGTAGGAATTTGGACACTGTTTTCAGTGTATCAAGAATTTAAAAAAGCTTTTCCCCATTATTCCAAGTATCACACTGCCCTTATTGTCTTCTCAATAATCATGGAACAGTTGGAGAACAACCCAATATGAAAAAAAAAAGACCAAAAAAAGGCAATTTCCTGTTCCAGCGTGAGGCATAAATGCAATTTCACTGTCTGGCTTCTTGATTATTGTAACCTCCTCAGGCTAAATTGAGGGCCTTCTTGCTGGGGAACTAGGATTGAAGAGAAAATCCCCGTCTCTTGCAGATACAGAACTCTTTTTTAGGTTGCATACAATGGAGAAAAACTTGTTATAAGGCCAGATGTTGGTGATTAAACTCTAGGAGGACAATTACTTGGCAAATGTTTTTCGTATAGCAAATTTAAGATTTTTCAAAATCTGTTGCATTTTTTTGTTCTCTTTCACCTGCAGTTCTTGGATATCAGTCAATATATCAGAAAAACAGCAGATGCATGATTTGTGCAGTTAATGTGGCTGCTCTTCTGTCTGCAACTCAAGGTGTTAAAATAAGGTTCTTGGTGTCTTAGTACATAGTCAGTGGGAAGTTCTTGAAACTCATAAAATAGCAACAAGCTCTCTCATCAGATGTGCCAGGCAGAAGTTAAACTGTTCTGTGCTTCTGTTGGGTATGTGGGTCATTTGTGTTACAGATATTTATGGTGGAATTGGCATATCAGGAGTCCACAGAGTCTGGGGTCCTAAAGTTTGACTGTGGCCAGTATGAAGTGGTTCAGAAACTGGTAAAAGAAATTCTCTAATAATTATTTAGTTAAAAGGCAAGCTGTGCTTCTCAAAGGTTCTTCATTGCTCCCATCTTCATTACCTAGCATCCCTCACCCCTAAACCAGAAGCAAACCCAACCAAAATACCCTCAAACCCCACAACCCTTTAAATGTTGATCCAGCATCAAGAAGAATTAATAGAAGAATCTTCTCTCAGAAGACAAATTGCCAACACTGAGACACCAATTCGTGCTTTTCTTAGCAAACTTAACAAACAGTGCTGATTTAGTACGGATTTCACATACTGCTTGTCTGTGGGGAATGTCCGTGATTCCCCAGAATCAGGGGTGTATGGTATGGCTAAGAAGAGGCTATACTCTTGCTCACAAAAGCTTAAAAACTTAAGGAAAACACTGTTAGGAAACCCCAGGCTGACTTTTATCTCATAGAATCGATGGCAAACCCTGGGACCTGCTGGCAAAACTTGGTAGTTTTTCAAAAGTGCAGAGAAAATTTGATTCTTTTTAACTGTGACAAGGTCAGTACAATGCAATACAATTTTGTGGTTAAATTAACTAACTAGACTAAACATATTCATTAAGAAAAATTATGTGGCAAAGTCACTAAACTATGTACACCGTGCACTTTACATGGGGTGTTCCACTGCCAAACTATAACACAGAGTTTACCAGGTTGAAACTCATATCATCATTTTAATTTTCATTATTCTAACCCTGTGCCTTTACATTGGCTTTTATATTGTTGTGTGTACACCCT
The DNA here is from genome assembly GCA_024500445.1 of Entomyzon cyanotis. Lineage (NCBI taxonomy): Eukaryota > Metazoa > Chordata > Aves > Passeriformes > Meliphagidae > Entomyzon > Entomyzon cyanotis. The sequence goes on along the minus strand of JAKEPQ010001030.1, from coordinate 39,855,356 downwards.
CTCATATGGCTTTCTGTCATTTCTTGCCACTTGGAAGTCTCAGGTTTCTCTTTCTGACTTGGATTTCAAATTATTTTTCTGATATTTTTCTTATTAGCAGTGCCATCTTAAATACTGAAAGTCAGTGGTCTTTGCACATGCAAATTTGCCATGCAAACCTGCTCAAGAGAACAGTGTACCATGTTAGAGTTCCTTTTTAGGGTAGTCTTCCTTCAATTCTATCTATCATCTATAACATCATTCAGTGAACTCTCAGATTTTGCCAGTTTCTAGCATTTTTAACTTCAAGATAGAGAGAACTAGTCTTTTAGTAGACACCAGAAAACTTAATCTCACTACCACTTCCCTAAGTACTTTGACTAGTTTATCACTTTTGTCAAGATTCAATCCAGGATGGGTTTTTACAGAATTGCTGTGGATGATTTCTCAACATTCTTCTTTCCTCGTCCCTTTCTAGGGCATGTTTTTTCTCTGATGGTTCATACTTCTCTAATCCAGGTGTTTTTCAGCTGTGTATGACATGATATTCCACCCCACTTTTCACCACTCTCCACTTTGACTCTTTCCCCTATTTCAAATTTTAATAAGATTTGCAAAACATAGTTTTATTTCTTTCTTTTTGGTGTTAATGAGCTTCATGAATGGATACCTTTATGGGATTTGCTGATGTCGTTATATCACTGATTTCCATAATTTAAATTCAATTGCATTTTATGGGTGGATATTGTCAGGCCCCACAAATTTGTAGGGGTCAAACTCCTCTAATAATTCACACACCAATTCTTCCTTCACTGATAGTGGAGTTGTGTTTTCATCAATCTGGATTTTTGTTCACAAGGCCTGGTACCCAACAATGCTGGTAAAGACAGAGGTGAAGGAAGTGTAGGTAACCTCTGCCTTTTCAGCATTGGTGACTGTTCACCTCTCCTGTTTAAAAGTGGTCCAATATTTTCCTCCTGTTTCTGCTTGTATTTCAGCAGGTCAGTACCACTGCTGTCTCTCTTCATACTAATTTGTCAGGCTTGTGCTACCCCATGCCACAATATACCAAGTAGTACACCTGCACAGGAACTGAGTAATTTCAGAGGCAACCAAAATCTGAGAGGCATCACCTAAGAATGCACATAGCATTTAGTGCATGTTGGATGTTCAGCTTACAGTAAGAATGAGATGCTCTCACTCTACTCATTTCAGCTATTATGTGAATGACAATATGATAGGTATCTAAACCCACTCTCTTGATAACTAGGAATATGAGTCTCAAACAACAGGTAACTGATTTTCTCGTAAGAATCTTTGTAAGAATGGCCCTTCAGCTGGAGGGGATGTCAGATGTAGTACACAGATGGGGCAAAGGTAATGATGACAATGATGAGTGAGAAACACACTTCTGAAGTTTATCCACATTTTGTTCCTGTTCTAAAGTAAGGTGCTTGGAAATTTATGAAAAGATTATTCAATAATTATCTAAAATACTCAAAAATACGTCTGGGAAAGAATTGAAAAGATATACTTTAAAACAAAGTTTTAAGACTTGAACAGTTACACATTAGATCAAGGACTCAATCTCAAGTTCAAATCAAAATTTACATGCACAGCCCCAGAGCTCAACAGTTACTGAAAAATACCCCTTGTATTTTCTTTTTTTCTCAAGCTCTAGCTGAACCTGTGCTTATTGACCTTCAAGGGACACAGCAATATCTTTCTTACTCAGGCCTTGCCTGAGGGGTGATGCAATGACAGACTGAATTGTCATTCTGGGAATTTGGTTGGCATTGTGTCAGTTTTGCTTCACATCAATTTAGATAACTGTGGCTTATCAAGTGTCTTTACAATGGCACAGGTATATGATATATATGAAATGAAAACTATATATGTAAATATATCCTGGTAACTCTGGCAGAAAAATTATGTAAATGTCAGCTGAAAAGCTCTTTCACACCATTATGGATGAATGTGTGCATACTGGGATTTTCAACCGTCTACCCGAGAGTCATATAGTCACATAGACATATTATACAATGCATGTGAATTTGCTTTCCTTGTATGCAGAAATAATCCTATAATGAGTAGAGATTGCAGAAAATGGATTTAAGGCTTAGAACCTAAGATATCTGGTAACCCAGTTCCTGTTAATTTTATTAATTTTTTTGTGATAACCATACTTGCAGTATTAAATACTGTGACAAGATGCAATACTCATCAGGCAACTCTGGACTTAGAGGTTGGATTTATCATCAGAAAGTATTGTCAATTTCTAGAAAAAAGTTTGGGGAAAGTAAGTTATTGTGCAAAGATCAACAATACAAAAGCATCTTTCTTTCATAGCTTATTCTGGGTCTATGTTTCGGGTAAAGATATAAAATTTGGAAGTAGGGAAGCCTTTACAGGGAGTACGTCTGCTGTGAAATTCATATTTAAAAGAGCCCAAACTTGGCCAAATTACGGAATATAAACTTCTAAGAGTTTTACAGCTATGATATTCAGCATGCTTAATCCTTTTATAGCTCCAACTGATGCCCAAACCACATGTTTATTGCTGAACAGAAGGAATATGTATGACTCATTCCCTGACATCTCTGTTACAGCACTGGTGTGTTCATGTAGAGCTACACAGTCACCTTCTGCTTAGATTGAAGTACAGTGAAGCACTGAAAATTAGAAAAAAATCTGCCGGGATTTTTTTATTTGTGCAGAAAAGAATATGTAAAACTAGAGGAAGGAGAGTGAAGATATTGGAAGCTGACAGTTGAAATAGGTGCATACAGGAGAAAAGCTGTGCCTGGTTGGAAGGGGGGATGCTGTCACTTAACATCCTTGAGAGAAACATGGCAGGTGAAAAATGTCTGCCTGGAAACAATGGTGCTATATCCCTATTGCAATGGGAAAGAAATTGAAGGTCTCACCAGTTAATTGGTACTGACAGGGCGAAGAAAATCAGGGTAGAAACCTGAATGGAATAACATGTACAAACTGATATGATGAGGAGAAAAAGTAGGAGTTTATGGTTGGTAAGAAAATGTCTGGTAGAAGGAAGCAAAGAGCTGTGAGAAGAAGATCTAGTCTGACTCTAGTAGGATGTTGACCATGAGCATAAAGAATTGTTTGGTGGTTTGTTGCTGTTGTTTTGGTTTATTAAAAAACCAAACAAATCAGAATCAAAGCAGCATGGAGAGTCCTGTAAAATACCTGTGAAGCCCTTGACAGGAAGTAATCTGCAGACCTGCAAAGAGGATAGGAAGCTGCTGATACTACTTTTTCCACAAGCTCAAATGCTTGAGGTATGTGTGCTGACTGACAACTCCAACCCCAGAGATGTCAGCTGATTTTATAGGCAACATTTGCTTGTTTTCAACTTACTTTAAAGATGCAAGATATTAAAGATACTCCAGAGTTTTAAACCTTTTTTAGTTTATAATTAAAACTTAATTTTTCCACTTACAAAATATATAGTACATTACTGCTTCAACTTGATTACCTCATTTCCTTGCCATAAGATCTCTATATATTTTATCATGAACCATGGTCACTTGCTGAAAAAATACTCAATACTTGATTTTTATTATGGTATTCAGCGTGTGCTACAGGCCTTATAAGCAACCCCAAGCTATGAAGAGTTAAGAGATTTTTTCCCTCCCTTTGTAAATATTACAAACATATCTAAATGGATTATAAATGGTAATGCATTTAGTATCATAATGTGAAGAGTTTTCATTATTGTTTCCAGTTGACTGATGGAGAGCCTATTCACAGATATTAAGGTGAAGAGTGGCACATGCTTGTATTTGTACACTGTCATGTGTCTGTGGCATGGATTTTAAGAGCTCTCTGCATTATGTAGCCTATTATGTGTTCAAAGCACAATTCAATTCCAACTGGAAATGCTCAACTGTTGTCCTAGCAGACCTGGAGCAGGAAGGCAAGCATTCAAAAACTAAGGGAAAGAGCATGTACTAAGTGCTCCACTGTGAAAAGCTCGTTTCGAGTGACTTGCCTGATAGTGCCCAAATATTCACTAACCGGAAGGGAAGATTCTGATTTCACAGAATAGTATTTGCTTTGCCTAAACTTGAAACTGCCTTTTTTTCCTCCTGCAATCTCATTTTTTTTAATGGAACTTTTGCTTTCCATGATTTTTACTTCCAATGTTCTTCTTCCCCATTAAACATTCCTACTTTCCAGCAAGGGGCCTTTTTTCAGGATTCATCACATTTAGTAAAATGTTACTTTCACTGGATGAGTGAGACTTGAGTTAAACTTGAGACTATGAGTAAATAAAATGAACTATTGCTAAAATTTCTTAATGCCAGGGGCAGTGCAGGAGACTAACATTTTTAAGATTAATAAAAGTATGGAACTAATAGTCTTGGGAGAAATGCTGCAAGAAATTATAAACAAAACTAAGTGGAAAGCATTGTTAATAACTCCAGGGTTTGCATTCTGAAGTAAAAGGAAAAAACATTAGGTGAGTGAGATACCTAAAGTAAGAGTTGTCAATTATGTCAATGTCTTGTCAGTTCAACTCTCTTAAATGTTCAGGAAATGCCATAAGGGAGGTTTATTTTTACACCTCCAGAGAACAGCAAGAGTAAAAATCTGTGACTGTTTCCTGTTCCATGCTCACATAAATGCACATTAATATGTTGATGCATATATAAAAGTACTTACTTATTGAATGAAATCTTGACTATCTAATGAAAGAGTCATTGTTAGTTCATTATTACAAAAAAAAGAGAAGACTAAGTGGAAGAATACAGATACAATTGTTATACGCACACCTCTTAATTTTTGCTCATTTTTCCTGCTGTTATGCTCATCCTTCTTCTGTTCTTTTGAATTCCATCCTCAGTGGTTTCATTCAGGTATGTGATGGGCAAGGCTGTGGTGAGTCAGCACTATGTGGTGTCCTTTACTGGAGACAATTGATGTTCATGTCTTCTTCTTCCACTGCTCAGGATCTGTTAGGGGTCAATTTTGTTTGTTCACATGCTTTTATATTTTTTCACACTCCTCATTGTTTTTCAGCATCACAATATATCTGAATTTACTATATATGATACTTTATGTGATTAAGATACTATTTCTTCTCTTTATAAGCCCTAACACCAGTTTTTTCAGCTTCTAGATCTGCATTTCTTTACCTTCTTCAAGCAGTGGTGAGCTGTTTACAGCCATGTGGTCTCCAGTGCCAAGCCTGTTGCTGTTACAGGAAAATCAAGTAAATCAAAGCACAGGAAGGCCAGAAAGAGTTCAAACAAAGCCAGCCCAAGAAGATGTGACCGTCAGGCCTTCCTAACATACAAAGCCTGTGGTCTTTCAAAAAAAAGCCTGTTAGCTATGTGAATGTCATACTGCTGGGCTACCAAGTATCCTTAGATTGCTGAGATTGGCAGTACTGGATGGTACTGGTAAGGTAATTAACCCTGGCCGAAGGGATAGCTGGTCTGCTCAGAACCAATGCTGCCCTAAAGAGCTGAGATTAACCAGTAACACTTAATTTTAACAGGTAGAACATCTGTGATATAGAATTTTGCTATATGGATTTATAATATTTTCAAAAGGTAAAAAGAGTTACTCTACATTCTAGAGTAAATATTACCACTATGAATCAGGCCTGTCATCCGTGCATTTGCTTAAAGCCAGCACCAGGCACTTCAGAGAGCAGTGCAAGAAACCCCAAGGTGGGCAATTATGGAATAACTTGTCCACGTGGAAGGCTTCTTCCTAATTCTCAGCAGTTAAAGATTTGTTAGTTTACTGATGCATGAAGGCTTGTAAACTTTTAAAGTTGGTTTGTTTGTTTTGGTTTTTTTTACTACCTAATATAATTGTGAATGTTATAAGTTTTCATACAAACATGAAGTCCAACTTCAAGTCCTAAGCTGTTTGCATCAGTGATTTCTAGTGGTACTGAGTACCATAGCTTAACTATGCAGTGTGACAAAAACTAAAATATTTTATTGTTTGTTCTATTTGGTACTTGCTGCATTTCAGTTCCACTGAACGTACAATTGCTTTTCTTTAATTAGAAAAGTAATTCTTTATTCCTCAGTCACCCACAGACATTTTTTTTTTAAATATGTGGGAGAAATTTAGGCTCTGTATTTAAGCATCAGAATTTTGCCTAGTGGGAAATCTCTGATTTCTCAGTACTTTAGAACTACCTTCTAGTTCTGAAGGTGTGTGAAGATAAAACAACACTGATTTTTAAAAAATCTTGATGGAGATGTAGAGATTCCCATTTACTCAGTTGTTTTCACTGACTTTCAATATTCTCTATCTGGTGTATCAGTCCCTACTGGCCATTTCAGTAGAAGTAATGCTTTTCTCTAGGGTCAGTTCTCCAAACATGCTGGGAGTTTGGGAGCTTCTCATCTCTATCTACTGGAGTGTTCATGTGAATACCAGTGCACTGTAGATTTTCTTCTCCTTTCCTATCATATGAAAGCATAATGAAATAGCAACAGCCAGCCTCTCTGTCCATGCAGGCATGTTGTTAAAATTCAAATAAAGAAACTGGAAAAATATTGAGCATGGCAATTCTTCATTGACCTGTAATTTAGATTCTAGGCTGCCTTTTCTGCTCTCTATAGTATGAAATAATGTTCCTACTGTGTTTCAGATCATCACTTTGCTTAAGGGTTTATTTTAAAAGTTATCTTAAAGTTGTCTTTTTTTTTTTGAAGGTTTTCATGTGGTTTCTTTTAATAATAAGCAAACTTTTTTTTGCCCATTTTTGAGCAGCTGGTTGAGAACATTTTCCTTTTCCTTAAACAATGCATTCTTTGTTAATTTACATAATTTGCACAGTTATTAAGGTTACTGGTGGTTATATTCTCTTTAATGTCATTAGAAAGCATTGTTAGCCAGTATTGTTTAAAGTGCATCCACACACAGAATTTGCCCTGTGAAGCATTATTTCAAATCTGTATACTTTAAATTTAACTTGAATTCTCTGCTCTGTCTGGATCCTACTGCTTACAGTTGTCTTGAAAATTATGGTAAATAATTGCATTTGACCTGAAGAGGAGAAGACTCTGAGGAGACTTTATTGTGGCTTTTCAAAATATAAAGGGGTCTTATAAGGAAGACAGACGCATTTTACACAAGGCTTGTAGTGACAGGACAAAAGGCAACAGTTTTAAACAGATAGAGGTAGATTTAGATTGGACACAAGGAAGAATTTTTTTTATCATGAGGGTTGTGAGACACCAGAACAGGCTGTCCAGAGAAGCTGTGGTTGTCCCATCCCTGGAATTGTTCAAGGATGGGTTTGATGGGGCTTTGAGAAACCTGATCTAGTGAAAGATAACCCTGTCTTCGACAGCAGGATTGGAGCTAGGTGATATTTAAAGGAACCTTCCAACCTAACCAGTTCTGTGATTCTGCATTTTCATTTATCACTCATATTTTCACATTTTGTTGCGTTAAAAAGAAGCTGTTAGTTATTTTGGATAAACAAAAGTAGCTAAACTAAGGTAGATAAATCAGTGAAACTGAACTCAGTCTAAAACTGGCACATGGGGTGCATTGAGAAGTTCACTTTTCTTAAGTTTCTCAATTTCAATTTGAAAATTCATGAAGAAGTAGGCCTTTTGTCTGCAGAAACCTGTGCACCAGGCCATATGCAGTTTGGTGCTGACCAATATTTTTTTCCCCAGAACACTGCCTTCGTGTTAGTCACAATGAAAGTGAAAGGCTGAGAAGAAAGAGTAACAGGGAAAAGGCAACAGGAGAAACAAAAAGAGATTTTTCAAGCATCTGTTCAATTTTTCCTGAATGGGGTCTTACCACTAAGTTTAGAATGTTTACCACATTGGAAAAGATCTTTGCTATCAGAGTAGCCTGAAAAGGCTCCATTCTTGGAGAATTCCCTTATCTTGGAGAATTTTAAATATACTGACCCTGCTTTCAGCAGAAGTTTGTACCAGATGACCTCCAGAGACTTCCTCCAAAATGAATTGGAGGTGAGGAGAGAGTATTCAGTAATTATTGGTCACTAGCATACCTTCAGCAATAAAATGTATAAAGTGAAATGGAAGTTAAATCTATTTTCAGCAAATCTCATGTTAGTTTCTAGACCAGGACAGTGTATTTCCCACAAATCACTAGAAACTAGTAACCTGAAAACTATTTGTGACATAACAAAATTACACAGTGTCATGTAAAGATGGAAAGAAAAGTGAAGTGCTGCTGCTGCAGATGTCATGGCTAACAAGAGAAAATGGATCATGAAAACTTCTCCCTCCTTTAGAGAATGTATCCTTTCCCCCACTGAACGAATTTTGAAATCTAAAAATTGTTGCAAGCTGTTTCATTTTCTAAACACAGGAGGTGAGATAAATAAATTCAAAGAGTTCAGCAAACCTTAAAAGAAAGCAGACCAGAAAAGAGAGTTTTAGATGAAAAGATGCTTACATTTAAAAACATGAGCAACCCTGCTTAAATTTTGTCTTAAAAAAAGACTTTTGAAACTTATCCCCTATGCATAGGACTCCATAATTAAAACCCTGAATTTTGTATTTCAAGTTTGGAAGACTCTGATAATAAGGAAACAGTAAAGGTGTCATTGAAAATTATTTTGTCTTTGCTGAAACCAGTATCACTACAGATCCAAATTATTTTCATTAGTTCTTGGTATCATCAAATTGAGGAGGGCTGAAAAAGCTGAGGAATAATTACTGTTTCACTGGTAACTTTGAGTAGACTGTATGAGTGAAAGTACTTGAGATTATTATTTGCATGAGATTTCAAGCCTTATTTTGTAGGGCTGGGTTATATTAATTTGTTAGGAATTAACTCTCATATTGCTCTTGGCTTGCAGTTTTATTATAGGTAAGATTGTGAAAATTATCCATTCTGCTCAGTGCTTTACTGTAAATATACTGGTGGTGAGCTAAGGGACACTAATGGATCAGAGAGTTTTGAGTGCTTCACTGAAGCAAAATACATCTGGTCCTAACCCAGATTTTCACCTGTGTCTATCAGCCAGCCCATGTCTATCCCAATGGGACAGATTTCCTGTCAGATCCATCACAGTGTTGGATCATCACCACATAAATCACCTAGGTAAATTAGACCAAGCCAGAAATTCATTGAATTCATCAAATTCATTGTACCCATTAAAAGACAGATATCATCTCATAAAATACATAACATGTCAAAGCTAACATAATCTTCACTGAGGAAAGAGAACAACCCATCTATTTACTAAATGAAATAAATCAAAAGAGGGAAAAGAGAATTAAACTGGCATCTCTGCTATCTTTAGCAGAGGAAAGAAGACTTGAACGTTATACAGTAAGTACAGAAGAGCTCCCCTGCACTGCCCTGCTGATCCCTTGCTCCCAATACAAACCTCTTCTGACAGCTGACAGCATTGGCAATCTTTGCATCCTCCAGTCATGGCTCTTGAGCTGTGAGCTCAGCTCCAGCTGTGAGCATTTCACAGGCACAGTCTAACTGCCTAACCAGCCTGCTACAGGGCTGCTTTCCCTTTCTTTCTACCATTAGTATTTCTGCTTTTCTATGACTGATTGGTGTCTGGTCCTAGGAAATAATCTATGCATATCTAAGTGTCATGACCACCCCTTGAAAAAGCTTTCCAGGGTTTGTTCTTATTTGGCATATAAAATCAACTGAGCTTAACAAAGTCCAGGTTTTAACTGGTGCTTTGACTATCAAAATTATCTTAGTAAATACTAATGAGCAGCTTCTAATCTTCAGCTAAGCGGAGAATTTCTGATCTATAACTGTCGGTTTGGTATATAGATTCATGTAGATTTGCTTCTACTGTATATTTCAAAGCATATAGTAAGAATTGGCAGAACTACTTGATACTTTACATTTAATAACATGTTCATTTTTCTCCCAGTCATGGCTGCTCATTAGCTGCTTCTGATTTCACTGGAACATTATAGTTTTCAAATATGTGTGTCCAGCAATCTGCACAGTCTCTGCTTCTGACAAATATCTTCAGGGTACTTTTTTCAGCTGCCAATGGCATACAAGAGATCACCTAAGTCACCTGGAGTGATGTTTCTTTCCTTTCTAAGGCAAAAAGCCTTATTGAAAAGCTGAACCTTCTTAAGCAGGAAAAGGAAGAGGATTAAAATAAGTGACAGATATAATGAATTCCCATGTTTCTAAATGGGTAGATCCTTTACTCTTCTGCAAACAGACGTTCACCGAAGAATCATACGAATAATAATTTTTTGCCCTGACATTTTGGCCCATAAGGAAACATAGCTGTGCTCTGAAATGTTGCAGGTAGAACCAGACATAGCCTGGTTTTGTTCTTCTTCTGTGGCTCCAAGAAGACATGTTCTGGAGTCCAGTACACACAAATTGCAGAGCTGGTACTGTGGCAATAAGTAATCATGGGATGGTTGTCAGGGTATAGGAAACAAATACTGCAGAGGTTATAGATGAAGTGTTGGAAACTCCTGGGTTTGTGCATGGAAAACACTGGGGAAAAAGTGACATGCATGAAGGTATCCATAAAGGACACGGAGAAAAAATATGTAGAAGGATTTTGGGAAGGATAAGCTTAATTTTTAAAAGTTACTGTGGTTACTGAAACACTCATGTGGAGTTCTGCATTAAGGGATAAAAGGATACTGGATCTTTGCCAGCCTGTTCTGCATGGGTGCTACTTGAGAGGAGGCTGAAGTAGGTACCATGCCTGATCACACACTAGTAGAAGACAACACATATTGATTAATAAAATGTCCTGTTGATGTGTCCTGGTTGGGAAGACAGTGGTGAATAATTCTTTCATGTTTAATGATATTTTTGGTTTATGAACCTAAAGACTCTGATCTGGTTTCTGGGAGCCAGTGCTGCTTATGCCATACAAGCCTGCAGGATTTAGTGTAGGAAGACACAGCTGGTAAAGAAAGTTAGGAAGCACAAAATGCTATCCTTCTGCTGTCCTAGTAAGGCGAACATAAGTGGATGTCAAATGGCTCAGATGATTACTTATCCTGGGGAGCCATTATAGGCAGTAGCCAGGATTAGGCTTTCAGCTGAGACACTGCCCCTGAGAATCGGAAAATGAGGGATTATTTAGGTGAAAAGATAATGGCTGAAAAAGCATTATGAAACCTCAGAGTGGGAGGAAAAAGGCCAAGGCTGGAGAGACAGAAATGAATAGATTAAAGGAGAATTGTTAGATAAAAATGACATCGTAAAAAATATATACCTGTGTTACTAAAAACATACGGGACTATTAAAACGAAAGGCCTTTCAGAAATCTAATTTATCCTTCCACTCTCTGTTATTTTCAGATAACAGTGTTCTCCTCTACTTCATTTTGAGAACAGGAGACTGCATAAATAGGTTTTTAATAACTGTTTAAATTTAAACTTTCTAAATTTAAAAGAAAAAAAAATCCTGTATGATGCTTTAAAGCATTTCATGATTGAGCTTGAAGGGAGGATTGGAACCTATAGTGAGCCTGCCTCCAAATATAGGTCTTGTTATAAACTAGGTATACAAGCAGATTTGAACAGCCAACATTTCCAGGTCTCTTTGCACCATGAATGGAAAAGAGAAAGTCAGCCTTTTAGGGAATATTTAAAGACGAAGGAAAAGAAAGGAAAGGAAAGGAAAGGAAAGGAAAGGAAAGGAAAGGAAAGGAAAGGAAAGGAAAGGAAAGGAAAGGAAAGGAAAGGAAAGGAAAGGAAAGGAAAGGAAAGGAAAGGAAAGGAAAGGAAAGGAAAGGAAAGGAAAGGAAAGGAAAGGAAAGGAAAGGAAAGGAAAGGAAAGGAAAGGAAAGGAAAGGAAAGGAAAGGACCTGAGTAAAACAAGCTTCCTTACAGAATATGTGAAAAATAAAATTATTTACTTTATATAGCATAGAGAAAAAAATAAAGCTGATGTATCTTAAGCAGTGAATAAAATATTCACCTTATCAAAATGTGTACTAGTAATGTTTTCCCTGCATTTGTGACTATCCAAAAGACAAATACCCTAATGCATGAATTTTTTTATGTCCATTGATTACATTGCACTTCCAAAGTCATGTTAGTATAATTTGTGTTATAATTTCTAGGTTCTGAGGTGTCCAGGGCAGAACTAACTCCAGTTCTCTGGGAATTACAGTTCTGCATCCCCTCTGCCCAGTATTTCTGAAGGGATTTCTATTATGTAGTAGCAGAGTAGGAAAGACCTTGCATTGTTACAATATCACTTTGTGCTGCACTCAGGAAAGGGCATCTACTGCACCTTCATTCTCATCTGCTTTCCACTAGTGGCTAAGGAGATCTGAATTACCTCAGACTGATTAGGGCTCATTTTGGGTGAATACTTTACAAGGTCATCCAGATCCTTCAGGACTGGGTACAGAATGAAGAAAAATTAGATGATCATGATGAACACTCTAGAGGCTGCCCTTTCCTTTTATTTTCCATGGAGAGTGCTGCTGCATGTCAAAAAATTCATACAGATGGTCGTGAATTTTCGTTCTTCCAGAATCAGTTTTTATGAATATTCCATATGGCCACATTGCACAATTACTGTTTACTTGTGTTTATGCTCACTTCTGAAAATCAGCACCTAATTACAGTGACATCCAGGAGTGAATTACAAGAGAGGCCAACATTTAGGAAATAAAAAGCATTCATTGTGCTGTGTAACACTTATTGGGTATCAGCATGAAGATTCATGGAAAAAAGTCTCTTTAGCCTTGGATATGGTTTGTGGAGGACAATGCAACAGATTCCACAACAAAATAGAATTTTGTGAGCCATGAGGAATCTTTATAAGCCATAAAGGAGACAGCAAAGAGGCAATTTCATTGAAGTATGTAGACTTAATGTTATCTGTAATGTCAGTGTGAATTATTAGAGCAATTCTGGCCCTGATGGCGGTGTGGAAGTTAGAGGGGGAGCATGAAAATAGGAATGTTATAAGAATTAAAAAATAAGGAGTTGGAAGGCTTATCACTTGGAGTATAAGAGTTATGCTACTCAGTGGAAATATTCCTCCAGTTCAAAAGCATCTGTTGGAGTCCTTCAAGAAAGATACTTAGAAATTAAAAGCAAGAAAGGTATAGTGCTTTGGGGTCAGATGAGCTGCTTTCAGAACAGATTCCTTCCAAAGATACTGGGGGTTCAGTAGCCTAAGAAAAATCCTGTCAAGATTTCCTCCTTTGGGAGTCCTGGAAATGAGGACTGTATTTGGGTTCTTTAGTGATAGGTCAGTATATTAAGGTCAATACCTCTGATATTGAGGTCAAAAGTAGTTTTTAATTTATCTTTATAATTATATTTAGAAACTAAAGAAAATATGCAAATTAAAGTGACCTACTCAGGGTCCCAGAGAAATCAATGGCAATACTAGGAATAGATATTAGAGAATTGGCAGTTATCTGCTTTAGCTTTGGCTATGAGGTAGTGTACAAAATTATAATGAGAAATGCTTTGACTGAGGAATTAAGTAATAGTCTTCCAGCATTTATTCTTGGGTTTACCTCCTCAAAAAAAGACATGAAATAGGATGGTAAAGGATAGTACTCTGGCAATCCGTGTAACTAGCAGTGTCAAGATATGCATATTACAGATTTTTCCTTTTCCAGACTTGGAAGGATTTCCACAATGACAGCAAGCAGCTAGGACTTTTCTCATTGCCTGCAGATGAAAAAGCTTTGAGAAATTCTTTTAGACTCATTATATGAGCCTTGGTTCTAGACTGCAGGCAATCCCCAGTTTACTTGGAGCTGCACAGTCAATTCGTCCCATCTTTACTGTGCATGAGCAACACACTAGGAAACATTCATTACATGATACATAAAATGCACCAAACAGCATGACATTATTTTACTTCCTGACAAACTGGAGGTTCCAGCCTTGTGATCAAGCTTCTTTCAGGAAAGGAAATATTTGATGATGTCTAGATTTTACGCTGTTAACATTCAAACTATGTTTTGTTTAATCAAGAAAAAGGGAAGGCCAAAAAAGTAATTCCTCGAGCTTTAAATAAAGAATTAGAATGAGCAGGGAATTTTCTGGTTGATTGAGTTGATGAGAGGACAACCATATTTTGCAGTCTAGTTTGAAAGCAATAATTGGTAGAAACATTTTTCTTGGGATTGGGGAGCTTAGAGCAATAAAGGATTGTGTTCTCTTTTGAAGTTTGGGTGGCAGGGCAGAAAAAAACACTGTGAAAGCTTTCTGTGACTTATGTGGGTTATTGATTTTGTTCTTTTTTCCCTTCCTGAAAGGGAAGTGTCACTAAGACACTTCTGCTGCATCTCTCATCTGGCTTCGTCCTTGCGTGCCCAAAGTCTGACACAGCACAATGGCAGACACTGTAGAATGTAAGACTTTCTATGGAAGATTTTCTGTAATGCCTGTGTGAGCTGACATTGCAGGAGCAACTTCCTGATACAAATATGCATTTCTAGAATGAAAATAATTGTGCATTTGAAAATGTTACAGTAAACTTTGATCTCATAACAAGATGAGTTTAGCTTGCAGAAAATCCTAATTGCTTAATTTTTACTGTATTAGGAAGAAAGGCACTGTAGTATTAGGGGTTTATAGTCTGTACTAAATGAGTAAGTAACTATGGTGCTGTCCAGCAGAAAAGACTATTATGCTTATATTTTGGGCATTTAAGTAATAAGAAGTTATTGGGAATATGGAGCTAGAGGCCAAGAACAAAACTAAGTGTGGTAGGAAAATGGTGTACAGAGAAGCATGGGTTCCAAGCTGTATAAAGGAAAGATTAGAGGTGTCACATGTGTAACCTTGCAGACAGATGGGGCTTAGTCTTGCTGCTAAATAATTTATTTTAGGACTTCTCTATTTTGCAACAGAACAATGGAGCTGAAATTAAGAAAAGAGAAGCAGAGGATTATACAGTGAACACATTATTGATTACTGGAAATTTTCCACATAATTTCTAATGTGAAAGAGATTCCATAGCTAAAACACATATTTTCTTAAAAGTGTTAACTTGAAAGAGTTGCCGGTTTGGGGTTTTTTGTTGCTTCCTTCTCATACCCCAAGGGAAATAAATTAAAGCTCCTATATATTTTTTCTGGGAAAACTTCGTGGTTTAATTTTTCAATTTGATTCTTAGCTTTGGAAGAAAAAAAATGTTTGAAAACCAGCATATTTTTTTAATATAAAAATGCCTGCTAGTTAAAAATAAATTTCCCTGAAGGAAAAAAAACCAAAACAACTCCAAACCATTTTTCAAAGGTCTTTCACAATTTCTCAGGCTACACTTTTGGAGAACATAAAAACTAATACAAACATAGAAAATAATAATCCAAGTTCTCTAAAGTGAATGTAGATTGACTGGTCTGAATTCTTGGGAAATTGTTTTTACTGTTTTCCACAACAGCCTTCTGAGCATGAAGTTTCATTTCACTATCAGCTTGCATACCAAAATGAATAGAACTTGTTAATTATTTGAAAGTTTAACACTGCTAAGGAAAATATTGACTTTCAGTTACACTTCAGCTTTTTTAATGCCATTTGATAGCTGACTGACAGAACGTGCTCTCAAGTGTATATACTGCTTGGTAGGTCATATATGCCTGTGGAATGTAATTTCTAGAGTCAGAGAACATAACAGCTTGACACTGATAGGAATTATTTAATTTTTAACCTCCAAGTGTAGACATAAAACTTCATAGTTAGGATTTTTTTTTTTTTTGTGGCTGTTTCACATACTTAATACTATAATTTTTTACAGGGTTGCAGGAAATTCAGCAGTTAGGTGTTTCTGCCATATTGCAGTGTTTGATTTAAATTTTTTTAAGCTGTCCATATTGCACACTGCACTGTAGTACAGAGATACCCAATTCTGTCTTTAATGAGCTAGCCTAGATATTGGAACCAAACTGTGCAGTGCATCAGAACTCAGTAAATTAACCAATGCATAACTCTGTCTCATGTGGTTAGACTGCAGTCTAACTGCAAATGCAGTAAAAAGTATTACAATTGAAAGCAATAGATCACAGAAGGCAAATACTCTGTGGAATGAACAATGCAGCTCTAAAGTCTGTGAGTGTTGATAGATGTGAAGGAAAGTGGTATTAATGGCAACACTACTTGCCAGGATGGTCCTGGCAGTGTTGCTGTTAATGGTTTAGAATTTGGAAGTAAAGAATAATTACTTGCAATTACAGTTACAAAAGAGATACTGTTTGTGTGTGTCCTAAAAAAGATTACACAAGGATGCTGAGAAACAAGGAAGCTTTGAAGGACATTTCACAGTCAAGGTGTGCTGGTTGCCCTAGTACCAAACTGGGAGAGCTGGACTGATGGATGTAGTTGCATGATGATGGCAATTTCATGGAGGGTGTTAGCAATGACAGGCATTGGAACATTGCTGGCTGTGGCACTGGCATGTTCAAGATACTGTGCCATGATTATTTTTCCATACGCTTTTGCTGCACTGTCCTCCACCTGCCCCCTGCATCACTAGAAGAGATTATGCATTCCTCTTTAATCACCTCTGATGTGCAGTTGGCTTCTTATCTCTGAGAATAAGTTTCTTAGAGGATGCACCATCTCCTGGCTGCAGGAGATTTCAAAGTATATTCGCCAAATATCTTTCAGATAAGAGAGAAATTTGACAGCTTAAACTGTAGCCACTTGAGGCTTTTAATCTCTCTAGTAAGGAAATATTTAAAACATTTTGATCATCACCGTTACCCTCCTTTTATCAGCTTCTGAGTTTCTTATCTCCATACTTCTGCTACAGGAATAAGCCACTGAAACAAAGGATTTTCTTGCACAGTGTGAGAAATATATTTCTTTTAAGGATATCTGACATATTTGACTAAGGCAAACATCTTATTGCTTTCCTAATGTAAACATGTCACTGTATTCTAGAATATCAAAATATCCACTCCTGAAATCATGGACAGCCTTGCTGAAGAGTCCTACAGAAATCTAATTCAATGACTTTTGTTCAAAAGTTTTCAATGTGTTGTCACAACCCACTGGGTATGGGGCACAGTGTTTGCTATAAATCCTCGTGAGGCTGAACAAAGACATCAGTTCACATATCAGGGAACTCTAATGCTTCTATTGCATAATCATCTTAACTCCAGCAACTAGCCCATACTTAGTCTCTAAAGTGTTGGCTAACAAGCCCTTAACATTTACTACACACTTCAACAAGCTCACAACTCTGACAGCAGCCTTCAGCATGGAGTAAGGAGTAGAATGTGATAACCACACTTTGCCAAGAGAAGGCAAGGGAGGGGGAGAAGAAAGGAGATCCACAGTCCTTAGATCCCGCATTGGTCCTGTCCCAGAGATGGCCAGGAGGGTGGGGAAGTTGAGGGAGGCACACTGAGAATGAGTGTCAAGGCAGAAAAGGAGGTTGGCTCAGCTGCTCACAACTTCCCTGTCGCAAAAGTCTGAATGTTTGAGACAAAAAATACTTATGCCTGGTCCTCCACATGTATGATTTTAACTCAGATGGGTTGACTGAAATAAAAACAAGTCCCACACTAAAATATCAATTGTTTGGCAATATTGAACTGAAAATATTTGAAAGTTAACTTCCTGCCAGTGTGTTTTAAGTGGGCTTGATTAATGTTAAAGAAAAAAAAATCAACGCAATAACTGGAATTCAAAATACCCTATGAAGTCTATATAAGATTAGAAAGGGAAAAATAGAAAAAAATCTGTGGCCTATCATAAGCTGTGTTGGAGACTTGAAGCATTGTTGTTTGTCATAAATTCACAGTTTATGATATCCTGCAATTCCAGTACAAATGTCAGTCTTCATTTTCCAAAAGTATGTTTCTAATATTGTAAAAATATGTTTGAAAATCTGAATCTAAAGAAACCAAAGAAAAGTGCCCATCAAAAAGCCCAAAATAAATATATATTTGCTTTTATTATGTTCCATAGTACTTTAAAATTTCAAAACCTCTGAGGCCTAAGTTATGACATTCAATGATAATGATAATAAAAATTGTACTGGTGACAGAGTTGTTACCTTTTAAGAAACAATGAGCACATACAAGTTTTTTTTAGGAATACTATCATTCTATGGCATTTGAAACTAAAGATTCTACTTTTTGCTGTACAGGAGTCTATATAAATATGTAGATTCTAAAGCCAGAAGGGCATGTGCAGTTTTTCCTAGGTAGATTTTTCAGGATATACAAGCTGTAGAACTTTTCCAAAACTGGGAATTAAACCAGGTTTTAGAAAAGTATTGAATCTGACTTTAAAATTCTATGCAGTTGTAAATCCCTGTCCCCAGATAAATTACTTCAGCTTTTAATTACTCTAATTGCTAAAAAAATTGTATTTCATTTCATGAATTTATCTTACTCCAGTTTCCTGATACTGGATGTGGTACCTTTGACAGTAAGCTTAGAAAGCACTACTCTGCCCGACTATTTATCAGTACTTGATGCATAAGTGACAGATTTTAAGCCAAGGCATAAAAACATGCAAAGGCTGTAAGCTGCAGTTAGAAGCCAAAAAAGTAAGCAGATGGATAACCAGGCAAATGTAGTTGTTGCACACATGGGGAAGGGTAGGGAAATAGCACCCTCTCTAGACAACCTGTTCTCACCAACACCTCGTAGCCAAACGAATATTAAATTTTGTAGATGCTATTAATGGACTCAGCTTAATGACCATGGAGACAGCTGTCTTGTCATAGCTACAAAGCAGGTTTTACTTAAAGGATGTCATACAGGAAAATAAAACATTCCTTAGGCTGAGCAGAATACAGACTTCCCATAGAACCCTTCTTTTGGCTACTTTTCAGGTGCTGCCCTCAGTCTTTTATTGCTTTGGCGCCTGCCTGAACAGTAGGGATGGAGCAGATGTAAGTTAACAGCCAGAAGCAATTTTCATTGATTTGTCCTGCTCTTTGCAGTATTCCACTGGAAGCATCCCCAGGGCACATTACTAATTTTTTGCCCTTTACTTTGGGACCATTAGATTAATGGTGTTATATAATTGCCATTTTTTCATTATTAATATGATAATGGTGTGATGAATTTTACCATCAAACAGTCCTTAGCTCTTGCTATGGGGGTAAAAAAAAATCCTCCCATTTAAAAATGAAATTATCTTTTCTTTCCCCAGACCTATCAAACAGGTTTGCTTCTGTGCCTTTGCAGCCTAATTATGACCCTCTGAGTTAAAATCATTCAGGGAAAATAGGAAATACAGCAACCCAATAACATGGCAAGCCTTTTTGTGACTGCTCCCTGAACAATGCAAGTCATACAGCCCAACCAGCAGACAATGCCCACTTAGGTCAGATAAGAAAGAGCCAGTTTTTATATTGGATACTCTACTTGTATTACCACACAGGCTCTTCGGGCATTGCCTTGCTCTATCCCCACACTTAAACTGCTGTCAGGTTAGTATTAAGAGTTTGGTGTTGCTATCCCACACTCACCAGTGCTTTCCCAAATCAAGTATGGATATAGTACCAGAGCTAAAACAGCCAGGGAACATTCCGTATGAGCAGCTGGATAATGCAACCTGCTTTTGGAGCACAGGGGAACCTAGCTGTGTGCAGCTGACTGAGCCAAGGCACTCTTTTCCAGTTCAGGGCTAGAGTAAGGGCCTACAAAATTCTTTAAGAATTCTTCAACTTGGCCAGCTTTGTAGGTTGGTGGCAGTAAGGGGGGACTGACTGTCAGTGTTATGCTCTTCGTCTGTCCATGCTCATTTGGAGGAAGAGGACAGAGCTATGCAGGGTACAAGGGACTGGAATGACACGTTAGTAACTGTGGAGAGGACACCTCTAAAGAGGCAGTTTCCAAACTTGGGCAAAATAAGGCTTGCTGACCTCCTCCTAAAGTGTGATATGGTGCAATGTGTTGAGAAAGCAGCAATACCTTTGGCTTCTCCTGACACTGCCATTACACTGGGAAGGTTCTTCAGTCAATGTGACGTTGGAATCAGGTAGTTCAATAGGTAGCTCCAATGCACACAGCAAGAGATTCCCTGTATGTGTTGTTGAATCTATTGTTGTTGCTTTCTATTTATATGCTTTCTTTTTTTGGTGATGAAGTTCTAGTGATTTGTGCAAATATTTGGACTGCAGAAAACTCAAGAGAGCTCACTTCAAGTGCACAAAAATTTAATCTATCCTTGGGACATGCAGAGGTGAACTATCTTGTCTTCCTCATACTTGTCATGGGGTTAAGGGCAGATGGTGAAGTGAAGGTATTTGTCCAAAATACAGGCAGCTGATTCAATCCACACAGCAAATAACTGAGCCTTGGGTCAATTCTAAATAAAATCTCACACCAAGGGCTTATGACAGAATTACCAAGTGGTAAGCCTTAGGGTCAGCCAAGAGAGGGGCTCCAGCAGGTGTATAGTGTGGTTGGTGTCTGACCACACTCCAGAGGACTCCTGCCCAACAAATCTGTTTTGCAGCTTCCCACACCTGCAACATAGTTGTGAATGGTAGCGGACACTTGGTCTTAATTAGAGCAGGAAGTGATGCATAGAAGAAGTTGTTCTCTTATTTATTATTGTCTTTTCCTTGCTCAGACTTATTGGTCTTATGCTTAAGCAGGATGATTTCTTGTCCCCTTATTTAAAGTTGCAGTATTACAGGAAATAGATACGTTGCCCGTTCTGCAGAGGTGGCAGGATAATTTGTCAATTAAAAATAATCAGTTCTAGAATGACTTTAATGTCTGTGCTATTTCAGAAACCTATTTAATTAGATATGAGTTCATCCACGTATCAGCTGAAGCAACAGATATTAACTGTTCCATGTGTACATCTTGAAATGAGATGAAACACAATTTGTCTTGGACTGCAAGCAAAGGAATCCAGAATGTTACAGTCAAAACATTTCTGTGAAAAGGTTTTATTTTTTATTGTTCTTAATCTTGTATTTGAAAATAAATTTGGTGCTACACTGCCAGGCTTGGATACAGAAGCTCTCAGTTTATCTCCTGAATGGGCATTACTTGGCTTGACAGCTTGACAGTTTCAGCCCTTGCCAGTAAGCCTCAGCTTTGATGAGAGGAGATCACATCTGGTCCTGAGAAGGATGAAGGACATGTTAAAGGCTGCTCAGTCCCTGGCCTCTGGGTTATTTTATCCAGGTTTGTGAGGTCATGTCCTAGGGAAAGATCACTTAAGATGGCCAAAGGACAGAAACTCTTTATGTACTGGCATCAATTCTAAATGGGGTTTTTCCCTGCAAGTGATTAAACACCTTTACTGTGGCCAGCCTACTTTCTGAATGGAGAAAATCAAGAGCTTTGCTGTCTCACTCCCCAAAGACAAGACTGAATGGGTATTTCTTTAAGTAGAAATACTAAATCTGTCACTTTTCCCACATTTTTTTTTTCCTGATTTAGGGACAGGACTGAGAAAAAAAATACCTTTTCCATGCATTTTAGAAACCAAAATACATTAAATCCTCATATTTCCTAAATGTTTATATTTAATTTTTGCACATTTTATATGGATTATCATTCATTATTAAATAAGTTTAAATTGTGCAGCAACTAAAATTAAGTCAAATTTATAGACAGGAATATAGGAATTGAAAGACTTTATTAGCACACAGGCTTTTTCTGGGGTAGTTACTTTATTCCTGATCGTTCTGTCTGTCACTAAAAAGAGGTTTGCCATCTCTGTCTTAGAGCTGGCTTGTCATGCTTATAGTTCCCTGAACATCCCCCTGTAAATTATTTTACCATATTTATCTACATGTTGCAAGAAATTCTAGACTGTAAAATAATACATAGAAGGATTTTCCAAAGCAGCCTTCTGATTGAATAGCACAGTGAAAGTAGGACATTTTAAAGATTCAAAAATAATTCCAAGAAGACATTCGAAAGCCTTAAGCTAAATTAAGTTTACATGTACTGCCACAGTTGCACTTTCAGCAAAGGGCATTACCATGAAATTAAGACAAACAGGAAAGTTTTGGAAGCTTCCTCATTAGCCATAAATGTGGGATATCAGCAGAACACTAGGAATGTAATAAGTCTTGTAGGACATTTTTTAATTTGAGTGCTGAACAGTTCTTAATCTCTGTTTACTGGTTCCCTGGTGTCAAGGGGAAAAAAGTCAGCCTGCCAAGTTATGTTTCCTGATCTCTCTAACTCACTGTAAAGCCTCCACCAGGTTTTTAATTTTTTTTTCTTTGCCACCCGTGTAATGGAGATTGTCATTATCTACTTCTTATTTGATTTTCTGAGATTATGACATTTGTAGTTATGAATCTTCATAAACCATACCAAATTCATTGAGATGAGGTACTCTAAAAAGGGCAGTGTATATTAAAAATCTGATATATTTACCCTTGTATAAGCTGCCTAAAACTGCCTCAAAGTCTGCATAATGTTCTCACTCAGTTTAGCCTTTTAGTTTGGAAATGCATAATGTCTGGAGGGGAGTAACTCCTGATTTCTTTAGCATTACATCTACTAAAAACCTTTGGGAGAGAAGGGAGACTAAAGCCACAGTCTTCCACATTCCTGCCAGGATATCTAGGAACATGACTGTAGTTCTGTGGGTTACTGTTCAGGCAGAAAAGGCTTTAAAATACGTAACTTTTAAAATCAAAATTTTTTAACAGTCTCACACACTCACTCCCCTTTCAGTTTCTTTGCCTACCCCTCTCTGTTTCCTTCTTTAATGTGTGTTGACTTTCTGTTCTTTTTTTTCCCCTCCAGTAGCATGAGAATTTTTTTTCATTTGGGACTTGAAACACTGCTTCAGGGTGACCTTATGACCTTTCCTGGCAAAGGATCTGCAAGGCTTCTGAGAGTTCTCAGGAGACATTCATGTCACCAATGAAATTCTTTTGAGATTATGTAAGAGTGTGAAAACTGCAATAAGGATGTCAGAGTCCTGCAGTACAACAGAAACAAAAGAAAAGGGAGTCTAATAGATAGAAATGCAATTACACAGCACTGCAGCAGAACCTAAGAAATGCTGATGGGGAGAAGCATGTTTAATTGTGGAAGAGAATATGGAATAGCAGGTGCTTTTCTGTAAACTATAACCACAATAAAATGTGTTCCAGTCTCCTGTTTTCCAACTCACCTCTCATTTAATAAATCAGTGGTAGACTTGGCTTAAAACATTCTGCAGATATGAGATCCTGGCTACGGTGAAAGCTTGGTAGACTATTAAAATATGATAATTTTCCTAGTTCTGGCAGTGATCTAGAATGGCAGTAGTAGAAGGAAGTTTCTTCTTTTCTTACCTCTAATCCAAGTGACATTTTTCTTTAGGCAAAAGAAGCATGTTTCTTCTTTTACAAGCTGGAGAAACTACAGTGATGTTTTTTTCCCCTCATTCTGACCTGTTTGGTCATGATTGGACAGGGACTAAGAATTCAGATACCGTGGCCTGTTTTGTGTCCTGTGTTGCACCTGTATTGATAAAGAATTATGCCTTTTTGTCTTCTCTTGCAATAAGAGATTGTGTACAAAAATCGATGTGTCTAAGTACATATGAATATCAGAATGTGGCTTAGCAGTTAATCCAAACCCATTATTTTATGATAGGTACGTTCGCAGAAGGATATCCTAGCAACCTCCTTTACAGTACAAAATTTTTCTTTTGTTCACCTTACACCCATAATGTTTGCATTTTTTGAAGGGGTGCACTCAGTTTACATGCAGGCACTCAGTTTGCATATATCAACCTATTGTATACTTCTGCCTTTAACAGAGTTTTTCAGCTATCTCAGATCCAGAATGAAGCAATGAAGGGTCCTTCATGGCCTTTTTAGATTTTTTCATAGAGATTTTCATTTAGTAGTGTAAGGGTGACTCTTTTTTTCTGCTTCACATGCATCTGAGATCTTCTCATTGAAATTTAATCTAAAGTTAGAGCACCTATTATTCAGCATGGTCTGTTTTCAGTGTGAGCTTTTCAAGAGCATATACAGGAGTTACACTGTTTTTCTATTCGGTTCTATTCTACATAGGAATTCTAATTCCTTATCTGCAAATCACTGTCTACACTATCTTTTAGAAAAAGTATAAGGGTGTGGAGACAAAGTGGGTAATTTGGTACATAACATTAAATTTATTGAGAGTTGAATCTCTTTTGTAAAATATACAAGAACACTACTTCATTGAACAGAATTTTGGAACTTCCTTTGGTGTACCAGTTTATAATGTTAAGCAAAGGGGATGGTAAAAGGGGATGCAACTACACTTAAACATGTGATAAAATTATTTTGTACTGATCATTCGTGTCCCCTTTAAAGGATCATAGATTCTACTGTGAGGTATCATTTAGATGATTGTGTTTATTTTTATGTTCAGGAAGCATTATTTATGGAATATTTAAAATTAGTACTGCATGGGAAATTTGCTAAAATTCTGAAAATCCTTAGCAGGAAATGGAGTTTTTAAAGAATGATAAAATATGATCCATTATGAAAAGCATCCCAGTTATTCACTGTAACAAGCAAGACAGAGTAAACCACAGCCAGTAGCAGATCTGGGTACTGGTGCTTGAGAACCATTGAGTTTAGAGCTTTTAATCTGCTTGATTACCTCACTCATTCACTCCCGCCCCAATATTACTTTCCCTAGGGCTTCACTTCCCTTTTCTAATAGTTGAGATTATTATGCACCAGCCACAGAAGACGTTTAGATGCATGTAGATTAAAACTGTTTCCAGGTAGAGTGGAAATGTACTTGTAATTTTCTGGGGGTAAACCCAGGCATAAAAAGTTCTGCATCTGATCTTTAAGAAGTTATCAACATGATATAAAGACAGTAGCGACAGCAGCAGTCACACAGTTAAATCTTTCCTGGTACAATGCAAATACACCTTTGGGAGATAATACATAAGGTCAGATCTTGTTTTAATTCTTTCAGATGAGATGACTGATGTGTAAAATGAGAGAGGACTCAGCTAGATAAATGGAAAGATGGATTGTAAGCACAAAGTAGAATAAGAAAATTGTTATTTGGGATGGAAAGATAAGTGTCAAAGACTGATTTATACCAGCTCTTCATTGGTATAGATACTATTTATAAAGCAGAAGATGATTAATATATGAAGAGAAAGAATTGAAATTATGAAGTGACCTTTCACAGCACAAAATAAACATTAATAGACTGTCTTTCTGGGATAGATAGGTCAGTGAAATAAGGATGGTGGGCAATCAAAAAGAAATGACATACTGCCCCAGAAAAGTCTTCCAGGAAAAGAACATAGTCAAAACAGGAATGTCTTCACTCGACTCTGCTTTGTAGAAACTTTAACTATCAAGTGCCCTTGAGAACAGCCAGTGGGATTACCCTTTTTACAACATTGTTAAATGGTGCAACACAAAAGCCCTGAGGATGCCCTAAAATGATACTATTCCTGCCTTTGAAGTGCAACTTAAAGCAAAATACACACACATATACACCACCTTTTAAATAAATAAGTAGTCTATTTTTTCATTGCTTTTCTTTACTTTTTTTCTTACATGAGCAGGGATAGGCTTCATTAATATTGAGGGACAGTTCCATGTTTGAGGGATGCAAAACTCTCCTATTCCTAATCTGTTTTCCCTAAAATTCTGTTTCTTCCCTCTTCAGTGTTTTCCCTCCCTCTTCTACTACTGTGCTTCTTCTTAAAACAATTATCTCATTCATTCTTTTAATTTCTAATGGCTGTCTTCTAATATAGGTAACTTCCTATCACTTTTTTCTGTAGATGATTTCCTTATTTTTGCTTTCCTTGATCAAACCCTTTTAGACTGCCTCATCTTTCTTTGTCCATCTTGTGGTTTTCCAGTTTTTCATCCTTATTGCTTCCTTCTCTCTAGCCTCTGGCTTCCTCATCACATCTTTTGTCAAAAATACTCCATATCTTTGATAGATCACCACTTACTTCTTTCTTAATCCTATCCTGTCATTTTATTGCTGACTGAGATTGGCTTTCAGCTCATTTACCATCATCATGAAGTGATTTGCCCTAGGGCCTGAGCTCACAGAAAGTGCCATCCCAGGCAGAAAAATGGCTGTGTTGAAATGGCCCCTTCTTGCTAGCAAAACTGCTTCCTTCCTCTATCAGTTTCCTGTGTTGATGTTAGCTGTAAGTATATGTTACTTTATATTATACCTGCACAGCCATCACCAGTGAAAGTAGAACCTTCTGCAGTAAACAGCTATGCAGCCACTGGATTCAGGCTGGTCAGAGAGACCTAAGAATTAGTTCTGGTGTGATAGGATGATACATGAGTTTCTCCTGGTTTTGGCCAGTTATGCCCTTCACTGTTACTAGTAATGCAGGGAATGAAGAAAGGACTTTGCCCTGATGCTGATTCACATTAGCTTGGCAAAACAGTGAGGTTAAGAAAGAAAATCTTCTAGCTGCAAATGGAGTACATCTGGAGTCAGGGAAGCATGATAAACACAGAAGCCTACAGCAGCATTTTTTATACTGTCCCTTTTCAGCACAGAACTGCAATTTAATTAGTGCTACACCTTTTTGACCTAGGATGGCTGTCTTTCTACAGTGTTGCTTTTGTGCCAGCTGAAACTGGAAAACACAGGCTGTCCTTCGGGCCATTAGAGAGCAGCTGTGATAGAGGGCCCAGGACCTGCAGAGACTGTCTGTCTTTCAGAAAGGGTACTCTGGTAAGATACTGCTAGAATCACAGAAGCTCAAATTAATTCCTGTGGCTCTTCCATTGAATCCTCCAGACCATGAAAGAATGTACAGAGAGTTCATGATCAAGATGATTAGCTAAGCAATAAGGTGAGAAACCCTGAACAATTTCTGAGAGGACCATAGCTTATGCAGGGAGTTCATTAGCCTCTGAATCTCAGATGGATCCCTGCAATACCATGTCCTGCTTGGTGGCCAGCTCTGGTGAAACAATATCCTTTCCCATGATCAGCAGATCAAACAGATGTGTGGGGTTTTTTAACATGGACACTGCAGTTCCAGGCCCTGGACTGTGTTTGAAAAGGGTCCTATAGCCAAAACACAGCAGATCTCACTCTAAATGATTCAGCCATGTTTCTCACAATTGCCACAACTTTACAGTGATCTGCACATGCAGAGAACTGAGCATGGATGCTTAATGTCCAAAGTCTCCAGCACCCAACACCTACCCTGCAGAGATGCCTTTGAAAGTACTGAAGAAACTGTAAGATCAAACAGAACAAGCAAGCACCTGTCTGTGCTATTGCAGATGTCTGTAGTGGCAAGTGCTGACATCAGACTTTAATTAGCTTATCTCCTATATACATAATGTGTGAAATTTTCTGAATTTTTAGATGGACAGGAAATAAGTAATAGCTCCCAGTTATATTATGCTGCAATTCACTTTCCTTCAGAAATGCACAGCAGCAGGAAGGATGCATTAGCATTGCACTGAAGTAACTTCATCTCTCCATGTACTCTGCTACACCACAGGAAAAAAAAGTGACGAGTGAATAGCTCATAGTATTTCATAATTTTAAATCTAGTACCTATCCTGCATTGGACTGGGCTGAGTTGGATTTGCAGTGGTTTTGAAGGTTAGCTA
Organism: Entomyzon cyanotis; assembly: GCA_024500445.1. Lineage (NCBI taxonomy): Eukaryota > Metazoa > Chordata > Aves > Passeriformes > Meliphagidae > Entomyzon > Entomyzon cyanotis. The sequence continues at coordinate 39,827,876 of JAKEPQ010001030.1, read as the reverse complement.
AGGATACCTGATATTCATCTACTTTGCTTGACAAGCATCTTCCTCAGCTGAAACCTTCAGGTGTGAAATTACCTCCCAAATGCACTTCAAGAGTGTCTGATGCTAGCTCATTTTAGAGTATACATCAAGTTGCTTCAGAAAAAGACAAATTTTATTCATAATTGTCAGGGCTCTTGCATTGTGTGTTTATCTGCTCTTGGTTGTGCTATCCATTCGTTATTTGTAGTTCATTAGCTGACAGATTCATTATAATTTTTGTCAAAATTTGCTTTTGTTTTCAGATGTTCTATCTTGTTATCTTTGTTTTTTAAAATCATGATTTTACTTGTTATTGTTTTGTGCTTAGAATTATAAATGTTTTTATGAATGGGCTAAATAAATTACCTCCCTGACTCCTATTTCATTTTCATGGGCAGAAATAACCTTGGCTCAGGATGTTCCAAGGAGTATTGATTACTGGAGCTGTGCCTCAGGCCATCAGCTCCTTTAAGCCAATCATTAATGCCCTATGTCAACAAATATTGGAAAAGTGGTGAATGCATTTTCTCTGTTCTCTGAATGCTTTTAAAATAGTAAGGTACTGGGAACAGTGTCTAACTAAACTACAGAGATTAGGGAGAGAGTTCTAGGTGAAAAGTCACCCTCTGGGCCAGGTGAGGAAAAAAGTGGCTTAGACTTTCACCTGTGAGGTCATGGTACTTCAAAGTGTGGAGCAGCAATCCTTAAAGACAGCATAAAAATGAACTCAGTTCCTTTTGTGCTCCCTGAATGCTCCACTCCAACATGCCCTACCTCTTTGCCTGAGTGTATTGCCCACTACAGGACTCAGTTTGAGTCCCTCTCCTGTATTCAGTTACATCCAGGCAAATTTGGCTAAAATTAATGAAGCGGGGAAAATATAATTTGGGGAAACTAATAGCTGAATGGTCAGTTGTGCAGAGCGCACAAGCATGTGAACAACACTATCTTAGGAAGGCAGGCCAAACAAAAAAATTATGTTGCACTGTTGTCAGAGGTATCTATCCATCTATAATTCCATCAAAGCCAGCAATAAAAGCAATGATGTTCCTATTTTGTAAATAGCATAAATCTGCAAATAAACAGCCCTGTGTTGCGAGTGAGGAAAACAGCAGTCTGTGAAGGCACTTGTGGAGAGTCTGCAGAACTTTGGTGTGGCTGTGAGATGGGAGGAAAACCAGCACTAGAGCCCTATTCATCTTGCATCTCTTCTACACACTGACTGTTATTTCACTGCTGGAATTCTCCAAACGCTGAAGCCCAAGCATCACTAACAGGCTCCCTGGGTCAGAGGTTACAGTTCCCCACAAGCTGCTGCTGAAGAGATAACGGTGAGGACTAAGGAGAATGGAAGTGTGGCTGCAAGACTTCCCCCAGACTGGTTTCCCCGGAGGAGCTCTTGTCTGAATGGTGTGCTTCTACTGTACAAGTTCTTTGAAACCGAGGATGGCATAAATTATTTAGGCATGGCAGCACTGCCCACAGCCATCACATGACTTGCATACAAAACTTACGTTCAGGCTCATAACACTTTTCTGGGCAGGAGTTGTCTTTGAGGTGCCCACAACCACCAAGATCAACTGACTTGGAAATACAAGTGGGGTTTCAGGCACCCGTTTAAAAATTAATTAATTAATAAATTAATTTATATTAGCATGGCAGTATGTGCTATGGAGTCTTCACTACTTCTTGAGCATAAGATCTGTGTGTACTGAAATACATGGAGTCATTGGCCCTCAATTTAGCCACAATCTAGACTCTGCTGCTTTTTTTTGGTCCAACGTTTTGTCTATCTGTGGCAAGATCTAACAGTAACTAGCCATAGCTCTATAAAAATTAAAAACTCTCCTATCAGTTTCTGGTTATGCACCGTGATACAATAAATATATTTATTACTATTAATATCATTAATAATTAATTATTGATTACTATTAATATCTGTATTAAAACCTGCAGCGTGCACGTGCTTTGGCAAACCTGAGGGTGAAGTTCTGGCATGGGTATATGTGGCAGATACCTTCTGAAGAAACAATAGACACTAAAATGGGTAGCTCGTCACTCTGGGAGCATCAGTCATTTGTTCTTTGTGACATTGTTTTACCTGATTGGGCATGCAAGTGCTCACAGGGTGTGTGGAAAGGACAGACAACCTGCCCCAAGCTGCTTTGGGAAAACACATGCCGTTCTCTTTGATAACCTGTGATGGCTTTTAACACATGGAAATGAATTCTTGTTGCAGTAACCTCAGGGCAAGCTAGCAGGTCCAAGGTCCTCCTCAGTGCTTTCCAGCTGTAGGTAGCTATTCATTCCTGCATCTCATGCCTGGCCATAGCCAGGTGTTTAAAGCTGGCAAGACTAAGGAGTTGTCACACCCTCCTTGTACTTGTTTGTGCAATGACCAGCAAGAATTGCCATCCCTGCTGTCTTTTGGGAAATAGCTGCTACTCAGCTCAGACGTGAGCAGAGATGAGAAAGCAAGAGGCTGGCTATATTTTCTATCATAGACAAATTGAGAAGACAGAAAATGAAGAAATAACTGTAATTGCACAGGCAGCTACTGTGCAACCAAGATTTAGACTTTCTGGAAAAGGCAGTTTTGCTGTAGATGAACAATCTCTTTAGAGTTCTTGCTCCCTCTTTGACTAAGTTATCGTTTGTTCATAAATCATGGATGGCCAATGATCTTTTGTCCAGTAACCAGAATGTCCTTGCGCTGTGTTCAGACAGTGAGTCTCAAGTACAGTGGATCTGGTTCACTGGTGCCCTCTTGGCTTCAGCAACATTTAGACATTTAGGAGAAAACTGTAGCATAAGTTTGTAGCTCACTGTTTTGATGCACATGTCTGCACAAACGTAATTAACTGGTTTAGAGATGGTTCTTTTCTATGAACTTCCTTCTCTCTCACTAATTAATGCAAATGCAAATGAGAGACTAAATTACAAGTAAGAGAGTCTGTTCTCAGCCTGTGCTTCACAAGTATCCCAAGGGTAACGAAATAAAAGGCCCGAGCAGAGCACATTCATTCCAAAAGCAACTTGAAGGTGTATAGCGTAAGTGAAGATAACAGAAACAGAAGAAGAAGCTGCCTTGAGTCATAAAAAAAATACAAACGGTATTCTTGCCTCCGGGATATTTTCACAGACTGAGGAAAGTCTGAACTATTTGTTTTTTAAGAATCCTATTGTTATACTCTTAACACATATTACACATGCATTGTGAATCTCTCTTCTTCCTCACTATATCACATGGTCTTTTGGATGTAGTTCATGGTGATTTACATGAAAAATTGTCCTTCTTCTGGACTGAAATAGATGTGCTTATACACTTGACAGCTGGGGGGGACGTGTGAATCAATACATACAGGTAACCAGGGTGAACACCAAACCACAGCTGGAATGCAGAGAGTAGATTCATTTCATTACCTCACTAACAATGCTGGGTGGCAGAAGCACACAGGACATGGGCTTTGCCCGCTCATTCTGGAGAGCAGCAGAGGGAGTCACTGCCTGCCCAAATATATCAAAGGGTTCACACTTGTGCAGTTTATCATAAGGCTGTGCTGTAGTGATCTCTCTCCCAGTAGGAGGCTCAAGCATGTCTGTGACAGTGTGTTATCTCTGCACAGGAATTCTCCTTGTCAAAACAGGCAGACGATGAGCAACACTAGGCATAATAAAGGGAGTTTCCCCACACCAACAATCTTAGCATTCCCAGCTTCAAGGTCACTTTGAGCAAAAACTACTCCCTTCTCACCACATCTTCTAGTTTTAATTCCTTCCTCCCAGCTGTGTACAAAGCCTTTATCTTGTGTTACATGGACCTGTGTGCTACTAGTTTCTCTACAGAATAAAATCATATCTGCTTGGGCGTGTAACTATCCTATTTGTTAAAGCTGGAAGGAAAAAGACCTTGCATGTACTAACCCTGCACCTAGAGTAATACAGGGAAACCCATCTCAATACCCTTATTTCAGGCTGTTGTATAAATATTTTATGACTACATTTTAATTGCTACCATTGACCAAGAATGGTGGCATAAGAAAAGTGTCAAGGGATAAAAAAGTTTGCTTCAGCATTTGAGATTTGAATCTGTGGTAGGATGTTAATCAAGGACTGATTTGCCCTGCTGGCACTTAACCTGTTATCAGAAAAACATAGGGTTGAGCCAGGAATTCTTAATAGTCAAGGTGATGTCGAAGTACAATGTCATTCTGAGAGTCAGTAGGCCTCCATGAGGGAAGCAAGGCTGCTCAAAACAAATACATTGCTGGCATACACCTGAAAACCCCATCCTTACACATAGAAATGTACTTATCTTACTTTTACAAGTGCCTTATTTACCCTGGTTTCTTGGCATTGGTTATACTGTTTGCAGCTCTGTAACCTTTCACTCAGGCTGCTCTAACAGCATTTTTATTTCCACAGAGGCTCAGTTTCCCAAATCCTCTGTGGGAATATTTTTACTTTATTGTTCTCTGCTCTTACTCACCTACTGCTGTTCTCCAGGCCTGGCATGTGCAACCCCAGTAGTGCTGCTACAGCAGGTTCTCTCATGGGAAGGAACTACCACTGGCATGAGAATCACCTCTGCTTCCCCTCCTTCCCTTAATTCTTGTTTTGTAGATTTCAGTTCATGTTAGAGAAAACACGTATGGCAAAGTAGGTAGCAGTCACTCAATAAATATTATCATAGCAGGAATCTGAGGAAGGAATTTAATACAAGGAGTGGTATTTCAATCTCTGTGAATTTTAAGGGAATTTTGTCTCTATTGATATGCTTTTTCTGGTTTGCAGTTAGACTCCAATGGGTTTCAAATGGTTTTCATTCAAATTTGTAAATTCAGGAAGGGTTACTTATAACTCAGCTTCAGATTTATACAAAAGCATGGCCCAGGTTCACTAAAAATTTGCAAACACAAGATAAGGAGTCTTTCTAACCACTTCAGGTAGTTTTCATCTTAAAATAACTTTTGTTCTGAGGCAACAAATAAAGTCAGATATTTTGATATAATTTGAAGGATATTAAACTAGCAAATGAGATTCATTTCAGTTTATTATCCTTTCTCTACTTGAAGAACTGATCACCTACATGCCTTTAACAGTTCTCATCAGATCCTTAACCAAACTTACTCCAAAGACATAACAACCTACCATCTTAAAACCATCTGGAGTTGCTTCCTTCTCAGCTTAAAAGCAAACTTCCAAAGTCTAACTTAGCTTTCATTGAAAGCAGTGATGAAGTATATGATTAGACGAGGTTTTGAGATTGCTGTCAGGGATATTGGAGTAGAGGGGAGTGTGGGTTCAGAAAAAAACCCTGGCAACTAACATGCTTCCAAATTTGCTTTGTGCTACTCCATGGGCACTAAGCAAAGGTTTTTCAAGGATTGGTTTAGTTTTTCTTTAATCAAGATAATGAAACTTTACCTATGGAATGGGATACAAGCAACATCCATCCAACTTCTCAGGAAATTAGTCAGATTTTTGAAGCGAAAATCACCATTATGCATAAATGGCCTGACTTTCAGCCATAAAATCATACTGTTTACTTCCTGAATTGAAAACCTGAAACTTCTGCTTGGAGTTAGTGAATTTCTGAGAATTACAATCAAATTCAGCTACTAGAATAGGCACAACCTAAACTGAACCGTGTCAGTGCACAGTAGCCATTAGAACAAAATAATGTCTTATTTCCAGCTGATCTTTCTTCTAGTATCATTGCCAATGCCTGAATTTTAGCCATTAAGTATTTCTCTGCTTGATTAAAGAAATTTACAATGAGTTCTAATCTGTGCCCAGATTTCTTATTAATCTACTCTGGGTCGCCTTTTTTTTAAAAAACAAATGTAAATTTGAACTCCATGAGTCATTCACCATAAACCTGTTTTCTGTCTTGAACTAATTTTTTTGAAGGAAAGTGAGGAATAAAAACACTCCTATATTTCCTGACTTTTGTGTCAGCTGTGGGGTTTTCTTAACAGCTCCTCACCTAGAAATTAATAATTGCCTGGAGGAGAAAATTATCTTAAAATATCCACTGAAGAATATTGTGAGTTTGATATGTCACTGGCTACTTCCCCACCACACATTGTGTCTTGTGGCTTCATGTAGAACTGAATAGAGCAATGCCACACATTCTGAAGTGTTATAAGCAAAAAAGAGCATGACTCTTCTCACTGGACTCTTGGCACATCTGGAAAGAGTCTCTTTTTTACAAAATAAGTTTCTTTTTTATAATTTTTAGCAAGTCTACTAGGTAGCTTTCAGAAAACAGGTAGCATTCCAATGAATTTTCAGGGGTCAGTGTTTTTATATGAAGTACTGAATTGAAAAAGCAAAATATAAAATGCAAATGTTGACTAATCCTTAAGTGTCAAGCATATGTCAGTTATAATTCTTTTCTGTCTGTTGTAATGAGATACAATGGCACAAAAAACTTTCAGATCAAAAAAGCTTGTTTCAACTGTATTTTAGAAAAGTGATAAATATTGAGATGTGCTATACCAAATTTATAAGTCAAAATCCCATTATTTCAATATTTAGTTCAGAAAATAATTTTAGCATAATGTTTCAAGTCTGAATAGTGAAATAGAGCTTTTTGAAGAACTGTGGAAGAACTGTGGTCCTGAGATAGGAATGAACACTCTCAAAATTGTTTTGAGGACTCTTCAAATGTCTGGGAGCAAAAAGTGTGGCAGCTTAATAGTGGGAGGAAAAAAAATTTAGATAGGAATCTGAGAATGCAGATTTTTCGTTTTTAACTTTTTTGAATATATTCTTTTTCTCTGGGGATTGTTTTTAACTAAAAGACAGTGGTGCATTAGTTTGTGTAAAGACCTGTTGGCTGTGTCTTTGAGTTTAACTAAATGTGTGGGACTTGATGTGTCTGGAAATCTCAGTGGAGTGAAATTGTTTCCAACAGACCAAGAGGTCTCTATAGACCCTTGGAGCACTCAAGGGGCTTAGGTTGTGCTTCAGCTCAGGATGAACAAGTGATTGAGTAATTAGTGGCTATTCTCAAGGATGAGTTGGACTCATCCTTATATTGGCTTTTGCAGCATAAATTCTTGTCAAGTTCTGCTCTGTCGAAAATATCTTGGTTCTGATCACCAAAATACCCGTGCTGAATCACATTCCTTACTGGGCAGGATTCCCTATGTTTTACCCAGTACTTTGTCTACTGCGTCTCAAGGGATGACTGTAAAGTTTTCTACATCACATTTAATAAGTTTCAACAGTGCTTACTGTCTAAGTCTCAGTCCTCCTGAGTGTGTTCTAGGAAATCCCTGAGTGTGTTCTAGGAACCTGCCACCACACAGCGTGTGATGTGGTGTTTGTGCTGTGGAGTTTTCTAATTGGTTTTCTATTGGAGGTGTTCTAATTGCCCGTATTCTGCCAGCACTAGTGATGAAAGCTAATCACAGGAAAATAGTTGGACTAATGTAATAAACACAATAGGAGCACTACTGCAGGCTCTACTAAATGGAAATGAACTCTAGAATCTATAATTACTAGTCTGTTTTTAATCAAAATAAGGTGATTTGACATACTAAATTTTCTAAGTATTTCTCAGAAAGCAGTTTTCACCTTAGTTATTGAAAGCACTGTTCAATAATGAGAGTTTTCTACTCATTCTTATATACAAGATATACTGATATTAATTGCATTTTATACTATTCCCATAACATAATCTCAAACAGAATAACCTTCAAGTTTTCTTCTAAGGATTGAGTACCAATACTGTGCACAGGCTTATTTTCTGCCTGAGCTTGGTGTGGCTGAGCTGCCAATCACAGGCTTGCCACAAGCACCATTAAGCCACAAAAAGAATGCACATTGAAGCACAAAAGAATATATTGTTTACACTGTTTGCAATGTAAACACACAAAAATGAAAAAGCCTGAAGATCATGTGTATATCTAATCTATATTCTTCATCATCCTCTTCAGGGGTCCTCCTAGACTTAAAAAAATTTTACTTATCATGTCAGCATCCTTTGTCCTCTAAGTGCATAATGCAAAACCTACTTGTTCAAATATAAAAAATAAAATGTGATTAGAAGTCATACTAAAATTTTCATCACTCCAAGTACCTGTTTCTGATGAGATATTCATACAAGCTCATCAATTCTAAGTATGTGTCAAAATTGGCATTAGGTGCAAGTCTTTCACAAATATATGGGCAAAAATGAAGAAATAAGTGTGCTCTTTAGTTCAAGATCTGACTATTTTCTTCCCTAGCAACAGAAACTGAATCCTGCTCTAGAGAAGAGAAAGGGAACTGAACAACATTCCTCCAGTTGTGATTTTATTATGCTGACCTTAGTAATGAGATCTGCCTGGAAAAACCCTAAAGTCCAAGACAGATGTAGAGGATGCAGGGCAATTTTGTAGCCATCCTGACTGCCATACAGAAAACCTAGCTGTAAATATTTTAACGGAAAAGCATTTTGTAGAACACATTTATCAAAATGCACTCTTAAAATTAATTGTATTAAAATTATAAAAATGCAATATGCTAAATTACCCAGATGAAGTGTTTTGTTTTAATTCTTTTTTTCAAACTAGAATCATTTTCTGTAATTTAGCCAAAAAAGTCCTGCATATCAGATTTTGTGGTTGATATGTAAAGGACTATTTTGTCCTGTTTTTGTATAGTTTCATACCCTTCCAATATGGAGGAATAGTCTCTCTGTACTTCAGATTTTTGACACAAAATGTGTTTCTAGCCAGACTATAGTACTGGGTATAATTCAATATTCGTGTGTGGAACAGCACGTTTTAAAGTTTGGAAACACAAAAGAAAATTGATTACATCCCCTCATTATGTTTTTATTGGAGTCAGCTCTCACTGGATTGTGAGCATTCTTTGGAAATAGTGTTTCCCTATGGCACATGTTTCATCTGGAAACATGACAGGCAGAGATAAAAGTGGTAATATTCTATAAACCCCATATTTTACAAACTAATGACAGAAATATAGGCATAACCATAACTAAACTCACGAGGATTACACATACAGTCCTTTAGGATTTAGCAGCTAAAGGAACTTCCTTTTTGGAATCATCCTGGAGTAAAAAATAATACAGCTCCCTCATAAAGAGACAGTTGCCTCTGTCTCATTGCCCTCCCTGCCCTTACCCTGAGGCCATCAAATTTTCTACTTCGTTAAAGTATTGATAGACTAGATCTCTGAAAAGTTATGTCCCTCTTCCTGTGAAATAGATATCTTGAACTTTTTCACACCATATATTCACACAAAAAAAAAAACCTTCAGTGGTTTAATCATAAGCAGAAATGGTATTTTCCAGAACAGCCTGGAATGGATTGATTAGGGCATTCTCTAGTGATGTGAGAGCTCTGAATTATGTAAGAAATAATTCTGAGGGTTGAGCTGGCTCTCTCTGTCTCTCAGACTCCAAATCCCAAACTCGAGTTGAAAGGTCTTTATTGAAGGATTCGTTAAAACTCATGTACAGCATTGAAAAGTTTGTTTTAATGGATTAGCATTTTCAGCAAGAATATTTCAGTAAAAGCCAACTTTCAGATTTTCTATTATATTCTTTCCTGGCAGCTACGAAAGAGCTACATTTTCAGTATATCTGATTAACTTTGAAGATGACTGAAAGTTAGGATAAAATGTCATTATCTCACATATCCATAGTGGTGGTAGAACAAGAGGAATGTTAAAAATCAAACAATATGAAGCAAACAGTTGATTAAAGATACTCTGGCCAACAATATCCATTTTTCCAGTCACAACTGTATACCAGTTCCAAAGAAATCAGAAAGAGTTCCCTAGTGGTGCAGTGGATTATATATTTGGAGGAGTGCTTTACAATTTGAAAACCTCTCTTTCCTTAATTCATTCCTTCTCACATCCTATGATATAAAGATTCCCTCCATGAAAGTCTCCTTCCTGCCCATATTCTGCCAAGGACTTTCACACCATCCTGCTTATAAGTGCTAGAGCCATCAGTTACCTGATGAGTGCTCTCACTGCTGATTTTGTGTAGTCACATCAGATGGAGCCACAGTTCAATCTTACTTCAATTCCTGGCTCTAGCAGTGGCCAAATCCTGGTGTCAGACAGTCAGTTCCCACTGAAAATATTCTTGCTTAATTTAAGGCATTATGCATGGAAGAAAGATTACTTGGAATGAATTTGGGTATTTTCAGCTTCTGTGGTGATCAGTTCATGATGAATATTGGTCCATTAAACAGCAATTAAACTTTACATGTCCACAGTATGTCACTCTCCTCCATTATCTTCCAATGGTTTAATTCTTCTTCCCTAATATATAAATACATATGTAATATAATAAATTAGACAGAAAGTGTACAGGATTTAACAAGAGCTCTCCCTTCCCAACTTCACCTGCACTGCCTTTTTCTTTATAGTTATTCTGAGTTGCCATGTGCTCTCTGAGGCTTTAACTTCTGTGTTGTGGAACACAAATTCTGGTGCTTAACAAATAGAAATGTAATATTGTCTCAGTCAGATATTTAAATAAATGATCCTAAGTGGAAGAGAGCACTACAGGCTGATATTAAACTGCATGATAATTTACTCTTCCTAGTTTTAAGTAGATTCCTTTTTACTTTTTATGAAACACACTTAGCTCTCTTATTATGGGACAAGATGCCAAAATAAAGTAATATTGTGAAAACCAGTTATTCATTCAGACATGCTAACTAACAAGCCTGGAATTTTTCCAGAGAATAAAATTTGACATGCCCCTAGGAAAAGGTCACATAAAATGAACAGTCTAGGCAGAGGGGGAGAAAAACTTCCGAAAACCAAATCACAAACTCAAGAAAATTTGAAACAACAATCAAAATTGGGTTTTCAATTTCTCATATTAATTAAGAGATAAACAAAAGCTACTTAATAAGGTCATTTATGTACCTATATGCTAGCTGAAATCATTACTTTTAAGCTCTTATTTATCCCATTCTCCCACTGCAGAAGGAAAGAATAAATCAACCAGAAACTTGCGTAAATCACAATATTGCTGTAGTTCACCGTATGATACAGAAAATCTGAGTTCAAACATCCCCTTTCTGATTTATAGTTGGGATGATGGCTTTATCCATGAGATATTCTGATTTTCACCTTGTTCAGTCTTTCTGATGAATTAAGGCTTGTTTTAACAAATTGGAGGAAACTGGAAACGATTTGTCTTTTTAGGACCAAAGCGCAAGTTCGTTCCATGTGTCATATGGTGCTGTGAATCTCCAGATCTCTTACTGGCGTAATTCCATTCCATTGTGGAAATTGACTGATTCACAGTTTACTACTTAATTATGGTGTATTCAAGTTCTGTGAACATTCAAAATACAACAAGACTTAAATTTTACTTCTATAGGTGCTTCCCTGTCAAGCTGAGACGCTGCCTTCTCTAAAATGAAGTTTAAAGATTGTCTTGCATTATTCTGCTGCTGCAGTTTGGAAACTGCAAGTCCAAGGAACTCTAAAAGATGATCCTGACAGTGATATCTAACCATGCTTGATGCTCTATGAAAAATTCTGGTTCTAGTTTGTTTCCAATTAGAGAAGAAACTTGAGAATAGGCAGGGGTCAGACACACAGACACAACCACCACTACATCTCCCCACACATATGCAAAGTCATACAGACTTCAGTAATACACTGCTTTTTAATCAGTCAGCCCGGGCCAGTGTAACCTGCCAGCAATTCATGAACACTGCAAGCACTGCAAGCTTGCACTACAACCTACACACACAACCAACCTCTCATTCGAGTCATCCCGTTCCCCAGTCAGACATATCTAACCCTACTTCCAGCCCTTTGGGGCTGCCAAGGCTGAATAGCTAGCAACAAATCCTGAAAGATACAACACATGAATAGAATAGAATAGAATAGAATAGAACATAATTCATATAATATGTATGCAGAGCAGCATAAGTTTTGGCATGGATAAGTGTGCATAGTGGGGAAGGAGGAAGATGGCCAGAATTACCATTTCCCAGTATTTCACATAAATCTCTGCAAAATCAGAACCTGACTCTTCTCATTCCTGTTGTTTCAAGGAATTTTTTAGCTCCCCACTTCTCACATTGCTTCAGTGCATAGTGATCTGTATTCTTCCCTATCTCTTTCTCTCAACCCATAATATTTGAAGCTTACCCTTTAGACTTGTCCCTCTCTTTAATAATTCCATTACAAACTGTGGTTGTGACACAAACTGTCAGATTAGCTCTCATTCTGGGCTGCTGAACAAACAACAACATCATTAATTTCTCTGTGAGAAAGTAGTGTAAACATAGAGATGAGAAAATAGCGGGCATAAAGCTATTTGCCAGCTTCATGAGGAATTCACACAATATGGAGGGATTGCGCTGACAGCACATAAGGGCAACACTTCATTTAATGCATCAGTGCCTCAAATGAACATGACCCATAGCTTTGACCACACAAACATGTTTAAGATTTTTTAAAGGGCTGACTTGTTCTATCTAGTTCATTTTTAGGCTATATTCCTCTGTTATTTTTTAACAGTGTATTCATGCCAATGTGCTTCACATCCCCTGTCAACTCACTTAAATAAGGAAGAGCTATGGGAAACCTCCAGTTTCCTAGTCTATTCCTATAGGCTCACAGATAACCTGAGAATAGTGATGTTCAAAATGCATTTCAATTTCTTGCAGACCCCATAAATAACGGGAAGGGAAAATTCCTCCTACAAGGGCCTGTAGCAACAAAACAAGGACTAATGATTTTAGAGTGAAGTTTTAAATCAGATATTTAGATGAAATTATTTACTGGGTGGGTGGTGAGACACTAGAGCAGGTTGCCCAGAGAGGTGACAGATGCCCTATCCCTCAAGGCCAGGTTGGATGGGGCATTGTGCAACCTGCTCTAGTGGAAGTTGTCCCTGCCCATGGCAGGTGGAGTGGACTAAAAGACCTTTAAAGGTCCCTTCCAATGCCAACCATTCTTTGACTCTATGATTCTATGATTCTATGATCATACTCTTATAGTGTGTTCTACTTTTGTTTTCTTTTTTGTGTCCTGAAGAGCTAAGTCTAGGCTTAGAAGTTTTTACCTCCTTTTCATGCATCATTCTCTCATTCTGTAAAGGTCTTTTTCAAGCACCTGTCCTGCTGAATTTCACTGTATATGAGAAACACATAGTTGTGTTCAGACAAAGATTCCATGAGAGCTTAAAGCTGCTGTTTATTTGGGAATATAAAATGGTCAGTTGGAATTGAAATTGGAAAAGCTCTTTCCAGAAAGGATTAAACTCTTTCCATGTTCTAGTAAATCCCTTTTATTTTAGACTGTCTCCAAAGAAAGGTATTTGTACAACAAAGTGGTCAGCATGTAGGAGTGAGATTTCCATAAAATAAAGAAAGAGGAAATCTAGTATTGGTTTCAGTATGCTCTTCTATAACTGCTTTGGTTTTAGATGCTCTAAATTCCTAATTTACAGCTTGCGTACTTGTAGGGGCCTAATGATGCACTTGCATCCCTGACTGAAATCTTCCTTCTTGGACTTTATCTCCAAAATAAGGCTCAGGACTAGAAAACTAGAAGTTGAGGCACCATGACAGACTGTATGTCCGAAAAGACACCATATTATTTTCATTTTTTTATTTTCAATCAGGGGATTTTCCTCTCTTTATGCTATTACATGCTGATTCTTTTTAAGTTTTTCCTCTAAGGGTAAAAAAGACACTCTAGAGTGCAGAATTTAATTCTGGGTTAGGATATTATTGCTGTTAATGGGCCCTTCCTACATATGCAAAGGACCATCCTGCTGTGCATTTTGCTGACAGAGCAAGCCGGCTGTGTGCTCTCCTGAGGCATCTCCCTGGAGTGTTGGCTGCACACCTGGGTAAGGGCTGCAGCCTCTCCCTGCACCAGGGTTTAGATCTCCGGAGCTGCTCTGCCATGAAAGGAGGCACTGGCCAGCAAAACATCTGCCAGTGGGGAGAGAGGAGTGGCCCCCAAGATAAACAGGTCGTAGTGAGGCATTTAGAGAAAGCACTCTGATGCTAGGGAGGAGATAATAATGGGGTGGACTGTAAGGACCCCGCAGGACTCCCTTTAATGTTCTTTTCATTTACCAAGCCATTAAACTGGAGCTGATTTTATTATCATAATTTTTTCCACTGGCATCTGAAGAAGTTTTATGGTTTTCAATAAAGCCTTCACTCTACTCAGAACACTGTTTGATTTTATTATAACATCTTCTAGTGAGATTTATGTTCTTGTTTTGCTTAAGATTCACATTTTAATGTAGTCATAAAAAGAAGTTAGATTTGCTTCTTTGATGGAATCTTATTTAGTTAATTATCAGACACCACGTGGCAAATCATTTAATTTGGATTCTATTGTACAACAACTGTTATGTATCTTGACTTCACAATGGAGAGAAGTTATAGACAAACCAGAATGAATAGGAATCGTCGCATAAGTACCTATTTCAGAAAGGGGGATTGTTCCTTTGGACAAAGTAAGGAGCCTCTCTCAAATTAGGAATTAAAACAACCAGCCTAGATAATTTTGAAGTTAACTTCATGTTCTTTCTGGTTTAGATTTAAATTTGTTCTTACCAGTAAAATCTCATGTGATATTCTCATGGCACTGTGGACATTAAAGCTTTGGTCATCCCAGATATTTCCTTCCAAGATGGTGTTTGATTGCTTCTTAGTCTGCAGGCTTCCTTGCAGCCTAGATTTAAGGTTCCTATAACTATCTAAAAGATTTGACTAAATCTATGATGATTTTAAAAAAATATGTAAAGGTAACAGAAAATATTTTTGAGGGGTCTTAGTGATTCTTATAACCTCTAAGTCTTGAATTCACTAAATTAGTCCTATAGTCAATAAAACCAAAGCAGGAGCTCCATACTACACACACAAACGGAGAACCAAAAAAAAAAAAAAAACCACCCAAAAAAACCCAAAACAAACAAAAAGAAAAAAACCAAAGAAACAAACAAAAAAAATCCAAACAAACAAAACAAACCCCCCCACTTGTTTCATTCTGCCATGAAGACTGAGCAAGTCATAATGTATGTTTTCATCAAGAGTCAATATATCCTATGTCTACCTTTCTCACTGAGAGTACTAACAAGTGATAAAAGTTTTAGACTTGATAACAAGCTGATCCCATTATCCTTCTCACTTGATAGCACTCACATAGTCTGTGAAATTAGAATCTCCTATTAGGAAAGTGCATTGAGAATTTGGTATTCCACAGCTTTAGACTGCTTAATTTGTTCACTGGAAGTGTCACTGGATCATGTTATTTAAATTACTTAGTTATTATTGGAGGACAGTTCCACAGGATAATAGTCTCTTACGTTAACCAAAGGAGGTCCTGGCAATAAGTCAGGCTTCCAAGACAATCAGAAATCAAAAAACAAATGGGAGAAGATCAGGGCTTTGCTCACCAGATAGAGACTAAAGTCACTCCAGAATTTTCTCTCCAGAAATGTCAATGTTGATGGCTGAAGGCTGTCACCTTTTTATTGATCTTCCAACTAAAATTCAAAGACCCTGTTTAAAAACATGGTTTGTACATTTTTTCATTATGAAAGAAACGTAGCATTTTTGTGGGCATTTAGTTGTCTTTGCATTTGGTTTTTGTTTGGGATTTTATTATTATTGTTATTATTAATGGCATTCCAGTCTTTGTCAGGTCCATGTTATTTGCTGTGTTACTGACACAAGAAAGGGTCCAAGTGAGAAAAGAGATTTCCCTGATCTGAGTTCATTTTAGCACTGCTGCAAATAGTGTTAGTACAAATTGTGTTTAAAATATCAAAATGGAATTTTATTCAACTTTAAATATATGGTTATATACTTGCTAAAGAATAAACCAAACTTAATTTCAATGCAAAAAATAATTTTAAAACAATTCTGCAATTGCCTGGAATTTCAATTGTTAGGCTTTTATAAAACTCCTCTCTATTCCACTGATTACAACTTCACAAAGTTGACATTAATTAACTAAACATGTCCATTGACCCAAATCTACTTATGTTGGATATAAAAAATATTTGGTCTAAAAGTTTCACCTTGCCCTATGGCTGAACTGCAGCAACTGTCAGTATGAGTTTTATCTTCCTTAAAAAGTTGTGACAGTAATTTTGTACCCTTGTGAGAAATTGCTTAATTAGTGCCTTCCAATTATTGAGGTCACTGAATGGAAAATTCTGGAAGTGTAATATCAGGCTGAATAGAAAGTGGAAGAGTAGACTAGAATTGATCATTGCTCCAGTTGGATATATCATGCTCTGACCTGGGTCATGGTGTCCCCATGGACACCAAATGATCCCAAACAATAAATTGCAGAGCACACCAAATTGCAACAGCTGGTGACTGCCAAATGTCCTGATCAATGTGCTTTGGCAACCTGCTATTTGGATTTCTTTTCATAAGTAGCAAAATACCCAACTATAATCCAAATAATTCCCAGAATGTTGTCTCATTATGTCATCATTATGTCATCATTATTATGTTCTCTCTGTCATCAGTACTAAATTTATGGCCCACGTATTTCATCCTCCTCAAAATTTTTAGAAATAGGAAGATTTAGAAGAAAATTTCTCCCATAAGGATCAGACCAGAATCACAGCTGCAGCTCTCAGGTATTTGTTAAATGGGAACCAAGCTCTCCAAGTGATGTTCGCAGGTGGTGAAGTTCTGGTCCAGGTATAGACACCATCCATTATATAAATGGGCAACCTGAGTATACAGAGTGAAATGATTTACACATTTCCCTCAAGAAGTCAGAGGGAGAAGTCTTAGTAAAACATGATACTCATGATTCTTAATATCCAGCTCATAATGTATTCTGCAGTACACTTTGCTAGAAATAAGTGCCTAAAGGAGATGAGGGAAATGACAAATTAGAGAGGGCATGCACAACGAAGTGGAGGACTTCTAAAGCAGTTATATCAGCAGCATCTGCACAAAATTATTCCTCTTTTTTATTTTGTTACTTTTGTCTTGATTTGTGCCTCCTTGTCATTAACTGTAAGAGCGTATTTAGAATTTAAAATTATGTTAATATCTAGAGGCCTCAGTCATCTAGATAGTCTAGACATTAAAAATTTTGTTTGGGTTTTTTTTTAATTTAAATTACTGTGCCTAATTCAAAATGTTTCAGGCTCAATTCTCAAAAGTAGTTAGTGTCTTGCTTCTGCTGAAATCAGAGTTTTATGCCTGCGGGCCAGATGGAGAAGAGCTGTAGAGTCCAGAGAACAAGGCTTAATAAAATAATAGGGCAAGCAAGTGTAGGGAAAGTTTTATTTCTTTTCTTTCCTTGTTTTCAATTTTCCTTAAGAATTTAGCAAAGCTTATTCTGTGTCACTTTTGTCTCCTGTAACTGTACTGCTGACCTGGGCTGTCTATGTGTGATATTAAGTTCTGCCTTTCATGGCTTTTTGCTGACTTACATGAACTGGCAAAATTTATAGTAATACCACAGGTACTCAGGAAATTAAGAGCCAATGAATATTTACTGGAACTGAAATATTTTATACCAAAGAAATATAATACCCTCTGGCCTCTGGCTGGTAATATATCAGAAACCATTGGAGTCAGTTGATTCTGGTTTTGTCATGTGGTTGAGTATTTGTCTTAAAACTCTGATTCATGACATGGGCTCAGTGTATAATGTATCTGCTTATTGATAGCAGCCTTTTCTTTTCTTTTACACATTTGTTACTTGGCCTACAAGGAAAATTTAAACGCTTATAAAAATGCATTCTGAATCCCTTCCACCTCAAGAGTTTTGAGAAGACCTAAAGGAAGATGAAAAATATTTCCAGGCATCCCTCAAAGTTTGTGATATGAAAGAGAAACTGGAGAAATAGAAATATTCAATACTTGACATGAGGAAGAACTTCTTTACATTGAGGGTGGCAGTGAAGTGGAACAGGCTGCCCAGCCAGGTTATGGAGTCTCTGTCTCTGGAGGCATTAAAAACATGCCTGGACAAGTTTCTGTGTCACCTGCTTTAAATGGCCCTGCCTTGGCAGGTGGGTTGGACTGGATATCTCCAGAGGTCCCTTCTAGCTCTAAGGACTCTGTGATTCTGTGATGTAGCAGGCTCAGAAGTCTTGCCAACTTATGACAATAACATAAATATCATAGACTACAAACTATTAGATAAGAAGTAAAATTTCCAAAAGTATCCAAGTTCCATTTTAAAATGAGACTTGAACATTTAGATTCCAAAATACCATAGAAAACCAAAAGGCTTCAAATTAGCAAGTAGAACTTAGGCACCTGATTTACAAGGACAATTCATAATATTTTTAAATTGTAGCCCTTTAATGGTTGTTCTGAGAATACAAATATCCAGACATGACTATCAATTTGGAAAAGCACAACCTTTTTTCATTAAATACATATTAGATCAGATGTTCAGTCTGAATTTCATACGCTACTGATTTAACTTATACTATATGTTGAGCTGAATGATTAACAGATTAACTAATAAGTGACAATACCATATAGATTGTAATTAATAGCTGAGTCAAAGCAAGCTTACTTGCATAAATGCTTTGTCTCTGCAAGCTATGGGTTCTTGCAAGGTTGGTACGAGCTGTGTTTCCCAAACAGGTGCAATAACAAGCTGTAAGTGACTTAATGTGCTCCACCACAAAACATGCACACTTAGGCATGAGATTCATTCCAAATTTAAGAAGCTTATGAGTGGATATCCACTCAGTTTGTCAGAAACTGGTCATCAGAGACAAATTTGTCTGCAATGATTATGCAACCCAATTGTGAGATACTCTGAAGAAGAATGTCATTCTAGAAGTACATATTTTTATTTTCAATAAAATGGGCAATTTAAGAGGATTTATGCTTTGGTGTGCATGTTTGGGATTTTTTTTTGGTTGGGGTTTATTTTGTATTTTTTTCCTCAAGAATTATTTCCCTGACTCTTTCTCCTATCCTTCTCCCACTCTCACACCCACAGAGAGTAATCAGTCTCCATTTTCCAAACTTGCTTTGACACTTGCAAAATGGTCTAGTGAACTCTGCAATGACTGCAAGGGAAAAGTCTATCGTTTCAAGCTTTAATAAGCATTTCAATACCATCTATACATAGAGGTTCCTATATAATCTGTATGAATTAGGCACATAGGGATGTTAGAACAGCAATGTCCAATTCATGACCTACTAGAAAAATTACTTTGGCCCAAAGCTCAGCATTAGCTATGTTTGTCCTAGGGTTGCAGGACCCTAAGGGACAATGGTGGCTGAACAGTGGCTGCTGCAGTCAGGAGGTGACTCTACTGCCACTGTGCAGGAGATGCTGTCCATGGTGGGGAGCACGTGCAGCAGGCAGTCCTTCCCTGGCACTGGGATAGGCTCTGTATTCCACCTGGTGAGAGTGACTGCACGCTCTCCTCTTCCTGCATATTGGCCCTGCATATTCATGTTGGGTCTGAGATGTGGTCCAGCCCAGTTCTCACTTCTGAGTTTCCTAATGGCAGACACAAATATCAAATAAAGCCTATTTTGGCATTTATGGTTGCTGTGGATTAGTAGCAGCTCAGCTACTAAAAGAGATAGATATAATAAAGAGAGAATTTCTCTCTTTCTGACACTAAAATCTAACATTCTTTTCTTAGGAGTAAGAACAAACAAGATTCACAGTATTTAAAAAGACAATTACAGTAATTAGTGACATTTTTTCAAAATGGGGCAAGATGGATTGGGAATAAAGGAAGTGATATTTTAAGTGATATAGCATGTCATTTACCACTTGGCTTAGAGGTCCTATATGAATAATGGCAGAATGGAATAAATGTCTCAGTGCTTTGTTAGAGGTGATTAATCTCTTGATGAAGAATTTATATTGCCATTGTAAAACCCTGATAAAGACTGGACTTTTCCAAAGTAAGACTTCTGCTGTTTTACATAGAAGCTAGCTTTGACTGAAGTAATAGATTTTGTTCAGTCAAGTAAAAAAAGCTGATAATAATGTGTGTTATTAGGTTTATACAGTGATAATGAAAAAGTGGGAATATACAGAAAGGTCTCAAAAGTAGTGTTAATAGGGTTTTTTTTTCTTCCTGCATGTTGTGTTTATTTTCAGCAGAAACTAGCCAACATAGAAAATCCACTGGAAGGATTCATTAGAAGAGTAACCACCCATGTGAAATACCATTTAGAATCTTCAGTTTCTAGAGGTATCCTTACTTCAGGGGCAAATTTTAATTTTATATTTTATTGCTTTATTTATTTGGCTGTTTACAATCAACAGCTGTCACTGCTCAGAAACTGAGCTGGCTTTGCTGTGCCTGTTTAGATATGTCACACAGCACATACAAATTCACATGATTGACATTTGGACAGGCTTTGATCCACAGGCTGTCTTAGATCTCTATAAAACATGGAGTTTAAGTGCCTTAATTTCATTAAAAAGCAATTACTTTTTTGTGACTAGCACAGGTGTTTCTCGTGAGAACATTTTGCTACATTTCATAAACAAAGATAAAGTTTGGATGTTTTGCAAACAACGTCTCCGGATTAGGTCAGTTCGGGCTTGGCCAGTTGGGCTTAAGGGGAGGTTTCTGGCTGACCAATCTGGGTGACCTCTGAAAACTCTATATATATGGAAATCAAAACAATAAAGCTCTCTTCTTCTCTCTTTCCTTGTCTGAGAACTTGGGTCATTCCTCAGCTAGCGGCTCAACAGCGACATCTTTTCTCCCTTCTTTTTTGAGAGAGACAAGTGTTCATACCGAAAGCTTCAGCACAGAGTCAAGGGACATGTGGACAAAAATGAAGAACTTGGCCATGTATCTTCCTATCATAGAATAAGAAGGTTGTTTAAAATTCTGGGACAGGAAGAGAGAGAAAAGGAAGATGGCAAGCAGGAGAAATAGGTGTGAGTGTAGTTCTTAAGCAGTAGAAGAGAAGCAGAGCTTCTTAAAGCACGGAAATTGTCAGAGGGACAAGATTGGAAATTGATCCATGACACTGTGAACAGGATGGTGATGTTCATTCTTTTTCCATTGAGATTTGCAAGATTTTCCTCTTACTTTCTTTGGAAATAAAAAAACTGTATGAGAGAATCTTTCTTGTTTTATCTATTCCTAGGAAGCTGGAAATTGACAATTAGGAGCTTTACAAAGTAAAACAAGTTGCAAAGGAAAACATCTGCAATGTATAGACAGGAGCTGATGAGGAGCCTCTCCATTTCCTGATGCTTCTGAAAGCAGCACCACTCACTGCTTCCTGGAGCCTCTGGCTCCTCTTGTAACAGGTGTGGAGGTTGATTCCAGGCCCTTGCACAGGGCAAGAGTAATGGTAGATTACAAAAGCATGCTCTGACTGCATCCTTCTCTGTCTTTGGGGCAACGTAGAATAACCTCCTTATTTCACCCTCACCTTCTTCAGGGAAACCGGGTCCCTTGCAGCACTTCCACCCATCTCCTAAATCTTGTACTTGAGTCATGCAGCACAGGTTCTGAAATAAATGGGTTTTGGATACTGTCATTCAACGCTATAATCTGCAGCCACATATTTTTATGTGACTGGAATGAATCCTTACGACACAAAATACAGTTTTGAGTTTAGCTAAGATGGACAAATGGACTATTTTATAGCAAGTCATGGACAATCGTTAGCCAGGAGAACATGCTGATTTGAGAAGTGTCTCTTTGTATCCTGTTTGGAGTTTAAAACTGTCAGTTTGGAAGATGAAGTCTTCCTTTGTTTTAGGTATTTTTACTCCTTGGGTACTGGTGACTGATAAAATAAATTAGAATATCTTTTACAGGTGTCTGTTTAACAAAACAAAGATCTGGCAACACATTTATTATTTAGGAACTCACACATCCAGGCATGCACACACACAACTGCTCCAAGGAAAAATAAATTTAAATATTTAACCTTTCTAATAAATCACATGGAAATTTTGGGGTTTTTAAAGATGAAAATATGAGCAGTAACTTTATTGTTAAGGCTGTACTGAGATTTCCACAAGATCTAAATTATTCTGTTCAATACTTTCAGAAAATTGACTAAAAATTAATTACATCTTGAAACTGGCACAATGATTCTCAGATAGATATTTGAACTACTGGGTAGTATTTTAGATGAAAAATTTGTATAACAAAAAACATTTAGAGTTACATAATAATACATGTCCTGAAGTGGCTGAACTGGGGGTTTTTTCCCAGTCTCATATATTAACTTTTAAATCAAAAACTGTGTTTTATTCCATCGTCTGTGCAACTCAACACTTTTATACTTCAAGAAATATGTACATAAATATCATATGTGTCCAAAATGTCATATTACTGCTGCTTTTTTTTTCCTTCTAAATTCATGAAGACACTACAGGGCTTTAAATCCTTAATTCCATGTGATTTTCCTCTTGTAAGTGTCCTTGGAGAATTCTAAGGAAAGAAAGAATTTCCTGGTCATGTTGCAGAAGATTTTCTAGAAAGGCACTGCTTTTCCAAAAACATTTAACTATTTAGCAAAATATGTCCTCAGTGTAATGCCCTTTATGTAATCTTAATAAAGTCACCATGATCAGCATTGCACATGCACCCTGTCTGAAAAGCTAATGTTTTTAGCTACTTTAATGGCATACGAAAAGCCAAGGAAGCTCATGAGGAAAAGGTTAAAAGAATTAGGTGTGCGTAAAATAACTACAAACCAAGGAAGAAGAAGCAGGAAATATGCCTGAAAATACTAAAAGGACAATATTAAAGAAATTAAAAGTATTGCTTGTGAATATAGGAAAGAATGTATCTATGAAACAAAGAAAGGGGAAAAGCTAGAATTATTTGCCAAACAGAAAGACTAATTACAGCGTTATCAACCTCTTAGGGGAAGCATTAGAAATCTCTTCACTCAAGCTGTTCAAATTTAGGCTTTGGCAAAGCGTCAGGGGATATTCTGCAAACAACAATGCTTCTCTGGTGAGGTGAACAGGCTGGAGAGAAGCTGATAAAGCGACAGTATTAGCATGGTGCACAGCTGTGTGAGAAAGACACAGTAAATGCTGAAATCAAAAGTAAGCAGTTCTGTTTGAAAAGGGCACAGGCAATTACTGGTGCTGGAATTTAAAAAGTCTTGGTGACATTCTACATGCTTAAAGAAACTGGAAACTTCTAACACTTCCCTCTATCACCTCTAGAACTGCCCTTTTTGGTTTTTAAAAATTTTAATAGTCAAACCATCTTTCTTCATGGCTACAGAATGTGAAGCACTACTACGAACAATACTCCACACCCTAAGATATTAATTTAATATAATGAAAAATGCCATCTATGCAAAATGCAGGTACTCTGGTTACTGGGGTGTGGTAAGGGCTGCTTCATATTCTGACAAATAATCTGAGGAACATGGATAGATTTAACAATGTAAGAAAAATCTAGTAGTGCTGTAGATGCTTTTCTTGAGTTTCTCTTCTTGCACCTTCTTCGTTAGCACATTGGCACAACCAGTTTTTTCTTGTGTTCCTTGCCTGTGCCTCTCCCTCTGCTGTTATTTATCTACTTTTAGATTCTATAGTCATTTCATGCTGCCACTTTGCATTAAAGATGGAAAATCAAAGCTGTTCTGGATTATTTTACTATCCATACTTTTCTTATTATTTCATAAATTTCTTGTCAGATAAAACTTGTCAAGTTTTAGCCTATACCATATATATCTTGTTTAGTTTTAGTTTTACAGTTTCAAAACCCAAGAGGTTTATAATTGGTAGGATAACAGTAATTTAAATATTTCAGCTAGTAACTCCTCACATAGCCTGGTGTTTGTATAAAGTAGAATAGGAAATACATTAATAAACCCAAAAGTATTTAATAACTGTATGATTTTACTCTGTTTCTGTGGAGAAGATCAATACTCATTTGCTGCATGGCTACAGTATTTCAGAATCAATTCCTTGCCATACAGTACATGAACAGCTTTAAGTATTCATTGTAAAGCTAGAGATGAAAGTTTGGTGTAAACATTTCAGGAAAAGTACAAAATTAAATGAGTGAACCTGGCTGAGATGGAAGCAACTATTTTCTAATTATTTTAAACACCAACTCACTCACGTAGTCAAACTTGACCAATACAAATTTCCAACTTTTGTGGGAGTGCTAGAGATATTACAAATGTAGAGGCAAATATTTCCAATCCCTTTTGCTAAGAGGAAGGTGGGATAATCTACCATCTACAAATATAGGTCTATACAGATATAAAGGATTTACAAAAGAAAAGCCCAAAGATTATCTTTTATAATAACACCATATTACTGAGAAATGGAGAATGTGAAATGGTTATTTTATGAGAAAATAAAACCCTTTGGAAATAATCTAGGTAAAATATAAAGTAAAGAAATCTGTACTTCAAAGGAAATGCCTCATGCTGGTAGCATGTGACCATCAGTGACACAGGTGACAGATCCCACTACAGAATAACACTTCATGAAACAGCACATTCTGTAGGATGGTCTATGACAGGATAGAGTTTAGGACTGCAGATATACCACACAAACATACTGTGCTCTGTGGAAAGGCAGGTCTGTCCCCAAAGGGATGCTGCCCTTTGCTTCCTCAGCAAATATTGGCAAGCCATGACTGGGAAGTTTGATTTCCCAAGTGCCAGATATGCTAAGCAGGAAATATCTCCTCACCTAGATGAAAGTTCCCAATTCAGGGAACATTTAGCTCTTCTGAGAATAAATCCTAGACTGAAACTAATCTACAGACACATGAATGATCAGGGAATTAAAACTGTTACACCTCACCATGAATCATAAAGTACCCTCAGTCTCAGTTCTTCAATAAGAGAATGAAAGATGTTAAAATAGATTTGTAGTTGTTCTGAAATCAGCTAAATGAACCTGATTTGTCCCACAGAACAAAGCCACTACTTTTCATCAGTCTCATGCCTCCTGACCTCCTTTTCGCTCAGCTCTCTGAAGCCAGACACTGTGCCCTGTCAGATGCAGTCAGAGATTTCACTTCTGATCTCAGCAAACCTCTGCTATTAGCATTATTTTTATCTCCAAAAACCTGCTAGTTTTAAACTCAAGCTTTTTATAGCAGCAGACTATTGGATAAAACTAAAGTACTACCATTTCTCTGAATACTAACCATCCTAGTGAAGCCAGTAGGATTTTGCCTAAATCACATACACACACAGTATATAATCTGAACTGGTAGCATCTGATGAACCTACATAACATAAATTTCTCTGCAGAGCAGTATTGATGCTAATCTTCTGTAGCCAATGGGGCTTAAATCAGCCCTGGACAATACCATGGGATTAGGGTATTAGGAGTTCTGCAGACATTCCTCTATTGCCAAAAAACAGTGAAGCACAATGAAGCACAGTGCAGTCATGAGTCGCTTGAACACACTGACTTGAGAATCTTAGGATTTGATTATTCACTGCTTTTCATCTTAGACAGTCACTTCTAACTAAGTGGAAAAATCAATGTGAAGGCCATAATTCTAATTTGACAGCCTTTTATGCCCTCTTTGCATGAATTTTGCAGAGATGGAAATGACTCCACAGGAATTGTGTCAGCAGAGAATATAGACAGATAATCCCAATTAAAATATGTAGAAAATTCTGGTAGTAAAAAGGACACAAATTGCACCAAATAAAATAACCAAAACACAAACCTCAAAACTAAGAGATAACTGGACTGGAAGACCTGCAGCAGAAAGTCATCTAGTGATATTTCACTAAAGTACTTGTGGATTTCAGACTTCCAGGGAAAGGGACATGCATTAGAGATCAAGGCATTTCAGCATCTCTTGTTTACCAAGGGCTTTCCTTAACTGTTTATGATTTCTAAGGTTACCATGTTACTCAGTAAGTGGTAACATGTCTCTGGATGACCAGAATTTTTAACAAAGGAATATATAGTAGCCAAAGTTGAAACTTCATTCTAAAATGGCAGAATAATCTTGATGTTAAGATGTTCTATGCCTTGCTGAGGTGTTTGCCATTGAAACACCAAAAGCTTTTCTTTGGCTTTCCTGAGGTACAAAGAAGAGTTTCAGTAATAAGTTACTGCTTGATTCCACAGCAAGTCTGAGGCAAGTGAGCTGCCACAGAGTCACTTTGATTGTGATGCATGCTCAAATCAACTTTAGAAAGAGATAAAACGCAGAAATCACAAGCCAAAATAGGTGACATGTCCTTATGTTATAAGCAGCTGAAGAAAGAGGGTCACAGCAGAGAATGTTAGATAACTTTTATTTAAGACAGCACTGCTGTTCTATTTCTACCACCTTATTAACTAAACTTTTGTTTATGAGAGTCATCTTGAAGAATGATCAATGAATGACTGAATGGCTGCAAAATATCCACAGAAGTAAGATTAAGACCTCTGCATCTTGGGTTTTTTTTTTTTTTTTTTTTTTTAGGGAGCTTTTAATCTATGAGCTGCAAAAACAGTGGGTCAGGTTCATTCCTATGATGCATACAGGTGCTGGATTTGGCCACAGATGATAGAATAACCAAAGAAACATAATACTGACATGAACATTCTCCTCTTTCATTCTTCATGTGTCCCAACCTTACTGTAATCTTTAAAGCAATCTACAATAGGCTGGAAATGAGGAAAGTATTTAAGAATGGCAACACTTATATGCAAATATATAATGCAAATGCGTATATGTAGAGGTTCCTTTACCCATTTATTTAATCAGAAAGATGCTCAGTTAAATACAGCCAGTCTCATTTAATGCCTTTCTGCTAGGAATGAAAGCATTTGGCTATTGGCCAGTTCTATTCAGTACTTTTTGTCAGTCTCCAGCATATTACATCCTATTTCATCTCCTCTTCTCTTCCTAAAGAACCCCAGGACCTCCTTATGGTAATGGGGTTGCAGATATTGACAGATTCAATGCCAGATCAAATACTCACATACAAGCAGATTTTCTCCCAAAGCTGAGGAGATTATTTTAAACCATGCAATTAAAATACATAGGGGGAAGGACTGGGGACAAGGCTGGTTTGATTGCTGTCCAAATTCATCTATTCTCATGCTGTTTTTCACTCCCCTTGCCCTCATTTGGGCTGTCTCCCTCTGGGCCCAGTCCTCCCTTTTTCTGCAGCATACAGAGAAGAGCACTGAGTTGGCACACTGGAGGTTATGCACAAAAGAAACACTTTAAGTTAGGTTTTTCTTCTGAAACAGAACCTAAGGGTGTTCCCATACACACACACACAGTGGGTGCTAAATTTTGTCTACCAAAAAATGCAGGATTCAGGGCTGCAACATCAATATTATTCATCTCCCCTGTGGCCACTTTCTAGATTTGAAAAGTATGAGTCTCACTGTCAGATTGTGTCCCTTTTTGTCCTTGAATAGGGATATAAGGTTAAATGTGTGCAGACAACAAAGGTGAATGGCAGTTTGGAGGACTCAGCTGATTGTTTGCTCAAAGGGGAAATGGCAATTATGGATGCTCAAACCCTTAGATCTGCCTATTTCCACTTTCCAGACAGGTTTCACCGGTGTACATTATCATACCCTGTGGCTCCAAAACAAGGCCACAGAAAACTGGCGCCAGCCTATTTAAATCAGCAGGTATCCTGGAGACAGCACTGATCAACAGCCACTTAAATGGAAATTTCACATGAGGGAGAGAGGAGCTGTGGCAGAAATGAATGATTTGTTTTGACGCCAGTGCCTATACTACAAATTTACAGGAGACAGCTAAGGGTCAAGTGTGAACGTTCATCACTTGCAGTGCCATAGCTGAGCAAAATTCACAATTCTGTGCACATGAGAATCCACTGGGCCAAGCATTTAGACACCTATATGCTGAAATGTGGTAGTTTATACTTTGTGTTGCATGCTAAGGCAGAAGTTAAGTGAAATAAATGAGCCACAGAGAAGTCACACATAAGGATTTAGTTGGTTCTATTACCAGACAAGGACTACCTGAGGGCATGTTGCAGGTGCCAGAAGTTAAATGCATATTTCTTTATTCTCAGCTGTAAAATAATAATATGGCACCACACTCAGATCCTGGCCCTGGGGCTCAGCAATAGCAGCAGGGGAAAAGCAGAGCTCCAATTTAAACTCAGTTGATCATTGTGAAGTACTGGAATACATTTTTGCAGTGGAAGGACTCATGGTGCATGCTTGCTGAGTCAGCACATCTGCATTCCCCTCTGTGGCTCTTGCATTGCTCTCTGAGCAGCATAGACATAGATGGGAGAGGTGTTTGAGGCTGTCCCAATGGGTTAGCAAGTACCATCAAGTATAAACAACATTTTCAGATCAAACTCTACTAGTTACTTCACAGAGCAGCATTGCAAAAATTTGTCCCTACTTTCCTCAGTGACCAGTAGTAGTATATTAATTGTTAATGTGCTTACATGGACACATTGTACAAAATACCCTTACTTTCAGCTTTCTGGTCAGCATCACACCAAAACCAAGCAGTGTTTCCCTCTGAGGTTGTAGTGGAGGATTCACAACTCAGCAGAGTCCTCACAGATCCCTTCGGAGTTTGTTGGTAACCCCCAAGGCAGTACTGATGGACAGGTTGAGCAGTGGACAAAGCTAGGGAAAGAAGTAACTAGGAAATTTGATACATTTTGATTTCTGCTTCAGAAATGTCTCAGTAGACATGTATGGAATCTGAAATGCTCTGCAAAAATAAGCTGAAGCTTTCTTTTTATCTTCCTGGGTTTGGGTTGTTTTTGTTGTTGTTGTTGTTTTGGGGGTTTTTGGTTTGTTTGTTTGTTTGTTTATTATTATTATTTGTTCTTTGAAACAGTGATTAAACACACAAGATAAAAGCAAAGGATGAGGGACATTTTTAGGCCACTTGTTCCCGAAGAGTCATTTGATGAATCAGAACAAATCCCCTTTAAAGCGAAGTGCTGTAGAGGTGCGAGAGTGTAGACATTAGTCAATTCCTTTCTCCATGATCAAAACAGGTATTCACAAATTCATGGCTAACACAGGGAGGAGTTAACTCTTTGCTCCCTTTACTTCTCTCCTGTCTTACCCTCCAGTCCTTATAACTGCTTTCCAGCAAATATCCTTGGAGAGAGGTCACATTTTAAGAGACACAAAAAGGGAGATGAGAGGGAGAAAAGGTGTTTGTACTCTGTCTGAGCCGCTTGACTTTTCAAGCCTTTTCTGCAGATGCATTTCATTCTACAGGCACCTTTGTTACAGCCAGTCTACAATTGTCCTTTAACATGATTTTATCACTGCTATTCAAAGGATGTTCATCATCTTGGACTCCAAGAACAAAGATATGCTCTCTCTCCTTCCTTCTGTGCTTTTCCATAAGCACCTTGATGTTGTTCACATCTGTTTTCAGGACACATGGAACCCCTTATAATTGACACACAACAAGGTCTCTCAGGTTTTGGTACTGATCTCAGTCAAAGGATAGATGTAAATTGAACATACTGCCTTTCTTAGCTGAGCCATCCCTACAACTATGAGAATCACAGTAGCTGTTTGGGTAACACAGGCTTGTGGCTTGAGTTATTGAAAATTCGAAATCAGTAGATTTTATATCTAATGTAGCAGATTTTTAAATCTGCTAAAGACTTTGCAGTGGAAAGCATTGGCAGCAATCTCACATATTACTGCAATAGGCAAGCATAGGGAAATGGAAGGTGAGATAAATTAATTGTTCCCCTCACTCTTCCATGCCTGGTGCATATGGGCTCACAGGGTTCACCATCTCTCAGTAATTTTTGAAAACACTTTGAGTACCCTCACTCTCCAGGGCCCTAAATAACCTGTTTTGGTTTTGTGAGTGTTTCAAAAGTTGAGCTTTAGTAGTAAAACTAAACTCTTCAAAGGAAAACTAAACTTATTCTTTCCCTTAGCTTACTATCTTTACTACTCAAGATTTCTAAAGGTACACTATGATCACAAGTGGAGTCTCCTCAGACCTCAAAAGGAGTGAAAACTGGAGCAATTGCTCTCTGAAGCCATGCTACAACTTCTGCTGAGGCAGATGCTGAAAAAGTCATGATGCATAAAGTTGCTTGACTCCCCATTACTAAAATCAAATAGTATTTTTTTCGTGTTATTCTCCAACAGCTCATTCTATAAATACAATGGGGGAAAAAATCCAGTTTTGAGAATGAGAAAAGGATATTTTTTGACATTTCCTGAATTCTTTTAAGAAGGTTACTGCTGCTTTGACAGAAAGAAAAATATTGCATAGCTGCTGCTCACCAGCATGATTCTCTCTGGATTTCAAAGGCAAGATTTATTTGTTTATTAAGAATTTGTTTTGATTGGCATACAGGAGTCTCAGAGCATCCAAGGTCTCTGCTAGCTGTGAAAAACCTAGAGAAGCCAAGTGAATCAGACTATAACCTTAAGCAGCTGTGGGACAGCCTTTGAATGAACAGAGATAGCTCTCTCTGCTTTTGTGTGTGTGTGTCTGATTCATTGCAATAACTTTCCAAGCACTGCAATAATAATCTGTGTGAGTTGGGATTTTTGGCATCTGATAGTTACATGTTATAAATGGCCCAGAGGTATTACACAAAGAGCGAGGATGATAGAATGTTCTCTTTGGAAGGTTTGTTTGTGTGTGCTAAAATGTAAACAGTCCTTGATTTAGATTCCAGGTGGGTTGTTTTATTTTCTGTTATTTCCCCTTGTTTTCCAAAAATTCCAGAAGCATCATTGTCTGCCTATCTTGCAGATATTTATGTGACCCTTGTGACTTTGCAGCTAACACAGACTGCTTAGATTCATCACCAAAGGAGAGCAAGAAAAATGTAGTACAGCTGTGCAGCATAGTGCATGTATTGCTCAGGAGCAAGGCAAGGCTGGATTCAAATTCCTGAGCTAAGGTTGAGGTTTTGATTTGGATTTTTAAGCTACTAACTCTGTGATGTGAAAGACAGAAACAGGATGGTGAAAAACATTCTTGCTCAGATATTTAATGCAGATTTATAATGAAATTATATATTGTCATTTATTTATCATTCGTATAAGATGAATATTCTGTCTGACGCAGTAGTACACACAAATAAATTTTGACATTTATGTTTACTGTTCTAGGAAAATGATTGTATTTAAAGGTTGCCATTACTGGATTTAGTGTGCTACAACTTAGAAGCAATAGTTATGCATGAAGTAGTAAGTGAAAGTTGAACAAGCTACTTCAACTTTGACATCTGTGGCTTCTTGAGTGCCTTATAATTCAGCATCAATACTGTCACAATGTGATATTTAAATAGTTACACAAAGGAATCAGGCTATGAAGTCACAGAGAAAACTGAAAGACTTTACAGTAGAACTAACCAACACTTAATATTCCCAGGCTTACAGAGCATAGTGGGCTTTTCAAGTGTTCAGAACCATGGCTTTCCACTTAATTTTTGAAGAGGTAATTTTGGGTGCAGCCTCAAGAGGGACTCATTAAGTTTTGATGCTGCAGATCCTGATGTGTCAAGACATCAATATTATTTTCCATATTTGCCCCAGTTTCCTGGCAGTGCTCTCCTAATCACATAAACCATCCAGCCAGATCCTAATGGACTGTGACTCTGGCAGAGCTGTAGAATTCAGAGCTATGCTAGAATATTTTAGAAAAGTAGGACAAATTTTACTAGAGGAAGGCACTATTATTACATGTAGCCTTACCAAAAAGAGAGCAATCATCACATCAACTACTTTTCCTTTATATCACACCCTTCTTATCCTCAGTCGATTTACTAGCTTATTGTCATTCTCCTTGAAAAACAAGGTTCTTGGGGGAAAAAAAAATTAAATTTATGGATGTGTTTGGACAGCACTTGACAAATTGTTCTGTGGACAAATAGAAGCAATAATAAAAATATTTATAAAATTTCAAAATTCACTCTAAAACATGTTCATTCAGTAGCATGTATCAGATTTAAGTCAGTGGTTTTTGGGAACAAAATGAAGAATTCAAGCCTCATTCAATTTTTATCCAATGTGTTATGTTTTCCTCAGCTTGTCAAAACAAAGAGATATGGGTCACAGCTGAATGGAATTGTTTTTGTAAAAGAAAACCTGAAGTCAAATGTCATTGTCATTCTATATAAATATTCAGCACGTGTGCAGTTCCTCCCAGGCAACTTTTCTTTTTCTTTCAGGGCACTGGCTTGAGTAAAATTTCTCAACAGAGAAGTGAAAATCAAAGGAAAGAAAAAAAAAAAAAAAATAAAAGATAGAAATTACAAAATGCATATTCACACACTTTCCCACCTGAAGGCTTAAGAATGCTCACTGAACAATTACTCACTGAGGACAGGTTAAATTCACAATACTTTTGCTGTCACAAGACAAGCTTTGTCTGAAATGTTAATGACATTGTTCTACTGTAGGAACTTCGACTGCATTTTAAGAAAAAAAAAAATCAGACCTAAAGGAGCAGAAGCAACACTAGAAATACCCCAACAGTGGAACCACAGCCCACCGCCTGTAAGGATGGTTTCCCCTTGGCAGCTGTCACAACTAAAATAATCTGGTCTTGCTGGAATCCATCTTCTCATCCCCAAGCACAGAAGTGATGAAGGTGGCATGCCATGGAAACCACATCTGTGCCAGGGTTAACCCCATGTTCTGTTAGCCACAG
This sequence comes from Entomyzon cyanotis, assembly GCA_024500445.1. NCBI lineage: Eukaryota > Metazoa > Chordata > Aves > Passeriformes > Meliphagidae > Entomyzon > Entomyzon cyanotis. Next base: position 39,795,283 of record JAKEPQ010001030.1, on the reverse strand, counting down.
TCATGTCCCTATGCTGCCTTCATACTGAAGAGAGGAACCCCAGCTGTGTATCTTGCTATTTAAAAACAGATTTTTCTATTAATTTTGACTAGTAATGGGTTCATTTTTTGGTTTTGGGTTTTTTTTGTCTCAGTGTTCCTCCAGAGCTCCAATATAATGACAGTCCAATGATACAAATCCATGTGATTCCCATAGAAACTTGCAGGGTGTGTTCACAGTTCTTCTCCAGCATGGACACACATTGCTGCATTTGGTGGTGTTTGTGCCCTGCTATCTCAGACAGTCATCTTCTGGACCTCTGGGCATCTAACAGACACAGTCCTAACTGCTGGATACCCCAGCTTTAGGGGAAAACACATGCTACTGGTGTGCTTGGAAATGCTTTGGGCATGATGAGGAAATCCAGCACTGAAGTAGTCTGTATTTCCTCCTCTTAGACTTGTTTTTAAGGGCCAGTTTACATCTAACAACACAACAGATGTTCCAAGTTTGTTGCTTAAGCTAAGCAGGTGAGGACATTGGTATATTGGCCATTTGCAATGTCACCCGTGTTGAGTGAGTCCAGTTTTTGTGCTAAAGGACCTTAACAAGTGGGAAGAGAAAATGAAAGCAAGTCAAAGAGAACAGAATGGGAGAGTGTTTCTCTCCCACTTTTCTTTTCCTTTCCTATGTGTACTTGACATCACAAACCAAGTCTTCAGCTTTGGCATTGAAATCAATCCTGCTGGTTTAAAGGCCTTAAAGAAGGCTACTGATTAGCAATTATTCATCTCCACACTTTCATCTGCATCCTAAAGCATTCCACGTGCTTTTTAACCTATCCAGGGCAACAGCCATTTTTGTGTGTCTTTCACAGACTGCATTTGCAGTTTGTATGTGCACCATAAGATGGCATTGTCAGTTCCTACATTTGTTCCACCGTCCTGGTGTGGTCAGCAGCCAAAGCTGCAGCTGTGCTTCTTGTGGAAAAGTCAGTGGTGTGTCAGCACTTATCCCACCAAAAACATGTGTAGCTGCTGGGATCACCAGAGGACAAGTGCAATGTGACTGTGGAGAAAGACAAATTTTTTAAACCTTCTCCAAGAAAGAGTCAGGAACAAAAATATCTTCTTTAGCGATTAATGTAAAGTTCAAAAGAAAAAAAATCTCTGTTCCCAGAGAGACTGGTGCTCTGAAAATTATAATGAAAGCAATTTTAGTTTTCAGTTTGAAGTACTTCAGAATATGAAAAAACCCCAAAGTGAGAACTGGACATTTTAAAAAGAACGGCAAGGTATTTTGCTCAAAATGATGGCCCTGATCCTCAGTTAGAGCTGGAAAATGGTCAGGGCAGAAAAGAACTGGGTGTTAATTTTGGCAGTAGACTGCTCTGAGTTTATCTCCAAAACCAGAGTAGAATAGCCATGTTTGCATCTTGAATGGACAGTTCTGAGACTCAGACCATTGTGACTATCCAAATTCTGGTAAAGGATGTCCTAGCCATGCCTCCTTCTCGATCTGCAGGGAGCTGGTTTGGCATAGGGACCTAGACAACCAAGGAACTCCAAAGCTCATTGCTTGCTCTGGAGTGTGAGTTACAGGGTCTGCACACAAAAGTATCATCTTTCCTGTTTATTAAAAGAGCACCATGCTTTCCCATCAATCCATGGCCTTTGAATGAAGGAATGGGAATGATACATCCTCACTATTGTGCAAACTACCAGAATCTTAAGGCTTCAATGTCTCTGCATCCTGTGCTGCCTGCCCTGACTTGACAAAAATCTTTATATGATTCTCATCTTGCATCATTCACAAGCACTGTTTGAATGTCTGTGAGATGTTGAATCTGAACTAAAATGTTGCTACTATTTTCATTTTTTCTTCTTCCTTATTTTTCATTTCTGTACCTTAATTCTGAATTTCATTAGTTATATTGAGCTTCTTGCCATATCACCTTCCATTTTTCAGCAAGGACATTTATTCTAGTATGCTTTGTGGCAATAACACAGGCCAGCTTATTGGTCCCAGTGGGAGCATTCACATGATTCAAATCATTCATTTGCTTACGTGTTTGTCTGAATTGATGTTTCTCAGCATTAAGTTCATCTTGAAAATTTGCATAAAGTTGAGCTCACAGTCCTGGATTCATTAGTTTGACCAACAAGCAGAGTCTTGTCTCAGCTGTCTTCAATTGACTCCAAATTCACCTGGGAATGTTTCTGAGAGGAATGGATCTACACTGTGATGTAGGCATGTAACATAAGATATGTAGCAGTATCTACATTTTTAGAAGCTTACGGAATCAACATTTATTTCTCAGAATCAAAAATTAAGTTCAGAAAAAAAATATTTATGCTGGTACATTCTGAGTCGTGGTCACTTTAATTTAAAAGTGCTTTTCTTTAATTATTTTGTCTTGGCTGGTTCGCCAGTGATGAAGATGTGAAACCAGTAGAGACACACACATATACATGCAATTATTCTATATTCCCCTCATAAAACCCAGCCTCATAAATATAGGCTAGGAATCCATCAAAAGTAAGGGGGCGAAAACTTTAGTAAAAAAGTGGTAACAAATAGCACAGAGTCTCCTAATATGGCATTGCCCCAGCAGAGAAAATTTCTGTTCAGTTAACTTCTTCAACCCTGCACACTCATCATCTGCTCTCCTCCTCCCCAAAGCCACTTCTTGCCTTCTCCACAGAGGGTCCTCCCCCTCACTTTTACAAATGCTAATTGATTGCCATACATGAAGTCACAGGGGTGAAAAAGGGATTGGAAACTTCTTAAAATGGTTACAAGAGATTAAAATGTTTGCCACTCATGAAAAATTACCACTATAGTCTAAAATAAAGTGTCATTACTTAGATTAAAAAAAAAAGACAAATGCATGCAAGTCTGGCATTTGTGAAGTGTAAATAACATGTTGATTTATTTCTTACCAAACCACGATTTTATTGTTGATTTTGACAACCACACCTGTATCTCAGGAAACCCATAAAAAAAATCTCAATATATTTCACAAGGGTACTTCAAGTGGCCAGATAGTATATTTTTTAAGTCTACCTTCATTTGTATATTTTATGTCTATCTTTATTTCAGGTAACACAGTACTAACTAATAGCACATTCCTTTGATAAGTCTTCAGTATTACCAGAGGGAGTTCTGAGATGCAATTTCAATGTTTTAACCAAGCATTTTAGGTCAGAAAGTAATTTGTTAAAATACCTGAGTACAGTAAATTGAGTTTCATCTTTCTGGTTACATTTCCTTCTTGTACATCATTTCTGATGACTGTAGTGCAGATTTCTCATTCGGGATGTCACCGTCTATAAGTCAAATCCTACAGATGATAGGTGCACACTAAAAGCATTCATCCATCATTGCTTTTTTCAAATTTTGATGGATCAATCAAAGAACATATCAGTTAAAGGCACTTTTACCCATTAATGATATTTTTATGCTCATTAGACATTATTGCAGGTCATGAAATACAACTACCAGCTTACTCTAGCTTTCTTAGCCCATTTTACTTTTGAAGACACAGACATATTTTGTACCCCAAGATTTTTTCATCTCTGATAGCAGAATAGACTAGCTGTGTACAATTTCTTTTTCTTGATTTTCTGAAGAAATGTTACCTCTTTGGGAAAATAAGTTATTTATTCTGTATCTGAAATACTTTATCCACAGAATGGGATATTTTGTGCCATAGAGAAGTGCTCAGAAGATGCAGCACTTAAACATTTTTGTGATTTATGTGACAGCTTGAGAATCAAGGGGAAGACAGACTGTTGGTTTTTTGCTTTTTATTTTAACAGCCTGGAAGCAGAGCTCAGGAATACAACTGACTGACAAATCTTCAGCAGCGTTTTGTTGAAATCTTTATTGAATGTCAAGTGTTTCAAGTAAAACATTTTGACTGATGTCTCTCGTGTGGAAATACACCTTGATTCTGGCCGGCTGCTGAGATCTGGTTGTACACAAACTGTAGGCACTGCAACTCCAAATACAGATCTGACATGCGAAGTCTAAAAGTGCTGCAAGAACTTTCCAGGGTCTGCAGGTCCAGGGCATGCAAGCCAGTTGAAGGCAGAGGAGCCCAGTATTTCCAAGACACCCAATTTATGGGCAATCAACAAAAATCCAGAGTGCAGAGTTAAAAAGATGTGGGGATCTGCAGCAGACAGATACTAGAACAAAACTCCTGTGGTAGTGTTCAAATGCCTTGCTGCTTGGCTGAAGTCAGAGACCATGGCACTCAGGGTCAAGTCCTTCATTTTGTGTTTATTATCATCATCATATTTCATCACTTGTGCTATTAAGGCCTGTCCTTGTCCTGCTTTCAGTGAATACCCAAAACAGGGTTAAAGAAAGCATGTGCAGAGTAGTTACCAGTGTGAATCCTGTTCTTAGCTTGTACTGAGCTAAAAAGGTTTTGTTACAAGCTAGGAGCAAGATGCTTCATTGTTACTGTCTAAGATAGTTTCCAGTTCTTGTATAGTCTAAGATATTTAATCTTAAATTTGACTCCTGCTATTCTAGAAAAATTTAGTAACTTCAATAATGTCTTTATCTTAAGCACCCAGGCTGTAACTTTTGTATGCTAGCACGGTGTGGCTGCAAACACTGTGTGTACCACTCCACCTCAGTGACATTGAGAACTGCTGAATCTTGTGCAGAAACTGCAGGCGTGTCAGTCTGAGAGCTCAACCATGGGAGACTGTGAACATTGGAGTGTGGTGATCTCAAGTGCCAAGTATTGATAAATGGATGTAACTCATCTTTACCTGAAGGTGTTCCAGCCTTTTGCAGAAGTTTGTACTAGATAATATTTTAAAGGTCCCTCCCAACCCAAACAATTTAGGGATTCTGGGATTTTTCATCTTGCCATTGCTATCTAACCCAATACATGATAAATTAAAAATAAATAAAGTCCTCAGTGAGCAGTTGTGATGACCTGATTACTCAAGGTCTTTTGAGCAGAAGATTTTTCCAAGTCATTGGCAGAAGTCCATGATTCCAGAGGAAGGTGAAGGTACAGCTGAAAATGAAGAGAAATTTAGCTCAGGAGGAATCTGTCTGAAAGTTATTTTGTAGTGTGATTGTGGCTTTCCTGGCAGGTATTTTGGCACCCTGCTAGACCCTTCCCTGAGGAAAGTCAAGTATGGGCAACAGTAGGAACAGTGTTTAAATAATCAGTGTTTGTGCTTAGAACTGTCCATTTCCAAATACAGCTCAGAAGAAAGCATAAGGTGGTGAGGAACACGTGAGGCTTTCAAACGATCAAGGAAATAGCCTCTTATGTGTCGTAAATGGCTTTCTTTGTCCAGTGCTTTAATGTGACAGAGATGGGATTTATCCTGTCCTACTTTTGGAATTTTTTGATGGTTAATTTGTACGTCTCAGATGGCTGGTTAAGAAATTAGGCTGAAACACTGGATGGCTATATTATCAGCCTGCAAACTCCATTTGTGAATGTTTGATTTATAAATGGCACTGTATCCCGGATTCTGTCAGGACATTCCTCCCTGCTGGATTGTGTGATGCTAGCATGAAATGCACAGTCTGCTTCCCTGTCCTTGGCTGGAAAGTTAGCTGCAAACTTTGTGGAATAGTTAGGATTTTAGGGTTGCAAGCAAACAAAGGTATCAACTGGCTGGGGCTAGGGGCAGGAGAAAAGGTAACTAAGAGGGCTGAAACTTTACATAACAGTAACTTTAATAATAGGCATTTATGCGAAATGAGGAGGCCTGCACAGGAGAATGAAGGAATGACTAAAAGAGGAAAAGATGTTGAAAGACACTTTCATTTGACTGTGTATTTCAATAACTGATTGTATTATGTGTGGCATTCATGTGTGAAGCATGATTATTTTAGAAGCCCCACCAAGAGTATTCTTCAAGCCTTTCTTTATCTGTCACATTGCTTTTAACCAGTGAGAAACAAAGCCCACAGGTCCAGAATTTTGAGGATTGTGCAGTTGCTTCTGGAAAGACTCTGGAAGAATTGCACTGTTACGTGGACATGGACTGTCAGATTGTAGAGTGCTAATTTTCAGGAAAGAGCAAAAGTGAAAATATCTGAATCCCAAAAAGCATGATTAGAAGAGCTGAGTTTGTGAGATACCATTGTAATCTCACGACTTCTTGCAATTTAAGGGCATGAGATATCCAGAGATTGATGATTCTTGCTGAAGTCTGGTAAGCATCTTGGTAGAGTGTCTACCAGGGCTGTAGAAAAAATGTTTCTAAGTTTTGTTGGTGCAATGCTGTTTTTTAATTTTGCCCTCCATTGAGCAAAGATTTTATTCCCCCCTCAATAAGAAAATATCCTGTCTCCATGAGTGCACATTATGCATATTTAATGTCCTATCACTAAATGCCCTTGTAAAAAGTCCCTCTCCATCTTTCAGTAAAGAAGAAATTCTTTACTGCAAAGGTGCTGAGACAGTGGAACAGGTTGCCCAGAGAAATCATGGGTGCCCCATGTGCTGTGCATTTTCCAAGCTGAGCAGCCACTTCCATTTAGTAGAAAAGAGAGGCTGATAGTATCCTGCTGCTGCAGGGTTTGTGCAAACTGGCTAGCAGGAATCACAAAAAGTAAGTGTAAGGGTTCAGAAGTGTTACAGAGGCATTGTTTTTCTGTGTTTGGGGTTTTTTTCACTCTTGACCAGCCCCTACTTATACCTACGTTAAAAACTAATGTTATTAAAATTTATGCTCTTATGCTTTTTTTTCCCTACTCTGCTTTCTTGGCTGTAAGTAAAATGGTAAAAGAGAAGAAAAGCCAAAGAAAAGACTAAGTTTGTAACAAACACCTCAAAAATATCCACTGTTTTGTCCTGTGGGGTTTTTTTTGGTGTGGGTTTTTAATTTTTTTTTAATTTAAATTATTGTTTTAAGTATTTTTATTTCTGGTTTGCTAAGTTCTCTGAACTTATAGCTGAAAGTACAAACTGCCAATTTGAAGGTCGATTTACACTGGCATTTTGTATGTGAAATGTGAAGTCCTCGTGTTTGTGAGGTTAACTGTCTATTACAATACAGGCAGAAGATGAAGTGTTTATGTTATATGCTGTTTATAAACATGTAAAAATTGATATTGTTTTCATGAAAGGCACACTGGAGTGAAGAAACTGAGCTCATACTTTGTTTCTGTCTCTGCTTGATTGTTTGGGAAGGCTTTCTCTAAATCCCTGATTTTGATAAGAGACATTTGAGAAGTTCCCCTTAGCCACACCAAGTCTGGGCTCACAAGCACAATTCCATTATTTCATCTGGATTTTATTACTGCAAGCAGCTTACCCAGCTGCATAGCAGGAATGTTTAACCAGGAACAAGACAAACTTCCATAAGCTGCTTAATTCAGACTTGGGACTGTTCCTTCAAATCAATTGATATTGAAATAATTACTTCTCAGAATCTGTGGAGGAAAAGGATGTAAAAAGAAAATTAAAATCTAATTAAATGGTGGTAGAAAGCAGTGTCTGAGTAGACAAATCTTAAGCCTTAGCAAATTTTCAAAGGTTACATTATCCTTTTTGTCCCTAGAAATCTGTCTTTTTACTTTTCTCACCTTCTCTTGCACTTTTATCACCATTTCTTAAGCAATGAGGAAAGCTTTTTTCAAAAAATAATTTATATTTCTATATGAAATTCAGGTAAAGTTATTTATAAATAATTTTTTTCTTTTTTTAAAAAGTTTAAAGAAAATGTGATCCAACAGAATTGACTGAGCTACCCTGACAGTGTCAATGTCCTGAACAGAAGAACATTATGCTGTTTTCCCAAGAGCAAGCGTCTTTATTTGTAGTGTTTGCAGCTACATATCAGCTCAGGCAACTGTCCTGATTCCTCTAATTCCCTCTTTATAAACTGTGTAGTTGTTCTCCTCTTCACTATTAAACTGCAGGCCGCATTATAAATTCACTGTGGTGGATGAAGAAATTCATTTATAGCATAGACTAAACTCCCTTCTTCTTTTCATTAATTTTATGCTAATTTAACTGCCCACCTCAATGGGATTATAATGATGGAGAGCAGAGCTCATGATACTTTACTGAGGCAGAAAGAAGAAAAAAGGTCCTGTTGAGAATGTATATATGTAATATAAATGTAAAAGTACTAAAAGAGTTTAGCTTTGTGTTGGGGAGGAGGAGTTACATTTAAGGTAAGGCTCGTGCTCATTTTAAAAGGAAATGGCACTGGAAATATGGAACCTTCTTTTTTCATTTGTTTCAGTGAAAGTCTAGATTGAAAGCACAGATACTGAAGAGCATGGGGTAGGAAACTGGGCTTTAACTTCCCCTGGGGAAAATATTTGAGGGCAGAAGGAGAGGAGGGGCTTATATTGGGGTCAGGGTGTTCAAAAGCAGTTTTCTGAAGTGAAACAGTTAATCACTAAATTACAGAAAATAACAGCAGCCATATACAAATATATAAGGAAGAGTAAAAAATGGGGCAGGAATGTAAAAGGCTTAACACATGTTTGCCTTCTCTCTAAACCTCCTGCTTTACTCTCCTTTGACAGGGGAGTTTCCAGTTCTGTTGTAGTTTGTCCATCTGGTAATGCCAAATGTACATATCCCCTAAACATTTGTCCCGTTTCTCCTTGAACCCATATAAATATTTTCATATTCAAAACTTTCTTCAGCAAGGTGTTCCGGGTTTATTCTACTCTGTGTCTTCCTTCCTACTTTGAACATGGTTCCCTATAGTTTCATTTACTGGACTTCCTTGAAAAGACCATCTATCCCTATCCAGCCTTCCCACATCATTTATGATTTTGCACACCTGTCATATTCTACCTAAATCCCTGCCACAGCCTGAAATATTTTGCCTGCCTGTTGGTCCCTCATAGGGAAGCCACTTATTTTATTTTTTACTGTTTTGACTGCTTTGACATTTTTTATCCCAGTTGCCCCCCTTCTGAATGTTTTTGGTTTTCTAATAACAGATGATTTTCAAGCCAAGGGGTTCAGCCACACACACCATTCTTATATATTTATGTTCAGTAAGATGAATTATTGATTTGAACAGTGGCATAGTGACCTGTTCTGCTTATACTTTTGCTAATTCCAAACATTTCCTTATTTTTTTCACTGCTATTGAGTACTTGCTTGTTACTTTGTGGAACCAAAAAGAGGGACCTCCAATTCTTTCTCTGGTAATGGCCATCATTTCATGGCCATCATTTCATGCATTAAACTAGGATTCATTTTCCTTGCTTTATGCTTATTGCCTCTGGGTTTCACCTGCCATTTTATTGACCAGTTTTGTGAGGTCCTTCAGGTTTAACAGTCCTTTCTCATCCTTACTCCTTTGAATGCTCTTTCTATCACTGAAACTCTTCCTTACCTTACCACTGACACTGCTTTCAATGTCAAGATTTAATAAAACTAATAGCACATACTCAAGAGTTTCCACCAATTACTTTTCTCCACTGCAATACTGACCAATTATCTAAACCACACCTCCTCCACCTTCCATCTCTTAGACACTTCCTTACTCATACTTGGGCATCTCCTACTTACTCCACTGCTTCTCATTTGATTTAAAAGCCTATGGTGAGGTGGCTTGTGGAGGAAAAAAAAAACACAAAAAACCCCCACAACAAATCAAACGTTTTGGTTATATAACTGTTTTTCTCTTCTTGATTTCTTCAAATACTTTAATAATTGAATGAAATACAAGACTTCCCTCTATAGAGCCTGTGCTGGTAACTGTGTCTGATACACAGATCTAAGGAGGTCATATCTTTGTAGTTGCCCACTAATTCTACCTGGTGGAAATTGCTTTCTGTTTCTCTTTTGATTTTCCTCCTTTGTCCTATGATTTGCATAAGGTAAAGAATTTTTGCATTTGCGTACTAAGAAACACTACTCTGAAAAGTGTGCTCTTTGCATTCATTTGGCTTTCTCTCACCCACTGCTTTCAAAGTTCACTCATTGTCTTTTTTTAAAGTACTGCAGCTTGGTCCCCTTGCAGTTCGGATGAAGTTCAGCCCTCTTGTGCAGGCTTTTTTTCAGATGTGTACCTAGGTATTGTAACAAATTTAAGAAAATAGACTTTGGAGCTTCGTGCTTCAGATAAATTTGTACTGGCTTCACATTGCATGTATATAAAATAAATATCTCAAAGGAAAAGACACATTTTAATCACAAAAGGTTGACATTTGCTTTAACACTAGGAAGGGAAAAGTTGTCACAGTTGAAAATATTTGAAAGTGGGTTTCGTGTTTAAGATTTTGCTGAAGAGATCTCATACAGCAAAAACATCCTCAAGTCGATGTTAATTTGCTTGTGGAAACATTGGATATTTTTTTCTTCTCAAAAATAGGATTATAATGGACCAACAAATTTATCCAACTTCTGCTTCTAAATATTCCAAATATTAATGAATATATTGAGCTGCTGATGGGGTTAGTGATGCATTGTAGAAATGTTAAAATTTCATATAGTCTTGCTTCATTCCTATAGCTGTAATGAAGAAGGCTGTATTGTGGATAATTTAGATAATCTGCAGGGGAACTAAAGCAATGACTGTGAAGGAGAATGTGGCGTGTCGTCCCCCTAGGCCATGGAGCACTCCATTTGCTGGAATAGCTTCTAAGTGCTATTTAGTGGGCAGCTAGTGGAAAATAAAATTGCCTCAGGCAAGTGCGAATCTTATACTGTATTATTAATGTTTGCAGTCTGGGTGAGGAATAGGGTAAACTAACTCCATTTCTAATAAAGGGAGAAAACTCGAGGCTAAAGGAAAGGGAGGAAAAGATCAATATCTCCTTTTAGCAAGATTTCTTTTGAAGGATTGTTTGTGTTATACTGAGATTTTGTTGAGGGTGAAGGGAGGTAGGAGTAGCAGGTTAGACACCTGTAGCTGTCTCTGGAGGCAGAGATTTCTGTTATCTAATGGTCATCCGTAAGTGACTTGTTGATGAAGATGGTAATCTCCGGTTTGAAGGAACTCAGACATTTGTACAAAACTGAAAGTAAGAGAAGAGCATTATGTGAAAGAAACATTTTGCACCCTGAAAGCTGGATGAACTCACCATAGTGTGCTGAAGTCCTCTGGGGAAATGAGAATGTAGATTCTGTATGCTAACATTTGACGAGATTAACAGGATAGGTTTCCACTAAGAAAAACTAAAAATTTCAGATTCTCTGGGTTTGTGTTTTGTGTGTTTAGTGGGGTTTGATTTGCTTAGTTTTTTTGTGTTTTGGTTTGGTTTTGAGTAAATAAGCTAGAGCAAAGCCAGCTTATGGTATTGAGATGATGAAATATTATTTATCTATATAAATTGGATCCAGAGGAACTTGTTCATCTGGGAATCTGTGTGTCCATTTATGTAAAAAACTGTTGGAGTCTAGGAGAGCTGTGGAAGGAGCCCAACGGAAAACCTTTTCTTCCAAGTTTTCACATACTGGCCCTGGAGGAGATTTTCATCTCTTATAAAGTAGATTTCCCAAAATGGTGTTGTCTGTGAACTGGCTGCCCTTAGGACACAGAGAGGAATGCTTCAGAGAGTATACAGTGTTTTCAGCAGGATGGTATGATGATCTTGCTTCAGGCAAGATTTTCTTCTCCTTCCCACTCAAACTTTCTGTCAACTCTTTTCTCAGTGTGCCACCTGCTCTCCCACGGACTGGATGTCAGACATAGGAAATTCATGTGGTTTGTCTCCTCTGGGAAATATCTTCCAGAGTGTGCATGGCTTTCTTTCCTGACACTTCTTACTTCTTGATCAGATTGAGTAAGGGTGTGCATGACTTCATCAAGAAGAGAAAATAGTGTGTTCCAGAACACATGGACTAAAACACACATGTGACATGTGAATGAGAGTGAGTGAACTGCTCGGTATTCCAGTTTAACATGCGGATAAACTCCAATACCCATATTCAGTACTTACATTTCTTTACTGAAGAAAGAAATCATACTGTAATCAGTGTGCTGGGGTGGATGGTGGTACCTCTTTGTTTGCACCCAAAAAAAAGCACACATCTGGCAGGCCAGATATCAAGGTTTTGCAGAATCAGCATAAATGTTTGGAGGTCTTCTTGATAATTGTGTCTGGAGTGAATCCATAATTACTAAGTGCAGAGTTGACTTCCAAATTCTATAAAATTCATTTTTATTTTAAATACTGTGAGTTGAGTGGGCATGTGTAAATGTTGAAGTTCCTATTAGGGAGTCAGAAATGAAGGTTAGTAGTAAATCAAAGCCTGCAATCACCATGTCAGGATTGTTGGGAAGCACCAAACAGCATCTTGCAACTTCTGTTAATACCCTGAGTGGTTTAGGTTCCAACTGTGAGAATGTGGATGGGGAAGATGAGAAGAATTCTACATATTAAGCTATCAAGACAAAAATAACTAGCTGTCAAGTGAGATAACAACTATGTGACACGATGAGAGATTTCTTTAGCTTTTCACTGAATCAGTTTTGAAGTATCATAGGTAACAGCTATCAAACAAATGTCCAACTATGATGCAAACAACAATTTGCATGGTTTTTTCCCATCAAACCCTTGCCAGAGCAGAGGTAAGGCTGTACTACCTAATTATTCATTTTCCATTTGGGTAATTTCCTTTGGTGCATTGGCTAAGGTACATTGTGCTGTCCTACAATGCCTCATCTGTTGCGTAAGTTTAAAAGTAGCTAAGTACAATGTTGGAGTAGGAAGGCCTAGCCTGACAATAATAATTCAATTCATCCTTGATTTTCAATACTCCTTTCCACCATCACACCATTAGTATTGGTTGTGGTGATGAGTTTTTACTTCTCATTATGAGGCTTTGATGATTCTGTTTGGGGAGGACTGCTTCTGAATTTATCGCAGGAAACTTTATTTCCTAAAGCCAGCACTGATTTTTATCTTTTTTTTCTTTCCATTAAGATATATGGATTTACTTTTAGGGTATACTCTTTGTGGAGTTTTGGGGGTTCTTTTTTGAGAACAGAAATGTGGTACAATTATGCAGCATAATTCTGATCTTAGCCTTTGGGGAGGTTCACAAAACAAGATTTTTCTCCTGTCCATCTCCTAAACACCAAGCCATGGTGTGCTGTGTGACCAGTCAGATAAAGAGTAGCTGAGAATTCCTTGCACTCCAAACAAAAGCAGCAGACATAGCTAATAGTGATTCAATAATAAATTAATCCACTGTCTCCTGGTGAGGTTTACCTCATCCTTTTTCTTCAGAGAAAGATTGATCCCTGACATTCTTGAAGCCCCTGTGTCCCTCAGAGCAGATTTCTGTGAATCTGTAGGACACTGTGCTCATGGACACAGTGGTTCTATGCACACTGACTGTCCTGTGGCTCTAATTTGCTACAAGAAGAGAAGGGGCTTTGCAGCTTCTAGGCAAATGAAGAAGCTGTTTCAAAGATGAGTGCTGAACTTCCTGTTGGGTCTCCAAGCCTCTTGAGGTAGGTTGTACGGCCTGCAGCATAGCTGAAATCAGGGCTAAAAGTTAAGCTGCAGAGGCAAGGATCCTGTTCAGCTGATATTGATGGAGGAGAGTTGGTGGGTTGTGTCCTTTTAGCCGCAAACCTATATGTGGCCTTTCTGACCAGAGAGGCTTCTCTCTGTCCCCAGCAGCAGCCTCCAGAACCCGCAAGAGACATTAACTACAGTGGTGTGGAGAAAAGGAAATAAACAGCCCGGCTATTGACTTTCATTAGCTTTCATTTTATGGGTTAACATGTAAAGAATGTTTTGTTTTGCTTTGTAATTTTATTTTAAATTGAAAACTGAGGTTTTCCTTTAAACTTCTAAATCACAAATTCAGTGTTAGATGGGCAAAGAACACCTTCACTCACCTCGGGTATTTATTAGCCATTCTCTCTTTTCACAGAATCACAGAATAGTAGAGATTGAAACAAACCTCTTGGAACTGCCTAGTGCAGCTTCCCTCCCTCAGGAAGAGGAAGCTGGAGCAGGCTGCCCAAGACAGTGTGCAGTAAGATCATTAATATCTCTGAGGATGGAGACTTCCCAGGCAATGTTTTAGTGACTGACTACTTTTGCAGTAAAAATATTTTTCTTCTGTGTTCATATGGAATTCCATGCGCATAATTTTGCACCCATTGCCTCTGGTTCTCCCTTTTGGCACCTCTGAGACAACTATGACTCCATTTTAAGCCTTCTTATTGGGCATTTGTATACCTTTCTCTGCCAAAACTACTCTTCAGGCTGAAGAGTCCCAGCTCTCTCAGCCTTTCTTCATGTGAGGTGCTGCAGTCCCTTTGTTATCTTAGTGATCCCCTCCCGATCTTCCTCCAGGAAGTCCCTGTCTTGTGCTGGAGCACCCAGAGCCTGCACTCCAGATGAGTCTTCACCAGTGCTGAACAGGGAAGACATCACCTTCCTCAACCTGCTGACAGTGTTTTTCCTGATCCAGGTCAGGATATTTTTTTATCTCTTTGTGGCATCTGAACAAATCTCATTTCTAATCTTATAACCAGGGAATGCCTAAATGTTAAAATAAATTTTTTTTAAAAACATTTAAAAACCAAACCACACTATGAACTAAGAGAAGAATATTTAAGCTTCTAAGTAATCACCATGTCAGTAGTGCTTGATGAGACATGACTCCTTGTAATGCCTTATGTCCTATTTTGTGCCGAAATCATTGGGTAAAAAAAAAATTGTGACAAAATAAGCTAAAATGGTGTTTCTTCTCCATTTCTCCCTCTCCCCTTCATTCTTTAAGCTAATAAAAAACCAAATCACTTGTGGGAGGGAGGAAATACTAAGGATTTTTTTCTAAGCATATTTGATTTTACTAAAATTAGAACTTTGATTTAATCAGAATATTCCTCTTGTGATTGACAGGAAAAATATCAGGTGAGACCTTTAGCATTCACTATTTAGAAACCAAGAGCAAGGTCTGTGTTTATCAAGACATGGTCCACTAGTTGAAGAGATGTGCAAGATGTGCACTTGCTGCATCCTTTTAGAAGTAGGGGTAAAAATGGCCTAATTTTGGGTGCTCTGTGAAAATGTAGTGCATTTGAGCACTGGCATATTAGAAATGGGGGTGTGGATCTGAGGGAAGAGCAGGGGGTAATATGCAGTTCTGAAACTTGCAATTGTCCATCCCAGAACTGAGCTTGCATTGAGCATTCATAAGCTCAGATAGACAGCACTTCTCAAGATATCACAAAAGGAGCTCATGTAAGACAGGACATTTTTTGTCTGTCAGAATTTAAAAACCTCTCCCAGAGAGGATGGTAAAACTGGCAGTCAGACTACAAAATCTTTGTTATCTCAGAAGTACAAATCCTCCTTGCATTCTTTGTGGGCTACCACAAAACTCAAATCACCCTAACTTCCTTTGATTCTACCCTACATCGAGACTTACCTTGAGAACAGGAGGGTTCTCAGGCCAGTACAGTCCCATTACATCTGTCAGTCACTGCAAAGATTCAGGAGGTGGATACTGATGGACAAAATTCAAGTACAGGGAAGCACCTGGCTGGGCCACAGGTCCCCATTGGTGTGCAAAGGGTCAGCACCAGTTCACGGCCTCTTTCCTCATGCTCGCAGCACCCAAAGCTCAACCTACAGCTGGCACTACACCTGCACACCCAGCTACCTGCATTAAATGTTGTGCAAAAATTCCTCAACAGCGTGGTATGTAAAGTTTGAGTGCGTTCTTTCTTTTTGTTGCTTAAATGATGCCTAAGAACAGCTCTGCCGAGGTACAATTGTCCCTTCTCGATAGGGTTACCAACTCTTTAACTCTGCAATATAGGATGTGCAGTCTGCTAGTCAGAGAGAACAGTACCATCATTACAGGATGATCACACAGGAAAATTATGCAAGAACAGTTCCAAGCAGACGGTGTCCTGGTACAGTGCCGCATTCCTGTTTGAGTTTCTTAAGCTCTTACATACAGGATATTATCACTGCACCAACACAAACATCAGAAAAAATGTCTTTAAAATGTTATCCTCAAGAAGAGCCTTGCTGAGACCAGGTAATAGCCAAGAGACTTTGGCTATATGATCTGTTACTTTTAGGCAGAATTCAGTCACTAATCCACTGGGCTTTATGGGTCTATTTAAATTAGATATATGCAGGCCGTGCATTATTTATAACCAAAAGCATGAATAATTCAACATGCCCACTCTCAGCAGGTATCCAGCTTGTGCCAGAAGCCTGCACTAGATGCTTGCTTTCAGAATAATGAAGAGTCTGTTGGATAAGTGTCTTTAGCTTGTATGCTCCAGTTTGCTCTGTCTGCTCTTCCTTTTGTGTCTTTCTAGTTTGGCTCTTTTGTCTGGGAAGCAGAACAGATGATGTATTCTCTACATTATTCCCTTCATCTGGAGATGACATACGATGTCTAAAAGAAATTATGTAAATCCGTTTAGGATGAATGCATTAATTTCATTTCTGTTTCATTATGATGGGAGACAGTGGCATGTTCAAGACAAGGGACTTAAAGGCAGCATGGCACAGGGAAGTACAATGCTCCCGGCCGAACAAATCTAGTCTGCTACACTCCACTGCACAGCTTGGGCTCAGCTGTGTCCTGACAATAGTTGTGGCCACTCAGCCTTGTTGGAAAGTGTCTGTTGTAGCACCCTTAGTCTCAAATCCAGAGGCTGGAAAAGAATTCATACTGCCTACTCTCCAGCTCTCTTGTATGTTATAGTAAGTGTTCTGAGTTAGGGCCTTCTAGTAGAAGGGTTGCTGTTGCTTGTTCTTCTCTGAAATTTGGACACCAAGTCCACAGCAACAATACAGTATACTAAATTTATCTGTTCTTTCTGAGTCTGAGCTTCTCTGAAAGCGTTTACACTGCTGTTACTTGATTCTGCCAAAGCCCAGGAGTAACTAGATATCACAGCTTTTCAAACACTAGACAACCTGAACAATTTTGGGAAGAAATAAAAATTCTTCAGGACACCTGACATACTGGGTTGTTTCACACACAGATCAATGCAGTGGAGACCTCCAAGCTCCCTACAGTTGAAAACAGAGTGCAAGTGCTTTAGCTGCAAGCTTTGCTATTAAATCCTTAGTGGACTGTCAGTGAATTCCTGAAGAATTGTTGAGGTATTTTTCTAGGAACTAAAATATATTGGTTCAAGCTCTCTCTGTCTGTGTGACTGCAGATGAATCATTTTTTTCTGTATCTCAGGTCCTCATTTATATATCTGCATAATAATAGCTCCCTAATCACAGCAGTAATATGAAGTGGAAAATGCACCAAAGGTAGTGAGGCACTTGAGAATCATGGCTTGGAAGGCAAGTAGAATTAGCTAAATATTATAAATAAAGGTCTTCTCCTTCAACAGCCCCAGAGAGATTGCTTCTGTAGTCACCAAAATACAGCAGTTACAGAGTACAGCCAGTTTTATAGTAGAGTATAGCAGTATCACACCAATTTCGGAACAAACCAGGATTAAAACATCATGCAAAGTTGCTGCTTAGAATTCTTAGGCTAGATGATTATAACAGCTCTGTGTAGAAAATTGCAAGTCTTCAAATCTTGAGTTACATCATAGGGTCTTCAACCACGTAAGATCTTCATAAAGTGTTTCACTGGATAACGTTCTTGAGTATTATTGCTTCAGAAATAAGAAACAGAAAAAAATTCTGTGATCAGATATCAAAGCACTGACCTTAGACAACATGGTTTGACAGAAAAGAATCTAACCAAATCACAGAAACAGTAGGAAGTCCATACATGAAATAAAATAAATGTATACTCTCTGGCAATATATTGGTGTCCTTAACTGGGATTAAGCTGTAAGATCTATTTCAAATCCTGTGTAAAAAATTCAAACTAGTGTGAATTCTTTTTGATATATTTTTTTGGTTTAGCTTCTTAATGACTGCTTATAATTCCCCTGTGAATGTGCAGTCATTCAATGACAGAATCATTTCACAATATCCCATTGTTTTGTTCCATCAGGAAAGACAGGTTCTGTGCTCCACAGGAGGACTTATCTTACTGCGGGAAAAAAAAAAACCAAACCCTCAGAAGATGAAAGTCTTCTGATAAAAGCTGTGTGACCTCTAGACAAAATTCTTAATGATGATATTTGGCTCAGAGGAGGAAATTCTTCCCAAATATAATAAATGATGAAAGAACTGTGTCTGCTTCATACTGTGTGATTTAAAGCTGAAGTGGGGAACATGCAGTTTACAGTCGGGACAAGAAATAAAGGGTGCAGCAAATAGCTTTGATTGATCATAAGTGACCTCAGTGGTTTTACTATTGGTTCTGCTGTAAGATCCCCTTTTGTCCCACCAGGTGAGCCAATGTGGGGGAGAATTCTAACCCAATGATGGCTTGCATATGAAATTTATGATCTGAGAAGCAGAATCTGAAAGTCTTCATGGGAGGAGGTAGCTTGAGCTTTCATTAAACCTTGTTACAAGTTCAGGGTGTCCCGTCACAGCTGAAAACATTGGTGTGAGATTCTTTGCCCACATAGATCTGTGATCATAGAAGAGCTCTGGAAGTCAAGTCTCAGGTAACTCCAAACTCAATTTTCATCTGTTGCTAGTTTTCTTACAAGATATTCCTAGAAAACTTAAAATATGAATCCTATACAACTGATGAAGCAATTGGAATCTCTAAGTTGTTTTGTTTGCAGCTACTCTCCACAAAGTTTGCTGTCTGCATCACAGCCAGTGCATGTTCATTACGTGTTTGTAGGGGAGAAAGAGTGCTTTTCTTAAGCTGTATTAGCATGATATTTACTGCTCAAACTCCTACTTCCTACAGGTACCTGGACCCCAGTAGCACACTGTGATGGATTTGTATGTCAATGTTGCCACCATAAATCCAGAATAAAGTGTTGTAAGGAAGTGAGAAGGGAAGAGATAGAAAATTAAATGTATGTATGCATTGGTTTGGTTTAGGCTAAGTTCATTTAGCATTCTCTGATCACTACAGAATCAAAAGAGTTTTTAAAGAATGGGGTATTTATTTTCCTAAAATCCTATCTGTAGAAGTGAGATAGTATTCCTCTGTTTATCTGGGGAACCACGGCACAGCAAGATTAATGCAGAATTTCACTGGATGTAAAGAGCCTGATTTTAGCACGTGCTTCCAGGGCAAGCTTCTCAGAATATGAAGTATCTAGACAGCATTGCAGGGATAGATTTGTATGAGGCCCAGTAAAATTCAGGCACTGACTTCTGCAACTTTTGCCATTGGTCAGGTTACAACTGGGAGTAAGCAAATTGAAAGGTATGTCTTGTTAAATATAAATGAAAGAGGAACAGTATCTAGACAATTAAGAACTTGAAACGTTTTATAATGAAAACACTGCCAATTTGAGAAACACTGAGGAGGGGAAAACAGAAGAAAACTCTCCAAAAGGCTGCTATCAGTTGTGAGTAGCATTAATTGTTCATCCAAGAACCTGTTGGGTACCTTTCAAGAGCAGAGAGGGCACACACTGACTTCTTCTGCCTGTGCCCATCAGTGACCCTTGGGTGGTCACAGGGTTTGTGAGAGCTTTGCTCATCTCATTGTGCATGCTACTTCCACCTTTCAAAAAGGGATTTAACCTCTTTAATGCTGCAGAGTGTGGTCATCACCAATAATTCCCTTGAGGGGTCAGAAAATAGGGCAAAGTAAAGGAAGGATTTCCATTCATTTAATGCATTGATGATCTGCAGTTTGCAGGAGCACATCTCAGATTCTGCAATTTGACTTAAAAATCTGTTGTTGGATTGAAAGTAGCAACTTTGTTTTGAAGCCAGAGTAGGGCCACCTATTCCCCACTACCTTCACTGCAGCTCTGTGAATGCACCAGGGATGATAATTCTGTTCAATTTCTAGTAGAGTAGAATCTCCAAGAGGTCATTTGTTCACAGATGTTGCAGAGACAGAGGCATTTAATTCCTTCTTCAGCCTTAAATATCTTCCATCAGGACCTCCAAACAAATGCAGAAGGTCTGCAATTATACCATCTCTGGCATACCTTCCTCTTTGATAAATTTAGGGCTTCATTTCTCAGAGCTATCAATTTGGCAACTTCTTACCCAGTGCTAAATTTACCAAAGGTTGAAGGAAGTTTCTAACCATAATATTTGGATTTATGGACTCTTTCTTGTAAGACAGGTTCTGTTTGAATATCATTGACTAGGAAATAAGTTAAATGAAGATGTAATCCTTCAGCATGTCCCGTGGTATGTCATCTTCCTTTCTGAAGCAGTGCACAGACTGGAACTGCTCTTATCTTGGGCAATGACACAGAGCTTTAGCCTAAATTTTCTTTCATGTCTTCATCCCCAGTTTCAATACCCACCCACCTACTCCCCAATATATATTTACTCCTTTCATTCCTTGCAATTTTTCACCTAATGACCTACTTTTCAATCCTTATGACACTTTAAGGATGAACAAGTTTCCCTTCAACCAGTGGTTGCCTCAGAACCTCTTTTGCTGCAGTTCGCCTTCTGTGTGCGTGTGGGACCATGGATCCTTCTACACAGCACAGTGATTCAGCCAAGTTTCTGCATCTGATTTCTTTGTTGACAAGCAGAACTGGTTTGCATAGTATAGGATGAGAAAGCAGGAGATTTCAGATAGAACTGTATCAGATATTCCTGTATCAAACTGAGACTTGTTTGAAGTTTTTGAATAAAAAAATCTGAAGCAAAGTTTCAGCTGAAGCTAAATATTTTATTTAAGCTTTAACTGCTTCAGTTTTAAAGCAATTACTGTGAACAAAAGAAAGAGAATCCTTCATTTTCAAAAACATCAAAAGAGTCTTTAGGTTACTTTGAAATGCTTTTAAGATGCAAATTAAAAATAAAAAAATTTGAAGTGCAGCCTTCCTCACAAAAAAAAAAAAAAACAAACTACCACTCAACAAAAGACCCACAAAGAACCTCTGGAAATCAGTGAATTTCTATGAAGCATTTTATGGAAACACTTTCTGACCAGCATTATGAAACTTTCTCTCTTCACTCTCTCCTGTGATGCTAATCCTGGACCAGTATGACTATCTAGCTTCAGTAATGCCTGATTAATTTCATTTTGCAACAAACTCCATGGATGAACCACATTAGGTGCATTGATGGAGCTCATGAAAGGCCAAGCAGAGCTGCCTGTGCTGGTACAGAAAGAGCAGCAGAGCTGTGTGAGTGCTGAGCTGAGCTGAGCTGCGCTGTGCTCTGCTTGCTGAGCTCAGTGCACAGCCTTTGGATAGAGTGCCAAGCTAACAGAGGGAGATTGCTCCTGATACCCCAGCTGGGTTATTTAAAACCAGGTGATGTGCAGGTACTGAATACTCGGTTGTTCAGCGTCAGTAAATCCTTTCTTTGTGTAGTGGAACACAGCTGAATCACAGCTTTGTATGGTCTCAGGTATGAGGAAAGTCTGAACTGAAATCAAGTACAGCTCTGGCTTCCTGTGTTTCAACAGGCATTCAGCTTAGCACATTTTGAATTTCTTGATAAATGTCAGACAGAACAGACAATTCTATTTCCCTGTTCTGCCAAGTATTGTGTAGGCTCACAGTACAGTAACAACTGTGCTCAACAGACTGAGACAAACATAATTTTAAATGAAGAATTACTGCCACACCCTTTGAGAGAAGTGCTGGGGAAGCCACCACCTTGGAGGCAGCAGGGACCAAGCAGAATGGAACAGAACGATTGTTATTTAGCAAATATCAAAGACTTACTCTGCACTTGCTTCAGAACAAAAGCCATGTAGAGGTAGCTGTCAGCACTGGGTCCTTGGAGGGCTGGACTACACCATGAGGACAGGAGCCATTTCAGTAGATTTGCAATGTCAGAAAGAAGTGCAGTAGATTGCAGTGAAATACATTTTTGCTGTGAGCTGAATTCTGACTAGACTACTAAAATGTAGCATTATTTTCCTCTGTTAATCCAAGACAGACTGAAGCTTTTTAAATTGCCTTTTTGTCTGCTGGCAGCACCTGTTGAGAGCTGAAAAGGCCGAAATGGCTAAGAGGGAGTTGATGAATAAAAATTGTTCATTTTTATTCATCTCAGTGCTGCCCACTGCTCAGTGGATCAGCAGCCTCCTTGCTCATATCTCACCAAATGACCAAAAGTGAGGAAGGCAAGATACTGAGGACACTCCCAGGGTCTAAATGCTGCACAGCAGGGACTGTGTTTGTTGGAAGGCACATAGACATTACTCAAAGCTAGCACTAATATCTACTTCTCTGCAGCAAGAGTGCTCCACTATTCCAGTCACCTTAGCTGACTGATGTTTGTTGGACTATAGGATTTTTTTTTGTTGGGGTGGTCTTTTTTGTTACACTATGATGCCAAATACCTTCTGGCTGTGCACAGCAAGCTGTCTGGCAGAAGCTCTATCTTCTGGTGTTGTGTGTTGCTCTTTGAAGTAAGGTGGGAAGAATGGGGCACTGGAAAAAGGAATAACCCTAAAACCAATTGGAAGGTGATGTTAAAAAAAAAAGTCATGATTTGATATATTTTTCTGCTATTCTTTCTTTCTATT
This sequence comes from Entomyzon cyanotis, assembly GCA_024500445.1. Lineage (NCBI taxonomy): Eukaryota > Metazoa > Chordata > Aves > Passeriformes > Meliphagidae > Entomyzon > Entomyzon cyanotis. The sequence goes on along the minus strand of JAKEPQ010001030.1, from coordinate 39,772,827 downwards.
TCTCCTTTGTTCTGTCCTACTGGTGGAGGCACGCTGGCATAAACCCAAAGTAGATTAAACTGAGGTTTTCCTACTTGGATGCAAAGTTTCTTTGCTTTAAATAGGCATTCTGCAACAAGGAGTCTGATTCTTGCCCATTTGGCCCCCAAGGTAAGCTGCAGCTCCTATCGCTTTTACGCTGAAGTGAATTTATTTTACATATTAGGTCTGATACTACAACAGTTTGTGCTCATTGAGGTACCCACAGGATGTAGTACCAGGTGCTCAGTATCTTGTAGGTCAGGAAGTGTTAGACACTGACACTGGGTTGAAATGACCAAAGACTGGACTATTAGCCCAAAAATACATCTCATTCTCTGTTACCATTGCTCTACTTGGACTCAGACGCATACCATAGTACCTGGTGGAAGGAATGAGATGAGGGCAAGCAGGGGTGGAAATGAGGAAAATGACTGAATTTCCTTTTTGTTCCCTGCTCTTGGTTTCCCTGGCTTTATTTGTGATTCTAAGCCTGTGCAGGGAAAAGACACAGAGCCCCATGAAAATGTTTATGCAACAAACATGATTTCATTTTGCAATTTCCTTCAGTTACTTTAACCCATAGCTCAAAAAGAGTCAAAATTATGTTTTACTACTATGACTTAGCAACTTTTGCATGGCTTTATGTACTGATGCTGCTCACTGTTTAGATGAGTGGTACCCTTGTCCTTAGGCTCAAGCCCTGGGAATAGTGATGATGGAAATGCCAGTTCTGCCTCAATATGTCACTTCACATTGGTCTCCTGAGACAAGAAGGCCACTTGTTTCCAGAAAGGCACAATAATTTGTGTCAGCTCGTTAAGCTGGCATACTGCTGATTCAGGCACTGAACTCTAACGGAGCACTTTGTCCCAGCTCTGTAATGGCCTGTCCCTTGAATTACCTTGGGGATAACTGGGATAAGTTCCTGGAGGGAAAGGTCAGAGAACTCAGGAAAGATTGTGATTGTCAATCTGAATTTAAACTGATGCTGGAAATATAAGATTTGAATAGTGCTTTGAATAACTGGAAGGGAAAAATCTTTTGGAGTGTATGTATAAGAGTTAAACTCCAGATAGAATAGAGTTGCTGCCTGTATAGAAGTCCCTGAAAAGAAAGGAAGGATTAAATAGATTAGGAATGGAACTTGATCACAGCTTTATTAATTCATTTCCAAGACTGAGGGAGGAAATCTTTATCAAAAATGCCATAAGGAGAAAATGCTAAGTCACCAATGCAAGATAGGCCAAATAATTTTGCAAGAGGCAGCAGGTAGTACAAGAAGAGATTATTCAAGGAGGTCAAACAGAACAAGTTTTTGAAGGATTTGTCTGTGGTTTTGGGCAATGGGCAGTATTAAGTGGTTTCTGACAAAAGTGTTTAGGACAGATGTTTGGGACAGTGAATCCTGGAGTGTATTTCTTCATAGAGCTAAGACTGGGTGCAGTGCTTTGTTTGCACTTTGTATCTGCTTGGGTTGATTTAATCTGGTTGCTTTTCAGAACCCTGATAGGGAAGTGTCAGAAGTGAGAGAGCGAGCTCATTCCTTCTGAGCTGAAACAGCAGCTAAGAAATCTGGACAAGGCTGCTCAGTTTTGCAGAGAGGTCATTTTTGGGGGCAAGGAGGACAGCGGGAGATTTGCTTTACAATTAAATTCCTTTTGATCTCTTGATATCAAGGGCTAACTTTTTCAGATGAAATCCACAGCACCAGTTTATGTGCTTAATTGAATGAAGGACTTTAACACAGCTGTAATTTTTATAATCTCTCTCCCATGCATGCTTCACCTGCTTCTTCACTTGCCTTTCCTTTGTACTTTAAATAGTTACAAATATTGCTAGATAACCTGAAAATGCTCTCACCATTCAGTCTTCCTGTTAATTGGCAAATGAGAAAACTCTTTCATTTTCTCTGTGCTGTATTTTGCTGACTTCTTGTTTTGATTTGGTAGTTTAAAAATACCTATGTAAAACCCTATTTTTGTTTGCCTGGGGTGTAACTATTGAGTCACACTTCTATTCTCATATATCAAACAAAAAGCTGAGGGGGTCAAAAAGCATTTGGTTTTGGGGAATCAGTTTGAAAAACAGGCTTTTCAGAGGAAATTAAAATTTTATTGCAGAATCTTGCAAAAAATGTAGCTGAAACTGAGTAACCAGTTCAGGTAAAGAGATAGACCTCTTGCTCAAATTTGCAAAACAAATCTGGATTAATTTTACTTTTGAGGTATATGGTCCACTCCTCCTACCTGCTGTGACAGCAACCATCACCGTGATTTCACTTACACCTACAAAATGCCCAGCCTGATTCTTCTGGGACCAGAAAATACAAAATACCAGCAAAAAATGTGAGCTTGATAAAATTTCCCATGTTCTTGAAAGAGACACACAAGAAGTTTGGGATTTCTAAACCAATATAGCCCCAAAATCACTCATTTGAGATTTTATGTTTAATTGTTCTAAAAACACACATGAAAGTTAGGGGCAGTTATCTCCCTCTGTCTTGAAATACAGATAAATTTTATGTTTACCATATGAAAGTTTGGATATAGTCCTAAACTGGATTTTTACCTTGGTCTTCACAACCAGAAAGAATTACGTTCAGTAGACCTTGATTGCCACAGCAGCACCATTAAATCTTCTTCAGATTATTTCTGGCAGCAATATTGGTTACTGGAAGGGCTTCCAAGTTCTGTAAATTTTCTTAGAGTGAATGCAGCTGGAATCCCTGAAGAAATGCAATGCTGTATAAACCTCTTTTTGATTCCCATTGCAGTGTCTTTCTCTCCCCACTTTTCAACAGAAACAAGTCAGATGTTTCCCATACATTTTATATTTAAAAGCTATTAGTGACATTTCTTATACAGTGTTTAATTTAGATGCTGTTTTATACAGCAATTTCTGGCTTGGCAAAGGAAAGATGACATAGTGAACTTCCAGTAAGAATAGCCAGTTATAAGAGTGTCTGCTAATATATCTTCGAGGCCTTTGCAAATTTACCTGCATTAAGTAGGTGCATTTAATAGGTGTTTTCAACACTTTGTTTCTGAATGAACCAAATCCATATCTCTTCTGCTTTTCATTTAACTCTGTTCTTTACTTTTCAGTAGTGTACATCTATATAAGCCCTCAAGTAGTGTTCAGCTGTTGCAGCAGTTTCTGGAGAGCTTCTAGTAAATTTGTACTAGCTTTTAGTCTTTGGATTCAGGCACAAAGTGGTCTTAATGAGCAAATTCTGAAAATGGATGTAAGCCTGGTAAATACTGACTGCCCTTAGCAAAATGGTAAGGGAGGCCTCCCCAGTCCTAGCACCAGCTTCCACTAAAACAAGCCAGTTGTCACCAACATGTCTTGAGGAAGGGAATATGTTACACTTCGCAAAAGCTTTTGGAAGTGGTGCTACTGCATTCCTAATACCTTGTGTCATAACACAAAAAATGCCTACAAGACAGTGAAGTGTGCACTACAGAAGAAGTATATATTAGTACAGTAGATGTATATATTAGCCATGGTTTTCTCCCCAGTAATTGCAGTGACTGGAGAAACCAGGAGAGGGTTACAAATGAAGTGGGTTTTATGATAGGTTTTCTGGTTCTCAAACTCTTCTGGCATATATTTATTTATTTATCAATTTTTTTCTTTTCTTTCTCCCTCCCATTTTCATTTGAGATGACTGATTTTTATACTTTGCATATAGACAAAAATATTTTCAAAGGTCTTTTAAACTCTATTGTATTTATTTCATGCTGTGAGCTAGTTGTCAGGTGATCTCACGTAGCACATTTTGATCTGTCTATAAATCAGTGTGCATTAGCATGTTCTAAAGGTTGAGCAGGATTTTGCTGGGACAGAAGCATCTGCTTCTCATTCCATGGAACTGTAATCATAGTTTCAAGTAACAGAGTCTAATAGATGTAATGCTGCAAAAGACTACAGAGACATTTCACAACGGCCATTCTCTAAATGTCTTTCTTTCTAGCTGGGTTTGAATTATTTAGTAATGAGATAAAAACCATTCATAAAGCCTTGCAATGGGAAACAATTTCTGTTCAGACACTGGATGTAAGATAACTTTACTAATGTTATAATGGAGAGCATGATGCAGATGCAGAGGTAGTCAACATCTCACAAAATTTCTCCTCTGACTCATTTTTAAAAGTCTTCTCTTGAAGGGAGATGATTATGGAAGCCTGCCAGTGATAGACAGTATGTGCATTTCAATTCTGTCACATATGGATTTGTTAAAGTGGTTAAGGTGTCAACAGTCTGGTTTTAGCCACAAAATTGGACTACAATTCCAAATCATAGCCCAAACTGATATGTCTGAGCAGGGTCCTCTGCCTAAAACTATATTTGAATATGGCTGAGTATTTCAGAAAGGGGCTGGAATTGTTATTAGCAGGAACATATGCCAATAATTCTGGTAGTATGTAAAATCTACTTTCTAAATCATGTATGCCTATGTAAAATATGCTCATGTCCCACTGCCACATTCCTCATTTTTCTAGAGTGAAATCAGAGGGATGAATACATTTAATTAAGACATCAGAGAAAGGAATAGCTGGCTTTGCTAGTGCAAATTAGTTTGAAAGCAAAGTACTTCCATTATTCTATTTCCTTGTTAGGATAGATAGATTGATTTTATAATGTCCTTGAGACATAGAACTAACATTGCTTTTGAGAGGGGAGTGGGACACAGAGTGTGTAATAGCTGCATATCCAAGAGATAACAAATCTCTTGGATTGTTATCTCTCTTGGAGATAAAAATGTTCTGTTGGAATGGGGAGAAAAGATCTTATTAAAGTGGGTGTATTTGTGGAGGCCGAGGAAAAATATGCACCATATCTGAGCAGAATTGCTGAGTTTCTTTCTCCATGGGCTAAATAAGATCTAGTCATTTAGAGTTCCTCAGGGTTGCTCATTTATTTGTGAAGCTATGAGTATTTTGCATGAAACTCTTTTTTGTGTGAAACATTGCTCCTCACATGCCCTCAGCTTTGTCAGATTTGAGATGGGAAAGACGCAGTGCAATTGAAATTCAAATAAATTGGATGTGTGCCTCTGACTTTAAGCCTCGTTCTCAACACAATGCTCAGAAGTGGAGGAATTAAAGTGAGTTTCTTTTCCCCTCTGATTTTTTTCTGCAGATTAGTATTGTTCAAATGTTGGTGGAATTACACAGTCCCCAGAGATTTTTAAAGAATCAAACAAAGCTTTGGGTTTATTGTCCATCCACATTTTAAGATTTAACTGGATTTTAAATATACTGAGACACCCAGTATCCCCTGGGTTCTCAGCTGATGTCTGTAGCAGTGCAGCCTTCATGACAGGAGGTGGGGAGGTACAGCATGGGAGCCCAGAGAAAAGTACTAAAGTCTGTCGTCTCTGATGGCACAAATGAGCATTTCCTGCAGAGGGGTTGCACTGCCCTTACTCTCTCTGAGGATTTTGTGCATAAGAAAAACTTTTCTTTAAAACAAATATTCTCCATCAGATGTCAGGTCCTGTTTTTCTTCAGGTCAAATAAGAACTACAAAACTTAACGTTTTCCCATATCCTTTTGCTGCTGAGCCTGCCTAGCAATTTTGAATAACAAAAGCAACTAAACTTGAGCAAGATGAAATGACTACAAATCAAGATTGTGCTCTGCAATGTAGAAAACAACATCAAGATTTTGATTGTTTTATTTATTTATTTATGTATTTATGCAAAGTATGAGAAACACTTGGTTTGTGCAGCTTTATCATTAGAATAATGCTACTTAGTCATGCAGGCATGTCATTTTACAGTGACTGTGGGAGCTTCATTTTTAATGTAAGCCTATTAAGAGCTCAGGGTAAGTTTTCAGGGTATCATATGGGAAGGCAGCATACTGATGGGATTCACAAGAACTGGAAAATTCATCAGGAACCTTTCTAATCATGTTTTCTTGAACCCCTCTTTCCAGACCCAGGCACCCAACCTCAAGGTTCAGGGAAATATCCCATCCAACTTCATAGCCCTTTCATCAAATAAAAAAGAGAGATGCATACCATATGTAAATCATACATATTGTTGGTGAGAGACAAAAATTACATTTTTTCTCTCCTTAATTTAATACAAAGATAGATGGATTACCCAAGAGACAGTATCCTGACCCAAAATATCTTATAGTCTCTAGCTAAGTCTGTCTCTAGCTTGACTAGGCAAGATGCAAAAAGTCAAGAATATTTCACTCTAGTACAGCTGTTACAAGACTTGTTTGGGAGACCCCATTTCTTATCAGTCCCTATTTCAGTATTTGGTGGAAAGCAAAAGAACTTCATTGAGATCTTAACAGAATAACCCAAATCTTAGAGTACACTGGGAGAAGAATCAGCCTCACATCTTTACATGAGGCTGGGCAGGCTTTTACTTGTGTCTCCCATGTGGAAAGGAAAATGTTATATTTTCAAAACTAAGTTTAAGGTGGGGCACTTTATTTCTCTGCTGCCTGTGAGGGTAAGATGTTCTCTGAGAATGCCAAAAATTGCAGAGAAGTGTTACACATCACACACTCCTACCAGGACTTAGAAGAAAGATGAGAGGCTCTCAATTTGTGTCATGCTTTGTGGCCACTATCAAAAAGAAAGAAAATGAGGGACATAGAGACATACAGGACCAGTGAAAAAGAAAATTGCAGTGGTACCTAACATAAGAGCTTTTCCACTTGCAACCATAGTCCTGTGTACCTTTCCTCTGTTCTCTTCTTTTTCTCAGCACATCTAAAAGGGGAACTTCATGTTGGGTTTTAAATTACAGGACCCCCTCTGTACAGTAAACTCTTGCTAGCATGGTGTTTTGCTATCTAAAACTGGCCATATGGTATGCAACTGAGAGTTGTATTAGCAACAAAACCCTAATACTTCTGGTTCTTATTTGGAAAAAAAAAAAGAGTAGACCACAAGTTCCTATTACTTGTCCTTCACTTGAAACATGGCAAGAGTTCCAGGGCTAAAAAAAAAGGCTGTGTTTGGGAAGGAACTTGATTATGTATGCTGTACTTTCATTTGAGATTTTTGTGGCTATAACAAACTGACAGATTCTTCAATATAACTTCTCTTAGGCTGAGTTAATTTAATTGAATAAAAAGAAGCTGATTTCTAAACGATTGTGTATATGATTGTCCAGTATGTACTTAAATGCAAAGTTTGGAAATTCAGCTTGGCTCTCTTCTGAGTTTCCCCATAAAGAAATTAACTTAATTGTTCTGTGTTAAAGTGCTCAGCAAAAACAGGTGTCCTGTTTCTGGTCATGTCCAAGACAACTACCATAAAAATTAATGAATTATAAAGCTGGAGAACTAATGAAACAACTACAACGGCCTGTAGTGACAGGACAAGGAGGAATGGCCTTCAGCTGAAAGAGGGTGGTCTTAGACTAGATATTAGAAAGAAATTCTTCACTGTAGAGTGGTGAGACACTGGGAAAGGTTGCCCAAAGAACTTGTGGATGCCCCATTCCAGGAGTTGTTCAAGGCCAGGTTGGATGGTCTAAGGAAGGGTGTCTCTGTCCATGGCAGTTGGATTGGAACTGGGCAATCTTTAGGGTCCCATCCAAACCAAACCATTCCATGATTCTACAATAATAAAAGAGCAAAACTAGGTATCTGGGCTCCTGACTCCTAATCACAAGTTCATACTCCTTTCCCAGTTATATCAGTGTTTCATGTGTGATGGTCTTTGTGGGCATACATGGCAAGATATGCATCGCCTAAGTGGAAAGCAAATGCAAAAAAAAAAAAAAAAGAAAATCCACGATCAGTGTAGACTTTGATTTTGGTTTCCCAGATAATTTCTCTGCAAGTATTCTTGAGGAGAACTGCTGTGGCATGAAGCAAAATTACTCAGTTATGGCATAAATGTGTATTGTGTTATAGCAGCAGGAATACAGTTGTGCGTATGCAACCTGATTTGAGATTTCATCAAGTTATGATTCAGTTGGGCCACTTAATTACTGCATTCCTGGGTCTTCTGTAATAGATGTGTTTTCTTAACCTCCAACGTCCAAGTCTCCAAGCTGCTAGACCAAGAATTCTTTTATAATTGAAAAGCTATTTGGGAATACTCCAATCTTTTTTTGAAGTGAAAACCACAGCACAGCATACTAAGAAAGCAATTTATTTGAAGTCAGAGGGGCAGGTCGCTCTGTTTCAGATTGTCAGCGTGGTTTCAGTAGGTTTGGGTCTTTCTGATTAGGAGTGGGGCAGGAAGGGATTTGATTGGACTTTGTTGAATAGACTTCAGGTTGTGTGCTATTTCCTCTGAAATACTTTTCACACAGCAGTTGATTTGCAGCATGTAAGGTACATGATAACTTCTCATACAAAATCCATATAATCTAAACATTAAGATAAATCAGAAAGTGTTGTGCATCGTGATCCACTCTATTCTGACTCTTCTGAAAGTCAAGAAAACACTGAAAAACAGTTTGCATGCCCTTGGGATATGAATTCACTACTCTTGTCTAAAAGCATTATCAAACTTGTAGCTTTGGGAAAGGCACTCTATCATACAAACAGCTTTTATCTTCCTTTCACCTCTTAGACTTCTAAGCAAGAATCCATAAAATTAAATACTGTTATTCAAGTTAAAATTTAATGGCTTTCCTTTTTTAAACAATGAAATCCATGTAAGTACAATTTAACCTGTACAAATGGTTCCTACACTAATTAGAAGGAAACCAAATCTTTACCTGGGGAAATTCCAAATTTGATTTATAATATAAATTGTGTCAAATGCATTAGAACTACAGTATGTCTGATAGACACTTTAAATAGAATCTAATGATGTGCATATTTAATGAGAATAAGGAAAACCAAAAATTTTGCCAAGCTTGCTTAGTGATTTACATTTTAGCAGGTAAATGTTGGATCTATTTTCCTTGAGCTCTCTGGGTATTTTTACCTGATGCATGGCCTATTACAAGTGGCTAGGAATCATAGACTCATAAAATCATTAAGGCTGGAAATGAACTCTAAGATCATTGGGTCCAAATGTTACCATAGCACCACCGTGCTCACCACTGAACCATGTCCCAAGCGCCACATCCACAAACCTTTTCAACACTTCCAGGGATGGGATTCCCCCACTTACCTGGGCAGCCTGCTCTGATGCCTGACCACTCTTTCAGTGAAATTCGTCCTGACAACATTTTTTGGGCCTTGTGGCTTTTATCTGTCTATAAACTGATAGGCTGTTCAAGAGTGTTTTGAGGCTGGCAAATTGAAAACAGTGGGTTTTAAAATTGATGCTGTATGGACTGACTGTCTTCATGTGGCTGAGATGCAGGAGACTTTGCTTTTCTTATCCAATGTCTCCATCCTTTCAAAAATTGCTCCATGTATAAAATATGCAAATCATCTGTGCTGTTGAAAGACCATAGGACAGAAGAGGAGGCATGTGGCACAGCTGCAAAACACAGTCCTCACTGACACCCCAGCCTAGGTGCTGCTCAGGAGATGATCTTGCACATTGGGCTGCCTTGAGGAGGGCTAGGTATGAAGAGAGTATGGGCAGAAATTGTCTTGAGAATGGGACAAAGGTAAAATGCACTGACTTTCATAGCTGCTGGCCACAATGGCAAAAAAATCTGAAGACTAGTGATTGATACGGTTTTTTTTGGCAAAAAGGTGACCGGTTCTGTTTACCAAATTGTGCAGGTGATGGAGATACTGGAGAAAAGGAGAAAGTCCCAGCACATGTTTTCTGGGGAGTCAAAGGCAGGTGGAGTAGTTGAACTACAAATGCCTAATTGGGTCGTTTTTTTCAAGCCAGGAGGAGAAATGTCTCGGGTGGAGGATGCCCAGGCACTAGGCACCAAGCAGCTTAATCACCACTAGAACTCATTGTGCCTGTCTAGTGGAAAACACAAAGTGGCACATGATTTAGTTATCTCCAGAGTGACAGCTGGACAGGGGTGTTGAAGATCTCAGCTGTGGATTTATGTCTTTAAAGTGCTACTTAAATAGTTGGGTCCCTGTGTGAATCTAGCTGATAGTACATTACACTCTTTGGAAATGCTCACATTACAGCCTTGATAGTTCAGCATTTGGCATCATTTTTCCTTCTAACTGAACTAGTTTTATATGGTAGGGAAGCAGGTAAATAAATAGTATGCGGAGACCATTATTTTCCCTTAAATTAACTCCTCTGGTATCCCCTTATTTATAAAAATTGAACAAAAGCATGGCATAATTTATTTTTATAAGTTATGATACCCATTATGTGATTTTACATTCGGTTTGCCTTGTTTTCTATTTATACATTGAAAGGAGAGATTAAGTATCATCATTGGAACTTCCAACTGGGCTCTGGAATTACAGCTGTCCAGCTGGCTCTGACTCATTTTGACAAATAAAAATGCTAAAGACTGAAGTCTAATAAGGGCTGCCCATCTTGCATTTTTTTCTACCCATAACCTCCAACTTCTCTGCAGACAAACAAATTTTCCTAGCTGGCAGGAATAAAGTTAATCTGAACAGATAAAGGACTGCAGCCTTGTAAAATTGGAGAGACATTTGAGAGAAATCCTGCATCTCCATATTCTATAATTCCAAGGGTTCTAAACTCACTTAGAAAATAGTTAGATAATTCAACACCTGGAAAGAAGCAAGAAGTGCAGGTTTAAAAATATATATACCTGTACATATTCAATTACAGGATACTTCTGAGGAATTGTTACAATAATGATCTATACTAATTTGTCTTTGGGACAGTAGGTTTTTGAAACAGCAATCAAATGACAAAAATTTAGGACCTTTTGTTATAAAATAAATGGGAATTACCTACCATCTTCTTGTTTAGTGAAAAGTTTTATCATCTCCAAATAATACGTTTTCTTATATTTTCAAACAAAAGAAGACATTTTAGGTTTGCTGCAAAATAAAATTCATGTAGGAAAGCTCTGAGGTCTTGGGAAAATTAAATTATTTTGGCTTTGATTAAAATCAAAACCTGTCACCCTAATTTGACCTCTTTTGCATTTCATGAAAGTTTTTTAATTATTTTGATTGAGACATGCTGTTTTGGACCTAAATCAAAATGATCTATTCTCAAAAATGTCAAATAAAATGCTTTAAATGTTTCTCCTGTGTTTCCAAAATGAAATTTCTTTGAAATAGCTTAAATGTAAAGATAGATGAAAATGTTTTCCCTATGAAAAACAAAACTGGCAAATCTTTAAACCAGTTCTTTTTAGAAATAAGGCTTTAGCCTTTCACTGTTCTTCCGCACATTTTTAAGGTCATATCTAACACCACAGAGAACAAAAGAAATAATGTGAGGGTTGGGAATTCAGACTCAGTAAAACAGTTCGACAGCAAAACTAAAACCTGTGATGCACTTCAAGAGCTTTTCACAACGTGTGAGAGTGCATTTTCAAGGCTCTTCATCATCTAGGCAAAAAATAATTTTTGTCTCTTTGTCTAAGAGCCCATCCACTACAGGCTGGAAAAATTCAGTTTGGCAGTGATGACAGGGTGATTTCCAGGAATGGGAGGTAAGCATCTCTACCTTGCCTACATCCCTCCTTGTAACCCCTATAACTTCACTGGTGGGATTTCCATCCCAGGGATAACAATATAAGCTGTTGGCATAAGCCCATGCACAGCTTGCATTCCTTTGACAGGTAGCACAGAATTCCTGTGGATGGAAGGAATTTCTGGAGATCTTCTAGTTCAACACTCCTGACTTAATCAGGGCCAATTAGAGCAAACGGCCCAGGACCTTGTCCGTGGGGTTTGAATATCTGCAAGCATGAAGAGTCCACTGTCTCTGAGGATACACTGTTATAGAATCACAGAATCTTTGAATGGTTTGTAATGATTCTGTTATTATCATTAAAATAACCCCTCTTCAAAGTTTAAAACAACACACACAAAAAAAAAAAAAAATCAGTCAACCCACCAGTCACAAAATCTGTGTGCACAGTCAGATTGGAACTTTGATATCAGTGCATGCAAAGGCAGCAACCTGATATTGAATCTTCACTTAAACAGACTGAGCCACCAATTATCACATACAGATCAAATACCAGATTTAACATCAAATTATGGCCCACACACTTTTAAAGGGGTTTGAATCCAGGTTTTTTCCTTATTCTTTTACTTTTCAGAACAGAGATAAAATCAGTTTGGTTTTTTTGGCTCTATAATAAAATATATAAAATTTGTCCTCCTGCCTGCCCATCTATACTTCCTCTCTTTCCCCTAGAAGCCAAAGTCTGCCTTGAACCAAACTGATTTTCAGGTGCACTTTTTAAATGGTCTGAAATAAAAATGGATCCATTGCTAAACACTTCCTCAGGATTGTTCTGAAAACGTTTGTAGGTATAGAATCCAAATCCAATCTGAATGTTTTCAATGTTGGTGGAAGTTTGAAATCAGTGTTAGAGCTGAAGGGTGATTTGAAATGTAGTTTAGCCCACTGATGCACAATCCTAACTTGTGAGAGGTTTTGGTCTGAGCTACAGTTTCCAGCTTATAAATCCATTTTATTTTCAGCATCTGTTTGTGGCTTACTCTAGCAGTACCCAGGTTGACTCACAAATTTGCACCAAAACCATAAAACATTATTGTGAGGACCTTTCTTGAAATCCAAATCATATTGCTTTCAGCTGAATTTTGCTTTCAGATTCGGACTGTGAAATTCAGGCAGAGTACATTTGAGAGAACTGCTGCTAGTGTGAGGATAGTAGCTCAAAAACAAAGAACTGCAGAAGGGGAGAAATGCCTTTTAAGCATGAAGTTTATTTTGCAGAAAAAGAAAAATAAGCTGCAAATAAGTAATATGCACAACATGATTCAAATTGTATTTGGCAAATTATATTATTATATCTGTATGGATATAGACATTAAATTATATTACTAAAATTTTCTAGCATCTACAGAGTTTTGCCACTAAGAAGAAAACCCTGAAATCTAGAAAAATAGCATCATTAAACAAGAAAACACAATTTTGATGTATTTCCGACTGTAAATCAGTTTAAGGCATACTGAAACTAAGTAGAGTGGCTCTTTTTTATGTGGAAAAGTCAGCCCATGAGATAATACAAGATTAATAAGACAAAGTGAAAGACATTCTTCCGAGCTGACAAAGGATAGACAGAACCAGAACTGTTTGCAGCTGCCAGAATAAAGCTATATCATTGCACGTGAAGCTGGTAACATTGATTCTCAATTTTGCTGACTCCATTTCGCGCATGAAATCATCATGGCTGCTTCAGAAGACTAATTAAGTTGTGGGTTTCTTTCATGTCTTTTTCAATGGCTGTGGGTTTGGACTTGTTTGGGTTTTTGTTTTTTTTCCAGTATAGCTGTGTTAGTTTAACTTGAGCTCTTCCTAATGTGGGAAGAAAGGGAGGGGTTTTATTACGAACTATGGATATTGATACAGTCACAGAAAACTCTATTATAGGAACACATTAATCCCACTAACAACTTCTCCTGATTTAGTCACTATGCTGTTGCAATTATGATAATCAAGTTGGCAATTTAAACACTGTGGATCACTAATAAATAAAGGTAAAGATAATCATTAATAAACTTATTTTCTTCCAGTTGTCAAGGTCCAATCAGTCATCAACTCCTAAGAATATTTTTGAGACAGTGGATCTTGGGCCAGATTTAGACCAATTCTCATGAGCTTTTTAATTTTCAAATTTTTGACAAAGTTGCAAAATACAAGAAGAGCAGATTCTCTGAAGGCAGGGTGAATAAAATAGTGGCTTTCTAGAACATACCAGAAGAAATTCCATGTCCTCCCAGCATTTACTTTTGCAATAATTCTCCCCAAATTCTCATATTTTCATCCTCAGTAGCAGCTCATATTACTGTATTATTTGGGAGATATTTATAATCCAGCAGGGAATTAGGCACAGCTGGATCAACCCTAATTTCCCTAGCCTAAAAGGTAATTTTTAACTGTGGGCAATTCACTGAGAAGCTCATGTGACTTGAGAGCTGGGAGGGTTTGGCCAATCTGATGGTTTCAGAATTTTTAACCAGATTAGCAAATGTTCCCCAGTGAATCTATGGGCAGAGTGGTTCTCCAGTAAAAAATTGCTGATAATAATGGTAAATGTGAGACAATAGACTGAAATTACATTTAATGAGGTTGGACAGAAACCACAGTATAGAATATTGAAAAAATGGCAGGTCAGAAGTACAGTCATGCTTTATGAGGGCAGTTCTGACACTGTCACATACACAGTCATCATCTCCACGCAAAGTGTTTCTGACTCCTAGGATCAGGACTGTAGACAACTCCTCTTCCCATATAGTAACCTTGCTTGGCTTTTTGTTTCTAGATTTGTTTGAGATTTTTATTTGTTTGTTATGGCTTTTTTTCTTTTTCCCAGTGACTAAGCATTTAAATGGAATCAACTGTGGGAGAAGAGAGGATTGAAGGTAAAGTAGTGCTTTTTATTATTCAGGTTGTCATTAATTGCTGTTTTCAGTTCACAACATTTAAATGAAATATTCACGCAATTGGGCCGGCTGTAATTCAATCAGAAACCCATCCAACTACCCTGAGGAATCCCATCAGGGCTCCTTGTGCAGCAAGAAAGAATTTTAATTAGATATTTGAAATAAGCTTTCCTCCAGTTTTGCCAGAAACAAAATGGGCTTGTGCTTAGTGCCTCCATTTGGGGAATTAAAGCCTTTGCAAAAAAATCAGCATTTAAAGAAACATGTAGAATTTGAGAGTGTGATAAATGGGTCTATATTTGCACTTTCTGGTAAGTCCCAGTGAAGAATATAAATGTCTTGCAAACACATTTCTAGGTGTAAAGTACACTACCACTTCTACTGTATCTGTATTCTTAAAAGTACTATCTTATACTAAAAAATGAATTATTTAGTTGCACAAAGCTATCTTTGAAAATGCAGCTACTAAAAAATAGGAGGTGGAGAGCATTTTGAATGGCAAATTACTATTTAGGAATTTTAAATAGGTCACATGGTATTAGCCATGAGAGGTGTGAATTGTTAGAAGAATTGCAATAAGATGCTTACTCCAACCACAGGACAGCAGGATCAGTTCCTACCATTCAGAAATCACGATTCATAAATCAATCAGTAATTTTGATGTGTATGTCTCAACTCTAATAAATTGGGAAGGGTAGCAGGGGGAAGTCACTTGATTCTGACTTAAGTTGCTGCAGAGTAAGTCAATCAGGATTTCTAACCTTTAGTAGTTTTTGCAGCTGAAGACCAGTTTGCTACTGGTGTAGCATTTGGCATCCATTGTAAACCTAAACTTCAGCAGGTTTGACTCCATTACAGCAGAATTTAGCACCCCACTCTTAAACCAGAGTAATACAGTCATTCGGTTGCAGACAAGTAATAAGGTGGGGCACTTGGGGTTATGTTAATTTGGTTTCTGTTGTTTGGTTGTTTTCTATGCTTTAGTTGGGTTTTATCATGTTTTACATTTTTTTGGATGTTAAATTTTTTGTATTTTTATATGTTTTGGGTTGTGGGGTTTTGGGGGGATTGTTTGTTTTGGTTTTTTTTACTTGTTTGGTGGGATTTAGGCTGACATTTAGGTTTTGCTTGTTTGTTTGGGGGGGGTTGAATTTTTGGTTTGGTTTGGTGGGTTTTTTGCTGTTGCTTACCTTTTCTAACACAGCTTAATAGCCACCTCACCTTATGCTGCTTTTCCTTTTGCCTTCTAACCCTTACGTCCATGACTTGTTTTCCTTCTGATAATCTCTTAAAAACTCGTTTCAAAAAATACAGGGCAGAACACAGAAGTCAGCATAAAATAATATTAGCTAGAACACAGTTAATATTTTGACATAGGAAATTAATGTATTTGTATGGCAAAAACATTCATTGAGAGAATAAATTTTCCTTCAGGGCCATCTCACTGATTTTACAACCAGTTTCACATTTAATTCCAGTTCTTTGGAGCATGATATCTCAGATATTTCATGCAAATGACTGCAAAATGTTTAGCAAGTTGTGCTTGTAAATAAGCGTGTTTAGTTCACATCATTTCAAAAAGACTTATGATCATGTTTAAACTGTATTTAAAGTATAACATTCTTTATAGCACTCAGAACTAGATCAGGTGTCCCAGTTCAGTATGCAGAGCAGAAGATCAGGCTGTAATCACTATTATACTCCAAAGGTTAGTTTTAATTTACAAGAGCAAAGTGATTTTAATGAAAAGGGGAAAGTTTATTTAAACAAAAGCTCTTACTTTAAAGAGGGTTCAGACATTATAATCCCAAGGGAGTTCTACTTAAAAGTTCTTGAGGAAATAATGAAGAGAAGAACAAAAGGTTGAGGATTTAAGGAAATCTGCTGAAATTTAGCAGTCAGTAGAAGAAAAGAAGTTATAGGCATGGAAATGGAAGTTCTCTACCTGTTCTATCTTGGCTGAGGGCCTCTTTGGCTGTTTTGTCTACCGAGCATCTTTGTGTTCCCTGCAGGGGCTCACTGGATTGTGTAGAAGGGGAATTCAATTACCACAGTCTGCCATCATAACCGTCAGTCGCTGTCAATTATACTGGTGATTTAAGGAAAAAATAATCCTTACAAATCATCTCTGACTGAGACAATTCAACACTCAGCTGAAAGAAAAGACAGCTCTCATCACTCTGAGACTAGTATTTCCATCTTTTTTCCTTAACCTGTTTAGCTACAGTATGAAATGATAATACACACAATACTGCGGTTAAAAACACTGCAGCTTCCACGGGTACTGTATCAGTTTGCTCTCCATCCTCAGACATCAATGATTTTTCTTTCTTACAAAAGGGATAGATTCAAAGTTTACCCTGTATTTGAAGCTACGTGATACAACTACAAAAAAAGGTAAACCTTATTGCCTCTCTTGGATCACTGCTTATCTTCAGTTAATACGATTGGACAAGTGCTTTCTTTATATGCAGAGAAAATGCCATTTGAAGTCTCTATCAACATATTAATTCTGGACTGGACATTAGCTGCAGTAGCAAAAACATATTTTAGGCTGAACACAAAATCTTTTCTCTTGTCTGCTTAAGCAGGGAGCTGGTTGTCAGTTCGTACTTTCCTCAATATATGCAAAGTAATAATAGTGATGTGCCTACAGATTATCATGGAGAGTTTTCTTTGACAGCTGGGAGCAGCTGCACTATAAACAAAGAGGTGCAAAACAAGGCTGCCTAGCCAGACCAGTGCACATTGTGTGTTCCCTAGAGAAGCTAATCTCTTCTGCTACTTCCCATTGCTCAGCTTACCCAGCATGTCTCAAGCCATGTCTAATTACCATTTCTACCTTTCACTCAGTCCAAAGAGGCATGATTATATCAGACAAAATATGCATCCTATTTCTGTGTTAGTCATGTATTACTTCTCCCTCTCCCCTTCCACCTGAGCTTTTACCAAATCTGTTCCTTCAGCTATATCTCACTTGACTCAGAGCTTTACATGTGAATGCACATTTCCAACTCACTGAAGTGGCCTTTGGTGCTTCCTGATGCTTTTTTACAACTCGCAGAATATATTTACTGTTTAAGTTTCTATTATTTCTTGCTACTTTATCTTTTTATCTTATCTATGCTTTTTTTTTCCTCCTGGTTTCTGTCACTGGTTTACAGACACTGCAAGCATGAAAACTTGACCTTATCCATTTCTCTTGGAACAATGCTATTTATGTGGGGCTTGTATAGGTGTACCCAAACAGCAACACTTATGAAACAGGAAACATGAGTAGGTCTCCAAGTCAATCTAAATAATGCAAAGTATTGTTTTCTGGTTATATTGTAGTTACTAAACCTATTTATCTTTGCAAAACAGTACACTTGTTTTTTCAAAAATACTTGTTTGAGAACTCGCTGAGGTAGAAGACAGCATAAGGCTGAGATAGCTGGAGTTTGAGCTCTTGAGTTACCAAAGCTAATCTAGTTACTGCTTCTATACAAACCTCCAGTTATTTCCTGAGAGTGTAATATATACACAGGAGGGACCACCTCTTTGCATGTCAACTGCTTTGAATCATTCTGGCACTTGGCCTGAGCCACCTTTCATCATCTTGAATTCTAAGTTAGCAAATCTGAAACTTTAAAGACAGGAATAGAAAGTTCTGTCATTGTCATTGAAAAGGAATGGTCATTATTCTTTTCCTTTAGAATTCCAGAAGTAGCTTTAATATTCTGTTTTAGTTGTAGCTGGGAGAGAAGTCAGTAAGGAGTATCAAGAAGAAAGTGGAATGAAAATAATTTTATGATTTCAAAGAGCCACTGACCCTGTAAAGATTTTGCTCTGAGTTACTACCAGGAGGCAAATCCATAATATATAATAAAAGTACCAGATCTCCCTCATTGAAGTATCTCCCATGTTCTCCATATCCAGTGTTTTCTGAAAAAATAAAAAAGTGAACATGCTTATAATGAAATTTATAAGATGTGAGCCTCCTTTTCCTGAAGAAAATTACGCATCCCGCAAAATATGGAAGAAACATTTTGGCCTTTTCAAGGAATTAAGAGCTTGATTTAGTTCAGCACTATAACATTTAACTATAACATAGATCTTTGGATTAAAAATAATAAAATCAAAATCCTAAATCAAAAAAGCTAGATATTGCTGTTGGTTTCTAGCAAATTTTTGCTGCAGTCTGATAAGTGCTCAATAGCTCTTGAGTGTTAGAATGTTTCAATCCAAGGAAAGTGAAGATCATGCATGCCAGTTTCTTATGTATGACAGCTTTGGCTCAGCAGCTCTTCACAGCTTCCATTTTGCATATTAGTGTATGGATTAGTCGCAGGGATGGCAAGTCTGTTCTTTCAGACCTATTTGGACGTGGTATTTCCTTAAAATATTGTCTCAGAGACAGTGAATCTGTCTTGCCAGTCATGGAAGAGTGTTAAATGTTCGCTGACTTTAGAAATTTTAAAAAAACTCTGTAAACATGTGCTTTTCACTTGATCTCATTGATGAGAATGAAATTGATGATGGAAACCTGATTTTCAAAGATAGCTGTTTTTTAAGCTACAGTTGATTTCAAAAAGGATTGTGGCTGAGATCTTGAATAATCACTTGAAAAGAAGGGAAATCAACACAAACAGGATAAGATAAGTAGACTGTTTTCTAGATGGATGCATATTCCCATTGAGGCCAAAGTGGTTAAAATAACATGTGACACAAAAGATATTAAAGGCCAGATAGCAGAGGCCCATGCTTGTTCTGGCAGTCCCTAGATGGAACCACATTAGTAAAGCTTTAGAAGGGGATGTAGATATGAATTTTATATGTTGTCTAAACCTTAAAAAACAATTCCTTCTTTCCTCATTGCAAAGGGTTGTCCCTTCAGTTGCCATAAGATTATTTTTAAAAAAAATTAGAGATAATTAAGGCAAATAACAAAGTTCTGCCTTTAGTGGGTGCCATAGGACTACACAGTATTCATAGGCTTGTGCTTTTCTCTACACAAATGCATTCTCTGTGCCATTCCCCTTCATAGCAGCATGGATTCTCTCTGGCCATGAAGGACAAAATTCTAGAAAACTTTTCACTGGGGGAAGGTGGAGGTTGTTTTAAGTATATGTGGTGGTTTTGATTGGCCCAAAACATCAGTGAAGTGTTTTTAACATCTAGGAGAAATTTGGACCCCTCAGAAGCTGTTGTAGTAGGCCTGGGGAGGTGCCTGAGGCGTGGGGAGTGGCACAAAGATGGCTCCTGTGTGTTCTGAGTGCAAGTTCTGGAAGTTTTTACATCAAGTCCAGCAGAGCCAGTCTCTGATGGCTCTGAAGGTGATGGACATGCTGCCGGCCAAGTTTGGGCCAATTGGAGGTGCTAGTTACGCCTCTGTGAAAACATATTTAAGAAAAATTCAAAACAAAGCAGGCACGCACTTCTTTCACTTCTTTGTAGTTGGAGGAGGAGGAGGTGGAGGTGAAAATATGTGAGGGAGAACAGCATGGAGACGCCAAGGTCAGTGAAGAAGGTGGGGGAGGAGGTGTTCCCAGTGCTGGAGCTGAAAACTCTCTGCTAGCCGCGGTGAAGGCCATGGGGGGGGGGGGGGGGGGGGGGGGGGAGGGAGGTCCCCCTGCAGCCCATGGAGTCCACAGGAGTGCAGAAATTCACCCACAGCCCACGCCAGAAGAGCAGGTGGATGCCTGGAAAAGACTGTGAACCAGTGGGAGTCTCATCTAAGAGTTAAAACTGCAAAGGCCTTCCAAAGGAGAGAGAGGCCTTGCTCCTGGAATGGAAGCAGCCTGGCCTCGGTTTGAGAGAGTCTGCACAGCACCCTATGGACAAAAAGACTCATGTTGCAGCAGAATTTCGGGCGGGATGTTGCTCGTGAGATTGGACCCACGCCAAAGAAGTTCTCAAAGGACTGTCTCTCGTGGGAAGGACCCCTGGCTAAGTAGAGAACCTCTTTTCCTGATTGGACTGACCAGAGGACCCCTCAACCTGCCCCTGTCTGTGTTGCTGGTTTGGAAAGAGGGAAGGGGGGAGGGTGAGTGCAGAGACTGCTTCTTAAGAGGGTGGGGGTGAGAGCAGAAAGAAAAACTGTTTGGAGAGAGAGAGAAATAAGTAGAGATAAAGAGTATTTGTAGTAGAAGAATTGTGGTGATGAGTAAATTTGAGAATCTGCTCTGTGGACTGAAAAGAGACCCCACACCCTGCCCCCCACCACCCAGCTTGTTGACTGTAAAGGAGGAAAGGGGGTGAATACTATAGGTTCATAAGAGGGAGGGGGGAGTGAACCAAAACTGTATGAAAAGTTTATTTTTGCTTGCATTTATCCTCCAACTCTGTTAGGTAATTAAAATACTTTTTGCAACTTCAAGCTTGGAGCCTGGTTGCCCTCTTTTCGTGCGTCCTCCTGGCAATGTCCTGTCAAAAACCCATGACAGTGTAAGATTTGAGTTTGATTTGGCTTATTCGTTTTGGTTATGCAGACTGTTCAGTCCCTACCACTAGCTATGCATAATAGCAGAAGTAATTTTGTCCTTGAATTCTGACTAGATTACATAGATACCTTAATTTTGTGATTCAAACACCCAGGTGTGTAGTTGGCCCTCTACTCCCCAGTGTCCTAAACATTTTAATAACAATTAACAAAAGACATAGCCAGCAGAAAAGGTGTATGGACTAAAAGGTAGTACAATGTGTACAGCAAATATACTGCACTACAGTTAGTTTCCCTAACCCAGGAATAAATATGACATGAAAAATTACAACTGTGCTTTTCATGTTATTGTACTTCCTTCTGTGTCCTTCAAAGCTGTAGATGGGCCTGGTTAGTTACAGTTTGACAAGATGAGCTGGTTTTATTACTTAAGTTTGTGGCTACTAGATGTGTATAAGAAGTAGGTAATTCCTCAGAATGCAATTGTTCTAATTGAAAACAACATAATCTTAGTAATTGATACTTTGATTGATTTAAATATTAATTCTGACTGGAGTAGCCTGGAACTTAAGCATGGTTTTATTATGTGTTTCTTGTTACTGATTGTTGGTGTTGCTAATTAACCAGTAAGATAAGGACATTCATGAGTAAATCTACAAATCGCTCCTGTAAACCAATCACTGTCAGTAAACACAGTCTCTTCAAAGAAATAAAGAGGTATTGTGACATGGAAAATATATAGAAACATGCAATATATAGAAACCTCACTTTGGATGAGGATACATAAGGTTTTCAGGGTACTATTTCAGGGTATATTTTTCAGGGTTCAGCAGCTATTCCAATTCCTCTCCTTTCCTGTCTCAATTGGTTAGCTGTCCCTTGAAGCAAAGTAAACCTGGGGTGTGCTTCATTAGTATTCATTGCTGAAATGAGCAACTCTTGGACCAAACAGCGGTCTCCAGCACATACTTGAAGGTAATATTTTAAGTCCTTACTTCACTTTATGTATTAAAAACAAAATGCCTACAACAAGAAGATTTAGGGAAGCTCATTCCTTTTTCATCTGAAACATGTTCAAACTACCCTCTATTTTTTTCCCCAAAAGACTTGATTATAAAGTAAATTTGAGAGGCATTCGACAGCACTGTTTGGATCTTCCTCTGCACTAAGATGCATTTGGTGTCACAGTTTCCTGCACTAGAAAGAGGAGTCAATTACAGAAGGAAATTAGAAGCTGACATAAAGGTCAGAGAGTAGGTGAACAAGGGAGGGGAAGTTCTGAAATTACACAGCTATTGCAATTAAGGTCTGATAGTCCTTCTTCTATGGGTCACAGGATCCGTGGCAGTTTTGATAAATGTTTTAACTTTTATAACAGATCTATCAAGGATAGCAGTGGCAGAGGAAAAAGTTCTCTTCACAAAATCACTTACAAGAAATGAGTAAAAAAAGTTCCTCCAGCTTCCTTAACTTTATTGAATCTGGGTAATTCTACTGCCACTTTCAGCCTCCAAGTTCTTATTCTAGCAGCACAAATATTTGCCAAACTACTGGCTAAATCTATATGTATTTACTGTCACACCTGACAGAAGATTTAAAGTTTCATATTTCAGCATAAGTAACCTTTGATTTAGGATGCAAAATCATGAAAGAATATATCACCTAGGACAGATTTAATGAAGATTGAGCCCTATTAAAATTCTAAGCACACTTCATTTTAAAAATTCACATATTTCAAGAGTTTGCTGTATAAAACATTCTCTGAGTTTGAAACAAAGGACTGGTTTTGCTCTATTTGGAAGTACGCAAAGTGACATCAGAAGAGAAAACTGCTATGATGGTAAACAAGGCGGTGAGACCAAAAGCCTAAACAATAAAAAGGAGTTAAAAATAACAGCAATCTTACACTATTAGGATGATCATAATAACCCTCTGTATCAACCCTCTTATTTTGTATTCATATTACTACTGAAAGGAACTAGTTGCTGAATCATATAAGGAATTATATTTTTGCATTATTACAAAGCTCCCAACTGAAACTGAACTCTGGAGCTCTTTCTGAATGACCAAAAGAAGCTAGGAGTGGGAAAAAAGGATTAGAGTTTAAAAAGTCCTCCCTTTTCCTTGTAGCTGAACAGAATAATCTGAGCACTTTTATAAGAGCTGTATTCACTGTTGCGTTATTGGTGAGAGGAAGATCACGTCCTTACAGCATTGGGGAAAACTACAATACATCAAATTCTAGGTCTGGATGTGTGCAAATCAGTTGACCAATAAAAACTAAAAAAGCAAATC
This sequence comes from Entomyzon cyanotis, assembly GCA_024500445.1. Taxonomy (NCBI): domain Eukaryota; kingdom Metazoa; phylum Chordata; class Aves; order Passeriformes; family Meliphagidae; genus Entomyzon; species Entomyzon cyanotis. Next base: position 39,749,646 of record JAKEPQ010001030.1, on the reverse strand, counting down.
CCATCAAGCCCAGATAAAGCATGGAGTGTATATTAAGAACAACTAAAGAAAAGAACCTGACTACAGGGACAGAGAGGGCACAGAGTGGTCGTAGTAGTAGATTTTTTTATTAGGCATCAGAAGACAGAGTCAGAAGAAAAGTTATAAAATGAAACCAGAAAGTCTTTAGAAAACACCAAGGATGAAAGGTAATGGCTGCTTTGAATAAGTAGATAAGATTCCTGAATGTAGAAATAAAGTACAACCACTGAACTCCCCCCACAGAAAAAACCCTACAGATCAGGAGAAATTGGATCCATAAGAGGCGAAACTTGGAGGGGAAACCCAACTGAAAAGCATTGCTGTCCCCAAGAAAAAATATTTTAGGCAAATAAGAATTTGGGACAAGTGCAAAGTCAATCATCTGACTGTACTGGTCAAGTCCATTTTCTATATATCTCCTGTGGCTGACACCAGATCAGAATTCAAGAAGCAGCACTTAAAAAATAATTTATGACTTTAGGAATATTACCACCATTCTTAACGTACCTTTTTCATACAGTTCTCCACTAATGAATTTATGTGTGTTCTGTAAGAAGAAATAATGAAGAATTAATCCTATAACTTTTTAACACTATCATCCCAAGTGAGTGTCATTGCAAGTGTTAAAGTAATTGGATGTCGCTGTTGGGCAGCTAGCTGAGGAATGACCCAAGGTCTCAGACAAGGAAAGAGAGAAGAGAGCTTTATTGTTTTGAATTCCATATATATAGAGTTTACAGAGGTGCCCCAGATTGGTCAGCCCGAGACCTCCCCCTAGGCACAATTGGCCAAGCCCGAACTGACCCAATCCGGAGAAGTTGTTTGCAAAACATCCAAACTTTATCTTGTTTATGAAACATAGCAAAATGTTCCCACAGGAAGGACCTGTGCTAGCCACAATTGGGCATAATTGTTTTAGAAAAAAAAAATAGGTATTTGGGTTGGTCATTATTTCTTTCCACTTTTTAGCATGTCTTTACATGCTGTGGCACAAGCTGAACACTTAATTTGTTCTCATCTATATTTTCTATCTATACTTTCTTTTACATCTATCTTAGATATGTACAGTGATACCAAAGAAAAATATATAAGACATAAGAAAAATCTTTCTTTTGACCTATAAGCATTCATAAGATGCACAATTAGTACACAGAAGAATAATCTCTCTTTGAAATTTAATAATTATTTTTAATTATTATTTAGTCACTATAACTAATATTAAGTACAAGCACACTACATGTTTAACTTTCAAGAAAACAAATAACAAACAGCAACAAAAGCCCCAAACCCAAATAATCAAAAAACATTTATCTGAGAAAGATGCATCAACACTTCTGGAACAAGATTTGTTCCTATGACATTGTAATCACTGCTTGTACCTTTGTGGTCATACTCTGTGGTTAAATGGAACTGGAACAAGGTCACTGTCTTACCAGTTGGATACTGTATGCACTTTCCTTTTTCATATGGTCTGATAACCTCTGCACTGACACTGTCCTTGCACTGGGCCCCTCTCTGTGCCCATGCTGAGGCTTTCACAGGGGAACACCACACAATATTTTACACAGAAAATTATGGACCATCCACCAGAACATTCTAGATGCATTGACTTTGCCAAGGAGTCTTGAGACTAATCATTTAAATCTGGAATCTGTTTCAAAACTGTATGATCCTCCATGGAAGAATGATTAAGATTTTTTTGTGTGTGTTTACTCATAAAGAGTGCTCTCCTCTGAAGCAGAGTCTCTGAGCTGATTAAACCCAAGTGTCCTAATTCCCTGAATATCCCTGACAACTCCATTTTCCTCATACCTTCCACAGAAGTCGGCAGAAGGCAGAGAGTGCTCATCTCCATGAGCAGTTACCATTTTAAATTCCAATGCACGGAAGAGCTAAAAAGCACTTTGCAGCTCATTCAGAAGTTCAGCTGTCAAGTCTGTGGAGACTCTTCTGCTTATTATAACTTCTTGGTGTTTTTCTTCTCTGACAGGCAGCACAAAGTATCTAAAAGCCTCCTCTCTCTCTCGCCATCAGTCTAGCATGTCTCTCCCTAGAGTCCTCTCCCCTCAGGAAGATGGCAACAGCTTGCTAAAGCCCTCAGACCACATCAGGGAAGGGGAGATTAAATAAACCCTGTGCGTGATAAAGCCAGGGGCAGGAGGAGGGCACCTTCTGTCAATGGAGCCTGCAGAGTGCTCCATTAAGAGTTCAAACTGGGAAGTAACACAAGGAACAAACTCTCTCATTTCACTGAGACGCACAGAGATAGTAACAGCTGCAAACACTTCGGAAGGAGGCACAGCAGAGGTGGTATTTGCTGTAAAAATTAAATTGAGCTCTAGGGGACAGATGAGAATTGGACCAAGAGGCATTTGTGACCCAAAATCTTAGACAAAAGCAAAAAATCAGGGCAGAATAACTCCTCACAGGACTGCCCCCTCTCCCCAAAACACATGTGGACACATGCAAAGACATCTGAGTAATGAAATGAAAAATTAGAGGGGAGTTTTAGAGCCAGATTAGCAAGATCATATCCCAAACTCCTGCTGCAGACAGCTATACTCATTGTAACAGGAATGTGGAGGCATGAGAGAAAGTGCTGCGAAGGCACAGCTGAAATCACATCAAGTGAATAGGTCAGATTTCCTGTGGGAGTCAGTCAGATATTTTTCCTTCTGTGTTGGAATAAAAAAATTTCTGCACAAATTCCTAATCCTACATTTTACTATTTATCTTGGCCATGGTACCTCAGCCACCAAACTTGTCAACAAGACATTAAAAGTAGCCTAATTTCCCCACCATCATCTACACCAGAAGATTACAGAGGTTCCCTGGGGTACCAAGTACTTTCTGCAGTTCCCCAGCATCTACATCAATGTTTTGTGAAATGTGATTAAATATATAGTTCCTCATTTTAGACGTATCCTTTTCCAAGAGTTAAGAAAAGAAATTCTTATGTACTATGTAATCAGAAGAAATAAGCATTAAATAAAAAGCACTTTGCTTATTAATGGGTTAGTATTCAGGGACACACACACAGAGCACATAGTCCTGAGCAGTAGACTTTTCGACCCCATCACTTTCGCTCACACTCTCCCCGTCCCTTACTTGTATTTAACTTTAACTTCGAAGTATGACAATCTTATTTCAAACCTTAAAGCACCGATCCTGTGAAATTAGAAATGGTTAAACAGCATTGATTACTTTGCTGGCCCAGGACCAGAGAGTCACTTCTCATCCCAGCTGAGTACAGACTCACAGTTTTTCAGCTCTGTAATTTCAATTAAGATTTATAGATATTAGTGACAATAGGAATAGGATGAGGGTACAAAAGTACTCAAACTACTGTGTGAGCTTCTTAACCAAGCTCTAAATATACCCAGGTCACATAAAAGCATCTAATTTACTGATTAAATGAATTTTCATATATGGTGCTAAATTCTGATTAAAAAAATGCTTCCAGAGACAAAGTACTGGAAATGCTTTATGGTCTCTGCATTCTGCAGAGGTGGGAAACCTGCTGAGGTCTTTCCAAAGCACTTAACCTTACTAAGAGTCAAGCTGCTTTGTTCAGTGACGTTGGCTGTCCTCCAGTTTTAGATGGGAGTGGTATATATTTTCCTCAAAAATTTGAAATTTCAGTCAATAGAAAACATGGGCTTGATTGTGACTACAGTGCAGTAACAATAAAATTTTCCATGAGTAATACACAAGAGAGAACTTCTATATTGAATGAACAAACTCAGAAAAGAAAAAGCAATGTGGAGCAAAAATATTTTGTTCTTTGGTTAGAAGTAATATCATTGTGCATCCAAGTGTTCACAATGGGGGAAGTAGCAGAATAGACAGGTGCAGTTGAGACAATGTAATTTTTGGTTAATACAGCAATTCCAAATGAATGAAACAATAAAAACTATTAAATTAGTTTCAGTGGATCAGGAGCCAGCAAAAATAATGTACAAACACAGTTCTGTGAATACTGGCAGTAACCCATAGCTTGTACATTTCTTTCTATTCATGTATGTGACAAATCTGTGATGAGTTCTATCCCAAATAAATGTTATGAAGCTCATTCTGCAATTCTGAATTAAAACAAAATAAATAAATAATTTTTTTTAAAAAACCCTCTGAAAAGAATGAGCATGAGGAGATTGATACACATTCTTGGGAATAATGTCTAGCATGCCACGAAAATAGGAAAGCAGACCAAGATGCTATGGTCAATGAGTAAGTGTTACACAAAGGAAAAGGAGAGTGAAAGAGCAAGAAATGTGAGCACTACAGCAACCCAGTTCTGCAGCAGAAGGGGAATAAAAGAGGACTGATGTTACATGTCTAACTGCACCTTGGACCCATTCAGTCTGTCTCAAGAACACCCACCACATAATAGCCAGAGTTTCTGCGCCTCCCTTGCCTGACAACCTGGTCCTGCTGCATTTGTTAAGATCTGGCCAGCAAGATAATACATACAACGCATTGAAAACTCTTTTTATGAGAACCTGTAGTGTTACCTGAGCAAAAATTCAGCTTCCATTCAAAGACAGAGTTTACTCAATGACCAGAAGGATCCTTAAATTCTGGATGCTAACTTAACTCAAAGGACCTTCATACAAAATTTTGTATAGAAACTGAGTCTAATGATAATTTGGATAAGATCTCCAGACTTCCATCATTGGGTTGAGTCAGACAGACACGTCCTATTCTTGTATTTCTTTACCAGCTTTGATTTTTTTCATAACCTGTTTTCCTACCTTCTTGCTTCAGTCACCATTTGTAGTCCCCAGGATCCCTCCAGCCTGGGGTTTCATGTAGAAATAATGCAAAGTCAGGAAAGCCTGTTACAAATCAATACTTCTCCTGTTGTCTTCTAGAGCCTTGCTATGCATTTCCTTGTGATTTTCTACCATAACTCCTGTTAGCTAACCGGATAACCAAGAGGGAATGAGATACACAAACATGGTCATTTTTAAGCACATAAAACTTACTTTCCCTGTAGAGGTCAAAAAGTACGGACAGTAACAAACCAAACCTGCAGGCAGCAGGGCAGAGTGTAGGTTTCTATATAATCTGAAGAAAATAAGCATTTAAACTTACAACTGTTCAGCATATCAAAATTCTCTTCCCCACAATATTGTTAAAATCCATCCACCTTAGTTGCATTTGCTTGGGGAGTGAGATGTTACTTTGTCAAGCTTAACAAAACTCCTCACTTTCTCAGCTGGGGCTCTTAAAAGGAAGCATTAAATGGATTTTGGCATGTAGAGTTTTATGAAGAGTGGCTCTCTTTGCAATCCCATTTAGCACACATCAGTTGTTCTGAATGCCACAGGGATTATACTGACTTCCAGAAGTGTTTCAATAGGAACTGTAGGATTGTTTGTAGCAGAATCACTGAAGGAAAAATTCATTTTAATTTGGTGTGAAGGAACCACACAAAACAAAAACAACAAAAAACCCCAACAACAACAAAAGAAGTTATTCATAACAAAAAAAAAAAAAAAAAAAAAAAAAAAAAGAAAAAAGAGCAGAGAAATATAAAAATATAGAAAAAATTCCAAACCAATAAGCCAGAGAAAATACCATGCACTGTGACATTTGCTGATATCCAAATCTTGCCAGTTATATGGGCAAAACCAAAGTCACTCCTCCTTTGTTCAAAAATTGTGGTCAGCTGTCAGCCCTCTAGAGATACTGCATCTGCAAACAGATGCAGTATTCAATATTCAAAGAAAGAGCAAAAAAATCTGTGTGAATTTTGCATTTCTTGGAGAAGAAAGTTGTCTTTTGAGACAACTGGCTACAGACAACTACATTAAAACAGGAGTGACCAAGATTACAAAAGTCTTTTGAAGAAACAAAGGAACACTACAAATACTTCAGTACTAAAATCTGAAATGGCATAACCCAGAAAAAAGGCTGACCTTTAAACAGGTGTGGAACAGTGCCATTGGAGTAGCTGTTGGCATCTACAATCCACATCACGCTACGTACAGAATTAAAATTATTAATCAGAGTGAAAATCTGTGCAAACTGGAAGTAGAACTTGTATCAGTACCATTTAGGAGAAGCATTTAATCAGAAACTTATGGCTGAATAGAAAAAAAAAATTTTTAAAAGCAAACCATTGAGAATAAGATGAATTCCCTCCTCTGTTTAGATGCTTCAAAGAGCATGAAATGGATGATGTTATACAGAGAGCAATATGAAGCAGGGACCAGTACTGTTCAGGGAAAAACATTTATTGATTAGCTGTTATTTTTTGTACATGATTCAAGCTTTTGTTTTATCTAGCTTGGTATCCTACAGCTGAGAAACAGCAACACCACACACTGAAGAAAGAAGATAAAAAATATATATAAAAATCATAGTAACCAGATATAAGATTATCTATCCCTGATGCAAGTCTCAGCCCACTCCCTGATAATTAAGAACAGGTTTAGACTAAATACCAGCTACAGAGTCTCACTGGTCGACAATTAGCAATGAGAGCAGCAGAAACCTAAGCATGAATCAAAGCCTTCTGTCTTTACTCTACTTCTCCCAAATCCTCTATTTTCTTTTCAATTACAGCACATTATAGATACAGCAATAAAACGCCCAGCTCAATAGGCTACACAGGTTTCTTTTTTGCCTTGAACTGATATTTTTACTTTAGGCTTCTGTAAGAAACACTAATAGTAGGTCAGAGATCAGAGAGTCATCAAGCAAACACAAAGCTCTGAAGAAAATAATTTACAGCACATCTATTATTATGGTTGTGTAAGTTCCAGGTCTGCAAGAAACTGAAAATGTCATCAGCATTTTGCCCATGAATCAGGCAAGGACTATCCCTGCAAACATTTACCCATTTTAACCACAATCTGCATACAACAAATCATAGCTTCTCTCTTCTTAACCATAGTAGGTTAAGAAGATCCTGCACAAGTAGGATCATAGATTAGACATCATTCTGGTTACATGATTAGTTCTGGCAAGCAGGATATAATGGAATACTTATATACAATTCACACCACACAAAGACAGGCAACAGAACAGTTAAAATAATTTACTGCATCTACTCCATATTTTGTCAGTCTGAAATTCTCTCCAATTATCTATCCAGTCCCATTAGATTCAATTTTAACTAAAATTAGACCAAAATGCCAAGCACCCACCTTTTCTAAGACTATTTTAGATTTTGATTCAACAGGTAAACTTTTCAAATTTTCTCATTAAGTGGAGGGGGACAAGGCAGGGAAGGGTGTGTGTGCTGGATGTTTATTTGTTAGTTTAGGGGTTTTTTAGGAATACAGTGTCTGTGAATACATAAGACAAATTCTTCCATATCATTAAGACTTTAATTTTGATGATAAACTTCTACTGAGACATACTTACTATCTATCCTTCCTTATTGTTCCCTGTCAAAATGACAGAGGCCTAACTTTTGTAAAAAGATAGAAATGATGGATACTGTGAACTGTTGGGCAATTTTGTTGTAACACAAAATGAGAAGTTTTCTTCCTTTCCTTGATAACTTAAGAGAGAAACTGCAATTTACCAAGGAGTAGAAATTATGTTAGAAATTACATTAGTTGATCAACAGACTTCTATCTGATGTTGCAAAATTGGAAAACCTCTTTCAAAGGCTTTCACAGTGGGGAAGAAAGAATAAAATAGTGTGAAGACAGAGGCACTAATTACCAAAAGTAATTAAAATAGACCCGAGACTGCTTGAAATACAAATACCTTGGCTAGAATAGGTCCACTAGGGCAGATTCATTCAAATAAGGGTTAACAAATTGGGCAGAGAGGAGGGAGGGAACCCGGGAGGAAAGCTCAGCACTGACATGAAAAATCTGCTACTGGAGAGAAGGTAATTGAAGGGTTAGGTGTACAGTGAAGCTCTGATTTATGAGCACGAACAGTTGTGAATAAACTCCAGCATCTAATCTAACTATAATCAGGTCCTAAGACCCAAGGAGGCACAGTATGTTCTAGGACCATTTAGTAAATCATTCTCACTTGACTCAAAACAAAGAAGAGAGAGAAAAATTATTTAACAAAATATTTGCCATCCAATTCCCAGTTATTTCAGATGATAGACTCCTCTACAGAGGGGACAGCCAGGGTCTGTTCCATTACAGACCATCCACCATCTCTAAATATTAATAGAGTTTTGTACATAACACCAATTCACCCTGGTGGGCCACGTCAGGCTTTCAAAGTGTGTCATTTAGATGTACAAGATTCTTGCCTCAAAAGGGAGGGAGAGTTAAAATGAAATAGTGAATGAATGAATAAAGCAATAGAGTTCATGGGAGATTAAAGGTTCCATGGGATTTCTGAAAAGTAGGTCTGCTGAAGAATTTCTTATCCTTGTCTGCATACAGCCTGCATGCTGCTCGCAAGACAGATTTTATTGGCAGTGTATGGAGATGCACATACTGATGCATATGCCAAGGCATTTCTTATCTCAGGCCTTAAATGCTAGAGACGCTATCGGAAGGCTGGAAGGGTAAAAATAGAAATTCCACAAGCTTTAGTTCAAATACTACCTGGGCCACAGACAATGCAGTACAACAGATGTGTCTTGTACTGTTTATACCTCAGTTTCACCAAAATGAAATAACCTCTTACCAACCTTGCAAAGTAGGAAAAATACCCAGTAACATGTCCAAGCTAAACACGATTCTGTGAGGAGACAGGCTTAGCTTTTAGATGCATTTTCTTTGTGTAGTGACTATTAGGCTTATTGATTTTTGTGCACTGATTTTAGTGATTTTTAGGCTTATTCATTTTAGGCTACCACTGGCTTCTATTGTGATACCAATTCAAAGCCAATATAGCTAAGGGAGGTAAATTAAACTGGGTTCTTTTTCACCCTAAATCAATAATGGCCATTTGCTTTCAGGCAATGGAGTGACACTGGTGTATAACTGCTGTTGCTTCTAATAGCAAAAAAAAGTGTCTTTTCAGAGTATCAGAGTTTTTAAGTTTCTTCTAAATGTCTAGTGCATTGATGGCATTTTCTACAGTAAAACTATCAAAAATTAATACTGGACAACCTGAACATTTCTCTCAGCTAGCTAAATACACATATACCAGTGGTGAACTGGTAACCATTTTGTCTACTTTGAGCTTTTAACATAAACAGAAATTAGGTGAAATTGGGAGAAAACCCTGTAGCTGCTCAGCCAAAGCACACATATCTTTAGAAGGTCTAAATCTAGGGCAGTATGCCTTTGTAACAGGTGGAAGCCAGAGAAAAGGTTCAGCTTGAACATTCAAAGAAACAGTAGGACAATGAACTTTCTTTTACTTCTAAACTGAACACAGGTTTTTGAGGAATAAGAGACATGGAAACTTTAAAGTCCTTCTAGCTTCTTTTCAGAGCACAGCCAAACTTTGAAGTTTCCTCCAGCGAACCTATGCACAGAAAATAAGATGTGGCCTGGGGTGGCAAGTCACCCTGCCTTGACACTGTGGGATTATTCTGTGACTGTCACAGCAGGTCTCTTGCTGACACAGCCCTGCTTTTCTGAGGGCTACTTATGGCAGCCTTCCATCAGCAGCAGGGACTGTTGCTGCCCCATTTGCAGCCCCATCCTGAGCACCAGCAGGAGAAGAAAACCTGATTGATTATCCAAGACCCTCCTGTGGGACTTCATCGTACAATCCCTCTTTTCAGGGGAAGCAAAAAGTGTGGAAAAAAGGAGAACCCCCACACCGCAAACCTCACAGACCTTCCTGCTCACTCCTCCTTATCAAATTCCATACTAGCTATTATTAACATTTTGACTTATCAATAAATCATAGAACAGTTTGCGTTGGAAGGAACATTAAAGATCATCTCCTTCTAGCCCCTCTGCTATGGGCTTTGCTCATTCCTAGCATCGTGCTGTAGTCTCCTAACTCTGTTTCCTGAGGAAAACTCCTGTGGTCTGCCATCAGTGCCCAAATCCTGCATCCACCTTGAGCACTGCTGAGCCCTCCCTGCCTCTCCTCCACCCAGCCTCAGCACCCCACACCCCAGCCGCCCTTGGGATAGCAAACCTGGGTGTTGCTGGTCCTACTGAAAAACTTTGTGCCCACTCTGGCCTCATCCTTTCTACATTTCTTTTTTAAAAAATAAATAACTATATGTATTTCTTTAACTAAGTCTCTTTAGGTCGAAGGACAGCTGAAGAAGGCAATGCATTTTGAATGCAGGGTAGAAAACTGACAATCTGAAAATACAGCTGCAACATATAATTTACTTTTTGTCTCATAGTAACACTAACATCGTAGATTTTACATCTGTGTTTTCATTAATACACCAAGCAGAAAGAATTATGTCTCAGAGAAACCAATATTAAAAATTTGATTAATCAAATTAGTGCAAGTTTAAAAATCTTTCTATCCACACTATTTATATGAAAGGAAGAGAAATAAAAATACAGAGAAACCTGCATTTTATGGAAGAGCAAATGGAGTATGGAAGAGCAGAAGCAGTCCCTAGACCGTAGATGTTCTCGAGCCAGTTCTTTCCATTTTTGCAGAGTAGTTTAGCCTCCTGGACTTCAATTGAGACCACATCTACTTGCATCAGCTGCAGGTCTGGTCCCTGACCTCTGTGCTAAACCAGACTCCCTTCACAATTGTACCAGCATAGCCGTTAACTTCATTGGAAACACATTTGTGTAGCCGAGCATACTAGTGGTCTTAACACACTTATTTTTCCACCATGAGAAAAATATTTCTATTTATTCCCTCAAGTCTTTTTCCAAAGCTATTTCGTTTTCATTGTTCTTTTCTTCCCAGTTATCTAGCTAGAACATGAGGTTCCAAATGTAACTTGGCTCCACTTCACAGGTGCATGGTGAGTCTGTGGTTGTTTCCAAGGGTTTTGGAACAGAACTAAAGTGCTTTGTCCAGTTCTCACATTTACCTGTCAGCAATCACCTGCTTACCTTTGACTATATTGAAACAACCATGCTCAAATATAAAGTTGTGTCTTATTTTAAATACAGAAAGAAACAATACTTGAGAGAAACAAAATTTACTAGGCTGCTGCCCATCCTCCTGGGCCGAGCAGAGCACACTCCCATTTGATTAGATACACAAATGCAGCTAATGGGGAGTTGGTGTTTGAACTTATAAGCTGATCATAATTAGATCTACCACGCAATACAGCTCCGCAGTTATCCTCCTGCTGCATGGGAGCTCAGCCTAGTCACAAGACAGTGAAGGACTTTGATGGAGACACATATGGGGAACCTTGATACTAATTTCTTTCTTTCTTATGGACTAAATCAGGCTTGGCAATTCACTTGTGTAGAAGACAGATTTGCTATTCATTATAAATAAATATTTAAGAGAGCAAAACATTTCCTTTTAAGCTATCCCGCCTCCTGCTGGTGGGGCCCATGCACTGGTCGGTTTGCCTTTTGGAGCTCAGGCCCCAGCAGCGAGTGGTTATGTTCTCACTGATTAACCGGATTTGCAGTAGAGGAGGAGTTAAGATGAACGGCTGCTTTCCTGCCACCGTCACTCAATCATCTGGAAATCTAATTTGGATCTTATTTGGCAGGCAAGCAGCCATCTGCTCTAAGGATATGCTCCGAGGGCAGTTGCCAAATACAGAACAGGCTTTCTGCCATGGGGAAAACTAATTGCCTTTATTGGACTAATACAGGTTGAAAGCTAATGATATAGGATGTTTCTCCACAAAGGAAATAAAATTATGGAGTTTTTTAAATATAGTTTCCATTAACTTCCATAAAAGCTGTCCTTCAAATGAGCAACATCCATTCACATGGGTTTGTGACTCAGAGTTATATGGGCTAGAGAGCAAATGGGAAGGTCGTGAGTCCCACAGGACTATTTCTGCCCTATGAAAAGTAACGCGTGTGTGCAGATGCGCCCTGCTTAATCTGCAGCCATGATGCCAATGGAAATGGATTAGCTGCACACAGAACAAGCAGCTTGAAAACATCACATCCCACGAGAGTGTTATGTAGTGTATGTCACACATCACTTCTTTTAGGATTTCCAGTCTCAACCAGATCAGAGGGAGCAGTTTTCTTGGCATTTCAAGGACATTTGTTGAGGCTTTTAAAGTGTGTGATACTAGACCTTTAAAAAGGAGAGGAAAAGGTGGGCAGATGGTGGGGGAAACATCTCTAAATTAGTCAACACATATTGCCATATGCATTGAGCATGCAAAACTCAAGCAATTATTCTAGTCAATTCTCTTGAACCCTCCCTACAATTCATCCCAGTTTTGAAAATGTTCTTGGTAAGTTTGATCAGAACTGATACATTCCCAGAAATGTCTACATGTGCTGAATGGAATATTTTTTCAAAGAAACTGCAGGGAGAAGCAGGAGAGGGGAGAGGACACAGGGGAAATAAACAGTTTTAATCACAACACAAACAATCCTGTCTGTGTATGTTCAGGGAAGATACCCATGAGGTTGCTTGCCACTGCTTTTTCTGCAAATGCTGCTTCATTGCTTACATGTCATCAGCCTTCCCCTCACTGCTTTTTCCAAACACAGCAACCACTGCCCTCATGACTGAGGAGCTGTTGAGATAAAACCAATCTAACAAGCAGGATAACTGAAAAGTATTTCTCTGCATTTACTCAGGTGTGACTGATGCATCTTGGAATAAATAGGGACCAGATTACAGACTAGACTGTTTACAAAACACCCTGCTCTCTGACCATTCCTCCTGAATTAAATCTGCCCAAAGATCTGGGTAGGCAGTTCTAGGATCTGCCTTCCTTTACTCATCCATGGCAAGAAATACAACACAGTTATTTGTTGTACACTTGCAAAATATACAGGCAATTTGCAGCCAGAGAAACAGACACCAAGATAAAAAGGATACTGTTCATTTCACATGTCCATTGAGATTTAACATGACTTTTAAAAGAGACCAGGGATGTCACTTGAGACAAATCTAATCCCAGCCATTTCTGTCCAGAAAGAGCAAGACAGGGTATCATCTCCTTTCCTGTATAAGCCCTAAAAGCTCTAGTAGCAGATTTTCTGCATTGCTGACCTGTAGTAAGTTTGAAGCTTACAAATAAAGGAATCATCCTACATATCTTTCCCCTAATTCCCTCAAAGATCAAGATGTACAACATGATAGGAGGGCTACTAAACCTCAGAACTCTAATTACAAGTTTTAGAAGTATAAGCACAGACTTTCATGGTGTGATTCCATCATAACACAGACTATGCTCATCTACCACCTTTGGTTCTTCACCGACAGAGGATAAAAAATGTTATCTGACAATAGAATGTATCTCTACAGGATATTTTCCTTTACTGAAATAATGAAAGGAAAGGTGTGGGAAGGAAGGTGAAAGGGTAATGGAGGAAAGAAGAGAAAATCCTGAAGTGGTTTAAATCCCCACAAAATCATTCACCAGGAATAGGTTTGGATAAATGGACAGAAGGGAAGAAGGAGGAGGATTGGTGAGAGTTAAGGCAACATGCTGTGCAATTCCAAGTGTGCAAAAAAAAAAAATCACTCTTGGAAAAAGGATTCCTATTCTCCATTTTGACATGCCTATAGAGTGTCTCAAGTCCTTTGTTGATCAGTATGCATATATCTGGACATGAGGTGTGATGGGCTAGACAGCTAAGCCCCCCACAGCCACTCATTCACTCCCCACAAGGATAGGGAAGAGAATCTGAAGGTCAACAGTGAAAAGTTTTGGGGGCTGAGAAAAAGACACCTTAATATGTGAAGCAAAGATGCCCATGGAAGCAAAGCAAAAAAAGGAATTTATTCACTATATCCCACTGGTTGGCAGATATCTAAGTACCTTCCCAGAAAGCAAAGCCTGGGCACGTGTAAGAACAACTTGAGGGGAAAAATCCCCCTTTCCTCCTCCTTTCTCTGATATTTTATTACTAAGCACAATGTCATACAGTCTGGAACACCCCTCTGGCCAGCTCGAGCCAGCTGTCGTAGCAGTGTATTCTCCCAGCTCCTTGTGCACTCCCAGTCTACTCACTGGCAGAAGAGCATGAGACACAGGGAAGGGCTTGATGCTGTCCGAGTGCTGTTCAGCAGTAGCTGGGTGTGTATCCTGCCCATGCCCAAATCAAGCATACAAAGATATTACAGATACAAGTTATCATCATCACTCGATGCTGATTTGAATATCAGCCTTTTGCAGAAGGAGAATTTCTGCTCAGAGGAGATTGAAGCAGCACAGGAAGGTCACACATAGTCTAGCGGCAGCACAAAGTAGCTGATATTAACTGGAAACATGAAACCAGAGAAAAAGGAAAGGCTATAAAGGTTTAAGAAATCTTAAGGATGTCAGATGGCTGTTTATACCAATAAGTCTTGGAAATGTGAATTGAGGATGATGGGCTCTTCTCTTGTGCTGAAGATTTTTCTCAGTGGCAATGACACCAGAACCTCGTAGAGGATAGTTTTGTTTTAACAAGGCACTGACATGTAAGGGTGTGCACTCCAGCAAACACAGAATGGAAAGGCTAAGAAAAGAGCAGACCACAAGTTGAGAAGGAAGGAAGAAAACAATAGCCACAAAGTTGATAAGAAAGCAGGGAATAGCATTCTGCAGGCCACTATTTTTTCTGTGCATACACTCGGCAGAAAACTTATATCCACACCTACTAATGTTTTTTTCAACTGGTTTCTTCCATTACAATGATTTTTTCATTGTACATATTTATTATTGTTAGGTTAATTTCATCTCAAGGTACTTTAGTGAAGGATCACATTGCAACTTCAGCATGAAGCAATTACTTTCTTAAATAACTTCCTAATGTTGCAAGCCACATGGCAAAAAGTCACGAACAACACTCCCTCAATTGATCACTAAATTCAATTTAGCGTTCTTATTTGTAGCCTGCATTTTTCTTCTTCAGGATGCCATATTGTCAACTGTTACATCAAACAGTTTACAATTACTAAAAAAAGTCCTAAAACCATACCAGATAATTATACATTTCCATGACTCAATTAAAATGTCACAATTACTGCCAAAATATTGTGAAAAAGCAACACTAGAAGTTATGTGAATTTCTATTGTTCATAAAACATAGATGAAATCCAAAATCCAAAACTCTGGACTCTCATTCCTCTATATTCTCCTAGGAATTTGCTTTCTACCATTCATCTTCACAAGATTGTCTCACTCTTTCTAGATTTTAGCCTACAAATGAATTAATTTGTGTTACATATGTGCTCTGTTTAAATGAAGGAGGAAAAAGACACTAAAGTAAAAATAATCATTTCATACTCTCTTATCACTGTTTTTCTTATCTGCTTAGGTCCTTTCGTGGGGGCTGAAATGTGGGATGTATTTCCTAGTCTTGCTTTCCCTTGTACTACATGTACTTAAATCCTAAAACCTCAGGGCTCTTCACTCTCTTTGCTATGGCTCTGCAAGGCTCAGTAGATGGTTCTTGAAAAACTCAGTGTAGGATCAGGGATCAAATTATAAATCCCTTTGAGTAACGATCTGGAAGTGTCTGTAAAATGCCATATGTCTTCTGTAGCACTCATGATAAAAATAAAACCACTGCTCAGGAAAGGCAAGTATCAGCTATCTCTCTGAAGCAGCTGATATCTCAGTCTCAAAAAAGGTTAAGTAAGGATACAGGTTAAAAAAAAACAACAAACAGTAAATGTCACAGCGGTATTTCCTGGAAGAGTCATGTAAATGTTATTTATTGTGCCAGATACATTTTCAAAGCAGATGTCTTCCACAATCTATTTTACTCAGCTACATCAAATCAAAATAGTTGCAGTTTCAGCCTCCTAGGCAGTATTACCATTCACAGGTCTCTGCAAGGCCAGTTCATCCCAGCATGAGAAGAGCAATTCAGCTTGTTCCTCTGCACTGCCCTTCAGCCTTCACTGGGCTGTACTGCTTAGACTATTGCAGAGCATGGCTTTTTGGGGCCTTAAATGGGACATCCTGACCTACACCTGACCTAGGCACAGACTTCTCTAAAATATTTTTCACCCTAGACTCTCCAGTCATGGGTACTCAGGGACCCTCTGCCTTTTCCTTCAGTATTTCCATCTCTGCTTTGCATGTAGGCAAGCTTTGGAGAGTGTGGGGCTTGGGCTCAGGCCCAAAAGCTTTGGCATTGTATTTGGGCTTACATGGCAAGGTTTTGGTAGCAGAGAGGCTACAGGGGTGGTTTCTGTGAGAAGCTGCCAGAAGCTTCCCCTATGTCAAACAGAGCCAACGCCAGCTGGCTCCAAAGGGGACTTGCTTCTGTCCAGGGCTGAGAGTTAAGGGAAAAAAACATAATTGTGCAGAACCAGATTGCAGCCAGAAAGGAGAGAAGTGAGAATAGGTGCAATGAACAGCCCTGAAGACCCCAAGGTTCATGAAAAAGCTGGAAGAAGAGATTCCCTTTCAGCCTATGGTGCAGACCATGAGGAAGCAGCTGTGCCCCTGCAGCCCATGGAGGAGCCTCACGCTGAAGTAGGTGGATACCCAAAGGAGCCCGTGGGAAGCCTGTGCCAGCAGGCTCCTGGCAGGACCTCTGAACCCATGGGGAAAGGAGCCCATGGTGGGGCAGGTTTGCTGGCAGGACTGGTAATAAAATGGAAGACTTGCAGCCCTTGGGAGGAACCCCTGAGGAGGAAGGAGTAGCAGAGACAACTGACGTAATCTCCATTCCCCATCCCCCTGGGCTGCTGGTGGGACAATGGTAAAAAGTCAGAAATAAGATTAAGCCTGGGAAGAAGAGAGGGGTGGGGGGAAGGCATTTTTAAGATTTGGTTTTGTTTCTCTTCACCCCACTCTGATTTGATTAGTAATAAATTAAATTAATTTCCCCAAGTCGAGTCTGTTTTGCCAGTGACAGTAACTGCAGAGTGATCTCTCCCTGCCCTTATCTCAACCCACAGGCCTTATCTTATATTTTCTCTCCCCTGCCCAGCTGAGCGTGGGTGTGATAGAGTGGCTTTGGTGGGCACCTGGCATCCAGCCAGGGTCAACTCACCAAAGGCATCAAGTGTAGAAATTTGTCAAAACAATGCAAAACTTTGAATGGAAGTGATTTCTTTATCTGACAAAGATGTGACAGATTAATTTCTTTGCAAGTGGTTCCTTTTTGCCCCTACCACTTATCTAATTATATATTTAGACTGTGTCAATCTTAGAACAGGGATTTGCACAATTTGACCATTTTTACAGGGCTCTGAGGTTGCTACATTTGAGTGACAGAGGAGCTAAAGAATTTTTCAGTAAAAAAAATATTTCTTCGGGGAAATTTTCTGTAGAAACATTTTGAAAGGTACACAGATCTATAACTTTCCTTCAGTAAAGCCTAAACAAAAAAAAAAAAAAATCTGAGCCAAGGTGATACAAAACAAAAAGACTTTGATTTTTTCAAATAAAATCAGCGATTCAGTTTTGGATGAGTTCAACATTAATTTACATTTGTTTGAACATGCTGCCTCAGTGACAGATGACCTTAGCCATCTTAGGGTCCTGTTTCTTCTCTGCTGCCCAGAAATCTTGCACATCTCTTATTCCCCTTCCCTCCCAAGCAAGTACAAGATAAAAGGGAAATGCCTGTTTCAGGGCACCTCTTTGGAGGTGATGTCTAACTACTGAGACCAAACTTTAGAGCTGAGAGAGCTCAATCAGCTGAATACCAAACCCTTGATATTTTACATTTACATTTCATGTTGGTCCAAGAGTTAAAAAGTAAAACCAAACCCCTAAAACTAATCTCTCACCAAGAGTGCAACTTAATTTATAAATAGTTCTTTTATAGCTATGATGAAGCTACAGGATCTCAGCTGGCAGAACAGGTTACTGCCCTGTATAACATTAATACATTAATACATTACAGCCTCTCAACTTCTGATGTTTGCCTTTTTGCCTGAAATCCAGTTGGTACATACATCTGAAACCCGTTGAGCTTTGAAATTGAATTCAGACAGCACCACCAATAATAATAAGTTGTTCGTTTGTCCAGAGCTAAGAAACTTCAAGATTTGCTGCATTTTCAAGAACCTGATCTGAACTGTGCACAAGACAATAATCTCTTAACCTGAATAAAGGTGCTCTTGGCCAGTGTCAGCACGCAGGCAGGCACAGGGGCAGCACCAGAGTTGCCAGGGGTCTGTGGGGGTTCCTTTACCACATTAACACAGCTCCTCTGATCCAGAAGGCTGAGAAAGAGCAGACTAGGTCTGGTGTCATCCCTGGGGGTGGCCTCTATCACATATTCTCAAAGATTAGATTCCTGTTGCCTCTCCCCAGCCCTCCCCTATTTTTTAAACACAATAGCAACCCACGCACAGTAAAATGGAGTCCCAGTATAGCAAGGCATACAACTATATCTTATTAACTGCATGCAGCACTGAATGCAAAGTCTCCTTCAATCTGACTAGAATGTTTTTCAATCTTTGCCCTGCAAATGCCTCCTCTCTATTTTTATATTTTTCTCTTCAGCTTTGCTCGAGCATATTAGTTTACACTACAATTTCCAAAATATAAAATACATCATGAATTTAGCTTTAGGGAAAGATTAATGGCTTCAGAGTCTCAACTTCTCTGTTTAGAGTCTGAGCTACACAACTACATAACACCCACACATAGGGCTTCTCACAAGTGCATTGGTGGTCCTGTTGGAGAGGGCAAAAGGAGAGGAGAAGAGAACAAAAGCTGTTTCCACAGGCAGTTCAGCCCTTTGGGGGTGTTGGACTTGATATTTATGGGTTTTAAGGAGGTTTTTGTAACACAGGTTCCACTGCAGCCCTAGTTGGGCCCATATTATCCAATCATTTTACAGACATCAGTGAGTTGCCATGACAAGGCAATATAGATCATGTTTAAAAGTGCAGGTATGCATCATGCTAATAGAGCACATTCATTGATTTAAAATGTTATCAGGAACAGCTCATTTCTGTTCAGTCAGAAGGGTACTGACTGCAGCACATAACACAACATCAAAGAAAATTTCCCACCCCCTCTCAAAACCTGGTTAGTTCCCTCTAGTTCTCTCTTTCACTTTATTAATGAAATTAATTGACTTCTATTTCTTATGTGCTAAAAGGCCTTATTTAGTTTCACAATCTGGCACATAACATACATGGTTAGAAGCTGAATATGTGATTTTTAGATGAATGAGAAGTGGTAACAAAATCCCTCTGAACATCTTTTCTTTCTTGCCTACAATTTAGCTGCATGTTTCACATCAAGAGCTATATTAGTACAAGGAAACATTTGTCTCCAGATGTCTCAAAGCTTATTCCTCACAATCACTGATCTGGCATGCTGTTAGGGAGGACTAAGGGATGTCCTTGCATTGTCACTCAGGTGGTTTGTCACCACAAGCAAACTAACTTAGGTCTTCCAATACTTTAGCGTTCTGGAATTTGCATTTCCACGCTGTGCCTAGCCAGTGCAAAGTGAACACAGCAAAGGTTTAAATCAGTGATCTGTACTGAGTATTGTACTCTTCCTTCATGCAAAAGAAAATTTTGCCAATGTCTTTCAAGAAGCACTTGTTTTCCAGGAACACCAAGGTATTTAATCATCAATTAAGAGAGATAAAAATATCAAGAATGGTGTATTTTTGAGTCTGTAACAGCAACAAAGAGAGGGCTTCAGGGCCAGTTTTGGAAAGACAAAATACGACCTTGTCTTTGGATGTCATGCAAGATGAAAATGTTTGGATGATCTTATAAAGCAGTGAAATTCTATAGATGTGGTGCTGACTGGTTCCACAAAACTCAGATTTGAATAAATTTGCTCTGGCTGAACAAATTACCTTCACTATATTACAGGCTATGGTCAAACTCCACGGTACTGAAATGAGAAGTTGAGTACATATGAATCTACAACCCTGCTCAACTCCATCTTTCATAAGAAGTTCCACAGAAGAAAGGTTAAACTCCACTGAAGAAGGATTTCCTATTGCACAGGATCTCTCCCATCATTAACAGAATGGGCTAAAAGAATATCAGAACAATCCAGTTCACAGCCACTCTTAGAATGCAGATCAAGTGAAAGCATTATATGCTTTTGTCAATACAGACATGGTGAGATGCTGATGCTCCTCACTACAGTGTTTCCTGAATTGGACTGGCCATGAATACTGCAAGGGTATCCACAGGTAGGGTATTACCCTCAGGAGTTTTTAGGCAGAACCATGACTAGGGCATGCAGGCAACTGAGTATGATTTGAGTTAGCATTTTCTCTGGAAGAGGTAAGAGAAGAATGCCAGTGTCTGTCACAAAGCAAAATCACCCTTTGTCAACAAAGTGAGTGCTTGCAGTCTCCTTAAAACATGAGGGACTACCATTGCTCCACGGATGTGAGAGAATACAAAAAAAAAATAGGTAACAGTAATTCACTTACAAAAGAGCTTTAATATGGCTTCCCTCTCTGCTGGGGTTGTACTGAAGCTATTTCAGAACTTCACTGTCTTAATTAGTTAATAAAGGATTACTAAGAACCACGATAAATGGCTTCAGCTCAGTCACATCAATGACAGCAACTAAATACAGATAACACATAATTAAATTAAGAAGGAAAATGTTCTATTTACCTAGCGAGACTCAGGCTATGGTCTGTAAGAAGTGCTCTACCCAAAATTTGCAAAGTTCCCTGCGAGTGGACACAGATCTGATCTCCCAAAGAAGTATTTGGGAGTGTAAGTAGGGTATCAACTCAACCTTCCACTTGAATTGCATCTGGTTCTATGCTGTTCATGTTTCTGGATGTCAGAAGCATCGCTGGGAAGTCTAACATATTTATCAGGGAAAAATGTTAATCTTTATATTATTTGTATCCAGTCTGTCTTGGCATCAGGGTCTGAGAAAGGCAACTGCTGCTCTGAATGAGGCAGTAAGACATCTTTAAGTCAATGTCCTTCATTTTTCCTTGCCATTGTTTTTACAGCTCAGACCTTATTCCTCTTGACATTGATGATGACAATTAATGCAACAGTTTCTCAAGCAGCTTACAGCAATCTTGTTAATGAGTCTGACAGTGCCAAGGCTTGATAATGCCTGACCACCACAACAAACTATCCAGAAAACTAAACCAACACACTGTTTCACTTGATGGGGTTTAATACAAACTGGACACCAGAATTTGTGGATAACATTTTACATAAGTCCATTTCTTATGCCAGCTTTGAGTAAATAATCACTTGGAAGCAGACACCAAGAATTAAACAGCAAAATGTTTTAACCACAGAATAAAGTATTACAAGGATTCTTGTAAATTCTTGATGAGGGGTTAAGAACCACAGTGCACCCTTTGCAGAGCCTGTCAACACAAACCCAAAAACCTGTTGGGAAGAGCTGACAGTAGTCATCACTTTTTATTTAAAATATTCATTGGAATTACTGAGCTTCTGAGTCAGGGGTTGACTAGGAGTCAAATGCTTTTCAGAATATGGGTAGCAGGTAATGGATATGATATTTGATGTGTTTATACTGACCAACCAATACTGAAAATTTATTTTCTAGTAAAGAATACTACTCATACATGAAAGAGGTACACATCATATCTTCACTATGTTGAAAGCAGCTGTAACATGCTAAATTATATCTCCATCAGCATTCAATCTAGCGTGAGGAGAATTTTTATTTAGTCAACTTACATGGGAAATCTCAAAATAATAAAACCAAAACACATCCACACCCTAGAGTGCAAGACATGAGGAATGGCAATTCACTAGGCAAGTTATTTTCCTTTGAACACTCAATCTGTTTCCCATGGAAGTCACTGGCTGATGAAGTTCATGCTAGTGTACCTATTTTCTGATCACCTTCATTCAATAAAGATATTTAAGGTTTCCCTGGGAAGGTAAGGAAAATCTGTCTGAAGGGCTGCACAGACACCTAGGTTACTTACAGCTTTATTACAGGTAGGGTTGGGGCCAAATTCTTTCAAGATTACCTGAGCCTTCCTTTCACCTCTTATAACCAGAATCCAACTACTTGGCTTGAAGCATTTTTTTCCCCTTGAGCTGAATTATTTTGGAAGTTTTCAGTCACAACATTTCATCCATTTCTGAAAACACCACCAGTGGAATAGCTGTTTGGTTCCTATTAAAATCCAATATGAGATACGAATGCAAATTGCTGCTTTCCTGTATCACTGAAAAGAGCCTGCAAGACACACAAAGTTATCTTTCTATTGCACTGAGCATTGATAAGACCTCATTAGGAATATTTCATTTGGGGGAAGATACTTCTAGAGTAATAAAATTCAGTCAAATAACAGGCAGGTGAGAGAAATGAAAATGATAGAAAGCTAAAACACATGACCTACAAAAAGCAGTTTCAAGTGATAAGCACCATGCAGCTTTAAAAGGCTGTGGGAAAACAAAAGTCTTCAAATATGTAAAAGGTTGCTACCAAAAGATAAACCAAACCCCACCAAAACCCCCACAATACTATGATCTTAATGTCCTCTTAAGCCTGTTTGTCTTGTTCCATCCATTGTTGCAAGATGAATATTCAAGATAAAGCACTTGGAATTTATTGTTTCTTTAAACACTGCAATAGCATGCTTAAGCTGCTTGCTTGGAGGATTTATCACCCCGGGTTTTAAGAAGAACTTAGACAAACATCTCTAAGACTCATAAAGGTATAGTCAAGTCCACCATGTGATGCAAGACAGCTATTTCATTTTCTTGCAATTTATCTGTCTATAGAACTAATTCCAGCTACACCTCTACATGTTCAGTGATTCTGCGAGTCAAGCTATAGGTGACAAACACACAAAACTATTAATCACCTCTGATAAAGCATCATTGGAAGGAAAGGTTTTGTATAACACAGAAACAGGAGCTGAATTTTGTTGCCCGGGGCAGATTTTAAACCATGGAATCATAGAATTGTTTGGGTTGGAAAAGACACTTTAAGGTCTTTAATCTCTTGGTTTCTTTTAGTTTAAAATCTTCACCTCTTGTTCTATTACAACAGGCCCTGCTAAACTGTTTGTCCCTACTTTTTTTTTTGTAGGCTCCCTTTAGGTACTGAGAGGTCTCTCTGCAGCCTTCTCTTCTCCAGGCTCAACAACCCCAAACCTCCCAGCCTGTCTTCCCAGGAGAGGTGCTCCAGCATTCAGATCACCTTTGCGGTCGTCCTCTAGACTCACTCCAACAGGTCTTCATTCTTCCTACACTGGAGAGCACACAGCTGGTTGTAGTACTCCAGCTGGAGTCTCAAGAACAGAGCAGAGGGGGAGAATCACCTCCCTTGACCTGCTGACCACCTGCTGCCTTCTTTAGGTGCAGCCCAGGATACAATTGGCTTTCTGGGCTGTCAGTGCACATTGCCAGCTCATGTCTAGCTTTTCACCCACCAGTACCACTAAAGGCCTTCTTGGCAGGGCTGCTCTCAATCCCCTCAACACCCAGCCTGTATCAATACCAGGGCTTTCCCCGACCCAAGTTCATCATCACACACTTGGCTCTGTTGAATCTCATGAGGCTCCCATGCTCCCACTTCTTGCTTTCTTGAGTTTGTCCAGGTTCCCCTGGATGGTATCCCATCCCTAAGGTGTGTCAACTCCACCACTCAGCTTGGTGTCATCTGCAAATCTGCTGAGGGTGCCCTCGATGCCACTCTCTGTGTCATTGCTGAAGATACAAAACAATACCAGCCCTGAGACACACCCTTATATATGTGCATCTTGTTTGCCTGCAGTAGCAGTGCTGCTTTCCTGAGCTCCTGGTTCATCCCTCTGTTACAGAGCTGTGCACAGGCTGATGCAATACCGTGCTGGGCAACAACATATGAGAAATGCAATTAAGGATTGCACTGTGAAGGAAACACACTTACAGATAAATGAAGGCTGCGTAGCCATGCTTCATGCTGGAAATACTCCTGACAGGCTTGACCATGCAACCTTAGCTATATTAATTAACTAGGCTGCATGTTTCAGCTACTTAACATTATTTAACTAGCTGCATATATGAGCTACTGTTACCATACAGCAAATCTACTGTTCCTGCCTTTCTCTGACTGACTCAAAAATTTCTAATTCTGGTGGCAGAGAGAGAAATTCATCTGCTTCTCAGCTCCAGGATTATTTGCTTGAAGGGTAACCTGGCCTCTCTTGTGGCCTGTTCTTTACTGAGGAGCACAGATGATACCCAGAGAATTGTCTTGGCAATATTCAGTTGTTTATAGGATTTTGCAAGATTTTACACAGTGATTTCCTGTCCTCTTTCCCAGTAAAATTATTGATTTCTCCTCCCTTTCCTTCTCCACAGAGGGATTTGAGAGAACAATTTCTGAAAGAGCTTAGGCTAAGCTTCTCCATTTTTGAGAACACAGTTTGCTTAAGACAAAGAGATGAAACGTTCACCTCAGAAACCAGATGCAAATGAAAGCAACAGGGTTTACACCTCTGACACAAAAAAAGAAGAGCTGGGACTACAGATTTTTCTGATAAAGAAAGGATCTGACTTTGCATTCATTAATAGAAGAATCTTTGCAAAGCTCAGCAAGCAAAAGAGACAAGTGAATATAGGGCAGGGAGAGAGAGAGAGACAGAATGAGGGAAGGATCAAGGAGAGATAAGTTGTGTCAGACATGAGGACATCAACAAGGGAGTTAGCTACCTAGCAGGAGCTGGCTAGAGCTGAAAATAGGCTGAGGGTTAAACAGTGATGCCAGTCGTCAGCAATACTGTCACAGGAGCAGAGACAACCACCACAATAAAAAGCTCAAGACATGTTGCTGCCCCAGAGGCAGCATTACAGAGGCACCCCAACACCATTTCCATTGCCAGGAATGGGCTCCATTACAGATATCCACAGTTTTCTCTTTGATGGGCACCCCAGAGAAGCTAAAAAACAAGGAATGATACATTTAGTTCTCTACTGGACTGCTCCCTCCAGGCAATGCAAGACTGAACTGCAAGTGCTAAAGACCCTATCACTGTAGGGTTTGGGGTGAGGTGGGGGTTACAGGTGATAAGAACAAAACCAGACAGGAGCACAATTATTTTTTTAATCAATAATTTGAGTTGTTATTTGCAATTCATTAAGAGCAAGAATCAATATCTTCTAAAGGTCTGAACAGCCACTGTGCCCACCTCCCATTTCATGTTCAGACCTTGTCAGTGCACAGAGCAATGATTGCCTCCGGTTCTTACAAAACGGGGAGGAGATGCTCCTACCTAGGGAGCCAGCACATCGTTTCAAAAGCACCTGTGAATGTAAACTACAGAGCTTAGGGATGACCAACACCACCTAAGGGTGTTCATACAGGACTTCCAAGCATTCCACAGGCTCCAACCACCAGAACAAGCTAAAGTTTTCCAATACAGGGCATGAGTGTTATGGTTGTAACCAAAGAGCAAAGGACTGACCTCCAGCCAGCAGAGAGTAGTGTAATCATGCACACAGCAGTCATGCACATTTTGTGCTTTCTAGATAAAAATGAACACAAACTTTAAGTTCAACTTACTTCACCCATTAAGGAAGAGCAAAACTAAGCACCTTTTTCAAATCCTACTGTGACAACACACAGGCTTGCATTTCCTTTATTCCAGCAGAGGGCAAGAGCTACACAATGAAGAGTATTTGAGAAGGCAATTAGGTCTGAGTAAAGAGAAAGGTAAAAGAAAGGATTATCCAGACTCTTGTCACCTAAATTACATTTTTAACAGCATTAAATAGAATTTTTTGCAGGTTTCTTTCAGCCCTTACAATAACATGCACTACAACAACTAAAGCTTCTGTTCATGCCTTTAAAAAGATCTAATAACATCACAGCAGTTCACGCATGGCTTTGATGATACATAATTTCCATCCCCTCAGACTGCATGCACTCATTTGTTCCACTAAGTTTACAGTGAACTGTTTGGAAAGATGATCTGAACTGACAGCAATTCCATTGCACAAATTGACAGTGCTGCACTTCAATGTGTAACACACGTACACCTCTGAAAAGCTTATGCAGAAGAAAGGCACACAGGCCCCTTCAGTTGAACACTTGATAAATAGCAATATAAATGTAAAGTGGCAATTTTGTTTTGTTTACTGGACAAATACACAGAAACACTGGGACTGCAAAATTATCAGGGGATGTGGCCCTTTTTAGCCACAAAGGAGGCAGTGAAGTGTTGATTTGAGCTCCTGAGAATTGCTAGATTATCCATTTGTCATTTTGGTAGAAATAGCTGTGTGGCCAAAGTAATAGCAATAATAATCACACTACTGTGCAGCACAGTTCTTTTCAATTCGCAGTGTTTTACTGAAGTACTTTGTCACTTTGTCACATTGTCTTTGCTTTTGTCTGAAAGAGTCAAGCATTTAGATCTTGTTAATAAACAACAAAAACAACAACAACAAAAGTCAGTCTTTTAGTGATAATACTAGGTTACAGTCCAGCAGTTTATATTTGATTGCATATGTAAGAACTAAAAAAAAAAAAACCCACCATAAATGATCAGAATCTACAAAGCACATCAGTTAAGTTTCAAATTTACACAGTATTTAAATATAGCACTCATCCTACACTTATAAAAATGTAAATGTATTTTTATTTTAAAATGTATATTATAAAAATATATATCATATATAATGATTATCATAACTCATAATTCAAAATACCAATGTGAGTGAAATTAAGGGAAATAGAATGTGATATGAACATCAAAAGAAAGCATTGCAAGAATAGAAAGAGATAATGAAATCTTCCCTCACTTGATTCCTTTAAAATTAGGCTGGAGAAGCCCTGAGAAGTCATTGAGTGGAGGGCAGAGGAATCCTTTAATAAGCTTTGGGAATGGGCTAGACCAATCCCTTTTGTCCTTAATTGAGGTAATTCTGTGGATGTAAGCATATTGTTGGTCCGGGAATTAACATATGAATATTTGGCTCTGACATTTCTTATCAGCTAAGTATCAATTTCTGCCAGGTTGCCTTCCTGCAACATTTGGCAAATGAGCCCATTTTGATTAGAAGGTAATTTATTGCACACTGGAGTTCAGTGGGTGTGATCATTGAAAATGACAGATTAACAGTCAGCAGTTTGGGGAAATAATAGGAACAGCAACATATTTACACACAGAAATGAAGATGACATCTCTAAAGCAAACATTTGCAAGGAGTTTTTCATCACTACACAAATCACAAGGACTGATAAACCCAGGGGCCAACACACTCAGCAACAGGATTGCAGAGATAGGCAGCCTCCTAATCCCACAGGCAGCTTGCTACTCCAGTAAACGGAGTTCCCAAAATACCAAGTAAGCATTCTTCTGCTGAGAGAGGTTTAGGCTGCCTATAATGCAACCCAAAGCAGAGTTAAACTGGCTCATTTGGGCAGCAGTAGCTATGCAGTTATAAGAGCAAGAACTGCAAAAGCAACATAAGAAGCTGAACAAATCCTTAGGGAACTGGTCCAGGATGGCTGCAGCTGATTTAACACCAAGCATAAACATTTATATAAGCCTAGCTTTTGAGATCCACTTAGAAGCTGAGAACCTCAGTCTAGGCTGATTTTCAGAGTGCCACATCAACTTGAGGAAGCTGCCAGTGGGCAAGAGATACCTCATAACTTTGAAAAAAAAATGTCAACAAATGAAAATACTGGTTATACCAGCAATTTGTTATGCTTCTTTTGAGCATTTTTGAGTGTTTCTATACTTGGGCTTCTTCTGTATAAAATATAGTCCTACTTCTAACAGAATTGCTTTTAGAGGTTAATTTCGCCCAGTGAGCAGTCTGCAAGTGAAAAGCATTTTGCTGCTGTTTAAGAGCAACTTTTGAAATTTGCTGGGAGGAAAAAATAAACTTGC
The DNA here is from genome assembly GCA_024500445.1 of Entomyzon cyanotis. Lineage (NCBI taxonomy): Eukaryota > Metazoa > Chordata > Aves > Passeriformes > Meliphagidae > Entomyzon > Entomyzon cyanotis. The sequence continues at coordinate 39,721,861 of JAKEPQ010001030.1, read as the reverse complement.
ATAAACATTATTACAGAGATTTACAGAGATTATTACAGGTTACAAATGCACAAAAGCCTTGAGGATAGAATCACTTATAAAACCACCCAAAAGATAGCAGACTGTTCAAGCAATAGTTGTCAGATAATGCAAATAACTGGTGCTGTGGACTCATCATAAATTTAGCAGGAGACAAATGCACTTCCTATTGACCCTTGCTAAATCTTTAAACAAACGTCTTTGCAATCTCTTCCAGCCCCTTTCAGAGAAACTCATTCCTTTCACTATTGCACCAACTAAAATGAGTATAACCAAAGGCAAAATGTGTTCTACAAGACCAAAGGAATAACAGTGCACAAGACAGACAAGCCTGGAGCATGGCCCAGAAGTTATTAGCTAGCCTACAGGTTAGGCATGAACAATTCTGGTTTACATGAACAACTGAGAATTTATTAAAAACCAAGTAGCCCCACTTTTATTTATATTTCAGCTTTCTAAATATTTAAACAAAAATCACGCTCCAAAAGTCACTTAAAATTTCTCCGCATTTCCCCCTATTAAGCTAGGAAAGAAACAGAAAAGTCAAACAACTGAGATGCATTGAGACACTCAGACATGAAATCACCAAAAATGTCTTTAGACATTGGAAAATCCTGCAGAGAGGACTCCAATGGCTGTATTTTATTTGATAGGAGCCTAAATTAAGACATAGGAGTCTAACAAGCTGTAACCAGATCCAACAGGCATTCAAGTCAGAAGAGTCAGGCTTTTCTTTAATTCCAGTAAAACTAGTCTTGGCTGTCAGTAGAGAAAAGCTTATAAGCAGAGTTGATTTGAGTATTCTTAGCAATGTAAACACCACTAGAGGAGAAGATATGGCCAGGTAATTATTGCTACCAGCTGGGATGGAAATCAGAGTTAAACATTTGAATGGAGACATTTTTCTTCCATTGATTTTTCATTACCTTTTTTTCCTCAGCCAGCAGTTGCAATCAGCCTCCATATCCCAACACCTCTCCTGGCAGCAGGAAGTGGCTGCCAGGTCAAATTCTGGAATAAAACCAACTAGGCAGCCACTCTCCATCCTGCCTGTGCCTAAAATTAGGGGTAGGTATAAGCAGAAGAAAAATACAGATAGAATTGCTTTATTAAGGAAGTAAATTGAAAAAAAGAGGTGGAAGGAGGAATAAAGAAGGACAGCTAGGAAAAAAATAAACTTGAAATGCTAAGCTTTGCTTTTTGGAGTAATTAAGCAGTGAGTTTCAGGTTCACTGTCAGGCCCTGTTGAAGGCAATATTTAATTTCCAGCTGAGCCTAAACAAAGCCAGGATTTCTGATTCTCTCATGCTTTCTTATATGCACCTTTTTCATACAAAATATAAACTTGCCCTTGCCCAAGGTAGAAACAGTTTTCTTCAAAGACAAGCCTTCGAATTCCAGGTCAGATGAATGCAACACAGCACAGGAAATGCCTGTTTGCCAGGACTGACAAATCAAGTCTGCCCAAAGAGAAATTCAACGGCTTGGTGCCTTCCTGTAATGCAAAGCAGCCACAAGACAGTCACTTAAAACAGGATTATACATCACAGCGGCTGTGCAAAACAGCCACACCACATTAGCAAATTCTTAGCATCTAAAAGAGAGAGAAGGATTTAGAACTAGCACTCCTAGTTCACTAGCATCACCATACAAGTGCCCGTCCCAGGAGACAGAGCACCTCAACGCACTCACAGGATCAAGGGAAAAGAAACTTTGATTAAAAGAATATGCTGACAGACACAGTATCTATCGGCAAAACATATAAACAGTAAACAAACACCATACTTTGAATACTGTCCAGCACTTCTTGAAGTTACAGCTGCTTCATGAGCAGATCAGGTGCTTAACTTCATCATCTGACAGAGCTCAGGATCAGCCATGTCTGGGACTGAAGGAAGCAGAGGAATATACGTAAGGTGCAAGAGAAGCAGGTGCAAACAATATGAGGTCCCCAGAAGACATGGCTAGAGAAAGCAGGTTCTCATTTTCACTTGGTTTATGGGTAGCTACTCACCTGCTGGGAGAGGGGGCTTTATTCTTTGCACCTGAAGGTTGAACATAACCCTCCTCAGCCCCTGCTCCAGGTGGACTGTGCACCTTGGACCTGTCTTCTCCCTGTCTCCACAAGAGATGTGCTATGTATTTGCTTTCGTGATATCGATCTGAGAGTATTTGTGCTTTTGAGTTTCCAGGGTCCCTAGAGGAGAGTTTCTTGCAATTTAAATATATATTGCTTTTGCTTTTAATGATTTTTGTGAGATACATGTTTTCATCTGCAGCCTCTTCCTATGTTATACTGTTCTGCTTTCTAACCAATATTTCTAAACGGAGCATGTAATGGTTTTTACTTGCCTTATGCAAATTGCATATTCCAACTTGAGCTGAAGACAGGAAAGCAATGCCATGAGGTCAGTGTTCTTACAGAGTACTGTAAAGATGACAGATAAAAACCAGTCAAAGAAAAATCAAGGAACTGATGGTTATTCTCTGCAAGAAAACTTTAAAAGCTGACCAAACATAGCAGAATAAAACTGGGAACACATAATCAGGACTTGGTTTAGGTCCACAAGTACAGATAAGAATTGTACAAAACTTTCTTGAGTGTTGGCCACTTCAGTAAAAGTGGAAATGGAGATGAGACACAGTTTTTAGGCACCAGCTCTCCATGATTTTTCATGGCTTTCAAGGGGAAAGTCCCCACACTTGCAGGCAGTTTCATCTGATGTGAATATAGGCAAGGTCAGTGGGCTTAAAGTATGGTACACAGCACCTCTGCATGGTGACTGACCTGCTCCTTTTTCTGAGATTGTGAGGTACATTCAGATTCCCCACTCTGGATAAACCATTCCATTTTGGCAGAGAGGCCATCAGAATCTCCTGGAGCAGGGTAGCTGTTTCACACAAACTGTACAGAGGCTGATCATCTGGAGCGCCTGGGAATAGGAAATCAGACCTGTGCACCTCAGCCTGGCATTTGTTGCTGCCCTGTGGGTAGCAACCCTGTGATCCAGGGTTTTTTGAACCACAGTGGACATGAACATCTCCCAAGTTCCTCACCTGGAGGACTTTGTTAGAAGCACTCCAAGGCAGGAGCACAACCATTAAGGTAGAGCAGCATACAGTGTCCCCTCCTTGGTTCTGAAAATATCCTGCTCCCTTTTCAGAGCAGAAAATGTCCATTTCCAAGGCCTGCAGGAACTCAGCAGGAGCCGCTCTGTGCTGGAGAGCACAGTGAGCCACACTGGCTTCCCAACAGAGAAATCACGGAGCCTCTGGGACAGCTGCTGCTGGTTCAAGCCACATCATTCCTCCCCTACCGTGTGTCAGGCTCTGTGAGACCCTACTGAGTCCTGAACTCACCATCAGATGGAAGTCCTTGCCTCTTATCACACTTTGATTCTGTGAGCAGCAGCTGCTCTTATTTCCTAACTTTTGCTGAGTCCAGACTGACTAGGTTATCCATTTCTTGCCTGTCTGAGGGGAAGGCTGTGGTCTCCCCACCACTGCTGACCTCTGCAGACTGCAGCTCTGCGGGTGAGGTGGGAATTATTTTGCTGAGCTGGGAATTATTTTGCAACTTTTCAGTACAGCTCTCAGGTTTCTAAAAAGTATAGTCCATTGCTCATCTTTCTAGCCCATTGCTCATCTTTCCTCCTGTGCATCTAAAAGCATTAGAATCTAAAAACAATTCACTTCTGTATCTCTCAGCTAAGAGTTATGAATAAAACAGTGTAATGAACCTACAACTTGGTTACACCTATGACTCATTTCAAAAGCCTCTCAAATTGAGTGGCCCAATTAGCAGGTACCTGTGCAGTTTCCTATGGCTCACATCTGTTAGACACTTTTGAAAAGTAGAGTCTTGCTGCAATATCATCAAAGCAGCCTCTTACTGTAAGGCTGAAGCACAGAGGCTTTTCTTTGGAGTCTGTTTTTCTGCACTTGAAACACAGTATCTTCTGCCTCCTCCAGGCAGTGTCACACGTTTCTCCTCTCCATGGATTTTGTCCTCTCCATGGATTTTGTCCTACTGGTGAGTCAAGCAGCTGCGAGAGCCTCTTGCAGCTTCACAAAAAATCAAGAACAACCATATGTGTTGAAATATCTGGAGTTCAGTGTGTGTTTTCAAGCAGTGTCCCCTCAGACTCAGTGGGCAAAGCATCCAGGCTAATCCTGGTGCATAATTTACAAACACCCATGTCACATTACTGCTGTCCCCAGAGCAGAAGACTCTCAAGGACACTGTGGTGTGTACACAACATTGACAACATGACACAAAGCAAAAATCCTTTCACAGGTTATTAAAACTCTCAGCATTCAGCCATTTTTTCTTCATATGAAGAACATTTTGTAGTTTCAAGAGATTTCACATATTTAAGTCTTTCATTATTTGAAATCTGACATTTGATCTCTTCCTGCAAAAAAAGCTGAGAAATCTGACTTTGAGTAGGTCTAGCGGGCAGCACAGGAGGAGAAAGTTTTACTTCCAAATCAGTAAGTAGGCTTGCAAGCCTCCAAGCTCTTGTTCTTGCTCATTCACATGAGCAGCACTGCAGACGCTATTCACTGTGCAGAGGAACTAGCTGCTAAAACACAACCAAGAAGCTGTTTCCAAAAAGAGTCCTCTCTCAGGAACTGCAGTGGCTACAGTCCCACTTGCTGCTCTTCCTATTCAGACAAATCCAGAAATCTCTGTCCAGTCTTTAATCATTAACTGCACATCTAGAGCTGAATCGCTGGGGCTGAAAAAAATCCCCAAAAGCCCTGGACTAGCTATTGTAGCACATCACTTCTCATGGGATTTAAAGTCTCACATCTCGTCATGATAGCAGAAACATTTGCACGTTTTTCATGCCATGATACATTGCTAAGACAACGTCCTTAAATATCAGCTAGACCTCTTTTTTATTAATAGTTTCTGAATCCCTCGTATTACTTTGATGTGAAGAGCCAGGGATGTGCCCATAAATTATGCTAAAGCCACTATCTGTAACAAATGCTCAGATTTTTTCAGCCATCATACCCTTCATCAGTCTCAACCTCTTTGCTTTGTGAATCAGGATATGACCATAATGCCCTGGAGAATGTAAGGTGAAGCTTTATGTTAGGTGGCTTAGGTGCACAAGGCAGTCTGTAAAATGCTCCTGAGAAGCAATGCAATCCCAGGCAGAATCCCTGCAGCCACAGTCAGCTTTCTTAGTTATTTCTGTGGGCCACTGTTTTGCAGCACAGATGTACTGGCAGTTCCAAGCAAAAATGTTTTGTGTACTGGGCCCAGGCTTTGTCTATGTTCTGCTAGCTGCTGAATCCTCTGTGCACACTCTTATTCTCCATAAAACCAGCACTGCCTCTGGCTGGATGCTCCTCAGCTCTTATGTCAACTCCCCGCCTCTTCATCTGCTCCTTCTCTGCCCACTGCAGAGAGTTCTGATTGCAGCAAGCCTGTCTCTTTGCAGGTGGCATTGCTCTAGTACGCTGGCTACATGTAGAAAGTCATGTCCCCACATGTTAATATCTCCATCCTTAGCTCTGTAACTCAGAAAAGGGTTTTGTTTGCCCATAGAGTGAATGGGAAGAGGCAAAAGCTGAAATCTGTAGCATAGGAAATGCTGATCTATTTTAACATGTGCTACAGCGTGTCCTTTACCACACGGACAAGAACATTCTTTAGTAATCTGTCCACACTTTCCTGGTTACTCAATTCCTCCTGATTTTGAACCTCTATGCAAAGATCTGGGACACTTAGATACACGTAATTACAAATAGAGTCACCCTATCCTGACCTGAGCCAAACTCCCTTGAAGGGCAACCAGTGAGCAGAACTGATGGCTCTCATCAGTCACACGCGCCCATTCCAGCAGAGCTGTGCAGAGCAGGATGCTGTGCTCCAGCCTCCTGCACCCCTGCTGAACATTATCCTTGCTAACAGATGTATTTGTGGGGAATATCTTTTCAATAAAGTCACAGTTGTAAAGGCTCCTGACCATGGAAATACATATCTTTCATGGTCTTTAATAGCCCAGTTTTTATATCTACTCTAAGCACTGGATTTCTTATGTACAACCCAAAATAATTTAAGTGATGTACAGTTAAAAATAAACTATTTTAATCAGTTTGGGAAAGTAACCAGAAAAATGTAATTATTTCTGTTTCATGCATCAGCACCCAGCACAGTTAAAATGTTTAAGCCAGGTATGAACATTTGGATCAATACTATTTTTAAAGGATTAAATTCTGTATTTGTATTTATCAGTCTTGCAAAATAAGACATCAATATACAGTTATTTCTGTCTACCCAAAAAAATCTCTTGTAGAAAAATTGTCAATTCATCTTTTTTCAATACATTTTTCCCCCCCTTTCAGTTATCCCCAGAACTCCCCTGGAGGGAAATAACACTTAGGTTCTGTCTTTTTAACTCGCCTGATTTACATAACTCTAATGATATTTAAGTGCCTTTGGCTGCACTTTCCTCTCTTTTCCTCATTTCTTTACTCCCAGACTCTCAAGGCAGATGAAGTAACAGTTGGCAGCATCTTTCTCATTACAGCATAGCCTATGCTGTTCTGAGTCACACCACCGTGGTTGCAGCTGGCTGAGCAGCTCTCCAGTCCTCCTAATAATTCCAGTTTTCCTCTGGGAAGACACTTCTAAGTGTCCTTTGCAAATGGGGGAAAAGAGCCCTTCTTTGGAGTCACATTGTTCTCCCAGGAGTGAGGGCTGGAGGAAAGCAGAGAGGTGCAGCAGATCAGGGCAGTTCCATCTCCAGCCTGACCTCTCCCCTTGGATGAGTGATGGGGACACAACCTGTGAGCCTTTCATCTGCACAAGCTATGCCAGATATAGAAAACACAGACATCACTCTGCACAACAAGGCCAGGGAAGAGAAAAATTACAACTAACACTGATTAAAAAATAACAGGACTAAAGAGATGCAGAAGAGGACAGATTTGGATTTGGGAATTGAATTTAGAGCTTAAGGATGGGCAGACATGGAGCTGACGAGTTCCTGCAGACAGGATGAAAGGAATCTTGGTAAATACAAGCAATCTCTCACACTTGCTAAGGGTAAAGTGTGGGGTAGCCACCACAAATTGTGTCTTTTAGTGATGGATATATATTTCAATATTCACGGTCATCAACTGATAATTGATCTTCCTTGCTATTCAGCTTTGCTTTCTTTTCCTGTTTGGCACACTCTCGTTCAATTTTCTTTCCATTTAATTTTCTCTCTGTACACAAAGAAAATTGAAGCATGAGAAACAGAAATAACTGCTTTTCCTCGCTGCTCCCCTGATAGTCCATATGGAGAAGGAAAAATAGAAACCATTCCTGTCAGTCCCAATGTTGTGCCGGCAGTCAGACATACACTCAATTTCTGCTCTCTGTCTTTCTAAAGAGGGACTGGAGTCCTCACTGCACACATGGGCAGAAGATGTGGATGACAATCCTTGCCTACAAGCCCTTGGGATCTTCTCTGAAGTGATGGTTTCCAAATGGCTATGTGGACCACCACTGATTTTTAAACTGATTTGAAGTGTTGTGCAAAACATCCTCAAAAGTGCCTAAAAACTATTTTAATCCACGCTGTCTTCCTTTCCTTTTGTCTATGACAGCCACATGGCACCTTCTGCACTGATGCCTGGCACGGTGCTGTTGAGAGCTTCTGCTGTCACCATGATCAAGAACAGCTCTCTCTCCATGACGAAAATCGAAGCAAACCGCATTCAGGAATACCTGAACTGTTGAACTTTCTGCTTCACGTGGAATAGGCAGGTGCAAGAGGTGCAAGTTTGCAGCAGTTCTTATCCAGGATTTTCTCAAATACGAATACCATTAAAATAGAAAAGCTGTCAGATTCACTGAGGTTCCCATGTGATATCTTCTCACCAGTCTCAGTGTATACATCTGAGTTCTTAATAACCTTTTCTTTTCCAAATGTGCATTTCCCAAGAAATATTTTGTCAAAAGTATACAATATCATTTCTGTCAAACCTAAAGTAAAAATTCATTGTCCCGTTGCTTTCAGACAACTAATAAAAATGCTACTTTCTAACAGAAAATTACAGTCTTTCATGTAAAAACTAATAAAGGTAAAGATTAATACATTGCTTTTATGGGTCACAATATCATCTTCTAAGAATTTTTGAGGACTGGACTGTTTTGTGTGATTACATTTAACCAATAAAATCCTCTGAAAGGCAAACTCATCTCTCTCAGAAGCTTAACAGGAACAAGACTCTTCAGGGTATTCATGTCAAAATGACCTTTGTGGCTATTGTGAGTTTACTATTTGGTTTAGAATAGATCACTGTGGACACACAGGAAATTATTCTCTTTTTACATTTCAGAAGAAATCTGTATCATACAATGAATAGTTGGTACAATAATGGCAGAATAACCTTGCAATCAACCCCCTATATTAGGGTGTGACTTTAAGACCATAACTACAGCCTTCAGTCACACTGTGTGCTAGAGGAGGGAGTGCTCCTTGGCACACAGACAAAAGGTTCCAAAGGATGTACCTACATCTTCCAACTTTCTTATGCAGACTCTAAATCTCCCTACCTGCCCACCAGCACATTATGATCTGCTGATTGTGTTCTCCAAAAATTAAAAGATGCAACCCCTTAATGACCTTTGCACTGCTGTATGTTCCTAGGTGAAGGTGAAACCCCTGCATTACAAAAAATAGTTTCGGTTTGGTCTGTTTTTTGGGGTTTTTTAATATGGTGCTCTTAACAGACCATAATTACATCCTTGCACAACTTTGGTTATCCCTGGATCACCCACCCTGTAATCTCCACAGCTCTTATTTTAAAATAGGAGCATTTTCTCCATTTCTGTCTCCCAAAGGAATACACTTTTTGTAACAGCAAATGGCAAGATGCTGCCTGGGTACAAGCACCACCAATCCCTCTAAATACATGAACAATTTGAATGTATGCATTAATGCACATTATAGCAGTAAAAGGAGAGCAAAGGAGACTGAATCTCTGCTGAGCATACAGTTTTGACCCAAATGGACTTCCACCTCCTCAAAAAAAGAAAAATACTCTGACACTGTGCAGACCTAGTAGTATATGCCTTCAAGTATAGCCTTATTGCTTCTCAAAAAAAAAAAATATTTCAAGAACTGGCTAAATTCCATCCTGTCCTACTACAATACCTCTGCATTTTCATTTAAAGACTTGTTTCTCCTTTATTTGCAATCTCCATTTTTAAAGCAGCTGCAGCAGAACATGGCAGAAATGGATGCCCATTCTTAAGGATGGGAAGTGAAGAAAAGCTTTAAACCCCTGTGGGATGAATGCTACAGTGACAATGGAAGACATAGAAATATTTTTAACGACTTCTGTTTTGACTTCTGTTTTGCAATTAGGGAGTAGGATTTTTTACTTTCTTTTATTTCATTTTCAGAGCAGTATTGTAATAAATACCTTCGCCTGTCGCTTTTGTTCCTGGAACTGCAGCATCACACAAGCCCAGCAGGACAAAGTGTTCTTGTGAGAAACTGATTTATTCTCTCATCTCTGACAATCTAAGATGGAAGGATTAAGTGATGATCCTCTGATCTTCCTTTTCCCTTGTCTCCATGCATACACTTTGCTCTTGCTAGCTTGCTGACCAGTCTTTAAATATATTGCTTGAATGGCCCTATTCCATTAGGGAGCTGACATCTCTCCCTTTAGAGTGTTATTAATATCAGTCCTTGAAAGCATTTAACCAATGACAATCTAACATTAGCTCACAATGGGATTTAAAGACATTACAGTTCATTAATTTATGGTTTAATGCTGCCTTCTTCCAATCTGTTGCCCTTTCTCATTACAAATGGCAAAATAGCAAGCTAAAAAGTGACAGTATCCTGCATAAAATGCTGCATAAGGGCTTCATTTATTTGTTTACTGGTATGATTGAAACACACAAATCCCGTTCCTGTTTTTCAAGTCAATTGCAAAAGAATAACTGCTGGTTGTCTGGCAGATGCTATTTTAGCTTCACTTTTCCTCTTCTGACCATTTTTCTTCCTGCACAGTCAATTTACATATTATATTTTTCTCTCCTGTAAAATATCAGTAAAATATGAGAATCATAACACATTCCAATCAAGCTGAATTCAATAAATAGAATAATATTGTTTAAAACTTCAGCTAGGATCTTCCTGAGAAAAAGGATAGATTAACAGTTACAACTGATTTAAGAAATGCAGACAGGATGATGTACAGTTCTGTCATAACCCTAGTTCCTTGCAAAATTAGATCAACGTAATTGAGCTTTAATTGTTGAAAGAAAACATAAAGAACAAAAATATGTCAAAATATCTTTCCTGGGAATCAGAATAAAATATTCCATGTCTTCATTCCATGACCTGTACTTTGAAGTGTGCTTCCTGGCAAGCAGGGAAGCAGCTGTGCTGCCAAGGACCTGGGAGCCTTGGTGGACACTCTGTTGGACAGCATGTGCTGCCAGCAAGGAAAGCCAACAATTTCCTGGGCTGTGTCAGCAGCAGCAGCAGCAGCACAGACCAAGGGAAGTGATGAACTGCCTGTGCTATGCACATGCTGGACCACAGCTACAGTGCTGTGTCCAGGTTTGGTGTGCCAGGAAAGATGAGGAGTGAGTTCAGCAGAGGGTCATCAGGATGGTTGGGGGCTGCTTGTCCTGGGAGGAGAGGCTGAGGGAGCTGTGCATGTTCAGCTGGACAAGCAGGGCACCTTGAGCAGCAGCAGCACCCTTAGGAGGTTGTGGGAAAGAGCCAGGCTCCTCACAGTGCTGCATGCTGGGATGGCTGTGGGCATAAGCTGGAACAAGAGAAGTTCAGACTGGATATAAGGAATAACCTTTCTCCGTGAGGGCAGCCAAACAGCAGAAGAGGCTGCCCAGAGAGGCTGTGCTGCCTCCACCCTGTGGGGTTTGCAAGGCTCAGCTGAGTGTCCCAGTCCAACCCCACAGATGACCCTGATTGGAGAAGGAAGTTGGACTGGAGATTTCCTGTGCTTCTTTCCAGGCCAAATTGTCCTGTTATACTATGAATTTAACTGACTTTTGTTCCCCAATCCTTTTATATACATGCCACTGATAAGACTCCAGGGAAGCAAGGCTTGGCACTAAGACTAAATTTTTCCGATAAAGCAGTAAGATACTACAATGTTTCCAGATCAGAAAAAGGATGGATCTATCCTTGACTACAAAGTGTCCTTTTTCTCCTAATTTCTTCATTAGGTCTTGTGTATACTTGTTCTACTAAAGCTTCAGATATCAAAACTCTCTCCTTTTTCTAATTCTGCAGTACTTGAGTTCTGGAGTTAATAGCCTTACATTATGAAAGTTAACAGGGAAAGCCAGAGATTATTGTATGATCTGACTGTAACCTCATGATATATGAGTATGTTAATATAAGTGTTAGCAATGACAGTCATGGGATCAGAGACAGAACATGATCCCTGAATTAAGGTGCTTACTTGAACATAACCACAATTTTTTAGCCTAGTATTAAAGCATAAAAAGTCCTAATAAATCAATGTTGCTTATATATATTTTTAAAATCGTATTTTGCATTTAAGTAAGCCCCTAATTGATATAAATCACTCCTGCCAAAACTAAATAAAGATAATGTTTTGGCTGAAGGAATGAGTTTATTTAACGAGACTTAGATGTGAAAAAAATATGAGTGGTGACAAGGAACATTTGTGTAATTCTGTCCCATTCATAGTGTCAACTGTGCTCAATCCTCAAGTTGCTTCACAAGGGATCAATGGCATGCACTGCTTAATGGGAAGGGGCTTTTTTAATAAAAAGAAGCAGAACATGAGTGTGGGCAGCTTGGAGCAATCTCTTATGTCTTCCAGTACCTTAACAAGAATGGACCCTTTCATTGTCCTTATTACTGTTTTTCTTGCTCTTCATTGTCTCCTCTTCTGATTGAAACACACAGGTGTAATGAATAATTTATAGTATTACACATTTACTCTTATAGAAAATGCAGACCATCAACGTGTCTATATCAGTGATAAAAATGGGTAAGCAGATACACTAAAAGATAAATAGCAAATGCTTACAGACCTTCACCAAAATCATCAGCCATCCATCCTTCATGTCTTGTGCTGCTCATCCCAGACCACTAATGCTTTAGGAGCCACAGAGCAACTCAGATCCATCACTGTGGATGCTGTGACCAGGCCAATCTCCTTTGCAATCTGTGAATATGGCAAAGGTGAGACAGTAAAAGGGGAACTACTTTTTTTTTTTTTTAAGTAAAGGCTTGTCTGTCCAGAGAAGCCTGAGAAGACACAACAATTAGGGTCCTAAGTACATCAGGCTGTCTTTGCTTTGCCCCAACAGCTTTACAACATATGGATTTGTTTCTTCCTGAATAACCCTGAAGGATGTTTTCTGTAAGAGATGACTGCAGAAGAATGGGAATTAGAGAATTAAGTTTCTATACATATGCAACCTCAGTATTCATCTCCTATCAGACACTAGAAGACTAAAGTGGTTTTTTAGCCAGAAGTTTTTTTTTTTAACCTTGAAACCAATTACTGATTAAACAGTAGATAGGAAAATGGCCCAGTAAATTGATCATTTTTAATCAGATGCAGACCAGAGAAGAATAGATTATTCAAGCTCAGATGATGCTTACATTGAAAATAAAATGCAAAGTTGGTCACGTATCCAGAGCAGAAAATGTTCATTGCTCAAAAAAGAAAAGGTTTTGCCTTGCAGTATTGTTCAATAAGTACTCTGACAATTTTTTCCGATAAAAGTGAATCTAGAGTACTGGAAATAGGAAATTAAATCTTAGTTTAAGTTGCTGACTCAGATCTGATGGATTTGGTAATGATTTAGCCATTGCTACCAATCTAATTTTGCACACATAATGCTACCACAAAAAAGAAATATTACCTTTGTTGTTAGTTTTTAAAAATGTCAAAGAATTAATACTTCACATAGTTATAATATCTTCTTTTCAAAAGGAACTTATTGTTGGCAAAGACAAATATAATAAAGCTCGTATTTTCTTTCTGGATTAGGTATCATGCAAGGAGAAATACTAAAGAATACTCCTGGGCTTGTTGAAGGTTATTTAAGGTGTCTGTAGCAGAGTAAGGAACAACACTCACACGTTCTGATTTCCCCACCCTGTGCTTCTCCTACCAGGTCATCCTGACTGAAATTTTGTTATCTCTGCTTCTGTGCAATCTGGAAAACATTCAATGCAGAAATTCTCTGCTTCACAGAGAAACAGACACTGGGATGTTCCAGCAAAAAAGTCAACACAGTGTAGCCATCTGCCTCCATCCTCCCACTCCTACTGAAGCAGCAAGGTCTACAACCTTTCTGCTGCTTTCCCACTTCAGATTTACCTGCTCTTGCTGCAATGAATTTCTGACCATGTGTTCCCTAATATGCTGTACATTACATGAATGAATATTTAAATGAAAAAAAATGTGGTCACTCATTTGTTTAAGTGACCTGAGAATCAAAAGTAAAAAAAAAAATATATATTAAGAGGAGAAAGTCAACAGTGAATAAAAGGAGTATGAAGAGGATTTAGGACTTCAAGTTCCTTTTCATCTAGGATTCATGCACAAGCAACATTGACTTAAATGCTCTTACATACATTTCTGTTACAAATCTACATGCAAGATGCAACAGAGTTAAAGGTGAGAATTAATTTCCAGCCTTGGCATCATGCTAGTATCTTGCTATCAACATGGCATTGCATGATTTCGTCATCTCCCTGAGATGGAACATTAAGCTTGAAATACCCAGTACCACTTCCAGGGCTACTATTCTTCTGAAGCATTTTTACAAAAGGAAATGTGAAAAATCTGCCACCAAGGAAAACCACATACCACAGCAAAATCAGAACTTCATGGTCGGGAGCAGATGAAAATATCGAAGCAGATGCCTTAAGGAATACACACAAGAAAATTCATTTTAAATACAACGCTTACTGATTTTTACGCTGCATTTAGGCATCTGGAAAAATGCATAATGTGGTAGCAGAGGATATTTCCTATTATTAAAATTCTTCCTTAAAGTAAACTGCAAGATTTTAACAACCTTTTGAGTCCCAAATAGAACATCTCAAAACTTTCTGCTAGAATGAAGTACTAATCTGTAGAGCTCCCTAGACTTTTTGATTTAAAATTAATGTACAGCAATTACCATTTTATTTTCCTCTCATGAGTTAGAATAACCAATATAAATCATCAGGTTGAATATGGTTTATTCAACTGCTATTATCAATGAGGATATCATTTTCACAATCACATAGGAAACATAACACTCCTTTCAAGAACAAATTACCAATTTATAAGTATAAAATTAATTAAAATATGAAAACATAAACATTTTTTTAAAAATTATTTGGTATTCCTAGAACTTTGGCAGATTGTTTGCCTTTTTGTTGGGATGTGGAAAGATTCTGTCAGACTGTCCCTTCTGACCTGCTCTTCTCTCTATCAAACACATATACTATCATGCCACTGCAACACTGTCCCTTTGAACCTCATTTTATTCTGAAACAACTTTTTTATTAAATGTTCTGTTCCACTAGAATGTTTCTAGAAATACTTCTTTTTACAATGTATGAAAAAAACCTCACTGGAAAAGCTGAACCGTGAACACAGAACTTTATGACATAATGACTCAATGCAAAGGTAAATTAAAACAAAGGCTTGATGACAACATTTTGGCATAAGCATAATTCTTATCTACAAAACTCATCAAAGGGAATAACACTTCAAAATTATTTCATTCATTGGTGCGCATTTGACTTGAAATAATTCTTACTTTGCCTTCAGTGAATAAAACTGCAGTAACTTCAGTTGGCTACTGGTGGTTTTATGATTTGACTGAGGAACCCAAATTTAGCATTACCACTGAGAGGAACTGAGTCTGCTCCACCCTCACTCATGTTCTCTCCCACTTGCCAGCACTGATCACTCAATCCTCTGTTTGTAAAATAGTGATATTCTGAAGAGGAAATCTGAACTCTTTGATTTTTTCCTAATGAGTTTAACTCCCCGAAGCAGCTCATTGTAGAATACTGAGAGACTCTGTAACGAGCTGAATGAGGCTTGTAGGAACTAATGAAGCTTGCAGGAACTAATCTAGTTCTACCTCCGATTCTCAATTCTCTTTATTTCTTAAAATTTGGGAAACTTGCTCAGTCTGTTCCTACCTCAAACGCAGCAGCTGAACTAGTATTTTCCTCATTTCTACAGATATGGGCAGACTGCAGAAACTTGCTAAGTGATGATTTTGCTAAGGTTCAGATTAAACTTAATTTCAACTGCACCTATAAGAACTTTAATGAATTGTCACAATTTTGATTAAAATGTGTTAATATAATTTAAACAGTAAATTCCAAATTAGATTACAACAATTGGATTAAAATATGGGAATGTTTAAGAGAAAACATATTAATTGTTTCAATTAATGCTGCTTCCAATGACAATTTCTAAATTTAAACCTTTGCCCCTGAGTTCTCATTTTGTTGCCCTTTCTTTCCATTTCAGATGACAATGTCAACCCACCAATGCATCTGACACACTCTTTTTCCTAGTTCTACACTGGGCCATTTTCCAAGTCTCTGTCCCTACCTGTGAGGTTCTCAGGGACCATGCCAAATATATGAGAGAAAATACAGGGCCAACAGTCCACATACACAAGATCTCACTTCATTTCACCAGTGCAGAAGCCACAGGGGTTTTAACAATCAGCATAGGACTGTGCAACCACGCCCAAAGAATGGGAAACTTACTTATAACAGAGCTACCATTTTCTGCTCAGACTGCCAGGCACAGATCTGCAGCCTTCTTTCCCTCAGGAAATCATGATGGAGGATGAACATTTAAAGAAACAGGCCAGCTTTCCCTGTACATGCCCTATGAGAACAGAAACAACTCACAGGCATGATTTCTACCTCCCCCAGAAAGGATTAGAGAGAAGCACTTGTTTCCCAGATTAGCACGAAGGAATATCAGCTCTGACTGGAGTGCTAACACCATGCCTGGAGCAGAACAGGTTACCAGCCCCATGACTCTTAGCTCTGGTCAAGAAAACATGCAGGGAATGATTCAGCATCATTTCAGGAAGTCACCATGCTGTAAAAAATTAAATCTCAGCAGAATTATCTCGGTGTGTAAGTCTCACACTACCTGGACATATGGGGCTCAGTTTCACCCTCATTAGCAGTTTTCACTCACTCTATTAAAGGAGTATCTGGTGTTGCAGCACTTAAGCAGCAATTAAAAAGCATTTTAGGTTTAGTCAGTTATTTGATAACATAGAGAATTTTTCTCTGTTAAGGGACCTATTCATAAAAATCTGATACATAACAAAGCCTGAGTTAATTTGTCTTTGTGGAAGGATACACCTTTAAATTCAACCTTTAATAAGAGGATATAAAAAGGTCTTACAAAAGCAGATGAGAATTATTATCCACTACCAGCATTTGGAGGAGCTCAGGTGTGGGGTCTGTAATGACTTTTTCAGTGTCGTGTTTCAAGTCAGTGGAAAAGCAGAAACTAAATGATGGTCTCCTGACACTCAGGATCTTTACATCAGCTATTGTATTATACCACTTCTCTGTTTCCTGTGTGAACTGCAACTTGGAACAGAAAAAGGAATAAGGCATAGTCACCTTGCTGGGGTCTGACAAGTTACCACAGCTCATCTGAACCGCACTGTGTGTGTTTACCCTTATTCTGCTCTCAATATGAGGAAATCCGATTCAGTTTGAGATTCCTTCACTGCTGACTAAACTAAATCAAATTTACTTTATGATTGCCATGGGCTAAGAGCAAACTCATAAACAGTACTGAAATCCAGGCACCATGTCTCGGTAAACCACAGGTTTACCTTTAACTTGCTTACCTGATAAACCCTTTCTTTTGATGAGGTAAATCTCACTCTGCTCAAGACCTAAAACCTTACCAAACTGCTGCCATTGTTTATATTGACTTATTAGTGGCTTATCTATCAGTGGTCATGATTTTAATCACTGATCTGAGGTCTTTCCAATATATAATATGCATATATAATGTACATATTATGTGTATATATTGTACATACAAATATAATCCTGTACTCATCCTCACATCACTGAAATGGGCAGCCCCAGATTTTTCATGCCCCTTCATCTTGCAGCCTTGCAGAGGGTTAAAAATCAAGGAGGATATACAAAAATATTTGAATTGTCAAAATATTTATGTAGTAGACAAGGCATGAAAGCAGATTTCCCCTCCTGCCTCCCTAATTCATTCAATTTTGCCTTCTGGAACCTGTTTACTTTCTGTACTAAAGAATATCAAGAGCTATTTTCGATCTAGTCCGTTTCAATCTGTAATAAAAAATGCCTATTACCCATACTGTCAGACTGTAGAGGAGTCTCCAGGGAAAATCCTATTTCTTGAGCTACAGGATGGACAAGGAACTAAAGCACACATTACAGTGGCTAAAGCAGACAGACTGAACAGGATAAAGGTCTCTCTGTCCTTGTATTTATGACAGTATGAGTGGGACTATTTCAGCTACATGATACTCTCTATGAACAAACAAAAACACAAGCAGATGCCAAAAGAAAACACATTTCTGTTTGTGCAATAACAGCAGATGGAGGATTGTCATGGAGCCTGCAAGGTAGGGCATTCATTTAATATAGACTCATACTTGCTGATCATGCTCATGCTTACTTCATATCACCTCATGTGGTGTTTCTCTTACCCTAGTTTTTTGCTTGGAATCATCAGAGTGAATATTTTAATGTGCTAATCTTCTAGAGACAAGCACAGACAGAAAAGTTTCCCATCACTTTAATTATTGGATAGCACACTGTCTGGGGTTCCCAACAGCCACAGTTTCTACTTATTGGAAAACCTTTAACTCTCTGTGAGGAGTATCATTATCTGATACTTTACAAGTGAAGTGTTTGATGAGAACATGATTAATCAGAAAGTATTCTGAACAGCTCAGCTCTTGGTGACAGGCCCATAATCAAAGAGGCAATAAGAATGCGCACTAAAGCAATTTTGTGATTAACATATACATGATTCTGGCCACTGCTGTGTGCAGAGCAAAGTGTTGAGGACAAGGGGACAGAAAATGAACAAAATTTCTAATTTACATAATTTTTCAAATGGAACCTCAATGAGCAGGAATAAAGCTGTAATAACCTTCTGCCTTCAGCCTATGAGAACAGTAAACGCAAAATCTAGTAAGTAATATATTTCTTTTACTTAATTCCAAAACTACTGGCACTCCTTATTCACTTTCTCATAGCCTAGAACATGTCATGTAGTCAGATTTCAAAAGAAGTTTTATATTTAGCTGGAAGAAAAGCTGGGCCAGGCATGGCAAAGAGGCATTGATTAGTATCAGCCTGCCAAAAAGATTCTGCAAGGAACTTCTTTCCAAATGACAACACCACCCCCATCTTCTCACTGCGCTAGCTTGATAGTTTTTCTTTTATCTGTTTTCTTTTTTAATTTTCATTGTTTATTTAAGGTGGGAGTTTGTCTTGCAGTCTTCCAGGCAGCTTAACCAAGAACCGTGACAGAGCAGTGATTCCATTCACCCGTTGGGGACAACTGAAACATCTCCAGAAGGAAAACTTTACTGGTTTGCTCACATCCGAAGCCTTCTTCATATATAAAGAAAGCAGGAGAAGGACCAAGCCCCAAAAGTATTAAATTCTTTTGTTTCATTGAACTCCTGTGTTCCTCATCATACTTAAAACACTTGCTATGATATTGCACCAAAAGAAAAAAATGTGATCACTAAGCTTCTCAAAATACCTGAAGGTATGAAAGAGTTATTGCAAAGTTCAGCTAAGGTATTCATTTTTACACTGTCACAGTAAATGACATGCTTTAATCCTTCTTCACTGGCAGATAAGCTACCTTAGGATCTAAGAATATGCACATAAGTAGCAAGCTGTGAAGTAGTGTCCTGCAAGTTTGTACCTCAACTAACATCACAGTAACTTTGCTCTGTGCCATATTCTAAGAAGGGGAACTGTGGACATATCTGCTAGGGGTGCTTCCTCTCTTGAATTAGTAGGTCAATGCCTACAGGCAAAAGTATCTTGAAAATTATTTGAGACAGATCCTCCATTGCTGCAATCCTGGTAATTACCCTTCACTTGGGCAGGGAGTGGGTATAAAATACAGCAGCACTTTTCAGATACTTTGTCTTCATTTTGCACAGATGTAAATCACTGCAAAGGTGCAGAGTTATGGAGAATCTGGCACTTTATAAATATTAATTAGCAAAGAATTACACTGCCCCGTTGTGGTGCTAAGCATTATCATTCCCATTTTATAAATGGTGCTGCAGTCACAGAACAAGGTTAATTTACTAGTTCACAATAGCACCAGACAATGACAGAGCCAGGAATAGAATCCAGGTGCCTCACAGCTACTTGTTAATCCTGTGAGCCCCACAGCCGCACTTTTTTTTGTGTTTGCCTTTCTCAGTGTGTCCATTCCCCAAACAGCTGAAATAACATCATATAGCTGTCTCTTTACCTGGGGAAAATATGTGAAGACTCCCTGCAGCAAAAAGCTGTCAATGTCACAGCACAACACAATCAGCCAGGGATGGTTTCCCCTGGGACAAGAGGCATGACAACCAACAAGTTAAATGAGCAGCTCAAAGGGATTTTTTGTTGACAAAAGGTTAGTTTAAAAATAAGTAATGTCATGTTAATTGTGGTATTTCCATTGGCTGTCCAACATTAAAAGGCTTAAGAACACGCCCTGCACAGTCTAGTGATTGAGATACATTATAAATTGTAAACAAAATTCAAAGGATTCAAAGGGTTGATGGTGCAACAAGAAACTTTGATATTTTGATGAATCTTGGATTTTTATGACTTGCAATGCTAAGCAAGATCTTCTGTGCTCTGGCCAGAAATACTGAGGGTAAGGGAAACAAACAAAAAGAAAAGCAACTTCTCAGGAAAAAAGGTGTCAAATACTCTCAGTATTTGACAATATCTGTCACATCAAGACATAGATAAAAGGGACACTGAAAATGAAAGCTTTAGGAGCAGAATAAAACTACACAACTATTCTTTAATCTACTCCAAAGACCAAATCACATTCCTGTTTTAGAAATGGCTTGTGTCAATTAAAAAAATTCATTTTAGCAGACTGAAAATTACCTGACTAGAATTCCATCATCAGCATCATCAGAAGTCTCTGCTAATTTGAAAAGCAAAGGTACAGAGCACTGGTGGTTTCAGAATTTGTTTGACATAGTTCATAGTCACACTTCTGTATTACAAGATAGCTGATGCAAAACTTGAAAGTTCAGATGAAGGACACCACAATCCACCAACAAGTACAGGAGTTAGTCCAATACTTCTGGAATAAACAAGAGAATAAGCACTGTTCTGAGTGCTATTTATCACTGAAGAGAACTCTTTCTGATAACTGCTAAATGGTCAAAGTGCAGTGATTTGGGGATATCTCAAAGTAACCAGCTGTCCTTACCAAGCATGAACTTCTGGGGAAGCCAAGAACAGAATGAGTAGCTGAAGTTTTCTCATCTCTGCAGGTGGTAATACAAATATCAACATGGTGGTCTACAAGTGCTTCCACTATTCCTGCAGCAAACACAAAAGGTAATTAAATTTAACAATACACAGTAGTGAAACAGTCAGGTGAAGCAAGAAAATCAGACATGAACCAACAATATTTTGTATCCTACCAGCAGTTATCTAAAAGAAAACTCTGCCAGGAGTTTGGACAAAATGATAGTGACGGATTCATTTGCATTACCAAATCACTACAATCTAAAACTAAATATATTAAGACCAAACTGTTTCTCTTCATATATGATTGCTTCAGCTCCACTTAGATTTGACTGACAAACTATCTGCAGTATGAGAAAATCTGAAGCAAATGGAGGTGAAGCAGAACTGACATGGATTGAAAGCTGGCTGGATGGTAGGGCCCAGAGGGTGGTGATCAGTGGCACAAAGCTGAGTTTGAGGCCAGTAACCAGTGGGGTACCCCAGTGGTCAATGCTGGGGCAAAACTACTTGACATCTTCAAGCATCTGGACAGCATGGGAGGCAATGGGCACAAAATGAGACACAGGAGATCCTGCCCGAACACAGGGAAACGCTTTTTTCCTGTGAGGGTGACTGCACACTGGCACAGGTTACTCAGAGAAGCTGTGGAGTTGCCACCCTTGGAGACATTCAAAAGTCTCCTGGAATTGTCCCTGAACAACTGCTGCTAGGCGAATCTGCTTGAGATCAGATGATTTCAGAGGTCCTTTCTAACATCACCATTCTGTGATTCTATGAAATATAAAAACATAAGTACCAACATAAGTCCCAATATTACTACTACTGCTATCAGAATTAGCATAAAAATTTAATTTTTAAATTAATTTCTCCATCATCTGCATGTTAGTTTCTATGTTTGAAAGGAATATAGTACAATGTAGAGATGTTTCAAATAGTGGTGACTTGTAACAATCTCTCTAATGGTGCTCCACTTCCTGGGGATAACTGGGACTTGGCAGACAAACAAGAACCCAACTTTTACACAAGGAGAAACCCCCACTGCTCTGTCTTCAGTCTGGAACAGCCCTGCTTTCCGGTCAGCCACAAAACTGGGACATACTGAGCTTTAGTATTCTGTGTTGCATTCATCTTATATTGAATTTCTGTTGTCACAAAAGGGATACTCCAGCTTTGTCTGATACCACTGAAAAACCCTTCTCTTGACCTCAGCTTGCAATGAACAGGTACTAAGTTTCTGAAAGTTACATCTGGAAGACAATTAAAATACTCAGATTTGGAGGAATCTTGGTATGTTGTTTAAACTGCTCAGTTTTATCTGTCTAAACAAATAAGCAAACAGACTACATAGAAGCATGTATTTTATCCCTGGCTTTATTTATCTGGGATTCAGAGACAAGTCATTAGAAGAAATGTTTCGTTGTTTTGTGACAACATTCAAATGCTAAATGTCAGCTGAAGCATCAAAATTTCTTTGTTGATCACTTAGGCAGTTTTAGAACATGATGGAAAAAAGCAAATAATCCCCAACGTTGCTTTTACTTGAAAAATTCCTGTAATGAGTCAATAAACATTCATCTGAAAAGGAGTGGGGGACACATAAAAACTTCAAGTAGACAGTTCTTTAAACAAGCAGAAACTGCAGAAGGAAAGATTAGTTTAACGCTGGGGGTGGAACTCACAGCACTCAAACAAAAACAAACTTCCGCAGTTTTTGTCCCAGGCATTCAGTGTTCCTTCCATTCAATTGACTCAATACTGGGTCTGATATCTACCTTATTCAGCTCTCACCTCAAACAACCTCTGTGATATATCTCCTGTGTCTCCATTTGCTTCTTGTACCTGACAGGGTAGAAATACAGCAATGTTATTCTGTGAAAGATCTTTTATGAAAAATGTATCTCAAAGCAGTGCTCAAACTTAAATTAAACATTGCATTACAATATAGAAGAAAGATGTTATGCTGCTAATTTAGTCTGAAAAGTGGTAAGAAAAACTGTGCCCATTATTCCCTGATGATACTAGCTCTGCTAAATGCCCTGAAAATTAGCTTGATCAATGCACTGGTTTGGTTCCTTACTCATCTTTCCAGCATTTCATTTTACAAATTTCCTGTTAATATCCATTCTGAGAGCATTTGGTCCTGGTTTCAACCAAAGGTTAATGATACTTTAATGGAGACTGCATGTCTCTCCAAGCTGATGACCATCGCTGACATTTTCACTCAGACAAGCTCATTCTCCGCTGCTCTGTATCTTTTGTAATTAGTGTTACTGTACAAACAAGATGCAACATTAGAAAATAGAAATGGTTTTGTTTTAAACTCTGCAAGATGGGTGCAAATGACCATATAGAGAAAAATATGTTTATATCAGAAAGCAGCATTATGTCTTGTGTTACAGAAGATACTACATCAGTGCCAGTGACTAAAATTTTGAGAGCAATTCTTTCGTGTGGAAAAACACATCAGCACATTCACAGAGTCGTATTGAAGAAGAAGAGTCTGGGCTGCCACCTTTTCAAATGCCATAAACTCCCACTACTGGATTCAGGATTGCAGTCTGACAGCTTTTCCTGTCTAACTAATGCATACAAAGCCTCCAGGATAATTATTCATTTGATGCAGCTCTTTCTCTTCCTTTAGTAAAGATATTAAAACCCAAACACTGTCTGCAGATCCACTGCATATGGGGGGAAAAAAAAAAAAAAAGATAGTCCTTGTCTGCACCCAGGAGCAGAAAGAAGCAGATGGTGACCTCAGTATTAATGGCTCAGAGCAGGCAAAATTCCCATTGGCACAGAGGGGTCTGTGACATTGTAAAGAGCATATGGCACTTCATATAGCCAATGCTGAGCAGCACAGCAGTGTCCTTCCCACTGTGCTTAGGGGAAATGCACCAGCATCAGCATTCCCCCAAAGCACGTTTCCCCAGGCGAAATGCACCCAGACACTGGTTTAGATGTAACACCCTTTTACAATGTTCCCCATTATCCCATTTCTCCAGAAATTTTCCCCAGAAATTATCCCATTTCTCATTTGTTGCTTCAGTGTGTGAATGCAGGAATGTCTCCTTCTCTTCCCACAAATAACTCAAACGTAGAGCCTCAAAAATGCTGAGCAGTGCTCTATGGCTCTGGCTGAATGATGCACTTTACACCAGTATTTGACCCAAAAGCAAACTGAGAACTGTGTATTCAACAGTACAGTCTAACACTGTGATCACCTAGAGAAACACAGCAAACAGTGAGAATAAATGCTACACAAACAATGCATGTAACAATGTACTTTGCAAATGTTGAGGAATACATTCAGTGCCAGTAGCAGCATTGCTTCCCCTGAAAAATGGACTTGGCAATTCTGCTTGCTGTTAATAAAAGCAGACACTTCTCCACAGAATATACATTTTTAATACCGAATTAGTAGTGACAGGTCCTCCTTGCCTACTTACACACATGTCAAGGAAAGGAACAATAAGCTGGCCTGCTTCTTCCTTCTTAAGTTTTGAATTACACATACCCAGTATCAAAATATTATGAGCCTCTTCTCCTGAGTCCTCCATCACTAATATCCCTAACACGATGCAAAATTGGTAATGTGTTTCTGAATTTAACTGATGGTGCCAGGGTTACACAAGTATTGTGATTGAACGTGGTGAGAGATCATAAAGGAAAGAAAGGGAACTTTATTTCAGTCAAAATTAATTTCACTCAGTCACTGTCCTTCTCTCATGATTTTAAGTCATTCATTCCTTTACAATCATTCTTTCATATCCATATATTCACAGGCACTAAGGAGCCTGGACATGATGGACAAGGACAGAACATCTCAATTCCTCATAATGTCTCCCAGGACCTTCTTACACTGGAGATTTTAGTCTAATGTTTGGACATGCCTTTTATACCTTTGGTTTAAGGACTTTCAGCATTAAGACTGATAATGACTGTGAAGCACTCTGTCTTCATATTGCCCTACCTGTCTGATGATTTACTTGCTATCTTTTTGTCTCCTTATCTGGGAGTTTTATAAATCTAATTCTTTATCTTCCTGCCATATTATGATGAGAAATGTCCAGCAAAAATATACGTAAAGACTAGGCAGAGATTTTTTTTTGAATGGTCCTATGAAAGGACCCTTGCAGAGAGCAACAAACACACACTGACTAATTACACATTGCTACAGCTTAGGACTAGCACACGACTCTGAAGAAGTCAGGACTAGAGGGATCCTCCCCTTCTGATCTGGCAGTTATTAGGAATGGCAGTCTTTATGCTGATGCAGTCCCTGTGCTCTAGGGACAGATGCACTGAACACCCGTAGCTCTGAGACCACCTGCCAGGGAAAAAGTAGAACTATCATCTGCTGAACATGGCAAGGGCACCTGCTTGATAAGATGCTCTTCCTGCATAACAAGTTCACTGCACAACATTCCTTAAAGCCCTAAATAACATCATGATCTAAAAATCTACTGTTAATCTTTCATGCAGATTGTCAGATTTGTGTGTGATTGTGCAAGTCTGTGCATGCTATGAGTAGGTGTGAAAAACACTAGAGCTGAGCTGCAAGAACTGGAATGAACTGGGAATAAATCCATCCCAGCCCTAAGTGACAACATAAATACTTCTCCAGTCCCATATATGGTGAGAAGACACTAGACTCCATTTCCTCTCACTATCCACACATTCTAGCAGATTTTATGAAGCACAGGAAGAGCCCTGCTGCCCACAATTGGTCAAAGTCAACTATTTTACTTAGGTCTCTTCCTACATGCACCACAAAGAGCTGCACATTTCAAACAAGCTCAATCATCAAATGCTTTACAGACCTAAGCACATAAGCAGAAGAGCAGCTAAGAAAAACACAAAGGCCAGAAAAGAAAAAAATATACATTTCTGTCAGAATCATTGAACCAGACACAGTGTTGGCATGGAAGCGGCACTCAAATAGCAGAAGCTGCAAGGCAAAGTTTTCACCTGCAGGAAGTTATTTTCAGTTCTATTATCACACTAAAACCAACAGAAAGCCACACCAAAGATCAGATGAGAGTGTCACTAACAGACAGGAATTATAAAAATAATAAATGTCCAGGAATGACTGATTTGTAGGAAGGCAGTAATGGTTTGATCTGGATCTGCCTAGATCTCATTCTATAGAAAAATAACGTAAGAAGACAAAAGGCTTTCAAACTGAAGAAGGGACAGGTTATGCAAAAAGAAAAAATTCAGCTTTTAAGTTGCAAAATATTCCAAGTTACCACATCTGACATAATGAGAACGAATGAGTTCTCCAAACAAATTTCTCCTCTGCTCATTGTGACCTTGGAGACAGATCCTTACTTGTAGGCATCACTTTGGAGAGCTCAGTGGCTTTCTGGATTGCATCAAACTTTGCCAATCTCCTCTGAGCCCAAGGAAGTTCCTTTGGTTATCTCTGGGTCCTGCTGAGTGCTCCTCTGGTTGATCTCTGTCACAATGAGCTGCAGACTCCCAGGTTGCACTGACGGACCTCCTGCCAGACTTGGAACCTTCTCCCCAGAACAACACCCATCCCCTGCTGTCCTTTCCAAAGGCTCTCCTTTTCAAGCTACTCCATGTAAGGACACAGCATGCAACTGTGAACATGCACACCAAACAAATACCATCTGTCACATTTGGGAATTTAATTTGTGTAGGCATTGACCTGAGACAAGCTCTGTAGGCAAGAACTGAACTACATGCAGTCTCCCTGACTGAGCTGAGAGGAGCAGACATAAATTTTCTTCCTCTAAGCCACTTCCCCTAGATCTCCCAGTAAACACATTTTCTGCAGGCCTTCTACTCTACAATGGGGTGAATTATTTTTGGCACAAGCA
Organism: Entomyzon cyanotis; assembly: GCA_024500445.1. NCBI lineage: Eukaryota > Metazoa > Chordata > Aves > Passeriformes > Meliphagidae > Entomyzon > Entomyzon cyanotis. The sequence continues at coordinate 39,695,445 of JAKEPQ010001030.1, read as the reverse complement.
AGTCCCATAGGCTTTGATGGAAGCATCTGGGCCTAGATCTCCCCATCCCCTCTTACATAGTTGAAGTTACACCACAATAACACTAAAAATATCAGTGTGCTCCACACTGATCCCACGATGAAGACTATGGTGTGTGGATCCTGTAAGAGGCACCCAGCTGCTGGTGCCCTGAGAGGGTCCCTGTGGCATGGCTTGACAGCCAGCCTTTTCACACAGCCAAATCTGCACCCTTCACCTGCACTGCAGGCCATAGCATGGCTGTCGCATCACCCACCCCTCGTGTCATGGGGTTGGGAGCAGCACAGACAGCAAGGTTCACTCTTGTCATCTGAGGGGCCCCTGAGGAGACTGGAGAGAGCAAGGCAGATTGATTGCTCAGGAATGAGAAGTCTGCTGCGCATCAGGGAAGCTTCTCACGCTGCCCTGCAGTGAGAATGAATGTGCTCTAGAACAGTTTGAATTCCCTATATCTTATTCAGTCACAAGTGCTCCCCAACAAGTGATTAAATCAGTAGAGGTAGCAAAAGATGGAGGGGGGGGGGGGAAGCCCAGGTGCCCCAAATCACAGAAAATCCTGAAAGAAAGTTAAAAAATCCTCCAGATTCAGGAGTCGAACTCATAGCCCTGGGCAAAAAACCTGTCATGAATTTCCTGTGCCTGAGGAGTGAATTATGCTAACTTTCCTGGAGAGTTTGGATAAGGAAGTCAGTTCTTTTTTGGAAAATGGTAGCTGGGATACACCTAAATAGTTCTTAAATCAGAAGACCAAGCCTTTGGTACCTCTATTCCAGCTTGTGGGCCTATTTGATTTTAACTGCTTTCAAACTCTAGTTGGCCACATATTCTCATTCTATTCTATTCTATTCTATTCTATTCTATTCTATTCTATTCTATTCTATTCTCTGTATCTAAAGTTGCATGAGTTTAAATCTGTTTGTAGACAGAATTTCCCCCTTTTGAAGGGGGGGCATACCAAGATTTCATAGTGTAGAACTGAATTACAAAGGGATGGCAAATTTTATTATCTGCCTGATTTCTGCATGGGAGGTGTCTTTTGCAAATAATCTGGGTATTTTCACCTGAATCAAAGTTTTGTCAACAGCTATGGGCATCAGGATCTTCTTCCACTGTTTAAAAAAAAAAAAGTTAGCAGTAGCAAAATGAAAGGGTGGATGGATGACATGAATCATGCAGGAAAACTCCACAGAGAGGATCACACCAAAATGCAACCCCAGTAGAGAGGCAAGGCCATTCAAAAATATTGGTGAACTAATGGCTCCAGCAAATGATCTGCAAGTCCAGAGAATTGAGGAAATTGCTGACAGTGTTGATTTCATGATTAAAGATATAGATATGGAAATATGCCAATCATGTAGATGCAAAGGGGAACTGCAACTTGAATTGAGAAGGAATCTTTGTTTTCAGTTCCTCCCAGAGACTCTGCAGAGACAGCTGTCTATGACACTGCTTACAAATGTTTTTAATGACATATGTAGAACAGATTGTAACTCTCCTCAGATCATTCTACATAGAATAGACTATAATTGACTCAACAAGTCATCACATCTGTAAGTCAAAGAAAATGAGGTCCAGACCTCTAACGAGTGGATTTCAATTTCTCATTTTTGTCATTCTCAGTATTTTAAACTGCCATAAAATACTCTGAGGAGTTTTGTTAACCCCGCAGAAGAGAGGTTTCATCAGTTTTGTCTACTCAAATGTTTCTATTCAAAAGTCTGTTTATCACCTGAAAATCACCACACAAATTAGACTGAGCCCTGGATAGCTACAGCCATTCCTGTAGCAGTAGCAACCCTACCAATACTCAGAAGGAGACAGACACCACCTGCTAGTTTGCAAAACCTTTGCAAAACCAGCTACCAGAGACAAAGCTTCTTCCTCAAGAAAACCTTCTACCATGACAGCCAGATGATGATCCAGAGACAGCCTGAACCTCGCAGCAGGACTGAAGATGGCTGATTTTGACAGTCAAAAAGCAGGAGAGGTATCTATGGATTGCAACTAGTTAGGATTAGTCAATAACCAGGAGAGACGTAAAAAGGCTCTTACATCAACAACAGACCTCAGAAGAGCTGAGTAAATTCAAGAAAGGAACACAGTGGTTCTCTGGGAGGGAAAACAACATTTTTGTAGCATTTTACCAGAGACACCTCTGAAAAGCTGAGAAACAAGCATCACTGAAACATTTAAGATTTTAGGTTTGCTCTTCTTCCTTTAAAATGGAATATACTGTGAAAAAAGCAATCACAGCAGAGGAGGCGTTTTACTAGTGCGTCTCTTCAAACAACATAGCTTTATGAACTATTTAAGAGCTCAGAAAATCAGTGAGAGATATATTAGTTTTGATCGTGATATGCTATATGTCAATTTTGTAAGCAATTGCAATTTTCTATAATAATCATTCTGACTGACTAAGCAGCTGTGAATATGGAGCCACAATACACCACAGCAAAGCAAGTGCCTCCTCTTTGAGATACACATAATTGCCATGTCAGGTGACAAATGTGGCAGCTATATTGACATTACAGCCAGAAGTGGTACAAATGCCCCTGCAGCCATGACTGCTTTTCTCTTGTTACCCTTCATATTGATCAGGAGCCCAAGGAAAGTCTAAGACACTGTACCTCTGGCAGTGAAAAAATTACAAACTCATTTAGCAATTTCTTAAAACTCCAGTGAATTGTCAGTACAGAAATCAGGCAGGTGGCATGGCTATCCATTTCTCATTAATCTGCTCTCTGGCATGTGTCACTGTTCTGAGAGAATTTTGTTTTAATATGCCTTATATGCTTTATTAAAGCCATTCAAGAAATATCGAATGTGTAAGTAATTTTTCACTGAAGGACATTCGTGTGGCAGTCCCTAGACGTGGGCTAATTATTTTTTTCCTTGAATATTTTTTAAATAATATCTGGCTTCATCAATGAAAGAGTAATATTTTGTCATCACTCAGACCCATGTTATTGGATCTGCTGGATCTTTAGAGGACACATACCACGTAAACAACACATACAATCTCACTTATTAATTTAAATGAACTGACTCTTCTAAGTTCATATGCCTATGTTCATTCACCCACAATTCCAAAGTATTAATGAACCTGAAACAGGATTGAATTGCATACAAAAAGATAGGTCCCTCAATTGAAACTCCAAAGAATATATTCAAGGTAATGTTATTTTTTTCTATTTCCACAACTGTTTCTTTATTAAACAGTTATATCACTATCTCAAACCACTAAAACCTCAGAGATGGAGGAGGTAGGGAGAGAACTATGTCCCCAGTACCTCCACATGGGTGTGTTTGCTATTTTTAGCCCAGCTTTGGACTTTCACAAGTCTAACATAACAATCTATTTTTGTCTTTTTTCCATATTATTAATTGGGACCTGTTAGAAGAATTCTAATGGTATTGTTTAGAAATGTTCCACTCCCATGATTTTCCTTATTAGAACCATTGGCCTCCACAGAATTATTGGTGTGATTCTAATTAGCCTCCAATGATTTTAATTAAGAGAATTTATAGTTGTTCCAGTTAAAAAAAAAAAAAAAAAAAAAAAAAGAAAAAAGAAATAATGAAAAACTGGATCTTATAACTTTAAAGATTAATAAAGCCTCAGTATAAAATGTCACTGCTCATTCTCAAAATGAATTATATTTGATGTGGAGAAAGGGGAAATGTGAAGTTACAAAAAGTGTGCCAATGCAAGTGACTACAGCACACACAAGTGAAATGCCAGTTAAAAAGCCCTGACAAATTTCAACGTTTCATAAAGGTCATCTATTTTTTTTCTGCTAGTGCATGGGCAGTTTGCCTGACTTATGTAGTAGAGAAAAAGCAGGTTATATTTTACAGTCTGATAACCATATGATAAAAGGAATAACCATTTAGCACATCAGCCAAGAAGAAACACCAGCAGGAAACATTTCCATGATCTATTTCATATACTTCTCTGCAATTATATTTTTTTTAACAGGTGTGCTGTAGGACAGAAGTGTTCTGTCAATTCACTGTAGATTAAAATCAATAAATCAAGCACACCAGAAATTCTCCTCTGCTTTCTTTGTAGATTTTAAAGAACTATATAGATATATCTCTCTCAATAGGATATATATATATATTATATATATATATATCATATATATAGATATGCCTCTCTCTCAAATATGTTTTGTTATTCTTCATAAACAAAACTGTGAACATATCTTGTGCTTACCGAAGAGAAGCATGTCAGGCTACACCAAGACTGTCAGAAAGTTTATTGTGCAGAACTGTGTAATTTTAACTTCACAACAGCTAAATGAAACACTACATACCCTACCCATCCTGATGGCTCTTCAGGCCCTTGGGCAGAGATATTGTAGAAACTACCACAATGGAACACCTTTCTGCCTTTCTTCTCCACATACTTTATAATGAAAACATTGAAGAATTAGTTTCTAGACAAATTTCTAGATCTTTCTACTTTTTCTCAGTGAGGTGTGGGGGGCAGGAAATCAATGATTTATTATTTAATACATAATCTGAAAACTGAGTCTGGTAAACATTTGTCTGCCTTCCATTCCTCTGCACAGCAAAAAGGAGTTCCATTAGATATTCACTTCCCAATTTCTATTTTCCCATTACAGGAAAATAGATTGAGAGATACTAATCTCTCAATCCTATCCAGTCTTGTAAAGTGGACACTACTGGTTGATAGATCTGAGCAAGCAGCACTTAAAAAAAAAACCACCCAATACTGGAAGGCTTCCAAAACCTAGAAGGATTTGTTTGTCGATGAGACAATCAACCACACAGGAGAAATTTGTTTTAGAAATAAGAATAATTTTAAAAATCCTGCAGAAACAACAGTTATTCATACAGTGCTCACTCTTGTAGTTTCACAGAGCACACATGATCTGACACAGATGGACCTCCTCGAAGTTCATCATGCATTGTCTTGCTTTCCAGTGTTAAAATTGCATGATCAGGTATGGGTTTCTCCCCATCCACATCTCCAATTTATGTCCAGCATGTGTGTCTCAGCTACCTCATTACCTTTTCTCCTTGATACAGGGAATACTTTCCTTATCTGAACTTCCTTGAGAACCATGGCAAAATGTTATTTTATGTACAACCTGACAAGGTGCCCTGAAAATGCCATAGAAAACGAGCTCTGAAAAATTTACACATTCCCCTGCTTTTAGATGCCTAGAAAAATTTTCATCTACAAATCCTGTAATTTGTGATTTGAGATAAAATGTAACTTTAGGTGTATATGTAACTTGTTCATGCTCTCCTGCTCTCACATAGGGAGCTCTAAAAGCCCCAGAGAAAAAGCCCTTTCAGTACGGCTCTGGAAAGAGTAGCCAGAAGATGTACTTGGTCTCTGTCTGATCAACTGATGTCCTATTGGACATTATTTATTAGGCACCCCTGTGAACTTCACAGCAGTCTCAAACTGACAGATTGATGGGGTTGATACAGGAATTGTTTGCAAACAAGGTGCTCTGCTGGACCTTGCTTACAAATAAGGTGAAGATTGAGGCAACAAGGGCATGTGAAGGGTGGACCTGCCTTACAGAGACCACGAGATAGTGGAGCTCAAGATCCTGAGAGAAGAGACTGGAAAGAAGCAAGATCACAGCCCTAGACTGAAAGGAAGGGTACAGAAGGTGAAAACAGGGATAGGTAGGCTGGAAGGAATACCGAGATGCTGGCCAAGCATGCAGAGACAGAAAATCCAAAGTCCTTTGGGTGGGTGCTGAACCCAGTGAAGTCTTTTACAAGTGTGTAAGTGGAAATAAATGTAGCAAATAAGTTTTAGGTCCAAAACTGTTTGATGTCTTCATTAATGATCTGGATGATGGGGCAGAGTGCACTCTCAGCAAATTTGCTGATGACACAAACTGGGAAAAGTGGCTGATAAGGCAGAGGATTGTGCTGCTATTCCGAGGGACCTCAAAGCACAGGGAAATGACTGACAGGAATCTGATGGAGTCCAGCAGGAGAAAGTGTCCAGTCCTGCACTTGAGGAACAACTCCATGCAACAGCACAGATCACACAGCTGGAAAACAGCTTTGCAGAAAAGGATCTGAGTTTCCTGGTGGACAGACAGTTAACCAAGAGACAGCAATGCCCCTTTTAAACAAAGAATGATGGTATCTAGACCTGCCTTAAATCTGTTTTCCCCCAAATTTTAAGATATATGTGTTATTTGCTTAACAAAACCTTCCCCAGGTAGAACAGTCTACTACTCACATTTTAAAGAAGAGAGGTAACAGAAAAAAGTCAGAAAACAGGTCAGTCAGAAGAAAAGAAATGTAACCTGACATTACCTAATCCTTCTTTTTTCATATCAAGGTTCTTTTTATTACATTGTGCAATTTCTAACTTTTTGAACTACATGACTCAGAAAACATTTAAATTATGAACACTACAAGGGAAAAGCTTTAGTAATAAAAACAGAATACCTGTGACTTTCAAAACAATTAACTTGAAAAGGTCAGAAACATTTTGGCTCTACTCCACCATTGTAGGTACTTAACAGAGCCTTTGTCTACAATCTAGGCTGTTGGATTCAACATTGGTACTTTCTGACTTTTCTTCAACTCAGCCACTAAAAATTTCTAGTCTATTTCAGAAAAAAGGAGTTTTGTAACAAGAATGGAGAAGATGCATCAGGTATATGCAGGTAATGACATTTATTGTACTGCTGGTCTTTCTACACTTCATTAAATTTTCACCTTTATGTTGTTTCAGATGGAAGAGGATCAATTCAGGCATGGACAAAACAAACTGGCCTCTGTTTTGCAGCTACTACAGATGCTTTACATCCTCCAAAGTCTGAAAACAAAGCTGTTGCAGTCTAAATAGCATAGATGAAAGTGACATTTGCTCAGAGGACAGCTATTTATTACGTTATGAATGTAAAAATCAGGGGGATTAAAAGACAAAAGGTTAATATGATAATGCCCAGTTTCAAAGATGGCACATTAAAAGGTATCCAAGAAAAACTAAAATCAGAAAACTACCAAATCTTTCTTATCGTATCAGTCTGATACATGGAGAATTCCCATTCTCAAGCCTAGGGTTCAAAAAGGGTCTGTCCACATAGCTGAAAAAAATGCTGAGACTGTCCTATACACAGACAGTGAAAGAAAAACTGTAGTTAATCAGCATTTTAGCTCCCATCCAGGCATAAGGTACCTAATCATATGTATTGTCTTTGATTACAAGATTCCTAGCATAGAAAAAGAAAAATACCTTTTTTTTAGTTAGAGGTATTTATCTGGAAAGGTTTATCTTCATTTTGCATCAGAAGCAACCTTGCAAGCATCTTTGACGCTTTAAGGGCAATATGCAGCAAAAAAATCCCTATTGGTATCCCAAAAAAATCCCTATTGGTATCCCAAACAAAGCAATAGAAAAGACATCCAGAAAATAAGAACTTAAATGAAAACCTGGCTTCACCCAGGATATTCCTGTTGAATTAATGAAGCCAGGTTTTCACCCATTCATACATCAGAAAATATAGTATCTGCATATGACAATGCCCAGGAAAACCTTGTTTGTTATATGACACAACATGAAATCCTGTGAGCAGAATATGCGATTTTCAGGTATAAATTAAAAGTTCTGCAGAATGTAACTAGGCTGCTTCCCTTTAACATTTATAAGTGTCTCTGATATCCTCAAGTGGAAGACACAAAGAAACACAGAGCAGAATACTGCTAACACAGTGTATATGTATTTGTTATGTATATATTGTGCACAATATTGTTACAATATATCTAATAAAAAGAATTGATTATATTTTAACCAGTGAGGATGACAAACAAGTAGAATATTAAATGGATTATATTAAAAACCTGCTTTCTTCAATTTATATTTCTAATTTATTTCCTCCAGAGAAAGTAACCATATCACCAGTACACTGCTGTTACATTTACACTGACTCGATGCATTTGGACAGTGAGAAAAGAAACCATCTTAAACTGGGTTTAATTTGAAATATACAAATCACTGCTGGATCAGCAGCAGTTTATAAAACTGACATCAGGGCCACCTAACATTTGTTCATTTTTAAACGATCTCACATATTCAGTTATTATACTCTCTAAAGCCAGAGCTCATGCCAAGCATTTTTACACAGAAATATAATCCGTACCCTTGATTTAATTTAGAACGTAAATATAATCTGCTTAAAATTAGCAGGATTGGTTTTCAGGGCTCTTTTTGGTTGGTTGGTTGGTTTTGTTTGGGTCTGGTTTTTGACATGAACAACGCAAATAGATTACTTTTCTGAAAAGAACAGGCTTAGAAAATTTAATTATGTGACAGTGCTAGCTCAAATCAAGCACAGGCAGAACCTATGGAACCTTTATAGCACATATATTACATTTTGAGCTACATAGCTACTACAGTCCATGTGTTTATTCCTCACGAGCTTCAAATCACAGATCTGTGCAGCTCTAGTAATGCATATACTTGTGTTCTGACTTAAATTTACAGATAATTTTCCCAGAGACACTGAAAATGGACCTAGAGTACGACATGTATATCCTACTTTCTTCATCTGAAAGCTATACACACAGTTTAACTCCATGGCACACTGATATCCAGGCACTAGGATTATTACAGAACTTGTATGTCAGTTGTAACAAATGACTTGATGATTCTCAGAGGCAGAGAAGTTAATCATCAACAGCTCTGTATCAACACCAGTGCATTAATAAATGAGAACAAATAAAACTCCAAAACAGTTAGCCCTTGCTATTGCAAAGGATAAAAAAAAAAAAATCCAATACAAATGGTATGACTAAAATCCCACTTTAGGATCTGTGACAATTCTTAGGTCATTGGTGTATCTTGCATTCTTTGCACCTGCAGCCCCCATGTTGTCCAGTTTCTGTCCTTTATGGCTCAGAGCTGTTCAGTCATGCCTGACCAAGCTGTAGAGAGCAGAGCAAACCCAGCTAAAGTAAGTGCAGCTGTGTTCAACATGTGCAAAGCCTAATTGCACATCTCCTTGGCTAACCAGACAATTCTCCTGCTTTAAATTACTAACTGCAGCAGGAAGTGGGTTTATTTCATTTACCTACTTGCAAATGTAATCATGTCATACCTTCTATATGTTTCAGAATAAATGCAGAAAATATACAGACCTCAGAAAAGGAGAAAAATGTGCATCACTGGCATTTCTGCAGCTCGTGATTTTGCTTCTCACCAAAGTGCATTCCAAATGATTGCCCAATCAGTGTCAGCACAGTATGCAATTTTTCATAACTTGCTGTAATTTACATTCTGCATTATGCATTATTAACAAAACTTAAAATACCCCCATATTTTTCCCCTCAAACATTGTCTATTTTTAGGGCCATATTTCCTCCAAAGTACACAACAGAGACTAAAGACTGAGTAAGACAATGTTGTAATATAGTTTCAGGTCATTGTCACAAATTCTTTATCATTCACATTCTGAGCTGCATAACAGAAAGAATTTGTGCATCAATTATTCAGCCTTCACAGCATCTGTGTCAAAATTAGAGGTAAATGTAAATTTTCCTTAATTAGTGCAGACAGTGTGTTACACCAAGCCTCTCCATATGTATGTTTTCTCTGCTTAGACTCCATCAGGAGTTTCACCAGTGTCTTTCATTGCTAGGATGCGAAACATCATTAAGGAAGTAAATATGAGAATCCTGACTGGCTTTGTCCAGTGCTTTGCTTGCATTCTCTGTTTCATAAATGCTAATATCAACACTGAATTGAAGATTAAAGTGTCAGACACCATCACTCACTGGTCCCTCCCAGTGACAACACCTACCTTCTGAGAATTCTCCACACCTAGAAGTCAGGGTCTCAGTCTTCTCTGTTTTGTAGCTGTGGTATAACAGAAGAGAAATTGTCTATTTTCATGCAAATATCTCAATGAACATACTTTAAAATAAAGAGCATAAAATTATTCCCATATATATAGCTGTGTTTACTTTTTTAAAAAAATCCCAATACTGCATGTACTATTTACATTTAGTAAATTTAAGATACTGGCATTTATTTTGTCTAATTACAAAAGTTTGTAACAATAGTTTATTATCACATCACAGCAGCAGCATGGACTTGTAGCCTTTATATTCAGTCATTTTGGCAACCTTATAAAAGCTCTTTCTGAAATGCAAATGAAGTAAGGGAAGTAATAACTTGTTACATTTTACAATTCAATGAGAATTTTGAAATATTTACAAAAGACCTGTCTCCTGCTGCAGGTCTTTGAGCCTTGCAAACTTTAAAGGCTGGTGAAAACAATAAGGTATTAAACTTTTGAGGAAAAAAATTTAATATACTACAAAAACCTAACATAATGGAAAATGCTGGGCAATTTATAGAGAGGGTTCATTATCAGTGCTCCCAATAGTTATTCCACATTTCTTATTTTGTTTCTTTCGTAACTAAATTAGTAGTTCATTGTTCATTTTTACTTTCTGCCTAATGAGGTCTATTCTCCCCTTGCAGCCAAAAAAATGGAAAGTCCTTTAAAAGGTCTTATCAAAATAAGTATCTTTTCAACATCTAGCATACATACAAGCTTATAGTACAGGTAAAAAGAATTCAGACTTTTAAACTTAGGATAATAAATAAGTTTTTTGCCATTATAATTGTCCAACAAAATTATCTCTATTCTGAAACTGTTATTTTATATTTATTGATGAAGTTTGAGATTTCTTTGACTGAGATAAAATCTTTTAAAGCATAGATATATTTTTGTTGCATGTGCATACAGTTCCCAAAACCCTAAGCCAAGCTTCTAGGTGTTCTCACAACAGCAAAATAAATTTTAAGAACATAAGCTCTGTGAACTCTTTGAATGAACATGGATATCACACAAAGCCTTTTCCCTTCAGCAATCTCACAAAATGCCATTAACACCATTGATTAATAAGTTGTTTCTTTAGTTAACCATCAAAAATAGCAATTGCTCTGACTCCTATTATGGGGAAAAACACATACATTGGAAATTTTTCAAATTAAATTCCAAGTGGTAGTGTAAAGAAAATTCCTTAAACTCTGAAATGCATGCTAAATAGCTCTCTGTTTCTTATTACATGATCAGTTTAAGTTTTAGCTGAAAGCAGACAGGAAGAAGGTAGTTAGTGCTGGAACATTGACTCTGACTCAAATAGTGAGATGAGTGCGTATGCTAATACCATTGAAGATGAAAAATTTGTGCAGTGGAAGGAAAGATGCAGCTCCATGAGTCTATGTAGACAGTAGATTCAGATAATGATCCAAGAATTTAGCATCTCTGGCTCAGGGAAGCAAAAAAAAATGCAACAAGGAATGTCAGAACTGTTTAAATCTGTTCTCTCAGATGCATTATGTTCAGTACACAAGGAAATTTAGGGCAATACCCCTGTGGTCAGGAGTATCAGTAAGCATAAAAAACACTGCACACCCCCAGCCTGCTCCTCAGCTGCATCATTCAGCTAAACTCAGAAGCAACTTAATGTGGAAGTATCTAGAGTTAATGTGTGATCAAGATACACAAATTGTAGAACCAATCTGGCTATATACAATTTTTTTTGGTTGGCTGATGTCTCTCCATGACCATGGATAAAGACTCTAATTTTTACTACCTGACTACTTTCCAGGACTATATTGGGGACTGCGTTATGTAAGTCTTCATCAGTGACAATTTCTTCTAGGCTGGCTGCCATCAAAAAGAGCTTTAAAAGCAAGGTAGACCTCCTAAATGACCTTTTTCTTCTGAAAGACAAGAGCTTACAAGGAACTGCTGCGCTTACAGAGCAGGAAGAAGCCACCTCTAACATTGCTCTCAACAAATGTGCTATGATGATTCAGCAACTTTTCCAGCCTATTTTTGAAAGATCTTTCAGATTGCTAAGGTCTTGCTTTACACCTGCACAGGCAGGCCTCAGTGTGTGTCCTTGGCTAAGGAGGATACTCTCTTTGCTTTAAAATATCTGATAAGTGGTGACTTTGCTAATCCTGCTTTATGCCATATCAATCTGAATGATGAGTACAATGTTCACAAGCTGCAACACAGCCTCACTGAACCTTCTGGAATATGCTCACTGCAATCCCATTCGAGTGGGCGAGATTAAGGGAGGAAAATTGATTAGCACTTCCATTTCTTCTGGACTGAGGTTATGATCAGCAATTAAACCCTCAGTGTTTAATAGTCCAGAGAGCATTATCATGCTCAAATTATGTTGCCTCAGTGGGGTCCCCACTAATGGTATGGAGAGGAATATCACTAGAAGAAGAATCTTGTCCTTGTCAGGAATGTAACATAGTAGTGCTTTGCAGAAGTGCTGCATGACTTAAATAAAAATTAAATATGTAACTAAAAACTTCAGAAAAATAGGGAGCATGTCAGAACTCAGGACCCTTTTGTGGCAAAGTGGAAAACAGATTTTGTCTAAGGGGAAAAAACCCACCACAAAATTATTCCTTCTATAGGGTTTTCTGTTTTGCAGCAGAAATTATTTTCATGTTCTCAGAATAATCACAATATTATTCAAATAGTGAGCATCCAAAAAATTAGAAATAGGGATAATGGAACACGCTGCAAAGTGTGTTTATGACCTGTTATGCCACCATCGTGGCATAACACGTCATAAAAATTACAAGGAGCAAACAAAAAGAAAATATTTTATCTATCCCACCTTATCCTTGGAAGAGTCTCAGAAGAATGAAGTACAAACATAGAGAAAGCTTCTATTCAATTCAAAATACAACACTAATTAAATATCCTTGAGTCCTCCCTTAGAATTTATTTTCTAGAGAGACAGTTGTCACAAGTAAACAGACTTGAGAAATGTTCCATTTTTCAAAGAGCACATTGACTTCAGATCTCTTCACAGGACACAATGCTGCTTGTTAAGTTCATCTGCTAAGATGTCATTTTTCTTTCAAGGACCGAAAAAGCAAATAGTACTTCCCCCATGGCTAGTTAATTAACCTATCATTTCTAGAATATAATAGCTTGTCAGCAGAAATTGTGAATTGATTTCAATAAGGTTCCCCATTCCAGATGATAAGTATCTTTAATTAGTATTTAAGCACTACTAGGTAGCCATATTTGGATGGTTCAAACTGCTTTTATAAGGCTTGATAGTTATTAGGAGTTGAAAAAGAAAGAGTGCCTTACATTAAACTTTGTCTTTAAGACACATTCTATAAGAGCAACTGGCAAGTTCTTGCTGTCCAGCTTAACAGTAATTTGTTTCAAATGCATCTACAACTAGGACTTCAGTGTAATGTAGGTGTGTTTAATCTGGAGTTACACTGACTGGAGGTGTAATCAGGTTGTGTTGACTTTCATTTTACTATGGTCAGCTGCTGTTCCCCTCCCTGGATTAAAACTATCTGAAGTTTGTCTGACTACAATCCACTGGAGAACTGGCAACAGACCACTGAGAAATGGATATACATGAAGAACAGGATGATTCCTACAGCTTTACCTCCTTCCAGCAGTTATGGACTAAGGCACTACTAAAGCAAAATTCAATTAATTTATAATTACCCAGCAATAATGATTATGTTTTCTTTTTCTCTGAACGTCTGTCATGAAACGTTTTCATCCTCACTGAACATTAGTCAAACACCTGCTTCTCTGAGCTGTGATGCTGTGGGGAATCATTCTCCAACAGGGATTTAATGTGTGCTGAAATGGGAATGAGTATCTTGTGCCTTTAATTAACAAGGAAGAATGTCATAATACAAAAATCCACTAACACCTCTTGGAAGCTGAAACATAGCATAAGTTCTCTTTCAAACTAAGTGAGTTGAACCACTTGAAGCCATTTCAAAATAAGGATCAAGACCAATTATAAGGGGTTCTTTTATCTGAAAGAGAGTTCACTATCACTAATCTTCAGAGTTCAGAATTCCTCCTCCTGTCTTTGACACATTTCCTGTAAAATCAGGATCCACACATATTAGATTATTTGAGGTGCTTGTGCTTTTACTTGGCACAATGCAATTCCATCTATATTTCCCATTCTCATTCATTGCATATAAATTCTACATTGTTTTTACGAGGAATTGTCAATTATTTGGATTGAAAAATAGATTAAATGTACATTACAACACTTAAAAATAGTAATAACTTGTTTAACAAAAAACTTATTAAAAAATTACTGTCAATAACTAGTGACACAGTATGAACCCAAACATGAGGTTCTTGTTTCACATATTTTAAGGCTTGTATTCCACACAGGCAGGCTGGAAGCTGAGTTAGTCCTGCCACTGGCTGGTTTACTAAATAATGTCAGGGCAGTTGAAAACAGAGATCACCACCTGGTGACATTTTTATGAGTAATGCTTAGGACCATTAACATTGTTCAGAATATATATGCTCAAATTAGGCACATTTCCCAGCCATTACACCCTTATCAGTGTCAACTTCTGGAAACCAACGTGGCTCCCGAAAATAGAGAAATAAAGAGAAAACCATAGGATGCATAAGTGATAATGAAGTCAAACAAGTGATAATGGAAAAGTGGTGAATCAACCTGAATATGACACAGATTGTTATAACTTCAGTAAAGAAATTAGCAAGCTGCAAGAGGTGATTACAACCACACCTACAGGGACACCTCACCTCCTATTCCTTTATTCCCTTTCTGGAGTGAGACTGATGAACACTAGATTTTTATTGTAAACCTCTTAATACATGGAAAAATCCAAAGCCCTCATTAAACAATACTCCTAGATTTCAACTACCACTTCAGATACCATATTAAGTGCAGTTTCCATTAAGAGACTACAATTCTAGCATGTTGTATACACAGACTATTGATATAACCATTTGAAAAACACATTCCTGGGATTTCTTCTCTAACCACGAGAATACATGGAACAGTGCTGGATGTGAGGGTTTTATTGTACAACACAGCAAACTGCTCAATGAGTTGTGTTTAGTATCTGTCCCCTAAACTTGGGTAAAGATTAAACTAATTTTGACTTCCAAACAGTTAAATTCCCAAAAGGGTAACTGTCTGGGTTTCAGTAATTTGCATCCTTTAATTCTGCTGAGCCAGAGAAGGATTTTTGTAACTTCTCTCAGGGATATTACCACACTGCAAAAATAGCTACAGATAGTGTGTGGCTGCTGCTAATGGAGACAAGACTTTGCAGTAGTGCTAGAATCACTGCCATTACACAGAGATAAACTTTGTATCTAGCTCAAATCTTGAGACCTGCAGTTCAGTCTCCCTAGGACTTCATGATAGCATTATATCTAATGTAATGAAGAGGGAAAACTAGCATTGGTTTCAAGAAAATAATTGAGCAGGCTCCAGTTCTGGTAAGATCAAAATAAATAAAAATTGTAGGGATCTTGGAACCAAAAGGACCAGGGCCAAATGGTAAAAAACATTCATTATTTACACTGCTATCAGCATATCTAGAGTGGTGACCATTGTTTGTAAATACCTGGACAGTAAGGGAAAAAATCCTAAAATAAGTAACCTACATTTTTTCATAAAAGGACTCAGTCTGCCCTAACAGCATTCTCTCAAAATACAAAGTCTAAAAATAACATAGAGAGAATTACATAAATGATATATACACACATTCTAGAACATGGATACATAATCTTAAATCAGACAATCCAGAAAAATGTCACTATAAATTTGGGAATTATGTATTTAGGGGAAAACACTGCTAATTATTCCATGTCTTAAACAAGGCTGTAAGGGAAAGAACTGACAGAGAACTGATCTGGTTTTCTTGCCCTAAGCCTTCAAAAAGAGACATTACAGTCCAAGAGTGTAGTGGTCAATAACTAAAACATCCATGAAACTGCATAATGAAGGGTAGAATAAATACGTAAGACAACTCTCAAGAGAAGAACAGATGCACAACTTTCTCAGTATTAAACCCCTAATAATTGGAAGATACATACCTGTAAATTATCTTATTTTTTCCTGATATGTTGCTAAAATGCACATTCCACTGGGGCTGGACAGGCATTCCTGCACCGAGAGCCAGAAAATTGATACCCTTCAATTCCTTCAATACCTTTCAACACAGTGTAAAGGAAACACTCTACTCTTATTTCTCTTTCATTACAGAGTTCATGAGGTATAAGTAAATGTGAAGCAAAGTGGGAAGTTGAGAAAATTGGAATACATTAGGGAACAGCACGCTACAAAGGTAAATCTGTTAGGCAGAGGCAATTACCTTTTCCCTTTCTTGACCCGTTTGTTCCTATTCAGTTGTCATTTTATAAAAACAATAAATGAATGAGGTAAGAAATCAGTCCTTTTTCAGAACTGATGGAAGGAATGGTTAAACAAAAAACATACCCAGAAGAATAATTGTTCAAAATATTTTGGAAAAGGTCTTTAGAGAAGTCTACGTTATTTTCTTGTAGTTGCCAGCAAGTAAAGCTGGTAAAAATGTGGGACATGTGGGGATTACAGTGAGAAGTCCTGTCCTTGACCACTCACAGCACTGCACTCTACTCATACCTGGTTTGAAATTTTCTGATGCAAACTATAAGACTTGTCAGACTCTCAAAAGAGACAGATTTTGAACAGCTTAATTCAAAATCAAGTCAAGATTACAGTCATTATGACACCTGAACTGTGTATATTTATCAGTATTTTTAGGAGCTTTGGTTAGGATTCAATGAAAACTCTGTAATGATGAAACACAGACTAATTGCATGTGTCTCAAGGCCTTCTGATACCAAAACTTTCAAAAGTCTGTTCTAGCTACTGCAGTCTTAAAAAATATATACATACCACAAAGAGACTAAGAAAGGTAACACATGCATGAAGAACACTCACTGCAAAGAAAAAAATTTAGAAATTTTACCAGAGCATAAGACAAAGGGTACTGCCTTTTAAGGGACAGAAGACTCTAATTGTTGGCACAAAGTAAATCCTTGGAGTGGTCCAAAACTTGCAAAGAAAATAATGAAGAGAACTACAGTCATTATCAACAGAAGCTGCAGTTAAACAAACAACTTTCCATATCTAGTATTTTTTGGTAGATATTTTTCCTGGTATTCAGATAAACCTTTTCCTGAATGTAGCCTGTATAGATGAGAAATGCATACAAAAGTAATATTCCTAGATGCTGTCAAAAAAGTTACAGCGTGAAACAAATACTTTGTCATAAGTCAGAAAATCACCATTTTTCCCCACAAAGCTCTCAGATAATTTGAACTACCCTGTAAACTTAATTTTTCTTATCTATAAGGAAATTGCCAGTATAAAGTGCTTCAGCTAACTTTTTGAGAAGTCTCAGTAGCAAGAGAATTGTAAGGAATGCTTCCATCAGCACACCTGACTGGAAGCAAAAACACATCCTCAGGAAAACATGGATTCCAACAGTCTTTGATAAAAGACTTGTTGCCTTTCATAGCAAACAGATACATCGCTAAATGGTACTATTGTTGAAAACATGGATCACTCATCTACACAATTTCCAATTGTGATTCCTGGAAAAACATTTTCTGCAATTGCAAGCACGCTAGAGATACTTAGCTTCAGTATTGACATGATAATTTGATGATGCTCACATGCATCCATTCTAGAGCACTAGTAATAACATATACAGAAGGAAAAAGGATTTATGGACTTTGGAATATCCTTGTCTGCTGGTGTAGCAGACTGTTACTACATCATCATACATAAATAGAATCTTGACATACATGAGGAATTCTGAGTAAGCATTACATCAGCAACATACAATTCCTCAGAGAAATAGTAATAATGAGAAAACATGGGTACAGTGTACTGTTCTGGTGCACACTTTGAAAACTAAATCCTCCCCAGACAGAATTTGAAGAATCCACATCAGAAGAGTTTTCACTGAACTCAATATGAGCATTTTTGTCCAATAACTTGTTCTTTTTTTAAGTGATTTGTGTGAGACTCAACCTTTCTCTGACTCTGTCTTCAACAGTAAAATGTAGTTCACATTCTTGATTACTCATTGAGTGTGTGCCATGATAAACAAGTGACAGATTTCAAACTAAAATATGGAAACATGTTGTTGGTCATAGATATTGGTCTTTAATAAAAACATTCCAGTTAGAATGGACAGTAATTTCACAAATTATTTGTTAGCCATACTGCTGTGCAGCAAACAGTGATACACTCTGTACTTCCTGTGACTTGAAAATGATTAATCAACATGACACATCAACATACTACCTAATGCATAAACAGCTGTACCTACACTTTCCAGATGGATACAAAGTTCTATCATTCATGCTATATACCACTCACTAGTGGATGTCTGAAAACCTCAAGGTGCAAAAATAATAAATACTTTAAGAGAACATCAAGGTAATTTCGTGTTAAGATTTAAAAAGCCTTGAGATTAAATTTCATGTAGCTGTTCTTACAGGCAGCCTGCACACTAGAGTCTGTCCAGTCCCACAGGTGCAAATTAGTGCTGATTCCTCATAGATAAGCAGCAACTTAGATGAGCTGTGAAACCAACAGGGGAAAACAAAATTACAGTCCTGTGTATTTCTACTCTGGCGCTCTTAGTACTATTTCATGCAGTTCTACTCTCAGGAATTCAATGAGCTTTCTATTTTTCACCGTTTGTGCTAGGCCTAAATGATCTACTGTTTTTCAGAAAAGCTTTATTCCTCCTAGAAACCCTTTATCTATTGTTTCAGGATTAACAAGTCTGAATCAAAATGAAGTGGTTTTTTTTTCTTCTGAGAACCTATCATTTAAAAATGTGATATATAGAAGATAAAATTTGATGAGAAAAATGAGATGTGTTGATAATATCTTTGCATTTAGTTTTCTGTTTTCATTTTTTGTACTTATGCAGGGGTTTTTTGAGATCTAAAGGAACAGAGTAGAACTCTATGTATAAGCAGAGAAAGGGAGTAAATCAGCTGGAAACAAAGGAAGTTGGCAAAAGCAGTAGAGAACTTACTGGAGAAGTTATTGCATAAATGAAGAGAGTAATGGACACTGTTGTGCCCTGTACTAGCAGCATGCTTACAAAACTTATTTACAACTCCACTTCAATCAGACAACACTATAGCCTTGTTCCTAAATTCAAAAAGGAATACAAGCTGGATATAAGAGACTTAGGCAAAAGAGTGGTAATGTTGGGAGAAAAAATTCTATCATGTGGAATGAGCTCTAACTACTTCTTGTGGACTCCACACATCTGCTGTCAGGAGAGGTCACCACTCATTCTCAGACAGTAATAAGAGAAATATTTGCAGAGGCTTAAAGCTTCCTTTCAGCACCAAATTGTTGGCTACAGCTAACAGGAATAAGCTAATTGCTACAGGAGAGAAGTTAAAATCTACCTCGTGGATTTGTATGCCAGCAAGGCCAATTACAGATATTTCAGAAATAAAATATCAGACTCTTATCAATAAAGAATGGTATTATTTTCCTTTTTCAACCACTGTGTATGGCTTTACCAAAAGGAAACCCCTCAAGCAAAACTATGAAGAGGGAACATCAACACTTCACTAAGAAAATCCAGACTGTTTTACTACAGAGGCAGTACAGCAGAACACCTGTATTAATATGATGCATCTTATCAAAAAGGAACAGAAAGCTCTGAAATCAATGTCCATCCAGCATGAAGTCAGGACAAAATAACGTCTGTCTGTTAAATGGATCCTGAAGGGGCAGCCCAGGAAGAGAAGAACAGCAAGACCTCCAGTTAAACACAAGACTGCCACACCTTTGTATCAAAACAAACATTACCTTGGTCACATCCAGATCTTCTCCAGGCTTTTCAGACATTTCAACAGATTTTATCCCTTCATAAGATACACAACTGTCTATGACATGTGCATTTGTTTCTTCTGGGTGCAATCCTAAAATGTGCTTTCTTGAGAATGAAAAAGGGCATGATTAAGCTCTAGACAGTTCACCAAAAGGGGAGAAAAGTCTGTTATTCCAATGGCTCTTAGACTTATTCTCCTACTCAATTTTAAAAGTACAGAAATGAAGGATATACATTCATGTTTACTGCCTGAATCCTCATTGACAAATATATTCCAGACCGATCAGCATGGAAATAAACCTGTTTCAATTCACAGTGAAACAGATTTAGCATACACATAGTCAGTTATTAACTTCCAAGAGAAGAAATGAGAGCACAAGAAGTACACAAGATATTTTCTTAAATCACTGTGCTGTTTCAGAACCAAAGACATAAATATCCTATCAATGACAAAGGTCATCAGCATGTAGGAAAGAACTAAGATAACTTCCTGAATCTGTCTTCTGATACTTGGATTCCTTGAGGGTTTTTAAACTATTTCTTTTCATACAGACATGATGGCAAATAAGCAATATATATAACTAAATAAAATAATAATATTATATAAATAAAGCAAACACTAAAAAATCATATTGACTTTAGCATCACAGATTTTAATGTTTAAGCCATTTTATGGCTACAACTATTATTTATATTACTGTACTGTCTATGGATCCTACTGAATGAACAATCCCACTGGGACAAGAGTGGTGGAAACACAACACACAAAAAAAGGCAACTCCTGGATCATAAATGTATAGTCTGAACACTGGACCAAAGGAATGAGCAATACACTCAGAAACATATAAATGATCTAGTATTAATCAGTGTAATAAAAAGTAGTCATAACACATTACCAGCCCTAGAGAAATACATTTTGAGCAGGGAGATACATTGCAACTGTAACTTTTTAATACTAATAAAACAATTTTTCTGTTGTTTATTACAAAAAGGAACAGTGTAGGGAATTAATCTATCAGTCCTAAATCTATTACGTAAAGATTCTCTAGCCCCTGTATAATCTCTACAGACACACCAGTTAAAAAATGGCCAAACCAGCCTAAAAAGATTATTCTATCTTCGCTCAATAACTGAGTCTTGCTCATAAGCAGCCATCATTTTAAGAAAAGCTAACATACCATCTGAGGCAAGAATGAAACACTGCCAGTTTAATTCCAGAAGACTGAACTTATTGTGTATAACAATTTTATTCTCAAGTGAAAACAAAATGTTATGGATGTTACAAAATGACCAGAGATTTAGGATTATAAACTCATCATCACAGGTCATTGTCCAGCAATAAGCTGAAGTAGTGAAGCAAACTATTCCCACCAATGTAAAACAGATCCAATTTCTTCTCATTCATGAAGAAGCAAGTAGGATGTCCTGGGTTTTGGTCTCATTCCATTCTTCCAGCTTCCTCCTGTTTGGAGAGGAATCAGCAAATATACTGGGCTTCTTCAAGAGATGGATTTTCTGCAGACAGTCAAATTGGACAGCCAGATATACATTCAGTGGCTTCTCACAGCTGAGCTGCAATATCCTCATGGCTCTACTTGCAGTGGGCTAATTAACTGAGAATTGCGCAGCTGTATTTTACAAAAAACCCCCAAACTTGCCAGAGAGGAACACTAAGTTAAAATAAAGGATTCCAAGGCTGAAGACTAGCAAATTATCTGTATGGTCCTGTAAAAAGACTGAATCTACATTGTGTTTCTTGCAAATTAAGCTGCAGGCATAAGTATATAATCAGCACTAGCCAAAAATGAATAGGGAATGCCATGAAAATACATCTTTCATCTGGTCAAGATACTTGTCATGGTATGAGCTATAAACATTATTAAAGGAATTTCTATGCCTTGTAAGCCTCCTAAACACTTACCAGGCACATCAGATTATAGTGTTTCCTCTTTGAATCCTTGACTGTACTAATGAGGGACAACACAAAAATGCATTAAAAAACCCCACAAAAACAAAACAAAAAATAAAACCAAAAAAAAAACCCCGAACAAACAAACATAAAAACCCTACCAAACAAACAAACAACAACAAAAAAACCAACAAAACAACCACAAACCTGCCAAAAATACAATTTCACATGTTATTATTAAAAAACAAATACAGACTAATCCCTTGGAATCCTGGTCAAGTAATGACCACTAGGTAAGGAAATCAAAATATGCGAAGCAGAAAGGTATGAAGGTTCATACAACCACAGAAGATCAGGATCAGATTCAAGCAGTTAGTAGGGCTAATGGAAGAGAAAAAAAAAGGCCACAGTCTTCAGGAAACATCAATCTATCCGTTTCTATCAAAACTGTGCAACTAAAGGAAGTCTTTAAGACAATTAAGAGGAAATGGATTAGGTCTGTTACACTTCTTGAAGACAATGTAGGATATTTGGGACTTTATCTCACCATCCTCCAGAAAACTTTTCGTAAATATACTACAATGAAAACAAAATCTTGAGTTGATAAAGTGGAAAAATCATGCAAAACTGAAAGTAAAACCAGTACTTGTCTATGACAGCAGTTATAAAACATGTACAGTACCGTGCAGTGGAGATGGCTCCTTCCCTCAACAGCACCTCCCAAGGACTCAGCCTGAGCGTGATGTTAATTCTGAGCAATGGCAAAAACATTTCCATGCAAACAACTGAAATGCCTTTGCATTAATGTAAACTTATTTGAATTGCAGTGTCAGTAGGATTCTGCTAACAAGCTGAGTCAAAGGGAACAAGCATAAAAAACAAAGGGATTCCACTGAATAGCAAACATCACCAGCATTGTCTGTGCACAGCACTGAAAGGGCTAAAGACCAGCAAACTTTAGTGGAAGGCATTCTGCAGTAATGCTGACAGACCTCTGACTTATGCACTTAGATTCTTAAATAATCTTGTATACAGTGAATGCAATCAGCAATGCAAGCAAACAGACAAGCAATTCTTTTTGCAGACTCAGGAATTTCATAGTATCCTCTTATTTTTATCATGCAGTGCCATGTTTCATGCTTTTTAGAAATGAACAGGACACCATGAAGTCTAACACAACCTGTATGCAGTTCCTACGTATAAATAACTTTCTTTCCTTCAGTCTTGCTCCAGGTAAGCTTGCAGGTACATGGAGAGGACCTTGACAAAATCTGGAGACTACAATTACAATTCTTGTGGCACCTTAGGGAACTAGAATTTGAGTGAGATTTAAATGCAATTTTAATTATATACAGAAGAAAACCAAACAACCTTTTGAGCCCCTTGACAACCTGCTCCCAGGTGACCAAAACAGAAGTGAGACTGTAATATAATAACAATCAGAATACAACCATGATGTTTATACATGACTGGTACTCATCGTAGGCAAAACCAAAAGGAGGGTTGCAAATTCTACGTATTTCTGGCAAATAGAAGAATGATTTCACTGGCAGAGGTCCTTAACCCAGTACTGAAATGTTTATTTGTGTCTTTTGACTTGATATAGCAACTCAAATTAAAAGCACACTATCATGTCTTATTAGACTCTCTCTCCCTTCCATCTCCCTTATCTGGATTCCTCAGTCTCATCACAGATTACATTGTGAAGAAACTAATGACCTGGAAAAACCGAGTTCAATTCACTGTTTTGAAAAGTTTCCAAGTGGTAGGTACTACTCCACTAGCATGAAGAAAAATCTCCCTCCCCCCATCAAGAATTTGTCATGAAAATTTTCTACTTATTTTCTATTATGTTCCTAGCTCAGAGCACCCTTATTTTACAATTGCATACCAAAGAAACATAAAATCCATTACGAAGGGAATATTTACATTGTGACTATCTCTCTGTAAAAAAGGTATCAGTTCTCCTTTCTGAAAACTGGTAAAGCAGAAAAATCTTTCTGTTTTCCTAAAGTTTTCCTAAAATTCAGTGATAGAAGGAGTAAACAAAAGACTTATCTGAAGGTAAACATTTAAAAATATGCAAAAGCTTTGAACTAAAACATCATCCTTCATGGAGAAATCTGTAATACTCAGCAGTTCACATGGGCAGGATGTTGGTAGAGACAGCTTGTAAATCCCACGCATTTGACCGTGGGCTGGGCTGAAAATCAAGGACAGAACTGACGTTTGTGGTACATCAATGTCACAGACCAGTTAGCTGAACTACTCAGAATAAATTTCTTAGCTTCCAAGCAGCAGGTAAAGCATAAAGTTCCCAGAGACTACATTTACCTGGCACGTAAGATTTTACAGAGAATGTGACAGTGATAATGTGAAATAGCAAAGAACAAAGGAGTGCTGTTCATATTGTGTTTTACGTACGCAGCGCTCATACGCACAATCACACCAGTCTTTCTCAGAGAGGAACAATTTAAATAAACACCAGCTGTTTAAGAAGAAGGCTCATTGTTTTATGAATACCAGAGAAGGTGGTTTGGTATGAGGCAAAAATTCCAAGATTAGATTGTTGCAGAGCTTCAGGGTAAACAGAACAAATGTGACGTATGCTTGCTTCCTTGCAAGCGTTCTGGCTACTACCTTAATGAACTCACAGCCTTCAAAAGATTCAGCTTTCTCACAAGTAATTAAGACAAAATTTTTATTTCCTATTATTTCACTTTTCTGTGAGCTTCAACAAAAATCTGGGGGTTTCTTTTCCATGTACCCGTGGATCCTTCCATATTACCTGGACTCCACTGCACAGAGAATAAAGTTTTGAATATTCATTTTGTTTAATATAAAACAAATTTGGTTTAAATGTACCAATACCCCAGAACTACAAGACATAACTAACTGGTAGTCTTAAAGGAAACAAATCTCTAGAAACAGATGCATCTAGCAAGCAGGGTATTGCTAGATTTCTTCCTCTGAAAAGTACTGAATTTTAAGCACTAGAGGACCATATGACACTGGGGAATAAGATCACAGCATCTACATTAGTATATTTCTGAATTATTAGCAGCAATGCTATATTTGTACCATTTCATGATCATTTTCTCAAAGATGATGACATAATTATTCATTAGGTACTTATAACATGTAAGGAGGCATGTGCACCTTGCCAATATTTTGTCAGCTACTCTGCTGAGAAATTGACACATTATATAGGTACAGCTTCTACAATATCAGTGTTTTCAGTTCTCTCATTACCACACCAGAAGATCTGCTCTTGCCTTTGGGCTCCTCTTAGATGTTCTGTTCTTGATCTTCTTTAGTTGTATTTTCAACTGGGTTACCTGACTATGGAAAAAGTCTCATGTTAATTTATTTATGAATACTATTTCTGAATCACACTCTAAGAAATGAGCTAGAAATTATGGGCTCTGAAGCTGTAAGTAAATAGCTTAAAAACTAAAACATTTTCAAAATCTATAAATATCAAATAGCTAATGCAGTATTTGTGGAGAAATAATTGACTAGTTTTTCCCAAAACCAAAATACATTGACTTAGTTGTTGAGGAAGAAATGTTCATGGGTTTCAATTTTTTTTTCAAGTTCAAAAGGAAAGCAGTAGTAGCTTTTTATGTATGAATTCAAAATAAAATAAAAGAAAAAGTTATAATTTAGCCTACATTTTTATCTCTGAAATACCACATTTGCCTAAATTAGTGGAAAATTTATCAGCATCACTTAGACAGGAAATTAATATAAAGCTGCTTCCTTAGCAGTTCCAAAATACAGAAACACCAGTTGACTCCAGGCACCTTTTGTCACAAAAATTCATCATCTTCAACACTTCCTGGCCACTCTGACTGATTTCCCATTTCCCTTCAATCAGTCTTTAAATCTCACTTGGTATCTATGCTCATTTTCACTGATATGTCTATTTAACACTATGGTCAATGTATCTTTTTTCCCCCCAGAGTTTTTCAACTTTGATTTTGTTATTCTTTTTCAAGACACAAAATGGTTTTTCAGTTGAGGAACACCTTACTGGAGGGGGATCTACAGGATCAGTCCTGCAAGTAATGTCAGAGAGGACTACTTTGTAATTCCTTCACATACCAATCCAGTTCCATCTCACCACTATTTCTGTTGGAAGCCTGCTGCTGAACTACACACTGGCAGACCTTTCTTTTGGTTTTCAGGATTCATGGTCAAGTGCATCCATTCATTATGTTAACACTGCCCTTGGTCTATTCATAAACATAATTAACTATACTTTTGCTTTGCTAAGGTCAACTAGCCATGCTTTTTAAATCTTTATTCATGTCGCATTTTCCCAGTCTCTAAACAGTAAACATTTTATGCAAATCCAGTAATCCAGACTGGATTGCACTAGAATCTATAAAATGCTATTAATATTCTTTTTATTTGGAAACAATCTCTTGTTATCTTCAATATTATATATATATATATACACACAACCATCAAATCTATGAATTATTTTGTAAAATTGTTTTGTAAATTATCTCTTTTCTTAATAGAGAGTTGACTATTCAGATTTCAAAACACTAAGAATTACCAACAATCTTATGACATGCATAAAAATTCATCCTTGTATATTTTCTTGGAACCCACTGTTTTGGGGTAAGCTGTTAGATTTTCTTTAAAGCAGTCCAGACTGACAGGTTCTATAAATGGGATAAGCTGAAGTATTTTACTTAAGAGTAATGACATTCAATGCCAAAATGCTAAGTGGCCATTCATAATACCCTAAACCCTGAATTATTTTCAGAACAGAAACAGAATAGGCAAGAAATAGTGTTAGAGGGTAACTGTAAGCAATTTAGCCACTGAGGTAATCCTGCTGTTACCTACTGTCCACAAAGCTGAGCAGCACTGTGCCCCTACACAACCGTTGTACTACAGAAGTGTTTCAAAATTCAATGAAACTCCAGTTACTTTTTCCTTCTTTTGTAGATTTTGTGTTGATTTTTTTCAATCAAAGGCAATATCCAGAAATTACTAGTACTCAAGCATCTGTTCACGGCATTGTGTACAAAAGTTCCTAAGAGACAGTGACTACTGTATTGTTGAATGTAACCTTTATTTTATTAATGATGAGAAGTAATCAATGGAATGCTAAAAAAAAAAAAAACCCAAACTTGTAAAGAAATCTAGTCTGAAATCTGAATCTGTTGTTTGAAGCAAGTTCAGTGGTCATGATAACACCAGATGGAAGTTGACTCTTGCCCATTGTGAAATAGGCATGGCTCTTCTAAAAAGGTCACAAACTTTTCAAATAGAGGCACCATGTTTTAAATTTTGCACATACAAAAGATGTTCATGTCACTCAAATTACACAATGTGGCAGTGTTATAAGTCTGAACATTATTGTCAATTAATGGCGGAGAAAAGAGCCCAAAGCTCACATAAGACTAATGACTGGGACAACTCCTGAAAAGAGACAAAAAGTATAAAACAACAGCTTTCCCGTTGTACGTGGGTTTGTGTGTGCATGTGTGAGAGTGCATGTAACAAAAATGTTTAAGTTCAGATCACAGCCCATCCACTTGTTCTCAGCTTCTTATCCAGTTTCATTGCAAAGGCTTTGATTTTAACCGCATGATAAAATGCAAATTCAAATCCCATAGAAACCAATAGTTAGCGTGTTATTGACCAGTTTGAACCAGTCAAAATTGAGAATTACTGTTGAATGTCTTCCTTTTAATCTACTTGTCAGCCTCTGGGTACGTAGGATACTTGACTGTCTCAATTTTCTCCTTAACTTTATAGGATGGGTACAGGCCTGTTCTTCCTAATTTCCTATTGATGCCTTTTGAATAACCATCCCAGTGGTTTCCAGCTACTCCAATTATATCTCCAGGTTCCATAGGAATTTCATCAGCAGTTCGTGGATGATGAGGATAAATAGCAATCTGGTTGTGAGCATTCTGTCCCCCAAAGTAGTAGATATCATCCAAAGAATGGAAATACGCTGAAGCATCTGGATGCAACGTCTGCATAATTTCATAGGCAACTCGACAAACCTTAGAAATAAAAACAGAAGTCATTAATATTGTGTGTGACTGAAATATACCACAGAAGTCAACAACCAATGTATAGTAATACTTCCCAAGAAGATCAGGTGCTGGAATGTCCAGGTTAAAAAATAAAAAAAAAAAAAAAACCCAAAAACCAACTAACCGCTCAAACAAAAATAGCCCCCAAAATAAGCAAAACCCAAACCAAACAAACAAAAAAAAACCCAAAAACCCCAAAACAAAAAAAAACAAAACACACAAAAAACCACACCACCATAAAAACTACAGAATCCCTGCATATTAACTAATACAAAGCATTAAATTTTGTAGAATCTCAGGCCTCTGGTGATCAGATTTGGTAAACAAATAAATAAACAGATAAATAATTAGTATGGTCTACTCCTCAGTATAACAAGAAAATGTCTACATGAACACTAGCAATTCTGCTTTTTAAAACAAATTATCTGTAGCCTACCAAACGTAAAAGCAAGTTAGGGGGTTTTTTTTCTACTGCTACTACTAAAACTGAATTTTACTTCCCTCTGAACCTTCAGAATTTACATTTTCAAAATTTATCCTGCAATAATGAGGCCTTTTCTTTTTTGTTTTTTCTGAAGTTTAAATTTTCACAACCAAACAAGGTTGTGAAAGGGTTTAAAATGCTGTTCATTTTAGAACAGTGACAGACTTTTGACTCTTGGAAACTTAGAAGTAAATCAAAGTGAATTCTATGAAGACAATAATTACACTGGTGAGAGAAAGATGCATTTTTACTTGTCATTGTATCCCATTTTATGAATAGAATCTCCTTCAGACTGAACACAGGTTCCCTCATCAGAATAATGTTATATTTCTCAGAGTTGACAGGAATACAAAAAGCTACCACTATATTAAAAAAAACCTCTTTTCAACAACTGGCTAGAAAGCTCTTCTCTGTCAAGTGTCCAACTTGGCTACTGTGGCTTTTCTGACTTCTGATCTCCATTGCTGTATCTTTCTCTGATTTTGCCTAAGTTTGATAAAGGTTGATTAACAATACAGGAGAATTCTTCAATATGAAAAAGCATTTGAGCTTTTCATAATTTTCAGTCAATGTTAATATATAAAGCTTGATTTTACTTTTATTTTCTCCCTTTGAAGATACAGTGAATAGAACTTTGATCAGTCAAACTAGATGTATTTGTACTTTCTCAGCTCCTTTGAGAGAGGCATTTGCTTTAAAAATGTAATAGGTTTCCTTTTATCCCTCTGCTTCTGAACTTTAAAATAACTTTTCAGAAGTACCTTTCAGAAGATGAGGCTGAAGTTAATTATTCCGAAGTACCTGTTACACACCATAATATAAAACCAAATTTGATTATATATTTGTAAAAATCTGTTTATTTTATAGCTTCTGTACCTGTTTTTGTTTTGTTCTCTGCATATGAGTGTACCGCAGGAAAAGGATACACACAATACACACTACTAAAGATTTTAGATCTTTTCAGTAGAAACGCTTTTAGCAAGTGTGTCCTGCATATCTGACACAAAACATTCAACATCTCCTCTCAGCAACTGTTTTATTTGGAGCACCAAACCTGAGTAACTAAACTGTAATCCGTTGAGGACAGCAGGAAAAATATCCACATGTAGAAATATAGCTAAAGCCAGCCTCCCATTTTTCATTCCCAGACCCATTTGTTCTGCAGTGTGTATACTTACACAAACAAAGGAAAATACAAAGACTAATGAATTCTGGAAATAAGTGAAGTTATAAAGAAAAATACGTCAGAGGCAGCTATGATTTCATCTAAATGAAGACTTAAGAGACAAAAAAATCTTTGTTTTAATGTGTAATCTTAATTCCACTACAGTTTTATGATTTGTGTAACTACCACATAGCTTTTCTACAAAATTATCTATTCTTCAGCTTATGCCAGTGATCTTTTCATTTCAGCACCATAAAACCCAATTAATACAAGGTAATTCCTGATTATATTCAGGTATACTGTCATTTTCTCTTAATACCTCTGCAATGAAGTTTAGACTCTTTTTGACAAAATGCCAAAAAAGTCACCATCTAATGGATTAATGAGAAAGTTCAAAATCACACTGGAAATAAATCAGAATGCATTTTTAACCTTACTTTCTCTTACATATGTGTTGGACAAGAAGGTCATTAACAGCCTTATTTTGCTTACCTTCAATGCCAAAGTAAGTATCAAATGGTTTACTTAATTGATGAAAGGACAGGCATAGCAATTCAAATGTTAGAGACTAAAGAATCAAATTTTAAACCCATATAAAGAAAACTTTATGAATAGTGGGAAAACTTGCCACAGTTCCCACAGTTGCCTTAGAGAAACCCAATATATGAAGATTCTGTAGAGATCCACATTGCTGCATGCCCAGAAAAACTGGTATTAAATTATTTTTAAGGAGTTTGAATTATTAAAGCACAAGAAATTGCCCAGAATAAATTAAGTAAATTCCTGGACCAAATTCATAGTCCAGCTATTGGCAGTAACAGTCTAATATCGTATTTCCTATACTTCAGTTGAATTTTCTGCAGCTCTGGAAAACCAAATGTATTATCCCATAAACAAGTCTATTGTCAAATGCATGGTGAAACAGAATAAGAGCTGAGCTCAAAGACACTATGTACCACAAAGATGCCCTCAAAGGGGGTTGCACCAAATGCCCTCCAGAAGTCCTGATCAACCTGTACCATCTTAACTGCATTGATGTATTTTATATATATTCTTCTTTCAAAATGACTCAACACTTGAAATTCAATTACAATATATTCTGTTCAAGCCATTTTCAGCTATATTCAATGTCTATACCCAGGGTTTTATTTAAAGCAAACATTTGTCACCTTTAACACAGCCATCTGAACATAATAACAGCAGAAAATGTTATAGATTTTCATTAAGTTTTTATCCAAGACCACATAATTCTTCCTCCAGACTATGAATCTCTACACCAATGCACGTGTGACATTTAAGACATACAGCCATAGGTTTCAGCTCTTTCACTGTGATATACATTCAGTGGATGTATTCAGCTAAATCAAATATTATTATTAAATTAGATGGCTCCTTACAGCTCTTAGTGAGGATTTTTGCTTTGCATTTCACTCATGTCTTAGGTCTGAAATAGCCTATATTAATAACTTAAATATGCTATAAAATGTCATTCTCTGTACAGGACGTAGTGAATGGTAAAGAAAGTGTATGCACAAGCATGATTGAGGGATAAGAGGTTTTTCTACACTTTCTGTAGTTTTGCTGTCTTCTTACTATGGCAATTTTATTAAGACTTCTGCCGGTCAAGGTCAATATATCACTGTATTGACCATACATTAATATTAATAATAATATTATGCTTGTTACCTATTTGTCATTACAGTGTAGCAGAAAATTTCTTTTTGAGGCTTTGGAAAACATTTAGTTTTTACGTGAATTTTAACTTTTGAGTTTTGCGCCCACTTCCATCTAGCAGTACAATCACGTGTGATTGTGTTACCTAAGAGAGTAATGACAACAGCAAGCAAAAAACATTCAATCTGACAGAAATCACATCTTGCCACAGGTGAATTACATGGGTCAGCATATTAGTCACAAAACACTGCTTCGTGACTTTTTGCTCTGCTTGCAATCTAAAAAGAGATTTTTATAGCAGAAGCATGAAGAAAACTAATATTTAGATCTGGAACATACAGTCCACATTGAGTCTGCATTGCACTTTACCTGGGATGAAAAGGTACAGACCAGGAAGTCTGCCTGAGACAAAAAGTGAATATCCAGAATGACACCTCTTAGGGAGTTCTCAGTGTATCGGTTATGGAGTCCTGCTGACCAGGATATGGAGTTATCACTGATAAATTCATAATTGGGATACCTGTGAAAATACAATACACAGTTAATAGCAAAGTCTTGGTCTATTTATTTTTATTTTTTTTTAAAGCACTATCTCTGCTGCAAGATAGGGTTGCTAATTTGTTTTAAGTGAGTCTCTGCTTTACAGGAAATTAATTACAATTTTGCTGTACCCTCTAGAATGTTACTGCTGCCTCTAAGCATGCCCACTTTAGCTAAAAAAAAACTAAATAAAAAGATGCTGCAAGTCTGTCTGATAGGTAACAAAGTAGAAGAATTGAAAGAAATATCAGGAAGTATATACCACATTCTGCTAGTGATGCTGATTTTAGATGAAATATACTCAGACCACTTAGTTTTCTCTACTGCTAAATAAGATATAGGATTCTGACTTCACTAGACTACATTTATTACCATACTATTAGAAACTGATTAGGAGACTGTGCAAAAAAACCAGTCACCTGTGAAAGGGATGTATTAAATAAATGAATGTAAACTAATGAAAAGAAAAGAAAAAAGTCTTTCACAGTTCTTAAGGCCATATGGAGAACAAATTTTGTAATTCACTGGTCGAAAGGAAAAAAATGTAAAATTCCCTGCCAAAACACTTTTCTTGACTTATTACAAAAAAAAATAGTACTACTTTAGGTCAAAATATTTTATTTGAAATATAAAACCTTGTTTTATATTATTTTAAAAATAAAATATTTTATCATGTAACAATAACTTTAAAAAAATCCTTTTAAAACATTGAAAAATAATGGTCTATCTCAAAAAATTTACCCTTCTGTACTTCATTACTGAACTGAAATTTGAAAGAAACTGTGAAAAGCAGCACAAATTAATTGCATTTTCAGTCAGCCTTCTACCAGACACAATTATTATAGATGTAACAAAGGTGGTAACTACACTGCTGTTACACAATAATTATATCTCAATCATGACATGCAACTCACACAACTAACTAGCCAACTACAAAAATTCAACTACATGGCTAATTATAAAACTAAATTATATAAAAACTTTTTTTCCAATTTACAACTTGATTGCAACTACAAATCAATACATTACATAAGAGAGCAAGGCAGCCAATATAACATTTGTAAGAACAAGCTAATTTATTGCATTTTAAACTTAAAAATATGTACAAACTGTCTTCGAAAGTGAAGTGGACAAATGTAGATGGTTTTGTGACCACCGAATTAACAAATTTATGCCAATAGCAAATCAAAAAACTGTACAGAAAATGCTACATTTGATGTGGAATGTTTGGGACAACTTTAAAGGGTGCACCTGATCATGAATGTCAGGGAAAGTTCCTATTACATGAAAAACAAGGAAAAACAAAAAAAGGAAGAGAAGGTGGAAGTATTATTGGAACAACTGATAATACCCTTCTAAGGAATTACAAAAGCATATGAAGCTATAAATAGTTTTTTCAGCAAGAACTCTTTCACAATTTTATTTCTAATCTTTTTGTGTCTAATATTTTTGTCAATATTTAACCAGCTCTCAAAACACAATAGATGACACCACAATATTTGTAACACATTCTATTCCAATGTCCATTGTGTTAATCATATTGGTTTGGGTTTTTTTAAAGGAAAAATGTAGACCAAAAGAAAGTATATCAGAAAGATCAGAAAGACTGATAAGCATCAGTCTTATCTCAGTGAAACAATTCTGAGTGGAGCAACACAAAGAATATTTAACAGAAGACAGAATTTCTAGGGATAACAGACATGGTAAAGATATTTGCACACCCCTTTGCAAGTTCTTGGTATCAGGAATACCAGTAAAATTAATCACTTCCTTCAGACTTAAAAAATCAGAATCCACACGCTGGATTCCACAAAAGAACTTTTCTTGAAGAATCTGATTTCTTACTAGCAAAGTATTACTTTAATAACTTTAAGGAATGAAGCACAAGGAAAAAATTGTCATCGTGGATCTGGTAAAAAACAAAAGGTCAGAATTATTTACACATCTTTTTATGCATACATTTAAAATGTTCTCCTTCTTTCCTTTATTCTGAAAACAGTCCCTGAGATGCTTTTAGATCTGGTCTTCAATTCCATTTTTTAAAGTTTGTCCATATTCGTCTAGCCAACTGTTTCAGAGCCCACTCTTCAAAACAGTGATCAAAGCTTGTAGTTTACCTACTCACATGTTTAAGTTTTCAAACAAGCACTTCTATGCTGTCTCCCACACACAATGCTACATTCATGCTTGGGAAAAGTGGTTTATTTTAATAGCAAAATAGCAGCCATACTCAGTGTGGTCAAAGAATCTTCTAGCCTGCTATCCTGTCTCCAACACAGGCTGAAAGCAGAGCAGAAATAAATATATAGAAAAAGGTCAGGTGCACACTACTCTCAAGCTGTACGTGGCCCACAGACTTCCTGCATCAGGTGAAGTTCAATTCTCCTTCCCACTCACTACAGTGCTTTAGATTCTATTTCAAGCTATTCTTGCCACAATGACTGCAAAGAATAAAGCAAATGAAACTACCAAAGTTCTACAGTTAGCTCTTGCTTCCTTCCATTCCTTTTTCCATCTCTATTTATATTATGATTAATGTAATGCTTACATTGTAAGCTTTTGGGAATTTTTTTCTTTTTAAGTAGAACTTAGGCACAATCCTATTACTAGGATTCCTGAATGTGTAGGAAATGAATCATACCTAATAAGATGTCATATTCTTACTGACAGAATCACCTAAACACGACGTTGTGCAGGATGCCTTCTAGCTTTACTCTCATTCTCTTCTCTGAAACAGGAAAGGCTGTGAATCATGGCACCGTTTAAGTTGGAAAGGACGTTTAAGGCCATTGAGTCCAACCCCAAACCTAGCACTGCCAAGTTCACCATTAAACCACGTCCCTAAAGTGCCACATCTACATGACTTTTAAATATCTCCAGTGACAGTGGCATTACACTTCCTTGGGCAGACTGTTCCAAGATAAAACCAAACACTGCTCTGTTTTCCTTGTATTGGACTACATACATGTGGTGTATCCCTTCCACATATCTATTAATAACACCCAGCCATCGAATAGGTTCTTGAAACCTATGTACAGGCCAGGAAGGATTTTAACTTTTTTCCCCTCTTATGAGAAAGGGAAAACAAGAAATAAAAAAAGGTGGGTACGAGAGAGTTAAAAATCTTTCCTTCCTGCACCTAACAGCCTCAGATAAGGATATGAATCAAGTACAGCTATGGGACTATTTCAAGTTTCTGTTGGTTTCAGAAACTGATCAACTAGCTGTGTAACTATAGCTCATCACCATAGCTGCAAAGCAGGGCAAGTCCCAGGCTCCTGTACTCAATTGCTGGGCCTCTGGAAGTGTCCAGAACAGGCAGTGAAAATTTCCTTCCCTCTGAAAGAAGATTATGAGTGTATGTGTAAACAGACTGAGTAAGAAATAATGTGCTTTCTCAGGTCTTGCTCTAAAAAAAATTGGAAAATATATGAGCTGTTCATCAGACTCTAGCACTTTGAAGCACTGCTGAATTCTATATATTAGGTACACTATGAGTTGGGGGGTGAGGAGGGTTAGCCAGACTACAGATTGTGAACAGGGAGAAAAGGCATTAACCTGATACTGTAGAAGTAAATGAACAGTTAAAAGAAAAGGGGAAAAAAGAAAACACAGTTGACTTTACAGGGAAATATTCTGGAAGGAAGAATGTGATTTGTTGAATTTTTGTGCTTGTGCACAAGAGAAAGACACCTAAATAGATTCATATACAAACCAGAAATATATTAAATATGTTTTCTTAAGAATTTATGTACATATTCATCTGTATTTTTTTTAAAACCTTAAAGAGTGAAGATACTGTAAGTAGTATTATAGACTAGAAATACATATACTAGACATTCAAAAATTTGCCTTTGAAAACTTTTAAATCTGCCAAGGAAAAAGCAATTCACACTGTCCCTAAAACATCACTTATATAAGGAAAATACCATGACCTCTGCTTAACAGAAGCTGTGAAATGCTTTAATTAACAGTTGTTGAACTCTCAACCATGCCACTCTCTACTAAAGTTGTTCTACATCATCCTAATTCTGAAAATGTATCACTTCTTTCCTTCTTCTGAGAATACAACCCAAACACTCTACAAACTGCAGTGGTAGTGACTGCACTATCTTTACTACTGTACTTGCAGTTGGTAGACATCTCACTGCAAGGGAAGTCTCTGAAACTTCAGTCAAAACATTTCTGTTTTCATGACTACGAATAGCTTAAAATACTCCCCTTGATAGAAACAACATGCCTATTCATGTGAATGTTGGCTAAATTTTCTTTGCTTAAATGCCAACGCTGTTTGACAGCCAGTCAGTCTCATGTAGAGAGATACTGTATCTAGTACTTACTAATATTATTGCACCAAATAATGAGTGCAACATAAGCTACTGCAATGTAACAGCTGTTTCTATCAAAGCTTGGTAGCTCAGTGTGACTAGAACATTTTTGTCGGAAGTGTAAACCAATTTATAGCTGATTTCACAAGAAGAGGAAGAAAAGCTTCTTTACTGCCAAAACATGACCTTAACCTGCCTTCAGATGCTATTAAATGCCCAAACATCAAATTGCATCCTGCCTTCTGTGAAATCACGGGAAGTTTCAAATGCCTTCTACTGAAAGCATCTGAAGCTGCAAGCAAGAGTAGACTGCGAGTAACTTCGGAAATTATGTTTCAGTGTAAGCTGTGACCTGAAAACTCAGCAATAACACATAAAAAATCCTCTTCCCTACTTACAGATTCTATGCCTTTTCTGAAGAAAACATATAAAAATTATGCTGTAATACTAAGCTGTATCTTACCATATAAAAGTAAAATTGTGATTTGAAATGGAATCACAATTCTTAATTAAATTTAGTACTGTTTTACTGAAAAGGTTACAATTCCACAATTAGCTTTTGTTTCTATTGAAAACTTGAAATGGTATGTTTACACAGGAGAGCATCTCATTATTATTCACAAAGAATGCTATGGTTGGAAAGTTAAACAAAAATAAAAATGCATAACTAAGATTGTTATATCAATATTGAATTCTGTTGTGTGGCAAACAGTTATTAAAGTTATTTAGGACAGTATAATGAATTAAATATTATAACCTCAATTTTGTATTACCTGTCTTTTCATTGTTCAGATTTACACTTTAAATGCTATGTTATAGTTGTTTCTGCTATTGTTCTTGCCTCAACACATACAACAAAGGAAGGATTGGGTTGCCATCATCTGGAGTTGTGCTTTTTCATTTAGGTTTTACAAAACACCATTATTTTAAACAACAGCTTTTTATAGATATGAAAGAAAAATAGAAACAGCACAGTTGAAATAGACTGGTTTTCAATGCTGTAGAAAATTCTTCTACTACAAAATAACATTTTCTGCTTACCTTGCATATGCCTAAGAAAATCTGTTATCTAGAATGTTATCTTATTTATCTTTCCAAGAATGTCACCAAGAATAAAACAGTTCAAAAATTTGCCACTATTGAGTTGCCTGGATTTTAAAAATTATTAATAAATTAATCAGAAGTATTAATTTACAAGGAAATACAGGCCAGGTAGGAGTAAATGAATGTTTACTGTGTATCGATGTTCTAGAGAGCTAGAAGAGAACACAGAGCAAAAAAAAAGGGACAAAGACACTGTAACAAGTTGAGAATACCACACATATTTTAACTGTCCTTATAATTTTAAGGACAAAATTATTCAATATGTAGGGTAAAAGTCTTTGATGTTATCAATACAGAAGTCCTTCTGAAAGAGGGAAGAGCTTCATCAGAAGCTTTTCAACCCACTTATAAAAATTCCTCTGCCAGCTGTTCACAGAGAGGTATTTTTTGGACAGGTGATACTTCTTAATATATTAACCAGTTTTTACAATATTCCTAAGTACTTTATTTTTAATATGTACGTATGTTCAATAAGAATTTTTGTGTGTTAATTATTTATATGTATATTGTTTGTATTTACCTTCCTTTTACAGCATTGGTTTGTTTCTACATAGTCACAGATATCGTGCTCAACTCTTCTAGATTTTTAACATCAAGCTTTGAAAAGCATACTTGGGACCAAAAAAAATCCCAAAATAGCATATCTCAGAGAAAAGTCAAAATCACTGGAAAATGAAATGCAGTCTTAACTGAACAAAGGATGAAAAGAAAATTTACTAAAACTCGTGTGCACAATAGTCAGAAATCCTAAAGCTAACAGGAAGGAAGAAACTATAATAGAAACATAATTCATCTTACTTGGATTTTGCCTCTTGCAACAATGAAGGGTCATCTGTAGCCAAGTACACTCTTTTTTTATCAACATGCATCCTGCGAGCCAGAAGTTCAAACCGCTCTTCAACGTGCACCATGTACTCCTCAATGGGGTGAAATGCTGCCTCTGTCCCTACTTTGTCTGTCCTTCGGACGTGAACACTGGAAAAAGGTAGAAACTAGGAATTACATTTATAAATGCTGTACATGCTTTACCAAATGGAATTTTAAACTGAATCCCTACATAAAATAAGGAAGGATTAAAACTCATCCATGTCCATCAATGCTGACAACATGACGTTAGCTGTCAGTCTGTTCTCAAAAGCAATATAATAATCTCACAAGTAAGGCAAAGGGTAACTGAAAGAAAGGAATGAAGGATATGGAATTATAGCATATAAGGTGGCATTCCCTTTGTGCACAAGATTAAATTATCTACTGTAGATAGACAATGCTTGATCAATACAAGTCAAGAAGAAAATAGGAATATTTGCATCATATAATGCATAGTTGATTGAATTAAGGTAGTTACTAAAGGATTTTTTTTACCTCCTTGAAACATAACAAATCTTCAGATACAGCAGTGGTGACATGCCCTACCGACTCAAAGGTCAAAAGCCAACTAACATTTGGACAAACCTAGTGTGTATTCCTAGAAAAAGAAAGTTTAAGGACTGAAGGAAAATTCTGGCAAAGGAAGCAGACTCCAGCACAGCAGCAGCAACATTTTCCAGGCTACATGATAGCAAAACCTTTCTCCCACAGGCTGCTCTTTACTGGTCATAGGTGTCTTTCTTCCTTCTCCCCATATCTCCCCACACAGACCTCTCCAACTCATGAAAGCAAATTCAATTTGAAAACACCAGCAGGGAAAGTAAAGGCAAATACCATGTTCATATATAGCCAGTGATAAAATCAGTTGTGAATTGTGGCATGTAAAATGTAGGCTTAGCCTTCTTCCCTCAAATGTAAAAGTTACAGGCACTTGGAAAGAAGACCCAGACAGTAAAGTGTCTGGAATACAAGCTGTAAGGCAATTACATTAATGAAATTCTTTATTACTGGACATGGAAGGATATGTTAAAAAACTTCCTATTGAGCTGCCTTTTATATATCTGTCCAACTACAGGTAGGCAAGTGTGCTGAAGAAGTACTTGTAATCAACCTGTATTATGCAGTTAAAAAAAACCAGCTTCATCTAGAAATCACCCTCTCTCACCCTGAAATACTTGAGACTCTTGGATTATCATCATAAAACATTTCTTCCTGAAGAGGAATCACTAAATACACATATTGAAGCACAGGCAGTTAGAAAGAAAACTAAATACCCACCCGATCACTGGATGTTTGAAACCAAGTTTCCTTGTGGCTTCCTCTATTTCTTTTTCTAGCCAAGGCTGTGGTCGAATCAAGTATTTCACAAACTGTGAGACCCACCACACTGCAGGATCCCCATGTACACGAATTAGTCTATCAGCCAAGTCTTCAGGGACAGCCAAGGGCAAATAAGGTGGCCGTGGGTGTAAGCTGTCAACAATGGGAAGTTCCACCACCTGAACATCCTTATCATTAGCCTCACCTGTTTTAAAATACATACTAAGATGAGTCAAGTAGTTTACATTATTAATAAGCTTTACCATTGACAAATAATATCCAAACATATAAAATAATCTGAATCTTCAGTTTCAAAAAGACTACCTAGCCCTTGCTCTACTTTTTCAAAACTGCATTATCAAAACTAAAAAAAGTCATGGTTTTAGACTAGATTTATACATTAATTGTATCTAACAATTCACTCAAGTAGAACAAAATTGAAGGTCCTTGAATTCTTAGCAGCTGGTAGTTAATAAAATATAAAATGTATTCCTGTTTATAAATTTTATATATACAACTTTTTATACACAACTATACCATTACTGTCTGTTAAGGCTTATCTGGACAGATTGGTTATCTAAAACGTCTAAAATTCAGTTATTTGTTTAAAAATTAAACAAGAAATATTTTAAGGGACAAGAAATTGTTAAAAAACAGCTACAGCTCTGCTGCTCTTTTGAACACATTTTATTGCAGTAAATTTCAGCATTTCAGACATCATTATAACCACTGAATTACCTACTCTGTTGTTAGAAGAGAAGAAAGAGAATTCCTGTCTTCAAGAACTTAAACTATGAAAGAGCAAATTAAACAGAGCAGGGAAAACACAAGCACTGTATAAGCATGTGATATACATACAGGTAAGAATCTGTTATGTTTTAAATACTAACTACAGTA
The DNA here is from genome assembly GCA_024500445.1 of Entomyzon cyanotis. Lineage (NCBI taxonomy): Eukaryota > Metazoa > Chordata > Aves > Passeriformes > Meliphagidae > Entomyzon > Entomyzon cyanotis. The sequence goes on along the minus strand of JAKEPQ010001030.1, from coordinate 39,655,330 downwards.
GAATATACAGATGGCTTAGATGGGACTTTAATTCAAGGCTTAATAGCCACTAAACATCTTTTAAGAGTTTTTACAAATTACACAACACAATTGTCTGCATAATTGATAATTCAAAGCTATGTTCATATACTGAAATAAATTATATGACAACATAAAACAAAGCATTACAGTTTTAAAGCATTGAAAATTTCAGCTGATATTTCTATTGTGCTCATTTCATGCAAAACAATGTTTTCATTGTCTGCAGTATTTACAGGCTAAGATGGTTAGTTCTCCCTTTAGTGCTTACCAGCCAGGAAAGAAAACTGCTTTAAACATAAGCAAATCCAACTCATATAACTGTTGATGAGCAAGTAAATCTTAATGCCGAAAAAATCAATTCAGGGAAGGAATAACAAGTTTAAGAGTTTAAGAACAGTCAAAGATCCAAAGGTTAGAACAATTTTGCAAAACCGGTCAAAATTTTGCAGTAACTCTCTGAGATATGATTAATTAAATAAGGAATGTTTGTTATGCTCAGGTATATTTTCAATTAATTTTTACCCAATTTGGAAATTTGTCTTCTGAGATGTATCTATATGTCAATATTTCATCACTTCACTGTACACCATGACTGTAAAGGGATTCTTTAGAAGAATTTCTCATACTACAGGTATGGATGATTCTTCATAATTCAAGAAGCCAATTCATATTTTTACCATCTATTATATCATACTCACTGGAAAAGATTTAATAAAAGGTCACAAATTTAGTAAAAATGAGCATTTGAGCATTTAAATCTTCTGGATAATACTTTATTAGTATGACTTCAGAAAGCTGCAGTAAAGAAAAGCAGCATGAAGCCAGGAAAGTACTAAATCTGCTGCAGATGTGAAGTATCAGGCAAAAGTTTAGACAAGAAACGTTTAGCTTGGAAATGGTATGAAAGAATGCTTGAGGTTCCATCCTTTTTACCTTTTCCCCCTCAACTGAGAATGGGAGAAGAAACAGGGTGGCAAAAGAAACAGCAGCAATCTTAGCCAAGAGGAAAAAGAAAATACTTCAATCTTAAGTTAGAAAAGGAAATTCACTGCACAGTTTTTGAGGGAAAAAAGTGGAGATGCAAAGGTGCATATAAAAAAGGTGGATTTTTATTAAGTACAGGATCACTGACAAGCTTTGAAACTTGGTTTTATCACTGAATAAATAAGTTGGTCTGTAAAGACAGTAATTTGAAAAATCTTACTATTGACAAAGTTGATTGAGCAATGTGACCTACTATTTGACATTCCTATCCTGAAAAGAACTCAATACATTGTTCCATCCCATTTAAAGGATAAGAGTGTGCTTCTAAAAATTTCCACAGGCTGTCTCAAGGCTTTGAAGAAAATGAGATTGGCCATAAATAACTAGGAAAACTCTCAGCATATAAAGCAAATTATATTAAAATATACCAAAATCACAGAATATCAAAGAAGATTGTGAAAAAAGAATCAGATTTCAGCTTTCAACTCTATGTGATACGTTGTCTGAATGGTAATGAAGTCGCAAGACTTGCTGCAAATCAAAATCAGAAACAAACAAAATGTATTTCATTAAGGAAAAACAATTAGATTGTTCAAAGTTAACTACTAGATTGAGTGTAACAAGTGATCTTTCAGATACAAAAAACCTGCTTTTTGAGAAGGAGCTAAAAATACATAGTTATTTCACAGAGATTCCTCACTTTGTAAAACTACACAATACGAAACCCAACAAAGGAAGTATTACTGAAGACATGGGAACAATTAAAACCACAGATCAAGGAATACGTTGATATTAGACATTTTGAAATGGTTACAGAAGCCCTTCATGCTTCAGGACTGTTAACAGCTACTGTCAACAAAATAATTCTGACACACCCAGTGCTGTGTTGAAACAAAGCATATTGTTGTCTTTAAAAAAAATTATAAATCAAATCATAAATATGGTCATGGCTATCCTATATAGGATTGTATTACCTATATTATCATTCTGAACAATGAAGGAGAAATTCCCTATTAGTCTTCACTCACTTTTAACAGTATGAGATACCAGATTCATTAAAAGGAAAACCTACAGCAACTGTCTGCTTTTGTCCTGGACAGAAATAGTGTAGAGTAACTCTTTAGTAACCCTGAAGGAGTAAATGACTTTCTGCAGCAGCCATACAGGCAAGAGACAGTATTCCTACCCTACTGTTCACTCATCTTTTTTCCCAGTGTTTGTGGAAAGATTTCTAACAGGCAATGAGCTTGTCCTACTTTCAACGGGCACAGTTTAAAAAACTGTTATCCTTTATTAGGCAGCAGGATATTGGTTTAGTTTACTCAGAAATAAGCTGCAGTCAAAATCAATGATACGGGAGATAACCAAAACTCAGTCAAATCAATAGACAAGCAGATACGTTAAAAAACAGTAAGTGACATTGCTGATTCGTATGAATTTTCAAATGAAGGTAATGAAACTGAGTTAAAAATACAGAATGAATTTTTAATCCACACTTCAGTTGTTAACTACATTTTCTCTAATTTGTAAAATATTTGAGTTTTCTTACTTCGCAGATGTATTTTGTTAAGTAATAGATAATCCATACTAATGTTTATATATTTTTCTCATGCTGGTAGTGTAAATCACAGCATCATCATGTCAATCAGATCCAACTCCCTGAGCAGTGGTGGTACAATTTTGACATTTGATCATGGAATCATAGAATTACTTGGGTTGGAAGATACCTCTAGAGTTGTTATACATAATTTACATGTCAGCAATACTTCAAATTACTTCTTCTGCTGTGATTTGTTTTAAAGTTGCCAAAATTTTTCACTATAATTCTATTTATAGCTTAACTTTCATACCTCATAAGGACTTTGTGCCATAGTTGAATTATAAAATGGAATTGACACAAGATAAAAATCATATTTTTATTTTAAAGCAGTCAATGTAAAATACAAGTCATATATCTAAATGTTTTTTCTCTAAAATTTTGCCTCATACAATTTTAATACAGTATTTTTAAGCTTGCCTTCTGATTAATTTCTCACTAGTGTTCCACTTATTAATTTTTTCATCATCCTTTATGTAACCAAACCTTTTAAGGCAGAGAGTTGTTGAATAAATTTGGCACAATTCTATTTTAAAGAAACTGAAAACACAGCCCTTTTTTTCCCCCAGGTTTCACATGCCATATGGATGGTGTTGTCCCGTTTGTCATCCCAAGGGGCTGAATTTCAATACCTTCAGGAGTGAATAAACCAAAATGTTTTCAAACATGCCAACATGCCTTCTATTACTTTTCTCAATACAGTACTTTCAGACTGTTCTCCTGCATTCTTTCCTCTCCTCTCCTGCACAACCCTTGCAACTATCCTCAGTTGCTCTCATGTCTCTTCCCATTCTCTGTAGTGGTTGTGTGTTGAAAAGTGACATCTGTGATCAGTCACAGCCTCTTGCTTCCTCACAGGCCTGGAATGTTCACTTCAGTGGGCTCTGTGCACACACCCAGCCTATTCTGAGGACTTCTGAGAGACCTTAACGAGACTTATTTATTTTAGTCAAATTTGGCCAAAATTCATCCAATATTCAGGACTTAAACTATGTTAGGATTAAAAAGAAAATGAGCAGATAGAAAGGTAAAGCATGATGACAAAACTTCTGCTCTCACAATAAACTTGTCTAAAATAATTCTATAAAGATATTATTTTATCATCTCCCTCCAAAAAGTAAAACTTTAATGGTAGTCTTCTTTCTGCTCCTGCAAAAATTATAACTTCCAGAGCTACTGAACTACCAACATGTCTTTGTAACATAAGTGGCAATATTGCAATAGTTCTTTGATAATCCTACCCATTATCAAAACCACAACATAAAGATGAACAGGGGTCTTACTGTCCTAACAAGTGATGAGATTCCAGTGAATGTTTTCCCTTTTGACCTGATGGAGGCCTGAACTGAGTGTAACAATTTCTGCGTTTGCAATAGCTCTAACAAAACTAAAGCAGTAGCACCCACCAGTGCCTTTAGACTCTCCATTCCCTTTCTTGCAGCTGAGATGAGCTGCATTATAAAGACCTCTATTTCTGTTTCACTCTTTTGAAAACTTCCAATCACTTACTAGAAGCTTTTTGTGGCAATTGTCACATCACTTTGAGAGAACATCAAAAGGTAAAGATTTTTCCCTTCCTCAATTGTTTAGATACCCAGTATGTCAGCTGGAAAGTTTAAAGATGAAGTGATTGCACAAATCAACTTCATGTAACAGTCAAACTATCAAACCAAGTAGAAATAAGGAAGCTTAGACAACACATTTACTGTCTTTTCGAGACAGTGGTTTATAACTCCCAATCTTGTATTGTTCTAATCTGAACACTTGGAAGACCCATCTTTCAATGAATTAGTAAAAGCACCTCCCTATGCAAGCCCAGAACACAGCTCTCAAGGTATGTGTAGACAAAAAGGCATTTTATTTAGCCATAAATAAAACAGAAGAGAATAAAACTTCTACGTTGTTTGAAATTCATAGCAGTGAGGCACATGTCACCCTAACAATGCATCTGAAAGAAGGAGGGATGCATTCCACTTCACAGGGTCTACCAACATGAAAGGAGGAAAATCAACAGGGTAAGCCTGGAAAAACGGAAAAGGAAATTTTTCTGATCTTCAGTCATGTGGAAAAATGTAATGGAAGTAATAAGAAAAAACGAGCCAAATCACACAGAAATATAGATGCTTTCTCCATAACTATTGCAGTAATAAACTACTATTAATTTGCACATTATTGGAAACTTAAAACCACCACTTTAGTTAAGGGTACTTGCAAAAAAAACTAAACCTTTGAGGTTTTGTTGAGGTTTGTCACAGGATTTATGTAAACACCAGACTAAGCGCAAAGGCATTAATGGACATGGAATGCCAAAAATATATTATAGTAAATATTTTTTCTTTAAATCTTTAATATTTATTTTGTCACATTAAATGCTAAATTAAATTAAATTGATACATTCCCAAGTACCAGCATGATAACCCACAGTGCTGGTGGTGCTCTCCAGTGTCTCCCACCTGGAAATGGCAGCAGTCATTTTCAAAACATAGGAAGGGTTTGGATGACTTGAATTCAACTCCACAGCTGCCAGTTCAGATTACTCTTGTTTAAAGATTACGTAAAAATAGGTAATGTTACTTAACCAGAATGTTGTAATGACCAGTGTAACACATTCGAAAATAAGTGAAAACCTGAATGCAGGTTATAATTCCCCAAAAACCTAAGAATGCTTCAGTTTGGATTGAAATTTATGCAAAGAACCCAGATTAACATCTGAAATTTTGTAAAGTTTGTCTGACTCCTAATATCCTTCTCAATTTACCTCATGCCATCTCTTCATATTCAAAAAAACACTGATTTTTTTCATTTGAATATAAAACACAAGTATTTTCCCCTACTGTGCATGATGCACTACAACTTTTCAAGTAAAGAATGGTTACCTTAAATCAAATCAACTCGAATATTAAGGCAATTTGTAGCTTTTTTGCTTATTAAACAAATCTTAGAAGAGTGACAGTTAAGCAAAAACCTTTCTTACAGTTTGTAATGGACACATTGTTTACCAATCTGTGATTTATCATCCATGATTTAATGCTCATAAGGAAAGTTTGCAATTAACCACTAACCTACTAGTACTACTTTTGCTATTACATTGTGGGGGGGCAACATCAAACTTTTAAGAAAAAGGGAAATCATGCTTCAAAATGTAGTATTTCAAATGAACAGCATAAGATCTGTGATCAAATATGCTATTGATTGTTCCTACCACTGCAAAGAACAAAGGCAAGAACCCTTTTCCCTGTCTCCATTTACCCTTTGGATTTCTAAGGCTTCAACTTCCCCTTATCAGAAAATGCAGGGAAATAAGCCCCTGCTATTTGGAAAGCAATTATTTCAGTGGGCTCATTTAGGTTACCTTCCTTTACTTGAACACAGTTAAACAACTCTTATGGAGCAATGTGTTTGCTAATCTGCTTATGGTCCTGTCCATGCAAGGAACTATTATCAGACAGTCAACTGCATTTTATAAAGACATCAATTCTCTAATCTAAATTAGCAGTGATATAAGGAGAACTCACAATCCCCACATTGTTGCTTCTTGAATATTTTTTGATAGACAGTACAATTGCATACATCAAAATTTAAAGAAATACAGAAATTGTTACTTCTGCTACCAGAAAATTTACTAAGCAATGGCTGTATTTAAATGAACATATTTCCCATTTATCTCCCATCTTGTTAAAATATGCCACTGGCATGGAAAACACTCCCAAGCACACCATTATTTTACCAAGAACAGACTTGAAGTAATTCCTCATACAATTAAATGAGAACCAGTAGTACATTTAGCCTATGTAAATGGCTTAATTAGGATCAACTTGGCTTGATTGATTATGGTGTGAAAGAACTCACAGATGTGTTTTATTATGGCCTCCTTAAAATACAAATAATTTAGTTTACTATGGCAGATTTGGCACTGCACAGGTGAACTTTGCAACACAAGTCGTATAACAATATTAAAAGTATCACTACAAAACAAATGAACAAAACAAAAAAAAACCAAACCCATGCAAAAACCAAAGGCAAACATTCTTCTGTGTAAAAAAAAACCAAAAGGACAAAAGAAATAAAGCCAGCTATAAGAAAAGACTACATCTCCGGTAATTCCAATTTCAGATCATGCAATTTTTTTCTTTTCTGCTTCTGGACCATTTGCCAAAATAGAGGTCAACAGTAGCAGTGAGTTGTTAAAAAGCAGACCTCATTTCCAACCAAAATTGTCCAATCACATCTTTGTCTAAAAGTAGAAATACTTCCCATACAGCAATACCTATAAAATGTGGCAAGACCAGCTTTTAAAACTTACTTTATTTTAGAACTAAATTATGGGTTTTAATCTCCTACTGCACAGCAGATTTTTATGTCCTTGAATCAGTGTATGTCTCTCTCAGAATCCTTTCATATTTATCAAAATCCATTTTGAAGGCCAGATAACAGAAGCAGACAGTGTCCTGCAGCCTGTCTTTGCTCTGCAAGGTGAAAATAACTTCTTGCTGTTATTCAATAACCCTCCATTTAGACATGAATAAGGATCACACTTTGCTCTCTTAGGCTACTGCTTTGCTCTGAAAACTCAGACCAACCTCATTAGAATTCCAAAGTCCTTTCAAGGACCACTTCCTAAATGGATTTACGTGTTTACAGAGTATCTTACAAGGCACCCTGAGGACAAAAAATCTACACAACATCAGTAGCTTGATTTCAAGATTAACACAATTGAAAAAAAGGGAAAATACAGAGAGGTTGCTGTTATGTTCTGTTCTCTCAAATCACCATTATCCAGCATGCTTCAAAGAAATGGAACTTGTTTGAATGAAAGTGTAAATAATGAAAGTCATTGTATAAAAACAATATTAAGAACTAGAAATAGAAATTAATCAGTTTTTTCTGCAGTATTTTATAAATACAAGTGCGACATGGGAACAAAATATAATTCATACAACTGTATGCAAGTTAAAGGGTTTTTTAGGCCAATACTAAATATTCAGCTGATTTACATTAAAAAAAAAATTACCGTCAAGGAATATCTAGTTCATGGAGTGAAACTTTTTAATTTATTGCAATTAATTCTGTACAACTTTTCATGATTTGCTTTTGCAATTTTTATTTAGTCCTTTTGATTACTGTTGCCAGATAGGCTTTAATAAATTAAACATTCATTTTGTGTACCCACAGTATCCTCGTTCTTGAATTATACATATAAACATATTAGTTAATTCATATTTTAAGATTGTAGTTCAATTAATACTTAAAAGCTGGCACTACCAACAAATGAAGAGCTCTGCCATTTTCTCCCCTCTGGGTATCCCTTCCTCAAAAGCATTAATTCATCAAACCATAGTCAGAGGCAGCAAAATCAATATTCAAGGATAACTGCAGGAAACTTTGTTTCAGGTTTCCCTTTTCAAGTTATCTTTCATCTTTCTGGGCTTTAGGTCTTATGGGAAGGAGCACATACTGTTATTTAAAGCATGTAGATGGCTTCTTTACTTACACATCCCTTTATTCTCCAGCATGAAATGCAGATATGACTTCTAACAGTACATTAATCTGTCCTTCCTATTAATATGTATTCTTTTCCATTTACTGTATGATTTGTTTTTTTTCTAGTTATTTTATAGACCTCTTTCAATTTATTATTGGGAAATGCCACTGTAACATCACAAATCAGCAAGTAAAAAATTTTAAGAGGCTTTCTCCATTTTAGCATGCAGCAATGATAAGAGAACATTATGACCTGCCTAATCAATTAATTTAAAGAAAATTAATCAAAAATTTCATGATAAATATGTTTTCACAAGTTCTCTATATTTTGGCTCTTATTACTAGGAAATCATTCATGCTTCTTATAAAAATTCCCATCTAAATTATTCATAAACCATTTGACTATAGATATCAAAGGAAAAATGAACTACAAGAAAGATGCAATTACAGGGATTTTAGAACTAAAAAGAGCATGTATGCAACCACCTCTTAAGATTGTTTTCATCTAGAATGTCAGTATGACTGAAACAAAGGAAAAGGAAAAATTAACTCCACAGTGCAAAAATAACTGTTGGGCTTACACAAACCCGCAAAAGAATTCTCAGACATTTAATACGTTTAAGTCAGAAGAGCTGAACTTGATGACAGAATTACTATGTCAAACACAAAGAACAATTCCTGCAACACATGACAAGTGCTGAGATGACCCCTAATTCTTCACAGATGAGAACACACCTTACTAATCTTTTACTATCCGACAAATATCAGCTTGCTCATTAAAATTCACTCCACTTCCCACATTCCAAAAACAAGCCTAGCTTTTATACCTAGCTAGGAGAGGATTGGACAAAGAAAATTTCAGAACTATATGTATTCTCATCTTATATGAGCCTCTTAATTCTTTGTAGAAGGTATTAATATCTAAATTGTTCCACTGAAGATAAATATCAGAAACTTCAAAATTTTGTGCTGCTAATAAAACTAAAATAAAAGTGTCAAGAAGAGATAATTTAATTAAAAAGAAGAAAGGTATATGTACAAATTTTAACAATATTGTCATGAAGCACATTTTACTAAATTATTATCTATGCAGGTCTGCAAATTACATGAAAGCTTCTCTCTTAGATTATACATTTTTCTGACTTGTTGGCCCATTTCTGTAATTTACATTGAACTCATTATAATTATTCACTTGTATGAACATTTTTCAAATATAATTTTTAAAAATCATGAAAAATCTCTACGCTACATAGGATAAACATTTTGTTTACGAGAAATGAAAATTGATACATTTCAATGCATTTTTATACATTTATTTTGAAAATCTAGAAAATCCCATGCTGATTTCAGAATCTGTAGGGAAAAAAGAAATTAAAGGTCTGGTTTTGCAAACAAACTGTTCCTAACTAGAGTTAAGAATTCCACACTTATTTGTCCCTGTAAAAACAGGGAATAAATAAATAGATACATAAGTAATTAAAAATCTATATAAATTTCGGGAGGCATAAAAAGCAAGATGGAATGTCTTTGAAATTTACCGGCATTTAAGTATTCAGTGAAGATTCCTACTGAAGCCACACTGAGGCTAATAAAGAGATCAATTTTCAGTATCATTGATCCTCACTGACCAAGCCATTGAAGAAGATTAGAATTTGACACGGTTTATAGCATGTGTCACTGGCCAATAGGCTAACTGTAAAAAGATTGTCTTTTATAGCTCAATGTCTTTTAGCTCTAGAACACCAAAACCCAAATCAGTGGCATTCATTATTTAAAAACTAATTGACTGTATCACAATATTTCATATGGTCATCCTTCAAACTATTCATCTGGATCTAGAAACTAGTTGGAAAAAAAAAAAAGGAAAAAAAAAAAAGAATCCGAACTGTAGATAGCTAAAATGAAGCATTATTTGTACTTTCATCAGCAAGAGCCTATATTGCAGGAAATCATAATCTGTTTAAACAGATTTTCATGAAAATATTTAATCCTTTGAAGTCATGTGTGCATGAATGCTCCAGAATACTGTTTTCCAGCTTACTGTGCTAAAAAGTTGCTCACAAAACTGCCTGTGTCTAAATTCTGGAGTCACATAGAGCAGTCTGCTGAGAACCATGTCCAGATGGTAGTTTCACTTCCTAAATTTTCCAAACACGAATAAAACCTCATCTGGAGTTCTCAATATCCATTTTCCATTTATAGTTATTTTTATAAAACATCCAACCATTTCTAAGAAATATTTTTTGAAAAAATCTCACTCACAAAACCCACTAGAATTCTCTAGGCTAAGTTTTGTAGCATCTTGAAGCCTTGAAGAACAGATGCTATTTCAATGTGCAAATGCTGTTTCAATGAGCAAACACAAAAGTTTACATACAATCTGTAAACTGGATTTTTAAATCTGATTAAGGTTATTTCAGATCTGTAAAACTTTGTTACTTAAAGATTCCATATGCACTGGGTATGCAATGTCCTAGTGAAAAGCCTGAAGACGCTGACATGTTCTGACTATCAATCAGATAGAGAAAGATGTCATTTAAAACAAATGCTGTTTAAAAACAAAGCTACCTGATCCTCCAAACATTAATGCCCATCTACTTATTCTAGACAAATTGTTCAAAATGGTAGAAGAAGAATGGACCAACTTCCTGACATACAAATAAAATACATATTTAACTTTGCCACTGTTTTTACAATGTGAATTTGGATCTGTTCAGCTTGCACTAGGAATTATTTTGACTACTTCGTTATTTTGTTGAGGTGTGAATGACTATTTGATACTATTTTCTTTCTATTTCTATTGCTTGATATTGGAAACATCCCTTATCTTTTAAAAAGTTTATCAACAACAGCCTGTATTTAATACTTTCTCCTCATAAAAACTGGATTAATATCTGGCAGAGAACACAGTAGCAGCCTGCTGAAGAATTATAATTTAAATCTGAAATAAAAAACTTTTTTACTAAAAAAACTCTGCCAATGCAGAGCTATCTTAATAAGAATTTTTTTTTCAATACAACAGGCAAATAAGATATAAAAGATGCTTACACACACAACTGCAGTCACAGTTATTATGCTCCACACAACATTAATGAGACAATGAAGTAACACCACGTGAATGAAGCTGCAAAAAACACAGAGAAATTCTGTGTGCCCTACCTGACCAGTGGCCAGTGGTGGAGCCCGACCTGTCGGTGCAGGTCTCGCTGACGGGGCGGAACACGGTCTCCCAGCCGCCGGTGGCGTAGCGCCAGTTCTGCGACTCCAGGATGAGCGTGCGCTGCGTGCCGTACGCGATCATGAAGCAATACACCACGTGGTGAAGCTGGCAGCCATAGCCACAGCCTTTGTTGATGTTGCACACAAGTTTCTTAGCTTTGCTGCAATCCTTCGGGTTCTGTAAGGGTGGATGAAAGAGTGGAGCTGAAGAGAAGAGGTTCACAAAGGCGTATGTTTTTCTGAAAAACTGACGAATGTCATCAATCACGCAAGCCATCCTGCTAAAACATATCTCCTATTAAAATGGATGAGCAAGCTTCAGCACCATGAAAATTTTATGTGAATTCTTCACTGTGAACATGACTGGTTATTGAACATCCTTCACTATCCTAATGTAAAATAGAATACATTCAAGATTTTAAATTACTTTCTCATTTGTAAATCTGTCAGAATAAGCCAACATTTGGACTCCAACTTCACATTGCATCAACATGATTCTCAGTGTTGGAATGCTTTTTCCTCTGGCATTTTTTCACGTTTGTTAGTTCTCCTTCAATGAGCACAGATGACATCCAATAAAAGAAAATTTCCACCTGTCTGCATGGTACAAAATAAAACAAATGCTTATTAAGGGACTGCTTCCCAGGCTAACTGACCACATACCAAATACAGAGTGTAAAATGCATAACTGAGCAGACTGATAAAGGACAGAATTTTAATCTGCATACACTCTCCATAAAATAACATGCTTCATTTCCACAAACCAAGAAACAGCAAGACAGGAGGCAAATACCTACATTATACAAATGCTATGTTTAAAAGTACAAGCTAATAAATATTTTTAGGTATGTGGACAACAGAACAACATAATCAACAGAAGCTTTTCTTTCTGTAAAATATAGTACTTTGCTGTACACATTCATATCTGCATGTCTTTAGACATACTTCTAAATTCCAGAAAGATTTTCCATAAAATCTCTGGATGAAAGTTAGTTTCAGCTGATATTTGAGCATCAATATAAATTCTGTTTCTTTCACATCTAAACAACATTAAATAAAATTTTCTGTAAATTTGCAACAATCAAATCAAGTCTTTTCAAAAAACAATGATCCCTGTCTGAAGAACTGAGATCCCTCCTTCAAATGATCTTAAAGATAATCTGAATATTCTGAGTCCTAAAATACTTTAGAAGAAAGTTAGATCATGCATTCAGTTGTGTAAAGGAGGGGAGGACAATTCAGATTGGGGTGAAAATATAATAAAACACCCAAAAGAAAAACAAACCAAGAACTCTACAACATGTGTTCTAACTTCAGCATTTTATTTTTTCATTTTAGGGAAAATAAACCTGATTCAAAGCCTAACTAGGTATCAAAACAATGAAATTAAATAAAATTTCCATTCCTAATTTCTGTTCTTCAGACCAGTACTTTTGACATCACAAATCTAATGGATAACTTGAGACTATATCTAACAGGTATCTTTAAAACTATAAGAAATGCATTTCAGTTTTTCAGAAGACAAAGAGGGCCTTTCTAGTATTCTATACAAATCCACATAGAAAGAATCCCATGAAAAAATACCTCCTTATGTCATTAGTAGTAGTAGTAGTATATTTTTATTATTACAGTTATAATTAGTATTTTCATATTTTACTTGGTTTCAATTATTAAACTATTCTTATCTCAACCCATGATGGGGTTTCTTTGTGATATTTTTTTGTTTGTTTGCGATTTTTTATTTGGTGGGTTTTTTCCATCAATTCTTTTCCCTGTCCCACCAGGGAGGAGGAGGAGCAAGTGTCTGAGGGTAATTTGTTGCTGGTTTGGGTAAAGCCAAAACACTATTTTGAAAGGGACAATCTCTGGGAATTTTTAGAAAATGCCCATAGATTATGCTTTTCACACTTGCCATTGCCTTCAAATGCCTGTGTCCTCTAAAATAAAAGCACTTAATCGATGGCATATTTTAAATATTGTCAAAGTATGCCCTTCTAACTTTCTTTCATGCAAATGCAAGCTTCATATAACAGCTTATGACCAATATTATGGAAATCAAGTAGTAATCACATAATGAAACATATTTTGATAGAGTGACTGCTTACTAATGTCAATATAATGTACTTACTCGAGTTTTAACATTTGGAGACTTAACTAAAAACTATATATATATTACTATTAGTTTGTGACTTAAAAAGGAAGCTACTTAACTAATTTCTTCATGATTGGGTTTTTTTCCAAATTGCTATACTCAAGTAGCAAAAAGACATAGCAGTGTTTGAGCTTCAATTATCTATTGAGAATTTAAAAACAAAAAGGGAAGTAGAGATACTTAGATATATTGCAGTTTCAACTGGTGTTTCTGGGAAAAGGTGGAAATACTAACTATTGATAAGGAAGAAAAGTTACATTTCAAGCACCAGAATACCTTGGGTTTTCATAACCAAAACTGCCAACCAAAGCAACCAGTAAAAGTATTGAGTTGATAAAGGGTAACAGTCAATTTCAAAACCAATTGAGACTGACATGAGAGTTTTCCTCCTGGCACAAAGTCACAGAAAAGGATTATAAAGCTCTGATTTGAATAAGCAGTACACTCTGTTCTCAACCCTAATGACACTGCTCATCACACACTCCTATCTCCAATTTAATGATCTACATAATCAAGAGAGGGATGGAAGGGACCTCCACGAATGTCAAACCTTGTAATGGAACAGCAATATAGCTGCATTAAAAACAAATGCAAAAAAATCCAAACAAAAATTAAACAAACCCACACAAAATCCCATACAAACAAAAAAGCCACAGATAACTAATCACACAAAACATAATTCAATATGTAGAAGATTAGATTATCAAGCCATGCTAGAGTTTACACCTTTTATCTTTCTCAGAATTACTTCTACAAACAATGCAACTGAAAACAGTACCAAATTTCCAGAACTGTAAATACATTGTTGCTCTCACAAAATTCAGGGTTTCCACTGTCTTCTTCTTCTAACGTTCTTGGTTGGCCTATTCCCAGAAGTCAGACTCTGATGGGAATGATGTCCAAAGTGCTGCTTCAAAGTCTCACCATCTTGCAGTGCTTTCAAGTTTGCAGTCAACCATCAAAATGCATGACAAACTGGCAAAAGTAAACTCTGCTCCTTAACATATATTTCACTATATGAGAAACTACTGTGTTGTTTATGAATTTAAAATAGTTCAGAGAAATGTACTTAACCCAATGAATCATGACAGATTAGAGTGGAGTGGGAAAGCAGTCTGCTAGTACCCTCATAAACGCAGTATTATGCTCATTAACAAAGTTGGGGGTTTTTATATTTTCAATAAATATTTTATTCTTTGATGCTACACAGTCTGCTGGAAAAGAGAATCCCACCTAAAATCTTTAGAAAATCCCATATTTTGAGAGAATTATGTCAAAGAAGGGTGTGTCTCATCCTAGTTATCACAAATATAATTTATACCATCTTCTATTCCCCTTCTTTTGTGATGTCATTTGTAATCGTTCCTTTTCATACCAGCTCCCCTCAAGACTTTGGGAGCAGAAAAAATCCAAACAAAGAAAAAACCAAACAAACCACTGGAACTTTCCTATGGCTCCTGGAAGAAAATGTTCTTCTTTCCCTAGTCAGGAATAGTAGGTTTTTGATTTGAGAGATAGATCTCAAACCTTCCTCTAATGTTAATTCCTCTAGTTTGCTCCTGCCCTTCTACAACAAATAAAGCTTCAACTTGAGTAAAACATCCCAGCATGCAGATGGGCTAAACATAACATGCTCCTCAATCCACAGTGTGGAAATTCCAGAGAAAACCACACACATACCAGCAGAGATCTCACTTCCTTAAGTGGTTATTATACTAAAAATATTATAGTTTTTATTTGCTTTATTAAAAGATCCAAGTTTACACTTTTCAAGACCCACAGTTGTGAGGGGTGCATCCCTTTGCATGCATGCAAAGTGCCCAGAGCCCTTTCTACTGTGGTTGTCATTTCAACATGGGTACTTTTACTAAAAATATGTATCAGTAATTTCAATGTGAGGAAGAGGATTTAATACAGTTTAAGACAGAAAAATCTAAGTGATATACTAAATCACCAAAAATACTGCAAAATCCAGTATGCTCAAAATAAAGTCTTGTGACCATCTTTCTTTTTTTGCATCCATAACAAAACCCCAGATAAATAGTATGAGTATGGCAAACTATGACTAGCATAATTGATGTGTTGTTGAGTACTTAGTAACCTTTCTCACCTGATTATATTTTTAACCTTCAAAGCTGCACAAAAAGTTTTGGGGTTTTCTTAAATCCAAGGCAAAAATATTCTGCCATTGAGAGACTGCATGCTGAATCACAAACTTCCTAAAATAAACAGAACAAAAATAAGCACAAAAGGGGCAGAAAATTGCTGCCTTTATAATCATTTACTCACTTGATTACGGTACTACAGGTGCCCTTATCTGACTTCTCTTAAACAGTCTCTTCAACTGTTTGGTAAAAAAATCTTTGAAAATAAGGCCTTTTCCTTAAATGTAAGCTCCTGGATTTTTAAATGTTGCTCTAACTACAGGGAACTAGTTACACGTAGCCTCATTAAATCAAATTTATGGTAATGCCATCCAAATGAAGTAGCAGTCATCACTATTCACAATCATTCATCTAAATGACTTCCCAGGGAGATGTCCCAGAATAATGCAGCTGTCACTGTTCGACATGTACCAGAAAAATGCTATACAGTACTTTCATACTTAACTAAAAAAAAAAAATTACAAATATGTCCCATATAATTCTTTTTGGCATCGAGTTGAGGGGCAAGGGTTGTTGAATTTTTTATTTTATTTTATTTTTAATACAGTTTTATAATTCACAGAGGTATATATATGTGTGTGTAATTTCAAACCATTTGAATGCTTTACATTGCTGCATATTTGTTAAAGCAAATAACTTTGTGCACTTTTTGATGACTTGCACAGTTATAACACTAAAGAAGACAACAAATGGATAGTGAAAGACAAGGAAAAGGTAGAAAAAGGCTGTATTTATCTGCATGAAAATCAGTTACAGTATACTACTGCCAAACAATGACATCAAAATGAGAAAATAAGGAAGAGTTCTCGGGAAGGAGTTGAAGAAACACAATAAAGTGATGACTCCTGCACAATTTAAAAAGATGTTTTTTCCCCAGAAGGGTGTCTTTTTTATTTATCAAGCAACAAATACATAGCTTGGTCACAGAAGAGAAGGTTCCAACAGCTGAACTGTGAAATAATGAAAATGTGAGAAACAAATTTAGCTATTTACACACGAGAAGAGATCAGGCACTAGGGAGTGACCATACAAAACAGCTGCACATATGCCATAAAAAATAAACCAAGTACAAATAAAACAGACTACATTAAATATCTTTTTGATCACTACATAAATAGCTGCATGCATTCAGTCATGAAAAAGTTCCAACACCTTCAGATCACGTTCTATTTAAATTTTATACACATACACAAGCACACATATTAAAAAGGATTTATACACTCAAAAATATGAGTATGTAGAGAAGTCTCAAACATCTGTTGAAACAATCTAGGACTAGACAATCTACTAAATAAGCACTTCAATTTTCCACACTAATGTTTTTAAAAATGGGCTGCTAATTCAGAAGTTTGATACAAGGACTTTTATATTTTTATTTTTTAACACCATGTAAACATATTTCTGCATTTTGATACTCTAACGAATAAAAAAAAATTCAGCCAGAGAATTATCTTTTATAACAAAACAAAGAATTCAAACAGGTAACTACAGCCCAGTAAAAACCACAGATCAAAAAAAAAACCAAACCACAAACAAACAAATAAACCAAAATAACCAACAACAAGAATCCAAACCCCTAAGATTACCTTGGAATACCTTCCATATACCTACAAAATAATGTTTGAAACAAATGTAATAATTTCTACATATATTCATACACCAACATTCACTTTAAACCATTATGTAATTATTCTATTATAAGGGTTTACCTAAGTGCTCTGCGCATAAGAAAAAAATGTTTACCTTGATTCAAAAGCTCTATCATCTTACCTGTAAATAAGTTATTCTCCTCTGTACCAAATCTGTTAGATCTTTGGCCTCTTTTTCTCGCCACTCTCCTGCTCCATCTGTTTGACTGAGGTAGTACAAGTCGGTCATTATTGACCTATAAAAAATGGAAAACAATCTTTAAAAATGGCAAACAATCTTGATATTACTAAATTGGAGGATTAACTGAAATCAAAGACAAATTAAAGAGATATTTCAATTGTAGCCTCAGAAACAGTTTCTTCATGCCACCCCCTAGTGCACAATTCAAATGGTAGCCAAGACAGACTGACTGTATCCTTCACCTAACAAATATTCCATACCCATCAGCAATTAAAAATACAGACTTGCAGCAATACAAGTCCACACGACAAAACATGAATTTTGAGGAACTATCAAGTACTAAACTGAGGTTATCTAATACACTAGAAATTCTCTTCTTAGCATTGTAACATTTCGTTGGCCAAACATGAAGATAAAGAACTCACCATCATGAGAAGAAAAATGTTATGACATTTATTTATTAAAATTTGCCAGATTAACCAAAATTACTGATTTTGTCCAAACAGTATCACCTTGGAAAATATTTTCTTTTTTGGCTTTGTGGCTTTTGAGAGGAAATACAAAACCAGAGGCAAACTATTCAAAGTGTTTGTAGCAATGTTAATGGTAGAAGTAAAAGGTGGCCCAATTCAGAATCAATTATTTCAGAGTTGGTTTCATAGATTAAGAATATTTAATATTGCTAAATATTTCTCCACAACAATGCTAAAGTTTGAACCACTTTTCTTAATGCTTTCTTCTGAACTTCAGATGATGCAATTTATTGCCTGAAATTCTTCAGAAATGACAACTTTGGTCACTAGGAAGAGATGCAACAGAACAAAGGCATAGAAATTTGGAAGGAGACCAGAAAACAGGGTGAGGGTAAGACAAACATATTTCCTAACAACATTTGAAGTGGTCTAGTCACACTGTTGGCAGCACTTGTAAGCATTGGAAGCACATATCCAGTTATCCAAGACTATCCTTTATACATAAGGGAGAGAGGAGCTGCACATTCCTACCAGGTAACTACTTCTAAGTTTTTCCAACATTTAAGCAGTAAACATTGAGATAAACCAAATTAGAGCAGACCCGTCTTTATCAGCAGTTATCAGCAAAGCTTCTCCTGCTAATTTACTAACTGGATTTATGGATGTGTAGTTTTCAATCTCATGCACTCATTCCAGTCTTTATTCCCATTCTTCTACACAGGGTAGCAGAGACACTGACTGTAGCATCTACTATTGTTGTATTAAACATTTTACCCAAATTATTCATAAGCAATAATCCTCATCTTCTGTCAATCATCTGGAAGAACCTTATCTATATTCTAATCCCAAACTATATAAACTGGATTTTCTTTTACAAGGTAATTGAGCTTGAAACACCCTATTCTGGCTTTGCATTAAAAAAATTTAAAGCATCATTGGGTAACTAATTTTAAATCAGTAATCATTAAAGACACATAATGCTCAAACTAACATGCAAATACAGTTCAAAGAGAGTTAGAACAGAACTAATCATGGAATGGTTCTAATACAACAGAATAAATACAGATAACTGAACAAATAAGAGTCTGCTCCTCTTAAGACAGTTTTCCAATTCATAGAAACCATTTAGGCTAGTAGGCATACTGAAAAAGGAACTCATGCATTTTCTCATGAGTTTAAATATATTTTTCTACCCAATCAGGATGTAACCATGTTGGGTATTTAAAGAAAAAATAGCAAGTAAGGTTTAAACATTAAAAAAGAAGAAAAATCCTCTATCATTAAAAGCAGCTGTGCAACCACACAGCCACATTTTAAACCATTTTCAAATGCTCTTTCACTAGCCTTAAAAAAGTCTATTCTGAACTTGTTTACGTAAGTAAACAGTAGTCTCCTAATACTTCATAGAAATATATTTCTTTAAATATCAACAAAAATAATTAAAAATACATAGTTTACCAATTAAAACAAAAACGAACCAACCAACCAACCAAAGAAACAAACAAAGAAATTCCATACAAAACAAAAAAAGAAAAACAGCATTTTCTCTCTCAGCTCTTAAGTAATTTTTCCTATTTCTACAGAAAAACAAGTGTTGCCCAAATTTAATTTTTTATATTACTGGCCATGGTGACCATGACAAAGAAAAGGCAGTAGGTTAGTTTTAATAATCAGCCTATGGATGAAATATAATTATTTTGCACAATTTCTAAGGTAAGAGAAATGGTGAGAGTGTCCTTACACAGCCTCAATGACTCAACATGTTGGTAAAGGCAGCTTTGCTCAGTAGAAACCATAGAGAGTATCAAATGATTTGCAGAAATGTTATGAATCCATGAAAGACTATTCAGATAGTATCCACAATCTTCTTTTTAAAAAAATTATAAACTCTGAAGTAAACCAGGAACTGAAAAATTCACAGGTGTTATCACACAGAAATTATTATAAGGCAGTGCTATTTTAAGACACAGTCACAGAGACCTTCTTTCTTTGATTGTCACTGCTCAGAAATGTGCATTTTTTAGCTTTACATCTGCTAGGGTTTTTGGGGTGTGACAGATCACTGTGATGGCTTATTAATACAGACTTAGAAGAGACACAAATACCAAAGACCAGGGTCAGGCTCCACGTAGAGAGTTAAAAGCAGATGGAGCACTGATCCATGAGCCCAAGATAGCTAAGTGCAGACAAAGGATGAGCCTGCACAGGATTATTAGAGGCTATTGCAGGTGGTAAAATGCCAGGAAACTTCAGACAGTGGCTCTGCAAATATTTACTAAGTCAAACCTGGTCCTTCACTGGGTCACTAACCAACAATATCAACTTGTTGCTGTTGCTGCTTCATATCATAAAATAAATTTTGGAGCTGCACTTAAAAGCACTTTGCTCCTGGAAAGCAGAATGGAGGAAAAAGATCTGGCTATGTATTTCACATGTACTTGATTGTCAAAATAAGGAGGGAAGGATGGGTGCTTTCAACAATCGGTCCAGATATTTATTCCAGTCATCTGACAAAATTATATTTAAACCTCCTAAAAATTTTACATCCACAAATAAAAGCTCAAAGAAAAATCTGTTATTCTGAGGGAATAATGTGAACATTTGCCTAAACACTATGCATCAAATGTTGGCCAGTTACCACAAAATCCTTGATGACAGCTGTTCCCTGGGAGAATGAACGAAACTAACTCAGTAACAGCCACCTTGCAAACAACTTTTGTCAACACAGGAAACAACCATGACAACTAGGGTATTAATTTGCTCTTTTTTAATAACTCAATAGAAAATAGTCTTTCCAATGTTTAGATGAATTTACTCTCAACAGCCCTCTTTCCTATAGCAACTACAAGAATACAATTACATAATTCTCAAGGAAACTCTGTGTTGGGCAACACTGCTCCTCAAACAGAATCAGTAGTGAAATACTTGACAAAAACATATGTAAGACCAGCACTCTCCTGGAGAAAATCTACACAGCTCCTAGGACACAGCCAACAAACAGTGATTAAGGCATTCAGCAAGAAGCACTATTACATGAGTAGTAAACCCTTTGCTTAACAGCACCAAGGTTAACAAAGAACTCTAATACTACTTGTCCAGAACCACAGAAACTAAGTATAACATCTCTTAAAAAGCAAGTCGTAATCTATGACACAGCAGGGTTTCCTCACAAAGAAAAGAAATAAATACTATCTTTCCTTACACAGCTATCTCACCATTTGATCACTACACACCTCTTTATTTGCGTTCCCACATAAGGACAGCATGAAAAACTCCTTTAAGTACTTATAATTAACACTAATCTTTCTAATCCAAGTATTAGATTATAATATGTATTAACATTTCTGAGATATCTTTATGTATATTTATGTGTGTGCATATATATAAAAAGTAAGTAATACCAGCTGCACTTGCAGCGTTCCATTTATCTAAAATATAACCTTTTAAGACAGCACTGTCGACAAATGGGCATTTGGCAACAAGTTTAATCCCTTTAAAAAAATTCACCAAGTGCACATGCACCTAAAAAAACAAACCAAACCAATGAACAAAAAAGGCAATAAGAAAAAAAACCAATCAACAACCAAATAAAAAAAACCAACAACAACAACTTGTGCTTCTCAGAATGGATGACAACATCTGACTTGCTCATTCCAAACTTATGCTAAATTCCTTTCAGGAGAAGCGACCAGATGGATTGTGTGGAGGGAAGATGAGACCACTCCTACCCTGGGGAGCTCCTGTGCATTGTAAGGGAAAAGAACACCCCAGAGACAGCCGTGCATCCCAGGCCAAAGGATATGCACACAAGGAACTGAGAGTTTTCCTGCAATTCACACAGCAAGACTGAAAGATTAAAGGGAAAGAAGCTGACAGCTTGACCTTACAGGTGCAGGAAAGAACTTCCTCAGGACTAGAGGCAAGGAAGAAGTGCATTCTGCAACACAAGGTAATTTTACTGCTTGTGGGCAACATTGCAGATGCACTGGTCCACTGTTCAACTGAAGAGCTCAGGTCTTTCAGAAAATTCTGCTTCAGTCAAGCAGTACTTTTATTTCAGTCAAACATATAAAAGTGTACCTGGCAGAGAACTAATTGGATGAAATTTAATCATGTCTTTTGTATACATAGTAACTCTCAAAAATTGAATAGTCCTTTCTCACTTTCAACTCAGTCAATCTGTGACAAAATGGATTTTGGAATTGTGGAATATTAAATTACAAAATTTAATGGACTGTACTATTTGGCCGCATTAATAACAAAATTCATATTGTCTTTAAGCTGGGTTTTAAATAGTGTTTACATTATTTCTAAAGAACTGAAAATTCTTACAATTTTTTCCCTTTACTATAGTATTGTTTTCAAAGGCCCTTGCTTTATTACTGATGTTCACACATGGAGATCACAGCTCTTTTTTGGGGACATGGATACTTTTTTAAGGTGTTATATTTAGTTAACTATTTTCGTGTAACTGTTCACTGATGAGACACAAACTGTTATTGCAATCCTGTTTGGAACAGAGTTATAAATATAATATGCTTGAAGACCAATTTCACTGAATTTTTAACAGTTCCTGGATTAATTTTGTTCAGCATGAACAAAACTCACACAGAATATTTTAATATAATACAATAGGCACGCCAACAATAAGGAGGCCTGGTGATTGACAAAAACTAAAAATATAATTGCCACACATCTTTGAACAACATAATGACAGTTAAATTAAAGGTTAGAATCAACTAATGCAAGTACCTTTCCTGATGACCCAAATCAGACAGAAATTCATCAATGCGTGTTTGCAGTTCATTTCCTTCTAAATTTTTCAACTTCTTCAGTTCACTCTGGAGGAAAAACCAAAGTTCCTTAGCCCCATTTTCAATCCTCCTCCTCAGTATTTCATGGTCTTTTCCAAGGCCTTCTATTAAAAAAAAAAAAAAAGCATCAGTACTTGTAGCTGAATTACTTGTTAAGAAGCCATTACATTTGCGATATGAAATACAAAAAAACACCAAAACTTGTTTTAGATGTAAAAGAAAACTTATCTACCAACCATCTCCTGTCCGCTTCTTATAGGTTTCTATCTGTTCTTTGGCCTTTAGAAGTTGCTCCTCTAAAGCATGTACCTTTCCTGCAGCTGGTCCCTGATCAATGGGACCATCTGGTATCCTAGGATACAGAAAATAAAGAAATTGTATGATTTATAAATATAATTACTTGATAAATTCTTTGCATTAACAATTCAGCTCTCCTCTCATTTTCATTCCATAACATTTCACTGATAAACCTTCATCAGATTTTCTTTAATCCAGAAGAAATTAAACACAGCTGCAATAAAATTCAATAAGCTGCAATTAGATTCAACCTGATCCTAAACCATGTTGTTTACAAGACTTCCACTCACTGAGAAGAACAATCCATGGCTCTGCTTGTGAAAACAGTATCTGTGCAGTTTAATTGTTGACCTGACTGGCACACACACAAACATTCTATTCAACAGATTACTTCACAAGACTCAGTTTCTGACAGCTTCCTATAAGCATATGCAAGGTGCTTGAACCTTGGGTTCTGCTCCTGATCCTTGGCCACATTTCTCACAGAACCAGGGCTTCAGAGCTTGATTCCAGTTTTAAGTTAAGTCTTCCTACACATTCACACAGGATGATTTGAATGTATTGTCTGGACTCAGAACAAGAAACAACCTTCTTAAATGTACCATCATTACAATTTTTTTATGACAACTCTGGTATTCTAAACTGTAGATCACCTAAAACAACACCAACAACTGTAACATCCATTTGTGAAATTTCTGATATGTGAGCACAGGAGAAGTATGGAAATACATATCCTGAAATCTGTGAGCCATAAATCAGCCCTGAGGGCATTATTGAGATTTGTTCATCATCTCAACTTGAATCCACATATTAATAAACCAAAATTATTGATGTTTAGAAATTAGATGCTATCTTCTATTTGCCTCACAAATTTAATGCAGGGAAAATAAAAACCCTTTTCACTTCAAGAGAAGTGACACTTCTGGTTAAAAATTATTCCACTTTTTAATCACTTTTGCAAGAGCTGACCCTAAAAAGAGCAACCAAATGTGCAATGAGAAGTGTTGAGAACAGCAAAGAATAACAGAATTCTTGCAGAACATGAAGATGATTCTTCATTCATAAAGGAATATGAGCATAAAAAGAAACAGGTATTCTCTCCACACACAAACACACTGATACAGGAATACATACACAGGAAGAGCCCTTGACAGACAAAAGATACCTCTAGCACAGAGAAAACAGTGGTTTGAAGGAGCACCTTCCCTGTAAAAAAGAAATTATAGCATTCTAAATATCCTACTGAGATGTTATAAGCTTTAATGTGTCTCAGGTCTGGATACCTAAAAGCCAATAAAATTTCAGGTACTGATGAAAAGTTTATTTCCACTGGAACAGCTGAAGAGAACAAATACCTAATGTGAGCATCAGAAGGGTGTATCACATGAAGCATAGCATGTAACACCTTTTTCCACAGGGGGGTAGGAGATGAGGCAGAGGAAGCTACAGAAATTTAGAAAAAAATTTGCAGTCTTAAAACCTCCTATTGAAAGCTATCCTATCCCTATCCTACCAGGGACAATTAAATTATTGAAAAAATATTTGTATTCTAAAGCTACCATGGTAAATAAAAAGGAATTATCATTAACTGCTTGTACATCTGCTTTTTCACGCACTGATGGAACAAGCATGTCAAAACTGTGTAAAATATCCTAATCTTATACATGTGCCCTCCCTAAATATACTCTGTTTCAACAATCCATTTGTAAATTTGTTTCTCCAACAAATGTACAGTGTTATATCACACAGAGATGTAGTATTGTATTGCCACATACAAGACAATACAAAGAAACCTTTAAAAAGTATATTGAAAGACATTTTAGTTCTTACACTAATTTAAAACCACCAGATGAAAATGTGTTTGTGATCTGCCAACTTGGTACCACAACTTGAATTGTGAAGGAACAACTAACCATGAAAGCACCGGAAAAAAACGGAATGGTTTATTTTGTACAAGTCACATACCCTAAAACTAAAACATGTGAAGAACAATAGGGGAAAAGCATTCAAAATCATTACCATAAGAAGTCTTGAGATAGTGCACACATCCTCGTAGCATAAGGAAAGTCTGTTAAAGTAGCAATTAGAGAATCCTACAGAAGGATGGTTGTGGATGATATGAAAGAAGCACAGTAATGTTGATCACATGATATGATTAGGACCTTAAAAAGAAAACTACATGCCATTAAACATTCATCTTGCTTTGGCACACTGCAATAGAAATTTTCATTGTACCATTGTACTTAGACTGTTAGATAAAAGTGCTGGGATGGGGAGACGTTGTCTAAGCTAGTTGTTTGGACATTCAAAAACTACATCAGTTTAGGATGAAACTAACATAGCTTATTCTTTTTTCAGTTTTGTCTCTACATCTGTTACCTCATCATGCTTGGAATTGCTCTCTTCCTCACTTTCATCCAGCCTCAAAATTAAGGAAAAGATTCTTCTCTGCAACCAGTACAGCTTGGCTGTTACTGCCCTCTACAAGTACTTCAACTGAATTGGAGATAAGACAATATTTGAGGGAAAAGCATTTGAATTAAAATCCTTATCTAGTCTCATGGCATCCTGCATGCAAGTAACTTCTAGTGCAGAATGTCCTAGTAATTATGCATACCTATGGATAAGAATTCCTGCTGAAAAATTGGAATTCTTACCAAAATAATTCTTACCAAAGCAAGTTCTGACCACTGTTTTACTCAAAATATAAGAAGTGGAAGTAATTTCATCTCAACTATGATGATCCTTAGCAGTAATAAAAATCCAGGTCAGTAAGCATCTAGAACAGAGTATCCTTCACTTATTGCTATGGTAAACTGTAAGTTAAGTTATAAACACAATTACAATCCACTTAAATGGTCAGTCAAGATAATAAAGCAAGCAGGGGGGTTATTTCAACTCTCAATTTTTACACTGTTTGATGTTTGCATGCTGCTGCCTACCATTTTGATAGCAAACATAGATTATCTCTTCCATAATCAACTCATCAAATAAATATATTATTGTATAACTTAAAACATCAAAAAGATTATGTTGTAGAGATAGGCTGTTTCTGCTTTGTCCCTTGTTAGTAATCCAGCTAAAAAAAAAAGTCTGTGTACATAATACATATGACTGAGGCCATTTTCTCATCACCCTCAGGTGACAGAGGGGCAATGACAAAGCAATGATCTGTAGTCTGGATCTCCAAAGGCAAAAAGAACCCCTTAAGAATTAATCATTTAGTGACATTCAATTTAGCTAGAAGAACTGCCACACTGTGTAAAATAATTGTAAAAATAATTTTTAAAAACCTATAAATTATAAAAACCATTCTAACCTTTTCTTATTTCCAAGACATTTAAAAGGTTACACTAATTTATGAGCAAAAGGAAAAATGTAAGATTTCACAAGTTCACACTCAAATATTTTCTCATTCTTTCATTTATATCCAAGTTCTTTATATGGAGCTAGAAGGCTTATAACTAACTAAAGCCACATTATGACTGCCTTTTCTTCTTTCACTCTTTTCTCTTCTCCAAGAAGAAAACCATGTTCAATTTTTAATGACCACTAGCACACACAAAGAATATAGGCCGTCATTTCATCCTTCTTAGATAAAACCTCCTCAGTAAATAAAGAAAACAGTCAATGTTATCTGCAGATAAAGAGCAATCATCCCTTATCAATTTAGATCAGCACAGCCCTGATCAGTGCTGATTTACATCCACTGCAGATGTGTCCCTTGCCTTAACTCAGAATTGCACAAAAAACAGTAAAAACAGCAGAGGTGTGCACCATTTAGTTCAATTATCTTCATCCTTCACACGCTGGCCTGTGTGATACCCTCAGCTTCAAATTTCAGATATTTTAAATAGATGTGATAGAAAACTGTATTTTAACATATTTAAACTTTTATCAACCCAAAACTATTCTTCTATCCAAGCACCCTTCAATGCTCTCTACAGGTTTAATGGATCCAACAAGTGTCCAGACTAAATGATAGAAGTACTTTAATAGAGTTGCTTATGATTAATTGATTTTGAGTTTGGATTCTCTACCAGCCTCAGCACCAGCTACATTAAAACAACTCTAGTGCTCTTCCAAAATTAAAACCTGATCTCTTCTTTCTGAAGTTACACTTCCAAAATTAAAATCTGATCTCTTCTTTCTGAAGTTACACTTAGTGCTATGAGAAAAAAGTCTAGGGATACCGGTGTTTGGTTTTATTTAGTTGATGACATTTTGCCCTTTTTCACTCCTGTTCTGCTTTGTAACACACAATCCTATTCAGAGTAAGAAACAGGCTATCATATTTATTAAAAGAATTTCATGTTCTACAAGAGGCAATATTTAATAGACTCTAGGAAGCAAATATAGTCCAAATGTGATGTATTGGTAACATGAGCACGGTATGAATCCATTTAACAACATTCCCTATTTCCCTGAAAGGAACTCTGAAATTACTTGTTCCTAAACTGCCAGGTTTATTTTCTATCAAAATACCCTAAAATATAAAAATTTGACTACCAAGCAGAAATACACAAAGAAGCACATGAACACTATGAGCCATTCATGTATTGCAAAATTATACTCAAAAGCCTAGGACAAGGATGAGGGCATACAGAGTTTCACAGTTTCCATCCAAGAAAATGGGACATTACAAAAGTTGTAATTTTAAACTCTCCTCCTCCTAAAAGCATCATATCATCTATATGCAACAAGGACAGTCTTCAGCAGTCATATCATAATCCTAACAGTAAGTAAAAATTTTAGGTAAAACTTCTGCTTTTAGGTAAAGCTGCTTCGTGACACTACTGTTTAGGAAACAACATTATGCAATAGTTTGATTTGATTATTACTCCCTATCAGGTTTCCCTTAAGTAACTACACAAATTGTAGTAAAGATTTCCATTTTTACTGTCACACCTACTACCTCTGTAATAAGTGTCCTTGAAAGGGCTCTTCCAGCTCTACAGGATACAGAACAGTAAAACAACAACCTATTAAAAAAAACTCAATTTTATTACTATTTT
Source organism: Entomyzon cyanotis (assembly GCA_024500445.1). Lineage (NCBI taxonomy): Eukaryota > Metazoa > Chordata > Aves > Passeriformes > Meliphagidae > Entomyzon > Entomyzon cyanotis. The sequence continues at coordinate 39,627,282 of JAKEPQ010001030.1, read as the reverse complement.
GCTCTAATGAAATCTAGACTGCTTCTAAAATCAACCCAGATTTGCTCACACAATCTTGTTAATAATCATATACAGACTATGGTAACTCTCCAAATCTCACCATACCACAATATTCACACACATAATTTCTAAAACTAAGACCATACAAAACAACTTTAATTCCATTCATCTTCTGCACCACTAATATACATCTGTGCCTCTTGACAGCCACAAGCAAGATTTTTACATAGTATCATATTGGCAAAAGAAAAACTACAGTGACTTCTCACCTAAGGCTTTTAAAATACACCATAAAAACTGATGTAATTTCAAGTAATAAGAAGTGCACCACAAAAGTGCATTCAGCTCCTAAAGGAGCATTTTTTTTCATTTCAGGTCATTTTCAAAAAGATATGACTGTTCCAATTTGCACTCTTGCTAAGGTACCTTTTAGAAAATAAGTATCTAAAGATATGCTCACCAAAAATCCTCACAAAAATATGAACTATTCTCAAACAGTATGGGTAATAATTTAAAATATTAAAAAATCATAAATTCATAAGTACATAACATATTTTGTGAAATCAAGCACACAAATAGTTGGAGTGAGTGGGAAATAAACCATAATAATAAAAAAAAAACCTCTCCTTGTCCTAAAACCTTAATTCTACTCCTTACACATATTTTGTGGACAAAAAGCAAATGGGGAAAACTACAAAATCAGACCTTATTTAAGTATCACAAAGTAAAAAAGGGTTAAGCAAGATTTTATAGAGCTTTTTCACAGATATGATCATTTTCATGTTTTGAATGGTTGGTTTTGCATGCACATAAGGTATGTTTCATAAGGCACATTTTTGCTTTTCTTTTTTGTTGATGTCTTTGGGGATGAAGAGCTGCTACATAAATTGGCAGCAAAGGAAGATTCAAATCTCAGGGTGGAAAGATCACTTCTTGTCATTGTATGCTGGCATTCCTAGAGATGGATGGAAACAAGCACACTCCAGCTCCTGTTTTCAACCATCCCACAAGACTGACACTTTTATCAGGCAAGAAGGATGCCAGAGACGTCAGAGGAACCCATTATAATAGGAAATTACAGGCAACTGAAATGTATTTTACCATTTTAACTAACTATGTAATTAAAGACGAAATACCAATTTTCTCTAACTTCAAAACGGAAATGAGAAAACAACTTATACTTTTACTAAACTACTAGTTCTTATAACCATATCTGCTTTCTGCCCCTTCCTGCCTGCCCTAACTAGCTATTAATAACAGCACAGCTACCCGTAAGTTTCTACCATTCACAAAACTTCTTTGCTCACTAAGATAAATTCTGTTAACTTGGAGCTTTTTACCATCCAAGAGTTTTATCTAATAATGTCAAAATACTTTAACTAGTAGTTACTCAGATGTTTGTCTATTGTTACAATTTTACAGGTAGGCACTCTCATCTAGTTTAAACTCCTCCACATATAGCCTGAAGTTTTTAATTGCAACATACCTAATTTCAGGCATTACCTTAACCCAGCTGCACACCTTAATGTATTCTATGTTTTAATCACAAAATGTGTGCTGGTTTTCTTTCTAGATATAAAATCTCAGTGGGAAAGGGCAGCAAAACCACAATTTTACTTCATGCCCTTTATGAGCTATAGTGATTTAGAGACTTGTCTCATCTACTCAGATTTAACTGCCACTATCAGTAATCAGAGTTTTCAATACAAGACAAAAAGTTCTAGCAATTAAATCATATTCAAATAATAGTTCCAGTCTTTCTGTCTTTGGTTAGTAAAGCCTAAAATAAATTAGGTCTTTACTTTAAGATGCAAACTGGAGCAAAAGTAATCTTTTCTGCTTAACTGGGTTTCTGAAGTGGTGTTTTGTTTCTATAATGTATACTCACAGCAGCAGCGATCTCTTCCAGGACACAGATACTGAATCTATGGACTGCTGGTCAATGCCTCATTTTAAACAGACATCCAGCTACAAAACTATAAACGGGACAATTTTAAAGCTAACAGCTATTTTTAACACAACTTGTTCTATCTGGCAAACAAAGAAATGAGATACTGAAATTCTGTACCACACTGCGATTTAATACTTTAATAACACAGGTTGATCAGGATATTTCTAAAACCTATTTGTGATGTTTCTATGCAAACAGTATCATATACTGTGCCAGGATTTGGCACAGTAAAAATAGTGAAAAAGCTCTATATTGTCATGTACCACTTCCCTCAAATTCTAGTACTTCACCAATCTCAGATCACTTCCAGCAAAAAACTATGCCTTATTTATCTTCCAGTCTCAAGCTGGCTCATTCCTGGAGAGCACTGACTACTGAACCTGGATATGTGTGGCCATTCAACTGGTATTTAAAGTCATTTAGGCTTTCTCATGCAAGAATTTCAGATTCTCCTGTGGTTACATACACTGAGGGAAGGTCTCAACAATATTGTTAAACCACATATTTACAAAAAGAAGCTGAACAGAGTCCAGCTGAGTTTTGCATCACCTAATCTAATTCCAGAATCTTGAAGCAATTAACTGAAGCACAGAGAAGGAATGTTGAAATTTTCTAACATGGTTAGAGAAGATATAAACTAATGTTTTATTTTTAGAAATCATGGGATATTATTAACAGTATACACTATTATTTAAAACTTGCCCACCAAAAATGTAACATTTGTCTGAATATAGATAAGGTTAGTGAAGTATAAAAAGGTATTTAGAAATATCATCACTACCTAAAACATAGTTTAGCCTCTACTTAGTATCTCCTGTCTCTACTGCTTCCTTCTTGAGAGGAAAAGAGTACCCTGCCATCAGTAAAATCATATACTCTCTTCTAGTCACTGTGTAATTTGAATGAGTTACATTTCAATGGCTGTATAATACAACACATTACCATTTATTCAAGTCAGACAAATATGAAGGGCTGAAAGCATGGAGGGTGGTAATCTTTACATTCAAGGCCAAATATTACCACCTCTGAGGCAAGAAACCTCAAGGTTGACTATTACTGTCTAATATTCAAGGAATTTAAAGATTTACTTTTAAAGACTACATTTAGTCAAATACAGGGCCTTGCTTAAGCTTTCTTCATATCAGCCTACTCCGTATTACACCATTTTGTCAACAACATAAATTAAAATCTTTCCCAAATGCTGTTGTTATCATGTATTAATAAATTGAACTTGGAAGACTATAGCCCACTCAGCCATTCATGGCCATATTACACAATGTGAAGATTTTCTATGCTCACTGTAAAGAGCACTTGGGTCAGCAGCATTTCTCCACCTCTGGGGAGTACATGAATGCTGAGGTACTTCTTCAGGGCTGACATGTTCAAAAGTAAGGCATTTTTCTAAGCTAAGAAGCTTCATCAGTATGCAGCCATCAGCATTTAGAGAGTCAATGTGTGATTTTGTGAAATGAAGCTGGGAAATAAACTGACCTGAGGTAACAAGAACAGGACTAGAACCCTAAAACACACTAGTAAAGAAAATACATTTGTGCAATTCTGTAGTTTTCCCTATGAAATATGAAGCATAACAGCAAGGTAGAAGATCTAAAATCTGCTCCTAAAGGGTATCAAAAGGCAAATGCAAAATCAGTTTCTCCTTGACAAGCAAGAACCAACCAAGAGAGGTGAGGTGCTTTGAGTGCCTGTTGCTCTCCAAGTACTACACAGGTGATCCTGGCCACACCACTGCTCCACAGAGAGCTTGGGAGCACAGAGGTGGGAAAGAGAGAGGAACCGAATTCAGCTCTTTTAGAGACTTGAAATATAAACATCACCCTCCCATTCTGTAAAATTTTCTACTGAGCTTCACTATTCTCTACCTTCCTGCAACACATGAAGCCTCTACACTTGTCCCCATGATCCATCCCAGCCATTTAGGCGGGATGTGGTGCTGTCCACATACTTAGGTCCAACCTGGCACTGACACACATCCTGCCTAAGCTGCTTTCATTTCAGGTTCTTATGACAGGAGATACCGTAAGGCTATGTTAAGAGCTGTCTGTCTGGAAAGGTAATTGTAATTTAAATTGTAATTGTACCCATCTACAATCTACTAATTGTAAAAAAGATGATCCTACTGTTTTACAAGTATTTCTCCAAGTCTTGCAGCAAGGCAAGGAAGAAAACTCAGATAAAAGAATTGTATAATGCAGCAATCTATTGCAGATCATCTTCAGCAAGTCAGCATTTATCTTCAACAAGCTGTACAAATGTTTTCAGCAATTTTAAAATGAGCTCTTCCAATTACTGCATGCAGAAGTATAAAGAACTAGATGTTCTAATTTGTATGAATGTCATAATAATTGCACTTGTTTGAAGTTTGCATTGAGGGGTGAATCACCTACAGAACTCTGTTATTGAGACAGTAACACTTGCACACCATTAAATGATTCTTAAATAATGATTACATTAGACCAGAACTAAATTAACATTATTTATTAAAAGGTTTTGCAATATATTTTCAGCTACTTATAGCACAGATTAAAACACTTATATATACTTTTAAATGTTAAATATAATTCTACAAAAACCCCCACAAACAACCCTTACAATTTAATTTCTGATAGTTAATATTTCAAACAATTTCAGAACAGTTTAAATTACTTTTAGATCCTACCTGAGAGATTCTGCCATGCGCCTTAGGTCTTCATTCTGCTGCTTTAACCGTTCAAGCTTAGCGAGGATCTTGGATAATTCACGGCTGGAGTGATCTGGGTGCTCGCTGTCTCGTACCAGGTGCCCACCAATATAAAAGAGTAAAGTTCCCCAAGCAAAGAGGATGAGCATAATCCAACGCCAGGAACCAGTCCATGGCCGCATTTTCAGAAGTTCAATTCACTCCAGAACTGCTTCCACTCACTAAATGGCAAACATTTTAAGTTCCTGGCTTGTACAAACGTGAACAATTCCAGTTTCTCTGCTTCAACACATTGTACCAGAGAAAAATAATTCTCAGTGTTTATCTTACTGCAACTTTTTAAAGAAGATTCTTATAAGGCTGTACATAGAAAGCATTAATAGTGCATCATTCTTCATTTATATCCTGTGGGAAAGAAACAAAAAAAATCTAAAATTATAATTCTGATATGTAAAAATATAGTGGATTGCAATTATATAGTGGATTGCAATTAAGCTAAATGAATTGTCATTAACATTCAAGAATGACAATAGACAATGTTACTACTTTCTGTCACAGAGACAAAGAAAAAATCTTTTAACTTTCCACAGAACAGTATGCTGAATTCATGAATGAATGACAAAGGATATGTAATTAATCCCGGGTTTGAAATGGCCAGAAGAAATACTGCTTTTCATAAGACAAATATTTACCAATTCATGTGTCATTTCAGACACTAAAATAGTTCAAAAGTCATTCTGTGGTAAACTTAACATTTTCCTTCTCTATAAACAAATAGCTTTTATTTAATTAAAAATACATCTTCGTCTTTTTCCCTTTTATCTACTTTCTTCTAAATTTTTATCATGACTGCCAGTCTTTAACAAAGTAGTTATAGCCATTGTAACAGTATATTCTACTATTTGCAAGTATCAGGCATGACTTTAGAAATCTAGTTTTTGAAACACTTCTGTGATGTTTCAAAAACTCATTTTGACAAGTTATTATTAAAACAAAAAAAAAAAAAAAAAGCAAAAAATGCTCCAAAGCTAATAACTTCTCTCACCAGAAAAAATACCATGCCATTTTTAAAAATGCAAAATCACCTCATTTTCTACTTGGCAAAACGTAGTTCAATGAGGATAAAACCTCCTTATTCCATCTAGATCAGATTTTAGCTGACAGCATGTCCAGAATCTTCCTTAAGTACTTCTCACCTCTCCTCCCCTTTCTCAGCAATATAACACTTCTACCCTTTTTAAAGGGCATATATATGCTGTTCTTACTCAATTTCCAAAATAACCCATATTTCGAATTCTCAGATCTCTAAATCCACTGTATTTCATCTGAGATACTATCCACATCTACCTTCTCCCAAATTATTCTGTTCTGTTCCATCCTCCTTTCACCCTAACTTCTTTTTACTTTCATTTAGTTATTTTATTCTGTTCCAACTCATTTCAAGTTTAGAGCAAAATCTTCCCAAAGTGCAATAACTTCCAAAATCACCCAGCTATGGTGATATGCCTGGAGCACACACTTCCAGAGACAATAACTCTAACACTGAAAAGGCTTAGAGTTTTCAACAGCTCTGAAAATGCCAAGAAAATTCTCTAGTTATCTTGAGAAGGGCGGTAGTTTGTGTATGCTTAAAAGAGGCAAAAAAATCCTCTTTTGACAATTGTTTATAGAATACTTTGCAAGCAAAATACAGATTTTCTTTTTCCAATCTGTTTTTCATAAAACGTGAGGCTAAGCAGACTCACAGATCAGGTATCTTCTTTATCAGAGGCAGCATTTGTCTGTGTCAAACAGTGTTATTATATCAGACAATCAAAAATCCACAAAATTGATATAACAAGTCATCAGGAACAGATGTTATTCTTCCAACAGTTCTAAAGAAGCTGAAGAATGCAATAGTTTAATTATTAACAGAGGTTATAACCACTCATAACCCCTTTGTAGCAAAGGAATGGAAAATTAAAACAGTAAACTGAATGATTCGTAAGAACTACAGCAGGCAACCCTGCAATTACAGGCCAGGAAAAAAATATATTCTTGTCAAGCAAAATGGCAGAAATAATAAGATGAAATAAATCTGCAGACATAAGGATGAAAGTAATCAAAATAAAAAAGTCCTAACATTTCTTTTAGAAAGACAAATTGTGCCTCATAAATTTATTAAAGTTCTTTTGAAGATGTAAACAAACACACAGGCAAGACAGAATCAGTTCTAATTGTTACGTAATTGATTTAGTCAATGGGATTTTCAAATGGCATTCAACAAGGTCCCCAAAATGTTCCAAAAAACTAAGCTGCATGAAGAAGGAAATTCATCACATGAGTCACCACCCATTAGAAGAGAAGTACAGTAAGAGCAGGCAATCAGTTTAAGTGGAAAGTGTGATCAGGGACCTCTCTGGACCCAGAGAAGACTTCATACAGCTGGACATATTCATAAGAGTTTGGAAAACAAGGTGAAATATGAGGTGAAAAAGTCGGACAGCAATGAGCTGAAGGTCATCAAAATGTTTAATGAGGAAAAAAGTCAAAACCAGGAAAAAAAAAAATCAGTGTGCAGAGCTGTGTACAGATGAGCTTTGAGGCTCATCAGGAATAGGCTTTAGCTGTGATGTAATTCTGTGAAATATCAGTTCAGCACTCAGCTAAATGCAACGAAGTCCTCACAGGTTTTATCTGATTTCTCTCAGTCTCTGAAGATGCCATTGTACTTTTTCATCAGTTAGGTCACAGTAGAGTTAAATATAAAATAAAGATGCCAAACTAGCTGAATAAATAGGAAAAACATTCTGAAATAACACAAACCAGCCTGTATCTCTAATGCGGTCTATCTAATTACACATGAGTTCTAAAAACACTTAACGATCAGCTTTGTACTGTAATGTGGCTTTCACATTAATTCTTTTATTTCATACTGTTCTGGGAATGCAAAATGTCAATGTATTTGACACTTTGTCAAAGCATTTCACATTCCAGGGATGGGACATACAGTATCCCTGGATGCCACATCCCTGGAAGTGTTCAAAGCCAGGCTGGATGGGACTTTGAGCAACCTGATCTAGTGAGAGGCATCCCTGCTCATGGCAGGGGAGTTGGAACTAGATGATCTTTAAGGGCACTTCAACCAAAACCATTCTATCATTGTGTGATTCATTATTTCAAAGTTCACACAAGATCCTTATATAAATCAAATTAAAGGAAAAATTACTAAATTTTAAAACAGTTCGATTTCTATAGCTTGCGTCAGGTTTTTGAAAGATCTCCACATGCAGACGTATGCCACAGCTATCTGCCTGACAGAAAGTCAAGATGCAATGTCAGTATTTATACTTCTTTAATCTTCTACAGCTGTTTATGAGTTTTCGTACTGTAAACTAAGCTCAGGACTGCCAAGACCGAAAGTATGAGCCTTAAGTTATAAAACAAAAACCGCAGCAGCAGCCCACAAATGCAGTAATTCAAACCTGACATGGATCATAGCAAACATAGTCATTAACACAGTCTGACACTAAATATCTAAATAAGAGCCCACCAAACCTAAAAGATGGGGCAGAGCAATACCACTAAATATATTTTATTAAGCAGGAGACAGAAAAATACCTAAATAGCAGTAATTATGAATTTATGTTATAATTATATAGTGAAGATCCTTTATCTAAGACTATTATGTTACTTTTATTTTACTAGATAAAGCAGTGTATTTCAACTTATTAGTTATTCCCTGAGATCTACCATGATTCTTTGTCTGACATTTGATTACATTTGCCCATACCCTTTCATTTTTCAGTGCATAAGCACATCAAAACATAGTATATTGGCAATTAGCTAATTTACCTTTTTTTTTTCTTCAATTTTAGATTAGTTCTTGTTTTCTTTCTAGGGGATCCTGAGAATAGCTGACTACATTCTTATGATGTTACTCCCTAAAATAATGTAAAAAAGTATCTCTTATCTCTTTCAAGAGGCTTACCCTGGCTATACAGGGTAATATTTCAGTTGTAACAATGTGTGCCTCTAGTTTCCCCAACAGCTCTAGAGAAATATTTCAAGTTAACTTTCTTTTTCAATTTCATCACTGCACACAGTTAAGTGGGTTTTGCAACCTGATCCCTCAGGTAAATCATCTCCCATTTACAAGAGCCCAGCTACCAACCATAGAAATCCCAGTTACAGGTGCTAGGCATGGATGGAAAGACAAAGTTCAGTACAATAAGCAGCTTACACCAGTATAGTAAATCAAAACCAGCTTTAATGCCAGTGTCAGTGTGGGACTGCAGATGCCACAGTGAAATTGGTAACCTTCAGTCATTCCTGAATGTTGTAAGGACACAACTTTTAACTGCCGTGATATAAAGCAGTTTGGTATGACATAAACAGTGCAAAAATTTCCATATATAAATTTAAAAGTTCTCCTGGTTCCATGACAGACCAGATGAAGAGACTACAGACATCTATAAAATTTTCTCAACATAATGAGAAATAAAAAGCACATTGATGGTGATTAAAATGAAGGCTTTTTGTTTTTAAATGTTGGAGTTCTCTATCACTCCTAACATATTGATTGGTTATTTCAGCTACAAAAGATATCAAAGCAGTATCAGGAAAAATTTCTGTAGAATGAGATCAAAGTAACATTAAAAGCAAATACTAAGTTGAAACTATCACAATACAGTAATCTCTTTTTTAGATTTAATTTAATCTTGTAGCTCTATTATAAAAAGTCACTACAAAATTTGCAGCAATATCTAATGAAACAAAATAGGTCTGGTAAGCACTGACTACCATAATTCATTAGGAATACTTAATCTTCAGTGTATCAGTTGAATGAAAAATAACATTGTGAGTAAGGAACTCAAGTTAAAATTTATTTATTGTAAGTGCATAACACAGAAAATGTGGTTAGTGTCACAAACTTATTTAGATTCCACAATGAGAAGACAGAGTATTTACCTAAAAATAAGGGTCTGCTTCAAGCCTTAATTGGGAAATCAAATTGTGCATACTACACATGTGAGCCACAAGTGACGGTAAGAACACGAAAATGTTTTATTGCCAAATTACATGAAAAATTTGGTTAAAAAAACCATTACCTCAATGCAGTGGAATGCACTGAATGACTAAATGAAAATGACTAAATGAAACAGTAAAGAGATTTGATTAAAATGGTAACTAAAAAAGAGACAGAAGTGTAGTACCAGTATCTTAATGAGAAATAATGTGCATCCCTGTCAAAGTTATTATGCTATAGCAAAAATTATTCATTAAAAAAAAATACATACTGCCTTTCCTCATCTCTCTCCCATAAGGCCTTCTACTTATTTTAGAGCTTTAAAAGGTACTTAAGAATTAGAAAATTGAACAGCCCAGTACTATATAATTTCAAATGGAAGGACATCTTCCATTACTTAAATCTTAAATAAGGTCCTTTTTAATGTACTATTTCAAACATGCTTTTAATAGCAAATTCAGTGATGCAGTGTGTATTTTTGCTTCTACAGAATTATGGCCCCAGAACAGCATTATGATTTTCTTGGCATTGTACAGTTTCAAGTTGTTTTAGATTAAATTCAAAGCAAACGAAGCAAGTCTGCTTTTGGCTCAACCACCTACTGGCCTAGATTCACTCAAAAAAAGCATACCTTATGTAAGTTGAAAAGAAGAAAATTACTCACGAAGTAAAGCTCACACATCACTATAGCTAACATATACAGCATTATATTTAAGGCATGTATGTCACCTACAATTGTACAATGTATGAAACATGAAATTCATTCCATTCTAAGAGCTATCACAATGACTTATCCCTGAATGTGAAATACTCAAAAAGCAAGTTACACCATACACATAACTTAGATTGAACCCTCACAGAATTGTTCATTTCCCTTAAAAGCAAAACTTAAAGTTAGCAATTTTAAGATTTCACTAACAAAAATCATCTTCTTAGGAAGCATTCTACTCTACGTAATGTTAGCCTGTTTTGCTTTCATAAAAATGAAAATTAAAACCAACTTTCTGATTCCAGTTCCTATTTAACGATGATGTGATGGCACAGTCTCTGACAAAAGATTAGAACCTAAGGAAATAATCCTTTTAGGAAATTAAAATAAAACTAAGGATCAAAGGACAAAAATAACAAGTAAATGCTGCTGTAGTGTTTGATAAAAATAAGCAAACCTTACAAATATTATTCATGGTGTATGCAATGCATTCTTTATGAAGACTTATAATAACTGAATCAGAATTCTATATGTAACACAAGGTGTTGCTGATGTCTCATATAAAACAAATACTTGCTTTTCTCTCTTGGAGCTGCCTACTGTGATGTATCCCAAAACAGGATTTCTCTTTTCATGGCCACATTACTCCAGCAGTCAGAAACCCTTTTACAAGGACATAATACATTCAAATTTTTGGCAGCTATTTCTCTTCAAATTTATAAGCTCCTGTCTTATATAAAGAAATTCTAATTTTTCATCCTTTTAACTTCATGTTATTACACTTTATCCCGTTCTACTAGCAACGACTCCAGTATCCCAAGTAAAGAAACTCTTGCACGTTTTTCTGAGCCCATCAGAACACTCCTCTATTTTGTGACCTAAATTTCATTATCAACTATTATATTTTTGTGACATTGTCACTACTGAAAACATCCAAGATTAATAACACATGTAATCCACTGCACTAATAGGGTCTCTCCTCCAGGCTAATACTCTTCCTTGCAGCACAAGTCCCTGTCATTTCAACCCTTCAGCTACTTCCTTTTCCAACAAATGATTCCACTTTTCATCCACATTTTCTCTCACTCAATATAGAACTTTCTATGTGCCAAGAAATGCTGAAAGGAAGACATACACAGTCTCTCCCAAACTATGTTTCATTGGGAAATTTACCTCATTGAAACACTTATTAAGTAAACCCAGAATAATACAGATCAAACAATCTTTGAAAACAAATCTAGGTTGCATTTATCCGATTTTCCATTTTTAATCTACCTCTACTTTGTTAACTGTCGTTTCTTTGAAATTTGTCCCCATGCTTTGCACACTACTGTGATCAAGCCAGGACTGATAATTATTTCTGATTCTAGCATTCATATATATCAATCCCAAGAGACGTTATCCCATTTAGTTGCAAACATTTTTAGAATACTGACTGGAAACAACTTGGAAAGCATTTCATTAATCTATAACTTTTTAATTACCTTTATTAACATACAAATTATATCTATTATTTTCTTCAAACAGAGAACAGAAACCCATTCACAGAGCATGTATTAATGTTTGTGTTCTAAAAGTATCCAAAATGAAGTTCACTTCGTTTCCTAGTCAAGCTCACTGTTGTAGTTACATTTTTTCTACCCATAAAAACCATCCACTTCCTCTTTTTTCTGAAACATGGACATAAACTTCAAAGTATGACATAAATATACTTAATTATTGTAGAAATTTACTTCTTTTTTCTTCTTAGCTTCTATTCACATGTATCACAGGCCATAAGTAAACACAATCATTAGACTTGCTTATTATTTACTCCTACATCCACAATTCTCTCTTTACTACTGTTTCTTTCTGTAAAAGTTGAATTTGATATCTGTACAGATTGCTCTGAGCAATTTGCAGGACACTCTCTTCACATAATCCCTTATAATTTTACATTAATATATACAGTCTACTCATCTGATAAAATCTGCAGATTATTCTCAAATTAAACATTTTCTTAATAAAATTCACCACCATTTTCAATTTCATTGCAAGTGCAAATTAATTCAATGCTGAAGCCTTCAAATCCTGTGATTTTGTATCTTTATCACAGAAAACTCCCTGGCAGGAAGAGATGGTATTGAGAGACTTCCCTAACTGTGTGAAAGCTACAAGCTTGCTCATTCCATTTGGTTAGAAAACAAAATCATAACCAACCAGAACAAACTTCAGAGAAAGACACAATGTGATTTTTCCTTCCTGAAATCGTGCTAAAGAGGTTCTGTCACTGAGTATGGAAGCTTAATGACTTTTCAGACTTAGAGAGATTATGAGGTAAATTACTAGGACTTGAAGAATTAAAACCTAGAGTCTAAAAGCAAGATTATCAACTTGAAAAGAGTTGTCTTAAGATTCATTTAGAAGCTTTAGCAGAATATATATTACAATACAGACAAAACATTCAAAGTAAGGGAATGTAGGGGAAGATTCTGGAATTACTTATTTTTGAGCTTACAGTGTGCATTTGAGGTAAAATGCTCAGCTGAGCAGCACAGAGACTATTTTCAATTCAACTGCATAGCATTTTGTACCTGAAAACAACTTTGCAGAAATTTGAAATGAAAGCTCCTTCAGAATGAAAGGCACAGGAATGAATAGACAAATATTCAGAATGATCAATTAGTAATCTTGTGCCAAATTTATTCTACTTTTAGGAAGTCAGTATTTACTAATGCAACCAAAATAAAGTGAACAGGATAAGCACATGTCGAATACAGAGTGCTGATCAACAGCTCAAGAGTTGCTGCACTTACAACCCAAGCAGCAGCAATAAATTCCCCAAAATGATAGGTGAACAGTGAAGACATCACAGAAATTGCCAAACCGAGGTGGCTAGTGCTTTTTTCAAGTTCTTAAGCAGTGTGTAGCAGAAAAATTGAAGCTGAAAGAAAAGCAAGTGCAATTTCCCTCACAAGCCTAGGTTCAATCAGAATCATGTAGGAAAGTAATTAAGGAATGTATGCAGTTATTTCCTATAAGCCTCCTCTTCCATGAGTGATCCCTACTACCACAAATACCTAAGCTATTATCAAGAATAAAAATCTTTGTACCACTGAATAAGGTCTTAATTCTTTCACCCCAAAAGGATTTCTAATATTAGTTTCTATTTTATTATATTCGATTACATTATCTCCTTGCTGTTTAAAATGGTAGAAATTACCCAGGTAATTTCTGAATTTTTTTCCTCCACAAATCTAAATATCCACCCTTAAGGAAAAAAAAGCCAAAACAAAAATAAAGGCAAAACAAGCAAACAAAAAAAACTCCACAAAACCAAAATCCACACACTTAGGAAGTTTCACATCAATCATATGCTAATAGAAATGATTCCACAAAGAAAAAAAAAGTGGTTATAACAATTACAAATGTTTTGTTAAAGTTTTTGAGAAAGTAGGAAGTAGAACAGAAAAGACTGATTCAAAACACCTAGAAAAATAAAACTGCAACACAATTGCTAGTTATTTGGTTTTCAGTATTAAATAAATTGTTAATTATTAAAAGTTCCCATGATAGTTTATTTTATACAACATGTAAGATTGGCTTAAATTCTTTGTATTAAGTACATCACATGGTCATGCTGGTAAAAGTGCAGCAAAAAGTGTTAGTGAAATGTCCATCCCTGCAGACTGCTGGGCAAAGACCTGCAATGCACGCCAATCAACTCCGCTTTGATCAGTGGTGTTGGACTAGAAGATCCCCAAAGAAACTTTCCAAAGCCAGCTATGATGTGATTCCATGAAATCAAATAACTTTTACAGTGTTTGGTGTGTAAAAAAAATTATTCTAAAATGTATAACACTCAAATGTACAATCTATTTTGTCTTTCACATAAATAGCAGCACATTTTAAAAAATCCTAACTTTGTAACACATAAGAACAACTTACCCTGTCCGTGACAGCAGGAAGTAAACACAGCTGCATCACGGAGGTTGGAGGTTAACATGTAATTCCACTATTCCAGCATCCAGTGAAATTAGTAACTGTTTGAAAGAAAACAAATAAAGTCCCTTTAATTTCACATTCTGTAAGAACAACTTCCTTTCGATTTACTCTTTATCATAACAGTGAGAAAGAATCTAAAGTTTTATTTTAAAATACCACATTTTCTACTTGTTAGTTAGCTAACCATGGATTATCCACAGAGATCAATCACTCAACCAGAATATTTTTAACTACCATCTTTCATTATATCTAGATTAGATACAAGGTGATCTAGCAAGCAAATAATTAAATCAAAGAATATTTTAGGCTCTGTATCGATTTAATGAGTAAATTTTACAAGTCAGTCTCACCAGGCCCAAATTTCCCTTGTTAATATTTGCCAACTTCAAAATTATGTTTGAAGTTGATTCATTAATATTTACAGATACCATCAAATTTGCAGCTGAAAGATGTTATACATTTTGAATGCAAGATATAAATCTGCATAATCAATTAAAGCAGTTCAGCCATTTAGCAGTTTTGTCAATTAATTGTTTCCCCATCTCTAAGCATTACTCCCTGTTCAAAATAGCAGGCAAAACTTTGAAATGGAAAAAAAAAAAATAAAATCAAAGCTAGAATATTTAAGCATAATTTTAATAAAATTAATAGATGAGTATTCATGTATGTTCTTTCATATCTTTTATCATTTGTAAAAATTATGAATATGTTAAGGAAACCTTGGAAAGAATTTTCTTTCAATCAAAATATTAAAAGTCACTAGAATAATCACTGGAGAAATCACAAATCTGGTGATCTGGAGAAAAAAAACACAAGTTGAAGAGCTCTTTAAAAGCATTCCATAGGAAAAGAATACAACTTCCAAAATTTCAAGGAACTTCCTGGTATCTTCCAAAGAAACATAACCTCTCTTCTTAATTTCTGAACCTAAAAACATAGTCTATCTCTCATAACAAAGTTCTTATGATGTTGGTAACATCAGAACTGGAAGCAGCACTCCAGGTGGCATCTCACAAGAGCAGAGCAGAGGGGCAGAATCCCCTCCTTTGCCCTGCTGCTGTTGATGCAGCCCAGGACTGGGGTGGCTTTCTGGGCTGTGAGCGCACACTGCCAGTTCATGGGGAGCTTTTCATCCAATCTGCCCGCTGGTTTTTTTGATAGACAGTATTAGGGGCCCAGAAGGCATTCTGCTTGCTTCTTCACTATCATTTTAATGCTTTTGTAAGATCATCAGGTCAGGTAAGGCCTCCTAGAGAAAGAGGGACAGTTTGCACTCCTTGGAGATACTCTTGACTATGCTCAGATCCAGGAGACTCAAGAAATTGTGTGGTGTGACAGTGAAGAAATTCCTTTACAGGATCTTGCTACCCAGTAAAGAAATTGCAGCAAGGAGCAGGGAGCTGGCAGTTTGATCTTAGACACGAAAGGAAAAAGTTCCTTTCAGCAGATCAGAGGGCACTGTGCAGTTCAAGGCTTAAAGTCCCTGAATTAACTGCAACCAAGTAGAGGCAACAGCACACTCATAATGGCAATGAAGGCAGAGAAAACCTTGTAAAAATTTTTCCTTTTTCTTCTTTCTTCCCTATTCACTGAGTTTGAAATGCGTAAAATGTTAATTATCCTGTTATTTTAATAAAACTTGGCACTTTTTCAATTAAAAAACATTTGGTTTCCCTTGAGGAGCTAATTATGCAGAGGACACCTAAGCCAACTCACGGTCCTATGCCACTGTAGTTACTAAATTTATTTCTGCTGGAAGAAAAAAACCCAAAACAAGACACACACACACACCCCCCAAGAACAAAACACAATGCAGTTAAGTATTACTACTAATCCTACTTCAACTATACAGCTTCTGGTCAGAGATAAAAAAAACAAACAACTAAACACCAATTTAGGTACTTTTAGTATCAGAGACCAAACCTTCTCAAAATTATGCTATATGAACACCTAAGGGCTCAGTTGTCACAACAGCAGTGGTTCAGAGAAGTCCACGCCCACAGCACTTGGGCATTTTTAAGCTACAGGTATACATAGAATATTGACCCTGAAAGAGTTTAACAGGAGCTAAGGATCTAATATGAAGTAATAACTTTTCTAAACTAGATAAAAGAATCAACAGTAAATCAACAGGAACAAATACAGTTTGAAAACAAATAATAAGCACTCCTTTGGTTTAGATACAGTAATAAATACAAGTGCTCACAATTCTTGTAATATATTACATTTGAAAGCTTAAAAAAAGATACAGTAATTTCTCTTTTTTCTTCTACAATTGATGTAATTTTGAACAAAAGAGGGAATTGTACCTTGAAAGAAGAGTAGCTTACTTGTCAAACATATACAAGATTCTCTGTCAAAGAGACAAAAACTCATTGGTGACTCTTCTTTTAGAAAGATAAAAGAGTAAATTGCAGAAACAATGCACTCCTCCAATAAATTGATATATATGGACTCATTTTAATGGCATAAGCAATGGATAAAGCAGTCTTCACTTCTAAAGTCTTTTTTAACTACTAAGATAATACATTAACCAGTAACACAGTGAAGTGAGAAGCTACCCTTGTTTAATCTGAACTGAAATGTCTTTGTAAGATAAAAATTACCTTAGAAAATGAACAGGACAATCACATTATAGTAAGCATTGGGTTTTTCTCCTTGCTTACTTACTGTCTCAGCCCCATAAAATCCTATTCGAGTACCACCACAGTCGATTAATAATAAAAATTCAAACCTCAACTCTAACATCAAGCATGTTCTTCCTCCACAGTAGTAGGTTAATAATCTACTGACAGTCCCTGGAGAAACCTCAATCCAAAAGAAAATAGGAAAAGCAATAATCTTTGGAAGCAATGAAGTAAAAGAACAAACTATGGAAGTTAGAAAGACATAACTTGTGTTAAAAAAAAGAAAGAATTTACGACATTGAATTGCTTCTTACACTTGCAAATAAACACATAAGAAAATCTGGGGATTAGGAGTTCAACCTGGATAAATTTGGCTCATGACGTAAGAGAAAGTAGCTCCTAAATGTGTAAGTGCAAAACAGATAAAGGAATCAGCCACTGAAACAGATGATTTCATTAAGTAATGGATTGCTCATTCCCTTTTAACTGAAGCACCAAAAATGCTTTCACAAATATACAGTAGTTGAATCAAGAAGCTGAATAGAACTGGGCTTTCTGCCCTGCATTAGTCGTATGAGAGTTGACAAACAGAAATAGCACATCTCTTTCTCAACAGAACTTAATAGAATGTTTGCCTTCTGTTTCGGTGCTCATCTGGGACCAAAGTACAGCTGCCTCTTCTTGGGGAGAGTGTAGCTCCTTAGTGGTAGAATAATCTGGATACCTTGAGAGAGGAACAAAGAGGGAGGAAAAAACCAATGGACAACCTTAAGGTAATATTTGACTTTTCCATTCTTGCTGCTGCTGAATCACTCCACTAAATTTTCTTTTCCACTTGCTTCCCCATGTCATTCCTTAATGGCTGCAAACATCAGAAGCAAGATCAGAGGTAAGATCTTTCCTCTTTTGGCTGGCATCAAAGCAACATGAAAAAATCTAATAACCAGGAAACTTAACATCAGTCTGTTCCCAACTCAGCTGGATGTTTATAAATCAAGATGAAAAACAGGCAGATGAGAGAGCTGCTGAGTTTGTAATAGTTATGCAAAAATGCATGACACTCAGCAGCCATAAGAAAACTGAAGTGCTGTTTGCAACCAGGAGGTTTTGCAAAATCAAAGCATAGTGAAGACTATATGATACTCAGATGCTGGAGGGGAAGAGTCACAGAACTGAGCTAAAAGCCTTTCTTCTTACACAAGCTTGGAGACTGGGTGATTTGACAGAAATGCCAGAATACAGTTTTGAGCGGGCCACATCAGGGAAAGAATGTCAAACGGGATCATTATCTAAATAATCAGACATTCTATCACCATTTTTTAGTTTAAATTGAACCACATTTTATGCAGTAGTTCTATTAGAGCAAGACAAATTTTACTGGGGATAGCAAATAGTAATATTGCCACATGATAAGGAAGTATCTGCCTAAACTTTAATTCCACTGTGCCATAATATGTGTATCACAGCCTGTAAAAATTCCCTTTGGCACTCTAGCTTTCTTTTTCATAGATAAAGAACTTTTATTTGGGATACAGAACTTTACACACTAAAATGCACAAAAAAGGGCACCTAATGAGCTAATTCAATTATGGGAAGCAATTTATTTGCATTAGCATATAGGTTCATGGTGTCTAATTTACTCTGGGTTTACAGCTTTTGTAGAACTCCATGCCACCAAAACTTGATTGCTTCCTGCATGTGATCCTCACCATCAACATTGCTCAAGTGTCCAAAAGTGAAGGAACTGAAAAACTCAAAGCCCTTTGTACAATAGTAAGGCTATGAATAAAACAGAACTGTGAATAAAGAACTGAAAGAAACAGAACTGTGAAAGCCTCACATAATGCTGCCAATGCCTTTTCCTCTCAAAACTTGTGTGACACATTATTAAGGGAAAATGATAGGTGAGCTTAAAACTTCCTGAGTTTAAAACACCTTTGAAAAATTTAGCTTCTTGCTTAGCTCCTTTTATGTCAACTATTAAGTTTACACTGTTAATCAGAATTCTCATTTTTATTTATAACAACTATCACTAATGCATAAATTTGCTGTCAAACCATGGCAAGTGTTACAAACTATCAGCTTTAATGAGTGAGCTATTTTCTTGTAGAAAAAAGATGGGATTTTTGTGTCTGTGTGCCCAGATATATATATAACCTTTTCTACAGAAATAAAAGCAAGCTTGATGATTTTTACCCCCAAAAAATTATTTTATAAGTTGAACATTCTAAAAATAAGACAGATTTCATTTTCCATATAAAGTCTGTAATTATTAAAGCAATATTAAAACTGTACAGTAACAAAATACTTAAAAGCTACATTTGCACATGTTCTCAAAGGTAATTCTAGTGAAATCCTATTCAAGTATTTCAGACTGATAATAAATAACAAAATGCAGGATTTTAAATCATCATTTGAATCAATGTGGAAGTCAAGCACTTGTGGGAAAAACTTACAATCATGCCATTCTTACTGTTTGCAAGGCAAACCTACACTGCCACATAGAAAGCCATTCACTTCATAGAATAATTGTGTATAAACTCATTATTTGTGAGAAAAGCAGTATTTTCCTTTGTGGTGAACACATTATAATAAGGATGTCACTATCGCAGCCAGTGGCTCATATATTTAGCAGTTCTCCAGCAGAATCTCACAATTCCTTAACTTGCAAGTTAGGCTTTTTCCATCTGCTCTTTTGTAACAGAGAGCATGTTCATGTTCATAATTTCAGGGTAGGCTTTTTCCAGCCCTTCAGCTTCCTTTATTTCTGAATAGCTTAGGCTAATTTTAGCAGCCATACCAAGAAAATAATCAAAAGATGCCCATTAGTCCCCATACTGGAATTTAAAAGAGCTCTCCATGGTTCTGAGCTACCTCCTGTAGAGACACACACTCCACAAACATTTACTCAAGAGTCTGGCCAAGGCCCAAACACAGATAAGAAGTTTTTGGTTTATGAATCTTTGTATTCTTTTTAAAGCAAGCAACCTGCTTCATCAAATTGAGTCTCAGGACAGAACCTAGTAACCTAAAGGAGAATCTGGATGGCATTTAGAGTTCAGTTCCACAAGGAAGAGGAGCATAAAGCATCCACATCTCCAACCTTTAAGTTATTCAAAAAAATCAAAAAGCAATAAAAAATATCAGAAATAGCAGGCACATTCAGAAACACCAGATACTGGGAAATAAACAACATTGGTTTTGTCAGGGAAGTCATGCCTCAGAAGGTGACTACATTTTATAAACTAAATCAGCACGAAATTATGGAGACCTGGTTGATACAGAGTAGTAGGATTTTCAGAAGGCACGACTGGATTGTGAAATTCACTGTAATTAAAATGTTTGAGTTTAAAAAATTTGATGTTAAAGAAAGCAGACTTAGATATTCTTTCTTTAAACATACATCCATGGATACTTTACTGCATCTGTCTTAGAAGCTCAGAAAGCAAGGCAGAAGGGTCATGGCTGCTTGCTTCCACTTCTACAGATAACTGCTACTGACATTTGATTAGGCCAGGTAGCCTTTTCAGACAGAAGCTCAGATCACATTAATTTTAAAACTGACTCTCTCTGACTAGATCTTACATAGCCATGGTCATTGCCAAAAATCTATTTAGTAAGTAAAGAAAAAAAGTGAAGAAAATTGCAACAAAATACACAGTAAATATGCACTGCCACAGAACTCAGCCCATGCTGATAGAGCTTTGACACAATTCTTAAGAGTCTTCAAGCTAATATAATGAGCTTGAACTGAAGTACCAGAGTTAGGGAGAATACTTTTACTGAAACAATTTCAAAAGTAATTATTTGGGAGCTGGCTGGAATTACATAGTGCACATATATGCCTTTGGAAACAGGTAGTCAAGAATGGAATTCTGCAGATACACAACCAACCCATACTGCTGGAGAATTTAGGGACAACTTTTTCAAAACTAAGCCTTATCATGTCAATACTAATACAGATTAAATATATAATAGAGAAAATAAATTTTACTTTTAAGACCACTTTCTCTTACACTCTTCTTTTTATGAAAAGCATCAGTAAACCACAGAAAGAAGAAGTCACAATGTGTAACCAGTCATATGAAACCAGAGAAAGATGAGATATCACACAACATAAGCATTTCTACAAAAGAAATGTTATGAAAGACGTTTGGATGGTAAACATGAAACATAACTTTTTACCTGTACTTTATAAAATTACCAGCATGGAGCTTAGAGGAAACAAAGCCATTACATTCTGTCTGTAACTTCATTCTAATCAGAGAACTTGCCATCCCTCATAACAAATTAGTTAAAAAATACCAATACTAAGTTTTGCAAACGCAGTAATTACTATGCTCTTCTACGAAATAATAGAGCATTACTAGGACAAACACATTTAAAGGCTCCAAAGAGCAGTCTGTCAGAAAAGCAAGATCAAAGAAATTTTGTAATTGTATGTGATTTTTATATCCTAATGAAATCTTTGCATATGAACACTGTGTTCATGTTTTAATTTAGAAATCACACCTTTCATCTGTATATGTACTACTTAAAACACAGGCAGACTGCACTTTTCAAAACACTAATAAGTAAAAGTGCTCACACGGTGTCACGTGCTGTTGCTGGTATAATTACTGCTCCTGCTTTGCACCCCTAACGTAGATCCTCATCCTGCAACCAGCATTCACAGAAGCATCCATACATATCCAAAGTGTCAGCTGCAATCATTATAGGAGAATTCCCAGAAACGGAACAGAGTCCCATACAACCTATGTGATTTCACACATTTTCATTTTCCAAAAACTGGTCTGAATTATTTCTAATCTTTTCAGAATGATATCCAGTCATCAGTTGGAGGAAAACTACTCATTTTTCCTTTTTTTACTTACATGCATTTCTGTAAGCAATGTCAAATAAATAGACTATTTACTAAGTACACTTACAGGAGTGGGGAAAACCCCACAGAATACCAACACTGCATTCTCAGTGCAACAGTGCCTGACCTATTTTCTAATCACATTATATAGAGCAAAAGAATGAGATTGCCAAAACATCAAAACACAGAAGCTTCATTTAAAATATACATAAAGCATTACATTTCAAGTCTGTCAAAGGGGGGGAAAAAAGTACATTTAGATACTAAAACTTGTTTTCAAAGTTCAGGGTACACTATATCTTTTAAATTCTAAAAATTCTTTATGTCTGCTATTCAAATATCCCAGAAGTATAATATATGGAAAAACATAAACTGAAAATCAGACAAATAATGCTGATGAAGTGGTAACCGATTTTCTCCCTGCACTTCATCCATCACTATGCAATACCACCAACATAACAAGTGCTGGAATTCTTTCTTTAGAAAGGATTCTTTATGCTCAATTGAACTTTTCAGATATACCAGTTCTCCAGCAGCTTTTGCCTGCTGCATGTACATATGCTTTCATAGAGACTGAATCAAACAGCCACCAAAACGCTGACCACATTTTACAATCTGTTAACAATTGTAAATTTTAAATCTGTAAAATACAATCTGTATTTTACAATCTTCTTTTTCTCAACCTGTATAACTTGCAAACATCAACTTGTAAAGACATGAGAATCAAAATACCCAGTCATATCACTGCAGTATCTGAGATGCAATTCTAATTCTGCCTCCTCTGCTCATAGTTAATTCACATTTGATATAAACCTAAATAATCTTGGACCACATAACATTTGCTGTTTTCAAATTCTTCATAAAGGCACTGACTTGAAATGTAATACTACTACGAACACATTTGTAGACTGGATCCAGTTTTTGAGATGCTGAGCAACAATAATTACCATCTCAGGTCAAAAATGTTATGATAATTGGTTCCTCTGAAAAAACAGTTTTATGATCTGTTCAGCCACCTTTTCAGGTGTTGATTAATTCCCCATAAACGACTTCAAGACTGTTAATAGCTGACACTACCTTTATTAGGAGTAAAATCTTAGCTTTTTCCTTTATGGACTTAAACAGCTTGTACGGCAGAAGGAGCATTCACGTTGAATTTCTTTCAGAAGATGTGCAAAAATTTCACGATAACATCTCCTTTTTAAATTCAGAACAAAACAAAGTGATAAATTCCTTCCGTAAACTATAACATTGAGGTTAAACAAGAATGCTGTATTTATTTTCACCTAGAGCGGCACTACTAATTACTTCTGTCATTGCTATCTTACTTGTCACTACCAAAGTGTTTGTTCAACACAAGCAAATATTAAGTCTTTTGCTATGGTCAGCATAATTATTTAGCAGTTTAAAATATTTACAGGTCTGGTGACAAGATATTCTACTTCACAATATAACCATCACCCTTCCGAAGCATAGTGATGACGGACAGCAGTTTCCTTATATTAGGAGATTAAAGCTGATGTAAGCTTTCTTTAATAAATGGAACAAAAAAAAAAAAACCAAAACAAAACCCTATCCCAATATGACAGCAAAATGAATTTTGCTATCTACTTACTAAATAAATTTCAAATCAATATTAAAGATAGCAATATTAAGGGGAAGACAGTAAAGAGTAACCAGACACTTTTTTTAAAAATTCATGCAATGTAATGACATTCTACTACTGTAGTAGCCCAGGATATGTTTATTAGCTAATGATTTTCAGAAACTTATTTTTAAATGCCAGATATGTAGCAAAATATTTTGTTTTCTTTTGGGAAAAAAAAAAGAGATGGGCACATAATTTATAATTGTAAACATTTACTCATTATTTCACAGAAACACATAACATTACAAAAAGTTTCCATATTGACATATAACATAACCACCACTTCCTACTTTTATACCGAATCACTTATAAATAGTCTAAATATTTATTAATTGATTTTGTAGGACGTCCCTAGGAAAAACATTTTATGCAACAATTGATGTAAGATAAATTTCATACACTGTGTTTATTTCACTGTGTTTTACACAGCTGGTTCCAGAGACTTATAAATTATTTCAGATCCAAAGTTGAGCTTGGAGATCTTTATTCATTTCAATCACACACAAGAAGCCAAGCTTTTTAAAAACATGCATGCAATGGAATATGTATTTTAAATATATTAGCACACCTTGACTACACTATCCTGATTTGCTTTAAATAGATCCATTACTATACATATGGTACTGTGTAAAACTTCTCATACAGTCATATCTTCATAGGATGCTACAAGCACAGGTCCATTTAGTACCATCCAAAATTTTGTTATTCATTACCTCACCACAGGAAGACATCTTCCCAAATCTCAGTGTGTACTCATTTCTAACTTCCTTCACTCCCTATCTATATTAGAGAAGCACACACAAAAGAAAGGACAATTAAAATGTAAACATTATGCCAGGATTATTTGGTTCTAAATATAATGCTCAAGTTTCCTATACAAGTTCTACCCAGAAGAGCTCAATAGACTCTGTTTTCCAGACAATTTACTCTTATGATGAAGTATACATGACCCAGCACAGGCCCTTGAGCAAGATAAGATGAAACCTTGCATTACACTGTTCCTATTATGAAAAATAACCACATATTCTGGGGGTTTTTTTCTATTCCCTTATGGGGATACAAATTCACAAAAAAACTGTTTCTCTTTTCTCCTCAGAATTCATTTTTCTAAAAGTGATTGTTGAAAAGCCTTGCCAAAAACAGGCAACTTAATTATAGTTTATTGATCAGGTCACCTCTGCTCTGGCTCTTCTTCAACATACCATACTTGAACACATATCAAATAACTATTTTCATGGTTGTGTTTAACAGGAGTTAAACTTACAGATCTTTTACCTCAAAGGCCATTTTTGGAATTCTTGTAAAATAAGGTTCTATTAAATAAAGCACCTTCTAATTTTCTAGTATTGAGACCAATATAAGCAACAGTTACACAAGGAAGTCAGTTCTATATTTACAATTAATAGGATGGAGATCAACTTATTCTGACAATAAATAAAGAAAAACATTAGGTTCCCACAAACACTTTTTAACCAGTTATCCAAATCATCCCAAAATAATTCTCATATTTGATATTAAAAAAACCCCACAACATTTTATTAATTATCTGGCCGTTAGCTTGTTATAAAATAATTTGCCTTCCCTGTTTGCTTAGAAAAATGTGTTTCTATATTTCATTCCTTAATCTTGACTAATTAAATGACAAGTGGAGAAAGACAAAAACATGCTCACACAGAAAAAAAATCTAGAATCCTATCCACAGTTTGACTGCATGAACTGGTCCAGAGGAATAGAGGGGAAAATATGGTAAAATTCTCCTTGCCTTGAAGAACACTGAACACTCTGAGAAACAGAACTGATAAATTTAGCAGCTGAAGAAAGATAATCAATTCATAAATACAACAATCTTACTAGATGAAAGAAACACTTGATTACTCATTGTAACAGGCCAGAAATTAGACTGAAACCAAAAAAAGTTACATCCTTAGGCAGAGTACCAGAATAAATTACATTTCAGAAAAAGTACTGTAGGTGCGAATAAAACAGGAAAAAAAAAATTCCTCATACTATTCTCTAAAAAGAGTGTAGATCAAAAATTTAAAAAACAATTCTTTTCTTTGTATCCGTATGCACACAACATGCTCCTAAAATCTCTAGAGAAATGGCACAGAGTAAAATACTGTTGAAATGCAAGATACTAAGAGAAGTAGTTGGCAATGATTTAGTGAACATCTACGTGAAAAGAGCACATACATGCACGGAAGTTCTGAATCGCATCAAAGTTCTGATGATTTTCTGCACAAAGCTATCAATTAATTTTTCTGCTTCTTTACAGAAGAGTTTTGAGTCTCAGTATACACAAACCTGGAGAAAAGCCATAGATTTTTAGGAAATCGCAGAAAACCTACCCATTATATTTGGCATGCACTAGGAAAACACCCCATTCTCTCTGCCATCAACTCCATCTCTAGATGACCTGTTTACAAGTTAGAGGTAGTAAATTATGAAAAATTTGATGCAAAGGAATAAATGAAAAGCAGGCAATAAGCAATTCTTTGATACAAGACAAATGGAAAAACCCTCAAGTACTCCCAAATTTAAGGAATTTGCAGAGTTTATGACTGAAAGGTCAGTGGTCCAAAAAGGCATGTGGAAGAAAAAAAGCAGAATGAGAGCTGGGAAGCTTATGCTATTAAGATACTCTCTGAAGCCTTTAGAATGCATGAACAACATTCTAGTAATTTTCTGAACAGAGCTCAAATTTTCTTTTTCTTGACCTTGCTTAAAGCTACATTCTGTGCTCTAGTGAGGCATCAAAACATTAACCCACTCTAATATATGTTACTGTAAATTTCTCACAAACAGAGATTATTTTTCACTGGTCACATCCTAACAACACTCTGGAATACTGCTATTGGACTAAAGAGCCAAAACTAAATATAAGCTGCTAGCCAAAAAAATCTAGGGATTGGTGGAATAGCTCTGATTGAGTGATTTTGTAGCAAGTTCAGAGAACATGTACATGACATTACTTTTGACATGACTTCAAGTGTCTGCTTCAGAACAGATACAGTTTTCAGAAATATACCATTTCAAATATAATGTGGAGAACTTATGTAGAGTCAATGTTCAATTTCAGTTTTTGCAAAGTAACTTCCAAAGTACCAGAATTAACTTTTTCCATCCCATAGAGCTTAGGAATTCAGATTCATTTTACAGATCATTTTATATCAGAACACATTTTAAGAAAAACATATTATTTAACAGCAACAACTATTTATGGCAAAACAGAGATTCCAGGTGTATGTAAATTAATTTTCTGGAATATCTAGAACAATAGGATACAACATTATAAAATAAGGAAACATGTAGATCAGCAAACTGAAAACAACTAGATGAATTGTCTGAATAGAACCAGTGGGACAGAATTAGTGCAAGCATTTTTAATATGAATGTTCATTTAAAATAGAAATGGTTTTGTAACAGAAAACTACAAAGATCATAAAATATTTATAGCAAAACAACTTAAGAACCTATTCTAACAGTACTGCTACACAAGAAAAAGCTTTATCCATTTCTTCTCTATTCCAGAAAGCATTAATTGTCATACTGCTACTAACAGTGGCCCATCAAAGGACACATACACTTGTTTTTGTAAATATTCTGGTTCCTGTTCACAAGATCTTGTAACCACAGAAAGGTGCACAATACAGTTGATATTCCAGAGCCTTCTTTATCACTGACTACGATTAATGAACTGTTTTACAATGCTCTGGAAGATGCTAATCATAGCATTCAGGAAATAATGAAGACTCACAAGTCCACTTCCCACAACGTCATTAACGGCTTTTTAGTGTCCCCCTTATAAAATACGTGTGGCTCATCACACCAGTTTTCATTCAGCCACTCTCCAGAAGATAGATGAATTCTTCTCAGATGAGTGTTATGAACACGTAACAATAGCATACATAATTTTTCCATATTTGTGTGACTTCAGCAACTACCAAAACACACTGAAATTACGAAAAGATAACCAAGAAGAAAGGATGCATGACACAGATGGTGCACAAAAACCATCAGCTGCTGCAAGCATTCACTGACCACCTGCACAGTGCTGAGTGTTGCTTTTGGGTCTGTGAGAAAAGCAGAGTTCTAAGTTCATTCACTCTTGCAGGTATAGGACAATCAGCAATTTCCTTGCACCCTTCAGACTATGCTCATGCCAAACACAACTGCACGTAACGCTAACAACAAAGTCATCTGAAAATGGCACAACATGGAAACATTGCCCTCCGGAAGTTTGCAATTCCAGACTACTACCAGTCACCAGACAATCTGCTTGAAGGGAAATATAAAGCAAATTGCTATTACCACATATTAAGAGCCACTAAAAACATGACCTTTGCCCAGCACTGCAACTGTAACATGTAGGAAAAAGAACATTTTAAGACAATGGAATTTCTACACTGTGATGAATCAAGAGAAGAGAGACGTACAGCAGTTCTGCCTTCCTATGCCAATCTTAAGCATAGAGGGGAAAGGAGGGGAAAGAATTGCATGAATTTTAATATGGTTGGGAAGGAAGGTGCAAAAAGCAGTCTTTTAAAAATAGAACTGTGTGTAAACGTTAGCATATTTCCTGGAAAGGCACATGTTCAGTGGCAGAACTGCAATGCCAACATTCATTCAGAAAGGATCCTACCTGGACAGGTTAAAAGTCTATGCACCATCTAGATAGGAGAAAGGAGTAATACAACTACTGCATAAGAAGATGCAACATTCAGAAGATGCCTGAATGAATATGCATTTGACTGGCTGCAAAGGGGCTGATAATGCCTTGAGACAAGGATGGATTTCACAGATTTAATACTCCTATTACTGTTACACATTGAGTTTTACATAGTATTTGTGACAAAAATGTTACCAGTAATATGCTGACTTTGGTAAAGGTGTATTAACACCCTGCTGGCAGAGGGGGAGTATGGCACTGGGAACTGGACTAGGATTCCTCTAGTAGTACTACAGTAGTAGTCTGTAACATGTTTGTTCCCTGAGCCTTCAAATGAGGTCTCAGTTCCATCTGCAAGGCCAATGGCAATCCTTCCTCTCTTTCCATCTAATGTGGATGTTCTACTATATAGTCTTGTCGCACTCTAATACATCATGACTACCATCTTTGCTTGCCAAGTACCTTTTATACCAACAGAGAAGCTCAGAAAATGATTTTTTTTAAGCTGTGTCTTCCCTTCTGCTGACCAAAGTCAGTCTTTCAGGTGTTAACCAAAGGCTACTAATGAAAAGTGCAATTTTGTTCACATTAAACAAATACATTTTTCCTAAAATCCAAATTAGATGAGTGTCTTTCAGGAGTGGTTTGCCACCACCCTCAAGAGAACTGTATACCATTCATTATAGCTGGCTTACAGATACCAAAAGGCTGAGGGCTGAACTGTTAAGTAGCTGAAGATACAAATGTAGATACCCAGTGCACTAAAAATGGCCAAAATTGTAGAGGCAATAGCAATTATGGCTGCTGTATGATACTTAAATCAATCATGGCAAGCATTATAACTCAGAAGACATCTGCTCAGAACTTTTCCAAAACAGTACAAAAAGGAAAAAAACAAAAAAAACAAAAAAAAAAAAAAATCAAGAAATGCCTTATTGTACCATTCATACTTCCAGTTTACCTCTGAAATTTGGCTTAAAAATCAGTTAGTTTAGACAGCTAATTACTACCTTACATTCAAAGAGTATTTCAGACATCCAATATATTTTATTTTTATGACCTTGGCTGTGACATGTTTTTTATTTACAAATAATCAGTTTTATGATACATAACCAGAATTTCCACCTGGTTGCCAGAACACAATAGCTTCTCCAATTTCATGGAATTTTTATTGCCAATTAGGTATTTAAGATGCTTTGAGAGCCAGTTCTTTTCTTTTTCTTACCATATACTCATAACTACAATGAGAAAATGTTGCCAGGGAGGGGAAGGAGAATGTTCTTGTGGCAGCTTGGCATAAAAACAGTAAATATAGGCTGCGCCCCTGAACTCACTTTACCCATTTGTCAACCCTCATACAGGTACTCAAAGGATTCTTGCTTCCTCTAAGAGTCTGCATCCTCTGGCACATCAGCTCTCCGTGAATTAATTTTTGGTACAATCTTTTGAGTCTTCAAAGAAATCCACTTTCTGGTAATAAGGATCCTAATGTATTCCACACAGGGATAGAATGAAACTGCATCAGTAAGGCAAAACCGTGGACAGCAGCAACAGCATTTTACTTAGTATCTTTTTCTCTTCTAGTAGAAGTCACTTATTACCCAACTTTTCATTCTTTTCTTGGTTCTCTTCTTGCACAACTGTGAAATACACAGAGGTATTTCTGTAAGTACTCAACAGATCAGGGTGCACTTTTTTTCTGTCTAATAGGAGGACAAGAGGCAAAAGACAATGAAGACCATGGCAAATTCCAGATCAGTTTAAAAAAAAAAAAAAAAAGACAAAAAATTGAACTACTTGAACCTACTGAGGATTCTCAAACACTGAAGTAAGTCTCAGATGATGTGGAATCTCCATTCTTGGAAAATATACAAAACTGTGTTTGACTGGAAGTGCTACTGAGAGGCTGAAAAAAATAGAAATCCTTTCCAACCAGCATGATTCTACAATTCTCATACGTGAAAAAAAATCTGTACAGTTTACATTGCACATACTGCAGCATGAAAAAACTTTTCCAAAACATACCGGTTAATTTTAAAGACAGCATTTTGATTCCAATCATAGTAACCATTAGGCAATTAAAACTGTGGGGAACATCAATGAAAGATTTTTTCACAGGACAGGGAACGGGGCACCAACAGAGGGAACCAATGTTAGCAAGAGACTTTTATTCATTTACAAAACGATTTTGTTTAAATACTAGATTTAGCTTTATCAGCTAGAGTGCATTTTGAAACTAAGACATGCAAAGCTACCGTAAGTGTTATTCCTACAAGCAAAATGTTGAATTGTGAGCTTCACTGCAAGTCTACATTCCTCCTATTTCAATAAACTGGTTTTGAATTCTGGCCACATCACAAGATTTTTAATAAAAACTCCATTTAAGTTCAGCCACTTACAACTCCATTTTTATATACTGTGAATGAAGGCTAATTGCAGTAGCCACAACACTTTCCGAAATTTTTACTGAATTGACCACTGAACTCCAAAGATCACAAACTTTCTATTTCTTTCATCAGAACCACACAGGTTCTCCAAAACAATGCACATCCTTAACTAAAACCATCCATGAGATTCAAACACATTAAATCTGAGAATGAGAGAGAGCAAATGATTTCCAGATAAATTGCTCAACAAGTTAGTTACCAAACATCTGTTTTCTACCAAACATCTCTGTTTTCAGCTCTCACCCACACCTTTTCATATAGGATCAAAGTACAAATCTTCAAAACTTCTCAAGTAACACTTCAACAGAACAAGCTTCTTAAGTCTCTAAAATGAGATACACTTTCCCAGAACCTGAATTTTTACAGATCTCTTCTAAACCTCTTAAGACTATTTCTGACTAATCTTAGAAACCCCAAACTAGCCATAAGGTACTCCCCACAGCCCATTAGTATTGTATACAGCAGTTAATATCACCTCCCCTACATCATTTCTACTAGCTGTTTTATTCAAAACCACTGTCTCTAACCTATGAGTGCAAGCTACAATATTTGTCTCTAGGCCTGGGATCACAGGTCCAAATACTATCAAGGACTATCCAAACACTTTAAAGTTCAACTTGCCAAACAATTTAACAGTTAGAGATCTCTTTCTATAAAATTTAGAGATTTATTCGGAGCCATATATTCTTGCCAAGAGCTAAAGCCAATGGCCAAGAACCTCCTGCCATGTAGCAAGGAGAGAACCTTCCTCAGGGTTTGAAAGTTCCCTGCTAAATGACAGGGGTTTGGATTCATTAACCAATTTTAATACAGTTAATATGAGTTACAGCATAGGCTTAGGCAAAATCAGTCTGATTAATAGATAGTATCATTAGGATCAATTTCAAGTGAATCACCCTATAATTAACCTCTGTCTTAACTGGGTTTTTTCCACATACTGGCAAGCATGTAATTTTTCTCATTCTCTTTAGACTTGGCTTATTTCAACATTTGTTTAAGAACAAAAGAAGTAACAAAAAAACCCCACCAAGACTGAAGTGCAAAAACAACTAAATGAAGATTTTCCTATGCTAACAGGATCTGCCAATTTACGAAGTGTTTATTAGCCACTATTTAACATAATCCAAACAATAAAGTAGTGTTGAATTATGAGTGTAGTATAATTACATCATTAAAAAAGAGCAAAGCCAAAACAATGGCAGAATATTTCTGCACAGTAGCTGTCACCTTGACATTAATCCACATCTTGTTCTTCTCTCCGTGACAGCTACCATTTCTTTTAATCAACAGCAAAAAGTGTGTGAGAGTAACACCCCCAGTCTACCATTTTAACTAAAAATGGTAATATTAAATAAAAATTCATAACTCACAGATATCTTTATCATACCTATACTCTCCTTCTGTATTTCATCCAAAAAACAAAATGAAAAAAGACCTGTGACATACATCCTCACCTATTTAACTGAAGGAACTCGTGAAGCAAAACCTTCTTGCCTGGCTATTTCCTCTGATCTTGTTACCTTATACAATTTGTCAATGCAAAAGTTTAGTTCAGTGTAACAGCCTAATCCTAGACATTTTAAAAGGTATCGACTATCAATGGTATTTGAAATCTGACTTTTTAGGCACTGTAAAAATAATATTAATTTAGAGCCAAATAATATCCACCAGGTTACGACATCTAGTTTTTTTCAAATTTTCAGTCAATGTTTTACTACTGGACTATAATAGTTTGTATTACCATTATAGTTTGTACTATTGGCCTATTAGAGTATTACCATTGGACTTAAATAGTCCAATGTTGGACTATTTAAGTTTAAAATCAGATGCATTCAAGATAAAAAGCTACCTGGTCCATTGGAAGAAAATATTTAAGGTAAAAAAATTTTGAAGTAAAAAACACTGCAATATGCAGAAAGAGATCCTATGCTGTTTTTTCAGCATCTTTTGCAAAACGCTGCTATCCCTATGCTGCATTCACAAAAGATATAGACAATTAAGGGGGAAAAAACAAATCAATACAAACAAACAAAATCACTAAACAAACCAAAAAAAAACCACACCACCACCACCAAAAAACCAACCAAACCAAGCCACCAAACATCTACAAACTAGACATTAAATCATAAAACATAATAAGGTTACCAAAGATTATTAAATCACTTCTCTCTTCTAACAGATCACACATGCTCTTATATGTCTAAGTACATTTTATGAACTTCCAAAGACAAACATATGCTCTTCCCAGTTTGTTGCAGTGCTTCACAAGCCTCAATTCATTAATCTCTGCTGGTAAAAATGTAAGCCCCTTAATCAGCCTCATATTATTTCAACCTCTCCTCATAGGTCTTGGATCAAATGTTAAAATTTTCAATGCTATTTTCTTCTGGGCTCTCCAATTTGGCAAGATAATTTCAATTTGTTTGCATGTATTAAGTGCATGGTTCCAAACTGGACACAATGACCTAGCTGACTCCATTTCTACCTGAGGTTGTGCAGAGAGATTTACATCAGTTTTAGGGTGTTGAATGACAGTGCTTTCATTTACTCATCCTGGTGTGATATTACATTTTAAGAACTACTTTTTGTGCATTATACCCTTGATTTAAGTTAAGGTCTTAACCCTCAATCTCTTTCTTCAGAACTCTCAGCCACTCTTCATCCTGTACTTGCCTGTTTTCTTTTTCTTTAATTTAAAAGCAGTATTTTAAGTTTGCCCTTAATGGCTTCAATCCCATTTTCCCCTGATCATTCTAATTTCTTGCTTCATGTTAAATTCTCCTCCAATCTCCCAACCTCTCTGCAGTATCTCAGCCTGGTATCATTTTTCACTGCAGTAAACATGTGTGTCAATGGAACCATTAGCATCCTTTCTTCTTGAAAAGAAAAACATGAAAGACTGTTGTTTGTGCTGCTGCATCAGAACTGACTTATTTAGAACACACTTTTAATAAAGTATGTAGTTCAGAGAGATAGAGAAGCAATAAGCAGTCTTTCAAAGAAGAATCCAAGCTAAATGTCTACCAGGAGAGAAGAGCGGACTGAAGTCAAATGTTAGAACAAGAAACAGACCTTGCTGATTGTCAGGCAAAGGGAAGGTAGCAAGCAAGATCATAGATACTCCAGAACCACAGAGGGACAGTACTGATAAAATGGCACCACTAAATCAGCAACATACCCTTCTGAAAATGTACTTTCCATCAGGAATCATATGCTGATCTATTTAGATACGTAGAAAGAGAGAGTATCTATCCGAGACTTTAGGTGCCCTTACAATAAATAAAACTCAAGATAAACTGATCTCTGGAAAAGGCCTGTATATATTGAAAAGCCTATCACAGATTAATCTAATTTATGGAATATCCACGAAAGGATAAGAAAGTGTTTTAGAATGCAATAAAAAAATGTTGATTTGATCTTTCTTTTTAACAGACTACAGAACAGTAGTTCATAAATGGAATGGATTAGACTAAGTGTGAAAAATTATTGGGGAAAGAAAGGGGAAGACTACCATGGAAACATTTCTATATTTGAAAAGAATCAGGAAAAAATATTTAATGAGTATATGGATGAAATATAGTTTTCTTAAGTCAGACTGCGATAACAGATGATAATTCCAAACGCAGCTTGTTACAAAATCTGACAGGAAGCAGGCATCCAACACAATCCATAGACTGCATGATCAAGTAATATGAGAAAGATATCACCATCCCTCTAGTGCTCAGTTACTTGTCTCAACCCACCAGCCCTACCTGGATCTTACCTAGACATAAAGCCCAAATCAGCTTTCCTCCACTGCTCAATCTCCCTCAATAGTTGAGCAATGCATGTACCAAACCACAGGCTTAACTACTGCTCCAGGCACTGCAGTTTACAGACCTGCACAAATCCTTTTAATTACCCTCCCACACAACCTAAACAGAAGAGGCAAGGAGAGGTTTCATGCAGCTCTCAACCACTATGCGTGGTTCTTGCTGGAGGAAGGAACGCATCTCTGCTGAAGACAGCCACACATCACCACAGCTTCCGGACAGACCGAGTTAGTGTCAACACAAAACAACAGGAAGTGTAAAACTGAGTGGTTACACATGCATGTATGAAGTCTCTCACAAAGAAACAGTTTTAACTTATAAAAATAAGTTAAATTTCCAGTTTTAACTTACAAAACTGGAAATCAAGATACAAATTGTTGTATTACATAACGTTGTGTACAAGGGACCAGCCACCTCAGACTGGAAGTGAGGTTTTGGAAGTCATGAAAGTTCTTCTCGCTTTCATTTATGTTCAGGGTCTGGAGCACACAAATACTACACATGGGGCTGCAGAGTTGGAGGATGGAGTGGGGGAAGACTACCACAGATTTCCTAGTTATCTGCTAAGACTTTTTCCCTCTGAATCATTGTTTCCACTCCGTATCAATAAACCACTCCCACATACTGCAATGGTTGGGAGGGATTTGGCAAGATTAGCCAATTGTACTCTAAAGCATTCACAGAAGCCTGTTCCTCTCTAAAGTCAAATCATTTATTCCCAGCCTAGCAGCTTTAAGAGAGCATTACCAAACAAACTGCTGGAAAAATCCACTCACTGGCAACTGCCTAAAGGGACAGGTTACACTCCCACACTATTTGCTCCTGCCTGCAGAGCCTCACTGCTTCTTTTGTACCACTTGGACATTTCTTTGAACAGCCGTCTGAGCTCATCCAACCCAATGGCCAAGAAACAAAATTAGCAACCTTTTCTCTGGGTTTGTGAGGTAAATCAGTTGACCAGTTTCAGCAGGAGTCTGATAGGGAAGAAAGCTAGGTTCAGGAAATTGAAACAAGTCCTTTCAGCAACAGGAAGCAATTACAACAGCTAACACAGTTTCAAGACACCTGCCTGGACACTGGATGCTTGGAAAGCTATCACCATATTCTTTGTTCTGTCCTGGCCAGAAGGTCCCTAAAATATTATTTGAAATCCCACTTTCTTTTTTTTTCTTTTTTAATTTAATAAACCACTCATTAAACTCTTACAGTAACACAGTACTTCTAGAGTTATAAGTGCACAAGTAAATCAAAATAATTGAGAGCACTTTAGATGTCGCCAGCTTGACAACCAGCAGTGAAATTGGGTGAACTGTAAAAGCATCTAATCTTCAAGAAATTTGCTTGAACTCTTAGTCTAATTTGTTCAATTGTGAAAGTTTAAGAAATTTTCACAACTTTCTTATCATATTTAATAATACTGATCATAACAGTCTTTTCTACAGTTGTATCAAAAAAAGAATAATGTCATAATATGCTTGGTTTCCAAGTTCATAACTGAATTCATGTCTCAGTGAAGTTCACTTCATTCTTCAAGCAACTTCTCAAAATGAAGAGAGTTACCTTTCTGCTAAGGTTTATTTAAATAAAAAATGTGTCCTTAAACATGAGTACTATGGTACTTGCACACACCTTCAAAAGCATAAGAATCTGAAGCATTAGCTAGCACTGGATCTGGGATATCCCACAGCACACAATACTTTCCACCCACAACAGCTTAGTGCTTGTAACTCACAAAAGCCTTCATGGAGTAGGGCCTGCGAAATACAGAATTTTGTATGTGAAACCAAAGATACTTAACAAATCCACCAAAGAATTTCTCTTTTTAGAGATGAGAAGCAAAGAGAAGGGAGAGAAATAGGTGTAAGGAGAAATGGAAGGTGAGACGGGTGCCTGATTGACCCAATTTTGTCAGCGGTCTGACACAAAAGTGAAGGACCTGACCTCTCTTTTCAAAGTTTCCTTTTTTCAGCTGACAAAGACTTATCAACAGAAGAGCAGTTTTCAGTTGTGGAGGCAACATCACAAAAAACAAGAAGTACTTACTTACAAGCAATAATTATTGTTCAAATTAATACTTTTCAGGATTCTTCTTCCTCACTTTCATTTTGAAGCATAGGTAATTCTCTGAAAGTAGAAGAGGAAAATGATAATTAGTTTTTATCACAGAATCATTTAGGTTAGAAAAGACCTTTAATATCATCAAGTCCAGCTGCAAACCTTCTGCTGCCAAGCCCACCACTAAACCATGTCCTTAAGAGCCACATCCACACATCTTTTGAATTCACCCAGGGATGGAGGCTCAACAACTTCCTTGGGCAGCCTGCTACAGTGCTTGACAACTCTTTGAGTGCAGAAACAATAGTTTTCAACAAATTCTTGCTTTGGGGTTCTCAAGGCATGGAGTTACTACATCATTTCCTAAAAGTTGTCTCCCTAAGTCGGAATGGCAGCACACTACTGAACTAAACATTGATTCCTGGCCATTGAACAGAAAAGCAATCAAAAACTTTTGATTTTGATTTGAATTTAAAAAAAAATCAGACTCCAAACATCAATAAATTGGTTGTTGAAAAAGCTTACTTGTGAACCTAACTTCAAGGAAAGGAATGAAAGCAGGAAAAAAAAAACAAACAGGAAACCAATTAAAGCAACAATAGTACCAGGAATAGGAATGAAGGAAAAAAAATGATAAATGCTTCAAATAACTGATTTTTACTGCAATGAGAATTCTGCTAAATTAGTCTTATTTTTCAACGAAAATTAAGTGATTTTCTATTTCAAAGAGAAGCTTCAGAAGCCATACTGTTAAATGAACAAGGTGAACTGGCAACTCTAAAGCTCTCAAAAGCTGTAACAGTGATAAAATCTGAATTCTGTGTTTTCCTATTCATGTAATAAATTATTTAAAGTAATCAGCACCTACAAAGTCAGAACCCATGAACTTCCATAAACGGAACGCCTGGGGGAAACAGGGAGATAGCCCATTTTCACTTCTACTCAAGATTGACAGTTTGGGTATACTTTGGCTAAAGCAGCACTAAATGAAAAGGTTATAGCTTTTGCTGTGATAAAGTATCTCAGACATTCCAACAAAAAAATACAACAGTGTTAGTCCATGTATAAAAAGTAAAATCAGGGTTTTACCTTTCCAGAAAAAATAAACTAGTTATTTTATTGTAGCTCTTATCAAATCAGTTACACTGCCTGCTTCACAAAAACAGAGAGGTGAAACTTTCAGCTGAAGGTGACTCAAGAAGCCAAGCAGAACAAAATATTGTTCCCAGACACCCTGTTCCAAGAGGTAGCCCTACAGGGAACCCATCAGAGCATGATCTGGAATGATGGTTACTCTTACTTTTGTGAGAAGCATTATGGTGTATCTTCCTACTCATATTTCACTTACTTCATATTTGCAACCTCATTAACAAGTAGAAGGTAGTATATTATGTGAGCCATACGTATGGGAAAATATATTTAGACAGATTGGCTCATGGTCAACAGGAAGTGGAAACATTTACATTTCATATAATGAAAATAACTATGACTAAATTTACAAGTTGATTTATTTGTAAGCAATAGAATTGCAAGCAGTACCAAAAGGCCTTCTAGTCCTACCAGGCTGGGCAAATCCCCATGCCCTATAGAAAGATACCCAAAGTTTTAAACTGGGGTAACATAAAATATAAAGAAACACACAGAATAATAAAAAGAAAGCATGACTATCTGGGTCTTCTTTTCCCCACTAATATACCATTGGAGTAAAGTATCTATTTAATACTTGTTAACAAAGCAGAGAAGAAAAAACCCACAAAGTTTCAATGTAGTTTATACCACTGCTCCAGGAAAATTGTCCTGGACTCTGTCAACACTGTCGACAATGAACTGAAAAAGTAAATAAGTAAATAAATAAAACAGTGAAATATGTGGAGTTGATTTGACACTAAACAATCTGACCTAGCCTGGACAAGATACTCGTAGCTTAACAGATTCTGCCAGTATGACAATGAAATTTTAATCTCAGTTACAAGTATTGTTTTGCAACCAACTATGAACTGATTTTAGAATACTTTCTTGTAGCCCACAGTCTGCTCAGAGTAACTCACAAAGAAGTAACAAATACGGTACTGAAATCCAGATGAAGAAAAACAGCAAATTTTCTTGTCAATCCATGTCTCTATTACTAAGAGGAAAAACAAAAAGCTCTTTGGGGTTTCCCCCAAAGTTCCATAGACAGTCACTTCACATACACTGTGATTATTTAAAACAGTCAGCCTACTCTGAGACACTCAAAACTACCAAAAATTTTACGATTTTCCAGCCTAATATTGCTAATAAATCTATGAAAATGGAATTCTATTTATAATGTAAGAAGTGAAACTGTTTTTAAAAATCCTGGCATTTGTTGTTCAATCACCTCAACAGTATTTACAAATATCACTAATTAGAGAGTGGTTCCTTCCAGATAAATCTGCCCCTCTTGTAGAGATGTTTTTGGAAATCAAGGTCATGAAATAACCTTGCAGATAGGATATTTTACTTATACAACCAATTATGAAATTCTGACTTTAAATTGCTGGATGTACCTGGACTAGTCACTACAATTATTTTCCTTTTTTTTTCTTTTTTTCTTTTTTTTTCAGAAAACATCATATATATCCTTATAAAGGGGCTCAATACCGCCTGCAGTGTTTAATTCAGTCTCCTGCATTACAAGACCCCAACCAAAAGTGAGTCCAAAAAATTTCATCAACGTTTTTTATGTACTTTAAGTTGAACTTTAAAAAGACACAACACTTGAATGCACACAAGCAAGACAATAGAGTTCAAGGATGCCACACTTTAAGCACCTGCAACTACAGAAGTATTAGATGAAAATACCTACATCACATAGGAATACTGAGGGTTGCAGGAAGGAGGAACAAAAAAGGAAGCAGTTCTCCCCTCCCTTCTCCATTTGACTGGGGCAAACTGATTTAACTTTGAACACAGACTACTGTGCTCATATACCCATACGCCAGGCCAGAACTACTTTACCAATACCACAGGAAGAATCACACACATCCCTCAAAATCCCACCTTTAGAGCAGATTGTCTCTGCTTCAGAAGAAGATAAACTATGCACCACGGAAGGAAAAAATAAAAACAATAAATGTTCCCTTTGGATATGTACAGGATACCAGTAGTAGCTCTGAGTGAGGAATGGAATTTGTAAAACTGAAAACTTTATGACAAATAACAATCAAATATTTTGCCTGCTCTACCCTCTTTCTCAGAGATGTTTGTTATTCTTGTACGAAGAAATCTCAAATGTTCATTTTTAATTTCTGAGTGCAGGATCAACCTTACCATCTTACACAGTATTCTTACCTAAATATATAAAACATCATCTGAAACCACTGAGTTTCTCTCTCCCCATTACTGAGACTAGACCTCATCCTCTGATTTTCAAACAAGATTTTTTCTTAAATTTGTGCCTCAGATTTATTTATTTTCAGATGTCTCTCTCTCATATATGCCCTCAGACCCAACAGAGACCATTGTTATTCCTTCCTAGGTCTTACTTGCCAAATTCTTTCTTTCTTTCTCCTTTAATAAGGCAAGTTCAGCTTAATCACACTAACAGTTCCTTCTTATCCAAATGACTTGCTCATTTCTGAGTGCGACTGTGATCAGAGCTAGTGCCAATCTAAATGTAAATCAAGGAATCCTTTATTGTCTGGTCCTAACGATCTGTTTTTAAAAGCTAGAAACCAGTTGGTGTGGTTCAGAATCACATTTCTCTTGAGAAGTCACACCATCTGAGAAGGAAGCAGACCAGGAATTGGGTCATACAACAGCAATCTACCTCTGATCACCAGTCCAGTTATATCAGGAGTTCTCATCAGTGCTCAAGTATGTGAATATACAATCTTTTTTCTTTTTGTTTTCATTAAACATCTTCTATTACTCTGAACATATAAATCTACTACTAAGGGTGATAATCCTACCTTCTCTAGTACAAACAATTTCTGAAGCACACAGACCAGCTTTTTAGTAAAGTCACCTGCATATTCCACTGCCAGCTCTACAGTTTCAAGCAGCTGGCAGAGAAGTGACTGAACCTATGTTAGGGAGAACACTGCACGAAAAGAATACATTTTATGCAAGAAAACCACTTAAACAAACAACAAAACAGTAAATTGGTAAAGGGAAAGATATGAAAAGTTATTCCTCCTGTAAGCCCGAGCGAGGCTCAGAACATTATTTTTCCAGTTTTAAGAGACAATGTATGTTTCTAAAAGAGAAGTAATTTAATTGAAAATCTGAACTTAGTTTCTCCTACATCCACCAATCCATCTGTCTGGTAGCACTGTTAGTTGCTGGCACTAAGCAAATTTCCTTAAGCAAATATGGAAATAAAGAATACCCCACAGAAACAGAAGGAAAACTAATAATTTATATATCTATATATAAAAATATATATTAAAAAATGCATATAGTATTTTCTATATATAATGGTCTGGGGTTTGGTTTTGTTGAGTTTTTTCTTCACATTGCTTACTGCAAAGAGCTAAGAAAGTTGGCATATGCAAGGTACAAAGCCAAATCATCAAACTTCTACTGCACAGAGAAGCTCATTGCCAGGAATTATCTGTTTTGCAGAGAAGTGCACAGGGTTCTTTCTGCAGTTCAATTTTGTAGAGGAGGTTCTCCTTCAAACATGCTTTGATTACCACTGCTTTGAGAAGGACATACAGTTGTTCAATGAAATCCCACTTTCAATCACGCAAGATGTGGGAGCATTACTCCTCAATATTTCTCAATATAAGCATAAACTATTTCCTCACACTGTTCTTTGTCACACAGTACTTGGCCACTTTGACCTTGTTCTAAGAGTACACCATTTTTAACAGCAGAAATAACAACTAGGAACAAAATAGAGTATCACTGAGTGCTTATCCTTTACAGAAGATAATATAAAATTGTTGCTATAAGGTATAAAGTCCCTCCATGATATTGAAACTTTCACACATAATGGTTTCTCAAGGCACAAACTCAGAACACTCTAGAAAACTGATGCAATACACAGAACAGCACACAACATGCTGACTTCTTTCCTGGACATATTAAAGAGCCAAATGAACAATTAAGTTATAAAATAACATCCCAACTATAAACACATTTTTAACCTATCCACTTGCCAGGAGGTAGGTGACTCAGAAGGTAATAAACCTATGTGGCACTGCACAGTTCTCAACTTCTTTCCTGCTCCTCTCCTTCAAGACACACTGGCTGGCCCAACCACTTGACTCATTTTTCCCTTTCATTTATGTGGCCCTAGCTGACACATCCAGTTATTCCTGGAAGACACATCACTGTTGTTCAGTGTCTGCAGCCCTACATTTTTCACTTTACAAAGTTTTACATATGCTAGAGTGACACTGCTAATACATTACGTTATTGAATGTGTAGTGCAAATTTGGGGAAAATTTGGAAAAACACTTCAAGCACTGGACCTCTTTTAGTTCTCTCAAATCCAGGAAAACATATGCTTCTTTTCCCCAGAGTTCCACTTTTTCTCAGCCATGTGAAGTGCCATCTGTGCTTCCCAGCCTGGCAGGCTGAAACTTTGCTGTCATTCAAATCACCATTGAGCAAATAAAAGGCAAAGACTGTCCTCTTTAATAAAATAACAAGACTTACAAATGGCAACCTCAATCACAGCTCCAAAGTAATGAGTGGCAAGCGTGGGTAATTAAAGGGTCACAGAGAAGGTGGCAAACACTAGAGTATCTTCAGAGGTTTCTTGTAAGCTTCTGCTTCTCAGTAAACTAACACAAGAACCATGGGAATAAAAACCAGGGTAGCTGGAAATCTCAGAAAGTAAACAAAAATATAACTCAACTGACACAACACATTTAGTGGGATACTCCATCCTCTTAGAGGGCATACTTGGTCTCAGGGAGGACAGATACGTAGGGTGGAGCAGGAAATCTTGTCCTGAATATCTTAAGATTATTATATGTGTTCTGAAATACAGAATGAACCAGAAGTCAAACACTTCACATATCAGAATGAGGAAGTTACAGTGAGCAGGAAAATGAAGACCTTCCATAAACTACCAAACCAGAAAATTTAAGTGGATGAGGGAGTTGGAGGGACTGCTGAGATGGTTTATTTCTTTTTTTGTTTTTGTTGTTGTTTTTTGGAATGGGGTATTTTTATTCTACACAGCTAGCAGAATAATTCAAAGTATAAGATTTAATATTAATGATTCAAAGAGTAGGCCTTTTAGGAAGCAGATCACAAATAAAACTGAGTTAACTGCTAGTTGGTAACTGGCTTGACTATTGCCTTTACAAAAGTTAACCTTAAAGGTTACATCAATATACTAATGACTAAAACGTTCCCAGACAGTGAAATGCAAATCATCATTTCAGAGCAAGTCCTGAAATACTTTTGATAAAGGCCAAGTGCACTCTTCCAACCTCTGAGAACAATCTGAGGGTTATCACATGGCTGGGAATACTTCCAAATAGTACTGCGCACAGAGCTACCTGCTTTAAGGCTGAAGGATTAACAGAAAGGACAAATCTCAATCTGTGCCAGCTGTCCTCAGTAACAGACAATGGTCCACTTTATTAGTGATGATGCAATCAAAAGGGATTTGAAATCAAACCAGCTTAAGGAAACTAAAATTAAGTGCAGATAAAGTCTGCGAAAGTACATTAAAAAAAAAAAAAGAGGAGAAAGTAGTAACCATCTTTAGAAATTTAACCAGAAGAATGAGAAAATTTAAGGGAAAGAAAATCACACAGAAGGAACACTCTCTGTAGACACAGGCTAATGAACGAAAAGACGGAAAAAACTTGTCAGGAAAGCCCAGTTAGGAATGTTACATGAGAATACAATCAACATAAAGAAGAAATAACAATCTACAAGCTGAAATGCTGGCTAAACCCGTTCCTTTAAAATAAGGTCAAGAAACAAAATTAAAAAAAACAAACCTGGCTTTGAATTTGTGGAAGGAAATTGTTTGTGCAGTACAGCCTCATGATTATTTGTTACCACTTGCAGTAATTAGTTCAAAAGAGAAAGTCTATCCTACTAAAAGACAACGCTATAAACAATGCTTGACAGTCCCAGGAAAAAATATCAACAAGATTCATAGATTCATAGAAGAAGAAAGATAGTTCCATACATGTCACTGAAAAACAATTGTGATGTTGAAAATACAACACAAAGGAACATGGCTGTAAGACAATAAAAAGAAATCTTATTTGTTTCTAGCTCATATTTACATTAAAAAAAAGCTAGAAAGCCTCGCTAATAATTTTGAAGCATCATTTTTTAAACTGTAGGATTTAATTCATCTTATCAAAGTTCTGACGTAAAGCAGACAAAGCTTTTTAAAAGTTAAAAAATATACACCTTACTAGCTACTGCAAATAGCAGCCACTCCTACAAATACCATTACTCAAGTCTTTTACAGTCAGAAAAATTTATATTGAATGAGATGTGAACACACAAGAGAATTACCAACACCAATAGAATTATTAAAAATCCTCTAGTAAATCCTCTTTAGGAAATTAAAAGAAAGAAACCATATTTTCTATTGTGCCTTAGATGCCTCACCCTGTTCCTTCTTCTTTTTTTCCTTCCTTCTTAAAAAGGTAATTTTTTAAAATGTACTCACAGTGAGCACATGGTTTGATTTTTGTTTGGAAATTATACTAGGAATTCGTACACAATTTCATCTTTTCTTTTAAGCTTTTCAAACAAGAAGCAAATAAAAATCATAGCACTTTATTCCAAAGTCTATCACTGATCAGCTTGAGTGACTCTGCTTTTATTAACTGACTGGTCAAGTAGCAGCACGTTAACAAGATTGTGGTCAACCTCACTGCTGTGACTCAGAACCACACCAGCAGCTGTGCAGATTTCTAAGATAGTATCAATTCTGTACTGCTGCCATTGCTCCTCTGTGGGAAGGCTAAGAACAGATGAAAGCAGGGTTCAGCAACCAGGAAGCTGAGAAAAAAAGGAAGACACAAAACTGCTTCCCTTGAGAAGAGAGCAGTGCAGCTTCGTGTCTATCAGACATGGTAAATGTTCATGTTTATCAGACAGGTTAATCAAAGGAAGATCTTCAAACAAATGTCAAGAAGACTATCAAATGTGAGATCCTGGCAATTAAGATCAAAGAAGTGGTCAGGCATTTTCAATAACAAAATCTGAAAGACCTTCCTGCAATATCTGCTAGGTGCCTGATTGTGAAGGAAACTGAAAATCTGTATTAAATACAATTCCATCTGTATGAATATTATACAGAAAATCCACACAATTTATATCATTCAGTGCAACAGAAATGCCTTTGAATATATTCCTTGATACCACACACCAAGTTTGATAGAGCCTAAATGTTAGGAAAAAAGCACACATGAATACTAGAGTATATTTCATTTCAGAGAGGTTTCAAGTCTTTTAAGTTGCTTGTATTTGAA
Source organism: Entomyzon cyanotis (assembly GCA_024500445.1). Lineage (NCBI taxonomy): Eukaryota > Metazoa > Chordata > Aves > Passeriformes > Meliphagidae > Entomyzon > Entomyzon cyanotis. Next base: position 39,582,384 of record JAKEPQ010001030.1, on the reverse strand, counting down.
AAAATTTTGACATCTTTTCCTTGAGCAGGCTTCACCACAAACAGACTAAAATAGTATGATATTAAGAGGCTATTCCTTCAATGTACGCGTCAAGGTTCCTCCTGAAGTAGTTGTTATTTTCCTGTCTCTCACTTTCACTATCCATTAGCCAATCTTGTATTACTTTCCTACTCCTCTCACGCTTAATTTATGAAGGAAAGTTTTAGAAAATTGTACCTATGTCCTTCCTACTTAGGGATAAAAAGTAAATATAGTTTTTAAAAGTTACATGTTGATTTTAATCAAGTTGAATTTTATCTTTTTCTCTCCTTCAGTTTATAATGTATGAAGGACAGCAGACAGACACCACAATGAATTTACCATGGGTTAAAGGCTCCACAAAAAAGTGCTTCACTCATTACCAATGCAAGTATATATATTGGCAGTAAATCAGGTTTCCCTACACTGCCCAGTGACTTTGCTACAAGCTACCCTACATGACCACTATCAACTGTAATCTAGTATAATTATATAGTTTTGTATATACATATATACGCATAAAATATGGCTATATTAAATCTATACTATACATATAACCTAGTTTTCAAACAGCCCAGAATTTAGCAAAGAAATTTAAAAATTGTACTGAGCATCACTTCTGTTTTCCTTTATAATAGCAGCTTCATTTAACCACAGATCATCCTTTCTCATCAGTCAAGAGATGCTGACAGACAGCAAGCAAAAAAAACAAGGCAGTACTCAAACACTAAGAGGTACAGAATCATGAAAATGAGTTTTCTGCTGAATAACGATCCAAGGAATAGGACAGTAGGAAAAGAAAAGGTAGTATATGGAAGACCTCAGGGAAGCATGAGAGAAAAGACATTGAAACAATGTTAAAAAATTGTATGTAATCTTAAACCTGATATAAAAGCAAAATTTGCAGCAGCTTTCACTGTACACTTAGCTTTACAGAGATACAGTTTGACATCAGTGCTGTCCATCATTGAACTCATTAGAGAGCCTACTGGATAAAGAAGGACAAAACTTGTCACTACACTTCGTACATTTCCATCAGGAAACAGAAAGTCTAAAGCTGAACAAGTGCAAAATAAAAGACAGATGAGAGAGAAAATGTTTTGTTGAAGCTCAAAATGCACCCTCAAGAACTAATGATTCTGCCTTCCAAATATCTTTTCTCTACACACTACATGTGCTGTCACCAATTACACATATGCAATTAGTGCAGTTAAATGAAGACAGACACCTGTAATAGTACAAGCGTCATTAGAAATCAGTTCAAATGACAATATTCCATTTTGGTTTACCATTGATTATTTAAATACTGTCACACTGTATCTTTTTATGTTAGCACATACTAACTGCACACCTGGGACTTTCCTTCAAAATAACAGTAAACCTTCACACAGCATATCCAAACACAGCTGAAGAATTCTCAGATGGGAATCCACAGTTCACAGCACTTTTTTATCTACAATCACATTTGACCTAAGAATTTTTATAAAAAGCCATAATCAAAAGGCCCTGAGCTCTAGACACATTTCAACACCAGGTGATGAGAGTTAATAAACACCATATTCATAAAACACTTTCAAGCAACAACCAAGAAAAGAACTGCCCAAAGGAGCACGCCAAATGCTTGCATTTCACAGCACTTACAATTTCAAAAAGAACAGTTACAACTATGAACTTTTATGATAATATATGTCTAAACCAGACAAACAAATAATCAATTTCATTGTGGTTGCTTCTGCCAGGGAAGTAAGAAGTTTAAGTTAAATATTACACAATTGTAGAAGACTTCCAAGAGAAAAGCCACTAACAAAAGGTTATCTGTCTAAAGATTCCCTATTTGCTTATGACTTCAAGGAGCTCTTGCAAAACAGAATAGGACAGAGAACATTAAGTACACAAGAAGTTCTTTACTGTCCTAGAAGTCAGATCACAGTATACCCCTTTAAGAAACAAAAAACTGTCTAAGTATGTTTGATTTGCAGTTGCCACCGACTTACGCTAATATTTACAAACTTCTTAGCACGAAACAATTTTCATGAACACCCACGATGCACCTTTGCTGTCTAGCACAGTATGACCACATTGCAGCATTTCACATCAGTGTCATGAGGAAAAGTATTTAAATGAAAATTTAATGACTGTGAAAAAGTGTTTATGTGCTTGTATTAGCTATATAAATATGAAGAAAGTCAAAAGGTCTGATTCAGAGTAAAAGCTGCTCTGAATCAGCATGCACCTTCAAGGCAGCACTCTGAAATAAACAAGATACTATTCTCCTTACTATTCTTCCCACTTATTTTCAGACAAAACCACATAATTGGTACTCTGGTTAACATTTCTGATGGGACACTAAACCATTACCTCCATTTACTAGTTCACATTTTTTAAAACATAAAAAACTAGTTACATAAATCTATAAAAGCAGAAAGCCAAGATTAACCATTTAATTTCCTAAACAATCTATAGCAAAACAACTCTTCTGTGAGGAAAAGCTGATAGAATTGGGTTTGTTCAGCCTGACAAAAAGAAGGCTTTAGGGTAACCTAATTACTACCTTCCAGTACCCAAAGGGAGCATGCAAGAAAGATGGAGAGGGACTTTTGACCAAGAGCAGAACAAGGGGGGATAGCTTCAAACTGAGAGTAGCTCTAGATCAGCTATTAGGAAGAAAGTTTTTACTGTGAGAATGATGATGTACTGGAAGAGGTATCCCAGAGAGGTTGTGGATGCCCCATCCCTGGAGGCATTCAAGGCCAGGCTGGAGGGAGCTCTGAGCAACCTGGTCTAGTGAAAGGTGTCCCTGCCCATGGCAGGGGGGTTGGAACTGAAAGATCTTTAAGGTCTCTTCCTACACAAACTATTCTGCAACTCCATGACATTCAGGATATCATACCGATGCCTTAAGCAGCATGGCATGACTTGAAAAAACCTGAAAATCTGTACTGTATTGCACCACAATCAATTTTATGCTCATCTTCCAAATCTCTCCTCTAAGAAAATGGCTCTCCACTGGAGAAAGCAGGATATTATTTAAGCAAGAGTAAATCTGGAATAGACAGGCCAAAGCACTACACAAGGGATCCCCAAAGCTAACATATTTTTAAAAAAAACCAAACAATTGAAGATCAGATGGGGTGGGAGGGGACTGAGGAAATACATGTCACATCAACAAAAACCGCAGATAAAAAGAACTTAATCTTTTGCTAATGACAACTGATGTCAGCTTGACATAAAAAGTTGGATAAAAGGGTATTTTAACCACAGGTGAAACCTGTAACTGTGAACAAACCAACACTGGGGACGTGCATGCAGCTAATCAATCCACTTAGCATGCATACAAATGTGACAGTTTCCCTTCTATTCTTGCAAAGAATGAGCAAGCCCACCCCAAAGAGCCACAGCATTAAAAAATACAAAAATACAGCTGGTCACAAAATTGTGACAGCCTCTGCAAAGCAGGGACAGCAGGCTCTGCTGCAGGACTTCAGGAGACAGTGAATTTGGAAGTAAGCAAAAATCAATGCTCTGTAAAACAGTATTTCAAACTCATTCTTTGGAAAGTCTAGGATCAAAACATCTCTGGTGAAGAGATACCAGCATATCCTGTTACATGTCAACACATGGTTTTATGACCTTACTGTCAGATTTCTGTACTTGGGATATTTCCTATTCTTGACCCAATAGCTTGAAGTAACTAGACATGTGTTCAGCGTGTCTAAGGATAAACTGCAAGTGGTTTTGTGCACACATACAGAAGGGTCTTAGGAACAAGCAAGTGAATACAGACCATGTTCTCTCAGCTCTTCTGTAGACACAGAATCTGCAGAATTATTATCATTATCTATGCATGACACTGTAGTATGTTCTACAGGAAAATCAAACAAGCATTTTAAATTTTGCTGATCTCTCTGTATCTCATATGTATGCCTGGCTCCTTGACAGACCAACATTTCTTTGCTCTAGTTATACTGAATCCCTCATCCTTTAAGAGCACTGTCCATTGTAATTAAGTGAAGAAGGATAAAAGGGCTTTCTCACACGCATTACAAGGATCCTGCTGCCACTGAAGAAAAAAAAGCTACATCAGAAAAAACCATCAACAACTTGCTAGGGAATATCGCCTGCTCCCTAGGAAGAACCCAAAGCTTATATCTGCAGAATTTGAAAATGTTGTCATAGGGTATAATGTAACCTGCCATATTACCAAAATAGCCATTCATCTTTACAGCCTGGCACAGCAAACTTCAGAGTATTGATACCTAGTCCAGCACCACCTCACTGAAGTTGAAAGACAGAAACAGTTGCAAAGAGAAAGCCTAGCAGTTCAATCCAAAATCCAGACTGCTGAGTAGGCATCTGCAATGAAGAATAACTCAAGGAGAACATCTTTCAATGCCACTGAATGCCTTCAGTGGGCCACATGAGGAAAAAGGTGTAATTCACACTGTCCTAGCTGCTGTAAGTTAAAAACACCCCAAGCAACAGACAGATCAAAAAGTTGGATGCTGTACTGTTAAAAAACAAACCCCAAGATAACTGTGAAACAGATTTAGTTATTGAACAGAAATGTGAAGACATGCATCAAGAAGACTGTAAACTGTGAATAAGTCATTCTAAACCCCAGACTGCAGAAAAAGGAAGGGCAGAGACTATCTAAGCATGCTAAGACGCAGCACAATACCACGAAAGTGTTTCAGTGAAACCCTCAAAAGTAATGAAATTAATTAATTAATTTATGCTTGGTTTCTAGTTTTTCTCCTGTGAATTCAAATCTTGCCCTAAATAAGGAACAAATGCTATGGGGGATGGGGGGAGAGAGTGCCCATCAACACATTATAGTCACATTAGATGAGTGTATCCTTGAGAGGAAATAGGTTTTGCTGTTGCAGTGTGAGCACTGATTGTCAGAGAAAATTGTTTAGCAAATACCCAAAAACAGACAAAATGTCAGCTAAGTACAGCATATCAGAAACCTATGTACATATTTCAAATATACTATGTATTTTATCGTCATAAATAGAGGCACAGAGCTAAAGACAAAGGTTCTAGCAATCTGAAAGGTCACATTCTGACACTTAGTCAACAGAAATTTCCTTAGAGGCAAAGCATTTAAAGAACAAATTTTTGTAAATGAATACATTAAAATTTTAACAAATATTTTTTAAAATATGTTTTACTGAACTCTTCAATAAACAGCATGTTGGATAAATACTTCTTTTAATATTTACATACACAAACAGAAACACCTTCAAAAAATAAACTCCAAAAAGCTTAACAAATATATTGGTATCCACACAAATCAAACTTGAAAAGTTACCGCATCACAGTGCAAACAAACTATGGTGAAGTACAATATAATTAATATAATAAACTAAAGATGAACATTGGGAGGTTATTGGAAGAGAATTCCTACTGCTCTTTTACCAAACCTTTTGTAAAAGTCATGCTTTGAAGAAAGAGTTTAACTCACAGCAAGTCAAAATTGATGTCCATAAGATATTCACAGCAATGTTCCATGAGCTTCTAAAGAGTCTGTAGCGTGCAGAATTAATAATGTCATGGTGATATTTATTGCTATTAACAGTCTCACAAAAGAAGTTCTCTTAAATTACAGAAAATTATTCATCTTGCCATTGTAAAATTATGAAGCAAACATATAATGAAAGCACACTCCTAAAAAGCTTTTACATTCAGAATATTGTTACCACAAAGCAATTGCAACAGCACAAACTTCATCAAGTTCTAGAATGACCAACAGGTGAAGTACTTATTTTTAATGTGTTATATATTCTGAAAATAAATTATGCACATTATGCTTTATTAATATCTAATATTTAAAGGAACTAAATACAATGGTTGATTCACTGGAAACTATGCTTTGCTACAGAAATCACCATTTGTTTTAGGGAGGATACCTAAAGAGTTCAGGTTAGCAAATACAAATGAAGAGGCAAAAACCTCAGAAAAAGATCATTCCTCATGTAACATCTCATCCTTGAATGACAAAAATGAAAAACAAATTTTAAATACATATATATACCCAGCCTGTTATTTAACAGTAGTTCTCTGCTACAGGCAACTCTTCTGATTTGAAAACTTTTAGCCAAAACCTTCCAAAACAGTTACAGGGCTCCTCACATCTTAGGACTGATTCTCTTCCTTTATTTATTCCCCACCCTGAAAATGTGGCAGAGGAGGGAGAAAAAGAACAGGAAGAGATGATAATCATGTGAGGGAGCTAGTACATAATGTTTTGGGGTGAGGGAAAAAAACAGAATTGATTGCAACTGATTTAACAGATTGTCAGAAAATCACCACCTTGAAATGATGCATTATGAACTACATAATACGAATTTGCATACTTATCATGACAAATGACCAAGAGAGATCACCCATTTTTAAGGCTGACAGATACTTCCTTGTAGAAGAATCATTTTTCAGTTTAAGTTGACAAAAGCTTTTCAAGATGACCCATTCTGTGCCAGGAGTCCATGTCAAAGCTACTTCAATGTTTACATGGTATGCAAAAATATTTTTCCTCTTTCCAAGGAAAGCTACATAAAAACACACTTTTGCCTCATTACAAAAGGGTATTTTTCTTTAAAAGGTTTAATCACTTGTATGCTTTAAGCTCCACATGCATCTTTTTAAGAGACAGCAAAATGCTTACCCTGACATACAAATGATGCTTTTGTCAAGCTCACTGTAATGTTACTGTTACTGATTTTGTTTTGATATGTTGCAGCTGAGCCACCTACATATTCTGTCTGTACTTACTCCATTCCTGTATCAGGCTTCTGGGAACTAAAGATCCACAAATGCAGACCCACAGGATAAAACAGCTTGGAAGGGACCTCCACTTGTCCCTCAGTCCAATCTGCTGCTCAGACAAGAATGGGCTGCTCAGCTTTACCTGCTTGGGTCCTGAAAACCTCTAAGAGAAGCTACACAACTTCTCAGCCCAACCTCTTGCACAGCTTGACTACAGCCACGGAAAGAAAGTTTTTCCTTATATCTGATCTTTTACGTCACTTTGTATTGGGTCTGAGTGAGTTCTTTTTTTTCTTCTCCTTAGCAGCCCTCACAGTGCTATGCCAAACATTGGTAGCTGGAAACCATTCTATGATTCCATGATTCTGCAGGGGCATGCTGCTGCTGATCCATGATCAGAGTGCTGTGTACGAGGACCCCAGGTTTCTCCAGCAGAGCTGATTCCCACCCTGTCAGTCTCCAGGGTGGGAGAGTACCACTGTACCACTGCAAAGTGATCCTCCTTCCCAGTGTAGGACTTTGCAGTTGTCCTTGAATAAAGCTCCAGATGGGCCCTGTGTTCACAGTGACAAAGTCCGTCTGAATGGCAGCCCCATCATCAAGCATAGCAACTATTCCCCACAATGTGCTGTCACCTGCAAGCACAAGAGCACATTTTGTCACCTACTCAGGACAAATCTTGTTACCAACCTCCCTATATGACACACTAAGCACTTCCTTCTGAGTCCATCCATCCAAACAGTCTTTTATGTCATCTAGTTCTCCATCAGACTGTAATGTCCAAATGTGGGTACCAGAATATTGTTGTAGACTGAGTCGAAAATCTTGCCAAAGACCAGGAAAATGAAATCCACTGCTCTTCCCTCATCCAAGCGTTCAGTCATTTTACCATAGAAGGCAATCAGCCTTGTCATGCATAATTTACCTTTGATAAGTCCATGTGGATTGTTCCCATTCACTTCCTTCTTCTTGTGACCAGAAATGTGCTCCAAGAACACCCATGCCCTTATATTCCCTGGGACCAAAAGGAAGCTACCCAGTTTGTAGCTCTTTGGGCTGTATTTGGCCAGTTTTGGAGGGTGCAACATATTCATTCGTTCAGCCATTGGGAGGGTCTTCTGGTACCCAAGATGCTTCCAAGATGATGGGGAAGGACCTCACTGTGACTCTGACCAGCTCTACCAACATCCCCAGGCACAGTCCCTTTGGCCACATGGACTGGTAGCATTTGAGTTTTCTCAATAATCCCCAACTGAATCCTCAGCCACTGCTGGTAGCTATTCTCCTCAAACCCTTCTTACTAAGCAAAGAGGCCTGGGAGACCTCACTGGTGATGACCCTCTAAGGAACAGAGGGCACAGGGTACCTCAGCCTTACCTGTGTCCACTGTCACCAAATGACACAGCACATTCCAAAACATGCTCACATTTTACTTGTCCTGCTCTTCACTACTCAAGTCCTAGAAGAAACTCTTCTTGCAGCCCTTGATCTCCCTGGCAAGTGTCATCTCTAGCTAAGCACTGGCTCTCTTGATGTCATCCCTACATACCAGGACAATTTTTCTAAATTTCTCCTTTGTAACCTGTTTCAGCTGCCACTATATCCCATTTTCGCACTGCAGCTCAGACTTGAGTTCCCCATAAAGTCAAGCTCATCTCTTGATAGGCCTGCTTGTTTTCCTGACTATCAGGATGGACCACTAGCATCTAAGTTTATTCTCCTTATATCCCTGATGGACCCAACAATTATGAAAACATAAGCTACCCTCATAAACAAAATGGTGGAAATGAGAGGAAACAATAAAATTTAAATACAGAAAGAAGTGCAACGTGGGGAAAAGCTGATACAGTTAATGCAGCGAACACAATCTTGAGTCTGGGATACAGACCAAGTCTGAGACAGATAAGAAGACAGGTAGGAAAGGAAAAAAAAATTCAGATGAGGGAAGCCAGGAAGAAAGAACAGAATGAAGCACAAAACTGAAGGTGGAAAACTACAGAAGACAGAACAGAAGCCACTGGGATGCACGACACAGAGAGGACAGATCCTTTCTATGATAGAGAACTGGATCAGAATCTGAGGATAGTGGACAGAAACATGAGACCAGCAAACAGGAGTGTGAAAAGCTGGAAAGGATTCAAACAGTGAAAGACACTGCGATAAACAATTTATTAGTTAGAACCTCTCTGCACAGCAGTTCTGGATCTCAGATAAGAAGCCCTTTAGCAAGAAACAAACTGTTTACTTTGGGGAAATAGGACTGTGATAAAAATTTCAGAATAGGGCAAAGAAGGTTGGGACAGGAAGATATCACACAAGGAATATGCAGAAAAAACAGCATCCAGCAGAACAAGCTCATTCCCAAAGCCTGGAATTCCTAGATTCCAGAGTTTCACCTCTACTTTCAAAAATTTAAAAATCTCAGAAAACCATACACAGACAACATCATTTGGACCCCAGCTGAATTAAAAATTACTAGGATCACATTCTCAGCCAGCTCAAGTGGCACAAATCTCAAGGCAAAATAGACAAATTTCAGCATTTTGAAATACTTATATGCTATATGCATATTAGTGATATATGCAATCCCACAGGATAGAGGGTTTCCTCCTGTCTATCAGGCTTGCTGACGTTTTTTATTAATCTAGAGTGTTGAAAATTTTGGTTATGTGCAAAGAATTTTGTGGAGTTTTAAACAGTTGACTATCAAAAACCTAACCCTCGGTTCAAAAAAAAATATATAGTCACATCACAAAAATTAAAGATTATTTGATCTCATTCTCTGTGCCCTTTTGCCCAAGGTACTCTTGCTGTGTTACTGAACAAAATGTTAGAAAAAAATTAAATAACATTATATTGTATAAGGACCTTGCCATATGTACTGCAAATGTTGGCAAGTGTGTTGTTAATAAGACAGGTCCTGCAGAAAAAGAGATGGAATTAATATTGCCCTGGAAAATTTTATTTTCTTCTGTTTCTTGAACACAAATCATCTTTAAAAGAAAAAAAACTATATAAAAAAATCCCCACAAACTTTTAATGAGCAATCCACTCTTCATATAAATGATGGACTTAGTATCTTGGGGTTAACACTGCAACAGATCTAAGAACTTATACTTGCAGTCTAAATCAACACACACCATACTACAAATCAAGCAGTGAGGTCTTTTCTAGATATGCATTCATGGATCCCTATTGAGAGATTTACTAAAAACAACAAAAAAAGCCAGATTATTGTTAGTAAATTGGACCTTTATGGGAAAATATCTTAGAACACATAAATCATTAAAACACTGATAGATTATTTTGAAAAATCATATCCTAAAGGTCCTAAATTGGATATGCAACACAAAGGAATACATAATATATCTCAGGAGACTTATGTGAAAATATTACTAGTGAAACACGCAGGCACTAGAGACTGAAGGTAATGAAACAGCAAAAGAGGAAATTAAGAAGGTACAGTATGAACAGCACATAAACAAATAGCAAGGCCACACATTATTTGATACCAAGAAAAAGGATTCAATATTGCACACTAAACACTATCTGTGCCATTCTCTGCTATATACTGAAAGCAACATTGTAGGGTAAAATGTAACACTTAATCCCACATTTACAGGCCACGTTACAGTTCTTACAAGAATCTCCAGTTCTGGCATTTCATGATTTATAAAAGCTTTACCTTGCAACTTCAAAGTTCTTTGGATACAATTTTTGTTGCACAATAGCAAAACACATATTCTATTTCCCTAAAAAACTCACACATCACTTCACTTGCAGATTATTTTCATCATACAAGAGATGCATATTAATGCAATCATACATAGCATGCATCATCTACATTTGTTTTCCTTATTGTATTAGAAGCATATTCTATGACCAAACAACAAGCTTTTGAACGAGTCCAGAAAATTAAGTCACTTTTGCTTTGACACTAGCTCCCCCTCCAGACGATGCCTAAGATTATAGTAATGACTTTTTAATTCTGACTCTGCAACAAGATAAAAATACTCAAATCCAAACCTTCATCTTTATCCACTTAAATGTCAATGAACAGACTGATCTGATAAACTATAAATATAATTATCATTTATTATTTTTAACTGTGCACACATTCAAAGCCTAGGAGAATCATTTGGTTTAGAAAAGGTCTGACAAAGAGGCCACCTATTCCCTACAGCCACACAAAGACAGAAATGGACCAAAAATAAAATTTTTACACTACGAATGGTGTGAAATATTTGTAATATATAAGCATTCAATTATATTATCAAGTCTCTATTTGCAGTCTTAATAAAGTGATCATAAATGACATATGTCAAACCAAAAGGAAGCCCCTATGTGATTTAGTACAATCTTTACTGATTCACTTACGGTGAATTAGCACCATTTCTACTCCAGCAAGTGTAGCTAACGTTTTTTTTCGTTCTCATTTAAGCTAGAACTAGTACCTTTTCAGTTGTTCAGCTAATGAAACTGTCAAAATTTTTAACAAATGAAGACAAAGGACTAAAAGGGAAAGAAAGCTACAACTTCCAACTGACCTTCTGTATTTCCCAGTTGTCAAATGTCCTGGCAGCTACATCATTAAAAGAGTGAATTTGCCTGATTCAACACTCCAAGTTGATTCCTGCCTTTCCCTCATTGTTGAGCTCCTCACTCAGAAAATATGAATAATTAATTATACTTTTAATTTTGAAAAGGTTGTTTTATTACATGTTGTTGGGAAAATATGCAAACTTTGCAATATGCTAGTCAGCCAGCTTAAGGTACATATACATATCAAACCCCAACAAGCATCAATAAAAATGTGGCAGTAGGCATACCTGCAATAACAAGAGAAACAGACGCTACTGGAAATACATCAAAGCATATTCACCAACTCTTCATAACTAGTTTTCTTTAATAATGAAAGAAATTGTAACAGAGTCATCTGTAAAAGCACCCCAAGCACCAGCAAGCAGCACAGGCAATGCTGGCCACTTATTTGCTTTTGCAGTTCAGACTTTTCTGAAGTTTTCAACGACTTCTAGTGGGAAATTGCTTAGAAAAATAAGTAAGATTAATACTATAAAAAAATCAAGAAACTTTTTCATGCTCACTCCTTCTGAAGTATCTACTCCATTAACTTTCAGGCCTAGACATTAAGATCCTGTATTCTATCACAGAAAGAGTATGTGTGTACATATGTACACGTGTACACTGAAACCATTTTCAGCTGATGTGTATGTTTCAGTATACAAACACAAACACACATAGAATAAGAGGTGCCAAGTGCTAATACAAGATCACAGATAAAGCAGAAGAATGTCCTGACCAGAGGGTTCTTTTCCACATCCACGTACACACAGCATGTGCATCACAGGGTACCATGTGTGCTTTGAGGACACAAGGAGAGCGGGTACCGCCCCGAGGAAGTTACACTCTTTCAACAAGAAGTACTTCAGCTGATGTCTTTGCCCATAGGCTTCTTGGTACAACCTGCACCACGGCACTATAGCTCCTGCCTCTTGTACCCTCAACCTGGAGCTTCTGAAAGCAGAGGGTTCCAGCCTGGTCTTTGCAGAGCATCAAGAGCACAGTGAGCGCACTACCTGAACACACGTGTGAAAGACCTGAGCGCACATCAAGCACTAATTCGCCTGGGGTAAATCGCCAGAGCCTTGCCAGCAACAGGATCCATGAGCAAAGCAGTTAATTGTGCCGAAATACAAGAAAGGTCGCCGTGGGAAAAGCCCCAGGCAACACCCGATGGCTCTATACCCGTGTCAGAGAAGCACTTCCTCAAGCTACCAGGCGGCCCTAGAGCGTGAGGTCCCTCCTCAAAGCCCACGTTTCCCGTGTGTTTCTCCCTGCCAAAACCAGGCGTCCCCTCGGGCGGCCGCAGTTCCCGGGACACCCAAACTTGGAGGCCGACCCCGCGCCTTGTGGCCGCGGCGCACGGGACGGCGGCAGCCGCGCTCTGCGCTGCGGGAACCCCGCAGCCCGCGCCGCGCCCGGGGCAACGCCGCGCCCGGGGCTCGCACGCATCGCCCTCCCGGGCCCAGCCCGGCCCCGCCGCCGACGGTGATGCCCCGGCCGCCCGCCGAGCCCCGGCCTCCCCTTCCTCCGCCGCGCTCTCCGGCGGCCTCAGGCCCCGCCAGCGACCCTCAGCTGAGGGAGCCCACGGGGACCGCGGCACACGGCGGGGACCGGCCCCCTCCTCGCCATCACCGCCCCGGCGGCGGCGGCGGTTGCCGAGCAGCGCCCGAGTCGCAAAAGCGGCGGCGCCAGGCCCGGGGAAGGGATAGGGAGCGCTGGCCGGAGCAGCCCCGTCTCGCCTCGGTACCCGCTTCCCCGCCGCCGCGGCTGCCGCTCAGCCCCCGCATCCCCTTACCCGAGTGCCGGCGCCGCCGGCGGAGCCCGCGCTGCCGCTGCCGGAGCTGCCGGGCGGGGGGGCGGCGAGGCGGGCGGGGAGCGGCGGGAGGAGACGGAAGCAGGAACCCGCCGGCGGAGCGGCGCGGAGCGGCGCGGCGCGGAGCGGAGCCGGCGGGGACGGAGCGCGGGCAGGGCGCGCGCCGAGGGCGGGGAGCGGCGCGCGAGCAGCGGTGACAGCGGCGCACGGCCCGGGCAGCGCGCGCCCCCGCGAGAGCGGTAGGAAGAGCCGCGCCGCGGGCGCGCGCCTGCCGGGGAAGCAGCCTATAGGAGCGCGAGCCGGGCCCGCTGCCGCGGGAGCGCCCCCGCCACGGAGCGCGCATGCGCGCCCCGGACCTTCCACGGCCGCCGCTCCCCCCGCCCGCCGCCTCCCCCGCGCACCGCCCCGGGAGCGGCCGGCCGGGACGGGTTCCGTATCGTCCCCCCGTCGCCGCGCGGGGCTTTCCCTGCCGGCCGCGGGACCGCGGGGCGGCGGCGAGAGCCCGCGGGCGGCGCCGGAGCGGCCGCGTTTACTCCGGCGATGGGTGTGAGCGGAGCGGGAGCGCCCGGCTGAGCACCGCCTGGCTGAGCACCGCCGCGCCCGTCCTGCCTCCCGCGGGGGAGCGCGGCGGAGATGGGGCGCGGGGCGGGCCGTGCGGGGCACGCTGGACAGGCGTTTGGACCCTGAGGGGACACGTCCCTCCCCCCGGGTGGCTTTGTCCCCGGCGGCGGTGCCGTGCCGTGGGCAGGGCCGCCCACAGCCCCCGGCAGCGCTGCTGTCCGGAGCACGCTGGTCCCGCCCGCAGCGCCAGCGCATCCTCGCCGGGAATAGGTTTAGTGGTTTTAATGGAAAGATCCCTACGAAGGACAGAAATCTCACGAAAATTTGTATTATGAGAGGAAAAAGGAGTGCTCTGTGTCTGCTGGGTTACAGCAGGACTTGGGAGAGACCCGCGCTTGTCCAAGCCACTTGACTGTTCCGCTTTGTGGCTTATCGAAGCCCTTTCCTATAGTGCACGTAAACAGGTGAACTCGGATGGATGCGGAATTTGAGGGCTTTTAACGCAACTATAGTTTCCTAAACATCCATGTAGGAAAACTTCTTACATTTTAAAAGTCTGTAATGTGCACTGGCAATGTTTCAGTGTGCTGGGGAGATGAAATGCCTGAGATGAGAAGGTAGCATGTGAAGTAGGAACTGAGCTAGGAGTATATTCGGGGATCCTATGATTTCTGTAGAAGCCGGAGCTGGTAAGGATGGATATTTTGTAACTATCACATCCTTCTTGCACCCCACCCCTCCCAGGCTCAGAAGAGCTGTCCTGCATACCAGTGCTCCATCATGTGTTCATTCACGCTTGTCTTCTCTAGTTTGTTTCACAAGCCCTCTTGTTGGTTTTTGTTTTGGTTTGTTTTCCCCAGAACTAGTAAACATTCACAAATGTGCATGTAAGGTGTGAGACATTATGCCACTGTCTGTTGGTTTTTCTCTTTTGACTTCGTATGTTATGGATCAGCTGTGTGCCAGCGTGGAGCTTGGGGCAAAGCCACTGCAAGCATTGTCTGGGGGACAGAAAGAAGAGTTACAATATTCTGTGCCCATAGCAACCTTCCAGAGAGATCAGTAAATGCAAAAATAATTAATATATCTTCTTTCCCTAAGGTTTTAATTCCTAACTGACAGTAATAGAGATTAGTTGAGAAATTGAGATTATAAGCCGATTGCTGATGGTTGTCAAGCACTGAGTTGCAGTTGCTAGCTCCTGTGACTGTGATAGTTGTTATACCTACTAACAATTATGTTGCCTACAAATTTAGTCAAGGATTTAAATTCCAAAACCCAGTTCCATAAATAAAAAGCATTTTTAAAGTCTAGATGTATGCAAAGGAGCCAAAAGTGTGTGCAGTGAAGGGAAGGGAAGGAAGCCCCCATCCCTGGAAACATTCAGCATCAGATTGAACTGGTCTTTGAGCAGCCTGATCTGGTTGAAGATGTCCCTGCTTATTGCAGGGGCTTTGGACTACCTGACCTTTAAAGGCCCCTTTCCAACACAAAGCGTTCTATGATTCAAAGCTGCTTTAAGATGATCCAGAAACCAAGGTATGACTTTCCAAACTGTATATTTAACTGTGTGTTGCCTTTGCTTGGAGAGTGTCACCTTAAGAAGGATTCTAAAAGGAAGTAAAATTGTTCAGGAGACTTCTGAAAAGTGGAAATCTTCTGATGGGTTTTAGCTGTCTAGTAGGAAAATACTATTTTATAGACATAAATATGATTACTAACCCACAAAATATTAGGGTACTTGAAATGCAAACAGTTCTTAGATACAATGTTTGCAAACTGGAAAAAAATCAGGCAAAAATAAATGGGCTATTTTATTGATACACTTGTAGTAATTTCAGTTGGACTTAGTATGGTGTGAAATTTGGTTCATTTCAAGTGATTATTTAATGCAATGAGGAAACTACTGCTGGTTTACTTGCTTTCAAGGCCATGTTATTCTGTGCTACAGACATATTATCTTAAATCAAAGAAAATTACACAGTTATACACCCAGTATCCACTGGAGATACCAGTGGGTAAAATGTGATCAATCTGCACATAACTTGTACAGTTAGGAGTTAGGAGTTATTTTTATTTGCATTGTAGTTCTAACCATCAGCCTCATTTTTATTTTGAGGAATTGGTGGCCTGAGCTGTGCTAAGCCATGATATAATGGGAGAAAGAAAATTAAATTACTAGGGAGAGAGATGAGAAGCTACTGAGGGGAGGGCTGTTACAGAGCTCTTTTTGCAAATGTTACATGCAGCAGGTACATACATTTAGAAGTACATTTCCCAAATCATAGTGAAAGGCCAGCAGCTAATTTTATTTTCATCACAAAAAGCTCATCGTTAGGTGGAGAATACCACTTGTGACTTCAACAATTTCTTCATCATGTGACCAAGGGTCAGAGACATAGTTTGTTGATGCTCTGAAACCCTCAGGAAAGGAAATTTACACTGGAGTATCGGACACTTTTTCACTATTATGGCTGGGAAATTAATTTTCTTAAACAATTTTAAGGTGGTGGATTTTAGTTCTAGTTGCGCAGTATACTTTTCTAGTGCTCAATCTCACAACCTAATGAATCACTTTTACCTGATACAGACCCAAAGTCTGCTGGAGTCAGCTAATTCTTTCCACTTGGCAAGACGGTGGTAGCACTTCTATATAGCAGGTGGAATCTCAGCAGGGCAACTCTAGTTTCACTTTGATGAGACATCCTGCCACCTGTCTCTGAGTTTTCTCCCACTAGTAACTTGAGTTAAAACGGAGTATAAAGGTAATTTGACTTTTTCCCCCAAATACATGAACACATACTGAAGTCCACATTTAAACCTCCCTAGAAACAAAAGTCTACTTTTGTAAAAATTTTCTTTCCCTGTGCAATATTACTTGTCTCTTATTCTTCACTATCTCTGAACCCCAGAGCCATAAAGCAGTCTTAATGGATAACATCAGCTCCCCCCAAAAACTACTTTAAATCCCTATCCCTTTATATTAAATGTACCTCATCCCAGTTGTATGATGGTCTCAAAAACTTTACAAGCAAATTTGGTTTTTAGCTATCATGCTAGTAAAAGTAAACTTGAAAGGAAGAATCACCAGAGTTGGAAGGGATGTTAAACAGTACTTCTCAAATTAATTTGGGGGTTTTTATTAAATATCAGTTTAGGGCTTTCGTTACGTTAGGTTTTCTGGACACTTTTTATTTTTTGCAGTATAACTGTACCTTGGAAATACTTCACTTAAACAGACATCCAACTTTCCAGGTGACACCAGGCTTAAACCACACACTTTTCTGAATCCTCCCACATGCAGCTTGGTTCTGCAAACTGGCTTTACTACCAATTATTCTATATTATCTATTGCAGACCACTGTAAACTCAACTTGTAGAACTCAAGTACCTCTAAAATTAAAATCAGAACAGGAGAGCTTTACAGGCATTTTTCTCTGTGCTCACTACGAAGAATAATACAGTTTCTAGCATAATTTATGCAATTTATCCAATTTGTTTTGTCATATGAAGTAGGACAAAGACTTGGGTAGGAACAAGTCAAGATATACAACAAATATACAACCAGTATATTTAAGAAACAAATGTAGAAATTACATTTGAGAAAAATGGACCTGGAGAGGTGGGGTATTATGTTTTTGTCCCTCTCAAATAAAGACTGTATATACTGGGGAAGAGGATGAGTTGGAAAAAAATACAAAAATCAAAATCAGTTAATTTCTCCTCTGTGTTGAAGTCAAGATGCTATGAGTACCCAGACACTGTACCAGTCAGAAAACTGCAAAAATGCAACCCTAACATAAGAATTACAGAAAAAATTTCACAAGGGTTAAAGGAAATTCAAGACACAATAGGAATGAGATTACAGAAACTGCCAATGTTACATAAAACTTTAAAAAAAGTCTAAGAATATTACCAATCATTTAATATAAAACCAATTTTCTTAAATTCTAAACAACATTTCAAAGGATACATCAAATGCTTCTTTTCTAACCCTCAGAATTTTTCCTGCTATTTCCAGTGGTTTGAAATCAGATCTTGTACTTGTTAGGTCTCAGCTTCAGGTAGAAAAGAATTTCAAATACTTGAACCTCCCCCCACAAGTTAGTATTGTTGTGAGAAATGTTTTAAAACATTTTAACTAAGGCTTTTATCTGTGTCCATTAAGGATATTAAGAAAACCTGTATTTATTGCCCCTTTTTCAGGAAATGCCAGCAGGTACAACCAGTCATTGTAAGTGCAGTACAAGGCAATGGTTCCTCCTCCGTGAAAAAAAACAAAAACAAAACAAACAAAAAACCTGAATTACTGAGATATATTGCTGTTAAAAGATGTAAGATAGTGCTTCAGCATAACATACAGAAGCACTTGCAGCTGCAGAGCAACTCAACAAACTTTTCTGTCCCATTAACCAAAACACTTCCAGTTTCCAGCTTGAAGCAGGTGAAACCATAATAAATATTGCACAAGGACTGTTTATATGTATCCAGAGCATTTTAATAAAGTGCTTATGAATCAGGGAAAATTTATTCTTTCTTGACACTTCCACATTTACAATGCTTCACTTTGAATTCTGGTAGGATTTGATGTGGCATAGCAGTTTGTTTCTGACCATTCACTGGTTTTATTGCAAGCGAAGGCTTAAAGGTCAAAAGGAACAAAGGGCAAACACAATTAAAATGTGGGTGGATTGTGTATTCAGAAAATCACATTGTGGATGTTCCTTAAACATCAGAAATGACCACAGTTATGTGGAAAATACAGCTGCACAGGGGTATCTCTTCAGGGGAAGTGAAGCAGGGACAGCTTCACTAACATCAGCAGTCTGTGCATCTCAGCAGAGCAGAGGTGATACATTTATTGTATGGGACAGACAGTAATGTGAATGCAAAAGCAAAAGTGCATTTTTGTGTACATTCTTCTTTTAAATTGAGCCGCAAGTAGTACAGCTGTGTAAACACAATCATTTGTCCCTGCAGATGAGTAAGTAAAATACAGATTATTCAGAACTTGTGATTTGGATAATCCAAAACTATGCACAGTAAAAGCTACTTCAGGATTAAAATCCAACAATGTAACTTGCAGTACAAGCTGGATGAGCTGCAATGTAGACACTGACACCTGAAGCTGGCCCAGTACTTCCCCCTTTAAGATCTCTTTTCAATTGCTGACTGCAGAAATACTTGATTTCATAAACTGTCAGCCAATTGGACCAGCATTTTTAAAGCTCTGTCCCTTTTTTCTCAAGGGCCTTAAATTTTGGAGTGAGGATTTACCAGGATTATGCTGGTAAAAAGAATGTGCCTTTAGCTTTTCCTCTAAAAATCTATTTGTATTTAGCCAGACTACTTCTGTATGGAGCAAGGGGAAGATATGACCTTAAAAATCACGTTTTTCACACCCTCAGAACTGCCATCTAAACAAATTGAGTTTTGCAACTAGCTTTTCTAATCAAATTTTCCAAATATGCTAATAGATATGACTTGCTCTTTTAGTAGGACCTAATCTGAAACTGAATTTCCGTTTGGTCTAGCTGCATATGGAGACAAAAAGAAGGAAGTCCTCTCTCTCATGTTTCACATCATCTCTATGCATTTCTTATTCCTGGAGGAGCTAGGATATCCTTACAAGACAGACAAACTCATCACTTTTTCTACTGTAAAATACTAGAAGAAGCAGCATTTCTAGGGCTGAGTAGTAATTACAAACTTCTAAATATGTTAATGTGGTATTGCTAAGATGTTAATTGCTACAATATTTCAAGGTTTCCTTGCTCAGATGCATTTTATAAGAACTGAATGCAAGGCACTCAGAAGAGTGCTGGTGTCTACATTATTTCCATAGTACTTTACAGCTGTATTAATCCTCTCTTCTGGACTTCTTTCCCTCTATGGAGGAAATGCACTTGCTCATCACCAACATATTTTTACATGAAAATTTCCTATCTTTACTCAGCTCCTATTTCTGCCACGAGAGGGAAGGGGAAAGTGGTAATTTTTATTGAATGCTTGACTGTGCAGAAATGTTTCTTCAGAATAGTTTTTGGTTTGTACAGATCCAGAGGGGAATAAATAAAGCTACTAGATTGCCAGTGTTTTTGTACACCAGGTCACTCTCTTGTTTAAGATCTTGGTCCTTGAATTTGGGTTCTCACTAACTTGCAGTAATTTGTTCCAGATTGATGATTTATCTTTGCATTGGAATGGACATTAATATTCCTACTTGCTAATTTACTTTTTCTCTCAGATCGAGTTGCCTACCCCAATAGATTTGTGTAAATAAATTTATCATCCCTAGTAAGATTTTCATTATTGCAATTTAACAATAGCATTATCAGATAATTTCTAGGTATTCATGGAGAACAAGAACTTATCTGAGAGCCTCATCTGTGTGTTCACAGGGTGTGGTGGTGCCATTGGCTTTCCAAACAATGGATTTCCTGTGAAGGTAAACTTACACTCAAGAACAGCCCATTCTGGTTTACAGCCTGAAATAGAAATGTGGAACATTTTATCTGTGGCTTATAGAGAAAATACTATCGGCTTTTCAAATAATAACCCCAGCTGTCCTCTTTCTCAGCATGGCCTTTGCAAGAGGTTTATGCACGCACTTTCAAAGAATGAGCAGCCAATAAAAGATCTGCTGGAGAAGGACAGTCTGCAGCACTGGCCTGGCATGTCACATGAAACTCTGCTGGGTTCTGGACATAAATACTTCCGTAAACTAAAACCAGTCAAGACAAACACATTTTATTCAATTAAGCTTTCATTAGACTCAATTATTTTGTTTTGCTTTTGACTAATTTATGTGAATATATTATTACAACAGTAGCTGCAATTGAAATAGTTCTCAAATGTCCCAAGGGCATTTCATTGTTATTGCATCTATCAGTATTTGGCGCAAATGGAAAAACAGCTAATAAGCAAGCAAAATCAATTTATCGGTGCCATTTACTTATCAGCCCATTCTCACGTCACAGGCCCCACATGTAACTTGAACGACCAGTTTTTCCTACCATTAGCAAGTACATTAAGAAAAAGGATCTACCTCCTAGCAAGCACCAGATAAACCAGATACTGTACCCACCCTGGAAATTTAAAAGTTATGTGCCTTCACTTGAATTGCAATCCTGTTTCTAGCAGCATCGGCACAAAGCAAAGATTGTGAGTAACAATTAAGTATAAAGCATGGCTTTGTATCTCATAACATAAAATTAAAATAAGATAAAATAAGATAAAATAAAATAAAATAAGATAAAATAAGATAAAATAAAATAAAATAAAACTCCCCACACTCATAGAAAATAGGTAAAGCCTTCACATCCCCCAGCTCTTCTACAATTGAAGCAAAACATCTACTTGCAGCTCTGGAAGTGGATCTTGCTACAGTGATAGATGTACTCAAGACTTTATTTCTAACTTATTAAACTGCATTATCCCTGGGCAAAAAAAACCAACAACAAACAAAACAAACTCCAGATGGTTAAAAACTTACCAAGCTCTTTGCTGGGAATGGAAGGCTGTAGGGAATGAAAGGCTGTTGTGAGCAAGCTATTCTGGTATGCCCATCTGCATTGTTTCTCCACCAAATGCCAAGGTTGTTTAAGGTTTTGCTTCTAACATCCAGCATTCCCACTTGGTGGTAGCTCCCTGAGTGTCCCAGTGTAACCAGAAAGCTGTCAGCTAGTGGAGAGAAACAAAGCTTTTGTCAGTAATGCTCAGAGGCACTGCACTGTTACCAGGCTTCAGAACTGGCTATCTTATTTCTTAATTTTCTCTGGATTCTTTTGATAATGAATGTACTTCTAGCCTTAAAAAATGAAAACAAGATTCAATATAGTTAGAAAAGCCAAATATTTAAGACTTCTGCAGTAATTTTGAAACATATTATATTACATGGTATGAAGAATTGAAACAGTCATTCATTGCTAACCTTTCACCTTTCTTGGATTAACATTCAAGTGCTCACTCCAGAGCATCTCTAACAATCAGCTGTCAGGGGAGCTCAACACCAGTAATACACAGGTACACTTTTTGTAAAGTCTGATGGTTCTTAGATTAAGTACTTAACCATTGCTTAAGGCAGCCATCTCTCTTCAGTTGTGCCAGATTAAGTTGATATGTTGCAATGCCCTTTAGCAACACAAAAAGCAGCAGAGCAAGGCCCAGATTAGGGCCTGATTCCTGCCAAAGGCAGTTACTGATCTGGCCAGTGATGAAAGAGGGCTAAAAAGATCCACTTTTGCTTTCTAAGCAAATGTGGTTTTGACTGCTGTAGTAGTTTATTTGCACTATTAATAAGCTATCTATTATAGTCAAGCTTTTTCCTATTCTCAGGTAAAATTTGATATGAAGATGGTGCAAGTGTGAGATTAGAATTTATTTTATCTAAAATGGTAATACAAAACTTTAATTTGCACAGGTAATCAAGAGAGAAGTGCTTTATTAATTTGAGAGTTATGCCCAAAAGTCTGCAGTACATAAGTAAGGATTCCTACCTTGTAAGGACTCAAAATGGATGAGCCTTTTTTTGTGCTCTTCCCTTCCTGTGTATGCTGCAGATGGCAGATAGACTGAGATGGAAATACGTATATAATCTATCTAGTCTTATCTTAGCAAAGGTAAACCAAAATTCTTTACCAGTTCCACCTAACTGAATTTACCTTTGCAGGGTGGCCACAGAACAACTGATAAGTTGCAGCATTTTACTCCACCCTCTATGATGGCTAGTGCAGCAAAGTAATGTTGTGAAGCCAACATGGTCTACATTTATATTGTGTTCAAATAAGACTTGCTATTTGTTTGAATTCAAAGAGTTGCCTCCAGGGAAGCATTGAAGAAAGTTTAGCTCCTCTATCATTGGAGACATCAAGAATGAAAGGTTTACATCATCTTTTACAAACATATTTTAATGCAAATTATTACTTTGTTTTGATGTTTCTATTTCCTCTTAATCTTACAGCCAAGTTTGTATTTGAAAACAGAAATAGGAGAGCATGAGAGAGAACTGGTGAAAAGTGACATACGTAGATACAGGTTAATCACTGAGAAGTTAAAAACACATTAATGGCAGCACAGATCTTGGAGCAGCAAGGTTTAAATGGCAGGCTTTAATCATTCCAGGGTTCCTCTATAGCCGTAGCATAAAGGATAGTCAAAATCCAAGAAGCCTTTAGACCTGGAGAAACTAATAAAGGCTTATTTTTTATTATTTTCTCTTCCACACTTGAGTAACGCAAAACTTTACGCAGATAAAATGATCCGATTAGAGAATTAAATAGTAAATTTTATTGTTATGAAGTACATACACATGTATTTCCAATTACTGCAAATGTATCAGTCAGTCAAAACCCAGAAAGGATTTGTATATATAAGCAATTTAGGAGTATTTTCTAAAGCCAGAGTCCTAGAGGGTGACCAGCAGCAACTCATGGAAAGAAATGCATGTGCCCAGTGGACTGACATTATATTTTACATGTCCAGGGTGAGCAAAGCAGCTTCTCTTCCCACCTAAACAAATGATGCAAGTCATGTCTCATCTGCCAGTGACTTCTCTGAGTTCTGTGTGGCAGTCAGCCATACCTCACTCTCACATCAGTACAGCTGTAAAAATATATACCAAACCTTTGACCATTTCACTTCTTAAAATGGTAGAGCTGTTCTTGTTAACAAGTGTCTAAATATTCTGAATCAGAACATGCACATGTAAAAGAACATTTTAAATCTCTACTGTAATAGTTTGAAATGTTTCAAAATACCCACTGGCATAAGCGAAATAGCTGCTATTGCCAGAAATTATTATTGGTTGCTAGTAGAGAGAAACTTTCATGCTATTCTGTTACTCGAAGTGTGGGTAGTCTCCTTTCAACAAGAAAGAGAGATATGTAAAGTGGCTTTTACTAAGTTTTGTTGGATAATAGTGCAATTCATGCAATCTGCCTTTAAGACCAACTGCTCCCTTGGGCTGAAGTGCCTATGAGCTTCACCGGCGCTGTAAAACTGATCTGGATTTCCTTTCTTAAGCCTTTTTTTCCAATCCATTCGCCTACAGTTTATTCTCTTTAGATTTTAAATTCGGTTTTGTCTGCTTTTGAAATTTTGTGCGAAGTAAATGGTAAAAATCTACTTCATCACTCTGACGGGCAGGTATGGAATGGTGTGCTGGAGTATGTAGCTATAGTGTAGCTGTGCTACACTAACCCACTCCTCCAGCAGGGCAGCTGCACAAAGCCTGATACATTTTGTGTACATTAACCTGGCAGCAGGAACCCAGTGTCAGATATACCTTGCAAATGTAGACAAATATGGCTACAGTAGTTGAACTGGAATGATGTTTCTCCTATCAGCTCTGTTGTTGATTTGTTGTGTGAACTTTGATCACTTTATAACTCTATTCATCATTACCTTTCCTGCTCTTATCTGCAGAATGGTGAGATAATAACTCTCTCAAAGGCAGCGAGCCAACATGTGCAGAAGAGCTCTGAGATCATCACATAGAAGGTGGCTCTCACAGGACAGCAATGGGGTGTCAAATACTGATGCTATGGTTCCTTTTTAAATTATATTGGACACTCCATTTTTGTCAGAATTTATTGCAAAATTTTATTTGTCTGTTGGCATGACAAAGATGTTCTTTTATTGGTATCTTGGGGAGGTTAATTGCATTGGAGTGCTCTGTTTTAAAGTTCAAACTTTCAGTTAATGCAGGTGAGCTGCTTTTTTATCATAAGATTTCATCACACACTCTGTTCCCAGGTGCTTTTCCTGGCTCTTAGCAGTCCTATTGGTTCAAATTTTATTTCCATATATTTTATATTCTCCGGTATTTCCACCTCTCTTCAACTCTTCAACTCTTACAGACACCACCCTGTGTAGGCTCTGAACGCAGGTTTTATTGAAAGGGTGAAATATTTACTGAGCTGTAATAAGCCCCATACAGTGCTCAGTAAATGACACTTGTATGGTGTTCTGGGAAATGCTCTGAGATCCTACAGGGTGAGCAGTTGAAAATACTCCCTGTTACACAGATGGCGTTGCATAATGGACCTCAGGTATTACAGAGTCACTTTAGAAGTCAAAAGATAATATAAGGCCACACTTCCCAAAATGCTGCTGTGTGTACACCAAGGGAACACACCATGGCCACCAGCTTCTAAAGGAAAATGTCAGAAATGTGGACGCAGAGCAATGTAAGTATAATCCCAGTGTTAAGTGTGAACAGCATCAAGCTCCATGCAGCTTTTCTTTCACCTGGCACACCATGTGCATTTTTAAATAAGGTTTCACAAATTAGACGATCCTGTAGCAGAGAAGGCAGTTCATTGCAGGAGGCTAACCAGCTTAATTCCAGCTAATGGTATGGTTTTGGCAGTAATTTCATAAGGAATTGGTCCTTTTCCTTGACATCAAGAGGAAGATATGGCCCACAATCCACACTGAGGTGTGTGAGTGACAAAGAGTTTAGAAAAGTTTACATCCTGTGCCATTCATAATTTGGGTAAACTGGTAAAAAATATAATTATTTGATAAATCAGCTGATTGTATAAGTAACTAAGGGATAGCAGCATAGGCACAGTTGTCCCAAGCTGGCACGTGAAATAGCACAGGAGTAGTCAAATTATTCTGGAAGTGTTGGAAATTATAGAACCTCTTAATAGTTCTGGTTAATGGTTTTAGTTAACTTTTAAATTAATTGTTTAAATTAATTGTTTAAATTAATTATAATCAATATCTATTTTAATCATAAATAGTGTGTTATTTTTAAATTACTGTTAGCCAGCATTTAGCAAAGTTGCCATAAGCAGCTAGTGTGGGAATACAGCTTGGGAAAATTACTGGAACTTTAAGTTTTGCTAAGCTAACCTTGATATGCTTCAGTGAATGAGGCCTGGGAGAGAGT
The DNA here is from genome assembly GCA_024500445.1 of Entomyzon cyanotis. Classification (NCBI taxonomy): domain Eukaryota; kingdom Metazoa; phylum Chordata; class Aves; order Passeriformes; family Meliphagidae; genus Entomyzon; species Entomyzon cyanotis. The sequence goes on along the minus strand of JAKEPQ010001030.1, from coordinate 39,556,741 downwards.
GATGTATTGTTGAAATTGGATACAAGAAGCACAGAATTTATGGCCTACAAGGACATTTTGCAGAAACCAGAAGATAGAGAAGAAGCTAACAAAGACTCAGGATATGTGTGTTGAAAAGTCTCTATCTGGGAAAAGGATACTAAAAAGACTGAAAAATATGGACTAATTAACATGAGAAGTGAGAAATCAATAACCAATAGAGAACAGAATACTAATTAATGCAAAAGAATTATGTAATTTAGACCCAGTGAACATTAATTTCTTTGTTTGCTAAAAATGTATAAATAAGTGAATGAGTTTTGTATCTGCCTTTGTGTAAAGGCCAGAATTTTGCTGGCCACACACACATGCCCCCTGGCCAAGAATAAAGTAATGCCTCCCTCACTAACACTAAAAAGACAGTGTTAGAAAGTGTTATTTATCCCAACAATTTCAGAGGATTTGGTAACAGAAACATGGCATTCAGCATCCAGGGCTCTGCCTGTAGTGTGACTTAGCACAGCCTCTCAGCATTCCATATGTCTTCTGAAAACACTGCTGAGGTTCCCTGTTAGCTGAGGCTAATAGAGCAGTGGCAAAGAAACATTCCACTTCAGGAACACAGAAATGTAATTCATATTTCTAAGGAGTATAGGAAGTGTACAATATATATTTTATGGAAAAGCCCAAGAAGGATCTGCAACAATTATCAAATAACCTATCTGCGACAGCAAATGTTTCCATTCACTATTCCCTAATTAAAGGCATTTTATTAGATAAGTGTGAGAGTCTATATCCCTAGTCAACCTTTCATTTCATTGCTTTACCAAAATCATCCAGTAAAAACTGGACATCTGTATCTTTGAAGGAGTGATATAGCAGATATAGCAGATATAGCATGATATAACAGAAAATTCTTCAGGCTGTCACCTTCTACCCAAGGTTTACTAGGCCAAAATGAAGCTAAAATCCATTCTCATAAAGGCATCAAATTTGGCTGAAAGACAAGAGGGATGACAGAGTTGTTTCATATCTTAAATGTGAAACACAGTTTGTCACGTGGCAGGTTTGAATGCAGAAATGAGTTATCTGACCTTCCTGTTAAATGCTATCTTGTTCAGTAACAGTAAACAAACTTTTTATTGCATAATTGCCTCAGATGACTGCTCAAACTATTGAAAAAGTTCGCATGTGTAGATCAAAGTTAATATTTATGTCCAGAATTCATGCAATAGAATTGTGACCAGATCTACAAAGCGCAGCCCAGCTATGTGCTCTGTGTGCCAGTTCCTTGGGTGGTGCTTGGACTGTTGCAACACTGCAAAGCTAATATTCCCTGAAGCTCTTGCTGGCATTTTTAAGGCATGATGTAACAAATTTTTTGAGGGTGGAATGCTGCCTAACTCTGAGGTAGTTTTCTTAGTTTGGTTTTGACGTCTGCATAAACAATTTGCATGTTGATTTTTAACATGGTAATTAAAAAGGCAGACCATGCCTACACCTTTTCCTGTTTCTTCCACAGATTCCCTGAATAAAGCATTTAGTCAGCTTCACTTTGCTTATTTTACAATCTGTCTTTGTTTCAGTTCAATAAAGTGCACATTTAATTTGAATGCTTCTAAATGGTATTTCTAAATGTGCACAATTTAAAAGACTTTTCATTTATATAGGCTGCTCCTACATGCCAATCACTGTTGTCATACTTGCATTGAAGTATTCACTATTGAAATATTCTGTGTTCTCATAATACCCATGGAATAAGTTACATAAGGCACTCCTAGCTCATATACTAATTTCATAATCCAAATACTCACCAGAGTAGTAATATCAGACTAAATTCAATTGGCAAGTAGGCCTAAGTCCAAAAGGGAGAAAACACAGTTCTATTTTGTTTTACACACTTCTATTTATAATGCCATTCTGTACAGAGATTATTTTGAACATTTATGTCATTGACTATTTTTACAGTAGGCTACAAAAGTTGTAAAAATCTTCAATCATCTATTAAATTTACATCATCATCAATAAACAGAAAGGCAAATCCCCAATGACAACTTCATTTGGTCTAAACAGGTGGAGCTTCTTTGCAAACAGCAAATGTACAGATTTGCACCATTCCACAATCAGACACACATGTACACAGGAATATACGTTAAATATTTCTGTGCAATGGAAGATGTGAAGTCACCTGTTCTAAAAGCTACCAAACAATTTCTATTATGAAATGGCGAAAGGGTCTAATCTAGCAGTAATACTGAAAGGCAAAAGGAAATATTTCCATTTAGAGCATGATGTAGTTAGGACTCCCAGGTCTGGAAAAGAATGTCTTGGCTTGGATTGTGTTGAATTGGATTGGATTGGATTGAACTGGATTGGATTGGACCTCATCTAGAGAAGAGGCAGGCAGCAGCCAGGTTCAAAGCAAACAAGAAAGGTAATTTTTCATGTGACAGGTGGGAGACCTGTGCAACTTCTTGCCACAATTGCAGATAGTAAAGCTCACATGAGCACAAAGAGAGGCCTTCTAAGGGTTATTTAAGATTGCCAGACAACATCCAGTGCTAGGAGAGACAGCTGAAAGCAGGTAGAGTGCAGGAATATGTTAGGAGAAAGGTGTCATTCCTTCCTGCTTTGTGCTGCTTCTTTCCTGGGCCTCTCCGTATCATCAGTGCTGGACATGGGGCGCTGGGCTAGCTGCACCTTTTGTCTGACCCAGTACACCCAGAAGAGGTTCTTAGGTAAAAACCTAAGATGGTTTTCGCAATCAGTGGTGCATTTCAGAATAAATGAAGCCTTACCTCCGCTACTCCATGTAAGAGTAAGCTTAACCATCTCTTCCTACTCTAGAGCAGCATGCTACCAAATAAACATGGTTTTCAATTTGTTGCTAAATCAGCCCTCACAATCACAGCATGGCAAAATCTGGATATGATACTTTATAATCAAATAAATTAACCAACAAGTGCCAATTTGAAATACCAGCAAATACGTAGCTTGGTGGTCTGATGTTTACACTCTGGATAACTGATTTCTGTGTAACCCCAAAAAGTTAATCAAACTTTATATGATATACAGGATATATAACTGTTGGTATTAAAAGGTGTCACGACCCTGAATTTATATTGATTACATTCTTCATGACCGAGTTATGCAAGTACTCAAACAACTCATCAGCAAAAAACTTACATGGTGGTGTGGTATTAAAACATCTCCATGCACTAACAGGAGAAAGACTGAAGAGGGATAAATAATTATTCTAGGAAAGTTTGGGGTTGTGTCGCTGTTGAGCCGCTAGCAGAGAAAAAGACCCGGGTTCTCAGTGTGGCAAGAAAAGAGAGCTTTATTATTTTGATTCCAACTTATATAGACTTTTCAGAGGTCACCCAGATTGGTCAGTCAGAAACCTCCCCCTAGGCCCGACTGGCCAGGCCTTTTCTCTGTCCAAATCTCGAGACACTGTTTCAATAACATCCAAACTTTATCTTTGTTTATAAAACACAGGAGAAAGTTCTCATGGGAAAGACCTGTGCTAGCCACAGGGTTGGTTTTTGTAAATGCACTGGTACTGATTTTTCAAATTTTATTCAAATCTGATTTTTGTTTAAATTGCTTTACTTGTAAAGTGAGATGACTCCATCATGACAAGTCCTGCTGCAGTGTTCTGGGGAAACCACAAGCACATTAACAGAGACTAATGGGCTTGTCCACAAGGGGTAATCAGTGCAAAATAAAACAGGAGATAAATCCAAAGCATCCTAGCCAGCTTGCAATAGCTATTATAGCCTATTTCCGCATGAAAGAAAAAACTAATGTTACAGTATTTTATACCTGACAACTTAGACTTATACAAAGTTATAAGTAAATGACAGACACGGTGAGGTATGTCATGGTCTCTCTAACTGCTAAAAACCTCCTCTCTATTGTCTAAAAATCATACTGAGTCGCCTGAAGTCTTTCCACCTTCATGCACAGAAAAGATTGTGGTTGCCCATATGAGGCACTGGACAGAGGTTATTTTAATAGGAAATTTTGCATATAAAGAAGAAATACTTTTCTTTGAAATATGTATGCAGCTATTAATTGTATAGTTGAGGGGACTGTGCTGGGTTTGACTGGAAGAATGCACAAGTCTTTGAAAGTCATTGAGCTTGTCTTCCACAGACTGTTCATACTCAGGTAGCATATCCATTAAGAAGCACAGTGGTTCCTTGGTTAATAAACTGGGGGAGAAAAAATAACAATAACATCTAGCAACTGCACCACACTGAATTCACAGCACTAGGAACAGGTAGTAAGACCAGATTCACAAAGTCAGTCTTGATAGGTGAAGTTGCCTTTGCAACTCTAGGTGAGTTTTCAGAGGAGCTGTCAGTCATTTCACAATTTATTCAGCATCTATTTGCAGGTTAGCTATTAAGTAAAATCTGGTTGTCAGAATAGATTTTATTAAAAGCCTTCATGAAAACCAGCACTATATCTTTACTGTTTAAATGGGCTTGGGTAACTCTTGCTCTGGCTCAGACTGTAAAATAAAACAGGAGCTTACTGGGATGCAGTAAGATACTGCAAACCCAAAACTAGGGAGTTTATGTATCTTTTCAGCAATTTTTAGTCCTAAATTATGTATAGACATTGCATCTTATTGTGGTTCTTTGTAGGATTATGGCCCAAAGAATCCTTGTTTTGAAAGAAATGTATGGCATGCCAGGAGATAAGGCAAACTACTGGCTTAAATACTGTTACGTGCCATTGAGTTCACCTCATTTGGTGTCATCTTTCAACAACCCTGGTTACATTGCAGTTTGCAGTTACAGCAAGAGTTATTAGTTATTACATTTCAAACAATGTCTTAATATATTAAGTTACAATCATATTAATACAGTAATACTTGTGAGGAAGACAAAGAAGGGCTCATTGCCAAAAAAAATATAGAGGAGAACTGGACACAAACTGCTGGGTCACAGACTGGGGAGATGAAATACACACAAGGCAGGACTCTTCTTGAAGAGACTGAGCTGCCTGTGAGAGAAAAACCTACTGCAAGGAATAACATAAAATCAGACACCCAGACAGTGTTACTTCATGGAGCCAGAAGTCCAGGAAAAGAGTTTGTATATCAAGTTTTCTTGTATATACACCAAAATAAACCACAAGCAATTTTGGATAGATAATTTCTGGCTTCCTCTAGCATGCATGTTAATTACTGCAAGTGTTTTTAATTAATCAGAATTTTAAATATGGAAAACATGCTTTATGCAATAGTAATGGGGTTCTACAGAAGCTTAAGCTTTCAACTACTTGAAGTTCAACATAAAAAGGTTGTGTTCCATTTTAATTTACTATTCAGGGCTTTGCTATAATTTTGTGCAAACAGGCAATGAGGGACCACTAAAATGCAACTAGTCCTGCTTGCACAGCCCTGCAATGAATTTAACATAAAGGTCTGTTTCTCTAATGCTAATTTAGTGAGGTTATAAGCTGAAAGCAGAAACAGATTTAAATGAGATAACGGCAGAGGTTTACACTGCTTTTATTTTCTGCTATGGAAGATCTGGGGAAAATATTCCACCTAAGTGGTTGCATTTCACTCAATTTCCTGAATAAATTTTGTCTAATAAAATCCCACAAATTTAAAATGAAATGCCAGAAAACTGAAATCAACAACAAACAGAAAACTGAAGAAAAGCAAAATAAATCAAGTGAGGGAATTTCTAGCATGTAATCCAGGGGAAGGGAGGCTCTGTGAAGACTTAAGACTTTAAAGCAATAAGGCAAGTATACTTTTAAAGTGTTTTCACTAAAATGGTCTGGAGGAAGAATGAACATTGTGATATCTGAGGAACAAAATCAATGCTACTGAGATGATATTATATGAATCAATTTACCCTTTTCTTCCAGTTGCTGATTCAGTCTGTCTGCAATGTCTGCTGGATTCCACTTAAAATGCTACATTAAGAAGATTCTTATTGACAAAATATGTAGTCCTACTTTTATTTCTGTTTATCTATGTTTATATGTACCCATAATTGCTTCCCCTTTCCCTTGCATGTTTCATACAGTTAATGTTTCCTGTAACTGAAGTAGGCACTTTTAAACTACTTGTCTATACAGACTCTAGAAAAATAGTGACCTGAAGAAGCTCTCCACACTTCACTGCAATTACATAACCATTACTATTAGTCTCAACTGCAACCCACTCCCATAAGCTGTTTTATCATAGACAGATAATTTCATAGCTCCCTACAAGCAGCACATAAGAAGCAGATTGTGACTTAGCAGCAAATAACTATTCAACCAAAACACTAAAATGTGATGGCAATTACATGAACAGTAGTACATTACAAGGCAGTCAGCTATTACAAATTTAAAGCATGAACTGCTATCCACACGATAGGTTTTGACATATATATTAAAGAATATTTTGAGAAAATTTCTTTTTCTAGCCTGACATACAGACTAAAATCCAGGTTAAAAAAAAAAAAAAGAAAGAAAAGAAATATTTCAAAACTCTCCACCTGTTGGTCAGAACTGAGATTATTGCCTGTCAAGTATGATGTGCCCATCTCATGTTAGTGTAAGAGCCATGGTCTGATCTGATGGTACACAAGCAAGCTGCAATTTCCTTGCTCCTATTTACTTGATTTCCTTTTGCTCAATTTAGGCATGAAACTGGGAGCTGAACCTACTGTCACTCAGGAGCTCTTATTGGTTGTGGAAACAAAGCTGTCTGTCGTAATGCTGCACCTGTAATACTTCACAGGCTGAAGTACTAACAAAGTTTTCTGCAGAAATTGCTCGGGGCAAAATCAAATTCTCACTTAGTACAGGATCTTAATTTCACTCCTTTGTAGACAGCTGTGTGTGGTCTCTGGGATTTATGAGATACAGTGACTGAAAACTCTGCTGGGGAGATGACTCTATGTGCACTTGGACTGAAAATGAGGAGCATCCCTCAAACCAGGCCTGGTACAGAGCATTTATTCTCTGCTGCCTCTCATTATCTGTCACTCAATTATAAAAGGTTTCTATCCTTGATTTCTTCCATCAGTTATATTTTTATTTCAGGCTGTAAGAAATTCTCTCTGCAAGTATATGATTTAAGATCTTATCTCTGAAATGCTGACTTTAACTCATTGTTGGTATTTCTGAAACAATTCAGATGATATTCCAGGATGAAAGAACAATTTATCCTGCTCTTTGTTTCATGTGTCTTCTTGGTTTTTAATAGAAGTATTTCCATGTCAAGTATTGATATTCTTCTATTCAGAAGGTCCTGTCTTCTCTGGCCACTATTTTTTGTAAATATTAGTTACTATTGAGAGGCCACTGAGAATAATATAAGCAAAATAAGACTTTTATGACTTGAAAGCCATACAGCCTTCTCATTGCGTGAGCTATAGTGCAGAATAACTTTACATGTCTCACAAATAAACTTGCATCTCAATTTGTAACGAGAGAAAGCTTTCTTCTGTATGTGACAGAGCTGTGAACATTTATAGGAAAATTTATCAAGTCTGATAAAAGGGAAGATCAGTTTTCACTGTGGCTATGAATTAATTTACAAAGTTTGAGAAAGGTTCTATATTCGTCCCTTCTCTTCCCAAAAAATCAATGGTTTAGGGTTTTTTTGTTTTTTTAGTTCTGCATTTTAAAGGCAATTTCCTCCATTACAGAGGGACAGATCATAAAGAGAATGCTCAGAGGTGATGGCAGTCACCAGCAGTTACAAAACTAAGGAACTGACATTTGTGAGAAGAGTGCCCAGACAGAAAACAAAAGCAATAGAACAAACATTAAGGGAGAAGACAATGCATAAAGGAGAATTTGGAGACATGAAGAAGGATACCTTGAAGAAGAAGTCAAGATGAAAGAATGGGTTCACAAATGGAGGTCACACCAGAGTGACTAAAAATTTGTGTGAGACATTTTGATAAAATCAAGATAAAAGTAGCTAAAATTAGATATGAAATAAAAAAGTCAAACCTCAAAGTGAAATAATGAAACACTGAATGAAAGAGTGTAGAAGAGCAGTTCTGTGAGCAACAGAATTCTTCTTATCTGATTTCTTAGAAATTTGTTTCTCATGACTTCATTTTCTTTTGTCCAGGAAAATGCAAACTCTGAGCAAAGTTTTTCCTGGTGCTGACCATTCATAATAATTATAATTGTACATTCACTATAAGGAGCATATGCTGCAGCCTTTCCAGCAGTAAAGGCAAGTGCAAATCTTTTTCTTTACTCAGTCATCAATCTTCATGAAAACTACAGGAAGTTGGTATTTTTAAGACCTTCACTGTTATTGCTGAGGTTTCAGCTTACCAATGGGTTAAAGAATGGGTCATTAAATTTAGATGCTCACATAAACACACACATAGCTGAATCAAATAAGCCTTAAGAAATAAGACCAATTGGGTGGAACAAATCCCAGTGGAAGAAGAGGGTTATTGAGTGAAAAGGAGATGAATGAGGCAAGACAAAGAGAAAACTGACTTTGTCATGGCTCCAGGACAAATGGTGAAAAAGGAGGTAAAACATATTGAGACAGTGTTTAATAGAAAGAGACCTGAGAAGAAGGCAGAAGAGACTGATTTATTGAAAACAGGAGAGGAAGGGATAGGATGTGAAAAGACTGTGTCTGACTGGTTCTGAAGTAGGAAGGGGAAGCGGAAGCTCTGGCTCCCCAGTGACAGGCAATATGGATATAAAGAGGCAAAAGAGAGCTCAGTAAACTGAAGGAAGAGATAATGAGAAGAAAAGCGAGCATATGCAGCAGTGGAAAATACAGTGGTGCCACCTGACTGAAGTGACAGAAGGCAGTGGGCACAGGCAGCCAAGGGCAGAGATGCAGATATGGGGAAAGGATAGGCTGACATAAGGATGAACTGTGTGAAGACAATTCAGAAATGGGCATTAGATCACTTCTGCCTTGCAACTGTGTGCCAGGGCATGAGGCTGAAGGCTGGAAGGGGCTGGCAGGCCTGCTCAGCTATTCCGTGTTGTGGGCATTGCCAAAGGGGCAGGTGGAGCATAACTGGTAAATGCTTCGTTCATGGGAGAAATAATGAATTATGTCTGGTAATTATACCGCAAGGGAACTGAAGATAATGATGTGCCTGTGCATCAGTGTTTCTGGGAGTATCAATTAATCATTTTTACCCGTCAAAGCTGGTTGTGAACTCTCCAACAAAACACGGCTTCATCAGAGCAGGCTGGTACCAGCACTGGGATCAGCATCTTTGATGAATCATGGAGTGGGATTCCAAGGGACTGCCAGGCATCCAGCCCCTACAAGCAAGGGAGCCAGCTGGATTGGAGGCCCAGAAACTCTGACACTGCATCCAGAGGGCAGACACATCCCAGCAATCCAGACCTGGGAAGGGAGCAGACACTGAGCAAAATTAACACAATCATGAAAGTCACAGCTGCTGTTCAGGAGGTGGGCAGCATTGAGCCCAATGAGTACCATACCAATTTCAGCCAGCAGCTGCCAGGGGTCATACTTCATTTCAGAAATCCCATGTGCTGGTCTTTGCAGATTATCTTTTCAACAGAAATTCCATCTTACAGGAAACATCAGAAAATGGTGTCTTTCCCAGTCTGAATAAAATACATCAGTATTTCTAAGGTTTGACCTACTTTGTTTGCCACATATATTTGCAACTTACAGAATCATAGGTTTCCTAGTCTTGGTGAATCGTTAAGAGGTTTTTGCACTTGGAAATCCATGCATCATTTTTCAACACACACCACTGATTTGATAATGGACATAAAAACTTTCTGTCATGACTTGAATCTTCTCAAATGCAGTTCATGTAAAGGGGAAGAGATCCTCTGCTGACTATCTTCCATACCAGCAAAGATGCAGAACTGGCAAACACAAACTGAGTCAATAAGCTGCGAACATTCATCATTGATGTTTTGTGAGGGAATATTGGTTCCTCAATTCAAGAGAAGTTTCAGAAATTTCAACCTACAATTTACTGCACTTGTGTTTCACCATCTGTAAATAGGAAACAGGCTTCTACACTGTGAGATGCAATCCTAATAATTTTAGTGTATACATAGGCCAGAAGATGCCTATGGGTCTTTTCTTGGAGACAGCATGGAGGAGAAAAATTATTCTTTTTTTTTTTTTAATACAGCTTCACTAAAAGCCAAGCTTTCTAAACACTCAAAAGATTACACAAAATGAAAAAAGTTACTTTTCCTTTCAAAAGCTTTCTTCAGCTAATTTCTCCTCCCTCTCACTATTTATGGTAGCCTGTTTCTTGACTTTCTGTGTCGTGTTCTCTGAGGTTACTGCAATGTCCTGTCCTTCACACAGTCAGAGGTTAGCCACAGTGACGTTACAGCAGCCTGTACAAGGACAATAAAAAGCAGATTTGCTCTTCTGTCAGCCACTGCTGAAACACAGATGTTGAAAACTGTTTAAGATCGTGGGGTTTGTTTCTTGCAGTGACAAGCTGGCAGGAGCTACTCTCCTTGTTACTTATCAGAAGGAATTTAGCTGCTTTTAACATGATCTCTCCTTGCTGCTGTCTTAACTGTTCTTTCAGTATCTTTCTGACATAGACCAAGTCTAAAATGTCATCTTATCATGTCACATGTTGTAGTTTAGAAAGAAATACTTCTATTACAAAAAACCAAGTCTTTCTTTATCTAGTTTTAGGACGTAAGCATAAAATGGAAAATGTAGAAAAAATATTCAACCCTTAACTGTGAGTACTATGTAACTGTAAGCTTATCTTTACTAGTACAATTATTGTCTCACATTTCAGGTATCTATAAGATATAATCATCTTTCTAGATAAAAACATTTTCCCTGTATTATTTATATGTCTAGTGTTATACAGAAATGAGCTTTGGGACAAGCTTTTTATAGCAAGTTTCTGGTCAATGACAAAACAAAAATAGTGACCAAGCCCATTCTGACCAAGGGACTATAGAACCATGGCCATCTGGAAAAATCATTTTCTAAAATAACTACTTTTGTTTTCTCTCATGGGTCTCATGGTCAATTCTAATCTGCAGCTCTGGATTTCTTATATATAGGAGAGAAGCATTTAACATAGCAAAAAATAATCAGTATTAACCAGTGGTTAGATAGGTCAGGGAAACACATAATGCTGGATGGAGTCTTGACAATTTTGTTCAGTACACAGCCTTGGATGGGGTAGCTTTCCAAGGAAGATATACTGGCAGGTCAGTCCAGAATGCTCTAAGACAGGTCTGATGGGTATAACTGGACTAATGATAAAAGACTTCTCAACTATAATTGGAAAAAACTGTTCCACCTGCTACTGTCTGCTGTTTTCTTCATGTTCCCAAGCAGTGTGAATCTTGTAATCAATAAATAAATAGGACTGTACGGAACTTTTGTCTGCAAGAAGCACGTACAGCTGTGCGGGAAATGAAGGTGGAACAATATAAAACTCCCAGCTAAATACGGTTAGAACATTTGAATAAACTGGGTTAAGCTCTCTGAAGAAAATCACAAGTTAACTATTAACAAGTCTGAAAAGCTAAACAGGGAATAGCAGACCACACAAGCCAGTAACCACAAAATAGTGACTAATTGTGTGCATTTGTGACATTCAATAAACAGCAAGTTAGAAGAGGATGCAAAGTCTAAATATAATACATTAGTGTCACAGCTGCCACTGTCTATATCACTTTTCTCCCTGTTTTCAAGATGAGATTAACTGTATTATCTATAAATAGATCAAACTGTGCAAGTCCTTTACCTACAAATAGTACACACAGTTCTTCACAAAGCACCTTTCTCAGGCTGGTCTGAGCCAAAGGAAAGATGTGTTGTGTAATGGTGGAGAGGATGCTGGTGACAGTTGGTGGTTGCTGAGGCTGAAATCTTCAATGCAACCACAGACCTGTGACAGCAATGGTATAAGCTTCTTCCAGACTTTGCCATTATTGTTATTTTATGTTAATCTGCATGAGTTAACTCTGCAGGTGAAAGATTTATCTATAAGCCTTGGCATCTTATTTCCTTGGTTACCCAGTGTGACCTTGATACTGCTTCTATTTTCTAGCCACGAGAAAATGCATTGCATAATCATATACCAAGACAAATGTATGCCCTTAAGTAATATAACCTGCTGGAATAAAATGAAGTAGTTGAGAACATATTGAGATATTTTCCAGCAGGGATAGAGAGCCACTCCCAGCAGCTGGCAAAAATTATCCAGAAAAAATAAGTGTTTACTTTTAATCTTGCACATATCTTTTCTATCAGCAGTTTCTGTAATCCTTCTGATTAGTTGGGTCTGATAGTCCTCTCCACACAAGATCCTGTAATCATTCTCTGATAGCCCTTATTGTCAAAAACCATGAACCTCTTTCAAGCTAAATTTCTTCCAAGCAATAATATTCCCTTTCGCAGAATCATACAAGAGTCTCAGTTTGCATTTCATGCCTTGAGAATGACTTTCTCCTTCTTCAAAACAAGAGTAACATTTGCCTCTTTCCCCAGTTTGAAGCAATTTGGAAATCCATCCTCCTTCTCTCCTTCCTACCCTGTTCAATCCTCTTGTTCCCTTTACCATATTACAGAAGGCTGCATTCAGAGTCCAGTGGAACAAGGCAAGCAGCTCCTGGTGAGAAGCAGTCTTAGAAGAAAGCCTTTTGTACCCAACACCATGGTCAGCCAGGCTGTGCTCATTCATAAACAGAAACAATCCCCATCTCTCCACAGCCCTGCCGTGGGACCCAGGGAAGCTGAGCAGTGCAGTTCAGTCAGACATGCAGCACATTCCTTCTACCACAGCAGCAGGCAGCATGTCAAAGTGCAACACAGCTGGGCTTTGGTCACGTGCATCTGACCAGGAAAAGAGATTGGAGTTCCATCTCCCTGTCTGCTCTCTGCAGGAATGCTGAAAGGAGCTACAAACGCATTTGTACCAGTGTAAAATTCTCCCTAACCTTTGTCTCATTAGCATCATGGTGTGCTAGAAAAATATATTTATTTTACAGTGTAATTCTAAAGGAAGTCAGGAAAAGTTTCCTGAAGAAACACAGATACTCCTTCATTTTAAAAACCTTTAAAAACAATAAGTTGTTACTCATTGAAAGATGTACTTTTTCCAGATCTAAGTGCTCTCTATTTGTATTATTGCTTTCATTATGATACAAACAGAAGATACTCTGATCTAGAAAACAGATAAAACATCTCAGCCATTACAAACTAGCAAGCTCAATTCACTATTTTTGAAATAAACACAGCTCTTTTATCATGGAATACGGCAGTAGTAACATTAAACATTCACTAGCAGTTAAAATTTAGGGAACAAATATATTAAAGTAAAAACATAAGTAGAAATACCAAAATTCTGAAATTAATTTATCCAAAAATAGTTTTCATTTTCTCACATTTTCCTGGGCAATATTTACTGAAATTTGGAAGTCCACAAAAAATGTTCTTTTGAGACATTTTATTGCCAAGCTGCTTTAATTGCACTTTCTGGCCAACACTATACTTCCTGGAATTTTGCTTTACGGATTCTTACGTGAAGTGTTCCATTCTGCACAGAAGTGGAAAAATCCTCATTCAGCTTTTTAGTTGCAGTGAAATCAGCTGTTCCATACTAGGAGGTTAGGCGTGTTGCTAGAAGTTCAACAGCATTTTTGACTCCTAAAAGCAAATGATGAGGAGCAGCCCTTGTCCTGTGCCAAGCTCAAATCCAGGTGCTGAGGAGCCTCTACTACCTACAGACACTACTCTGGAGATGGTGAAGCTCCCAGCCCTTGCTTCTGGAGCAGCTCTGCTCTGTACCATTTGAAGTATCCATTAGCACCCATCCAAGAGGTAGATAGCTTTTACTGGAGGTAGACTGAGGCTTGAAGTAATTACCCGTCTGAGGTGGTAAATATTATCCTGCAATTACAGAAGTTTGAAATATTGGTGTTCTCTTTGGAAGCGAGTTCTGAATTTGGTATTCCTTGAAGCTAGACCAGAGAGGCTGTCTTCATATCTTCTCTAAAATGTGCACACAGGCTGACCAAACAGCAAACAGGAGTCTGAATGTCAGGGCACATGACAGACAAGATGGAATTCAGGAGACCTACTCTTGCCTACTTGTGTCTGTCTTGCTGCTCCTTAATGCCTGGTGAATGTGGCATGTCAGGAAAGCAAACAAGCTCCAGGTATATCTGAGCTCTGAGGGACTGTCTCCAGCATGGGACAACTCAGACTCCTCACATGAGCAGTCTGGCTGATAGTCCCTTCAGCAGGGCAGCGTTTTCATTATAAAACATTTAAATTGAAAATTGTCATTAATTGATCCACAACTAGTTGCTTATAAACATCTTAGGCTGTACAGCAATCAATGTCCATACTCCTGGAGGCCTTCAAGTGGCCTCAGTGGTCCCAGATTCATGGGCATGGAAGCAGAAAGCTGTGCCATTGCTTGTCATATCCTGAAAAGCCTGAAGCCATGGGGCAGAGTCCACAGATTCACAGCAGTCTCGCAGGGAAGATCAGAGATACCCAATTCTGTGGACTCCTGGTCTTTCTGCAGATCCATATGAACAAGGAGTAGGGTAGCCCAGTGGCTTTAAGCCTTGGCCTGTTCTCAGGGGAGGCAACCACAATCTCATCAGCCTTAGCAGCAGCTGAAGAAAACTGAAATCCTTTCCCCATACAGAGAAGTGCATCTCTATGAAGGTTTTCAGTAGCTCTGTTTCTTTGACTGGATTATTGAGCTGACTTTGACTGTCTCTGAGGGTTTATTCTACATTTTGAGTCACTGTGCTGACAAAACTAGTTCATGGTTTAAACCAAACCTCACTCTAAGGCAAAAATACACCAAAGTAATCCCAAGAGGTCAAGGAACTCATTCACTCAATAACAGAGTTACCAAAGGCTTTGTCTGCTCTTTTATCATTTTTGGGCAGGTTTTCTTGCCTTCATAATGATCATTGCAGCTTCTATTTAATGTAATGACCTTTACAGAAACAATGGCAGAATTTCACAAGGGCACCGAGGCACTCAGACCCTTAACCATTTCGGGAGATTCTTGCAAGAGACAAGTCACCAATCTGAAAGATAAAAGAGGAAGATGATGCAAAGTAGTATTAGCACAATAGCATTCACCGGTCTGTATCTTCACAGGACCATGTTAATACATTAAGTAGCATTTTCACCAACTCATGGTGGGTATTATCCCCACTATGAGAAAATGAAACTAGGAAGAGAATCCCATACAGAGTGAAAGGATCTTTTCCACAAGAAGTCTGTGGAAAAAAAATTACTGGATGCCCTAAAGTTTTATTCTCAGCTAGTGTGCCACTAGTTTTGGGCTCGATGACATTTAAAATAGCATTGTGTCATGTTCCACTATGATGTCACTTAATGACTTCAGTCAGGATGTGAGAGGCTCTGTGTAAATGCATCAGAATTAGACCAGCAATTTAAACATCTCACTCAGACCAATGAAATTTTCTTTCAGTTAATTTGTCATCACCAGGTAATTGTATTTTCGTGTTATTTCATGTAGGAGAACATGAAAAACAAAGGCACAGATTTAAGACAGTCAATTATTCTCTGTATATCTCATAATAATTGTACATCAGATTAAGGGTCTATTATGCTGCTTCCATTCCTACATAATTTACTGTTTACTTACTTGGGTCAGGAATTACTGACTTTCAGTTCACAACATCTCTATTGCATTTACCAGTACAAAAATATTAAAATATTGCTGAGACCTAGACAGTTTCTGACACTTTGGATCTTTGCTGTGGTAGGAACAACAGTAATACAACTCCAGAGTGACCCTGTTGGTATTCCAGTTTACTGAAGCCCAAGCATGAGTCATACTTCCTCCTGTCAACAGTGCATGGGTCATTCTCAGGCATTTGTCCTTTCAGGAGTGAGAGCTGGCTTTGTTACCTGACTTCCTGCTGGGAGAGAACACTGTCTGAGGAACCAAAAGTCCACTGATCTTTTTTGGTGTCTCTAGCCCTGGCCCTGGTCAGGTCCCATGCACTGCATCTCTGGTCTTTCTTTCGTGCCCTGAGAGGCAGAAAGTTGATGCAATTCATGCTACAATCACTTCCACTCCTGGGTGAGGTTTTACTGACTTGCCTTTGATCTACAGCTTATGTTGGCAGGAGCTGACTTAAACAAGGATTAAATATAGTTGTGCCTCAGTGTGACTATTCACATATACAAGGAAGGTGATGAAAAATAAATGAAGAGTGTATTATAGTTTTTTTCTGCTTTGTAATATATTTAAAACCTATCTCCCACTGCTGTTCTCTTTTTCCAAATTGACTGGATGCTGGGACCTAATTCCCTGCTGTTTTGCATTTAAGAGGGAAAAAATGCTGCTATCACAAGTTAGGTTTCTGCAACTCCCAGTTTTTAAATATGTAAATACAAGGGTATCGCTGAGAATCAGACCTAGACAGCAAGATTTTTAGCTGAAGTCAAATGAGCTCTTCTGATTTACCCAAACTGATTACCCCAATTTGGTCTTTACTTGAAGCTTAATGTGCTTCATGTTTGAACTTCCCAAAGAAATCTGACAGGAACTGACTGACAAGCCCACAGCTGCATAACAAAGCAGCTTGCACTTTTCATTTCAAATCATATTTAGTTAAGAAAAGCAAATTCTTCATCCGTATGAACTGTCCAACAGAGGCACAGAGAAGATAATACAAAGAAAATTATGGGTATCTTTTGCCACATGTCCATTTAACTGTCACTTGAAGACAGAACAGCTTGATTTTTACCACAGTGATTACTGATTAATACTAAATATTTTAATTTCAGCCTTGTGGATTATTTTGATGGTCTTTGTCAATTGTGATTAATCAGATATTTGCTCCAAAATACTAGGTACCAATGAACTCGTGTGCTTCCTGTTCGTAAACACCTTTCTTCCCAGTCAGTGTTCACAAATCCTACTTAAATAAAGCTTCACCCCTGTATCATACATAAAGATTCTCAAAAATTATTTGTCTATATGCAAGAAAGCTCAATAATTTCTCTGAGAAATAGTAGGCTTCAGTTAAACCTCACATATACTAGCATTTTTCATGGTTTTAGTTGATCTTGTCCCATTTTGTTTCTCCAGTTGGGGGTGAGGTGCTAAGGACCTCCCAGTACCTCACTACGAGTTGCCTAAAAATGCAAGATGACTACAGTATGATGCAGACTTATTCCAAGAGATTATAAATATGAAAATAGCATCTAAAATACCAATATCATGAAAATCCCAGACAGCTCATCTCTTTGGCAAAGACAGACTCTGTAAGCAGGGAAGTCACAGAGGTTACAAGTTTGAGTGATTTCAAATGAATGTGTCCAGCCAACCACACTACATTGAAAAGACAAAACTGGTATATTAGAAAAACAAGGCTGTTTACAACTTCAGAGCATTTTAGAAAATAAGCTCTAGTGAACAGGCAAATCAAGACAATTTGTTTTGCTGCAAGAGTTAGTATGAAACAGATTTCAAAATGTCTGATTCTAATACAATGAAAGAGCCTGATGAACTCAGCAAGAAAATGAAATTCTTAAAAATGAAGGAGAGTTGAACAAATGGATATGCTTGTAAATGCTGTTTAATGTTTGAGATACAGTCAGCTCCCTGATTATAAGAACACTTCACTCTGGTGACAGAAGGCTTGCTGATCATCAACTTGTCAAAAAAGATGCAATTTTGAAACTTAAATCAAATATGGATTTTTTTTTTAATCCAGACTCTTATAGACCTCCTTCTTGAATGTAAAAGAAAGAGTTTAAAATGCTGCTATTGAGAATTGTGAACAGCAATACTTACAAGGGCAAAGCAGCACCCAAAATGCTTTATAAAAGAAGGAGCTATTTGGTGTATATAAATAAAACAATATAAAACAGGATTTCTACATGTGGAATAGCGCACCCAGAATATGAAGAAGAAAACTTTAACATTTTAGCTATCAATGCTAAGTGCATCACATTTTTGCAAAATTATTTTGTGACTCATTTTCAAATGGATCAAAATTATTTACAAAAATCTTGTCTTATCCTGGAGGGGGGAAAAAGTTGAAAAACTAGAAAAAAAGTCACTGTGTATAAATTAAGACATTAATTAGAGCCCTGTGTGATAGCTTAAGCAGGTGAAATTATCTGGTAAAATGCAGAAACTTTTTGCCCCTCTCTCCCTAAAACAAGCAAACAAAGCCAAAAGCAAAAGGATATACTTCAGAAGAGATTCCAATACCCAAGATTAAAACACAGTAACTGAAAACATGTGAAAGAAGAGAGGATAGGATGGAAGACCAGTGGCTACACGTTTCAGACATGTTAGGACCATGTGTATGAAAACTTTTGGAGGATGGGGCATTAGAAGGCAATGATGAGTGGATCATAAAATGGCAAACTAACTCTCACCATAGCAATTACCAAATTTTTCCCCCAAAATTTTGGGACCCATGAAATATCACCTGATGATTAAAACTATATTTACTAATAAGTTGCAAAAGAAAGAAGCTATTGGTTAAAAAACAAAAACAAACAAAAACAAAAATTACTCAGAAATGTATCTTAATTAGAAGGAAAATAAAAATACTTTCATGTATTCATTGAAAGAAGCTGTAGCAAATAGATGATTTCTTACCAGGAGGAAGGGGAAAAGATAGGGAAGGAGAAAGGGGGACATTCAATATAAATGTATACTCTTTGCTTATTTTATTTATAATATTTCCAGACAAGAGACAAACTAGGCTAGCTTCATTAGAAAGTATAATGCAAAGGCTGAAGTTTCCATGATCAAGATTATGTCTAGAATATATGATTCATAGCTGGTTTTAAAAGACAAACTGCATAAAAACTATTAAGTTATTTAGTCTAGACTGTAAATATGAAATAACAGCAGAAGACTGAGATGAGATCATGCACATGATAAATACTTGCTTCAAAACTAACTGTCAGGCAGGATTCAGTACTATCTAGTTTGCAGAATGTGTATTTCTCTATTGTTATCTCACAAAATATGTAATATTGCCCCAGATGTCTATATGAAATTCAAAACAGTCTGGTTTTCCTTCATACATACAATATGAGAATTCTAGATGGTAAAAATATTTTGAAAATCCATCTTGAAAGCAATAAAAAATTGTTAGAGACAAAACTTGAACAGGACTTATAGACATGTGCATTGGGATTCGGTCCATTCAGAAGATTTAAGATGGGCATGAGGAAGCTACTTTTGCTGCTGCACTTTGTAGGAAAAAAGAAAAAAGCAATCTAAAAACCATGGACCCAAGGAACAGCTCCCATTATATATCGCTGGAAAAAAAACTATTAGTGCAGTATCTAATAATGGAAGACTTGACATATTCTGTGAGAGTAGTGCCAAGCAAATTCTCCAAAGTGGACAAAAAGGGGTGGTGTACCTTGCAAAGAAAAGATGACACAGCAGAAGTACTGAGCTTAGGGAGAAGCTTTGATGCAGAGAGTACAATCTTGTAAAAAGAAAAGAAGCAAAGAACATCCCAAGCAAAAATTAATTGAATTGGGTAGTTCTCCTTCTCGAATCTCCTACACTGCCTTCCTTCCAAAGCATTTGCACCTCCTCGATACTAGCAAATATTCAGCTCCGCAGTAAAAGCTAGTAGAAAAGGTTAAATAGTCATAAAATTTGAAAACAGGGGACAGCTACACTCAATATGCAGTTATGTATTCTTAATCATGTAGAAAGCTGTCTTAATGCTGACCACTGCAATGAAAATATTATTATTACAAATGGGTAAAAATAAATATTCTTAATTTTGAAGACATTGTTTTAATTTTTTTTACAAAAACATTCTTTTCTTGGTTTCTCTGTTTCTTTTTCCTACTCAAGTGCTTCAATTTACAGACGACAAATAGACAGGTAGAGAGATGCAAAGGAAAACGAGTTTAGTGTGACAGATCAAAACCAACTTCTTTCCTTCAGCATCTTGGCTACCCAGATTACTTCAGAACTATGTTATCACTTGGGTGGAGCAGTTCAGAGGCACAAAATCCTTATTTATGCTGATGTTTGAAGGTGAAAATTGCAGCTGCATATATGCATTCAAAGTAGTAAAGTACAGATCAAGTCAGTGAATGTTTTTTAATTATTTAAGGAATGGAGATGGTAGATGAAAATAAGGAAGCAAATGCAACCTTGTCAGAAAGCTAGACCCAGGAAAAAGAAGACTCCAATTTCTGTCATTTGAATAAGAGCAGACATAAGCAGAAGCTGTTTGTACCACATCCAGTCTTTCTACCTGCAAATTTGCTTTGCAGTGGTGTGAAGCGGAATTAAAACAGGTGAGGGAGGCATCCTTGTTCTGCAGCTGTGGTCCTTGCAGGCTAAATGCCACGCTGTTAGGATTACTGCAAAATCTTGCCATCAGTGAAACAAGGAATTTAGGGTTTAGTTTTCTACACAAGAACAAACTGCACTGAGAATGACACAATTCCAATCAATATCAATGTACTTTTCCAAACATCTCCTGTTTTTACAGTCTACAAATTAAGCATCAATGCCAGCTTTTAGAAGTCTCTTTTCACACCTAAAGAAACCAAGAAAGAAAAAAGAATAGTGACACTATTAATAGATAACAAAACATTTACCAATTTCAGACAGTTTCCATGTCTTGAAGTATTTTTTGTTTCAAAGCAAGGATAAAGAAGCAGTATTAATGGTAAGACCAAAAAAATGCAGTTCTGTCCAGTAAACAGTTCAAAATTAAATGGAAAATAGTTTATGTTCTCTCTTTTGCAGTTTCATGCTGTTCAGACAAGGCTAAATAACCTTGACATTAAGACTCCAAACTATATTTGTGAGATCAAGTTTCCATTCCCAGCCTCGACAGAAGAACTGCTGCATCATCTCAAGCCAGGCTTGTTCCCTCTTTGTGGCTTCAACTTCTGTCGGTACACAAGGGGTAATACTACAGTCATACTCAGCTTTCTACAGTTTATTACATTTTAAATTGTAAGGCAGACAATTAATCCTGCTGCTTGTTCATGTAGATGCAAAAACAATCGTGTTTTTGTCTTGAAGCTATTCAAAGGGTTTTGTTGTCTGCTGTGCCTTTGTATTTGTGCTTAGAGCCTGCACTGCAAGTGCTGATATGTCAGGATGCAATGCAATCTTGCAGCCTGTATAGAACCAGGTGATATCCACGGTCAGATGAAAAGCTCTGCCCCTCTCACACACATGCACACCAAGCCACCTGTCTGCACTGGTCTGGCAGTCAAAGGAAGTTCAAAAAAAGCTGCTGGGAAATGCTTGTGGTATTATCTGAGCCACATCTTGTGAAAGATTAATTTCAACAATTTTATTACAGGTGCAAGGAGTGATGAGTGCATGAACTGCAAGTTGCCTACCACAGAGCCTCTCAAAAACAAAAAGGAATTAAAAAGGTTTATGACATCACTGTTCTGCAGTCATAGCGCATTCCCCACCTGAGCAGAGAACTGATTTACTTCAAGCGATGAAAAACATTCTCCAGAGCCATGGAAATTGCATGTCTCCCATCCAAACAAGAAAAATGGCTGTGGAAAATTGCTGCTAACTGCAAGCCAGCCTGATTTCCTCATATGTTGTATTACGTGGCATAACACTGCAAAATATGCTTTGAAGAGCAAATCTGCACTGCCAGCTGGACTGTGCCAGCATCTTTCCTGCTCAGCCCTACTATTTTAATGATCAGTGTCAGAATCCAGTGTCATTATCATTCTTCCACTGTGTCATCCTCAACTCTTGGACTAAAGACCATCTATTAGTATCCTTCAAAAAAAGTACCAATAATGCTATTCTACACATGTTCTTGATATACAGAGATGAACCAAAGTCATACAGAGCTTAGAAATATCTAGAATAATCTCTAATATAATTAATTCAGCACTAACATCCCAGCTATTCTCTGATGCAGAGTTAAGAATAGAAGACATTTTCACAGCACTGCTTCAAGACAGTGGTTGGACAGGAGGCTGTTTATAGGACAGTTACTAGGCATAATAATAAAGATGAAGGCGAAAAATATCTTTTGTCCAATAAATGGTCAAAAATAAAAAAGAAAACAGTTTATATTCTTTTTTTTTCTGCCGTTCCTTTCTGTCCAGAAAAGGCTGAATGACCTTGAAAACAAGGCTTCAGACCATACTTGTGAGATCAGGTTTCCATTCCCAGCGTCTGCTGAAGAATTCTAAGACTTAAGAATCCTCTGCTGTTGCACAAAGATTGAATTTCATTAACATGAAACAAACAAGCCAGGGTTCAGAATGTTGCAAAGTAGATCAAAAGGTTAATTCTTCCTTTGATGGAACAAGAAAAAGCTTTTAATACTTCAGCATGCCCACAATGCTGACAGTAATACGGGATTGTGAGTTTGTCAGTCGCAGGCTGAAAGGTGATAGCATTAGTCACTTAGAGGAGATCTGGGCCTGAATCCTGCCGGGTGACAAACGTGTGATAAAACACTTTCACTGACAAACAGAAGAATGCACAAAACACACCAAGATTTCATTGCCAGAGCACAATCTTCTCTAACAGAAACAATAGCCCTCTGAAGGCAGCTTTGTTCTCAGAAAAACAACCCCACTGGGTTTTGATTACTATGCTAGTGCTCCATCAGTGTCGACAAGATTTCATCCATGCAGACAAAACCTGATTAGAGGCCCTCTTTTTCCTTGCACATCTTTACCTTTTTTCCCTTTTTTGGGTGGGAGAGGGTGTGCAAAGTTGCCAGATTTTTTTTTGTTTGTTTTGCCCATTAGCTCTAGATATTTTCCCAAGGTGCTTTTGTCTGAGTTGTAGAAACACTTTCTGAAGGTTGAAAGACCTTCAGTTCATCTCTTACTCACAAGGTAACATAATGGTCTCCTAATGGAATAAAAGCTGGACAAAGCATTCTTTTCTCTTTGGGTCATTTTCCACAGACATACTAACTGGGGTTTGGGGTGTTTTCTTGGGTAATTGAAACTTCTAGAATTGTCAAACTAATGATATTTCTGCTTTTTTTTTCCCCTTAAAGATGAAAATATTAAATGTTTCAGTGTTCCCAGAGTGAAATCATAGGTTCCAATACATGAAGATGAAGCAGAGTATTTTGCTCTGTCTCAGCACAATGTCAAACCACAACTCCCTTGAGTGGCATATGCTTCATGCCCACACTCTCCCCTGGAGGCTGAGCTCTCCTTCAGTTCACACCTTCTGTGAGGTACAGTGACCTCCCTTCTTGCTCTTTTATGTAGTGCAGGTACCATCAAGTTTGACAGACAAATCCAGGAACTGAAAATTGCTCTCTAAATCCATTTTATTGCTTGAAAAAATGTTCAACTGTTTGGTTTTTTTCCACCTCAATGAAAGCTCTCTGCAAAAAGAAACTCCTAGCAAATCTGTTCGGCTGAAACCTCTTTCTCCATCAGGTGTTTCCTTTAGATTCTCTATTTGAGTCTGAGATTTATTTTTTTATTTTTAGTAAAATATTTTTTTTATTTCTACCCTATTTAGATATGGGCCTTTACAGCTGGGGGGCACGAAGGGGCAGGAGAGAAAGGGAACTCTGCTTTACCTATGCATCCAGCTATTTTCACACAGAATGTTTAGATCTCACTTCCTAGTTTGAAAACCAACTTGTAAGCTTCCACTGGTGTTATGAAAAAAATGCTTCTGTGCTTAACACCTGGTACTTGTGGCTGCTCCTCCTCTGCTACACTCTAAAGATCCTCCACTTGAATATGTATGTGGCATCACACACTGGGAACTGCAGTCTTTGCAAACTGCCCTTCATAAACACAGTCAATGTTGCCATCTACTTTATTTTTTAAAAGCACTAATTCTTGCAAAGTAAAATATTAGTATGTATGCTGTCCACCAGTCCGGAAAAAGGTAGAGAAGAGGGAAGTTCTTAGACAATAGCTTCCCACACCATCATCTTTGAATGGCTGATACTATCATGCAAAGAGAAATGGTATCTGCATTCATCTTCAGATGACAAAGATCTCCATTACTTAAGCTGTTGGCAAAACCAACTCCAGCATTTACTGTAATAGAAATCCAAGCTTTTTTGCAGCTTCCTGATAACACTGTAA
The DNA here is from genome assembly GCA_024500445.1 of Entomyzon cyanotis. Classification (NCBI taxonomy): domain Eukaryota; kingdom Metazoa; phylum Chordata; class Aves; order Passeriformes; family Meliphagidae; genus Entomyzon; species Entomyzon cyanotis. Next base: position 39,532,686 of record JAKEPQ010001030.1, on the reverse strand, counting down.
CAGATATACTGTTCTGGAAGTACTGTTATCTTCAGGTTGCTATTCCCATTCATTGCTGAATTTGGTTTGTAGGAGAAACTAGCACAACATTTTGAAAAAAAATCCAGTCCCTTATGGAAAAAGACTTAGTCCATCTCCATCCTCTTTTGCCATTATTTTTGAGGGATTTTCCCTCTCTTTCAGTATAACTCAGTCAGATACTTTATCTCAGCTCTCAGTCCAGATTCAAAGAAAGGAAAACAACTAGGAACTACCTCACTGCAGAAATGCTGTACACCAAAGAATACACTGACTTCTGTTAGGGAGAAAGAGATCTGAAAAAGAGGATTCTGGGTTTATTTCATTGTTAGCAAATGCCAGATTTCATTCAACCTGATTTTTAAAGCATATAAAACAACAAGCTATCTCCCATCAGAATAATTTTTAAACAATTACTTCAACCCATTGGGTCCTTTAAATCCCAGAGCAGGAAAATGTAATTTAGGAAATAACCCAGCTCTAGCTGATGATACATTTATAGCCAAGCACAGGCAATGAAAGCCTTTGCCATTTTAGTCAAAACATTAACTCCGCAGGTGCTGCCCTGCACAAAATAGGACCTGGTTCTGAAATTAAAGACTCTGTCTGGTGCATGAGCTTTTACTTTGGCAGAGGAATCAAAGGTAGATAATGCCCTTTCTAGCTTTTAACTCTGGAGTGAGCAGGGGTCACTTCTGTTCAAAAGCTTCAGGGCATTCAGTCCACAGATTCCTTTCAAACCATTCTTCTAACCTGAGACTGATGGACTGCATTGGGTCCTAGCTCCCACTACTATCTTCAATATATCCCTTAAGCCAAAGGCAGCAATCAGAAAATAAGTCCATTGTGTTCATTCAGGCATTGACACCACAGGAACTGGTTGTGAGGCTGGTATGGAGGGCATATCCATGTCACTCCTCCTGTTCAAAGGGATCTTGTTGGGGACTGAAAATATGGCCCTTCATTTCCAGGTGTAATTCACTTTTGAAATACAGTATTTCCTGGTGGAAGGATTTCTTACCAAGATCAACCTTCACACTGCTGGCAACAAACAAACAGGGATCTGCAGAGCTTCTTACCATAAGAAAAGCTTATCTCAGACACAGTATTTGATCATGCCCCAAACTGTGCTGGACACCTCACAGCACTGACCCTGTGCCCCAGAGGCTTCAGCTGTATACCACATCAGGTACTGCAAAGAGGCAGGAAGCAGTGAGGGGGAAACAAAACAAGAAACAACAGGATTCCAGGAGCAACACTTCAGATGGGATGTGGGCACAGCAGGGCTCGTTGTTCCTAATGATCCACAACAGAGCTCTGGTTGCCTCCTGTTTGTGGAAAGTTCTGTTCTTGTGGAGAGATTTGAGCATGATGAGTGACAACAGGAAGGTATTCTTGCCATGCTGAGTATACAGCCATCCCACTGACTATTGTATAGCACAGAGATATGTCCATGTTTAAAATTAGCTACACTGGGTACAGTGTGCAATATTGATCTCATGGAGTGAAGGTCGAATGGGAGCAAAATCCAGCTAAGGAGCTGAAGAAAATGAACTTGTGCTGGGCTCTGTGCTGCACTGAACCAGTGGCAAAATGAGGCAATTGTAAATCTAGCTAGCATGCATCTCTGAACATACCACTGGTTTGAGGGCAGTGTAGACTCATCCTGACTTAGGTAGATCCAATAGACAAAGAGACTTCACCTCCTCCCTCTCACACAAAGACGCGCATGTGATTTGACAAATTTCCATCTTCCTTCCATAGCTCTTCTTGGGTCAATCCACACCAGTTGCCCCACAAAGCAGAATTCTGGCATAAGTATGACTAAAAAATTGTTTTCTTCCTATGTTTTCAGGGAGGTCTCTCTGGAACTGTGGAGTCTTGTGTATTGTTTTTTTGTTTGGTTGGTTGGGTTTTTTATCTTAGCGCATTTAATTAGCTGGAGAACAAACCTATAACTCTTCCAGTTCCAGGGTTAGTACAGTTGTTATCAGCTGGGGATCTCTGCATGACAGCCTGTTGGGGAGTATGTGCATACCCTTACAAACTTATTGAAGGGATCTCACATGGGTTACTATTATTCTTGAAGAGTTGAGTCATCATGAAGAGGAGAAACCCTTAATGCCTGGAAGCTCCTAATGCCCTTGAGTTTTCCAAGCCAGGGTAGCAGGTTATTTCTCCAACCCTAAATATGTACAATGGAAAATATTCAAGTAATGTCAACATTAATCTAAGTGGGCTGTGGGGAAAAATTTCTTGTGCCAACACCTAGGTACCTGGTGTCGGAGATTAAATCTATTTGAAAGGTTTCTACATAAAAGTAGCCACATTTCCATGCAGCAGAATTCTCAAAATTTGAATGTAAAGTACCCAACATTAGTTTCTGGCTTGAAAAATAGTGACCTCAGATCGAAAACTCAGAGGAAGAATCAAAACCAAGAGTGCAGTATTCACAACTTGCTGATGAAGTATTCACACCTGGATATGCCCTCCTGGCTACAGCATACACAGTAAAAGTGTTCTCTAAGACTCCCAAGCAATAAGAGTACAGGCCCATTAAACCTGCAGGGGTTTGAAGGACAATGTCAAAGAATCATAAAAATTACAAGCCCTATTAATTAACATCCTGCCTATATGTCTGCCAAGGAAGGGGTTATTTTATTTGACTCATCCAGTTTCAAAATGGATGAGGAGATCCCATTTTATTGCAGAGGAGCTCTAATTAATGTTCATTTACAGCTCTGGGGAGTTAATTCCAAATCTGACCTGCATATACAGCATTGCAGCCATCAACACAAAACCGGCAAAAGATATTTGAGCTCAAGAGCAGCTATGTCTTTGTCTGTGATATTCCCCTGGTTTACTCTTTGTCCTTCCTTTCTGATACTGTCTATAAGAAAACAGGATTTATTTAGCAGTTCATCTGCTCCTGCTGCATAATCCTCTGCAGCACGCTGCTGGCAGTTGCAGGGATAATTATGTGACCAGGAAGGATCTGGCAGCGGGTATCACCCAGTGACAGGAATGAATGAATTTGAAAAGATTTGCTTATTTCCATGAAGAGTCCTTCAAGAAAGACAGAGGAATGCTGAGAAATCAGCAGAAAGGGATGTCTTTCCAATAAACCCACAGAATTTGCAGGTAGTACCCAAATCTGTCTACGCAGCACTGTCACAGCACTTTGACCAAGCCGTTTACCTTTGCCGCATCTCAGGTTTCTCAGCTCCAAAGCATGGACAAAATACTCCTGACAAAGGTGTTCTGTTTCCATCTAAATACAGGGCTTGTAAGTTGGGCGCTGCTAAAACATTTTCAGATTCATGGAACTACATTTAAATGTTATTAAACACAGAAGACAGTTGAATTCCTTAACAGAATGTGCTTTTAACAGGGTTCAGTGTTTTCTTAAAGGGTTTTTGTATGGTAATGTGACATTTCACAGCCTACATGTAGGCAATTATCTTTGAAAGAAAAATGACCAGGTTTTTTTTTTTGAGATGAGCCTTAGATTAAAACATATTTCTTTGGGAGCTGATATGCAGAAGGAGAGAACTTGGATACAAGGCTGATTCAAGACCTGGAGTTGTTACTAAAGGTACTAGAATTAAGAGGCTTGAGGAGGCCTTAGAGAAGGGCATTCAAGCAACATCAGACTCTGGCACCAACTGGAACCACTGTTGTCGTGCCTGTAAATTATTTTGCAGTATCTCCCAGGTCTTCCACTACTGGATTGCTGTGCTCAAACGAGATTCCAAATTAATGACAAAAAAGTATAATTAAAAGGCTTGTTGTTGCTGCTTAACATCTCAAAATTGGATGGACTGTTGTGTAAACAGGACATGCAGAATTAAACATAATATCTGATTGTATTGGTTTGAGTGCAAATTCACTAATAATTCTTACTGTTCTCAGAAGGCATTATTACTTGCTCCTATAGCAATGAAGTCAGTGGAGTTTTTCTGACAGTTATACTGGGAACAGGAAGAGATCTTATGAATAAAGGCTTAGAAGCTGCAGTCTAAAACATTTATGTCATCTCCATCCATATAGCACCTTTGTTGTGTGAGCAGAAATGTTTCTTTTGCTTTTGCTCACAACCAGCACAAAAATTTCCCCTGGCTATCATGCATACAGCATTTCTGTGCACTCACTGTGTGCCTGGTGTCATCCCCTGCTCAGGACACAGGTGATCAGTAACATTCCCAGATCATGAACACCTGACTGACAGAGACTTCAGGGTGCTTGGTAATCTGCAAGCCCGGAACATACAGCTTGTATTCACAACCATTCCTACCAAACCTGTTTGGTTTTCCGCCTACATTCTTCTGTAATAATTTGAAATTCATCCGCAGTTCCTACATTCCACAGTTACATCAACAAAAGAATAAATTTAGGTCGCTTCAAACACTTCCTTTAACCACTGCTTTCTTCCATACTCTGTCACACATGACAGTCATACATTTATGAATTTATGGTTGAAAGTGCTCACCATAGGGAAAAATAACGAGGCAGGAAGACAAGTTGGGCAGCAAACTGAAAAAGCACAAATGTAAATGTCTTCAGGATTCCACATTTCAGTATCTGTGCTGGATGTCAGTACTTTTGAAGTAATTTTTTATCCATCTGCTTCCCTTGGTGTATAGTCCAGGAGATTTGAAAAACGACAGAGACTTTGTTTAACAGCATAAAAAATGACAACCTGGGGTTTAGGCAAGGACTGCATAAACATAAATTGCAACCAATCCTTTGTAAATAAGAGGGGACAAAGAGAAGAAAAACACCAAAATCATTTTTTTAAAAGAAGTTATTTTTCATTCAGATTGAAAATAGGACGAGATCTTGGGCAGCTTCATTCATGAGCCTTTTCCTATAAGTAATAAATTGAGTCAATTACAGTAACTTATTCTTTCCTTCTACATATACATTGTATTTCCTGGATTTTGTCTTTCTTAGGCCTGAAGATAATATATGAGCCAGATAACAAACAGTACCACTCCTCTGTCAAGAAAGTAGGCTATTCAGATTTGTTAATGGAATGGTTTGCTTCTTCCTGTGTATCTGAAGAGCAACCAGGCTGACAGAACAAGGACTCCAGCAGAGAGCAGTAGGCTGCTTACACCATTTCCTATCACCAGAGAGTCTGTCAGAGCAGTAAGGTATTTATTCTACTGGAAAACAGGTTGGGTGTGATGTTGGTTAAGACTTCTAGCTGAATCATCGCTAATATAAAAAATATATTCCCTCAAGCTCTTCAGGGTTTGGTCTGGTTTTGAAAGAACTCAGTCAATACCTTCATACTGTTGCACATCTCTTCCAAAAACCCGCTAGCCAGTTAAAACCAAATTCATCAGAGGGTGTAGATTTCTCACTAATGTTGTGGAACTAGGCAGACAGGTAGGAAAATGCAGGAATGCTGCAAATGGGGTATGGGAAGCAATTAGCCTCTCTTCAAACATCAAAGGATCTACAGGAGAGCCCTACCCCAAAATAAAAACCTCTGGAAAACCAGGTTTTATTGGTTCAGCTGCTGCTGAAAACATTTATTTGAGTTTTTAATGTCAAGTGAGGGGGGGAAAAGGCTGTTAATGATTCCTGTTATTGCAAGAAACGTATAATACAGCCTTCTCTTAAACTGATCACAGTCCATTGTAAAACCACTTCTGGTCTTTTTCCCACAATTTTATTTAAAATTCTGTCCTAGAATGTCCCTGCTCTGACTGTCAGAAGTCTGAAAATTGGAAGGAAGCTCTACTCTAAAGCCAACATTGCCCTTCAGCTGCAAGACCTCTCCCATCTGCCTTCCCCAGACTCCACTGTGAATTTTCAGATCCTCTGCCTTCTTTCGCCTGGTTTACCAAGGCTAAACCTGACAAATTGTGTTAATCCTCTTTGTTTTAAAAACTCTCCATTCCCATCATCATCTGTTCTGCTTTAGTTCTTGTTTTCTGAACATCCTTGTTCAGATATGTACAAGCTATGCCTTGTATCTTACTGTTAATACTTTATTTCTTCTTTCACTTGTTTGATTCAAGTTCCAAGATTATACTTACTTTTCTTAGGTTTCTATTGCATTGACAGCTCACTGATATCTTGCATCTTTCTCCCGCTTTGTAATTTTCAACTAATGAACTCTGAGTATGTCCCAAAATTTCTGGTTATTAATTCAATGCATGATCTTAGTACTTTGAAATACTAAAAATCAACCAGTTCCGCAGACTCAGATTCTTAAGGTCATTTGGTTCTTTCTGTACCACATCCCAGTTTGCCATCTGATGGTATCTCCCTACTTTGGGCCAGACATAATTTCATCAGCATAATTTTGGTTTTGTGTCAATATTGTAAGAAAAATCGTAAATTGGATTGATCCCAGAACTGATCCTTCAGAAGCTCCATCACTAATTTCCCTCTAAGCTGGTTCTTTCAACACAATAACATTTTATTACAATTTTAATGGATATACAGTTCAGTTAATCAGTCTCCTAATCTTGCAAATTTTTGCATATTCAAAACTTTGTGCCCTTTTCAGACTTTCCCTTTCATTCCCTATATATTAACTCCTATATATTAACATTTACAATAATTCCAGTTAGTATCTTGGACCTACATCAATCACACTGGCCAGTTTAACATTAATGGGACTCAGCACAATCTCATTGCCAGCTACAGATGATAATTAATGTTTTTCACCTCCACAGCTACTGATTGTGCAGTACAGATGAAGTCGACCCTAAAGCTTGCATTCAGTGGGCATGATTGCTGTTGGGGACGAGTATTTCCAACTGACCACTTTTTCTCCATAGTTTCAGTACTGTCTTATCTAACTTCAGACAGAGCCAGCCATCTCTTCAGGGCAACTGAAAGCTGTGAGACCATGATGGTTTCAGTTAATATTAGACAGCCTAGAATGGGGGGCATCCACAGAATACTGGGCTTCAGATTCTCACCACCTTTCCTGATGTCCTCATGCACACTCTGGTAGAGAAGCTGAGCTTTCAGGCTACCTGTATGAAAAGAGGGAACATTTCTACTGGTTAGAAGTTCAGTCCATAGCACAGTTCTGTTCCTATGGGGTCTGCAAAAGAATGGGCAGGGAACAGAATACAAGCAACGTATCTGACTATCCAAAAAGTGAAATGTGAACTTGAATATACATAGAGGACAGGAATAATAAACCACATAAATAAAAAAAGTATTTCTTTCAACCTTCTCCAGTATAATTAAATTTTAAGAGTCCTAGATGAAGCCTACTACTAATTGTTGATTCAACCTCTTAAAGAGAATCGGGGGTTTTTTGAGGTTGTGATGCCCTCTATTCATAAGATCAGTTATCTTGCTGAGAAAGAAGGTGTCCTTCTCAAAATTTCACAAGATAAGCAGCAGACTTCTTTTGATACCATTATCTTTTAACTAAAGAGATACAAGCTATTAGCATACAAAGGAGGGTGACGAGGATGGTGAAGGGTCTTGAGGGGAAGCGGTATGACAAACAGCTGTGGTCACTTGGTTTGTTCAGCCTGGAGAAGAGGAGACTGTGGGGCGACCTCACTGAAGTCTGCAACTTCCTTGTGAGGGGAAAAGGAAGGGCAAGAACCAATCTCGTCATTCTCATGACCAGGGACAAGACTAGAGGAAACTGCATGAAGCTGACTCAGGGGAAGTTTGAATTGCATATCAGGAAAAAGTTTTTCACAGAGAGGTGGGTGGGCACTGGAACAGGTTCCCCAGGGAAGCGGTCACAGCACAAAACTGACAGAGTCCAAGGAGCATTTGGACAATGTTCAAATGCAGGGCCAGGTGGTGGACTTGATGATCCTTGTGGGTCCCTTCCAGCTCAGGATATTCTATGATTCTATGATTCCCCTCACAGTAGTTGTTCTTGGGAATTCACAAAAAAGTAAATTCATAAAAAACTGTCTTTATTTTGGAGACTGCGATTGCAAGACACCTTTTTCCAATGGTTAGTGACCACTGATCTCTCAAAAAATGCACTTAGCATCCAGCCTCTATTTCAAACCACAGAAAGTGACTACTGTACTAAACATGGGGAGTTCTACATGCATGCAAGAATTAAAGGGGGACACTTCAATAAACTCCCATTTCTGCAGGTTTTCAATGATCGATTCATTTGTGATCACAATTAAAACAGTGATTTTCCCAATAGAAAAACACAATAAAAGGTGCTCAGCTGCTGTACCAAACATAGTTCTCTAAATTGAGGAAAGATTTTTTTTTTTAATTTATCACTGTAAGCCATTTATTTTATTCAGTCACCTGCTGCCTCCAAGCTCACTGGCCTTGTGTTTTGGCCTAAGTAACATTTATTTGTGACCACTGTTATAGACAAGATATTGGTCTATATTGTCTATTGTTCTGACTAGGTACGAGTGGGTTTATATTATTTTATTTATGCTATTAGACTGTACACTTTATATTCAGACACAGCAAGCTCTATCCCAGTGGAGCAGGAGTAACATTAAAGCTGAAATGTTGTAATGTACAACATCAGCAAAAGGCCTCTTCGAGCTGAAAGACGGTGGACTTGCAAACCACGTTTGGTCATGTTGACAGAGTTACACTGATTGTCTGAGAACTTAACAGACTTGCAACTCAAATAAAACCCTCCAACTTATGTTCTGTAGAAAGCCCATTTAATATTTTATGGTTTATTACCATTCTTTTGGCAAATTATTGAAAGGCGTAGCTCAGCAAAGCACACAAGAAGTCCACAGTGTCAGGTCATTTAGTTGTTTGAGCATTATGCAGAATTTCAAGTATTTCTTTCCAATTACAGAAAAAAGATATTATGATTTGGAAACAAGAAGAAATGAAGTAGGTTAGATATATTACTTTTCAAAAAAATCCACTGAAATATTTGGGGTTTAGTACCCCAATTGTTATACTTCTCCCTGTCACTGCAGTTCCTGTAGCAATGGTAGTTCTGAGGCAAAAACCTATGTTGCTGTGTGCTAGCTGAGAAATCTCAGACATGTAACAGAGAATGTAATTTTTGTATGCCTTTATCATGATTAAGTGAGCAAACTGACTAGCTACAGAAGCAATCACTCTATTAGGGATCATTTAACAATCTCATCCAAAATTTGTGGGCAGTTTGCAAATTCAGAAAGTGAGAAAACAGTCATTAGCTGATGCATTCCGTCTTCCCGCTACTGTGAGATTGTTCTCTATTGTACATTTCCAACTGATCCCTCCAGGCCACTGAGGCTTTTTAAGTCCTAGATATAAGGAGCCATGCCTCCCTTCGAAGGCTCCTTACAACACAGCAGAGCTCATCAGCAAAGACAGCCAGTCTAAGTATTACTCTTCTTAATTGGGTCTCCTCTATGTCTCTCGAACTATGGAAAGAGTTCTATTCTTTTGAGCTGTATATACATACCATTCTAGTGTGTAAATACCCTCAACATGCTCTTAATGACTCCATCAGTTTTGCTATAACTCTGGGGTTTCCAGTTTAGGTGCATTAAATGTTTCAGTATTTCATGGGCAAGAAGATCGCTAATTGTTCACAGTTTTCCTTAATGACTGTTGTGGTAGTCCCCTCATTTTTCATCAGTCCTCAATTACTCCTTTGACAACATATGTACACCAACCTACACTGAAAATTCAATAAATAATCCTGAAGCAATAAAGGCAAATTAGAAGGTTAAGATCCTCAGTGTCATCCTTCAAGGACATGATTAGGCTCCCTCCCATTCTTCTACTCATTTAATGTTCTCCAGAGTAATACATGCCTTTTCCATTGTCTTGTTCTGGAAGGAGGCAGTTTTGCCTTTCAAGCTGGAAATCTGAAGAAGCCAGTCAATGCATATTGGGTGCATCAAATTATCCCATTTTAAAATGGCTGCACAGCCTCACACCATCATAATAATCCCAGCTGAGCCTAGAGAACTTCCTTTTCGGCTTGCCTTTGCAGTTTGACAAAAGTCAGGACTAAATTAATACATATATTGATTGCCATATCCTGAAAACTCTTGGATCTCCTACAGCTTTCTGCTTCTTCTACAGAGATCAGGACTGGAAAAGTATTAGTCCTGTATGATTCTGTCTGTGACTACACAGTCACATTAATGTAACCTAAGTCCATGCCAATGCTGAATGGAATGGTCCTGCCTAACTCCACATCACTAAGCACTCCCACTGTGCTCCTTGCCTTGGATTAAGAACCCACGCAGGTACAGTGAGCTAGATCAGGTACCTGGTCTGGCAGAAGAAAGGACAAAGAAAGGCATGGTAAAGCAAAACAAGGGGAAGGAGACAGCAAAGAAGAGGGAAGCAGAGAGTAGGAAGGAGAGGAAGAAGGCTTTATCTAGATGACTTTCTTGATTTATTTTATGTGGCCATATAAATGTTAGTGTTATTGAAACAAACAGAGAAAAACTTCAAGAAGCAGGGAATAAAAGGAGGCTACTACTCTCCATATCAAACAAGGACCTGTACTAACTTGAACCGGCTGCATAACCACAGCTTGTAAGTCACAGAAATCCAGGCTTTCTGGCCAGGTCAACAAACCCACTACACAGGAGCCTCCTGACTTCATAGCTCAGACAATTTCCTTTACCTCACAGCCAAATAGGCAGGAACTACATTTAAGACAGTTTTACTTACAGAAAAGCTGACAAAAGAAAGAAAGGAATAGCAAAAAAAGAATGCTTTAAGTTACCTCAGCATAAAGTCAAGTTGAAAATGCCATTTATCGACTAACTAAATAATTTCCAGACATATTTGAGCAAGAGAAGCATGCAGATCTCACACTATTCTTCATTTACATTTAACAGGGACATTCCAACACAAACAATTCTATCATCCTATTACATCTTGCTTTCCAAATCATTAGGTATAGACCACAGCCATTAACCAAACTGGCAGTGCAGTGGTGTGATAAAGTAATTCACATAAGTATTTCTACTACCTGGCGTTTCTTCAGTTGTTCCAAGAAGCTCTCAAAGTTCTTCACACAAAGAGTAAATTTTATTTCACAGAAAGCTGATAAAATATAAAAAAACCTATTGCACTGTTGGAAAACAGAGGCACAGGGCATCAGTAGCTCTAACAACATGGTAAAGTAGTATCATCATGAGGGTTATCCATCTGTATAAAAATGTAAAATCTTTAATGTCAGATTCAGTACCAGCAGTGATGTTCACATTGGAAGTTACCACCACTAGCTCTTGCAGATTTTGGATGGACAGACTTCATGACACTGAAATGTCTCACTCCATCTCCCACCTCTCAGTCTAACATTTCAAATGCTGTCAAGAACTATTTTGTGAGGCATACAAAGTAACTTTGGGATCTAATGTTTATGCTTTCCCCAAAGGCAGGCCCTGAAGAGATATTTTGTTATCAACAAAAATGTCACTGAAATACAGAGCCTTGCAGGCAGCTGCTGATTGGTTCAAGGAACAAGACAAAAAGAAAACAAATGCTCTTAGGGGAACCTGTATATTTTTCCTTTGTTATTTTCAGAACAGTATGACAAGTCATGCATCCTTTGGCAGACTGCTTTCTGCTTAGCACCACAGTGAAAGAAGTACATTAGTGCCGGCTCCTATGGTATCAGCTTTACAAACTGTGGGAACCTCTTAGTGAGACAACTGAAACTCAGCTCTGCCAGACTTTTTCCACCTGCCAGTTGGTGATAAATTTAGACAATAAGAGACAGCAGAAACCTCCAGGAAAACGTCAAATTTCAATCTCTTCTGACTACCCTTGCAGAAAATTATATCCTTGATAGTTCTGATGAAGGGGATTGTAGGTTTCCTTTCTTCTTTTGCCTGACTCTGCAGGAAATTTAAGCCCTTTCAGATAACTTAATAATAATGTTTAGTACTTTAACGAATTATTTATTCATCTTTTTGGCACATGTAAGGGAACCAACCTTCCCAACACATCAGTTTAGCAGTTTGACTGCTGTTAGACACCTATCTTTTACATTTCCTGTCTCACAGCCTCTTGGTATGCGTGACAGCTTCTTAAGTGAAACTCTTCTTAAGCCACAGCAGGATATGAAACATCCCACTTGAATGCAGGGGGCAGAGAACCAGCAGATACATAACCAAGCCTTTGCCTTTGACATAACAGACTCACAATGTGCACCTCTGTATAGACTGGGCCAGGCTGCAGCACCCACATGGCTCCAGAAACCAACCTGTACCAGAAACACAGCATGCACTGCTGCATAATATCTCTGAAAACTCTCCAGAGGATCATTTCACCTTTACCAGAATTTGCTCTAATTTCCCAAAGAGAAAGACACACCTTCCATGATGTATTTTCTCACATTAACATTTTCAGTTCCTTCTGATTTGTCTACCCTAAACAAAAATAGATGTCATGTTTTTAGGAGACCTGTGTATTTTTCTTGACAGTGACTCACTGCAGGGATACACATTTTCCCTCACAGAGTCAGAGCATACTTCACACATAATTTAAAAGGAAGAGATCTTGAGAGTAAATAGGGATAGCACAAGGACACTCATATTCTGGAAAAATAATTTGTTGATTAAATCTTACACTTTTTAATTCTGCTTAGCTTTGCAAGTCTAAAATTATTTTTCATTGAAAATTGAGATCAAAACAATGACTGCATATACACAGATCTCCTCCTGAAACCATAGCAAATCATGATGGCAGGAGGAAAAAATGTAAATTAAAGGGACAAAAACCAAACTGTAATTTTAAAATAGTCTACAAAAAAATTTGAGGGCACTGATGCAAAGGATCTCAGCTTCAAATTTTCACATGGCTTTAATTTCACAAAAAAAAAAAAAAAATTATGGTTCTACAAAAGCCAAACCCACAATATCCTCTCTAACACAAAGCATTTCTAGCATTTCTCAATGCCGTTAAAGGGAAACTCATCCTGGTGTCCAGTGAACTTCATGTGGCAAGATAAGACAGATTTCAGCTATTTCACTGGTTTCTCAGTCTCCTCCTCTAACTTCTGGCTTTACTGTCATTTCTTCACTATTTTTAAAAGGCTCACACAAATTAAAAAGCAATGGCTTTTTTGGGTCATAAAGACAAATTACTGTAGAGGTCAGTAAGGATAATTATATTTTAAGTGTTACCAAACTAGAAGAGGAGAAGATCAGTGAGAGGAAGTGCTTTTTAGTAGTAATCTCTCAGCTACTTGGTGCATTACTTTCAGCATTAGGTGAAAGCCTTGAGGTAGAATTGTACAACCAAATGGTTTTGCAGTGGGAAACTGCAGATCACTTTGTTTCCACACAATAGGAAAAAAAACCCTAATGAGCAGGCATCTGCTCTTTCAGTTTCATACAAGATGTGTATGTCAGGAAATGCTGATATCATACAGATAACACCTTGGTAGTCTCCCTGCCAGCACATCCCATCAGGATTGGCACCACTAGCATGTCACCAGCAAAGCACTCTACAGATTCTTGCACTCAAATTTCTTATTCTATAAATTCCTCCTGGAGCATTTGCCATCATATCCTCTATATAACCAAAATGATACATACATACATACATACATCTGTTAAGGACTTTCTCTGTCAGGTAGCCTTAGCAGTTTACAGGGTACTGCTAGCTGTCCTTCCAAGTTCAGGCACCATGGGCAACTCACTTGCATCTGTTATTATGCCTTATCATATACATGTCACTTTAAGCATACATGACAGTTTAGAAAAAATAAATGCAATCCTTTCTTCAGAGTTACAAAACATATGTGAAATTATCATTCAGGGATAAATTCATCTATCACAAAGGAAGTGAAGGGAGAAGTGGACCCTTTGGGGCAAGATGTCTTTTTGGGGCAACTTTTAAGGAACAATTGAAAGGGAGATCTCATTTTATATATGCATATGATAATACATAAACATATAAAATAGAGTAATGTGTATATACAGAGATATTTATCACAGATGTTGGAAGCCTGGGGGTGGAGAGGAATCCCAGCACAAAGTCCTGTGTGGGAGGGACACAAAAGGAGCATTTGAGAGACAATATTGGCAAAAACAGCATGTGGATTTGTGGGCAGAAATTTGTGTGGGCAGAGTTGTTTACAGACTTGAAGGCAAGGATGGGGAATAAGAATTTAATGTGGATTTTCTATAAAATACATTGAGATTTTTTACAATTACATGGTTAGCATTGCTAGACTGCTGTACCTTTTGATCTAGACTGCATCTTCTAAGAACCTTCTGAGTCCTTTAGCTTGTAAAAGTCAGGGCAAGGGACTGATACAGTACTGTGAGGGGAAGCTTAAGTGCCTGATACATGGAAACCTCCATCAGCAGAGATTTCCCAAGAATATGTGTCAGTCTAGGTGATGTCTGGTTTGCTCAATGTACTATTTTCTTTCAGAAATGTCTGGATACTTTTGGCCTTAGTCATGCAACAGTCAGGTGTCAGGAGCATGTATGACAGTAAGTTATCCACCCTTAAGAAACACATTTCATAAAGTTTTGAAAATAATGATGCCATTTTTGTCAAAAATGGGTAGAAGACATGCTACTGACACACAGACATGAGAAACTGTCAGGCAAAGAAACTATAACACTCCTGTTGCCTTATGCACCTAATGGATAGTAAATACTGCAAAATTACACCCTGTATCTTCAGTGCATTAAATCACCATGTCAGCAGGGTGCCATGGACAATCTTCTTGCTGTACATGCTGGCTCTGAGACATGCAGTCTTTGAGACATCAGGTAAGTTCAAAATGTCACAAATAAACTTCTGTCCTAGTTGAGAACAAAGGCTGTAAATTAATCCATGTCTCTCAGATATCATGGTAAGTATCATGCTTCTCTAAACTTGTCAATCCTGTGAATTGGAATGGATGGGAAGTGCTACTTTTACATATTTGGGATCTGCTGACAGCTGCAGTTTATCTTTGGTGTGACCACAATGTTGGGTAGAAAAGGAGCCCAGAAAAATGCTCTCTGTGTAAAAAGTCTCCACAGTGTAAGCCTGGCTTGATAAATCTTCTCCAAATCCCTTGACCTAGGTAGGCAGGCAGAATGTGGCCAAGGTGAAAGAACACAGTATTACAATACTGTTCCTACAGGCCTGCAGGAAGCTTAGTGGCGGGGACAGCAGCCCCAAAGCAGAGTTTACTTACATCTGTGGAGGTGTGTGGTTTAACCCCAGCTAGGAGCCATTCCCCACACAACCACTTGTTCACACACACCCACCTCAGTGGGGAGAGAATCAGAAGAGTAGAAGTGAGAAAATTGGTGGGTTGAGATAAAGACAGTCCAATAGGTAAAGCAAGAGCCGCACACACAAGCAAAGCCAAACAAGGAATTCATTCACTGCTTCCCATCCACAGTCAGGTGTTCAGCAAAGCAGGGCTCCATCAAATGTAACAGTTACTCTGAAAGACAAAATGCCATCACTCCAAAGGGCCCTGTCTTTCTTCCTCTTCACACACTATTATATGCTGAGCATGTTTCCATATGGTGTGGGATATCCCTTTGGTCAGTTGGGTTCAGCTGTCCTGATGGGCTGTGTCCTCTCCCACCTGACTTGTGCATGCCCACCTTCTCACTGGTAGGGTGGGGTGAGGAGCAGAAAAGGCCTTGACTCTGTGTGAGCACTGCTCAGCAGTAACAAAGCCATCCCTGTTATCAACACTGTGTAGCACAAATTCAAGCACAGCCCCATACTAGCTACTGGGGAAAAAAATTAATTTTATCCCATTCTAAACCAGCACAGAAGGTAGAGTCTTCCTGTGCCCACACAGAGCAAATTCATTGCCATCAACAATACAGGAATAAAATAATTGAGATTGCAGGCTTCTAGGCACAGCAGGAACTACAGGAGTCTAAATTTGCCCCCCTCAGAGAACCTCACCTGTCATTTGACATAAGTAGCTTCAGAGGCAAGAAAGCAATTCACTCTCCACAGTGCCTCAAAGACACTGCATTTTTTGAGATAATTCTAAAAATTGGACCAAATTGTCATATGTGTAAGACATGAATGTTCATCAGCATAGGCTCAAATGAGGTCATAATCTACTTGTTTGTCTTCTTTGGAAGCACATCTTGTGCCCAAGCACTGCAATAGTGGAGACACACTAGTTTTTACAGCCAATAGCGCAGAAGGGACTCTCTTAGCTACCAGCTTGTCCATTCACCTTTGATTTCCCCTTCTCCCCCACAAATAGCTAAATATGTGCCTGCAGCTTGACTGAAAGGAGAGCTGAAACCCAAAGACAAATGTAGACTTATACAAGATGCGTTAACTATTTCAGGTTTTTTTGCTGAAACAGATAATGAAATTACTAGCCTCTATCAGTGGGCATCAAAATAAAGCTCCCCATCTTCAGCTAAAAGACACTCTTCTCACTGCATGGATGCCTACAGCACATCGAACACAATCCAGACATCCCCCTTCCACATGACCAGCACTCATGTCCATGTCCTTATGTGTTTGTTCCAAGTGGGTGCAGCTCTCCATAGGGTGGGGCAAGGAGTTTACAGGAATGAAATATTAGGGATGAAGTTGCAAGCAAAGTAAATTGTGCTGACAGGCTGGATCTGGATTGTAAATCATCAATTGCCTGGTTTTTGCCAGCACAGTGCAAAGCATGTTTTTGCTTGTCTACGCCAATCAGCTGCACAAAGCTGGCAATCAAACCTTCAACTCGGTCAGGAAACATTTTTTGCTGTGTACCATAATACTGCCACATTTCCCTCTCTGTAGGAGAGCAGCAGAAAACAGATGACAATAATTTTTTCATAGAAAGTCATTTAGTAAGAAGCAAGTACCTCTCCTAAACACACATTATTTGGAACTACTCTCTTGCTGGGCCTCATTTTATTCAGAGATTTACAATAACCCAGTCAAGTCCAAAATCTCTACCCACCCTTGGCCATTCAGAGCACTTCTTTCTTAGCACAACTTATTATAGCACACTCCTATTTTCCTCATAGCTGGGGAGAGGTGCCTGCCACACTGAATTAACAGAGCTCATGGCTCTCAGCAGCAGCCGGGAGAGGGGGACCTGCTTCAGCCAGACACAGGTCACCTGCTACAAGAACTGCAGGAGCAAGGACTATTTTGGCCACATTGTCTCAGGGCTAGCAATGAAAAGTCATGTCCTCAGAATTTTTGAAGTGAAAATCCTGGTTCCCAGAAGTAACCTGCAAGCCACTCATCAAAGGCAGGAGTATGGCTAGGCATGTCTGGTTTCAGGCTTTCCTCAGAGACAACTGCTCCAAGAACATTGCAGAGAGGGGAGGAAGAGCAATGGAATTTTGTCTGCTTTAATTATGTCTGTCCCTCTCTTTCTCTGTGATCCTTGCGAAGGAAAGTGTTTCAGATCAGCTGGGAAGAGAAGGGGTCAGGAGGTTAAATGAGGTAGGGGGCTGGACGGAGGATCCAGGAGGTGACTTCTTCCCTCCTGCCACCCCACCCTCCTGAGAGAAGGGGCACAGTGTTCCCACACCAGCTTCACCGGATGTCTCCATGAACAAGACAGAGCTTTTTCCATTTCCGCGGGGATCTTGCCTTGCTCCAGCCCTGCCCAGCCTCCCTGCTCCCCACATGGTAGAGGAGTGATTTCCTGGAAAAGTGGTGAGAGAAGGGGAGCAGAAATTGCCCTGTTCCTCAGGAGAGTGCTTCCCTCTCTCACCTCCGGTAAAAAGAGGTTGGCTCTTCTCTCTGTCTCATTGCCTCTTCATCCTTGCCTCTTCCTTCCCTCTTCCTTCCCTCACAATGTCACACCACCAAGAGGGAGCATCTACACTCCCCTCCCTTACTCCCACCACAGCCAGCCCTACAGCTGAGCCTGAGGAGGGTGAAGCCCCACCAGACAGGGCACACTCTGTGCACCATGGACATTAAGCAGACAATGGGGAGGGGAAAGGCAAAAATGCTTTGGGTTGTCAACACATGGTGAATGGCTGTGCCAAGTAAGACAAGAGAACATGGGATCAGCGCAGCATAAACTCAATGAATTTGGAGAGCTGGAAGGAATATGAAAGGTCCACTATTAGGAAGTGCCGTGAACAGATCGGCACGGGTTGGTCTCGTATGGGTACTTGGCAAGGGCTTATGCTACATTAGCTGCTGTGCTCATCTGAGATTAGCACCATGCTACCCTCATGTCTCACCACTGTGCTCTGGATTGCACTGTTCCAATGAAAATATACACATTAGCAACTCTTTATCACTATTTGACATTTACCGTTGGGGTTTTTCAAAGCTATGTATCTTCCATACATGGGGAATCCCATTTTCAGGCTCTGAGCAACAAAATGGCCTCCATTTGCAAGGGGAGTCTCTTCCGCAGGCAGGCCTAGCTGTGTCATGTCATCTGGATATCCTTTGAAGGCTCTGGAAGCTCCAAATAACATTTTAGCTTGTGGCTGGCACAGGTTCTTCCCGTGGGAACATTTTGCTATATTTCATAAACAAGATAAAGTTTGGATGTTTTGCAAACAGTTTCTCCGGATTGAGTGAGTTCGGGCTTGGCCAATTGTGCCTAGGGGGAGGTCTCGGGCTGACCAATCTGGGGCACTTCTGTAAACTCTATATATATGGAATTCAAAACAATAAAGTGCCCTTTTCTCCTCTCTTCGCTTGTCTGAGAACTTGGGTCAGTCCTCAGCTAGCCGCTCAACAGCGACATTAGCTTTGTTCTATAGAGTACATGGGCAACCTGTTCTAATTGCTGATATTTAAATTTTCTTTTTGGTGTTGTTTTTTGGTTTGGTTTGGATTTTTTAGTTTATTTTTTTTAGAGGGAGGAACTCAGGTGCAATAAAAAAGACTTCTTCAGTTAAATAAAATAAGAAATTGAATCAGCTGTAAAAGATTCACAAATATGGATCTGTGGGCAGAAGAACTGCAATTTATTAACATGTTGTTTGACATCCTGAAAATTCATGTTAGTTGTAACAGCCCTAAATATAAGTGAAAGTTAAGCAGCATAAAATCCATTTATTGGACCAAGTTGTGGGTCAGTCTAGCAATATTATGAAAAGGTGATAGAATGATGCATACATCCCACTACAAAATTCCTTAAATTTCTATAGGAGTAACAGCCAAGATATTAACTGATTCTGTTAAAACTCCTTCTTTCTTACTCTTCCTGTTCCTCCGAGCAATACCTGTAGGGACTTAAGATTCATAGTTGACATTTTTCAGTAATGTCCTTGGAGTGAAAAATGATCTTTGGCAAGCATGCAAAAAGACAAACACAAGCCATTGGCACTTACAGCTTTTCATATTGTTACGCAGTTATATGGTAAGCATTTTCGCTGCTGTTCCTACAATCTGTTCCAAGAATCTCAGGAATTTGCAGAGTGGGTTGTTGGGTTTTTCCTACAGTCAGGAATCTGAGGAATCAATTCATATTCCCTGGGTACCTAGTAACCCTTGACATTCTCAATTAACAACAGGAACAATAGCTGATGTTACAATATTTATGATGATCCAAGATTTTTTTCAATGCCTTCCCTAAGCTGTTTTTTTGCCTTTTAACCTATTTCCCACCAATTATGTAAGTTGGGGCTCAGGTTTGGTATCATCTAAATTTTAAAATATGGTGGAGATATTAAGGATAATTACCTTTCTCTGTGTTTTGTGCTAGGCGGGTGAGCCCCAAGGGAGAGGCAGGAGAACTAAACCATTGTACATTTTGTTTGTCAGCAAATGGCTCAAAGTCAGCCTGTCTCTGAGCAGACAAAGACCTTGGGGACATCTAGGGCTATTGCTGGGAGAAGAGATAGCACTTAGGGGTGAAAATTATATAGATTCATGAGAAATCAGACTTAGTCTACTTATTCCGTACCTCTTGGAAAAACTCATTCGAATTCTGTGTTTTGCTAAAAGGTTTGGTGTATCTGCCAGATAAGATTTTTGTGTCCTCTTTTCTTCATTTTTATGTTCACATCTAGGATTTGGAGGCCTCTTGCAAAGTAAAATCTTCCTTCATCTTGCAGATCTACGGATTAGTAAATCCAAATTTTATATTGTCATGTCAAGTTTTCTTTCAGTGGCATTTCTCTCAGTTTTGTCATTATTCTTAGGTTACGTCAACAAGGAAAGCCTGTGCTAGAACTGGCAGATTTTACTGCATTTCTAGAACTCTGCCTGAGAGTTGGTAGTCACTGTCAGTCCTCAGAACTTTCCAGTTTTCCTGCATTGAAAACTTTGATTTTTATCTCAGAAGTCAGCATTCAATAGCTTTGACAGCTTCATGACTTTTGGCTGTATTTTGATTTACCATAGATACTTTTCATTCTTTCATACACAAAATAAAGCTCCTCCTCCCTCTCCCAACCCCAAACCAACCCCCCCCCAACCCCCCCCATGCCCCCAGTTTTGCTCTTATTTGTGCAGGTATTCATTACTATAGATCAGTTCTTTGTTAATTCTCTTCAGAAGCAATTATGTGTATCATACTGAATTGCCCTGTATTTTATCTGAATTCTCCTTCCAAGAGGAACTAAATACTGCTTCTCATTTGGTTACATTTTTTTCTCCTAGATGGCTAGTTAATATGTCAGCAGATACTTCTTTTCTCTGTGCTACTGGGATAATCACTCACTCTTCTATCAGTAAAATGCCCATCTTAATAAATTCTTTCCTAAAGTGCTGACATTGTGCTCTGAATCTCTGCTTTCTTCTGACCATCCTTGTACAATTTCAGCTTATGCTAAGAAAATCCATGTAAGTTCTAGTGTAAAATTCTGTTCATTTTGAAATTATAAAAGAAGCATGCTTCATTACATAAGTTTCATACCCATCAATATCTCTTTCATGTAGTATTGATCTGTTTATCACCCTACACAAGAAATCCATATTTCCTCCCTTATTTATATTCTACAGTAAATTCTTGTCCCTGTAGCTTCAGGATCAGATGTACAACTTTAGCTGGTAGTAAACAGAAAAGTTTCTACAATATGAGCAAATCTGGAACTCTTGCAGGCTTGATAGGTACACTTCAAACAACCAAACTGGAACAAGTTCTAACTAATTCATTTTCAAATTCAACATATTTTCTGCCACAGCAAAGGAGATCTCAGGAAATATATAACTGGTTTTGAGGACACTCAGGTCTGTATTTCTGTCTTTGCTGAAAATTAACCTGCCAGGGGCAGGGGCCAATAAATGGATTTTATGTTCCTTTGCATTTGCTGTTTGCCAGTGTGTTAAGTAAATCTGACACATGATTCTCAGTATCAACAAAGCTCCTAATACAGTATGCAATGTCTCCATTCTGTACAAGGATGTGAAGAATTAATTTATTAAATGTGCTTTTGAAAATATAGTTCATAAGATGGGTCAGGTAAGTCAGCTCACCCTTCCAGAAGCCTATATGGAAGGGTAAATAGATATTCTTAGCAGGACAAAAGATGTGAGGGAAGAGGAGTCATTCAGCACTTCCATCACTAGTTTAAATACTGTATGAGATTGTCATTTTTGCTAAGATCACAGAAAGCCCTGCACAGACAAATCTGTTCCATTATTTCTGTTGTGAGGGGATTTTTATTTTCACAAGCAAGATTTTGGAACACCAGAGGGTTTAGCTACTGACCAGCTACACAGAAGCTTTTGAAGCTACTTTGGTTCCCTGGATTCCATGGGCACTCAAGTGACTTTCCTTGAATCGAGGTGATTCAAAACAGTTTCTGTTGTGCTCTTCTTGTGGTGGGAAGCAACTCAGTAACAAAGATGTCAAGGCCAGCTGCAGGGCAGGCAGGGCAGAAATTAAGCAGGCATACAAAATTAACAAATCAGAGAGAAAGATTTCTCTTATCTGCAGTGCTCTATTTTTTTTTCCTTCACAGCAAGCAAAGATCACCTGGCAGACCTAAGAGAAGAGATGCTGCTCCAGGCAGACCCCAATATAGTCAGACCAAGATCAAATTTCTATCTGCAACACCAGTCTATGTCCCATCCTGTCCTTAAGATCAGAAATACATTTCAACATAACCAGAGATTTAATGAGCCATTTGTAACAGTGCAAAACACACAGGTGTTATTTCCACTTGATTTATTTGGCTGGATAAGCCCCTACTACACAGCCAAGCTGCTGCCCAAGGTTTAACATCTGCAAACCAGACTGAAAGTATAATTAACACCAACATAGATTAAGGCAGAGATTATTCTGAATGAGGTACAAGCTTGTACTCAGTAGCATCTGAAGAAAGAGGAACTTCTTTATGTAGACACTCAATCTCACAACTCAGACACATACAAAAAATCAAAGAGAATTTTGTAATATCTTTCACTTTACCTTTGTTTTCTTTCCTTGTGTACAATAAAAAAAATAGCTACAGGCAGCTGGCTGCACTATTTGGATGATAATTTAAACCTCAATTTTCTGGTAGAACAAGTCTTTGGTTTCGTAAAATCCAGAATATACAGAACAGTCTTTGGGAGCTAACTCTTACTCTGTAATTCCATGGAGAATCTGATGTGAATATAATTTTCTGCTGTGTTTGCAGCCTATTCAAAGTGGTCTTGTTCTAATGCAAAAAAGTTTTAAGCAGAAGTGAAACTTACTGGTCTATCTTCAATATGCATGCCCCAAAAATGAGTGATAAGCCAAACACTGCTAATGATGAAAAATAAATAATTTTTATTCTTTCAGTAGTAGATGGTAACTTTAACATTTTATTGTGATCTTTTACAGTGATGGCATCCTCTTAAAATAAAATAATAGCATAATTAAGGAAGTAAATATGTCCATAAATATATGCATAAAAAGTTAAATGGCTCTATATTTCTGTATGAGTAGGAAGAAAGAAGAAAAAAATGTACAGGAAGAGGTTGATCTACATGATTTTGTTAAGTTGCTGCAAGGTGGAGGAAAAGGAAAGTGGATGGCATCCATTGTAGTGCATGCATTTATACAAAGTCCATTGGATAAATAATACTTGTAAAAGAGTTTGTTGAACCAGATCCTTATAGAGTTGGGGCTTTAGTCTTTGGTGGAAGTAAATGAACTCATTTGATGTGAGAGGAGTGTTTGATGAGAGTGGAAAGAATAAAAAGGTTTTTTGAGTAATTGAGGTTTCAGCTTACAGGAAACAAGTGTCAACTTGCTAGAGGTCACTTCATCTCCATACAACAGGCATTCAGTGACTGTGGAGTCATAGTGCAAGCTGTGCACAATGAATGCTGTAAAGGAACAGAGGGTTCCTCCTATTAACCAGAACTCCAAGAATAATCCAATCGACAATGAAGAGCTCTGCATCAGAAATAAAACAGGTGGTTTGCATCCAACTAGGCATCTAAAGGTTTTGTGAGAGATCAGTTAGAGCTTGGAACTGGAAATAAAACACAAAGGAAAGTAAACCTGCACGTCATTGTCATAACAGAACTGGTGATGAGTTCTCTGGAAGTCCGGTGTGGAAGTTTTTTCAATGCCCCTCCTTTTTTCACCTATTATTGAAGACTATTATTTCATGGTCACTGTGCCCCAGACGGCCTCCAACCACCACATCTCCCACCAGCCCTTCTCTGTTGTAAACAGCAGGTGTATAGCATGATACAGCATGGACTTCCCATTTCCTCCAAAGGGCACAGAAGCATCTAGGACATTCCTGTCTCACCACATCAAAACAGAACCTGAAAATCTTGTCATAAGTACTGAAGTCTACTGAATGGTCCCTGCCACCTTGGTGTTGAGAAAATGCCCAATGTCTTCTGAGTTCCAAGGCAAGATAATGCCACAGGGGACATTTAAGCAAATATCTCCCTGTTCCCTACAATTATTCTGGCTGCTCCTGCCTGAATCTCAGATTGGTGCATGTAGTTTCACTGAATATGCCTGCCCAGCTCTACCCCAGGTTATTTTGTTTGGCCATTGGGATGGCAAGTCCCCACATCAGTCTTATTCAGCTTGTGCCCTGATCTGGAGACACCACCTGTAAGAGCATGAAAGAAGTTCGTTCTCCAAGTTCTGGTAGCTTCATAGATCAGCTCTGTCAGGGGCTGATCTATGACTTACTAATACCAACTTTGATGATGGATTTCAATTTAGAATTTGAACAGTGACTTGTCTGAATGCTGAGGTGTGAAAATTTTATGGAAGGTTATCAGTTATTTCTTTCTTGCATTTGTCTGTAAATATGATTTTTCTGGCCCACTCAGAGAAAGTGAACTGATTTGCCACAGCCTGTAATTATTGGAGGAAGAGCAGGCAGCATTTTGAAACCTCAAAAAGTTACAGGAACAATTTAAATCATTAACAGGTTCAGTTACACCCTGGCATATGAAGCTGAAAACACAAAAACTTTCTGTGATGTGCCATCATTATCCTCCTCTGACGGTGGTATTAAATTGTGCACAATGGCAAGAAAAGCAAAGAGCCCAAACCAACCAACTGCTGCGATGAGAGAGAAAATCCTGAAGTGAACAGGACTGCAGTGGGATCGTGACATTTTAATGATAGTTTAGAAATACAAAAATGTCTGAAGTGGAGATAGTCAGTCATCTATTCATTCTCTTTATGTGCAAATAGCAGTCACCTCATGGAAGCTTAAGGTAAAATTTATCCTCTAGACTTTCAGTTTCATAGAAAAAGATTTAAGAAATTATGTTAAACTAAATACTTTTACCTGAAAATAATGTAGTGTGTTTTAGTTTTGCTTCCACAAAGTTCTGTCTATAATCAGTGATACAAACACATTGCACATGGCCCTGCTTTCTTGTTTTCTTTTCCGCCCAGTGCTCACAGGATCTGAGCCATAGTTAATGACTCACAAACCCCTAAAATAATATCTTCTTAAATTTTTAAGATTTTCCAGTAGATCTCATGATGCAAGGCTCGAAATGCTGGCAGTCTGACATAAAACTGTTATAATAGGCCATTCAATACAAAATTGCAGCTATCAGGCTAAATTAGTAACTATTGTTTTGCAGCTGAAAGTGATGGAACTATGAAGGTAGATTAAGGTGGGAAGAGAGAGCGTGGCTGTGTATAGGTGAGGAAGGTTTAGGATGGAGAGAGAGAGATCACAGCTGTACTAAGGACATTCTGATAAAAATGTGATGTTTCAGTCAGTGCAGCCTCTAGGCAGCCTTCTGGACTCATTAAAAACTGTTTCTGTCCACTTCCACTAGGGCTTTGGGAAGCTAAGAGCTTTGAAAAGCTTTTTAAAAATATATCTTATAACCAGGCAAAATGTAGTTTTGAGAAAGTAGTGGAAGAAGAGAGTGTAGAGTAGAGGGCATTTCACAGAGTGTCAAAGGAAGGAAATTAAATATGTATGTATGGGTTTTGGGGAGGATCTGTAGCATAGAAAGGTCTATTTATCAAACATTGTATTTGCCTTCCACCCAATCACACCACAAGGGTCCTTGGTTTATTTCAGGAAACAAAAGGTTTTGAAATATCTGTTTGCTTGATCTAGTTGCATAAAACAGTAAAACTGAGATAACAGTAGCCAGGTTGTAATTATTAGAGGACATCAGACAACTGGCACGAAGTCTGCAAATAGTCAGGCCAAAATGGGCTAGCTTTTCCCTGTGAGAGGAAATAACCCTTTGGATCACGTTCATCTCAGCCCATGCTGAAGAGTTTACAAATTTACTAGGGTTTAGTGGTCAGGACACGACGTCCATTTCACTTCCAGCCTTCCTCATGGAAACATAGAATGGTTTGGGTTGGAAGAGACCTTACAGATCATTTCATTTCAACCTTTCTCAGTGTCTCACCCCCTCACAGTAAAGAATTTCTTTCTAATATCTAATCTAAACCTACTCTTCTTCAGTTTAATGTCATTATCTCTTGTGCTATCCCTACACTTCCCGATAAACAATCCCTCCCTGTCCTTGCAGGCCCACTTTAGGTACTGGAAGGTTTCTGTATAGCTTCCCTGAAGTCTTCTCCAGGATGAACAATCCCAACTCTCTCAGCTGGTCTTCATATCAGAGACGCTTCAGCCCTTTGTTCATCTTTGTGGCCCTCCTTTGGACCCATCCAACAGTCCATACCCTTGTTATGCTGGGGACCACAGAGCTGGGCACAGTACTCAGGTGGGGTCTCATGAGAGCAGAGAAGAGGGAGAGAATACCCTCCCTTACCCTGCTGGCCACACTTCTTTTGGTGTAGCCCAGGATATGGTTGGCTTTCTGGGCTGCAATTCTCATTGCTGCTTCATGTGGAGCTTCTCATCCACCAACCCCCCCGCCCAGTTCTTCTCCTAAGGCCTGTTCTCAAACCATTCTTTTCCCAGCCTGTGGTTGTACTTGGGATTGCTCTGACCCATGTGCGGGACCTTGCACTTTGCCTGTTGAACTTCATGAGGGTCACACAGACCCACCTCTCAAGCCTGCCAAGGTCCCTCTGGATGTCATCCCTTCCCTCCATTGTGTCAATCACACCACACAGATTGGTGTTGGCAGCAGCCTTGCTGAAAGTGCACTCAGTCCCACTGTCTGTGTCACCAGCAAAGGCGTTAAACAGCGCTGGTCCCAATACCAAACCCTGAGGAACACATCAAACAGCTCTCAATCTAGGCTATCTTAATCTTGACAAAAACAATAAAGGCAATGGCCCCCAAGCCAAAATGGCATCAAATTCACAGTCTGAACTTGTCAGACTTATCTAACAAGTTTGATATGTGCTCTGACTTTAGTAGTCTGCAGATGAGCAGCCTAGTTGGAGTTTTGAGTCTTCATAGTGTCTCAGTTCCACAGGTGCTCCCATCATAGTGGCCTCAGTTACACCTTTACTGTTGCAGTAGACCCAATATGAGCAATAGTGAGGTTTTGGGGGAGACAGATCCCAGAATTGAGCAGACCACAAGGGAATATGTGTATATTTACTTGATTTTGAGGGATAAGCTGTAGAGTGTGAAAATACTATAGTCAAAGACTTGTACAGCTTCATTAGAACAGAGGAGCTGATGAGCTGAGAGAAGTCACTTCTAACCAGTGCTTGCCTGTACGGCTCAGTGTACCAGGCAGTATCCAGTAGCCTCCTGAGCTGACAAGTCATTCAAAAATTAATCCAAGTTTAATAGAACAATAAACATGACTGTCACTGATTACATGTCCCAGAAGAAATACTATCACTATGTACCAGAGCCTTTGAGGTCTGCCTTCAGTTCTACTCCACTGTATCACGTTATCAACTCTTCCTCAAATCATTTTCTCCTCTTCCAAATTTCCCTATATTCTCTTGCTAAAGCTAAGACTCAAATAACACATTGAAGGACTAATAAATTTGTCATAAGGGATTTAAACAAAACATCTCTTTCCACACCCAGTAAGGTTAGAGGAAGAGTAATCATAGCTTCAAATATTCATGTTTTGTTCCCCTTTGCCTTGATGAAATACATTACTTCTTTATAGCATATGAATGAGAACAGGTACCTTTGTATGCCAGAGAGTGTTAATGCATTCTACTTCTGCCCTCAGCAGCTGAAAAGCAAAATATCCAAAACAGTTCTGGGATTCTGGTTGGAAAACAGTGCAGTCCAGGGTTTTTCAGTGTGTCATGGGGATTTAGCAGACTCAGCCTACGATGAGCACTTGAAGCAGCTTCTCAAGTGTTTTACTAACCCCAGTTTGCTCTGGTGCACTGTTGAAACTATGCTAGCTATTAGATATAAGTAACTACACTTTCTGTAAGGGTCTGGGATCACATTTGCATTTCACTGGCTCACTAGAAAAGATCCTTACTTAAGAAGTACTCCTGTGACCTGGTGTGAGGAAGCAGAGGAGAGCTGCTCTGCAAGGCAAGGTGAACTGGGAGCCAAGGGTGACAGCAGGGCAATGCCCTCACCAACAAGGGTGAAGTCCCACCCTACCTGAGCAGGTCTGGTGATACTACACAGGGTCAGAGGACAATCCAGTGCTTGCCAGACAAGTCTTCAGGGATGTAAGAGATCAAAGGCAACCCAGAAATTTAGATCAGGGGATCTGGCTCAAGAAAGAACATGGCCAGACTACAAAACAGCAACATGGCTCAAAGAAGGACTAGGGAAGGGCTTGAGCCTAAGAGGATGCCTCCAGGGAGGCTCCCCACAGCCCAGTCTCACAGAGCTCCTTGCACAGCAGCCTCACCCCTGGTTACAGGTGCAGGAATCAGTGTTGACCATGGCACAGGCAGCCAAAGTCCTCACAGGGGGCAAAGACTGTCCCCAGGGATCTGGCAACTGAAGCCCAGGAGGGCTGATAGAGAGGGTTTGCTTATCTACAAGGGTTGTAAGTATGTTTAATAGGGATAGAAATTGTTTATGCCTCATTCACATTTAACCAGGTTTATCAGTTAAACTTGCACTGATAAATTTACAGGAAGTGATCCACTTTGACAGGACTGTTTTTTTAATCACAGAAAAAAAATGTGGTGGTAGCTCTTCCTTTCAGCCAGATGTTTATGAGTCATACCTGAGATAATTGATAATGCAGACAGTGATCGCTGGAAATAATGGAGTTACAGGACTTCCAGATTCAGTTAAAGTAACAGTAATTTCACTACTTGCCTGGTTCCACATTTGCATAATTAACTGTCTCTTCTCTGATATCTAAAAGCAAAATGCTTCAATTCCTCCAGTGACACAGGACAGACAGCAGTTTCACAGGCCGCACAAGGATTGAAGGTGCAGAGACACACTCCTGTATAAGGGGAGGCATAGCTGCAGTCTGCCTTTCTTCTCCTATGGAAATTCAGTCTTAAAGCCCCCAGTTTCTGCAAGCACAAGCCAAGATGTTCAGCTGCTTGGACAAAGAGCACACACTATCAGACATTTGTCTCCTCTCAGGAAGAAGAAATGGGTTGGGTGTAGTGCATAATTCCAGCTAGACCATGATGAATTCAAAGAAGAAATTTTCATAATGCTTGTCTATGTTTTTCTGCTAGGTCCCTTTGGATTGCAAGATGTAGTGAGCAACTTATTCTGACAATAGAATGTTATACTGTTTATAGTTACAATTTAACTCATTACTTTAAAAAAAAGTTATTATATATTTCATAAGGAATCTTGATTGATAGTCAGAAAGTAAAATATTTTCTTTTTTATTAAACTTGAAAGGGGTAATTTAGGGAGTAGGGGTCATCCTTTGCAACTGGATATTTGAACTTATGCTTGTTTTGATTAGCTCTGATATGGGTTTTCTTTCCTATTTTTTAATGCCTTAAGCATGTTCCTCTTCTGTTGTTTGTAGTATGACTGATGGATTCAAATGCAAATAACATGGAAGTAAATGGTTCACATGTCATAGAAACAGAACCTAAAATGTAATTTAAGTTAAGAAACTTATGAAACTTGTCTAGCAAATCTCAGAGCTCATTAAAAAAATCTGAAATATCAACACAATTTTGAAAGACTAATCTTTTAATAATACAAGGTACATTAAAAATAAATAAACCTTACAACAGGAGAAATATTATTTG
The DNA here is from genome assembly GCA_024500445.1 of Entomyzon cyanotis. Classification (NCBI taxonomy): domain Eukaryota; kingdom Metazoa; phylum Chordata; class Aves; order Passeriformes; family Meliphagidae; genus Entomyzon; species Entomyzon cyanotis. The sequence continues at coordinate 39,503,318 of JAKEPQ010001030.1, read as the reverse complement.
CATTAATAATGTCCATAAATGTAAATAGGCTGCTCTAAATTTGTTTTCAATTAAACATGAAAATCTAACAAAGATAAGTCTGATCATCTTAGTTACTTCTACCAAAATTGCGCTGAATTTTTTTTATTGGCTCCTGCCATCTACTGAATGGTGTAGGGAATGCAGCATAGAAGTGTGAAAACTGTGAAGTGTATTTGCTAACAGTTCCATGTAACAGATATAGTCCCAAATTTCTAAAACTTTCAAAGCTTAAATATCCTGCATTACATGTTTTCCTCACCTCTTTGTACTCAGAAAGAGGTTTTCCAGAGTATCATTCATTCAGTGCATCAGAGTCACTCTGGTACTGTGATGTGAGGTGCAGCTGAGTGAACCTGTGTAAAGGCTGATGAAGGGAAAAAAACTGTCCACAGCCTGTAAGGCTGCACAACTCCTGGGGAGAACAGCAGTCACCTTGTATTATGCTCATGGATCAAAGCTTTGTAGACTGATTGCACCTGATCTGCTCCCCACTGTGATTAGTGGTGAAGTCTGGACAAAGCTGTCCTGAAGGTAGAACATGGAGAGCCTTTGGTGTAGTGAGGCTGCTCACAGCCACGTCTTTCTTTTTGGCACTGAAGACAGAGAGCGCACAGGTGAAGTCTGCTTCTTTTGTTCAGCAAGCCGATGAAGTTTAATTTCAGAAATATTGTCCTAAACAAGCTTCATGTTGCACACTATCAGTCTTAGAAATGCATCAACTACTAAGGGGAGCACCTGTAAGATCAGTTAGCACTGTTTAGTTCTGAAACCATTGCTCTGGTGAATTCTTTTCTTAGTAAAGGAGGCAACATCTGTGTACTATTTAGACTCACACTACTAAAAAAATGATGTTTACCTTAGGCAACCAGGATTCATTTTAACAACTTTTTGCAATCCAGTTCATAGTGATCCAGCCTAAATATGCTACTCCTCAGCAGATTTTCATATCCTCATGGGCAGCCTTTCTATAAGCGTCCTTATGTGACCCCTGCTCATCTCCAACCAGCTTTCATTGATGGTCATTGTGAAAGCCAGAGGATCAGAGGATGGTTTCCAAGGCTCATAGGCTGATAACCACTCATAAAAACAGGCAGAAAGGCACTAGAATCCCTCTTGCCTGTATGCAAACTGCAGACAAAAGACACTTGTTTGCAGGGAAATACACAGTATGATGCAGGTGTCTCCTGTGCTGAGGAGGCTCTGCGGTCCAGCGCTGGAGCTCTGTGGGGAATAGTGCACCAATGCCTGAATGGCTCTGCCTGGCTTCACCCGGGGTCTGCAGCCCTGCCTGGCCGGGTCTCTGCCTTTAAACTCCGCCATGGCCCCTGAGGCCTGGCCGGGCCATGCTGTGGATGCAGCTATTCCTGCTCTTGCCACAGCTGTGCTTGTGGGCACTGTGGTTCCAGGCCGAGCTTGGGTGGTTTCCAGCTCAGCTGTGGGCCCATCTTGTCACCGAGAGTTCCCTGGGTGCCCTGGGCTGCCAGCCAGGCCTCACCTTGTCCCTGGCTGGTCTACCTGGACCTGGTGGCCTTGGGATGCCTGTGCCTCGGAGCTTTGTCCCATCCCTTGAGGAAGGAGCAGCTCTGGCTGCCCTCTGGGTCATGCACAAGGTCCTCTGAAACTGCTGTGCCAAATCCTTGCTGCCCACTCCAGACTGGAAATGAAGGAAGTCAGCATCTCCCTTTCGAAGGTCAAAGACAGAAATAAAGTTTGAGGTCCCATCCAAACCATTCTGTGATTCTTCAACTTATAGCTTGATTTCTTCCACTCATATAGCATAAAATTCTCCCTAGCCTTTTGTTAAATTTCATTACACTAAATATGATGGAAATACTCAGGGATGCCTATTTGCATCAGTTGTTCTGCTGCAGGTGCCTCCTCTAAAAATTTGCTCTAAGTCTGTGGGTGAAATTTTGATGTGTTGTAACTGACTACATCCCCTAAAGAACCAATTCAGTGGAAAAGGGGCTACAACTACAGATGTGTTTCTCCTTGGGTTAAGATTAGACTCTGTTGAAAGCTCCATTTTTTGCCCTGGCTGTGGCAAAATGAGATCCCTATGTGCATAGGACACAAAAGGACTTAAGGTCCATCAACTCTTTGCTATTGTTCAGGGCCTTGTCAGGAAGTCCTAAGAATAAACTACAGTTCTCTCAAGAGTAAGGAAGAGGAAAAGATTAGAATTTCTTATGTCCCAGTTTCCTCTATATTTTGAATTCTCTTCACCAAGAAATGGCATTTCAGAATACATTTTAGATAGTTGGTTAACAGCAGACTTTTGCTAATTAAACGAGTTCCTAAGTGAGAAATTGAATACTGAATCATTTCTAACATCCAAACTTGCAAGACCCACTCCAGGTTAAAATTTCTTCAATGAAATTTTAGTAATTAAAGGCTCTCTTTTCCATACTGTTCTTAAAATGTCAGCATTTCAAGTATTTAATCAGATGATAAACCCTGTAAATTTTGTAACTGCTTAATATTAATAGCAATTCAAAAAGTATTGTTTAAACTTCTCTTAAGAGCTAATGACTAACTTTATTTAATTGGGAAGTGGTCATTACTAGGAAAATCAATTAAAAATCCACCATCACGATAAAAATTGTAATATAACTCAGATATTGGCTGCTGCTTTGTTTTGGTGGATGAAATTCAAACAGGAAAAACGTCAAAATAGTAAATATTTGTTAATGCTGCAATAGCATGTACATGTCTGTGCAGATCTGTCTGCATGAAAGTAATGCAGTCCTCTAATGATGGAAGCCTTTTGAAACAGGTCAAGTCTCATATATTTGCAACCCATGGAACTGGAGGACTGAAAAGAACAAAACACAAGTTGCAAGTCAAAGGTAGTTCACAGTAATTGTCCCGCAGTTCAAGAGGCAATCTGGTTGCTTTGGGATTTCTACATGGTTTTGGATGTCAGTAAGGGCCATCCATTAGGCACAGAGCATGCTTTGAAATTCTACTCTCTCCTGTACAACAAAGAACTCTAAAATATGAGAGAGAAGAGCCAAGCAAATCCCTTGGCTTGTAATCTTTTTAGCAAATTGGTTGTTTAATCAGTAGCAGAAATAATGGGCCCTAGTGACTTACAGAATTGTGTCCCTAGATTTTCCTCTCTTCCTCCACTGTGTCAGTAGCTCTAGATTGATTGCTCTCCCAGTTTCTACTTGCTTGGCTGAACAAAGGCCAGCATGGTTTGCTAGGTTACTAGTTTGCAATTACATTTGAGCCGACTCTCTGCTCAGGACCTCTGGGCTCTCTCTCTGGCCAGCTAACACCTCTTAAATGTGTAAGGTGATGCCTCTCTCCTCATGACCATGTGATCTTTGTTGCATAAAACAACCAGATTAAAAAACCCAAAGCAGTCACTAAGTTGGAGGCTTCTATTTGAATTATTCCACTATGGAATTTGGCCTCTTGTGTCGAATGGAGAAACATTACTTGTTCTCTATTTTGTCCCTTTCCAGTAACTTGTAGGGAAAATCACCACACTGTTCTAGATTTGGGGTGTGTTGAGGATAATTTCAATGAGGTAAGCCCTCATTTCTGTCCTTCATAACACTCACAATGTGTGATTTGAGAAATATTATTATGTTATCTTTTGCATAAATAGGATTTCCCCCTCAAAGTCACCACAATTCTAAAAGACAAAGGAGGAGTGTCGATCTATCAGCCTGATAATTCTCTTGCAAAGCTTCCTTTTCTTTTACAGCACACTGTGTGTCATCTGGCCACATAGTTTGATGAGAAATATTTATTAATATGTGTGAGGGACTGCAACAATTTTATGTGTCTGCACAGACTAGGAAGAAGGCACAGACTATCAAAGTGTGTGAGAATGTTGGTCTTTCACTTCTAATAGGATTTGAAATATTAGTATCTGACATGTTTCTCTGATTTCCTTATATGAAGTAAAGATGGTTCATTTCAGATTTCTATGTAAAGAAGTTTCTTAGGCTTTATTCCTAGGAGAGAACCAGTGTGTAGGCACCAGAACAATAAACCACTGTATATCAACTGCTCAAGGGTAACTGAACTTTCTTTGAGAAATTTGAAATAGCTCATCCCAAACTGACTTGTGTATGTTTAGGGAGAGATTTGTAAAAATAAAAGATGTGAAATATTTTTTCCTAACCCCGTACTGACTATTAATTTAGTGATTCAGACCTGATGTACTTGTGTCTGTGCACCATGCTTTCCCTTCAAAAGAGCTCATTTGAATATGCTTTTTGCTTACAACTTTTGACTTCTTTCTTTTTTAAAATCTTTTCAGTATTTTATTAATGTAACCTGTCCCAGAGCTCTCCGATCACACTCCTAGTCTCTATTGTTTCTCCCAGTCTACAATTTTACACCTGCATGGTGATATCAATTCTCTCACCAAAAGAAGCACTTGTGTAGAGAATATTTCAAGGGACACTACACATTTATTTTGTACAGCTGCTCTCCCTTCTTGTTTTATTTTATACTCTTCGATTCTGCCAGGTCTTCCCTATTACTCATTTCTGGTACAGGTCTGTGCATTTTATTAAAAGAAAATACAGCTCCATTTTCAGAGAACTTACTGAGTTCCTCTTTACCATCCAGAAGAAGGGAACAGCAAGAAAAGGAAATCACTGACCTGTTTTGTAGATGAAACAGTTGATTTAAACCACAGGGTCTTCTAAGGTATGATGTGGCAGCAAGAATTAAATTTCTATGACTAAGATAAGTTTATGTAGACAACTGAATCCTATTTTAAGAGGTTAAGGCCTTTGACTCTAAAAGGGTTTTGTACCAAAAGCATTGCCTTAAGCTTTATTTTTAACTTACTCTTCTTTTTCTCTCGAAGCAAAAGAGGTTGCATATCCCTTGTGCATCATTCTTACATTTCTGTGTTTGCTGATGGCAAGCATGAAAGTTTCTTTCTGCATCTGATGACTCATAAAGTTGTTTCTTTTGACTAGTCAGCCTTTGGCTTGATATGCTGAAGAATCAAGCCAAACAGGAACTTCCTGTTTACACACCAAAAGTTTTTCCCCTTGTCTCTAACAAGTTGGTATTTCAATTGTCACAAGACTTTTCCTCCAACTGGTTTAATTCTTCCACGAGTACATAATTCATCCTTCTAGATGTCCACAGTTATACTATTTTTCCTCTTAAAAGAAGGAAGTTTTTGCATTCTAATGAGCTATATCAGATGGAGAAAGTGATCATCTGTCTGTTTCCAAAATCTAAAATGTGGTCTGTTCTGACCATCATGGTTTTATGACTTATTGGCCAAAGAATGGCAATTATAGGACATGACATGCTCATGAGCCTTTTCATCTGCCAGGAGGATGCCATTCTTTTGGACATGTTTCCACTTCTGGATAGAAAAGGCCAACAGTATTGCTCTGCAAGAATGACACCGTGTGTGTTTCATTGTGCGTTACCAAGCAGTCATCAACAGCAGTGATGAACTTAACTCACAGTGTTTTCCCGACATTTTTAGTCAGCTCATCTTCTATTGTGGCATTGTACATTACCTATCCTAGTTTTCTACAATCTACACAAGAGAGAAAAAGGGGACTAGTTATACATACCTGGAGGCAGAATACAAAGCTCTGTTTCTCAAAGCACACATGAAATGCAGCGCTGCAATATCTGAGAAAGAAACTCTCACCAAATAAATCCACTGGTTGGGTTGCCTTCTTTCTTTATAGTTCCTATCCTTCTCTCAGGCTGGGGTTGTTATCACAGTTGGAAGCTGTTGGTTTCAGAAAGTAGGACAAAGAGGTAAAGTCCCTTTTCATGTTTTCCCTCTCATGCTATTTTCTACTTTCTTGCCTTGTGATGTATGGTGCTGTATCACTGATTAGCTGGACTTTTCTGTAAGATGGAATCAGAAAAACAACTAATGAAAGCAGCAATAAGTAATACTTCATTTTCCAGCAAAGACATACATTTCACTGAATTGTAAATCAAGAATCAGGAACATAACATACTGCACAAATCCTACTATGAGTCTATTTACAACTTGGGCAAAAGATGACTTTGAAAACTCTTCCCTAAAGGACTTGTCTCTTACAAAGGGTAATAAAAGGGAAGATGGCAAAAGAGAAATAGGAGGAGACAATGTGAGGTCTCAGAGTTACTCTTTATTAAATTTCATGTTGAAACCAAACTGAGAATTGGCAAAGCTTTCAGGAGAATTTAGCAAAGAAACAGCTTGCAGTAATCTACCAACCAGAGTTACTATGGCAATAGCAGTACACTGTGAAATTTAGTAGATATAATTTTCCATGATTCACTGTATATTTTTAGCTATTTTTCTTTCTGTTCTCTCAGGCTAATTTGCTTTCTTAAGAAAAGCAAGGACTGAATGGTTAGGTCTTGCCCTCAGAAATGACAGAAAGGTATCAGTTAATGCTTAAATGAAGCTCTTGTGTTACAGCCTCAGATAATCAACCGTCCTAAGGAAATCTTGGGGTCTCAACTCCTACCCCATTCATCTTATCTTGGACCTTTAAGCATGGACTGTTCCATGCTTCTTGAAATCCTTACATCCATTCTTCACCTTAATTTACTTCTCTAATGATTCTTCCTGCTAGTTCACAGTCTGAATCACATGAATAATTTTTCTCCTTTCCTTCTTTTCAGCTATTATCCAAAACTATTATTTTCTAGAACACTACCTCTTTTCTTTGTCACATGTTTTCAACTCAGGGTCTCAAAAATCTCCCATGTCCTCACAATACGATTGCCCATCAGCCCCTGACTGATGCCCAGCCCATCCCTAAGCATCAATCTGCAGGACCCCAGACAACTCCCCTCTGTTTATATACTGAGTTTGATGTGCCAAGCTGTGCAATCTTCCCTAGTGCAGGTCAGCTGCTCTTTCCCAGCTTCCTCACCAACAGAGCCTGGGAAACTTAAAAGTACTTGACTTAGGGTAAGCACTACTCAACAACAACTAAAACATCAGTGTGTTATCAACATTATTCTCATATGACATCCAAAACACAGCACTGCACCAGCTACCAGGAAGAAAATTAACTCTACACTAGTTGAAACCAGGACACACCTTACATGTCAGCATCTAAGTACATTTAGGCAAATAGCCAACTACACAGAATCCCAGGCAATCACCAGAATGTGTCCATGCTATTGTAACTAGACATTCCTTTCTTTTCCCCTCTAACCAATTGTCAGTTGAATTCACTTTTGTATTGCCTGTCTGCACTGTCAAAAGGGCTCTCTAGAATCCCAGAGACATACAATGTGTATGTCTCCTTCCTTCCTTCCTTCCTTCCTTCCTTCCTTCCTTCCTTCCTTCCTTCCTTCCTTCCTTCCTTCCTTCCTTCCTTCCTTCCTTCCTTCCTTCCTTTCTTCCTTCCTTCCTCTTACCCCTTTACCCCTTTACTCAAAACCCTCTGCCATGTGCTTTTGCAGTAAGTCAGGGACTAACATTAGGGTTAGGGTTAGCATTACGGTTAAGTTAGACCCTCTAACTTTTGTTGTTCCTTTGACGACATGCAACTACAAATCTTGGGTGCTCCTTTCCCCTTAAGGGTGGAATATTGCAGCCTCTAAGACTGGGACTGTCTGCCTGCTATATTGCTGCATAAAAACAGCTCTGTAAAGCTTCTATGAATTTTGCAAGGAAGGCATAAATGGAAGGAGTGGCAAATAAAGCTGAAAAAGAGCAATTTTCAAGCCAGTCAAGGCTAGAGACAGGGAACTGTGTTGGACTTTCCTAAAGGACCAGAACCCAGATACCCATCATTTTCAGCTTCTACATATTACAGTCGTAGCTGCTAATATCAGCATACATAAATATAAATAAATGCATCAAAGATAAGAAAAAATTACTAGCAATAAAAGTTAAAACCATACCAAAAATAATTTATTACAGCCCAATATATTAATATATCCAAACTCCCTGCTGCAAGATGCATAAAAAGGCGATGTATTTGTTTATGTATATTCATGAGCATTTGAAAGGACCACGGTGCTTCATCTCAAGACACAGCTGATCAGTAGCTGGGGCTGTGGTGCAGTGTTATATAATGCAACTTTATGACTTTGTAAGACGTCATTTTCCTTTCCAGTATTTATAGGTTTCCTTTTTTTCTGTATTTAGAAAGTAGAGTATTTCAAATAAATACTTGCTTTGTAGGGTTTTTTACACCATGTAGGACATACTGGATGCAATCCCAGTATAAAACATAGCAATGTTACTTGTCTTCTGTCACAGAGGATAGTAGACTAAAAATATCCTCATCTGTTCTGTGTCAACAACCCTGTGTTCCTGAAATTTTATATTTCTTTCTCTGAAGATCCATGAGCCATCACAATATGGACATGAGGAAAAGTCAAAGGAGAAGCTTCTCTGTTCTGAGCAACTGTTAGGAAACGCTGCATCCCTTGAATTTCCTGATTTTAGGCAGGTGGTTAATGCAAAGCCCAAAGAATCAGCAGTCCTAGGGCTGCACTGGCTCCTCTGTAGTGTCAGCAGAGCCTCATGGTGCAGCAGGCTCAGCTCACACAGTGTCTGCTGTGTTCCAGAGGGGCAGATGGCACCCAGTGTGGGAATTCTTGTCCAGCCCACAGCACGGCTGTCCTGCTGCAGACACAGGGCCTTCTGCTGAGAGTGCAGCATAGCCATTGCAAAAAAAATGGAGCCAGGAATAAATAAAGTAGTAACTCATCTGTGTCATCATAGCTGTTCACTCAACATCTGTTCAGTTTGGGAGAGATTTAGAACAATCACTGTAGAGTACTCCTGATGTTACTTTTGAACAGCCTTTTCCATGTATATGAGGTGCATCCCATTCTGCCAAATTAATGTCTGGCATCCCTTACAGCCAAGACATTCAAGATTTCTATTTCCCACTGTGCTTTATGTTTTTCTGGCACAACCCTAATTCCTATTTCCTCTTTAATGTTAGTTAGACTACTGCCTATGGACTGTAAATTATTTTTTGTGTTTCATTGTAAGATTTTCAAATTGTTCTACAGCTAAATAATTATGCCCCTTTTAGTAAATGTTACCTTTGTAATTAAATGCTAATATTGTAATTTCAGAATATCTCCTCTTCCTACAGTTATCACACAGCACCTTCTGCTACATGAAGCTAGGATTTTTTAGGCAGAGATCCCCATGTTTTGCCAGAGGAAAATGTTCCAGAAATAAAAGAAAATGTGAAATGTTCTAAAAAAGAAGAGTCTGAACTGCTCTGCCTATTCTGCATGGCTTGCCAAATGCAATAATATGTATCATACTTAGTATTGCAATTTCCAAGCTGTATTCCCTGCACTATCCAGCAGGTGATGCTAATGTATTACAAACTGTTCTCTGTTCAATTTTAATCAGAGGAAAGATGTCCAGCGACAAGCTGTAGTCCTGTCACATGCCAGGCATTTTTTAAAAATTTCAATTGCCTTCTTTAAATCTTCTCTTTCTTAAAATGTTTAAGCCTGTGTGTCAGAATGAGTTGGTTTCTTGAAACAGTTTTTGTTACTAAAGGTTGACCTTTTCAAGTAGCAACCTACCAATCTTTCACAACCCTCTGAAATTCCAGTGTGTTTGATATATGTTTGACTATTTTCAGAAGTCCCTTGGCTATATTTACCATCTCTTTACTCATATTTTGTGACATACAGCATTAGGTTTTCTGTTGTGTTGACCGTTTATTCCTGGTTTCAGACTGCAGTAAACAAGTGAAGTCAAATCCTTGCACTGAAGAGACAAAAACTAGAAGGGGAAATATACCATTAATGTATATGAATTAGAAAGACTGAACTGAGTTTCCATGAATCTTTCAGGATCCTCAGCTTTCTAATCTAAAACCATACTTTAATTACAGACTATGAAAGGAAGTTTTATAATCAGTTCTACTTTGTAATGTATACTGACTCTCTTACTCAGTGAGACTTGCTCCTCATTTCACAAGAAGCCTCCACAGAGGTATTTGCAATTACTTGCAGAATGAAAAAATCGTATATATCAGAGTCCAAGCTTTTTCAGAATGACAGTGCCTGCATAGCCTTTGTAGGTATTCCTTACATTTTGCTGCTAAAATGAACACATGGTATAAAGCACAGGTTTTCCAAGGTGGGGAAAAAAATTAATTTTCTCTGCTTGCTTCAGTCTTGACCTCATTCTCTGAAGTTGTGGGATCGTAGCCAGCCCTCTCCAGAAGCTAGGCACTAGTGACTAGCAGATCAGCAGCACTTGTGGTCCTTCCAGCCATTGGATCCTGTTGCAGCTCTCACCTGCCTGCTGAACTGCTGCACTACTGGCGATGGGCCAAGAGGACCACATCTCAACTTCTGATGAGAAAATAAAAAGTAGAAAAGAGGAAATTGACCTGTCTTTCTTTGTCCTTTTTTCCTTCTCTCTCTCTCTCTCTCCTTCTTTTTTTTTTTTTTTTTTTTTTTTTAAGCTCTGCTCCTTTGGGAAAAGAATGGGCCCCTGAGGAGAAACAGAAAGAACCATCTTCCTTCCTGCAGCGTAGAGGGCTGATGTCTGTCCTTTCCAGACTGTGAGTCTGAGACTAATTAGACCATTTGGCTTTTCTTGTACTTTTTTCCCCCCAGGAGGGCTGAGTTATATGAGAAAGTTGAAGCTTCTTGTGTCACTCTGCAGCAGGCTCAAGGACAGGCAAAACCCATTACCGATAATTATATTGCAGGAGTTTGGCAGCATAGAGGAGACCTAAGAATAGGCTGCCCAACCATCATCTGGGACATGAAGTAGGCAGGACATGCAGGATTCAAGGTGTAGGCCTTAGGGCTTGTGTGTCTCAGGCTGGGGGGAAAAGTTGTTACAAGTAAATCATCACAAAACACTTCAGTAGAAGCCTATTTAGTCCTGTAAGTCATATGGGCATAATTGTGAGGTTGTTGTGTAGCCATTAAAGCAAAGGAAAACATGAAATCCATGGGCGGGCAAATAGAACAAAGACCACACAGGAGTCACACGAGCTTTTTCTGGTTCCCTGGCATTACTCACCAATAAACACACTTTTGTCACCATGTGCAAGTAGAAGAGGAGGAAGTGAGAGAGGGAAAAAGAAAGAGCAATTTTTCAACCAATAACACATCCCTTCCCTTGAAGAAGAAGCACTTGCTTGGCCAGAAACCTGCCTCAAATCTGGTTTTGGTGAGTCCTGAACTTCATGCAAGTGTAGCAAAGATACTGTATTAATGCTAGAGGTAAATCACTGAAGTACATAATAATTTGTCTTGATAAGTGTTGAACACTTATCTCTAACAATCCAAGTAAGGTCCTACCACAATTTTCTGTTAGGCAGAGACCTGGAAGGGTTAACACAAGTATTTGGGTTCTGCTGTTCAGTGATTGCCTCTGTGAAGCAAGAGGTAAAAAACATTTTATTGAAATCTGAAAGAAAGGGGAATGAGAAAACACAGAGGGAGGTTGCCTTCAGGCATGGAACTGGGGAGACAAATATTAAAGAACTGGATGTGTTTTCTTTTCATTTGAATTTTGATACACCTACGCCCTGGAGAAGGGCAGACTTTGTTATATAACTGACAGGGATTTTAACATAGACATACAGCTGGATGATGAGAAAGAAGCTGCTGGTTGCTGTAGCTTAACTTGATAGAATTCATCAAGGATGACTTTGTTTCCTGTGATGAGTAGGCACAGGAGACATTTGATGGCTACTGTGGGGACTGTTCTTAATTCACTGGATACATTTGGGTTAAGAGGATGAGCTTTACGGGCCATCATATTAAAGTAATTTGGAACAATAATTTGAAGTATTACAGGGGAAGCTAGCTTTAGAGTGTGTTGATAATCAGGAAGAAACATTAAAGTCAGCCTCTATAAAGTCGTGGTCGGAGTAGTATGCATAGCTTTGCATGTGCACTGCACTGTATACCTTTAGCTGGGTATTTTTTAGTTTAGTAGAAAAATTTTGCCTTAAAATAATTTAGCTTTAGGATATACAAACATGAATTTTTGGGCTGAATGCCTGGGTCTGGAGAAGCCTTTACGTATAATAAAGATGCATCCAAAAAAGGTAGATCGTGGGAAATGAAATTAATTTCCAAACAATTAACAGGAGTGCGGATGTCCAAGATATGTTATCTAGAATGGCCATAATGCAGAAGGGTTTTCTTTCAAGATATTAGTTATTTCTTCAGGATAAACTGAATTTTTACTGAGAAAAAGGTTTACAAGGTTTACATTCAATATGAAGTACTTAGCATTCTGAAGGAATACAAGGCTCCTTGTCACTTTGAACAGTGCACAATAAAAGTACAAAAACTTTAATTTCTATCACTTTTTGTATGCAATTTTTATGCAAGTCTAAATTGCTTAGCAAATTGTACGCTAATAATCAGAGACTGCATAATTCACATGAGAGATTTCAGGGGGATTGGTGCATACTTGGTAAGAAGTTACTCATTAGAATGTGAAGGTTTGGGATCTTGAGAAGAACTGTAAATTTTCTAAACAGCTTAATGCAAGGAAAGAGTATTTACAGCATTAAAAATTACAAAATAGTAGAAATCTGATCCAACTTACATTTCCTATGGAGAAGCAGGGAGCAGGGGCAGAGTTGCAAAGAAAGTAGAGCATGATGGGAGTTTCTGTCCACTTATGTACAGTATTTAGAAGAAAATGGAACACACTTTGTACTTCAATATTTCTGCTTCAAGGAGTCACAAGAAAAGAAAATTACTCATAAATTATGATGAATTGAATGTGCATTAAGTTCAAACTATAATTTCAATTAGAGACCTGAATATCAGGAAAATAGTTGTATTCAAACAGCAAAGCCCGTTGTTTGCAGACAAAGGACCTGGCACAGATGGAAAGGCAAAAGTATCTTCCTCTGTCTGTTGAGTTATATACATATAACTTAGCACAGATGGCAGCTGGGTAGGAAATCTTTTGAAGAAAAAATACTTTTTGAGTGATAAAACCAACTTGGAGCCATCTTCCATAGCACCTAAGTCTCAAGAGTGACAGAGAAGGTGGTTTCCAAATGTAGAAGATGACTTCAAAGTATATGCTGTTTATTTCTCTTTTTTTTAAATGACACTGCTGCTCTCTGATCACTGATTCTTTTCAGAAACATACATGTAGTGAATGCCTTGGACCTTGTTATGAAGATCTAGGCTTCAATCAAAGTTAGCTTTAATGAAGAATGAAAACAGGAGGCTGCTATTTTCCAGCACTGTTTGAAATAAAGAATAGTGAAGAAATCATCACTCAAGAAATGAGACTTTATGGCTGTGTTCTGTTGAGTGGGCAGGCTAGTGTAGAGGGGTGATTTATTGCAGACACTTCTGTTGTGTCATAACTCACTCAAAATAATGTGACTTATCATACATGCAGACTGGTAGCTTATTTCAACAGACACAGTTAAGTGCTAAATTGACAACCATGGAAGTGAAAAAGCTATCTTGAAGAGCTGGGGTGTTTATGCATGATCATTGGCCTGTGCTCAGATTTAGAGAAAGGGGGATTTTACAGACATGTAAGACAGCTGAAGGAACTACCTAAACACAGCCAGAGTTATATAAGCCCTGTGAAGAGACCTAACACAGTGTTTGGAGCAGGCTGTGTATGTGCTTGAGGATGCTGGTTAAACATTTCTTCTACTGGCAGTGCTGTCCTTGCCTATGTCTAATTTCTGATATGCCAAGGCAATAGTTTGTGGAAATGCACAATGAACAGGACCAGGAACCTCATCCAGGTGATAAATTGCATTCTCTTTTTTTTTCTACTATTTTTCAGACATATCCAATTCATAATGAGGATTACTACATGGCAGGCTATGTACTCATTCAGAAACATTTAAGGGCACAATTGAGTGGCAAGAAAAAAATGCAGACAGTTAGAGGTTATTGCTTACACCAGTGCTGTTTACATTTGTTTGGTTATAGTCACAGAGGTTCATAATTTCCAAGTGTGTTGTTATTGGTAAAAATAGCTTGGCAACATATTTGTTCTATAATTTTAACTAATAAGGAGAGTTCTGAAATCCCAAGGATGCCTAAAGGAGAGCTGATAGTAATAAAAATGTGTCAATTTACAGAATTCTAAAAATGTGAAAAATCAAATCTTAAACACACATAGAAATAAGGAATATGTTTGAATTCTGAGAATATGGACATTTTCAAATTGAAACATTGAAGAACTTAGTTACTGAAAAGATTGATCAACTCTGTAAAGATTTTTCTCAGCTTCTTTGACACATGTTCTGATTAGTCTCTTGGAGTGAGCATGAGGGTTTGATATTCAGATTTTTGGAAAATGGCTCAACTCTGGAAAGGAAGATTTCAAAATTTTTTTATTATTAATCTAAAATAGAGAATTCTGCTGTCTTCATTTGGATATGAAAGATAGTTTTGTTTAAAAAAAAACTATGAGTTTTAATAGGCAAGTTTTTTTATCACTAAAAAAACTTTGAACTTAGCTGTCAGTGGATACCATTTTAATTAAGATATTTAGGCATTAAGGAAATAATTTCTTCTCTCTTTATGCAGTTACCATCTACAAATTTGAGGGTTTTATTTGGGATTCTGAAAGGATCCAATTACAGTGGTACTGTTAAAGTTTCCTGCCTGCAAATGCTAAGTGATCTTCATCTTTAGAAGCAGATACTGGAACAGTATTATTGAATATAGACATTAAAATCTTGCTTAAAATATTCAACTTGTATCCTATTGATATGTGAAAGAAACAAATTTTCCAGTATATTTGTAAGGAAAAAGGACAAAGACTGCAAGAGAAAGGGGAAAGCCTATACCTGTAAAGATGGTTTTCTTCTTTGGTAGTTGGATGGGAACTAACTAATTGTTAGGCAAATGGTTTTAAAGTGATTATTGTTTGGGTTTCTTTTTGTCTGTTTGCTTGCTTGCTTGCGTGTTTCTCCTGACTGGGTGAGATAGATTTGATTGTGGTGTCAGGCAATCTCTTGTAGAGTTTATACAAGACCTGTATATGTGTCTGTAGGTGTCCCAGTGGAATTCAGAGTTGTACATCTCTCTGACATATGTCAACTTCTTCAAATACAAGAGAAAACATTTCATTTTTTCCAGGAGAATTTTGACATTCTTTTCATATTTGGTCATTGTGAAATTCTTGTCAGAACTTCAAGTTTCATGAAATTATACCACACCTTCCTTCCTGCACAGGTTATGTGAACTCTCAATATTCTAGTCAGAGAATCATTCTGACATTCCTGTCTTGTCCGCTATATCAAAATTCTCTTTATCATCAAGAACTGTATTTTTTTTTTCCTCAGGCTGTAGCTTTAGGAGACAAACAAGTGAAATATTTCTCTAAATTCTTTGACACCTTATGTGTTCCATACACTGAGTTTTTTGGGGGTTTTTTTATACTCTTCTGTTCTCAATTTTTTGTGTTCCTGGCCACTTCTCTGGTGGAAAAAAGCAGCATTTATGTCTGTCAAGCGCATCACAATTGGAGCATTCTGCCCTGTTATCACTGTGCTATTGGCTTCATCTGTCCTTTTTTTTCATGGAGTCACCAGCAGCTATTGCTCCCCTTCTTGCAAGAACTCCCATCAGATATCTCCAGAAATTTGCTGTTACATTTTGCCAGACAAGTTCCTCAGTGGTTGTCTTGCTGGGAGGCTAATACCTGTTCAATAAGTTGAGTGTTTACCAGTAAGCCACAAAGGTTTCCACTTTTCTATGTTTTCCTGATGCTATTTTTCCTGTGACCTCTGCCAGTGATTCCAAACATAGCCACTCAGGAAATATTAATCTGCTCCTACCAGATGCAGAATTACACTTCAATCACATGAACAGAACTTACGCTGCATTTTTGCTGGCATGCACCACATGCACCCAGAATCAATTTCAACTTGCAAAAAAAAGGAAAACACAGCACATCCAGCACTGATCACAACTGTTGTTCCCTTCTCGTCCACACACGTGGCACGGAGCTACTCCTCTAGAAATGTGATCATAGTTTCCCTCTGATCTACCTTTCTAGATGGAGCTACACTGAATTCCAACACAGAATTTCTCTACACTTAGTTTTCTGCCACTACAACACACTACAGACACCTGATATGATCAATGACCCTCAAGGCTCAAGCCTTAAATTCTTCTCAGGGAAATGGAACACATACCTCTCTTAAGTAGGCTATTCAGAATCATAGAAACCCAGACCATGAAAAGAAACAAACCCAAACAAAGCACGCCAAATCCCTTTATTACCAAGAACAGGATTTGCAGGTGGGGTCTCAAAAAAATCCTGTTAGTTATTCACCCATGATAGTTATAGATGTCGTTTGCTGTTGAGAGGCTTCGCTGTAAGTTACATGATATCATCTGCTAAGAGCTGATCATTCCATTTCCAGTTTAGTAATAAATAAGCAAACAGCAGCAGCCGAATGCAGGATTTTTGACACATGAACCACAGAGGTTTATTTCTTTTAGCCTTACACTATCCCACTGTCAGTTGGTTTACCTATTAGCGAGTCTTTATGTATTCTTGAGGTATTCTTCTTAAACCTTAGGCTTTTTGAATCACTACTTACTTTGACATTTTTTATCTTTATAGTGATACAATAAAGATCAAGGATTAAAAATATGGCACATTTTTTAACACAGGCACAAGCAACAACAATAGAATAGGTAATAAGGAATATGCATACATCAAGATCAGAAGGTCTGTGCCCCAATACAGTCACATCAAAGATGGCCCATCCCTTTTCTCTCAACAGAAATGCCGCAATAAAAATACCCAGAATGAGAAAACAAAGATGATCTGCAGCAGGCTTGCCTAAGAATTAGGGATGATGAAGAATACAAAACTGAGGTCACAGTCATGCCATGACTGCTTGACTCCCAGAGGTCATAAAATAGCTTGTCAAAATTGTATTTTGTAGTGCCTGATCAAGACAAACGTAGGAGGCATACCGAGTAGCTAGTGTCCCCTGTCTTCTGTGTCACACACACTCAGAGTCCTGAGCAGACCACACAGACACACATTCTGGTGCTTATGACTATGAGTGAATGTGTGAAACAGGAGTGAATGAGTGCAAGTGACTGAAATCAGTTTTATTTAAAATAAAAAAGCATCCTCTTCCACAGTCTTGAATTTTGTAACACTGATTCGTACACTTCCAAGAATGCTAGTTATTAATGAGTTATGCCACGAGAATTTTCGTAATACTAACACCAAAAAAGCATTCCAATGCACCCGGGGGGCTTCAAGGGACATGCCCTTGTAGGAAGACTTTCACCTGCAGTGAACGCAACAGGATGAGATGGCAATAGAAGTCTTTTTCCATTCTCCATTTTTGGGAAGTGTATTCCTTTCCCCGCACAAAACCTCTACCTTCTCCTGCCTCCTTCCTAGGAACCACAGATAAGGCAGCTCTGCTCCGTTTTAGCAGTTTTCCAAGTAGAAGAAATAAATCCACTGTCTGCTACTGGGGGGAAGCACAGTTCTCTTCTCAGCCCTCTGCCTTTCATCAGCTGGGGCAGAGGAGGCATGTACTAGTAGTGCCCCAGGGGGAAAGGAAAACTGGCAGAGGCAGAGCAGAGCACAGCTCATCTGGACTACACAGGACAATGCCAAACATACATCTGTATATAATATAAAATACATCTATATATAATAATACATATATTATATACAAATGTATATATTTGTATATAATACAAATATACATCTACTCAATCACTTTGACCCCAGTGACAACATAGATATTTTTGACAGTTTATCATACTGTTGAAAATTACTCATCACTGCAATCATTTCTAGGAATGGATGAAAATTAACACATTTGTCTAGTTTATGTCCAAGATGAGCATTCTCATATCCCGGGAGTCAGTGGTCCATTCATTCCTCCAGGAGCAGTAAATTGGGTGTTGAGTAATCTGTCCTTTGAAATGTGTAAAGAAGCTGTTAAAGAGAGCACGAAATATGTTTAGCCAGCAGTACCAGCTGGATGTGAGCCCATCCAGGCTATACTCTGCTCAGCTGACAGCTGTTACCAGATCCACATGAGGGTTAGCCTCTAACTCTCTCATGTCTCATTCTGCCTGTCATCAACACCTTTGTTTTGCTCTGTAGGAGGGATGGAAAAAGATATAACATAGGGACAATGCAGCATCTTGTGCTGGGAGCTAGGGAGGATTTGCAGGATGGCAGGTATTTAATATGATGTTACACCACGTTAGACCAGCTGCTGAGCAGAAGGAAGTTCTTGCTATGCCATAAATTGCATCCTTGCACCAAACAGTAAATTACTTTCTGGTCATTCCATCTGTCACTCCTCTTCCTCTCAGAAGAAAGCTTTTTGCTTTTTTATTTTTCCTTCCCATTCTCTCTCTGTGGTAGGAATCAGCCTTGTGACTGGTACACGTCTTATGTGAAAACTGATTCAAATGTGTCTGTTGCTGCAACAGGAGAAAGTCCTGGTGTTTGTCACAAGAAGGTAAGTGCAGATGGAGATTGGATAGCAGAGCATGCCAACACAGAGCAACAAAGGCTGGAAAATCCACTAGGGGAAATATTATAGGTGTCCCATCTGTACTCTGAGTGAGGACGCTGGCATTTAAATTCCTTCCACCTACAGTGGGTGTAGGAGGGTGAAAGACCTTTAGTGTAGGAGAGCCAGAGCGTTTTTTAAATATTCAGGTCTTTAAATCTTTTTGGAAGTCAATACTAGATTTTACAGGGTTAACAATAAACATGCTTTACAAAACCCCAAATTTGCTCTTCAACTCAGATCAGAAATGTGAAAAGCCTACTGTTTTGCTGTCAGCAAAAATCAATGCCAGCCTTCAAAGGAACAAGCAGTAGCCTTGTTGTTGTGAGGTGATGATCTAAGGCAAGCCAAGCTTTCCAGAGAGAGATACAAGCTTTTGATAAACCAAATAACACAGCTAGTCTACAGACATGCTTTGGGACTCAGTCTCCAGAGCAGAAGGTCAGACAAGAACATGATCTTGAGTAGCCAAAAGCCTGTCGCTTTCCCCAGTCACATCCTTTGGTCTAGCTAAGGCTGTTTCCAGTCTCTCATCAGCCTGGCCGAGGACGGCCGGGCCGGCAGCACTGTCCCGTGTCGCTCGGCCCGGGACCGGAGGGCGCTGCGCTGCCACCGCACGCGGTCCGGCCAGCCCCGCACCGCTGCCCTGTGCCCCGGGCGGGGAGCAGCGCCGGCAGTTCGCCCGCCTCGCTCAGCGACCGCAGCCACAGCTGTGCCGAACGAAGGGCATCATCCCGCGGCGCCCGTTGCCAGCGCCCTCTCCTCCCGGGAAGGCAGCGGGGAGCGCAGCCCGGCTGTCTCGCACCGCCGCATCGCTCGCTCACCCCTGCCCGCGAGTGCGCCCACACGCCGCCCCGGCCGCAGCGCCCGCGGGCGCCGGCGCCTCCCGGAGGCCGCCCGGGCTGCGGCGGTGACAGGGGCTCCGAGCCCCGAGCCCCGCCGCCCCCCTCCCCTTCCCCTCTCCCGCCCGCCCCCGGGCCCTCCTCCCGTCACTGATTCGGCGCCGGAGCCCCGGGTGCCCGAGCCCCCCTCCCAGCCCCGGCCCCCGCCGCCGCCGCGGCTGCCGAGCTGTCAGTGCGCAGGCAGCGCCGCGGCCCCCGCTCCGCACCGCGCTCCGCACCGCGCTCACACCCGCCGCCGCGGAGCCGCCGCGGGGCAGCAGGTACCGTGCCGGGGGAGCCGCCGCCGGTGGGGCCGGGCTGCACCTGCAGGGCCGGGCATTGAGGTGGGATCCCCCGCTCGGACAGGGGCGATGGGAGCGGGGCCGAGGGCGGGCCTGGCCCCGGCGGCTCCTGTGGTGAGGCCGCCGGTGCGGAGCGGAGGGACCGTCGGGGCTCTGGCGGCGGCCGCCGCCGTCCTGGAGCAGGCGGGCTGCGCTCGGGGCATCCTGCGGTGTCCCAGCCCGTGGCTCGGAGCGGCGGGCAGGGAGCGGGCGGCCGCCCGGGTGGGATGTACTCCCTCCGTGCCCACTGAGCGGCTGGACAATAGCGGGAAGTTACCCTCCCTCACACCTTTTATTTCCAATATTAAAGGACTGTCGAATTTGTGTGGGAAAGGGTAGAAAATTTTGGCCCCACTTGTCGTGGTGCCTAGGTAGGAAAACCTCCCAGGGACTCGCCATGGGGAAGAGCATCCTGGCAGATTCCCACAGGGCCAGTTTCTCACGTAGGAAATAGCATTAATCTTGCATGGATCTCTCGTTTCGCCGTGGAACTAAGTCCCGAGGGTTTTCCCAAGAGTAGCATATGCAACTGATTCTGTAATGTACTATTTTCTGTTAGATAATACAATTTAATCCCATGTGTACTTGGCCATCCCACTGTCATCTCCTCAACCCTCTCCCTTAAAGCTCCCAGAGAAGTAGGTCAGTATCTCCAGATGATGTTTCTATTAGACACTGGTGAGTTTCTGCACTGCCAGCTGACTAGAAGGCAGCATTGTGACCCTTCCGTTTATGCACATACTGAATGAGCCGAGCTTCAATTATTCATTCTGATGCTATTGCAACCTTCTGCAGTTTCTCTTCTCCAGGGACATGATGTGTAACAAGAGTTTGAAACACTTCACCAATGAAGCTGCAATCCTATCTGGGCATATGGCAGCTGTTTGCTTCTCTAGCCATTTTTAAGGGTTAATTTGTAGCAGTAAGAGATATGTCAAGGAAGAAAAAGGATTCCCAGTAGAGCACCATTATCCTCTACATTCCTTTTGCTTCCCTCTAAAAAGCTGTAATTCAAAGTACTGAAAGGTTCATGGACTAGGCTCTAAAAATGAGTTTTGTATTTTCCATCTGAAACAAGCAATGGCTTTAAAGGGCATTTGGTTACCGTAATGGAGAACCTACAGCTTCAATATAGGATTGGTATAAATCTGATAATTAGTTGGTGTTAAAGACGTTTGCTGTTTTGTAGATGAAGAAACAGATGCAGAAATAAAATACATTGGAACCAGAGATTCGGCACCAAAACTCGGAACCCTTTTTGGTGTTATATGTGTTTTAGTTGTGTTGTTATTTATATTTTACAAGTGTAATCATCTATCCATTGTGCTGTGCTCTTCATTCATAAACTGAACCATTCATATTTTCCGAATACAGAAGGCTGGGTGGGCCCACAATGGCAGCAGCTATATTCATGAAAAAACAGAAAAACTATCCTGTGACCTCTAGTCACTTAGTGTATGATAGGTTTTATTGTCTGCCTTTTGATAAAAGGTGTAATTCAGCATAGCATCAAGGCTGCCTGTTCATCACCAGCTCTTGGAACACTTACCCTTGTATAAAATAGTAACCCAGATGAACACAGGCATGCAGAGAAAAATTATATGTCAAAGGTGTAAAGAGACAAGATAGCTTGAACCTTGTGTGCAGAGCACCCTGTAATACAAAGACCAAAAGAAAAAGAGGCCAGTGCTGGTGGAAAGTGGACATGTAGTGAGCCTCTGAGTGATCGCTGTCATTGTGCCAGAATTCCACACATCCTTATGGTTAGTTATAGGCAGAAAGCATTGAAATGAGCTAATACGATAGTGACAGTAGATTTCCAAGGAGGAGAGTACCTCTGAGAATATAATATTTTCATCTGAGAAATGTCTCCCACCAAGAGATACTAATCTCTGCATTGATTCTTAGGCAAAAGAGTAGAGGAAAAAATAGGGTTTAAAATTGCTAGAGACTTACAGATGCTGAAGTCTAGGGCTTTGTTATCAGCATCTAAGATCACATGTTAGGATTTGGTGGGTTTTACTCCTGAACTCTTCCATTCAGCCAGCTTTTAAAATCGCCAAAATATGAAGCTTGGATTCTACTCCAAGGTACACTGTTAAGTAAAATGATCACTATTTTAATTCAGTGATGTTTCACTGAGTTACAGTTTACTGGCTAGTCTAGGGGTGAGGTTCTTTGTACTGTCTTGGAAGACACATTAAGGCTTGGCAATTTGTTAGTTCATCTTACAGTATTTGAAATATTGGCTCCGATTTTCACTCAATAAAATTAAAAGCCTCTTCTTGTTTGGCACACAGAAATTTACTATAGATCCCATTGGCCAGCCAATCCAAGCTGAAGTAAAGTCAGGACTTTGTTTTTCCTCTCAGCTTTCCTGTACCTTTTGCTTTGACCCTTTCCTAGATAAGGAAATTTACATGATGTTCAAATAAGATTAGCCAGTACTACAAGACTGCTGTGCTGCTGGCACTCTGTCAATACCAAGTCTACCCCTGAGTGTTTTCTTGTCCCTGTAAAGCTTCTCTCTAGTTGCATGCTTCCTCCAGACAGGTTAGAGAACAAAGGAGGAACTCCTGCTGCATCTAATCAGAGGTCTGAGGTTTCCAGCAGAGGCAACACTGCCAGAATCAGATGATCACAGAGCAAGCAGTAAGTGATTGCTGCAGGGGCTAATAATTGATTACTAGGGCCCCATTGGGAAACAGGGAAAATTCATAAAGCTCTATTTCTCCCTCTTCACCCTCCAGCTGGTTAATTCACACCATGAATGTTTTCTGCTGTGCCAGGGCCTCAGCCACGGTGCCAGAGAAAACTGTTCATATTGGGTTAAGGAATCTGGGGGCACTGTGGTAATGACTACTGGAATAAGAGTCAGGGCTAGACGGGAGAGTTAAGCCTCTGTTGTCAGGAGGAATACCAGATCATCTTTATTCCAGTGTACACAAAGGCTTACTGTCTGTGGTGTGCCTGCTTGTGACCATCATTGCTGGCATTTCAGCTCCGAGGAAAAGATCCTGCAGCCATTGCATGCCAAGGAAATGTTTAGTCCATTGAAATCAACCAGCTGCCTTGGCGCTGCCCTTGAAACGTATGCTGCTGTTGTAACTACAGAGAATGTCATAAATTAGGACATTTCTAATATATCCCCAAGTCTATGAAGAGAAGTGGTTACTTCTTTCCCATTTATTTTTTCAGTATTCCAGCAGTTTGTAACAGAATTGGCTTTTGTTCATTTTACATATTAAAGGCTATTTTTGGAATAAGAGTGAGAGATTTCATTTGGGTTTTGTGTTTTTTCAAAGTAGAAGTTGATATTCTTGACTATGGTTGCACATTAATGCAAATATTTGCTTTGGTGAGGCATGGGGCATAGCAGGTGAGGGAGGCTGTAAAATGGGCAAACATGATTATCTGAACAGGCAGATTTCTTTAAATAATATCAAAAGATTCAGACCTCATAATCTGTATGCTTTTAGTATGCACCTGTCCTTCAGAGAGGTCACCAGCTGCTTAACACTGTCATAGTGGGTGTTGTTGGGGTGTCCTGGATCTGGTTTTGTTCAGTGTTTTCTAAGAGAACCTGGATGGTAATATAAGGTCTGGGTGTATCACATTTTCCAGGGACATAAAACTGTTATACTTGAAATATGCTGAAGGAGAAGATTAAAATTCAAAATTTCCCCAACAAACTGGAGGAACTTCTAGGAAAAGAGCTGAATGGAATTCAGTAGGGATAAATACAAAGTACTACAATAAGGCAGAAATTACCAACCAGACAAGCACAAGACAGAAGTAAATGCCTAGGTTGCAACTCTGCAGAAAATAATCTGTTATGATAGATCACAAGGTGAACATGAGTCAATGTCATGCTGTTGCAAATGAAGGCAAACATCTTGCTAGGATATATAAAAGATATGGGAGTCTGGAAGACAAGAAGCAACCCTTTAGCTCTGAGGCTAAAACCTCAGCTTGGAGTCTGTGCAAAGTTTTGGTTATTCCACTTTGAGACAAGTGAAATTCAATCAGAGGGAATCCAGAGGAGGTAAGCAGGACTCATCACAGATCAGAAAAATGTGACCTGTGGATGATTTGAAATAATTTTTAGACCAGAAGTTTGACAGGGGAATATAACAGTCATCAGAGAAAAAATGGAGGAGGGAGTCATCTTTTCTTTGGACTCATGGTGGATGGAGCAGAAAGCAAGAAGAAGCAGAAAGGATGATTATTTTAAACTACAAGAATAATTTTCTAGGAGCTAGGGTAATAAAAACTGTTGAATATTTGATCTAGGGAGGTTCTGAAGGCATGTTAAGAACAGGTTAGACAGTCATTAGGCTAAATTAGGCTAGTGATCCTATCATGGGAAATTACCTTGGACTGTTTAACATCTTAAGTTTTCCTCTAGACCATTCTTCTTTCATTTTATGAAGGCAACACTATCATTTTGTGTAAATGAAATAAAAGCAGTCTGCTGGCCTTGTTCTGATGTTTGTCTGATATCCAGGGGTAGCACAGCATCAAGACCACAGACCAGCTCTTTCTGAAAAGAAGAGGAGTAAGAGCTGACTAGAAGACAGTCAGGAAGAGGTCTCTACTCTTTGGAAGAAAGGGGAAGGAATGGGACATTCTGATTTCTGTGGGGCAGATGCTTGACTGAGTCTGTGAATGCTGAAAAAAGTGCTATGGAAGAAGAAAAATTATTGAAGATTAACAGTTAGTAAAATTATCTGAACTGAAAATACAAACTCTTCTAGTATTTTATTCATTGAATGAAAGGCTGTGGTTCAAAAATGCTTTTTTAGAGGAAATTTTTTTTAAATGAAATTTTAAAATGGAATTTAGAATAAGAATAAAGTAAAGCATAGTCCTACAATTTATATTTTTAGGCAGTTATCCAGAGAGAGAAAATCTAGGTCCTGTAGTATTCAGGGTTTAACATATATTGTTTAATATAAATGGAACAGACAGTCCCCTGTGCATGGTGAAAAATCCTGGATCTCTGTGAGGAGACAGGTAGAAAGAAAAAAGGGACCAATGATCAACTCTTTCAGATGCTGCAGTGATAGGCTGCAGATAAGATCCTGTATAGAATACATTCTGAGTACAACCAAATAATTTTTTAATCCTCTAAAGGGAGAGGGATTTTTCTCTGTCCTCAGGCTTTAGACCTTTTCACTCAGACAAAAAGAAAAGCCCTTAGAGAAGTTAAAGATATACTGGCAGGAGTGGAAGTGTTTTTATACCAAGCAGGCAGTAGGGAATTTTATTCTAAGAAAACAGCCTAGGACTGAAAGGCTGCAAAGCAACTACTGGAAAGAATCTGTGTTGAATGAGCAAGACAAGAAAAAAATAAAATGTTAGGCTGCACTTTTTAGTAGCCTGTTTTCTTGCAGGTGTTGCCTTGTGAACATATTAGCATACTAATCTCTTGTAATTTAAACACCTTTGCACTGAAATTATCCATAAATTGATAGAAATCCTCGTTTTTTATTTACTCTGGGACACATGAGCACAAACTGTGACACTATACAAACTATGATGGGTTGTCCTCCTCCCCCCATCTGCCATTACTGCTGGAACACCTTGGGAAAAATAATTATATGCTTTGAAAGCCAGTCACTTGATGCCCCAGATATTTCAAAGTGAATTCACATCCTTTCCACCCAAGGACTAAGCAGTGCCTCACATCAGCTTGTACTGCTTTGCCTGAGTTTATTTCATCATTCCTCTTCCCATCCTTCCCTTTACTGTCTTTACTTCTCATATGAGTGTATGAAACAGTCTTTATTTGAGGGACCCAAAGGGTATCCAAAAGAAGGCTTACTGTGATCCAGTGCTAAAGGAGGTTTAGCTTTGGAACAAGGTGGTTCTGGAAGGAGATAAAGCAAATATAGCTAATGTAAAAAAATCTTATTTTTATTATTAGGAGGAGACAACAAGATGAGGAGGTTATTCTCTAGGAAACTTGTGAGGAAATCTAAGACAGGCTGTGCAGAAAAATACTGAACATGCTGGAGGGGGTTCTGCAGATGGTAAATGTTTCTCCTGGTGGAAGATGTTGATAATTGTCTTGAAAAGGAGTGGTGTTAGATAGAAGTAGCTACAAGGAAGGTAGGGCACTGAAAGACTTGAATAGAGGAAGCACTCTCTTGAAATACAAACTGAATATGAATGTTTGGGTTTAGGGTGCATGACTATAATTTCTCAGAGTGGTTGTGAGGAAATTGTGTAGGCTGTTGCAAATGGCCCTTCTTTCAGTAGGAGCTGCATATTTAATGCAAAGTAATGATATCCAAGGCCGCTTTAAATAAAGCGTCTGCATAACAGGGTTCAGAGCACCCAAATCCTTCATGTTCCTTATATTATGTCCAACTAGGGTAAAAGTCAGGTAACACCTGCCAGTGAATTGCTGCAGTTGTTATTTCAGTATTTTTACAAAATTCTTTTCCTATAAGCAAAAATCAGAGGCTTCAGCTTCAACCTGTCAAAGGCAATTTTGCCTGGGAGGAAACTGGTCACACAGATGAGCCAGGAATCTGTGAGCACTTGACAAGCACTGAGCACTTCCTCCCTGTGAATGAGGAGCTGATGAGTGAACAGCAGTGTCCAGCAGCGCTTTTTGATGGCAATGCCAAAGCCTTTTACCAGCAGCTCCCCAGTGCAGATGGAGTTTTACAGAAATAGTCACACAAGCATTTCTGCTGCCATTATGAGGGAACTGGCATTTTTTAAATACTGAAAACAATATAAATCTAGAAAGCGGATATTGGAAAAGCTTTGTAAAGGTATGTGTGTATTGAGGACATTGTTCAGCAAATGCTTCTCTCAGTCCCTCTATCCAGAGCCGTCGATTCTGCCTTGTAGGTGGCAGCACCTCTGTGTCAGATTGTCACCAAAAAATCTTGTTCAAGTTCAAAAACTTGTGAAGTGAAAACTTGACTTATGGAGGGTGTTGGGGAGGAACTTCACAGTTCCCTGTTGAAAAAGATGACAAGCTGATTAAATCAATGGACTAAAATATACTCTGTCTTTGAAAAGTGGAAGCAGAAACTGTGATTTTTCTGAAGATATAAAATATCAGTTCACAGCCTTGAGATGTCCCATTTGAAACAGCTATAGCCTTCTGAGAAATAATTGCTAGTAAAATGGCTATAAAATTGAAAGAGCTCAGGTTCCAGCTGTTTATATATCTTCCTCTGAGAGATCTTGTCACAAGGATTTCACTGGTAAGACCACTGAAAATGGGGAACTACACATTGCTGATTGTGAAGTGTCAGTTACTAACCCTGCTGATTACTTTGCTGCTTTTAATTTTGTATCTGTAGATATAAAAGAAAGAGTGATACTGGGACAAGCATTGGATAAACCTGATTCATTAAAAGCAATTGATATTGAAGATCACTCTATGTATTGCAGAATTTCATTGTTCATCAAGAACTTCTGTTCCATACCAGGGGAAGTCTCTATCTCAAGACACCATTTGGGGACAAAAATGAGGGTAGTGAATAATCATAGGCAGTAATTATTCTGTGATTGTTTCTTGATCTGTTTACCAATTCACTGGGTGCAAAAGCAAGAGGATTATTTTGGATAATAGGAAGAAATTCCTTCCAGTGAGGGTGATAAAGCAGTGGAACAGGTTGCCCAGAGAGGTTGTGGATGCCTATCCTTGGAAGTGCTCAAGGCCAGGTTGGATGGGACTCTGAACAACCTGGTCTAGTGGAAGGTGACTCTGCCCATGGCAGAGGGTTGGAACTAGATGATCTTTAAGGTCTCTTCCAACCCAAATCATTCTGTGATTCTATCATCCTGTTGGACAGTTAGAGAACAGGACAAGGAAAAAAGATGATTATGTGGACTTTGATACCTCCTTTTCCCCACACAGAATTTTCTTTCTGGAATAATACTGGCCACTGCTGAGTGCATGATGCTTGTTCTCTGGCTCCAGGTCTGTGTCCTGACTCAGCAGGAGGAGGGGCAGAAATGAAAATGCCAGAGCAGAGATGAGAGATACTTAATGCCTTTTATCACCTTGTTCACTAAACTAGAGCTCAGTGAATTTCCAAATTGAGATGTTGCTGCTTCTTGACAGTGAAGAGCAGCACTGCAGTGCAATTCAGTGTTCTCTGAGTTTCTTTACAGTAATGAAACAGCAGGGCATGAAAAGGAGTGAATCTGCGATTTTGGCTGAGTGTGATGGCTGATGTTAAAAGACAGCATGTTTTCCTGACTTACCTGTCAAGACACGCTAAAAAACTCGCAAGGAAAGCAGCATTCCTGTAGGGAAATGCCCCAGTACATGGAGAGTTTTTTCAGATGGATTTGCAAAGCCTACTGTCAGAAAAAATAGTCGGTAGCATGTGACATTTTTTCAAAGCATATTGTTGTGTAGCCTTTGACAAAATGACCAAAGCAGTGTTTCCATTGATTAAATGTAGTGTTAGAAGTTGATTTATCAAGCAAAGTAAAACTAATCTCATACTTTCAGAAGGTTTCCTGTTAACTGCAGGTAATCAGGGTGGGGACCAGATTTACCCAACTCATGAAAACTTTTGGATTCCTAAATCAGCTTGTAGCAGGCAGTGAGTTCAGACACAACTAGGAAGCAAAAGTGTTTTCTGTTGTCATGGCATGTAATCTCAGCTGGCACTCAGCTATCCATTAGTTTCCGTAGGGGACTGCTGCTGGACTCCACAGGTTCATCCCAACTTGAGATTTGATGATCAACCAGCAAGAACCAGCATATTGCCTCTAGCTTTTACTCAGGTGAGTGATGTGGCAGGTGTTAGAGAAATGACCGGAGGGCAGCATTCCAGTGAGTGGGGGAAGGGTTTGAAAGCAATTCTGCAGGCACAGTTTCAGGAAAAAATTATGATTTGCCCACTCAAGTGAGAAAGAAAGAGTAGGTGTGGCTATGCAGCCATAAGAGAAAACAGAAAAGAAAAATCTAAAACTTGTTCTTCGTTTGATTAGGACCTTACATTGCAGTTAAATTAAAATCATATATTGGCTGATGCAAAGTACAGGAGCATGGAATCACAGAAAGAAAATTGAGGACATAAAACCATTACAGAGAGGACAATGAACAAACCTTGAGAGTACACCACAGGTTCCAATATCTCTTGTATTATCATCACAATTTCAAGTACAATAGTCTTCAACAGGAAGGTGTAACACAAAAGTTGCAGTTCCTGTAATGCACAGACAGTCAAAATTGCTTTCCTATTTGGCACATCTTTGTGGCACTCGGGTTCCACAGGTTCCTATCAATTCTTGGGCAAATAAACCTACTGTTAAAAGTTGTTTTCATTCCTAGTAAGGAAATTAGAGAAGAACATTAAAGAATCACTGCAAGATTTTGCCCAACTGATGGTGCTATACATGCTGCTGGATGACTGGGAATGTGAATAAAAGTGGAAGGTGACATGGAAAAGGAAGGAAAGCCAGTGCAGCCTGTGTTTAATTGGAATATTTACTCTCATCTTGATGACCTTTACTTTAACATCTCTAAGGATTTGTTACAACTAAGGATTTATAGAAAATTGACAAATATAGCATCAACTCAGAATAGCCCAGGAAACTCCTCTTCTGGTGAGCATGACTGGAGGATGAAAATAGTCATTCAGCTGCACTGAAGCAAACTGCTGCTTAGATGCATAGAGGGAAGTGTGGTTCAAAAAAGGCCAAATATCTATCTATACTGTAGATATATTTACCTATAGTAAACACCTGCTGATCGTCTGTGAATTTTCATTTGTTGCTAGAGGGAGTGGAGATTTTACTGAGAGCTAAACTTTACTTCACTGGAACAAAGTAGCGTAGAAAAACTGCCAGAAAAAGCCATGGTGTGTAACAATAAAACAGAAAGAATAAAAGGTTTAGAAAGGAAAACATTCAAAATTAAGCTTTCTATATTAATGCCAAACATGTCTGTCATTCAAAGTGGGACTTACAGTTTCCAAAAGGCGTCCTGAATGCTTCAGACAATGTTTTACTTCTCAGGATTGTGCCAGAGTTAAAAAACCCCACATTCATCAAAAGCAGAGAAAGGCCAGAGCTATAAGTGAATCACTGATTTTGTTACTCGTGTACTCTTTTTACAGATTTTGCTTTTGAGGGTGTGCTACAATTAATTTCTCTTTGATGTTGGAAGAACTGATGCATTTGCATCATTATCTGATGCTCTTAATCTGTTTTGGATGAGTGGAACAGACAGTATGTGGTATCTTGGGAAAAAAATCTTGCTAACTATAGTCCAAGAAGGATGTTCATTACACAGGCTTTCACTGATTCAAATAATTGAAACATTTGCAGCTGTCTTTAAATATTAGAGTGAGAGCTAGGAAGAACAGGGCTTTGCTCTTGCAGCTCACAGGATTTTAAAAACCTTTTAGTAGCAGTTGATCTAACTGTACTGCCTCAGTTTTGTTTCATATCTCATTCTTCAGTGATATTCCTGGCAAAACTCCCACTGAAATTAAAGAACTCTTGCATAAGGTAGGACCAGGGAATCTGGATAATTAATATTTTGGAATGAAAAGAAAACCCTTGTGGGTTTCACAAGTAGGTCTGTCCTGCAAGTGTAGAAATGGGGTGACCTTTCTATTGTTGAATGTCCTTTTGTAAATCCGTATGACTCAATAGAAGAGTAAAACTAATTGTCTTTTCACTGGTGGGTTGATTCTGTTCCAGGACAGAAAAATCACCTCCAGCAGAAACAAAGTTATTAAAATTTCCTGGGTCATGCAAATGGTGAATTCTGACTTTCTTTTCAAGAAAGTTTTGCAGGTCTTGTTCTACTATGTGACCCAGTATCATTTTAGGCCCTTCTTTTCATGTCATTAATTTAATGCCAGCGTTTTTGAGAATTGTTTAGCTGCATCGTGTGTTTTGTACCTCTTATTCCAAAATTAGTTTCCTGACTTCTCTGTGGGCTGCTGTCGCACTGGCTAGAGTAAAGGCAGTAACATACTGAGTTTATCCCTGGGTCTGCTCAGCTTCATTGCATACTTCTGTAGTGTTGAGATGATAAAGAATGGAAGGGTGGGGGACCAAGCACCCTGATTCGTATGTAAATGTAATGAGAAAAAAACAGCTGCCACATGATGAAGACCCACTTTCCATCTCTAACCTGGGTCTTTCACCTCACTCTTCAGTTTTAAAACTTATGTCATACCATGAACTTAAGGCTGGTGTCTGTGGCCAGCTTCAAATCCCTGATGCTGTCTATCTCTTCCCTGCAAGAAGAAAGCTGTACCAGTAAAAAGACTTGGGCACCAGAAACAGTTTCTGGGGGAGCAACAGGACATTTTTGGCAGCTTTATCTTTCAGAATTACTATGGCAATGATCAATTCCAAAAGTTGTCATGAGTTGCCTCTGTTTGTGGCACCCCTGTAGCTAGATGAGTTTTCCTATTGATTGGCAAATTATTCTTAGACTGGTTTAGTGTGAGAGGCAGTTATTAGATACTTTCTAAATTATTTTTAAAAGAACCTAAATAGTACTGAAAGTGTTGAGTGGGAGCTGTCAAGGAAACAACTTGCTAATGGAAATGCAGCATAATTAACTGCCTCATTTAAGTGACTTGCTTTTGGAAAGAGCTGATAAAAAAGGGACAGCAGCAGCAGAGGGTCTTTGCAACTGTATTGAGTGATCCAATGTTTAATAAGTGACCTTATTACAGAGAAATTAGCTTTTGAACAGAAACACTGATAGTGTTCATTTGAAGGATCATAAGGTAAGATTCACTATGCAGTTTATTAAGCTGTTTTGTCTTTTTATGCTTTTTGTCCAGCTTTTTGCAGTATCCTCCCTGACTCCTGGATACACTGAGCAAGGTCTGGAGCACAGGCAGCATTTTAGAGCCAGGCTTGTTGCTAAAAATGCAAATGCCAAGTCCTTTCCTGTCATTTGTTGTCTCAAGAGCATGCAGCCATGTCACAGTCATCCTGGTTCTCTGTGCAGCCACACCATGGTGATCACTGGAATAACAATGAATGAGTATGAATCAGAAACATCTAATAGCCTTTATAAATTTGCCTTTAGGGCTTGGTTTTGTAAGCTGGAAGCTGGAATGAGCCTGCCATGCTAGATGTAGCACTCTGCAAAAATAGTACTGCTGAACCAGAAGCTGATCTCATGAGTGTGATGGTTTGGGATTTAGTTCTTGGTGGGATATTAGAGTCTATTAGTGTTATTTAAATGGCAGCAGTAGCCAAGTGCTGCACAGACATGGGAAGAGAGGGAGTCGATGCCCTAAATTAAATGACAAAGTAAGGGAAAATAAAGACAGCATGGAAGCAGATGCATGACACTTAGTTATGGATTTATAGTTCCACTGAAAATGCTTCCATTTGCTGGATGGAAAATAATCTGTCTGTTGGACCTGCCATTAGCTGGTCAATTCCATGTAGGTGCCATGGCTAGGGTTATTAGCGAGTGAATGTTAACTGTGAGGAGGCAATTGCCATGGGATTCAGGTACAGAATCAGGAGTCATGACTTAGGAAGTCTCTTGTCCAAGCTGCTGCTGAAAGCAGGGCCAACACTGAGTGCAGACCAGGTTGCTCACAGCTTAATCTAGTCTTGTTTGTAAACTTCCCAGGATAGAGGTCTCGCAGTCTCTTTGGGCAAACTGTTACATTCTTAGTTGCCTCATTATGGAATTATTTTGCTTATGTCTGGCCTGAGTCTTCCCCTTTGGATTTTATGACCATTGTCTCTTATTCTTCCACCATTCTGAATTCAGGGTCATGGAGGAGATGTCTCAGGCAGAATGGGAGCTTCAGACAAAATTTATTAGGGGAGCCCCCCTTCACAAACAGAAGTCACTAAATACAGAAAGAACCCCCTCGCTTTCTAAATTCTTTCTCAGAGAGGAGCCTGGCTGCAGCTGGATACAATCTTAGCCCCCGACTTAGTCAGTAGTTTATAGCTAAAGAATTACAGAGGTGTAATTTAGCTTTTATACAACTTTGTCCTGTGGAATTAAGGGTGGCAAACCAGATATATCAGTAAAATTAATTACTTATTTAAATTTCTTGCTATAATGATTAGGGGTAAAAAGCTTAATCAGAATTATTTCCTACACAGTATGGATAGCTATAACTGCTAGTTTAGTATGCTGTTTTGAAGCAATTGTCTTAAAGTAATAATATTCAAGGTAGTATAATAATTGTTAAGCAGAGATTGATGTTTCTTACCCACACGAACAACTGGGAAAATCTCTTTCATTCAACTTCTAGGAATAACCTTTAGGAGTGTCCCCACTGAAGGGAAGGATATCTACACACCTCAGGGAGGCATGCTGTACAAAAGTGGCACTGGCCTTTTATAGTATAAAGTGATTGACATTAATGAGCATTCAAAATATGCATTTTTTAGGTTACATGTTCTCAGGCTTAGTCAGCAAAATACGCTTTGTGCTGAAAAATGTGTTGGTAGCTTTTTAGTTTCTTCTCTTGAACACTTCTGGCCCCCCTTCCATATCAGGACCTGCACATCCTTGCTGCTCCCAGCCTCATTCAGGGAGCCTCAGTCTTGCATGTCCTTGTGCTGGGGGTGATAGTTTGGTCAAGCTGGTCTCAACATTCTTCAGCACTGAGAACAGCAGTGTTGTCCTTGCTCAGTGTTATCACACAGTTACCCTTGCTCAGTTTTATCACTGATCAGCAGCTCATCCTTGCTCTACTGAACAGCAAACTCTCCTTGCTCAGCCCTTCACTGATAAACTTATAAGCCTTCTACAGATGTCTGTGAGAGAAGTAATCTAAGGTAAAACTGGGACATGGGTGGATATTTCCTTTAATCTTTGCTGGTGTACCATTTTCGTGTAATTAAGTGAGAATCTAATTAATTCCTGGGTTCTTTTGTATTGAAGATGCACCTCAGCTTTCAGTTTTATTCTCAAGGGTGAAAGAGCAGAGACTGGGGTCAAGCTGAATTCCTGCTGGTGAGTGATTCTAGGTATCAAATCTTGCTAAAGCAGGATCCCATTGCCACCTCACAGCCTACATGGATTCTGTCTGCTTTACTTCTATTACTGGGCCATCTCAGATGATTCAAATATTTACTCCTTTATCCTTTTTAATGCAGGATTTGTCTTCAACCCTCCCCCCAATGAGCTGCATGTTTTGCTTCTGTTCTGCTGGTCTGTGAATTCATTGTTTGTAGGCTGGCAAGGCACCAGTTTTGGGGTGACAGATGGAGCAGACTGCAAACCAGGCAGTTGCCTCCTAGCCTGAATGATATTTTAATAAGCACAGAGAGGTGACACAAAGAGAAGCTTCTCACTGGAATGACTGGCAGTTTTGTTTCCAGCCTGAAAGCACTAATAGATAATTTTTGGCCTTGGTCCAGAAAAAAAAAATGACAGAAACTAGAAGCAGAAAATCCTATTAGCTCCTAATTTATCCCTCTTTTTAAGGGGTCAAAGAAATTTTTATGTCCGGTCTATTATCCAGGTAGGGAGTTGTTTCCCCATTTTTGGTATTCCAGTTCTCTCTCAGGAATTGTATACTCTAGGAGACTTTCCTTTTACTTATAGATTTCCTTCTTTTCTTTATTATTTCAATAATTTTCTCCATTATTTTCCTTCGCTAAACATTTCTTCTTCGTCATATTTCTTTACACTCTTCACAGATTCATGTTGAAGTCTGAATAATGGGATGTAACAACTTACTTGGCTTCCAGCTTCCACATCCTGTGAAACAGCTACTGCACTGCAAGGCAATGGCATCTGCATGGGAATCTCTAGAGCATATGTCCTCTCCTCCCTGCCCTTCAGCTGCATCTCAGCTGTATAATACAGGGCTTGTGTAGGGCTTTGTTTCATCCTTGCTCTTACGAATAAAAAAAGGCACAACAAAAAGGAGCTCTGGCAAAGCCCCAGCAAGCTCTGAGATCCCTCTGCAGTGTGAGCAACTGGTGTTTTGCAGACAAGCTGTAGGATAGTCAGGCTTTCAGAGGAGAATTTTCTTTTTCTTCCAGTGAGTACAAGTCAAAAAAGGTCCAGCTCTCACTAGTAAAATATAAAGGTGGTGCTGGGATCGGAACTAAGGTAAGATCCCATGCACTGCTCAGCGAATACACTGGAAACTTCTCAATATTTGGACATAGATCTTCATGTCTATTTAGCAAGGTTCAGGTCTGCATTTCAACTGAGCTATATGAGCAGTAAATGAATGCTATTCCTGCTGAAATATGCTTCTTTTTTCTTTCAGATACAACAATGACACTGAACATTCAGATCATCGTTGGCCTCCTTTGCTGCATGACTTGTCTCCCTACAGATGGTTTCCCAGCAGACACCAGAGCTGAATTTCGCTCTGCTTTCTCTGTGGCCAGAACCAGCAGCATGGAAGGGAGCTCTGAGATGGTTATTACCTTTGACAAAGTGTATGTGAATATTGGTAATGATTTTGACCCCAAGACTGGGCTGTTCCGCTGCCGGATCCCTGGAGCCTACTACTTCTCCTTCACCGTGGGGAAATACCCAAAGAAAAATTTGTCTGTCATGCTGATGAGAAACAAGAATGAGGTGCAGGTAATTGTGTACGATGAGCATCACCGCAAGGAACGGAAGGTGGCCAGCCAGAGTGCCATGCTGCAGCTTGACTACGGGGACACAGTCTGGCTGCGTTTACATGGAGATCCCAAATACGCTCTTTACAGCAACGTGGGCCCCTATACAACTTTCAATGGCTACCTGATCTATCCAGACACTTCTGCCTTCTTCCAGAATGCTCTTAGCTCTCAAGAGCTCAGGCCACACCCTCACACAATTCAGCAACTTCCAAGAGAGCAGAATGAAGCTTCGCAGCGACATGTGTTGTCTGATCAGCCAAACAGGATACAAGACCCTCGCTCTGCCTTCTCTGTTGCCCGCTCACAAAGTCTCCTGGGGACAGACGAGAAGCAAACCCAGCACGAGCCAATCACGTTTGACACAGAGTTTGTGAACATTGGAAAAGATTTCAATTCCTCCACCGGCATCTTCACGTGCCGTATACCTGGTGCATACTATTTCTCCTTCACCATTGGCAAAATGCCCTTTAAGACTATGTCAGTGAAACTGATGAAGAACCACAATGAGGTGCAGGCCATGATCTATGATGACAACCACTCCAAGAGGCGGGAGATGCAGAGCCAGAGTATCATGCTGCCTCTGCAATACGGGGACACCGTTTGGCTTTACAGCCATCAGCACGATGGCTATGGTGCCTACAGCAACCATGGCAAGTACATCACCTTCACAGGCTTCCTCATCTATTCAGAGGCTCAGCCAAAGTGGCTTCCAGGTGCCAGCTCACCTCAAGGGTCAAATGATTAAATGCAGATGTGAAAGGAGCATAAGAAGAGCCAAGGTGCCATGAACTTGGGTGTAGCTCCTCTTTGAATATCATCCTCTCCTTTGAGCATGCTGTCGTGTGTCCAGTGCTTTCCTGATGCTGCACGCTTGTGCCCTGTCTGCAGGGCCACTGCTGTGTGTGCCATTCATCCATAGAGAGGCCTTTCAGGTTGTATCTGTGTGTCCTGTGTTGGTGTTTGGTTTAAGCATTAAGCATGAGGTAGTTTTGGGGCAGGGGTGGGGCAGTGTAGTGAGATGCTGAGGATCAGAGAATTGCTGCAGTCATGTTGCTGCAGATCTCCAGCATCCAGAGAGCAAAGGGTGTGGTGACTTTCATTGTATATCTGGGGAGGGAATAAATGTAATGAAAATGAATGTAATAAAAATACAAAATATGTAACTGTTCTCAGTTTGGAATTTATGCTACTTGTGAGGTGTCTGTGCTTGTCACTGTCTGAGGTACCAGCTCAGGTGAGAGAGAAGCATGGTAATGGTGTGAGCTGCAGCATGTGTTACTGAGCCAGTCTGTCTGTGTACACTCTTTTTTATCATTTGTGTGTGTGAAGGGTTGGTACCTCTTATGATTTCATTGCAGGTTTCACAATGGTTGGTGCTTTTCTTTGTCTGATGTAGATGAAGTCAAGAAGTTGTGGTTGACAATCTCAGCTTCCATTTAATGGAAAGAATGCATATAGAAACAGAGAAAAGAGTAGGCTCCTAGCTCTTGTGAGGTAAGGGCTCGAGTCTGTGAATGGACCATGTTCTGAAAGCTCAGAAGCAAGGTAAGTAAGAAGAATAAAAAGTGTATTTTTTAATCTCTTAAGATTTGGATCAGGTGCAGGCTGGTGATATTAGGTGTGAGTAGTATCTGGGTGATACTGAGGGATAGTGAGAGTGGCACTGCTGACTGCAGGGGTGTTACCTTCCCCAGAAATGAGCCCCTTGAACACAAGGTTGCTCCTTGCTGCCTCTGTCACTCCATACATGTCCTAGACATTAAAGACTGGGGGTATATTTGGCAAAAGGATGAAGGGTAGAGATTGGAGGTATGTAAAAAACCAGCGTAAGATTAGTAGAACGTTGCATGGGACAAGAAGTTTTATTTCAAATAAAATTCAAATTTTAATTCCTATATCCTTTGGGGTGAAAAACAAAGAAACAAATAAGCAAAAAGAACCCCAAAGCACAAACCAAAATGAAACAAACATATGAAACAAAAACCCAGCAACAAACAACCTGCTTTAAATCTCTCTCTTTCTGTCATAACCCTAAGCTGACCTCTAAAACCATTGTCTGTGGCATCTTGCTTCCAGGCTTCTTCTTCCTGCCTT
Source organism: Entomyzon cyanotis (assembly GCA_024500445.1). Taxonomy (NCBI): domain Eukaryota; kingdom Metazoa; phylum Chordata; class Aves; order Passeriformes; family Meliphagidae; genus Entomyzon; species Entomyzon cyanotis. Next base: position 39,465,905 of record JAKEPQ010001030.1, on the reverse strand, counting down.
ACCATTTCTCCTCTCCATCTGTTGGACTGCAATGGCTTGGAAGAAGAATAACTAGGTCAAAAGCTAGTGGTTCCCACTTTGAAGGTCACACATGCCTCTTTTGTTGAGCATGCAAAAATCATATTGATAGGGAATTATGGATCCCGTCATCTAATCACATGCAATGAATGTTCAAAATAAATGTACCTATAGTGGCAGCAGGAAATCTGATAGAAACAACAAGAACTAAAATCAAAACCCTCCTGAGGAGATAATTACATTTATTTAATTCTACACTGCACTGTTTAAGACAGAGAAATTATAATGATGTCTTTCTATAAAGTAATTTTATTTCTGATTTTGAGGATAGAGACTGTGTATTTATTATGTTTGGTTTGTAAAGTGCCTTAGCTGTTAAAAAAGAAAAAACACTTTAAAGAAGAGAGGCAAAATCTGCTGAAGAAATAACTAGGTCACGATCCTTCAGAATTTAAATGAGATTTCAGAAAGTATATTCCAAAATGATAACTGAAACAAAGCTCCATATATGTGTAAATATGATATGCAAATACTAGAAAACTTCATGGAATACATACATTTTCAGGTTGCTTTTTAAAGAAAAATGTATACATGAGATGGGAAATTGCTATTGACACATAAAATATGATGCCACATGAGGAGAAAAATGAAATTAAATATGTGACCTATAGCATGAAACACAACAAAACCCACTTAGCTGCTTACTGGAGAGGAGAAAAGATCTTGTATTTGTTTGAAACCACAGGGAAAATGTAAGGAGGGTGAAGTAAATTATCTGAAACTAAGTCAGCTATGGCACTAGCAAAATATCCTGAAAAAAAAAATACTTCCAAGCCATCTGTCCAGTAAGCATCAATGATCAAGATAGATAAGACATCTGAATAGCCCTGCCCCCTTCAGCACAGCCCGCTTAGTAAAAAATGAGGAAAGGGTGAAATGCACTTTATAGTTTTGTCCTTTTTTAATTTAAAAATGACAGCTTGTGTATAAATCATTAGAGGGTTGACAGAACAGTGCAGAAGGCAGGACAAAAAGGTGTGGCAGTTTTATACAAAGTCGTGCACACTGCAGAAAGCATTGAAAATAACCAAGGATGCAGCTCCTGTCAGGTGTGTGTCCTTTCCTGTGGTGGGTTCCCTCATTTGGTGTCTCTCTTGGTCCTGGCCAGGTTAGAACGATAGAAAGGTTTCAGGGATGCTAAATGTGAAGGCTTCTCCTTCCAAGGCCAGGAAGCCTGGAGGAGAGTGGTGTTTGCAGAGCAGAGCCCCTTGCACAGGTCACGAAAGATTTCATCAGCCAGCTGGGAGAAAAAGCGAATCCAGGGAGTTTTATCCAGACCCTGCATGGAGCGAACCTGATAGGCACTGTAAACACTGGTGAAAAGGAGACGGTCAAACTCTGCTGGAGGCAAGGGGGTGTCAGTCAGCGAATAATAGCTCAGATGCTGCTCTATCTCCGCCGGTGTTTTGGGAACTTCCTCCTCTAAAATCTGCAGGAAGCGCCGGGCAGGGCGTAGCGAGGCCAGCTCTTCATCCCGCAGCCGGATTGTCCCGTTGGCATGAATATCCAGCCTTCCCCAGAGCATCTGGAAGAGAGAAGCAGCATTCGCACGGCCAGCCCAGCCCAGCTCCATCACTCCCAAACGAGCTGTGAAGCAAAGCCATCTGAGGGGCTGCCAAACCTCGGGCGGGCCGAGAGGCGACCGCTCCCTCCCGGCGCGCCCAGTCCCACTCCACTTTAGTCCTTATCTGCCAGCCCCACACCCCTTTTCTGAGAGCCCCACACCTCCTGTCCCCACGGGACCTGTGCAGCTCCTGCCTCCCGCCCTCCTCTCCCACCCGCAGTCCCTCCTGGTGTGGCCGCCTTGGGGCTCGGCCGCTGGCGGGGTGTCACCAAAGCCAGCGGGATGGTCCCTTGTCCCGCCGCAGACACCCGGGAGGTGCCACGGAGCGGGGCAGAGCTGCACCCTGCAGTGCAGTTGGGCATCGCCGGGGAGTCCTGCGGGCTCTCCTGGGAGCCGTCAGGGGTGAGTACAAACAGAACGGGTGAGTTTTTACGTGCAGGCAGGTGGGAGCATGGGCACTGACAGAGCCTCGGCCCAGGGCCCCCAGAGCTCAGGAGACCTCTAACATGATGCCAGCGTCCTCTGGGCCACGGCGGAGTGTTCTGGTGCCACGGTGAAGATGTTCATCTGGAAGACATCGGACAGAGTTTGGTAGCACAACACCTTCCTGTTTACTTTTTTTGTCATTTGATTGTCAATAACGTCTTCAACATTCCTGAGCTTCCACTCAGCTTGCCAAATATGACAGATGCTGACCACGGGATTTTGATAAGCAAAACAAGCTTTTTAAGAGAAGCAGCAGTGGTTGAGGCAAGGTTTTGGATATCACAGCCCTTAGTCCTGCCAACAGAGCTAAAGCACACAGCAGCAAAGGCAGTGCTTTGACAGGGAGGGAGGAAGCCTGTCACACTGAGAATGGATGGATTTTGAACTGATGTGGTTTGGTTGGTTGGCAGTTTTTGCTGGAGGAAATTATGCTGCCCCATGGAAAGAGGGCGCTGGCAGACTTCTCAAGCTGCTGGTAGAAACATAAACTGATGCTTATCCTGGTTTTATACTTCTTCCCTAACCTTTTGCTGCTGGAGGACTGTGAGGGTAAAAGAAACCTTGTTAGATCCATTATGGCTCATTTGATGTCCAGCTAATTACTTGCTCAGACACGACATCATGTAATCTGGGAAAAATGGACATGAGGCCAGGTGAATGGCAGTTTTTAAATATGAAAATCACATTAATCCTAAGAACTGTTCAATTTTCAGTTTTCATATACTGATACTGATAGTGCTTTAATTGTCTGCTCTTACTACGCTCTTTTTTGTTTTGGTTTGGTTTTTTTGGTTTTGGTTTTTTGTTGGGGTTTGGGGGGGGGGGGGGGAGGGGCGTGATGTGTGTGTGTGAAAAAGGAGACACATGCAGTCTAGGTCCAGGACCAAGAGACAGAGGCTGCATCTCCTCCCTCCTCTGTGTTATCAGTGTCATCAGGCAGCAAAGAGAGACCCTCTTCTGCTTCTTACAGAGTCATCCTTCAGGTCAACAAACATGAAATGGAAAAAGCTTGTATAAAATAATAAGCTCTCTGATACGTTTGTGGGGTGGGTTTTTTTTATTTTTATATGGATGAAAGCTTTTCTTGTAAAAAATAAAAATAAAAAAAGAGTGAGGATTTACGTTGAATACTCCAGAGCTAAGGTCAGCAGGTACATATAAAAAGTAGAAAAAATATTTAGTACTATATGTGTATGATGACTGCTACCAAAAGGCACTTCCAAATTTCCGTTTTTGATTAGAGCTTTTCAGGGAGAAGTGCATTGCCTGGAGAAGTGCACTGCCAGCCTGTAGGCTGCAGAGGTTTGTTTCTCTGCACAGCTGTAGGCTCTGTGATCCAAGCCAGCTGTGGTCTTGGAATGTGAGCAGAGATGTAGCTTCTCTTTCCTACTCCTCCACAAATGTACCAGCAAGGCTTTTAGCTCAGGTAAAAATGTCATATCATCTGAAAATTTCTTTGCTGCTCTTCTCTCTAGTAACTGATCCTCTAGGTTCACAGATCCCTCTGCTGAGAGATGTCTGACTGGCTGCAAAGTCAGTGCATTTATTGAACAGGTGCCAAACTGCTGTTGTTAGTAACTGCCTCATAAATATACATACACAGTGGTAGATTTTTGAGTAGAGAAAAATTCAACAGAGCACAACAAATAATGTATTGAAATAATAACATAAATATCCTCTAGGGAAGGGAAAAACATTCCTTACTTATTTTATCACTCAGCAGGGTTGGGTTGTTTCTTCTTCAAAAATAATACAGAAAATCCACAAACAGTATTGCAGGAGATTTTTTTTCAGTGGAGACCCAAGAAAACAGTGGAGACCCACCAGACAGAGCAGCTGGTCTTCAACCTGCAAGCAGGTACCAGTGCCCCCCACCCCCAGCAAAAGCCCCCCAGCTGGATTCCAGCTCTCCCACCATACCAGTGCCGCAGCCTGAGGCCTCAGACCACATTTGAAGAAGCAGCAGAGCATCACACAAATGGCATTGCACAAAGGTTTGCCAAGCCAAGAAGCTGTGTCGCTAACAGATGTGCTTCCTACCTGTCAGCCTCTGGGATGCAGCAAGCACGCACAGCAGCAGCCAGGAGCCAAGCTGTGCCTGGGCCATGGCAGCTCTGCCGGAGCAGCTGCCCCCTGCTCTGCGACAGTGCCGCGCCTGAAGCCAGAGCAGTTTGCCGTGGCGTCTTCCCTTGCTGCTTCGGGTCCCAGCAGCCTCTCTTGGAATGGATCCATCCTTCTGTGTTTCTGGTCACAGCCCTGGGAAGGGCTTGCAGTTCAACTTGCTGACCCTGAAGGATATTTTCCATCATATTTTGGCAACTTGGAAAACTTTGTTGTGATGTTTTTGCCAGAATTGTTTAAGCTTCCTTTTCAAAGACCAACTTTCCACTGCAATGCATTACAGGAAGCTATTAGTTGCAAGAAATTCCACTACATATGTTTGCCTCTAAAGAAGGGGGGACCCTCTAGTCCATTCCATCTCTGCACAGTGCCTCTGTCACATACTGTGGAACTTCTGCTCACCTCCTTGGCTTCATTTTCAGTTTTCTTTTTTCTGGGTTAGAAAATCTGAAAACAATCCTGAAATGTCACAAACAGATAAGGCTAGCAGACTGCAGATTCATGGAACAGCAATAGCAGCCAAAAAATACAAGCAGGCAGAAGAAATGTCACTGTTTCAGTTCTGTATCAAACCTCCTGGGGGAGAACACAGTACACTGCCCTAACAAACACCCAGTATCAAAGTCAGGCTTTAGCACCTCCTCATCCTCTCCTGTGACTGGACTTTGGGGTTACAATGAGCACAGTCTGCCTTAGATGTTCTAAATTACATAGACAAAACTTTATCTGTTCCCCTTTGCAGGAGATATTTGTTCCTCTACACATCTTTACATATTTATTAGTGCCCAATCCCTAGTCAAACTGTTCTGTATTTCTACTCTGTATAGCACAGTATGTGATGCCAGGGTTATACAAATATGCAATAGTATGTATAGGTAAGGACTAATAGCATCTCTCTCAGGTTAAAGGGAGAAAGAAGACTGCCTGGAAAAGAGAGAAGGTAAAGCTGAAATGCATCGCTTGCTCATTAAGTTATAGGACATCAGTCAGGACATACTGTCACCAGATAGCTTACTGAAGGCTGGGATGGTGTCCTGGTTGGTGAGTTGTCTGTGTGCAAAGGACCAAATCTTCTGAAACATTCATGATCTGTAGCTGCAGCTGGCAATACCTGGACCAGCCAAGAGAAGCAGCACATAGTGGAAGAATCACAGTGGGGCCCACGATATCCAGAGCCACTCTTCCTCTCAGTCTGGATGCAAAGTGAGACCTGTGTTTCTGTCATAGCCTTAGGTATCTTCAAGTCACGCTGCACTGCTTTTATTTTTCATTATGTTCTGCCGCTTACTCTTCAGTTGCCTCCCTTTCTTCTGGGATGCAGCATCTTTTATTAAACTGTGAATCACAAGCTACTCAAGAGGCAGACACTGATGGCCCATCTGTGCAGTGAGATTGACGTGCTTTCTGCTTTGTGCCAGAGTGCCTTAGGGTCCACAGTGTACACATGGCTTTGTCTAGAAGCCACCATGGAAAAACCCCTGTGACTCGTGGGCCATGGAACAGCCTCTCTTTAGCTTGCAGCACATGACATCAGGAGGATTGCCCAACAGGATTTTGGCCAACATCTGTGACAGCTGTACATGATTTTGTCAACAGGAGAATTTCCTACGAACAGCTTGCAGCAGAAGTGCCTAGAGGAGGATAACCACTGTTGGTGAGAAGGAGGAGAGAGGAGGCTTGGGGGCTGAGCTCAGGTGACTGACACAATGGCAGGTGAGGGACAAGCATCAGTGTGGATGCTGCCTTGAGCTTTTGGTAGAATTACCTCACTATCCCTCACAGAGAAGCAATTTCAGAGTGCTAAACATATTCCTCAGCTGTCTGCACAGCAGCAATACTTGCACAGAAACAAGGCTGAGTTTGTGACAGCTGCACAGAGTCCCCACAAGTACGACTGCAATGTTAAGACAGTGCACCTGCTCCTCCTGAAGGATTTTGTCCTTGCTAGGTATTCACAGCTGAGCACAGCCCTACCACTCTGCACTCCCCTGGCCATACCATCTGTTGTTGGAGCAGTTTCAGAATGTCACAAGCAGGTTTATGCAGGTACGCTTTCACTGGTTTCTTCTTTTTCACCATGACCTCCTCAAGCAGGAACACGTGAAATGAGAGCAAGATAAGAGGGATCAAAAACTGCAGGAACTGGTTGGATGCTGGCTGAGGCACAAGGTGTGGTTCATACAGCACCAGAAGAGCCTCTTTGGAAGGGAATTTTGTTTGAAACGGCACTTCAGGGAGATATACAGCGTACTCACAAAAGGGAAATTCTGCTTATAGAATTGAAGAAATCACTTGTTTTGATCATCTCACTCAGAACTTAGGGAGGTTAGTCCCCAGCCTGAGGCTGTCTGGCAGATGCTCAGGGAAGAAAGAAGATTGAAAAAGGGGAAGGAGGAAGGGCATACATTGTTCCCAGAAAAGGTGATGTTTGATTCTCTGGAGTGGAAGAAGTAAGAAAACCTTGAGGGAAGCACTGAATGTAACCAGACAGGACCTCTAAAATACTGGTATTTTCCAGGTATGGTGCTGCCAGTCCTTACAAGGTTGCTTTCCTTGTCTTTTTGTTTAAGTTGTGAGCAGTATCTGTTGCTTGAAGGAGTAATGAGCTGTGTAAAAGTGACAGGAAGGGCCCCACCCCACTGCACCTGCTGCACAAACACCCTCAGGCCTTGCACAACATGGAGAAAATGCCATGGGATGAAGTGTGATGGGTGATATGTGACATACTGTCATCCAACCTGTCCCTTAGCAGTGCCATAAGCTCTGTTCTGCAGGAGTCTGAGGCTCAGCTGCAATCCCCATCTGGATTTTGACTGGAGATCAGTTATGTGGGTCATTGTGTGGCCATGAGGTGCGCGGACACCCTGACACTATTAACAGCCACATCCTCAGGGAGGAAAGTCAGCTTGCCTGGCTGTAGGGAGAAATGCCAGAGTTCTGGAAAACACCAGCAAAACCTACTCAGCTGGAGAAGCTCAACACGGCGAGTGAGTCATCACCTACTGTCGATTTGTCCCTTCAGTACCAGAAAATCTCTCTTCTGAATAGTGTGTATGTCAGCTACAACTGAGTTACATCTTATCTCTCACCCTCCTGTAGTTTGGGAAACCCAACCCAGGCAAAAAAGCCTCATGGAAGCTGGCAGTACAAAACAGGTGGGGACAGAGGATTTGGAAAACAGCTTTGTGCTTGGCCAAGCTGACCACAGCCTTGTCCAGCACTAAGGAAGTGTCCACCAGAGCGAGCAGGCTCAATGAGCTAAATGGCCCCTGGAGCTCAGGAGCAGTGAAGGAGGCAGAGTGCCAACACTAGCAGTACTTTGTGAGGCTGTGCAACCTCTTGTGCCCTGGGATAATGAGCCTAGGTGAGTAAATTGCAGTCTTCCTCATCTCCCAGGCTTCACTAATAAGAAGAGATTCAGGTCCAGCAGCAACCATTCCATATATTAAAGACCTGCTGGAGCCAATGCCTTTCTCCATGGGGCTGAGAACAGCATTTCTTTTCCAGAACACGCATTCCTGAGCAAACCTTGCACATTGTCTAGCTTGACAGGCATCATGTCTAACATTCTTGATGTCAGTCTAATTCTCCCTCTGCACAAACTTGTATTTTAAAAGGCAGTTTTCCTGGTGTTCCTGCTACCATCAGTCTTCTGACTTGTCACAGTCTTCTGACTGGGAAATACGTATTTTTTTATAATATATAGACCATGTCTTGGTGTGCTGTCTCAAGCAACCTGGGATGAAGAGGAACATGGAGAGTAAATGTGATTTATAAAGAATTTTTATGGTGATAGAAGTGGCACGAGGAACTTTTCTGTCTGGTGCAATAGGCATCAGCATGCCATGGGAGCCACTGCAACAGAAAACAGAACCAGCTGTGGAACATCTTTTAGGAAGGACTAAAAGTTCATTTCCTATTTAATCTGCTGTTTAATCTCTTCTGTCTGAAGACAGATCCAAAATGGTAGTAAGAATTGTACAAACCCCCAAACTCCAGCTGATCTGTGTTTGCTTCTCCTTCCCATGTAGAGCTGTAACTTTTAAGGTGAGTGGCAAATGCTATTAATTTTAAGCAGAGAATACTGTTGAGTCACGTCCCAAACACTGCTGGCCACAGCAGCCTGAAAAAAAATTTTAAAAAAAAAAAAAGAGCCCATGCTTACACGGCTGGGGTAGAAACAAACATGAAATCCAGTAACCCAATTCTTAGAATACTGTTCAGATCTTTATTCTTGAAAAGATCACATTCTAGTCACAGCAAGTTGTTCTTTTTTTTAAATTGAATTTACTATTGTTCTATCCCTTCCTCCATCCTATACTCTAACCTCCCCAAACCCCTATTTAATTAGTGCTTCTACAGTTTAAAAGCTTAAGTAGCAATTCAGGGTATCTCTACAAACAGCTTGTGAATTATGAAAACTCTATTTTATACAGTAGTTTTCAGATCCTAATGAAGTCAGTCAGCTTTCTGATGCAGAACAGCATTATGCATTTTCTGGACCAAGGACAAGGGACATTATTAATTGATGACTGCTGTAATGTAATCCCATTCAAACAGGTGGTGGGTGGACTGGAACTACAGCACTTTTCCAGCTTTTTTTGGAAAAAAGAAAGAGATTTTCCACAAGAGCAAACAAAATGGTAATGCTATTGTATCATAGAGCTCAAAATAATTGGAATACTCGCAAAAAGGCACAGACTTGTCTATGAGACAAGGGAGGGTTGTATTTTTGGCTGCAGGGAAAAAAGCACACTCTGAAGATGCTGGGGAAAAAGACTGCTTGATTGTGAAGAAAAAGCCAGATTGAGGGAGTGTCACATAAGAAAATACCTGCAACTCCTGTTGGGAGAAAAGGCACTGACCTAATTCCCATGGAAACAACACAGAGATTTCCATAATTGTTTTGGTCTGTACCCAGGTACATTTGTGTTGTCCTGATAGGAACTGTCTTAGAACCATTTACACAGGCTTTGCCTATTTGCCATATTATTCCATCTTCCCAGCATTTATCCTGGAGCTAAGAAACTGCTGTCCCGTTGCTCAAACTCCACAGCTGCTTCAGTGCAGTCTCCTAGGCAGTGCTCAGGTTCTGACTTTCACCTGCAGGGACTGCTGGCTGCAGTAGTGTTCATAAAACACTTAGCCACAGGCAATGCCTACACTCCATTTAATTTGCAAACCAAAGAGACAAATCCCCCCGTTTTACAACTCAAAGCATCAGATAAACATCTACTAGCTGGATTGTAAATTAGCATTCCCTGGCCTTGTGCTTTTCATCTAGTTTGAAAACATTATTCATGAGATCACAACAGGCCAGTATCTCATATCAATTTTTATTATTATAAATACTATATTAGAACAGGCAGGATGGTGCTGCACATCCGCTTCGTTCTGCTGCTATTTGGCATCTTCTTTCTTGGCTCCTGCCTCTATCTTCAGGGGTTCTGGAGATGGACGATAGGCAGGAAATGCCTCCCATGGGCTATTCAAATCGAACTTGCGGAATTCCTGAGCCAGCTCCACAGGCTCTGCCACCACCCGTTTGACTTCATCATCATACCGTACCTGGAACAGCACAAAGGACACAGGCCAGTCATCTTCGCCCTGCTCCTGTAGCATCTCTGCTGCTTGCTGTGCACAATGACCCACACCACCCTCTGCACAGACAACTCGAGTTCTTACACCATGGAAAGGCCACAGGCCTTTGCCACAGCTTCAGTTCTCATTACTAAATGAGCTCTCCAGATGCTACTGAGATCACTGGACTGTCCAAGAAAACCCTCCTATTTGCTACCATGCACCTCAGGAGTCACAACGAAGCACTCAGAATTAGGAGTGCCCAGCCTACCACCCCACATGAAGCTCACATGGAATAACACATTTAATTTGTCATTTGACAAAGGAATTTCTCCTGAGTCACTGAAATAAGGTAGCCCATCCTGGGCCTGCATGGCTGAGCACTACAATCATGAGTCTTTATAATATGCCATTTGTTTGGTTTCAGTTGTTCTAATTTTTAGCGTAATGCTCAGAACAAGGGGAGAAAAAGAAGACAACCAGGACGGAATGAAGGTGAGTACCAGGCACTTCAGACTGGCTTCCTTTATCACTGTGCCGGTCCAGATTGCTGAACCCCAGCTCAGGAGATGCTGCCTTATCCTTGCTTGCAGTATTTTCTAATTTCTATATTTCTTAAAACAGCCAGTTTTTTGCAGAACTTCACTGTTTCCTCCTGAGACTCGACTCAATCTTAACACTGGACCAAATACGCCTGCTTCTGCAGGGTAGTCATTTGAAACTAGACAGATACCACCTGTGGCTGGCATACAGAGGTAAACGATAAATGGCAAGAGTCAGTTTAACCAGAGTTTTATAATCTGGGCCTACAAAAACTCAACAAAGTGAAGCTCCAACTGAATCAAGATTTCAGCTGAATCAAGAACAATTCAGTCCTTTAGCCTTCTAGACATTTCAGTTTTGCAGAGGAAACTTTAATCTTCCAGAAAATGTGCTAAAAGCAGAAGCACTCTCTGTGCCTGACAAATATCTTCGGTATACAGCACGTAACATCTGCTCAATTTCTCTGGCCTTAGGCTGCCTTATTATGGATGATATTTTGTCTGATACTTCAAATTTCCGTGCAGATTTATACAGCTTCTCTGGAATACAGCAAGTGAAACATCCTTCGTGTCCTTCAGCCAAATGACTGTAAAGCAGTCATATCTTTGTACTAAAATCCAGAAAAGAGCATTGGAGAGAGTTGGTGACTTTACACATGACTGTATCTCCTACCTCCACATAACCAGAGAGTGGGAAGTCCTTCCGGAATGGATGGCCCTCAAACCCATAATCCGTGAGAATTCGCCTTAGATCAGGGTGGTTGGCAAAGAAAACACCATACATGTCCCAAACCTTAATGAAAGGGAGCCAAGTTAGTTGAATTATATTAGAAAAAAAACCCCAAACCCTGCATGTGTTATGTCCATAAAATTTCAGTTACATGCCTGCCTTTGTTCAGTGCCAGCAAAACTGATGCAGGAATTCATTCAAAAGCAAATCAAACACTGTTTTTTCTCATAGTCTGAAAAGGCAGCCTGGAAAACACTTCTCTCTTTCTTCCTGAGGGCCTTGGGGAACCACTTCAATCAGGGAAATACAGCCTCTGTCCATAGACTCTGTTCCCAAGCACACCAGCACTCACCTCTCTTTCATACCAGTTTGCTGCCTTGTGGACAGGCACTGCTGAGTCAATGGGTGTCAGCTCATCCGTGTATGTCTTCACACGGATCCGGCTGTTGAACCGCAGGGACAGGAGGTTGTACACAATCTGAAGCAGAGGAACAGGCAGCACTTATGGATCTCTTTGCAGTAAACCACTGGCTAAGCAAAGCCACACAAAGACTCTTTCAAATATTCCTTATGAGCAGGATCACATTCAGCACTTCAGAGCTGGCCACCAAAAGACACTCCTACAACTGAGATTCCAATAGCATATCACTTTGGTCCTTAGAAGTGTGACAAAAGTTACAAGAGACTGAAAAAATATGACTGATAAAGAAGAGATGAAGTAAAGAGAGATACTAAATCTTAAAAGAGAGACTACTGGAGGGATGGAAACACTTGAGAATAGTCTGTCTTGAAGAAAATGGCTATCAATTACTATTGCAATTACTATCAGTGGCAGAAAGCTAGAAAAAAATACACTTAATATTCAGCAAACAAGTTGGATACCAGGGAACATTTCTAACTCTTCTAGTGATAAAGTCTAACACAAAGGCTGCTTATAAGGATTATTATAATCTCAAGGAAATACATACTACAAGCAGACTGAAAAAAAATCCCAAAACTTTGTAAGGAATTTTAAAGCCCTGTTTGATACTGCCTTAGTGACTGGAAAAGGTGAACAAATTAAAGTCTATATTTCTATGATTTATATTAATCTACTACCTTGATTTTTCAACGAAAAATATTGAATTAAAAAAATATTCCACTTCTTCAGCAACTGGAGGCCTTTGACTTAAAGAAACTCTACCTACAACTCTCAAAATTTTCTTCTCACTGCCAGAAACCAAAGAAAGTGATCAGAGCTGCAACAGAGCAGCCACAGGCATCAGCATTTGTGAAGCCCTCCAAGTCATGCACCTGTGAGCAGCTCCTACCTCAAAGCGGTACTGCCGAGACGGGACATCAACAGCGGTCAAGTCAGCCAAGGATTTGAACTGGGCATTGGTGTGATCGCGAAGGAAGGTCAGGACGGGGATGATCCCATCTGGATGGATCAGGAGTTCCAGCTCATTGAAACAGGTCACCTGATGAAAACAGGGCGGGAAGGGCATGAGTACAAACACCAACAGGACTGAACATTATGCTGATTTCAGCAGAACACTCAAACAAAGAGACGCAGCAGACATGAAAACGCATCAGATCAAGGGGCCTAATAACAGCAGTAACTTTCATGGAATTCTGGCCATTTTTCTTCCCCAGAACAGCTTCTCTAAACAGGTAACAAACAAGTGGTGTGTTCACTGGGTCCTACCCCGTCACAAGAACAATTTCTCGAACAGCACCTACCTGTACTTGCTGGATATACTTGGGCAGAATCTCAGCCACGTACTCCCCAAAAGCACATAGCTGCTTCTGTTCTACTTCATTTTTTGGTCTGACAGTAGCTAAGGAGAAAAACGGTTTCCAAGATTACAACAGGAAATAGAGAAAGCTACAGAAAGTAGAGTAGTAACTCGCTTTAACCAGTGTAGCTGTCTGTCAGAGACTACGCTACAGCATCATACTTGTGCTACACATAACGTGGAACGAGACACTTTAATAATGAAGGAAGTTTGTGCCAGTGCTAAAATTCTGTCAACTCTAAAGAGCAGCAGGAATTGTCCAACAAGATGATGGAGAATAACAAGACGAAAACGAGAGCAGCAGAGACGACGGAACAATTTCAACTTAGGTACTGCTCATGTCATTCAAGCTGCATCTAGAAAGGGCCTTGTTTTCTGGTTTTGTTGGACATGTCAACATCTAAGTAAGCCCCACATAAACAAAACGCTCTAAGAACTCCTGCTGTTGGGATGGATTTTTCCACTGTTACGATTAAAACCCTTTAAGAATCAAGGCAATGACGGGGCCATGAAGCTGTTGCCAAGGCACAGCTTTGCAGAGAAAAAGCAGGCTGGCCTGCATCAGAGAAAGGATGCAGACAAGAGCCCAAGGCAAGCACGGGAACGCAGAGCAAGCACGGTTACCAACACAGCCCCTTTCCTGCGCAATTGGGGTTTACGGGTGACCGGACCATCCCTTCCCCGACACGCTCACTACAGCGGTTCCATCGCCCAGGAACGTCCGTGAGGCGGTTCGGTGCCCTCCCGCCAGCTGCCAGGGGCAGACCCGCACGCCTCGGGCCCCCTCCGCCCCCCGCCCCAAACCGGCCCGCACTTACGGCGAGTGTCCGCGGCGGAGCTCCCCGCCAGCCGGGCCCGCGCCGCCGCCGCTGCCGCGCCAGCTGCGGAGAGAAACGGACACGTCTCACCGACCGCCGCCAACCGCCCGGCCCGGCACAGCCCCGGCCCGGCACAGCCCCGGCCCGGCACAGCCCCGGCCCGGCCCCCGCACAGCCCCCAGCGCCCCGCGGCCTCACCTCGCAGCGCGGCCCGCGACAGACCCCGCGCCGCCGCCGCCCACATCCCGCCGGGACACGGACGGGCAAGGGCACGGGGCGGAAGCGGAAAGCGCCGCCGCCGCCGCGCTTCCCCCGGGGGCGGAAGCGCGCGAAGAGCTTCCCGGGGACGGCTCCGGGTCGGTGGGCGGAATCGGCGAGTGCCCGGCGGCGCCTGGCGCAGGGTGAGGGCCGGGAGCGGCCGCTGGGGCAGCCCGGGGCGGCGGCATGAAGGGAGGCGCCGCAGGTGGGTGCCGCGCGGCCGCCAGCCCGGGCACGGAGCTGGAGCGCCGCGGAGGGTGGGCGAACAGGGCGGGGAGCCCCGGCAGCCCCCGGGCTGAGCCAGCGCTGAGCCTTGCGCGGCGTCAGCGCGGCCCTGATGGCAATCTGCGTTTGTCCGAGGATCGGCCTCCCTCCCTTCCTTCTCTCCAGCCCGGGCCGTGGGGTCGCTGTCAGTTGTGCTTAGGGGTTCCCCGATCCCGGGCGCCGCCGGGGCATCCGCGACCCTGTCAGGAGCAAGGAAAGAGGGGAGCTGGAGCACAGGTCCTATGAGGAGCGGCCGAGGGAGCTAGGTTTGTTTAGCCTGGAGAAAAGAAGGCTCAAAGATGACCTTATCACCCTCTCCAGCTGTCTGAAAGGAGGGTGTAGCCAGGTGGGGGTTGGCCTCTTCTCCCAGGCAGCCAGCGACAGGACGAGAGAGCAGAGGCATAAGGTGCACCAGGCGAGGTTTAGACTGGACATGAGGAAGAATTTCTTCACAGTAAGGATGATTAGAGACTGGAATGGACTGCCCAGGTAGGTGGTGGAGTTGCCGTCCCTGGAGATGTTTCAGGAAAGACTGGATGTGGTACTCGGTGCAATGGTCTAGTTGACACGGTGGTGTTCGGGTATAGGTTGGCCTCGGGCGTCTCAGAGGATTATTCCAAGTTAAGTTATTCTGCGGTTCTGTGAAGGAGATGTACCAGGTGTTGGTTAAACCACTGTCACTGGTAGCCTGGCCTATAGAATGCATGGAGCACAAGATTTGGCTTTCTGGAACAGTTAACTGTCCTGCATGCCTCTTTATAGCAGAGACACCATGGATGCCAGGGGGAGCTTTGTCTGCTTGTCTGCGAGGATGTGAGATTTGCAGTGGTTGTTAGCTGCTGCTTGGTATTTCTTTTGTGACTTGGCATCAGTCCTCTGGGAGTTGTGCAGGGTAGCGTGGGCAGCTGGTTCTGCTGTGCCAAGGGGGCAGAGTAATTAATCTGTCTGTATCCTGGTGCTCTGTGTGGTCTCTTCAGCATTCTGGGCTGAAGCTCCTAAGCATCTTGACTCTAAGGATAAAGAGCTTTAACTGAAGTGGAAGCCAATTTGCAGGCTAGGCTCATACCTCATAAAGCTGGAAAAGTAGTACTGATGTGTTCTGTGGTGACTGCAGTTTGTCAGTTACAGGCTAATGTGTAAGTACATTTCAAACAGACCAGAACTACTGTAAAATCGAGATAAGGGTATAATTAAGGCAGGCAATCACCAGAGATGAGATGGACTTGTCCAGCCAATTAGGGATGTATACACTACTTCCCATGAACAGAATTTGAGCAAAGAACTTAGAAGCCCTCCTGATCAAGCAGAGCAATTGTAAGGAAATGCATGTTTGATGAGATGAACCATGGAAGAGTAACTATGAATCTCCTGGAGAAAAAAAATCACATATTTCTGAAACATTGTACTTGAAATAATGTTCATAATTAATTGAAGAAATCTGTGATATTAGATATCATGGCTGGTAGTTCAGTTGTAAAAATAAATCTAAAGTTTATGCAGGTAGGCAACTGTTCCTAATGCTGTCAAGAGCCATGGTAAAAAGGAGCTTCTTGCTGTAGTAGTCCTGCTATATTTCAGAAGCTTTTTTGATCCACAAACTACCTGGAGCTCTGCAAACATCTGTGGTATCTCCTAAGAGGTGTTTTCTTTTAAATTTTGTTCCCCCTTCCACTTGGGAAACAGTGACTAACAACATCTAACATGTTGTTTGGCTTGCTGAAGTTGACTGGCACATTACCAAACAGCATAACCATCGCTTACCTCATCTGGTTAGCTCAAAGGTGGTTATGTCTGGCAGACTTCTTACGCATCTTTTTGGTAAAGACAAGTTCACCTTGATACAGATTCATCATGTTAGGTTTGGACAGTAATTAACTCCTGCTGATGATATGAAGTGCTGCCTGTGCTCTTTTTAAGTATGATACTGTAATCCTTTTGACATCAAGTCCAGCTATGCTGCTGCCACTTTTTTTGGCTTTGCAAGTTTCCTAGGGCGGTTGCTGGACTTTCCACTTGAATAACTTGCTGCATTTCTTTGTGTCAGTGAAATGAATGGTGAAACAATACACGTCTCCCAGCCCTGCTGGGATATGATGTTCACTGTACTGGAAATTTGGCATATATTATAATTTTAATTATGCCAACTTCTCATTTGTTGTTTGAGATTCTGAAGCTTAGGCATAAGTTTCTGGCTGTGATGTTTATGTTCTAAAATATGCTGGACTCTTACCAATATGTTTGATTTTTCCCTGTACCCTGAAGTACTGCATAATCTTCTTATTGGTGAGAGAAAGCCATATAATTATTGTGATTTTACAGATTGCTGGAGATCTGATTTGTGTAGCACCATGGACTCGTCAGAAGAGACTGGAGGCTCCTCTGCAGAAGAAAATTACTTTGTGAACTACACCTTCACCGACCGCTCCCACTCAGGCCGTGTGGCCCAGGGTATTATGAAATTATGCTTGGAGGATGAGCTCTTTGCTGATGTTACAATATCAGTGGAAGGCAAAGAATTCCAGCTGCACCGTTTGGTCCTTTCAGCTCAGAGCTGCTTTTTTCGTTCTATGTTCACTTCCAACCTTAAGGAGGCCCACAACCGGGTGATTGAGCTGCAGGACGTTAGCGAGAGTGTCTTTCAGCTCCTTGTGGACTATATTTACCATGGAACTGTAAAACTGAGAGCAGAGGAGTTGCAGGAAACCTATGAAGTGGCAGACATGTACCAGCTGACTGCCCTTTTTGAAGAGTGCTCCCGTTTTCTGGCCCGTACGGTGCAGGTTAGAAACTGTCTGCAGGTCATGTGGTTGGCAGATCAACACAGTGACATGGAGCTCTACACAGCTGCCAAACACTGTGCAAAGTCACATTTGTCTCAACTGCAGGAGACAGAGGAGTTCCTACACCTGCCTCTCCGCCTGCTGACAGACATCCTTACAGGTAAGGAGTCCTTGAAACTACCTAGGATGTGGGTGTAGAAAGAGGCTTTCGGAGTCTGGTCAAGAACTGAACAAAATAGATGGAAAGATCTAACCTTTGATAATCACTATCTATTCAGAGACTTAGCTAAGCAAAGCAAAGCAAAACATTCTGGATAACTTAATCAGAAAAACCCCCAAACTATTAATTGTTATTGGATATGAAACATCTAAGCTATGGAAGAGGGACATAGGGGATACCAGAAATTCACAGCAGTCGACAGGTTAGAAGTATTTCTCATTTTTTAAACATAACTTCCAACTATTTGTTGTATTTTCGTTTGCATTAAAAGTAAAACAAAGAAGCCTTACCAGAAATAAACATCTGATTAAAGTATTTTTATCCCTTTAGCTCATAATCATTTAACATAGTAATACAATAACTCAACATCTGCAAGAAGGCTTGAGCACATATTTTTAGACTATTTTAGGGATATTTACAATTGTATATAATTGTTGGGATTAGTTAGGCACTCAACTGACTGAAATAGAGGCATTGTAGCATCTTAAGTAATACAGTAATTACCCTTCTTGTAAAGGTAATAGCCTTCCACAGTAATGGATGTAATGACTCAGTGTTGTGAAGGACATGTCAACACAGAAACAACTTAGTCCAGCTTCCACCAATCCTTAAAGATCTGCTACCCTAGAAGTTACAGCCAGTACTTGGTTGCCTCTCCAGGATGCTGCAGTCACAAGTCCATTTTTCTGCAGTTATGTATCATTGCTAGAGGAAGCAAGAATGTATAATCAGCTAATATATTCAGATGTGTCTCTTTCTTGCTTTAATTAATCTTTGCAACTAAGTAACTATACTTTGTGCGTCATGTGTTTTATATGCTGTTACAAAAATAAACCTACCATGACTGGCTTCTTTGGAGCACTGGCAAATCTATAAATAAGACTAAAACTAGCCTTTAGAGTTGATGCTATGCATATGAGAATCTTTACAGATACTGCATTAAATAATCTCTGTTGCATCTAAAGAAATTTACAGTCAAGAAATTTAAAGTCAAGAATCTATTGAGTATATGTACTGATTGTTCAAAAACTGTGATAAACTTAGAGTAATTTTGATAACTATCTAGCTAAAGTTTTTAAAGTAAGTTGCAAGTTCATTAAAGAACCCATCTAAAATGATGAAATAAAACTGTAGAGGTCAATCACCTTTAAATTCCTTGGGATTCCACATAGTAACCATAGTTTTAGGATTGTGGACTTTTGGTCCTAAATTAAAACAATTCCTCAATGTAACTTCTTTCCATGCTTCATCTATTTTCATATGTAGAATCATATTACTCAGCATTTATACCACAACTTAGCTCATAAAATGGATTAAAACCTAAAATACTGCCCTACTGCTGGTTGGAGAAATCCTTTTCTTTTGCATTTCTTGCGTCTTTGTTCAGTTAATGGAAAATTAAATAGAGGAAGCTTAGCGGCAACGATTAAAATTAATTTAATGAAATAATAATTTATTAAGTTTACCTTCTGTTGCACTCTGGGACCAATTTCAAAATCAATTTTTTTTTTTCCATTTAATCACTACATGTGATAGTTAGCTTATGGGAATCCTTTTAAATAGAGCGGAAATACCTGCTTTTGTGTCACCCTTTTTCTGCTCCATCCCGCTATAAAGAAAAGCATTGGGATTTGTCTGGTGCCTTCAAGCATCATTGAATTCAGAGTTTGTCATGAGAACAGGCTACAAAATCAGAGAGCCTTCATAGGGAAGCTTCTCAATGAACACAGGCATAATTGCTGGCTTTCAAACCAGAAGGAAATGCCTGAAATCTTTTAGGTAATGTACTGGTGATGATGGTGCAAGAGTTTGTGGCTTAACCAAAACTTCCAGTTATGTCTGGAAAGATTGAAATCTGATGCAGTTTGTGGAGTGTTTCCTACTGTCACACGGCTAAGAAAAGCTCTAATAGCTCATTGGGGATTTCCAAATGTTAAGAGGATAGCAGCAACACCAGATGTTCAGTCATGAGGGTCAGCTGCCTGACAGTGCTCAGACACATTCTCTGTAGGTGACTTTTGCTAGATAGGTTTCTAGGACCAGCCAGAAAGAAAGGCAGGTGTGCTGAGATTCTCAATAAGAGAATCTTTTTGCCTAAATGATTAAATAAGAAAATATTTGTCAAAGTCACACATCATGTAAGTTCTCTTTCCTGTCCTCTTTCTTTTGGACATAGATTCCTTTGCTGAAACTCATCCAAAGCGCTGAAGATCTGGCAGCTCTGTCTTCTGATGGTTATGCAAATTAATTTCATGTAGTTGTCTGGCTGTCAGTGCAGATCATACCTGACAAAATCTAGAAATATCTGAGTCTATTTTTCCTCTCTAGAAAGTATGGTTTGTGGTGGGAGTAGGGGGAGGCAGTCGCAGGAAAAGGATGTTCCTGAGTACCTACACCTTTGTCTAGATATCATAAATGCTTTTCTGTCCCTGAACCACAGATGGCGTTCCATGTTCTCAGAATCCAACAGTTGCCATAGAAACCTGGATCAACTTCAACAAGGAGGAGCGAGCGGGCTTTTCAGAGACCTTGCGATCGAGTCTGAAGGTATAAAAAGATCTTATGTTCTGGGGCTGGTGTAGCACTTGCTGGTTTCACACTTCTCAGGGCAGGGTATTCTGCTCACAGGTGGAACTTTAAAGTCACAAAACACAAATGTCATTGAAATTCATGGTGCTTGTGAGAGGATACTTTCAGTGTCATAAATAGCAACCCCACTGACAGCTTTTTTAAATTTAACCGGAGGCTGCTTTCACTGGTGGTTGGAGCAATGCCACAAATAACTTATTTCACCTCAGTTACCAAAGGAACCGTTCAGAAATCTATGCTTGGCATTCTCCTTGTAACAACTCTATTCCATCAGTGATGTAACTGGCCCTTACCTAAACCATAAACACTTGTGCTCTGGTGACGTCTGCGGCTATTTCACTGTGTCAGATATGGTATCTTGAAAAGGCCTTGAGACTCTGAATCCTGAATGTTGTAGGGTGGCAGGACTTGGGAAGCAGGTTATACACCTCAGGCCCACAAGTGGGTCCTAAACTGAAAATTCAGTCTTGAGCATCGCTGATGTTTGTGTAAACAGATCTAATTCTGCTGACACGCTTCTCCTTTCTCTCAGGTAATTGGAGAAAATGTTCACATCTACCTGATTGGAAAGGAGTCCTCACGTACACATTCCCTTGCTGTGTCTCTGCACTGTGCTGACGATGACTCCATAAGTGTGAGTGGCCAGAACAGCCTGTGTCACCAGATCACCGCGGCCTGCAAGCACGGTAGTGACCTGTACGTCGTCGGTGGCTCCATTCCACGACGCATGTGGAAATGCAACAATGCGACTATAGACTGGGAATGGTGTGCTCCTCTGCCCCGTGACCGGCTCCAGCACACCCTCGTGTCCGTGCCAAGCAAGGATGCAATATATTCACTGGGGGGGAAAACTCTACAGGACACGCTCTCTAATGCTGTCATATATTACAGAGTACGAGACAACGTGTGGACAGAGACCAGCCAGTTGGAAGTGGCAGTCTCTGGAGCTGCAGGGGTAAACCTTAATGGTGTCATTTACCTGCTGGGTGGGGAGGAAAATGACTTAGACTTCTTCACCAAGCCCTCTCGGCTCATTCAGTGCTATGATACCAACACAGAGAAATGCCACGTGAAGCCATACGTACTGCCTTTCGCAGGGCGCATGCACGCTGCTGTGCACAAGGATGTGGTGTTCATTGTAGCTGAGGGGGATTCACTGCTCTGCTACAATCCCCTACTGGATAGCTTCACCCGGCTATGCCTCCCAGATGCCTGGAGCTCAGTACCATCCCTGTGGAAAATTGCCAGCTGTAATGGCAGCATCTATGTCTTTCGTGACCGCTATAAAAAGGGTGATGCAAATACTTTTAAACTTAACCCAGCCACCTCTGTTGTAACAGTCACGAGTGGCATCAAAGTGCTGCTCACTAACCTGCAGTTTGTCCTGGCCTAAACAGGCCCAGTGATAGAAAGACAGCAGCAGTGTCTTGCTGTGCAGCTCGGAGACACCTACGACCCTCAGCACCAGTCCCAATTACTACAAGCTCACAACATTCAGTAAAGACCCCCTCCTCTGTACCTGTGCAGAGGAAGTACAGGCTTTCTGACTGTGGGCCTATTCTTTTACATAGCACTATTGAAACTGTATTGAACTGTTGTATCTTAGATTTCAGATGGACTAAATGCTATTACTTTGATTCTTTGATGATAAGCTGCTTGTGTTTGCAGCCCAAATGGCAGCAAATCGCTATTTTAGCGTGGAAGCAGTCCACCACTAAAAAGTCCTGTGGCATATGGACAACATCCTCCTTGGCCCAGACTGCTAGTTTTAACTGCGTAGGAGACTGTGTGTTGCTGCTGTGTCAGTCACAGAGTTAGACGTGTACTGTGTCCCCCAGGGATGCCCCCATTTAAACATTCCTGTGTCCTATTGCAGAAGGAGGGTCTGGCAGACAGATTCCAGAACTGACCCCAGGACTCTTAGGTTACTACATTCAGCACTTCTCCTAGAGGAGTGGTTACCAACTGAGTACTTGCTTACTGCTCTGTCATCACCTAGTATAAAGAGGGAGATAATTTTTAGAGCATTGGCTTCCTTTACTGTACAGGAATTCCCCACCTGTAATTATAACATAGTGTTGGTGAAAAGACAGAAATAAGACCACTTCCTCCTACCCCTCTCTGTTGGCACTGTAGACCTTTGGGTAAGAATCTGAATAAAGTCTCTACTGAGACAAAGTATTTTGGTTTTTCTCTTTGCTTCAAATACAAGTATTTTTTAACTTCGTATGGATTGCAGTTCTGCTCAGCACTGAAGTGTGGAAAAGAACTGTGGGGCTCCAATAGATCTGAGATATTAGCCATAAGGAAAGAAAGCTTTAATGAAACAGCCCTATTTCCCTTTTACTGTAATTTATGTAGAAACTTCTTTATTGATGGTCAAGAAGTAAAACGCTTAAGCTTTCATTTGATCATAAAAACTTTTTTTTTATAGCAGCCGAGATGGGGATTTTGATAGTTTTTACTACATTATGCAGTTCTCCCAGTGATCATGTTCCTGTGAAACTTTTCCAGGACCTGGACTTGCTTGTGTCGAACGAGGATGTGGGGACGAATCTTGGCAATGGCCTCTATTGCTTCCCGAGGGCTCCAGTGATGCAGCTGAAAAAGCAGAAATCCAGCAAGTAAAAATCCATTCCACCTTTGCAACAGTTAAATGGAACCCTCTGGAGGCTACAGGCGATATTAGAGGTGTTAGAAAGCTTGCTGCTGCTTTGCCCCTTAGGTTTATTTGATGGTTTACTCTCAGGTAGGTTTACTCTCAGAGAGGCCTGTAAGTCACACAGTCATTCATGAAATGAGTCCCTCAGTTAAAGAGGAAAGATTGCTGCCTGGGCCCTCCACTTTCTATCTCGCTCATTCTTCCTTCATGCTGTGAGTAAGTTTCTGTCCTAGCCCCACTAGACCAGAGCAAAAGTGCAGCTTGCTTTTTAAAATTTCTTTTAAAAAGTTTACTGGTACTCCTGTTGCATTTCAGCACTTTAGAGAGAAAATTTTCCCTTCATCACTAATGGAAAATTTTTCAGGGAGCGCTTAATAACACCAGTGGAAGAATCCACAGGTGGGATTTTTTTCTTAGTGCTGGCTTCTTCAGTTGAGTTGGTAGAGGAACTCAGAAAACTGAAGTCAGTTCTCTTGATCCTGAATTGTATTTATGGAAAAGCATAGGAAGGCTCACCATTTCAGTGAACCAAGGAGAAAATAATGTCAACAAAAATGGATGTGTATCTTCTCAGTAAACCCACTCTTATGAGTGACTTGCTATTCCCAGCTCCATTTGTTCCTCCATAGAAAGAATTAAGAAAAGCAGAATAATTCAAAACTTGCATTTGCATTCAAAACAGCAAAGTAAGTTTGAGGCCTCTCTTAAAATGGGTGTCCGGACTCTGTAAAATCATGGAATATTAACCTGTACATACTCAGGTTTCTTGAGTGAGAGCTAACTGTAAAGGTTGTCTGCATTTTATTTCCATTTTATAATGAAAATAAACCCCATTTAGCAGAGACTCCTTCTGACCTGAATTAAATACGCTGCCACCATGGTGGCACTGCGGGAGCGTCCTGCCTTGCAGTGCACATAGACACTATTACCACAGGCTCGGTGTCTGAGGATGAACTGGACACCCTTGTGCAAGTTTTCCAAGGTGGGGACTCCAGTTAGATCCACAGTGCTGAGACGCAGTTGCTCCACTCCCATTGCCTCCCATTCCTGTAACAGACATAGCAGATTTGGTCGATGAACTTTCAGGGTGTATTTTTTTACAGAAAGAAATTCAGAACCTGCTGACACAGTTGAGAAATTCAGAGCAGCACTTTGAGTGTCAGTGCTTTAAATGCGATGTATGAAAAATTCAGGTCAGCAGAAAACAGTAGTTAAAGGGACCTGAAAAAATGTGGTTCAGCTGAAGGGAAAGAGGGAAATTGGGATCTCTTCCCAACTCAAAAAGCATTCCTGTATAGTGATGTACACGGATTCCGTGCTCCCCGCCCCTCCCACTGCAGCTGCAACAGTTCGCTCGCATGCTCACGTTTTAATAGTTTGTCGCATAGTTTTTAAAGTCGGCTTAGGTACGAGTATTCCCGTCTTCGCTGCCGCAGGACTTGGCGGTCGCTGCCGGGATGAGGCTAAAGCCTCACCTGAGCCGGGACAACCAGAGCGGCGAGAGACCCGTCCAGGGGGCGGGGGGCACCGGCAATCGCGGGGCTCACCTGGGGGGAAAAACAGAGGAACCGGGTCTCGTAGTCCTCGGTGAGGGTGACCACGCCGCGCACGTTCTCCTCCGCCACCAGCTGCGGGCACAGGCACCGTCAGGAACCTCCTGCTCTCCCGGCCCGGCCCGGCCCGCCCCGCCGCGCCCGCCTTACCCTGCGGATGCGCCCCCGCAGCGGCAGCGCCCCGAGCAGCACGACCTCGTCGATGCGGTGGAACCAGGGCCGGCGGGACCCGGGCAGCCGCGCCCGCACCACCGTGTACAGCAGCGACGGGTAGAAGAGCAGCCGCGCCGCGCCGGCGCCCAGCGCCTCCACCAGCCCCATGCGCGCCGGGGCCGCCCTGCGCCGGGCCGGGCCGGGCCGACGGGCGGGGGAGCGCCGCGGGCGCGCGCGCGGAGCGTCAGCAGAGGGGGCGCTGGCGGCGGGGCCGGGCTGCGGGCGGGGAGGCGCCCGGCGGGGCCGGAGTGGGGCGGGGCGGAGCGGGGCGCAGCGGGGCCGGCGGCGCGGGGGGGGGAAGACGCACCGCCCCGGCCCCCCGCCCCGCGCCCGCCGTGGTATCTCCCGGAAGCGCCGCCATCTTGCAGAGCCGGCCCGAGGCGGCGCAGGGAGCGGAGCGGGCGGATCCCGGGGCAGGTGAGGGCGGTGCCGCCCGGAGGAGCTCGGGCCGCGCACGGCACGGCACGGCACGGCACGGCAGGAACGGCGCAGCGCGGGGCCGGGCCGAGCCGAGCCGGGCCGGGCCGAGCCGGCGGGAAGCGCGATCCGTCTCGCGCAGGTAACGGCTCCCTGCCCTTTCTCTCCCGTTCCCGGTGGCTCCCGCTGCCAGGCCGCTCCTGCCGGGCCGAGCCGGCCGCCCCGCTCCTGCCCCGCCGGGGGAGCCGCCGCCGCGGCCCCGTGAGCGCCATCCCGGGGCGGTGCCGCCCCGCCGGGAGCCCCTCCGGAGCCGGAGGCTGCCGGGTGTCGTATCTGATCCGAGCGCTGACAGCGCCGCGGGCGGCGGCGGGGGCGCTGCGGGTGCGAGCTCGGCCCGCGGCGGCGGCGCCATTGGGGGCGGGGGGGCTGCGGCGAGGCCGGGCGGACCCCGGGGCGGGGGAGCGGCCGCCCCGGGCTCGGCCGCCGTCAGCCTGCCCGCCTGGGCGCCCCGGGCACTTGGAGGAACGCGGGGTGCGGTTGCTGTTACCGTCGGCACGGTGGGGGTCTGTCCGCCGGAGCGGTGAAATGTGTGCTGGTGCACCGAGGGTGGAGGCGAGTCAGGCATACGAGAAGCACGAGCAGGGAAATTGGAGTTCAGCACAGTGCGAGGATTTGCAGTCTCAGGTATGAGAAGGCGTGACGGACGCTACTGGAATGAAGTAGGAAGAGGAATATAAAAGCCAGGAGAGACGGCGCATAAAATGGGTGATAAATACGTGAAGAAGCAGCGAAGGTTGATAATAGCACACTTTTTTTATCGGACTGTTACAAGTAGGAAGTTAAGGGGCAGCCTTAGAATAAAGTGTGGAACCTTCACTCCTTTGAATTCCTGAAGAATTGTGGCCCAGACATTTTCACCTTTAAGGCACAGGCATTGTCTTGTGCCAGAAGTTGTCGGGGAACATTTTTCAAGCATTGCAGCTTTCTTTTATATACTGCTTGAGTGTGTGGTCATTGGGTGTGTTTCACCAGTTCGCGTGATTTAGAAAAGTATTTGGTGGGGATTTACATCGTGGAGCACACTTGACTTCTGGCTTACAAGAGCTTGGGTTTTCTGACTATCTTGAATTTGTGTTTTTATTTTTTTTTGTGTATGTCTGTCCTTCCAGTCTTATTCTTTGTACCAATGATCACAAAAATCGCTGAACTCTCTCCTAGTGTCTTTTGCTGTCTCCTCTATTGTTTTCTCTGTAGGTTAGTTCAGATAGATTTTACTGCACTGACTTGGCATTGCATAGCCGTAATAAACCCATCACATTTTTATTCTTTTTTCCATTCCCCTTGGCTGTGTTTTTGGGATCTCTGCATAGTATGAAATACTGTATCTTCCTAGAATTGTGTCTGGATCCAAGTCTTGAAGAAGCAGCATTGTTGGAAATACTGCTGCTGTAGATGTTTAAAATTAGTACATACGTCTTTAGACTGAGCTAAGAAATTTTAGGGTGTGTACAGATTGCATCTGGCAGCTTAATATGTTCAGTGGCATGCCTGATGAAGAGCCCCCAGGACAGGAGTACAATTCTTATACCTTCTCAGGGGCATGGGTGCAAATGTATATACCACTAAAATTCCTAAATAGGGATTTTTAAATACGGCGATGTAAAAAATTTTTTTTCTTAAGGTGTTTACCATTCTCTTTCAGGCTCCGTTCACATTCAAAATTATTGCTGATATTTATTTTGGAAAAGTGTATGCTGTTCTGAGAAGTGTGTTCACCCTTTCTGAATGATCATTCTTGCATGGCTGTGGTTTTTTTTTTTCCTTTCCCTGTCGAAGTTTCTAATGTTACATTGGGGAAAAATGGATGCCCGATCCTAACTGCTAGGTTACATGTTTCCCCTTTTGTATCTATTTTTTTATAGGTAACAAAATAATTGATGCAGGCCTGGGACATTCTGTTTACATGCAAAAGAAGGCAGGAGCCCAGCATCTGTAAAAAGGCAGATGATTGAAGAGTGACTGTTCAAAAGTTATGAACACTAAAACATGAAGACTTGCGTGTTAGGTAGTTTTGTTTTGAAAGTAAATTACCTACAGAGTAAGAAGAACTTACCCACCTTTCACAATGGGAGATAGGGTAAAGAAATCCATGGTAGTACTGTGTACTTCTTACTGTATCTGTGTTTCTGTTAGGCCTCCAAAACTTGATGCACATTTAAGATTATCTTTGCCTGGTAGGGGGAGTGTTCTTTTAGTTCTTCTGCTACAAGCAGGGATTCTGAAAACATGCTCCCTGGCACTACTTCTCTAAAGGACAAAGCAAGAGATGTGGCAGGATCATAGATATACAATAGTTATCTATCTCATTAATAATAAATCCATAACTTGCAAGTAACCTGGATATCCATTGAACAATTATTGGTTGAAACATAATGTGATGCTTTGACATAGGAGAAATACCTATAATATTGTGTAAATTTTCATCCAAAACAGCAAAAAATATACTGAATTGGTTGAGTTTCATAAAAGGTAGATGTTTATGTGATTCTTAAATATTTAGATTCACATTGAGTTAAGTAAGATTCTGCCTGTAATCCAGTATCTAGTTGAATCTTCTGGGAAACTTTGTTGTGAGCAGGTTGCTCCTTAACTATTTCCTGCATATTTTTCTGAAATGTTGTTATTGATTATCAGTTACTGAGTCATCGGCCACAAATGTCTTCAGAATGCCCATTCTCATTTTTCCTTTAGTGCCTATTTTAGAGTAGGTGGGAAGTTATACAAATTCCCATAGTTTTGGAGATCTCCTGGTTATTACTGTTTAACACTGAGAGCCAAGAACCCACTGTTCTGGCTGTTGAACTGGAGACTGTTCTTAAGCAACATGTCCAGAGTTCCAAATCATAATGTGAGTTTGGTTACTGAAACAGCAGGAATAGTCAAATAGACTCAGATCTATATTTCTGCTTTCTTATTTTTCAGTCTTGCCATGACTGTCTGAAATGTTTTATTTCAATCTGAGCATGTTCAGTATTGCTTGTCATTCAAGACTATGTGCAGAGTTATTCACTGCCGTGGCAACTGCCTTCAGGCAAGAAAGTATAATTTTTATTCATTGATCAGGTATTTGGCAGGAGAAAAAAACAGTATAAATAAAAGAAAGCTAAAATATTTCAAGTTTTATTAGAATGGGAATTGCAAATTGAGAAGAGTTATCTAGGCCCTCTAATGGGTATTTCTCAAAGTATCACAGCACAGGATCTTGAGTGGTGATCCTGTTACAAGATTTCTTCAGGCAAGAGAGATTATCTTGATTGGAAAAAGTAACCAGTAGTTTTGTTGACCTTCCTCCAGTCATCAGAAATACTCGTGTTATAAAAATAAATATAAGAATGTAAGATACCACATTTTCTGCTATTGGTGTCTATACATATTTTAGAAGGGTGCCAAGACACTTTGTGCTTGGGATATAACAGTGAAAAGAGAGAGCTTTAGCATTTACATTTCAAGAGGCGATTTTCCAAACATCGACTGAACATCATCTTGTTTGTGCCTGATGTGAGACTGAAGCACATAGAACTAAAATACATGTTGGGTCCAAGCTGCAGTGCCACTTAATCTGTAAGTGCTTTGCTGTAGGGAGGAATAGCTCACGAGTCTGAGCTGTGATGGACAGAGCAGGTTTATTTGTGTGACAGCAATATAGTGCGGCACAGTCATCCTCCCAGGGAGAGGAAGTCATCTTTGACATCTTCAGTAGCTTTGAACTTCCAGCTCTCAGCTCTGTGCTAAAGAAAATGCATCGTTGCTAGCTGAATTCAGAATGAACAGTGAGCAACTAGATAGGTGAACAAAAGTCTCCAGTAGTTTCCAACTCTTAGTGAAGAATTTCAGTTTAGATGATGCAGTTTATGGCACAGGTAAATGTCAGTGAAAGCCTTATGCCAGAAGAGGAATCCTTGTCCATAAGCAATCTTGTCTGTCCCATGTATGCATGTTACTCTTATATCTTCAGTATACTCAGTATGTCATGGTCTGGGGTTGGTTTTTTTGGGGGGGGTTTTGTTGTTGTTTGGGGTTTTTTTGTTTGTTTGGGGTTTTTTTGGTGGTTTTTGTTTTGTGTTTGGCTTACTGGCTGCTCTGTTAGAGGCAGAATGTTAGTGGCAAACTGACAAACAGCAAGTTTTGATAACGAGTCCACTGATTTAGAGTAGATTTGCAATTAATCTGATGGCTTGGCTTGCAGTGGTAAAGTCCCAGGTAGATTTAAGATTATGTAAGCTGTGCTTAAAACTGTACCGCTCTTAGATTTTTACATTGGTTTGATGGAATTGCTTGTGATAACGTGTGGAATAACTAGCTTGAGTAATGATGAAATGCACGCAGATGAGCAGACACTTTGGATTCTTTGTCCTTTTCAGCAGCACACCTCAAAGAGATCTCGGATGAGCATGCGGATAAGAGGATGGGTGGTTTTTGAGTATCTGGTGTCATGCTGGTGTAACTACCAGGCTTTCCTTTGCAGAACATTTTTTTTAATGCTCTGTATTCTCTTAGAACTGAATGCTTTCCCAATTCATATAAGAACCCAGGTCTTACATAGTTTTTACTTTAAATTAATTTGAGTTTTTCAGGACCTTGGCTTCTTTTTTTCACTATCATCAAAACTGTTCTTTTGGGTAGTTTTCTATCTGCAGGCTGTTTTGTACTGCACCTTTCACAAAAACAAAGTAGTTGTTATCCATTAGATTTCACTCTTTCACATGTCAAAGTCAAACTGTTGTTCTTCAAACATCTTATCGCTTAAAATTCAGGCTTTCACTGAACCCATGCATATTCTCTGCTGTTTTTGTCCCAAACTATGCAGTTCAAAAGATATTCCAACATAGGCATGCAATCCACAAATCTTTTAGACTCTGTTCAAAAAGGAATATTCATGTCTGCTTTTTCCAGAGCAGAGGAGATTGTAATTCAGATCAAGCATTTAGCAGACACAGTCCGAGTCTACATACAGAAATGATAGCATCTTTCTTGAGATATGTAGAGATTTGCAGGATGGACACCAGTAAGGATGTGATAGCATCTTTCTTGAGATATGTAGAGATTTGCAGGATGCACCACCATTTTGCAGGATTATCTCTGCAAAATCTTACAAGATAGAGCTTTGATAAATGTTTCTTCACAAGACAATGAAATATTGATCTTTCAGGAAGAGAATGTATTTTGAATGTCACATCTAGCTTCTGCTTTTCATGTAGGCACAATACAATGTAAAAGTAATTCTTCTCTTATTTATAGTTTTGTGTTCCAAAGCAGACTACAATCTTAAAATATCTTTGCCTACTTACCTGTATTTCCTTGTTATTTGTCTTCCAAAATTTTCTATTCTCCATCAAAAATTCTGAATTAAAAAATATCTTGATGACAGGTCAACTTAGTGAAGAATTTTATTTCTTCTGGTTTTTTTTTTCTTGCATGTGATTGTTCAATGACAGTACAATGTGTAGCACAATTGAGCACAATGAGTTAAACAGTAAAAATTCCTTGCACAGTCATAAGTGGCATTAGAAGTGATACATACAAAAGTACCAATATGCAAAGTCTTATTTGAGAGGGAAAAAAAGGGTTGTATATTTACTTCTCTAAAGCAGTTTTGACTGCTCAGAAATTGGTGATTGTATGCCCTGGAGACTTAGGAAAAGTTAAGTGAGAGTAATCTGATATTTATGGAGTAAAGCCACCCATATTACTCTTTAGGTTATTCAGTGCCAGAATTTGATCACTATCAGAGACTGGCTGTAGGTGGTACTGTCTGTATTTCACAGTGTGGAAACTGTTATGACACTAATTGTCTGATGCGGAATTTGCTTTGGAATTTCTTTGGGTTAAAATTATTTTTTCATTTAATTCAAGACTTAGTTTAACAGGCATTTCTTGGGTAGCAGGACTAGAACACTTATTCTTGATCCTCTTTTGTGAGGAAAACAATTTAGGCTAGGCTTAGGTGTAGAGCTAATTCTGAGTATGCTGGTATCTTCCTGAATTTACAGGGAGACTAAACCATTATCTCAGTAATGAGAAATTTGGAAAAAATATCAAGATTTTTTGTTTAAATGCCAGCACTTTTGTATCTATTTGCACATGAGATTAACAGAACTACCTAACTAGTGTTCTTCTCTGAGTTCTGAATTGGCTACTTCACTCCTGATATAGCTGGAAGTTGCAGCTTCCACTTACTTGCATGAGAGAACTTTTCTGGTAACTCCTGTAAGGTAGTTTTGTATCACCACATGGGATGTACCAAGTAGAAGAAATAGGCAGCAGCATGCGGTAATAAATCTCTCGTGAAAAATTATGCTTTTTAATATAAATGAAGCTGCTTTTGAGTTTGCAAACTCTTATAATTTTGTACTAAAAAAGTCATAGACTGTGCCACTTCTTTAAAATTTTTTTTTCTATGAATACCTAGGGATTTGGGTCTTCAGTTACACTTACTCTGCTCTTTCCATGCCAGAATGTGAAAGGGGTGAGGTGGGTAGGGAGAGAAGAGGATGCTGCATAGAAGTGCATTTCTTACGTTTTTAAGGAGAATGCATAGGATAAGGTTTAGTTTGTGTTTAAACACTGGGGAAAAGGACTACAAGGAAAGCAGACATGATACGGCAGGTCACCATAGTAATTAGTATCAACCAATGAGAAAGGTCATGCTTCCTGGTTTAGGACAATACTTAAAAAGGGAGAAGGGTTTAAAAAGATTGCTGTAATGCAGTTTGGGCTAGAGAGGGGAGAAGGGTCAAACCAAGAACTTAATATGTGAATTTGTGAGTCCAAAAGCAACAAGGAAGACTTCACTAGTTTGGTAGTTATTGAAATGCTGGTGGAGGTGGGGATTCCCTGGGAGGAAGATTTTTGTCTTATTTCTGAGTTGCTGCCCAGATTCTGTTGGTGAGCAAAGTTAGATGTTTGTGCATTATTAAGGTGGGCTCAACAAGACGGACTTGGGACTCATTTCAAAACAGTTACTCCTTTAGGTCTGTGCACTTCTTTTCTTTCCTTGCCCAGCGTGACACTGAATGAGGGTGTGTGTGTGTAAAGGAACTTGTCTTAGCAATGGGCTCTTTCAGAGACCATCTATGGGTAAAGCAGTTCGGCTGGTTCAGCTCCCTGCTCCTCCCTCTCACGGAGCTGAGCGGGATCTCTTCTGCTGAAGGGGTTGTTCCACTTTCTGCTTTCTATATTTGTCCAGCAGAGCACACTGGCTCACCAGCCCAGTGTGGGCATTTGCTGAGCAGAATTGAGAGCCAGGGTTTACAGTCTCTGTTATGTCCATCTGTCTGTCTGTCTGTCTGTCTCTGTGTCTCTGGGGACGAGTGGCATTCCAAGTGAAAGGTGATCTGTTTGTGGATGTTGTCTTTTTTGTAAAATGCAGTTCATCAAAATTTGAGAGTCTAGGGAGTCAGAATGGAGGCGGGAAGGCAGTTGTCTTGCAGGGACAGTATGTAGTGGGTGGCAGTGGCATCAGAAAGACAGATTTAACCTCCAAAAGAGCTGCTGTCTTCTGGGATGAGGATTTTAATCTCCCTTCCTGCTTTGGGGAGTGATTAGCCAAGGCCTGTATCTTTCCATAAAAGGTCTGTTGTCACTGTCTGCCTTGAAGATTAATGAAAGCTAGATCCTGTCCTGGAAGATCTGAGTGCTGTCTTTGCTTGTTATGGGCAATGGGGATTAATGAGGAGCTAGACCCTGGCCTGCCTAGTTTGGAATCAGGAGCTGATGTTGAGGGATGGGGCTTGTGGGAAATACCTTGTTAGGAAGAGCTGGAAACTTGTAGCTAAGACTTCCCTGACTGTGTTCTTGCCTACACTTTGTATTAAGGCCTGGCACACACTGGGATGACTCTTCACAATTGCTTTTTTTAAGTAATAAATCAAATGAACAAATAGTGCAGAAGCTCTGTTAGCAGCTACACTGTAGTAAACTGTTGATATGATCATCTTTGAGTAGCAGAAAGGTGCTTTAAATAGTGGCAGCAATTGAATCCACATTAACAGAGGCAATAACTTTTTGAGAGGGAGAAAGAGGGCAATTGTTTATAAGGTACTTTTTCTGAATTTTAGGAAATACTTTACAATTCTGATGCCTTTTGAATATCTATGCAAATAGGCATCAGCCTTTTGTTTCTGGAATTTGAGAGAGGAAAACATCGTTTCAGTTGTGAAATTGATTTTAGCAAGGCTCTGCCTTTTTCTTGAGGACCATGTTCCATAAATGCAGTCTGAATTATTTTTTTTCCTACCACTGCAGTGTCTTCAGTGTATTTCCTCCTGAGAAATCTGTGTGTCTCTTGAATTTGTAAGAAGGAAATTTTGAAGGCGAATTGGTGGATCTCAGCTGCCTGGCAATGTCTGGGTTGTACTGATGTCTGCAGGCAGGGACCTGTGATTGATGTGTGACAGAGGGTCATCTTCTTGAACTGATTGAACTCAAGCAACTTAGCTGTGTTGCTGTTTTCTGATCATTCGTTGTTCAACGGGGACACACTGCAGTAATTTTTTCTATCTTCAAGTGGAAAATCTATGAAATTTGTAGTAAATATGTAGCTTGTGCAATGTTAAGCTTGTTACCTGAAGTGTCTTGGTATTTTGTCGAATTCTGGCATCCTCTGCTAGAATTAGGTCCTCTGCATGTCTTTTTTCCCACTTTTCCACTTGTTGACTCCCAAGCTGTCAACCTTTCATTTATGTGAGTTCCCAGTTAAAAGCAATTCTTGGTACTGTTTGAGGCCAGTGACTGGAGTTTTATGATTCCTTGGCTTTCAAGTATTTTCTTGTAGCATACTTACCTTTTCCTTGTAGTCTTAGAGCAGAAATATGATTAAGCAGTTTCAAAGGCCTCTTGGAAGTACACTGCTGCATGTTTAAAAAATATTGTGTGTCTGTTCTGTGAAAGATGCCATGATAAATGGATAGAAGCCTGAATAAATATATGTGCACCAAGGGCATTTGAGTAGATGAAAGAGGCTGTAGAATGGCACTGGGAAATTTAAATCAGACCATTTTGTTAGAATCTTCCTAAAGGCATTATACAAGAAAGAGACATTGTTCAGAGCTAAACCAAGCTGTCAAGACAGGAAGTCTTGTTTGCCATGTATACTTCTGTGTTTAAGGGAGAATACCCAATAATCCGCTCTAGATTGACTGTGTTATCCTTTTTGCAGAAAAGGTTTAATCAGAGTTGGAGACAAATGAAAAATTAACTTTTGTGTGATGTCCTTTGAAGGTACTGAAATTCCACAGGAAGGTATAATCTTTCATTTTCTTCTTGCCCTACTGCTTTTTTTTTTTTTTTAACAAAATTAATCCTTTTTTTAAAATTATCATAATCATGCAGTTGAATAATAAAGTTAGGTTAAGGGAGGACATATGGTAAGATTACAGGAATTTGGAATTAAGTCCAGTGTGCATTTCAAATTAATGAAAGTTGTAACTGCTATTGTGAAGTAATTACAAGTATTAAACTCCAGGAAGAATAGATGAAAGTTGGAAAATATTTATGTGTGATTTTAAAAAGTTAAATCATATTGTTTAATCAAGAATATCTAGTGATATGTCTTTAGTAACTGAGGCAGTCCACTGATAAAGAATTGGGGCAGTGAAGATGATTATATGGAATAATATGTATATAGTTCTTACAAGCATAGTGTTTTATTAACAGAAGTGTGGAAGCCTTGTTTACCACTTGAGGCTTTTAAAAAGGAGAATTAGTAGAGATTTAATTGTGTGAAGTTCAGCACCTAAATCTGATTATCTGGTTTCATGAGTAATTTAAATGAGCATCTGCCAGTGTTGCTCTGAAAGAGGCCTGTGCCATTTTTCATGTGTTTTTCCTTTCCTTTGTGCTACCAAGAATGTCTGTGTGGTTGTGCAGTGATTTGAATCTAGGAGCATGTGTGGGTTAAAACTATTATTTTTCCAGTTGTTGGTAGACAGGATCATTAGACCTGTCTATTTCCTTTTGCAGGCTTGTTATACAGAGGTGCGGATGGACAGCTGGTGAGGAGAGAGTTGTGCACTATTCTTTTGGCAAGAGTACCAGCTTAAATGGATCTATAGTACGAATATGCTGATCTAGTCCTTTGTATTTCTTCCTCCTTCCTGTGGAATGTTTATGGAGAGCTCTTATCCAGTCTTCTCAGTAGTATAACCTGAAAATATTAAGTTAGAATTGCTTGAATGTGTTGCCTGCTGTGGCACATACAATTTGGTTCTAGACAGGGAAGTCCTAAATGTTGTCTTAACATACTTCTCTATGAATGCAGTAGTTGATACACACTGTGTTTGATGCTGTTGTTGATTTGGGAAGAAATTGGTGAGCTTTTCTGATACGAGGACAGAGAAGAAATAATGTGCTGCATAGACTGTCACGTGTACGGTTTTGGAAGTATAAGGTGCCACCAGAATCTAGGCACAAGGTATAGAGAATCTGGAAAGGTATTTATTTAATGTCTATTTTGCATACTCATGCAGCCAAAGCTCTATTTATAGCACTTGTTTTTGCCCTAAAGTTTCTGGAGTCTCTTCCTGCTAGCACTGGAAACAAGCTGATGTCACTTCCAGGAAAAGTGTATGGAAAAGAATTGATGGATAAGTGTGTAAGTGAAGAACATCTGAAAATACGTGCATAAGACTTCAGTCAAGTACTGACGCTCTAGTTCTTGGCAAAGTACATTGTCACCCTTGATCCTTCTCCCCCCATCCAGCTGAAGTCTAAGATCAGGTTGTGGATCCAGCCTTGTACAGCAGGAAGAGTTTCCGAGGCCTCGGGAAGAGAAAAGAGCAAGCAGAGCTGTGCTGGCACTAGAATCAGTGTGCATCAGCCACTGGTGATGAGCAGCCTGGAGAGGGTGTGTCAGGGTAACTAAATGGACCATGAGGGTAGTTTGTGGAGTAAAAGACTGCTGATACAAGTAGGAAAGGCATTCTATTAGTTGTATTCAGATGTTCCTAACTAGGAATGAGAGCTGCTTCAGACAAAGTTCAGCTGAAGTGTGGCATTACATTTGTAATTGGTAGTCTGATAAAAACGATGCTTCATGGTTCTGCATGTGTTCATGTATTCCTGCATTTCAGTAGATTGTAAATTAATGCAGTTTTGTTTGTTTGTTTGTTTTTCTGTATTATTTACAGTTGTATGTAAGATACTGAAGAGGGGAGTAAATGTTGCAAAAAGAAATAAAAGTATATACAAATGATGCTGCAAATGATGACAAATGAGAAACCTTCAGAGAGCTGGACTGGTAGCTTAGTGAGAGCTGCTTTACAGTGAAATGGTTAGATTTTATTAAATTTGTGTTTTTTAACAGAAGTGGGACGTTCCTAAGTAGATATTCTCATAGCAATGCCAGCATTTGCCTCTGATGGAGAAAAAGAAATAGTATGAAATATTTTTTAAAGCTCCAGCTCTACACACCCAGTACTAAATCTCTCCAAGTGTTAATGAAAATTATTTGCTGTTGAAAGTGATTTGTATCAGTATTCCTTGGTTATAATAGAGCAGTAACTCCAGTTCTTTGCAGATATAAATTAGTGTAATTTGGGACTTGTATCCATTTACTTCTGCAAAGGATTTACCATGAATCTAATACAAAAATAAAGATAAAAATAATTGAGTATATTTTTACTCTTTGGTTTGCAGGCGTGGCAATGGCCGATTCTGCACGGTAGAGTTCATGGCAAGTATTTGTCTATTATAAGCCAAGCAAGACACACATAGAAGCTTAAGGTAAACCAGTCTTTCTTAGCTGTGCTTCTTTGAAATAAAATATAAGTTTGTATACTTCAACATTTTGCAAATGTGGAATTTCAGACCTACTCAGAATTTTGTATACAGTTCAATTCTGATCTTTCAAAACTGGGACACTGCAAAATTATTTTCCTACTGAAGCTGGCAGTAGATTCTGGAAACAGCCATGTACACTGTGTCTTCCTTCAGCATTTTAGGTGTGGTAATACGGAATAGTGATTGCATTTGAGGATCTTTGTGGGGAGACCTGCAATACATCTTTATTCTCTGTTTGCTTTTGAATCTATTTCCTTTTGTACGATCAGAAAAAAAGTGTGTAAGTATCTTGAATTTTCAACACAGAGGTATGCAGACTCTGTCTGTCCAAGCATTGCACAGGGATGGTTTCCCCACTGAGATTTTTTATCTTGCCTTTAAATGATAGGTAAGTTGAAAGTGTTAGCATTTGAATCTTGTGGCTGAGATGGATGAGGTTGTTAAAGTTCAGTTGCCTCTAGAAGTGGTCTTAGTGGTTAAAGTGAGAATATTTTTTGTGTTCCCTAAAACTCAATCTTTTACCCAAAAGAAGACCAAAGTCTGCTGTATATGATAGGTCTTCCTGTGGCATGTACAGTATCCATAAAGCAAAACAAGAATGCATGTTTTCTGAATATTTTGAGCCTTCATTCAAAAAGTAAATGAAATGTTGCTTTTGTTTGTACCTTCTGTATTTGCAACTCCTGTATTTGAGAGTCTCTTAACACCATAATCTGGAGAGAAACAGCAAGATAAAATCTTTTGCTGGTGAGATTCTTTGAGTTTTATTAACAGGCAGCTACTTCGTAGAAATTTTTTTGTGAAGTTGTTTACTAGGATGTCAGCTGAGATGCAACTGTAACAATGTGATGATACTCCTGACCCTGCTTGAATACATTCTGTCACTAGTTTTCAAAATAATTTTTCACAAAGAAGATATTATTTCTTTGTACATACTTTTCCATATTATACAAATGGATACTCTTAGGACCAAAAAGTGACTATTCAGCTCCATAGCTAATAATAGCAGTGATACCTTCTAAGCCCCAGTCCCATGTTTTCAACAGTAGATCGTGATCGTAGGATTGGTTTGCATTCTAAAAATGTGTCTTTTGACACTTTAATTATGGATTGTAAGATTTAATGATCAATCTTGGGAGTGTTTGGGCTGTAATTGCTGACTGGATGTGGAACGGACATTGCAAATACGTTCAACATCCCAAATCTTAAGTATTTTATGATGTCCTGCTTAGAGTAATTCAAAGCATAGCATTTTAAATGCTTTCTTCTCTTTTCATCCTAATCTGCAGTGGTCCCAAAATGTGTACCTCTTCTATTCATTCTGGTCTTCCTATTATATCTTAACTTGAAAAAACTTATGTCCTTGTTGTGGAACATACTGTCATGAGTAATTCAGCTGGTCTGCTTACTAACTGTACGGATTGTCTGCTACCCAGTATACCCTTTAGTATTTGTGCTGGCAGCACTGAGAAAAACAGTATTCAGCAGCTCTGTCTGCCAAAGTAAATTAAGCAGGCGCAGTGACTGAGCTGTAGCCTTGCATTGAACAAGTAGTTTCTGCTGCTGAGAGGTTTGGCTGGTGTAAAGTTGCAGTAGAAGGGCACTTCTCAGATAAGAAAGTATGACTCCTTCTCTGATAAGGTTTTTATACTATAGGAGTTTCCCCTTGCTATCTCTGTTGTCTTGTTGCCTAATTAGTAAGGGTTGCTACAAAGTGACACTTTCTGTGGGTTGTGGGCTGAGCTGTGTAGTAATTGAAACTTCCTCTGGTTTGTGTAGGCCTCTCTTTTCCTAATCTGTGTAGTGCACTTGCTCTGTCGCTCTTTAATGTATCGTTATCTCCCTGCTGTACTTCCTCCAAAGAAATAGTTCTTCCTATATTTTCAAATTTTTGTTATTGATCACATGTGTTCTTAAAAGTATGTAAATCTGCAGTGAGTCCAGACTGAATGCTGATTTATGTGAGAGACTGTTGATGCCAGGATCTATCTGAGGTTGAGCTGTGTGGTCTGTTTGATCTGTTTGCCTCTTTAATTGCCAGTGGTAACCTTGACATCCCATAAACATTAATTTCTGGAAAGTGTAATGAGAAATCACAACTAACTGGTCTGGACAAGCGCTGACGGTGACAGTAATTTCATTGATCAGAATCCATTAAATGATCTGGTATTCTCTTAAATGGTTCTGGGTGTTGGTGAGACTGAAGTTAGTTATCAGTTAGTATAAAAGCAGTATCCCTAGATTTATTGGGCTCATATCCATTGTCTAGTACTTAGTGGCTAGAGCCAGTTGTTTTCATTACCAGCTGCAGTTCTATTTATATTGTATTGCATATCAAAAGTTGCAGCTGTTCTTCAGTGAGAGTATATTTTGTCACCTTTAGATCTGGCAGGGCCATTAAATCTAAGTGTTAAATCTTAATTTTTCTACATGGAGTACTCAGGTGGTGTCAGTAGTTCCTCCCAACTTTGTGCAGTAGTTGAAACTGACAGCTGTACTCACGTGCAGCACTTTAGTCAGGGGACAATTTTGGGAAGAAATATTTTTAAAAGTTGTGATGAGAGATCTGAATTCACCCCTGTTAATTGTTTTGCTGACCCCACTAAGAACATACACTGATGCAACTATGAAAACAGTTGGCTAATCAGCATCGAATGCAGGGCTAGGGGAGAACCTAGTTTCTCGAACTAGGGGAGAACCTAGTTTCCACAAGAGCTTAATGCCCCATCAGTTGATTACAGAAGTGACTATGCTGTACACATTGCTAGCAGCATCCAGCTGTATGGATGTATATATCCTGCTCTGAGGGATCCAAGACCCATTTTTTTCTAAGAAACTCAGTTGTCAGATTCTTTGGCCTTTGGGCCAAGTTTGTCTGATGTATAAACTGGGATAAATTATTCAGTGTATTTGTATTCTGCATGTAATTAAATAAACCATACTAAACCAATTTATGATTTAAGAGCTCTCTCCCAGGCTTCCTACAGGTGGTTGTCAGATTTGCTGCTTGGTTTTTGAAGTTTTTGTTGTCTTGGATTTTGTCTTTGATTCAGTGAAGTGTATTATTTTTTCCCAGAGGTACGCAAAAGTTACGTGTTCCTCTGGCTATGTTAGCTGCACGTTTGGTTTCTTTGAAGTTTTTAAATTAATTCACCAGTGTTACATAGTTACATGTGCAAAGGGAAGATTTTCTTTTTAGCGTCAAAAAGTTGTTTATATAGATACTCTTCAGCGTTAACAAGATCAAGTAGCTGTGTATTTAATTTTTTTTTCTGGAAGCTGATTATCAAAGGAGCATAACTTAGCACATATGACAAGTTCCATAGGGCTTAAATATCTAGCAAAGATTTGGTTTAAAAGAAAGAAAGCAAAACATTTATCTTACATGTTGTTTTGAAGACATTAGAAGTTAGGCATGAAGAAGGTCTGTTAGCAGGAATATGAGACCATTTTTTTGGCCATTAACAAATATTTTGTAATTAGACTTCAAAAAAGCAAAGGAATCTGGGTGAGGTGGAAGGAAGTGTCTTAAGGTAACGATTGCCTCAATCGTTATGAAGCTCGTTGGAGCTTCATAATCCAGAATGTTGCTGTGAAAGAACAAAAATAAATATGTGAAGTGTTCCCTGAATAATAGTCAGTTTTCAGTAATATTCTAGAAAAGAAAAATTCATTATTTTGAAAATGGACATTTCAGATAACTTGAGTTATGCATGTCAGGATTCGTGGATGGATTTTTGTTTTCAACAAATATTATAAGAAAATTAACTTTGTTCTTCTGTTTAGGATTCTTTGTTCCTTTAGAGGCTGTAGTACTTTATTAAATAAATTGAACAAATAGGAAGAATTTAGAAGAATTGAAAATTCTCAAGAGATATCTCTTCGAAAAAAGGAGCATGAGTACATATGATAAATAACCATGCATATTACAAGGCAAGTTAGAAGAGGATGGGGCTCACTTATTCTCACTTACTAAAAAGAATACAGAACAAAGGTTAAGTAGGGGCCTGCAAAGCAGTCAAAATGTGGGAGCTCAAATAGCCTTGTATAATTCTTCTTGCAGATGGGTGCAGTTTTTAGTTTGGTAACTAGGTAAGTAAATGGGTTGGATTTTCTGTAAAATACTGGTAGACTGACATGAGTGTAGTTCTGCAAAATAGCTTAGGAGGAGGCAGAGAAGAAATTATTTGGGGGCAAAAAGAAAAAATACAAGAAACCCACGAATAAAAAATCCCAAGTTTGTATTTAAATACGTGCTAGCTTGTGTTGAGAGTCAGTTACTGAGTTTGCAAAGAGAACTGTGAATCGTGAAGTAGCATCCCCTATTTATGAGGTGCTAGTACAGAAAATATATATGGTTCCTGGTTGATGATTTGCTTAAGATGTAGAAATAACATTTTTTCCTTGTGTTGCTAGTTCTGTTTCTTAATTCAGTGCTTTTTCATAATTGCCATTTGTGCAATTGTACATTGGAGTTCACATCTGCAGGTTCATTGTCATCTGTTAGTGCTGCATCTGTCAGAATAATGTCATATGGGAGTTTAGGACTGTGGGTACTGCTGTTGATAGCTGCTTCTGTTGTGTCAGCCAAAAAGCCAGACAGGTGGCATAAGTGCACTGAACAATGCTAGGAAGCTCTAAGAGTTCTGTTTGCAGCCATATTGTGTTTGCAGTCCATTTTTGTGCATCTTTTCATTTACTCTGTATCTTTGAAATACGCAACTTCAGGTTTGAGTCTAATGAGGGTTGTTACCACCTCATGATTACTTCTGTTATTAGAAATATTCTTCACTTTCACAGTCCACAGTGCTTTACCAGGTGGAGTTCGTGTAATGATTGTTACTATCTGATGTTAATTCTGGAGTCCTCAATATCTGTTTTTCCTTCTCTTTTAGAGTGAAGACTGGAACGGCTGGAGGGAGGTGCATAGCTGCAGGTATGAATCAACTACAGTTTGTATCCCTCAGCTGCGTTTCGGAGGTTCCTTTCAAAGGTTTAGAGAGAAGTTGTTTTTACATTCAGTGATGAAAGCAGCCATTTTCCACTGCAGTGAGCAGTGCTCCCTGAACCTTAAACTCTGCAGTTTCCTGCCTTTGTACTGCCAAAGGGGGTTGGGAGTGTTAACAGTTCAGGACTATGAGTACTGAGTCAATAGACGTCTTTAACTCCAACTGTAATTTAATAATTTTAGAAACATGACAAAGTTTGTTTGTGAAATAGAAATGCATGTCTTCATAATAATTTCTTGACCAGAACAAATCTGCAGTATTCTGTAGCATGTGAAAACCTAAAGGTGAGTATTAGTGGAACAACTCCGTCTGGGCTGAGACAAATTTGATTATGTGCAGCAGGACAGGAACATAGTCCAGTATGAAAATGCATGGAGTCAAATGTGAGGATCTTTTGATGTAATTATCTTAGTGGTAGAAGTCCAGTAAGGGTGTAGTTTCATGTGACTGCTGAAACAATTGCCCCTTCCTTTCATATTCAGTTTCCAACTGAGAGTTTAGTGCTGTGTCTTTTGGTTATGTTTGGTTCTCATGGTAGCTTGCATTATAGACAGAGTCAGCTTGACAACCCAGTATAAAGCTCTTCTGTGATCTAGTTATTTCTCTGGTTTAGGAAGTTGGAATGATTTACTCTGTGGTCAGAGGAGTACAAAAGAATGTATCAGAGTGTTTGCACCGTGCACCTCAAGAGTTTCAGTTCTCTTCTGAGGACAATGGATCTGGAACTGCTGTGTTAAGTAACACTATTAGTATCACCACAATCAAAGTGTGATGATTTTTCTCTTCCAGTGAATCACGTCTGCTATGGCAGAAATATTTAAGGTGTGCTTTGGTCTGTAGACAACCAAGGAGAGTAGAGTTTTTATACTGTCTTGAGGAAAGAGTTGTGTTCTACTGTGAACAGACATATGCTACAGTTTTCATAAATACATTGGGAAGGATTTAGTTATGTCTATATCAGAAAGAAAAATAAATTTGTCTTTGAAGTGCAGGATATCCTGTCTCTCCGTATGTTACTCATCAGGGTAGAAAGATCTAAAGTTGTTTTAAGAAATCCAAGAACACCTTCATTTTCAAGTGATTTTTTTTTTTAGAGAATTGGTGATTGACCTCTGTATTTGGAAGGACTGGTTTGAGGGCATTTGTCTCCAGGCATTGTGTGGGTTGCAAAACACTAAACTTCTTTTCTAAATGGCTGGTGCGCTCTGTACTTTGCCCTTCCTGCTCCTTTGCTGTCCATTAAGACCGTGAAGAAGACTGGAAAGGGAGAATACCGGTCATTATCTTTGTGGCTTTTTTTTCTGAAGAATTTGTGTCTTTTGAGACAGGCTAAACTGATTAGGCATAGTTTATCAAACTCATGGAATTCTCCAATTGCAAAACGTGTGTCCAGAATCAATATATTTGGATCACTCAAATAACCAAATAATCAGATTATTTTACTAGCAAAATAATCACCAGGTTTCTGGATGATGAAAATAAGTCACTTCGATTTGGT
Organism: Entomyzon cyanotis; assembly: GCA_024500445.1. NCBI lineage: Eukaryota > Metazoa > Chordata > Aves > Passeriformes > Meliphagidae > Entomyzon > Entomyzon cyanotis. Next base: position 39,422,907 of record JAKEPQ010001030.1, on the reverse strand, counting down.
GCAGGATCCATGGTTTCTCATCTTTAAAGCAAAATGAAATTGAATTCATCTGCCTAAATGTGAATAATTAAGGTGTCCAAATGAAAGAGCATGAATTCTTTTCTTAAACAACTAATAATGGTATATAAAATCGTTTGTCTACATCCCAGTATGAAATGCCTCTTATCATGGTTAACTCTACAGAAAAGTTTCAGAATAAAACTGATGGCATTCTGCTTCTGGTCTGGTACAAAGAATAAATTTGAGGTGGAGTCAGCTTTGCTTGGAGATAAGGAATCAATCCTTCCTCATTATTGACTCATGTCATATACACATTTACCATACTGAAAGATGTCTGTGTTCAAACAAAATTTCTGCAGATATGAGTCCCTTCCAAAACAGAAGTCTTTGGCATGGAGATAAAAATGGGCATTAAAAGATTATAGATTGTCAAGTGATTGTCATGGAATCTTTAAGTTTGGAGAAGACTCTTAAGGTCACAGAGCCCAACCATCAACCTCACACTGCCAAGTCTACCACTAAACCTGTCTGTAAGCACCACATGAACACATTTTTCAAGTACCTCTAGGGATGGTGATTTTAACGCTTCTCGGGGCAGCTTATTCCAATGCTTAACAGCCCTTTCAGTGAAGAAATTCTTCCTATTTCCTAATTCTTCCTAATAGCCAATCTAAACTTCCGGTGGGATTTGAGGCCATTTTGTTTGGTCCTGTTATTTGGGAGAAAAGACTGATGCCACCTCAATACAACTTCCTTGTACCTAGTTTTAAAGATAATAAGGTCTCCCCTCAGCCTCCTTTTCACCAGGCTAAATAACCCCAGCTCATTCAAGTTTTTCCCAAAAGGCTTGTGCTTCAGACCCTTCACCACCTCTGTTGGCCTTCTCTGGATGTGTTCCAGCACCTCAGTGTCCTTCTTGTAGTGAGGGGCCCAAAACTGGACACAGCACGCGAGGTGTGGCCTCACCAGTACTGAGTACAGAGGGACAATCACTACCCTGATCCTGCTGGCCACACTATTGCTGATACAGGCCAGGATGCCATTAGCCTTCTTGGCCACCTGGGCACTGCTGGCTCATGTTCAGCTGCTGTCAATCAGCAATCCCAGGTCCTTTTCCCTGGGCAGCTTTCCAGCCACACTTCCCCCAGCCTGTAGCACGAGGTTGTTGTGACTCAAGGGCAGGATCTGACACTGGGCCTTGTTGAGCTGCTCGCAGTTGGCCTCAGTCCATCAATCCAGCCTGTCCAGATCCCTCTGCAGAGCCTTCCTATCCTCTGGCAGATCAACACTCCCACTCAGCTTGGTGTTGCCTGCACACTTGCTGAGGATGCACTTGATCCCCTCATTCAGACCATTAATAAAGATATTAAACAGGACTGGCCCCAGTGCAGAGCCCTGGGGATCACCACTGGTGAGCAGCTATCAGCTGAATGTAACTCCAGTCACCACCACTCTCTGGGCCCAGCCATCCAGCTAGATTTTACCCAGTGAAGAATACAACCTTTCACATCATGGGAAGACACTTTGTCTGGGAGGTTGCTGTGGGTAGAAGTGTCGAAGGCTTTACTGAAGTTCAGGTAGACAACATCAAAAGCCTTTCCCTCATCCACTGAGCAGGTCACCTTGACATAGGAGATCAGGTTGGTCAAGCAGGACCTGCCTTTGAGAAATCCCAATGGCTGGGCCTGATCTCCTGCTTGTTCGGTGTGTGTTGTGTGATGGGTACTCAGAGTGATATGCTCCATGACCTTCCCCATCCCAGAGGTCAGGCTGACAGGCCTGTGGTTCCCCAGATACTCTTCTCAACCCTTCATGTAGATGGCTATAACATTTGCTAACTTCCAGTCCACTGGGACCTCTCTGGTTAAGCAGGACTGCTTGTAAATGATGGAAGGTGACTTGGCAAGCTTTTTCATCAGCTCTCTCAGTACACATGACTGGATGCTGCTGGGTTCCATGGATTTACGCAAGTCTCTAACCCTTTCTTCCCTAGATTATGGGAGTTTCATTCTGTTCCCCATATCTGTCTCCCATCTTTGGGGGCTGGGTACCCTGAGAACAACTGGACGTGTTATCAAAGACAAAGGCAAAAAAGGCATTAAGTACCTCTGCCTTTTCCTCATCGTTTTTTGCTATGTTTCCCTCTGCATCCAGTAAAAGATGGAGATTCTCCGTAGCCCTCCTTTTGTTGCTAGTGCATTTCGAAAAGCATTTCTTGTTGTCTTTTGTGGCAATAGCAAAATTAAGTTCTAGTTGGTCTTTGACCTTTCTAATTTTCTCCCTGCATAACCGAACGACATCCTTCTAGTCCTTCCAAGATGCCTGCCCCTTCTTCCAAAGATGATACACTCTTTCCTTCCCCTACTGAGTTGCAACCAAAACTCTCTGTTCAGCCAGCCTGGTTTCCCTCCTCATTGGTTCATCTTTCAGCATGTAGGCCTGCTCCTGAGCCTTTAGGATTTCCTTCTTAAAGCACATCCAGCCTTCCTGGACTCCTTTGCCCCTCAGGACTGCCTTGCAAGGGACTCCATCAAGCAGTCTCCTCATCCAAAGTCTGCCCTCCAGAAGTCCAAGGTGGCAGTTCTGGCATTCCCTCCTTACTTCTCCAAGAATCAAAAACTATCATTTTGTGATCGTGATGCCCAAGACAGCTTCCAACATCACCCACCAGTCCTTCCTTGTTGGGAAACAGCAGGTCCAGTGGGATATCTTCCCTATTGGCTCCCTCACTAGCTGTGTCAGGAAGCTCCATCCACACATTCCAAGAACTTCCCAGACTGCTTCCTCTCTGCTGTGCTGTATTTCTAGCAAATATTTGTTAAGCTGAAGTCCTTCACAAGAACAAAGGCTGGTGATAGTGAGACTTCTCCCAGCTGTGTACATTGGTGTAGATGCACTTCAGTTGGGCATCTTGCTGCCTTTTCAGGGAGAAAAGCTCAAATTCCTGCATGAAACTTAAAAGGCATTTTGGCTCTTCTGCTGTAAGAAATTAATTCTTCCTCAATACTTCTAAAGCCATTTATACTTTAGGAAAGTAGATATAAATTTATTTGATGATAGAATTATTGGTGTGTTTGAAGGAACTGGATGAGAGTGGTATTCTTCATTCTTTCTGGGCTTAGCTCTTCCTGAAGTTGAAACCTGCTACAGTATCTAATGGTTATTTAGACTTCATTAAAGAGTAAACGTTTAAATCAATGTGTCCTTATTTTCTTAGTTGATTAGAAAAACTAAGATACATGTATCATACTGATTTTCTTTTGACTCTAGAAGCTTGGAAAGTTAAGATACTTTTTCAGAAATATACTCTGGCATTTAGATTGTGGTCTTGAGTAGCTTAAAAGCTGGTGAAGTTTTGGTTGCTTATCCAAAATAGGCAGCAGGAGTCCCTGATTTGATTAGGAGACAAAATAACAACTTCCTCAATCAATTGCATTTCTCCTGTACCAGAAGTGATGCTGGAACTTTCCTTGTTGCGTCTGGTTTTACCTCACAGTGTATGTGGTAGGTTGAATTGTTTGTCTTTTCAGGGATAGCACATTCCATTTTCATCTCCACTCTCCTCACGGACAGTGCTGGAGCTATCTATGTAGCCTTATGCCAAGGGGAAATGATGCCTTATTGTGTTCTAAGTTGGTGCTTGACATAAAAAGCACTATTACAGCAATTATTATTTGAGCTGCATAGTGTGCTCTTCTGGAGAGCCCCTGTCTAGGCTATGTTTGAACTTTCTTGGGGTAACATGCAACCAAAAGGCTTCATTTGGATAAAAATTACATGAGAGAGAAATAGTGACTTTTTGTAGTATAATATTAACTCATTCTTGTTTGTATCTGCTACTGTTCATAGTGACAATTTGAGATTAAAGAACTCCTGAAGGTGGATTATGTGACTGTTTTGATGGCTGCAAAGGACAATGAAACTTGAGACTTGTTGCTTTTAGTCCAAAAGGTCTCTTGAAACTTAGGAGAAGAAAAAAAAAAAATCAAAAAATTTTAAACAGGTCTAACTGCTATTCTAAGACATTTTGGTAAGGAGAGTGATAATTTGTAGTGTGTTCCTTTGAGTTAAAATGACATCTTACATTTCTTAAGTAAAAAAAAAGTAACTCTTGCCAGTTCTTACTTTAAGGTTTTGCTTTATATGGGTATAAGGTGTGTTGCTTGCCATAAACACAGAGGCATTTTTGATTCACTGGGGCTCTCCTCCTGCAGGTTAATACAACAATCTTTGTACATGGTATTGTCCTGGAATTGTATAGGTGGCTCTGTTGTTCCCCACTGGTCCAATATGCAACCACACAGTATTCTCTGCGTAAATGTAGTTGCTTGGCCTACTGTAATGCTTTATGGCATGTTTGGCTTGAGGACAAGCAGACTGTTGAGAGGTTTCCAAGAACAAGTGGATTTCCAGGCCCTTACTAGAGGAATAACTTCTGGCTCTGTTTCAGTGTCAGAAAACTGTCCTAAAATGTGTCGATGAGTCCTTAAAAATCTGGCAAATCTTGTAGAGATTGCAAAATGTTTTTTCCAGTGTATCTTTTTGACTAAGTGCAGAGCTGCAGTTTCATGTAATACGGTAAAGGACAGGAAAATACAGGCATATCTGAAACCAGATTTATAGGTACTGTGCTTGTATTTACAATGTTAAAAAGTTGAAACATATTTAACGATTTACGTTCCATAGAATTGCTTGCAGGATTGTTTCTTGCCCAAAAAGATGACCAGAAGTCATTTCTGTAAGCTCAGAGGCAACATATAGGGGAGAGAGGGCAAAGACACTCTTAAGTGGGATCTGTACCTTGTCTTCAGAGCAATATTGCTTGCAAGCATTATATTCTTCATCTCTTGTACTAAAGATTTAAGCATTGCAGTGCAAGTGTGATTTGTCCTCTGTATTTCTGTGTGTCTAGGGGTCTGAATTCAGTAAATAAACAAAGAGTGCAAGGGGAAAACTCAAACCTTGCCACTGCCCTAAGTATTCCATCCTGTCTCCTGTCCTTCCACAGGGTAGAAATGTATGTCCTCTTCTGATACTCATTTCCTGCTTTTCTCCTGTGTCATACAGCTGCCTTCGTTTCCTCTTACTATTGTTGTGACCAAGCCACTTTTCCTACTTTCTCAAGAAGTTTTTTCTGTCTGCAGTGTCAAAGTGTCTACAGGTCTTTCCGACCTCTCTTAGGTACTTAAGGTTTGCATACTTTTTTGTCTCTTGCAAAGTGCAAGCATTGTTAGGTTCTACCACTGTGATTATAAAAACTCAAAATGCTTCAAAACCTCCAACCACTGGAATGTTTGCATATGTTAAAAAAAATGTACTTTTAGACTGAAATTTTCTTTTACATACCTTCCTGTAGAGCTTAAGCAGTATCTGAAACAGACTTTTCACATCTGTTTACAAAAAAAAACCAAAACAAAACAAACCACAACATAGAGGTAGGGATAAAGAGCTTTCATTTTTTAAAATTGTTTCTGTTATTGTTGTCTTTAATATACTAGAACAAGGGGAAGAAACCTATAAATGTCTGCTTTTAAAGCAATTGCCCAGGGATACATCAATGCTTTTTCCTATTATCAATTATTAATTGTAAAATATCTTGCAAAGAGGGTTAAGCATGTGATGTTTACTCCTTGTCTGTGATTTGCCAAAGTTAATTTTCCTAGGCAACCTGAATTAAGGGTTGTTGTTATCTGTTCTAAAGGTACAGGTGCTCTAAGGGTTTGTTGTGAATTAATTGCTTCAAATGCTAAGTTTTCCTGTGTCATGTGCTTTAAATTCACAACTATGATTTTTGTCTCTCTCTGCATTCCCTCAGTCTGAAAAAGACAAAGAAAAATGCAAAATAAAGAAATGAAATTTATCAGGGAAAACCAGAAGTGTGACGTGGAGTTCAGATCACTATTCTGAAGGTGACAATCAAGAACTTTAATTACAAAATTAAAGCTAGCAAAAGAAAATATCTTACAGTGTAAGGGAAAGAAAACAATGCAGCTACCTCTTCTTATATTTCTATGAAGATTAATGTGTGTAATATATCATCGGGGAACAGATATAAGAAGGAGATAATAAAACATCAAAGAGAAGATGAAATTTCTAGGAAACTGTCTTAATTTGAAGAATCAGCTTGCATATTCCCCACTGACAATAGGGTAATGCGAAAGTTTTTGGTCAGAGATGGGTGTTTTAGGTCACTGTCAGGAGGTGGTCTCATGGTCAGTCTGTTTCATTTTTCTCTCTTTGGTAATGCCTGTGCAAACCTTTGTAGCATCATCACTGAAGCAGCAGACACAGCTGCAGTGGGTCAAGCATGGGTTAGTAACCTCATTGCCGCTGTGTTAGCTGACAGCTGTGCACTGAGTAAAGCTCAGGGTAGCATCATGCAGCTGTTGTGCCCTGGAGAAGCAGATCATTGTCTGCAAAGCTGTGTGTTGTTCACATCTCTGTCCCCCAGGTGAGCATCACTGTCTCCTGGTTTGTCTGTGTGACATCTGGAAATTGAAGAGCTAAAGGAAGTTGCTTGGATTTTTGCATTGCGTTAGTACAAAGCTGGAAACAGAGCCTTCTCTTCTACCACAGCTTTCAATCCCTTGATTTCTTTCTGAAATATAATTTTCAAGCAATAGGTCTTTCCTGACTAGCTTAGTTCAGACCCTTTTTCCAAAAGACTTACACATTTATAGGACTTTGTATACTACTGTGCCACCTCATAGTTGTGGTATCAGTGGACACAGAGAAGCAGTAACTTTTGTGTGTTTAATTCAAACATTGTCTTCCATATCAATTTTCACAGCAGTAACTTTTGTGTGTTTAATTCAAAGATTGTCTTCCGTATCAATTTTCACATGAACATTTTGTGCTGCATATGTTGATTTAGAAAGGTAAAAAGTTGTGGTTAGGGACGTTGAGAACTGCCAGACTCATATTGTGGGTTTTTATTTCCTTCTGATAATGCCTAGTACTATGTGCATGAGACAAATGGGTCTAAAATCTTTATTGATTAGGCTGTGTTTATAGATGATGTTACTTAGTTGTTCCTTCCTAATGTTAACTAGAAGACGGTAGCTCTTATATGCAGTATTTTGAGGCAGATAGCCCATGGGTTATCTGTTAAAAAAAAAAAAAAAAGTTGTGACTTTTATATATGTGCAGTAAATAAAAGTGGGAAAAAATAACCCTGCAAGCATCCAGTTGTGTCAAGCTTTGACAGGATTACAAAAGCCCCCCCCCCCACTAAATAGTTATGAAGTTAGTAAGAAGTGTTCCCTCTTAAGAGTTTGGATTTGCCTTTGCCAGACTCCTGTTTTACTCCTGTGAACATAGGAAACTGCAACTGCTTTGTGAATTGAGGGGCAATGGATTCTGTGTGAAGTGAATGTTGCATAGCAAGAAGAACAGATAAGCATATGTGTTTGAGGAGACCCATGAACAATTTGAAAGAAAAGGTACGTGTACGTGTTTCTTGCCTGTCTTTTTATAAGCTTCATTGCTTAGAATTAATTAGAATAACCGATTTGTTCATTTTGGTGCAAAGTTTCTTCTCCTTTTTAAAGGAAAATAATTCCCTAACTTTTCAAAATATATTTGTGTAATTTTCTTCTATCATTTGTCTTTAGTATCAAAAAAATAAAAGATACATTTAGCTGCTGTTTCCTTTCTCTCTTTCTAAGAGTACTTATGCAGAGAAAGCATCATCCTGTAAGCCAGAAGGCTGGGTGAGTTGCTGTCTCATCTGCTGGCAGAGAGCTGAGAGTCCTGGGGATTCTTCAGTCCGATGCAAGTTCATAATTCATTCCCTTTGAGCTTTCACAGAATTAATTGAAGTAGAAGCTACGGGACTTTATTCACAAGCCAGAGAAGTAGATCAAGAATGTATTGATGTACCTCAAAATTTTTCCTCCAGAAATATTTTGAGCAAGGGGAGCGGGGAAAAAAGCTTTATAGTAAGATCTATTTTTAGAATTCAGTTTACTTACCTAATTTGTAAAAATTCATTTGCATCTAGACCTGATTTATTTGCTCTCAAATAAATGCGTAAGAGGGAGCACCACCAATCTTCGGTATTTCCTAGGTAAAGGCAATTGTCTTCCCCACCTATCCAGTTTCTCCACCTCAGAACTTCTACAAAAGTTCATATAAATAAAAATGTTTTTCAGTTAATTTAATCTGAACTGTAGGCAGTGCAAAAACTTCATGTATTTTGATGGTAAATTCAATATTCTGAATGTGTCAGATTTGTGTACTCACAGTGCATAATAGTCAAAGAGATTGGCAGAGGAAGAAACTGCAGTTTTGGCAACTAGGTAAGGGGCTTTTTGTACCCAGTGAGGCATGGGGAGACAGTTTGGATTTCAACACAGGCAGAAAACATTCTGACCACATGCTTACATGATCAACAATGAAACAACAAAATATTGTCAGGTAGTTACTGTATTTTGATGCATGTAACCTAGAGGTTATCAGTTTAAAAACAAAACTGCAGTTCAGCAGCACTGTAAGAATCTGGATCTGCACAGATAATACAATGGGAAGTTTATTCTAGGACCTGGCTCCTTCAGAGTTTCACAGTGTCTGATTTCCCCCTAGCCTACATCCTTTCCCATAGCTTGCTCTCACCATGCCTGTAGTCCCTCAGCTTCAGATTTGTGAATGCTGTCTGAGTACAGAATGTATAAAATAAAATACAGCATTATCTTCAGCTTTCAGACCTTATTGCTCATTAGAACTAGGCTTTCTTAGGAAAGAATATATGACATGGGATTTGTGGTTTTGTGGTGAATTTTTTGGGTTTTTTTTGCCCTAGGATGTGATGTAATTCTGTAAACTTAAAAACAGAAACAAAAATCTTTCAGCGTTTGTACTCTGCAGTCTCTGAGGAGCGCATATAATGACACATTCTGCAGCATATCTAGAGCTTCAGAAGTGTAAAAATTGAGATATAATATGTAGTATGTAGAAGTTTTTTAATGTTTGTATTGTTAAATGAGCACCACATTTAAATGTGTAGCTACAGTCCATAGAGCTTGGAATTTCAGACATTGTTTCTGTTATCCTTTGAATAGCAACAGTAAAAGAATGGATCTGGAAGCCAGCAGGAATTTGACATCTGAGCAAAAAATAAGTGTTTAGCTCCCTTATTTTTCTTTCTTTGTGAGAAATTATTAGGATGACTTCTGTTTTTTTCTAATTTTAAAGAAACATTTCTTCCTCATTTAATTCTTATTTCTGCATGGGTAGTGAAATACCATCTTTTTCCACACATTCTGATATTTTCACAAGTGAAATCTGTAAGTCTTTAATTTCCACTACCTTGAAGCCTTCAGCTAAATAACGCTAAACCAAACCTGTTTGTACACTAGTGTTTTGTGACTGAAGTTGCCATCATTACTTCAGAAGTATGGCACCCAGAGGCACTGAGTCTTGGCTAACATATTTTCAGATACTCACTATTCTAGTATTGATTCTTCCTTTCCAACAAATTGTGCCTGTAATATTGCAGTTTTGTCTTAATGGAACAAGAAAATAGGACTTTGATTTTGAGGGGCAGAGAGATGAGGAAAAGAGTGGGCATTGGATCAAATCATAATGGTGCAGTGATTTTCTTCAGTAAACTAATCAATCTCAGTAAAATTTTTAAAACACATTTTCTAGAGTATGTGTTGCCAGCATTGTCTTTCATCGAACCTACAGTGAGCATGGCAGCTGGGGGATTTTACTGGCTGCTGGAAAAAGCTAAAGATGAGTGAAAGGAAGAAACGAGTTCTGGTCTTCCTGGATAGGGCCAGAATTTACAGTGTTGGTCTATAGATTAATGTCATCTAATAATCACACCCTATAATCTGCTGTTCTTGTCATGTAAATCTGAAGTGTTTTTCTCTGCAGTCTCATTTTAGACAAATGCATCAAATGAGGTCTTGGCTCAGTTTAACGTTTGAATATGAGGGGTTTTACTTAAAATGGCATTTTTCAAGTGGAAAGCCGGTAACACATGTCTAAAGGTAGATAGAAGGATTTAATTTACTGTAAGCTGAAAAAGTGACCTGTACTCCCTAATGCCTATTTGCTAGTTCTTAATGGTGCTTAGCAGATAGTTTGCACCTTTTTCTTTAAAGAATAAGCTTTCTAACATTTATCACCTAGTAAGACCATGCATGAAGCAGTTACTGTTGAATATCTGATTTGTGAGAAATTCGTGTCTTCTCTTATTATACCCTGATATGCGTATCTCTTTGTATTACAAGGCCTAGCCACTTTTAATTAACCTCACTGTTGGCAAAAGATAAGATATGTTCTCCTTTTTAAATTTATTTTTCCAGAGGTTGGAAACGCTATTTATGAAAAACAATTGACATACTGTGACTGTGCAAGCTTAAATAAAACTGTATATACTGGCCAGTCAGAATAACCACAAGTACATATTGCAGTCATTGACAGAGGAGAAAGATGTGATCACAGCTGCAGTCCTTGATACTCTCAGAGGTTACTTTGTGGTTACATCGACCGTGTATAAGGGTTCCTGGACTCATGTTGGATTCTAATTAATTATTCCTTCTGGAGTGCTCCAACACACCCAGCTGCTTCTACAGCATTCACTTCCCACAATCAAGTATTTCTGCATTTCACAGTGCATCCAGTTTTATCCAGATTATCTCCCCATTAGTTTGGGTGTTGGAGATTTGACAAGAAGCTTGTATTGCATATAGAAAGACATCTCACAGTTCCTTGATCAACATGTTATGGCTGTTTTAATGATGAAGCAGCTGAGGTATTGGTATTCTGATCGGTATTCTCAAAGATTATAAAACAATTTTCAGTAAATCACTGGGTTTTTCCCTTTCTTTGTTATTTATAGGCTCTGGATATCTGGATTTGTAGATGTGTGATAGACAAAGTACTGTTTCCAGAACAATTTATGTTTTGCTTCTTTAAAAGGAATCAGTTTGGATGTTCTGTGGTTGTTACGGAATTTTTCAGTAATCAGATCGTCTTAGCTTTAATTTTTTTGTCAGGTTCGGAGAAAAATTGTAGTTTACTTTTTTTGCCGTAGAAGTTGAGAGTGTCAATAATAGAGCACAAGGTGGAGAGAGTGGAATCAGCTACTAGAAGTGTTTGTGGTGAAGGAATCTCTTGACTTCACATCTTAGTATTGATGATAGGGAAAATGTGTGTCTGAACCTCAAGGCCTTGGGCTGCCATTTTGGGAGACAAGGAGTTAGTTGGGGGTAGAAAGACTGGAGTTTGTATTCTTTCTGCTCTGTTACCCATTGCTATCTTCATGGATCTGACACTCTGTTTATCTGACAGTGCACTCAGTACTGCTTCGCCAGGGAAAATTGCACAAAACAAGCCTAGTGCATCAGCATTTTCATTGTGTATTAAGCTGAGCCTCCCTTCACATGGTCACATCCCCTTTTTAATCTGGGATTCCATGTCCCTTTCCCAGTCCAGCCTGTTTCTGTGGTGTCTATTGCTGGTCTCCCTGAGCTGCTGTTTCTGTGGTTTGAGTGTTTTTTGTGTGGCTGAGTGTTAAGATCTGCAGGACTTTTGGAAGTGGCGTTGTTTGGGGGTTAGGCAATACACTGATTTAGTGTTAGTAGTTTGTCATAGACTGAGGTGATGGCCGCGTTCAAGTTGGATTTCCTCCCAGAGATGATGGTGGACCATTGCTCCTTGAATGCAAACCCTGTGTAAGTATTTTCTCTTCATGTCTAAGGTACCACTAAAATGATAGCTGGAATTGCTGTCTCAAACCTCTGCTGTCTGATGGGGCAGAGGGGGACAGGAAGGAGAGATAGAAGAGCCTGCAGTTTTCTTAAACAAATTCTAGTGGTCATGGAAAATTGATGTTGGTTTCTGGATGGGGGGGAAATGGTCTGATAATTGTGGCAGTAAGGACTAAGGAGGAATAAAGCTGTTTGACAATATTTATAGTATGCTGCGAGTGCTGATGTTAGAAAATGGATTATTTAAATCAGTAGTGGGGAGAACAGTTTCTGTTCTTCCCTATTAATGACTCCAGACTAAACCTTTTAATTAGGAGTAAAATATTCCTTGAATACTATTCATGTTAAGAGGTCATGTTAAGAGTTGCCCTGTTAACAGGAGCCATGTTGTGCTCTTGAAGCTACCCATGGAAGGCAGGCTTGAAAATTATTATTGGAGAGGGTAAAAAATTTCCAAGTGTTCTTAACTTAAATGAAAAGAGGTAGTTTACACATCTTTGTAAAAGGTATTGTTTCCCTTGGCTATTTGGAGAGGTGCTGACCCTTTCTGAGCGGAAAGGTGGAGAGGAGCGAAAGGATTTATGATGATTCCCTTCCCTTCTAGAAAGAAGCTTTGTTGATTTTGAAGTCTGTTCATACAGCTGTAAAATTATGAGTTTTCCCTGGCATCAGTTTTTTTTCCTTAGACTCTGAACCAGCAGTGTGTTGATGGGAAAAATTAACTAAACATTACTGGGCTTGGATTTTTTTTTTTTTTAATTCTCTTCAGGGGGAATATAATTTCAGATGAACAGCAAGAATACTGTTTACTGTCATGGGCAGTTAATAAACCATTTAAACTACCTTCAAAGGAAAAAAGCAGAGATGAAGAGACCTGACTACTCTGGAAGAGGACCACCTGTATTCTTCAACAAAGAGTTTGGGGGTGGGGGGAATCATTGTATAGTTGCTGTTCCACTCCCATGTCCTTTCTAGATTAGGCAGGGACTGGTCAGCAATTTTAACCAACCGATCACTATAGCTACAATAGGATGTCATTACAGTCGGACTTCCGCTGGGATAGGTCCTCTGGTGCACCAGGCTGGGGGTACTGATTACAAGGCCTCACATTGCACCTAACAAATGATGAGGCGTTGATACAGGGAGCAGTGTATGACTGTCAGCTGGCTGTGTGGAGCATAACACAGCTTTTATTAATAGCATGTAAACTGCTCATATGGCTAGGTGCAATGGCTTGAAACCTGTTGAGGATTCCCATACTCAAAACTTCTGTGTTGTTGTAGTCTAAGAAGTGATTTTTTCTTTCTGTGTTAGCATCCTGTCATTGTTGAACCTGATTCAGTCTGTGACTAACTGGATTGTCCAATCCCAGCCTGTTCATGTACAATCTAAGCCTGTTTTTTTGTCAATTATTGTTGAAAGCTCCCTAGTTTCACAAAGAGGTATTGCCTTGTAAACCTTTAAAGAAACTTAATCACTGGATCAGTTGATTCTGTGTTTTAAGATGGATCTTCATCTTGGGAAATAGTTACAGATAGTATCATTTTAAAACATTTTAATAACATTATCCCCTCATTTTCAGTGCTAACTGGTAACTTTGGTAGTTTGTAGGTAGACTGAGTTTAGGTTCCTTTTGGTTCCGGTTTCTTTTTCTGTATGATTTTACATGTCTGAACTACTGGTATTTTTCAATTATCTCAGCAGATTTAAATCCTGAATCCCAGATGTTGACTACATTATGGGAATAAAGTTTTAAACAGCTGTGTAGAGTATGTTTGGTTTCCAAGCACACAGATTGCCAATGAATGTCAATGTACTCTGGTATGCAGTACTGGAAATGTGCAAGAGATTCTCTTTATATGTATATTTTAATCATACACATTTATGTATGTGTAGACTTTTTTTTTTTACTTTTGCAGTAAGCATGCTTTTGTCTAGAATCTGTAGGAAGATATGAACCAGAAATTCCTTCTTGTTTTTCACAGCTCAAAGAAAATGAATGGCACATTGGATCACCCAGACCAACCTGATCTAGATGCTATCAAAATGTTTGTGGGTCAAGTCCCACGGAGCTGGTGTGAGAAGGATCTAAGAGAACTTTTTGAACAGTATGGTGCTGTCTATGAAATCAATGTCTTGCGGGACAGGAGCCAAAACCCTCCTCAAAGCAAAGGTGAGAACTTCTGTACTTCTCTTGAGAGACTTGGGGCTTCAGCCACTTTCACACAGTTGCAGTCTTAGCTGTGTGCCTGTTAAACATCTCTGTGTGACCAGGTGTGTATACAAGCCTGGGCTTTATAAAGTCTTCAAGTGTATTTGTCTAATTATACTTGAATTGTGATCCAGTCATTAGCTGAGCTGAGGAAAATAATAATTTCTCTTTTTAGAGCTCAGCAGTGACGGAGATGCTTAAGGAGTATGGATTATAATTGCAAAGTAGAACGTCAAATTACTACTGTGTTGCTCCAGAGCATCACTGTAATGCTGTGATACAATCAAAATATTGCAGGATGGGACGCAATTTCAGATAAAATACAAAGTTCAGGCCCTAGTCATTTGTGTAGATCAAATACTTGTAAACATTAAATCCTTACTAAATCTTGTTGCCTGGATTTGCAGTTCAGTTATATGCAATATCTCCTCTGAAGCTAGGTAGAGTTTTGGTACTAGGAAATAATTGAGTTTGAAAATTAAATAGCCAACAGGTGTATCTAGTGTTTGTTTTAATGGTGTATTAGTGACGTTGGGTCAATTCTGAACATATTCTATTTTATTACTCTTAGAAATCTCTTTTAAACTGTCACAATCAGCAGCACCTGCCTATTTCAGTGCCTAACCTCTTCTACTTATCACGCATTTTGCATTGGAAGGGTGGAAGTGGGGTTTGCAATTCCTGTACAGCCCTCCAGGATTCAGTGTTCTTTCCTGCCTAGCATTTTGTTTTAATTGCAGGGTGCTGTTTTGTTACATTTTATACCCGTAAAGCTGCACTAGAAGCACAGAATGCTCTTCACAACATGAAGATCCTCCCAGGGGTAAGAGCACAGCTCTGCTTTCTTCTCAACTCTGTCTTGTTTCTCTGAGCCCCAGCACCACTGAAGTACAAACACGTTATGTTGCCCTGAAATAATGTTGTAAAAAAACTATTCAAAAGATCAGTGTTATGAGATCTATATAATAACAGATCTTAAGGGAATTTTTGAGTATATAAAATAATAATATGGTAGTAAAGTGGGTGGGCATGGCTTTTATCATACTCTGAGGAGGAATGATGGAATATAATTAGGAAAGCCTTTCTTCTTGGAACTTTTGTAGTGTTACCTACGCACCTCTCCAGAGGCAATTTAGGCTACAATTTCTTTTTTTCACAATTTTTATGGGATGTATTTCATATAGTATGAAGTGAATGTATCTGGGATTAAATAATCTTTTTACATTGTAGATGCACCATCCTATCCAGATGAAACCAGCTGACAGTGAAAAGAGTAATGGTAAGCTTTACTAAAGTCCCAGTTGGGTGTCATCATTCATGCTAGTCAGGAAGTTTGAGGATTTCCCTTTTGCTTAACAGCTTCTGATGAAGTCTTGAATTGGAGGCCTGCTTTTTAAAGGAAAAAAAAAGTGAAAAGTGAAAGGTGTGTTTTCAATATAGTAGGTAGTGTGAGTGATGTCTCTAAAATTCCATGACTCAGAGTATCTCCCCCTGCTGCTGCTTGTTGTAGAACCATGTTGTCAGTCAGGGAAACATCCAGTGAGTTCTTCTTTGTACTAAGGTGGTTTAAATCTTTGTTGGGGACATGGACAGTGGGGTTGAGTGCATCCGCAGCAAGCTTATAGATGATGTCAAGCTGAGTGCTGTGGTTGATACCCTAGAGGGAAAAGAAGCCATCCTGAGGAGCTTTGACAGGCTGGAAAGGTGGGCCTGTGCCGACCTCATGAAGTTCAGCAAGGCTAAGTGTAAGGTCCTGGAAACATGGATACAGGCTGAGTGGATTGAGAGCAGCCCTGAGGAGAAGGACTTGAGGGTATTGGTGGCTGAAAAACTGAATGTATACAGTCAGTGTGCACTTGCAGCCCCGGAAGCCAGTCATATCCTGTGCTGCATCAAAAGGAGTGGTAACAAGTTGAGGGGGCGATTCTCCCTCTTTGCTGTACTGCATCCAGCTCTGGGGCCCCCAGCATGAGACATGGACCTGCTCAAACATGTACAGGGAAGGGCCATCAACATAATCAGAGGGATGGAGCACCTCCCCTATGAGGACAGGCTAAGAGAGTTGGGGTTTCTCAGCCTAGAGGAGAGAAGACTCTAGGAAGACCCTTTAGCAGCTTTCCAGTATCTGAAGGGGGACTACCAGAAGGATTCAGAGGGATTGTTTATCCAGGAGTCTAGTGATAGCATAAGGGACAACAGTATTAAAAAGATTTAGATTAGATATTGTGAAGAAATTCTTTACTGTGAGGACAGTGAGACACTGGAACAGGTTACCCAGAGGAAATGTGAGTGCACCATCCTTGGAAGTGTTCAAGACCTGTCTGGATGAGGCTTTGAGCAGCCTGGTCTAGTGAAAGGATCTTGGTGATCTTTAAGATCCTTTCCAAACCAAACTGTGCTCTGATTCTATGAAATCTAGAAATGCTTTTTCAAGTGTTTGTCCAGTTTGAAGCAAGGCCTGTTGCAGCTAGGGTGGGAGTGAAAAATACTTCTTGTAGCATACAAGAGGGGTTAAGAATTAACAACAGTTCATAGAGAAGAAAACATGAGTATTTCTGCACATTGGCCATTTCAGATGCATTAAGAATTTAACATCTGTCATTGGGTAAATGATCCATGCATTTCCTTGTGAGTTTATATACATGCATTCATGCATGTTCAAATATGTATGTGTCTATATTGCTGCAATGTAAGCAAAGAAAGTGTGTAGCATCCTGTAGTTTCAGCCTTTCTAGGCTTGGCTGAATTTTATTTTCTTCATTTGCAGTAGTTTGTGTTGCATCATGGAGAAGATAATCCTGGTTTGAGAAAGCTTACATCTTAATATAATTGAAAACAGAAGATGGTATATATGGGTAACATATAGTAGGAGTAATTCCATCTACAAATTCCTCCATAGGTATACAGGACATATTCCTGTGTAAATATATCTAGAAAGGAGTAATTCTTTTGAAGTGCTGTTGGGAGGAGAACAGAACAGATTCTCTGAACTAAAACTGATCTTGCATTACATACAAACACGCGTGCGCATATCCTGGGAAAATAATGGAAAGAGAAAAAAGTATTTAGTAGAATTTTAGAATGGTAATTCTGAGGCTATTATTTAACTCTGAGTATTAATAAAAGGTGAAGGTGACAGCAGTATGTAAGAAATCATTAATTATGAAAGTATTTGAACTTGCCACTATTAAAGGATTCTGGATCTCTTGAACTAAAATGCTAAAAGGATTTGAAAGCAGCTTTCTGCTCTAAGACCAGAAAGTGAATTGGGTGCAACATGAAGATTTAATGGCCATTTAAAGTCATGTCTGCTGGAATAGTTTGGAGTTTTCCTTTCCAGCGCCATAGGAGACTCAACAAATAAGTTGATTTCCCCTCACCATAGCACTGAATAGGAGAAGACTTCATTGAAGCTTCAAAATGTGCTAGAGCCTTCATCACACTATATTTTATATTGTGATGAATGTTGTATGTCTCAACTGATTTATATATTCAAGTGTTACTCTGAATAATTTGCTTCATCCTTTGAAAGAAAGTGTTTCAGAGGTGATTAGCATCCTTAAGTAAGTAAATCAAGTGTATAAAATCCTGCTCTGAATTCAAATCTACTCCTCTCTCTTAAGTGACCTTTAACTGACATTAGTATCAACTAACTGAAAAGTTAAGAGAAATGTCTTTCTGAACCATTTATTTTAAAACAGTCTGCACACTGAAAGGTATTCTTTGACTAATATATCTAGTAGCACCAGTATTTAAAGCCAAGACACCATACCACACAGTCCATGGTTTGATTTGAGGTGTTATTTTTGTGCTTTTGATGCAGATCAGAATGGGCGGATCACTAACAGAAGTAAAAGTGTTCCATTTTAGCAACTGCTGTTGCTTCCTCTGTTGAGAGAGGAGCATGAGGAAATGGGCATATCTAAATTTAAGTGATTGGCATGAGGCTAAAAGGAACCTTTCTGCAGTTCACTTGCTTGTTTATATGCAGTTAGGTATGTTGGCAGTCTAAAGATAGTACAGGCAGAGCAAAGATGGTGAAAGTAGTCCAATAAACCATATTCAAGCCTTCTCTTACCTGGAACTGAAGAGATACAGGGACGTGCTGAATCTGACATACTTTGTTCCCTTGTTTTTAACATTCCTGTTGTTCACAGACTTCACAGACTAAAAAAGTCAGCAAGTTACAAACAGAATCATAAAACAGGCATCCATCAGGTTCATAGAAGTATCTTGTATGCATCCTCTTAAATTGAAGAGAGCAGTCCACTGGTTTAAATAAGCCCATTTGCTAAATATAAGGGAAATAACTGTAGTTAATGGAGAAGACTTGACAAAATAAGATCTAATAAGCAGGTATTTGCTGGTAATACTCTTTATCTTTTGATTCCTTAGCAGTAGAAGATAGGAAGTTGTTTATTGGAATGATATCGAAGAAGTGCAATGAAAACGATATTCGAGTGATGTTCTCCCCCTTTGGGCAGATTGAAGAATGCAGGATATTACGGGGCCCAGATGGCCTGAGCCGAGGTAAGCAAAGCAACAAGATTTTGGCAGTTTGAGGTTGCTGGATGTTGCCTTTTGCAACTCAGCCTGGCATTTGGGCTTTTTCTGTGATTCCCACCCACCTAAACCCCCTCCCTGCCCAGTAAGCATTTTCATTCCTGTATTCATGCCAATAATTCTGGAGGTAGTTAACAACTTGATTCCTCTTTGTTCTTTCCCAGGTTGTGCATTTGTGACTTTTACAACAAGAGCCATGGCGCAAACAGCAATCAAAGCAATGCACCAAGCACAAACTATGGAGGTAAAACAAGCTAGTGGGTGTCAGGAGCAGGTGTAATTTGTCAGGTGGTCACTATGGAGTTTAAGGGACTAGAGAGCAGAGAGGATAAAGTGCAGTGTGTGTTTCTTCACAAACAGTACTCCTGGACCTTTGTGGTTGTCCATCTATTTTTAGAGTTTGAGATAGAAACTTCATCTGCAGAGAAAATACCAAAATACAAAGTAGAATTAAAAGCAAAGAAGATTTCAAGCCTTGGATGGAATGTGCTGTTTGAATATACATGTATATGTCTTTATGTATGCATAGAGGAGGAGGGGAATACTTCCAGTGACTGGGTCTTAATGCAGTATTTTTATGACTGCTGGGGATAGCAAGTATGTAATTGTTTGAATTGCTGTTTGCAGGGTTGCTCTTCTCCCATTGTTGTAAAATTTGCAGACACGCAGAAGGACAAAGAGCAGAAACGAATTGCTCAGCAACTTCAGCAACAAATGCAACAGATCAGTGCTGCCTCGATATGGGGAAACCTGGCTGGTCTCAACACACTTGGACCCCAGTACTTAGCAGTGAGTTTCTGATTTTGGCTTTTTTCATCTCTTCAGGGATTGCAGTGACTGACTGTCTTGCAGTGTTCAATATATTAATTTTTAGAAGGCTCCTGGTAGATAAGAGCTGGGTTCTTAATCCCCATTTTGTGGATGGGAAGGCTGAAACTGTGTTACGTGCTCTCATCTAGTCAGGACACATTTAAGGAAGGATTTCAACCCCAGTCACAGTAGCCCTAATTACGGAAACCTTGGGTTTTTCTCCTGCATTCTGTAGAATGTGCTTTTTCTTCATATAATATTGCCTCAACGGTTACCATATAAACACCCTTTTCATGTCTTTCTGATGGTATAGTTCTTGTATTCCTTTATCATTTCCCTTTATTTCTGTCATCCTCTTCCACCAAAACCTGGAGCTGTACTTATTACTGTCCAAATAGAAAAGATGATCAGATTGGAAGCAGAGTAAATAAACCCAAACAACAAAAACTAGCCAACCAACCAGATAAACCCTACAGAAAATAGAGAGAAACTACTCTCTTTAGCAAAAATGATGTAACAGAAGGTAGACTGCAGTTCCATTTCAGTTGATTTTGCTGGGTCCCTAAAGGCTGAACTTTTTTAAAACTGATATGTTGACATACGTGGATTGCCAGAGTAGCTCTGAGAGTTGTATTCATGCAATATGAAGTCGGAGGACAGAAAAGGAAAATTTAATCTCATTCTTGGTATGGTATACTGTTGAAATGGGGCAATTCTCTTACTACTTTTTTCATTTTGGTAGATTGGATTTTTTTGTAACTGCAGCTAGTTGGAAAAATTAATTGGAAATCTCTAAATAGCTTCTGTGCTGAGGCTTGAGATGTCTCTCATATCTGCTGTGCATAAGGAAAGTAGAGGAGGTTCCCTCTCATGGTGGCTCTTTGGTTTTGGTATGGCACTGCCATTTGTTCCCTGCTGGCAGTGTCAGCTGTAAAGTCTGTTTTGAGGTAGCATATCCTTAGGGGTGGCAATCCTCCTTTAGGTGCTTTGAATAGGAATTCTCTCTCACTACTGATTCTACTGGATTTGTCTTGGTGTATTGGCTATAATTTTCCCTCAGTGTTGATGGTGTTGAGTGAGCAAAGCATTGTGCTGTTGCTTTGGCTGCAGTGTGATGCATGGGCAATGTGGATTTTCACTGTGGTGTTGCTCTGGCTGTATTGTTCAGGGGAATTCTCTTTACGCTTTGCTATGGTATGGTGCATGGGCAGCGGGAATTCATTTGTGACGGCGCTCTGGCTGTGGTGTGATGCAGTTTCTCCCAGAAGCAGAGCCAGCCCTCACTCTCACTCTTGTTTTGTTTTTTGGTGTAATGTCTAGCTTTATTTGCAGCTCCTTCAGCAGACAGCAGCTGCTTCATCTGGGAACCTGAACACACTGAGCAGCCTCCACCCAATGGGAGGTGAGTTTTTTTCCACCAGAAGAGAAATCCAGTGCCAAAGAAAAGAGAACTAGGATAGAGAAAGTAGCCAAAAGGCTGTAAGCATTTTAATCTCAGTTGGAATAAGTAGTTCTGAGTTTCCCTACTCCTTTGAAATGACAGGAGTTCTCTGCTAAAAGTGCAGATGTTCCTTCTTAATCTTAGTTAACTATTATCCTCAAGGTAAGTGATGGTATCTTCCCATCCTCTGGCATTTAAAATTATCTGCCCTTTTCGGTAACAAAAAGAGTGGTCTCTGTATTTGTTTTCATCCAAATAGGTGCATATGTGAAGAACTGTGTTTTGAAATAGGCGCTAATGTACATGTTTCAGTGGTAATGGATCCTTAGTTTTCCCATTTTCAATGTATTTAAGAGTAAAACATTTAAGTCGGAGATACACTGTTGTTAGGAATGTGAGCTAGTCCTTCATTCAGATACTTTATTCATTCATTCATTTGAATTACAGTTAATTATGCCATTGCTTTTAGGGAAATATTAGCTTAATAGATATGAGCCAAATTCCTTGCTGTGGACTGCTAGTCAGAATATTCAGTATGGCAGTCCTGGGGCTGTAAATTGGTTGTCCCTTTTGTCTTCACACTGTTGGGAATAATGAAATACATGTTTAGAAACTCCATTCACCACATTTTCTAAATTCTTCTGCTGGCAGAAAAACCTATCATTTTGGTTTTAACACTGAACACTTCAAGGTTTTCAAATTGCCTCCTGGGGTTTAATGGTAGTTCCCAATATCACATGCCCTGTCTGTGCAAAGTTCATCCAAAAATGTCTTTGTACATCTGACTTGTATTGGCTGGTGCACCCATCAGTAGCAATTTACAAGCGTTTGCAAAGTATTATGTTTTCATTTGTAAGAATTTTGATTTATACTGGAAGTTGATTGTAACCTCAGCTTCCCACATTGACCTATTTCATGTTAAACCTCCTCAGAGCTCTTAGATCTAAGACTCTTGCAAAAAGCAATTATTTTTAAAAAACTGTTTTACTAATATCCTATGGTGGTGGTCTATAATGGGTTTTGTTATGCACACGATCTTGTTTTTTCCACCTCTTCTCTCTGTTTCAAAACAAGATGTAATAAAGGAGAAAGTATGAGAATAAGGATTGGGGGAGGGGGAAGGGGGTAACTAGCTGAGACTGAGAAGTTTCCAGGGTAATTCTGTCTTCACTATTGAAAAAAAAAACCACCTTAAAAATTTAGAAACCAGATATATAAATAGCATATTGCATGGTTATTCCAAATCTGTGATTCTCTGCAGAAAAAGTTGGAGTTTTAAGGTCCTGTTAACATCTCAGGTGATCTCCTTTCTTGAAATTCATAGAAAGAAAAACTAAGTAGGTAATTAGATCCCAAACTATATCAGACTTTGTAGACAAAATTTAATCTCGACGCTGTTTGAAAGCAGATGGGGAAACAGTGTGATGACAAGAGGACAGGTGCAGCGTGCACATGACAAACTGCTTCAGTAAGGAACAAGCTGCTCAGTTCTTCATTAGCTCCAACACTTGCACTTTTAACCCTCTGTAGCACAATACAAGTAAAACAGAAAACCTTTTGATTTTGACTTTGTGCTTTTATGTTACAATGGCACCTTGAGAATCTAAAGAAAGGCAAAATCCACTTGTTTTGGAGACTAAATTTGCCTCGGGAAACAGACCCTGCCACAAAGAGAAAACAATTGAAAAAGAGTTGAAAAAAACAAACAAACTGTACTAAAGGTAGTAGAAGAGTTTTAGAAATTAATTAGTTTATACTGCATTGTCACATTCTTACGTTTTCTGTTTACATGCTTGCATAATAAAACTGAGGTTTTAATTATTTGAGACATATGCTTTACTCCCAAGGTCTTACTAAGTGTCCAGAAGATGAGATACCACCTTTGCTTAGGGTTGTTTGATGTCAAATGAAGGGCAATTAATGTAATTTTGGTTTTAATTATGTTGGGGAGAAATATTAGGGATTCTCTGAAGTCAGATGAAAGGAGGAGGAATTGTTAAAATAATCAAAGCTAGAGACAAAAAATGGAAAATAAGGGAAAAGTGAAGAGAGGCAGAATTGGAAGAATGGGGCTAATCTACCAAAGGATGGCTAAAATACAGAATTCAGGAGGAGAGCCATTTCAATGATAATCCTATGGTGGGAAAAGAGGGCAAAATACAGTCAGTAGTGGCCAAATGGTTTCATTGAAAAACAATGGCTCAAGATGAAGGTGAGTCAGATGAGTAAATTGACCAGTAAAATTCATAAACATAGGGGTCCCTTCCTGCCCCTGCAGTATTCCTTGCTGCTTACCCACAACATGCCTGAGGTTTCCTGTTCTCCTTGCCAGTGTGTTTGACCAGCCTACACATACATTGGCTGGTCCTGTGGTCAGGAGTTGCCACTTAACAATTGTCTCACAATTGACTGTTGCCTCTTGGTGGCCAGGGGGACCAAACAAAACATGCTGATGCTCAGCTGATGGTAGGTTAAAGCCACGACTTTGTGGCCACTGTGGTGTGAGGCCTCCATGAAAGAATTTTGTAGTTACTGCTGTCCCCATACAAAGAGTCTGGAAGGACAGGAGAGTGGAGGAAGTTATTGGCTGGGTGTCTAGGCAAGTTTTCTAGCTTGCACATGAGCTCTCAGACCCTGACTTAACTCTTAAGCTTTTGTTGTCGGGAGAGAGCGCTGCTTGAAAATTTCTGTGCTTTGGAGCCATCTGGGGTAATGACTACCTGGGCTTTTTCCCGAATCACATCTATCTGGGCAAAGAAAAGCGTTTTTAATTATGGCAAGGAATTGTGATGTAGAAAAGATCAGTAACTGGTATTAAGCCTGTTGCTTTTAAGCTGCTTCCCGTGCCTCCCTTGTGATGAGGTTGCTGGATCTGTTTCACTTGGATGATAGTGGCTCTTACAGGAGAAACTCCACATTCTTCCATGTGTTGCAGGACTGAATGCGATGCAGCTACAGAACCTGGCTGCATTGGCAGCTGCGGCCAGTGCAGCTCAGAACACACCAAGTGGCACTGCTGCACTCACTTCCTCCAGCAGTCCCCTGAGTGTGCTCACCAGCTCAGGTAAGAAACTGCTTGTGCTGTAGCCTGCTATGACAGGCATTGCCTTGGAAGTCCTTTCAGGATAGATGTCACCTATTCTGTCTATCCCTTCATTTTCATGTTGATCTTTAATAGATAAACAGTTTACTAGTAGATTCGCTCGCCTCTGTTTGGGGTAGATATCTTTGCCACCAGCAAAGGCTTTTTTACCTGCTGTGCCTCTTCCTCCAAATGGTCAGATTAATTTGGAGTAAAAAGAATTTTTGAGGTCATCATGAAACAGAAAGGTAGGTGAGCTCTTTCCAGTCATGTTATTACAATCTCATCACATATTTTGCTTATCTGTGATTTGAGGCATGCACTGTGGCAAATAGCACCCTGTTCCTCTCTAAGTGGAAACAGAAAATGCCTCAAGCATGAAGTAATGCGCTCTGTGCACTAGAACGATACAATTTATATTCCATTAATGAGGACAAGGGTACTATAACATCCTCATAAAAGTAGAATAAACAGACACTTAGCACTTTTACTGGAAAGTAGTTGTCTAGAACTTAGTGTATGAGTTGCCCATAAAAATCAGTATTTTCCTTTTGTATGGCTCTTCCGTGTCTTGTTTTGGATTCGGTTTTTTAACTTACGTTATGTACATTAACCAGAGATAGTAGAATGTCCAAGTAGTGTTCTTTTGCTGCCTTACTGTTAAATGTGATCATTAAATGCAACAAGCAAAAAACTAAAAATAAATTCAGTTGTGCTTACAGCAGACATGTTCAGTTTTTATCACAAACAAGGATCAGTATTCCACTCAGTTATTTCTATCCTATTTTGAGTTATTACTAAATCCTGACACGAGAATGGAGAACCTGTATTTTCAGGGTGTCAAGTTTTCCAGCATCACTGGCTTCTGTCCTGCAGGATTGATGTCCTCACCTGTGATTGTGAGAGACCAAAGAGGATTGGAGGGAGGAGGTTTTAAATTTCCACAGGTAGATTTTGAATTGCGTAGGAGGACCAAGGAGCCGGGCTAGAGATTATAAAGAGATTACAAGGAAAAGCTGTTTAGAAAACCGTATGTCACATGATTGGGAGTTAAACCATGGGTGCTTTGCACAGTTTTCTACTTAGAGAAATTCCCAAGAGAGAATTTTGTTCAAAGAGTGTTCTGTTACTGGACATTTTTTACATAAAAACTTTTGTGGTCTGCAGTCCTTAAAAGATCAGAATTTTTTGCTTAATTTTGACTCCCAGCTATGTATCCTATTCTGTAATTAAAAACCAAAGAAACAAAAGCAAACCAAAAAAAATGAAGAGTTCAGACTACAGAAGAGCTGCATTTATAACCCACTAATGCTTCTTTATCATAAAGGAAGCATGAAGGTGAATATATCTGACAGTTTCTCCTATATTTCCTCATGCTTTGTCAGGTTACAGTTTGCTATGACTGGCATTTAGAAGTAAGATTTCTTCATTGGCTGTCATGTCTGACTGCAGGAAGTTTGTTCTCAGTTTTGTTAAGGCAGAGAATGGGGCCAGCAGGTTGGGAAGTTCAGATCTCAGATGTGCTAGAAAAAGCAGAGACTGCCCCCTTCTCAGAAGCATGCAGGGAAAGGACAAGGGCAATGAACACGAGTTGCAACTGAGAAAATTCTGATAAGATAAAAAAATAAAAATAATGGCAAGAGTGATCAGGCTCAGGAACAAGGTGCTAGAGGGGCTGTGGAATCTCCATCATTTCAGAGACTGAGAATTCAATTGGAAAGGACCCTGAAGAGGGTAACCAGAATCAGAGGTTAGACCAGCTCTGAGCAGACTGTTAGACAGGATGACCCAGAGGTCCCTTTCAAATGAAGTTATGCTGCTATTGAGTGATTCATTGGAATTGGCTTCCCCTCTGTCAGTTTTTGCTGCTCCACAGAACTATGCAGGTTCCTTTTCCCTTGATGAGAGACATATTTCAGGACTCTGTTCCATTTTTTATCATGCTGGAGGGGCTAGGGGGTGGGGAGCAGCCCATTTTTAAGTACTTTCTGTGCTGAATCCAAATAACCTTCTGATCATTAGTAACATCGATAAGTGATTGTGTGTCAACAATTCAGTTATCATGATGGATCATTTGTTTTAATATCCTGTATAGATGTGACAGTTCACTCTTCACAGGTTTGTAACATGAAGCAGGCACTATTGCTCTTTAAACTTAATTTCAAGTATAATTTTAAAGAGTAAAGATTAGCTTTGTTCAAAAGAAATAAAGGTTTTGGAGGGCATATGGTCTATAAGCAGTCACTAACATCAAACTCTGAAACAGTTCTAGTGCTTTTCATTAGAGGTATAAATATGCTTAACCTTTTAAAACTTTACTCAAATTGGGAAGAGGGGAAGCCTCAGTGTGTATAGACACATTAAACCCTTTGATATTTCCTGTAATTGTACAGCTTTTTAACTCTTTAGTCTTCAAGCGAACTTGAAATTCTATTTTGATTAATATTCATATGTGCATTCACTTTGTATGTATTCACATAGAAGGCTGTTGGACTCCACACAGAAAACATCTATCCCTCCTGAACCACACCTAGACCTTGAAGAAACTCAGTATAAAGCAGTTCAGTACCATGTGTTAGTAAGTGCCTGCCTTGTCTGAGGGACATATGGCAACATCTACTGTGATAACCTCTTAAACCTAACTGCAGATGAGATGACTTACTCCTTGACTTCTCTCCATCTGTCATCCAAATGTTCACCTGATGCTTATTTGGACATCTCTCCTCAAATTGCATAATTGGTGGAAAAATCCAGACAGTCCTTCTGCATAGTTGCCTTTTTGATTTTCTTTCATCTGCACTGATATCATGTGTGACTGGGGAACTTGGAAGTCAACACAGTGCAGTCCATGGGCTGTGGATAGGTTCCATGTCAGAATGGTTGAACTCAGAGGCATTACATATTGTTGTTTTGCTGTCTTCCTAGCCATTTCAAACAATTTTCTTTTGATTGTTCCAAGCACAATTGTGTATTTTGACATAGAATGGGATGAAGTAAAACCTTCAACCTTGCTGAAGATCAGCTACTCTTGGAACTGACCAGTCTGCTGTTGTAAGGTAGTCATTGTTGCAGAGACCATGGCTGTAGATAAACTCACTTAAACTGCTAGCTTGTGAAATGGACATTCAAGAAAATATTATAGAGTATCTCAGGATAGGAGTGTCTTGTCTGCCGTCTTTTTGACAATAAGAATTGTCTGCTCCAGAGCAAAATAGGATGGTTGCAAATGCTGAGATATGTTTCCATTTCTCCTCCTTCTAAAGGCAACCTCAAAGGTCCAGAAAAGCCTAAATAATCTTCCTGGCCTTGGTGTGTCTCCAGCAAAATTGTTTTCAGAGATTGCATAGTGTTTCTGGTTTTACTGGAACTAATTCTGGTACAGGTCAGTCAGATTCTTCGCCTGAATTTAACTTTTCTTCAGGTCATCGCTTGGATGCTGCATGACTGAATTAGGACAGACTTACTGTTCCCTCAGTTTACCTACCTCCACAAGTTGTTACTTGATGACCTTGTCCAAGTTTCATTATCTTTCTAATAATATATCTTTCAATATCTTTCTATAAAGCTGTTCTTTATTACATATTCAAATTTTCTGAAAACCGCAAGTATTTTCAGCTACTTTTGTTAGTTAGCCTTTTTGACTAGATATAACTCAGTAGATAGAGCTAAGAAAACACAACCTTAGTAACAAGAAAAAGCCCCAACAACCCACCAAAAATTGCACAGGAACAATGTTAACAATTAGGGATGGAGTAAAGAACATATGTAAAACAATATTCGTTTTCTATCCCCATTGCTTTGCGCTCTTTTCTGACCTAAAATGTAACACAAGGAAAACAGAAGAACAGAAATATTGGCTAGAACTGTGGAACTCCTTCCCTGTTACAGCCTGAAAAATAGAAGACTGACATGGGAGAAGGATATGATTACAGCCTACAAATACGTTAGTGCTGTGATGAAGATGGATAGGGAAAAAACAGTTATTAGATACTTCAAGAAAAGAGCTGCAGGATATCAGGTCAAGTTGTCATCTGATAATTTAAAAAGAAAAAGCAGATTTTTGTTAGCATAGTGCAATATTAAATTACAGAAATTGTGCCTTAGAATGTCGTAGAGTTCAACAATTTGGTGTTTACAGTGCACTGAAATTAATGAATGAAAATCGTAACCTTATAAAGATACTGCCTTTGGCTGAGGAAACCCTAGATTGACAGATGGCTGTGTTGGTATATAGACTATTCATAGGAAGCCTTCCTTTATAATTGCCCTGTATTTCTGCTCTCCTGTTATTTATCTGCCTTTTGTCATCGTAAGAACTGGGACTCTGTCTTCAATTCCCACATACATAGGATAAAGAAAATAAACACAAGTCTTCAGTTTTCTTGGTGTTTTCAGTACGAAAGCATTTCTTCTTTTGCTTAAAGAAATTTCTGATAAAGGCAGCTAAACTAAAATAACTGTGTGATCAGCTTTTTATAGTGGTTTAACTGAATTTATTTAAAGTAGTCACAACCTTTTAAAGTAGGGAAGGCATCCATTCTCTTTGCCTTAGTTACTACTGTTTTACTGGGGAGAGGTTTGGGGGGGTTTTAAATGATGTCCTCATCTGTCAGATGTAGTGTCTTTTTGAATTACAAAGATTAGCATTGAAATGTTGCAGAAACAAGTGATATCCTAAAATTGAGGTAACTGTCATTTCTGAACTCTGCCTTTTATTCAGCCAACTGTGCTGCTTTTTCTACCAACTTGAGGGTTATCCTGTAACTTCTTCTCTGGATTTTCCCAATATTTAATATGCTACTGATAGTAAGACAGGAGGTGTCTCCTTTTCATCAGAGTAAGCATCTTAAAATATAGTTTGGGACGTTGTATTTCAGTTTTCTAATTATTAGGAGAGTTTTATCTAAACATTTTCTAGAGGAGATATGACATTTCTTCTGTCAGCACAAAAAGTTATATGAAATGCAGCTCTCTGGCTCTCATGCAGCTAATTCTTTTAAAAGTTTTAATGGATGTATGCAGCATAATTGAGAATGACAAAAATATGAGGAAAGCTGAAAATGCCTCAAATTCTGTTCTTCTCTTATCCCCTTGGTCAAACAGATAAATCCCTCTTAAAAGCAGACTACAAGATGCCTCCACAGCATCAGTCTTCAGTATCTTCTAATTTTTAGCAGCTGTAAATATTTTCTAGCACATCTTATGCAGTAAATTTAAACTTCTTGGTTAATGGCAATATGCATAGCTTTTCTTTTTTGGTAGTGCACAAATCTATTAGAAAAACTACTGCTATATAATAATAAAAATACTGTGCATTTCTTATTTTATCATGGCCATAAATCTCTGTAGATGACCACAGTTTGAACTTCTGTTTCTTATGATATACCAGCTTGGAAAATGTTTTTTCTCATTATTTTGATGTTGATTTCTGTAGAACTAATTCTAGCTCTTGTAGAATTTGGCTGGCCATGTGAGCTGTTGCTCTGCTAGGTGCCGTATCTGTAAATTTCTCTTACTGAGTAAATGTGGTTGAAGATGTTGCTGGAATACTCAATAGAGGACAGACTGTGTATTTTTGGATGTACATTTCAAGACTTTTCTGAGTCCTAGCCCCAGCTGTGGCAGCAGGATTTTTAATAGAAAATTATTTAATGTGTCAAAATAATCCAGGCATGTGATGTTCCTGTTCTGGCAGTATGGGAAAATCCCATGTTCGGCCTTCTTTAATGTCCTAGTATCTATGTAGCAGGTCTTTTTCACCTTGTGTGGTGTTTCAAGGATAATACATAGCAAGTGTTATGTTAATACATAGCAAGTGACTCTTACTTTAGTCAGCAGGAAACAGGGCATCACTGCTGGTTACCTTATGCTGAGATTCAGTGTTTAGCCAACATTCGTATAATGTCTTAATCTTAGGTGTCTTACGCTTAATCACTTTATTATTGCCACAAAGAATGGATGTTAGGATGAAGTAGAAATTTTTTTTAAAATGTAGGAAGGGCTTGGAACGTATAAGCAGTATGATCAATCAAGTTGTGTGGGTTTGAGGGTTTTTTTTACATAAAGTATATTTTGTTGCCTGGGTCTGTTCCTTGCTAATGTTTTCTACAGGAATAACTTAATGAAGAAGTTGAATTATCGGGATCAAAAAATATTAGTTGAAGTTTAATTATTTTATTTTAATAGCAGGTTCTTCACCTAGTTCCAGTAGCAGCTCCTCTGTAAATCCAATGGCTTCTCTTGGAGCATTGCAGACGCTGGCAGGTGCTACAGCAGGCCTCAATGTTAGCTCTTTAGCAGGTAAGTTACGTGTTGTGGTGGGTTGGGGGAAGAGCTGACTATCGTTCCTCAGCCTGTGCTACATCTCTGGGGTTATTTTTTCTGCTCCCTACTTTTTGTAGTCATGCAGAGTGTTTGAAAGGTTATTGATCTGGCTCAGAGGAAGCACTTAGTCATCTTTTATTTCTTCTTTCTTATACAGGAATGGCAGCCTTAAATGGAGGACTTGGCAGTGGTGGTCTCTCAAATGGGACAGGTAGCACAATGGAAGCCCTCACACAGGCTTATTCTGGAATCCAACAATATGCTGCTGCTGCGCTGCCCACACTCTATAACCAGAGTCTCTTAACACAGCAGAGTATTGGTGCAGCAGGAAGTCAAAAAGAAGGTAGGCAGAAAGTTGTAGAAACTACTTGAGAGGGCTTTTCAAAAGGGCAAGCTTAGCCCTTGCACTTACCTTACCTGCAGATTTTTTTATTTGGTGGCATTTTTTAGAATCCAGGAGTTACTGTAGATAAAGATCTGTGAGATCTTTCTACTAAGGGCTGCCCAAAGTAGTTTTTATACAGGACATTTCATGTGGCTTGTCTGGTCTTAAATACTTACTTAATCATACTCCTCCATATTCTCAGAGGGAAGGACAATATGATTCTACAGCCTGATACATCCCACTGTTAGATAATCAGATGTGGTTTTGTTAATGTTGTTTTCTTGGGTTTTAGTTAATGTTGTTTCCTTCACCTCTTCCCACAGATTCTTATGCCAGTCTTTTCACTCTTCAGATTTGGGTTCAATTTAATATATAAAGTAATGAAGAATGTAGGAGTAAGTTTCCAGCAGAATGTACCATGTTTAGAAGAGCATCTGTCAGATTACAAGCATTGTGATTATTTCTATTTTGTTTGGAAATTTAGTTAGTTGCTTTGGGACCACAAGTTTTGCATAGCCATTTTTGCTCTAGCTTTCATTACAGCGAGTATCTGTGAACCAGTGTTGGCACAATGTGTAAAGTACAAGCAAAAGTGGTGAGAAAGAGCTGGAATTATTTGAGTGATCCCTCCCAGCTAAGGGTCATGCTAATTTATTCTGGAATCAAGTGTTTTGCAGTAGTGTAAATAGCAGTTTCATTGTTTTATCTAGAAAATTTGTTTTGAGTGACTCTTCCACCTTTCTTTGTGAGGTGGGTGTATGTTATCCATGCTCTTTCTGAATTTATTTTCCTACTTCTTGTTTGAAGGTCCAGAGGGAGCCAATCTATTTATCTACCATCTTCCCCAGGAGTTTGGAGATCAGGATCTGCTGCAGATGTTTATGCCATTTGGAAATGTCGTCTCTGCCAAGGTTTTCATTGACAAGCAGACCAATCTAAGCAAGTGTTTTGGTATGTTGGATCTACAGCTTCCCTACAAGGGGGAGCAAAGGGTCAGACTGATCTCTTCTCTCTGGTGACCAGTGACAGGACACAAGATAATGGCCTGAAGCTGAGTCAGAGGAGGTTTAGGTTGGATATTAGGCAAAGGTTCTTCACCCAGAGGGTGATTGGGCATTGGAAAGTGCTCTCAGACACACAGTGTGATTCTCACTGTGTCCTTTGCAGGGACTTCAGTGATCTTCGTGAATCCATTCCAACTCAGGATATTCTGTCATTCTATAAATAATTTTCTGTAAAAAAGTGGCTTTTTTAGTAATCTCTTTTTTAGTTTATTGTCTAGTCTAGCTTTTAAGTAAGTAGGGAATCTTTTTATTACTAAAAAAAAAAATCAAACACTTTCAGCAGTAAACTGAATTTTCCTGATTTTCAATGGGACTTTTTGCTTTTCCCAATTCCATACTGTTATGCCTCATTATAGTGTTCTGGCCCTAGATAATTCTCCCTGAGATTGGCTCAGTTGGCTAGAGCATGGTGCTAATAATGCCAAGGTTGTGGGTTTGATCCCCTTATGGGCTACTCACTTTGGAGTTGGATTCATTTATCCTTGTGGGTCCCTTCCAACTCAGAATGTTCTCTGATTATGATTTGTGTTCGCAGACTGTTAACCCTGAGACAGTTCCTCCTCTTACCTCTTCCTGTCTTTTCAACAATTGTTTGCATTGATCTATATATTACTTAGTACATTATGATTATGAATTATTTCTATTACTGTCTTTATCTATAATTACTGTGGGCACCCTATTGCATTTTTGTAGTGCTGTAATCTCTCATGACTGTTTCAATAGATGGAGATTTCTTGTGATGGAATAGGAGAGGTGAGCCTTTCTCTGTGGTTTTGATAGCTTTGTGCCTACATAATATCCTGAATTTTTTCCTGTTTGAGCCAAAAGATATGGACAGTCTCATGCTTTGTGAGAATACAAAAATATGCTGATCATTTAGCTATAACACATGTATTATCTTATAGCTGAATATTATGGACAGGTAGCCATTGACTGGAGTGGGAGTTATTCTCACTTCAGACCTTGAGCGGAGTTAAAACAGGCTTCTTCAAGACCCTGGAGCAGTTTATTTTCAGGATAATCTTTTCCAGGAATGATACACAACCTCTCATCTAAGAGCAACCTAAACATAATAGTGATACCGGTGCTACCCTTCTTGACAGCTATTTCACTCCAAACAAATCTGCTCCCATAATGTCATGAGGGTGATTCCAGTCTTGTATCTTTAGTGAGCTTTTGCATTTAGATGAACATTTTCCAGGTTGGGTTTTCTCCCAGGTATGAGTTCTTAAAAAGAAACAGTAGTATTCATTTTGTTGATAGACTAGAAAATTATTTTTTAATTTCCTGAGCTTTGTATGTCTTTTGGCCAAAGTTCCATATGTCAGTGCTTAGTTTGAGAGCCCTTAGAAGTTATTATGAGGAGTCTAAAACAGTTGTGAGCTTCTGAAAATGGCACTTCATGTAAGCCTCTCAGAGCTTGTGAGTGCCTGCATTTCCAGTTGTAAGTGCCTGCATTTCCAATTGTGAAGCAGTTGTTGTGGTCAGCTTTGGCATGGGGTAATTGTGTGTTTTCCTCTCCTCAGGTTTTGTAAGTTACGACAATCCTGTCTCTGCGCAGGCTGCCATTCAGTCAATGAATGGCTTCCAGATCGGCATGAAGCGGCTGAAAGTACAGCTCAAGCGCTCCAAGAATGACAGCAAGCCATACTGAGCAACCCTCCCCTCCGGGACTGGAGTGAGAAGGATCTTCTGGTAAGTTGGAGAGGAGCACACTTAGTGATTCGAAGCCCTAAGGCTGTGTTTTTACAGTCCTGGAAGCTGATCCATGCCTTCTATCTGGCACATCTTCCTTTGAAGACTCTGCTGCAGCCTCTGCTGAGAATCCTGCTTCGGATGGAGGACAAGTTTGTGCTTTTGTTTCCAGTGTTTTACTTTGGAGTTTAGGTGCCATATCGCTGAGGGTTTTTGTTTAGTTTTGTTTTTTTTTTCTCTCTTATTTGAAGTTTGCTGTGTTTGTAACCAGTGTGTGTTGAGAAGGACCAATGCCAGCTCCTTGGGGGTGGGGAGAGAAGGTTAAAGGGAGCAGCAGAAACTGACACCACACCGCCTTGGGGTAGAGAGGAGAAGGGAAAGCAGAAATAACACAGAACAGCTGATGAAAACAAAGACAGGCAAGGAGAACAGAGTCCTGGGTGAAAAAGAACCGACTCCATGTAGCCTTTGTCATGCCCCATCCACTCTTTGAAATGTCCTTAATTTCATGGTGGGGATTTAATAAATAATCTCTAAAGCAGGAGAAGGGCTAAAAGGGTGAGCACATTAACAAGCCAAAGGAAAACTGCAGTGATTTTTTTTTTTTCTGTATATAAACTAGTGTTAATATAGCACTGGGAATGTACACAGCACTTTATAAAATTATTAGATAATGTCTCTGCGCAGAAAATTTCGCTCTCTGTCTACATTGGAATATTAATGAGATGCAGTGAATTTCTCCATATACAAGAAAACTTAGCCTATGTGCTTTGTCAAGGTTTTGTAGAAAGGTAGAGGCAGCTTAGTCTGGATGAATACATCTGGGTCTGGAAACAAGAAACTTTAGATCCCTGGTAACCTGCAGAAATTTTTGACAATTTTTCTTCTTAACAGTTGATCACATTCCCCATTTCTGTGGAATAATGTCCTTTTTTGGCACAGATTGCTATGAATTCCTTTTCATAAGCATAATGTATGTGCTGATTGTTTATTGAACTGATGACTTCCTGTTTTGTTGGGGTTTTTGTTTTGTTTTTTTTAACGAACAAAACTCATGCAGTGACTTAGTCTAACAATTAGGTGTTTCTTTATGCTGCAGTTTTCCTTTAAGATGGTGTGTACTAGTGCAAAACAGGCTAAACTAGGATCTGTGGAACCAGAATATTGAGCCATTCAGTCTTTTTCTGCCTTTTGGTACTAGCTGTTACCTTTAGCATTGAAGGAAAATTGAACACACCCCTTAACTGAACACACACCTTTTCTGCACACTAGTGAAATTGCTAGTGCATTGCTAAGGGCCTTTGTTATTCACTGGTTTTAGGGGGCTTAAAGGACTTTTGACACTCTGGCCTGAACTGTTTCAAGAAATCACTGTAGAGTTCCATTTTGTAACCACCAAAATCCACCTCTGTCACAAGAGGAAGTTTACAATTTCTGTGTCTTTAACAGAAGTTCGATTTACCTCATAATAATCTCCTTTTCCTTGTTTTCTTTGTATTCCTGGGTTGTGAGGCTGTTTCCCAGGGCATCAGCTAACAGTGCAGTCTGGGAGCCAGCTGCTAAATGATGTGTGTGGGTCAGATGTGGGGTCAGGACTTTGTGTTCTGCTCCAGCAGGAGGAGCACTAAACCCATCAAACCTGAGATCTTGGGTCAGAATCCCCACTTGTGTGCAGTGATCTGTTGGGAATGTTGGGCATTTCCATGGACTGGGCCCCCTGGGATCTCAAACCTGAGAATTACAAGGCCTGATATGTAACATACAAGGGGAGCCCTTTCCAATTCTTAGACTGAGAACCAAACAGTTGATGTTAGTCTGTCCCATATTGATGGCAGACAGGTAAATCTGTCAGTATTATTTAAATAATTTTGTGGTGGCAAAGTTTCAAAGGCCAGAATGCCAAATTTCCCAGTTATGCTGGCATGTGGTACCCTTCTGTGTTAATTATTTGAATCTCTCTAGAAACATAAACATACACTGAAGTGAACCATGTACACTTGAATTCTGCACCATAGGAAAGATGTGTCCTGGTTTTCTGAGAAAAGAGTGTTGGAGTGTGAAGGCCTCCAGGGTGATAATGGGATTTTTTTATATATATATAAATTATATACTTTTCAAAAAAAGGAAAAAAAAAAAAACATAGTTAGGAGCAACTGCTCCAAGTGCAACCTGCTGTAACCAAGAATGTTGTTTCTATTTTTATAGAAGTTTTATACCGCTCCAGGGTGGAGAATATTTATTACCTAAATTATTTCACTGGAAAAAAAAGGCCAGGGTTTTGTAGAATCCTGAATGTGATTGTTTTACACACATAATGATGTGCATGGTTGAAACTACTGATTTTCAGTGGCCTGTTTGCAGCCCAACAACTGCTAAACGAGGAAAATGAATGCTGTGAACCAGTGGAGGAGAGCACTGTGCTCTGGGGTCTCTACAGTCACTCTTACCTTCTTTGCGCCCTACCCCACTGTACTATCCAAGACCTTTGTCCTGTTTTTCTTTTAACCTGATGCTCTGGCCTCTTTACTAGTCATTTCAGTTGCCCAAAATTAGGTATTTTAGCTTCTTCATCCTATAGTGTGTCCTCAGTACTGTAACTTAGAGATCAAGCCTGGCATTGTTGCAAATAGGTGTGACTCCTGTATTAACTTTAGGAGATTCACCAGTTTACACTATGGCTTAGTTTGATCAGTGACTCCTCCAGACATAATCACCTTAAGACACCTAACTTGGGCTAGCTCTTGTGCCTTACTGGCGTAACTATAAGTATTGCCAAAAAGAAAATAAATCTATGCAGGTTAAATTTTGTCCTCAGATGGTTTGAATCAATGCAGTTCAGCTCTCTGAACACAGTAGAGCTGCATCAGTTTTCACCAGCTGAAGATGTTGCCCTTTTTGTGTATTTGTTTCAGATTTCCCTTTCTTGGTGTATCAATGTGTATGTTGCCAAAGTTAATAAATGTATCAAGTTTGTGACTTGGGCAGATTTTTTTTCTGATAACAAAACTTACCAGATAAACTCAACATTTATGAGTCTGTTTGGTGGCTGCCGCTGATTGTGGAGATTTAGGCTCTTGCCTTTCAGTCTTAAGCCAGTTTTCTTCCTCACTTACTGGCAGGAAAATCTAGGGTTTGGGGGACTTGGGACTTCTAAATTTTATTTTTAGTTCATATGATGCTCTCATTCAAATGCAGAACAAATCAGTGTCAAATGCTTTATTTCTTGGATAGTTAGATAAGAGTTGGGTGAGTTCAAGTAAGCTGCAGAAAGCTGAAGTAGCCACATGGACAAAGTATGCTATATGTTTAAAACCAAAGAACCTGATTTTCTACAATAAAAGCTAGAAGGACTTTTGATGAAGTAGAATTCCTTGTTATGTTTACCACCAGGAAATACTTAACATATTTTCAGTTTACAAGGTGAAAATTGTCAACTTCATAGATTTATTTTTTTTTTCTCAGGAGATACTTGATTTTACTGCTGTAATAAGGTGAAAGAATTATGAACTTAGTCTGATACTGCTTAGTGTCAATACTATAGTAAATGAAATAATAGTTTCTTCAGTCCCCTAGATAATCAACAGTCAAAAATAGGATAGCTCTTTGTAGTTTAGCTTTTTTTAATACAAAGCTGCCATTATTAAAAAATTCCAGCGTAGAAAAATTCTCACTCTCAAATGCATCTATCAGGAAAAAGCTTTTCACCTGAATACTGAAAGTCACATATTATGATAATTCTATCATCCAAGCAGAAGCTAACTGAACTGGTAATGGCTGTGGTTTAGGGAAGAACAACCAAGCAGAATAAAGTTGTTCCTATTTTATTTGGAAATACCTAAAAACAGCTTGGATAAAGCAAATTGCAAATGAAGGGTGCAACTATGAACGGGTAAAATGCTTTGAAAGCATCTTGTTGCAGACATTTAAACCTAGGGATGATTGATATCCCTGAGCATACCTGCCACAAAATATAAAACACAGAACACAGAATTATCACTGTTGTGAGAATAAAACAAAGACAAACTGGAATAACTATCTCCAAGTCATTAAGACCTTGTGCAGCATCTCATGGTTCTGTTCTTATAGGCCAGTCTTTCCCCTCAGCATAGCTGAGTGAAATATTTGAAAAATCCCTATCAAGAAAATCCCAAAACAAATCACACAGGATTTCAGTGGTGCATGCTTAGATGTCACTTGATTTCATGTTTCTTCTTTTTCATGCCTCAGTTCATGATGAATTTGCCTTTCTGGTTTAGGAGTGAAATTTTGCATCTGCAAATTATCTAGAGTATTTCTAGAAGTATGGAAATAACTGCAAGAGTTGCATTGTACTCTGTTTGCTGGAGTTGGTTTAAACTCTATACTAAAGTCCTTTCCCTTTTTTGGGAAGCATGTAAAGCAAATTAATCTCAGCAGTTTTAACAGGAGGAGTGTTGCTGGTTCAGTAGACAGTGTGTTTCTTGTTGCTTTGGAACTAGAATGCAACACTTGCTATTCTCAAATTATGTAAGATAATATGCAAATCTCACTTTGTTCTAGTCTCTAACCAGAAGCTTTGAGATGTGCTAAAGATTAAAGACACAAACAGGAGCTAAAGAGGAATTGGGGGTGTGGGGAGGCAGAATAAGAAAACAAACTGCTTCCTCTCCCCTCTGCCTCCTACTCTCATGCCAAAATGTTCCTTGCAGCTCACGAGCTGAGGGGAGGGAACTGAGGTATCTATGTCACTTAATGTAAGAATTATTCTTTTTATAAACTCTTCAAGAATATTTCAGGAAACACATTTTTTCTCCTCATCAAACTGGCAACAGTGACTGTAGAGCTTCTCAGAGCCCAGAATCTCCTCCTCACAAAGCCAGGGAGCTGAGGGCTGTTATATGAA
Source organism: Entomyzon cyanotis (assembly GCA_024500445.1). Taxonomy (NCBI): domain Eukaryota; kingdom Metazoa; phylum Chordata; class Aves; order Passeriformes; family Meliphagidae; genus Entomyzon; species Entomyzon cyanotis. The sequence continues at coordinate 39,384,729 of JAKEPQ010001030.1, read as the reverse complement.
AGGTTGGGAATGGAAAATCCCTGTGCAGGTCTAATGGTATGAAAAGTTCTCAGCTAGGACAAGTCTTAACTTGCAGTCAAGTCTTAAGGAATTCTTCTCTGATGTGTGGGCTTTTTGTCTTGTATAATCCTTTTCTTTTTTTCTCCCTTTTCCAAATTACCCTCCCCCAGTTACATGGGCTCCTAGGGAATGAGAAGGGACTGTAGCTAAAGGAAAGAACATAAATTTGCTGGGCTACTACTGCCTAATAACTTCCCATGTTAGAGTGCAAGAAAAGTCTCAACTGTCAAACCACCTGTGAATCCCTTGTGTCCTCTGTCTTGTCTCTCATGGTCTCAGTCTCTGTGGGCAAATGTTTGCCCTGGAGTTGTATTTTTTGGAATTGGTTTCCTGGGGAGGGAGCTTACTCTGCTCTTTACAAAGGTAGTGGACACACTGGGCACGGGGCAAGGTGAATGCATGCCAACCAGCGTGTCACTAGACTCTGGAATGTTCCACAGACTGGGTGCTGAGAGGGAAATCCAGGCCTCTGCTTCCATTTGGTTTCTGGCAGTTTGATGTTTACTTGGTGTCCTTCATGTACTTTGACTTTTACTTGTCCATTGTTGGCATGTGCTGCCCTTCCCTGTCAACACCCTTCCCCAGGAGATCTCATTGTACAGTGCCCATTCTTGTTCTCTCTCTCTGTGTTTGGATGTACTGCTCTGTGTAACTCAGTGGGTCTCCCTCTTTCTGGTTTGTTTTTTTTTCTAGATTCCTGCCGTTTGTTCATCGTTGTGCCTAAAGCATGTCGATGTGGCGTTCAAGTACATCGTCCAAATCCTTGTCTCTTCAGCTTCTCTGATGCTTGAACTCTCACCTTTGACCTTGTGTTGACCTTTGATGCTGATGTGTATTTTTATTATGTTTGTTTCTTTTTTCTTTTTTTCTTTTTTTTTTTTTTTTTTTTTTTTTTTTGTGCTGCCAAATTGGTTTTGCTAGAAAGACTGCTGAAGGGGAATATTTAAACTTGCATTTGAATATAAAAGAATTTCTATTTTTCTAGACCTTCGTAAGATAACCACTTGATTTTGTGAATCTGATTCTTTGTAATTGTCTTCAGAGCAGCCTTGCTAGCATACCTTGTGGAGTATTTGTATTTCCGTGAACATACAGCCAATCACTTTCTAGGCGTAGTTTTTTCTGTGTGCTTAGTTTTAAAAACACAGTTCAAAGAAAAAGTCAATTATATGGTGTGACTTAATCTTTCAGGAGACTTCCTAGTCACATTTTGCTGATCTGGTTTCTGTGCTTGAGGAGACAGCATGTGTTTTTATGAGTTCAAACTTGTGACTTGAAGTGACTTCAACAGAAAACACTTGAACTATGTTTTCCTCTGATTGTAGCTACATTTTTGCCCTGGCATTTACTGATTTTTTTTTAAATTATTATTATTTTTACTTTTTCCCTGCTTCCCTGTGTGATTATCAGTCTGCAGTGAAAATTTTATCAAAGTTGATGTTGTATTTTGTTAAGCTCCGGCATGTTTGGTTTTTTTTGTAACTACAATCTCCTCAGCAAAATGTGATGGTTTTGTTTTAATCTTTCAAACTAAGATAGTGCCCAGAAATGTGGTGCATGTTTCCTGCTGTTTTCTTCACACCCTCGTATATATCACCTTCACCTCTCTGTTTTCTATAGTTTGTGCAAAAACTGAGCAATTTAATGGGTTTCAAAGGTATCCTTTAAATTGGTGGTTTTGGTATGACAAATATCTGATCAGAAGCCACCTGAGGGCATCTACCTGTGCACTTAGACTGTCTGCCTGACAGAGCACCTGGACCGTGTGCCATCTCCAGTGCTGTCAGAGGCTCAGAGGGTGCTTGGTTACACTGTTCTTGTAGTGGAAATTTTGTTGGAAGCAGGGATAGCTGGGAGCAGAAAGGTGGGCAAACTCACAGTATTTCTGTTTCCAAGCCATCTGAAGCTAGGGCTCATTTGAAACACTGAGCATTTTGTAAAAGTCAGGGCACATTTCTGTGAAGTCCAGCCCCGATTTAATATCATCAAACAGAGTTTGGTGGCAGGATTCTGGAAGGATCTAGGTTCGCTCATGAAATAAAGTGTTTTAAATATCCCAGAGAAAGCATTTGTAACACTTGTCCTACAACTGCTGGCTCTTTTCCCAAATGACAAGCACAATACAACAGCCTCTGAAGCTGTTACCTGAACAGGGTACCATCCCCAGCTCTCTTTTCAAGGGCCTTAGCTGGGGAATCTCTGCGGAGATTTTTTAGTTTTTGTTTAGTTTTTAATTGGGTAATAAGCTGAGCAGTTTTCCTGGCTTGCAGGATGAACTAGAACAGGTTACTGCTCTCTGGGGAGCAGGCTTCCCCTGCCCTACATACCATCTGCACAGGTAGAAACTGGGAAGTAGCTTCTAGATGAAGGCATCTGAAGAGTGTGTTCTGTGATGAAGTTTCAGTCAGAAGCAGCAGCAAGCTAGTGTAGGTATCTTACAAGTTGAAATAATGTGAAATGGAATTCCAGGAGAAGGGTTTTTGCTGAGAAAACAAGTAGATTGGATAGAAATCTTAATTTTATCCAGTGTTCAGGATAATGTAAAGATGCAAAGATTGTTTTCTATCCTACTCCTGAGTTGGTTGAGGATACTGTATTCACAATAAATATTGACCAGACTTGTATAGACAGTCCTTAATCTGCTTACAAAACAGAACAATTTGAATATGGTACATGTACCTGGGAGTGAATTGTGAGGCTGAATGCAAAAAGGGTAGAGACTGGTTTATTTGGGAAGTAGGGTTTGGGGACTGGCTGCTGTTAGTCCCACAGTCTGAATGCACAGGGCTGTGTGCCGAGGGGCACTGATACCCTGCAGTGTATGGAGGAACTGCCAGTACATTTCTGTACATGTGCATTTGGTTCCATAAGGAACTTTGGGGGAAACCTGTGGAAAAATATCTGAAGAAAACCAAAATGCCAAATGTTGGGTGTTTCTTTCCTTTCTTCTTTCCTTTTCTTCCTTTGGTTGTTTTAATTGTTCTGTGGTGGTTTTAATGGATTTGAGACAGTGGAGCAGCAGCTGCCTTTCTGATTTTTGGCTGCTTTTTGTGAATAATTTAAAAAGAAAATTTACATTTTGGAGACAAACCTGTGGGCTTTTTTATTGGTACAAACATTGTATTTAACACTAGGGGTTTTGTACAGTTTTTTGCCTTTTCTACTAGAAAACAATGTAAAGTGATTCACAATGTGACAAGAAAACAAATTGCCACTATGACCAAATGTAGAGTCTGTTCTGCAGTTAATGGGATTTAATCAACTCGAAGTCGTGGTTCAGTCGTAGAAATGCTTTTCTTTACCTTGTTTGAGCTGTTCCTTTTTTCTTGTTTTGATTTGCAAAACAAAATGTCTTTTTGTGTGAAATTGTGTTGTACTCTGTAGAGAATTACAGATTTTACTTAAATGGTTTAAAAAGCAGAGGAGCGCGTGTTGCTTTTCTGATCTGATCACAGAGTTTGTGTAGTGGATTTAAAAATGAAAAGATTTGTTACAAGTTTGGAACAAGCGAGTATGTGTTAAAGGAATTTTCTTCCTTTTGTGTGTGTGTTTTATTTTCTTTTTGTCCCAAAGGGCAACTTAAAGCTGTTTTAATTGCACAGACACACCGACAACAAGTCATTTTGTATATGCCAAGTGTGGTACCTTCCTTTGTTTATTTGCTATTAAACTGTTTGAGAAGAGTCCTTGTGTGTTGTATTTGTGTCTTAAATTTGATCTTTTTGGGTTCAAGTATGAGAGGATGAAGAGAGAGATGAGAGAACTATTTTCCAGTTTCTTAGCTGTGAGCCACAAAAATTTTCGTGGCCCAATACCACTTGTTCTGGATGTACAGTATAGCCCTGTCTTTTTAATTCCATGTATATGAGCTACTTTGAGTAGCTCATAGAAATGGAAAAGGTTTTCTGGGTGATATACCTCCATTTTGTATCATTTGACAGTGAAGTCCCCTTTAGATACTGGGGAAAAGCTGAGGATCTTGGGTAACGCAAATATATGCAACACTTGGCAGTGATGTGTAGGCATATGCAGCCTCACAGAACTGCTGCCATGTAGCCACTTGCTTGTCCATGCACTGGTGCTTCATGGTGTTTCAAGAGCTCAACACCTTGGGCATAGCAGCAGCCCTCATCTCTGCAGGAGCAGTACGAGTGCATGGTGCTGTGTGGGATTAGAGGCACCAGCTGGTACTGCTCTCATAAACCCCCTACTTGCCACCACCTCCCTCCCTTTCCAGGAGCATGGCCAAGCTTGCTGAATCTATCCTGGTTCTGCAGCATCAAGGTGTCTGCAGCCCCCAGTGCTCCTGGTCCTGGAAGTACTACACAGAAAAACCCCAAATGGATTTGGATTACTTACTGGTGATAAGCAAAGCCTACCTGCTTTGCTCTGAGAACTAAGACATCTTTACAACGCATTTTGTTTCAAATTAATAGAAAGTATTTGGTGTAGCCAAAGCATAATTCATTTAGAAACTTGCCACAAGTTTGACATTAATATTGCCTCTCTCAGAAGGAAAGCACCACAACAGCTATGATTTTGCCACATTTCTGAAAGCTCCTAAAATTCCCTGATGTTATTCCTTCCTTCTGCTGTCTTGCATCTTGGAGACTGCAAGCATTTTTAGGGCAGCTATGTTTCTCCTCCGTGTCCTTTTCCTGTGTTATCTGGCATGATTTGTTTCACCCCACCACTTCCTACATGATTGTAAATCTGAGAGCACTTGTAAGCATCAGGACTCAGTGCTGCATTCCTTGCCCTGAGCGCACCAATTGCAGTGCGAGATTCTGAGCCACCTGTTACAGACTGTGCTGGGATTCCTGCAGTTAATTTGCAGCTGTTGAGAAGGGAGGCTGGAGGGATTTCAGTTCAGATACAGCTTGAGGCGAAGGATGGAGAGAAACAACTGAATCAGAAAAAGGGTTTGTTTAGGCAGAATGGAAGATTCCAGCTTCTGCAGAAAGTTCACTCGCCTTGTCTTACACAGTCAAAAGCTTTGTCAGCTACATCTTACAGAACTGACATCAGATCCCTCTTGGGTAGGTGGCTTTTTTATTTTTTGAAAGCTTCTTGAATTTAAAAGGCCACCAGCAATCAGTACACCTAAGAGCCGATGTATTAATCTCTGAAAATAATCAGCATTTTCTCGTGAGTTGTTATATTTATCAACATCAATAGGAAATACACAAAGTTGTAGATGAAATCCTGAATGTTTTAGGAGAAACCTTTTTCCTCTCACATCCACCTCCCCCTTTCACTACTTGTTTTGACTCCAGTCTTCCTGACTTCACCAGCCATGTTCTGCTGTTTTCATACAGCCAGGAGTCACTGGGGACATTATGAAAAACAGTGGGGAGGAGGACAAGCAGGTCAGTGTGGTTACTGAAGAAGTGAGTGCATGATGAGCCACACTGCATGTATAGCTCTGCTGCATGACTGGTAAGATTCCCTAATTTGATGTTGCCAAGCACCATTCATTTATTTGCATTTCCTGAGAAGAAACTGTGGATCATTTACTGTAAAAGCTGTACCTGAATCTTATATGAATTAGAGCTGTCTTGAGCCACAGACTGATGTCATTGCATTTTTGGAAAAGCACAGGCAGTCAGTGTTGATCTTTTATGCCTCCTTATTTAGGCAGCTGCAACTGGGCCCTGAGTGTTATGTTCCATATCCAAGCATATTCCCAGTTTTTTGAAAATTACCAGTTTGAACTTGTTGGATTTAGTCCTTATTTTACTTGGGTAAGTTTTTATCTCAACAGTGAACTATGAGTTGATTCCTAAGAAACTAAGCACTGTTTCATAGAATCTAAAAGTTATAGGCAGGTCACTTGTGGAAGGTTAATTTTGCGAAATAGTCTGATCTACCAAGAATGATACAATTTTTGTTATGCCCATTCTTGAGTCCTGGCTGGATTCTGTTATGTAGCAGGCTCCAGTGGCTGCTTTCCAGGCTTCTTACCTTCTCCAAGTCCAGAAATCTGAATGGCCTCACCATTATCAATGCTTTCCATGGCAGTTGATCTTGTGCATCATTTTTCCATCCCACCACCTACATCCAGAGAGACATATAAGAATTACTCCAAGAAGAGATGTTTTAAAATTTGGAATCAGACTTTTATGGAAGTTCTAAAATCTATAAAGTTTCTTCTTCCAGAGTTTGAGAGACCACATAGTCTATGCTGAAACATCATCTAGCACTTCTCTGAAAAACAAAGCTAAATTATATAATACAAATATCATCATGTATATGAGCTCCCAAAATAGAATCAGTCTTATTGTAGCAAAACTCTTCTACAATTTAAAATGCTTTTCTTTTTAATAGTTTTCTGAGGGAATTTTGGATAAAGGTACAGATGCATTCTCTTAAGATCATGACTGCTATGATGTAAAGTCTGGGTAGAAAGTCGTTCCTTTTTTTTTCCCCTGCTTTTCTTAAAGATTACCTCAGGAAGGCTCCCTTGGGTTTTAGTTGACACAGACCAGGATGGTCTGATTGGTACCCTTTGAGGTGATTCTGTAGGTATTTACCTTTGCTTAGGGAAGAACTGCCACCAAATTCACCTAGAAGCAGGGAGGCAGCTGGAGACGTGCCTGCTTTTGCAGGCAGATCTGTTAAAACTTCAAATTGCAATTGCTTCTCTTTACCCAGTAAAAGCACAAAACCGGTTCTTGGAACTTCTGCATCTGAAAGACATTAGATATCCCTGTAGCATTCTCCACCTGCCTCCTCCACGCCCCCAGGTTTGGTGTATCTTCATAGGAAGGACAGAATAAATCTCTAGACAACCAAGGCTGCAGCCATTAAAAATGCAGCACACTGGTGAGAGTATGAAACTTGACTCCTAGAGGAACCAGTCTGACTTTTTCAGCAGAGCATGGGAGAGATAAAGCTATCTTTTAATGGCGCTAACACCTCTCTCATGCAACCAAAAAGTGCAGAAATGTGTTGTTCTGTGTCTTTATTTTCATTCATTACAAAAGATCAGCAAGTTCTGGATGCAGAACTTAAGTAGTGCCATTGATGACTTCTCTTGGGAACTTTTGGAGGACTGCCACAGGCATCTGATGGCTGGGAGCAACATTCAGTCAAGAACAAAGAGTTTCAGGATGGTTAGCATCTTGTCCCTAAAATTAGGAAATCAGCGGTATATTTGCAGTAAATCTGTGACAGAACTGACCTATGTCTACAAAAACAGTCCATAATGCCAGCTGAAGTCCTCAGAAGGGAGGCTGAATTTTTTGCCTAGCAAAGTATCAAGTACATTGTTGCAAGTGTAAACCTGCACGTGTACACGCTGAAGTTGCCTTGTTCACTCCTGACTTTTTAAGGTATGTATTTTTCCTAAAGCTACTATTCCGCCTGAATCTGCTCCCTCTCAAGCTAGCCCACCATCAGCAGTGCTTGTCAAAGGGAATGGCCAGAGGGGAAAGGAAAGAGGCAGATGAGGCATCCCGAGGCTGTGACTGCAGCCAATTGTCTCTCCCTGGGGTATTTATAAGCTGCATACTGGCGGGCAGGGGTGGGCAGTTGGCACCGTGACCTTGGGAGCTGGGGAGCCTGACTAGAATTCCTGGGAGCCATGTGAGCTGGACTGGCAGGAGCAGCTGCAGCCAATGGAGAGCAGACCAGCACTGGCTGCTCAGATTGAGTTTCACTCCTGTGGCTTGAGATTTTTCTCTTTCTCTCCCTGTTGTGCTTTTCCTCTTTGTTTACAGGATTGGACAGACGAATGCACTGATGGAGCCCTAGCAAGCAAGATGTTTGCCTAGTGGATTTGGAATTCTGCCTTCAGTGCTGAGCAACCAATTCTCGCCATTGCCCTAGCCACAGCTCCAGCCCTCTGACATGGCTGGGCTTTTATGGCTCTGGGCTTTCTGAGCACACAACCTGCCCCCTTCTAGTGGGGCATTTTGCGTTGTGTTCTCTTGTAAGCACGTCCTTTTTGCTGTCCTTAGAGGTTAGTGTATGAGGCTTTTTAATCCATGGGAGATGGGTCAGGACCAGACAAAGCAACAGATAGAGAAAGGACTCCATCTTTACCAGTCTAATCAAACCGAAAAGGCCCTGCGAGTCTGGATGAGGGTTTTGGAGAAGTCTGCGGATCCTGCTGGCAGGTTTCGGGTTTTGGGTTGTCTCATCACTGCTCATGCAGAGATGGGCAGATACAAAGACATGTTGAAGGTAAGGTGAACTGGAGATGAATGCATGCCATTGTGTCACACCCACTATGGAATGTGGCTGGAGATCAGAACCTGAAATGGGGGGATATTTTGTGTATAACAGAAAATACCAGCTATTGTGTGCATATTCTGGGCTGCTCTAATCCCTGTGCTGACCAACAACTCCAGCCCACAAGATACACAGAATATGATTTTTCACTGTGTCTGGTTCCTCAGGATTCCTGGGTTATTTAAGTTCCCCCGTTAATTATGGGAACCTTTCCTGATTATTTCCCACATACAGACACACCATGTTATCAGGCTTCAGGAAAAGCTATGAGAACAGGGCCTTTTTCCACTACAAGCTGTTTACAGTATGTATGTCAGCAAAAAAGGAGAACTCCAGGTGAATTCTATAGAATAAGTATTGATCTTGTGGAGACATGTCTGTTAGCTTGTTCAGCTTCTGGTTGATATCTAATATAGATCTTATATTGCGGGTTTTTTATTACAATTATTTGTTTGCAAGGGGGCTGATTAAGGGGGAAAAGAGGATGCTGTTCTGGTGAGGTAGTTGAGACATCCTAGATGTCTCACAGCTGAGGCCACAGAGCAACTCCCAGTTGTTAGGACTAGAAGAAAGAAGGGATATGGGGCTTGATTGAAGAGTGGTAAAAAGCAGCTGAAGTTATATTTCAAGTGCATGAGGATAAACAGTTCAATTAAATGAACAAAAAGAAGCTGGTGTGTGGATCTGAGAAGTAACAGGAAGTATACAGAGAGCAGCAGGCAGCATTTAGGAGGGCGACTCAGGAATCTGTAAGACAAGGCAAGAGGATGTTGTAATAGTCTTAAGAAACGATCCCAGTCTGAAATAGGGTCTTACTAAAAGGCTTTGATATTCTTGTCCTGACGTTTTGTGTTGCCTCTTACTAGACTGGTTATCATTCAGCATTTACAACAAAATGTGAAGGAGGTGTGTACATCTCATTGAAAAGTTTTTGGTAGCTCTGTTTGGAATTGGAGCACATCTTACTGGTAAACCCATGCACATGTCAAAGCCCTCTATTGAAACCAAGTACTTAGGATGAAAAAGAAAGGAGAGGTATTAATACACTTGGAAAACATTTGAAGGCAAACAATTCCGTTAAGTGGTGTGGAATTAGGTGGTGGCAAAAACAACAGACAGCAACTTTCTTCTTGGGGAAGAAAGAAGAAAAGGTAAGATGTATCTACCTGAAGGAAATACTGAAGACTTCAGGGGGAAAAAAAGGCAGAGGAGTGAGCATACCTGAACATTAATTTGTTTGCAGCCTGAAAGAGACTTCATTTAAGAGAACAGCATGCAACAAATCCTGAAGGTTATAGAACAAGAAGTGTCAAGATCAGGACTGCAACTTATAAGTAAAAAATTAATTAAAGAAAGTAATTGCTTACTTTCTTTTATAATTAGAGTACTTTAATACCTTAGGAATTCCAGAGAAAGTGGGATACATTAAACTGAGTGAAAGAAAACTGAACTGCATTGTGTCAGATGCTTCCTGCTTCACCAGCTTCTTTAGGGCCATTTAACAGCTTTTTTTCCTGTAACTGCCAGCCTAGTTCACTTTCCCTGCCCAGAGAGTGTGTGGAGAGAAGGAGAGATTTCTTTGGAGTGTTCATAGGCCTTTTAAACCACCAGATAACTGCTCAGTGCCTACAATGCTTCTCCATGGGCTGATGGGCTTGTCTGCCCTGCTCAAGAGATGAGCCTCTTCTCCAGTACAGGTTGCTACTCTGTGGGTGCTTGAGCTGTATTTAAATAAACTACACACTTTTGTAAACACTGTCTTCTCTACTTAAAGTTTGCAGTGGTACAAATTGACACAGCACGGGAGCTGGAAGACCCAGATTACCTTACAGAGAGCTACCTAAACCTGGCTCGCAGCAATGAGAAACTCTGTGAATTCCAGAAAACAATCTCTTACTGTAAGACATGCCTGAACATGCAGGGCACCACTGTGAGCCTGCAGCTGAATGGCCAGGTGAGCCTTAGCATGGGCAATGCCTTCCTGGGCCTCAGCATTTTCCAGAAGGCTTTGGAGTGCTTTGAGAAAGCTTTACGCTATGCACACAACAACGATGACAAGATGCTGGAATGTCGAGTCTGCTGCAGCCTCGGGAACTTCTACACCCAGATAAAGGTACAGTAACCTAAGGGACAGAAGGGTGATTGTCCCACGGATTCAGGAAGGCATTGGAAATCACATGAATTTCAGCCTATGTCTTTCCTATTGGAAGTAAAGTACTGAGAGAGCATTGTAAGCTAAAATCCCTTTGTAAAATCCGAATGGAGTAGTCTCCTCCACAGTAAGGATGGGAAGATTAGTGTCATGTTTATACAGCACAGCAGAAGCAGCTGTGAATATGTGTGTTGAAAAGATCAAACATAGCTTCAAAGACGATCACATCAGAGACACAGGGCTGGCAGCCAAAACTCATGGATTCTCTATTTCTACCACTATTGTAGGCAAAGAGCTGCCAGGAAGCAGCTGTAGGTAAAACCAGGCAGGGACTCAGCATGGGGGGTGATTTGCCAGTTCTAACTTCTAGTACAAGCAGCAACAAATAGGTTTTTCTCACAAAGTTATGGTTTTGTCACTAATACAAAACCCATCAACTGAAGTGTGGTGAGTCTACCAGTAAATTTCCCTCATAATACCTAAAATAAAGAAAATAGCATTGTGTTGGGTATTTTTCAGGTGTGAAATAAGAAGAGAGAAAGGAAATATAAGAAGCTGTGGTTTCCTTTATGCATTGTGGAGAATTAAAAATTATGAGGGCTTTTTCACTTCTGCAGTCTCATATAACTTACTTGAGATATTTAGATAAGTTTTAGATATTTAGATAAGTTTTACATAATTGTTGTAAATTAAGATTTATTTCTAACATGCTCTAAATGCAAAAAAAAATGCTTAAAAATGAAAATGTATTATTACTTACTGTGAGTTTGATGAGGCCATGATTCTTAGTTCCTATTTCCTGCAATGATGGATAATGAGCTTCTTGGAGATCCAAATTCACCTTATGGAGAAAATGAAGGCTTCATGTAGACGTTGCAAGCAGAGATGATGTAAGAGCAGAGAAAATTTTCAGCCTTTGGTTATAAAGGAGGGTAGATGGCTCCTGCAGAATGAAGTTAATGGTATACTACATAAAATTCATTTGCTGGGTCATTGCCCCAGTGTCCTGAACCCAGAGAATAATATGAATTCAGTATATGGCAATTCCACCTTTCACAGTTTGATGCCCACTGAAATCCAGCATGTGGAAGAGGAGCAGCACAAGTTTAAAGATGTACAGAAACCTGGTAGCTGTTGCAGTGTTAGTAAATAAAAAACAGTTGGGCTTTTTTTCTTCTTTGCTTTCTGCTTCATTTTTGCTGTGACTGCTGTCCGTGTGCTTGTCTGCCTTACAGGACTACGAGAAAGCCTTGTTCTTCCCTTGTAAAGCCGCTGAGCTGGTGAATGATTACGGGAAGGGCTGGAGCCTGAAGTACCGCGCCATGAGCCAGTACCACATGGCCGTGGCCTATCGGAAGCTGGGGCGCCTGGCAGACGCCATGGATTGCTGTGAGGTACAGGGGGTGGGCAGCCACGGGGCTGGCAGGGGCTCTGCTGGGGATCTTGCCACGGGTCTGGGAGCAAGAGAGATACCATGGCATTCACACTTGACTCTGGATCTTTCTGCTGCCTTCCAGTCTTAGAGCTGTGGTTTCTGTAGCCCAGGGGCCTCAAAATTTTGGTCTACGAATCGCCCTTGGTTAGAAAAATGTGAAAAATACTTTCTTTGCCTTAAAAGATGGTGCCATTGCTTTGGAGCTGATCTTTCAGTGGGCAGAGCGCAGAGTCCCAGCCTTGCTGTTTTGAACCAGGAACAAGCTCTTCAACTGACCAGAGGCAATTTCTTTCAGGAGTCCATGAAGATTGCCCTGCAGCATGGTGACCGGCCGCTGCAAGCACTGTGTCTGCTCTGCTTTGCAGATATCCACCGCAGTCGCAGAGATGTGCAGGTACATCTTTTTCTTGTCAGGAAGGATGGAGGGAATAGCAAGAGGGCATGAAAAGCAGATCACAGCAAAACATGTATTTTCCTCCCTGCTTCTGCAGACAGCCTTTCCTCGGTATGATTCTTCCATGAGCATCATGACAGAGATTGGAAACCGCCTGGGCCTGGTCCAGGTGCTGCTAGGAGTGACTAAGTGCTGGATGATTCAAAAGGAGCTGGACAAGGTCAGTTACAAACTTGTTTCTACAGAAATTTGTTAGACAAGATTAGAGCACACTCCTGTACTGCACTTTGATGAGGGTACAGTCCAGAAGAGACCTGTACCCCCTGGTTCTACCAACAGGGTCTGCTGCTTGCACAGTTTTATTTCTCTGAATGGTCTCTCTCAGCCAGGAATTTGTCACTAATAGTAGGAGCATCCATTCTGAGTCAGACTGCTAAGTTACAGAATTGCCTCATTAGTCAATCCTGATGACTTTTAAGCTCTACACTGAGAAACCAGCACTGGAGGAAGGAAGCCATATGCTCTGAAATAGATTCCCCTGCCTACTTTTTAGTTATATGACTAAGCTCATTGATGTGCTAATGATGTTTAGACAGCTCTATAGCTCCACCATGTGCTTTGCAGCTAAATGTGGCATAAAATTTCTGGAGAAATTTTGACGGTCTATAAACTCTGACGTGAAACAGAGAAATGAGAGTAGGAAGTTCTCTGGGGAGAGACAACCAGTCAATATAGAACAAGGGGGTGAAGTTACTTACTTTGAAAATGCTTAGGCACTGTATATATGTTAAAGTCCAGATTGCACTAGATGCAGCACATTGCACTGCAGGAACATTACTCAGCCACAGAATGAAATGCTCAAAGGTTAGCCCTGAACTAGCACTGAACCACATGGAATACTTGCACAGGGCCACATCAAGATGCTGGTTGCGTCTAAATATGATGAAGATTCACCCTTATCACTCATATTGAGATACCAAGAATTTTAACTCAATTGAAGCATCTCAGATATCAGGATGTCCAGTCTATGTCTGTCAGAATAGACAAGTTCAGGGTGCTGTCAGCATCTGAGTACCTCCATCAGGGAATCAGTTGGGTGAGACACACTGTACAATCTCCGTAAGTAAATACTATGTTTGTTAGCAATGGAAGAAGAAACTGTGGGCTTGAAAAGTTTGCTCAGTGTCAAAAGAATGGGACAGGACACAGCAGGGAGGCCTCTGCAGAAGAGAATATCCAGAGCATTCATCAAAGCCTATTCACTGATTCTATCTCCAGCCACTGTCACCCTCTGGTATCACAAGCGACTCTCACTTGTGGGAACATGGCGAGGGCTTTGCACAGAATCCTAATCTTGCCAAAACCCACAGAAGAAAAAAATGAAGGAATCTTGTATTCTGTTCCAGGCATTAGAAGGAAGTCTGCCCTGCTGGGTCAGGGACCTTATGTCTCTTGACCAAAGGTGACCTCCTTTGATATCACAGCCCTGAATACTCACCCAAGCCTGTTCTTCAACTTGCTAGTCCCAGTTTCCATTTCCCATGCTACTCATCCCTATATCAGTTACCTAATAAAGCAATTTGTGAACTTTCCACTTGCAGATTCCCTGGTTTTGTCCTAGCTTCCTCTGTATTCCGGTCTCTTTGGCCAGTTAGTCCATTTTATTTGCATGTAGTCAATGCTATTGCAGGTCCTCCCAGGCTGCTCACAGCTTGTTTGCCCTCATTCCTGTGTAGGCTCATATTCTTGTTCAAGACAAACTGTCCCCTGGATTTGTCAACATCTCTTCCCCTACCCCACATACTTCACTTTGATTCTTAGTCACAGTCATTAATTTCAGGGATTACCAATACACACTTGGTCTTCCTAAGCACAGTTCGCAGTTATGTTCTCCCTGCTGGCCTTCAGTTCCTGCATCCCTCTTCCACCATTTCCTTACCCTAGGCTGTTGCTGCCACCACGGGTCTAACGCCATCCCCTCTGCATTCACAGTGCATCTTTGCATTTCATCTGGTCCTCTCCTCCCACAATAGTAATGCCAAATTATAGGGCAAAAATTTTATAATGTTCCTCCTGAAAACTACCGCATCACAAGGGAGAACTCTTCTTCCCCTTAGACAAATAAGAAGCAGATCTCAATAGTTCTGGAAAAGAGAGATTAATTATCAGAACAGCAAGGAACACTGTGACATCCAGGGGAAAGTAGGGACTCATTTGGTATGACAGCTGCTATGCTAAATATTTCCTTCAGATTTAAAAAACAGATAGCAGAACACTCCTACATCACACCATGTGTAAGTGAGGCAAGGTGGATATATGAACAGCAGGGAAAAAATGGATGAGTGTGGGGTACTAGTGCTGCTGATCCCTTTCCTTGCCTCTTGTACAAGTGACATTGGAGCTGTCCAACAGCTACTGAGCCTGCAAGGTAGGATGGGGACAAGGCTTGCTTTGCTTGTGCTCCATCCCAGCCCCACTGAGCACATGTGACTGAGTTTAAATAAGTCTCTATTCTCCCTGCTTGGAAACACCAGCCTCTGCCAACATTGACTCTGTGTGTCTGGAATAGAAATGTAGCTCTTGGATTACTTGTGGTCTTTCAGAAACCAACTTTTTCTCATGCATAAACTTTTGGAAGGGGAGGAAAATCTGCCAGAAAGCTTTCTTGATTCTCCAGAGTTGCAGTGATGCTTGTTTATCCAAATTTTACTCTGCACCTCTTTACCTCTTTCTTTTAATAATTCTCATAGGACATTCATACAAGCCTGTTTTTTATGTATTTGACTGAGAACTAATGACAAGTGCTCTCCATTCATAGGCTCTGGAAAGCATTGAAAAGGCCCAGGAGCTGGCAGAGGGACTAGGGAACAAGGTAGGATCCTGTAGCTTCTTTTCAGCACTGTTCATGGTCTTGCGTCAGGCAATATAAGAAGTCAAACACTGAAGCATCCAGACTTCTTGTTGCTCATTAGCATTCCTATTAATCAGTGAATTCTTGGGATTTACTTTGTCATTAAGTGTTTGGTTGTGGGCAGTTGCACAGATAGCCATGATTGTGCAAGTCTGAAAAGTGAGTGAGGAGTCACAATGGGATAGGCAAAGGGGAACAGAAAGCAGCAAAAATGGGGTATGAAGCAGGCAGAGAACTAGAGGATTAGAGGTCTCCTTTTGAAAAACATTTTTGCCCTGAGCAGCTGCTGAACTGTGTGCTAGCTGGAGGCAAAGGAAAATGAGTAACACTGTATGTCATGGGTAACTCAGGGAAACCAACAGTGGAAGAGCTGCAAAATGTCTCAAACTTGGTGTTACCTCTTGTGACACAAAGTAGGGTTAATGGCAGGAAGTACCTGCTGATGTTTCTTCAGCTGGCTGATGGGGCTGTAGTGTTCCCACTCCTGTTTCTGGTCTGTCTTCACCCTGCTGTTCACTTTTCTTATGTTTCTGTCCTTCACGTGCAGCTTGGCCTGCTGAAGCTCCACTGCCTGTGTGAAAGGATCTATCGCACAAAGGAGCAGCAGCGAGAATTGCGTGACCACGTAGTGAAGTTCCATGAATGTGTGGAGGAGATGGAGCTGTACTGTGGCATGTGTGGAGAGTCCATTGGAGAGAAGAACAACCAGCTCCAGGCACTACCTTGCTCCCATTTCTTCCACTTGAAGTAATTAGCTCGAAGTACTAAACATTATTGTCATGACATTAGTCATAGGAAAGAGCTGCTTATGCCCAGAGTAGTCCTATGCATGCTGTTCCCCAGGTCTTTGTCTTGATTACCTGCTTACCTTTGCTTACCTTTGTCTTGATCCTGCCTTGCAGGATCCCATTGCAGTGCTAGGAGTCTCACAGTCCTGGAGGGTGAGATTTACCCATCATATCCATCACACCACCACGATGTCCTCTCTTTGTAGGTGGTCAGCCCAGTTCACAGATTCTTATTTGATTCCTATTGGGGAATCAGTTCTTCACTCCCAGGGGCAGTTTGGATTTTTCCCGAGTCCCCCCTCACCTTCTGTCTTGGCTAGTGGCACACAGAGGTAAAGAAGTTGTTCAGCCTGGTATCATGCTACTGCCACCAAATAAGTTAGCTGTACCATCATTTTATTGTAGAAGAAACACGAGCGTTACAAAACACACTGTTCTGAAAATTAAGAATTTAAAAACAAAGTCTCACACTGACACCAGAATTAGGATCAAACTACTGGGCAGGGAGAGATGCCCGATGAGCTCTGTGGACTCGTCTCCGGCAGTACAGGAACACACTTTTGTAGAGGAATCTGCGAAGTGCCTCCCTGGAAGGAAGGGGAAAGGGATGCAGTCTCTGCCCGTGGCGGGAGGGCGCGGGGGAACAGCTCTGGGGTGTACAGCAGCCGTGCAGCGGCCCTGGGGGAGCCTCCGGCCGCGGAGAGCCCCCCCGACCCGACCTCCTCCCGTTGCAGGTGCCTCCAGACCAACGGGACCCGCGGCTGCCCCAACTGCCGCCGCTTGTCGGTGAAGCCCGGCTACGTCTGACGGCCCTCGGGGCTCGGCCGGGACTGACGGAGCCGCTCCCGGGCCCCCTCGGGCTGTGCCTGCCGGGGCGTCCTCGGCCTCCCCTGCGCGGGGCAGGCTCGAGCTCCGCTCAGCCCCGCTCCCCTCCCCTCTCTGCTGTGTACGGGCACTGGCTGAAATAAAGGGTTTCTCCGGAGAGCGCTCCGTCTGCCTCCAAGCGCCGGGCCCCGGGAACCGCCCCCGCCCCGCCCCGCCCCGCCATGGCGGCGCCGCCATCACTCAGCAGGCCGGGGGCAGCACGTAACCCGCCGCCGCTCCCCGCCCCGCCGGTAGATTCGGCACGGCCGCGGGCGGCGGGGACCGCAGTCGAGGCGGCGGCAGCAGCGCCGGGGAGGGGAGGGTGCGCGGAACCCCCGTGCCGCCCGTGCCGCTGCCCCCCGCCCCGCGGCGTCGGGAATCCGCAGTGCGGAATCTGCCGAGCCGAATCCGCCGCGCGGTGCGCCTGCCCGCTGTCCGGCGGAAAGATGGCGTCGGTGTGGGATGAGTCGGAGGTAAGGGACCCGGGCCGCGTCTCGGGGCGGCGGGGCCGGGGTGAGGCCCGGGCCGGGCTGAGGGTGACGCTGCCGTTGTGCCCCCGCAGGACGGCGTCGGCGAGGAGGTGCTCAAGATGTCCACGGAGGAGATCGTGCAGCGCACTCGCCTCCTCGACAGTGAGATCAAGGTAGCGGCGGGGGCCGCGCCGGGCCGGGCCGGGCCGGGCCGTCTTCCCTTGGGAGCTCTGCGCTGCTGGTGTCCGGGGCGGGCGGGGACAGCCGCGGGGACAGCAAAAAATTAAACACCCTTATCGAGGGCGGCAGATTGAGGAATACTGAGCCGCGAAGGTAGGGAGAAAGCGCTGGAAGAGCATGGACCCGAAGACGAGGGGTGGTTGTTCGACGCAGCCATGGATGCTTTAGCTAAAGTTACACAGGTCTGCCTGCCTCGTAGGCACAGGGGAAGGGGGAAGTCTGTTCTGTGGCCTGAGTCAGGGAGGATCATTGGGTAATTCAGGTTGGAAGGGACTTGAGCAGACATCCAGGCCAAGCTCCTTCTCAGAGCAGGGTCAGCCAGAACCGAGGCTACTCAGGGCTTTACCCAGTTGGATGTTGAAAGCCTCTAAAGGTAGATATTGCACCGTTTCCCAGGGTGTTCAGTGCTACAGACCTCGTGAGGCTAAAGATTTCCTGTGCATACAAGCTGAGCCTCTACTGTTCAGTCGTTGTTGTTTCATCTGCCCATTGTTTACTCCTGTGAAGTGTCTGGTTCAGTCTTTTTGATACCTCCTTCCCCAGCAGTTCTGTTCTCCAGCTGAACAAACCCACTCCCTCAGCTGTTTCTCACAGGGCCTGTGCACCAGTCCCCTGGCTGTCTTAGTGGCCCTATGCTGAACTCAGTCCAGTCTATCAGTGTCTTTGCTGTATGGGGGCACCAAAACTGGACCAAGTGCTCTAGGAAGGATCTAAACGTGTTGAATAAAGGGGACAGAACACCTCTCCATCTGCTGCCTATAGTCCTGCTAGTACAGCTCAGGATGCAGTTTGCCACCCTTGCTGTCAGGGCACACTGGGGGCTCCAGTTCATTGTCTTATGGAGACCCCCTGGTCCATTTCTCAACCAGCCAGTCACCAGCATGTGTCCTTGTGTTTTGTAAGGTTTCTCTGTGCAGTTCTGCCCTTGAATACAGAGACTATGGCCCACAATTTGGTGTCATCTGCAAACATGATGAGAAAACACTCCATCTTGTCTTGTTCACTCAGGAAGATGTTAAGTAGATAGACCTGTCTCAAGATGGACACAATTTGCATAAAAGACCACTTAAAAATTTAGAATAAGTTTGTCTGCTGCCCAGTGTTAGCAGTATTGAGATAAAATACTTCACAAATTCTACAGAGCAACTTCATCATATACTGCTTCAAGCACCACAAGTAATTCTGACTCACTAATGTACTTTATTATTCTTTAAAGGCAGTAAAGGAAAATATGTGTCTTATTTTTAAATTGCAGAATCCAGTAAGGAGTAGAAGTAGCCTTCTTCGTTTTATAGTAAGAGTATATGTTTGTCAGAAACCTCCCCTCAGGCAGTTTTCCTTGAATGTTTTCTAGGCTGTGTTTTATTAAATTTATTACTGTTTTTTACATTTTTATGTAACAGATTCTGTATTGGCTCATGTAACAGTTGTGTCTTGTGAATATGTTACAACACAGTACTATGCTTAGGCATAAAAAACTTTTAAAAAGATAGTTTCTTCATGCATAATGGATTTTGCCATTAAACAGAATCACATACACCAATTCAGGTGTGACCAGTTCTTCTGAGACCTCTTGGTGCTACAGTCACTCCGGGGGGATCACAAATGGTGTTTCCACACTGTATGAACAACCAGGAAAGGGAGGAGAATGCCTGTCAGTGTCAACCAGGCATCACAGCAGACACCTGTGTTGGGTACATTAGTGTTAGGTGTAAATGTACTCACTATTGGATGGGGAATGCAGAACTTCTTTTCTTAGAGGTTTTTTTCCTTACAGTTAGTAGGATCATAGAACCACAGAATAATTTGGGCTGGAAGGGACCTTTAAGGGTCATCTAGGCCAACCCCTGCAGTGAGCAGGGACATCTTTAACTAAACCAGGTTGCTCAGAGCCCTGTCCAACCTGGCCTTGAATGTTTTCAGGGGTTGGGGCATCCACCACCTTTCTGGGCAACCTGTTGTAGTGTTTTACTATCTATATTGTAAAAAAATTCTTCCTTATATCTAGTGTAAATTTACCCTCCTTAAGTTTAAAACCCTTACCTCTTGTCCTGTTGCCACAGGTCTAACTAAAAAGTCTGTCCCCATCTTTCTTAAAAGACATCTTTAAATACTGAAAGGCCACCATGAGGTCTCCCTGGAGCCTTCTCTTCCCCAGGCTGAATTACAGAATGGTTTGGGCTGCAAGGGACCTTAAAGATCATCTCATTCCAAGCCCCTTGCAAAACATAACTAAAATAGGGGTGTGTGGGTGTGGGGGTGTGTGTGTATGTAGTTACTTGTGCATCTGTATATAGTAAAATATCACAATGAAACCAAACAGTTGCCATATCTGGGCCATACTGCTATATAGGTCACATTACAACTCTGTAAGCTGATGCATTGATTAGGCTAAGGCTACCAAGTGACACTGGGAAAAAATTATTTGGGGTTATTGATAGTTAGAGACCAGAATGGACTGTGTAGCCTTGATTACTAACCAATTCTGGCTAATTTGCTGGCTTTGCTTTTTTTTTTTATATTACATTTCCCTTTCTTCCTCAGATTTCTGTAACTGCTTACTTTTGTAACAATGTATGAATTTTATCTTGCCTTAGTCTTCTGATACTACTCCTTTTTCTTTCTTCCGTGTACCGATTGCAGATCATGAAGAGTGAAGTACTGAGAGTGACCCATGAGCTGCAGGCCATGAAAGACAAGATCAAAGAGAACAGTGAGAAGATCAAAGTGAACAAAACCCTGCCATACCTTGTCTCCAATGTTATTGAGGTGAGAGTGGTGCACTGTTGTGCAGCAATGTGAGAAGTGTGTGCAGTATACAGTGGCGGGGAGAAAGGCAGGGAATTCTTCAGGAATTCAAGACATGGGTTATTCTCAGACTACCAATGTTGCCAGAGCCAAGACTTTCAGGCTTTTCTATTGGTTTTGTTTGTGACCTGGAACTGCACATCACTTGGCCACTTGTCTGGGTCATTCCTTAGGCTTTGGGTACTGTTCATCTGTACCTAATAACCATCAGAGGGTGACACAGCCCTGCTGAGTGTGGACCTGAGCATGTGAAATTGGACATGTGCTCTCTGAAACTTGTGAGACAGCAAATGAAAGGCCATGGCTTTGTTACTCCATCACATTTCTTTTTGTAATTCAGTCATTTTGATGATAGGGAAAAGAATGCTGATAGTTTGCTATTTTTAAAAATGGGATTGGTTTGTACTACTGTTTTAAAAGTTAATGAGCTTAAGCCTTAATGTGAGCTCCAGTATGGGAGAAGGAATCAATGCCATTAGCTACTACTTTGTTCTGAATTTTGTAACGTCTTTCTATGCACTCTTGTGCGCTGCTTCATGAGGAAAGGAAGATACCAGTTTTTACAGGAGAGCTTTAATGCTTTCAGGATTCTACTGCTGATGAATGATGGAAAGTTTTATTTCTTCCAATGCATGTAATTTAGAAGCATTAATCCTGGGGTTATTCTGCTAGCCTGGTTACACTGTCATGAACCCTTTCACCTTGGTTTTCAGCTGCTGGATGTTGACCCCAATGACCAGGAGGAGGATGGAGCAAACATTGACCTGGATTCCCAGAGAAAGGGCAAGTGTGCTGTGATCAAGACCTCTACACGTCAGGTAAGACCCATGTGCCCAACCAGGTGTGAGGAGTGATGCAAAGAACCTTCTCCTAGTACATCTGGTTTCGCTCACTTTGATTTCTTTCTTACAGACATATTTCCTGCCTGTTATTGGGTTGGTTGATGCTGAGAAGTTGAAGCCTGGAGATCTGGTGGTGAGTGATTCTATTGTGATAGGTGGTCAGAAAATTGCGTATGTCTTGACTTTAAAAAGGAGACAAATCTGTCCGGATTTCCCCAAGACCATTTCTCTGCTAAGATTTTAATAGAAAGGTATTATGGGTTCAGTTAGATTTGTAGTAAAGAAAAGCAGTTTGGGGTGTGTGTCCTTTATACATACAATAAGATGCTGAAGGTTTAGAGATCACTTTGTAAGTGTTCTAAACCCTGTATTTTGTATTGTAAGTAAACTGGACCACTCTTTTAAAACATGCTAGGTTAACTGTGGCATTGTCCACTGTACCAAGCTGGGGTGATTTGATGAGTGCCAGTGTAAAAGCTGATTATTCCTGCATCCTTCAGGTCTGGTAAATCAGCTTTGATTGCGTTTGTATCAAGTGCTATCTGAGGAACCTGTTAAAAGCAAAGGACTTGTGTTTACAGGGGGTGAACAAAGACTCTTACTTGATCCTGGAGACTCTGCCTACTGAATATGATTCACGGGTGAAAGCCATGGAGGTGGATGAGAGGCCCACAGAGCAGTACAGTGACATCGGGGGCTAGATAAACAAATCCAAGAGGTGATAATTTATGTATAGTTTCTGGTGTGACTGTGGACAACAGTCTTTCAACTTCAGCTCAAAAGCAGGCAGCCTGGATCTGTGGAGAAGAATGGGTTTATGTATTAATATTTTTCTTTTGTTGTAGCTCGTGGAGGCCATTGTCCTGCCGATGAATCATAAGGAGAAATTTGAAAATTTGGGTATACAGCCACCCAAAGGAGTCCTTATGTATGGCCCTCCAGGAACAGGGAAGACCCTTTTAGCTCGAGCATGTGCTGCCCAGACCAAGGTAAAAGGAACCTGTGAAAGTGTGTGCTGCTGTAGAATAGTACCTGACAAAGAGTAAGAACACCCCCAGGGGAAGAGGGTCATACACACAAACTGGTGTTACAAACACTGGGATTTTCTATATGCTTGCTTGCTTGTTTTAATTAAGGGCTTCTTACAGTACTTAGAACTGACCCTACTGAGAAATGAGGTGTGGGATTGATTCTCTTTCACTTCCCAGGCTACGTTCCTGAAACTGGCAGGTCCACAACTTGTGCAGATGTTCATTGGTGATGGAGCGAAGCTGGTACGTGATGCTTTTGCTCTCGCGAAGGAAAAAGCTCCTTCCATCATCTTTATTGACGAACTGGATGCCATTGGCACTAAAAGGTGAGCTGTAGTCCACACTGTAACTTCTTGGGAGCTGCCTAGCAGCATCCTTTGCTTGTGTATGTGAGCAGAGCTTCTTCAAGCATGGCCTACTGAGAAACAGAATGTGAACATAGTCACAGATGGATAGCAGTTGCCACAATCCTTCAGCTCAGAAGCGAAGTTCATCAGACTTGGGATCTGTTTGATAGTCTCCTGCTGTACAAAACTATTTTCTGATCACTGTAGCAGGCACCTGGAGATGTTCACCCTCACTTATTTGGGCCTGGACAACATGAGCCCACTTCAGCTCTAAGGACTAAATGCATCTTAGGTGCTGCTGACAATTATTCAAGTTGCAGTCCTCATCAGGTAGGACTGTAGTTTCAGGGAAGAATTTGGATCACCTCAGCCAAGGAGCATGTAGTACAGTCATTCTGTGTTTTGATGTGATTAAAAACAGAGGGATGGGGTGGTCAGGTTCACGCTGATAGTTTTACCCTTGTTTCACCCTCAGGTTTGATAGTGAGAAGGCTGGTGACCGGGAGGTGCAGAGGACCATGCTGGAGCTGCTTAATCAACTTGATGGTTTCCAGCCCAACACACAAGTCAAGGTTGGGAGCTAGCAGGGAGTGCTGCTGAGGTCCAGGGCGCTCTAGGGGATGGAAAACAATGTCCAGGGAAGATGCTTGGTGAATCTTTGGGGAGAAGAGGCCTGTCTGTCTTCCAAGTGCCTCACACTGATCATCCTACTTCTGCTTAGGTGATAGCTGCAACCAACCGGGTTGATATCTTGGACCCAGCTTTGCTCCGCTCTGGACGATTAGATCGGAAGATTGAATTCCCAATGCCTAATGAGGAGGCCAGAGCCAGAATTATGCAGATTCATTCACGCAAAATGAATGTCAGGTATGGCCTTCTGGGGCTACATTTGTCACTCACGATGTTACCTCAGGGCTGAGAATTGGTTGGCAGTCACTTGTTAGGAGCTCACTGTTGGGTTGAGGAAACTCCCTACCTTGCTTTTTGTACTTAGTACATACTCTCAGACTTTTTTCCCCTTTGCTCCTATCAGCCCTGATGTGAACTATGAGGAACTGGCTCGCTGCACAGATGATTTCAATGGAGCCCAGTGCAAGGCTGTGTGTGTTGAAGCGGTAAGTATTCTGCTGTAGGAATAGCACTGATGGGAGGGAAATGAGAAAGCTAGCATGGCATAACTGCTTGGAACTGGTGTGGTGCTCACATTCCTTCTCTAAATACTGTCTTGTTGGGCAGGGTATGATCGCCCTCCGCCGTGGAGCTACAGAGCTCACCCACGAGGACTACATGGAAGGAATCCTGGAGGTTCAGGCAAAGAAAAAAGCCAATCTGCAGTACTATGCCTGATCTCTGCCCAGTCAAGGTTGTGGCCTTGGCAGAGGACAGGAGTAGACTGGACTGTATCACTTACTTTCTGTGTGGAAAAAATAAAGTATTTTTTCCCTTTAAAAACAAATTTGTGATGTGTTGGGGCTGTCGCCATTGCTTGGTGGTTCTACATCTGTGTGAGGGAGGCTGAAATCTTCCTGCCCACAGTGCCCATCATGCTGCCTTTGGACCCTCCTCCAGCTAGAACTGGACTAAATCCTGCGCTGCTACTTCTGCATGAGGACCAAGAGGTTATACTGTGACACTGAGGATCTGCAGCTCAGACAGCATCCCTGGTTCTTGCCTGTGCAGCCAGTGAGCAGACTTACACACTTGTTAGTTAGAAACTTCTGAAGACTTATTTTGCAAGGGCAAACAAAATTCACGCATGAATGATGTTTTAACTTTTAGTCAGTGAACTTAACTCTTGCAGCTTTAACACTGTTGCTGCTATGTATATGAGTCTCTGGTGAACTAGTTGGTGATTAGTCTTAAAAAATTCAAGGTTTCATCCACTGAGCAAGTCTTTCAGTACTTTTAATGCCAGTTGAGAATTACAACTTCCATTTAAAAATTACACTTTTCATAAATACACTGACTTTAGCATTAAGTATCTTACATGCCACTGTATTGTATTTTAAATACAATGTAAACATCTCCAAATGCTGGCCATCTTATCTTTACCTGTGCAGTTTTTGGATGCTTGGGAGAGGGGCGGAGATGTGAGAGGAAAAAAAGAATAGATGAATGAAAGAAAAATGCACTCCAAAGTACTTTGGCTGATGTTCCTGAGTTAGCCCTAGTACTTGTGCTGGTACCAAGGTCCTTAGTGCTCATTTTGGAGAGGGCTCTTGTACCAGCAGAACATGCGTGCTCTACACGCTGTGCTCGGGGCATTTGACGTCGGAAGGGGTCAAGTGGAGAACTGAGCAGAAGCCACATGTTCCTGAGGAAAATACACTGTGGTTCCTTTGGACACTAATAGTAGAGGGGGCTGTACATCTGCTATTTTAGCAGTACTGTTATTTGAGCTCAGGGAGAATTACTCATCTCCTTTCACAGAACAGGCGCTGCACCCACAAGTTAGTTCAGAAGTGAAAGTTGATCCTGGCAGCTCAAACTATGACGTATTTTGAGAAATGTACCTCTGGTGGAATAGTTAAAAGCTGCATGTTGCATACATCTCCCTGTTAAAACAAGGGTATGCTAGCCAAATGAGCAACCTTGACTGTGTAAGAAGCTGAGAAAAACCTTCCTCTGCTTTCGTAAAGTCCACTAAGAGTTTTCCAGGAGTCTTGCTGCTCAGTTACAGCTAGCTCCTTTTGGAAACAATTTGAGTAGTGAGTAAATAGCTGAATCCACAGCATAGAATAGCACAGGTTTCTGATTTAAATAAATTAATACTAAGAATGGGCTAATTCTTTGGCCTAAACCTCAGCTTAGATCAAGGTTCTTTTGGGAAAGGATGGCCTGAGCCAACACCAGACATGCCTGTTGCAAAAGTGTTCAAGCCAACTTCACTTAGCTCCTTGCCCTAAATTGGGTCTGAATTACACAGACCTGCAGCAATAGAGTTGGTGCGTAAACATCCCTTACAACTGGACAATAACAGGACCATGGAGGTACAGTTCAAAAAACAGCACAAAAAAAGACACAACCTTGGACTTAATCCCTTGTAAACAGAAGAAAAACAAATTGAAAGAACTGTCCCCCTTAAACCATCAATGATCGAGTTGCTAATAATTCAAACCTGGAGTTACTTGCAATGTCCGTGTCTGCGACTGGAGGCTGTAGCAGCATCCCATGGGCTGGTGTTTCAACAGCTCTGGCACTGCTCTCCACACGCTGACATGCCACCTCTTCCTGGTGTTAACCCACAGCTCTGCCCAGGCTGCGCTTTCCAGAGTCTCTCGTCACTCCCTCTGGGGTCACACGGCCCCATTTTCTTGTCTGGGTTTTTGTATGGATGCCCGGGAGGTGTTGAGTGATGGGGCCAATGTGCAGAGGAACCCAGCCAGCAGGGTGAGGCCCAAGCCCCCCCCAGGCACAGAACATGGACCAGCCATAGCCATGACTGATGTCCTCTGGCAGCCCATAGACGTAGCGAGGATAGCGGGATAACTCAAAATTGATCCCAGCTACGCATGTGCAGAGTGAGATGATACAGCAAGTACCTGCAGGAGAAAAGCAAGAGGGTTCTACACTTCCCTCAAATCGGTTATTAGGCTCTCGTTTTTTTCCCCTCAGTATTTTCAGTCATGAATTTTCAAAATCAAGAATTACCCTTGGTTTTTTTTCTGTAATCCTAACAGCCACTCTCCTTCTAAGGCAGGGATAAAAATAATGAAGAGAATATATGTAGGACTACAGGATGCCTTGCTTCACAACCAATAATGCCTCAGCTCCTTTTGTTGCAATTTTGAACTCAGTTCATTATGCTTTGATTTTCCTAACACTATTTCCAGTGACTACTGTCATCAGGCTCCAGACAGTACTTGGGCAGTTTGTCCTATGGAAGGTAATTTATCTCACTGAATCCCAGGGCTGCAAAGTGCAGCACTGCTTGGTTTTCACTAGGAACACCCAGACTTCTGCCAGCTGTACCGTAGGCCCATAGAGAGTGCCTGGGTTTTTGTCATTGCTAAACATTCACTAAACATCTATATAGAGGAGAAAAAACCTAAGAAACATAAAACAAGACACTCTAGTAAGTCTAATATACACTAGTACAGTAGACTCCAGGTCTATACTGCCCATTTCCGCATTGAAAAATCAAAGTCCAGAAAAACCTTGGTCACGCAGAAAGTCTGCTCCTACCCAGGATGAACAGCTGTAACACCCCTGGCAAGCACTAAGCTCATGTCCTTATCACGGGGCAAGTGTTCTCCCAGGCTTGGCTGGGTTTGGACTTCATCATTACATGAAGATTTAAGCAACTTTGAGTACCAGAAAGGTGCTCTACATTAAATTATATTTATTTGTTATGATTCCTTAGGGAAAACTGAGCTGAGCTGTCTGACAGGAGCCACGGGCTGCACACTTAGAGCAAGCCAGAGGACTGTGCTCATTATGCACATGGTCCCTGTGGCTACACACCTTCTAGAGCAAAAGGCTCATAAACATACAGTGGGGTCTACTGAGAAACATGCAATATCCATGCAAGCACAGGGCCTGCCCAGTTTGCTGCACTAAGTAACTGCTTAACGTGGTTGCTGACATTACTTTTACAAGGCAGCAATACTGAATGTGGTGACTTGGGGAGCAGAAGCGAAAGGCTCTCACCTCCCATTAGGAAGAGCAGCCCAGCCACGTACTGCATGAGCTCTTGCTGTTTGCAGCAGCCCAGCACACCAATGATCCACCCAAACAGGATGATGGAGACTGCCATGCCAATGAAGCCAGCTGTCATCCTCCGCAGATCTGAAGGAAGGCAAAGGAGAAAAGCAAGACAGAAGACATAAAGATGGCAGCACCTAGAGAGAACAGCCAGGGGAGAGTCCAGACAGAGATGCAGATTTACTGGTTCTAAAGTTTATACCTCAACCATGGATTTCTCCTCGTGTAGCTTCTTTGAGGTAGACAGTTTGCCCATTACACTGAAATTGAGGGAATCCAGCTAAATTGACCCCATACTGCTGGGCAATGTGCAACTGCAGAACATTTCTGTCCTGATGCAGAGGAGTATCAGCCAAATACTCCCCAACATGGGACAAGGGGTGCATCATGAACTCATGTTAGCACTGCAATGGCTTTTTTTTTCAGTTTTTTGGTGTGGTGTCTTTCTTTGGGATAGATTTTGTTGGGGGAGTGTCTACTGAAAATAGAAACAAAAGAAGCAGGAGGGGACACCGAAGAGGACTAAAGGATTAGCACATGTGAGGCACAAGTGTGAACTGAAAAGAGGAATAGTGGGAGGACAGAAGCAGACAGCAGATCAATACACTATTATGGGAACAACTCCAGTAACAAGCTCTAAAAAAAAGCTTTGGTACCAGTGACATGGACAGCACTTTGTTATCTGTAGTAAAATTGCTGTTCTTGTCTCCTCCTAGTTCAGTCTCCAGCTGAACAACGATTTCCTTGGCAATGACTCTCACATGACACAGGCTATGTCGAATTTTGTGAGGCAATAGAACAAAAAAACAGAGAGTGATGCAGGAGCAGAAAAAAACTGATTAAATCATTCTCAGTCCCAGGCTTCAGGCCAGTTATCTGTACACCAGGTGCTAGTTACAGGAGGTTGCAAACAAAAACTGAGATGCTCCCTAAAAGAACTGGTCACCAGGGAGTTGCATCGGGTCACTGGTGTGCACAAAGAAAATTGCAACAAGATCTATACAGTGATGAGCCCCTTTGCTTGAGCCAGCTAGGAACTCTGTCCCCAGATCCAGAATATGATTACACCTTGCAATTCACTACACATATCTGTATCCCTGAATTCACAGCTTTAAGCCCTTCCAAATCTCACGTCCCCTTCCAATTATACAGTTCGGCTGCCTGCACTTCCTCACTAATCAATCTGCATCTATGCTGAGAGCCCAGTGCCATGCTTAGACAAGCCCACAGCTGGCATTGCATTGAGGCACTAAGTAATCCAAACATTCTGGTGTGCTGCTCTGGGCTACTTACGGAGCGCGTGCCACTCGTCCTGCCGGATGGTGTTGGTGATGTTGATGGGCAAGTTGCGGGGCAGAGAGCTGGAGGTGTAGTGGTACTTCACAGCAGTGCAGCGCTGAATAACTCCTGTAAAGAGAAATCAGTGTGAAACAGCATGAAACCCCTGCGCCTTGCACTTGCTGCTGAGTTGGCTGGCCTGGCAGAGCTTTCACAGGGGAAGCCTTAGTTCAGTAACAGAGCAAATGTAACCAAAAAAGAGCCATTTACTTCAAAGGCTTTGGGATTAGGAGGCTAGAGACCCTACAAAGAAACACTGGCAAAGCAGGAGCCAGGTGCTGACTCTTAAGAAGCAATAGCTGAAGTTAAACAGTAATGACAGTCACTAAAAATATCTCCAGAAGTTTTCTAGAGGAATTGCTAGGATCTATTTGGGGTGTCAGAGCAGACAAGAATGTGGTCAAGTACCACCAGGACTGCTTCATCTCTAAGAAGACAGAGCTGAAACACTTTGAATATTTTGAATGAATGCTGGAAAGTCAACAGTATAGGAGAATCTTTTGAATGCACTCCAATAGTCACTGGCTCTTTGCTTTACTTTCAATGAACAATAGTATCCAGGTAGGCTTGTTTCCCTTATAGCTTAAAGAAAAGTGTACCCCAGATGTAAATGTGAACTTAATAGCAGACTCTCCTTCAAAGGGATTTTAATTTAGAAAATGACCGAGAAAAAACATAGATGGTGGGATAGAAGAGAGCAACCAGAAAGGCAAAAGAGCTAAATAGTACAAAAAGTTTCTGTTAAACAATGGCTACAGGGTTATTACCACTATTTGAATGTTGGAGCAGAAGAACCATTCAAAAACAATCAGCTGGGCAGTGAACTACTTAAGCCGGTGAACAATCACTAGCAGGGAGCTGCAGACTCAGTGATCAGCTATGCAAAAGACACTAGAAAACCCAGGAGAAGAACTGAGCTTTGTGTGGTTCCCACAGCAGTGAAAAGCATTTGTTCTCTAACAATGTTCACTAGGACTGTACTGACCTGGTTTCTGCCAGGACCTGTGAAGAGGAAGCCCCCATTTCACAAGATTAGAAGCTCCATATGAAAGGCCCAGGAAACTCCAGCCACCAGGCCCCGGGGAGAAAGATGATCTGAATTTCCTCTCATTTCAAGTGGTCTCCCCTTCTCAGCTGTGCTTCCCACCACTCCCTTCCCCTGCTGTGGCTCCCTGCTGCTTCCCCAGCACCACAGAACACTTCCAGCTATATAGGCTACACAGAGCTGCTGCCCTTCCCCTGCAGCTAGTGGCCCTCACCTGCTGAGCAGTGCTCTGTCCTTGCACTCATCTCAGGACAAGGCTGCACAGCCTCCTGAGCCAGTGATCAGCAAGACAAGCCAGTGACAGAGGATGCCAGTTCATCTGCAAAGGCTGGAGACACCTGAGTTAAGAACTTAGGCCATATATAGCACATCACAATATCTAATCAAATTTCACCTGTACCTGCTGACTGAACTCAATTGCAATACTGACCAGATTTGTAAGTGGTGTTGAGAAATATGTATATGGAAGAAACTAATTGACATCAAATTTCAGATTACAATGCACTGGATTCATTAAAAGTTTAATCTATGCACTTACATTTCCTGATTATAAAAGTAGTACATATGAAGCAGTACTTTAAACAAGAGAAAAGGATTACTATTTTTATAGCTCATTAAAGAAAAAGCAAAGACTAGAGACGTACATCCCTTCTGATCAAAGCCATGGACTTCTCAGCTAAGATGTCACTGAGGAAAATATTTGCTCTTTATTATTCCCAGAGTTTAACAAGTAAACTAAAACCTCTCCACCTTCTCATACAGATCGGGTTATTTAGAAATTTTCGTATATCAATTCGTTCTGCCTCTGGTTCAAAAACTGTATTCCTAATCCTTTCTTCTCCAGAATTCAAAGTGCTAATTTTATATAGGTAGCACATACAATTATATTAAAACAGCAAGTCTGCAAAACAAAAAGCTCAGGAGTCCACAAATTTTAGGGCTTTTGCTCAGTGCTGACCTCTAATCCACAGGTTTGGTGACAGCCTTTGATTACACCAGCACAAACCATTTTTCCAAAAAGATTCCATTTTCCCAAGAGCACAGGCTGGACCTACTCTGGTGTGTGCCACTACAGGCAAAACAAGGGAGGCCTCTCTCTGTAGGTCTGCCAGAAAAGCTGAAATAGGCAGACAAGAGAGTCAGGGAATCAGGGAAGCAGTGAGGGTGATTTCTCAGCTGAATACCTACCTACTTTCTCCCAGAAAATTGTAACGTGCACCCAGGAAACCTTCAGTAGCTAGATTCTGCATTTGCCATCAGTAGTTCATGTTTCCCATGTTTTGAGTGAATATCTAGGTCTCACTTGAAGAGATGTCATGCATTCAAATATGGCCAGGTACTCCACAGGACTACATTTAAAGTCATGTAACACCTTGTTCTCTAAGTACTCAAGAAAAAAGAAAAGTAAAAATCAAAATCAGGTTTGCAGTCTCAAAGTTATTGTGAAGTAAAAGGTATTTCACAGGTACTCCAATAAGTCCTTTGACCTGAGCCTTATATACCTGAAATCACAGTCTATAAAACAGGGACAGCATCCTGCCCTCCATTTCAGAAACCTGCTAGCAAAGTGATTTCCTTTTTGTTTACAACACACTCAGACAAGCCAAAATTAAAACCTTTGCCTTCAGGCAGGGGCTTGAATAGAACAGTCATGTAGTGAACAACAAGTGAGCATTGTCTGTTTTGGCCTGAGTACATTTGGAATACAGCACAGAAGGAGGCAGGTGCACATGTTATTAGCTTACCATAAAGCATACATCCAAGAAAAAGGTTAGATGGACATCCTGATCCCAGCATCTCTAAGAGGCCTTAAAAGAACACTGAGAGAGTCACACTGCAAGAGTCACGCTGCACATACAATTTTCTTGATTAAAAATAAACATGAACTGCTATGAACTGCATCCAGCAGTGTCACACTGACACTCTCAAGGCCCAGCTACATGCCTGTGCCTTCTTACAGCCAACGTTGTTCCTAACCTTGTCCTCAACATGGGTTTTTACCCTCAGGATTGCAGCTGCAGACAGGTTTCCTTTGGAACCCACACAACCCTTGGAAGGGTACATGTGTCTCTGGACAAGTCCATTCTCCTGACTGAACACGAAAGATGGGAAAGGTCAGAGGATGCTTGCTAGAATAGCCAGATACCCAGGCACAGCACAGGCCCCTTGTTCCTAAGCTACCAGAAGCCTGGAAACACCAGCCCTGCTTAGAAACATTCAGTTTGTAATCCTGGGCTTAGTCCGCCCTGACTTTCAGTTTAGTTTTTGTCTCTCTCCGACTTTGAAACATGCAGGTTTTCTTCTCTACACTGCCTATGTGCCAGAGGTTTATGGAAGAAATGGAGGGGTTCATTTTCAGTTCTGCTACGTGGCCCAGTCCTATCTCAGAGCAGTTTGAGTGTCACACAGCTGGGACAGACATCCTCCTGCCTGTGAGCAGCCACGGGCAATTAACAATTACCTACCATGCGAGGCCTGGCCCTCCCCTCCCTCATGCCCCAGGACCAAGTGGCCATTGAAGCTCCCTGGCATTTTCCTACCATTTCTGCCCAGGATTGTGAGAAGCATCACAGCCATGTGTTCACTCTGTCCACATCATCACCCAAGGGCCACCAGATCAAATAAATCAACCTCCCTTTAAAATACCACGAGAACTCCTACAGATCACACTTACTGACAGATCATATTTATCAAAGGAGCCATGACCAAACAGATCAAGTTTATTAAACATGCCACTAGAATAGATCCTCTACAGACCCCACAGTCAAGCCTGTAACTCTTCCAATTTATCATCAGTCAGAAAGAATGGGAAGTACAGACACCAGGACTGAGCAGTTTTCTCTCAAGGGCCTCGCTACTGCCACAAACTGTTGTGTTCCTCTGCTTAAGCATCCAGTGGTTCTCCTGACTTTCTCAGCTATGTCACAGGACCAAGAAGTCTTTTCTGCTCAGTATATGTGAGATGTACCAGTCCCACTCAGAGACTTTCCAGAGCAAGCCTGAAAAGCAATAAAATCCCTGGTTTATCAACAGTCATGAACCTTTTATTTTTTAATTCCTTCAATTTAGGGATGATAAAGAGCATGTTGCTCAACGAGCCCACCAAGTTATCCAAAACAGCCTGTTAGAAAGGATCTTTCCCAATTAATCATTTTCTACTGTAACCATTTTGTAAGCAACACTTTTTTACTCTAGTAATAGGAAGAGACCCTATGAACAGGATATAATAAATCCCTGCAGGACCTCACTACTTAAGAATACTCCATGTGGAAGGTTTTTGTTGTAGGACCAATTATCCAGTGTGGAATGCACATAGCACAGGCTCTACAAGATGATGTGTCGTGCTCATGTTCTAACACTCAGAGAACCCCTCCTTATATATGCACAGAGATCATCTCAGTTTCCTCAGCAAGTGGTTCAGTTCTTTGGCTTCTATCCCTTACTGATTGCTAATTTCCCTTTTCCCCATGTGGTTTGTACATTATTTCTTCTTTTGCCTTTTAATTGTGTCTTTTAAATGAAACTGTATATTTTTTCACAGTTCCAAAATAGTAATTTTGCATTCTAAGAAAAATCCTGCATATCATTCCCATCTTACATTTAAACATTTCTCACCTCTCAGTTTTGCACTACATTTTCTGACTCCTGCTTTTTCCTTTTAAATATATGAAGTGAATATATTTTGCTTTTTTAAATATCCTAGATATATATAAATGAATGCATATATATGCATCATTAGCTACAATGCTCAAGTATGAAAGTTTCCATGAAACTGATTTGTATTAATAGCAGTAGATAAATACAGGACTAGAAATCCATGGAATTATCTAAATGGGTAAGCGTATTTATGGACTTAAGTCATTTATTCAGAATTCAAGAGAGACACGGAAAGGAATCTTATTCCAGAGAGACTAGAAAAAATGGAGACTATAAACCCAAACAAAAATTACCCCAGAACTGTGAGAAAAAATAACATTTACTCCTCTGTCACTAAAAGTCTATAAAAATCTCTAGATTAAGCAACACTATGAATAAAAGAAAGCATCACGCATCACCAAAGAGCTAGCAGAAAACTTAATGCAAATTGAGGAGGAAGCAGGACTTTGAGCAGTGCACGGTTGTGATCTTCAGGTCACACCAGGGGAAAAAATACCTGCTTTTTCTTTTCGTAGAGAAGCCCCAGATCTAGTATCATGCTTGAGAGAACAGCTCAGATGCAGCCACACCTGACCGTCAGTCGGAAAAGGCTGCTTGATCACAGTTGTCAGGGAAAAGACAGACACAGTGGGAACGAGGAAAGGCTGCTAGTAAAGGAGGTCAGGAGAAGGGATAAGAGAGTCATATCTATTTAAAGATCTGATTCTACAAGAACTATTATTAATAATTCCCTTCTATGAGATGACACATAAATACAGGAGCAACTGCAGACCTAATAGGCAAAGAATATAAGGGGAGCAAGGCTTGTAGGGGAAGACAAGGTCTTTCATTAGAAAAGCTGGGGAAAAAACGGAAATAAAGTAGACAGAAAACCTTTTGGATTTAGAGTCCATCCAGTTTTACACATTAAATCCTGAGGAAGACCACTCACTACCCTGTAATGCCCTCATGCATGTAGAATGCAGACCCTAGCCTCTCTGTCTGACTCTTGTACTGTTGGGAGAATACCTCAAAAGAGAAGTACTGAGGACCAAACTAGTATTCTTCCCATCCCTTCCCCCCATCTTAGCTAATCTCAATGGAAGCTAAAGCATTTTGCTTGATGTGAAGTAAAAAAAAAAGATAAATATTTTACATGACAGCCACAATTAATAGAAAGAAATTAATGAGTTCCCTTTTAGTGAAAGGAGTTCAGCATGAAAATAAAAATGAAATCGCATAAAATGGATCCTAGGAGAATAAATAGAGAAAGATGCTAAGCACACAGCACTAGAGTTTCTCAAAGTAAGAGTCACCGCTGTGTGTTGGAAAGAAGGGACAAAGATGAGCTGAGATTCACAGTGCCAGTCTATCCAGCCTCTGCTGAGCAGGACTGGTGTCACAGTTGGAAGCCAAGCTGAAGAACTGCTCTTGCCTTCCTAAGATAGCATTTCCATTTTGTGCCTCAATGGAAGCACTTTTCCCAACTCCTACTCTCCCCGTGCTAATATGTACCTGCTGGAACAGTAAGTCCTGTTATTTATCATTAGCCATACATAACCCATTGACTTCATGGGTCAGCCCGCTACGTTATTTGTACCATCAAATGCAGGACTTTTATTCATCCTTCATGGCCTGTTTGGCTTTGCACCATGTGCCACAATAGCAGAAGGTCACAGCTTTCCCTCCTGTCACCCCGAGGGCCCTGAGTGACATGTGCCACTATGAAAGCCTGGCAATCTACTGCAGCAATGAGGACTCCCCCATGCTAGAACGGGAACAACAGGTCCCTTTCACCTTGCTGCAAAAATCACGGCGCTATAAACAACGGTGCACATTTCTCAGCACTCAGTCAGAAGAAAGTGGCAGGGTTAGGAGGATGCCCACCGAGAGTCAGGCCCTTCGCTGGCCCCCGAAGGGGCTCTCCGAGGACGCGGTCCCACCCAGCACTGCAGCATTTTTAGCAGAGGGGGAGGCGCACCAGACCCCGGGATGGGGTCAGGGCCGCGCTCGCCGCTCCCCGCCCGCCAGGGACACCGGGAGCCACGGCTCCGTCGGGGCTCCGTCCGCGCCCGCCCGCCCGCCGGCCCGCTCTCCCCCGGCAGCCCCAGCCACCGCCCCGCCCGAAGCCCCGACGGTGCTCGCCGGCCCCCCGCTCAGCACCACGGACAGCGGCGGGGCCACCGCCCCCGCCCCCGCACCTTTCCGGATGAGCTCCTCGCTGTCCGGCTCGTAGCCCGCGCGGTGGCAGCGCCTCCAGAGCCCCGAGACGGTGGAGTTGAAGCGGCGGCCGCAGTGCGAGTCCAGCGCGGCGGAAGCGGCGGCGGCCGGGGCGGGGGCCGGGGGCCGCCCGGGCAGCAGCGCCCGCGGGGGTCGGGCGCGGAGCGGCAGGTGCGAGCTGGGCGCCGACATGGAGCCGGGCGGGTCGCTGCGCTTGTGGCCGAAGCCGCGGCAGCGCTCGCGGTGCCGCCGCGCGTCCGTCTCGTACCAGGAGTCGGTGCCGATGGCCACGGCCAGCAGGGCGAGGGCGGCGGCGGCCAGGAGCAGCCCGGTGCCGCTCAGCGCCTGAGCCGCGGCCGCCATCTTACCGCGCCGGGGGTGGCAGGGGCGGGCGCTTCCCTGCAGCCCGGCTGGGGCCGCCGCCCGCGGCACCGCCCCGGAAGGGACACGGGCCCGCGCCGCCGCTCCGCGCCGCGATCGGCACCGCGCCGCCGCGGCCCCCGGGCACGGCCCGCCGAGACCCGCAGCCGCGCCCCGCCGCAGCGCCCGGCTCCTGCTCCGCGCACCCCGCGCCCCTCCCGTGGCCGGTCCGTGTCCGAGGCGGTGCGGGGTGGCCGCGGACAGCTGCCAGGGCATGGACGGAGGAAGAGGTGAGCGACCCCCCGGGCCTTCCCGCGGCCTCCCCTGGCCGTGCACTCGCCCGTCCAGCTGGCATGCCCAGGGCAGAAGGGCAGAGAGCAGCCCTGGTCAGGCCGCGGAGCCGCGGGATCCAGCGGTTTTCCAAAGGTACACGAAACGCACCACCCGCAACCCCAGTTGTTGGCGTTTGGATTATGACCTCCTCAGCCCTTCATTATCAGTTAATGGAAAATAAGGCCTGAAAAAGCTGGGAAATGTCACTCTGTTTTATGCAATGAGAAGCAGATTAAATCCAAGGCACTACTTAAATGCAGCATTTACAGGGGCACAAAATCCCTTCTGATCCCACGTGTTGTGTAGCACTTGCTCCTCCAGCTGCAGCACTGTCCGTCCCCAAAGCCAGGTGTTGGGGCATCATCTCATCAATCCTGGCCTCCAGATAAAATCATCTAGAGACAGGCTATGTCTAAACTACTAACTTCATGTCCCCTTTTGAAATCCTTAGGTTTTGGGGTCTTCAGGTTTTTGGGGTTTTTTTGTTAAAAGTAGTTCTAATTTTCCCAGGAGCAAATGTTCAACTGTAGGAGACTCAGATTTTTTCCCCCCACCACCATGTCCCCCATGTCACTTCTTGGTGTCTCGGCCACACGGAGCACAACCCAAACACCCTCTCCAGCACTTCTCCCAGCAGCACTGCCCACAACAGAGTATTGCTTATCTCCCCTGAGCACTCTGCCTGGTGGAAACATGCAGGAGCCGCAGCTAAAGCTTGTTTTAACCACATTTCTGCATGATCCTCTTCTGCAGTTTGCACTGGACAGATGGGATTACCATCCATGCAGCTGCACATTAGTGCCTTCAAGGCAGACAAATTGAAAAGGCTGCTGTCAAAAGAATTTTCTTACACATACCAGCTAAATTAATTTTCCACAGCAAGAATGAAAAATAATTATCAAATATAATCACTGCTGTAGCTAACATGGAGAAATCTTTCAATTTTGATAGCTCTTTCCCGGAAAGGTGCAAATACTCACATCTCCTAAGTCTGCAATCTTACTATGTCACCCTACTCTCCACATGAGCTCCTCAGGCTATAGGGCTTTCAGCAACACCATCATCTTAGAAAGTTCCCATGTATGAAACTCCTTCTAATTGTTCTTTCTGTGCTACTGCAATTGTGTCAGAGCCATTCTTCATGGAGCCTGTGGAACAGGCAGCTGATTAATTCATGTTAATTTTGATTACTTCTGAGAAGGAAAAATGGATGAGGGAGAGAGGCTCACAGCCTAGCCCCAAAGTGCAGCATAGTAAATCCAGGGACAGAGAGTCCAAAATGCAGATTACTGGCAAAATCCATAGACTGTGACATCATGCCCTTGATCACCTACCTGCCTTCATCTTCCTCCAGCTCTTGGGTTATGGTTTTCCTTCTTTTTATGGAAGACTTCGGGCAAGAAGAGAGAGCCATGCACCATTTATAGCCGAGAATCTTCCAAATGAAGTGTGGTTTAAGACATGCTCTGAACCCATGTTTTTGAAGCATAGAGAAATTCCTTTTAGTCCTTTCTGGGCAATTGCTACACACAACCTTTAATGAGTGCACCTTTGTCCTTCATGGCCGGTATCCAGCTTAGTGCTAATTGATACCAGACAACCCTAGAGGTTTTTTGATTAAAAAAAAAACGATTTTTGCAGCCAAGCATGGTTGCAAAACTCTCTGAACAGCAGTTACCATGCAAGCTTTCCCCTGAAAGAGGAGAAACTTACTTGGTGATGCTTTTCAGGGAACCCAGAGCAGCAGTCAGGAATTAAGATTTTACCACACTGCTCAGGGACAATAGTTCCGTGACAACAGAAAGAACCATTAGAACCATTTTTTTCAATTGTGAAAGTC
The DNA here is from genome assembly GCA_024500445.1 of Entomyzon cyanotis. NCBI lineage: Eukaryota > Metazoa > Chordata > Aves > Passeriformes > Meliphagidae > Entomyzon > Entomyzon cyanotis. The sequence goes on along the minus strand of JAKEPQ010001030.1, from coordinate 39,346,676 downwards.
TAGAGCCCAGAGTGCTCTAGACTAACCTGGAGATATGTCTCTGTACTTCAAATGAAATTTGAATTCATTTTTTAAATCAAAGTAGGAACTTCCAAAAAATCAAATTTTTTTTATTCAACCAAAGAAAATAACCCAACAACACAAACCGACATGGAAAACCGTTTATTTCATCTCTATTGTCTCCATGCAGAGCAGACCAATACAGATGAAGGGAGAAAATGCGTAAGAGCAGCTGAAAAAATAGAGCTAGAAAATACAATTCTCTCTGCATTTCCAAAAGTGACCAATGTGGTGGAGTGATGCTCCATTTCCTCCCAAGGCTCTCAATCCTCAGCCCCAGGGCTGATGCAGTGGAAATCCATTGAACCCCTCCCTCCCACAAGCCCCATGCTACTCCTACCAGGGTATCTTCCCAAGAACCACAGACTATCCATGTCTGTGATAGCAGCCAAGAAAAACAGCTCAGAAATTCTTTCTTCAGTGTCATCCACTTCACATTCCTGAACGCTGAGTATAAAATCCTGACTGTGGTTTTCAGTCTTGGCAAGGCTCAGTGCTGATGTGACAACGCCAACTCATGGGCACTCACCTGGCAATGCCTCAACTTAAATGCCAGCCTTATTTTGGGAAAGAAATCTTGAGAAACAGCAGGCACATCTTTCTCTGCAAGCCTGCTTCCTCCAGAGCCCCATTCCAGAGTCTGCGTAGCTGCAGTCCCTGGGCAGGGGGAACCCCCAAAGCTAGAACCAGAGGGTTGGCATACTCCCCCAGTCCCTGGAGGCTAACTGGATTAATCATCCTTCCAGGAAAGCAGGAAGTGGATGCTACTTTCAGACTTCATGACAACTGAATGATAGAGAGTAGTTGGCACAGGAAGGCAACTTTGTAAAGAGGAATAAAACAATTGCACTAAGCCTCCCTCATTGTTGCAGTGAATCTAGTTACTAATATAAGTCCTGGGTAAGGAAAGCTGAAAAAAATTTCAGACAGCAGTTCCTGGGCAGACAGAACTGCAAGCATGAGCTCCAGCACTCACTGAAAAGTAGGACAGGAGCTGTCATAAAAAAGAACTGTGTCAACAGTTCAGGAATCTCTTAGGGAAGTAATGCCTCTGCTGTGGGCAGCATACCTGCCTTGCTGCTCTGACCCAAATTGCCCTCTCAAGGCATGAGCCCTCTCGATAAGGCAAGAGCCCTGTGCAGACTGGAGAGCTGTACTGCTTTACAAAAGCTGTTAAAAGACTGAGCTAAGTTGGTGCAAATCACACTGTGGTACCTGTTTTGTGTTCAGTGACTCTGCTAGTTCAATCAGATTTGTTTTTAAACAAATTTAAGCAAAGAGAGGATAAGCTCTACAGAAGGGATGAACTAGTAATTGTGCACATCTCTGTGGCAATGAAACATCCCTGTGGAATTATGGCCTGGTCAGCCTTGTGAGCTGGGATGTAAGAAAGCACTAGAAATTTTATTTATTTTATTGGTCTCAAATTGCCAAAAATTTTATCCAAGCATCACCTAATAGAAAACTCAAAGCATATTTACTGTCACCCTTTCATATCCCTTTCTCACCTTACTTAAAAATATTTTCACCAGCAGTTTCATCCTTCCCATTTAAAGGCTGTCAGTATTATTTCTTATTCATTCATCCTCAACAGATGAACTCTACTGTGAGGTAAGAATCCCAGAAATAGGCTACCATCTACAGTATACTCCTAAATAATCTACACTGAGCAGAGGAAAAGCTAGCCAGGAGTTATCAGCTGCTGAGCTGGCTGTAGTGTTCAAGCACCTCTGCCATGTCAGTCTAGGGATGCTGTAGCATGCTGGGCAGGGCAACCATGCTACACCTCAAGAAAGCTCTGAAACACAGTGTGGGGCAGATGGTGCATGAGCCTGGTCTCAGGAGCAGGCTCAGAAGCGTGTTCAGCTAATGTTTATGAGGAGAGAGAGCTCAGTCATAATAGCTACGTGGCTTTCCTTCCAGATGTAAGTGAGCTGGTAGTATGGCATTGGAAGAAACATTTACTGATCATTTATTAGATAAACAGCTGGGCTGTGCTGGCTACTGGAGTGGTTAGGGCTGAGGCAATTAATCTCCAAGTCAAGTCATTTAATCATAGTGACCTACCCTACAGTGCCTCAAGCTTTTGGCTCAATTTCAACATAAACAAACACAAAATAGACCAAAAAAGCTGGACTGCTGAGGCCAGTACTACCTTTAGGAACGAGTGGTGTCAATGAAAAGCTGGAGATCACGTTGGAAAGGGTCTCTTCCCCTCTATCTCATAGCACCATCAACTTCTCATGGGTAGGGAGTTCTGGCTAAAGCTGTTTATTGTTGCTTTGTCATGCCTGTTCTGCCTCCAGCCCTTAAAGTGGTAGGAAAAATCCTTTATCTTCATCAGCTACAGGAACCACCTCTGTTGCTTTCACACAAGAGCTTGGGAGGCGCAGTTCCGTAAGAATGAACCGAATGAAACATTATTCATTCATTGTGGAGCAGTTGTTCAGTTCATTTCTGCCCAGTGTATCTTTTGCTCCACGAAAACCAACCAAACAAAAAAAAAAAAGAACAGAAGCCCTCATGTGTGGATTTTAGCAGAACAGGGATAGGAGAGCCAGGGAATGAAGTCTTGCACAGCCAGACCTCTCTGTCGCCTGCTTCTCATACTAGCAGCCAGATCTGCGCGCACACACGTAGGAAGTAACATTAGTGTTCCTTATTGCTTTGTAAAGCTCAGAGTCACTGTGGTGGCTCTGGGAGGCATCATGAGGTCTGCGCAGAGGTCACTCAGTTGTGAGCGCGAGTAGCACCATGACTGTAATGCCTGTACACAGGAGCAGAATTTGCTGCAGGGAATTCCTGGGAAAGAAACAGCAAAATTAGGAGGAGCCATAGACCAATCCCCATAGGCAGCAGCAAAGAGGTTCTCAAATTGTTTGTTCTTTGTCCTTCCAAATCTACCACATGGAGAACACGACAGCTGTATAAAGTCACTAACACAGATGAGAAGACTTTCCCAGCACTCCAAGCGAAGAAGTTGTCTATAAACTGACATGTACTTTTTCCACTCAGCTGGGAGGCCCAGCTCCAGGCTTCAAAATCAATTTAAGCTGATTCAGTCATGCAGCTATTCAGATGCATATTCATGTCCTTTCACTCACGAGGAAACCAGCACTTATGCAGCATGTGCACAGACACTTTAGGGACCTCATCCAGCTAACAAGTACAGTTACAGAAAAAATAAATTATAAATCTGGCCATTCTTTTAGCATTATCTCAGGTTTATGCTGGATTGAAGTGACTGTGTGCCTCCCACCTCTGCATATTCTGCTAACAACCTCTGCCAGCACAAGAGGTTACCAACCCAAATTAACATTTCTCTACAAAAGGTTCCTACTCCTCAGATAGAACTATGGAGCTGGTTTTGGGGCTCCATATCAATAAAAATTAACTAGGTAAGCCAAGGCATCGTATTTAAACTACTAAAGTTACTTGTCTTATTACAACTAAAATAGGAGGGAACATTCAGGTGCAGCTCTGCCAGCAGATCTGAGAGGGCCTTTACTGTGGAACAACTGGATTTGGACCTGCTACAGCCTTAATTAGACTGCAGAAACTAAAATAATACACGAGGGAAACCCAAATGTACTGGAGTATATATACCAGTGCAAAAGAGAGATATCTGAGGTGGAATACAATGACAGACTATGAAATGCTGAATGATAAAGAGAAGAAAATGATTACTTTTCTACTCACAGAGCAACACGGTGATATCTAATAAAAAAATCAATAAGCAAAAGTGTAAGAACCAAATAATAAGATGCATCACTTAACACAGTACAGTGAAACTCTGCAAACTGCTGCCAAAAGGAGGTTGCAGAAGGCTGAACTAATGGATAGGGTCAGAAAGGGATGAGAGGAGCATGTGAAGAATAGATTCCCACATGGTTACCAGACATACACACCTCTGCAGGGCCCTGATTCAGACAGTCCCTATACCAGTACATGCCAGAAGCTGAAAAGACAGACTGGGCAGGGGTGTCCTTACTGGACATGCTTCCAAGGAAATGGTTTTAGCTGGCCCTGCTATGTACTGTGCCTGAACAACTTCTGGGACTCACCCAGGGGAAGGCTCTCACATTTTAGAGGGTCTTTGTGGTCCCACAAATGCAGTGGATAGCACAGCAGTCTACTTTGATTCTAGCGTTGTCCATAGGATTTAGAAAGCTGGCATTCAGGCACTTCCAGAACAGGCACAGGGAAGGGTTATATCCCTGCCCCCTGGCAGCAAGAACTGCTGCAGGGAACACTTACCAAGGATTCTTTTCCTCCAGGAGATCAGGCACAACATTTACCAAGGCAATGTACAGAAATCCTCCAGAAGTGAAAGGGAGGATCCAGGCTACCGTTTCTCCTGCACAAATACAGAACGCTGTGGTTATTACTGAGACAGAGCCATGGGAGACAACACAGAAGGGAAAGAAGATACACAGGGATGACAAGCACTGCCTCCCCCCACTTCCTACAGATGTTCCAGGGAACTTTACCTGCTCCTTTTGGTGACTGAGCACATATTGCAAAGCAGGCTCCTAGAATTCCCCCCAGAGCTGTGGAAAGCTGCATCTTGGCTGCACTCCAGCGGTCAAAGCCAGCCCGAAGTAAGATTGCAAAGTCTCCAACCTAAGAAAACCAAGAGCTGACAGTTAATAAACATGGATATGATATTCTCAGTCACAAAGGCCATTCACAACAAGGCCAGTGCATCAAGACTGTCCCTGGTTTTCCATGTTGTCAGTCTCCCAGAGGGAGCAGCTTTCAAGAGGACAAGAAAATGTTACCCAGACCCAGACCTCCACTTAGCAGATGAAACACATTGTAATCTCCCTCATGATGGCAGGATAAAAAGCCCTCTCACCTCATGTGGAATTTCATGCAGGAGAATGGCCATTGTGGTTAAGAACCCAACCTGTAGCAGAGAGAAAGCAATTAGGAAACAATCCCAGTATTCTTGGATGAATCCCATCAGGTCCCAAACACTTACAGGGATCCAGCTGGAGCAGCAGATCTGCATAAGTGTAGGGTTGACTGGGAGTTTATAATTCTCACAATCATGGTCCTCCAGCTCAGGGCAACAGGAACCCCATAGCCCATCATCAGTGAAGACCAAAGCAAAAATGCATTAAACATCTCTGCCTTGTCTATGTCCCTGTTTCTGAGGTGACCATCCTCATCATGTTATTTCTGGACTGCCTTTTGAGTAGATGAGGGTAGAAGAACTAATTCATCCCCTAATGCCTGTACAAACGACTAACATGTCCCAGATTTGAAGAAGGTCTGCATCAGAGGATGAGGATAGGGTTGGGTTTTACTGTAGCCTGCATTTTCTCAGAAAATTCCAGAAAGTAGGAAGGAACTCTTCACATTTTTTGGCTGTTTTGCATGCTGTATCACACTTGAGACAAGGCCTCTCCATTTCAGAACACAGCTGGGGACAGAAACCTTACCTTTCTGCTAACCAGGAAGCTGGCTGCTACTGCCAAGCCGTGTGTGAAGTTATCAATGGTGTTGGCCAGCAGATTGAGGTATCCACTAATCTGCAAAGAGAATGAAGAGCTCCTGATAAAGGAAGACACATGAGAAGATAGAAGAAAGCACATAGCTTAGACATGGGTTATGCAGTCATGATCAGATGGGAAAGGTCAGAACACGATACTTCTGCTGAAGATCCTAAACTATGTCAGTGCTTGAGTACAAATTAAGTGTAATTTTTTGCTTTAGAGTAAGTTTTAGGGTAGGTAAGTATTGTCTGAGATTAGAATAATTACCTTATACAAATGACAAAAAGCTCTAGAAACAGAAAAAGTAGAAGGAAAAACAAGAAAGCCAAAATGCAAGAATATATTTAAGTTGAACCAATTTTAGGTAACACTGACTAATTTACACAGGTGACTGGCTTTGAATATGACTTGATCTTGTTTTCAAGTTATGTACTTTAATATTCAGCTGTCAAATATCTCCTCTTCAAGAGCTGGCAAGAACAATGCAACAGAACAAATGCTGCTGGAATTGCTTTCTATAACTAAATAAATCTTCAAACATTGTACCAAAAAAGTTCGTGCTTGTGGGTTTGCTTTCCCTTAACAAAGAATCAAAAGAGAAGATAGTGATGACAGTCACTGAAAAGCCACCTACTAGAAGGCTGGATAGCATGTATCAGCATTTGCATATGAACACATTCCTTAAAATTATAGGCATACAGCAGCTGCCTTTCTCAGAAGTCCATCTCCATATTAGACTTCCCTATCATTCTAACTAGGGTCATCTCCTAACAAAATCTGACTATTTGACCTGAAGTGATTTACAAGGGTACCACCCCAGCTCTTCAGCTCACAGGTTTGTGGGGCTTTTCCCCATCATATTCAACAAAAACTACTGTGTGTGTACCCTGAGATACTGCAGTTCACAACATGGCACTTCAGTTTAAATTATTATCAAACCAGGTGTTAGCCCATGTATCAGGCTGTCTCTGGACTGCAAGAACTCCAGATACAGTGCAGTATCCAGTGAGTGGAGAGACTTGTCTAGAGACTGTGAAACATTGACATCTTACTTCATCATAGTACCAGATGCCAAAGTTCAGCTGGACAAGCACAAGTGTTGATGGATTTCATTAGCTCTTTTTAGTCTTGTGCTCTTCCCTGTTTCTATCAACTCTGCTTGGGGCATCTTTCCTTTCTGTCATTTGTATGCCATAGCTCAGGAGATTTCTGTCCAATCTCTCTCTCCAAAGCACCACCTTTCTGCAAGGCACTTTTACTGCTCTATCTCTGGACACTTTTGTAGCCTCTAAATTTTTTTAAGTGCATTGATGATTAAATATGAAAATAAAGGATTAAGAAAAGCCCACTTTTAAGTAATAATCTAAGTAACATCTCCACAAATAATGCAAAAGAATATCCTTGCTTGTTTTTATAAGAATGGAAACACAAATAGATGCTTGCAGGCAGACCCAAGAATGCAGCGGTTTTACTTCTCGTTCTTCCTACTCTCATTCCTAGACAGTCAAATATGACTGTCTAAAATTCTCCTTTTCACGTTGTTTTTTACGTGGTGGCGTTTTCCCCACAGGATAATAATAATTACTCACAGAAGTTTTACACAAAAATGCTTTCCCATACCACCGTATAGGGAAAAAAATAGACTTCATGATTAAAACATTATGACTTTTTGTTGTCAGTGGCTTGGGCAAATGCTGTCACTGAAAGAAGTAAAGCTTTGGAGTGCTCAGAAATAAATTGGGTTGATTTGACAGTTATGAGCCTCTGACATTTACATTCTGCGAATCCCTAATAGGATGTTCTCGTTGCTCATAAAGAACACAGCCAGATGAAGTGTTTCTGTTCATGCTTCAGAATTATTGTCACTGTATAATAAAACATACTTCACAAATCAACAAGGACCCCACGTGCCACAGGGAGAAAGAAAGAATAAGCAAGGCAAAAGTACTGTACAAAATGTTTTTACTTGTTGAGGGAATAAAGGCTGCAATGAGGGACAGAACTGATCTATATTTGCATGCAAAGGAAAACTCCCACCTGCTCTTTTCAAGCTAGGACAAATTCTAGTAGCAGCTAAAAAGCAGAAGTTCTAATATATATGTGGACAATGGTCAACTGATTACAACTTACTAATCATTAAGCCCTGAAGGGTGACTATGTTCATTTAAATGGTATCCTTCCCTTTTTGTTTGCTGAAAAAATAGGGGTTTCTGAGCGAATAGTAGAACCGAAACAATCTGTCACGCTATGGATTTCACTCTTTTCCTCGCGAGTACCTTCTTTGGTCACTTCCAGCAACACTGTTTCCCTGCCTGTCGCCTGCCCAGCCTGCACCACATCCCCAGCAGGCCAAGGCAGTGAGAGCCACCTGCCGAGCTGCAGCCGAGCGGATCTGTCGGGCAGCACGCCACACCCAAGTTCTGACAGCAGCCTTCAACAGGGCAGCAGTTTGAATTCCTCCTCTCCTGTCATGCTGATTTTTACGGAACTTGCAGAAATTTGATCACCCTCGAGACTCCTATCCTTTCTTGAACTCAAGGAAAATTAATTATGGGTTCAAAAGTTATTGAAAATGAAGGGCAGAACAGATGGACAGACAGATGGAATGACTGCTTATGTTGTTGCCTAAGGAAACAGGCTAACAACGCAGGAGTATCTTGGTAGGTTTGATAATTTCCACCCTACCAGGAAGACTTTTAAAATATTCAGATTATATGACCAAAAGGTAGAAAGTGAAAACTACACCCATTAAGTATTTAGTTTCTAATTCATGCATATCAACAACTGTCTGTAAAACTGAACAGATGTGTTAGGATTTTAAAGCTAGAAGGGCTCCCCATGGTTGTCTAAACCTTCCACATAACACAACTGTAAGAATTTAATTTAATTTCTGCACTAAGATCATTGTTTCTTAAGCTATAATGTACTCTGTAGAGACCAGCTTAAACCACACCTTAAAACTCACAAATGACCAAAAAACTGCTATCTCTAAGGTAAGTTGGTCCACTGACAAGTCACCTGCAGTTAGAGAGTTGTCTCTAAGTTCTAGTCTGCTATTATAACTGTAACTATTCAAATTTAGTCATTCCTCTTACACGGGTATTTGTACAATCTAAGTCACCCTTGACCTGTCATGACTACAGAGCTAAATTAAAGAAAACCACTTATCATCTACTGCAAACTTAAAATATTATTTCTTTCCTGACCCTTTTACAAATTAGCAGTAGCATTTTGCATATTTGGAATAGCACTACTGGAAAAAGTCAGATAGCTGTTTCATTACTCCTATACAGAAAGAGGAATTCTCAACTCTCCCCTTACATATTATTTCCTACTCACCCATCCTCCTGGCTGTAGCATCATAAGGGAAGAATGAGTTCAGAAAATTTCCTACTCTAATTCTCATACCTTTTTCCAAGGCATTGACTATATAGAAATTATCCCTATCTTGTAAACATGATCTGCATTCTTTCTTAATCTATTCCTTCTAATTGCATGTATCAAAACCTGTTAAAAATTCAGCACTTTTGAAGAAGTTACTCAGTTTAGCTGCTATCACTGACTTCATGCAGTCACAATGTGCCATTTATGTAATGCAGTACCTGCAAATGTGAGGATGCACTGTTTTTATAAATAATGACTTAGAAAAATCATACCCACCAGTGAACAGATTTGAGGGGGGCTGCATTAAACCAGTCCCTCTTGATAACATAGAATAACAGATTTTTAATACAGCTAATATTAGCAAAATTGATTAGAATGGGGGAGAAAGTTATGTTTTATATACATTTTCATGACCCTTATTAAACAGTTATGCCCAAATAAAAGGCAAGAAAAATGTCTGGTTGATAAAAATTTATCTCACATAAAATCATAAAAATTAGCATTAATTACATTATTATTTTTTATATTAGGACCATGCCCTGAGCAACTGTATTCCCTATCAGTGTTTCATTTCTACTTGAAATCGGTAGTCTATAGTTCCTTATATAAACCTTTCTAAAATTAGGGCACAGTGTTTCATAACCCAGTAATATTGCTGTCTTCACTACTATCACCTCTAGAAACATCCGCATGGCACCTTGCAGTTTGGGCAGTGTTATGTAAAAATTACATGAATGTGACAGATGTCAAAAATACTCAGTGACCTCAGCATAACTTTCATGTGTAGGAAGAGCTACAAAGTTACAGCAAAACAGATTTAAAATAGAAAGACTGAAGAGCCTCTGAATGACCACATATTCAGCTCTGGGCTAGTTCATGCAAGCACACGTTCTGGTCATAGTTACTCTCATACAATCTTGCACATTTTTATGGGCTTTCAAACTCAAATTGTAGGTCCTTCTTCACCAAAGTGGTTGTTTACTCTCTCATTTGTAATGTTCACCCAGACGAGGGTTTTCCACAGTACAAAGATAGTAACATTCAACTGAAAGCAAGGCTAATGTAAAGGTTATCCACTTCCCAATGGTACAGGACTCCTTTTCCTCCTCCACATCCAATCCTATGAGCTTGCTGATCTCCCTTATCCCAGCACTACAGGCTGCCTGTCTACATGCCAAGCTGATTCAAGAAGTTAAGTTAGGAGAGAAATAGACCAGGGGGTGGGAGGTGGGTGTGTGGGTGTAGAAAAGCAAATTCTTTGCCTGTTTAGCTCCCTGAATACACTCACTGTGAGGTCAGATGAGATCCAGGGCAAAGGAAGCAATGGGAAATGCAGGTTCAGAGACAGAAGTGGACAAGACGACCTTTTTAGCAGCAGAAAAACTGATCATCTGAGAAACTAAACTTTTAAGTTCTACAGTGGGTAGCTTCAACACCCTTCCTAAAGGTGTCAAAACACTTCCCAAAGGTGTCTTAAAAGGAAAAGTGCAACTCACAATCAGTACAATGCAGGCACCAGAGAACAGAGATATCATGGTGCAAAAAATTAAGCAAATAAAGACATATTAACTGTAAAATACAGAGTAACAAAACATGAAATTCTGTCTTTTGGTATCAGAATTCAGCCAAAACACACATCATCAGACTTCTGCCTTTATAATACTGACTTTGCCTCTTCTGCATAAGCTGCAGGGTAGATTTTCTCCAAGTCTGCTATTTCCTCCCTGCTATGACCAGGACAGACACGTTGACAGAGCAAAATTAAGCACAACTCAAATGCTGAGCTCCCCGCTCAGGCACAGTTCTTTCCACAGACAATTCCTGACTAAAAAGCAAAGGTGAGTTTGTGGGTCTCTTACCTTGATTCTGTTGTTTGTTGGACCAGACTGGAGAGAGGAGCCATTACACTGAGCTCGCGCTCTTTGGGACTGGCCTGCCACCTTTGGCAGGGGGCAACCACTTCCATTCGGGATCTTTCCAGGTGGTGCTTTGGAATCACAGTCCTAAATTAGGGGAAACAAACTTGTCACTGACTTTTCATCAGTGATGAATGAACATGAATCAGGATCAGAAATCCAACCTTCACCTGTAATCTTTTTGTCCTAACAATGAGAATCAGCAGCTTTGACACCCCAGTCCATTAACAACTGCCAGAAATGGGACAGATTCAGAGAGCATTGTGACATCTGCCCTGAAAGACAACAAGAGCTAAGACTTCCCAGTCCTCAAGAGAAGCAGAAAGAGGAGGAACTGGAGTCACAGCCCCTCGGCAGGACTCAGGTTCCACTAGAAAGACAAGGGACTGAGCCTGCCCCTCCTGCTAGCAGCTGCTGCCCAGAGAAATACAACTACATCTGGGCAAGAGATGGGGGGAAAAGATCTTGTTTTCCCCAGTGCACCAGAGTAACTATGTCTACAGAATTATTCAATGGCTGGGATCATTATCTTCCAAACAAGAAGACAGGATTTCAGCGTCTCTCTAAATGAGAAGATGAAGTTCCTTTCAGGCAATATAAGTCTCACACTGACTCAAAATTAACACCTAATTGCTCTTATGTAGTGACTGACCCACAGTTTCACCTCTCAAAAGTCATGGCAAAGCAAGGACTGAACAGTCTAAAGGAGCTGCAACTAGGAGTTGTGCAGATGTCTGAAGACTAGGTGTCTTCCTCTACCTTGGAATTACCTTCTGGTACCTCTGTCTACATCTCCCCTTTATAGCTGGGTGACTCCTCTGAACTCAGAATCACCAGGCCAATCATAAACTCCTACCACACAAGGTTACCCAAACAAACATCTGGTCCAGGCCATAATCAAGAAGAAACAACTTCAAGAAAGCTGGCCTTTGTTCTGACTGAGGACCCAGAAAGAGAATTAGTCATGATGGGTCAGTGGAACATGCATCAGAAAGCTGTCACCCCTCAAAACTTACTTGAGCAAAAGTCTCATTTGCAGAGTGCTCCAGCTCCCAGCCCCCATAAAAGAGGAGCTCTCTTTTACACTTACCACATAAAGAACAAAACCAAACCAGAAGTGAGAAATCTCAGTTACAACCACAAACAAAAGCCTGAAGATGAAACCTACTCCTACAGACCAGTTGCAAAAAAGTGGCAAAAACTGCCAAACGGCAATGACAAGGCACTCACAGCTACAGGATCATTTCCTGATGCTGTCAGAATAGGGTCAGAATCTGTCAGATAGGGCAGATGAGGTGTTTAGTACAGAGCTTCAAATACAAGAGCACTCCTTCCCCTCAGGCTGGTAACTTACCACACCAGGATACTCCTCTTCTTTCTCTAAGAAGATCTTCTCTAGCACCAGGAAGGTCAGGAAACCAATGATCACCCAGAGACCCAGAAGCTTCTGCTGCTGAAAGCTCTGCCCTTCTCCTGAAGGACAAAAGAGAAACCTTCGTGTCTCTATTGAGTACACATTTTCTCACACAGTTCCAAGAAACAATAAATGACAATGGAAAACTCCCTGTGTGGTAAGAGTAAACGTATCTTAAAGCAGATTAGTTTAACTTGCTCATTCTTGATCTAACAGATACCATCATCTTGTGACACTCAGAGTGACAGCTACCATCCCTTTTTCTGCACTAGCTCAACCCAGAATATTTCCTGACAACACTGGGAATTTCCCTGAGCTCCAGAGGCAAGTGAATACTACAAAGTGAATACTACATCAACAAAAATTCAGCAGCTATACCTACTGAGCAGCAAGCCCTGACATGAAATCTGCCATTAGTGGAGTTACAGACTCACCTTCCCCTTTCTGCCACACCTAGGGAAGTTATTAAGCCCAAAGCTATAAACTTTCTTTTCAATTACAGCCAAGCTTGTGAGACAATAATCCATTCAGCCTCACTGCAGAAATAGAAATTGCATTGCAATGTAAGAACAGAACGACTCTGTAACAGGACTTACATGGGTAAGGAAACCTTTAAGCTTCAGGACAGTCTGGCAGAAGCAAACAAGTCTGAGCAGAAGACAGAGTAATTTGGGAACCACTGTAGAAAGCAGTGAAAAAAAAGGACAGCAGGTTCTGCTGACAGTGCTAGAGCTGTGAGGGAGAAAAGGACTAAAGGCCCAGCAGATTTGAAACCCCAGGACATAGGTGCAAGAAAGCCTGGGAAACCCAGGGCAAGATTTTCCCTCTCTCACATTTTCAGCAAGGAAATGACTTCTTGGTTCTCCAATAGGTGGGATGCAGCAGTACTTGCCTTTTATGATAACAGTTTGCTGAAGCAGAAAGATACAAACATCATAGGTTTCAGCAACTCTGGCTATCTAGGGATGAATGAATGACACTGATACCACAAGGTGTATACCAACTCAAACAGTGTTTAGTTTGCTGGCAAACACAAATTTCTGTCACCTGCATTTGCTTTTTCTTCCCCTGCCCCACCCTCCAATCTTAATTACGGCTCTGCAGAAAATGTTCCATGATTTCTCATGGAGCAAAGATTGAAAAACATGAACTCCCATAAATCAAAGCCTCCAAGAGAGGGGCCCCAGTTAGTGCCAAGAAAGAGGCTCTAAGAGCAACACTGTTAGAGGGACAGATTTGTAAAAAAGATGCACCTGATCACCAGCTAAGATGGTGCAGGCGTAAACGTACAAGACCACATACACATTCATAACCTCCCATCAGGCTAAAGAAGCATTCCCTTTCCTTACAGAGAGGACAAAGGAAAATCAACAGAATTACAGGAGTTCAGAGCAAGACAGGAAAAGCCGACAGACGAGAAAACCATTCCAAGTTACTAAACATAAAGAAACCATAGCCAACTGAGGAAGCCTCTAATTTCAAAGCCTTTGGAGGACTGCTGAGTACAATGATAAAGTAACACCTGTGTGTTTTTTTATTCTTACATCCTTCCCAGGGCATTTGCTCCTATATATTGCTTGAAAAAAGACACCAGCGTAGACCAGTTTTTGGGCTGACCCAGACTGGCTGGTCTTGGGCTTTCAAGATTGAACAGACTCACAAAATGTAGCAATAGGCATAACACAAGCTGCTTCCAGGCACATAAGGCTTTCATACCTGTCGTTGCACTGCATGTGTAGGCCCAGGCTTCAGGAAGCAGGTGCAGAAACACATTCCCCAGTAGTCCACCAATTGCAAAACTCAACAACTGCTTCAAACGTTGTGACCCAGCTAAAGGAAAAATAAAAGAAGAAAAAAGAAGCAGAGAACTGATCACTTGTCAGCCAGGAGCCAAAACATCTCCAGCTGAGATTCTGCACACAGAAACCCAAACTGGAAGAATCTGCAAAGTAAGCTTTCAAAGCAGAGACTACAAACCAAATAGAGTGCAAGAAAAAGTCCTTGCACCACTTGGCTGGGACAGCAGTGTGTGGGAGGGTCCAGGACCAAACAGGGTGAAAAACAGTTCTCTTTGTACAAGCTCTATGCAGGGCTTACATTTGTCAAAGGACTCCCTTTCAAATTCACAGGTATGGACTAAAGCACCAAACACAGACTTCCTGTTTTAGAGAACAATGTTTCTGTGAGCTGGTTCTGTTCACCACTGTGCTGCTCTGTCACATCCCAGGACATTTGGCTTCAGAAAGGCCAGTGCAGCTGGCAGGTTTACCTTCTGACCGCAGCGCAGCTCCTGTCTCAAGGGGGATCACCAGCAAGGGGAAGACCCCACTGAGCCCCACCATGAAGGAACCGATGAGGGAACAGATCCAAGCATCCAGCCGCTCGCTGCTGAAAAGGTGTCCCCAGGAGTCTGCCTCCTTGTCACACAGAGAACCAGAACTAGCAGCAGCATGACTCCTCGGGAGCTGCTGAGCTTCACAGGCCACGATCAGAAACAAGGAGAGCGTCCCATCAAGCAGAAGTTTTTGTTTTGTCATTGCTAAGTGGTCTCAGCTGGGCTGACCAATCTCTGAAAAGAGAAGGGGAAAGCAGTCCTGAAAACACGCTCAACCCTCCCTTCCACCATCCCAGAGGAAAGGCCTTGGCCACACCGACCCCCTCCTTTAGCATCTTAGCACAGGTATGAATACCCATGAGGACCACCTGAAACTCTTTCTGATTTCAACAGAGTACTAAACGACAGAGAGGCTCTTTATCAATGGTTGTATGAACCTGCACATCAGACATCTTGGGAAAGCATCTGGCTTTCACTATTTCCCTTCAGGTGGGCTGGACAAGGACTCCAAGTACCCTTGTTCTTGCCCTTCAGTGTCCCAAGGCTTCAGAAAAAGTTATTGACCAGGGATGCTACCCAGGTAAGTCTTCTCTTTGCCAGGGAATAGCATCCATGGAATAAATTAGGATGCAAGACAGGCAACATAACCAAGGTCTGTAAACTCAGGAGTGGTGAAAAGACGGGGAATAGGGTCGATTATTCACCTTCTTGTCAGAAACAAGTGCTGACACCCACCCACATGGAGCCAGTGAGGGTCAGCTTCAAAACAAACAAATATGACCTTTCATCAGCAGGTGACTTGTGTGGTCGCACTTCTCCAAAAATGGTAAAAAATTTTACATACACTCATCAAAAGACAGGACAAGTATTAAAAAGACAAATCTACTGATTGTTAATGGTTAAACAGCTCATGTTAGGCTCAGAAAATTCCCTGATATGAGAGGAGCTGGAGACTGGAAGGGTACTTGAAAAATACCATATCTGCTTGCCCTGTTTTTATCCTTTTGTAAAAGGATGCTGGATTAGATGGTCTCAGTCAAAATCAGCACATCTGTTAATAAGAGCTCTGCAGTCCCAAGAAAACTGGAGAAGAGGGCATGTTAGAAGAGGGAAATAAAGATAATGATACTCATTGACAAACAGGGAAGGAAAGCAAATTATGTAAAGGCTGAAGCACAAATTCTCCTTTAGTATCCAGAAGAAAAAGTGAAACGTGACAAGCAAAATTAATTTGGAAATGGGAGAAAATAGTGGGTTAGAAAAAGATAGATCTAACAAACGTTCACAAAACAGCTTTTGAGTGAGAGGTAATAACAGCATTCACCTGAAAGCATGTAAGAAACCAGTCTAATCCCTGAAGCATTAGAGACCATCTTTGAAAATTTACAGGAGTATGGGAAGGCCACAAGAAGGTTGGAGAAGCATCATGCCTCACCTACCTTTATAAAAGGAAAAAAAAAGGTGGGAGAAGTTACACACCAGTAACTTCAATCCTCTGAAGGATTCTCGATCAAATTAAATGATCAGTTTGTAGTTACCTATAAGATAAGAAATTGATAAAGATACCAAAGCATTAAGTAACAGCCAGACAGAAAGGAACCTGAAATTCTCAAGACAAAATTCAGGGTCTTGGAGCCAATCTAAGGGCTCACTGTGGATGAAAAGTTGCCTTTTCATCCCTTGCCCCCCACCCCTTCATGAACAATTGCCTCTCCATGCTCACACCAGACTCCATCAGTGAGCAGCATCAGAATAAATGAGAAGGAAAAACTACTTTTTTAAACTCTCAACACTTTGCTGATTTCAGTCCCTGAACAAAAATACTGCAGGAGAAAGGCCAAGCTGCAATCAAAAGCAATCAAAAAGAAATTAAGGGACAGGATCCCATGGCTCCTGTGAAGGAGATCACCAATCTCCAAGCACAGTGACCATGGACATCAGGAGCGGGGATGCAAGAAGGAATCAATGAAGACACCGGCTTGGCTAGTTGTGCAAGGACCCCCAATGCTATCACTTTTTGCTAACAACAAAAAATAAAACCCCTCAACACAGCAAGTTTAAACCAGCTCAGGATTTTGTAGTGTCTTACTGCAATGTTTTGATCTGGCTGCAGGAACCCCACACCTACCTACAACCTACTGTCAAACCAATCTCAGTAAAAATCAGTACAAAATAGTAAACTAAGGGCAGGGGAAGTAGGTGTGGAATCAAATGGAAATGATGGAACAATAACTCCAACATGTCACAAAGAAAGAGCATATACTGATGAGAAATTAATTTCAAGCCAGCAGGCTTATGTTGCTGCAAAGTAGGTAAATGTCATCCTGGGACATAGTAGTAGTGATACTGTAGGTCTCACAAAGGTGAGACTTTAGCCAACAGACTACATATTCTTCAACAGCCCCACATATTCTTTCTCATAGAACACATGCAAAAATGTGAGACATCGCAGTGGAAAGAAACAACAATTAGAGTGTAGAGTGCATGACCTGGAAAAAAGACCAAAGGACCTGGGTGTGTTTAGTCTTAAAAAGATAACACCAAAGGAACAGAACAGCCTGCATATATTAAAAGTCACAAGAAAGGGGGAAAGTGCTCAACTTTTCTTCCACATCAATTCAAATGGTAAACAATATTTAGCCTGGACATCAAGAAACAAATATACATAGTGCCAAAGTGATGATATACTGAAACAGTTTATCTAGGGTGCAGAACCTCCAGCACTGTTTTTTGTTGTTGTTGGTTTGGGTTGGTTTCGGGGGTTTTTTTATTTTGATAAAAAGAAAGAGCTGATGCAGACACCATTTCACTGCAAAGATTAGATCCCTTCTTTGAAGTCCGTCAGCCCTACGCCACTTCCAACCCTGGACTGGGCCTGATGGATGTCCTCATCCTTTATGATAGGATTAGACCTATAAAATTACTAAGAACTTTGTAAGGAACACACCAAAAAGAAATCAGAATTTATGCAACTATATATGCCTACAAAGAAGAAACAAACACACAGCTTGGTAATGATGAGAAGCAGCACAAACCTCTTCTGCAACATTGCCACAGCTTTTGGGAATCAATCTGGAAAAGTAAACACTGCAATTGATTCAACAGGTCGATTTCTTGCATTTCATTCTCCACGCTCACAACCCACATAAGCCCCAAGGTACACCTGGAAGGGTCTTTGAGACTGAGACACAGTACCACACAGGACAAAGGGCATTTCCAAGCCTCTGGATAAGGTCTGCACACTTGCCTTCATGTCCCTCTTCCAGACACAAAAAGGATCAGGTTCCTCCAAAAAGGGATGGTGGTGGAAAATAAATGGGTATAAAGGTGTAGAAAACTGATTCCCCTAACTCACATTTCTGTTGGTCAACTTTCTGTGGCCCACAGGTCTTTATTCTGCTGTTAATCACAGAAGGAAAAAACAGCATGTTTCTTTACTCCTGTGCAGCCTGACCATCATTACATCATGCCTCAGGAACAATCCTGTATCTCATGCAATAAATTTCTCATGTTTATAAAACACCTGTGAGAAACTTCGTGTATTGTCCAGGACACACCTGAAGTGTTCTTCATGTCCAGCTAATTATTTAGAGCCTATTCCCAGCATTTGCTTATTCCTAACACATCATAACCACTTGCTCATTAAAAAAAAAACCAAAAAACAAAACAAAAAACAAAACAAAAAACAAAACAAACAACAAAAAAAACCCCAAAACCCACTTTTAATCTCTACCACTCATTTGGCTCTCCATCTCATTAGTACATTACCAAAGTCTCTAAATTCAAACTGGTTGCTCCTATGACAAATACTTAAGAGGAAGATAATAAGCAGTGAAGATTCAGTTGTAGGAAAAAACTGCTCAAGGGGAAAATAATACCCTGTCACTACAGTTGCAAAGGGTGGAGGAAGTCTCTGCCTACCCTTAATTTTAGACAACAGCATCTGTTTTAGGAACCCAGTCAGTGAACGTCTTGAGAAATTTCTACAGAAAGCACTGCAGGTTCTTAGAGACATATGTGGTCACAAGGCAGAGGCATAACCAAGTTTAAAGATGTGTTTTCTCAAGAAGGGTTTATCACATATTTAAGAGGATGCAACTCTCTGGGAGAAAAATAGCCAGTGGGTCCTTTACTTACCAGTTTTGACAATTACTCTGTCTGGGATGACAGCTCCCAGCTGCGCTTGATTCACAGCCTGGTGACCATGATCACTGGCAGCACTGTCTAGAGCACCATGTGTCTGAGCATTCAGCAGTCAAGTCTGCTCAGCTCTTTCTGCAACAGTCTCAGGACTGGAATAACCACTAGGTTTTCCCAGCCCAGAAAGAACAAATAAATGAGAACTTGCCATTTACACACCCCTGAGCAGGGGCAGAGGAAGCTGCACATCTAGCCAGGAGACCCATGAGGCTCCCAGGGCCTTCCCCACCTCACAGTACTCACTGGGCACCTCTGTAGCAGGGAGTGACTGAGAAAACGGATAAAACCTAAAATGCCAGGGCAAAAACCTACTGGAAAAGAAAAAATAAAATATTGACATGATAACTGTTGTTCTATCTATTACTTTCTTCCTAGACACTGCCTTCTCAGGCCACAGAGTTTCTTCTCTGTCTCAGTGAAACTGCTCACTTCCACATAATAACATTTTAGATGTTGTTGAGGGGAAAAAAATCAAAAGAAAAGGATTTTTCACAAGTGTTTTGCCTGGAAACCAGTTGCCTGGACTTACAATTGCAAAAGAGTACTGCATGGAATGGAAAAAAGTTATTTTCCAGGGAGGAAGCATAATTTTCAGCCAAAAAATTCTACATGAGCCACCTCCTCCATTAGCCCCGTGGAGAGTTTTGAATTCCTCCTGGAAACTCTGACCTCGGTAGAGGCACAAAAGGTCTCCAGTACTCCCTGAGCAGTCCCTTCTCTCTGAATCACTGCCCATCTCTAGGGAATGCACTGCTCTGGTGGGACCCTTATTTTTGCTCCATCCCTCTCATAAAAAGCCACTCTGCACAGACTCTGCAAATGACACTATGTGCAGCTAAAAGATGAGGATGAACAGGGTTGCAAACAATGGTGTATCGCAGATTAGACAAGATTACAGACCCGGGGCAAACCTACGAGCTAGCAAGGAAGGCATTTGAAACCGACCGAACACTAACGGAGTTCGGGAGACTGCGACTCCTTCCCCATCCCGCATCCGAAAGAGGGAAGTTTGAGGACCAGACAACGGCGTTCATTCTCTCTGGGCTAGGTGGGATTTCTCTCCTCCCAGCCCACTCTCCGTGGCAGCCCGAAGCACAGGCCGGGCAGACCGCCCCGCTCCCCACCCGTCCACAGCGCCGCTGCCCTCGCCCAGCCCGGCCCGGGCTCCGGCCCCGCTCTCCCCGCAGGCGATTAACGCGGCGGGCCCGCTCGTGTCATTGTCTCTCGCATCGCGGCGGATGGGACAGACAGCGCGGCTTTTCCATTAGAGAATGCTGAGCGATGCAAAGTGAGACATATTTGCCGCGGGGCGAGTAAGTACTGAACGCTGCTCACGCACCTTAGTGGAGCAGCATTTAGTGGCCGCCCGGGGTCCCTGTGCCACTGTGGCCGCGCAGACCTGGCCACCCCCGCGGGCAGTCCCTGCGCCGAGACCTTCTCGCGGCATCGTCTGCCGGAGGAGGGACTTCCAAAACTTTCTGGGCTGCGTCCCGCGGGGACTGAGCTCGCAGCCCCGGGCACGTCCGCAGCGGCAGCCGCACGGCTCCGCTGCCCCGGCGAGCTGCTGCAAAGGCGGGCTACAAGGGGGGACGCGGCCCCGGGAGCCCCGGAGCGGGCGGCGCACAGCTCACGGTCCCGCCGGGCCGGGACACGGCTGCCGGCGGCAGCGGCTCCCCCAGGCGCTCCCCGCCACGTCTTCCCCAAAGTTGTCCCTCGCTCGGCCGGGCCGGGCCCCGCCAGAGCCGGACTCGGCTGCGCTGCGTGCGGCGCTGCCCGCCCCCTCTCGCCCCGTCCCGCCGCCGCCCGGGGCTGAGCTGCGTCGCCGCCACCGCCGTCCCCCCTCGCCCCGCGGCAGCTGAGCGGCGGTAGCCCCGCACCCCCCGGCTGTGCCCCCCGGGCCGCCAGGCGCGGTTACCGTGCGCCGCCGCCTCCGCCGCGCTCCGGGCCCCGCTGCCATCCAGCCGCGGCTCGGCGTGGGCCTGCCCCGCCCGGCGGCCCCTCGGCTCCGCCTCCCCCGGCCGGCCACGTCGGTCCCGGCCTCCTCGGCTCCAGCGCCGCCGCCCCGCCGGGCACCCGCCGCCGTCGCGCTACGCTTCCGGCCGCCGCCGCTGTGTCCAGTCGGGCCGGCGGGACGGGAGCGGGGCTGCCGGTGGCATGTCCACTCGGTGGAAACAAAGTCCTGGGACGCAGCCCCTGGCGGCTTGTGCGCTGTGAGGGGTCTGGGCGCATCCCCAGCGCAGGATGCTGGCGCAGAAACGCGCGGGCTGGCGAGACCTGGACTTCTGGAACATCCTTGTTGAGATTTTTGTGCTTTATTTTTTAATATCCCTAAATGGATTATAAATTTTTTGGGCTACAGATGTGTAAAGACAAGCACCATGTGAAACCGGGTTTTGAGCAGAATTTCTGGAAGCTGTTAGAGGAAAAGAAAGTATGGCTGAGGTCTGAGCCTCGAAATGCTTTTAAAAGATACAATGACTTAAACAAACTTGCCTCCTCCTCACAGGTTCGTTGCAACCTTCACCATGACTTGTGAAAGCCCAGAGCTCCGCAATCACTGGTGTCCCGTTAGCGGTGAAGCTTAACCACGGTTCTTACAGAGATTTGCAGAAACTGTATGTGCTTAGGAAACTAGGTCAGAAGAGAGTAAAGACTTTCTTTTATACATGCCAAGCTAGGTTGGACCTATACTGCTTCCCATACAGACACTTTCCAAAATGTGCTCTTGTACCTTTAAGATCTATTTCTTACCATTTTCCCTGAGAAGCAGAACTTTATTCTCACTCCTGTTTTCGGAATGAATCCTATTTCCCAAGAAGGCAGTGCTGATGTTGGTGCTTCTTGCTACGGTTTCACCCGAGTCTCATTACATCATACCAATGTCATGCCCTGGAGCAGGAGTTAAGAATTAAGTCAGCTGCAGTCGCCTGCAATGGTTTAGCTGCTCTTTCTGCATTCATGTAACAGCAGCACAGTCTTACAGGCTACTGCGCTGCAAGTGCAGTTAAAGATCACTTGTATCTTTCTCACAAGCAGAATGTTTATCTAGGAAGCTGAATTCTGAAAGCAAATTTTTAAGAGGAACTATTTTGAGTTTTGTTCTCAAATTGTACGATTTATGGTTCTTGTGTTCCACAGCTGCCTTCCTACTGCTTGAATAACTATCATCAGCCTTCCTGAGCCTTGCTCCAGTGACACAGTTCTCTGTGCCGATGGATCATAGCTGTGATTATCACAGTTACAACAGGCATTCCCTCAGGTAAACCAAACCACACAGAGAATTTCAACTATTGCAATCAGTAGTGCTACCATGGTCTCAGAGAAATGAGTGGGAATTTGCTTTTGGCTTCAGTGATGCAGGAATTCACTCTGAGGCTCTCAGCTCAGTTTTTATGACATCCTGCTCTAAGTCAACACAGGAAGAATTCTGGATTAAACGTTCACTCAGTAGCTGGCATCATCAGGTGCCAGCTGCTAGTACTGTGCATCAAATGGAGCTTTTACACAGTTGGTGGCTGTGTAGTGACTTTCCAGTGACAGTCTAGAGATCCATATGAAATATCAGGGATCTGGGACTTTCCTCTGCCTCCCCCAAGCCAAAGAATCATTTCAACATGATTTGTCTGAAAATGACATTTAGGTTTCTGTATTCTTTACTGAATTATTTCCTCAGCTGAAGGGAAAAGCCCAGATCACTTTTAAAGGTAAATTAGCAAAACCAGTCAATATATATTCGGTTCACTTTGACTTGTAACTGATGTTCTTGCCTCCCTAATGTCCTTACTTGACTGTCTGCAGTGCTTACCCTTATTTACAACCTTTGTGGTCTCTTGTATCGTTCTCACAGGAGTGGGACAATGATGGAACTGAGGGAGCTTTCCAGACGAGAATTAAAAAGAAAGAAAAAGGAAACTCATAATTTCAGTGGCACCCTGAAGGCAGAGACAAGGGGTGTGGCTAGCACAGGTCTTTCTCATGAGAACTTTCTCTTGTGTTTTATAAACAAAGATAAAGTTTGGATGTTATTAAAACAGTGTCTCGAGATTTGGACAGTTCAGGCCTGGCCAATCAGGCCTAGGGGGAGGTTTTTGACTGACCAATCTGGGTGACCTCTGAAAAGTCTATATAAGTTAGAATCAAAATAATAAAGCTGTCTTTTCTATGCCACGCTGAGAATCCGGGTCCTTTTTCTCTGCTAATGGCTCAACAGCGACAAAGGGGTACACCTCATGCACGGCTCCCAAAGGCTGGCGTGTTGTGCATCCACAAAATGCAAGAAATATTAGTGGAGCACGGCACAAACATTGGACAATTAATTTGGTTACTGAAAAATTAAGTCGTTCGAAAGTATTAGTCAATTAATGACAAATGCTACATACATATTGATGAGAATATTATTATTTTTATTATTAACTCTAATTGATAAAGGAGTGTATTGTTAGCTGGGTCACCCATCTGGAAAATTCATTTACAGCATTCCGGCTGAAAATTTAAGAAAAAAGAAAAATAAAATAAAATAAAATAAAATAAAATAAAATAAAATAAAATAAAATAAAATAAAATAAATAAAATAAAATTGTAAAAGGAAACCCGGCAAATCAGTGATGCCCACTCTCCCGGCTGGTTCCTGAGCAACCCCCGGAGCGGCAGGCGCTGCAGTGGCGCAGAGCCCCCGCGCGGCGGCGCTGCCCACCCGCCAAACGGAGCCGCCGGGCCCCGGGCAGGGCGGGAGGGTCCCCAGGGGAAACGGGGAATGTGGCCCGCAGGGAAGCGGGTGTGACCCGGGGGGTTGGATCCCATCTTTCGGACACGAGCAGCTGAGCCCCGTGTACGGCACCCGGGAAGTCGTGGCACTTGGCTGGCGCCGCAGGTGGTGGCTGAGGAGGGAGCGGCCCCTGGAGTGCCCGGCCGGACGCGGGGATGAGGCGGCACCGCTGGCGGCCTGTACCCACCTGTGCTGGCAGGGCACGAACAGCCCCAGCGCGGGGATGGTGCCACACCTTCCCCCGTCACTCCGGCGCCACGGGAGGCTGTCCTTTAGCCGGACACAGCCTCGAGTGTCTCAGAAAGCCTGGACAGCTTCTGCTCCGGCCGAAGATGGGGGCCCTGCAGAGGAGCCTGGCTCCATTGCCACCGCAGGGGGGTGGTCTTCCCTAGAGAGACGTTTTGACAGCTGAATTTCCACCACAAAACTTGCTAATAAAGGGGTCAGAGCGGCTTAGTAAATTCATGCTTCCTCGCACCGAATGGTGCTCGCTGTGCAGTGTCCCCAGGACCTTCCAAAACATACCTTTTCTTCTCATACAGTAAGAAACTCACTTTTGAAAAAGGGCGGGCACGAGTGGTGCCCTGCAACTGCACTGACTGCAGAGAGAAGGTACTAGAGCCCCAGCAAAATCTCTGGAGAGGTCACATCAAAACATCTCTGGAGGGGCTGCATGTGTAAGACTTCATGTGAAGCACTGACAGAGGGCACAGGCATGCTGAGAAACAGGGGCAGACCATGAATGTGGACAGGGAAGAAAGATTTTTAAATTTCTCAGTAAAGGTGGTCAGGTTCTGGAAGAGATGTCCAAAGCTTCTATGATATCTGTTGGAGATTTTCAGCAGCTTAGCTGGCCTCAACCTTGAGCAACTTGAGCTACTTGTGAAGTGTGAGCAAGAGACTGGACAAAATGACCTCCCAGAAGTCCATGTCAACCTAATGTTTTCTATGACCTCTGTTCAGAAAAAAACAGTACCAAGGGGCAAGTGAATTAGAGGGTGTGAAAGGAGCTGTGAGGCCCCAGAAGAGGCATTTTTGCCCGCTGTTTGGTGCGGGCCAAATGCAGTAACACTGTTGCCTGGAAGTCCTGCTCTGACTCATCCCAGGAGACATTTCTGCAAGGCACAGCAGAAAAGGAGAAGTAACTGCTGAGCCCTGAAGGAGAGGGGGTAGGGAGGGGAGCTGGCCCCATGGAAGCTCAGAACAGGGAATTTTAGTCTTACTCACCACATTATTTTTGTATTTGGGTTTTCAGATGTAAAGATCAGTATTTCTGTCAGCATATTAACTCTGTGTACACCTCAAGTTTGTCCACTAGCCCCGTGACCCCTTTTCTGCCTGACTCCACGCACAGACACACAACTTCCAGCTGGGAGCTCAGTCTGACTAGCACTTTGCTAGTGTTTGTAACGAGTAATTGAACTGCCTGGGCAGTGCTGTTTCATCTAGGCAGAGTTTAGTGTAGTTCTGAAGAAAGAAGAAAAAAAGAAGGGCCTGGTCTGAGAAAGATAAAGCCAGAGAGCAGGTTAGGGCAGATGAGTGAAATGTGGCAGATAAGTAAGATGTGGCAGATGAACAACAGAGGATTTACAAAAATTAGAATGGAGATTCATGCTGAAAAGGTGATTTACCTCATCTTAGCAAATGTAAGCAAGAAATGAAAAGGAAATCTATGCAGTAATGAAAAACAAATAGTGCTGGAAGATTTAGCAGAATCTGAATATCTAGCAGAAGACCAGCATGTATTTTTCCTTTGCTGAAGTTTCAGACTTAAGTACTGAGGCCACAGTACTGCCCTACCAAACTGAGTATGTGTTTTGTGTTTGATACACAACGGTCTTTGTCTTAGATTTAAATGTAGTTAATGGTGGATTCTGACCATGGTTTTCTTATGTTTTTCAGTGCTCAATAATGAAAAAGGTGATTGGTATAACACAGCACATCTTCATGTCTCCAGGGTAGAGGCCCAGCTCTACTTCCTGCCCTTCGGCTGGCAGAAGACAGGCTGCAGTTCTGCATACATATTTCAGTATCAGTGCTGCAAGCATACACAGACTTCATAAACAACATTCACACTTTCATTCTCTGCACGGAGTGAGATCTACCTCTCTCCCTAGTGAAGGCCATATTCTGAATGCTGGTGCTGAGATCCACACTCTCAGCTACTGTGAGTAGTGAGACCTGTGCTGTCACTCACCTTGATTACTGTAAGCTTCACACTGTGCAGACCTACCTACTCTAGGAGGTAGACTAGCCATCACTTGGCAGAGTTATAAGAGTATTAGTTTTAAGGCATGGTGTGAAGAGAAGGTTTAAATATCAGGCCTCTGTAATGAAGGGGTGATGATCTCCAAAGCTACTGCTGTGATTCAGAACAATGCTTACCTCAAGCCAGAAGAGACAGAATTAGATTTCCCAGCTTCTTAAATTCAGGAGGATCCATTATTAGCATTGGCCACTCAAATTTTAAGTGCAGTTATTGCAGCCTAGTCTAGTTTTCTCCTAATGAGGAAGTCACAACAGTGTAGAGGTCAGTGGTTTACAGTCTCCTTCCAGACTCTTGATGAATCTATGCAGTCTCCATTTGGGTAAAACACAGAACTACCCAGTAGGTTGGTACAAATAGCTCTGTAAAAAGATCAAGAAGATCATCTCCTGTCGTGTTTCAGTCTGACATGCTGCATTATGAAATAAGTTCTGAAGGACGGAAGAAAACTATGAGATCAGGGTTTTTCCATTTCTGTTTGTCCAAGGTGACAGAAGTTGTATAAAGCTGGCATTAAAAAAAGTGCAATTGATAGCTAAGTTCATCCGAGGTACTCAAAGTAGGTGGGGGAAGCCCTTTTTCTTTCTTTTCTACTTCACAAAGAAGCCCAGTACTGGAGCAATAGTGAGAGTGTCACACACAAGGCTGAAACGTAGTAGACATTATTGAAGAGGATTCAGAAGAAGAATAGCAAAGGGAATTGCCACTGAATCACAGCTAACATTCTACCAATAATCTGAGAGAACCTGATGTTTTGGTTAAACAGAATAAATCACATGCAACCTCAAGAAGAGCAACCCTGTACACAGCAATGTTTTCCTGGAGCTATGACCAAGGATAGAAATGTACAAGCATAAGTAAATTTAGCAGAAAATCAAGAGGACTAGTAGCAGAAGGAAACAAACAGCTTGGGGAAAGAAAGACTATGTAGAGTCCAACTCAAAGTAAGCCTTAGGAGGAGAAAATTGGGATGCAGGTGTAGCATCTCAAAGATGAGGTCTGTAAAACTGATCTTAGTTGGATTGGGGTGGTATCAGATACAACAGTGATAAAGATAGCTGAGGAAAGTTGTGAGACACAGTACTGCCAAATCCCTTTTCACCCCACAGTTTCATACTAGGTGTTTTGTATTTTATCTTTCATTTTGTGTTCTCAGAAGCCAAACCTCTTGGCATACTGAGAGGTCCTGTGGAATCTCAGCATCTCTTTGTTTCAGATGTTTTTTATTAGGCAGCTTGAAAAATTTGGTAACAGGAAACTGACAAAATTGAAAAGCTGAACACAAAAATAAGAATCCCAAATTAATATTGCAGGGATTTAAAAATATTTTAACCAGCTATGACATTCTTAGGTTCATCCCATATTTCTGAGCTTCACAAGTTTTGCCCCATCAGAAGTGGGCTATGCACTGAACACAGTGCATTTTTTCCCAGCTCAGGCATTTACTTATACTGTGGAAATGCATCTGCAGGTTGGCAGAGCCAGTGGCCCCACAAAGATCACAGATCCTGAGTTTGAAAGCTTATCTACCATCCTCATTCCTTGCTATTGCCACAGACCTTTTCTCGGCAGCCTGGGGCTTTGCTCCCCTCATGCTGGGCTTGTCCTACACAGCTGCCCACCCCTGATAATACAGCTGAGGAGCCCAGAGGAAGTTGTACAAGATGCTTTTGTCAACACTCCTTCCCACACAGACCATCTCCCGTCTCCTTTGTTACTGTAAATTGACATCAGGGCTGCTGAATCATGATAGGGGAGTCACAAAAATGTTACTTATGTTGTAGAAACAAGCCCCCCTCCCTCTCATTTTTTCCTGCCTGTGTCAAAATGCAGTCACTGATTTTTGTCCTTGCTCCTCCTGCACTGGCACTTGAGGTGAAGCACTCTGAGATCTCCTCCTTTGGACTGGGATAAAATCCATATACTGACACAACCAATATTTGATTCTGGCCTGTGAAAAGAGAGCCTTGCTGAGCAGACACTGTCTGGACAGCTCACCAGGAAAAGCCATTTGGAACCAGTTTCTAAGAGATTTGCCTACAAGGTCAGAGCCCCAAGGGAGTTTTTCAAATGAAACACTGCAGGTTTGAAATGCTGACCTCCCACACAGAGGACTTCTTTGCACTACAAAAATATTTTGTTAGGGTGCTTAGTTGCAACAGGCTTTATTCACAGGCCTGTAGATGGAGCTGAACTATGCTTGCCTTTTCAGCACTGTAACAGAGTTCCTAATGGAGTTCCCAACAAACCACAGTGTTGAGGAAAGAAAATAGTGCTGTATCTGGAAAGAGGTGCATGGAACAAGATGACTTGGAAAGCATTAAACAACACAGAAAGACACAAGAAGGACATAAAAAAAGACAAGAAAGAGGCAAGTGGAGACACCAATGACCAGGGACAAGAAGTTACCAAAACACTAAAAGTACACAGGGAACAAGAGTAAGTTATGTCAAAGGGAATGTCTGAGAGGCCTGGCAAAACACAAGGAAAGGAAGAGATCATTAGCAAGCCATCCAAAAACTTCATGATGATCAAAATTTTCTGTCTGTAAAGTCACAAGCATTTAAAAGTTTTATGTGCAGATAAATACCATATTTTCATAGCCCAGTGAGATGTAACTTTCCTGCTTTAAACTAATACATAGACTCCACATAGATTTGCCATAGTATTCAGGGGAAACTTCCATAATTCTACTGTATAAAAAATTTAGCAGGAAAAATACCTATTGATTTCTTGCAGAAATTAAATTTTAAACTATGACATCAGTTAGGAAAATCTAGAAAAATTCACAAATTAACTATTTTAATTCTCAAATGAAAATAAAGTTGTCATTTCTTTCACCAGAATCCTGTTCCTCTGCTATTCTCTTCCAAATTCTTATTTTTCTAGCCAACTAGCAAACAAAGTTATACTCTAAAAGAAAATATGGAAAAGCAATAACAATTTCAGTTCTTCATTTACTGAGTCTTCCCCACTAACTATGACTCACCCTAAGACTATAAAATGCATAGTGAATTCAAAATAACAAACTACTCTGGAATTATGACATAATGTAGCCAACACAAATCATTGACTTTTAAGGAATTATAAAATTATTATTGTTGCTATTATTATTGTAGCAGTAGGTGAGAACATTTGGCTGAAATTATACCTGTGCAAAAAAAAAAACCATCTCATAACCTAGCTGGAAATCTTTTGCAAAAAGTGAATGACAGAACCTACAGAAGAAATTATTGGAGAGAAAAGTGGATAAATTTTAAAAAATGTGCTAGTGACTTACATTAACTGTGTAACTTAGGTCATGTGAAAAATTTCTTTTTTAACAACAAATGAAATCATCTTTCTTGCTCAATTCAGCTACCATTGTTTGGCTCATAACACACAATATTAAAAATACTTGCACAGTCATTATTTAAGTGTCTAGTTAAAAACAGACCATAAAACTCTGCATAAACTTCCCTATCATGTGCTTTATGTATTTCATAGTTTCAAACATATCCATCCCAATCCTATTGCAAAAACGTCCTGTTGTACCACTGTTACACAAATGTTTACACAGCTGTGCTGAAATGTCACTCTGGAACTACAATCCCTTTGCAATTGTCAGCCTATGCAAAGTAAAGCTGACACCACTTTTGCCATTGCATTTCCATTAAATGTAGGGCATATTCAAGACCAAGTGGGTGATTTATGCCCCATTACTGGTAAAGGGTGAGTGGCAGCAGGGACAGAGGGAGGAAGTCCTTCACTGGATTTTTTTTTTCCTGGACTTACATGGTTTTTAAGGTCTGTGGAACAGTTTCAGCTGACTTTTCATTGTGATAATACCATTTAGTGCTGGTGCTGGTATTGCTGCTTTTTGCTTTTGTTTTGTTTGTTTGTTTGTTTGTTTTTAATTAACACATCTGAAAACATTTTACTTTTGTTTAGACACAGTGTTTTACTTCAAACAAGGCACTAAACCTGTGCCTGCCATGACCAACAGGGAAAATAAAGGCATAGATGGTACAAGTAGCCAGCTAACAAGCCAAGGAGTAAGAAAATTAACCCAGTATCCTGAATTACAAGCCAAACCCTAAACAGTGGATCATGCTCTCTTGTGTCAGCATTTGGTATTCCATTTTCTTTCACGAAATCTGCCTTTCCACAAATGTAATTCAGAGGTTGCAGTTAGCTAAAGTGACATTTCTGCAAGTATTTGAAGACTGAAAGAGAGCACCAAAGGTAGTAGCAGAGGTGGTCAGGGAAAGAGCACAGTGATGGCCGCATCACCTGGCTTTAATAAAAAGACAGGTAAAGACAAAGGAAAATTTTAGAGGTTTGAAGAGTGATATTATTGGAAGCAGCGGATTAGTCACCTTTCATGGTGGGGAGGAGTTATTTATAGCTTTTTGTTTTCCACATGGTTTGCTGTGGGACTTTGACAGAAAACACATGGTATCTATGTCTGGCAATATGGAGAAGCTGACATACTGGGCTTGAGAGCCAGATGAGTCTTCAGATCTCTGATTTTGCCAGTGCAATTAGTTGTTTTCCAGCTGCAGCTCTTCAAGAAACTTCTATTGTATATCTTTGGTAGTTTATAATAGGGTAAAATAAAAGGTTTTCAATTTGGATTGAATGTTCTTGCCCACTGAGTTGCCATGAAATCTATCCAGTTACACATGCAACATTGACTTTGGATTTTTTCTTCAGAATTAATTTGAAATCAATCATATAACGAGCAGGAAATCAGGATGGCCCCAGTATAGACTTGTCACAAAGTCTCTAAAATTTGAGCTTGTGTTTATCATCTGTTTAGTACTCTCCATTCCTAAGGGACTGATAGGATAAGCAGATGATCTGCAAAACAAAACTGTAGTACTCGAGGCTTGATGGGAGAAATGCATTTTGGCCAAGAGACATGTACAGTCTTGCCTGCTACTTACTTCCTCTAACAATTAAGACACAAATGCATCACTCAATAAATTAGCTGCAAAACAGTCATTCCTGGACATCATATGCCTATCCTAGGATGGATTTTGTCATGCAATTGAAACTGCTGTAAAACAACATTGGGACAGTTCAATTATTTGGATAACACTGAGCAAAATGGTAGCTTGACAGGTCATTCAAATGCAAAGGACAAGCCTGTTTCTGTTGCAGGATGGATGCAAATTCAAATTAGAAAAGGTGCCTTTTGCCTGAGAGACTATTTAAGAAGCACAGAACCTTAAAGCCACCCACATCTGTCATAAAAGAGCTGCTTTTTCAAAGTTTGCTAAAAGGGGGCTGGCCCTGCTAACAGGCAAAGAGATGGTCTCAATGCACTAATGGTTCTTTCCATCCAAATTTCCTGTGTGTGTCACAGCTGCTGATCTGTGCAGCTGTCTCTGGTGGTTTGTTGGTTTGGTTTTTTTTGCCTACCCCATCTCATGTTTATAGACAGTTATCATTTTATGCTGCATATCAGGGAAATGAAGAGTAAGAAATACTGTTCTGATTTCTGCAGCCTACTGATCATGAAACCCTCAACAGCCAAGTATCGGTCCTTTTTGTTAGCAATAGTAAACGTAGTAAATACCAACATATTCTTACTCAGAAAAAGCGTTACCCATGGGTTTTACATTTTCCTTTGTTTTCTCTTTGTTCTCCAAGCTTATACAGTCAGGGATTTACCCCCTGCCAAAGGCTTTAGGAGGTCCCACTCCAGTGAACTCCAATAAGCACCTCTCTTCCCCCCTATAGAGGTGAGTTACAGAGAATGCATAAAAGAGAAAAATTAGTTTCCCTACTTATTTGTGGGGTTTAACAAATTTCAGTTCATATGTGGGGTGATGTGACCATCTACACAGTCTAAGGGAACTTTAGGGGAGCTGCTGCCAGCAACACATATATATCCGGGTGCAATACATATAGTCCCCTGGGACGGGGGGGACACTGGTTTTAGTCATGGGTGCCTTCCGGCAGACTGGAGCAGGTGCTATCACCCTCTGATTCCTTCTGATTTCTCTCATCTCATTCAGCAGTTGTTAGTCAAATTCACTTCTCATCACCCAGAGGTAAAGACAACAGCCTGGGACAAAAAAGAAACAACTGATGAAAAGCCTCTCCTGAGCACTCCAAAACTCACACACTGTGACAGGAAGTAGATTTGCACTGGTTTGTGAGAGTATTGCTCCATAATTGTTAGTCCTTGTGCTGCCCACCCATCTTATGTTCATGTCATCCTCCTTTTCCTGTTCCATTCTTTGGGCAGATAGACCCCAGTTGCTGAGTGTTGCCTCAGTGTAAAATAACACGTGGTGCTTGTGGTGTGGGAAGGAAGCTGGCTGTGAGAGATAAAGGTCTGAGGTTAAGAGCAGACTGACTGTTATGCTCTTGGGGCTTTGCTGCTCTTTGTATAACCTTGGTGTGGCTGAGTGATACAAATCAGCGCTACCTTTCTGATAAAATCCATCTACCAGAGGCAAGCAGCAGCCATACCTCCACATCTTTTTGCAGTTTACTTCAGCCCTGGTGTTCCAAAGGGTCTGGATGGGTCAAAAGTTAGTTTTCCATTATATTACTGGAAGATAGTGACCCAGTTTGGTTGGGGCTCAGAGGAAATAAACTGAACAAAAAAAATTATCAGAGAACTTGCAAGAAACAAAAGCCATCAGGGAAATTCCAAGATTGCCAAAGAAAAGAACAGTCGCTGAGAATGTGCAAAACCACTGTCTTCTTCCTTCCCGCAAGGATAAGTACAACTCACTTTGAAAGAGAAAGAAAGAATCAAGATGGTATGAAACATTTCACCCAGCTGTCCCACTCTGCAAAACCCCATTGCTCTACTTCACCCAAACCAGCAGGCAGAAATGCAAAATCATGCCATTTGTGATCTACAGAAACAAAGCTCGGTGTTTGCATGGGTGGGGGAGAGAAACAGTCAAGCTTATCACCAACTGGAAAAAATGCAGAATAGAAATGCTCTGGTTGCTTTTTAAATTTTTTTCTTTTAAATTCTTTTTCTCTTTGTGCAGGCTTAATTATGTTTCTTCACAGGAGGTACAAATCCTAAACGAAGCTTCATTGCACATAACAATAGAGATTGAGCCATAGTTCATAGTTCATAGTTCATAGACTAGAGAACAAAAGTAATGGTTCTGGAAGGTGCTGCACCAAAATCAATCTTTAACTCTTCAGTGAAAAACAATAATTAAAATTAAGTTAGGAAGCATGGAAAAACCAGAGAAGATCTGAGCTGATCTCCTCAAAGTGTTTCTTAGCCTATCGTAAGAAAAATCTTCTACCTGATTTTCTGAGTTCTATGCAGTAAAGAAAGTTCTTACATTCCTGGGGGATATAGAATAAGCAAGTGTGGGTTTACCATGCAGGTCTATGGCAGCTGCAGTCTCTTCCTTTGCAATGTCCAGAGCAGAACAGATAGTGTCCTTAGACAACCTTGTCCAACCATTCTGTTGTCTGATTCAGACTCAAGCTGACTGCTGAAAGGGAAAAAGCACTGTGGGCATCTGCATAATTGAAACCTCAGGCAAGCAGAATGTTAAATAAGTCTAGAACTGCTAAAAATTTTCACAAAGAAGGGAAATAAAAATCTGCTTTTTCTCTTAGGTCAGCTCTGTCCTCAACATCACTCTAGCTCTGTCACTTAATCCTGACATAAGGAAGTTACTACCTCTAAGAAAATTTGGTGGAACCAGAAGGGAATTGACATGTAGAAACCCTGTAATTCAAAACACACCATTTGCATATTTTAGATACTGATTTTGTTAAAGCTAATAAAGTACTACTGATCCTCTAAAATAATTTGTAGATCATATCCAGCTCTGAAGATTATATTATTTATTGGTAAAATATCTAGTAGTCTAAATGTTCCAGTAAGTGCAGGTGAAATCAAGAGAGCTCAAGACCTGTGAAAATCAAATCTGAAGTATGTAAGAGGAGAAAAAACTCTCTGCTTTTCACACTGTACAAACTGTAAGCAGTGAAATTAAACAAAATTATGCTTCAATTGATATAAATAATAAATTATTAAAATATGCTTTAATCTAAGGTTGAATTGATAAATTGATTGACTAAAATATATGTTATGCTGAAAGTGATGAAACTCTGTTTTGAGTTTTCAGCCTTCCTTTTGTTTTCCTCTTTTTCCATTGTTCCAGTTCTTTTTTGGTCTTTCAGTTTTCTCAATGAATACAAACTAATGAACAACAGAATAATCAAATAAATCTGGACCATATTTCACAAAAAGCAGTCTAAAGAGGTCTAATTTTGCTAGCTTAGCAAAATCAGGTTATGAGGAGTTAAAAAAAGCTGCTGCTGACTGGTGAAAATACAGTAAAGATACCAAATAAGCAGAGTGAAAACCTTGCCAGTGAATTTAAGAGAACAAATTAAAGGACAGGATGAAGTGTACAGGATAATTTTAAAACCCAGATGGTTTAGAAGTAAGAATGTGTGTTGTAGAATAGCTACTGGAGAAACAGTGCTTCCTCTTCCTCTCAGAGAAGGTCCATAAATCAAAGCATTTATGGGCTTTACCTAAGGCCTCCTATACTCTTGATAACAACAGCTGAAAGGAAAACCATGGGAGCCAGCTCAGAGGCTGCCCAGGCAGAGCCATAGGTAGGGGGGATTGCAGCAGCTTGCAACTTTGAAAATTCAGTAAGAAATTATTGATTGAAATCCAATCAAATGTAACTAATGTAGCCTCCTGTAGGACAGATTTTGTTCTCCAAATCACTTGTCACGTCCATATTTTAAAGACTGCTTTCCATTTTCCAATCTGCACCCACAGGATGCAGTTTAACACAATATCTATAACACATATCTTTGTTCACAGAGGGTGTTTTTTCTAGTTTTAAGGGCAATTTTGACTTGCAAAGGGCTATGTCAAATCCTATCAATGTTTTTTTCCAATGAGAGGCACGAAAAAGTCTGACAACAGGAATCTGTCAGTTTCCAAAGCACTTAAAACTCACTAGTCCTGAACACTTTCTGGGTTTATTTGCATAAAACGCACCCTTTTCCTTCTATTTCTTGCCTTACACGGTAGATTTTCATACTGCATATTAGACCACTAATAAGGTAGAAATTTCAGAGAGCATGATCTAGTCTAAGAAGCACACAGAGCTTAAGACTGAGACCCCCTGGTTTCTCACATCATCTTCATTGGCTCTATGTTTTAGTGCAGTGAAAATTAACGATAATGTGTGATTTTTTCACCCAGACTTAAATTTCTATCTGCAGAAGTTAATAACACTCACTTTGGACAGATCGTAAGGGTAAAAATCAATCTCAATAAATATTAAGCACAAAACAGGTTTATAGTAGGCATCAGAACTCTGGAAAGAAGCTGAAAGCCAATTGTGAGTTGTAGTGAAGTTGATTACAAGAAATGAGGAAGAACTGGTAGAACAGTTTTTTCTAAATGTTTGGTTTCCACATGGAAATCCAGTATGTATTTTCAGAGTAAAAAACACAATAAGAATCTCTTCCTTGCTCAGAATAAGCTAATTTTCCTGTTTATATGGCTAGTTCCAGAATTTCAATCTTAAGGACATACATGATATTCCCAAAGCGACAGAATTCAATGTTCAATGTTGACCTCAAAATTAAGTGAGCTAGTGATTTTTTAAAAATTTTTTTTAGTGTGGATGCACAGTGGTAAGACAAATCTTGACGTTTATGCTGATTTTCTTCCCCCCCCCCCCCCCAAGAAAAAAAATCACTAAGCTCTCCATGCAAAATCTGTGACAAGTGTGTGAACCAGGACATTTACTAGAAACAAACAGGACCAATCTTATATTTTGCTTAGTCTGGTACCAAGAGAAATGGTAGCTATCATAGTTTTCAGGAGAAAAGATATGGCCAGCACAGCAGCATTCTGTCCAGTAAACTTCAAGATTTTCATAACATTTGTAGAAGTTTGAAAATAGCCAACAGACAGAATAACCAGCAGGAAGAGAAAGATGTTAGATCAAAATGAGGAGAACATGCATATGCTAATTTTGGACCTAGTCATGTTGCTAACCTCTGAGCACAATTGAAATGAAAATTTACTTTATGGCAAGAAAAAACCCACAGTTGTGAGCTTTAGAAAAATTCCGAAGTGTGTTTTGTTAAGAGACTTAATGCAATGAGGGGAGTTACAAGACAAACTGACGTTGCCTGCTGAATGACTGTGCAAAACAGAAACAATGTGTATAGAATGAGTTACCTCAGAAGGAAGTAAAATGAAGTTTTCATTTCAGATTAGGTATTTTCAAAATTAACCTGTGCTGGAAGTGTTATAAATTCTACTCCAGAGCAATCTGGAGAACAGAAATCTGGATAGAAGTGTCTCCACAGTAAAGCTGGAGGCAAAATATTCTATTTAATTTCAGTAGAGCTACATTTCCATTTGCTCTAGATTAAGTTCAATTGGATATGACAGAGAAAGAAGAGACTTAGGAGCAAGTGACAAAGAGAGAAAGCATTCACCCATTCTGCTGAACAAGATATTTATCTATAATCCACATCCAGGCAAGATCACTTGATAGATCTACATAGAATTTTGCTGCTTTAGTAAAACCAAGCCAACTTCCTAGGGATATTTGTCTGATGTTCTGAAGACATTTTCTTCAATTCTACATTTAGTCTCTATATAGGACTTTCAGCACCCTTGCAATACAGCTCTTAATATCCTTCAACTCCCACTAAGGCTGAAGGGGGGATTCAGGAATCTCACTGCTTTTCTCAGTTTGGCTGAAGTTAAAAGAATCATTGACTTTTAGTGGTTGAATTTAAAAAAAGTAAAATAACAACAAACAACAACAACAACAAAACCAAAACAAACAAAAAACCCACCAAAAAAAACCAAAAACCAAACAAAACCAAAAAAACCTCAAAATCAACCAAAAAATCAACAAAACAAAACCAAAACCAAACAAGAAGAAGAAAAAAACCAGCCAAAACAAACAAAAATCCCAAACAAACAAAAAAAAACCCCAAACAAACAAAACAACAACAAACACCACCAAAAGAAAAAACCAAAAACAGGAAAGGAGACCTATGTAATTCATTTTCATTCTAAATACTGACAAAACAATTCTGAGTATGTAGCAAGAATTTAGGAATAGTTTGGTTTCCATGACCAGATTCTGAAATCTGCATTTATTGGACAACTGAAATGTCTAACAGAATCAAAATGGCTAGATCTAGTCTCAGTAGCTAACATCAGCTTCCACTCCTGATCCTCTCCTGCCTTCCTATTACTGCACTTCTTTTGAAGCAACTTCTCTAATTAAGAAATCCGGCTTTTTTAATGTATAATTCTCTACTAAAATTTTACTTGCCAATCATCCAGCATATAAATTTGCATTTTACCCCTTTGGCTTTGCTGAATAAATTTTAAAGACTATTTTAGTACTCAAAAGTAACAAAAAGTTCTCAAATTTAAAACATTTTTGCATGTTGTATCTCCCTTGTCTCTTTTGTTTGTTGTGGAATATCCTGTTCTTCTCTTTCAGCCGTTGCTACTTCTATTTCATGCCCCACAGCACCCCCAAGAAATGGTTTCCTTCTTGAGAGCAGCCCATCATGCACCTCCTTTTATATGCAGAAAGCACCTCTATTCTCTGAAAACTTAGGGTGCACTCTGTTTTCTGCAACCATGAGTATGAGAAATAACTTCTTTTTTAGAAGGAAAACCATCCAAATCACAAGATATACAGATAAATTTCTCCTCTAAAAACACCCATTTCTTCCATGTTGCCAAGGAAATGAGTACACAGTTAATCACCATCAACAAAACACAGTCCTCTCCACCTTCTCTATTTCTATCTTTCAGTCTGTCAGCCCTCCAGACAAGAAGCTTCTTACTGCATTTCTGTACAGATTTTGGGGATGAAACAAACTAATTAAGAAAAAGCCTTTGCATTCTGCATAAGAGCATCCTACTATAGGGGGTCTAAACTGAGAGGCACAGGACATGTGGGGGACTGAGAGAGGCTTTGGGCCTGAGAAGCTGCAGCCAGGAATTGCACAGGCACACGAAGGTCAGCAGATTTCTCATCTCTTTCTCAGTGTACCCTGTAGTGTTCTGTTAACATTTTGCAATAGATTCGGCAGCTAA
The DNA here is from genome assembly GCA_024500445.1 of Entomyzon cyanotis. Lineage (NCBI taxonomy): Eukaryota > Metazoa > Chordata > Aves > Passeriformes > Meliphagidae > Entomyzon > Entomyzon cyanotis. The sequence continues at coordinate 39,308,738 of JAKEPQ010001030.1, read as the reverse complement.
GCTTTTGGGGTGGGTGTAAGAGCTTCCTGTGTGACCATTCTGCTTCCTGTTTTCTCAAGGCTGATGGAGACGAGCTGGCGGGGCTGCTGATTTTGAAACAGGGGCAGATGCATGATTGTCTTGTGAGAGCACAGAATGAATCACCATCCCGTTCTTACAGAAAAATCCCGAATCTTTCCAGAGTTGGAACTCTAACTCTGTGGCTTTGGGCTACCTGCTCTTTCATTGAGAAGAGGGTGGGGAAATGCCCAGAACACCAAACAGTCAAAAATCAAGAGCTAGACCACAACAGATCATGAGATTAGTTAAAAAATCATATCACTTTTGGAATATACTTCCTCTGTTCACTGAATTCCCATATTTTAAGCTACATCCTATCCTCCACGATAACAGCAAGAAATATTTTCTTTTTTTAATATGAAAAATATGAAGTATCATGAGAGTTTTAATAAAACTACAAGTCAGTAGACATAGATGCACAGGAAGGTTACTGAAACAGAACTATTTTTACACAGATTTTGCTAAACATTAAATAAAAAAAATATTCAAACCATTGAAGGGTTCAAGGGGACAGTAATTCACTTTCTTAGTAAAAGAAGATAAATCTTTGGAAAAAGACAGGAAAGGAAGGGAAAATAAGTTGACAAAGGAAAAATCCTCTGCTGTAAGATAAAAAATGCAGAATAAATTTATTCTGGTGCAACTTCACCTGGTTATTTTTATCAAACCCTTAGTATCAACATGAGAGATCCCCCAAAACTGTTTACAAATAACCATAATATAACCGGGATTACAGAAGCTTCCCTGAGTAGGATATTCTCAAAACTGAAACAAATTTTGAAGAACCAGCTTGCAAGAGCAAACACAACACCCCACCCCACCCCCAAAAAGCAGTCAAATTAATAATGTATTTAGAGCCTCAGACTCATATCAGCCCCTAGATTGTCTAGAAATTTTGAGGCTAACACCTGTTAGCTAATATATGCTAATAAATATGCTTGAGAAATCTTGTATAGACAAGGCAGTGTGCATTTTACCGTGCACTAAGCTCGCTTACTAAAGTATTAGGCTTTCCTCTGTGCTTTGTTATCCATCGCAACTCTAGATGTTTTTGGCAAACTGATTTCTTCTTAATCTGTTGCAGTTCACATCCAAGTTTCCCAGTGCTCTCCATACTGTTTAATGATTAAAGGCTTAATACACTAGTCTTGTCATCAGTTCCATGCCCAAAAGCAGCCTAGGTCTACATTTTGGAAACAAGACCTATGCAAAATGGAAAGGAGACAGTGAGAAAATAAGAGCATAAAATATCTCTCTTAAGGCTGAAGGGAATGGTGGTAAAAGGAAGGACTGTGGGGAGACCCTCATGGAGAGATATGTGTGGTCACTCTTGACATTTGGAGCCAGCCCAGAAAGGAACAGAGACTACTATTTAAACCAAATGACTCTGTTTCTCCTTGATCTTATTGTAAGGCTCATGCCTCAAAGTATGTTCAACCCAGCTGACTGTCAAATGTTTACTTTGGGCTGGATGCATTTAACATACTCAAGAACGCTTTTATAATCTGTTACCTGTATCCTAACACGTTTGCTTTTGACCCTCTATTTGAACCTCATGCTACCTTGTCTAAAGTGCTTGAAAAGATTTGCAAATTATTTTCCCCTTTATGGACCCTCATGCCCTCCTACTCTTGCCTCGTTCCTTCTAATCTTAGACTGTGTTTTACATAAATATTTAATATGGATGAATATCACTTTGTTTTCTGAATTCTTGTTGTGGGCCTGCCCTGAGTTTTCACGGAGAAGTGAATATGAAAGAGCTTGAGTTCCTCTCCTCACACTGCATTTGTTTCACTTTCTCCTCTTCTCACTCACTGATTTAATCTGAATCTCTCTCTGAGCTCAAGTGTAGGGTTTCTGAGTTGCCAATTCATAGGATGAAAACCTTGCTGATGCTGGAGTATGCAAACCATGAGGACAATCCATTAGATATCTTCCTAATCTGTGTCAGTGGCTCTACCTTCAAGCATCCGTTCCTTTAATTACATTTTTTTCTGAAAATCTCATCAACACTGCTTAGTGGTATTTAGACGAGGTTTTGCATATAAAACCCTAGAATAAGAAAGGGCACTTCACAGTTTCCTTACCATATGACTGAGCAAAATATTTCTGAGAATCAGTCTATTACAAGATAATTTATTTATTTTTCCTTCCTGTCTCCAAAAGCAGAATGACTGCAGTCATCAATCGCACGGAACTTTGACAGTGTGGCATGCAGCTCAGTCTGCAGCAATCTGGGGCTAGCATGGTTATTGTGAGCCAATTACTTATAACCTTATAATGAGGGGTTCACAAACTGGAGAAGCAGTCTAGAGAGGTGCAGACAGGTCTTGGAACTTGAGAGGAAATGTAATGCTAAAAGACATGGATGGTGGGAAAAAAATTGAATGTGGATGGTAGTAAGAAAAGAGAAACTATAGAGTTATGTCATCAGTGGACTTATCAGTGTCCATCACTTTGGATGACACAACAAGTGATACTAACTTTCCAAAAATGTCCAACACTGTTTTCTGGAACTGGACTAACCCAGAGGATCAAATCACATCACTTTGCAATTACTGATGTACAACAGCAGCTCCAAAACCTGTGCATGAGGAAGCAGGCCTCTCCAGACCTGTGTGCCAGACCTGGCCAGCCCTTTGAAAGCATATGTTCTGAGTGCCAGAGCCCATGCTGACCAGACAGGCCGGCTGCAATCTGCACATTTGCTGCTACGACTCCGTGGCTAACCATCAAATCAACTGTCAGGCTGCTGGGTGGGGGTGGGGGCATTGCAGTGATATTATGAAAGTTGTTTATCCACTGATTATCAGCAGCAAGAACATACATGAAATGACAGCGAGCTTTTACAGAAAGAGCTTCTAAGTTGCATTATGGTAACAGACAGTGCACTGTGTCCATGGTTTGTGCTCCAGCAGAAACCCATAAATAGGTTAACTAAAAACAATCCTACTCTTCTTTCAAGGCTTGATAAACACAGACTGATCAACACCAATTTAAACAGCACTAGCAAAGTGTGGAATGTGGGAGTTCTAGGGAAGTAATGCATATGCAGTGCTGGACACTCTGGAACCTAACTCTTTCCCATAAAGGTAATCATCAGCAGAGTCCAATCCAGGCACTGCTACTCTGCAGTCCTTTTTCAGAACACTGGTGTTTTCACTTCAGGTGGGCAGCAGGCACAAGCACAAATACAAGCTTAAACTCATAGTCATCAGTTAGATAAGCCTTTAAGTCTGTTAAAGAGGAAAAAACTGTGGTTACAGAATTTCCCAGAATTTAAAAATTTCATATCACTGCATAAAAGGACATGTCTGTGAGAAGTCACAGGGCTGGGCTGGATGACAATTCAAAAACAAGTAGTTAGGAATGCAGGGCCCAATACTCATTTTACAAGTAAACTCTCTTGTCTGCTCAGGACCAAGACCATGTGTGTATATACTACAAGTTTTTCAATTTGGATAAAATTGCATGAAGTATGAAAGAACAAAGCTTCTGTTCTCATGTAAGAGGCCTGCTAAAAGAAACTACTGCTTTGAAAAAGAAAAGTTCTTCATCTTGTTTTCACTCCTGCTTTTTGAGTTCCTTTCCTCATCAAACTGGAAAACAAGTAATATTTGCTTATCATTGTAATAAGAAACTATTAAAAAAACTAAAACCTTCTTAGCCTGGGTGAAACATCTTTGACTCCCTTCTGTATATAAACCTAAGCAAATGTTGGAGACAGATACAACCAAAGCCACTTCAAAATATGAAAAGAGTAGCAAAGCTTAGCAAAAAACTGTGACAAGGTATGTTTTCTGATTGTTTTCTGGATTTTTTTAATGTAATTTGAAGAGACTGGACCTATGGAAAAAATTACTATAGAAATACTATAGGAAATCCTTTGCATTTCTTGTCCAGTCAAATGAAATAAACATGGTCCTTGAAATATATACACAAAATCAAGATATAATTAACCTAGTGATTTGTCACTATCCAGAGAAGTTCTGTTTTAAGAAACAATATTCCTCACTTGTGCAGGGCTGGTGAGAATAGACTACATTTGTGGTAAGCTTGCCTGTGTGAAAGGTCTTAATTTTTTTGTCCAATAATTGGTGCTGAACGAGACATGTGCCCTTTATCCTTATACATTCTGAAGAAAAAAAAAATTAGTACCTTGTCTTTTTAGCCATATATTCCAATATCTCTTTGGTAAAAGGCACATAACAAATGTGAAGGAAGAAAGAGGCTTGGGGAGCCATGCACACAAAACCAGAAAATGCAAGAGTACATAATCACTTTAAAACTATTTCAGATGTTTTGTTCATATTGTTGCCAAGTAGCTTCCCTACTGACAAATTAGCAATTTCTGACTGCTAGGATGATGAGCACTGGAGTCCCCACTAGAGATCCTAGAAGAGGTCTCCTACATACCTAGCATTTAATCTGTCAGTCAGAGCTCAAAGTAATGTAATGTAAATGCAATACATCCACCACAGGCTGAGAAAACAGTTTTAGCCTCAGTGGAGTGTGATAAAATGCTAAAAGAAGAAGGTCCTGCTGGCTGACAGGATTTGTGAGAAAATGTTCAAGGATTGAGACAATTCTCTGGGGGTGTTTTCTTTTTTGGTGTGCTACAAACTGTCACAATGTCTTTCCTGAATAACAAATTACTGTGCAGAAACCTTCAAACTGATGCCTGGGGAGGTATGTGACATACAGTGGCACGGCCAGGCCCGTGGCTGAGCTGAAGTTTCTTCTTGGTGCCTTAGTGCCAAGGTGTACCAGTTTGTCTGGAGGATCTTGAAGGTGCTGCTGCACTCGGGTCAGACTGTGGTCCTCTAAACTATTTAGTCTGATTGTGAGAATAGAAGGCCCTTATTGTCTAAAGTGTGTGTTTCATACCATAACACATAGGAATTAAGTTTAGGGAAAAATCCCTGAGAGACTGTAAACTCCCTGACATTTAAATTATCAGTTATTTTAGTTACTCTTTTATGAGGCCTTATTGTCACAAGATGAACCTATAAGGAGGATCTGCCAAGGGAGATTGTGTTTGGACAACTTGCCTTTTCTGTCGTGACAGCAACAATAAACAGTTTTTGTTGAAAAGGCAGTGAATAGACTATCACAGAACTGACAAATTCAACTCACCAGATTTCGAAATTGGAGGCAGTTCTCTATAGGAAAATAAACACAAATCAGATTTAAGAATGTAATGCCTTTAAACTTACGACCATTAACATATCTAGTAGGTAGCATATCTAGTTTCAAAAGTTAAGTTTTGATTGTTTAAAGATTGTAAAGAATAAAGCCTTTGAAATTAATTTGGGATGAATTAAGATTTTACTTAAAAAAAAACCTGAAAAATGTTTTACATTTAATTTTGTTGAAACAGCATAATAATGACTTCCTGATTTGGGTTATTTTTCACATTTCACTCAAGAACCTTTCATCAGTGATGTTCCCAACACTAAGCCTGATATATTTTCACCTTTGTCATCAAGGTGAAAAATTTGCCCTTACTTCTTTGAAAGCAGATCTGGGACATTGATGATGACTGATGTTGAAGGTGTTGAAGATCTGTAAAATATCCTTGTCTCAGGAATCATGGTTTTATAAGTACAATAAATGCATTCAGTTTTGATCATTCTAAGCATAGATTGGATCCGGAGAATAAACAGAAAAGTATTTAAGAAGCGTTCATTCCATGAAAGGAGAAAGGCAGCTGGGAGTGATCCCAGCCCTGTGCACATTGCTCCTACACTATTGGCCGTAAAGAAAAGCCTGGTCTGTTCTGATCTCCTACAAAATGAGAATGGAAAAAATGAAGAATGCGCTCTGAAGGAGACTCTGAGGAAGATAATCCTATTTACTAGGCCGTTCTTACATCGTCAAGAGGTAGCTTGTGAAAAGAAGTAATTTTAGTATTGACTCTCTTGAAGGTTTAATGTTAATATTTGAGCAAGAATTAAAAAAAAGAGACCAGCAGATCCCAGTACCAACTCATAGCTAAATATAAAGGGCTAAATGTTTGCTAAATATAAAGGGCTCTGGCACCAGAGCTAAAAACACCTTGGTATAAACTCATAGCTCAGGCACTGCAAGAAAATGTGCTCATACATTTGGAGCCTAAAAACCAATGATGAAGGGAAAGAAATCATTATTATAAATTTTGTGCACTTGACCCTTTGCAACTACACTCAGCATTTTAACTGGTGGGAGATCTGGGAGTCGCATGTTCTGTTACTGCCCTATGCCTCCCACACAGATTGATTGCAGATTGATTGTCCTCAGTTTGTCCTCATGGATCATGCTCAATTGTTCCAGGGCATGCCAACAGCAGCCCTCTCCCTAGGACTAGCACAGCCACTAAAATGGATTCTGACATCTCAGTATGGCTTTCATTTTGATTCTTTGTGTTCAGATTCAGAGCAGTGAACATGCAGAGAGACCCTGCCAGGTCCTTCCTTCAAGAACTATACAGTGTAACACAAAATGCTGTTCACCTGCAGAGCCCCTAAGGTCTTTCCCTCAGCAATGTTTTCTTTTGATCAGCTCTACAAAAACCCAATCCCATCTCAACTAAAATACGTGGAATCAAAGATATTAACCCACAATGACACAAGATAAAGGAGTCTCTAATGCAACTGATTTTAATCATCAGCCTTTCTCACATTATTCCTCAGCTTCCTGAGTTTACCTTTTACTCTCCCACTTTGATGCAGCATGTCTTCCATCACCTATCTTTGCACTTGTAGTAGCCAAAGTGAAAGTAGTCAGCCTGTGCCCCACTCCCCAGCTGAGCTCTTCGACACCATCTTCCCACTGTTCTCTCACTCAGTGCAAGACAATTCACTCAATAGTGCCTTAGATGATTTTCTGATACTGGTGGTTTGAGGATGAGAAGCAGTTTTTCGCTTTTCATAGGACAAGAAGAACAATCAAGTTAATCCACAGCCTGAAGTGGATGTAAACATCAGGAAACAATCTCAGGAGAACAGCTCAGCATATCGTGCAAAGGGGGAGCAAAATGGCAAAAGCTGTTCAAGTAAACTTCTATTTACAGGCATGCTATTGAGCAATAGCTTCAGTAACATGGTGTATGTTCCTACTGACAGACCTAGACAGATTCTCTCACATATGCAAAAAACCACAGAGGAGTGCTCTAGATTTTGGGCTTGATTTGCAGGTGGTGTTCACAAAGGGATAAATATTGTGAGGATCAATTTTTAAGATTATTAGTATTCTTCACAGCACCCTCAACAGCAACTTAGAGTCAAATCTATTTTAAAAAAGTAAAGGCAGAGAAGTGAAGTTGCCTTTGGTTGTGCTGTTTTTTTCTTTCCCGTTGTAGCTTCCTCTTTCTCTTCACCAGCTCAGCACTGCTGGCAGCTTTTTATAAACCACGATTCCTACTGCTGTCAGCTTGTTTGGAAACTACATGGTGAGCTCAGTCCCGCAGCTACTGCTGTGGGTTTGTGTTTCATTGCAAGCCGGATTTGCTCTAAATTCTGTACCCACCACCATAATTTTGATTCCAAAACACTCAAAAGACTCTGCATATTGAAAAAATTTCAGTTCAAAGCAGAATTTTCCACTAAATGTATGTAGTTACGTAGCATAAGCTAAAAATGGAAATGCAATCTCCTAAACACATAGTAAAAAAACTACTTCATGGAGTGACTGCTTCTGGAAGGTTAAACTGTGGCAGGTTGGGCAGTAGTGCTGGGTCATTCTAGGTTGACATGAATCTGCACTGAGCATGCAAAGTGATGTTATGACCAGAACAATAGCTGTGGAACAAAAAGCAATATTAAGATTTCCTTTTTTGAGGAATCTTCTACAATTCCTCAAACACCAGACACCTCAGTCTCCACCAGAGACAGGATGGATAGGTGAGTAGAGTGCTGTTCAGAAAGATTATGATTACAGGAATGATTAGAAAAAGTGAAAAAGCTTTATTTAGTCATAGCTTCAAGGAGAGATTCTTAGGAAAGCAGGCAGAAGCAATGGGGAGGAGCAGGATTAGGACTGAGGAAACACCATGGGTTGGGGTAGTGAGATAAAGAGCACCAGCGCTCCTGAAGTCTTTCTGTTCTGCCTGCTACTCCAATGCAAACTTTTCCACTGGGTTAGTAGAGAAGATAGGCTGGGGCAGACATGTTGTTTTTCTCACCATAGTAGAAATCCTACAGCCCATTAGGGATTGGGGGATGATGGCAAGATCTTGGCTGGAGACAAATGGTAATCAGAAGAAAAGGTATACAAAGAAAATGAAATCAAGAGGTACCTCTAGGTCACAGAGTTAAAAAATATTTTTACTTGCAGCTCTCTAAAATTCATCTATGTAGGTGCAAACATGCATGCATTTTACATGGTCAGCTTAAGCCCACTGATAAGAGGGTTACTTGTTATTTTTCTCAGATGCCTCAGAAATGCTTCATTGACTTGCAGAGGCCTACAGACCATGAGCTGGAAAATCACTAAACACTGACTGGAAAATATAGGTCTAAACACAATCCTTTCACTGGTTAAACTAAATTTATTCTGTGTTACCAAATTAAAGGAAAACATTGGTAACAGCATGCTGCAACTATAAACTATGTTAAATTTCGTCACTGTTTAAAATACACAATCCAGAATATTAATTAAATTTTAAAGGCTTTATGTATAGATGAGGTCTGTGACTGAAGAGACAAGAAACTTGAGTAAGCCCAGGAGCATGGGAATGGGAATAAGGTTACTGCAGGAGAGTTGAAACTCCATTTATCAGCAGAGCGTATTTTGTCAGTAGCTCTACCTGTATTTGCCCATGCTGTACCTAACTGCACATAGTAATTCTAGTGGAACTGTAAGTATCTCAGTCTCTTGTGTTGTCAGTCACAGAGGGTCACAATGGTTGCCAGCAAGACCCCCACTCAACAGAACCAGCCATTGGGAAAATCTGTCCCCTTCTCAGCTGGCAACCTGAGGAGTCCTGCAATCTGGGGACAGTCAGCTGAGTTATAAATATTCAGCCATGGCTGTTTTGGTGTCTACTCCTCTGTCTCCTATCATCTCCTACTCAGAAAAGAACCATTTCCCTTTTCTTAATGACCACTGAAATAATTTAGGGAATTTCCAGCACATGGTGTGCAGATTCTGATTCACTTTAACCCCAGAAAATGTTTAACTCCTTATGGTAATTATTGTGAATTGATCCAGTCCTACAAAGGAAGATACCCCGAGTTCATCTTTCCCTTTTTCCCTCTCAGCCATATACAAACACTTGGCACCCACAGCACTCTGCTCCCCTGCACCCCACTGTCACTGCAGTGAAATCTTAGTCATAAGACCTTAGAGTGTCCACATGGTTAATTTGTTCAGATTTGTGACTGTCCTCCTATAACAGGAAGATAATTTCATTTTTCTAATTTTTCAAGACACATACCTCTTAGCTTATTCTTCTGTAAAATGCTTTTAAATGCTACCACTAATATAATATGGTCAAAACAAAACCTTTCCATTTTCTTTCTACCTCCTTCTGTTAGCAAAGCTATTGTTAGGCTTGTTGTCCTTGGGGGCTGTCTCTGACATTATGCCAATCTACACAACCAGGCCTTATCAAGGATGTGCAACTTCCTCTTGCAGAACACCTGTAAGAACAAAATTTTTCACTTTCCTTTCATTGCTTAAACACTTGCCTACCAATAACCTGAACAACAACAATCTCCTTCTCTCTGGTGTTCTTGGCTTCAGACTCTCTTTTCCCTTTCTCTCCTTTCTCCATTGTAAAGCAGGGGATCAAATGACTGTTCAAATACTTTCTTTTGTATTTCTCCATTATATTCCTTTAAACTATCACATCAAAACCAAATTTTGAAGTCCTTTTAAGACCCTTCACACAACTATTCCCTTCTAGTTTTTGTTTCTTTAATGTGTGATATAATAATGTAATTGTTTCATGTTTGATGTAATACTTCTGGCACAACAACAAAAAAATAATGTAATACAGTTCAGTACCGTACCTACTGTACTGTAGGTACAGAAAATTGATTGCATTAAAACAAAAAGATTGCAACATTAGAGGACCAATAGCCACAGTCATGAGAGCAAGAGGAGGGAGGAAATAGAGTATCAACCCACATACTGTTAGCAGAACAACTTTGCAAAAACCATAGTACCAAAAAATAGAGCAAAACAACTCCAACCAAACAAAAATTTATAAACACCTTCAATGGGCCTGTTGTCTTCACCTGGATGACATAGCATTTGTCAAAGCAGTAAGCAAACTTTGCTTCTAAAGAAAGGTACAGCTTCAGATGGAGCTACTTATCTGTAGGCTGTTAATTTTTTCCACCAGATTAGGTAAAGATTTCAGCTTTTTACTAAACCCTGCAGATTTCAAGACACCTGAAAAAGATACACAGGCAAGAAAGTAAAAATGATGATTGAATAATCAAGCTGCATGTGACTTCTTTTGCAAAGATGGTCCAAGGTTACAAAAGAATGAATCCTAATTAATTCAAACACAATTTTTCTAATTAGTAATTACTTCTGTAAGGAAAAGGTTTCTACAGATAATATACTCCTGAGCGAGTCATACACACCCAGTCACACACAAAGGGCTGTGGCCTAAGGCTTGCATACATGCTTCAGCTCTTATGCAGCCAAATGTCTATGGTGAGGATGTATTAAGAGCACTGGCTCCTGGTACTTTAGCTCGTCTGTCTGCGCAACATTCCAGGCACAAAGTCCTTATCAAAGGGGTGGCAGGGAGCAAGAAGCACAGCTGCAAACCTGCCAACTACCTAAATACATGTTTATTTGTGAATAGTGTTGCTCTCTTTAGAATTCTGAGAGATTGCTAAGAGGTATAATCCTCTGGATGCAAGTCTGGAAAGTATTATTTACATTAGGAGAGCAAGATTCCTCCTAGAGACAGCTGAGCTCTCAAGAAAGAGCTGCTGCCTAAATACACAAATCAAGCTCCACACAGCAAAGATATCTCTGAGATAGCTTGACAGAAGTCACTACAGACTCAGGGTAAGAATCCTCTCCAATGGTAAACGTAGATCAACAATTTAGTTCAGATTATCAGACCACTTCTAAAATGAATATCCTGATCCTTTCCACTTACTACACTTTGCACCACACAGCAGTATTAGAATGCATAAACTGGATTCTTTTCAGATGAAATTGAAGATGTAGCTCAGGTGTCCAGCTGCAAATGGGAATTCAGACTAGGAATTCATGGCATCAGACTAGGATCAGTCAGAAGTGACACCCTGTCAAAACGAATACAGTGTATTCAGCCTCCATCTGCAGCAAGAATTTTTCTCTACAAATACGCTCTTATGGAGGTGTATCACAGATGCACTTAACCTTATAGCCTAATTTTTACCATTAAAGTATCTGATTTTATTTTGGGAGTGGTGGGGGTGTGGGGTGTGGAGGTGAGAGGAAAGGTAATTTCTATTGGACTGTAGGTTTTCTATCAAGGGATGTTAGACAAGCGCTCTTCTATGTTAATTGCTTGAAATGATACAAAGGTTTTGAGAAACTGGATGACAATAAGCAAGCAGAAATGTGTAAATTGAAGATATTTTGCCCGCAAAATGCAGAAGATAATTAAAAACAGGCATAAAATCTTGTGGTTATCTGACAATTCCTTAAAATCCAAACAAGTTTTCCCAAATACAGTCAATCATAGAATGCAGCAGAGATGTAAACAGATCTTAAAGCCATATAAATTGCCAAAGAGAGGTTCTTTTTCTTTGCTGAATTCTGTTTTATAGAGAGTTTAAAAGTTACTACCAAATGAAAAGTGCTTTTCGTTTCTGCAAGTGATTGTATATCGTAATGGTTCTTAAAATATCCATGAAGTTTTCTCTTCCTCCAAATGAAAGTGGTTATTTTCATTCTGATATGGATGTAGTCTACTCTATGTTTGAAAATCTTTGCCAATATATTGAAGTTAGTTAAAACTGATGTTTCGATGAAATTTTTATGACATTTCCCACTAGCAGTAGTCTTTGTACAGATGCTGTTACATAAAACTCAGGAACTCATGAAAGCTGAACTGTCAAAAGCACTTTTTTGCAAGAAGGAACTGCATCAGCTCTGGGAAGAGTTACCCACATAGTGAGGAAAAGTCTTTATTCAAATATAGGCATGGCAATAAAATTGTGTGTATCACAAGGGAACATCAGTGAGTGATAACTTGCCACAGTGGAAATGGGAGCACATATTTCAGGGGAGTCTACAGTCAGACTGTTAAAGTTCCAAAGGTGCAGGTCCACATCAGAAAAAGTGCTAACAAATTCTTTTCAGACAGCATTTGCAGCAGCCATTTTCTGGCTCCTACTCTCTCATATCAATATATGCAATGAAGATATTTCAACTTATATCTTCAACTTAGTAGCAGTATATGCAACAAGCAGTTACATACAGAGGACTGTCCTCCAGACCCCAAAGGTTCCACAGTCAGAGACCCATGTTGTCTCAATGCATATTCAATGGTAAAGGGTGATATAAAGACCTACAAGCCATATTCGTTCTAGATGAGAACAAGTTCCATGGAAAATATAGTTCTGTGAGGAATATGGAACATACAAGGGAATCCCTCACTTAGAGCTATTGTCTTTCTGTTACAAGAAACCTCAGCAGCAGAATCTATGTAAACACCTATTTCTGAACAAAAAACTTCAGAATGAATGATGTTGTTTGTGGTTTTAGTAGGGGAAAAATTACCTTCCAAGCACCAAACAAGGTTTGAGGTGACGAGACCTCTCTGTGATGTGGCTGCTAGATGAGAGCATTTTGCTTTGGTAGTTTGTGGTTAGAAATGGCTTAATGAGTAAAGAGCTGGAGGTAGGGGAAGAAATGTTTCAAAAAACTGCACACAGTGAGGTGATGCTTAGACAGAAAATATTAATATGAATGTTAAATATTAACAGAAATAATATTTCAAAACCTGAATCCTTCACCTCAGCATTTTTTCCCTAGTTCTCAAAATTTCCATCCTGGAGAAGGATCCCTACCCTACTTCAAAAACCCTTCTGAAGGTCAGAATACATTCTGTGAGAAGCAGTTCATATCACATACCTGTAGAAATCAGTTCACTACACAACTGTTTCGTAACTTCATCTATTTTCTGCGTGTAAATCATCTAATAAGGCAACTGCAAGGATCTGGGGCAAAAGTATCATTTCTAGTATGCCTTGCTTTAGGGGTGAGAAGATTCTGTGGTTACAAACATAGGCTAAAATACCAGTTATACAAAAGAGTGAGAAATTAGTCTGTGTAGAATTTTAGCAAGGTTGTTACTAGGGATGTTCCTGTACAAATATGATAGAGTAAAACAAGAGGTTTATTTCATATTTGCATTTCCATTTATAGACACTCTCCTTCCGAGGAAGCTTATTCAATTGCTGCACTTTCTGCTGGTCCTGAAACCTTATGACATATTACTTAGTTTTAATTCAGTATACAGAGAATCAATTTAATTCTTCATATTGATTGCCTTGGTGCAGTTACGATTACTGTATGTTTGGACCTGGTTGATAATGTTGGCAATCTAGCATTCCCCAAGTGCAGCAAGGCTGGTGCAAAATATCTCTCCTTATTAGGTAATTTCCTGTGCTAAAAGACAGTACAGAAATATCCTCCAGCCTATGGAATATAGTTTCATTCCACTTCAATAGAAGCCTCTCTGTGTAAAACACATTTTTAAACCTTGCAGAAGCTGCTTAAGCTATCTTTCAGTGTGCAGTGAATCAGATAGCATATCCTTTTTGTTCTGAATAGCCTTGTTAATAGACACACAATTTCCACAATTGTTTTTATCACCTATTATTCAATTACCCACTGTAAGATTTGTGTTTTCACTCCCTTCTCCTCTCTTTGCACTGAATTTTATCATCAGGGTGGTACTTTGCTTCTCTCATTTTCCCCCAGGTTTTTTCATCACTTTCAGGCTGGTATCCAGGGGAAAAATTGAGAACCATCTCAGAGACAGAAGTGGACTGTTGAGCAGCTTGCTTATTCCTAGGATGAAGTCAAGACTTCATGGTACAAATTAAACAAGAATGAAATGCTTATGTGTCAGGTAATGCTGACGAAAGTTTGGGGCTTTGAGACTTAATCTCCCATCATATTCTTGATATTATCCCATGGCTAATATGGTTTGCTTGTTGAGTTCCTGAGGGTGGGGAATGAGAGGAACTTGTCAGTGGCCTCTGGTTTTACCAGTGTATAAGGGAGGAAGTCTGTAGTGGCTGAAATTCCCCCTTGCACACAGATCCAGGTGAGTGGTGAACAGGCTGCTTTCAAAAGCAGAACCTGTGGCACATGGGCATAGACTGGAGGGGAACAAACCAGACAAAGAAACTTCACTTTGCCAAGACATTAGTAACTAACTGTGAAACAAGAAGGCATTTGGCAGAATGAGAGCATTCTCCCCTTGTAGCCCCATCCCCAACATCCTGCCCTGTGCCCCACTCTCCTCTGCCACTGCCAGAAGCTCTGTACAAAGGGCATCTGCTCAGTGCAGCCAAATGTAAGTAGGATACAGAGAGGGGAAAACATCAAGGGAGCAGAGCTAACACAAAATCTCTACAAGGTGTTTCTGCATCTGACCCTTTTGACAGGAGTCTATAAATCTTGTTCTCAAGTCACTGTTAAAGGCACTCAGGACCTGAGGGAAATCACCACAAGGGACATATAGTACTTTCTCCTTTTCGCCATTCACTTTCCCCTTGCCTGAATTACAAAAGAAAAGAGTTCACAAGAAACAAATAAGAGGACCAAGTATCTTTCACTGAATGATTTACTCTTTTGCAAAGCTGATGACGGAAGTCTCATGGGCATAACTTCAGGGTTTTGTATAAACCTAAAGCTTTATATTTGAAACTACATAATCTTTTTTTCCTACCTGCTAAGTATTGCCACATAATTTCAAAACAGGACTATTATTAAAGCAAGTCTATGCCACTGCACTGGCCTCACAGAAGCTGTCAGGACTGTGTCTTTATGCTATATCATTAAACCTGAGAGCAGCACCATTGTTATGGTTCATCTACAGTGGGAAGAACATGGTCTTCCCCAGAGTGCTGCACCCACGTGTTCGTTTATTGGTGGCAGGCCCAGGCTCTGGGCTGCTGATTATACAGCAAAGCACCTGTCCATGGCTGGGGCAGACTTCCTGCTACAGCGCCACAGCTCCCTGAAATGAGATTTATGCAAACTGGCTAAGCTGTGATGTCACAGCGTGCTGATAGACCCAAGGGCTATCTGCCTTCTACAGACATTTGATAAAATCAGGAACTTCGCATACAACTTGGGAAGAAGAAGTTCACCTCAGAACCTACTGGGGCAAACTATGAAAACTTGTTAGGGTCCTCCTGTCCTGAGATCCACCACTGCTAAGGGACTTCACAGAGTCCGAGGATCTCACTTTTTTCTTTTTTTTTTTCCTTTTATTTTTTCTTCTTTTTTTCCCCTTTTTTTAATCCTTTTTTTTTAATATGATTTTTTGCAAGTCAGTTATTCTGGATGTTTGAAAACTGAATTAAGAAAAATTCACTCAGAAGTTGGCTGAATGTTGCAAGCTTGCAAAATGGAAGGATTTCCCCTTATTCCCCCTGTGAGTATATGGGATTTATTTCTAGTGTGGATCATTGGGGTCAGTAGCAAAAAGCAAAGTAAACCAGGTTTTATTATTTGAGAATATCTCTGTTTTGGTCTGTATTTGTAATGTCAGGAAGCTTGGCTAAGGTCAATATATAAAACCAGTGACAACAGAGCAATGAAAGGGAAATTAACATTTCCTCCCCAAACTTGTATCTGATTTTGATCAGATTAAATGTATGGTATTTTTGTACAGTACATTTATAGCAAGTCAGTAAATCTCTCTTCTTCAGTGCCGCCTACATGATATAAAAGCCGTCTTTCTTCAGATTGTAATTCTTAATAATCTGAAGTCTCTGACATAGTTTATGTATTTAACCGTCTACCAGTCTGTGTGAGAAGAGTTGTTGAATGTTGATTTTGCATATTGCAGATTTTAGGACTCTGTGCATTCTTTGCAATGATAGCACTTAAGTTTCTAACTTAATCTTTTCTTGAACTGAATTCTCTTGAATTCACTTACAATGAAAAAGCTGTTGGTGAATGGGGAAAAAAACTAGGGTCCTTATTTGGGTCCTTCAATGTTTTCTCTAATATATAAATTTTTCTGTGTGGCTATGGGGCAGGTCTATCCTTTCCTTAACTCTGAAGCATTGTTGCACTGCTGTAATTTATCGTATGATGAGTTTGAAAATTATTATTTGTGAAGAATGTAATATCACTAACCTGTTGCTCAGAAACTAGCCTTAATGGGAAATCTCTAAGTAGAATGGGAACAAGAGCCTTAACTAGATTTCATTAAGTTTGTAGACGCTGAAGAGGTGTCAGATAAGGTGGTTTACTTGGCTTTTCATGTGGTAGATGGCTTGCAGTAATTGCTATACATGTGTCAGAGAACAGAAAGACACCATGCAGATCCAAGAGATTTTTAACAAAAACTTGTATCAAGTTTTGGTTTTGTCTTGTCCCATTTAATGAAGACTAAAGACATTTCTTATCTTCCATCCAGAAAGATGGCCCTTTGAATTCCTGTCATGTTCAGAATTCATGATGGCTGAAAGTATTTGTCTTCTTTTTGGGGGAGACCCTTTATCTTCTCAGTTTATCATCAGTGTCCCTGAAATCACCTATCTACCGAAAGGGTGAGAAGACCGTAAAACCATTTTTCCTTTTCTTAAATACACGGAGTTGCCCAATGGACCTACTGTAAGTGCGACAGAATAGAAATCTGAGAACAAACTGAGAAAATAAAAACTAATTTCTCAGTATGTTACTTGTTGGACTTTAAAAAGTAAAGAAGAAACACAAACCTTGTCCTTAGCTAACCTAGAAAACAGCACCTCCATTCAAAAAACCCCCAATTGTTAATTTTCTGTCCATTCATTAACTCATAGCCAAGTTTTCTGGTTTTGTTTTGGTTTTTTTTGTATTGAATTCCAGGGCATATGTTGAACAAATGAAGTGAAAATCTAACACAGTTTGGCCCATATTCTAATTTGTGTTGCAGTTAATATTCTGTCTGCACTCTGTTCAGATAAGCAACACAACTGGCAGTAAAAACACAAATACATCTTACTGAAGCCCTTGACAGAGCAATTTGGGTTTTATTTTTGTAATAAAACTGTCAAAAAATTTACAATTTTTTGGTTGGTACTTTCAAAATTGCTTTAAGTGCGCTCTGAGCACTGCCATCTAGAGCCCTGCGTGTCTGTGTCTCCAGGGACTTTTTCAGTGGGGAGACATGAGCCTGTTTCTAGGCAGGGGTTTCAGTGCAGCAACACCTCCCTCCTCCACCCCTCCCCGTTCAGTTGAGGGTGGGTCAGCAACTGCCTTCCTCTTGTCTGTGCTAGGAAACTCTTCTCCTTCACTTGGAAAACGCTGTTTAAATGGTTTGCGAGTACTGCATCTTCCTCTGAAGATTAGGACATTTGTGGGGAGATGTTCTGCAAACTGGGTCTGTGTCTTCCAGCCCATGATAGAATTTAGTTGTGTTATGGGTCAAAAATTTATTAAGTCAAACACCTTTGCCTAAAGAGGGTTCGAGTTATATATGAATCCCTAAGTAGCCACCTGTAGAAATCACAGTTTTGAATGAAGTATTTTTGCATGAGAGCAAAAATGCCCCACAGAGGTACTCTGTTCCACATAACTGCATTGTCAACACGGTCCAGTGAGGTTGGCCCAATGAGTAATCATGCTAATATTTTTACTCATCTTTTCTAAAATAGCTATACTGTAATTTTTTTCCAAGGAAATATAGTTAATCTTGGCCTTAAAGCTTGTCTCAGCAGCACATCATTGGAAATTGTCTGGAGTATTTCTGATCACATGCCAGTGAATAGTTATGGCAAGATAACAAAAAGAAGATAATTTAGTGAATTTACAATTGCCTGGAATCATCTGACAAAGTCTTGGGGAGTAACAAGATTTTCAGACTGCTGTTCGGTTGAGTCCAATGTATCTGTCCTAACCAATGCCAGCTGAGCTTTCTCTGAGTGGTTTTGTGGCTTTTCCCTTGAGCTTCAAGGCAAAGACGGAAGAGAGAGGCCACTCTTCATTTACCAAAGTCTTTGACAGAAAGTATTGTTTGTTGACCTCTTACTTGAGGGTAGAATATGGTTTTAGATAGTGTACTGCACCTCATGGCATGTGTGAAAGGAGATACGAACTTCAGACCACAGCTATGAGCTCCTAACAAAGCTTTCAGTCACTCTTTTACATGGAAACAACCGATAGAACAAATGGTCATTGACATCAGTTAAATATTAAACATAAGCTCTTCTTTGCTTTTTGTCAGGGGTAACAAAACAGTTCAGTGTCATGGAAGTGCTGTCAGGAAGATGATGAAATGAGTGTGGGTGGGGAGGTTCCAGAGAAGGACAGGGTGAGTGGTTAAAGATTGGCACGAGAGGCAACAGCAGTACGTGGTGAAACCTCTCCTTTCTAATTAGAGAAAAAGTTTCTAAAGAAACTTTTCTAAAACAATGCCGAAACAACAAAAAAACAACCCACCCCCAAAAAACAGAAAAAAAATAAGAACAGGTTATTGGAAATAGCCTCTCCAATGATTTGAGGGAAATATCCCACCTTCCCATAGGATAATCAGAGAGAATACATGTTGTACTATCTCCTTTAAACACCATCTGATTAAATTTGTGATAAACTGACTTTTAAATATTTAATATACATCTCCCCATGTTAGTTGCTGTACCGTTGAAGATCAGACACCGAGACAGAAAGCGATGGCATTACAAGTCATTTGTGGGGATGAATCAGCACATGAGTTAACAAGGATATACACACATGTATTTTATCAAAGGGATCTTTCTGTAGCAAACAAATTCAAGGACAAAAATTCCAAAAATCCATAAAAAGAGATTTTAAGCCCCAGACTTTCAAAACAGAGTTTATAGTACCCCAGTGTCCTATGTAAAAGCAGACTGGTTTCTCAGCATTGAGTATCAGCAACTCACTCTGCAGTCAGATCTGTAAATATTTTTCGAGTTTTAAGAGTCTATTTAACACGCCTCTCTGTAGCTCTGGTCATTGAATATGCTTCTGAACTTGAAAAAGTACCTTTTGAATGGTAAAATACTTTATTCTCATCTCTCAGACTGTGAGACACTATTGCCTATTAATGTATATTGGTCTGAAGTGGGGGAGTTTGGAAAATCTTTGGGAAGAGAAAACAAAGGAAAAACACAATTAGGAAAAGACAAATGTTCTTTTCCTTGCCTAAATTATGTATTGTTTATCTACTTATGGGCTGATGCTTGGCCTTCCTGCCAAGCTACACTTCTGTAAAGATATGAGTGATCGATACTTTGTTGTAGCAGTGGAAATTTTAGCAAATTAAGCCTAGATTGACAGGACACTAATTTCTATGGAAATTTGTTTACTTTTGGCTACATACATATCAGAGTTACAAACCTCAATGCATTTAGATATTAACTTTCTTTAATTTCTGTAAGTTTCTAGTATTTTAGTTGAAAAGAAACAGAGATTTTTTCTTACAAACTATATACATTAGCATGACTTTCTAACCTCTGTTTTTCCCAACTAGTATAATGTGCATTTTCCCTTTGGATGTTGAGGTCTCCCCTTTCAAAGAACATGAATGCTTTCCTTTGAGTTATAGCAATTGATAAGATAAATTATGTATTTAGTTTTTTATTTATAATATAAATTATAATAATGTACAATTGTGAATATGAAAGCATACATTTATATGTTTTTCAGGTTGGTGTGATTTAACAGGAAGCATGTATTTATGGAAAGGAAACAAGGGAGTGGGATGAAATAATTTGCAAAAATAATGAAAAGTAGAAATTCCATTCAAAACTTTAACCAGAAGATAGCAAAATACAATCTCATTACTTTTTCTTGTCAGAGATCAGAGTGCTCCAAAAGTCAAAGGAAGATGAGTAAATACATATAACCACGGAGAGAACACCAAGAAAATGCATAGAGAAAAAGCAGAAACATCAGAGAAAATGCATGCTGTACTGTCTTCTTTGACCACCCTCTGAAATCTGGAAAATAGGTTATACTTCCCATTTGATCTCTGTGTAGATAAAGGGCAATTTTATTGGAATAACAAAGATTTGGAAAGGGACGCTGTACCTACATGCTCTGGAGACCAGAGAAAAGAAGAGTCCCTTCACTAGTATTCCTGCTGTGGATGGAATTCAATGACGATTTCCCCCTTTTCCTAGGTGTTTCCCTTTGATAGCCTTTATTGTGGGTTATCATCTTCTCAACATTTCCCCAAAGCAATTATCCACCACTATGGATTATATTTGGAGCTGGTAGCCAGGAAATGGATTTTTCTCCTGAGGCTGTGAATGCTCCATGGATTTGATTCCTAGTTAGTGTGTGTGCTGGAAGTCATGAAATTTTAGAAAATCTTATCAGTGCATTTTAATAATACACTAATACAGGACATGGCTGCTACTAAGGATTTACCAAGGTCCAAAGTAATTTCTGAAAGTGTTTTGTTGGGGGTTTTTTGGTATGTGTTCTAACATCTTAATCCTCAGAAAGGGACAATCTTTACATCCCCAAATTCCAGCCAAATGAACTGAAGGAGTTAACCACAAGAATTAAAGAAACCAGAAAAAAAATTCCTTTCCTTTTGCTAGCTGCTTATCTACCACCTTCATCTGGATTTTAGTGGCAGCTGCTACCTTAGGTTTCATGTTCTCAAGCAGTCTAGAGGAGTAAGAAAAAGAGAAGCTCTCCTGTATTTCTGTCATGCTGTCACCACAGCATAAGCTTACAAAATGCAGATGTTCCAAAAATGTGACAGGATCATGGAGGGAGATAAAGGATTTGGGACATACAGACAGGCATATGAAATATGAACACAAAAAATATGCCTGTCATTTAAGTTATCATGTTATTTTACATTTTTAAATATTTATAAATTAACTATTTTAAAGTTAGTTATGATGGAGTCACTAACAGAATTAAAATGTTTCTATTAATACCTACTAGAAAAAAATTTTCTTTCAAAAAAAAGGCAAGAGGGTGGTTGAGATCTCCTCTGGTGTTGACACTGCAAGAATTTGTTCAGATTGGAAGAAAACCTTGTAACAAACTGGACTGAGGTTTAACAAAACCCCCTGAGAGACACTGTTTTTCTCTAACTCTTAATTCTGGAAATAAACAAGATGAAACATTAAATCAAGCAACAAAATTGTGCACAACTAATAATAAACAACCTTTATTGCAACAATGTAAGATTTTAATCAGTATTCACGTTGGAATACTACACCTGAGGAGGAAGAGAAGTGGGAATGTTACCCTCCATCACCTGTTTTAAGATAAAGAGGACTTCAATTCTACAGCTAAGCATCCAGCAGGTCACAACTCACTATTTGCCCCACATTTGGACTTTTTAAGTCTAAGTCTAAAAGCCTTATGTAGTTGATTTGAACCAGCAAATATTTATAGTTCATCTTGGACAGTAACTGAGAAAGAGAATGTTTTTATGCCCCTTGTCAATGTCACTACCCTCATACCGACTGCCACCATTTAGTCAGACCTTGTAGAAACAATCAGAATAATATGTTTAGGCAAGACAAGTTTCTGCTTTCTCTCTTGTGTGCAGGAGTGATAATAATAATTATAGTGATAATAATAAATACAAGAAAATTTCTGTTACTACCAAAAGAAATATTTCACCTTTACTTGTGCTGAATGTCCACAACAGCTCTAAAGTAGTATCCTCAGAAAGCTGAAGTGTGGGATACAAGGGATTTGTGTGTTACAACAGGAAAAGTTCTGCTACACAGGCTGGGTCTCTTTTCTACTGGGATTGATTACTCAGGGTTTTTTTTTTTTCCAATCCAGTGTTTGTGATGCCTAAAGGTTAACATTGGTTGAAAAGGTTTTGTGTTTTATTCCAGGCAACATTTGGTGTCACACATTTTATTTCTGCTCATTCAATAAAACATGAAGTCCCCCCTTCTTTCCCTAGGCATCAGCCCTTCATTAACTGTATGAATAATTTGGAAAGGATTTGTGTAAACTCACAGTTCTAAAAATTCCTGTTCTTTTTACAGCCCTCTGAAGATATGGTATCCTATGAGTCAGACCTCTACCGACAGCCCCATGACTATTACCAGTATCTCAACAGTGATGGAGAGAGTCATGGTGGTAAGTCAGAAAATATCTCCTTGGAGCATGAATTCTCATGGGATACCACAGGAAACAGATTTAGGACATACAAGAAAATAACAAATTTGTTGCTGTGATCTGTAATGTATGGGCACATATTTTCAAATCAGAAACTAACATTATTTTATTCTGCTTAATGGCACTGTTCCAATCCAGAAACAGCAACATGTTTTTTCTGAAAGTCCATTTTGTATGATGCAAGGAGCTTCCAGGAAAGTGGGATCTCATGACCTCTATCCTTCATTACCTTTACTGGGTTTTTATTTTCCTCTGCAGATCAAAAGCATTCAGCTTGCTTCTCAGCCTTTTGAGAACATGGATTTGCAACACTATTCTTGTGTTCCCATGTCCAATTCCTATTTCACTTTGGTCCTAGATAATCTATTTGTGCTTTTATTTTAATTAGGTTTCTTTGGTATTTAGCCTTTTTTGACTCCATATATTTTTCTTTTGATCTGTATTGCATTCTGCCACACCTAACTTTAACTTTCACTCTTCCTCCAGCACATCCAAGTACTTCCTCTCTCTAAATCTGTGTAAAACTTCCTTGTGGCTGTTTGTGTGTAAACCTAGGTCAATGTAAAAATGCTGCATGATTATTTATTACTTCAATTTATGTATGTGATTTCAAAGCTTTGGTGTCTATATTTTAATGTTGTCTGGGCACTGCGCTCTAAATCAATGCAGAGGCAAGAGTCTTCCTTTGTGAATTTTGTCTCCTGTGCAATACAATGGTCCAGCAACACCACCCTGGAAATACCAGAGTCAATATTGACTCAGGAAGGAAAAGCACCGTTCTCCTGTATTACTTGTGGCAGTCCCTGCAGATCCTGGAGTTTCCCTGAAAGACTCCCACTGCTATAGCAACTAGACCCATTTCTGTTTAATTTAAGACATGAACTATTCACAGCACAGCACTGTTTTTTCTGTGGCAACAGAAGCTGTCTTAAGGAGCAGTGAGTTACAGAATAAGATGGTTCTGAGCATTTAGCTGAAAGAGATTATTACCTAAATTTCTTCTCTACATTGCATTCAGAAAACACCTATGATATTCTTAACACCTGCAGACAAAGAATTCATTCAGTTTTTATAAGTTATCTCATGGCATCTGTCAAGCCTCATTAATCAAACACAGCAAATTCCACATGGAAACTCAGGGTTTTCACATTATACCCCATACCTGTTTGCACACTCATAAAACAGGATAACATTGATTATCTCAAAAGTCAATTGTGACAATTAAACAATAAATATAAAATATGCCATGTAGGGAAAAGCACTGGTAAATAACTCTTCTGTTATTTAGCCTAGTAAGTCTAGGCTACCTCAAGCAACATCATCTCTTTATCTTTCATAATTTTATCACCCCATCTTGTTTACTGCCCGTTTTTCTGTTGAAAGGCTGTTTCTAAGTTGCACTTCTCCAATCACTAACATGTTTTTGCTCATCATAATGAACACAACAAAAACTGGATAGTTACCTATATGGGTTACAGCTTAAGCAGTACATAAACACCCACTTTAAACAGAAATTTATCTGATCCTGAAGTTTTGCTACACTTGTCCTAAAGAACCCAGAAACATATCTTTAACTCCTACAAGTGCTTATGGAAGAGGGAACGTAATCCCAGCCTGCACATTTCGATCAAATTTTTTATTTATGAAGGCACCTGGAATGTGGTTGGTTGTGTCTAAATACCCAATGTGCCCAGTGACTGAATTGGTCACAGTCCAAATGAGCAATGAACAACCAAGGAATACAGATGGAGAGTGAAAAGCACAAATTACTGCAGTTTGATTCTTTCCTATAAACACTGAAAACCCCAGCTTTGGCTTTCATTTTGTTTACATGACAGAAGTGTAGAGTTTTGAGAAGAGCCATGCAGAAGAGCAGGAAAAGGATGCCACAAACTACATTTATAAATATATACTAAGTGTTCAGAAGTGGATAAAGTAAACAAAGGCACAATGATTGAAAAAATGGAGGGGAAAAGGAAAACAAAAAGTGCTGCAGTGACAGCAGTGAAAGAGACAAGAACCTGATTAGATAGGGGGGAAAAAATAAGAACAGGACTGTGCGAGAGGAGTTCAGCTTGGGATACAGTGAGATCACTGTAATACATAAAAAATAATTTACTGGTCTACTCAGTACCCCTGTGCACCTCAAAACTAGCAGTTAATGTAAATAGATGCTACTAGACAGAATAATACTTCTGATTTTGCTGATAAGCGACTGCTAAAGAAATTGAAAACTTTCCTCAAGTGTCAGACTCTGTCTCACTGCTAGCAAATTAATTTTGTGGAAGGGAGATGGCAATGGCTTAATCTGTAGATCTGTGCTACAAGCATTACTCTCACTTTTCTCAAACATAATGCTGAAAGAAACCCTTACTCTGTTTACACAAATAGGCAGTAAAGTACACCAAATAGTGTGCCTACATGTTACTAAGTGAGTAACATGTAGGAAATAATTTCCAATTAGTGAACACTAAATGTAACAAGCAAAACCACAACATAGTATGTTCATCACCACATGCATTATGTGTGATTATTTTCCATACTGCAGTTTAACTATGTTTAAAGTATTGTAATAAACATAGAGACACAGTCATGCAGGACAGAAGGTCCTTCAAGTGATCACGTAGTCCGTCACCCTACCCTGAGCTTGTAAGTCTGTACATGTAACCCAGCATATTTTGTAACACTATTGCAAGCTTAGTAATTACAAAACTCCACTGCAGCTTTGTCTCTAAATTATTACCAAACACCATAAGTTTAGTAAAAATCACTTTTTGTATGAAACTGAATACTGACCCACATTCATTTTGTTGCTAGCCTCATGAAACTTACTAGATTTCGTGATCTGGGATTTTATTCTTGTCCCATATCCTGGAGTAATATGATAATTTAAGAATCTCAGCTTTGATTCCATTAACCCACATAGAAGTGGAGGAAAGTCCAAACATGTGAACAGTAGTATTAAATGCTATATGAAAAAGAGAAAGAATTCCAAACTTCATTTAAAAATCCCCTGCCTTCAAAGCTATTCTCATGATTTGATGCGGCCTGACTCATAGGTTTTTGAGCATTTCACATTATTAAAGCCATGAAGTTTTTAAAGTGAGAGCTAATGACATTCTAACATTGTTTTAGATGAGACTGATGCCCTGCCCAGGACCACAGCACTCTTCTTGAGAGTGATTCTGTAGTGTCTGATAAAGACATTCATTTTTCCAGTGCCCTTCAATATTTTTCTCATTTCCTCTATCGGTTTTTTCCTTGGCTTGTTTTTTCATATGTGCGAAACACAGTGGGAACATGTAAGCTATGCAGTGTGGAGCTGTGAAGGAAACCGTCTCCTAGTTCAACATGTGTTGGAAAATCTGCCCAGCCCAGAGCAAAACTAGCCAGAGACATTGGGCCAGAGCTCCCCAGTGCAGCCATGCCAGCAGCTGTCCCCTCAGCCAGGCCACAGCACCGTGCTGACAGAGCTGTCACATTTCCGCTTCAGTAGCTGGCTCAGGAATTTCTGCACAGTTTTGTGCTGCATAATGCAGATTTAGCTCCTTGCTCCGCTTTTATTATAAATATCTTCCTTGAGCCTATTTCATATTCTGATTGCTCGTTCTGCCATTATTCGTCTATTAAAACAGGAGCAGAGCAATTTACAGTGAAGGTGAAGGAAAATATTCAGTCCTGTTTTCTCACTTGTGGAGTGAGAATCTACCTCCATGGTGAATATTAACACAATGCCTTTAGGTCAGCTACTGCTTCCCAACAGGCCAACATCCCCTCTGTCGTGGGAGGGAGTTCAGAATTCATGATTGTCCTTCCTCTAACCTTTCACTACATACAAGACCAAAACAAACATTATCTCCATGTCTCTGTAAGAGAGAATTTTTTTCACATCCTCTTTCACTTCACATGAAATTTCTCATAATGACTCCATTGTGCATCTATAGCTTGGCTTTTAATGACATTTTCCTTTACCCAAAGAACAGGCACTTTCCATTTCTAGAATTTTTCTCTCCTGTCTTTTTTCTTCCTTCCACCTTCATGTTTTAGAGAAAATAACATAATTGCTATGTGTTACTGACACAACATTAACAAAGAGCATAGAAGTAAAGAGTTTCTGGTAACTCAAAAATCTGCAGACACACATATTTAGATATTTCTCTTTTTATTTTCATGTGCAATAACATCGCCAAGATGGTTAACTGCAGAACGGCTTGTGGAGACAGATTTGTAATTTCTCTTCTAATGTTACTAAACCAATACTGTTTTTCCTAAGCATCACTGGGAAATGATAGATAATTTAGAAAGAATAAGGACTTTGCTCCCTATCACAACTTGAATATTTGGACAAAAGTTTGTGCTGAAGTAATTTATGACATCGATATTTTTTGTAATGTAATACCATTATGCCATTATTTTAAATCCTAAATGCTGTGCTAATAGTATTATTTTATTACTATATTTTTATAGCAGCATCTAATTCCATCAAAAAGGAATGTAGTAATTAATAGGCCAATTATTAATTACTTATTAGCATGAATATGCATAAACAGTTTTCCACAGGTTAATTAATTTGCCAAGGGAAAAGTGAAAACATTCTGGAGCAACAGTAATGTTGCCATAGGCTCCAAAAACCAAGATGTATCTTGAAATATAAAAACATGACTACTGGTAAATATTTTTAAATAATCAAAAGTAGACCACTTAGAGTATGCACAGATACTCATAGCTATACATGTTGGAAATGTTCTGTGTTCTTTCTTAACCACCGTAATTGCTGCAAGTAAGACATTCCACAGCTGAAGATCTGCCATTGACAGCCCCAGAGACCTTTTCCTGGGCTTTGTCATCCTCAAAATAATGCACTGATCTCATTTGTTGTTGTAGATTATCAGTGACAAGGGATCTTTGGGAATATACATTGCCCTCTGACAGAGCACTTTCCACACAGCAAGCAGAGCCAGATCATTTTAAGGAACAAGAGTTTAGCTTACTCCTGCAATGTATCCTCAACAATTTTGTATGCAGAGCTGCCCATGGTATGTGGGACCTCAGTGGTTGGCTCTGCTTTGAGAAATCTGCAGTAATTTAACCCAGAGAAAACACAAGTTAGTGTGGGCTCAGTCTCCCAAATAAATGGAAAAGTTTCAGACTGAAAGTGCTCAAAGCTTCCTACCAGGGCACAGCCTTAGATAACTATGGATTCCAACTCACACACTCTGCTGTTTCCTGGGTTGAAGCAGGTGTGGATATAAAAATACCTGGGTACTTTGGACTCATAAACCCCACTTTTTTACCATAGAAACTGAAATTTTTCTCTTGAACTACAACATGAAGAAGTGCTACCATGCATTGTAATTATGTTAGAGCTATAAAATCTACACATAGTCCATAGAAAGTGCCATACAACAAAGCAAAGGAGTTACAAAGTAATGCAGCAGCTCCCTGGATGCTTTTATAAGTACCTTTCCATCCCTTTCACACGCAGTGACAAGGTTTATTCATGAATCAGAAAAGCAGAAAAGACAAAAAAGTAAGTGCTGGTGTCATAAAGGGTCTGATAGAGCCTCCAAATAAATTTCTACAGGCCTGAGCATAAAGACAGCTAGAAGAGCATAAAGCTTCTCAGGTGCAACTATGCTTGGTATAAACATATCACTGAGCTCACTCTAAAGGAAGCTACATTCAAAGTCAGTCTCCTGTATTTCATATCCTCAATGTAATTACACTTAACTGTTTGAAACATAAATGGGGAAGGATGAGGAGATAGAAGATGATATTTAATTTAAATTTAAACTTAAACTTGACATTTTAAAAAAAAATTTAACTTGATATTTAAAAAAAATATTCACAGGACATTAGTATCCAGAGAATATCATGCACAATAACATCATATTGCAGAATGAGACAATTGCTCCTCTATAAATTCAACTATACTTAGAGGAACATGTTCAGTTCTGTCCATTGTGTTATTGGAAGGATGTCAACAGCAGGGAGGGAGCTTGGAGAAGTGTACAAGTGTGAATAGGGTGGTGAATATACTGATTTACACTGAAAGGCTGAGATCTGAAGCTGGGTTAAGTGAAATAGATTATAAGGGTACATGACAGCAACCTGAAAACATGTGAAGAGCAGGACAGAAATTATTTATAATAATACAAGGGAAGACAGCTTGGAATAGTAAGATATAAATTAGAACTTTTACACGGAATATAATAGACTTTTTGGCCATACATACAATGATGCACAAAAAAGTAAACTCTGGAAGATTAGTTCCTAGCTCAATCAGAGCAAAAGACATAGTGTTGACAATGATATTGAAAACAGGTTGCACACAAATATGTGCAAAATTATGTATGCAACTACTGTATAGGAGAAATAGAATTTCCAATACTTTACATTTCTTCTAGAAAATTTTAAATTTTGAGCTATAACTATGACATTCTAAAAATTTGAAGGCTTATGTTGAACTGCAAAAAGCCAGAAATCTAAAACTGAGAATTATATGGAATTTAGTTTTAAAGGTAAATTAATCAGGAAACAGGATAGTGATTATTTAAGTACTTCTTTATGTTTTTGAAAAAAAAATCCTAATGGTCACAGAAATTCCAAATGTACTGAAGACATAAAAAAGGTAGAGAAAGAGTCTGCATTGGAATTTAGCCTTCCTGTAAGCAGTGTACACAAGACTTCCACATCTGTTTATCCTTTCATTCTCTAGTATTGGTACTTAAAAGTGTGTGATATAGCAAAACAGGATTACAGAAAATATCTAGAAAAGCACTTTTTCTGCAGCATTCCTGAAATTTTGCTAAGAGAGTAAAATAAAGACTAAAGATAGCTGCAGAATAATCTTTACATTTTTTCCACCTCCTGGTTTCCATGCCATGAGGAGGAGTGTAATAAGAATATGACAGTATATAAATCAGTAGAATTTGTTGTCTCAAGAACGACAATGTTTTGAAACTTGTTATGGTCTCTTCTTGAGAAAGGTGCCAGCATTAGTGTCCTTTGCATCTTGTGTTAAATTGTCATTGAAATCCATCTCACCATCTGCGAGTATTATCCTAATTAAAGTGGCCTAAGTATTACTTCCCAGCCACAGGAATTTATGAGATTAGGAAAAGAAACTTTACAGGGATCTATACAGATTGTCAGCAGAGACAGACTCTCAGGAGTAGTGTGGAGAGGGCAGAAAGAGCAGTGACAGGAGTAAGAATCAATGAAAGCCAGGTAAATGCCATGTTCCCTAATCTTGCAATGACAGACAATTTTTTTTTTACTTTCTTTAGATCATTACTGGGAGTATCATCCACACCACATGCATAGTGAGTTTGAGACCTTTGGAGACAACCATTTCACAGAACTGCAGAGTGTGCAGCCTCCCCAGCTGCAGCAGCTCTACAGGCACATGGAAATAGAGCAAATGCATGTCTTGGATTCTGCAATCCCAACCACACACATCGGGCTCAACCATCAGGTATGGTTACCAACCCCTGCTCAGAATTTCAGATGATAATTAATGGTAAGGAAAATAATGCATTTAGGGAATGAGTACTCTTCAGAGAAAGGGATTGCTGAAATGAATTACACAAGTTCTTACAGCACTTGATGTAAAGCTCTTAATTCTCAGGACAAATGTGTTTTAAACCTTCTTTTTACCTGGACAAAGAGAAGTCATGCTCCTCAGACTGTCTAAAAAGAGAACTGCATTTTGTGGAGGTGTTTGAAATTTGAAATTTTTGTTTCATTTGGAATGAATATCAACTAGTTTGCAATTCTGCAGATGAACTGGACCTGAGAAGCTTTGTATCATCATAGCAAGGGTACCCATGACTATTAAGATGTAATTCTGAGCTTTGAAGTAGTAGTAAAGTTTTAAATAATTCCAAGGAACCCTAACAGTTGTACATTACTTGTATGAGAAATGCTACCAAAGACAAGTCATTGGTAATTCTACCACAGGCTGAGGAGAACCTTCTTGTGCTTCTACCTGGGAGGAAGTAAGTCACAAGCCAAAGCAAACTGTCTTGTCTTTGCTCAGATTTTACATTAAACCAGTCATTTCCCTAGAAAAAAATATACTCCACTATGCAGTAAAGATAGCCACCAAAGCACCAGTGAATGGTCACTAAAGCTGAAGTTATAAGACATTCCATCATACTGCAAAGATACTAAGCACAATAGGTGTGGAAATCACTCCTGATCCTACAAGAGTATACCCAAAGTCATTACTGGGAGCAGTCAGAAAGC
Source organism: Entomyzon cyanotis (assembly GCA_024500445.1). Taxonomy (NCBI): domain Eukaryota; kingdom Metazoa; phylum Chordata; class Aves; order Passeriformes; family Meliphagidae; genus Entomyzon; species Entomyzon cyanotis. The sequence continues at coordinate 39,278,135 of JAKEPQ010001030.1, read as the reverse complement.
TGGGAGATCTTGTGCTAAGGACTTTCCCAGTGTACGTGAAATGTCCTAAATACAAGACAGAGTGGAACTGAGGTCAGAAAAAGGAGCATTTGCTAATTACAGTGCTGCATATAACAGTACCCTTGCTGAAACTTTGTGAGAAAAAAACACATGAATGGGGTTATCATTTGGGGTTTCTTTGTTCAAAGCAAACTGAAATTGTATGTTAATACTGAATTAATCAAAAAGAAAGAAGAGAAAAAATAGAATGAGTAAGTTAACACTGTCAACAGGAAACTGCAAGCCATCAAAAAATCAGGAATAGAATATAAGATGTAGATACAAACAAAGAATTGGGAACAGAAAGTTACAAATATAAAAAATGCTTCATGGAACAGCAGTCTGTGGGAAGCTTCAAGTCGTTTCAGTTGCTCATTGCAACTGCTAATACCTAATGACCAACCATTACTTCTAGCCAGGGGCAAAGGATGAAAATGAGTCCCTATAGGGATGTCTTTGGAAGCACAACCAAAAATAAAGAGAGGACATTTCTACTTATCACCCTCCATTCTACTCAGACATGCTCTTTCATTTCAGGATGAAAAGCAGGGAACTAATTTTGTTACAGCTTCTGACAAAGAGCACTGTGCTCTCTCTGCCCCACCCCATACCAAGCTGCAGGAGATTTTAGTATGTAGAATTCACCACTACCTTCCTTTTCCTTACCAGCAGAGGATCTTTGGCTTTTTACTTTACTTTAATTTTTTTCCTTAGAATAGCTCATGCAAATAATACTTGGCATGCTCTGAGGTTCAGCTTCTGGTGTGTCTCAGTCACAGTCCCAGGCAAAGAAGCAGAAGCAAGAAGCAAGTTTTAATCCTCCTCTGAATTTGCTACTTACTAACTAGCATGCATGTCCTGTAATATCAGAGTTACCATTTGCAATAAAGAAAGAACATGCAAAGAGATTTCTTTTCTTTACTGTTGATATTACATTACTTCGTGATACCAAATTTGAAGTTTAACCTGTTCATGAACAAGATATGTTTGAAAAGTTTTGTTAGCCTGACAACAGAGGCCTCAAAAATAATAAAATAAGAATATTCATTCTGAAGGAAGAATGAAAGGAAAGGTTGGAAAATTGTGAGAAGAACTTTAGAAAGAGGAAAATCGCACATGGGTGCCACAGACCCTGAGAAATCAGAATATGGAAGGTAGCTAGTAGTTCCTTGAGTTTTCTCTCTCTAGAACTATATTAGTAACCTTGCTTTTTCTAGCACTCTGGCCAGTCCTCTGTGACTCTGTAACCTAACTGTGTGACACTGTATTGCCCTTGCTGAGTTTCAGGTGCAAAGGAAGTGTAAGCGAAGATCCAGCAGTCAGGAAAGTGGGGAGAGCATGGGGAAAGCTTACTCAACTCCCCAGGCTGGCGTCTGCAACTACCTTTGCTTGAGAGACACTGTGTCCCCTCCCTCCTCCACTGCACTCTCCCACTGTCCCACTGCAGCCCCCAAGAAGTGGTTCCTTGCTCCCACACGACCTCCCAAAACACTCCAGGTTTCCACAGCCTTTTTTCTGCAGGGGCACCAATCTCTGTTCCCCTCCCCTGTAAGACTCTGTCCCACCTTCTCATTCCCCATCCCCCATGGCACAGTCTCTCCCTTCCTTCCTACCCCCAAGGCTGCAGTTTTGTTAACTGTAAAAAGCTAAAGGTGACTGTGGTGAGGGCTGAAGTTTCACTCTTGGGGATCTGACAGGAAGCTTTCATGCACTCTTGCCCAATCCTGCCCTTCCTGCCAGATCAGCTCCAGCCAATCTGCCAACTCATTAACCAACCGCCTGCTGCTGTGCCCCAAACCAGCCCTGCGCTCACGCCTCATTGGGACATTGTATGGTGGTGCAAAACTCCTCTGAACAGCACCACTTGGGGTGGGTGCTGTGACTCATGAACACCCACTCCCCTCTTCAGTGTCTGAGGTCCCCTGGGAAGGGCATCAGGCTCAAAATGTCCTTTCTTGGTGAAGGTGAAGAGCAGTTCAAAAGGAACTTATTTTCATGGACTACCATCTACCCCATTTCATAAAAGCTACGTAACATATGCTGCTGAGTATGGAGGAAGCTGGTTGGGTTTTTTTAATGCAGGATTTGGGTTCTTACCCCCTGCCCCTCAGATTGGTCTGTTTCTTATTATAAAATAAAAAGATGCAATAATTTGTGGCAGCTGGTCATGTTCCCTAGCAAACCATACCACAACTGAGAATTTACAGAGCTGAGGTATATTCCACACTGCTTCTGACAACACCTCTATATAAGGGCAAGAAAATTTAACACAAAAACTGGCTTGCTAGCTTTGCAGATGAGAAATCCCCCCCCTACTGGGGAATTTTCAGATAGCCATTTGGGAAAACAGAATATGGACTGATATGATTATCATACAAGATATTATCTTAGTGTTAAGGCTATTCCCCTCCTTGTGGGGGAAATTTAAGACAGAAAGGTGACAGACTGGTGTGATCCCATCCCCAAATCTGGATGCGTCCTGTAGGAATTTGATGCCCTCAGAAGGCACTAGGCCTGAGAAAGGAAGAGGACAAGAGAGCCAAAGCCAGCAATTCTAGGGCAGAACTGTTCATCTCTTCCAAATATAGCTCCAGACAGTCTGTGATAGAAAAAAGTTCTGAAAAGCAGTTTCACTCTGGGGAATAGGCAACTGGGATCAGAAACTCATTAGGAAGAAAGCAAGCTTTGGGGAGATACGAGGGAAGAGGGCCAGTGTTATTTGCATATGATATAAGATATGGGAAAGTTCTGACATTCACAATGTTATTCGTCCTTCCTTCTTGGAAAGGTGCATCGTTGTGCACATGTAAGTGTTGGCTGTTATCTGAAAGAGTTTCTTAATAGGAAAGTATTTATTATAAATGTCAACAACTAAGTCACTCAGTATTTCACTAAACAGTCTCCCATCCCTCTTACTTTCTCCCCCCTTTTCTCTGTAACTCTCTTCATTACGTTTCCTTTTTTTAATCTTGATGCCCTACTCTCTATCTCTGCCTTCTGCCTCTACTACTGTGTTCTCCAAAAGGTGTCCTATTTGCCCCGGATGTGCCTACAGTACTCCTCGCCACCTCAGCCCAGTTCTGACGAGGAGGACATAGAGAGGCAGAGCCCCCCGTTGGAGGTGTCAGATGGGGAGAATGATGGTGTGGACCCTGGGCCTGGAATTATGCATGGAGAAACAGGTCAGCGAAAACAAAAGGATTTTGCAAGGATTTTCTCAAACCTCATTTCTTCATGTACTCCCCTCCCTCCTTTGGCTTTTGTCTATTCAGGCTTCCTGAATGGAAGTCGCTTTTGCTATTTCTACTCCAATTTCTATTAACAGCCAGGAAAACCAAGACAAGAAGGTCAAGGAAGAACCAATTTAAAAAAATATTTAACTCTCTTTGTTCAGTACCTGAGACTCACATTCTGTATAACCTGCCAAAATTAGGTTTAGATTAGTTTTGAATTAGCAATGTTTTTCAATTAGCTTCAAATTAGCAAACTAATTTCGGAAGTTTAGCCTTTGGAATTACTTATTCTTGCTTTTTCTTCTTGGTACATCAACCCACATTATGTCCTTATGGTGTTACATTGTCTACTGTTATAAATGCTGCAAACTGAGGAAGTCACATGTCTCCCAAGCTAGCTGAAACTCTTAGATACCTTCTGCTGTTTAACCAGGAGATACACACAAATACCAATGCTCTAACTGGCTTTCTTCTTTGGCTCTCACACAGGCAGCAAGAAAAAGATTCGTCTGTATCAGTTCCTTCTGGACCTTCTTCGCAGTGGAGACATGAAGGACAGCATTTGGTGGGTGGACAAGGAAAAAGGTACTTTCCAGTTCTCCTCCAAACACAAAGAAGCACTGGCACATCGCTGGGGCATCCAGAAAGGCAATCGCAAGAAAATGACCTACCAGAAGATGGCACGGGCTTTGAGAAACTATGGCAAGACAGGGGAGGTCAAGAAAGTTAAGAAGAAGCTGACCTACCAGTTTAGTGGAGAGGTGATGGGAAGGGGGGCCACTGATAGGAAGCATTATCCTCACTGAGGCCATGGGACCCTAAGCAAGAAAAATATTAAGAGCTCCTGGCTGGATACCAGCAGAGGAGATGGACGCATCTTTCTCTTTGCTTCCTGTGCCCCCTTCTCTGCCTTTAAACAGCCTTTATCATCAGATGTTTCTGGTACGAATTCCCTTCTTCAGCATCTGAGAATCCTAGTCATGACAGAATTCTTTGCTTCCATCCTCCAAGTTGGACAGAGTTGGGAAATTTAAACAATGTACAAATGTATTGTTGTCAGGAAAGATTTTTTTTTTTATTGTATTGTAACTAAAGAATACAGCCGATGAAGTTTTGCCTCCAGAGGTGGTGCTGTGTCACTCCCAGTGACACCGCATTAGCTTCCAGCTTCTAAACTAGCATTAATACAGGCTCTGCCGCAGCTCTCAGAGCTAGAGAGAAGTTTGCAGATCTTGGAATGATACTCGTTCTTTTAAATAGTAATAACATGTACATATTTAATAAAATTAGATATAATGAAGTTTTGATGTTTGCATAATAAATGATTACTTCACAAACCAATGTCACACATTCAGTTACGCAGACACAGCTCCCGTGTGGTGTCTGAACAAAAGGTGCACTGGGTTAGAGGGCCTTATCCATCTGTCGCTACTTTTTAATTTATCTGGAAACATCAATCAATGCTGCCAAACCCATTAAGAAATGCAACAGGTGAAATACATTACTGTGAAAGTGTGGCTAGCACAGGTTCTTCCCGTGGGAACATTTTGCTATATTTCATAAACAAGATAAAGTTTGGATGTTTTGCAAACAGTTTCTCCGGATTGAGTGAGTTCAGGCCTGGCCAATTGTGCCTAGGGGGAGGTCTCGGGCTGACCAATCTGGGGCACTTCTGTAGACTCTATATATATGGAATTCAAAACAATAAAGTCCCTTTTCTCCTCTCTTCGCTCGTCTGAGAACTTCGGTCAGTCCTCAGCTAGCCGCTCAACAGCGACATGAAAGAGACTACAGTACTGAAGTAAATTTAAAAATACATATATATATATATAAAATTTCTCACTATCTTTTCCTATGCCAGTGAAACCCTGCCGGCTGAACATTTTCTGGTCATGTATACCAAGAATTGCATTCATACCTCCATCCTGTTTAGAACATAACAATTAACCATGTTCTTCTCCGGTTTCACTTCTTTTTCTGCTCCTGTTCTTTCTTCTTGCTTTCCCCCACAGTAATATCTTGATTCTAGCTTATGAACCTTTCTTGGAAATAAGTTGTATTTAATCCTGTCTTTGCAGAATTCCAGTAGAAAAGGATTTCAAGATTCTAACTGTGGATTTTAATCCCTACTTTAAAACAATTAATAGTAACTAATAACAACTGCACTGTATAGATAACACTCAAAATGCAAAATAAAAATAATTCAATGCCTGAGATATTATGGTAAATTTAACCAGTACATGTAAGCACTGAAATTAAATCCAAAGTCAACTAACAGTAAGAAAATTAGCATTTTAAGTTTTAACATTATTTAACATATCTCAGCTGTTTCAATCCCTCAGAAACCAGGAAATATCATCATGACTTTCCCAAAATAGATGAGGTGAGCGAGACAGATCCAGAATGTAGAAGTGTTTTTTTTACAATACTGAAATTTAATATAGCATGCCAAATGTCACTAAATAACTCAAAAATTTTCAGAGCTTGCTCCTCACTGAAACCAGAAATAGCTGAAAATGATGAGCTTCTTACAGACCTGAGTTCTCAAAATTAAACCTAAACAGTCAGTGTTATCTACACCAACAATCTCACTGTGGAAGTGAAAAGTTTGGTGACATTACAGGCCTACAATGTCTCTTTGGAGCCAAACAGAAAGAAGCTCCTGCTTAAAGAACATCACAAAGTACTACTTCCCAATTCTTCTTCCCAGTTCATGAAAATGATAAATACAGCAGTCAGTGCCAAAAATTAACTGAGAGTTATCTTTCATACTTCTAAAAATCTTGTAATCCAACTTTTAGTTACTGTGCTTTGAGGAGCATATCTACTCTCCTAGTCAGATATCTTTGATTCACCTAGGGTTAGAATAAGTCAAAGCTATAAAACAAATTAAGAAGGCATTTTGTTTCTAAAATTATACTGGAAGGATTTAGTGACATACTCACTAAGTTAGACTCGTATAACTCCATCTGCACGCATATTGAAATTTTAGGATGGAACCTGAAGACAGTCAAGGAAGATCTCGGAAGACTAGAACAACACCCTACCTGACACAATTAAGGTTTCTTTTGCTGAGCTAGAAACTCAGGACTTCTCTGCTTGGTCCTGATGATGACTCTCCACCACTGGCTTGGAATTAAAAAGAAATTAAAGACACTTGCATTCATCAGACTTGCAGACATCAAGAATAAAAACTGAAGAAAACTAGAGCAATAATTCCTCCTTCAAAATATCTTTATCACAAACACAGCCTTAAAAGCAGAACTGATCCTTCTCTCACACTATAATTTGGAGGAGAAGGATCATTTCCTCTTGCAGGAAAACTATGATAACTGAAAAGAGCCAACTGGTGAGTTAATTGTGGAGATGCTCAGAATATCACAAAAGCCATTTAAAGCTTACCAAGCTTAACCTTTCTAAGATCTATGAGACCTATTCTTCCATTTCTGTAGCAAGTCTTGCATAAAAGCCAATTAGATGCTGGAGAAATAATACAAAACTAAATAAAAATTCAAACAGAAACAACAAGAACCTTTAAATGAGCTATTTGAGCACTGTGCATTACTATAAAATGTTAATTTAGAGCAACTACTTATACTTGAATTAAAGAATTTGCATTTTACACTGATTTTGACCACAAGAAACATGGAAATAGAAGAATCTGAGAAAAATATTTGGGGAAACAGTATTATTACTAATTAAAACATTTTTTTAAAGTATTATTGAATATACTTTTAAAAGAAGGTTTAAAATTTTATCTCCAAAGTTGAAAAGTTTTTCTCTTCCTCTTGTTAACGCTTTGAAATACTGTTTCTAAAAATATTCGCTCCCCATCTGTTTCTGATTAGGTTTTTCATCTGTGGCATAAAGAGTGAATAATCATGTGTTGCAGCTGTGAAGGAGACCAAATGATGATGCTCCTCTGCCAGAGTACTGCTTGTCTGCCATACAATCCAACTGGTCTGGCTGCTAGGCTGTCTAATCAAACTGAATTATTGCCATTCAGTTGCACATGCAAGCAAGAAGCTCTTTGGCTGTTTTAGACAAAAATACCAAAATTAATGTGACAAAATCACAGGTTCTGCAAAATTACAGAGAAGAAAGCATTCCATTTTCTCTGAAGGTGGCCAAATACTAGACAGGCAGACATGCTCAAAAAAGGTTGGGGGGTCATTATTTGGAGAGACGACCCATGATTAGCACAAGTTCATTGGAATATTTGCAGGACACTGCTATTAGAGATCATCAATCCTCTTTCAAAGCAAAGTGTTCATACTATAGCAGGATATTCAAATTGTATTTGGTCCTTTTCAGCCTGCTTTAAAAACCAGCTTTTTTAGTTGCTGAGTGATTCCTAATCAATTCTTGTGGAAAGATTATTCAGAAAACTAACAGTGAGCTAAATTCAATATTAAATATTGCAATATTACTCCTACAATATTTTAGATTCCCTTCAGCCATACATCAGAGGTGCCAAAGGTAGAAAAATTGCTCAGACTATACTCATAATCTGCTTATAATAATTTACAGTGGTAGAACGTATTTTTAAATTCTACTCGAAGAGAGTTTTAGGCATTTCTAGATGTGAGCTAGAAATCAGACAGAACTGCACTTAAAGGTGCTATTATTTATTTTTGCCTGAAAGCCCAAATTTATCGAATCCCCCAAACTTCCTGAAAAATGCGTATACACACACAGCCTAATATATCTATCTGAGGGTTTTTGCCTCCTTCTTCATGAAATTTTATCTCTATAGCCTCATTTCAAGATTCATACCCTGACAGAGTCTTATAATATATGTTTGTCTTCACTTGTGATTGCACCAGGGCTTAGGCTCTACACTTTGCCAGGTTTCTTAACCTCATTTAACCTTCTGCCTCAGTTTACTTTTCCTATTTGTATCACTTGATCTCTTTGCCTTTCTTCCACTTCTTTCTATTTTTTTCCTCCTTAATTCAAATCTCCATACAACAAAATTCACTTCATAATCATTGAGCTTTATTCGAACTATTGTGCCAGCTTCATAACTAACTCATATATCGCATAACAGTTCCATTCAGTCTATTTATACTGCTGCTCTAAAGTTTGCTTGCACTCTAACTGCACATTGTAAATTCATAGCAAAGACTTTATTACTAATGACAACACAATAAGCATTTTTCGAAATTTCAAAAATGCCCAGAACAGAATATTCTCAATGGAAATCCCACACCTGTGTATTTAAAATTTATGGATTACTGATAGGAAAGACTATGATATGATGCAGACTGTGGTAGCAGTTCCAATAATTTGCATTTATTTCTAACTTATTTTGTCTGTTAACTCGCTATCTCACCACCTTTCCTTGTTCTAAGAAATACTCAAATCAGATTTACATAATTTTGCATACCCATATACCTAAAACACTAAAAATGTAGTGCTTGTAATAAAAACACTACTGTAATGAACCAACTAATATATTAAAGTCAAGTAGACAAAGAGAATTGCAGCAATAGCTAAAACTTCACAAAGTTTCACCTTTCCTCTCTAACAAACTTGCACATTGCAATTCAGTTGGCTCAGTTGAGCCTGTGCTATTAGAGAGGTCTGTATATAAACCAAATAATCAGAGTCCTACTCCAAGAGCTGGGGAATGTGAACTTCTTCCAAAGAACATGAAAGCAGCAGTAGGCTGCAGATAATCTTTCTCATTTCCTCACTCAAAACTCATCCGTGTCTGCCTTAGCACAGCCCCTCACATCAGCAGCCAGGATCACAGAGCAACTTGCATTGGAAAGGACGTTTCGAGGTCACATCATCCAACCCCTACCCAAAGCAGGCCAACTAGATCAGATTTTTTCAGAGCAACTTTCCTTCCATTCTGTGTTTCTTTCCATTCCCTCCACTCATCCAGCCACATCCTCCTTCTTCATGCCTTTAGTTCCCCACAGTGTGACTTTTTGCTATTGGGGAGCCAAAGCAGTACGTGAGAATGAGCAGAGCAGTCTATGGACAGGAGGGGAATGAGGATGTGGTAGAGCAGATAAGAGGTAGCAGGAGGTGGTGGAGAAGAAAGAAGGGTGGGAGGAGGTGTTGGGGAGACCAAGGTTATGCAAAGGATTGGGGAAGCGGCTTTGTGGTAGGAAGGAATGCAGTTTCTGTGCTTTAGGGGCTACCTCTGAGCTTCTGTTTTAACTCCCCAGCAGTAGAGCAGCAGTGCTGTAGGCATGAGAAGTTCTTTGACCACTGGTGCCTTTGTGCAGAATACTTTGATTCCTCTGCCTTATGCAAAGTGAAGAATGTTTGGGTGCCAAGCTGGGCATTTGCATATACAAATCAATTTGGGTTCTTTTAGATTTAACTAATTAGATTTCTACATTTTGGGTGTCTGCTGTTAGAAACATAATTTTAGATTTCTTCTTTAAGCATTCCCTCTTCCATTTTTCCCCACTCACCCGCACTGTACTTTCCTTCATCAGCCGGCCCGAGATATCAATTCCCACCTCTTTGTTTAGCTTTTGTCCATATCTAGATTCAGCCACCACACGCTTCCATATTTAGTAGATTCCAACTGCTTTATTCCCAATGTCCATTTTCAACTTTTGCCCAGCTATTTTCTTGCTTCCTCTCAGGCCAACTTTCTCACATGTGCCTTCAGTCAGCTTCTCTTTCTGTGAATGGTTCTCAGTTCCAATGTATTTGTTCAGCCATTTCTAGTTTTCCCATCCCACATCCTCTTACAGTTTCTGTCTGATTACCAGCTCTCCTCCCTCCACCCCATTTCTATCCCAGCTCCCCATTCATTAATCTTGTCCTTTGAGGATCTATTTGAAATCTCCCCCATAATTCTGAACCTCAATTTTCTCCCCCTATCCATGCCCTTCAATCAGAACTTATTTCCTTGTCCCACATGATTTGGTGTGGTCCCTTCCATCTCTAGAGTTCCAATTATTTGCTTCCCCATTCCTGCAGTTCTCCCCTCTATTTTGATGTACCTCAGGGAGATACTGTTTGGAGCACAGGACACAAAAGCTGTTTGCTTTTATCTCAAGTGTGTGGATTAAGTCTAAGTCCCAGTTAGTCCAGAGATAAATACACAGAAAATTCTGCTGACAGCTGCACTGGACCTCATTGACACAAACAAAACTTCTTCAGAGGATATAATGTAGAAAGTTCTCACTGAACAAATGCAGATTGCATCTTTTTCCCACAGTCAAGAATATGCAGCAACTCAGGTTGGTTATCATGAAGCCAGTTAAAAGAACATCCCTAAAATGAAAGCAAGTTGCTGTCAAATATTCAGAAAGAACTCAAATATGGAGTGCAAATGGTAGGGATACAAAATGGTTGTGCTCTTATTCAAGAGGAAAGCTTGAATAAGCAGGACCAGCATTACCCAAATCTTGAAAATCCCTGAAAACTCAGGTTCTGTCAGTAAGGCCAAGGGACTTTGCACTGTTCACACTTGTGTTCTGTGTTTCAAAAACTCAAAGGAAACTGTGAGGTTTAGATTGGATCTTGGGAACAGATTCTTCACCCAGAGGGTGGTTGGGCACTGGAACAGCTCCCCAGGGAAGTGGTCACAGCACCAAGCCTGGCAGAGCTCAGGAAGCATCTGGACAAGGCTCTCAGGCACATGGTGTGTGTCTTGGGGCTGTCCTGTGCAAAGTCAGAAGCTGGACTGGATGATCCTTGTGGATCCCTTCCAGCTCAGGATATTCTATGATTCTACGAGACTTCAGTGAGTGAGTCCTGCTGGGCCTGTGCTCTGCACTGAGCCACCTCAGCTATCCCAGCATTCACACCAGAAAATCTGCAGCCACTGAGAGGCAACTTCATTGCCTTGGCCTCATAAACTGCTGAGCCACGCAGGAGATGGTATTTTCATAAAACAAAACAAAAACAAAACAAAGAGGCAGAAAGGCAGATAAACAGAGATAGAGACAAGAAGTTAAATGGCATGACAGAAACTACCAGGAAAAGAAGCCCAAAATAGAAAAGTAATATATAGACTTCCCTCCTGGATAGCTATATTTGGGCAAAGTCTCAACCACCTAAATACATAGCCTTTTAATAAGAAGTTGGATAGTCTTATTACAAAGAGGTGTTTTTAACTTTGGCTATAAATAATAAATCCTTGGGTTTCTTTGCATAAGCCATTGTACAACTATCCAAAATCATACAGCCTGTCACTGCAGGTCACTTATTACTGTCATTTTTGAACTTGATTTTGAATAACTTGGTGAAAGCCACTGTCTGAAGTACAGAACAATGATTTCAGAGTAATTCTTCTGACAAGAAAGGATTTTTCCTCTCACTTTTTAAGCAGAAGCCCTGACACATTTATTACATATTGCTTCACTGTTCTTGTACATCAGTTTCATTTGAATACAGGATTAAACTTCACACACTTTCTAAACAGTTGTCTAGTGCTGGAGCGCACTAGAAAGTAGTTATCATAATCCACTTCACATCTATTTTGGGTCAGTGTAGCCATTGCAATCATACATTTCATTTGCATAGTAGTTTTGTTATTAAAAGTAGTCAAACTAATGTAATGTAGAATGTAATATAGAAAATGCCAGAAAAAAGCTTACCATTGCAACAATGCTGCCACCTGCTAACCTACGGTGTAATAGCAGACAAAACATTAATTTTGCCCAGTTTTGAACATGGCAATATATTTTAAATATTACTTTAAATAACATTAAAAATCACAAAATCTGCAAAGTTATTATTGGATTAGGATAATTTCCCTGCATCAGATTAAATCCTCATATCTTTGTTTCATTGTGGGGAAGAAGTAACTCATATCTTACCCAGAGTGAGCTTCATTCTGAATCTTGGAAAGTATCTAAGGAGAAGAATCAGATAAGTACTCACTACAGTACTCCAATTCAATATGCCTGATTTTGAGCACACAAATAGTCAGAATTAAGTCCACTCCAGACACTCGGTGAATGAAAACTATATCACTAAATATTTACAGAAGGAATCAAATCTACAGTGAGAATGATATGGACTAGATAAAATGAAATCCTGAAAAAAGAGACCCAAAGAAAATGTCAGGTGTTGTCATAGGTGGAAAATCGATTCATTAAAAGGGAAATGCTACAATCTCGCTAAATAAGGAATATTTATCTAAACATAGAAAAAAACACATATAAAGTTTGGGAAACATTAAATACATTGGGAAGAGGTTCCCAAGCATTTATGAGAGTCCATAACTCTTCAAGTCTAGAATAGTTTCTAAGTATCTGTGATAAATAAGATATTGCAAAATGGAATAAACTTATTTACATGATCCCAGCAAGCACTGTTGAGATGAACTCCTGCCCAGCGTATTCCTTATGCTACTAAAGAAATGCAGAGTATATTGTCTAGCTTTCCTTTCTAGTACACAGTGCAAATGCTTCATCATCCTATGTATATTTAGCAACCTAACCTCCTGGCATATTAGATCTTTTGATAAGCATAAACTTCTTCCCAGTTCCCCAGGAAATAATGGCTCATAGATTGCTATTATAACACTGCCCTTAAAAAACACACCCTTAAAATTCAATCTAATGACTGACTGCATCTCCTTTGAATGGCAACACAGTTTAGATTATCCCACAGATTTCCAGAGAAACATAAAAACATAATTATCCTGCAAGCCATGTGATGGCAGGATGAGCTCCCCCATTTGCAAGACCTTTCCATGGCTGTCAAAGTGATGGTAGTGACCTCCTTCAGACATGTCATTGTCAGACACATGCCTGACAACTTTTAAGACAAAAACCTGACAATAAGAAAATGGCAAATAAACAAAAAAGCTTCTGTATGTAATGTCAGGGTTAAAAGTGTTTTATTGTACAACTGTAAGATACACAACTGTATTTTTTGTCCTAAAAAAATGAGATACTGCGATAAAACCATAGAAAACAAACACCATTCAGACACTGAATAGCGATTTCTGTTCTCCCAGAACAAGAGGACATTAAAACAAAAGCTGGAAATTCAGAATCAATAATAGAATTCCTATTTTTAATATGTGCATTTTGACAGTGGAATCACCCCTATTGGAATTATTGCTATTGATTCCATGGAGTACAATGTCATTTTAGAGAGAAATTAGTATTTAGGTGAATATAAAGCATTCCAAGAAATTTGGAAAAAATATCTAAGATATACTTAATATCTATTGGAATTCAAAATTAATTCTGTGTTAGGCATGCGTTAGCCTATGTTTAATTATTCCAAGGTTCCCAGCTCCTGCTTTGAAGCACCTCCTGCTGTTCACTCTCAGTGAACAAATACAGGCTTGGTGTGTATGATAAATACTGGAAGTCTGCATTTTAAAGAGTTTGTATATAAATATGCATTTCCTTCAAATCCATACAAATGGGTTTATTTCTAAAATTACCTTTATTCATTTTAGTTAATGGATAAAGGCCTTTGGTGCTAACTGTAAAAAAAAATTCAGAAGATCAGAGAAACAGCCTAGAGGCAAAAGACAGCTTGAAAAGGAATACCTTCATCAAGCATAAGCAACCAAGACCACAACCACTAGACAGGACTATGGGGTATCCTGCTGCACCCCCTCTGGGATATTGTAACCTTTAAATACTCCTATTAAATGCCTGCACAGCAACACAGGTGTAGTAAAATGCAGTATGGGGAACAAACAGCAGAAACTAGAAATCTCCACACAGTCACAAGGCATTGATCCCACTGCAATTATGGAGACAGAGCGGGATAGCTCCATGAGTGGAACGTTGTCATAAAGGGCTGCATGCTGTGTAGGAAAGACAGACCAGGGAAGTGCAGGGGTGGAATTGCCCTCTATGTGAAGGCTGAAAAAAAATTTAAACCACACCTTTCTTTTTTTTTTCCCCTTTTTTTTTTTCTTTTTTCTTTTTTTAATACTAGTGGTATTAAAAAATATTTTAGTGGTGGCTAAAATATGTTGTTTGCCCTACAGAGTTTTTCTGTTAAAGCTGAACACTCAAAATGGATATACCATCAAGTCAATAAAAGAATGATTGTCCACCATTACTGTTTTGGCATATGCTAAATGTATGAATAAATAAGAAACAATGATTAGACCATACAAGAATAATTTTCTAGTGAGATTTTCTACCAGATCTTTTCTATATGATTAAGCAAAATTGAAACTTCTAGAGGTATAATACAGAACACTGGAACTATTTTTAACATGATCTTTAATGGAAGAAAAAAAAAAACTTGTTAGTTATCAAGAAATGTATGCTGTGGATCAAGTGGGTGGATGTGGAGGGAGGACTGAAACTATTTAAGTAGTGTCATGCTTTCTACTTGTGACTGCAAATGTCAGTAATGTGTAAGTGTCTCTGCAAAAAAAAAAAAAAAAAATTCTTTCCTTAAGGTTCACAGTTAGTTCCACAAATAAAATCTTCAGTAGAAGAGCTAAAAAAAGAAACAAGAAAAACAGATTCTGAGGGGCTGTTCAGCTCTGATCCAACTATAAAAATAACAAAAACTGAAATAAGTAGTAGGAATTTAAGCAAATACGCACTTAGAGTAAGTAGGAACCAGCTTACAGGAGATGTAACTATGAGCTCTAGTTTGCTGAATGTGCTATAAACATGGCAATGTTGGAATTCTTAATGCAATACGTGTCTGGAGCTAGAAAATGTGCTGTACGCATGTGCAACATCACATTGTGCTCTGGTTTATACCAACAGATCAGTGGTAGCCAGCCTTGGGTGGCTGGAGCTCTCTGGCTCCTGGAACTTGGCTATATTTATCCCAGTTGATGTAGCCTGTCAAGTGTGCCCTGCTGCTGATAAGGGTTGGAGTTGACAACAGTGGGGGATCAAGGGGGAGGAGCAGGATGGGGGTTCCATCGAGTAGCTCTTTAGGGGGTGTCAAAAGCCCTGCAGACACATTCCTGTTTAACTCATACCCTGCTTTCTAGACACAACTGGGAGCTCCATCAGAAACAAAGTGAAGATGCCAGAGCCTGGGAAGAAAACAGGTAAGGATCATAACTGACAGACAAAACTAAGAACAGCTTGACAGGAAAAATGTGAGTAGATTATGTATTCTAGAGAAATGAGATGCCTCAGTGGGAAAAAAAAAATTGACAGGAAAAAGAAATTTTGTTTTATCAAGTTATAAATGTAAGAGATATTGAGTGATCTTGCAGAGGAATCGCTAATTGGTTTGATAACCTTCAGCCACAGAATTTTCTCAAGAGACTCTGGATGAGAAAAAAATAGAGGTGAAATGTGTTTAATTCTCAGATATTTTTCATTTCTCATTTCCTTTCCTAGTCACTTTTAGGACTCTGGAAAATAAAAAGGCTTGTAGTCTCTCTCTTGGGCCGCTAAACAGAATAAACCTCTCCTACTTTTATTTTGGGTTTGGGGTTTTTTTTCCCCTGACAATTTGTTGAAGTATTATTGGCAAAATGTAATGGTATTTATTGTTAGTGAACTCTCTGTGAAAATGAAAGCAAACAGGATCTGGTTCAGAGCTTATTCTTTCTAGTTTTTTCAACCACTGACAATAGAACTCTAGAGAAACAGACAACACTGTATTGTGAAGAATATATGCAATTTCCTTTCCCTCACCCTCCTGCATCCCTGCTCCTTAAGCCAGAAGATAACTAGCCCTTTTCAGAAATCCAAGGTCACAGAGCCACAGAGAAAAATGCCAGGAAAATACTTCAGATTTACAGAAGTTTTAATGTAAAATCTTCAAATAAGGAATCACTCAGATGCTGCCCACATAGGGGAGGCCTAGGATGGGGTGCAAGGTGCAATGGATCTGGTGTTGTGAGGAGGAAGAGAGCCTGGGAAAAAAAGGTTTAGCTTCAGGACACCTGCAGAGGAAGATGTCTCAGGAACACTTTGTATCCATAAGTTTGGGAAAAAAATTGACAAAAGCTAAACTTATGATTGTTTGTCAAGTGGGAACATATTCAGTTCCCAGGGCTGCAGAAACTTGTATTAAATCTGGGATTCTACACTTTAGAGCTCTCACTTCACTGATGCCAGGGCATACTGAGAATCACCACTACCTGAAAGTACAGTACCAGGTGCACATGTGTTTAATAAAGTGCAGTTTCCAGAGTTAACCAGTAACAGCTGTGGAGACTTATTAACAATGGCCTTTGTGCTTTGCAAAGGTCTTAGCAGCCATCAGCCTCCTCTCAGTTTGGTCAATGAGAAATCTCCTGTGGTCACCGTAACTAAAGAAGAACTTGTTAAGAAGAACCTTCATTTGACCAAAATATTTGGGATCAGCCACTGCCAGAGGCAGACCCATTACACACCCAGAGGCTCTCCCATT
Source organism: Entomyzon cyanotis (assembly GCA_024500445.1). NCBI lineage: Eukaryota > Metazoa > Chordata > Aves > Passeriformes > Meliphagidae > Entomyzon > Entomyzon cyanotis. Next base: position 39,261,567 of record JAKEPQ010001030.1, on the reverse strand, counting down.
ACTGACTGTAGAGCACTAAAGCATGGTTAACACCAACAAGGTTGTTTATGTTCCCTCTGCATGATAACCCCAAAGCAACAGTGGTGCCACCAGTCTTTCCATTTTATTACAAATACAATTTCATAGTCATAAGGCTGCAATTTCTGATAAAAGTAGATTTGAATATAAAAAACACACATTATATCTTGTAATTGTAGACAAAGCCTTGAAAATATAAGCTATAAAAGTTCATTAATCACCCCCCAAAAAGCAAAACGCATACTCATACTCTGTTTCTAACATCACATGATTTTTAAGTTTCATTGAAATGTGTAATGGTTGTGAATGCAAGCAAAAACCAAAACAGAGTGGGAAAATTTGACAATGTGATCACCTTGGCATTGTGACTTATGATTTTTAACTGTTAACTGCCTTTAAATTAACATTTTCATTCTCCGTGGAAAAGAGGCAATGTCTCTGTTTATGAAGATGCCCACTTTTGCTGGCTAATGGTGAGGAGAAATGCTATTCTGACTTATTTCTCCAGAGAGATCTAACAGGTGTCTAACATCACTAGTCCTACACAGTTCTTATGAACAAACCAGACCAAACACTGGGATTATCACAGCAGGGGGAGGAAAAGCTCTTGTTACCCACAATGACTGAGACAGAAGCAGTCACATGCCCCATAACTTCAGAGAGGATCTTCTCAGTCTCCCAGGAGACACTAATCCCTTTGGTTTTCTATTTCATGTTGTTTATATAGTTCAATCCATTTCAAGATGGGATAATGTTGAGCACCATCTCAGGAGGGCTGAATAACCACTGGGCAATTCATACTTGGATAAATCACAGTTCCTGCCTTCCACACACCACAGAGTTAGATTACTGAAGAACCCAAAGAAGTCTGTCGTATGTATTACTGAAATTTGTGCATCTGGTGCATAGGTAAAAGAAAATTCTTCATGTCAGAGAAGGATCAGAGATATTCTGCATAAATCTGCTGTTTTAACAGGCCTTTCAACATGTTAAAACAATAAAAACCAAAGGACTCAAAAAACCAACCAAACAACAACAAAAAATTTGAATAAACCATTAAACTTAAAATGCTGTGGCAAAGTAGATTTTCAAACTGACATTCTTCCACTTTAAACTGCCCAACTGAAATACTTCAGGATAAGGCACTCCCCTACTTATTTCAAGAATGCCAAAAGAACTGTCCTAGCACTCCAGAAAATCCATACCATCCACAAGAGCAACGGGATATAGAAGACCTGTGAGAGTTTAATGTAAAACAATCAAACTTTGAAAAGCACCACTTTTTGCAGGATTCTGTTGCAGAAACTTTGTTCTTCTCCCTTTGATTTAACCATGTAATAGTTAATCTTTGTTCAAAGGCTCCCTGTCTGGAAAATGTTGATCATTTTTTATTGTTCTGAAAATTCAGAAAGGTTAAAAAAAACCCCAACCATTTCCCTAAGAATATTTTATGACATGAAGAGGTAATACTTGACTTTTTAAACATCAAATTTAGTAAGTAAGTGGGACTTAATGGGAAATGTGTGCATTATTGTCACTGGAAAAGAAGTTTGCCTACCTTCTCTGAAAATCAGCCAACTTTTATTCACATATTTTATAGATTGAGCAGTCTAGATTTTGCAGTTCAGATTAGGAAATTTCACCAAGTATTTGCAAATAACTTGTAAGTACACAGAGGCTTCCATAATAATAATGTTCCATAATGAAGAGTAAACTGCAGAATTTTAGTTTGAATATCATTCTTTTACATTTGCAAGCACCTAGCACAACAAAGTACTGCAACAGAGTTCTATGCACCACAGGAATGCAGAAAAAACCCTAAATTCATACAGATGCAGTTTTGTCTTTTGTAACTTAAGAGTCAAACCAAGATGAACAATTACTATTCCCATTCCACAGAAAGTATGATGGATGCATAGAGAGAGAGGTGACTGATTAGTGAATCTATTCCTTGCCTGTTGCTCATGTTGCAGGAATTTGCAATCTCAGCTGCTGAAGTAGGCAAGGAATGATAAGATTGAGTTGTTCAATAGCTTTTGGATCATGGAATGATTAAGCTTGTAATTGCAAGAAGCCACTTAGGTCCTGACCAAGGAATGTGCAGCATCTTTATATAGTTCCTCAGAAAGGAATTTACAAGCTCTGTTACTGAAGTCTGCTTATCCTCAGTTTGGCTTTTAACTCAATGGAAGAACAAATGGTATAGAAGGAAAACTGGATGCCAAGTGCAAGCAAAGATCAATTTTCAACACGAAATCTTAATAAATTAAAGAATTCCAAAAGCTAATACTACTTTTGTAATATTAATTAAATATATTGACCAATACATATTTTAACACCAAATACACAGAATGTGCAGTAAGGTAACTCAGCTTTGTGGGAGCAACCTGTGACTATTTTGTCTAATTTCACTCATTACAAATTTCTGCTGTGGTTTCTAGCATCTGCATTCAACCAGATACATTAGATTCTCCTCAAGAATTTATACCTTTAACAGGTTTTATGTCAGAAAGGCAGAAATATAATTTGAAAATGTCATCTAACACACATTTTCCTCTACCACTCTATCTAGTGAAAATCACTCTTGTGAATCCCCACTGCTTCCTCACTTTCATTTCACGTACTTCACACATACGTTGAAATTCCTTTTTTTTTTAGGAATATGTTTTCAGCTAATTCTTGTGATTCTTAACAAGCCAGATTATTTAGAGAATGTTGCTAGAAAATGAAATTATTTTGGTAATTTGAACATTATCTTAATATACACCTTACCTCCACTTTTTCTGACAATAATGAAATAAGAATTGCTCTTCTAGCTTCTAATATTGATTTTAATCTTATTAGAGATACAACAGCTCTTACTAGCTGCCTACTAACCATTTAATGCTGTACAAAGACAACAGAAAAACACAGTCTCTGCCTTAAAACACTCACAAAATAAAAGCCCAGTAAATAGATAGGTAGCTCAACAAGAGAGTAAAGGAAATAATTATTAGTACTATAGATAGCAACCTTGGTAGTAGCTTAGCCATTTCTTGGTTTTCACATAGGAGAGTATGAAAAAGATTTGAAGCATAATAGTAAACTTGTTTGATGATGGATGTTAGAAGGACATTGCTTCAAAGCAGGTCAGAAAATAAAGTAGAAAGCACGAAAATGTTAATATGAAGATTTAATAAATCTTCAGGAGAATGATGGCAGAATATTAGTTTTGTTATTTTATTTAGGTGGCTATACTGAAAAACAGTTTTGGAACTTAAATTATTTCATTCTAGTTTAATTTGGCTCAAAGCAAATGTATTTTATTTTTCTTCATCCTCCTGATTGAAAGACCTACTAATAAATTATCAAAATGCAATCTGATCACAGACCTGCAAACAAAGGTTTTTATTACTGACCAAGTAAGCTGTAAGTCACATAATATACATAGTTTCATGGCTGATGTGTACATCTTCAGGTGTCTCAAGGGTTTTAGAGGATGCAGGTTCTGGTAGCTGCAGCATTAACCACCAAAAAATTTCTGCAAGATAACTGCAGACCACATACAGCTGTTTCCTCTTCTGCCTGGGGTAAAATTTGCTGGTTTACATTACTCAGAAATTATGTGAGTGTGTTTGCATTATGGAAGCTAGAAGTGACTAGGAAGGCCTGGAATATGAGCAGTGAAGTATTGAAAATGGGTTAGTACAAAGTAGCCCTAGGCTCATTTTCTTTTATTAGCTTCACATCCCTTTTCTGTCCCTGCGTTAAATACCCACAGCAACACCAATTCCATCCCAACAAAACACACACACACAGAGCACCTTCAATAGTTCCTGTCTTCATCAGCACTGGTAACTCACAGGGGTCTCTGCTCTCTTCCCAGAATTGCCTTAGCATGCTGGTACTAATGTCACTTTTCTCTCCCCCTGTGCAGGCTGGGTTAGAATTTATCAGGAATCAGAGGGTTAACCAAGTGGGCAGCAGAAGGCATGGGCTACTTGGTCATCAGGTGCCCCAGCCCTGTTGCTCATAACTCCATGTTCAGCTGCAGTTTGGATAAACACTGGACAGTGCCTGAGATCTGCCAGTGCCTGACAGAAACAAGAGCTGCAAGACATTCCACAACATCACACAAGAGGTGTCACAGTCATTGGGTTTTCCACAGCCTCATGGTCGTGGTCATATTCCAGAGTGTTTAGAGTGTGAGATGGATATCTGGAACTCAGAGAGGTATACCTGGGTAGAAGCCAAATGCTGATGTGACAGAGACTGCCAGATGGGGAATGGGTTTCTGATAAAAGCAGGCAAAAGTGCAGTTCTCAGGAAGCCCAGAAGTTTTGAATGGTAGTGGTTAGGATTATTCCCAATGAGAAAATAGCTGAATTAGATTGGTGTAACTGCATGAGAAAAAGAAAACTTCTGGTCAACTTGGATTTACATGTTACTTAAAGTAGTGACCAAAATGAAGGGGTGGGGAATAATGAATAATATATTTGACTAAGCAGCCCATTTTTCCCCAAAAGGAAAAATTATGGTATTCTCTTGACATGCTTGTTCGGTGATCTTTCTTCTGCAGCAAAGTGATTTCCTGTAAAATCTCCAGCCCCTCGTCTTTAGTTTTCCTTTGTAAATAGAGCAGCAAAAGATGAAAGGGAATACAGCTGGATAGAGAGAAGCCACTTTGGACACTGCCCCCCACTGACTGAATCTCAAGTACAGGGAAAAGATTCCATGAAAACCTGAGTCTCCTTTACCTGTGAAAAGTGGGTACACAACAGCTGCTCTTGCAGGCCTTTGCTCTCATGTGTGGCTAGCACAGGTTCTTCCCGTGGGAACATTTTGCTATATTTCATAAACAAGATAAAGTTTGGATGTTTTGCAAACAGTTTCTCCGGATTGAGTGAGTTCAGGCCTGGCCAATTGTGCCTAGGGGGAGGTCTCGGGCTGACCAATCTGGGGCACTTCTGTAAACTCTATATATATGGAATTCAAAACAATAAAGTCCCTTTTCTCCTCTCTTCGCTTGTCTGAGAACTTGGGTCAGTCCTCAGCTAGCCGCTCAACAGCGACACTCATGGGAGATTTTGAGCTTTTCCAATTTTGTGCTTTACCAGAAATAGTCACCATCATTTTAAGTTGGAACTAAAGTGAGTCTTTTGGCAGGAAAGGGGGAAGGGAATACAAGGAGATTTATTTATAAACTTCTACATATGTGTTTAGATTTCCTAAAGCCAGAAATGTTGTGTAGTGGTGGAGATTTCTCACTGTGTTCTCGCCAACAATTTTGCTCATGTTGAGTCATCTAAAGCAAATGTAAGAAACTTAATCACTTTACAGGGTGTGCAGCAGATCAGAGTTACTTCCAAGTATGCATGTCATGAAACCCTGCCATTGTAGGCTGGAACCTTTACAAATTACTTTGCTGTTAAGTAATTAATATATTTATAGATTCTTTTGTGCTTAAATAGAAGAGTGATGATAATAGCCCTCAGAGACTATAAACATGTCTGTAGAATCATAGGGAAAGGAGCCAGGAGCCAGTAGTGGAGTGAGTTCCAGAACTGACCTGTCTCCCCATTGCGCAGCAGCCTGGCCACCTTTACATGTCTTTGGAATCCTGGATGTGTGACCTGCTGTGTACATGCACTCTCCTGCCATTATTCGGGATACACTGCATCAATGTATACCCTGCTGTGATATTTAGGAAAGGGCAATACGGTACCAACAGGTGTGCAACTGATAGCAGGCAGCAAGCTGTAGGTCTACAAAACATTATAATTTTTAAGAACTATTGCACCAGATTAGAAAAAAGTCTCATGCGGGAAAAAAAAAGCATGCAGGAACATTCCAGTCCCAGAGGAAATTTCACAGTTTCAAGAGGGAAGGAAGGCATGCAGAAGAATAAAACAGGAGGCCAATCAAGGCTTTTACAGGCTCATTGAAAACTAATATAGTTTTTTCATCAGATATATAAAAGGGGGGAATGAAATTGAAAAAATGTAACTTAGGTTTTTATATAACAAAGAAAAGCAAAATTCAGTATTTCCATATTTACTAATTTCTAAAAGTATTTGTAGTTCACACTTTTGATGCTTAAGGAGTTTTGAATCCTTTGCAAAGCAATGCAAGAAGCATGACTTGTATTACAACTAAAGACCAAAGGCCCCCAGATGAAATTTTTACAGATGTAACTCTATTAAGGTCAACAAATCTATGCAGTCTGAGGACATGCTACAGGAATAGACATTTTTCTAAAATGAGCAGATGGTATTATTAATAATATACAATTTACATGAACTAAAGCACCTTTTTGAACATGAATATAAACTTTTTCTCTTAAAACATTTTCGTGCTGTGTTCCTTTCAGTTTTATAAAGCAGAATCAAAAGTTCAAATTTAATTATAACCATTGTCGTGTTTGGAAGAGTTCTTGTTGCTGCCACAGTAGGAAAGCCATAGACAACTTGCCACAGAGGTGACTGATAAAATTAGATGTGATGAAATTATTAGCATTTTATGAAAACAGCTATATAGGGGTGAGTCAACAGAAAGATGGCAGCCTGATGCACAAAAATACATGCAGTGCATGAATCAGAATGTTAATTGCTGGTATTTTTACATGTGAACATAGCTCATGGCAGTTAGCAAAAAGATAACTGGTTTTATTACGACAAAAACATGAGCATAAAATGAAAAACTTGATTAAAAATAAAGATTAAGAACTATAAATAATTAAATCAGGGTAAAGAAATTAGTAAAATAAGTTACCTTATTAAAGTCTAATCTTGAGAGAGATTAAGATACTCATGGGTCAAAATCATGATACATTGCTTGCTTACAATTTCCTATCTGATGTGCTACTTTAATTACACATGAAGTAAAACATCATTTGATTTATACTTGTTCACCCTATATACCAATAATTTCATTAATTCTCATTACAAGCTTCCTCAGTGTTTCTTGACACATTGAGGAAATACTTTAATCCACCTTGCAAGTACTTCAACTCTTAATGCTGAAGTGAACTTCTGAATGCAAACAATGGTTGATATTATTTTAGCTGGGATGAAATTACAAGGGTCATCATAGGAATGTGAATCCTTTTCCACTAAAGCCTTGATCAGTCAAAACAGAAGGACTAAAGATGAACCATTTATTCATTGTGGTATATTAGGGCACAGGTTACTGCACAAGCTGTAGTGTTGCTGGGGAACAGATCCTGATCCTCTATAACAACCACATTAAGCAGCTGTTAGGACAAAATGAATATTTCTAAATAAAAGTGCATGGCAAATTAATGTAGACAGCTTGATATGTAAGAATATATACTACACCATCTTGTCATAGACCAAACCATTCACTTATGAAATAATCAGAGCTCATTCTGGGGAAAAAGAAAGGGGAAGACACAATGTGAGGTGACTTTGCTATCCATTCCACTTTTTTTCATGACAATATGAAGAAGACATGACATCTCAGTCAGACACAGAACTTCATAAACACAATAACAATTCTACAACTTCTCTGTGGAAAGTGTTGTAATTTATATCTTGCATGGGCAGATGGGAGAGAAAGGAGACAGCTGCTGCAGCCACAACAGCTGACTACACCAGATATGCCGCAATTGCAAAACAGATTTTTCTGAGCCCTCTCTCTTTTTTTAGTTTCTGCATTTACCAAGAAGCCAAAGACAACAGAGGTGACAGCCGGAAACACAGCTGTGTTTGAAGCAGAGACAGAAAAATCTGGCATCAAGGTGAAATGGCAGCGAGCTGGCACAGAAATTACTGAAAGTGAAAAATATGTCATCAAGACAGAAGGAAACAAGCATTCACTGACAATCAAAAATGTAGGAAAAGAAGATGATGTGACATATGCTGTAATAGCTGGAAGTTCCAAGGTCAAATTTGAACTCAAGGTCAAGGAACCAGGTACAGCATTTCCTAAGCAATTCTGATTTCATCAGTATTTCCAGTCCCACATGCAACCTTCATGAATAAAGCCCACAGAAATTAGCCTATTTTAACACTGTATAATTTCTCTACCAGCAGTACATCTGTTTTTCCCAATTATTTGAAGCTACTAATTCATATTAAGCTGAGAAATACATTTCCTGTGGCTAAGACACTTCTTTCCAGGTGTCAGAAATTCATAGAGTGGAGATCACAGGGGAAATGTCAATGTAAATCTTTAGACTTCCATCAAGCTCTTACACTTAAATACTGAAAAGCAAAGCAAAGCTAATTTAACCCTAATCCTGACCTAAACTAAGATGCCTGATCTTAGGATTGGTATTTTTTTTTAAATTATTTTATTTAAATACAAAATTGTAACAACTGACAAAATATTTACAAGTTATGCTGCAATGTTTCTAGAAGTTCAAATATTCCCCAAAATTGCCTCAAAATTACCTATTAACAAAAATGTATATTTCAAGAGGGGCTTGAATACAAAGAGTAACCTTTGCATTATTTGTGTATGACCTATTATTACTACCTCTGTATACATTAAAAGACCAGTTTGATGGGAAGTTCAAGAACTTTCCCAGGATTTTCCTCAGAATAAATATAAAGAGCCAAATTCCATTTGTTTGAAAAATTTGAAAATTGAAATTGAAAGATTTCCATAAATTTTTCTCATGAAAAATTATCTGAAGATGCTTAGGATAGATGAAATTACTCATTGTTTGAAACATTTTGTCCTTCCAGATACCCTTTTCCCTCCAAAATGGTACCCACCTACCACTTCTGATATTTTACTTTTTGCTTTTTAATTTGGTGGAAAGCCTCGAACTCAGGTTGTTTATATCACCTCCTCTTCTTGGCTGTCACTGTTCGCTCTAGCAACATGATGAGACCCTGTGAGATTTTCTGGTCAACTGAGAAGATACTGGTGAATGTTTAACAGGATTCAGGATGTCCTGTTCCATATGCAAAGACAGCACATGATAGATTATGAGTAAGGGGAAAGCCTAGTATTCATTAGGACTATTTGACAGCTGTCAGAGCATATATGGTCATATGTCAGAGAAATATGTGCTGACAATCTCATCTTGAAAGCAAACTGATCCATATTGCACTAGTTACAGCTCCCTCATTGTCTTTCAGGTTAGTTCCATGTAGAGCCTGCTAGGGGCAGGTAACCTACTAATAATGATGCAGAGTAGAGTGAAGCAGAGTATGCAAGGTTCTAGCGTAACTGGGTTGCCCATTATTATTTGGAAGTGGCTCCACTACCTACAGGGAAAAAATATCTTGCTGCAACTGATCTATTTCAAGAAATTCTACCTCCCTCCATCTGCTCCAGTTGCTCACTCCTACTCCATTTTCTAACAATTCTGTCTTCTCCATTGTGCCAAGTACATTTGCCTGAATTTGTCTCTGAGGTCATGGTTTAATTAAGAGGACACAAATTTCCATAAGCCAGGGGAGGAAATTACAGATGGATTTTTAAAATACTTTATCCATATTGTTTACTAGCAGTGTCTAGAGCTTTTTCCAAGCTCCATACATCAATAGCCTTTGAATTCCAAGAGCATCATTACACAAAATCTCATGAACAAGCAAATTCTTTACAAAGATAATAATTACATCATTTTTTCGTTACTTTTTCTGTTTAGATCATTGATGTTTGCAGCAAATAATAACATTATTCATCACCTGACAAGTTTCTACACATCAAGACTATAGAATTTATATTCTATCTACGGCATCAGTTCTTTTTGAGCTCGGCAAAAGAAAAAGCCTCATCATCCAACTTCAGTAGGCCCCTTCTGCTTCTAGCACATCCTCTAAGCTCTAGGAAACCACAGCTAATTTCTGTGCTTTTCCTATCATATATTAAAGGCTGTTCTTTCACAAAATTTCTTCAGAAAGGAAGAGGAAATATGACTTTCTCTAATCTTGGCTTACATTCATTTCCAGAAAAGAGTGAGACAGTCACTCCTGCAGAAGCTGTTCCAGCCCCAGCTGCCTCAGAATCACCTGCTCCACCAGCAGAAAGCAGCCAAAACACAGAAGGTAATACAGAATGAACATTCTCATCAAGTCTGGTTTAGAAAAAGTAAGGAAGAACATACACAGGGACTCCTTAGAGTAAGTGAGATAGAGACAGTAGATGATAAAGAATAAGGAATCTCAGAGGCAGAAGAAACCTATCTAAATATTTTTAAATTAACTAGTTCACTATATAGCTTGATGCAAAATGTTCTAAATAGTGATTATGATGCTTATTTCAGTTTCATCTGCTGAGACAAAACCAGAAGAACCTATGGACCCCATTGGGCTCTTTTTGGCACGACCCCAGGATGGAGAAGTTACTGTTGGTGAGTACAAAATGTCAATCAAGTGAAGTTTGTAAACTGTACCTGTTACATTACTATTTAGCTCTCCAGGTACAGGGTGACAACAGTGATGTAACAGATAAATTAAACATTGTTCATAATTTTATTGTAACCTACTCCTCTTGCAAGGTGGAAGCATCACATTCACTGCCAAAGTGGCAGGTGAGAGCCTGCTGAAGAAGCCATCAGTGAAATGGTTCAAAGGAAAGTGGATGGACCTGGGAAGCAAAGTGGGGCAACATCTCCAGCTACATGACAATTATGATCGAAATACCAAGGTACAGTTGGCAGAATAGGGCTCTTAGTCTTCTAGGTATGATTTTTTAATATGAGGAAAATATAAATTACAATAGGAATGTTTTGATATTAAGGTACACAAAGCAACACACAAGGCTATACTTATGGACAGAAGTCTAGGTTTTGACCATGCAGAAAAGAGACAAGCTCTGCATATGGACTCTTGCATACTTCATCTACAATGAAATGAGAAAATGTCTGGAGGACTGAGGGAGTAGTTCATCACTATTTACTGCAGGATTCCCTTCATCTTCCTCTCAAGAAATAGATACTTGGTATATTTAAGAAAAAAACAATGAATCAGACAGCTGTTTAAGTGTGGTCTATCTTGCTCTTAAAAGATCAATCATTCTGCTGTTAATGTTGGAATTTATTGCTCACTCGTGTTGTCTAGACGGCTGTAAGCAGCTGAGCAAGACCCATTTCCTCCCACAAATTTGTTCGAAGATACATGAGCAGAAATACAGGAGTCTGTACTATGACTTTGCATCCTCTGTGGTATATGAACCACTACTACCCTCTCCTGGATGGAACTGGACAGACGTGCTCACATTAGCCACTCCTTTTGCTGAATTTTGGCAAGTGCTGTATACATTCTGGGGAGAGGTTATAACGGCTTCATGAAAGCTTTATTTCTGTTTCCAATGTACAGCAGTTATTGTATGTACATTAGTGTATGTACTTGCATCGTTTGCTAATATAACTTTGTATCCTCAGGAATACCTGCACTGATAGTACCCTTTAGCTATTCCTACTGAATTGGGGGTTACAGGTAATTTTTTTTTTTTTACAGTAATGAGGTGGACACTCAGGAGGTTCTTAGTTCTTAAAGGACATAAAGACCTAGCTCATATCCTGTCTATTTCTCTCCATGTATTCTCTCTCTCTCTGTGTTTCACCATTTCATTTTCTAACTTATTAATTCTATTATTGGTGTCTGTTCTAGGTGTACACCTTTGAAATGGAAATCATAGACGCAAACATGACTTTTGCAGGAGGGTACAGATGTGAGGTGTCTACCAAGGACAAATTTGATAGCTCTAATTTCAACCTGACAGTCAATGGTAATCCCACCATCTATTTTTTTTTTCTTCCTGCCTTTTTTCTCCTGCCCACCAACAATCCTTTCTGGTACATCATGGTTACTACACAAGCACAGATCTCTAGCACAGACCTGAAGATCTAAAGGTACACCTAGTAAGGCCCACAGATGAGAATTGGATGGGTTGACAGAGACACAGATCATTAGAAATGTATCTTGGTCATCACCCTAGTCAGGACTGTGATGGTCTTAAAGAAAGCATACAAAAAGATACAAATCTGCCCACCTTTTCTCTGGCTTTATTCTGGTTTCAGACTCATTCTTTCATGATATTTAATTCCACTAGAATAGAAGATAAATTCATTCTTATTTTGGCAAAATTTTAGTACTAAAAATGGCTATGTGAAAGAAAAGATTTAGATGTGTGGCACTATTGTCAATTCCTTTTTCCTTCTTTCCTGATAAATTCAACTCACATAGAAGGACCTTGTGAGATAAAATTGCTTTAAGATCAGATTACTCATTTTACCTAATGCATGGTGCCTCCCTCACAAGTGCTGTACTGAAAACTTTGTAAAAATTGAAAAGCAAGTAAATTTTAACATCAATTTCCCCCTAGTGTAGAAGAGTTTAAGTAAAACAGTATAAGCATGGACCACCTGAAGGAGCTGAATGTTTGGACCATTTCCTGTTTCAGCAATTCTGTTGAAGGGGCTGCAACATCAACTTGTGTTCAGCTACCAGTGAACCTAACACAAAGACAAAAGTTTATAAAGTTACTTGATCAGCAATGTTAATTTTTGAAGTTTCACTAGCTGGCTGTAGGATTCATAAGAATTAGGAGCAGTAACTGAGAACGGTTCTTCTCCCAGTAGCAGCAGTACACCAATTTATGCCAATAGAGTAATAAAGTTCTCTCTGTACAACATCCTCGATTGAGTTCCTGTATCTCTCTACACAGTTCCGGGGAATTTACCATTGCTTTCAGAGGGCAGATTATAATTTAATATTAAAAATAGTATTCAACTGATGTCCAGTCATATTCTCATTAGGATTTAAATACTCTGTGAAGACACTATTGAAATTTAAATTTTGCAGCAGGAGAATTGACAAGCAAGAGATAAGACAGTTCATCAGGCTCCAGGTTATTATGAAACATGAGATAGAAATAAATTATAAGATGTTGTGAAGGCTACATGTTTAAAGATGATGCTTTAATCTTCCAATAGGCAATTAATCCTAATCTACAATATAAGAATTTATTTTTAAAATGTCTGCAAGGGAAAACTTTAGAAATAGCACCATATTTTTGCATTACTTTGACTTGCTCTCCCATTCTTCTTTATTACTTTTTGTCACATCAGAAGCACCTGTAAGTGGAGACTTGGATATTCGAGCTGCTTTCCGACGCACGTGAGTATGCACGCCAGAAACCTATGTAGGTCAGGTTATACATCCATGTGGAAGTCATTACCTTCCCCAGACAAAACCAGCCACCAGCAAAGCTGTTGTACAAAGGTACAGATGTCTACTAAGAAAATATTTCTACTATTAAAATACTATGCAACTCCTGGAAATCACTTAAGAGAGTTTGGACTTTGTACCATCGTAATAATCACGCTTGTCTTCAGTTAGGCAATCAATAATATGTGTAATTGTAACAAGAACTTCACCACCTTTTTTCCAGACCAGTAAAGAACACTCCAGTTCTTTATAGGCCAGTAGAGATGGAAAAAATATGGTGTGATGTTGGATTTGATTTTGTCTGGGTTGAGGATCTACATTTGCCTTAGTGCAAACATTTGCTAAACAAAGAGAGTGGAGTTTGGCGTGAGCTCTAAAAGCAGCATATCCCTGATAACATTTCTGCAAGCATTTTGATTGTATCTGTTTTCATGTTCTACACCTATATTAATGTAATGAAGACAATGACATTGTGAGTGTCCGTGTGAAAACTCAGGTGTGTGTCTTAGACATTAAAGACTGGTGTTGAAAAGGCCGTCCTGCCCCCATCTTTAACACTCTCTGATGTATCTCTTAATGGAATAATATTCTCTTCTATTAGTAAGGTTCACAAAATTGCTTAGGGTTGTTTTGGTTTTTTTTTTTTAGCTAGGCATTATTAATATGTGCTTTCTTCTTCCTTCATTTAACAGCAAATAAGGTTTTCGTTCTGTTTTTATATATTTTTGCCAAGTTACTAGACCAAGAATATTCCAACACCTGTTTCTCTATCTGTGGCACAAATCATCTGTGGCAATTCTTTGAGTATTACCCTATAAATCCTATTTTTATATGAGTTGGGTTCTTTTAACATTTATCACAAAGAACTGAATAAAACTTGCAGAATGGACAGTTAGGTCCATCTGTAGGTAGCTGACCAGCCTCACTGTGATGCCTGTGAGAAAGAGGACACTCTGTGCATAACTGCATTGTGCTATTTCACTGCAGTGAAAGCAGCCTGCAAGAGCTTCTCTGCTTGTTGGCACAATTAAAAGAATTTAGAATCAGTTCAAAGTGAGTGCAGCGTGAGCAGCTTCAGGCTGTTCGGATCGTCAGTTTCTTCTGTAAGAATGAAGCCAGATTTTAAACTGAATTGTTTAAATCTGAAGCTTTGTCTTTGATACCCTCACTCAGGAGCCTAGCAGGAGGGGGGAGACGGATGACTTCAGCCTTTCTCAGGTAGTCACTCTCTGTGTCAGCAGACAGATTTAAGTCTTACAATGAACTGTCTCTCTCTGTTTAGGAAAAGGGGGAAAAAAGCCCACAGAATTAAGCTGCAGCTTAAATTCCAAATAAATCATTGTTTATAATGTGTAGTATTTTTCTAAGATTAATAGATACAAATAAGAAGTAATGTAAGACAAATGAAAAAAAAAAAAAGATAAAACGCAAGAATATAAAAGGATCGATAAAACTGATAAAAAAAAGAAAAGAGTAGTTTGGTAGTTCAGTGAGAGGCAGATTCATCTACAGAAAACGCATGTGTTTGGCAAGTGGCATCTTCTCACTATTGTTAGAAGAAAAAAAGTAACTTTAAATTATCTGCATGTCTGCCCTCTCTGTTTTACATGTTTTCCTCTCTACTGAGCACATTCTGACTAAAATTGCTGCTGCTCACAGAAATGTACCAACACAAATATATATGAAAATCTGTTGTTTCTTGGCACATTCCTTATCATATTATCATTAATTTTTTCCCTCTGTGCCTTTTGGTCCTAATGTTTTCTACTATAGCAAAAACCGGAGCTCGGAGTTTAGACAACTTCATGCATGTTAAAGCAATTATTAGAGCCTTATTTTTCAGAAAAGCTAAACCTTGACTGCTGGTCTTTCCTGAAATTTGATTTAACTACCATTTGTGAGGTAATAAGGTGGATCGTTATTTTCCCAGCTGTAGAACTGATTTACTAAATATTTGTTCACAGGAAACCATTTCCAAATTTGGGATTATACTAGTGATTTTTATGTATATTTTATGCCCACAAACATGCCAAATCCTATGAAAGTAAGGCCAAAGATACATTTCTCCATTTGAGCCTTATACCCAGGAAATTATCCTTTCCAGTACTGTACTATTCTGAAAGTGATCACAGAAGTAAAAACAGTATTTCCTTACAGAAAAGATCTCTTCTGACAACATATTTCAAATTACACAGACTCTAAAATGTTATTTAACCTTATATTGTCAAGCAGCGCAAGAAATTTGACACTTGCTTCTGTTTAATTTTTAATTTTTTTAACAGTACTGTTAAAATCATTTATCATCATTTATCTGTTGAGACTGTTTTCTTACTTTTAGAAATATTTGTTCCTGCAATATTGAGTTTTTCTGCACTGTGTATTGCCAGGGGCAGCATTGTGGTCCACAAGTACCACTAGTATAACTGCACAGAAAACTCAAGATAGCAGAGATGTTAAGGAGCAGCTGACCATTGATGATAGTAGACTGACTGTGATGAGGAAAATACATTTGAGCTTTCTAAACTCTGTCTGAATGCAAGGAAGACCTTTTTCTTTCCTTTTCCTAAGTGGACTTATCAGTAGTCATGAAATCCAATGTAATTCCCAAAACTTTTTATAACAAAACCCTGAAGTGATATTTTAGGAATTAAATCTAAACAAGTTAGTGTAGTGATTTTATGCTGTTTTCAGAGTAGGTCAATGCTCCAAATGCTCAGAAGCACAGCTAAAACACAGTGGATTCAGAGCACCAAAAATAACATTGTGCATTCCATCTGAGTTCACCATAGGTTACAGGCGGAACAACACACCAAAAAGCTCCTGCCTGGTGGTTCTTGTTCCCACAAACCAACTCATCACAACATTGCTTGGCATGATGCTTGTTGAACAAGTGCACATTTAACCTCATCTCAGGATGAAAGCCAGATCACAGAATTCCTCCCTCAACTCCCCCAAGCACCAGTGATGTGGCACTTTTTTTCCAGTGTAATGATTTCTGGTATCACGAAGAGCCTTAAGAAACAATTACACCTGGAATAATACTAGGCATAAAAAAAGTGCTTTTAGGTTGTAAGGCATTCCACAAAAAGCCTAATTAAATACTGCCCCAGCTGCAAACAACATCCACACTCTTGACAACTGGAGGAAAGAGGGAAGCTTCTGCAACACCTTCATGATAATGAATATATTCCAAATCCATATGGTGACCAAATGAATACCCTGTACAACTTCATGCACAATCACTACAGAAAAAGCACAAGTTCATTACATGTATTTTTTAAACCTGTATGCAAATGAATATGAACACAGAGCCTACTTAAGTCACCTTCCATGTCAATGCATACTCTAATTCATTATAAATGTATCTACTACTCCCCTACAAAAATATGTCATCTATATAGTGTTACATTCTCACAACCTATTCCCATTTCCCTCTGAAACTAATTATGGTTTTCCATTACTATACAGTACCGAGGGACATGACGATGGGGCAGAGTTTAATTTTAGCTCCCTACTGAAAAAAAGGTGAGTAAAAATCCATAGACTTGGAGAAATAAAGCAATCAGCTTCTGTTGAACAACTCTGAAACACTAGAACTGGAATAAGTGAAAGTTTCATAAATTCAGAATCCTTGTAATTCCCCTAAGCAGCTCTAAATGGAAAAAGTATGACAGGTAATTGTGGCTGAAATACATAGCATTTGCTGCATTTCTGCTAGGTTTATACAGGAGGAAAAAACAACAAAAAAAATATTTTTCCCAAGATAGAAAAGGCCTGGACTCAGGTAATTACATGTTTCCAGCAGCCCTTTTCATAAAAAAAAAACCAAAAACACACACACACCAAAAAAAAACCAAACAAAAAAAAAAAAAAAAAACCAAAAAACCTCAAAGGAAGAAAAAAAATTAAAATACCTATTTATAATGCTGCCTTACTAAGAATTTTCTGTCCACAATACTTTGCATCAGAGACCTGTGAGGACAAGCTTTTTTATTAGATACCTAAATGTTACTATTACACTGTTCAATTATATAAAATATCTATATATTTTATATAGATATTCTATGTTGCACAAATATGACATAAATATTTTTTACTCTTCCAACTTTAATTCTCATTTCTTTCTTTTACTTTCACTTTTTTTTTGGCTGGAATTTCCTCTCTAGTTCTCATCTTTCCTTAATATATCTGTTTTCATAACCTGCTTACTTATGCCTTTCTCTTTTTACCAAACTCTTAATCTGAATGTTTTGGATTCCACTGTTGCCAACAGAGAGTAAGCTTTCTATTTTATTTTATTATAAATGCATGGGTCACACTGAATATAAAAACCATTTGGTTTGAAACATTGCATGTATCTTTGTCTTCTTTACATGTAGAACATGACAAAAATTGCATGGTGTGAAAGAAAATTATCAACTGCTAATTCCTGAGACAATTTTTTTAAAATAGTTTTAAGGTTAAAGTTAAGGCCATTCAATATAATCAATGCCTTTATCTGAATGCCATTTAGTTTTTACCATCACTTTCTTTCATATAACCAATTCTAAAATTTCCTTGAATTTCCAGATGTTCCCAATAACCTGCTGCTTTATATTCCAGTTGTCATAGTATTTAGAATCAGAAAAATCATTTGCATAATATTGTTGCTGATGCCTATCAAATAGATGATGAAGATTTGTTTGTTTCTTTCTGTTCACTGACCCTGGCCACTCACTCTGTCTTTTCCAGCACTTGAAGTTACTATAAAAACTTGTCACTTAGATTCATGTTTTGCAAATCTAAACTTACTTAGTTTACGTTTTCACAATCAGCTGCTTGGATGAGTGTTGTTGTGAATCTATATTCAGTCTCTGCTCAGGTGTTGCTATTGCTATTTATAAAATGTGGTTTATCCTCACAAAGAGTACAGGATCAATGTATATGATGACAATGTCATATGAAGAAGGCAATAAAGCCACAGTAGCCTCAGGTTAACTCACCCAAATTTCAGTAGGGCAAAAAAGGTCACACAGAATACAAACCCCTGTGTCAAAATATATGCACTGCATCTGTCTGTAGGTGAATTCTGGGTTTGCAGTAATACCACAACAGAACACTTAAGGGGGGGACAGACAGATGAGACAAGAGAGACACCTATCAAACTTTCTATAGCTGACATTGATATCTAAGTTTCTTGTTTCAGCATGAACCCAAATTGTTCAGTAAATGGTTAAATAAATAGAATTTGGGTTTCCATAGAAAATGTAAGGCATAAAGGAATTACTTATATTTTTAATAAAATTTTAAATAAATGAAAACCAACATGAAAATATTTGCATAATTGCATACAGAGTTTCTTACTGGAATGAAGTTCTCAGTACTACGCGCCCCTCTCCTTATGCCTTTCCTTTTTGCTCTCATAATTAGTTTTGAGCAATGACCAAACTCTAGAAGGCAGTAAAAATCTCCTGTATTTACAGAAATGTTAAATTTATGGATTTAAATATTCAATATTTGTTAGACTAGAAATGTAATTCATTATAAGAAGCTTATAAATTTCACTGCATTTTAACAGTGTTTCTGACATTTCTTGACTTACAAATCTCTGCTTAGTGAATTTAAGAATATAAATTCACTGTTCCTAGTTATTTTTCACAGCCACTTTGGATATAGTTTGTGGATTCTTCAGCCTTTGCACACCTCAGATTGAAGACCACTCTTATGAGAACAGATAGGCATAAAATCTCATAATTAATGAAGTGGTTCTTCATTAAAACAGAACAGGAAAAGGGATTGCATGCTGGGGAACATTCAAGAGCTATGCAAACTCAAACAGAATCAAGGATTATTCTTTTACCACTTCTGCTTTATTACACCATTTTACAAGTGTCCCTCAATCCACAGGTAATGATCATTCCCACTATAATAAAGAGCTTCATTTAACACTGTATCTCCTATCACTGTAATTTAATTAACTGGTGTTGACATACAGATGTCATGGGCCAAGGAGAAGTCATTGGGAAGAGGAAGGGAACAGCTGTCACAGAACTATTAAATGGGATAGTGAGCAGAGACCTTGAAGGAGGTGACAGCTGACAGGGTCCAATCAGTTGACAGTAACTGGATAGGAAGGAACCATTTCTGGGATGTACAAAACTATTTTTAACCTCTCCACATATGTTTAAAACATATCAGCTGCATATTCCATTTACAGCAGGTTCACTAAGCTGCATCTTGATGCCCCCAAGTGCATAGTTAACCTATGAGGTGATCTCTGTGAATAAGGATCCTCAACATCAGGGAGAATAACATAAGAGTGGGAGAAATCTCCTGAGTCCAAGTGCTCTATCAGTTTTCATACACTGCTTAGTTCCTGTTGGTAGAGGAGGAGTACAGCCTCTCTATGCAGACTCTGTGTCTTTCTGGGATCAAAGAGAATGTTTTAACAAATGCAAAATAGTGAAAAGGAGTACTGGGATGGGGAAAACTTTGCTCAAAGGCAAACACATTTTATCTTTTCTTTTTCAGAACTCAGTTAAACAGAAATTACAACCTTTAGCTTTTAGCTCCATTTTGCATGCAATTCACAAGCCTTTTCTTTTGATTAAAAAATATTAGCATTTCCAAGGAAGAGACTATATACTTTCTTATGTTCAAATTTCTTATATTGCATACACCAGAACAGTATTGACAGATAAAACAATGGGATGACACTGAGCAATGGAAAAGCTAAAGCAAAAACAAGGGAAGTCTTCTCAATAGTGAGGGATATTAGACTGTAGAACTCCTTTGAAATTGGAAGATTTTTCTCATTATGTACTTAAAAATAACGCACACAAAACATTTTTGAAAACTCCATGAATAATCCTACCTGTAAACTTTCAGATATAGAGTGCGTATATACAGACAAGCCTATAAGTAGGCAGAGAGGTGGAGAAACTACCAATATTTATATAATGTCTTAAGGAAGATAATAATATTTGAGTGTCTTAAGTCTTTCTTATTTCCTATTATATTTTTTAAAATACAGTTTCTCCACAGAAGTTTAATTGTACTAGTACAAATAATTAAACATGTATTAGAAATATTATATGCCCTCTGTTTTATATAGTAGTTAGTATTTAATGCTTCTATATCTATTTTAATTTACACAAAATTAGAAATATTTGAAAGTCACTCCTTGATATGATATGGGCAACAAGCCCAAGAAATACTTCTGTTAAAAAAAATCTTGATCTATGTGGCAAATCAGTTCAGTTTTCCTATCTCCTGCTAAGCAAAACTACAAACCATTTGTAGCAGTCTCAAAATAAAAGATAGGTTTATAGAAGAGGAATCCTGGTAAAATTTCTGGGTGATGCTGATGCACTGTTATGGCAAAGCAAACATCCAGTCTGCTGCCCTTATCGTGGGCACTCCAAACTTCAGCTACTCCTATCAATTCAGTGAGTGCTGGTGAGGGCTTGGGGCTTAGTGTGTGCTAAACCACTTCGAAGATATGAGATATTGCATACCATATTTCAGCTCAATCTCACTGAGCTGAAATCCTCTTCTATTGCTTCCTTTCTATTCAAGAGCTACAAGGGTGCTGGAAATTCCAAGCTTGGACTGCAGCACTTTAATAAATTCAGTGCTCCCATTAAACACAAACTTTTTTTTTGCAATAAAAGGAGTAGCAGAAATGTTTGGTTATATCTGCTGTCTGGACAGACTACAGTAGTACTAATTCTAAGAGACTAACTGTACTGTTATTGTCATGAAAAAAACGGAAATACACCCAATAACATTCCTCTTTTCTCTGCATCACCTGTTGCATAACATGTCTTCTTTTTGGGGTTTATGGCCACAGAATATGACTTCATTATAAGGGTGTGTTCTGCTGCACTGGAATCTGCTTGGTCCTGCTGATAATCAGAAACAACAGTCACAGGAAGTTCCTCCTCATAAGAAATTTTCAGTAAATTACTTCTTCCATAATTTCTCTATATACCAAAATTCAGACTATGACAGGCAAAAATGGCATGATGACAGGGCAAAGTAGAGTTATTTATTTCCCTGGAAGGTGGTCAGCCATAACTAGGAACAAACAGAAGTGCCTGAGCTTATGATACAAATCCCACAGTGGAACTGTACAAAGTGCAGGAGTGAGTTTGATTGCAATATGGATCAGCATTTTCCTTAAGCCTCTTTCAGAGCATTTGCATGAGTTCCTTCATCTCCCTGTTACTGAAGCACAGACACGTTCTGCTAAGGGTGAAGATGACATTCATGGCCCTTTTGTATTAACACATGATGCCCTTTTTCTTGCCCATTGGTATGCTGTGTGTTTATCCAAACGGTTCTCTGCCTCTTTCTGGAGTACAGCAGCTTCTTGCGCACTACAAATCGGTAAGGTTATGTCAATTTCTTTTCCTATTTATGGTCCTTTAAATAAAAAATATGATGGCAGATAAAATGCCAGATACCTATCCCAAAGCCAGATAGCCAAATTTTCCCTTAATTTTACTAAAGCAAACATTAATTCTTCTATAAACACTAGTTCTTTGGTTAAACCATAAAATAAGTAGACCATTGTAAATACTGTCTTGTTTGCCACTACTCACCAGTCTCTTTATGTTTTATAGATTACTACAGACAACAGTTTTCTTTACAACAGATAAAAGCCTTAATAATCTGTGATTCTTTTTATTGAAGATAAAAAATAATTCCTGAGTAGAAAAGTATATGTTTCTTATTCATATAAATCAACTACCTTTTTTCTAAGGTGTTACCAGCATACCAATTCAGTTCCTTGCTTTGCCATGTTCCATGTTTTGTGCGTTGACTACGACAAGAAAATGAGTGTCCTTATGTTCCCATTACCCATCATTAAAGGAAATTAAAATTTATTCATTTTGGTTGTTAGAAATAAACTCTTCTGGACAGAATTGAATTTTAATCACTATATACATAAATAAAAGTAAAACTAGTCACCAGTTCTATTTCATTATTTTAGACTGTTAATTTTTTTTAAGAAATGGCTTCATCAAGGCAATATGTTGCTGCAAACTCTATAGCTTTTTTAAAATACTTTTAATAGCAGCACTCCGAGATTCTAATCCCTTTCTGCAGAGGTGAAGGAAAATCTGAATCACCATCTGATGTTGATGTCTGGGATATCCTGAGGAAAGCTCCTCCTACGGAATACGAGAAAATTGCTTTTCAGTATGGTATCACAGATTTGCGTGGGATGCTGAAACGCCTCAAACGCATAAAGAAGGAAGAGAAAAAAAGCACAGGTTGGTGAGATTAAGTTCTTCCAAATATAGTGTTCATACCTTCTTTTTTGGAAGTTTTTCAAATATTAACATCAGCTGAACAGCAGCGAGATACAAGACCATGAGAAATAGAAATTTCCTGTCCCAGTTGTTACCCAGGCTTTACACATGAAATACTGATCAGCAAAGATTGAAGCTACACCCAATACTCTGAGATACCTTGCTCAGAAACTCTGGATATACTGAACATGTTCACTTTGCCAGTTTCTTCAGCTTGGCCCCTTATATCTCCCTGAACATAAAACAACATCCCCTACTTTCCCTCTGCCCCAATAACTGGTCAGTATGTTAGGCAGCAGTGATATATTTTAAGAATTTAATTTTCATTGGTATGATACATTTGGAATTCCTGAGCCTTTTCTAGTCCAGTGAAGTATTAATTGGCTAATTGTAACTGATTTGTTTTAAAAGTCTGAAACAGAGAAGGCAAACTACCATTCATCAGTACTGAGAAGAACAAGTATAATTTTCCTACATGGGCAGATGCAACTCTGTTTAGGATGTGTTGAACTACATATTCACAACTTAATTAGACTATTCTACTTTGCTTATTTCAGTTTGTTACACATGCTTGTCATCCTATGTTAAGGAAAAATAGAAAACAGCACAGGATGAAAACCAGACAGAAATGGCATGAAAGGGAATAAAGATTTATTTCATGACCCAGAATGAAAAAGAGTATAAAAATCATAAAGTTTTTTAATCATTCTTTATCATAGCATTCGTCAAGAAACTGGATCCAGCTTACCAAGTAGACAAAGGGCAAAAGATTAAATTAATGGTTGAAGTTGCCAATCCAGATGCTGATGTGAAATGGCTGAAGAATGGACAGGAGATCCAAGTGAGCGGCAGGTAAACTAGAAATTTGAGAAATCCAAAAAGGAATGAGCTAAAGCTTGGAGAAAGTGAAAAAAACCTAGCTTTTCTTAGAAAGAAAGGAATAGATCGGGAGAAATAGATGCTGAGAAAGAATCTACAGAGTGCTATGACTCAGGGTCAGTTTGCTGTTCTCATAACTTTTTCTTTTTTCTTCCCTCTGCTCTGTAAATCTACATATGGAACTGGATGCTTCCATCTACCTGCTTAGCAAGTAAGTCCTGAGATTATATTCTGATCTTCATAAATATATCCAGGGTTCAAAAGTACTTCTTCCTGATCTGGGATATACTTCAGTGCAACTTGTTTGTAAAACAGATTTCCAGTGATTTTGTGCTGAAGCCATTTTTAATAGTAGTCGTGCTAGATCTTAGAAAAGCATCCAACACCATTCACAGGAGTTTGTACATCTCACACTCGTAGGAATATTCCCCATAATTTCCTGTACTATGTTTTCAAACACTGCTGCTGTTCACTGCACCAGGACAGGGCTATTGGGCTTGAATCCTTACAAACCTTGCCACTGATGTCAGAAAAAGAGTCGGAATCTTCTTCTCTTCCAGGCAGGAGAAGACAGTGACTGGGTCCAAAAGGGTTTTTCCCTGATAATTACATTTAGATTCTCTTTTCAGATATATTTTTGAGGCTGTTGGGAATAAGAGAATACTGACCATAAACCACTGCTCTCTGGCTGACGATGCAGCATATGAATGTGTGGTAGGGGATGAGAAGAGCTTCACAGAATTATTTGTAAAAGGTGAGCAACAGTAGCAAAAGGAAGGAGATCTCCCCTAACATTTAGCATTGAATTATTCTCGTCTTCTCTACTCCTCTACTTTCTTGCAGGAAAAGAAATCCTCAAACATATTAACAAATTCTCATATCTATT
This sequence comes from Entomyzon cyanotis, assembly GCA_024500445.1. Classification (NCBI taxonomy): domain Eukaryota; kingdom Metazoa; phylum Chordata; class Aves; order Passeriformes; family Meliphagidae; genus Entomyzon; species Entomyzon cyanotis. The sequence goes on along the minus strand of JAKEPQ010001030.1, from coordinate 39,237,358 downwards.
GAAGTAGATATTTTTCTTACAGCTAAATGGAGGGAAATTTTGACAATAACAGCAACCAGGAAAGCACAGTGATAATTACCATTCTCATTTGGAAAGTGATTTACATCTTAACAATAGGGCTAAAAACTTACTTTAAAAATTTGATTCCACTTAAGATAAACATGTGCCCCAAGCTCTACAAGCAGATCAGATAGTACAGAAAAGTGATGCATCCTGTTTAGAATTTCAGAATATATATAAAAACTGTTTAATCCTATGTTTTTATTCTGACTCATGAAGAATGTTAGTTGAAAATCCTGATAAGGTGATATGGCATAGTAAATTTTAAGTTTTAACACAGAGAGCACCACCATTTATTTGTTAAGGGACTCTTCCTGTGGAGTAGAGAGTGGTGAAATCTACCTTTGATCTCCAGCCTTTCAGAACACTGTTTTAATAAAATTCTCTCTATTTCCAGAACCTCCAATCCTGATCACTCACCCACTGGAGGACCAGATGGTGATGGTTGGAGAGAGAGTGGAGTTTGAGTGTGAAGTGTCTGAGGAAGGAGCTACTGTGAAATGGTAAGGGAATAGAAGAAAAACCAAACCAAAACAAAACAACATGAAACCAGCTTCCTCCATGGAACATACCAGGAGGTGTGGAATAAAAAGGGAGAAGGCATACTAGATAATTGTTTTCAGGAAAAGATTTTTCCTCCTCCTATATGTCAAACATTGAGGAGGATCTGAGAGTCAAAAATATGATACAAAACCCCCAAAATAAGTATAGCTATTTTATAGTGTCTCTACATCTTCTTCTTAGTGTTTACACTTCAGTAATGCCTAAGTGTTGCCCAGAATAATCAGATCTGTATTGTGACGAATTTGCTGTACTTTATGAAATCTTCTGGTCTTAACTGCAGTGAGGTGTTTCGGTTTCTAAAGTATTTTTTCTTAGTTAAAGGTTAGTCTCTCTTTCGACACAGGGGGAGTTCATCTGTTCTGGCAATCTTGCAAAGCCAGTCATTATGCTTATGCAGCAAGACCGATTAAGATGACAAATATTTAGACCATCAAGCCTGTATTTCTTGGGCATTCCAACAGAGCAGAAGCTGGAAGATCCATGCTGCTTGAGCAGGCATGACAAGCAGGGCTCATATATACCATGGCTCAAGCACACTATTCTCACTTCATTTCTCTACCAGATGAAATTCCCCTGTGCTTGTTAACAGCTTCAGGCACATGGTTATCAAGCATTCCCCCAATGCCCATTACATTCCTGGAAAGTGCCAACTAATGATCTGCTGTCCCAAAGGAAGGAACTGAGAATTTAAATGGAGTCCAAGAGCTAGCACAGGGTGTGCATTACACTATTAAAGCCACAAGCACAGGGACACACATTCTATTGTTCAGGAACTGCTTGCAGATGCCTGGTCACAAGAGATGGGGACAACCAGATCTGTCCCCCTCAGAACACAGTGCAGCTGCCACACTTTGATCCTGTGCCTTTGAACAACTCCCATACATCTTGCAGAGCTGTTATCTGTGGGATGGGCATTTGATGAGACAAGGGCAAACCAGCAGCTGTCTCAGTCTGAAATGCAGCAAGTGGTCAGAGAAACTCATCAAAACATTGCAATGGAAAACTGAGCAGTTAGACATTCACACTGTATTTTGCTGGTTTTGTTATGTGAGACTCTGTCAATGCTCTTTGGCAACAAAATGGGAACATTTTGGACAGTGGAAAGGAGTGTCCAGGGAAAACTTAAAGCACAGTGTGGAGAAAGAGTTCCAGTTTTATGGCTCATTAGGGGAATGTTCAATAGTTTAAGCCAAGTAATAGTCACTAAGTCAGAGCACCTGTTACAGCCCAGGATATAAACCCACAAGCACATGAACAAAAGCAATTATAAAACTTGCACAAGACAGAAACAAGGGTGAGGCATGGCCATCAGACTAGGGCTTGGAGAATTTATTGTGTGGGTCTCTTCAGAGCAATCAGAAACGAATGTTCTCTTGATCACCCAGAAAGGTTTCACATCATTACAACTCTTGCAGTACTATGGAACAGGTTTTTTCTAAACTTCAGATGGTCTTGGAAATAAGGTAATTCTTGACGAAAAAGATGTAATAAAATACACAGTTCTGATCTAGATTTTCCATCTCTGAATGCTGGATGTACCATCTTATCAGCTCCAAATCAAAACAAACCATGGTAATGTATATTTATAGCAATAAATCTGTGTGTTCCAATTATCACATAGTAGCTACATCAGTGATATCTCAGAAGACATTAACCAATTAATCCTCAGAATCCAAACAGGAAATAGGAAAGCATTTCCAGACAAAGAGGCATTGAGTGGTAAAGTTAAGAACAGATATTTGATCTTGCAAATATATGTTCAGGACTTGGAAAGACTAAACCACAGCTGACCTACCTATTCCTGCACTAGTTCTGCTTCAAATGTGAGGCTGGACCACAATCTGTGGTGTTCTGTAAACCAACACTTCTGTGATTCTATGTAATGCTTCACTTACATTTTAATATCAACAGATTGTTCTGCTTCATAGTTCCAGTTGCCAAAGGAAGGCCTGTAATACTACCTTAAAGAGGTATTCTGCTTATCATTGCAGCAGGATATCATTTTAAGCCAAGTGATACCTGGGTGTTCTTTTTTGAGGTTTACAGTCTCTTTTTGTCACTACATCCCTCTGCAAACACTCTGCTCATACACAGGATCAGGAATGTGCTAGTCAGTGAAACAAACAGAAGTTAAAGATAGTATTGCCTTCCCACAGATTTAAGGCCCTAATCATTACAAATAACCCATTTTCATTGTTTAACAAAATTTCAAGACAGCTTTTTCTTACCAATGGGTGAATAGAACATTCAGATATTTTTCATGAGCCATATATCAAAATAGACCATGAAAAATAAATTTAAACATTCATCTCCAGAACTCTAGCCTCAGTGCCTGTTCTTGGCTTTGCATTTAGTGATAGCAGCATGTGGAATTTTGGGATTACAGTCCATTATCAGCAATTCAGCAAAGGCATATGTATTGCATTGTAGTACTTGTTCCAGAACTAATTTGCATGAGTCAGAACACCAGCCTTAGGAGATCATCTTACAGGTTGCCTCAGACTCTTGTCTGAAGGGGAAAGAAGAGGAAAGAAGAAGAAATATTATCCTGACAACAATACTGAGTGCTGAGTTTCACGTGGTTGTTAAAGGCATCCTCTGTTTCCTCCCTTACTAGCACTGCTCTGTGACCTGGGAGGGAGGACAGCCTTCCCTAAACCAACTTGAAATTCCAGTCAGCTGTGCTCTAACAGCTTTGAGAAGTAACCTGAAGGGATTCTGAAATGCAGTTGCAGCAGCTACATCTAAGTCACAAGTTGTAGGACTCTGCTTAAAGTTTTGATCTTGTGATTTACTTTGGCAGACTCTAACAGAGGTGAAAGGTTTTCTTGCATACATCTATTCAGAAATTAGAGCTATGGCATTTTAATGAGTCCCAAGGAGCATTTCAATTTGCTATTCTGTAAGCTCATTTGTTAAGCTGAATAGTCACTGAGTCACTGGCCACAAATAAGTCACAAATAAGGGGAATGATACAAAATAGAAAGAATATTTTTACTCTATTAAAGTCATACATATTTTCTATTTGTTTTTGCATGTGACTAACTATCAAAGAGAAAACCTTTTTCATTTGCAAACTGCAGCAGTATTCAAGAAACAGAATAGACATATATTAATGTAATAATGAAAAATGTAATGCTACAAAATTATTAAACTGAAGAAATTACAAGTTATTTTCTGGTAGCCTGTTTATGTTATTTAGGATTAGGAACAGGAAACTCTTAAAATGTCTTATGTATTTTTGTATGACCTTGATTAAACAGCATGAATCCTCCCTGCACATTTCCCTTCATGACGACTGGAAATTACAATAATTAAATTTCCTCCTGAGCTGGATGGTGAAGCTTAATTTAGTAAAGTCTTAAATATACTGCGGCATCCTTGAATGGAAAGGGCGACAAAATTCAAAATACACATTTATTGGAATCCATCCTAAAATTTTCTTCTTTTACTGATGCTCACAAAGCATGGATTTATAACAATTATATTTCACATCAGGAAAATTAATACTTTTAAGTAATATCCCATTAAGTGCCATTTACTTTATGGCAGTTTTTAAGACAGTAAATTCCCTGCTAGTGAAGTGTGTTTTCATCCTTGTTCCTTCTACATACTACATAAGCATTTAACATACTTTAATGTTTATCTATAGCACTAAAATAGAAACAATCAAGTAATACCTTGTGGTGAATTCTCTTGAGCCAGAAGTCAAATACCTGGGAAAATTATTGGTCAAGACAGAGGCATTCTGGTTCCACTTACATTTGTGCAACAATCTTTTTTTGCTAACTTGAAATGCTTCAAAGATTGGATTCACCTTGTATCTTTCAATCTCAAATAACATTGAGCTGACATTTACTCTCCTCTTTCAACCATAAGAAAAATGACTCAACACTATTTGGTATTTCAGGGAAAAGGATGGAATTGAACTGACAAGAGAAGAAACATTTAAATACCGATTCAAGAAAGATGGAAAAAAACAGTATCTAATTATTAACGAGTCGACCAAGGAGGATAGTGGGCACTACACTGTGAAAACCAATGGTGGAGTGTCAGTTGCTGAACTGATTGTACAAGGTAGGCACAGAGAATATCCCAGAACCAGAGAAGCTGGAAAATGAGAACAGGCTGAAGGTAACCTTCTCCAGGATAATGCACAGTGGTCGCATAATCCTCCTGACAGGGAAAAAGAAGCTGCAATAAGGGGCATTGGGTTTGATAATAAAGGCCTCGAGGAGAACTCAGACCTGTGTGACGGATATAACAGATATCTGATAATCACAGGTGCTTAGCTATCAGTCCTGTTAAAGCCCTGCATGCTGTGTATTTCCCTTCATATTTCCTCCTTCCATAAGCAGCCTGCTCAGCCCTTGCCTTTTCTACTCAGTAGAAATTCTACTACACCATCTACTTGCAGAGCTACTCTGATTTTTGATGTGTGTATCGATTATTCTCACAATATCAGAGAAAAAGCTGGAAGTTTATCAGAGCATTGCAGACCTGACAGTGAAGGCACGTGACCAAGCTGTCTTCAAGTGTGAAGTTTCTGATGAGAACGTGAAAGGAATCTGGTTGAAAAACGGAAAGGAGGTGATCCCAGATGAAAGGATAAAGATCTCCCATATTGGCAGGTTAGTCTTGTTTCAGAAAGCAAGTACAGGCTTGGCGATTGCATTGCAATCCAAAAGAATTGTTAATTCAGGGGACAGGAATATAAAGTAAGACTTTGTCCTGGCTCCAGCTAAAAGGTAAAAAGTTTAAAAGCTTTTCATATGCAACCAACATTTAGTGACTGACTTCTTTTGGTAAGTGTGCAGTCTTTCTGAGTTGGTGCATTTTACATGTAAGGCTTCAGTGGTGCATCAGCAAAAATAAATCTTGGTTTTCATTAGGATTACATGGTGTTTTGGTATTCAAACAATCTAGAAAACACATTGCTGATAACTTTAAAACTAACAGAACTGTTTAGATAGGACATGTGTGTACACCCTGCAGAAAAATTAGCATTTATACTAACACACACATTTGTGTAATTATGTGCTCAAGTTTCCTAGCAGTCTGTCTACTACTGGAAATGGAGACCAAGAGGATTCAGCATTAAATGCTAGGTGAAGTCTTTCTTGGTACTCTTTTCTGTATTCTGTTTTGAATTTAAAATAATACAGGGATGGAGCATCACTTTTTAGTTTGTTTAGTCAGAGTTTATTGTTGCTACAATCTGATCAAATGAAACCAGTCAGCAGTGTTACAACTGCCCTTGTAATGGTAAAGAACTGGACTAGAGCAAGGAAACTGCTTCCTCTCAAACTAGTGTTTGCATCTAACTTGACCAAAAAAACCCAAAAACATTCATTGACAATGCACTGAAATGGATTGGCTTTAATACTGAAAGCAGAAAGTCTACAGCCCTGTTGGGTTTGACTTGTGTCATAGCACGGGAAGAAGAAATAATAATTTCTGTTACCATCCTATAGCCTGCACCTTATCTCTTGAGATAGCCGTGTTTCTCCTGGGGAGGTAAGGTAGGGAGTGGAATATATCTGTTCACATTTCCAGAATCCATAAGCTAACTATTGACGATGTAACACCAGAGGATGAGGCTGATTATTCCTTCATCCCACAAGGATTTGCTTACAACCTTTCTGCCAAGCTTCAGTTTTTGGGTAAGTTATCTTTGAATGTGTAATGGGAATTCCAGAGGGATAAGATGGTGACATTAACTGTAGTTATACCAGGAAAGAGTATGCAGATCTGTTTTCTGATACCACAATACAGGCACATTGCTTTTCCCCATTATTTTGCATTACCATTACCACATTGTTCTACAGAGCCTGTTTTCCAATTTATTGTATAAATCTGCTGATTAATATGCCTTATGAAATTTCAATCAGTTTTAAAGTACTTTGTGGGTGCAGATACTATGTAGGTTCTGTTTTCTGATCTATTTCTCCTTCCCTGTCTCCCCTTTTTTTTTCTCCCCAGAGGTCAAGATAGATTTTGTACCAAGGGAAGGTAAGAACAGCAGTTATTATTTATATGCAAGTAAGAATGTTTTCAATAGCAAAGTAAGCAGTATATTTTTTTCATTTTTAATTTAATGCATGCATGTTCTTTTCTTTTTCCATTCAGAATACTCAAACTCTATTTAAAACTTATTTTCTCTACCTTTCCTATAGAACCCCCTAAAATCCACCTTGACTGTCTGGGCCAATCGCCTGACACTATTGTCGTGGTGGCTGGGAACAAACTGAGGTTGGACGTTCCTGTATCAGGAGATCCAACACCCACTGTCATCTGGCAGAAAGTAAACAAGGTAATGTGCAACCTGACACAGTATCTGAGGAAAGTCTCAGCATCAAATTTGATTTTCTGTCTCAAATCTTACTTTGGTTCACAGCTATGTACAAGTATTTTCATCTACCTTGCAATTTTATGGAAAAACCTTGAGGTTTTTAAACCTCCAGAAATAAGATTACATACCTGCACTGCAGCTGCTTGGGACTTAGCTGGTTTTGTGATTCATCCCAAACTGTTCCTTTTTTTGACCTGTTCCCTGTTTTTTTAGTCCAAAAGAAGGGACTGAGTATATATGAGTAGACATATGTACATGCAGATAGCAGAATACCATACACATTTATTCTCTTCCTACCTCAGAGAAAAATAAATAAATTATGAGTCATCCCCATCACCTTCACCTGATAGAACGAACATGTTCTGGAGGTGGCAGGCTCTTTTTTTAATCTTTATCAAGGATTCTACAATCTGTGAAGAAAATGTCATCTTAGCAGACTAGTGGCTTAAAACTGAATGTGGTATAGTAAAAATAGAGGACACTTGCTATTTACTTTATCGAAGAAATTACAAAACATCAGAGAAAGAATTTAGAAGCCAGACTTAAAATGTCAAGTGAGCTTCCTTTCTGGGTGTCTCAAAATATCCCCACCCCTCACCATCTGTGGGCTCTTAAGCTATAACTAGTACAAAACAGAAATATTTTGCATAACATTCTACAGCATCAATACACTTCCATATGTGTAGAGACAGAAAAAATAATATCACCAATTATGTTAATTCTCCCAGTCTCCTATTTCTTCATCATTATGCCACATTTTTGCTCAGGTTAGCATATTTGATAGCACTCAGGACTCTTTTTCTACCATGCAGAATTAGTATGGAAACAAATTTTTAAAAAGCCAAGAAATTGACTCTGCTTTACAGAAGTTTCTCCGATAAAATTATGATTGGGTATCAGACAACTTCTGCACAGTGTTACATCAGAGGTATGAAGTCTCAACATATGAGGAAAAGCAGCCAGTCTTGACTTAAGGATGTGTAATATATGCTTACTAATGAAATTCTAAACAAAGAGTAGCATAGCTTCAAAAGATGTTGTTTGATGAGTGTTACGGACCTGACTGTATTTCTGAGTGTTAAAATACTTACATCAATTTACTATTCCATTGTTACAGAGAGAAATACTCCTTATTTTTGTACTTATACATATGGAGTAACTAGTACCAGAGGACACAGACAGGTTCACAACCATTTAAAACAATACTGCAGGAATGTCATGCATCTTCCTTTGTTAAGCTGCAAATTTGAGTTTTCTGATTTATCCTGCCCTTAATTCACTGCATTCTGATACACCTTTTTCCATTTCTGCTTTTTACTTCAGTGTTGGTATATTTCCTTCCCAGGTCTGCTTGCTGCCTCACTTCACTTTTCTCACACCTCCATATTCAACCCCCCTAACAAACCCCTCTCTGTCTTGCAGAAACAGCTTTACTGCTCAGCCTTAGCTGACTTTCTGTGGTTTCTTTGCTTATCTAGAAAAACAACCTGATTCGAAACGATGATTCCATGACTCCCTCAGAAAACAGCAGTGATTTAAATACTGATAATAAGGTAAGTTCCTTATTTATGCAATCACACAAATGTGCTTAGTGTTTTCCAGATAAAAGGTCATATTCAAAAGGAAATAAAATTTAAGTCAGTAGATATTAAAAATGGTGAATCGAATAGCCCATCAGGCCCACGATCCTGCCTTACAGTGGCAATTACCAGACACTGCTGGGCGCGAGAGATCTGGTGAATAATATTAGAGCAAGAAGCTGATTGAGAAAATCTTCCTAATCACCATCCCATGGTGGCTGGATTACAAGGAATCAAAGCAGTTATTTGAAAACTCTTTTAAATTTATTTGTGATTTTATTTCCCCTCAGTAACCTGTAAGCTTCAATAATAACTCCAGGAAAAACAACTAGGATAAAATTTTACAGGGCATGTGGAAAGATGACAATGGGTCAAGAGAGTGGACTATAAACCAGTGAAACAGGACTCACTTTCCAACAACTTTCATTTTTCACATAAATAACTTTCTCTTGATAGAATAAAAAATACATTACATTTATTATGCAGCAAGAAACTATTCTCAGGGCTAGGATTCCACTGTACTAGTCACTATTCAGACATGTATTCTTTGTAATGGTTCCTGTTCTAAATTTAAAGACACACAGGCACATAAAGAAGAACGTGTATTACATATGTACCATTGATTTGCAGTCATTTTGTTTAGACTTTAGCGAAGAGTGGAAAGTTTCCCCATATGACATTACTGAGTGGCAGAAATCACACTGATGCTATTAACAGTTACAAGAAACTTACTTTCATTTACACAGTAACCAACTCTTATCCATGAAACTCTTTACAGTGATGCTAGCAGCTATCCCAAGGAGGAATTTCTGGAAGTACTTAGTAGCTTCTTTGAAATATAACTGGGTTTATTTAACTAGTGGTGAATCTCAACAACCTGCAGATCTTCAGAATCAATTTTCCCAAACGTTATTTACGTGAGCCAACCAGTCTATATTTTCTCTCTTCTACATACAAATAGAATTTGAAAAATGTTACAGTTTTTCAATAACTATTATATTATTCCATAATTTGTAGATTTTTACCAGCTTACACACAGAATCATCAGGCTGTCCCTGGCACAACTTGCAATGATTTTATCTGTTACTTTCACTGCCCACAGCTCCTGGTTGAATCTGAAGGCAGAGTCCGTGTGGAGATGCATGAAGACCATTGTGTCTTCATCATTGAAGGGGCAGAAAAGGAGGATGAGGGAGTATACAGAGTTATACTTAAGAATCCTGCTGGAGAAGATAAGGCTGATATCACAGTCAAAGTTATTGGTAAGTGAAGGAAAGAAATGACCAGAGCATGAAAGCATCTTGAGTTTGCTGAAACTCACCCTTCTCTAAAACCAGTACAAGTTCGGACTTTAGGTTTAGAAAAATGGGAAAGGATCATAAAAAGAGGGATACTATCAACATAAATTTGGAAGTAGTATTTTTTCAGAGGTAGTTACCTTCTGTGTGAAACATTAAGAGAACAACTGCCAGTCGTAATCCACGTATGTCCTGTTTCAGGTGATCCTATCATTTTATGGATGACATTCCATTCTGAAGTACATGCTTCATGCTTGTCTTAGAAAAGTTTCTAGTCATTTTCTTGTGGGTTATGTTTTTAACCAGAGACTACTTCATTCTATAAGCAATAAATGGTTAATGGAATAAAGAAACATAATGACAGAAGATAAACAGATTGACAGACTCTTCAGTGAGTCACAAAAGAGCTGGGAGGAATATTATTTTGATGAGGTAAATTTTATAAATTTGTCATTATATTCAATTTGCTGATACCCTGGCACACATACCAAAAGGCCAAGTTATAAACAAATTAGAAATTATAAAAGAAAACTACTTTCACCTACAGTTCTAAAATTTAGAATTGCTTGGTGAACATTAAGTCTCCTTCCATCCTTTATAAATACTAAATAAGGCTATTTGCTATTAATATCTCCAAAGTCACAAAGTATGTGAGAGACATGCAATCATTGTGTTTTATAGTTTATTCTAGAGAAAATAGGAAACCCTCGAGCAAGCCTCATCTTACAAAGCAGAATTGCCTCATTACCTTACATTTTTCAGAAGTTTTATTATGTCTGGGAAGAAAAAAGGAAGCTGAATAATCGATGGTATTTAAAGGAAACCAACCTAACACAGAAGCATCAAAGAGCAGGATTCCCTTTAGACTAAATTAATACATTCTGGTTGTACCTATTGTTGCTGTGTGACAAAGCTGTATCACAGAATCACAGAATAAATTTGGTTGGAAAAGATTTCTGATATCATCAAGCCCAGCTTATGGCTGAACACCACCATGTCAACTAGGCCGCGGCACTGACTGCCACATCCAGTCTTTACCTAAACACCTCCCTGGGTAGCCCATTCCAAAATCTAATCACTTTTCTGTGAAGAATTTCTTCCTAATGTCTTACCTAAACCTCTCCTGGTGCAGCTTAAGCCTGTGTCCTCTCATCCTGTTGCTGGTTGTCTGGGAGAAGAGGCCAAGCCCCACCTGGCTACAGCCTCCTTGCAGGGAAAGCAACAAAGTCTCCCCTGAGCTTCCTTTTCTCAGGCTAAACACCCACAGATCCCTCAGCTGCTCCTCCTAAGACTTGTGCTCCAGACCCTTCCCCAGCTCCGTTGGCCTTCTCTGGGATGCTCCAGCACTTCAATGTCCTCCTTGTAGTGAGGGGCCCAAAACTGGACACAGCACGCAAGGTGTGGCCTCACCAGTGCTGAGTCCAGAGGGACAATCCCTGCCCTGGTCCTGCTGGCCACACTATTGCTGATACAGGCCAGGATGCCATTAGCCTTCTTGGCCACACACTGGCTCATATTCAGCTGCTGTTGGCCAGCACTTCCAGGTTCTTTTCTGCTGGACAGCTTTCCAGCCGCTTTTCCCACAGCCTGTAGAGCTGGAGAGGGTTATTGTGGCCAAAGTGCAGCACCCAGCACTTGATCTTGTTGAACCTCATACCACTAGCCTTGGCCCACGATCCAGCCTGTCCCAATCTCTCTGCAGTGCTCTGCTGCCCTCCAGCAATTTGACACCCCAACTCCACTCGGTGTCATCCATGAATTTGGTAATGGATGATTCAATACCCTCATCCAGATCATCAATAAAGATATCAAACAGGACAGGGCCGAACACTGATTCCTGGGGGACACCATTACATACATCAATACCATACAGGAAAAAAGTAAATTAAATTAAAATTAAAATTAAATTTAAAATATTTAATTTACTTGCACAAAGAAATCGAAACAATAACAAGTCTCATGCATTCTCATGCTTTCTTCAGATGTTCCTGACCCTCCAGAAGCTCCCACAATCAGCAACATTGGAGAAGATTACTGCACTGTGCAGTGGCAACCGCCTAAATATGATGGTGGGCAACCAATACTTGGTAAGGAGTCCTAAAACACAAAGTTCCCTGCAGCTTTGCATACATTTTTTTGCTGCTACTTTAAAATGGCACAGAAGGATTCGCCATGTTTAGACATAAGGAAGGCTTACCCCTCAGACAGGAGCTACTCTGATGGGTTGAAACGTCAAACCGATTTAGGTTTTGTCCCTCCAATTTTGAGGACAGAGTGCCCCCTGCCTGTGCAATTTGAGTCAGAGAAGTATTTCAGCAAATAAGTTACCAAAGCACGAAAAGGTGATGTTAAAAAACAGCTAAAGCTAAATGTTCTCATTCAAGACTGAAATTTTAGGTCAGTATACAAGCCTTTGTACTTACCTAGGAATATCAAAACAGGTCTGTGGCTACCTCAGTCATAAACTCCAGATATCTGCAATCTCAGGCACTCATGCAATACATGTTTTGTAGTGAAAAACTACTTCATAATTCTCCTTCATATGAAACAACGATTCATAAAACAGCTCCAATCATTTTGGTGACCTTAACATCTATACTAAAAACTACAGTGCAAAGTTATCATGCAATGCAGGAAATGAGCAGGTGCAACCAAGATTGTCACTGACACCATTTTAAATTCTGCACAGAGCATGGTGAGTTTCATGCACAGAGCATGAGAGATTGAACTCTCTGTGATCCTCAGAAGAAAAAGAAAATAATGCAGGGTCTTAACCAATTTTATGGAAAAAAAATCCTCTGTAGTCCATATCTAGCAATTTGTTTAATAAAGATCTCTGGATCTTGAGTTTCTTTGAAAAAAATTACATTGAAAGCTATATGGACTCCCATGGAGATGCCAGAGCTAGAAATGCATTACAATTCTTTTAATCCCCTGAATAATATCTGGAAGAGAGGAGTTTGTATTTGCTTTTGGATGTTTGGACTTCGTTTATTTCCACAAGATCTATCTCATTTAATTCAAAAGAATTTACCAGTACAGGAATAAACAACTTACTGCTGGGCTAGTCCTTTGTGGTTTCATCTATTCTGACAAGAAGCAAGCAAAAAGTCAGCAATTTAAATTAGTATGTGGAAAGATATTTACCAGTAGCTGTTTCATTACCATCTCAATGACTATACAAAGCCCATGATTTTGTTTTGTAGAGTTTTCAGGGCAATTATTTTGAAAAGTTCTTTGCTTTGTTTTCACTGTCAAAGGAATGATTTTGGTAATGTCTCATTAATGACCTTTTGCACTACCTGAGAGGTTTCTTCAGTTAGCACAGGGCTGCACTAGTGGTAGAGCTCCAATAAAACCCCTGCAGCAGGGGAAGAGGAAAAGCCAAGATGCAGCATTACCCATTCAAACAGAGGTTTAAAAGCAAGTTAAAAAGGCTGGGACAAAAAGGCATATGCATTCTTATCTGTCTTCATATTGTTACAGATGGCATTGTAGGCAGTCAGATACTGTCTTTATTAGCTATATCCAACAGATATAAAAAAGAAATTCACACTCCATCTTCACCTTTCATAGGGTTTTGTGTGTTTTTCATATTACTAAAACAGAATCTGTAGCTCTCACGCATTTGGTGCATTTGGGGAAATAATCTGCCTTACCAAATGTCACCAATATGACCAGTATTGTCATTTTGCCTCCTTTTTGCCTATTTTTTTAATTGCAAATGTCTTCATTTTGACACTTCTGTGCTTAACACTGCTTAGCTCTAATGCCAAAAAAACCCCCAGAAACTGAGTTGATGAAACTTCTCTCAGTCTCATAGACCTTGCTGAAGAGAGAAAAAACGGGAATATATCAAAGGAGCCGTAAGTTCTTTGCTTACAACCCTTAACTGTTTAAAAACTACTGAAAACAAGCATGCCAGGAGTACACCTTTATGCATTTAAAGTGATGGTACAACCTGTCAGCTTAAAGATACTTCCACTATTCATTTCTCAGAACATTCTGTAGACTTCCATGCTCTTCTTGCACTTCAGCATCGGCAGGAAAGGCTGCTGATGCATGGTGTCTGTGCTACACCATGCCAGCAAATCAAATATGCCTGTCATTCTCCTCATCCCTTAACACACCTTAAGCGTGAATCATACTCCCCAAGTACACCAAAGTGACTTTTGCAAGTCTGATAGCCTTGACCTTGCTGAGCAGCAGGGACTGAATCACCCAGTCCTTGCTATGGACTTACACTATTGTAGCTGGCCACTGCTACAGACATCTGTACAGAACTCTGTAGTCCATGAGTGGAAACAGAACTATGCAACACACTCAAATACATGGTATGTGTAAATGGCTATTCACTGTATTCTCTGATTATACATTCTGGAGTTAAAAGATGAATAGCTTTCAAAGCAAAGTTTGTTTAAAAGAATCCTACATGGATCACATCCAGTCACGCTATCTGCAACACAGAGAAGCAGCAGAAATTTAATACAGCTAAATGGAAAGAAACAGTTGATCAGTCCTTTGTAGCAGGTCAGCTGGAAAAATATCTGACATGCATGTTTCCAATGTGATATACAACCATGTTCCATATTAACAAGCAGGAATCACAGATTCCATTCCCAGTTTGGGGAAATGAGAAGTTTATGTTTTATACTGATAATCCTGCCTGACTTAGTCATTGTGGAAAACAGCGTGGTAGTGTTGGAAAGACTATGGATGTTGAGGGTGTGAGGCAGAAGTACTAAGATGTGGATTCCAGGCATGCAGACTGCATCTAAGCTCTAGTAGAGATTTGCTCTGCAGTGCACCCAGCTCTCTTGGCTCTGTTATCATATAGGCTCACTTCCCTTCCCAAGGAAATCAGAGCAAGAAAAATGGTGAGCAGCCATGTCTCACTCACTGCTGGGCTGAAGCAAGCTGGGATCTGCACTGTCTGTGAGGCATTTTGCATTTCCACCACCTTACAAAGAACACAGAGATCTAGCATCAGTTCTTTGATAAAACATTAATTTTTTAAAAAAGGAATTGTCAAACTGTTCTTCCAATTGATTTTTGGGGGGGTGGATTTGTACTGTTAGTCAAGATTAGTGAGTTGCAGCAAACTAGAAGAAAAAAATTAATTTTTTAACTCTATACCTCATCTTATACATTTCAAGGAAATTTCTCTATTATTTAAAAGGATTTTCTTTTTCTGCGTGTGAGATAACGAAGTTCCAGTTCTTTTACATGATAACAGCTGTATTTTCCAGGCTATATTTTAGAGAGAAAGAAGAAGAAGAGCTATCGATGGATGAGACTGAACTTTGACCTTTTAAAAGAGCTAACCTATGAAGCCAAGCGAATGATTGAAGGAGTAGTTTATGAGATGAGGATTTATGCTGTGAATTCTATTGGCATGTCCCGGCCAAGCCCTGCCTCACAACCCTTCATGCCAATTGGTGAGTTTTGAAACTCCATGGTATTTCTAGGACAAAATCAAAACAGTACAATTTTGACCTCTTTAACCTCTCTTATAGCTAAAAAGAATGTGCTAGGAAAGAGGCTATCAACCATCTCTATATTTTATATTTAATCAAACTTTTCCTTTGTAATGTCCCTCTTCTCTATCTCTCATTCTTCTTCCTGAAGAGCACAGAGGTTCCAGTTTCATGAAATTGCTGATGAATTTTTAGTGGTTATAATTAGAAGTGTGAGAGTCAAGCTGGATCTGGAAAGGAGGAGAACTAATTGACAGAGATTTCCCTGTCCCTCTCAGCTTCTCCCATTCCCTTATGGGTGCAAATATCACAGTATCCCGTCCAGTACTCCCTTAATCCTGGCCCTCTCCACAGCTAAAAGGATAGATGATTAAGAAAATATTTGAGGAATGATTTTCTATAAATAATCCTTCCCAACACAGCAGTGCAGTGTCTCCTGCAGTCCCTGAGCAAGGAGCAAACAAAAAGAGTCCTCAGGAAGCCTGCCTGCTGAGACTTTTAGGGAGAAGGCTCACAAAAATACAAATAGCTGGAGAGTAAAATGACCAGAGTTTCTAAATCTACAAATAACAGTGAAGGGGTACAGCCTGCTGAAGGAGATAATGTAAAAGCAGATGACACCGTGAAGGAGTCAGAAGGAAAGGCTGAGCTGCAAGAAGGGTCGCTTAATTCTGGATTTCAAACATGCAACGGCTGGTCTGCAACAAAAGAGGTCAAACAAGAACCATCAAGTGGAGCTACTGAAAAAAAAGGTCCAAAGTTTTCATGGGATAGGCAGAGTTTTACTTGATTAAGGATAAAGTTCACACTTACTTCTTCAGAGAAGAGGTTTGGGGGTTTGATCATGTACTGTGTGGTTGTGTATGCTCCCAATTGCATTTGCCCCCTGTGTGCTGTCCTTGCTACCATGTGAATATGAAAATTTTTTACACAGTTGCAGAAATGAAATTAGGTGATATATTTGTATTTTGTTTTTTCACAATAACTTTGAGAACTAACATCGATTTTGATCAGTTCCACAATTCGTAAAACTGTATTTAACTTACCTTGTAAGATCTGTTATATATACTCAGATGTTCAGTTTATAATACATATACACAGATTATGCCAAACATACAAAGGTTTCTTTAACATGATTGCTCTTATGGTATGCACACTAAATTTTATGATCCTGCACTCTAAATGTTATTTTGAAAAAGTTTACTTTCTGTTAGTTTTTTGTGTCAATTATTTCACAGTAACATTTATGTGCATTTTGGATCCTTTAGTAAGGGCTTCCTTGATTATTTTTTAATTAGTAGACAATAGTCATGCTGAAGAAGACTGAATTTAGCTAGTGATCTTGCTGAACTGTGGGTTTATAAAGACCCATGACACACTCTTTTCTGAAGAGATATGAAAAAGCTAAATCTAAATCAAATTAAAAATTTTCAGCCCCAAAATATTTCTCTCAAATGTGTCTCTGTTACAAATGCACAAATCAGAAGTAGCGTTTTTGTAAACATGTAGTCATCACTTTTGGTCATTTTCTTCACCATGTGAGTGAAGTGAAATTTAGCCACTGTGAATTTGGTCCTCTGAACATGTGAATTTTGTCCAATTACTATCAGGGTGTAAGTACAGAATACACTATATGCGTATTTTTATTTCTAAACTTCTCTGCAGATTTATGATGACTATTTGACTCCCTTCTACAAGTCTTCTTTTTTCAGTGGTTTTTCTCTTAAGGAAACATCTCTGAATAGGAACTACTACCTTAACCCCTTGTCCCCCTTCCTATTATAGGAATCTTCTGCTCTGCTTTTATTAAATGATGTAATAGGTGTTACACTTTACAACTGAGCTTCAGGTAGATTTATTTTATTAAAATAGACAGCGGCACATAAAAGAGCTGTTAATCAATCTTTGTATAGCCTTTGAATTCTCATAATTGTATTGCTCTTGCTCAGAATCTACTTCTCCATATTTCTTTACAGCTCCTCCAAGTGAACCAACCCACTTTACAGTGGACGATGTTTCTGACAGCACAGTTTCCTTGAAGTGGAGGCCCCCTGAGCGGATTGGAGCTGGGGGATTAGATGGTTACATTGTGGAATACTGCAAAGATGGATGTAAGTAAGCACGAGTACTAGGTAGCAGCCACTGAACATTTTAAAAATGCTACCATTGCAGTAACTTCACCTCAATACACTACCCACAACCTCACCATATCCAGCATGATCAAATCATAACTCTAATCTATGTCTAACATCCTTGCCAACCTTCACCATACTTATTACAATGTGACTGTAAACCCATGGAAGTCACACCCACAATGCCATCTTCACAATCATCATAAACTTTAATGCAGATAAGTAATACAAAAATATAATTGCTGTTCCATAGTACTACTATACTTCTGTCCTATTCATGAATTGCATATACCTTAAAACCAATATAATAACATGACTGTGACAACATCAGTCAAACTTTAAAGTAACCATTACCATACCTCATTTAATAGTTATGCTGGCAATAAACAGTGTGACAGCATCATATTTAATAAATTTAATGTACTGTGATGCTACAACATAAAACTTACATCTTAAAAGCCAAGCAACAAATTTATAGTCACTTTAATATTGAAAATTTCCCTGATACTAGGCTCAACTGCCATATAATCCAAACTAGGGGGTTTACAGGGTATAATTTATCCAGAAATAATTTATAGTCTTTAATGAGACATCACGATATAATTACCAGAATGTCTATGTCATTGTCATAGCAGAATGATTTTATCAGTCCTATTTCTGTGCTTTAGAATTAGGAAGCTCTTAGAATTCTGTTCTACTGTGTCAATTGGAAAGTAAATAATAAATTCCAACAGTTATGCCCTCCATAATTGTTTTCAGCATACCTGGCTCTCACCAATCTCTTTGGACAGCCAGAGAAGATATATTTAGAAGAAAAAAAAATAATTTAAGGCTTCATTTTCTTGCTAACACTATTTCCAAAACTCTCCCTCCTCCCATGTAGTAAAAATAAATCTCAAGAAATCCCACAGCTCTAAGCTCTATAAAACAAAATGCCAAAGGAACTACCCAAAGATGATTCCCTTAACCTTAACCTTAGCTATTTTGAATACCAAAGTGCAGAGATTCCTTAACTCCATGTGTGAACACATCTCCCCAATCCAGAGTTCTTCTTCCAACTGATTTTATTCCCTTTTAAGTGTGATGTTGCAACTTGAATTCATTTTATGCTAACACCATTTTCAACTGCAAAAAAAGGCCTCAGTTTGGGAAAATAATGAATTATTGCAATATGCAAATATTGTACTTGCAGCTACAGAATGGATTCCTGCGCTTCCTGGCCTAACTGAGCGCACATCTGCACTGATTAAAGATCTGGTCACAGGGGACAAACTTTATTTCCGTATCAAGGCTGTAAACTTGGCTGGAGAGAGTGGAGCAGCAACAATAAAAGAGCCTGTTACTGTTCAAGAGATCCTGCGTGAGTACCTATACTGAATAAATCTTATTCATTTATTTCCTCTGGCCAGAATTCTGCCTTTGTCTGAGAATAACACCCAAACAGCTCTTCCACTTTGATGAGGTGCCCAGTGTCTGCTGACTCTGAGAACATTTCTATAGTACCCAGGTCTTATATTTGTAAAGCATAGCTCTTAATATAAAATTCTACTTCTTACTTTCAAAATACAGACATTTCACCTCTTGGAATGTCACTTTCAGCATTTAAGAAATACTTTTTTAAAATATTTACCTCTCTGCTTGAAAAGCAGAGGAGTTACATTGTTGCAAAATGACTGCATTGGCTACTGTGAGAGATCTATTTACTTAATTGTCATAGATTATTAATTACCACCCTGTGTATCACCCAACAGCAGCAGATTAAAATTCATTTGACTGGAGTCCAAAAGACATCAAGAGCTGCTAATAGTGGATTCCTCAACCTTGGCTCATGAAGTGTCTGCCAGAGTCTCACTGGCAGTAAAATGAGCTAATGTAAATAAAACAAAGTTTTAATACATCTCAATACCAAATGGTCACGAAGACAGATACTCTAACTGTCTATTAGGAAATTCCTTCTGTAAATGACAGGGAGAAGAAGAAGGTTCAAAAGGAGAACATAGAAAGCCTTCCAGTGAGGTAGAGGAAAGCAGAGACAAAAAAACATGCAGTAAGGTCCCTTTTTTGTTAGTGAAGAGTAAGCTGCTACAATGAGATTCCACTACATCCATCTCAAAGAAAGAACTATAACTGAATGACTGTAGAAAGATAAAGGAAATCCATAAGTTGCTCTGCTTTCTGAGTTTGTCCATAAATATGTCCCAGTGGCAATTTTACAAGGTGCTGCGGTATCAGTATAGCAATAGATAAATCACAATCTCTAATCACTCTTTTACTCCAATACACTCTCTGTCCCATCCTCTCTACTGAACTTAAAAATTTCTCCAAAGAATCAAAATCCACATAGAAGACTCACATCCAACAGAAGTCACCCAAATTTGGCATTTTAGTTGTGACACACATTCACAAATCCACCTGTCATTGAAACATGCTCAGCTGTAAATATATAACTGAGACTTGATACTAACTTCGTATCCAGTGGACAAATACATTTGAAACTACTTAGAGACTGAGCCATCCCTGAAAGTGGACAGTGTTTCCACAATTTTCTTATGTTTACGATTATCCAAGTCTCTTTTCTTTGGTGTTTTGCCTTATTTGTGCTATAAGTAATGTTGCACATTATCAAAAGTTTTTTATTTAGTGTACTAATGCTTAACTGCAGAGCGTCCCAAATTCTGGCTGCCACGCCACCTCAGGCAGACTCTGGTGAAGAAAGTGGGTGAGACAATCAATATTGTGATCCCCTTTCAGGTATGTATTAGCTTCTATTTTGTCATGGTTATTTACCATTACTTACCTAAAGTAGTTTCCCTAATGCGAGTTCCCATTGCTTCTCTGCTTAAGCAGAACTGCATAAGTATGGATGATGATTCATTAAACCCTCTCAAACATTCGAGGAGATCACTCTTTTTTCAGTCATAATTTTTTTACAGAGTTTCTTTCTTAATCCCACATTTTAGGGAAGAAGAAAAAAGTGTAAGTGCATGCAAGCCCATTCTTGTTTATTGAGCACAGGATGCACCTTAGACAGAAGTAGACAAAAGTGTAAGAATCCAACTAAATACTCTTCTGGAACTTAGGTATATGATGTCACCGGGCAAGTTCTTTGGCAAAAGTGTTTATGTTAATTTCTGAAAGGCTGACTGCAAAAATTAGAGTTTGCGCATAAGCAGAAGATTAAAGTTGGCCCTGTGGGGAATCTGAATGTGTGTACAAAGAAAAGCTTGGGCATTACTTTACATGAGCTGAAGGTATAAAAACCAGAGTATGATGAGGATGATCAAGGGCGCATGTCTGTAACTACATAACTACAACTTCACTAAGGCATGCACAAAACTGCTAAAACATACACAAAGACTGACCTAACCAGTTACCTCATCTTGGCATTATCTAGAGCTGCACACACTACTATCTGACCATTTGTAAAACACCACATGCGTTTTTGCAGATGCAAGACTATATCAGTAGTGTGCAAGAATTGGTGTGTGTAAGGAAATTATTTTCTAAGGGAGACATAGCAAAAGAAATTGCAAATTACATACTCTGGCTCTGACAGAGATGTCCTCAGTAATAACAGACGTATCATTTAATGAAGTCCTCAGTGAAAATTTCAAGATAATGAAATTTCTCTACTGTCCAGGATTGACATTTATGGAAATGTAATCCTGTTATTAGTGAAGAGCTTTGAAATTCTCGTATAAAAGATGCTGGAGATATGCAAAACATTTTTTTTCCACAAGCAAGACATCTATGCACACATCACCTATATTCTTTGCTTGAGCAGTACCAGCAGGAAAAAAATTATTAGAACAAAATCTATGTAAACTTAAATGTACAGGTCTTTTTTGCTCTATTATTACTGGGTTACATGAAAAGTTGCTTTTTTCACAAAGATGTATCTGATTAGTACACAATTGTAAGCCCATGCATGGAGTAACTTACTTGAATTGCATGCTTGAATTATTTCAGCATAGTCACAAGGTTATTTTTTTTCTTTCACATTTCTTATCTCCAAAATTGCTAAAATGGCCTGATGTCTAGCCCTGCACAGAATTCAAGATTTGTACCTCTGCTATTTCTGAGTTACATAATTATTTTTTAAAAAACTAAATTAACTAAACAGATATTTTTCCTGCTTTGGTGCCCAAGTTGAAGAAGAATTGCACAAATTTGAAAAGCTGTCCCATAAGCAGGGAAATAAAGTTTAGCGTTTTACAGATTTGTGTTTTATGTCCTCTTGTGCTGGTTTTGATCTGGGCAGAGTTAATTTTCTTTGTGGTAGCTAGTATGGAGTCATGTTTTGAATTAGTGCTGGAAAGAGCATTGGTAATTTAGTGGTGTTTTCGTTATTGCTGAGAGCAGTGCACACACAGAGTCAAGGCCTTTTCTGCTCCCCACAAGACCCTTCCAGGAGATGAGGTTTTTAGTTGCTGGCTTGTGACATCCCCACATCACCACCTTCCCAGCATATGCAGCCAAATCCTCTGCTGAGAGCAGCCTCACTCTAATATTCCCAGTATATTATAATATCCCAGTTATTCCTCACTGTAATATTCCCAGAGTTTTGCCAGGTCTTTGCCCTGCCTCCCTGGGGAGCCCTAACTGACATGTCCTCAGTTCCCCAACAGGGTAAGTACATGCAGCAACTAATCCAGAGCTTCACTTAATCCTGCCTGATCATTCAGCTGTTGCCAAACAAAATCACTAAAACCAAGCTTTCCCTGACTTTTCCTCAGTGGGGACACTAACTGAGGTTTTGGCATTTCACCCTGTCATCAATTTTTCACAGAAAGCTAATTTTACAGATTTCTAGTGCTCTGTCAAATTTGGCCAAACTGAACCAACTGATTCAAAAGTTATTTGAGTAGCTGACTGACAAATTATGTGCTAGTATAAATTCTTGTCTCCTAAAGGGTAAAGCTACCAAAAAATGCTAAAATCTATCCATCAACACCAGATTTTACTCTTAGAACAAAGCCAGAGGACTTTAATTCAAGAGATATTTTTTGAGTGAAATAAATTCGTCATAGTGTTGAATTGCAGCTTTCAAGGTATTAAAAATTGTGGCTACAGCTATTTAGAATATGTAAAACTGATGATCTTTCAAGAGAAGCAAATCAAAAAGAACTTTTCCATTTACATTTTGAAAAATTTTAAGTCACTGACCATTTCTATTGCAGAAGAAGACTTTAAGTAGGTACCATATCTATTATCTAACAAAAGTGAAAGTCAGTGCCTTCTACTATTTACAGTTTCTGTGCAACCTTGACAGTGACCTCTGTGGTGAAATTCACCTACCGTGAAATTCTATTAAATGAAATTAAATTAAATATATTGTGTTATCAAGGTGTCCTGGGCTTAATGCTACTTGCGAATCTATTCAAATCTTTTCATCAAAAGGCACAGAAAAGAAAGTAAAACATTGTTACTAACCTTTTTTCTGTTGAGTGCATTAAGTAGGTGGAACATTCTGGTGAAAGGAAGAGAATCAACATGTTCTTGCTTCAAAATTAATTATGTGGCATGTGATTGGTGGGATATTATGTGCTATTAGTCGATAAAATTCACAGTAATACTGAGCAGTCTTTTTGTCTATCATATATGTGTGAATATAAATATCTGAGAGCATTTAAATTCATTCTTCCCTGGCTGTGAACTCCCTGAAGTTTCTCTGGTGTGCTATTTAGCCACTCTGTCACTCACTGTTCTCTCTCAGATTATCTATTACACATTGCAGAAACCCAATCCTCTGACATATGTATTAGGAACATGCTTTCTCTCTGTTTATGCTTTTCACAATCTATAAATACAAGAGTATATGAAAACCAACACTTTGAACACTTGCAGTCTTTCAGTGGCACTCACAGCACTTCAGAAAAGAGGTGCTGTAAGTGAACATATCAGATCAACCGCACTAGAGCACCAGCAGCAACGATCTTGTAATCAGTCTGAAAACCTGCCAAGTATCTGGCTTGACAAAGTAGCAATTCAAATAAATGCCCATAGAACTATACCATTCAAGCAGGTTATTTTTATTTTGAAAGTATTCCCTAGCCAAATTTTTCAAGGAGGATCCTCATATCATTTTTGAACACACACATATGTGGGAAGTAAAATAGAGTCACTTCTCATCAAGTTCACCAATAATAAGACATGGAAATGGAAAATAAAACACAAAACCCAAACCCTTTTACTTGCTCCAGAATTTCTACTACACCTTCCAGCTGAAGAGGGGAAGCCATCTCTTGCTCTAGTAGGTTTTTGTGAGGGTTCCATGAAACAAGACCAGGGCAAAGGTACAGTAGAATTGGACAAAACTATCTTGAATCTATTATTTCAGGGCTACAGGCCTGACACACTCCTGACTATGCTCCTTGGCAGAAAGCTATAAGAAAATAATTTACCAGATAGAGAAAATGGAAAATCCAAAAACATTGCTCATTCAAGGTTTATATCATCCCTGATGTAAAATAAATTACAATACATCTAATGAGTTAGAGAAAAGAGCATCTATGAACAAATAACAATTTCTAGGTGTTTTAAATGTCCTTTAAGTATAATTTTGGAAAGATCTTAGCCTGACTCTGATAAAATATTCAGCCTTTTTTCTAATACCAGTGAAAAATATATGATGCTGCACAGACTTTCTTAGCAAATACCAGACAAACCTGAATTAAAGGTGTAGCAATGCACAAAGATTCAGTATTATTCTGCATACCTTTAGGCACCAAAACCAAGAGTCTAGAGTATCTTAATCTCCCTCTGTATGGAAGACATAGAGTCTTTCAGAGTGTGTTCCAGACACCCAGTGGATTAAGGAGCCTTTTAGAGCTGCCATCTCTGCTATTTGCTGGAGGCAGAGTGTCCCAATTTCAGAACCTCAGACTTCAGCTCCAGGGCAACCTAAGCACAGCTGACTGCTGGCTTGGAAGGTCCCAGTTTCCCTCCCCATCCATTTGAACTGCTGCAGGCCTGGGCTACACTCCTGCACCTTGGTCATCTGGCAGAAACTTAAAACCCCTCGCTGAGTTACTTTCTGTTGCATTAACTACTAATACACTTCATAAATATCTTATGGACATTTTCTGTTTTCTTGGGATTCCTTGTTTGGAGTTGTACTGGGGAAGCAGCACCCCAACAACTTTGGAAGAACAAAATAGTACTTACCATTTTTCCTAGAAATGGCTGGATGACAGTGAGGCAGACCACTGATATCTGTTTGATTCCACAATGCCATCTGCCATGGGTGTAGCAACACTGACTGCTCAGGCTCATGGTCACCAAAACAATTGTGCAATGCAGAAAGAATTATACAGTGTTTCACATCGCAAGAATGCAAGATGATAATAACTTTTCAAAAGATCTTAAAAATGCCTATGGACAGAGTATTAAATGTTTTAAGAAAGGAAGAAGAAAAGGAGCAGAGCTAATTAAGTCCTTAGGTGTGTAAGAGTTCTGCTAATAACAATCAGAACAAGTCAGATCACCTGTTGGCTTCACTGACACCTAGGTAAGAGTACCAGATCAGCCCATGGATAGTATTTCTGGATTTAGTCTCAATATCATTTCAGTCCTTAATTAAATGTCATCCTCAAAGCATGGTGCCACTAAACCACACAGATGGAAGCAAATATTTGTCTGAAAGAAAACAGGAATTGTGAAGCATTAAGAGAGTTTACTATCTCAACTCTGTGTATTATATTAGGGTTTCTAGACTTATACATCACCAAGAGAAAAATGGAAATCCACTAAAGCCTAAAAAAATCAAAATTCTCTTTTTTTTTTTAGGGTAAACCGAGACCGAAAATCACTTGGCTGAAAAATGGTCAAACTCTAGACTCCAAAGATGTGGGAATTCGGAACAGCAACACAGACACAATCCTTTTCATCAGAAAGACAGAGCTTCATCACTCAGGAGCATATGAAGTCACCCTTCAGATAGAAAACATGTCTGATAAAGTTACAATAACAATACAAATCATAGGTAAGACCCTGATAACATCAAAATTAAGCAGATCATACAAAATAGGGGCCAGACTGAGGCAACCCAAAGATCCAATTACCACAGAATCCTTTCTCTTTCAGTGGTAGGTTGCAGATGGGTAGGACAAAGCTCAGAGCAGGGCTAGCATGTGACCTTATTTTCCTAGTATATTTTCCCACCTTGAAATTATCTGTGTCCTAGAGCCTTTCAGAGAATGAGGTATATTCTGTGTATTCCATAGATCTTCAGAGATTTTTTCCTTGAGTAATTTTATCCAGTCTGTATTTTAATCCAATTGAGAATTGAAACATACTTTTATAAGGAATTTAAGTGCATGTACCTGTTTATTTTTATTCGAGGCTGTCTCCTGACAATCTCATTTGATATCCATACAGTTTGTATCAAAAAATGCCATGAATAATCATTCACCTTTTTCATATTACTTATCATTTTATAGCCTGCAGTCACACTCACCTCATTTTACTTTCTCAGTTTTTAGACTCTTCATTTTATTATTTTCAAACAGATGCCTTTCCATATTTTTGATCATCCTCATCAATCTTCTTTCTACCCATCTGAGAGGGATAGAAAGAATTTGAGAGTTCTGGGGTTCTTAGAAATAGCCATATTGTACTCAAGGAAGGGAATATGAATCTTGGAATTAATATACACCCCTTTTTTATTTTCATTAGATAAAGATAGTGAAGATAAAATCACTGCCATAATTTACAACTACTGTTCCAAAAATTAGAAATTACAACAAAGCACAGTTCTGTGAATTTGGAAAATTCACATTTAATGCTTTACTCTGTTCAGAGTGTCTAGTTAATCTGAGGCTTATTCTCTACTATACAATTTCCAGTCTCTTTTCTAATGTCATTTTAAAGGAATGCATTGCCAAAGTTTCCATAATTTCTGTTGGAATTATGTGAGAGATATTCTGAGATCTTGTCTACTCAGATTTCATTGATGTTCAGCCCGAGCTCTTCTATTTCTCCTCATTACCACTCTTTTTAACATTCTTGATAACTGTTTTTATTTCTCTTTCCCCACACTTTAACACTGTCATCCCAAATTTCTTCCTATGTATCAATACATTTTTAGGATATGTTTTTTGGCTCAACTCCCAGTGTTTTGGAATTTAAAATGCTGACTGTGCTCTGCTCAAAGTCTTAAAAATTATATTGGCAGAATGGCAATGGTGCCAACAACAAACAAAAAGGCATAACAAATTGGAGCAAATATGTCTTAAAACCAGCAGCTGCTTCTGCTCAAGAGGATGGCTGCCGTTCTGCAAGGGCAAAATAAGTAAACGGCAGCTAAAACAAAATAATCCCAAGGTTCCCCAGAGAAGCTGTGGATGCCCCATCCCTGGAGGTGT
This sequence comes from Entomyzon cyanotis, assembly GCA_024500445.1. Taxonomy (NCBI): domain Eukaryota; kingdom Metazoa; phylum Chordata; class Aves; order Passeriformes; family Meliphagidae; genus Entomyzon; species Entomyzon cyanotis. Next base: position 39,210,530 of record JAKEPQ010001030.1, on the reverse strand, counting down.
TCAAGGCCAGACTGGATGGAGCTCTGAACAGTGTGGTCTCCCTGTGAGGTGTCCCTGCCCATGGCAGGGGGTTGGAACTGAATGATCTTTAATGTCCCTTCCAACCCAAGCCATTCTATGACTCTGTGACTCAGGTATAGGGGAGCCCACACCCTACACACTAAAATACTTTGCTAAAACTGGTTAGTGACTCTTGTTTCTGGCCACTGCTCTTAGATCATAGCACCGAGTATCTTCCACCTACTGTTTGATTCTGTAGAAAGTCACAAAAACACATCCATCTACAATTGTCAAAGAGTTATTTAATATAGAAAATGAATGAAAAAAAGCAATTAATCTTATCACACAGAAGTTGGAGGACAGGCATTAACTTTGTAGTTTTTGGGCAGTTTGCTCAAACGATTGGGAATACGTATATTTCCTTCAATTCGTGACCAAGAAGAGAAAAGGCTTGTAACATGCAGATACTTTTGCAATCAAGGCATCTACTCTGCTTCTCAATTCTGTCATTCTGTCATCAGAAATACCTCTTTTCAATTCTGTCAACTGCACTTTTTGCTCCCCAGATTTCATGTTCTCTTGGCAGGACAGAAATATGGGTGATTCAAGCACTCTTTTTGTACTCCTAGTGGTGCTTTAGGTGCTCTAGAATGGCAGGCTGAAAACCCAACCCAGCTTTCAGTGATTGAACAGGTCAATCAGTGATCTTTTAGGTGTCTTTTCATCAGCCAACTTCCCTTGGCAAAAGTCTACTTGATGAAGAAGCAATGCTTGTGGCTTCAGCCCCTACCTTTTTTTTTTTTTTTTTTGAGTGAAGCAAGAATGCAGGCAGCCAAAGCTCTGCTGCGGTGATGAGTCACATGTCACTTCCAAACAAGAGGAAGCAATTCTGTTACTGTCATCACCTTCCCTCATGGTCAAAACAGTTGCTGCTGTTTATTCTACAGACCTACAAAATATGCACTTTTACTATGGGAATACAGTATTTATTAAATACTTTTGGAAAGCTCTTAAATAATGAAAACATTTCCCATTTCTGGAGAATAGAGTTTTCTCATCTTCTTTCTCCCTCTACAAGAATCAGTTAATTATGTCTTCCATTATCCCTTCTGTTGACTGAAGCAAACCTCAGTTCTCCTTTTTTTTTTTAACTGGAATTAATTTTCTTTCTCATTATGTATTATTTGAAAATATAAATTATAATTAATTTTTTAAGATAATTCACACTTTAGCTCTTCTTTGCATTGTATAAATTTCATTAGTTTGCAAAACCCCTCAGCTGAGCTTTTGCTAAGGGTAACAGAGAATACTTCCTCAGAATAAAAAATCCCCACTCTAATACAGTGTCCTACAGAGGAAAATAATTTGGTACAGAAACATCACTAAGTTTAACTTTTCCCATCCTCTATTCACAAGCTAGAGATGCACTCGTTAGTACTGAGAAAGAAATATTTTTCCATTCTGCAAAGAAATTTTTAATAGACATTCCTGCAGATTGCATTATCCTATCGAACCACAAAGATCAAAAATATAAAAATCCATTTAGCAAATTTATGAACAACTTTTTTTAGGTTGTTCTTCACACATGCGCACACAGGTATGTAGTATGAAAAATTCTTCTCTTCAGATCAGAATAGACATTGATTTCTGTGTAATGAAGATACACATCTAACAACACTAGATTGTTTTGTTTTAATTTGTGGTTCAAGTAAACAACAAATAAATTTCCACATCTCCATATGCAACATTGTTCATTTGCCTACACATTGCCACTGCCTACTTCAGAAACACAATAAAAAATGAAAGAAGGCTTTACCTGGTTGGTGGCTGTTGAGAAACACAGAAGATGGCAGGTTTTTCTCTGATATGTTAGTGAAAGATAGGAAGAAAGAGGATGATAACTGGAATGAGGGCAATGCATTCCATATCCCTTATCAGACATCATGCGGTGTTCTAGTTGGCACCACTTTGAAGGAGGACAGTAGGGGTCAAACCTAATTATAAAGCAGTTTTCAATTCCAAAGTTTGTCAGTGAAAAGAGAATTAGCACATTATGTTTTGATGTAGAAAGTCACAGTTCCCCAAATAACCAAGGCTAGTTTATTACTGGTTTGTGTATCCTTCTTTAAGGAATTAAATTACAAGCCACCTATAATTACATTCCTCTGTGCTTTGCTCATCTCAAACCTACATCCATCAGATTCTTACCATTTGATTAATTTTTCCAGCTTAGCTACAAAATGGGGAGACAGTTCCCCTTCAGCAGTCTAGAATGACCTTGAACTCTTTTTCACTCAATAACAAGATCAACTACCCAGCTCTCCCTGACAGACCCTGTAACTGCATGCAACAATCTAACATCAAAAAGGTGAACTGGTGTCCTCAAATTAAAACAGACAGAAATATTATTTAATAAATCTAATTTAAATGTTACAACACATGACTAAACAATATGGTATAAATATGAATGATCCTCAAAAAAGAAAAAAAGAAAATTACTATCATTTCACACTATTTTTTTCTCTATATTTCCATGTATTTTAAAAAGGACACAGACATCTGTATCTCTTTGAGGGTTTGTACTTCTTCTAGTTATTACAGAGAAATATCACTTACTAGGCAAGCTAATGAGAACTGAACCAACAGGGAAAAGGCAGCTGTATTCCCAAATGGCTGGCCTTCCTTAGCTGGAAGGCACATCACATTGCCCTGGTAGTTATAGCAATGTAGATAAATGCCCAAGAAATTGTATTGAGGTAACAAAGGAATAAAACTGCAGTGAAATAGTTAATCATATCCACCCAAACAACACAAACTTCTTACTCCATTTTAAAGAAGAGTCTGTCTGGCTCCCATGTTACTAATTCTAGCATGTTGTCTATTTCTCAGTAGAATTCAGGACTCTCAGAAGAGTATTAAGAGGGTATTTGAAAATTTCCCAACTTTCTTGTTTACAGTTTTAATGTTACATAAATGAAGTGTGTTGCTATGGAACATTATAGATTGGTATCAAATTGTATTTTTTCTCCCTGCAGGGGGAAATGACAAAGCTCTTGGATCTTGAACTAAAACCTAAGGTGTTTTTTTATGTGTCCTCTGCAGACAAGCCTGGTCCTCCTCAGAATGTAAAGCTTGTAGATGTTTGGGGATTTAATGCAGCTCTGGAGTGGACACCTCCCCAGGATGATGGCAATGCTCAGATCTTGGGCTACACAGTTCAGAAAGCTGACAAAAAAACCATGGTAAGAACTTGTGCTGAGTCTGTGGCTTTGTAGGGAGTTTAAAGCAGCACCTGCTCTGGGAACACAGAGACTTGAGGGAAATTACTGAATTTGTGACTCTCAGTTGTGTGTCCAAGGTGTCCCATGGCATCTCAGAGGCAATTAAACATTGAAAAATATAATCTAAAAAAAACCCCAGAAGATGAAGTATAGAACTGCATTAAATGCTCAGTATTAAATGGAAGAGAGACCAAGCATGTGCAGTTTCTGGTGGTGCCTGCACAGAGAGCTCTGTTTAGAAGGTGGAATTTTTATTTTTTATTTGGAATTATATTTTTCATAACACAGTAAAAAACTGAAGAGGAGGGAGGAAGAGTTGGACTTGAAGTGAGATGCTGGGCATGTCAGGGTATATACTGGGAGACGTATGTGTGCCAGTTCAACTGGAAAATGTTTCTCATGGAAGTCCCCATTAATTAGTCCCATTCTGAGTACACATCTTGTACCAGATTCCCCAGACATGAGTATGGCTCAAATATGGTAGAGTTGGGGGATTTTTTCTCAAAATGTGAGTATTCATACATCTATCACACTGCCAGAATATAAAAGTAAGAAAACAGATCAGCTGATCTTCACAGGTAGCAACATAATATTAATTTTACAGGTTAGTGTTAAATACCTGTCTGCCTGTCTTTTCCTTATAGCAAAAAGAATCTCTCCATATCAAAACTAGCATCATGTCCTACCTTTGAAAACATCTTTCTAAACAGTTATAGTCTTTTTACAGGAATGGTATACTGTTTTTGATCACTATCGGCGCACAAACTGTATAGTGTCAGACCTGATAATGGGAAATGAGTATTTTTTTCGAATCTTCAGTGAAAATTTGTGTGGATTGAGTGAAACTGCTGCAACCACCAAAAATCCTGCCCATATCCAAAAAACAGGTAACATCTTCTTCAAAACAAAGATCACAAAAGCCACTAAGTACCAGAAGTAATACACTGGCAAATGGAAAATACAGTCTTACTAGATGCACCACTAAAGATATTTTCATTATTTAGTAACTTACACTTATAAAGAATTTTAGCATCAAGAGCCCTTACCTAGGCAGATCTCTTGTACTAATACAAATATCAGTTTAAAAATATTTAATCACAAGGTCTTCCTAAACTATATTATCTTAAGAAAACAATACAACTGGGGGATTATATTTATATGTTGGGGTTAAAAGTTTAAGATGTCTGTGGTGAAGACTTTCCCTGCATACATATGGCTATCATAATTTTAAGAGAAGCTGGAAACCCATGATTGCCAGGACCTTTTACCTTAACTAACACATTAAATAATCACGAGATGTGGTTTAGAATGAAATTATTTAAAGACTTGTTATATCACAAATGCCAAAACTTTTAAAGCTTCCTTAAATCATACAGGCAAAATAAATGACAGATAGGTTATACACAAGTCAGCAAAACTGAAAGCACGGTTCTTACTATTTTGTTTCTTTGAATTGCAGGCACCACTTATAAGCCCCCTAGTTACAAAGAACATGACTTCTCCGAAGCTCCTAAATTCACCCACCCTTTGGTAAACCGCTCTGTGATTGCAGGATACAACACCACACTCAGCTGTGCCGTCAGAGGGATCCCCAAGGTACACATCACCACTGTCATTGATACTGGTGCAACAACTGGGAATTCCAGTCAGTTGGGTGTGGCTGAAGTGTGCCATGGCTGTACAAAGGAGTGGCTGAAGTGTGCCATGGCTGCACAAAGGAGAGGCAGAGAGCACCCAGCCATGTCCCACCTCACTCACACCTGATGCTGCAGCAGAGAGTGGGGCAAGCTTTAGGGTGGGTCTGTGGGGAATCCAGGGGTGACAGGGGAAAGGAGGCAGAGGGAAGGACAGTCACTGCTTGTGGTGACACCACACCACTGGAAATGTACCACATCTGCATAAAACCTCCTCACTGGAGAAGATAAACAACAACAAAATGATCTTCTTACAATCTTTTACTTTGCTCTCTTCAGACTCTGAAGAAAACAGCAGCTCAATGTCATATACTGTTCCCTTAACCAAGTGTTGCAGAGGAACAGCAGTTTTTCTGTTACATCAGTGCATCCACACAAGTTTTGGGGAAGTCTGAGCTGTTTTGCAAAACTAAACAGAATAAGGCCTGGTCTCATGTAAAGTTTTTTTGTGGGGGTTGTGTTGGTTTGGTTTTTTAATCTCAAAGGAATGTCTTCCCATTCTAAATGTATTTATTAAAGTCCCGTCAAAGACTACATATAGATGTACTCTTTTGTTAATCAGGAACAAGTTGTAAAAGCTGTATCAGCTAGGAGCTAAATTTAGACTTCTCAGAAAAGGGAAATAAGATTTTTGTCTGCAGTGATGGAATTTACCATATTGTGACATAATCTTGTCATAAATTTAAATTAGTACAATCACAAAAAAATGCAAACCACTTCTTTCACCTCTGGCTGCTTATTTTCAGCTTCTTTCACTACCTCATATTGTGCAAGGATCTCATTGCCACAGAGCAAAACATGTAACAATCGCTCAGAGTCCAAATAAAACAAAATTTTTTAAAAATGCTGCAGTTCATTGGATGAAGAAGGAGTTCCAGACAAAACTCAAATATAAAAAGGAAGCATATCCATGGAAATAGCTGCAAAAGAACAAGAATATTACAGAAAAAACACCATCCTCCAGCAGCTGCCTCAGATTAGAAATGACTGTGTTAGTGATGATATTCCCTCTTGGTTAACTGACATTATTGTGCATCTGCATCCACTTCATTCGGTTTCCATGGTTTTAAGGAGATTCTTAAAAAACCTTCTGAATTTCACAGCTGTTATTGTACAGTAGTGTCAGGCTTTGGAATGCAAGTATGCCAGCTTGTCCTTCCACATTAGCCTGAAGGATCCAAGTAGTCCTCAGCCTTCAGCACACCCAATACTCTTTAAGCAGGTTTTCCAGATACATTTTTGTACTTCCATTGCCCAAATTAACCTTGATAAAATGTTTCAGTTCCTACTGCAATACTCGGCAAAAGGTCTCGTTCACATAAGCTACTAAGAGAATAGCTTATGTGGATGGAGTTTTCCAGTTCTGAATAACTGAAGATTCTCAAGCACACCTCAGGCATAACCTGTGGCATGGAAAAGTTACCAATTGAGGCAGAGAGAGTATTGTGCCCTGCTTGTAATGAAGTATGATAAAAGGCATATACCCAGAAAGATAAAGAGCTTATAGAAAAACTAGGAAAAAATGTTAAGGCAGGAAAAATGCCAGCTGAGATTTGTCAAGAAAATTTAAGAATGGCAAGTGGGATGCACTGGATCGATATACCACAGCTCAAAACAAAAAGTGATTCAGTAGATTTGAATGCACTCTATAAAAACAGTGCAGTAGTTTTGGGGTTTATAGATGAAGAAACAGAAGATATTAATTCTGAAAGAAAAACAGATATAAGCTTGGTCTTCTACTCTTTAAAGAGTGTTTCTTCACTCTATGTACTTATGAGCTCAAAATAAACAAAAGCAATTTGGTTTATATCAGATTTTTAATTTTCAGAATTCCACTTATAAAACTTAAATGCACATTTTCAGGCACTGGAAAGGAAGCATAAAAACTTGAACTGGTACAGAACCAACTACTTTATTCCTCAGCTGAAGCCAATCGGAACTTTATTTTGAAATTCCTGAAGTTTCTAAAAATACTCTAGAGGGTTTGGAAAATTCCTTCCCAGACCACACCTTGGCATCCCAGTTTGGCCACCCAACATCTGTGGACTTTTATGACACTTCTGCTCTAATCATCTGTGAAGTTTAATTCCCTGTCTTTAAGATACTGTAGCATTAAAATATATTTTAATAAGCACAATTAAATAACTCATTAATTAATGAATTTGTAGACAGTTCATAGGTTTTTTTTTTAATCACAAAAACTGGACACAGACCTTTTCTATATGCTATTTGAGAGTTAAAGGAAATGCTGAACTTCTGAACTACTGGTTTCATGAATTTGTACTGAATGAGATGTTCCTTGAAAAATTATTAACACTGCTTTGTAGATAGCCCTCATAAGGTTATTTAGTCTTTGATGGCTACACTAAAGATGCGAGATCAAGTGTAAATCTTCCATTGTCTACCTTCTATTTTAAAAATCTTCTTTTTTGTTCTTCAGCCAAAGATATTCTGGTTCAAAAACAAAATGGATCTCTCTGGTGATGCCAAATACCGCATGTTCAGTAAGCAAGGGGTGTTGACCCTGGAGATACGAAAACCAACTCCCTTTGATGGTGGCATTTATACCTGTAAAGCTGTTAATGAGTGTGGTGAAGCTGAAATAGAGTGCAGACTGGATGTCAGAGGTAATCAGATGAATCCTATGGAAACCCCTAACACTGCAATGAAGATAGAGAAATGGATGGCTAAAAGAAAATAAAATCATAGTTCCCCTTTATCTAATGCTGACTTTTTGGGCGGTATAAAGTTTGTTAAATACATGCACCAGCAAGATTTTATTTTTCATTCTGAAGTGTTATGATAGAATTAGGTTACTTGCTAGGTAATACAGGTCTGAAGGTGTACAGTTATTGCACTTCTGACTTAATATTTCTAGAGTAGACAGTTAGCAGTGGAAGGGATGTCTTCCTACAAACACTGCATTGAGGATAACCTTATTAGCCTTTGTGCTTATTCCATAACTGAAAGTTTTAAATCAAGTAATTGGAATTAGACATATGTAAAAGGTTGTGCATGCTATATCATAAACATTTTTGGAACACTGACTAATTATTTTGTTTGTCAAAAGGACCAGGAACAAAAGTCACATGCTTATAACACAGTTAAAAATATCAACTAAAGATTTTTGGTAAAGCTTTCAGTTCTGTATCTATTCCTCAATACAAACGTATGTAGCACTACTTTAAGTGCTCAAACCCAGCAAAAGCTGCAAAAGTGACCTACATAACAGTAATTGATCCATTTTCAGCACAGCAAGCCTGAAGGTATTTCTACACAGCACTGTGCTGAATATTTGACTCAGTGCTAAATCAGTAATGTGCATACAGTACACCTGGCAGCACTGGGTGCCAATACCCTCAGGACTCAAAGATTAATTTTATCATCATCTGAAGCTTGCTTTAGAAACATCAAATCTTCTTAGAATCATCAGATAAAAGCAAATATTAGAGACCATCAATATTTCACTTTCAGTACCAAGTTTAAATTTAAAATTAGCATCCTTTAATGTCTGATAATATCTTGAACTTTTTTTCATTCTCCAGCACCTCAGTAAAACTCTGAATCTCAGTTCATCTGCAAGTCAAGGTAAGAACCAAAATAATTCAGCTGGATAAAGGAGCAGTGGCTGTTTGGTTACACGTAATATTAAACAATCATAAGATATTAATGGTAGACTTTTTTTGAATGCTTATAATATCGGTGGGGTTATGTGTGTTTGTTTTGATTTCTCTTTGTTTTTTCAATAGTCACTATTTCATGGGTCTCCACCTTTAATACACTGTGCTAGTGCAAAAATCTGCAAGAGTAGCAGAATTCTTTGTTGTCATTTTTTCTTAACTCAATACAAGCACTGCCTCTGAGAGACTGTTATTGATTAAAGTAGTGATTGATAATAAAACTAATATCAATAATCCTGCTTCAACAAAGAAAGCATAGTTAAAATTTAAATGCATCTAGAAGTGTAATGTACATTTTAGACTTCAAAAGAATGAAGTAATATAATAGCAATCTGGTAATGCATTTGACAATAAATCCTTCTCCCCATTCTCTGTCTCAGCATTAGAATGGAACTTGAAGAGAAGAAAATTGAAGAAATTAATGAAGCATAATTTCTGTTCATTTAGGAGTCCTGCTCATCTTAGAAGTCACTTAATACACATGTACTAGGAGGCAGAAGTGTCTTGCAATGTCCTGCTTACTCGGTGTGTTTTCAGACAATATTTCCTCTTTTCATACATCTGTTGTACTTAGATTGTGCTTGTCTCCACATGAAGAAATTTAAAGATATCAAGATAAAATTTTCCCCCATTACATACATAAAAACGTGTATTAAAAAAAAGTAAAATTATGTTAAAATGCAAAAAAATTAGTAATTTCCTAAAGTCTAAAACAAGCCTAAATTCCCCAGTTCCATACTTCACTCCATTTTCTCTTTGCAGAACTCTGACATTCTTCATAAGAAACAAGTAGCTCAGAATAATGAAGCAGTAGGATATTATTTACAGTATATCATCATTATACTAATCTCTGTACAACAGAATGTAAATTTCATTCCTACCATTTTTACTGTCAGTGAGTGCTTGAAATAGCCACTGCTGTGCTCTCTTTGCAGAACTGTGTCCAAAACACACCATTTGGGAACCACTGGCTATAGCTACTGTTCTGCTTTTTATAGAAAATAATCTCTTTAATAATTACTCACTTGTTTCCTAGCTTTTAAAAAGACACCAGCATAGAATTCCAGTTCTTAGATGGTTTTTGCTACCAATGACAGACATCACACGAATCTAGAGGGAAAATTTTGCACGTCAGATGAAACACTGATAATTCTAGCAAGGAAGATTATTTGCACAGAAATAAAAATCTTTAAAGCCAAAGCTTGGGATGAATATAATAAACTTATTGCTGTAACTCTTACTGAAGGTTTGTGAAAGGCTATGAGTGATATGTACGCATTTTTGCAGATGATTTTGTCTAAGCAAATGACACAATAGCATTTCTGGTTTCTCACCTAAAAGTCTGAAGGGTATTTGGGGTAGGTTTTTTCCAGACCTGCAGTAGTTGATAGTTTGTGGCTGGAAAGTACTTTTTAATGATCACAGTACAAGAGATGGTGGGAAGATGATATTAATCCAGGCAGTGTTGCCTTTTAGAAGAATTTCCACAGAGGAACTGAAGTAATAATCCTCTGCTGCCTCCAGCATGCCACTTGGGATGGGAAAGCACATCTGACACAGCTTGTTAGTTGTATTAAACAAGCAAATACATCTTCACAATAAAAGCACTGATGGTCATGAAGTGTGTATTTTGATTATTTCATTATGATATCAGAAGAAAAAATAATACCCTCTAAAACTCATGACAACTTATTCCAGGTTAACACTTGTCTGTTGCACATTGCTTTATTCAACAAATATATACAATTTTAAAAGGAAAAATATGCAGCCAGGTTTACATGCTTTTGTGCTTACATTTTCTTAGCAACACTATTATTTAAAAAATAAGGCACATGCCACAAATAAAAGACAGAGATGATCCATATTCTAAAGAACCTATGACAAGAATGCAGCGGACCAAGAGGACCATCCCATCATCTCTGGGATGATTTGCACATTGCAAAGCAATGACTGAATTGCAAGAGTTAGAGCCTAACTCCATAGGGCCTTCTAAAAATGCTGTGCTTGAAAAACACAAATTAGTTTTAACTTCCAAAACTTCCAATGACCATGAGCCAAATGCAAATCCAAAGAATTACAAGAAAGAAGCTCTAACTTTAGTTAGGTTTGTAAAAAGTCTTCATAAAAATGCGAATTCGGAATTCCAAAAGCTAACCACTCCTCACACTGAAAAGAGGAAAAGAGGGAAGGTGCACATGCAAAGTCTCAATTTCCTGTAATTATTTCTAGAAAGGTCTTCAGAAAATGGTAGATGTTTATTGATGTTTTGCCAGCATATAATATTGTCATTTATCTGTTCCATGGCTGACAGAGATTCTGCAAGTAGAGTCACTAATTGACCATTAATTCCATGCTGGTAATAAATAAATAAATGCTGAAGTAAATAACCTTCATCCCAATCTGATTAAAACCACGTAAACAGAGAAGCCTCTCCCAGACCGACCTGCTTAAGAACAACAAAGTGCCTCACAATTTTCCCCCATCACACCTGAAAGACTACTTGATGAAAGACAGTTTTTGCTATCATTTCCTGGGTAAGATCTCTGATGTAAAATCAGGTATCCTTATCTCTAAATGTCACGCCAAGTATTCTTACCTTGTAGTTGTTAAGTACTGTTAGAAGTGTGCAAGGCAAGTTCAATAGTAAAAGAAAAAAAACTAACATAGGTCAAAAAGTTTAAAAATTCTTACCTAGCAGCATTCTCTTGTAGCACATTAAGTGCCTTTCACAGCTGACAGCAATTGCTTTCAAACACAGCAATCCTACTGATGTCCTTCAGTAGTTTTCCTCACCAAGACAAAAAAGTCTGTTATTGCTCAAGTAAAAGACCCTTTGATGTGAAAAGTATATGTAACTTAGATAAATATAACCTCTTCAGGCTGACTCTTTCTATCCAGTTGGATGTGAAACTGAGTGTAACTTTTGATGCTTCCACAATTTCCATTTAAATCCTATCAATTCAGGCTGCTGGCTGCTGGTTCACTGTCCATGCCTTTCCTTCAGACTACTAACTATATACCAGATGGAGACACTTACATACTTTGAATTACCATAAATAAGACTCATCTGAAGCATAGGGGTGTTGCAGAGCATTACTAAAGCCCAGTGCTTCACTTGAGCTAAGAAACATCAGCCCTAAAATATTACAAGAAGAAAAAGCACTTCTAGTACTACTAGTCCAGTTCTCTCAGGGTGGCATTACCTGCCAAACAAACCCTGTGTTGACACTTCAGCCTAGGACAGCACACATTTCACACCACAGCATCAATTCTTTTGTTTCATTCAGGTTTTCAGCACTGTTGTGTAAATACTCTAAGTAAACAATATTTACTTGCTCCTGGCAATGAGAAGCTTCACATAATGCTCTTTATAAAAGCCACCAGCTGGAACTGAACTGTTGAATACAAACAAACCTTATCTGAGTGCTCTGTTTCCTTGAGATTGCCTTAGTGCTCAAATCCTGACCATTATTCTATGAGCAAATAATAATAGCAAAACGAGTTAATGGTTGACCATTACTTCTTCAAATAACAATGAAAAGGGCCAAAGAGCTGCATGGTGCTGCAGCACGAGCTTTCCCCTTCAGTGTCAGGAGCTCCCCCACCCACTGGTCAGCTCTTGGTCTGAGAGATTATTGCTCAGGGCTGCAAGGCCTGAAGAAAATTTCTTCAAATTGTGGTGTGAGCATAGTAAATTAAGGTAAAGCTGCTGGGTTTCTTCCTTTTCCTCTTCAGTGGGCTTATACAGAAACTGTCAAAGGCTGTGTGGGAGTTAACAGAGAGTCCCCCATGGAGATAATGATTTTTCCTATTAACAAATATGAAGTGATTCAGTTGAAGCTAAAGAAGGAAATTACAGTTATGTCCACGCAGAAGTCATGACAGTAACTGTTTGGCAGAGCTTCTCAGGTTGCAGCCTGTTTTGTATTCTGCTATCATAGATCCATGATTATTACTTTAAAACTAGCAGACATATCTGTGGTAACAGCTGCAGAATAAAAATTATCAGATCATTGTTTCTTTCCTGAGCATTAGTTTTCTGACTGGTTAACAAAAATGTCAGGAGTATTTCATTCCCAAGTCACTGTAAATCCAAGCATATGCTGCAGTACTAAAGCTATTCTTGCAGAAACGGTGTCAACTCCTAAAATATTTTTCTACTATCCCCAGTGCAGGTGAATACTTGTGTGTCCAAGGAAGGGTAACCTGTGTAATAAGACGCTATGTTTCCATTGGCGTATGTTGTCACCAGTTTAGCACTGATGCATTTTATTAAGCTATCCAAGTTACGGTTAATTACATCACTCAATACATGTAACTTTGTAACAAAGAGGTGCACTAGCAGCTATGCAGATAGAAATACTCTAAAATGAAAGAGTCCTAAATTTCTACACATTCGCATGTTTGCTAATAAACCACTGCCTGGAATATCATTCTATTGTTAGGCAGAAATCAGTGTAAAACAGAGAAAACTACTTGCATTCACTCTCATGTTCAGAAAAATCTCGCTTTCCTTGGTAGCTTCTAAATTCTAAACCTTGTCTTTGATGGATTGTTTCAGTTCAGACGATAACTTCAGTCAATGCATGACCAGATTTTAGTACAAGCTGATGATACAGATGACGACATAGGTGATCTGGATGACCTTTAAAAGGTCCCTTCCAACACAAACTTTTATATGGTTCTATTACTCTTTAGCAGCTTTGCCGCTTAGGTTGCATCACTTGCACATTATAGTGGGGTAAAATGCAAATTAAATTGATTGAGTTCAAATTGTCCTGACAGAATGTTCATGAAAAGTGCCTCACCTGTCATGAGATTATCTTCCACTTCCTCTCTCTAAGAGGGAACAGTTATCTTTACCAACTTTTTGAGATTTGTCTAAGATTATTAAATTATACACAAAAATTAAGTTCTACTTGTTGGAACTTACAGTGAGAGGTCAAGAGGTTCCTATATACTATTCTAAAAAATTTTTCAATGCAAGGCATGCCAGACATTTAAAGATAGCCTCAGTACATCTCAACTGCAGGTTTCATTCCTTATGAGAAAGGATTATTGTTCTAGCTGTTTCAAGAGAGATGTACAATTGAGTAGAATGAATGAAAACACAAGAAAATATTAGCTGGTAGGACTTTTCCCTTCATTTAATTGTACAACGGCCATTCAAATGAGAGCAGCAAGAGAAAATACTTCTGGAAGCCAGAAAAGTCATTTATGTTGCTTTTATCACAGAATTACTTTGAAACAAAATCCCTGTATGTATTTAGGAGAGAGGTTTATCACTAACATGTCATCTCAGAGCAGGTTTAGAACTACAAGCTGTTCCTGTCTCCTTACAAATGAATTTTATAAGAACAGGCTGCTGAGATTAAAAATAGCCCCACTGATACCTTTCAAGTGCTGCTCAAGCAGGGAACTCCATTTTAGGGAAACAAAAGCTGTCATAGAGATATCCTTTACTTGTCATTGGGCAAGGTCCCCACAGCAGTCTGCATAAGCAACACATCTTAAACAGCTTGAACTGCTGAAAGTTTAAAACAAACAGGTAAGAATAGCCTCACTTATTAGGTCCAGACATAGAAAAAATAGTCAAGCATCTCCTCTTTGTGCCAGACAGAAATGCTGACAAAAAGCAGCCCTGAAAGCACAGATAACAGTCATCGTTATAAACACATTTCAGCCATAATTGTGCATTAGGATAGCTGTACCAAAGACAAATAATCTAAAAAAGTGACTAATCTAAAATACATAAAATATCAGTGGATATGCACGTGTAAAAAAAGTAAGGGAAAAGTGTGCTCCCTTTTTCTTCTTAACCATTGGTAATAGTCTGAAGATGATTTTGTGTTCTTTATAATTTATTTAGCAAACATAAACAATATCATACATAGTTTCCACTGTTTTGCTTGGAAGTGTAAACTGTGGGACCCAAATATATGAACCCAGATTGTGGATGAATACAATTTAAGTAAGGTTGCACTTCCTTGGTATCTGTAATAATGCTAATAATTGCCCCAGCAATCCAGATCTGTTCCAGGAAATTATGATCACAAAAAGACTAAGTATCAAAGTAATCTCAAATACCCTTTTGTTATTTAATTACAGTTTTCATATACCATGGGGGAAAATAACAAAAAAATCCAAGCTTCCCTTCTGCTTTGTAGGTTACTTCATTGTATAAGCTGCCTTAAAAGAAAACCCCAAGTATAGTAGATTTTGTTCAGAGGAAAGTCCTCAAAAATTTCAGCCTGAAAACTGGACTTGTTCTTCCTCACTGGTGTAAGGATTGTGTATTTAGAAAGCAAAGTATTTCCTTTTATGATTTTTGTTTCCTACAGTACTGAAAAACTTTATGAAAATTGTTAGTTTACAAGTCTGGTTTAAACAAATTTATTTATTTTTAATATCAGATTAAATGGTTGAGCCATTTCTAACAAGGAGTGTAGGAAAGAGCTGCTGCTGGGAGCTATCACAGAACAGCAGTACTAAGACTGGAAAGCCTTTCCATTCCCTCTGTAGCACTCCAGCACTCCACCAAAAATAACTTGATTTAAATGAAAGAGGAGTAAGCGTGGAATAAGGATGAGAATGAAAGATGACAGAGCACTTGGTAAGGACAGGGGAGAGGAATGAGAGGCTATGACAGGAAGCTGGAAAGGGGCAGAGACTGGTTGAGCGGGTGACTGGGAAGAGCGTAAGTGTGAACGGCTTGGGCAAAGAGGCTGGGAGATGATGATGGTCACAGAGGCACGAAGAATGTATGAGAAAACCTACTAAGGGAAACAGATGGAGATGATCTGATGGGAAATTGAGGTGCAGAGCTGACCCTGACTGGCTGAAGAGGGTGTTGGTCAAGGATGTGTGAGGAAACGGCAAGGAATCCCAGCAGGGCGACATGTAGAAAGAGAAGACGGAGAGTGCTTTGATACCCAGAGAACCATGAATGGACTGGTACTCACTGGAGAAAATATGAGAAACTGAAAAGGCAAAAATGAGTGGAAATAATGAAAATACAGAACCAGAGTTTTCATATACTTGAAGGAAGCGACTATTTAGTTTTACTGGTGTTTTTCCTGCCACTGTTTGTTCCTTTTTATATAGAGCTATTTTGGGAGATGGGGATTTCTCTTTCTATATAGATTCCCAAACCACTTTTATCACTAGAGTAACTGTTGTAAATAGAAGCAGGACTGTTTGCCCTTGGCTGACATATGTATGTTTTCTTTGTTGGACTGATGCTTTAAAACAAAATAATCACTGCAAGAACTACTATGGTGCAGAAGTTTCAAAACTTTGTATACCTGTAAACAGGAAGTTAACTTACAATTTTACTAACCTTGATATAAACATTGAGCTCATTTTTTATATCTGAGTACAGTACCTGCCTGAAAGAGGTCCTCTCTAAGCCTGGCATGTACTCAGCTGCACTCAAACCTCCCTTGTCACCAACAGCAAGCTTTTAAATCTTCAGACACAGTGCTGGAAAGAGGAATCACATTTCTACTATTTTAGTGAAATGGTCACACTGGGAATGGCTGTAGAATCTCAAAGCTGATGCTCACACTGAACATTTTCCAAGGGCATCACAGGGTAGGGCTCTGTGTGAGGCCCTGAGCACCAGCACAGGTAAAGTTACCACTGACCTGCCTGGGAGTGTCCTGCCCTGGTTAACAGATCTTCATTTTGATCTTGCAAAAATGCCCTTGTTTTGTGAATGCAGTGTCATCTTCTAAATGGGTCCACATTTTAAAGGTTAAAAGCTTAAGCATCAGTGAGTGTCACGACACTGGTACTTACTAAGTGGTATTTGTTACAGATATATCTGGAAAAAGCTTGTCATTGACAAGCAGATGCCTCTGGCTGAATTGTGACTTCTGGAACATCACGAAGCTCTCAGGCACTGCCTTTTGTATGGCAAGCTCCTTTGCTCAAAGCTGCTGCTTCTTGGTTCCAATTCCCACTTCTTCTGGAGCTAGATGTTTTATTTCATCAACACCTGGTTTGTCTAAGAGCAGTGACTTGGAGTTTGTAAAACCACTGGAGTCAGAGTTAAGCAGAAACCATTTTTCTCCCAGAAGGAAGATCTTGCCTCAGAGGCAACATCATCTGACTTTCATCCCTTTGGCAATCAAGGGGAACTGGGATGTAAATACTGCTCTTTGAGAGAAGTTTAGCTTCTATTTTCTGCCTAGTTCTGAATTCAGTGATAACAGGAGCCTATGCCTGACACTGGGGCAAGCAGCTGATTTGCTCCCATTGCAAAGAGGCTGCTGGTGTCCTTATCAGAAACACACTCTGTGAGCCAACAGCCCTCCCCTGGCATAAGCAGCATGATTCTACAAATATCTCCAACATTTTTGCAACATAAAATTTCCTAAGGCTTATAATCACAGCCAATTTTCCCATCCACTTTGATTACTAAGCTAGAACTTTAGTTGGAATTGAAATTCTTAATGACTGATATTTACCAGCAATTTAGCTTTTAAATACCCAGATGAACGGTTCATCTTACTCAGCCATCCTGAAAGTGTTAAAGCAGGAGGATAGGGATTATCCAAAGTTAGGAATCAGGGTGCGGGAAATTTTTACAATAATTTCCTTCAAGTAATGAACTCTTTCCTTCAACAGACCTTTAAATAGCTTTTTTCAGATATACCTTCATCAAATCTCACTTACTAAGTACCAGTGTCAGGACTCACCGATGCTTAAGCTTTTAACCTTTAAAATGTGTACCCACTTGCACTAGAAGTGGATACTGCATTCACAAATAAAACAAGGGCATTTTTGGAACATCACAATGAAGATCTGATAACCAGAAGACAGATAAATTAGTAACTTTGGTTCCACTTTGAAACCTGCCAGGAAGACTACTCATAAATTCATGTTTGCAGAGAACACTTAATAACAGTCACTTTGAAAAACAACTTCCACAAACAAGAAATTGTAGCAGAAAAAGAAACCTGTTTAGCCATAAGGAAGTTTTAAGGCAAGTTTATGTTCTTTGTGACAATTGTGTAAGTGCTTTGGAAATAACACAAATGTTAAATTTAAAAGGTTGCAATTTTGAAGTTCTTAGAAACTAAGACACAGGCTCCTCCTAGTGGTAAAAACTTAGGAATTAAGGGGTTTGTGTTAAGAAACTTCTAGCACTATTTACAGTTACCAATTAGTGTCAGTTAGCCTTCCATTTGGTTCTGGAAGGTTTAGAGGCCTCTAAGTTCTTAAATGTTGCTAAGGAATTGTTACCTAAATATCAAAATGAGTGGGACATAACTGAAAACACTTGCAAATCTTGTAACTATTCTTTTCCTCCAAAATAAAGTTTATCTACCTGTTAGTACTTCAGAGTGATGGAGTAGAAAGGATGGAAGACTGTATTGCAAGAGACTTATGCTTTTGTACCAATTTAAAATCCAATTTGCATTTGGTATCCAGAGAGCAGCACTGTGCATGTAGTGGTGGAAACTCTGCACAGCATGCCTTTGGCTCAGATGAATATGCTACACCCCCAACATCAAGTACAAGGAAGATTTTATATATTTAAAAAAAGTCTTCAATTTTGAAGCCAAGTCAGTTGCTCTCACCTAAAGAGCAGAAGCCTAGTGTCAGTGCAGTTGCTGAGCTTCATCCCTGCCACAGAACAAACCATAAGCACTATATTTAGCCACACTTGTTCTTCAAAATAAATTCTGTCAAAAGGGACAGAGGACCATTTTTATTATCAGGTCCTTTAGAAGTCTTACTCTGGACTGAAGTTTCTTATCAGTCTAAGTAATTCTCATCAGCATCTTAAGTAATCTAAAAAGGAGCTATATATAGTAAGTGATGTTGTGCATTTAATAATCCTCCCCCTATAATTTTAAGTTTATGGTTGCTTATGTTAATAGGCTTACTAACAAATTACAATCTAAAAATTGAAATTGTCTACCTCAGTGCGACCCAGCATTTCATCTCTCTGTTGTAGACCAGTGCTTTGTCTTAACCACACCTGAAATACAGTAATATGCAAAAAACTACAATTACTGAAATTTCAGATACTGCTACAAGAAAATTTATGGTCTCAGAAGACAAAAGAAAGAAAATAAATTCAAACCAGGCTAATTTCATTATCTGGCAATTTCAGTTTTGCTTTTATGTTAGGAAAGGATGAAAAATCCTTTACGTGCCACTTCCACTTGCAAGCATGCAAAAAAAAAAAAATTCCGTATTTCAGATGTGTCTGTTTTCCCTATAGATGTTTTTCAAACACTTTTGTTTTAAAGACAAATGACACAGATGTCGTGATAGAAGAAAAAAAAAACCAAATTATTTAAAACTGCTTATGTGGAAAGAAATTTAGATTGTCCATTTAAAGTCTTCTCTTTTCCATTATTTCATGTTTGTGTATGGTGTATCTTGTATATAAATACACTTGTTTCAGAATAACAAATGATAGAAAAGCACAGGATGAAAGAAGGATGAAAACTAGTTGCTGGTTGAATGACATTTTATTTTCACATTCAGAGAGCTGTACAGTTTCTATAAATAGATGTGATACTATAATATTTACATAATTTCCTCACCCATACTAGTATATTCCATTTTAAATGGTACATACGCTGACCAAGCCAAAACAGGGTTGTTTCTGGGTGCATTTATTTAGAATTCTATGTCAAAACATACAATACATCAGTTTGTATCAGAGCAGTTTTTCCTGGTATTTTACACATAACATTATTTTCTCTAGACAGTCTCACCTTCCAGCATCCTAAGAGCTCTCCAGACAAGTGCAGTACAGTTCAAAAACAAAAACTGGATGCAAAAAAACCATTCATATCCAGCCTATTGAAAATAAGGAATGTGATGAGTAGTTTTAACTACATGAGTTTCATTACACATAAACACAGTATTTTCAGGATCCCTTCATATACAGATACAGATTGAAAAAAAAAAAAGTTTAAAAAAATCGGAGGCAGCAAAATCCTCTGGGTGTCTGAATATATTCTGCAGACTCCTGTACTGTGCTTCTGCCAACAATGTTTCCAAGTTTTACACTGCCTTATTCATTTTCTAATCCCTGTGATTAACTGCTTTAGGGAGTGCTTAGTTGCATCGGTTAACTCTACTGCTGGGGTAGCTAGAAATGTTACCTAAACCCCCATTTGAAAATCCACACAGCCCAAGGAGTGTCAAAGTTTTTTACAATATATTACCTTCAAGGTTTCTCTCTCCACTTCTGTTCCCACCTGAGAAGCAGTCACCTGCACAGATGGACCAATTAAATAACCGAACTTCAACTGTCACATGATATTTTAAGACTATGACAGCTAAATTGTTCAGCTCTACCAAAAGGGACTGTAGAACTATGTGACAAGAACTATGTGTTGGTAATTATAAATTAACAACACAGAAGGAAAACAACAAAAACACAACATTTAAACAACATACAGGACCAGACTGCTTCCACTGTACACATATCAGAGAATCTGAAAGTAGAAGTCTGCAGTTGTAAAGTGATTAAATTGTAACAAGTACCACTAGAACAAAAAACAACCAAACTCAAGCTGTTAGTCATCTTAACAAAAAGGAATTCCAAAGGAATGTCCAGAGTAAGTCACTCACAGCTGGATGCAGATGTTCAAAACTGTCTGATTAAAAGCTCATTTAAAAACTCCTTTAAGGATGAATTCAGAGGGAGACTGAACAGTTAGGAAGGCTTAGGTTTTTCTACAGGGAAAGACTTGCAGGGTCATACATAAATAATCAAGTTCTCATAAAAGACAAAAAGTGAGCTCCAGTGACTGCAGAAAAACTGGGAGTACTGCATTTCGGTGTGCCAAAGGGGAGAAATTTCCAAATATGATCAACTGGAAACTGGTCGAGGTGGTTTGCTTTTGTTTTCTGCCTCTTTTCCACGAATTGCAGCAACATATGAGAAGAGACACAGCACGGAGTAGCAGATCTCATGAGCCTACAAGAATTTAGAAGAAGAGAAACTGAAATTCGGATTAAGTGTTTTACAAAATCCATTGCACATTTCTCTTTTGCTGCATGTCTTCCTTCATGGGGCAACTACTCTGGCTACAGACAAAATCAGGAAAATGTGTGCCATACCACCTTTCAACTGAGATGGATAGAGAAGAAGAGACATATAACAAACTAAAAAATCTCTTTGGGATAAATGCATTAGTTGCTTAACAGTATGATTTAATAATTTTTAAGAAGAGCATGCTAAGCTAGAAAGTTGGCCAGCTGGCTTTAGGAAAAAACATTCTGCATATTTGCTTTTGGTCTGCTGTATGAAGTTACAAAACATTTTCTGGGAGGGGCTGAAAGAGCTAACTAAAGAGAGGGTTTCACACAACAATACTAAATTTTACAATTATTTAACTCATCAACTGTGCTATTATTTAACCAAAAATCCTCTTTTACCATGTGACTGGCAGCACAATTCAGTGAAGGTAAGGCTTAGACTTAATTTATATACTAGTTCTAATAGCAGCTATTCTGGTGATCTTAAAAATTCTTGTCCTGTAAACTGACATTTAAAATCTTTGTAAAGGTAATAAGCATAACAACATATTTTGTTGTATTATAGTACAAGCTAAAATACTTCTATAAAATACTTTTTTTCCCATTAAACTGGCTGTTCTTACTAACAGACACAGCTATTTGCTTCTTAAACAACATATGTTCTAAGCATTTTGTTCTAAAACATTTCCAGCTAATTCAAATAATTCTATTCTCTCTTCTCTTGAAGGACTGAGTTTCCATGTATCACCAAATGTGCACACTGCACTTCAGACATAAATTGAAGAAATTTCAGTTCTGATTACAATAATTGGTTTTTGTTTCTTCCTTGTAAGTGCATATAGGCCTGATCATGTATAAAAGTGCTAACTATCGTTATCAACTGCTGGTGTTCACAAAAGTGTTATAAAAACTGAACATTAAACCACAACAATAATTCATCTATACAGCAGGAATCAATACTTGTACTGTTCTCATTGCTCATGAGGAAATGGGAACTTTCCATAAACTGTGAACAATCATTATGTTCCTAGGAAGTAGACTCCCTTTCCATCGGTTCTATGGATTAAGGATTGTGTTCTGCAATGTCTTAAAATTAACAGTTCCATTAGTTTTATTGCGCTAAAGTTCAATGCCAAATTGGCTACCTTGCATCTTTATCTGTCTTAAAAAAGGAGACAGTGCTTTCTGCGCTACTGGTGAGTTCCTCTCATTTCACAGACAAAACAATCACTGAGTTTTGTTGTCTCCCCCTAATGAAAACATCATAAAGAGCAGCTGGTGTTTCACCATAAATCCTGCAGTCTCAATGTAACTCTTTTCTCCACATGAGAAACACATCCTCTAGAGAACCACCAGAGGCATCACAGTTGACTCACCATTGGCGTCTTGTACTTGTGGCTCACCACTTCTTTAGTTTCAGGAACTAAAACCGGACGGGCAAGAGACAAAACAAAAAGTTCAAAAAACGAGAGGCAAATGGGAAAGGAATAGCACAACGTTCCCATAGGAAAGGGAAGGGATGCAGACAGACAGCAGGTGCAGGTACAGGGCACCTCACTATCCCTCACTTCTAGATTCTTTGACTTATTTTTATTTACATTTCATATATCCTTAGAAGATACTGGTAATGTCCTAATAAATTACTCAAGCTGGCAAAAATTTTCACTACCTCTGTTTGGCACAGCAGATATTTGATGGTTCTTAGAGACTCTGGCTTTTCTCATTTTATTCCTGCTACACAGTAAAAATAATGAAAAAATATGCTTAATGACAAAATACACCTAATGTCTACTACAATAAAACATAACCCAAAAATTCCACAGGAATTTGTCATGATATGAGTCCCAGAGATTTTACCCTTGAGATGTTTGAATCCTTCTCTGCTGAATAAGTGATCTCAAAAGAATTGATGGGACACTGTATAGTAAGCTAGTGAAATTCAGGGGGAAAAAAAGGAGCTGAGGGAGAAAATGTTCTAAACTGGAATACTGTTTCCAGCTCTATTTTAAGTTTCTTGAGATATTCTTTCTCCTGTATAGGATGTGTGTGATGGTATTTATCTGACAAACTCAATGAAAACACTCATAGTTTTTTATATGAGTTGCCTTAAAATAAAATGCTGAGTTCAGTGACATGTATTTTTAAAATACCAGGCTGGCTGGGTTTATAGAAATCTTTATATAAAAAGAATTAGGGCATTAATGAAAAAAATCTATTATCCAGAAAATCTGATCTTATTCCCTTGCACTGCCTCAAACTGATAGAAAGGAAACTGGCATAACATAGCTAAAGGAAATTTGTCTTTTGTTCTCACTGAGGAACGGATAAAAAGCAAACTGTAACCATCCTGTTGCGTGCAGTGCATCTGAACTGTGCCTTTGGCCCATACTCAGTCTGCAAATGTTATGAACAGATACCACGGTAAATCACCAGAAGAGAACAAAGACCACACTAGAACATACAGCTGGCAAATTTAAAATGTGAAGATCAGGGGAATATCACAACCAACTCTGAATACTTCCTTTCCAGAATAGCTGAAATTTGCCATGAAATTTCTGTGTCACAACAGAAGAATTTAGAAAAAGCAGTACAGAAAGTATTTAAAACCAAATCATTCCAGGTTCATAGAGGAAGGATAAATGTTTTATTATACACAGTACTAGTGACAAGAAAAGAAACAGAGGCAGATGAGTTCAGTATGAAGAACCAGGAAAAGTCCACAACAAAGCCTATCCATGCAGATGTCACTCTTCAACTATGATATGACACAGCTAAATGCTGGAGAAGGAGACAGATCACACTCTAAGGGGCCAAAAGTAGGCAGTGCAGACTGGGTCTAGATCTCAAAATATAAACCAGTACCTACTAATTCTTGTATGTCATGGCATTGTCATTCTCGAAAGAAAATCTATTGAAAAGTACAGAGTATGACAGTAAAAAGTAATGTAATATTTTTGTCTTGTTTTCCAACTCTCAGTCTCCTTGGAGTTGGCAGTTACAGTAAGAGCTGAGCAAGAAAGGAAGTGCACACCCAGGCTGCACTGCCCCAGTGATACCAGAGACTAAAGCTGGGGAGATAAGGAGGTGCACATCCAAGCTACCTTACCCGTTGGCACCAGATGTTCCAAATTAACTCCATGTCTCCAGGGGACAAAGGTGGGAGTGAGGCTGGTGCACAGCCAAATAGGGTAGGACTTTAACAGCTGTGTAAGTCTCACTGCCCACTGGATAACATACAACTGTTCATACACTCTTCAAAAAGCAGGAAGGGAAAGCTGTAAGGACCTTGTGCCACGAGGGAAGGAGAGAAGGGAAGCTGTAAACTCCTGTATCATAACTGAGAATAGGAAGAGAGGGAACAGGAGGGCACCTAGGCAAGGTACTGCCTCTCCACTTCACAGTAAGTTGCCTTGTCTTTAAGTAAAGTACTCCTTCACAGTCCTTCCAATGCAGAAAATTCTCCTGAGAGGACTGAGTTAGGAAGATTAAGAAGAAGGGTTTGCATTTACACACATAGAAGTCAAAGCACTACTGCTTCAGAATACAAAGAAAAAAGAAGCAAGGAAAAAAGAAACTGCCCTCCCACAAAAAAGACAAAAAAACAAGAAAAAAACCAAAAAACCCCCCACCACAACAACAAGAAAAAACCCCAAAGAAAAGACCCAAGCCTCCAAAGCTTCAAGCCTCAAACTGAGCAATTAGCAAAAGCACTTTTCTTCTAACATTAAAAGTTATTCCTGATGCTCTTGAACTGAGTGGATGAATTATTAAGCACCATCCTGCAGCCTTTGGTCCTGTAAATGAAAATATGGTGCTACCACAAAATGAGTTTAGGGGACATCACTTTACCTGCTGGAGAATGAAGGTTTTCATAGCAGCGGCGAAGGGGCCACAAGAAAGTAAAGCACAAGTACACAGCAGTAACTCAAATTCCAGAGGGAAGAACCTTACATTTCCTCACTTAGTTAAATTTACACTTTCATTTGTGGGACTCAATTCCTGAACTTCTGCTTACATCCTGCTCTGAAACCGCAAGTCCAGCTTTGATGCTGCCATCTAAACCCAGCATTAACACAAACAGACCATTAATCTCCTGCTGTGCTAACACTAATTTGGAGCACTCATACTTGGTAAAATCAAAATCTTGTACTGAAGTATTTCCCATCGGACTGGAGTATGCACACTTACCAGACTCTAGCTTTCTAAGAGCATCTACTACTTCAATATGCTCCTGCTATAATGGATCTGATGGCAAGGTTCACAACGTTTAACACAGCTAAATAACTTGATTCTTAAGAAGTCAGAGCAAGTTTTTACTGAATGCTTTTAATCTATGACTACCAAACATGGTAATTTATCTTGAACAGGACAGATTGTCATATCTTCTCACCTTTACAACAATTTAAAAAACAGCTCTGAGGCAGACTCTATTCTCGGCATAAGACAAAAAGTTAGCTGCCCTGCTACATCCTTCTTTCTTTTTTCTTTCTCCATATTAGCTGGAAGGGCCAATTGTCAATCTCATTTGGTACATATAAATTGGTTCTTGTCTGTGACCTCTCTTTTGTGAGAGAGGATATTTTTAACTCAAGTGGTTTAATTTCTCAGTTTTCGCTTGTAGATTTCAACTCCCAGTTTATTTTTAATTACTTCTTAAAATTACCCTTTTTGTAAGTTCCATTTTGTGGCTAGCACAGGTCTTTCTCGTGAGAACATTCTGCTGTGTTTCATAAACAAAGATAAAGTTTGGATGTTTTGCAAACAGTGCCTCGAGATTTGGACAGTTCAGGCCTGGCCAATTAGGCCTAGGGGGAGGTTTCTGGCTGACCAATCTGGGTGACCTCTGAAAAGTCTATATATATGGAAACCAAAATAATAAACGCACTTTTTTTCTTGCCTCACTGAGAAGCCGGGTTTTTTCTCTGCTAGCGGCTCAACAGTGACACCATTTGACAATTCTAGCTTTTGCAGCAGGGCCTTGATTACAAAATCTTTCGTAAAAAATAGTAAGTACTCTTTCTTACCTTTAACAAAGACATTATTTAGGGGCTAAATGCTGTGTTACAGAGTCATCAATACAAATTAACTAGAAATAACCAAGTCAAACACTGTCTTTCTTTTTGTGCGATGCAAACAATTAAATGAAGTACTTTGCACTAAAATCTCAAAAAATTATCCAAAATTAATTTCTGATCCAGGTAATTTCTTTTAAGTTAAAGATTTCAGAAGCTGAAGCCATCCTTTAAGCTAATTTTACGTCTTCTGAATTCTCATCTTTGTAAAACCCATTAATAATCTTCTACTAACCTAAGAAATTTCTGTAAGTAGTAAAATGAATCACACCCATCAGAGTGAAAACATGGTATCAAAGGACGATAAATTGAACAGAACTTTTGAACATCTAAACTATTAGAAAATTTTTGTGGTTTAAATATACAGAGCTATTTACTTGAACCACGAACAACATTTTCAGAAAATGGGAAAAAAACGTTCATGAATGCAAATCTGAAATACTTATGGTATTTGGAGATATATGGAGATATATGGAGACTTATGGTAAACAACAAGCAAACTGCAACAGCCAGAAAGGTTTTATCACTTAGAACTTTGTGTCACCCAAAGGTGACAACACATTTTTATGGACACAGACATTACTTTCAGAAATCTCATATTAATTGTCTTCTATAATTTAAGGGAGAGTCCCTCAGCCAGAACATTCTATTCACAGTACCAAGTAACAAAGAGAGTCTTGGTAATGGGAGCTGCTGATCCAGATTTTGATTAATGGCCAAAGTACGTATGCTGATCTATTATGTTGTACTTTTTCACTTCTTTTTTTATGTTTCAAACATATTCCTAAGACCTAAACAAATGCCTCAAAGATGGCTGGAAGAATAAACCAACTGGGATTTCAAGAGAAGTATGTGGGTCACCCTTCCGCAGAGCTGCATCTGAAGTCATTCATTTTTCAGACCCCAGTTAAGAATAACATGACTGACACTAACACATCTGAAATTTTCCCCAGACTCTGGTGTAGGCAGATATGCAATAGCAATAACTAACCAAAATAGCACAAACTCTCTGTTCTCCTTAACATTTACTTTTCCACTCATGCTCTAAAACAAAAATCACAGCATAAATAAAATACAACCTGACAAAACAGCTTCTGCTCCATTCAACAAAAATTAAACTACACCTAGAGCAAAAGAAAGCTCTGCAATTAAAAGTAATTCTTTGTAATGAACGCATGGTGCGTTGAGAAAGATCAACTTTAAATCTTGCATAGAAAATGTGGTTTCTCAGATGAAAAAGGAACGTAACAAAGAAAATTCCCACACACATCCAAGTCTGGTTTTTGTTCATTTTGGAAGACTCAGGACATTTTCTCTGTCTAGTAACAAAAAGCACTTAGATCACAAGTCTTAATACGATAAAAATTAATGTGTTTTTAAAAATTTTCTGTAAAGTCACCCATCTCTCAGGCAACTTCTTTTATGCAATCTACATTCTCTCCCATCTTTGAAATTGCAGTGCAACTCTGAATCTGTAGACTGGAAATTTGAGTTACTGCCATGTGAGTACAGACCTAATATCAAAATAATGTAATTACCAAATTCCTCCAGGACAAAGACTCCTCGCACAGTATTGCACTTTTTAATGTGATTCAGCTCTATGAAAACCTACAAAAACAGGACGAAAAGTAACATAAAATTAGTTGGGTTTGGGGTTTTTTTAAACCTAAAAATCAAAATTAAACAAAAACGTCATCACAACAGATACAATCTGAAGTTTTATAGCATACACTACCAGTTCATTTAAAGTTTAATATATAAATAAAGGGTGAAATAAATATTCAGAAGACAAACTTGCCACAATGCTAGAAATCAACAAAAAACTTAAAAGTGCTAAGAAGCAAAGACAGCAGAAGATGAAGTACCTTCCGCTCCTTGCAGGAGGAGAAAGCATGGAAGAGAAACGAAGGAGTTAGTAACTCTGACATATCCAACATTGCTACCCCTTCAGGCACTCAAAAGAGTTATTGCAAAAAGAATACCAACACACCTTAAATACAGCAAAAGAGGGGGACGAGAATAAAGCTGGCTCCCAAATTTGGCACTATTTGTAGCCTCTGATCCATCCCAGGTAGTTTCTGCCCCTCCATGCATCCTCCTCCAGCACAGAGGGCAGGTAAGGGGCACTATACTTCCCATCCTGATACTGATCCTCCTAACCTATCCAGTAGTCAAACTGAATCCAATTAGGAACCACTAACCTTTCTTCTCCCTGACTAATCTGCCATGTAAGGTTTTACTAGAGTTTATGACATACAATCTTCACAGTTACTCTTGGAACTATCTCCTTTTAACAGTCAGTACCAGTTTTCTGCTTTAAGCAGGGTGGGAGAGTTTGGACCCTTCTCTATGGTGTGGTCACTTTACATACAGCTCTACCAGTTAAGCAAGTCATTTAGAAAACAAACCTGCCTAAAACTCATGTTTTACATACATGAACCCCAAAGACAAAAGTAGTTGAACTACATGATGATGTTTTTCAGTCCAGAACATAGATGCCAAGATTGCATGAATAAACAAGTTATCTTTGCATAATGAGTTTGTTTAATATCCAATCTATTTGAAGATACAAAACAGCCCCTTCTTACGTGCACATCTCCAAAAGGGCCCAAGTCAGCACACAGACATATGAAGCCGTAGCAAGTTCTATAAGGAATCAAATCCATATTCCAGTTTCTGGTAGACTTGCTTTTCAAGGCAAGAGAAACACTAAGAGTAACATTGCCCTAATACTCAAGAGTGCCTAATGTCAAACACCTTAGAGAGGTCCTTGCAAAACTGTATTATGATAGTATGGTTTGATACTTTTGGTACCTACACATTTATGACACCATGATCTCAGGACCTTTTTTTAAAGTGGTACTGGAGAAACTTCACTGTCTTGGAAAGAAGGGAAAGGAGAACTCTGCAACCCTCCTGAATCCCATATTAGCAACACCAATGTAGTCATGCATTATATGCTACACAGGAAAGACAAAGGAAATCAACAACAGAAATTGTTGTGGGGGTTTTTTTAAGAGACTTGTCTGTATTAAGAGAGATCAGTAAGTGCACCATAAAACTGAAATAAGACATTTTGATTTTCAAGTCAAAGGGATTTTGTTATTATTTTTATTGGCAGAGGACTAACCAACAGACTTGGGATACTTTTCATTCAACATAAAAAACCAAAACTTCCACTTAGTTTAACAAAAATCTGAAGCTTGCTTTCTGCGTATGTTCAAGCACTCAAGGGAAAGGAGACTTAATCCTATCTTTTTTTTGTTTGCCTCTTTTCATTCACATTCTATATCAGTTTAGTTGGTAAAAAACATTTTACTTTTTGAAGTATACTTACAGAATAAACAAGTCAATAACAGAATACTTTCTTTATTGCACTTTGCTCTATTTTTATGTAAGCTCTTCTGTGAAAAGTTTTTGCTAATAGTCTGAAGTACAAAAATCCAGAAACTCAATAGAACGGCTTGGGCAAAACACTGGCCATTTCATTTGGGAGGAGTAAAACTGCCTAAGAGTCTTGACTGCCCCAGGTGCTCATGATTTGAGTTAATGCTATGGACTTCTGCATTCCCACAAGAGCTATGAGTAAGATGAGAATTTATTGAATTTGTCACTATTACAATCCATTTTGCAGAAGATATGTGTTAAAGGGCAATTTCTTTCTATATTGTTTAAGGGACAGAGATGCTCTCCTCTCATGCCATCAGAAAACGCACATAAAGGAAATAGCAGTTACTTACCCTAAGGAAACTGTTGTTCCTCAAGACAGAGCACTCAGTGGATCCTACTGTAGATGGGCATGTGCCTTATGCATCTTATTAAGTTTCCATCTATTTTTGACACAGAAATACTCGTAACGAGCACAGGCTACTGAGACCCAATATTACAACATGGTTTGTAGATGTGAACGCAGAATAACCTGCCAATGCCACAGATACACTTGATTCCTCCCTATTCTAAAGAACATCCTCCGACCTGCTAAGCACAGACAGACTTTAAAATCTTTTATTCTTACTTGTGCTGCAGCATGGTGAGCATGGTTCACAATCTGTGAACACTAAAGACAACTCTCACATGTCAATAACAGCTTGTCCCACCATGCATCTGAGACATTTCCTACGGAATTCACAAGACGGTAAGAAAGTACACACACCGCAAATCAAGAGCCTTCAAAAACAGTTTCATAACAGCAAGCTCCACACTGAAGCAGTATGTTCAGTCTTCTGAGGTAGACTCCATCTGTACTTTCCTTTTGAAAAGTGGAAACCCCTCTTCCTATGTTCTAAATGAATTCTATTATGTCCAATCAAGCAGAGCAGTAGAAATCCCTTATACTAGTAACCTACAATACTGAAAAGAATACTTGCAAAGATTGCCAAGAACAGAGCCTTTATATTAAGTAAGGAGAGGAAGATGAAGAGAAAGCTGTGCCTGATCAGATCCTGCAGGGTTTTGTTGGTCAGTGTCCCCATCCAAACTCAACAGAAATAGAAAATTCGATTTTCAACTTTCAAAAAGTGGCTGTAGGATCCTGGGTTTAATGTTGCTTATATGCATAATCTGAAATCGATCGCCTGAGGCAGCAATTCACACAGTGTATATGAAAATTTGAAAGAACAAATCCTCTAGAGTATCAGACCTCTTATTAAGAAAACAGACTGGTTGATGGGTGTCAGAATAAAAATGCCAACATCCTTTAGCTCCAAAGATTATGAAACTGGAGGGGTTTTTTGCATGGTGCAACTAGTAAGAGTCCTTTATGTAACTGCTACAGTTGTCCATTCTACAGAAACCCTCAAATGACACACTTTTGATATCTGTCTAGACACTTTGATTTGAAAAGGAAAACAAGGATATGTATCTTAGATCCCCTAAATGGTACTGAATGCCCCAGTCAACTGGCAATATAATCTAACAGACCAAGAATTTAAAACACTGAATAAATGCAGTGTATTTTCCAAAACTGTACTTATTTCAATATCCATCTTGAGTAATGGCAACTCATCTGGCTACAGCTTCATTGGAAAAGTGATGAAGAGAAGGAATAATCCTTCAGGAGAGGGAGACTCCCGGCATATGTCCTGGGTCTGACCTGCACAGAATCTTCTCCAGAAAAGAGAGAGGAATTTTCATCAGACAGCAAATTAGAACACCGTTCTCTCTAAGGAAGGATATGACAGAGCTGGTATTCTATCAGTGCTGGTAGTAGCACAGGTCTCAGCATCCGTTGCACAAAATTAAAATAATGTTCCTGACAGTCCCATCTTAACAATCAATACCATGTTTCCCTAAAGTTTCTTTCTGAATTTCATTCCAGTCTTCCAGAAAAAAAACAAGGGGAAAAAAAAAAGGCTTGAATCTGGAGTTTTTCTTTTGGACAGATACATGTGTGCTTACTATGTGCTTAACACCGAGTGTCTTTTCTTGTGAAGATGCCTGCTACACTTAAAAACGCATGGTGCTGATGACATGGCTATCTTTTCATACATCGTTTCTGACTGCAAAAGTGAATGTGCCTGCCTTTTCATTTATGAAATGGAGTAGTCTCCATAGAGATGAGCAGTTTGAGCTCAACAACTTTTTTGACTTCTGGCAGAAGGAGCAAACAGAACATTCCTATTGTGTCTCCTTACCTTAGGACAAAGTCATTTCTATCATATCCATCTATAAGGATATCAAACTGTTGCTTTGAGACCAGGATTTAATTTTCAAAGGCTTTAGACCTGCCATTTTCAAGAACTATGAAAATTCATTCTGTACAACTAATAACTTCCTCTTATAGTTCTTTGTATTTCAGCACACCCAATAAAAAGATAAAATCTATAACTCAGTCAAGCAGAGTGCTCCATCACAGAGTAGGCTTGAAATTCTGCAGCAGGTCATACACAGTTCAGGTTCTACCCTGGTAAGAGACAGCAAGAAAACTGAGGGAGGTTCACAACTCTCCACTCCTGATACTGGCACGTATGAACTCAGAGTGGCACATGGTGCTGCTGTGACCTTGGGAGAAGCATTAAATATTCTGAGCATGTGTGTTTGAGATGCATGTGCACCTCCAGTGGCATCTACACTGATGTATCCTCAAGGCAGAACAAAGCTTATGTGGGGAGGAAAGTCTAGTCAGAAGGAAAGTAATAAACACTCCACAGAGAACTGACAGAAGCTTGTCTTTCTTTCTCTCTCTCTCACACACACATAAACACACACCCTTCTCCCCTAAAAATTGATTCTACTGTCTAGCATAGCATGCATTTAATATCATATGCAAAACAAAAAAACACAAAGCAAAATAAAAAACAAGGATCAAAGGAAGCAACAGAAACAACATCCAGAGAAAGGAAGAAATGACAATTCTACTTGTGTTTCCTCTATGCCCACAATATCTGCTATTTGGAAGGAAAAAGGAATCAGTATTTTTTCCTTTTTTTTGTGAACTACATCAAGAGCCAATTTCCTATTTTATTTTCATACTAAATTCTACAGAAAATTTCAAAAGTTTTAAAATAACATAAATATAATGCAGAAGGCTGCCTTCTGTACCTGCAATATTCAAACACTGTATCTTTAAGGCTGCCTGTTTATGCAATGAGGATTTGTTCATGCTGTGATGCATTACAGCAGCTTAGATTGCTATTGATCAGTTTTTCTGTCCCTTTATACTGGCTAACGTTTGTTTTGTGCTTAGACAATTCAGACCACAAGAAACAAGAAGCTGAAAGATGTATCAACATCTTTAACAGTTTTCCTGAGGATATTTAACTGCAGTGTGGTTTTACATATACATATATTGATACATGCTTGTGTGTTTGAGTGTAAATATACATAAGGTTTTTTACCCACATCAAGCTATCCCTTGTCCTTGCTGATACTCTGGGAAGAGGAAACATCTATAAAGGCGCACTGCAAAAAGCTTCATGCTCAGTCTTCTCATAGATTTCCCTCATACCTGACTGTGCATAAATTTCAGGTTAATTCCTTCCAGTGTGACCTGAAGAAGACCTCCTTCACCAGTTTTCATATCCTGTACAGGGAACTCACCACCCAACTCAGGACCTGTGATGTTAATAAAGGAAAAGAAAAAGAAAAAAAAAAAAAAAAAAAAAAAAAAAAAAGAGGAAAAAAAAAATTCCAGAGAGAGACAGATTGCAGAAAGTGGTCAGCCAAGTCATGGTATGTGGAAGGGAAATATAAAATAGTAAACACATAATTCTTATTAATGTGCAGAGCAAAAGGACACTACTGAATAGTAGGGAGCATTTCAGTGAATCCACTCATTAATGACAGCTTTCTGAGAATCACTAGAATTGCAAGCATTGTAATAAATTTCATTCTGATAACATGAAGGAACATCAATGTCAGTTCATTCTGTATTTATTGTACTTCATATTGGGGTATTGTTTGCTTGCTTTAAATGCCACATTTCATTTCTGCATAGTAAAACACTGCAATTACATAATACCACAGAGAGCATAGTCTTAAGTACAGATACATAAGGAGCATAAAGGAGGCTTGCATTTATGAGTCACATTGCATGGTGTTGTTTTAAGCTTTTAGCAATTAAAAAAGTTTTAGCAATTAAAATAGTTTCTTTTCCATTTTTCATTTCAGCTGAAAAGTGCTTTCTTAAAACAATTAATGAAAAATTCTCATTTTTTGCAGAACCACTGAGCTCTGAGGAACAGCTTTTTGCACAATTCAAACACATTTTTAATACCACATCATTGCCCGATTCTTAAAATACCTTTCAAATATGCTCTTGCTTTCTCTACCCTCAGTGAAAGTCCAGTATTTCCTCCCCATCCTCAAATTAAACTGGACAACTAAACCAGTAGGAGGAATTAAACTGGTAGGAAGAAGAAAATAGTAGCTGCTCTAAACTCCAACAGCTAGTTGAAGGTTGAACAGTTAGGATGCTAGATACAAACACAAGTCATTTTCTCAGTCATGCTGATGCTAGTTACAAGTACAAAATGTAGATCAGTTAGATACAGCACTAAGACACATATAAATAGGCTTGTACCTCAAAACATAGCTCCCAGATTCCTACCATGCACTTGAAAAAAAAAGACATAGTTGCAACAAATATCAAACTTGAAAACGCAAAGCCACAGTTACCCTGATGTTACACTGAACCTGCAAACAGACTCCAGCAAAGGAGAAAAAAACATCTTATGAAGGTATAAAATAAGCCACTTTCATGTTTGTTACTCAAGTACATAGAGCCTCTGCTCCTCTCTGGGGAGTAAGAAAAATGGAAAATTGCCTTCCCAAGAACTCAGTCTTTGAAAACTGCAAATCCACTTTTCTACGGCTTTTTGACTCAACAGGAAAAAGAAAGGGGCATTTGTCAAGAAAAAATTTACCAGTGTTATCATACTATCCTGTCCCAGATGACGATACAAAACTAATGTACGTCCACACTAGAGAAGTAATACTGATATAAAGACATTGCTTTAAGTGCACCTTTTGACCTGCACCAGTATGAGGCACTTCAATATACACTAACTATCTGCAAAAAAACCTGCAGAAAGCTGCAGATTCATCACTGTAGATTCAGTAACACAAACCAATCACATTTATTAGCCTCCATTCCAAACACAAAGTGGACAACACAGTTCTGTGTCTCAGTCAGGAACATTAGCAGTGCTTAGCCAACCATGAAGAGAAAGTGAAGCTGATGTTTCAAAATCTTTTTTAGTTATCATTTTACTGGCAGTTAATCCTCCTTACATAAAACTCTTCTTTATACAGGGTGTTTTGGTTTTATCTGTATTGAGACTGAGGTAAAGAGGACAAGCTAAAGACAACAGTCTGCTACTTGCACATGGATGTACAAAGTCACCCCAAGATTTCCAAGTAAAAATACATTATGTTCAATGAAGTTATTAATTAAAAAAAATTAGCTGATTGCAGCTTAAACAACAAATGTTCCCAACATTCAAAATATTGTACCTGGTTTAATGCTTTGCTGTCGTGCTGCTGCTCGCTCCATACTGTCTTTTACACAGTAGTATAGTTCCCGACACTAGCAGATAGAAGAAGAGTAATACAATGTTATTTCTCCAAATTACTAAGGGAGGGAAAAGAACAGCAAGTTTCTAAGATTCTACAAAAAGAACAAGCCCCATGTGGTGCACAGTGACCAAAAGCCTATGAAAGTTCAAGCACACCTATTTACAGGTTGGTATTTATATATATTTTTCAGATAGAAAAACTATTCCATAGCATTTCACCACACAAGCTAATGAAGAGTTCATGTGTTGGCACATTCTAATCAAGCTTATGCAGTTTCTTATTGTAGAAAAAGCATTGAAACAATTCCTCCCTTTCTTTCAGCTTCCAGCAACCAATATTGCTAGTTATGCAAATATTACCTATCTTTTTGTTATTCATACTGGTTTCCTTATGGCATATTCTTCTCTCCATCTTCCTTCAACTCTGAGATTAAGCCATAATCTCTGAGCAAAATTCAAGAGAATTTTCTACGCACAGCCCAAGATACAGGACACACAGAAGGCTGAGCTACTCTATACTAGAAAGGAACCAATTTGAGAGATGGACAAACTCAAAAGAATTGGGATCAACAGCTCAATATCCAAGTGGAAACCAGTGACAAGTGGCATTCCCTGGGTGTCAGTATTGGGTCCAATGCTCTTTAACACCTTTGTCAGTAACACAGACAGTGGGACTGAGCGCACCCTCAACAGGGCTGCTGCCAACACCAACCTGTGTGGTGTGATTGACACACTGGACGAAAGGAATAACATCCAGAAGGACCTTGGCAGGCTTCAGAGGTGCATCTGTGTGAACCTCATGAAGTTCAACAAAGCCAAGTGCAAGGTCCTGCACACAGGTCAGGGCAATCCCAAGTAGAAATACACACTAGGCACAATATGGATTGAGAGCAGGACTTGAGGGTGTTGGTGGATGAGAAGTCCAACATGAGCCGGCAATGTGCTCCTGCACCCCAGAACGCCAACCACGTCCTGGGCTGCACCAAAATCAATGTGGACGGTAGATCAAGGGAGGTGATTCTGCCCCTCTGCTGTGCTCTTTTGAGACCCCACCTGGAGTGCTGCATTCAGCTCTGGGACCCCAAACATGAGAGGGACATGGACATGTCGGAACAAGTTCAGAGAAGGGTCAGTAAGACAATCAGAAGGCTGCAGCACTTCTCATGTGAAGACAGGCTGGAAGCGTTTTGGGATTGCTCAGCCTGGAGAAGAGAGGGCTTCAGGGAGACCTTAGAGGAGCCCTCCAGCACCTAAAGGAGCCCTACAAGAAAGCTGGAGAGGGACTTTTTACAAGGGTATGTAGTGATAGGATATGGGGAAATGGCTTTAAACTGAGAGATGGAAGCTTTTTATTAGGTATTAGGAAGAAATTCTTCACTGTGAGGCTGGTGAGACACTGGAACAGGTTGCCCAGAGAAGGCGTGGATGCTTCAGTCCTGGAAGCGTTCAAGATCAAGTTGGAAGGAGCCTTGAGCAACTTGGTCTAATGGAAAGGGTCCAGCCCATGGCAGAGGGGGTTTGAAAAAAGGTGATCTTAAAGGTGGTCTTTCCTTCCAACCCAAGCCATTCTATGATTCTACGATCAAAAATTATACAATTACCTCAACTCCTAAGGCATAGTTTAATTTAGGTTTTCCCCGTTAATCCACCGTGATATTTTCACTATCTTCACAAGCCTGCAACCTCACACCATATTTAGTAATACTGATGCTTTCCTTCATCTAACAAAAAAGCTGCATGTCATTTCTAAAATTACCTTCTGATGTAAAACTACCTTCATGTAAATGACAAGGCACAATGCCAGCTTCAGATGTCAGTGCTGCTAAACAACAGTTGCAGTTCAGTAACCAGTGCTGGAAGGAGAGTGCTATTTTTTGAATAAACATGGACTATGACACACAGAGGATTTGATTTTTCTGTGCAGTTATCCCTGAGGTATTGTGTGTATTAAACAAGACACATACCTTCTTTGTGTAGAACTTGTTCAGCTGTGTCTCCTGACCATTCCTGCGCCAGAGGCACAGCACTTTGGTTTTGGGACAGTAAGTCATGTTGATGAGTTTCTCATACCACCAGCGTTCATACACAGTTCCAATGTTGCTTCTCAGCACAATACAATCGTCACATACCTGGGAGCACGAAATATTACATAAGATTTTTAATGTTATTTCTCTTATTTCTTCTGCTGCTAGTTGCATTAATGTTATTCTTTTCTCTACCTCCATGAAAAAGATATCTCCTGTTGTGTCTGTCCCAGCATGTACTACAAAAGTCTGCTTCTTGATGTGACGGCTGCCACTGGGTCTCACGGGGAGTTCCCGTCCATTCTAGGAAAAAACCCACATGCAATCATTAATAAACTCTGAAAAAAAAATCTATTAGGTGAAACTAGAAGGATTCTCAACAAATGAAAGAAAAAAGTCTTTTTTAACAGTATTTAATTAGGTGATTGGAGACAATTTTAGACAAAGCCTTAAGCAAGATACTCCAGCAAGTTCAGTTTCAACAAGTGTGACTATGAGTTATCACAGCATACAGCAACATTCACATGGTACCATACTCCGTGTGGAATAGTGAGGTGTCTGAGTTCTGGTATCATTGCAGTAAACTGGTCTGATTTTTCCCAGTTACTTATAAGATAAATTTGAGTCTTTTCTACGCAGAAAACTAAGTTCCAAAGGTAAAAATGCTTTGAAAAATTACTTTTAGAAGAGCCTAAGTTATGTCCACCTTGGTGATGGCTGTGTTAAAAGCTAGATAGATTTATTACCTGAAGCTTTAGCCTATATTCTTATTAATCATTACAGGATATAAAGTTTACTCTATGTGAATAGTGGAAACAGTTTTGTATAGCAACTGATTGCTACAAGTCTTAGAGTGGCCTGGAAACTGATAGAAAACTGAACACTTCTTACAGTCATAATAATCATAAAGGTATCCACCAACAAAAAGGATGTTTGTATTGCAGCTCTAACTGATAACTGTGTAAGATTATAACATTATAAACAGGGTCATACAATCACAGTCTTTATTCTATACTTGTGAAGGGTAGCATTTAATAATTCAAGTTAATTATTTTTAATATTTTAAAATTAGCTTTGCAGAGAATATATGTAAGATTTTTCAGGCAATTTACTTCCTCCACTGTAGATCCCACAGGTATATCACTCAGCACTGTTTTACTTACCAGATTGGCAAGTTTGTCTAGAATATCATTTATTTGCTGGCTGTGCACCAATCCAATATGCGATTTTCCCATTAGACGACGCACCTTTTTCCTAATATCATTCTTGTTCACCTAGAAAGCAGATACACAGACCGTTGCATACTCTTCTTATTCACAGGAGGCAACTCTTATCTCCCAAACATATCTTGGTTTCCATTGCTAAGAAGCAAAACAACTGATCTCCAGTTCTGTCATGCTAGGGCCTCTTTAACTCAGCACGACAGGAACAAGTTGCACATATCCCACTTTTTTCCAGCTACTGTACAAGTGATGCTGTGCGCAAGCTGCAGTTCCACTACCCACCACTTCCAACCACTGACATCAAAAGCCTCAGTTCTCCATGCTGCTCCTACTGAGTCCCATCGGCCAGACCTGTTTCTACATCTCCTCCTCTGCAAAGACTAAATTTACTCAGCTGCGGAGCCTGCAACACAACATGGTCTCTTTCGGAATCCTCACTCTTTCACATTGTGTTTCCTGGTCACCAGGCTGTGGCTCTAACAAACAGTTCCAGATAGTCTTCAAACAGCAAAAGGTTCTTCCTGAAGCTGGAGGGAAGCTCAGAAGCAACATATTTCTGCCTTAATTGTCATTTCAAAAGGCTATTATGAATGCCAGCCATTGATACTAAGGGCTTCAAGACAGTACACTCACGTTTGACTGCTGATTTCAAGCTGGATCAGACATTCTTTTTTAACATATTGGCATTATGACCTTAATGTTACAGAGCATACAACATACACTCAACTACTTCCTTCAAGCACAAGAATTCTTTGTGCTTGAAAGAAAGCACTGTATTTTTCAAGACTTTTTAAAATTAAAACCTACAAGGTTCTGCTATCCCAAATAAGAAAATAAATTAAAACACCAAGGTGTTGGGTTTGAAGGATTATGCTTCCCTTGACAGCTCAAATAAATTCATCTCTCCACCAACAGGAAGCCTTCCAAAGCTGCAGTTCCTACTAGAAGCTGCCCCTAGTATCCACGGTTCTGAGTTCCATGAACAGAGATGTATGGTTTCAAGAAAACGCCAAAAAATACACTGCTTAAAACTGAGCAGCAATCTATTAAAAAGAAAAAGAAGTCACCTTTATCATAAGCATATAGGCAATCATATTATGCAGCAGTGTAGCCAACAAGCGATCCTCATCATCCTCCAAACGTTTTCGATCATGCTCTCCCAGGGAAAGATACCTGCAAGAAGAGCTACATCTGAAGCAGACTCACAGACATTCTTCATCCACTTCACTAAAGTGGATGGCAGAGGACAGAGCACTATTTGTAAAGCATATGGCAAATAAAACCTCTAAAAATACCAAGTCAAATGGGCATTTTCTAGTAAAACTTTGTGATCAGTAATTAGACATTTCTCTTAATTATTAACTAGTTGAAGCAAATAACATCTGCTCAGTGAGAAAATTGTTAGTGGTCTGCTGGGCTTATGCATTTCCTGTTCTCTGCAGTCGCAGCTCCATGACAATTACAACTGTCAGAAGAGGAACACAGAACTCAGCACAAAAGCTACCCGGCATTGGAGTTTAAATACAGCTGCAAGGCAGAAGAAAGCTGATGAAGGAAGTGCACCAGGCACTCTCTTTTTCCAGTAAGGTAGGCAGTTTGTGGAAAAATAGTTTTTATTTTGGCTACCAGATCTCATGCTCCATGATAGCATGGATGGAGGTAGTCCAGCTGCACGTGGTAGACAAGAGCAGAGAATGATCAGCTATTAAGAGAGCTGGGGGGAGGAAGTTAGTGAAGACTGACATCTTAGAAGCAGTCGAGCCTTAGGCAACCACACAGATATTTCTAGAGAGTGGTTTCCTCATGGTTTTTTTGTTTGTTTTAACTACAAGCTGTGAAAACCCTTTTCAGTTACTTTGTGTTTTGAGAAGGCTCAAAATGCCATTTCTGGAAACATTTAATTCTTTCACTTTATGTCAACACACTATTATTCCAGAATACCATCATCCTGCCACAGAAATCTCTTGCTTTACTACTGATTTAGTCCACTCCATCTGTTCATACTGTAACTATGCTTACATAGTTTCTCTAGAAATATCATCTCACCATGAGAGTTAAAAAATATATATGTCATAACTAAAGACAAGTACTTCAGTATCAGGAGCTACTGGCCATCAGAGAGAGAAAAGGCTCACTTTGGAATAGCCAGGTATAGTAAAAACGTTTACAAAGTGACAACAGCATGTTAGGCACAATTAAAATAACTTTTTCTTTCCTACTGTTTTTACTATTTCAGCCCCAAGTGAAACAATGAGAAGGAAAAAAAGAATTTAAAGAATTTACCTGTCAATCATCTCCTGAGGTCCCTGGTCCATCCCCATTCCTTCTCTCTCTAACATCACAGCATCCAAAAAGCATCTTCCCAGAACTGCATCTGGTCCCACAAAGTTGAACGCTCTTTGCCTATTCAATGTATAAAAAAATTGAGCATTTATTCCATTTACTCCAGTCAGACACTTTACAATTAATTCCTGTTCATTCCTACTCCTTGAAAATACCATAAGCCAACACACAATGAAACTACATTAAAAAATAAAAGAAAGGTTACTTATAAACCACAAGAAATATCACAACTGAAGAAAAGTGTAAAAGAAAAAACAACACAAATCTCTCATTCTAATCAATGGCATAATATTCTTAAACTCTTACAGAAAAGTATCTCTCATCTCTATTCTTTAAGGGCTATTATCTTCCTCCACAAACTGTTAACACTGCCCAACAGAGACAGGAATATCTCACACAGACACAGATCACAGCAAACACACAGAGAAGTGGAAAGGTAAGATTATTACTCAGAGAGAAGGTTTCCATTGCAGCATCCTCTAACTGGTCCCAGACAGATCCTTTATCCCTACCTGCACCATTCCAAGCAGGTAGGAACGATAAATGGGAAGGATGAAAAACACAGGAAGAGAGAGCTTTTGATTAACAGCAAGTCCAGACAAAATACAAAAAAGCCAATGTACTTTTAATTCAAGGATACACTTAAAGCCCTTTAGTATTCTGAGTTTAGTAGCCCTCTGTTCAATGACCTAAGCTGAATGATCTTTTTCAAGATCAATGATATATTTTAGCTTTCCATACATAGCTCCTTCTCCCCTTCTTCACATAGTTTAAGGAATTCATATTTAAGAAGAGCAAGAGACTTGGACAGACTTCATTTTATGCAAACTACACCACTCACACCAGTATGTCCTTACTCAAATTCCCCAGGAAAACTTTGGCTTTACTCTGAATACTCTGATGTGCCTTCTATTCTACCAGCATGGACAACAGTTAGAGCTTAAAAATAGTGTCAGGGAAAGAGAAAATTCCAGCCTGACCCAGACATGGCTTTATCTGAACTTCAGCCTAAAAGACTTCCTCCCCACAAAAAAAAGTAGCTTACCCAAAAGTCCTTCATATAGATAGACACGCTGATTCCCATCCTCTGGACCTCTCCCTGGAGTACTCCCTTTGCTATCCTTCACACTCTGCTTCAGGTTGTGAGACTTCGCCTGAAAATAATATAAGAGGTATACAATGGTTACATCATTTTCATGCTTTTTTGTAGAAACCTGCCATGAAACACAATGATTTTGTTTGTTTCTTAACGATAGAAGTAGAAGCCCTGTAAAGGCTTTTACAATCTTATCAGGACCATAAAATAATGAACACAGTGAGACCAATCTTAAGGCACTGCAAGTTGTTTTCTTACTTTGCTGAGAGTTTGATTTAGCCAAATCAAGTGTATCATTATTTTCTTGGTAATATGTGTATCACAGGTTATACATGACAATCAAGGACTTTACAAAATGAAGTGCTCATAAATCATTTGGAATTTACTGCATGCAGATCTTCCAACTAGGCAAATATATTTAAAAGTTGTGATTACTTACTTCAAATTGGACTAAAGTAATATTTTAAAGAAACAGAACAGCTGCTAAAACTAAAATGGATTACTCCTTTCCTTTATCAAACAGCTGCTCCTAAGAAACAGGGAACTTTCCTTTTAGGTAAGAACAAACAATGCCCACCAATGTTGTATTGCCTCTGAAAGGTAATTAAGTGTCCATTCAGTTGAGACAAATATTGAATGAATATTAAATATTACTAGAATCTCTAAGGTGGTGCAAGATGTGAATCTACTACTTTCAAAAAACCATTTATTGCACACGAAATGAAGGAGGGTATGCGGATCCAGACAAAATTACATCTTTGGCATTGTGATATTGTAAGTCATTGCTGATTCGCCCTTAGAACTGAATCAGAGCTCCTCTTCCATACATGCACACACATTGAAATATTACTGTGCAACATCTATCAAAAAAAAAAAAAAAAGTCTGCAATGCCCTTACAAAGATAGAGCTAGTAGCAGAGTTTGTCTCAATTTCACTGTCTGACACAGTGCCTCTGGATCCTGCCAAATTGCCACCATTTTCCACACTCGGGCCATCACCAGCATTGCTACTCAAGTCACTGTCTGCTCCTAATGTCTCTCCAGAACTGTTACTAACCTGTGGAGAAAAAATAAAGCAATTACCTTCAACAGACAAAGACGCTGTGGATAGAAAAGTTGTAAACTATTTCTTCTTAAGGCACAAAACAAGCAGTACAACTGAAGGCCACATTTGCCTTTTCTTTGTCATTATCTTTTCATCAAATCCTACTCTGCAGGAAGAGATCAAGAAACACTCAAGAAGTCTTTCAGAAAAATCACAGAACTGTTTCAGCTGAAATGTATGTGTTAAGATCATCTATAGGCAAGCCCCCTGCTCAAGCAGGGTCAGCTAGAGTATGCTCCTGAAGACCATGTCTGGTTAGGTTTAATTTCCACAAATGGAGAATTCACAACCTCTCTGAGCAAACTGCTCCAGTGTTTGACCACTCTCAATGTAAGAAAGTGTTTTCTTTTGTTCTGATGGAATTTCCTGGCTGTAACTTTTGCATTGACTGCCTCTGGTCTGCCAATGGGTACTACTGAGAAAAGCCTGGCTCCCTTGCCTCCATTCACTCCCATCAGATATTTACACCTGTTGATTAGACCCCACCCTGAGTGTTCTCTTCTCCTGATTGAAGAGTCACAGTTCTCTCAGCCTCTTTGTTAATCCGTGCAGGCCTCCTGCTGCCTTTGTTCGATTTCTTACTTGTTGGCATGGACCTTTTTGAGTTTGGAAAAGGACATATTTGAATATCAAACAGTTCTTCTAGACCCCTCTTCTATCTAGGGCAGTGTCCCAGAGAATACAATTTTTTTGTCCCTTACAATGGACAATCAAACTAATATTCTTGTTAAAGGCTGAGAAAAGATCATGGAAAGCCAGGTATTCACAGGCATGCAGCACTATAGAGGGAAGAAACAAACAAACAACAACAGAGAAGTTCCTTAGGTTTTTATCCCTGGAATATGCAGTATCATATAATCTTGTAGGAATCTTGTTTTTTTCTAAATGCACTCCTGCTACCTTTTCCCTCCAGCCCCTACAGTTAATCAGAAAGGAAGCTGATACATTTTTATATAATTCAACTGCCTTAAGGTAATACATCAGAGAATTTGTTCTTAATCTTAATGTATCAAACAATCTGCCTTTTTTGCTCTCACATTACCCTTTTAAACTTCTTTGTTTATAGATGGTTTACACACAGTAAGACATTTTTAGAGAATTGTTGCTATCCACTAGTTTCAGACATACACCAATATGTAGGAATATATAACAGCAAAGAGCACCATATATGAAGGCTGCAATCTGCTAATAAAGAAAGCATTTTATATGTTCTGTCAGACACACATGCTTGCTACCACTCAGAGGCTCTGGAGAGAGAACTCACAGACATACATTATGCCTGTGTGGCACTACGCTGCCACACCACACAGAATGTAAGCATGGAACACCCTTCCCCACTCTAACAAACAGTCAATCACATCCAGATTTCACTCTGGGCATATCCTACCACAGTGCTGACTTCAGAATCCTGGCTTGTACTTCGGACCATAACTGTTGGTCCTCCGCTGGGAATAGAGTCAAAATCACTCTTCTGCAATCAAAACATATAAAGGACAGAAAGAGTCACATTAGTTTTTACCATAAGTAGAGAACACCACTTCCCATTCTTCTGGGCTCCTGAGCCACATGCCTTATTCTTCCTTAGTTTATTCAGCCAACCAAATAGAAACTACTGTCTGAGTGTCAAAAAGACCATGGTGTCCTGTAATTGTGTTCACAAAGATCAATCCCCTAGAAAAAGGGGCAAAGAAATTTTACC
This sequence comes from Entomyzon cyanotis, assembly GCA_024500445.1. Lineage (NCBI taxonomy): Eukaryota > Metazoa > Chordata > Aves > Passeriformes > Meliphagidae > Entomyzon > Entomyzon cyanotis. The sequence continues at coordinate 39,166,284 of JAKEPQ010001030.1, read as the reverse complement.
AAATGAGCTTTTCAAGAATACTCAAACCCTAGAAGTCTTCCCATAATTAAGTAGTGAATAGAAAAATCCTGTCTTTTACCGCATAAACAAAGCAAGTATAGGAGTCACTGACCTGAGAACCTGAGGCCAAACTGAGGCCACTGTCTGCACTGATTTGGGATTTCTTCTCATCTGTTTCTCCCAAATCAAATTGTTTTACACCTTCTGGTCCTGAACAAAGGAAAAAGTAACTAATTACTGTACCAAGAAAAAACAGCATAGCAGAAAGCAGATGACAGCCTGGAAGCAGGAACAGTACCAATAAAACAGATTTGCTTTCTCATTTCTTTGATTTTTTTTTTATTATTCTTTGGTACTGAAAACAACAAGGCCAGCAGGACACATCTGCTAGTCTTCATACATTAGTTTGAATTTCAAATACTACGGCATCCAGGAGTGACTATAATTAAACAGTACCTTTCTTAGTCTTTCAAGAGCGATAGAAGGACAGACAACAGTCAAGTAGCTTCCAATTACAATAACACATGCAGAGCAGTTGCCATTCAACTCTAGGAAGCCACTTCCTTTAGTTCTTGGTAATAAAAAAGGATACCTACTTACTTAAAAGTCAGACCCCCTTTTTGAACAGCTAAATTGCTCAAAGTCCTGGACTAAGTTTTTTTTGGTTGCCCACTGCAAGTATCTAGGTAAAAATCAGGCAACACATGACAAGAAAATAAAGAGTGACAATTTGTATTACCCAGTAAGTTTTTCAAGGAATAAGCTTGTATGATGCTGTACTTCACAACATTCCCCAATTACACTAACAAATGGCTCTCCAGAGTTGGCAATCATGTAGGTCAGTAGAGAGAGAGGGAATCAGCAAGCTTTTAAGTCATGCATTCATTAACCCGACAATCCAAAAAACAAAGAAGGGAAAGAAAGGATAAAGAACTTTATGTTCAATTTCCCATGCACTTCTAGAATTGTATCATCTATTGTCCTCAGATGGGATGGCAGAAGGAAAAGAGAATGATGGAGAGGTACAGCCTAAAAAGAAATTTGGATAAGCACTGAATGAAGTAAATAACAATGCAAGAAAAGAATGTGTTATAGGCTGTACACAGAATGTCAATACTCTCAGAAAGGGGAAGAGACTGAATGCAACACTTCTGCCATATCCATATCTGCCAACTATTCAGTAACAGGAAGATATGATCAGCTGCTGAAATATTTGTATTATATACCCACGACTATATCCAGTATCGCAAAGCAAACAATGCCACTTTCTCTATAACTGCTGATCACAACAACCTGGGAATTATGAACATGTTTGTATTACATGTAATATTAGAGAGGATAAGACAGTGAAAAGGAAAGAAAAAGGGAGGGGAGGAGAGAGAGAGAGAGAGAGAGAGAAGGATAATATACAAAGATTTGTGGGAGTGAGTTTGAGATGATATGTAAACTCATGAATAGCAAAGCCATAACCGGGCTGTGCAGACCATACTAGCTTACTACTCAGCCACCAATTCTTCCTGTGAAGTGTTTACATTTGTTATAGTATAGTGTCTCTAGATCCAATGCCTTAGTTCCTGTAAATCAACTCATCAAAGACTCTAAGAATGAGAAAGCATAAACAAAATTTACTGAGAAAAATAACTAAAAATATTTTTTCTAAGAATTTGGAACATTATTATTCACTGAAATACTCATTGCTCACTTCTAGAGGTCTATTTCCACTCATTCAAGTGGTCATCACTTCTAGTTCCAATACAGAAAAAAGTTTTATCTCTCATTTCTACAGCAACAACACTAAATTTCAGCTGTGTGTTTTAAGCAATCTAGGAGTTTCCTGTCCCAACACATAATTCAGATATATTTCTGGCAGTTTGACTTTTAAAGGAATTGAAATTGACTGAAGCAGTTCAGATACTTGAGGGCTGTAACTGAATTTAAGGAGCACAATAGCCCCAATTACATTGTTGTCACTGTCAATTTACAGGCATTTACAAACCTCCCTTTCCCTTCTTTGTGGAGTTGTATGTCTAATACACACAGAACACTAAAACCTCAGTTTATCCCTCCCATTGTGAGCACCTATTGGAAAGGCTCCATTTGGGAGAGCAGGAGTGTGCATGTGCTGTGTTTGTCTCACACACTCCTACCTCAGCAAATAGCAATTCACAACTTAAAAATGGTAAGCTGTACTACAGAGGTGCCCCATTCATTCCATTCTCTCTGAACTAACTCCAGATGCTAATTTGTACTTAACACAAGTATTTAACTGAGGTGCCTAAAACTAATGTAAGCAAACCTAGGCCTAGTCAGAATGCCAGGAATTTTCAATCATTCATCTCAGCTATTAATCCTTCCCAAACTTCAGTCTGTAAAAAAGGCATCAGCTCTGTGAAGTACAAACTACACTTATGGTTAGGAAGCACCTACCACAATATGGTTGTTATAAACTGGCTGTTGTCCTTATGTCATGTGTCCCTATATACAACAGTGACAACCAGAAGAGTTGTATTATAACTGTACTAAACAAAAGAACCTTGTACTATACCTGCAGATTATATATATTTTTTTTCAGTATTTTTTTCATTACCATATTTCAACAGATGTTCAGATTTGTGTAGATTTAGACTATTGTTTAAACTCTGCAACAGCCTTAAACTATTTCACTCCTTCTTTACCAACGGATATTTGAAAAACAAAATCAGGTTGATTCCTTATCATGAGACTATTTTCTAGCAGCCATCACTAAATACAATTCTTCACATACACCTTCTCTCTCCTCCTCAAAAGCCTTTCTTGTTGCAGACTGACTGCTCATGGTTGATGCCAGGTAACAAAATTTGCCATCCCACAGACTGAATAAACAGGGAATTCTTCATTCCAGTAACGTTCAATCAATCAATATATCCATGTGAACAACTTGTTAAACAAGTTTTAACTTTTAAGGAAGGCGATGGAGTACCTTAAAATTCTTCCATATTTATCTGATTGGTGAGGATGCAGAAAACCTGCTTCCCCTTCTTTAAAGAAGGCAACATTCAGGGGAGAAAAAAAAGAAAGGAGGGAAAAAAAAGAGACATTTGAACACAATTTCCTCAGGGCAAACAGATCTGTTTGGTCTCTCTAATGTAGACTTTCTTGATAGACTTTGTTCTTGTATAAACTGTGTAAAACCTGTGTGCCATAGATGCAAGCTCACCCTGCACCTGGGGAGTTGGCAGTTATGGGGAGGCTGGAGGAGTCAGTTTCTACATTTTTTTTTAATTTCCTTACTCGTTTTTTCCAAAGATTTTTGCTTTTTCACTTCCTGGTGCTTGTTCCACAATTCTACCCAAGATGCATTGAAAGCAGGAGAGAAAGAGAAAGAGTCAGCGGCTGGTCAGACATGGAGAAAATGGGGAAAAAATTTCCAACAAAAACCCCACCCCTTCACCTCAAAAAAAAGAAAAAAAGAAAAAAAAGCCAAATTTTATGACAACTACTGAGTGAAGGGTTAATTAACACCATTTTAAAATAAACCAATGTAAGGTATTGAGCACTGCATCATCTCTTAATAACAGAATTCAAATATTGGAGGTGACTTCGTACAGTTGTGGTTGTGAACCCCCCCTCCCCTCCTCAGGCCACACTTTGACAACAGTGACTCAACTAAGGAAAAACAGCTCTTATGAACAAGTAATTAATCACCTTTTCTAAGACAGGGATTTAAGACTGTCAGATATTTACTCCTCTAAAACATAGGTATCAAAGAGGCCCTAATTAACAGAAACATTTTAATGTCTCTAGTTTAAATCACTGAAAGGAGAAAGACACAAAAACAGCAGCAACAATTAAAAAATATTAAAGTGTAGGTTAACACAACATTTAACCGATATTAAATCTTACAGATTACCACACAGTTTACAAGCTATTTTTGACCTGACAACATTCTCAATAAATGCTTGGCTCTGCCTATGAACCTGTCCTGTATGCAAAGGGCTGAACTTCTCTGCATCCACTTGTTCATGTCAGGGTATAGAGAACGGAAAATGGAGAACTAAAATGAGCAAGATATCAGGCATGCTTAACTCCAACTTCCAAAACTCAAAATCACTAAGACACTCGAATCAAGTCGAAGAATTCTGTAAGGAGATATAACCCACAGAACAGCAAAACAGTCTGAAGTTTTCTTAACACTGAATTTGAAACTTAGCCCTGGGACAAAACAGTGATGAGGCACTTGCACTTTTCTATCACTCACATCACTCAACCCTCTGAAATGCAGTCACCTTTTCTGCTCAGAAACATCAGATCATTCCAGGTGCTGCCCTGTTGGCCAAAGGAAACATTACAAGCTGACATGCTGAATTGATTCTAAATGTTAGGCACTGTCCTCTCTCACTAGCACCATTAAAGGTGGGGATACCACAGAGGAAGATCCTCTTAGAAAAGGGGCAAAGGAAAGGAAAAGGAAGTAAAATGTTTTTCACTACTCTTCAAGAAAACTTCCTAAACAACTAAAAGATTACTTAAGTGTGTGAGAAACCCATTCCACCCTGCAAATAAGTAGAAATAAGGGCAAGACAGGCTCTAAGAAAGTTATATTGAGCAAAATGTCCACCAAAAAAAATTTTTAAAGGACAGTGTTACAACTGTGGAGGAAGGCTCCAAAGTATTATCAAAAAAGACATCAGGAGTGAAACAAATGCAACAAGGCAGAAAAAGCTAGAAAGATGGCTTCTAGCCTACCAATTTCTAGATCTGCTTCATGATTGATGGATGTTCCTTCAACTTTCATAAATAGACAGATGGATAGGATAAAATTGCTTAGGCATCCAAACAGTATCCTACAGGCTTATCAAGCTGAGCACACACTGACACAGATAACAATCTCTAAGATGGACTGAATTTGTTTGTTAAAGGGCTTTGAAAACATCTGGCCTCTTCCGTGCTCAGTCTATGTGGCTTTACTTTCAAAATCACCAGTCTGAAAACTACAATACCTGCCATTAAATTACTTCTAGCTGACTTGTCTGTTAATTCAGTGTAGAGTGTATCCCAGCACATTAAAAACAGACTAGATTTTACTCTCAACTACATAGTCAAAGAAAAAGAAAACTTCAAATAAGCTCATGGGGCATAAAACACTACATCTATAACTTTGTTACATGACCCTGAACTAAACAGGACAACAGGTCCAAAAAGGACCTGATGCAGACAAAGTATGTAGCACAATCTTTTCTGTTTTAAAAAACAGCCAAAATAAAGTGATCTGACAGGACTGAACAATTATTTAAAAACTAGTAATGGAAACTTCAGTAAGTACTGACATTTTCATTATCAGTTACGGAAAGTACGCAGTAAACCAAAATAACCACTAACATAAAGGGGAAAACTACTAACTATCAACTTCAAACCCACCAGTGTCCTAACAAAAAGACCAACACTACAGGTGATGACCATGAACCCTGGAAGACAAAGAACCTCAAAAGTAAGGAATTGGTGATCTCTCAGGAAACAAAATATCAGAAGCATCTTCACAATGAATATTCTAGCTAGGAATTAGGTATCAAAGCGCAGTTAAGATCAAACATCAGCTAGTAAAAATCCATCCCACTTCACCTCAGAAATAGACAACTCTGTGGACCTCATGGCCATCATTCCTGTAGTACAAGAAAACTGCACAGATTCAGCTACCACAGCTCTAGATCTGAGATGCAGTTTAATCACCACACTAACACAGACTTAACATGACTACTGCAACACAGAGTTGTACATTATTTTACTCCATCTTTCTGAAGACTTCTCATTCTAGTATTTGCTCCTGTATCTAGGTCAAAAGGTTAACAGCCTGATTTGTATTTTGTTTATACAATGCCAAGAGATTAATTCAGAGTTTTGTTTAAATATCTGCAACCTGAGGCTGTAAGTACCTTCCAAACTTCACAGAATCAAGGAACTGATGAAGTTCAAAGGGACCTGTGGACACCATCTAGTCCAACCTCCCTGCTCAAAGAAGTGTTGACTAAAGCCTATCTGCCACAGGACCATGTCCAGTCAGGTATTCACTATCTCCACAGATGGAGAATCCACCACCTTTCCAGACAACCTGTTCCAGTGTTGGATCATCTTCACATGAAAACATTTTTTCTCATGTTTAAATGGAACTACTTACAAATACTTTGTTATTTCAGCAACATGTAAATGTTTACCAAAAGCTCTTCCCTACCTAAGTTCGAATGAGTGTATTTGCATTTCACTACAGAAGGAATTTCAGCCAAGCCATGACTAACTCCAGTCCTGTATATCCAAAGTTGTCTTATTCTGAAGTTTCCATTACAGAACATAAAGGAAGTATAATAGCCAAGCAGCTTTAAATTATCTTTCTGCAACACAAGAGAAACTCCCTTTACTTCTAGATCACAGAAGCCTGATGAACATAGAGAGTACACTGGTTTTACAGCGATTTCCTAAAGAGTGGCTTGCATACCAGTTCATGGCTCGTAGTGAAAGACAAAAGTAGTTAATAAAAAAGACTTCAAGCAAAACATTCAAGTCTTTTGAACTTTGGTCAGTTTTGGTAAAACCACATCCTTCTTGTAACGCAGCTCCATAGAAGACAAGAGGAAATCATCATAGCATCAGAATGAACAATAAGAATGTACCTTTGCCTGACCTTGAAAACTGTGAATTGTTTAAGGCTGGCAACAGTATTGTAGTATTCTGGCAACAGTAGTTAACATGGCTGTTTAATTAGAACTTCTTTTGAAAAGAAGTTCAGAGCAAACCAAACAACTAAATTAAATACTGGAAATCTGAATCTGAAGCTATACCATCTAAGAAAGCAACACAGGAAAATCTCCAGTGACCAGCCTAGCAGATGCTGTTTAGAGGAACACGCATTCTGTTGGCTACTGCATAGAAGGAAAATCCATCAGTCCTGCTCACTAAAACTGTAACACTATAAATAAAATATTTTTGGAAATTTCGTTGTTAATAAACAGCAGACTTTGGATCCCACTTATATCAGGAGACAATCTACATAATTCACAAGTAGCCAGCAATGATAGAAAACCTTTGTTTCAAGCTCCCTTCCACAGTTGCCCTTTCTGAAGTCCTGCTGTCCCTGTCTCTCTTTTGCCATTTCCTGTTGCTAGAAAACAGCAATCACAGAGCAAAAAATAAACCTGTTTAAGGTGTAATGAAGTATAGAAACAATTAAAATTAGACAGCTTCTGGGAGAAAACTGTGGTGGATAGTTTATCCAAGAGTAGAGTGAAAACACGTATGATTGTTCCTTGTGATCCAAAGTGTAAATGAAGCATGTAACAGTAGCAATGTAGTGTGTTAAAATGGAGAGAATGCAAATAGAACCTAATGCCAAAACAAAAGTCCCCCCTGCACTTCACATGCACCTCAATACACACCAATGGAAGCAATAAAATTTTCTTCCTTTAGACTTCTTGTGTCAAACTCCCTTGGCCCTTTCCCCGCAGGGCTCGGTGGCTTTGGCATTAGCTGAGGTACCGGCAGCTGCATCGCAGGTTTTGGCTCCACTCTTGGGGATGATGCAGGATCCTTGCCAACTGGAGTGACTGATCCATCTGTTGGACTTCGTTTTCTCTTCTCTGGTTCTTTAAATAAAAAGAACAGTGTTGAGAGAAAATAAACAAATAAATAACTGGAAAGAAACATACGGAAAAAGGAAATGAGAGCAGGAGAAGAAAGATGAGACAGATGGTCTCACCTAAATCATTAAGCCTGGCACTGAAACAGCTCAGTGCCACATTTGCTCCCACAGGTCAACATGGCTTGCTGATAGTCTGACACACTTGCGGAAACAATAGAGAAGAAAGCCAGAGTGCTGTTTTAGGGATACTCAAGTAGCTCGTTCCTGTATATTTGAAACCTAGGAATATTCTCTGACACAGTAACTCTAGCATCTCCTCTGACAAGTTCTGAAAAATTAAACAACTCTGCCTAAATTACCAAGAATATAATTTACGGAAGACAAGTTCCCCTCACAGTGCAAAGATGAAAAACACAATCATTTTCAAGGGTAACACTAAATGAAACTTCAGTTAGGGAAAAAAAAAAAACCAACAATGAAAAAAAAACCTATCAGCTATAGCTCTTCCACCAATCTCTGAAACTTCCTATAACCATGTTCTCAAAGGCAGTTTGGATTATTTCTCTGTATCAAACCCCACAGTCTGAATTACAGCAAAACCTTCAGAATAAGACCACGTTTTCCATAAAGAGCCTCCTGCAATCCTGCACAAACTATTCCAATACCTGATGAGTCTAGCAGTCAAAACTCCATATCTATTATCTAAATCTGTCATACCACTAGATCTTGTGATACCTTTGTTCAGTGGATTTAAGATTCTGCTATCAGCAACACCTTTCTCTTTAGACAATAATTGAAAAGAGTTGACACCTAACACTCAACAGACTGAACACTTCAATCCTTCAGAGCAAAAGTGTTTTCCCAATTCTTTGTAGATCTTTTCAGAAACCCCCTCAATTTTGCAAGATGTGATGATCAGAACTGCAAGCACTACCCCAGTTGTGGATCTTGTTACTGATATATTGAGATATCATACAGCAACTCCATTCCAAATGCATATTCACAGATATCCACAGTGCCCTGCTTCCCAGTTTTTACAGACACAGTAAACAGCAGGAAGCTCACACGCAGCTGCCATTTTCAGAGAAACTGCTTCCTAGGATATACTTCCCAATCCTACTATTATTACCAACTGTCCTTGTTCCTAAACCCAAGTCCATAGTTTGACCATATTATAATAAATTAATCTCAACTATGCTTTATTAAGATTTAGCTTACTCTAGACAAATAAGCTTTGACTACAAGTTAAGATCTTACACAATAATGAGAAAAGTTTTTAGAAGTTTGCACCAAATTTTGTCTATCATGACCACAATTAGTTTACTGGGTAAACTCTAGTTACCATCAAATGATGCTATTTGACCTTCACTCTAAAACCACTGAGTTGTACACCACCCACTCCAATTTTCCTTAGAACCAGTGTCAGACTAAAACACTTATAATTACCAAGATCAGCCTTCTTTCCACATTCAGGACTATTCCACTAGCACAGCCTTCCTTACCTACCTCAACATTCTAATAATAACTGGAAATGAACATGGGGCATATCTAAACCAACTAATTTAAAAATCCCTGATGCACGACCCAGAGTACCAACTACAAAGGGTTTAGTAGATGCTGCTCCTCTGCTACAATGAAATAAGTAACTTTTCATCATTTGAGACTACAGCAAAGTCAGATACTAAGCAGAGATTTAGGGTTTTGTCATCTTTTGCTGTTTTCCTTAGCATGCATTTTCTTATTTTGCATTAAGAATCAAATTCTTAAGAAGCAGCCGAAACATAGAAAGATAATTTCAGACTTTCTTCTCTAAGAGTATTTAGTTGTATGAGAATAATTGTGTGCAACGTGGTTGGTGAGATGTAAGTCTCGTATGGTTCCACATTATAAATATCTTCCTCCCTACTGAGGTTGCCTGGAACAACTTTCCAAGACTGTGGTTGGGATAGTTTTAGCTGAAGGTCCCCACTCCCAGAATTTCCACTTCAGCTGTAGAAGTGCCAGGCTTTGTATCTCACTGCAGAGTTTCCATCTTCAAATATCAGTATGGCCATCATTTTGCTTTGTTACATGCGTGTAAGAAAAATGAAACAGGCTAAAAGCTTTGTAAGGCTTCAATAACAATGGTGCAACTCTCACCATTTTGAAAGTGTTGGAAAACCCCTGAAATATCAGAAGGCACAAAAACAGCTACTTTCCCAATAAGGATCTTGTTTGGTTCATAAACACTGTATTCTCATGAACACTTTTCTTACCTTTATTATAGTAGTGAGTATGTGCTATCTCTAGCAGGCCAAAAACACTGGCCATGCCTCCCAGGCCAGCATTTGCATATGACTGCTCCAGGCTTAACACAGTGCACTTCAGCAGGTCCAGCATGCCTTTATAAACCTTGCGGCTGATCTCCTGCAATGAAATCCCCATTAGTGCTGCTATTTCAGATGTGAGAAAGTAATTCAAGAACACAAATTCCAAAACTGCTGTAACATCAGCTTTTCACAATTGACAAGACCTTCCTGTGAATTAGAGCCTCAGCAGACACTCATTGTGAGGACCCTGCTGAGTTCAGCACTGACCACATCCTGTATGACATCCTGTCGAGCATCTTCTTCTGACTGGATGGTGCGATTCAACTTGCTCAGCACAAAGACACGGAGCTGCTCGCTCTCCAGCAGACGTCGCACTCTCTTCATGTTCAGCCAGCCAACACCTTGTCCGTCAAGAACATTGTGTACCACCTCCTTCAGGAACTGCTGGTTCTCACTGACAGATTTAAGAGAAAGCAGGCAATAGTTAATCACCCTCTGCTTACTTTGGCTTGCATGGGAAGAGACCTATGGCCAGGGCACACACAGAAGTACCTTTCTTATCAACAATAGTTGACATCTAGCTCTGCCTGCTGCTAATGTAACTGCACACAGCTCAGACTCCATTCCATAGGTATAGAATCAACTATTTTATTTTGTCCTTTATATCCTATAAGAAGCCATAATCAGACTTTCCTCTAGTCCCTCTAGGTACCATTCTACCCTTCACTATCACAGAACTTCTCCAAATCCACAGGATTCTTTATGCCTCATCCTTCTTCCACAGCCCCCATGCCTGAGCTGTAGGCTTTCTTTGAAAGAGGAAGTGCAGCACTACTAATGCGTTACTGCAGCAGCCTTGGCACGTGTTTGTGTGGCACATTTGTTCAGCTTCTTCTGCCAAAGAGGAAAAGTTAAGAAGAAGGAAACTCCCATGCAACCTGCTGCATTCCCCAGTCTGAACTACAGTTATTCTTATTCGTCTCCCAAAATCAGTAGACACAAGTAAATTCACTCTACCCATGACTGATACATAAGAAGGCGAGGAGAAAGCAGAGGCACAGGTCAGGTAATGTTTACTTGCACCTTTCTAAGTCCTTTTCTGACGCTGAGAAAAGCATTTCACATGAATTTATGGAATCCAACTACTTCACTGGACTCAGCTGACCCCCCTGCATTGTGTATTAATACTCTGCTGGGCTAGACTACCTTGTTCAGAACATTCAATTACAAAGAGTAACTACTGAGTTGAAGTAGGAACACAGAACATTTTGGATCTTAGGCAGGAGGATACATTTTGAAGCGGAGAAAAATAAGCATGTGTGGTATTAACTGTAAGACCATCCATACCAAATCTTCTCAGAGAATATGTCCTGAACAATAATATGTCCATGTCTAGGGCCACAGAAAAGTACTATTTAGTTTTCAACTGCTAGACTTCTGAGAAAACGGTGGCCAAGTATGAGGCCACTCTAACTACACTGTACACTTGAAAAGCAACCGAAAATATTACCTGGAATTGCTAGTTCGTCCCTGAGGTGATGGAGATTCTCTTTTCACTGTTGGGCTGTGCTTTATGACTGAAGACTTCTGATCAACAAGGGCCCGTCTGTTTCCTGAACAGGAGAGGAAGCAGAATGAGAGGAAACGGTGGGAGGAAAACAATCTGATCCCAGGATAGTAACAAGCAACGCTAAAGTTGGCTAACACACCTTTTGAATTACAGGTGACAGACTTCAAACAAAATGGAAACTCCAAAAAAGCAGCAGCATATATCATATTCTAGCATCACACATCGGCAGAAAACAGTAATGGGAGTAATGCAGAGAGAAAAAGAGAAGACGGTAATGGGAGCAGAAGGTGAGAGGCAGGAAAAGTTTGGCTACTCTGCATGCAGTTCCACCACAAGAACCATCTTCAAATTAGTCACTGTATGTAAAAGCATAATGCATTGAGGGTGACTAGTATAGATCATGTGGTACTGGTTACCCAGCGAGAAAGGTAGCCCAAAGTCAGGCATAGGGAATGCTGGAAATTGTTACATCATGCACAGCTCATGCTGTAGGGAACCCACCTTCATTGCTTACTGGGCCAGCTTCAGTAATAATCTCCATTATAGTATTTAACCCAAATACTGGGACACAAAATATACAATTAGTAGTGTACTGCAATATCTACACTCCCCACTGTCAGTATCAAACGAATCCAACTACCAGCTTCTTCCCAGCCCTCCCTCAAAATAAAACCCAATGACACTAGAGCAGGAAGGATGTTTGAAAGCCCAAGACCACAAGGGCCAGAATAACTTATCTCATGAGATAGTGCTTGACTTGAAACTTGGCATCGTGGAACCAACGTATTGCATCTTCAAGGACATAATTGCACATTTTGTATTTGAATGGCACTACAAAAACCATCTGCATCACCAAGGAAAAAATATCAATGGATGCGCATGAAATAAAAATTTAAAAGGAAGATGGAAAGTGGTCAAACAGCAGCAATGAAATGGAGTCCCAGAATCATTTCCCATTACAGTTAGAAACACACGTTTGGCAAGAACAAGTTAATGCAGCAACTTTATATCTCTACAACAGAGACAAAAACATCTAGAAACGACTGAAGTGCCCAGTGGGAATCCCAGTGAGGCAGCATGCACATGTAAATGAACACACACACACACACACACACACACACACACACACACACACACTTGCACATGCATAAAACAGACTGAGCTACTCCATGGAAATCCCATCCTTGTATCTGCATAGGAACATTAAAGGCCCTACAGGATTAAAATAGTCAAGAAAAGAACACCAAAGTGCAGAAGATGAGGCACAAAGCATGAACGTGGAATGGCAAACCCCATCACTGTTTTCTTCCAATGCATGGAATCAGTCATTAACTTTACCCATGGAAACAACCCTGACATGAAGCATGTTTCTTATCCAGTACAACTGGACATGAAAACATAACCAACTGGTAAAAGGTTGTCAAAAACAGCTGTGCAGAGCCTCTGCTAGTGTTTTCACTCTACCAGTCCTGTTACTCCTCATTTTACACACAGGGAATGATTACTTGTCTCAAAAACAAAGTCCAAAGCAGAAACACAAAATCCAGCTTTTGGTCTTTGTTTCTACAAGGTCAAAGGTCAGCAAAACGTCATACCAACCTTCATCCACATCCCTTCCCAATTCCAGATTAAAGTAATCTTTACCGATAAAAGTGATGAGGAGGAAAAAAAAAAATGAAAAAGAATCAACACATTAAAACAAAAACAGTAAGTTCTAATCAGATAGAGTAACTCAAAAGGCAAAATAAAACCTCTCCTCAGTACACCATCTGAAAAGGTCTCAACACTAAGACACCAGTGCAAGCTCAGTCATCCCTCCAAGAATACATCTGGTACAAGGATGACCAGGCTGTCTAACTCCCTATGGTGTGAGGGCCATTTCTGTAGTGCCCATTCAGACATATTATCTGATGATACTGCAGACAAACAGGAGATGTTCTAATGAAAAAACTGTGCACATGTGCTAGGGATTGAACTTCACTCCCAGAGAACTGAAGCATGGTTGTGATTTGATTTTCTATTTAGAGATCTAAAAAGAAAACACTTTTGAAACTCATGTAATCTGCAGTCTCCATGGGCCGCTGGCATTATCCCCACTTACAAATGCAGCCTCATCACTCTAATAAATTACTTAAGGCTAAGCATGAAGACAGTGGCAGTACAGAAGTAGGACCTACCTCTTTGTTCCCATTCTTTATACTAAGTACTTAAAAATAAAACAAAACAAAATACACTACAAATGTTGGTTTTGTTTTGTATCTGTTAACTCAGCCTAGACCAGACGGTCTCCCATCCCAACAAAGCCCAATTGCTGGGAAGAAGACTGACTGAGAAATATCAAGACAATTTACTGTCTTGATCCTTAACACAGGTACTACCCAATGACCAAAAGGCATCACTCCCAGGGTTCCTATAAGGGGTAGGACCTCAGACTGCCAAGTCACAAGACCTGTAAAGGCTGTAGAAGACAAAGGGAAAAATGGTTACCTTTCAGGCTGGGAAAGGGAGTATTCTTGTCTCTCCCAACTTTGGTTGGTAGCGCTAAGTTGGACAGACTGAAACTTGTGCTGTGGTTTCTGTACAGGCTGCCTATGACAGAAGACAAAAGCAATTAAATGCCTACTGCTCACTGCACACACCCAAACATCCTGTAACTCACCACCTTATTTCAGATCCTTAATGATTAAGTTCTTCTTTATTACCCAAAAGTCTCACAACCATAACATGACCTCATTTACATTGCAACCACATCTGTAATCAGATTATTCTAAACAGCACAAAAATATAAGTCTTAGCATTCATGTCACAATAACTGATGTTGGATCTTTGAGTCTTAAATGTAACAGTAAAATCCACCTGTCTTCCTGTACTTAAACAAATCACATCACCTTAGCGCTACCTTCTAGTTTTATCCTCTTTTTGGGAGGAAAGGAATGGCTGGGCCACTTGAGAAAACAGGATGACAGAAGATGTGCAAAACATGTAACTCTGAAGTGCAGACTGTGCAATGAGTTTTGTGAAACACTGTAAATCTGCCATAGAATCATACTTTGAAATTGAAGCTTTTCATTTATTAGGAAAAAACATACATTCTTCCTGGTACAGACAGATCTTAAGGACACAATAATGCATCATCATCTGCTTAAGCCTGTAGACAGCCTGAAAGCATCACATTTAGATAAAGGAGCTGATTAACACTTCAACTGATTGAAGTGTCAGCATATTATTTCAATTTGCCTTGGTTCTTTGTTTTTTTGTAGCCTTATTTTAGCAACAGTCATATTACCAGAAACATTTAATATATTTTCCCCAGTGCTACAAACTTCTTTCACTGCTTTTCACTGTAGTCCAAAACTCAACCGGCCATGTCTTCTGTCACTCATCAAGAAATTTTAGATTAGTGTTCACACCTGTGAGTTTTTTCATCAAAATACAATTGAAAGTAGGCAGCCAAGGAATTTAATTTGGCACCTAAACACACAACATGGCACCATGGAAGGCATACTACTGTAAGATCTTTTATCCATTTCATAAAATTGCACAATGCTTTGTTTAACTGAAATGGAAGGAATTTCTAATCTGTGCCCTAAAGTGCCATACAACTCAAGGCACTAACCACAAAACCAAAGTCCTTCTTACTGAAGAATATATAAAGCAGTAGTTGTCAGCAGTTGCCAGTAAGCCATCGTCACTACTGGAGAGCTGGTAACAATTTGACAACCAACTGATTCTCCTGACTAGGCATTCCTCTATTCCATCTCTCTGTAAACTCTGATATAATAAATAAAATTAGCTTAATGAATGCATTTGCACATACTTGCAAAAGACATGATGCCCCCAAAACCTTCGCTGCTGTTGTTGGAGACAGTAGAGTTTGGGGAGCTGGCCCTGGAATCTGAATCTGCATCAGAATCACTGGCCAGTTTTAAACTGTTTGGCCGGAGTAACTTCTGAGACCTTTAGAGAAATTAAGCATAACTGTTATTAGCATTCCCCCTTCCTGCCCCAAATCAACACTTTATATGATTGTGGGAGACTGATGTTGCTCTCATTCCCATCAGTTTTCACCACACTACCTGCACCTTTCGGGAAAGGAAAAATAAAAAAAGAGAGAACTGAAACATCTTTACATTCAGGCTTTTATAGCCTTTCAGCGCATGCTGAAAACTTGCCTGCAAAAGTTGGCGGATTTGGGGGTGAAAGGGTTCTGGTTTGAAAGGAGTAACAGGAAAACCCATTGCCACCAATCTGTATAGCATCTTTCCCCCAAAAGACAAAGATTCACCAAAACAGTCTCCAGAAATCAGTAGGCGATATACTAGAATGTTCTAGAAAGAACTGGTAAATCTAGTAGCTTCTACCACTTACATAAAAGTAAGGAATTGAGAGACTGAGCAGGTACTTTTATTTAAACCAGAAGCGTTGACAGCATTTCAATGTTAAATTAAAGCGATCAGCACTACATCTCAGGTGCCAAAGACATTTGAGAGCATGAATGTCAAACTACATGAAGCAGACAGAAACCCCGGAAGTGCTGCGCAGAAGGGCAGGAGACAAGGACTCGCCTGTTTCCATTGAGATTCTGGTTAAATCTTGGGGTGTAGCTCTCTTCCTGCTCATCATCTTCATCCTCTGTAGGAAACCCATACTGTGGTTCAAAGTATGGATTGTCATACTCTCTCTTCCTCACCACCCCTTCTGAGGAGCCCATGCTGCCAGCTGCGATGTCACTCTCGCGACGATCCAAGCTTATCTTGGGAAAGTTTGGTTGCAGTGGCAGGGAAGAGAGATGGTTTGTGAATCCAGCAGCCAACTTCTCTTCTATTTCTGCTGAGTCTGCTGCCTCCTGTGGACCAGTCAAATCATTGATCTGTTCGCTAATTTGCATTACATACAACTGAAGGGCAGGACAAGAACAATTATTTCAAACGGGGAAGTCTGAACAGTCCTTGCTGCTTGCTACAGGGCCCCCACCACATCCCCACTATCTGTATCTCTAAACTAGAATTTTATACACACTGCAGTAATTCTGTATTGTTCTAGGGACTTACTCCCCTGTAAAACAGCTCTTACTGGTGTTAGCTCATGGCTTTCCATTACCATGTTCCCGTTCTTCTTAAATGACCACAGCTTCATGAGTTTCCCCACCCCACTCCCTATTCCTCTAAAAACATCAGGTCTTTCCAGACTCTGTAAAAGGAATTCCTGCAGTCCCAACCTGGAACATTTCTCTCTGCTAATGCTGCATTTTTCAATGCACTGGAACTTTTTGTACAGGAATGGTCTATCCCAGCATAAGAGTGTACCAGCAAACTCCACCTTGCTCAGAAAGCTCAGGGTGAGCATGCAATTTAATCTGTGCATGGTGTCACAGTCCTATTAGCTTTTGCCCTTCTCAGAAAGGACCACGTGCATTCTCCCATTCTTTATATCCTAATAAACTGATCTTGAGGCTGAACTCATCTCAGTACACACATGATTCACTCCATGGATGACAGTGCTGGGGCTGCTACTGGCTGTAGTACTGGAACTTGAACGAGGCTGGTTATTCTCTTGGGAGATCTCACTGTCCATGGGCTGTTCATCGGGATCCCCTGAATATTCTTGAAAATCATCAAATTCCACTTCACTAGCATCACCAAGGGCTGCATGAGTCAGGGGGTCAACATCTGCAAGCACATCATTTTTCATTAAACATTGCCTTCCTCAGCCTTTTGCCCATCTAACTAAATATTCCTAGAAGATGAGGACTGCTCAACAGAATAAACTTGCATAAAAATTTAGGCTGTAAAGGGCTTTTGGAGGTCATCCATTCCAATTCTCAAAGCAGGAATAACATCAAAATTAAAGCAGGTTGCTCAGGGCTTTGTCCCACTGAGGTTTGAAATTTTTCAAGGCTTGACATTCTACAGTGATCCTGGGAACCTGCTTAACTACAATAACCATGAAGTTCTTTTCCTTATGTCCAAGCAGAGTTTCTTTTGTTGCAGCTTATGATTATTACCTCTTGTCCTTGGGACATGGGAAATGTTTTGGGATTTCCAGATTGAACAAAATGAGTGTTTATGCAGGTTCTATATAAGCCACAGAGAATGCATTTTTCTGTCCCCATTGGGACAGGGTAATACTTTCAAGCTAGCACTGAGAACAGGAACAGGAGAAATCTCACACTCTGCTGTCCATATTGCACAATATCTACTGGCAGCAGCAGGTTGTTTCCAGATTTAGTGAACCAGTTTTGTTCAGGAACACTTCTCTCTGTTCTTCCTCTTCACAGTATCCTTTGGAGGAAGTCTTTTATAAGCAAGAGAAATGTCCTTTTTCAGCCTATCCCTAGATATTAAAGGAGTACAGAATACGGTTTTACCTCAGGGCAAGACCACAATGGAACAATACTCAGCTCTGATTCAGGGACTTAGGGGAGGAATTTTTTCCCAAAGTGCTTCAGATGAACTGGGAAAGGGAACCTGTGTGGATCTTGTGAAAATAAAGGCAAAAATTACTCACTTGGGGTATCACCATTAATGTCACATTTCATCATCTCACTGACAAAGTCACCAAGGGAGGAGTAGGAAGAACTTGAATCATCATAGTCGACACTGTCACTGCCACTGCCACAACAGGTGAGAGAGAGAGATGAGTGGCAGCATCAAAGCAACAGCAGGCCTGACACTTTAAAGATGTGAATCAGCACTATTTTCATGGACCTCCTAAAAATCTCATATTATAGTATCTACAAAAAAATTTCACAAGCCAGCTTCATGAAGGTCAGAGCAAAAAACTTAACTTTCTGGTACATGAAGAGTTATGAGAAGACATTTGAAGTCTCTTAGCAAAGTTAATGAGGCCAAACATAAGTGAGTAGAGAATAGTGTATTAATTCACAAAACACGTATGTGTTTATGTAGAACAACTTCAAGGGAACTGGGAATCACAAGTAAAAGCATTTTCTTTTTACACTAGTGATAAATCCCATTCTGTTAAGACCACTGGTGTTGTGTAGAATGTAAAGTATGTGCAAGTCCAAGCCTGAAAGGTCTCAGAGACCAGCAGTGAATGAAAGGTAATAAAACTAGACAAAAAACTCCAAGAAACTTGGCCAAAAACTACTATATGAAGTTTCCTTTCATTTTACTGAACACATAAGGTGATCACAGACAGTGGGTAGTACAAACAAGCCCTGCATACCTATGGGTAGGGAAAAGAGATTTGAAAGAGTGGTAGGATGGGTGGGAGTATTTGTAGTACTGCAGCAGAAACAACCAGAGAAAAGAACAGCATGGAAGAGGATTAAGGTGTGGGGAAATCACAAATGTCAATTGGCATACAGGTAGCAAAAGAAAACAGGAAAATACGTATGGAGAATCACATTAAATGAATACACTAGCAAAGGGTTAAGAGATTTACTGTGATAACAGAACAGTGAGGAAATCTACTTCAGTGTCAATATTCTGCCCAGACAAGAAACGAAACAGCAACCTGATAGGCCACAGGAACAGGCTGCAAATGAGAAGTATGAGAGATCCAGCAATCTGAAATAATTCTCATGTGACTACGGCCATGCTCCCCACTAACCTGTCATCAGTGGGATCAGAATCTGTTTCTTTCTCTGCTGGGACATTCAGAGCTTCAGCCAGCTGTGAATTACTGTCATAGACTCGATAGTGAATGGGCTGCAGCTGGTGAGCATACCACTTGGGTTTGTCACCAATTAGGGCTGGGTCAAACATGTCTGCACAAAAAAACAAGGAGAGCATCAATCAAACTCATTTACTGGTGTCAAGGGCTTCATTCACTGTGACACTACCCTGTACTGAGTCTTGCACAAAGGGACAGTCTTTACTTTAAGAAGCCTGCAAGACTTCTACTCCAAAATCAAACAAGAAAAAAGCTAAAATTAATTGGAGGAGCAACTGGCCAATAGCAAGACTAACTTGGGAGAAACACACAAGGCCCTACATAAAAGGAGAAAAACTTTCCTTGAACTGGATTTTCCTCCCCAGCAGGAATAATATGGCATAAAATTAAGTCCTTCCCTAGAATGTCTGTTTTTCAAGTTCCTGCATTACATCCAAGTGCAGGAAAGGCAAGACCAAAACTTACTGTTATGAATTCTTTGGAAAGCATAGTTAGTAGGGTTGAGTGACCATTCACCAAAGTATTCTACTGCCTGTGTTCTGGAAAGCTTATCTGCAAAAGGTGTTTGCTTCGGCCTAGAGGCAAGGAAAGAGTTCGCCTGGAAGGCCACCACTGGTCGTGGGAAGAGACGAAGAGTGCGAGTATGCATTTGGAAACCTTGCAAAACATTTGGTGAGTTGAAGAATCTCACCATAGCAACCCTAAAAAGAAACAGAGAACAATATTATTAGATAAGAACACAGAGCATAACAAAAAAGAAGACAGAGAGACCTTAAAAGGTATGCCACAGGCAAGTTTCAAACTTTTGAAGAAGGGTAACGTAACTCTTCTTAGCAAAAAGCATGAAAAAAATAAAAGAAAAATCCAAACAGACCAAGACCCAAGAAATCACTTTGTTCTAATTCACCATCTTAACACAAACGTCCACCCAGTGAAGGATATTATTCTCATATCTACTAGCTGAGGTAACAACTAAGTCCCCAGCTGGTTTTTTTGTAGTTCAAGGTTTGTGACTTAAGTTGAGGATACAGTACCAGACTGACAAACCCAGATAAAGTGGATGGTGTATAGGAAAATGCAAGAAGTGAAACACCCCGTCAAGATACACAGTTATGTTCATGCAGGTAATAGATTTGAGTTAAACACTCAGATTACTGTAATTACTGCTCTTTTTCCCCACGTGATGTCAAGTAGAATCTACAATAGTACATGACAGATGCTGTTTCACCCACAGCAGTGTTTGTGCCCTCAAGTGTACTTTTATGAAGACTCAATGTTAACTTCCTGTTCAGCCTCACCTGGTAGCCACATCGACAGAGTCCACATCATTTCCATAGATCAAAGGGTTGAATTCTGTGGAAGGAGTAGACTGCAAATCATTCTGTGGTCTTCCCAGCAGCAATGGCACCTCCTGCCCCTCATGAAACTTCTCTAGGTTAAGAATGGGCTGAGTATTCAGACTCATGCTGGCCAGGGCCTATTGAAGGACATTATGCACACATTGAGCAAGAACAGTTATTTAGGGAACAAAAGATCAGAGCTACCCTGCCCTCTAGGCAATTGCAACAATTATGCATGCTCCATTAATTTGTCTTAAACCACCTCCACGCTGAGTCAACAAATATCTCCAGGCCTTCCTTTATGTTGATTGCCAAAATGATCTCCTCAATGCGGAAACAGTCCTGGAGCCAATCAAGGAGTAGCACTGAATTCCACTTTGCTAGATCATTCATGGCATGAAAACAGATAGCTCTATTTGAACAACTAGTAGTATGGCACTGCATAACTCTACTTGTTGAATAATTATTTCCATGTGTAATTTCAATACATCTTGGGAACTAGAGGCCTTGAAACTTGCTTTAAAGGTGGCTATTCAACCAGTAATTTGACATCCTAGGATAACGTGGAGACACCTTTACACAAACATCTGCTTGTATCCCTGCAAACCACCACTTTTCACCTGAATGAAGTCTTCATCTGTCCATAAAGCTACCTCTTCAACCCTCAAAAAGTCTTCAACGATATGTACTGGAGCAGCACGAGTGGTAAATCAGTCCTGGGCACCCAGAACTATCCTAAATCTTCCTCATTTCTCCCATTTGCCCACTGAGGCTTTGTCTTTTCATTTAAAAAATAAATAAATACATAAAACCAAAACAAAGAAATAAATGAAAAAAAAAAGCTCCAAAGGAAAAGGGTTAAATGGAAAATTGAGGGAAAAAGAATAAAATAAAGAACCTTGTTGTCAGGAGTGAGCAGCTGTTTCTGAGTGATTGCAGTCATGCTAACCAGACACTGGAGGCAAGATGGAAGATCATATGATAACACCACAGCAGCCCATCAGAGCCAAGACGAACACATGACCACAGAGAAACAGATGGAAGGAAAAAAAAATCTATTACTACCAAATATCACAAATGAGAGGAAAACAAAAGGGATCACAAAATAGACACATCTTAGGAAAGAGGTATAACTGCCCCACCCCCAAACATTCATATTAGTCTTCTATTTCGTATTTTCTACTTTGTACCAAGCAGCACTCCTTCTTCTTTGCCAGTGGCAAACCCTTAATGACAATGCCCATAGGAATACACAGGGATGGGAACCTGAATTTGGGTGAACATTCTGAGAATTTTAAATATGTTTTCCAAAAAATTACTATTTGTCCTTCTGATACTTGAGTTTGTTTTGCTAAATAGTGCCTGAAATTGCAAGGGGGTGAGGCAGTAGTGGGGGGAAGGTTGATCTAACAAAACTCCAGGCAACACATCACTTCCATCTGTGCTGACAGCAGGTACTGGGATATCAGAGGTTACACACTTTGCTCTCCTGGTCTGTGAGGAAAGAGAAAGAGCAAACCTCATCACATTAGTAACACACTTTACCTTGAGATACTGCATGCAGCGTGCATAAGGAAAACAGAAATAAAGAGATAAAACCTGCTTGACACGATCAGCCAGGATGACCCAAGCTGATTAATGGCTTAGCAGGACCTGAGAGGAGAGACTGACACTTCACACACAGATCTGTGAATGCAGGGGAAACAAAGATGGTCATAGCTTGATGGATCAAGTCAGAGTTTAAAGCCCACATGGCAAATGTAAAGGAGGACTCTGAAACTTTCTGCATCAACTGGAAACAAGCTAGCCCCAAACAACGGTAAAAATCAGAAATCTTCTGCTGTGTACAGGGCATTTCAGCTTTACATTCACTGACTTGCATTCTTATCCACTATAGCAGAAGAGCTGGGCAACACTACATATGCTAAGTTCTACTGAATCTGAGTCATTTCCCCAAAGTGCATATTACCTGTTTCAGATGCTTTTTCAGCTCTGAAGCTTCTGGTTCTGGCAGTGCTGGCAAAGATTCTGCATTTGTGGGAACGATCACCTGGAATTAAGCACAGCAAAAGACTAAAAATTCCCAATTTCCAAAACAGTGTCTCCTGAATCTCCAGCACTCCACACACCAAAAAGACACAAAGTGAAATAATAATAAAAAAACCCCACAATCTCACACACAGACACCTGCTTTTCACTTCTTCATGGTTGTTATTGTCTACAATATAAAAAACAGTGGAGTTACTTTATCATTTACCACAAAAATGAGAAGTTTGAATCAACCTCCACTTTCCGTCAAGTAGATGATGTCATACACATTTTCCTTGAATTAGCTTTGCTCATACCCCTGCAGAAAGTGAGATACACAACGCCATTTGAATCATGACAACCAAGGCTGTGGGAAGGCTCTTAACAGGTTGGGTTTCTTAGGCAGGGCTATAAGACAGAGTCTCACAATTAGTCAAGAAGAAATTTCTATAATTTGCTTGAGGATTTATCTTCTAACGATATAGCCAGATCCATTAGCTGAGAAAGGATACCTTATGCAAAAGACATGGGGACCTTGAGACACAAAAAGGAATGGAATCTTAAAGTTTAAGGTGGAAGTAGCAAAGGCATACTGAGGCCAGGCATTACTAAATTCTCAGCGGGTACACTGATGATGGTACAAAATTCCCTGGAAACAAAGCCACAAGTTCCTATGGGTGCCACTTACCCTATTGGTATCCAGGTCAATAAGCCATACATCATCAGGCATTTTAAAATCCAGTTTGTAAAGGAAAAAACTTGCTGGAACACCAATGATATAAGGTGTAGGGGCTAGAAGCAACTGAGAGAAAGAGACTTCATTAATGGCAAAATCTGCATTTGATATCACCATGTTCTTCCCAAATATTTATTTATAGACTACAGTATGTTTACAGCAGAGTGGACAACACAAACGGCATTGATAAATAAGTGATTAATATCATACAATAGAAGCATAAAAAAGTAACAAGAAAAAAGAAAAAGAAGAAGAAAAGCTCCTGCTCAAAAAGCCTCAATTTTCATCTAGGAGAAAATACACTTCCACCTCCCATGTTCCATGTATCACTTCCACCCAGGACATAATTTATATGGCTAAACGGCTCTTTGGAAATAGCCTGCTGTGTCTATTATGGTCAAAAAAAAAAAAAAGGTTCAGAGTAAGAGCCTAATTTGAAAAGCAGGAAGTCATAGGTGAATACATCCTCAGCTCAATCTGAGTCTGTGCCATCATAAATAGGCACATACAAGGACTTTACCCTTATGCTTGTAGTGGTAATTTGGTTTCAAAGCAATAACATCTCTAGGAAGTAAAATATTGACATATTTTTTCAAATGCATGTGGAAAACCTATGAGGAAATTCAGGTTGCTTCTGACAAGGGAATCAGCAGAGATAAAAGGTTCAAATCAACTAAGCACATAGCAGTTTGAGTCCAGTGGCTTGGAAGGCTAATTTATTCTTTAAATCTAGAACTGTTGGTCATCTCCAAGGGGTGGTACAAGAACAAACCTGCAGCATGAGTTGCAGAATAGTACTGAAGTACTAAGATGGTCTGAATTCTATCTTTCTAAGCAAAATAATGAGCTCTTGGAAAGAGCTAACTATTGGCAAAACCCAGGCTCCCAGCTGAAGTAACACAATACTTCATATTTCTGAGGAGAAGAAATTGCAGGCAATAGTTTCTGAACTCTGAATCAAAGAGCCCTCAAACATCCTTAAATATTACTCTGGATCCTCCCCAATAAACTTTAATACTCAGGTTGGAGGAGAATTTGGGGGAGTAAGTACTCATCATAATATTGTAGATCTGTGGTTGTTCAGTCCATCGTGAACTACTGCATTGAATCATTCTATTCACTGAATGCAATATTCTATGCTCTGAAGATATCCCAAATAAGTGGTGTTACCTATGATTTAAATAGTCACACTCAAGCAATGTTCTTTGCAAGGCAGACTTTGCTACAGTCTCTGAGAAGATGATGAATGAAATAAGGACTACAACGATAGACATCACAGAAACACTTCTTGTGAAAGACCAATAAAGGAAAAATATGTACCTGTTCTGCAGAGGCCATGCA
The DNA here is from genome assembly GCA_024500445.1 of Entomyzon cyanotis. Taxonomy (NCBI): domain Eukaryota; kingdom Metazoa; phylum Chordata; class Aves; order Passeriformes; family Meliphagidae; genus Entomyzon; species Entomyzon cyanotis. Next base: position 39,141,716 of record JAKEPQ010001030.1, on the reverse strand, counting down.
GGTGGGAAGGAGAGGGATCACTGGGAACATGTACTCTAGTGGGTAGATCATGGCCACAAAGGCCATCACAGACATTGAAAGTGCATTATAATCTCGGGACTGCAATACAACCTGCAACCAAAGAAACTCCCATTAGCACTGCAGCAACCATTGACTTTTAATACTGCCCTCAGGTGTGTACAAAGATCACAGACTTTGTGATCTCTCCAGACTCCAATTCGATGGCTGTGAACTGGGTAACCCTCCACTAATCTGTCTGAAAACAAGCTTCAGGGGTTTTTTGGAGTGAGAAGAGAACTTTTCAAAACAGGAACCTCAGAAGGAGCTATTTCTTCCCCTCATCCTCCATGGACAAAATTGATTCCAGGTAGTGCAGGGAGACAGCTGTTCCACACCTTCAGCATACCCTGGTTTTGAAGAGGGGAGAATTTCTTACATACTTATCAAAGATCAACTCTTCCCTTCTTACCTTGTGCTCCAGAAGGATGCAGGTCAGCACCTGCAGGCAGGCATCCACTCCCAATAACTCCAAAGGCAGATGTAATGGAAAATCCACCAAAGTGAAGCGGGATGGATCAGGAAGAGCAAAGGTCAAAGCTGGCTGCAACTCATGTGGTAAGACTTCCACATCCACTCGTTTCTGCCCAGCAACAGGCATTGGGGAGCGGAGCAGGCGGTATATCCAAGCCTCAATCTCCCGCAAGTCATGAAGCAACGCGCTAGACTTTTCTTCCACCAGGAGGGAGCCTGTGAAAATCCTCCACATTGTATCCCTGGACAGGGAGAATACCAACGTTAACACTCCAAGAACTTCACTTGACATCCCACAAGGCTCTTCCAGAGAAAGGGTAGATCCACCAAGGATTAAAAGAGGCAACTAACAAACATTTGATTGCACAAAGGAATGGAAGATAGGGATTTAAGCTTACTGACACAACCCACAAAGTGAGGAAGAATAAATCTTCCTGTGGCAGGAATCAACACAAGTATGTCACTAGAGATTTCATTCACATATTTAAAAGATTCAGTCAGGTCCAGATCTCTGAAGAACTCTCATCGCCTTCACACTTGAAATTCAGAAGGCACAAAAGATACTCTCCTATCTTGTCCAGAATTGTAGCAGATTGACTGTAGGACTCTGCTTCTAGCAGCCCACAAAGCTTTGCAAGAATAGGAATTAAACCTGAGATAATACAAATATGTCACATCCAAGATACCCCAGATGTTTTGCCATGATAAAATACCCTTCGTCATTCTGTCCCAAATTGCACTGCATCATTCTTAAGAGCTGAATAACCCATGGGAAAAATGGATCTATTTAAACTACATCTCTGAAAGCTGTGTGGAAAACATTTAGGTAACTTAGCAAAATAAGCAGCAAGTTTTCCACACCCTAAATTAGCAATCTGCAAACATGGGCTGGCCAAAAAGCAGGTACAGCATTGCTCAGGGCCTTCAGAGCTTCAAAACTCAAAACTGGGTGTGACAAGGGAAGCACAGAATCTTGTCCACTTCAGCCCTTTATCCTGTAGCACAGTGAAGGCTACAAACCTTCTGTATTCATTCTCCAAATAACTTCAGCCTGATAAATATCTTGAGTTATTGTAGAAGATCCCTTAGAAAGCTATGGGTTCAAATTAGAGGTTCTATCTTACAGTTCTTAACTTTAAAAAAGGAAAGAAAAGGAAGAAAGATTATGACACCAGAGGCTTCACAAAGACGGAATAATTAGAGAAATTTGGATGGCTCAAAATAAGGGCAATTTGAGATTACACTGAGTACATGATACACCTCTCAGGAACTGTGATGCTTCTCGTCCTCCACTCTTCCTTCAGATACTTGTCATGCACAAGACGTTAGGCTGCTAAGAGGCATGCTCCACCTTTTGCCAGCTGAAGGGATTCAGTTTCACCTTTATTCTGCCACCACTTCAAAACTATTCTAGTTTTCCAGGTCACCACTAGGAAATCACATGGTAATTCAAACCTGCTGCTTTACTTTTCCCAGAGACTTATGCTCAGTATTCCTTCTCTTGCCATCTTCATTCATCACTACATTATTATTTTTAAGAATTATATCAAATAAGATCATATTCTTCACATACCACATGTCATTCAAACATTGGAATACTCTACCACCCCTTCAAAAAAATCCTATGAGCTCACCAAATTTAGGAAAGTCATGAAATTCAGTGAGTTCTTTTTCCCTCAGTAATTATCAGACTAAACCAAATGACAAAATAAGCTTCCTTAATATATACTTCCATTAGTGGGAGAAGTTTTGCTCTGATAAAATAATTTATTCTCCATCAGTGGACTCAGGTTACAAATCTGCTAACACACGAATCAGTCAAACTGGCCCAGGACACTCTCCTAGAACTATTCCAGTGCAGTAATCCAAGAAGTAGGCCACTGTTCTATGAATAGGACACATTTCCCATTTCATGCAAAATGTAAAGAGCTTATAAAGATAAATATTATAGTAATACTGTCATTTTTTTGCTTTTGACAAGTTTAATTTGGAGTGTACCAAGCTACTTAAACTCACATTATGTACTATCTCACATTCCTGTCCCTCAAACTGTTGAGATAATCCCCTACTTCTCCAGAGAGTCATTTCATACTTTTTCTATTCAGTTGACATATTGGAAAGGAAAATACCACCGCAGAATGGAGGTGTCAGGCACAGTAGCACAGATACATTTGTTTGACTGAAATACATAAAAACGCTGCTCCTTACATACCCCCTACAGTGCAACAGTTTTTGTTACATATGCAACACTGTAACAGCATATATGTTAAGATTACTACATACATTAACTATACACCAAGGTCCTGTTAATTTGCTGTTACCAACAATCATTCCCATATGTTTCCAAGACAACTACTTTGTTTTCTACCTCTCCTCCCTCTCTCCTTCAAATATTGTACTTTGACCTATTTCAGCTGATCCTGCTTCTCTAGCTTTTTCTCTCCCACGCTGAAGTACAGATTGTTTCATAAGCTCGTTATGCACATTTTCATCATTTCCCTCCTGCCCAAGTGGAATTTCTCTCTGTTATTTCTTGGCTGCTTCTAATTTCCCAGAGAATCAGTCCTGACATACACTGCCACAGATCTTAAATGCCAAAGCAACAGTAACAGCATCAACACTCAGCTTCAGTTGTCAGAAGGGTAGAGCCTCCTTAGGTATATCAAAAATGAAAATCATACCAGATTACAGAATCAGAGAGAGAAGTTTTAAATAAATCATTATAGAAATTTCCTTTTCCTACCGCAAACCTGGGTTAAAACAGTGAAAAAGGCCAACCCTTTGTGTTTGGCTGCTTCTGCAACCACATCTGCAGCCAGAATTTGCCATGCATACAATTGCAGCACTGAACACAAATAGTAGGAGGAAAGTTTTTCCCTCTCAACATACCTCTGCACCCCACGAGGAATCCCCAACTTCTTGCCCAACAGTCTCTCACTACAGCAGTCCACAAGTCTCTTGAGGGTGTAGAGACACTCACGAAAGGTGGAAAAGAAGGGATAATGACTAAGGATGCACAGAGAAGTCAGAGTGCTGTTCCGAGAGCGATGGCTGCCCTTGGCCAGGCGCTTGCTGCGCGGGGAGCGATTCACATCAGGGGTAGACTCTGCACTGGGAGCCTGCAGTGAAGAGCCGCTCTCGGAACTCTCAGTGCCCCCTTCCTCCTGGGGTGCTGCTGCATCCCCAGATTTTGGGACCTTCTGGCCCTCCCGAGCTCGATGTCCCCCCGTGCCTTCTCCCTTCTCCTTGGGCACTCGCTTCTGGAAGGAGCGGTAGAAGTTGACACAGATTCCATAGCGAGTGACCCCCGTATCCTTGTCTGTGAGGGTGAAGACAAAGGAAGTGTCATCCCGGAAGCTCATGCGCTTTTGCCGCACGCTCAGGCATCCTTCTGGCTGGCAGAAGAACACAACATCAGGCGGGAGGGGAAAGTCTGCATGGTCTTCCAGAGGGTAACGGCGCAGCAGTTCAGGAGTCTGAGCAACGCTATCGCTGCTTGGGTGCCTACAAAAGAAGTAAACAAAAAAACCACACATAATTGACTAATACCAATAAAAAATTTTAAGAACTTCCCCACTAATGTGTCAGGAGCTTGTGGACTCAGCTTCATCTTCCTTTCCTCTCCTCCCTTCTATCCAGGGAAAGTGCAGCTTCTCAGCCACTAGACCCAAAGCTCACTCACTAGCACAAGGCAGAAAGGTTAAGTAAAGCAGTCTAAGTTTATACTATCATTAGCAAGGAGACTGTTCAAGTTTGACCAAGAAAAGGACTTCCAGGAGTATGGTGCTCCCAGGAGAACATTCTATTGCCATGTTCCTCTGACTTTGACTATTAAAATTAATCCAACTGCCCAGTTCTCTGCGCGACACTTTGGTAGGAGACATTGTCCATTTCCGAATATACAGTCAAGGAAAAACCCCCGGATTTCAGCCGTTTATGAACAAGATGAAAAATTAAATGAGAAAATCCAGTATCAATTCCTAACTGGAAAAGCAAGAATTTACAAGGAAAGAGCTCAGATGCATAGTGAAGTGACACGGACTTCATCCTATAAAATTTTCATTAAAAATTTCTAGCAACCACAGCTACATATATGTTTGATTTTCAGGATGGATTTAAAATATTACTTACTTTAAAAGCTGTGTGGTAACAAGCAGACCTATTTACCACTGTGACTCACTAATCTTTGTACCACAAATCACGAAACATGCAGGCAGAAAGGCAATACTGTTGTTTCCTAATTTTCCAGTAGAAGAACAGATTCTTTCAAGATATTAACCTTTTGCCTATTCCAAAATACAAATGACACTTGCTTTCCTCATATAAGAGATGTGAAAAAACACAAACAAGTAGTAATAGAATGTTTGCAATTTACAAAAGAAAATCACTGGTGCAAATAGCTCTGCTGACTAATTCTTCTAAATAGTATTTTATTTAAAACAAGTAAAAATGGTTTCATAATAAAACTGGTAACAAGATTTATACTGCATGTACATTTAGGTACTGAAATACTGTATCAAAGAAAAAGAAACACTAAAATCCTTTTATATGTTAATGGACACAACTAATGCATCGTCTGCTGAAGAAGAAATGTCAAATAATGCTGGTACTATTTAGAGAGTCTATTCAGCAGCAAATGGTCCAAAAAATTATATCAACAAAGTACCAGTGCATGTATCACCACTTCGTGCCTTTGCAGTAATATTAGCTACAAGAACCGAGTTTTCTCAGACATTGAGAAAATTTGAACCTAATAAAAACGAATAGTTCCAAAAAGCATTGCTGTTTGTGCACAGCGGATAACAAGATGTAACACTAAAGCTGCATGGAACTCCTAAGGACTTTGTATTACAAGCTACTTCAGTCAGCTCCATCTCTCATCACAGGCATTTGCTCAAGTGCCAAATGAGACAGCACACCTCTGAGCAGCAGCAGTCTAACCAGCACGGGCTGGCAAAAAGCAAGAGAACTGTAGGAGTCCAGGAGTGATACTAGTGAATTTCTAAGTGAGAACATCAGACACTATAAACTACACTGGAGGAGGCAGTTAACATTTCTTTCTCCTTTTTCTAGTCAGTGACACACATATGGAAAATTTGGTTGGTCTTCTACAGACAGTAAGACGTATTAAACTATTACAGTATTCTGTCCATAAAATGCAATAATAAAATAACTCTTAGTCAGGATTATGTAATTTCCTTCACTTAGCCTATTTAAATATTGCATTCAAAGTATTCTGAAAAGAAAGCAAGAGGTACAGCAGCAGGTTGATGTACATGAACCACTGATATCTAGAAATGAGAGCAAAATAGACTTTGGGATACACCCAGTACATAGATTTGCAGAAAGCTGCTGCATAAGCTTTGCATGAGGAAAAAATAACATTTACTGAGCACCTATATATCTGACAAACAGAACACACATCAACCCTACATTTCATATGTGCTTTAAGTAAATATGCATAACATTTTATCTATTAATAAGACTTTAAAACCAGAAAGCATTCATGTCATTCCTATGAGGATAAATAAGTATTAGAGGGAGAAACAGCCAATTAAAGCAAGTTACAGATGTTTTTTTAAACTGAGTTTACAGACTACACTTCAAAAGCTAGAAAAGTAGTATTACTTTACTACTAGTATATTACTAGTAATAAAAGTAGTAGAAAACTAGTAACTAGTATTTTATTTGTATTTAGCTTTTAGTGTTTTCAATTTGTTCATCCCTCTGTCCAGATGCTAGTAGAAGCAAAGAAGTACAGACACATAGACTACCACAGAGTGATAGGTAAATTAGCTTTTCTTAGTCACCCTTTGCAGACACTTTAAAGACCACAAGTTAAAAAACTCTGACTGCATTAGTATCTTTCAAGAAGTGCCCTGGCACAAGCAGGTGCTCCCCTTAGGGTAGCATTCTGCACACATTTCAGACAGCACTTTCTGAGCATCAGGCAAGGCTTCATCCATGGATGCAACGCTATTTATCCCCACTCCACCGCCCAAGCAAAAGCTCTGCTGTGACTGTTTCACATTACCTGGCTCCAATGATCACAAGATAGTCAAGTAGCCGAGAGCAGATTTTCTTTTTCTGCACCATTGTCCTTGATGCCCCTCCCTATGTCATCTCAGGGAATTTCTGTTCATTGATCCAGTGGTCAGTTATCCTGCCAGCCGTGATCGTGGCCCTGGGGAACAGAATCTGCTTGGAACTGTCTAGCAAGTCCAATCTATAATCAAGAAAAGCAAGAGTGTCAAAAGCACAACCAGGAATATCAAATACATAACAAGCAACTTCATGACCTTAACTACATTCCCCAAAAGCCTCACCATTCTGTGCAGTCATGGCCATCCACAGATCTCTACCTTCAAGAGTATAAAAACACAGCCATATGCCCACAAAAGCAGAGAGATGAAAAACACACAAAAACCACAAGAGTATCTCAAGAATTCATGGTTGGAGTTGATCATCTTAGAGGTCTTTTCCAACACAAACAATTCTATTATTCTATCCTAAGGGAGAACACAGACTAACAAAGCAGCATATCACTGGCAAGGAGCTACTGGTTAAATGGTTTGTGCGTCGCTTAGGCAAATCCATAAGATCCTTACAGTGCCTGGGAAAGGAGCTTCAACTGGCAAGACTGGAAAAAAAGCCACAGCCTGAACTTCAGCTGTTGTGATAAACAGAATAACTAAAGAAGGGGTAACATCCCAAGAAGTCCAATTTGATAAAATGCATCCCACCATCCCAAACCTACAAGTGGCTGTCAGCAAGAATGATCTCCACAATCCCTAAAGACTGTGATATCTAACACTTTTTCTGTGAAGATACAGAACTGAAGTTCTACAGAATTGCAATTTGCAATAGCAGAAGTGCATCTTGTAAATCCTACTGTTTTTTCACTTACTTCATTCAATTCCATTATCTTGTTTAACTTCATCACTTACTCCTGATACCCATGCCTTCTGCAGCTAATTTCTCTGAACATTTTATAACAGAAAGATCCTCTTGGTAAAACTGAGGTTTTACTGCAGCATTACTACTTGCCAATAATTATGTTTAATAGATATCAAGAATTCAGTAAGTACTAGGAAATAATTCTTTCCAATCCCACCATTCATACTTCATAGAATTAATGAAAGAGAAAGGAGAAAAATAAAGTTTTAAAAAGTAATACAGTTCCACTCTACAGCGTTCCCTACCTACATTTGAAACCAACCTGAAAACAGAAACTTTCTGAAATGGAAAGTTCTCAGAAACTTTAAAAATCAGAGGTGTTCAGAGTATTCTAGAAGTTTACTGAGCATTCCAATAAAAGTTTTAATAGAGTTATTTTATATTAAAAAATTTAAATTGATTGCTTTTTGGGGTATATTCAGAATAAGGTTTCCATTTCAGTTCATGTTTACATCCTAAGGTCATCACAGAGTTATTATTACTGTACTAAAATCTCTCAGTTCTGCAGCATAAATGTTTAGATTTTATTTGTATAAAAGTATAACATATTTACTTATAACCTGTAAATCTCAGCAAAATCAGCTAATTTTCTAGCTGTTTCCCTCATTACTTCACAAGCACTGTAACTGTCAGCATCTCAGAGTCACATTCAAAGTCCAGCAATATAGTTGAGTTTTTCTGAGTCCTTCACATTGCAAGAACAGTGCAGAGCAATTTTATTCATTACCCCTCCACACAGCCTTAAGAACACAAACACACAAAAAGGCATGTATGCAATTTATAAAAAGGAAAATCATTTAGACAGTAAGTATTAATTAAGGAATAATAAACTGAAAGAAACTTTAACGCTCACATATAAAAAATCCTACATTTTGAGAAATTTTGTGACATGCTTTTAGTAGATCCTCAGCTACAGTCACTGTAGATTCCGAAGTGACAGCACTATGAATTATCTTCTCTGAGCAGCAATACTGCTGTAAATTATCTTCTCTGAACAACAGAGAAAATACAAACACAGGAAGCAAAGTTTTTATTTCTTCATTCTAATGACATTATTGAAAACATTGTAGAATCTGTCCCAGAAAGGCTCTTGATCCTTGATATTCTGCAAATATCTTGGCACAGAAAAACTCAAGAGGAACAAGATGAAGTTGGGATATCAAGTGGTCCCTTTTTGTCCCCAGCCTGAAGAACTATTTCATCTGTTTCCTTCCCAAATAGCTTTATCCAGAACTTTTAAGGAACAAACTGTTCAGTTACAGAGGAGGGCTTACTAGTAAGTTCTCACAATGCAATCTAGAAGTATGACTTTGAGGAAATTCTGCTACTTAGTGGTAACCAAATATGCTCTTCCTCAAAAACAGAGGCTACCCTACCCCTCAGTGAAGGTGGAGAAAGTAAACTGCATTTGTCTTATGACTGCAATTCATTACTCGTATTTCCCACAGCTTTGCAAATAAGTAAGGTAGTCATTATGAAGATCTCAATTACAAACCACGAAATTTCAAGAATACCTGAGCAGACAAGTACATAGGAACATATGCAGGGCTTACGATGTCCCTGGAACAGCTGAAGCTATGTCCCAGTGACACCAGATATTAAAGTTTCTGTCAGTTCTTTAAAAAAGATATCAGCACTTCCCATGATTTCTGCTTTCTACTGCAACACAGGGAGATCAGATCGATACAGATGTGGCAGGGCTTCCAGAGCCACCTTTACTGATTAACTGTACTTAACAACACAACAGTTAAAGTGCGACATAGGAGGACAAAGGCATTTTTTGGGAAGATGAATTTTTTTTTAATTGGAGCAAGAGGCAGAACAATTAGAACCAAGATTAGGGGTTTTGCCTTCCTCTATTCAATCTCTGGCTTCTTCTGAGATCTAGTGATGGCTGATGACAGCACTTAAAGGGTACTGCATCAGTATTTGTTGGAACTCATCTTCCTCCTCCTGCTTGGCAACAGACACCACAGTTGATGATATGTATAAAGCAACACAAACAGGAATCACAGTCCTGCCTCCCCCTCCCTATCTGCCAAAAGCTTGCTTTCAGGCAGTGTCATTCCCTCCTCTGTGCTGGCAGAAGTGTTTGTGCAGCTACCTGGCAAAACAGACTGTGGAATTGATATGGACTAAACACCCTCCTGTCTCCTGCCTTGCTGCTTTTGTTTTTACTAGTTGATTTTTTTTTCAGTTGTGTCACCAAGTGGCCCCACAAATGCTTGTGCAGGCACAAAAAACGGTAGGAGCAAACAGTTAAGGGAATCTGGAAGACTTGACTGAACATAATGTCATCACAGAACTACAGACAGCACCTCCACAGGCAATACAGAGGTAAAGTAGTTTCTTTCTCAGAGATTTGCTATCATCTTTCCAATACCTCCTAGATGTTACAGAATAAGTACATTAGGACAGAAATAGACCAAACATCCAAGAGATACTTCAATTTTTCCTCTTTCATGTTGGAATTTGGACCTGAACCGAGAGATTAGCTTGACTCTGAGATGGTACAGGTTTTGACATTGGTATGTCAAAACTTCTCTCTCTCTCAAACTGTTTTAACTTTAGGTTTCTTTCTCTGGAAAGGTCTTCTGCAGTGTCTTTCTCTTCGCAAACATATTGGAACCAGCCCTTTGAAGGTTGAATCCTCAAGCAGCACTTGGGACTTTCTATAACGTCAGCTCTAGAAAAGAAGAAAACTGAAGGCCACCACAGAAACATACTGTACAAACAGATCCCATCTCAGACAACACCAAAATTGAAATAAGGACTTACATGGATGGTGAACAGGTTGGTGAGAACTAACACTACCCACACTGTAGCAGCCGTCAGCAATACTCACTAGAAGTTGGCACCGTAGCCTAGACACAAAGACAAAAGGCCAGAGCCAACACAAAACCATGGTCTACCAGCAACTCAAGACATTAAAAAAGTGTTCAAAAAAACAAACACTTCTATTACTGGCATTACTCTGCATTTCAAAATTCCCCAAACACCCACATTTTAGGTTGTAGCACAACTTCTAAGAGGACAATCTGCATGATATTCTGCAATTCAAAGCCCTCTCAGAAATAGAAGTCTATATGAACACACACACACACTCATGAAAAGCACCACGCCACACAATGGATATGGCAGCATGAAAGACCCATAGCAGACTTTTTATCATTTTAGAGTCATCTGTGTCAGAACCATATCCTGCATTAGTCCCAGGAGACATTAATTGTGCTGAAACCCTGTTTCATCTATCCCTTGGAGCCCTCAATCTTATTTAAGTGCCTTCACATTCGAGACACAGATCTCGAGGAACAAAGTCATTTAGTCAAAGAATAACTCGAATACAACAAACTGTTAATGCAGCTCGTGTCACTGTATGGGATCTGGCTGAGATGGAGTTCATTTTGCCCATAGCAGCTCTCCCAGTGATGTGCGGTGCATTGGGAACTGGAAAGATGTTGATAACACACCAGTATTTTGGGTACTGCTCAGTAGTGCCAGCACACCACCAAGGCTGTCTCTACAAAATCCACCCCCAGCAGTGGCTGGGGAGTGTGCAATGTCTTGGTAGGGGACATAAGCAGGACAGCTGACCCAAACTGACCAAAGGGATACTCCATATGACAGCTGCTCAGCAATAAATGCTAAGAGAGAGGAGGAGAAAGAGGGGGAATCCATTATATAAAACATTTGTCTTCCAGACTAACCACTAAGCCTACTGAAGCTCTGCTTCCCAGGAAATGGCAAGACAGCACTTGCTTCTGGGAAGTAGATAATAAAATTTCTTGGTTTTCTCTGCTTTCATGAATGCAATCTTTGCTTTATTAAACTGCCTTTACCTCAACCCACAAGGTTTTGTCCATCTTATTTTCTTCCCCTCGTCCTGCTGAGGAGGGGCATGATAGAGTGGCTTGGTGGACAACTGGCATCCAGCCAAGGCCAACCCACCACACTCACCTGCAGCTGTCTTCCTCACACAGAGACTTCCAGCTTTGATAGGCCAGGCTTACACCAAACTGCACGATGCTCAGCAGGTATTTACATCATTGCTTGCAAAAATGATATGAATACAACAGATTAATTTCCAGCAGGAAGACGCTAAGTCCTGCTTTCCTTGCAACTCTTCCATATTTAAGGATGGATCCCAGAAAGGTTTCTCCTTCCATTACCTCCAGCTTTTAGCTGTTAAAAGGATCATACTGCACAGTTCATCAGCGCATGGATACTTTCAGAATATAAATCAGCATCACACAATTCAATTTGAACACTGACTGAACAAAGAGCATACAGCAGGGCATTAATTTTAAGGGAAAAAAAGAGGAAATCGTGCAGGAGACAGAACAAATTAAAGGACAGAAGCCACATGAATCATGGTTCACTGAAATTTCACCATGTGAAAGACCAGATTTCCAGTCACACCCAAAAGGAACTAAATTTTTTGTTTCCTTGGAACATCTTGAATTTCTATTTACCCTCAGCCAAGACAGTCTGTACTGAATTCAGATCTAATAGCCACTATGCCTGACCTCAGTGCATTGTTTTCTGTGAACTCAAGACTCACCAACCGGACTAAACTGAAAGCTGAAACAAACACAAATAGGGCCAGGAGCTTCAATGCCCATTTTTGGGTGGTTTATGTTTCTTTTTCTCACATCACACACCTTGACCTATCTGCTAATCTGTGAGAAACAGCTGTGAGTACCTCAGGACCAGCCAACCTCACCTGTGTGAGCAGGAACTCAACTCACTGTTGAACCGGAAACAACATGATCTGAAGCACAACATGAACTGTTCATGGTAGCTTTGACCTGTCATTAGACATTTTAATAATCATTATGGAATCTTTACCACTGAAACTTTGGTTACTTCTTCTTCCCAGTGTGTTTCAAATGATCCAGACATCTCTGCTATAGCACATGCAATTTTTGTCTTGTACTAAGCTTTTAAAGAAGCAGACAAGCAGTCCTCTTTTCACATGAGCCATTTTTCATTTCCTCTGCTTAAAAACTATATAAAACACTGCTAATAGTTTTATACTTTAAAATATGCAACATTCTAGGGAGCTCATTATTGCTATTATCCAGATACTACAGTGTTTCTGCTAACACAAGAAACACAGATGACAGCAGAGATGAGAACACCTCCCCTTCTCCAGAACTTGACAGAACATGAAACAATTTCTAAAATCAGACCTGGATGGACTTGCTATACTGGTGCAGCTGCTTTGTGTGTTACCATCCACCTTGGCAAGGCAGCAGCACATGCCAACACTATGACTCCTAAGAAGATACTAGCACTTTGAAGAAAAAAAAAAAAAAAAAAGAGGCATTTTCAAAGAATTGCAAGCATGCCTAAACAGACAGTGACATATCTATCTAGTATGGCTAGCCTATAATATAGGCGTAGTTCTGCAAAATGCTTAGGGTTAGTTCCAAGCATAAGAAGTCACTCAGCAGAGTACAGGACTGCAGGCAAATTCTAAAAGCATCCTACCTGGAGCACATGCATCACTTCAATCAGTAAGAGTTGCTTACAGGTAAAACAGCAGATGCACCCTAACTATTTCCACTTCCCATTTATTGATAAATCTTGAGGGAAAGGACAGCAGAAGCCAGATTAAAGAAAATGCAAGAATGAATGGTGAAAACAGGTTTTGACAATACAAGAAGACTTCTTTTGAAATCCTTCTGAATAATTATAAAGATTTAAAGATTTCTTCCTTTCCTACTAAATAATATTATCTCTTTGCCTTCTGAAAACAGTACTGACAAAGCCAAGATCTTTAGCCTCCACATTAGTTTTCCAGAGGAAAATGGAAGCTGCATGGCCAGGGGTGCTGACAGATAGTTGGAAAATGAGCAGAATTAGTCCACCAACAGAAGTATCATGCCACACAGACATGAACCTTTTCGCAGCATCACGGAGTGAAGCTGGACTGATTCAGGTTCCCGGTTGCCATAGTGACAGATTTGCCCATCCTTGCCATATGTCAGCCCTTCAGTGTTGCTTCCTCTCCTCCCTGCTTCAGCCAAATGCTCGGCTAAAGCAGCCTGCTGTACATGCAAGATCACGCAGTCACCACACATGCACATGCTGTGAAAACAGACCCACAGGTAATCTGATTCAGATCAATCACCATAGCAACCCAATCTTTTAGTCCCTAGATTTTAGCCTGTCGGGTATATTTATAGAGCAGCTCCAGCACTCCACCCCCTCTGCTCCACCACCAAAGCTCCCAGCACTGCCCACACTAGAAAAAAGCTTCACCCAGACACAAGAACTGCCTGGAGTCAGCACTGAAACAGAGCCCTCCTGGTACTTGGCATGCCCCAAGCCAGATGACAGCGCAGTATCTGCAACATGCTAAACACCTCCCAGTCAGTGGGGTTTCCCATACCCACAAATACTACAAATATCAGAAGTCATTCTTGCCCACAGAAAGCTGAGTACCAACCACAGCTGACGAAATCTGCTCACCCAGGTACCCACAGGATGCTTCCACAGGCACGCGGTGCATTGCACAAAAACAATGTGCAGAGTGTGCCAACATAAACACACAACCCCAACAGGAACTTGCAGGCAGCAGCAAAGGCAAAGGAATGGTTGCAGCAGCACCTGCCCCACAGAGGCACAGCTGTACCCACCAGCAGGTATTTGAAAGCCATGCAAAAAAATCAAAACCCAGGCTTGAATGAGCAACAAGAGATAAGCATGTGAGGAATAACAGTATGCAAATACTGTTACCCACTTTATTCCACTACTCTCTTGGGGAAAACCATCAACAATAAACTAATGCAGGAAAAGCACACACTTTTATAGTACTCCACTTCCTAATAGGAAGGAGATGACAGGTTTTAGCCTCAGCCACAGGACATCTCACACACTTCAATTTAGGTTAAAGGCCTTTTTCTCCTCCCCTCCCTTACTGTGTGGAACATCTCTTTCATGATCCTACCTGGGCAGAATCATTGTGCAGGGCATGCAGAGCACCACTCACTATAGAATCATAGAAAAATTCTGGCATAAAAGCCCTCTGCCAATCTGGCCAGTTCTCCTGCTCTACACTGTTCGAATTTAAATTCTTCTCTTATTCAAAAATAATCTCCAGAGATTTGCATGAGAGAACAGCAACAGAAAAGAGGCCAACTCTTTTCAAGTCTGTCCTTTTTTGCCCCTCCTTGTGAAACATCACCATCAAAAAATACAAGAGTCTTCTCATTTTCTCTACCTCATCAGCTTTTCACTGATCTTCAAATCTGCACTCATATACTTTGCAAGGAGTGGGGGTGGAAGGAAGAAAGGGCAAACCCAAACCCATACAATGCCCCCAAACTGAATTAGCCTCACACCTCCTGCAACCACTACAGCATTACATTCTTTTCCAAAGCAGAACTGCTTTTGGCTTCAGCTTTGAGCTGAGAAACGTTGGTGCTGCTTCTGAGTGCAGCCTAGACCCCAACATTAACAAGATGCTTCCATTCCCAGCTCTTTGCCCAGTTCCCATTTGAGCAGTAGGCCGTAGTTCCCATAATGTGGGCACCAGAAGATTTTTTCAAAATGCCAAACAGTGCAAATGTACAGCCATAAAAAAACTACCACAAAAACAACAAAGCATGTGACATTTGAGAGAACTGCTGGATGCAGCTGCAACTGCTAAATTATTCAGTACTCTCCCTTGCCACGGCACCTCCCCCAGCCACGGTAAGTAGCTCTAGGACAGGAGACATCACTCATGGTACCAACACCACCAAATACAGGCACATTCAACTCTCTTTCCTGGAAATGGGTCCCACAGACAAATGGGACCAATAAATTACAATAAGTTACAGTCATTTGTAAGACAGAAGAGGGGGAATGCTCACAACCAGTGCGGAAACACTGAAACATTATTCAGGATAATGTGAACCAGAAAATAAAGTACTTGAAATAATCTAGTGATTTGGCTGTTGTTAGCACCTCAGAACTCACAGTCTCACTTCTGTTTTGCCTGCTATTAGAAACACTGAGCTTGCCTCCCCACATGTGCCACCTGCTTGCTATTCCTTCCCTCTACCACCTTCCCCTTCTCTTTGTCAACACTGTGGGTGATCAGAAATTCCTACTCTCAAACGGATCCTACTATTAGTTTTGGTGATAAATCATAGTATGAGCTGGTCAAAACTGAAAGGAAATAAAAAAGACAAGCTCATTTTCTCCCTACAAGAGCTCTGGGGTGTGAGAAGCATGCGTTTGGCAGACTCACCCACACGTAAACATTGGGGAAAGCAAGCTCAGAGTGAAGAAGGGACAAGAACTGCCTCAAGCAACCGTTGGAGCCAGCAAATGACAAAACAAGAGTTTCTGAGAGGACCCTCCAGACACCAGCAGTCACCATGGCAAAGGAAGGAGGGAAAACATAACCCTGCTGGGTATGTCTTAAGACTGCTAACAAGAGAGAAGGGAGAAACCAAGTGGCCTGGAGGACAGAAGAAGCATGCCCAGCTCGTGGCTCCAGCAGAACAGTTTAACTGCTATCAAGAGGAAACAGACACGGCAGCAGAGCAGCTCAGTGTTTGTGGGTGCAGCAAATTTTGGTGGATACTGGGTTTGATTCTTAATTATCTGTATCACAAAAAGCACTCCTCCCGCTGGCTGATGACATGGAAAGAGGCAGCTCCTCATCTCCTGTCACAAGGGCCTTTCCAGAGCAAGTAAAGATACCCAGGCAAGCAGACATCCAGAGAAGCAGGTGTCAAAGCTACGGGCAAGAAGGTGATCAAAAGTTTTACACTGACATTGGGAAATTCAGTTCGGCTATAATGGGAAGCAGGACACAACCAGGGCACTGATCTTGCCGATGTGATAAAGTAACAGGATATGAAGAAAAAAAAAGGCTGCTCTGCTCAAAAGATAACACACAGTTCCTGAGGTCATCAGATACCAAATTTGACAGTAATGTATCCCTGTCTCCTATATAAAAAAAAACAACGTTAATTCCCTGATTCTTACAACCCGTTAGAGATTAGTTACAAACAATAAAGAGGTATCTGACAAACATTACTGGATACATCAAAGGCAACACGATGACCAGCCCTGTTTTGAGGGATGCTGCTGCTTTGAAATAGTGAAGGCTGTGGAAGGAACAGAAAACCATAGAACCTGGCTCCCTGCTGCTACACTGATGCATTATTTCTCACAGAGACCCAGAAACACCACAGTGTCTCATATAACTGTAGGGTCTGGGATCACAGCATGAGAACTGCCTCAGCTTAGGTAATTTAGGCATATGCAAGCAGCACTTCTTACTTTTAAAACCCTGCAAGGGTCCTGCTAGTAGCAGTGATCTAAAGTGAACACAACCTCTCATAATTCAGTGGCTTCTGGGTACCAACAGGCACAGCCTCCCCAGCTGGGAGTTCCCCAGTATAAAGATACCTCAGAGCTCCTGGCAGTACATGGGTCAGTTCTTGAGTGTGCTTGGTTTTTCTAGTTCCAAGACACAAATCAGGAGCATGTTTGTCATTAATCAACAGTAATTTTTATGTGGTTTTGACATGAGAGGATTAAAGAGATCCAGTCACAGAGAATCTAATTGTGCCAAAATTATTCTCTAGCTCAGACAACAGAGCAAAGACCACTTGAATTATACAGGTTCAGTTAAAGAGTAAACAGTAGGTTGATGTAAGTTTTTCACAGGTCTCAAGGTAGAGAAGGAAAAGCAGCAAAGCATTCTGTCTTCAAAAGAAATATCACAATTACTCCACAAATTAACAAACTATCCCACTAAAATACATTCTTTTCTAATTGATGCCTCATGATGCTCATTTCTACTTCACTTTGTGTCTTATTAGGTCACTGACAATGCTTTTACTTCATGAAAATGTATACCTTGAGATAGATGAAAGCTGTTTAAACTGGGGACATTCTATTAATCTTGCATATCTAGCGTCTTCATTCTTTTTCTTAAATCCTTTCTTCATTGCTGCAAATCCCTAATCAGAAGCTGTATCTATATTTTCTACTAATGCACTGAATAACTACGTTGACTGCCTGGAAATTTAATGCAGTATATCTTAAATGCAGGCACAACAGGGCCAAAGGACATTTCAGGAATTAATCTGGGTTGTAATATATGCATTGCCTGTCTCCGATTCCTCCCTAATGGAAAGCAAGTGAATCATTCATCTCAGTACTAAGTTTTAACAAAAGTATCAATTACCATCTTGTGAGTACGATGGCACTACACAGCTAGTTAAAAAATGACAATGTGAAATGACAGGGAAGATACCATATTTTCCACCATTTGTTATCCCCTCTCATATACTAAACCTCTACCAATTTTTCTCCCCAAAAAAGAAAGCCATTTCTCTAAGAAATATATCCAGAAAGGAGTATCAGAGAAAATCTATTAGCTGGAGTCCCGTAAATTAAAAGCTTTGCAGAAATTTAATACCTTAGAATTTTGCAGGACTTGTGACTTCCTAATTTAATACTGAACATTTTCATAAATATTTGTTTTTTCAACTGGCTCATCACAGAAGATATCAAATAGACCAGACTGAACATCCTGATAGATGTATGCCTAGTATATCCTGTCTATACAGAAAACGAATGTTTGATATGGCCTGAGGTGAGAGGCGAAAAGCTATAAATTATGAGCCTCTATGCCCCTCATCCCAAGGCAGATAAAATCAAAGCCAACACTAATTTAATTCAAGAAGATGATATGAACAAGTGTTTTAGTAAGGCCTGAGATGCACTAATACCTCTACCATTTCTACTGAACCATCAATCCTGACACCCACATACCTAAAAAGCTACTTTGGCTAAGTGGGCAAGGATTAGTGTTAAAAATCCTTGAAACTTTTACTCCTCTGATCCCAAAATACTTCTGAAACAGACAGAAGTTGGACTTAATACTCTCAGGCACATGGTGTGACTCTTGGGGATGGTCCTGTGAAGGGCCAGGAGTTGGACTCGATGATCCTAGTGGGCTCCTTCCAACACAGTACATTCTGTGATCCTGTGATTCATTACACACACACCCCGTCTGCTTTCAAAAGTTATAGAAGGGTATCATGGTTGAAGAAGAGGTTTGTCCTCTAGTATATTTATGTTTTTCCATGAAAACTTTAAACTAGAATACTTTTCTTTTTTTTTTTTTTTTTGCCAGTTTCTACCATGGCGTTTGTTTCATCACCATTCATGGCTTTGGTACATAACACACATCCTGAAACTGTGTCTAGGCCATGTCATACATTTTGTACGGACAACATTCTTTTAGTGAGGACACCGTTTTTCTTTTTTATCCATCCAGTAAAATTAGAATTGTTTGAAAAGAAGTAACACTGTGGAAAACAATGTAATAGGACTCTGAAGCTTACAGCTTGAAACCTGTTAATTGGGTAAGACCACAAGAGTCCAGACTTGCAATACAACTGCAATACCACTGGACAGGCATGCACAAGATCTTTTAGTGAGGACAAGGCTGTATTACTCTCCAAACCAAAGCATTCTAGAGACTTGCTGATGATTTTGCATTTTATTAAACACACAGTAAGATACTTAAGGAGTGTGCATTTAATTCCAGTGTCTATTAAATCATGTTCAAAAGCTGTGTATTTTCTTACAACACAACAGTAAGAGTAAGGCAAAAATAGTATTTTATAGCTGGAATGATCTATCAGTTCAGTGTTACATAACATGCTATGAGGGGATGGCCAGATTAGATCCTGTAAAAACTGCATTTTATCTATGTTGGATGTGAAGTGCTCTCTCAGATGTGTCAGGATTGCAGATTTTCATTAGTGCTGAAAACAGCAAGTACTTTTTGTACCCAATCCAAAACAGTTCCCTAGGTTCAAGCAGTATAAAGTCCAAAATAGAGACACTTCACAAATAACCTATATTTGGATGACTTTGGTTTGAATATGTGACCCTCAGGACACCACAATACATCTTCCCTCCCCTTGCCTGTGTCTACAAATAGCATCTTTTTTGCAGATAAGCAATGGTGCAAGGAGCACAGCAAGGACACTTGAGAGCACACCAAAAGAAATACTGACCCAGGGTTGCACTGGATGTAGAGAAAATGGCTGGCTTATCTACGGATAGCACAACACACTGCCAGATCACTGTTCTACCCCATCTCCATGGGGCTGCAAATTCAGAATGTGTGTTATTACATATGCCTGAAAATACTGTGGTATATGGGAGAGTTCAGGGGGAAAGGGAGAGAAGATAGACAGGAAACAAATCAGTTTCCTTCAAGGCTTCTAATTTCTCGAAACACTTCTTTATCGTGACTCCACACAAACAGTGACACAGACCAAGCTTTCTTCCCCTCCTCCTCCTGACAATAAGGGCAAGCAACACAACAAGGTGGTGACACCCATTTCTGAGGGGAAAATGCTCTTGATTAACAGTCGACTTTGTAAGAAATTGCCCATTATAAAGTGGATTTCCTATTCTATTGTCTTGGGGAGTAACAGGATCTGCTGTTTACAAGCCAAGGAGTAAAAGCACCTTTCCAGTCACATTACTGCAGCAACCCCCTCACAAGGCTGCACACCTCACCCTTTCCAAGGGGATCTGTCCGCCCTGCGCCCTTCTCCCTTCCCTCACTATCCCGCCCGCTTCCTCCCGGCCGGGAGTGCGGAAAAGCCGCCGAGAGGCCCGGGACGGAGAGTGCCAGCCCCGTGCCCACAGCCCCGCCGCCGGCCGAGCCCCCTCCCCGGCCGCCATTCCCAAGACCGGCCAGTCCCGGCTGGAAGCCCGCAAGCGACCCCGCACGGGCTGCTGCCGCTCCCGCGCCGTGACCGCTCCGACAGCGGCCGGCTGAGCCCCGCGGCCACAGCGGGACAGCGCGGCCCCGCCCGCCACCGGCGCCCCGGGAGGATGGAGCCGAGCCCGGCCGGCCCCGCTCCCCGCACCGGCGGGCCACGGTCTCTGCCCGCCGCCGGCCGCGACCTTGCGGAACGGCTCACCGCTCCCGAGCATCACCACCTCGTCCGGCCGGGCGGCTGCGGCAGCGCTCGGGGCGGGCGGGGGCCCCGCCGCCAGCTGTCCCGGTGCGGGCCACCGCACGCAGCGCCGCCGGCCGCGCTCCACGCTCCCCGGCCCGACCCGCGCGTAGGGGCGGCGGGACAGGCTCCGCTTCCGACATGTGCACGCACCCCTCCGCCTGCGGCCCCGGCACCGGCCCCGGGCCCCGCCCGGCCGGGCCGCCCCGCTCACCTGCGCCGCCGCCGCCGCTCTGAGCCTCCCGCCCAGTTCCGCATCGAGCGCTAGCAGCGGCGCGCGCCACCGCCGCCCGCAGGGGGGCAGCGGGGGCAGGCGGAGCGAACCACTGGTGGCCAGCGCGGGGGGAGCCGCCTCGCCAGCCGCCCGCTGGGGGGGCGCTGCAACCGGGCAGGGGCAGCCGGCGTGAAGGAGGCGGGATGTGAGGGGACATGGAGCGAGGCGGGATGTGAGGGGCAGGGAGGGATGTGAGGGGACATGGAGCGAGGCGGGATGTGAGGGGCAGGGAGGGATGTGAGGGGACATGGAGTGAGGCGGGATGTGAGGGGCAGGGAGGGATGTGAGGGGACATGGAGCGAGGCGGGATGTGAGGGGCAGGGAGGGATGTGAGGGGACATGGAGCGAGGCGGGATGTGAGGGGCAGGGAGCGATGTGAGGGGCAGGGAGGGAGGCAGGGTGTCAGTGGGGGAAACAGCTCTCCAGACCAGGCTGCGTCAAGGGAACCGGGAACTCTTCATCCACGTGAAGCGCCGAGTTGGTGCCTTCAGGTCTCGTCGTGACAAGCAGGAGGTGAAGCCTCGCAGCTAAGCCTGGCTCCACACGGACAAGGACAAGCTGCCTTGCAGTAAGTAGACAGAGTGCCCTGTACTTTCACCCTGTGTTGAGCCACCTACTTGCTGATTCACTACTGGCTTCGTAAGATTACAAGCAAATGTGGTTATTAAAAGCTTGAGATGCAGCTTTTTATAATTCCTTGCAATCTCCTAAAAATTAGTACACTGTGCAAGCAAATCCATTTATTTACAAAGCCAAAATTACCCAAATAACCCCAAAACACAACCAAGAGCACCACAAATAACCCGCAGGTTTTTTTATATATGGGGTGAAAAATGGTGAAACACTATTTGGTATTCCTCATCTATACTCTGCCCACTGTAGTTCCATATTTCAGAAATACACCCACTTTTTCTCGGTCCCTATTGATCTGAATGGATCATGAGCAAATACAGCTGTTGGACAAGGGCACAGCCAGCCAGTAACACCTCCCAAGACTGTAACTCAAGCACCCCAAGATTTCTGCAGTGGTAAGATCAGTAAAATGAATTTGAAATAGATCAGGTATAAAGACTTAGAGCAGCAGGACTGACTCTCAGGTCTAGACAGCATTTTGCAAACCTAAAAGTACAAAGGCTCCACCAACCTCAAGGAAGGTTCGTCCCTCACACCTGCTTACTTGAGCTCCATGGGCTAACCTGAGAAGCTTCTGCAAGACAAAAAATAATTCTGTACTGATTTGCATTTTCAGAAAAGTGAGAACATGAAGATGTAAACAAGGAGCTTGTATTTGACTACATGATAATGAAAAGGGATGCATAAGGCAGAGGGTGCTGGTTTGGGCTGCTGGAGTTAATTTTCTTCACAGTGGCTGGTACAGGGCTGTGTTCTGGATTTGTGCTGAACACAGTGGTGATAATATAGAGATATTTTTGTTACCGCTGAGCAGGGCTTACACAAAGCCAAGGCCTTTTCTGCTTTTCATGCTGCCATGCTGGTAAGGAAATTGGGGGGTGCATGGGAAACTGGGAGGATACACAGCTGGGACAGGTAACCCCAGCCCATCAAAAGGATATTCCAGACCATATGGCATCATGCTCCACATGTAAAGGGAGAGAAGGAGGAAGAGGGGAATGTTTGCAGAATGTTTTCATCACTGCCATCCATAACAATTTTACAGGTGGTACCATGAAAATCCCTCAGAATTACATGCAGTTTTTCTCTTCAAAGTAAAGAAGATGCAGCTCAAAATGAAGAATATAAAGCTAGAAATTAAGCTGCAGCTCTTGACATCCTCATTGTTTAGCAAATCCCTCAAAAGCAGGGCCTAGCCACCCTCTAATCTACCCAGCATTGATGAGCTCTTGAGATCTGCTCATTACTCCCCATCTCATACCCTACTGCAGTCTCCCATAACCCTATTCATTCTCCCTCTAGTTTAGTAGATTCCAATTTAAGTTTTATGCTCCAGAGTAACACAGAGGCTTCAGCAGAACAGCCTGTGCTGTGGTGCCTTGCTAAATTAACCATCACTTTCCCATTCTGGAAGTAGATCATCAAGCATTTAGGAAGAACCTAATTCTGGACAGCTCTGCTTTCCCCCATTGAGGTAATACACACGTTCAGCTATTCCTGCTGTCTCTCCTACGAATACATCAGAAATGAGCAGCATATCAGGTGTCAGGTAGGGTCCTACTGAAATCCACTTGACAGTCAGAGGCTCACTGGACTCCCCTTTCAATTCTGGTGAGCCACAATATGCAGAAAACTGAGTAGAGCACATGGAATAAAAGGGTTACATTGTTAATGTAGCTGTACCAATCGAGGTGAGGTGCATATGCATAATGCATGGTCTTTGTCATGCGCACTTAATCCACTTCACCAATTTGCCAGCTCTGGCATACAGCAAGGTATGTACTGAGCTACAAATCTCATACTAAAGGCCAAAAGTAACTGCCTGGGGTTGCACTGCTATTTCTTTCTCACCAGTTCTTGTTTCTCCCCAACACATACACTCGCTTTCTTATCAGCTTTGAGCTTGTTACAGCAAGAACATATTCCACCCTCTTCCAGTCTCATGACAGCACATCAGAGAATGTCAAAATCCTGTATTAGGCTTTATTCTTTTATATAAACATTAACATTTTTCAAACAGATTAGTTAAAAATACAGATTTAAACAAGAATTTTTGCAATTGCAATGAGTTATAAAAAACAACAGATTATTTTACAGATTGTTACAAGTGCTTTACAAAGGTGCAGAGTGAAGGCCAGTGGCAGGGGACCAACCTCAAGTGCAAAATGGACACGATACCCTCACCACGGGCATAGCGCTCAGATAAACAGCCAAAAAAAACAACAAACAAACCAAAAAACAGACAAACAAAAAAAAAAAAAAAACCCGAGCCATGTGAACCTATGCTCTTGGGATACTCACCGGGCAAGCAAACATAGACCCCTATGACAGAGAAGACGCATGAGACCAAGCTACCAGGATACTTAAGGTTACATCTCTGAGATCAGCCGTAAGATGTTTTTTCTTGGAAGATAAGGAACATGTTTTATAACAGTATATTTCTCTTCCGTCAGACAAAATATTGCTGTAAATCCTAGAATACTTATGGATGTGGATACTTAAAACTCGGGCCATAAATCCAGTGTGGATCTCACAATGCCCAAGTGAAGAAAGGATACAAGACCCAAGTGTCCTTCTGAAGCAGTTGGCACTCCTCATACAGGAGGGACCTCCATATCCCATTATCATCACTAAAATCTTGAACAAGTACCTTGGAAAGACTTTGGCAAAAGGAAGACGATGCAAGTGGATCTGATTACACCCAATATTCCTGCAGCCCATGATCTGAGAGTTGTACAGCCCACACCCTATGCAATGCCCACATACTTCACTAAATACAGTGTGTCTTCTCTCCTTGGTCGATACATCTACACACCCACCTTGAAACACATACCACATGCTCCAGATTCTTGGAAGTTTTTGAGATCCTTCCACCACACCTACCTTGCCTAGGTACCAGTCCAACCAACCTGTCTTTCTCCTATTCCACCCCTAAAGATAAAATCTATGCCCTGATTTGTTTTGAACTAAAGTTGTCCAGCTGTTAGCAAATCAAAGGTAAATTGAGCTGTCTGAGAACAACCATGAGATAAAACTGTAACGCATTACATTTTAAAAAATCCACTACTTTATGCCTGACATCTTTCTGATACACAAATGTTCCCTACCCAGAGGACCTCCTTGTTAGACAAAGGGCACTACACATTACAGGAATCCTTTTTCCAAAGGAGGGCCAGAATAAAGGGCAGCTCTAGAGATGAAGTCTCATAACAAAGAAATAAAAGCTACTTCTCTTGAAATCATTGTAAAGGGCAGCACATTCAAGAGATTTTATTTATAGGAAGCCCAGTGAAACCCCTAGAACATCCACACTGACTTCCCTGAGCTCCTCAGATCCAGGTACACTGGGGACCCTGCAAAAGCCTTTTGAGCTGGGTTACTCTCAACAGAGAGCTTTTGGCAAGTTCCTGCAAATTCATTTTCATAATCAGCGAGAAGAGGATCAATGGGCAAACCCTCAGCATCTGCTCAGAGAAAAGAAAGACTCTGAAGAAAAAGGAGTTGTGGGGCAAGGGGGAAAGGTCTTCATTTCTACCGTTTTCGAATGTTTCACGTTATTCCTTTGGGGTACGGGCACTACATCGAAACCAACCTCTCCGTCTGATCTACCCCAGCTGCCTCCTGCATAGTCTCATGACAACACTGAAACCCCAGGCTCATCACTCCCTGCATGCCCAGCCCAGGGGTCAGTGCTTTGGAGAGGGGAGGCTGGCTTCTCATTAGCAAAGGTTGGGAGATGGCATTATGTCAGCATGTCAGCGCCCTGGGAGCATGCAGTCACTCATGCACATCCCAGATTTCTGAGAGCAGAGGCGGCAGTTTCTTGTCCTGCAGCCGGAGGGCAAACACCTGTTCAGAGTGGACACTGCTCAGTGTCCGAAGACTGACCAGCTTCATTAACATCCGTGGAAACATCAAGCGGTCCTGCAGGGCCAAACAGACAGCTGTTAGTAAATTCACCTAAAACTTTGTTTAAAAAAAAAAAAAATTACTACAACTGATGATATACTGTAACCACAATCCATCCTTCCCCTAAACCCAACATTCTCCAGGAGGATGCAGTGTGAAAGAACACAAGTAGTATATCATGTCCCAAAACTTTCCATGCTGGCTAAACTATGGAACATGATACAGGACAGCAGATTGTGACAGCTCACAAATCCTGTGTTTACAGCTGCTATCAAAGAGCCACAGAAGGGAGAAGGGACAAAAAGGGACAAAGAGCAGAGAAGGGACAAGCAGTACAGGCAGCAAGAGACCTGTTACAGACAGTACTGCAGGAACTCAGCCTGCATAAACACAAAATCCGCTCGCATCATCACTGGAGATGTTGTGGTCAGGCACTTACATTTGGTCTGTTGATGCAAATGTAAGAATGAAGCGCTTCCACATAGGTGTGCTGCAGCCTCTCCACCAGGGACTGGTCCTGCACATTCGGTCGGTCTGCCAAAAAGCAGGTTAGAAGTAAGCAGATTAGATGTAAGCAGATTGCCATAGGCAGCTTCACTGGATTTAACATCTCTGTCTAACCCCACTTCCTCCTATGGTCTCTTTCCAAAACCTCATCTTGCATTCACCCAGCACAGCTGGGAGATATATCCATGACACTGTGGCAGCTGTGTCAGTTGCCTGTAACTGTTCTTTCTCAGTGATGTCTACTCCACGTGGGGAGTCTGATCCAACTCCTATAGAGGTGGGAGGTTAAGAGAGACCAAACACACATAGTGCTATTTGGTCTCACATTCCTGTCCCAGAGAAAATGAGAAGCTGCCTATTTGAGAGCAAATGGTAAAGTCTCTCCAGTAGCTGAGCCAGTTAGAAAATGGGAACAAAAAACCCAGTCAATTAATCAGGTCACAACACAGAAAAGTAGAGGTGGCTTCTTGGCAAAGCCCAGTCCTGGCCCAGAGTGATACTGCTTCTTGTCCAGAGTATTGTTTGCTTGCCCACTAGATGTCACTCATGCCATAGGACCTGCATCACACCAGAGAGGTGCCAACACATTAAGGGGGCAATAAAATAGCCATTTCTAAATGAGGAAGATAAATATTTGCTGACTTTTCTACACACTTTTCCAGCAGTGGGGAGTTTGACTGCCTTTGGAAGTGGCACTAGAAAATTCAGAATATAATTAATAATATGCGCCCTTTATCACTAGACTCTATACACCCTCTTACACCTTTTCTGCTTGTAACGTTCCTTCACTGTACTTTCTTTGCCCTCTGACTCACTGCTGCAGCTCTTCAGATCTTCCTGGCTTTTTACCTGCAGAGAAAATGTTGATGGCAATTAAAAGTGCATATTCAGCGTCATTAAGCTGTAGCTCATTCATTCCCTTTGAGAACTCAAAGATTGGGTTAATGAACTCAAACTGCAAACCTGCAACAAACAGAAGAGAACAAGGTGAGGCAGTAACAATTGTCTCCTCTCTCTCCCCCCTCCCTTTCACGGAAAAGGCTGCCAGAAATCCCCTCCAATACACCAGGGAGTGGGGAGGACAGACAGGGAGGGAAAAACCCTTATGCTCCAATGAATCCTCCCTTTACATCCACTACTGGTGAGCACCAACAACAGTGGCTGAGGAGTCAGGTTCCAACTGTAAAATGACATTATTTCTGGGTTTTTCTAAAGCCTTAAATGCCCCACAGCGTATTACTGGGCAACAGCTAAAGGAACATAACATCAGCTATCAGGTAGGTCCATCAAAACATCAGAAGGCCACAAGCACATCTTTACTTTCCGCTCTCACACCATCACCTCCTTCACACCCAGTAGCCTTCATGCTTTCAAAAAAAGCATAAATCCCATGCTCCAGATTCATCTCAAGTCTGTTTGAGCTGAAAATATATAGCTCCAAGAACTCTGAACTATGCCATTTCCTTCAGCTCAAAGAACTGGGAGACCTGAGGCAGAGCCTGACTCAGGCTTCCAATCACCTCATTTGACAAATGCACTCAGACAGAAATGCACTGATACTTACTGCCATAACAGAGACCACTGTCAGATCAGGGCTCTTTGTGCTATGTAATCAAGCCGAAAACTTCAGACCTTTCCTCCAAAACAGCATTCAAGTTTCTAATTTCCTACATTACAACTGCATCAGAGAAGGAGAAACAAAATGGAGGGAATCTTTCTGGCTGCCTGCTTTTTGCCTTTCTAATAACCTGAAGAAAAGGCTACCAGGAAAAGCATCAAAAAGAAAAGTTATATAAAAGCCATCTCAAGTATAAATAGTTAAATAGGTACTCAAGGAATTTTTTTTTCTTTATTAGCCAAAGGACAGCTAAAGTCTTGTTTTTAGAAATGCTGAAAATACACACTTCTTGTTACTTCATCTGAAATTACAGACACACATAGCTCCTGGAAAAATAAGACTTCAGAAATCACAACACCACCAACTACCATATATTAGAATGATAAAGTGTCTAAAGCAATCTGTGGGACCCTCAGTGCACAGTACAGACTTTGTATCAACTGAGATGTAATCAAAGTAATGTCATCACTCCAAGCGTCCATCTGGATTAGCAAGTGATACACTTGAAAAAGAGAGAAGACTGTGGTTTGAATTGATATGATCTGATACAGCTCTACCACCATATCACATCTCTACCAGCAAGGAAGTTCACACCAACTGCTAGTCCTAGGTGGACACTTGCAGCAATATTTTCATGCTTTAAGAGCCCAGACTTTGCCAAGAAAATAGACACCTAGAAAAAGGCATGAACTGAGCTAGTACCATATGTTAAAAGCAAAAAGAAATAGGTTTGTTGAGCTATCAATTTGGTGCTGTTCTAAACCTCTTACCTGACCCCACAGACTATTTCCAGCCACCCACATTAAAAAGGAAAACATGTAAGAACACAAGAGACTGGGGAGGAAGAAACACCTGTCTAATGCACCACCTGCTTTGGCGAAGTCATCCCGATTATAGCTCAGGTCCTTAAGAAAGGTGATGCTCTCTATCTCTGGATTGTAGCGCCGAGATGTCTCCAACAACATCACCTGAAGACAGAAACAGATAAACTTGATTTGAAAGCAGGAAAAATGTTACAACATCAATAATTTGCTGACTGTTGAAGCATCTTTGAAAAAAAAAAAACCCCAAACAAAACCACTCCAGTTTCTCTCAGTGCTTAAAAATTCCAAGATAAAGTCTGATGCCATCCTTTGTGGTGTCTGCTTCTGGGAAATGGGAAATTCCTGCTTACCACTACCAAGGCAGTTGCCTCATTCTCTTCCTGTATAACCAGGCACTGCAGTATAGAACCAGGCATTTTGCCAATATAACCTGGCACTGCAGTAATGGTCCCATTGCTGAGGTCCTTCAGTCTACCATCCTCAAAAAGGGATGGAACTAGTTCTCGAGGTCGGTAACTCCAAATTCTTTCATCTCTGCTACTATGTACTGTGGTGGAGTCAAACCCTTACCTCTATGGTAGATGTCTTCAGTAAAGCAATCTGATCTTCCCTGGTGAGCTCCAGGAAGCCAGGTAATTGCTTGGCAAAGTCCACAATCTCTTGCACAGAGATAATTGCAAGTTCTGTGAAGTGAGCAAAACGCTGCTGCCTTGCTTCACGGTTATTTGGATCAGGAATCTGGGGCCATGGCTGTGGGAATAGGAACAGACAGCATGTATTTGTGTAAGATGGAGCCAGGGTAAAAAGAGAAGATTAAGTGAACAAGGAAAGAAAATGACAACTTCAGAACATCATCCTTTGCTATTCTTTACAGAGCTTTAGCATACAGACACAATGTCTAAAGTAACTGTTTTCCCAAATATTCTACCTAAAACACAACTGCCCAAACTTCACTTTTTCTTATTCTGGGTACACTGGTGGAGACTTTACCGTCACTTTGAGCCTGTCTGTGAAGGAGCGCTGGTTGCACTGCTGTTGAGCAGCCACAAGCTTTTTTATCATGCTCAGCTGTTCCGGTGTCAGCTTGTGGGAAGGGCTTGGCGGATTTGGAGGGTTTGGACGCACCACAACTGTCCGAGCCTGATCGTCTTCCTGCTTCTTCAGTTTCTTCAGTCGGATCTGCTCTTCAGACAGAACATCTAAAGCAGGAATAGCCCGTGATCAATCACAGGAACACGATGGAAACCACACCAAACACAGGGTAACGTGCTATGGATGGAGTGGCAGAGATCACAGCTGCCTGTACTGGGCACAGCAGAGTGTACACAACACAGCAGACAGTGATACTTATTTGTGTCTCACTCTATTCCCCACTTTAAGTTCTTCCATTGCCTTTCTTCTAATCATACTGTCATGTAAAGTGTTCACAAAAGGCAGAAGTTTCCTTCATGATGCCCTGCTGATCTCAGAAAAACAAGTGACTTTCCCCACAGAGCAGTTCCCTAAAATGTCATGTTACAACAGATTTCAACAGGTGGTCCCTTCATATGCCATAGTGTGTCCACTGTATTTTACACTACCCAGCTGCTATGTCCTTTTTCAATATTGTTAATTTAACAGCTTGTGTCATTTCACCCTCTTCAAAGATCAGAGTCAGTCTTCGATGGAGTTTGAAAGGATAATAATAAGGCAGGACCTGGTGGGGAAGGTTAAGCTCAAGGGCAGCCTGGGCTGCAGTGACCATGAAATGGTGAATTTCAAGATCTTTGGAGCACAGGAAGTTCACTGGCCAGGACTTCAAGAGAGCAGACTCTGGCCTCTTCAGGGATCTGCTTGGTAGAGTACTATCAGATAAAGTGCTGGCGGGAAAAGGGGCCCAAGAAAGCTGGTTAATATTCAAGGATCAGCTCCTCCAAGCTCAGGAGCAATGCATCCTTGTCTCTAAACTGGAATAGCATGGATTTGACAGATTTTTCAGTCGGACGATAAAGGATTGATTGGATGGTCACAGTCAAAGAGTTGGGGTCAACAGCTCAATGTCCAGGTGGAGACCAGTGACAAGTGGCATTCCCTGGGTGTCAGTATTGGGTCTGATGCTGTTCAACACCTTTGTTGGTGGCATGGACAGTGGGACTGAGCGCACCTTCAGCAAGGCTGCTGCCAACACCAAGCTGTGTAGTGTGATTGTCACACTGGAGGGAAGGGAAGCAGAAAATTGGGGAAAAAAAACACCTCTGTATCTTCAGGAACAAAGATGAATAAACAAAGTTTGACTTTACAAACAAGATTTTAAAAGTGCCGAAAGACTGTCTGGCCATTTTTTTTTATGCACAGATAACATAGAAAACAGAGGAGGTTGTAATGAGGCGGGGGTCAGTCTCTTCTGCCATGCCCACAGTGAGAGGACAAGAAGAAATGGCCTTAAACTGAGCTAGGGAAATTCAGATTACGTATTAAAAAAAAATTCATTGGTAGGCCATGTATTGGAACAAGCTGCTCACAGAGGTGATGGAGTCATCATCCTTGGCAGTGTTTAAGAGGTATCTGGATCTGTGCTGGCTGATAGGGTTTAATGGTTTAAGGGTTACAATGGTACTGCTGGGTGGACACTTGGACTTGATGATTTTGAAAGATCTCTTCCAAGTTTGATGATTCTATAGCTGCTACACAGAAAAGCAGGCCCTAAAACTGAACAAATATATATTTGCACTTCTTAAAAGAATCATGTTAAACAAAGACAAGAACTGGAGAGCTACTGTAAGACAGCATCCTCAGGATCGGAAGGATAGACAAAGAACATACCATAGTTAAGCTGAGAGTAACCTTTATCCCTGACTTCCAACAGGGAGGATGCGTGCACAGGTACATGCACCATGCACAAAATTTACAATTCTAACAGTGAAGGCATTTAATACAATTACTAAAATAAGGGGGATCTGTAAGATTAGAGAATGCTTCCTACCATGTTAGTATAAGGAGGGAAGTAATTGATCCAAGAGATTACAGTCCCTCATCTTGGGACTCAGACGCACAAAACAATTTACATCTGGTAACGTGCTACTTGGCTACAAATGAATCTTGAAAACTGCCTATATGCAAGCTCCTACACCATGCTAAATTCAAAGCAATCTAACTTACTTGGTTTTCCACAAAGGAATTATTTAACCTCATGGTTCACGCTGGCTTAAGAACAATAAACTGGCCATGAATAACTTCAGTTTGGGAATTAGAAGAATGTTTCCAGCAATTACTAGGGGGGAAGTTCTGGAACGACCTTCCAAGTGAAACAGCTGGAGGAAAAAGACCTCAGTTTCTGTCAAAATTAACAAGGCGAATTTGCAGGGGGGATTATAGTGTTGACAAGAATTGCCAAGTCCTTGATAATGACACCAAGATTCCTTTTGACCTAATTTTCCTGAGCTGTCTTCAATATAAAATAATGACTAAATGCAGAAACATACTGAGGCTCTCTGCTTCTCTTGTGTTGCAGGTAGATATAAAGTGAACAAGTGGTCTTACTACATTGCTTTTCAAATACACTGGTTTTGTAACTCTCAGGAACTGGGTGTTGGGGTAAAGGCAGCATATGTAATGCTGATACAAACCAGGGAGACAAAGATACTGATGTGCTGCGTTTCATGCTGAAAAACTGAACAGCACGTCTCCTAGCTCACTGGGACTTAATTTTTGCAGAATTATGTTACAGGATGTTTCTGAAATACCCGCTGTTCCTAGCTGTTCTGGCTGCTGGATGTCAGGAAAGAAGACTTCACACAGATCTAACGTTAATTGGGCATCCATTTAGTCAGTCTTGACGAGCAAAGGGATGAAACCGGGATGCCTCGGCCAAGGAGGGCTGTTCCCGATATCTGAGCAGAAACACTGGTGAATGTTTAGAAACAGCAGCATTATGGCTCATTTGAGAAAAATGGCAGAGTTCACTAAAGGGAGCAGTGAGATCAGCTCATGCACAAACACAGCGGCAGCACTGTGGTGCTGCTGTTGACCTCTGTTGCAAGCTCACAGCAGGGAGCAAAGAAAAGTGCCTGCTGTTCAAGGAGCACGGTGACCGATCTTACAGTCCTGATCACAAGCCTGAGTTTACTGACATACTTGACAGCATCCTAAAGAACACGTGAGTCTTTCCTCTGCTGGCATATTCCGTGAGTTCTTACAGGAAATAAAGCAGGTCTGGGGCTTTCAGCACACCAGTGGTGTTCCACTAACAGCCTCACCTCCCCCCACTTGATCCTTGCTCAGCTCTCAGTGACTTCCCACGCACATTCCAACATACGGCCTGAACGGCTTCTATATCCCCCCCTCCCCAAGCACTCACACTGCCTCCTGCCTTACAGCCACCATCTCCACAGCCCTCCTGCCCCATCCCAACCCCCAGTACCCCAGTGCCCCATGGCTGCACTCACACTGCTCCCGCATGCCAGCCTCCTGGCACTTGCGCAGCCGGCACTCCTGGCACTTGCGGCGCATGTACATGTCCATCTCGCACTTGCCGCCGTTCTTGCACACGTACTGCGCGCCCTTGATGACGCTGCGGCGGAAGAAGCCCTTGCAGCCTTCACAGCTCAGCACGTTGTAGTGGAAGCCAGAGGCCTTGTCCCCACACACACTGCACACTTCGTTTCCCAGCATCTTAGGGGCTGGGCCCTTCTTCCGCTTCAAGGGGGGATTTTCTACCGAAATGAACAGTAGTGAGGAAAAGAAACAAAAGAAAAGA
This sequence comes from Entomyzon cyanotis, assembly GCA_024500445.1. NCBI lineage: Eukaryota > Metazoa > Chordata > Aves > Passeriformes > Meliphagidae > Entomyzon > Entomyzon cyanotis. The sequence goes on along the minus strand of JAKEPQ010001030.1, from coordinate 39,108,727 downwards.
AAACACAAAGACATGAAGGAAGTGAAGTGTTTGTAGCTGACCACCCCATTCCTGACAAAAACCAACATCCTCACTCAAACCCACCATCTCCCAAGCACATGGTTGAAAGGATACACACACCCTTTCCACACACACCCCTTCTGGGCAAGCAAGTCTTCTGCAACAAACTTGGTGGTGTAATCCACAAGGTTTTCCCTCAACTATGTAAGTACATACAGCTTCACACCTGTTCCCCTCTGAAACAGAGTGAAAGAGCCAGAACACAATCAGGGCAAGTATTATTCTGCATTTTCCAGTTACAGTTAAGCTAGCAATGTGAGAAAGTCCTATAAAAAAGTTGAGCTGAAATCCAAGATGGTGCAGAAAGTAAATTTCTGAAGAACTCACCTCCAGTTCTCTTCTATTCTCTGCCATACTCATGCACAAGAATAAGGAAAAATGTCTCCTCAATTCAATAGTGACAGAAAACCAGTACTGAAACTGTGACCCTACAACAACCAGACTGAGCAGGCAAATCCTGTAACTGGAACACTTGGAAAAACTTTCAAGACAGAAGACAGCAGTTTGTGGAGTTAGGGGCAACAAACAGACAAGCAGTACGCTTCACAAGCTCTGTAAGCCTTTGGAGCCCTGAAGCCATCATTTCCTCTTCAAGAAGAGAACTCCCCACTCCTAAAACTGAAACACTCTCATAGAGTGATAGTTCATTTACTAAAGCCTCTTCTATCTGAAACATGGAGCCTTCACTACTGCTTCACATTTCAGATGGTCTTATGCAGCAGCTCCCAATTCTTTCTACATCATTCTGGCAGATCTTAATCTTACCAGTGGCTCTGCATTCTGGAAACATCTTTGGTCTGCTCCAACATATCTTAAGCATTCCAGTCAAATGCTTGCCAATATTATATGTGCATTTCCTCCCTATTTAATTCTAGCTATGTTGATGTCTGACATTCTACGCAGCTCATAGTGCAGGTATTTTTCTGCGTGTCAGATATTATAGATTCTTCTATTGCAGCTGTTATCAAGACATGCTGGTTGTAATCTTTAAAAGTCTCCAGATGACGTTTAGATATGCCTGGAAAGCCTATACACTGAAGTTAATTCTTAGTTTGAAGGACAAGGCTATGAATTTCTTGATCAGCATCAGGGTTACAGTTGCATGTCTCATTTTTGTACTTACTGTTCTAATACTTCTATCCTTACTCTTGTTTACACTTACTATTCTGTTCAAGTTCCTGAAATGGTAACCAGTTTCAGGTCAGTCTCAGAAATTATTATTGGTGTTCCTCACTACAAGTTAGTTTTCAGTCCTAAGTATCTTGATGTTGACTTTCAAATCACACTGACTTTACAGAGGCCTGGAGGTCACTCATTTTGGCCTGCACTTCTCATTGCACACTGAACAGCAAGAAAATGTCATCAGAAAGGTTAAATCTCTGATATTCTCCTCTCTTGTTGAACTACATTGCTCTTCACACAATATATTACCAAGTGAAAGTTATGCAATGCCTACAGTTATTTCAGATTACTTAGTATAAACACATGTAATGGCAGACTAACTGGTATAACAACTTTGCTGAAGCCTCAAGACATGTTTATATGTCTTCTGAGGAACAACAGAGTAATCCAATAACTTCCACAGATAAATCTGTCCATCTTTTGGATTTCTTAGCTGTCTTTAAGACATTACATAAACATCTTATTACCTATTCTATGACTGCTTTATTGAGACATAGATAGGCTTAGTCTGATCTGTGCAAATTATTTTCCATCTCTGAACATGAAGCATTTTATTTATATAGATGATTATTATCATTTTCTGTAGTCAAAGATAACACAGAAATGATGTAAGATATTTCAAGTATGAATGCCACCTCTGAACCTTAGCTCTCATTAGGGTCCTCCTTCCTATTTATTAAATGTTTTCCACATTTTGTGGCTTTTTTCCTGAAAGAATGGACAGCCTTTATCTTGTACAGATTTAGTAAGAATTTTTGCATACCTGCATGCTCAGGGGGGTTCTCTGAGCCAGGGAAGAGCGGAAGCCCTTCCTCCTCCATCTCAAATACACTTGCCACCCTCTTCCCATGATCCTGTGTGCTGAGTTGAGTGGGACCCATGGAGGCCACACAGGAAGGGCTCACTATAGTCTCATCGCTGCAGCATTGTTTCTGCCAAGCAAGGGACCACAGGCATCTATCTTCAAGGTCCTTAGTTTCTCTCTGCTACTGAAAGTCAGGAAGTACCTGTGGAAAAAACAAACAGATGTAAAAGAGGCAAGAGTTCAACTACTGACACTATTAACTTCCAAAATCTATTACAAGCTGTTTCACAAGCAAGCTTCAAGATTTCATTTCCGTAATTAGCTTTATTTTATCAATGTTTACACTCTTGAAATACAGTATTTTAACAAACTGTGTTAAAAGGTACAAGACTAACATATCCAAGTGCAAAACTATTCTTTCATTGCCAATGGATTAATCAAAGCAGGACAAGTCTTCGTTACTGCTAACACTACCAGTGCACTTCATCCCTGATCTCTCCAAGTGTGTAAGAGAGAAATTTCTGGCATTATCACCAGTGGCCTTTGTTAAAGCTTCCAGTAACAAACAACACAGTGCTGCCAGCTTCCCCTGAATTTTGGTGCGTGTATTGCACAGCGTATTGAGAATTGGAAAAGAGATTTTTCATACAATTATTTAGCAGACTAAAAAACATTGAATTTCCCTCTTACTATCAGTAGCCAAAGACTGTGACAAAGGTTGATTATACATCAAAGATAAGGATGACAATCCTCCCCTCACCCACAGCAAGAAACTGAAAGCCAGCATCCTACCTATAAGAAATGGCCATGATGCCATTCTCAGGAAATAGATAAACCACCCAACTTCCGAGGACACCCTTTTTTGGAACCTAGAAACCATACTGAAAAGCATCTTCATTATACAGCCCTGACTCCACTACAGAACCTGAAACTGGAAAGCGAATCCAGCCACTTTTTCCAAAAAGCCCCAACTGCACAGAAAAGGACACTACTCATGGACCCTGCTTCTTTGATCACACAGATTCAGTGAAACTGATGCAAATTGCTAATGTAAACACCCCTAATTTGATTGAACATAAATTGATCTTAACTCAACTTATGATTTACCAATGCAGGCTAAAGAGATTAACTGATTTAAAAAGCAGCTATGTAAAAGGCCTGTACCAGTCTGAATGACTGAGTTCAGGACTGGAAGCCTATCAGTCCCTGCAAGGCAAGAGGTGACAGAAAGCTCTGAAGCAGCCCACACACAAGAGCATCAGGCAAGCAGGGGCATGCCTCACACACTGTAGTACTGACCACAAAGAGGCAGAGAACCACTGTCCCAGCTCCCTTCTTTCCCCCTGCATATTTGGACCAGACCATGCAACTTTTCTTAGAACTTCAAGAGCAAAGACAAAAGTAATGCTACCCGGTACTCAAACAGTCGTTAAGTATAAAAGCAAGTCACACTGTCCGGCCTGCTGAGCTCCTGTCATCTCCAATTACACTGTGGATGCAGGTGTTAAAACCCACAGGGCACACTAATTCACGTGACCTTTGTAAACACAGCCTCAGACTGCACCAGGAATTCAGAGTTCCCTTCCCTGAGGGAGCTGGAGAAACAGACTATCTAGGATAAACGCAGTGATAGAAAATATGAAACACAAAGCTACAGACAGAAAGAGAGACTAGGGAGACTACAACCTAACTGATGTGATTTGGAACCAATTCAAATAAACTCACGGTCCCCAAAAGAACAACGTGGCTACCATAACCAATTTCTTTAAAACATCTCCCAAGGAAGTCTTGCAGAATTTGAAAACTTTGTGGAAGCAGCATAGAGCATCAGATGGAGATGGGAACTTTACTGTAACAAATCTAAACCCGATTTGTATTCCTAGTCCTATGTAAGCTCCTCACCGATGCTGACACAGATGTCTCCGGACATGTTTGGACATGAAACAAGAAAGCTAAGCGTAAGCCTCTGCATCTCCACATTCCTTTAAACCATGCTAAAGACTCACTCAAAGATTAATTATTGTGCAGAATGAATCACCAGCAGCACTACTGCAGCAATTTTTCAAAGGAGGACTTTGATTCCCCAGCTGGGGGACTGAGTGACAGTGCTCAGGGCCCAGGCCTTCAGTTCAGTGACCCATTCTTAGTGCAACTCAGCCACAACTGAAGTTTATTCCAGAAAACAAAAGAGGAAGGTACAGTCTGATGGGATTTCAAAACTGTGTCATCTGCACAGTGACTGACAATGCAAGAGTCAAACTTGCTGTCAGCAAGACATCTGGAGCCCAAAGGGGTGTGTCTGAGAGACTGCAAGCTACCAAGGAGGGTAATATAAATCCATGTGCACATCCAGAACACAGCAACTGATAAGCCACTATCTGTGCTGTAGAACTACCCCATGTGTTCCAGCCTTGTGCACCAGCCTCCAACCTTCCCAAAACAGAATGGGCCAGATAGAAAAGACTGCTTGTCTTCTTTGCTCCTAAGACACAGCTTTTTTTTTTTTTTTGGTAGGTGCAATAACAGTTGCAGGCTGCAGAAAACCAACCTAACCATGAACAGCAGCACTCTGGTGCTAGGTAAAGAAACCTAATGAGCATTTTCCTCAGAAGCACACAAGTGAGAAGCTGTATGACTGTATGACTAGCCTGAGACTTAGTTTTCACAGAAATGCATGAGGATTGTTTTTAATTGACTAAAAATCTTGTCGAGTTTTGTACTAATAAACATGTTATTAGAGATTCACACCTCCCAATTTGCACCACCGCTTCAACTAAAAATGCAGAAAGGTGATGCAAGGCATAACTGAAAGAGAGAACACTGTCTTCTTGACATAGTCTGCTATGCTGCCTCCCACTGTCTCAACTTCAGTTTTAGAAACCAGGACCGGCCATGTGACAGAAGATGAAGCAATCACTTCTCTCTAATGCAGCATCTTGAACAGGGTGACCTGATGAACAGAAATACTCCAGTGAGGAAACATGTGGAGATGAAAGGCTGAGCGAAACAAATCTGCCAACTCTTGCCACCCATGTCTCAAATGCAACACTAAACACCTCTGAAATGTGTCGCTATCAGCTTTACCCTACTCCATTTCTTCCATCTCCATTCTTTTCTGAGACAAAGACCAACTCAGATACTGATGGTCTCCAGGTCAGCACTCTTACAACAAAGTACTGGTTTTTTCAGAGACTAAAGGTGGCAGCCCTGCCTCTTGCACCTCATGCTAAATGCCAGAAACATTCATCACTTCCTCCAGCAACAGTCTCATCCCATTCCCTCAGCTGAGTCCTCTTCAAAGCCAGCTGAAGCATTTACACCATCAACTCACTAAGCTACAGAACATACCCACCTACTGTCCCACAGTCATTGAGGACAAGTAAAGGAGATACCACTGGGCAGCGCAACGCATAAAGAAACTATATGAGCCAGATGCAGTTACTATGACACTTCTGCTAAACAGTGCTGTCCTCTCCCCAGTATTCCTAGTTTGGCACTCTCTGTGAGAAGTTTAAGGATCAGGAACCAGACCAGATGCAAGCACATCTCTGAAGAAACTGTACTGTGTAACACATGAATAATCAGAGGAATAGTACAATGAGCCCTTCACCTCCAAATAATGGATGCTCAGAGGAAATAGTAGCTTTTTAGGAAGTTTGTTCAAGTGCCTGTGGTCCTTCAAACAGGACTTACTCATCACAGTCCTGGCCCTGTAAATTACAATATCTTACAGTTTCTGCCAAGGCAAAAATATATAGCTATGTTTCAGTTCTGTATTGAATCACAAGCATGCACTCTGCAGCATGTCAGCATCAGCAGAAGAGACCTTACATTTGTATACATACGCTAACATGACTGTGCTCACTGCATGTCAAGAGGACTGCACCTCTGTGCATGAGCCTGATAGGGTGTTGGTGAACAAATATATCTGACAGGAAGGGCTATCTTTCAGAGGTAACTAAAGCAGGGATATAATTTATCATTTCGGCTTCTAAATGGGTTCTGATACACAATACAGATTCACACTGGGTGCTAGTATTTATGTCTGAAAGCTGTGCTCACAGCAGTGCACAATGACCTCTGCTGAAACCTAAATGCACAACTCACACAGTGATGATGCCACCTTGGGTATCAAATGCTGGCTGCAGATCAAAATGGCCAGGAAAAAACCCACCTGTTAGACTGAGATTTCACAGGATCCTACAGCACCAGCAGGGAACGAAGACCCTTGAGAGGCACCACTGCTCCAATACTTTCATAGAGAGTAACCATACTTTGTGACCTAATGCTCTTCCTATACTGTGTCTGGTGTCACAGCCAGAGTATTTTCACAAATCTTCCTTAGGATCTTGGTACTACCTTACAGCTGTTTCAAAGAAACAAAGATTATTCCCAGCTCATGTTGGCTCATTCTTCTTCCTTCCCTCTACATCATCACATTTCTCAAGAAATGCTGAAACAGACAGCAGGTCTATGAGTGAGGCGAAAGTATACATATAACAGGTTTCAATTAGGAAAAAGTTGAAAAAGACACCTTGTACCTTTCAAGACAGAAAAAGAATCTGTCACTTTGAAAATGAAGTAATATTACATGTGAAAACTGTCAAAACTCATGAGCAAAAATAATAACCTTCAGATTGACAATAGGAGGGACAAGCCATGAAAATGCAAAGTGTGACAAGAAGTGCAACAGGACACTGTAAAGAATGATTTTGAACAGTATGTTTACAAAGAATGGAAAAAACAGTTCTGCAACTCTCAGTGAACAGACTAGCTCAGTGCCCCTGCCGTAAATCCCTCTCTCAGAGTACTGCAGGGACACAGTTTGAAATTGCATTATCCATTTTGATCTCCCAGAAGCATAAAGGCAACAACAAACTGGAAGGAGTTTGAGAGCCACCGTCAGTCCCAAGCTGATAAAGAAAAGCTACAGCCTCCTGATTGCTTTCATTTGCTGTCCAGCTAAGCTTCAGCTGACCATGAGCAGCTGTCCAAGATTGTAGCACTGCTCTGTGAGTCTTTTAAGTTGTTGCCACCATTGACAATTATGCAGAAGAGTCCTACAAGTCACTCGCAGCTGTGCAGCTGCATTCTGGTCTCTTGCCCTCAAGTTAAGGGTCTTATTACCACCTCTCCCTCTCTAGCTCTGAGTTTCAGAGCCTGCCTCCCCCTGCCCCTCGTCTTACTTTGGGTTTTACTTCTGCTGCTGACCAACTGCTTTATTATCCATGACTGCTGAATCCTGGCATGGCCTTTGCCCAGGCATTTGTCTCTTCCTTTGAAGTGGGCTCACTGTGGCATCCAGCTCTCACTGGTTTTAGTTTGGTCTCAACACAAAGCATGCTGTCTCCTACCCAGGTCAGGTATGGAAACCACGGTAAAGTTCAGAGAACAACAGCAGAAGGGACTAACAACTGAAAAGATTAAAATAAGCAAGTGTATGTCACTTGGTTGAAAGAGTACTGGGAAGAAAAGAAAGGTGTATTAATGGTGTTTCCTGGAAAGTGTTACTCTGAAATACAGTATGCCTAAAAGAACACTGAGGAGAGAAAAGTCTGGCTACTATAGAAAAACACCCTAAAGTTGAGTTCTGGGAGACTGGAAGTCTCCGTAACTTTCCTTCCAGAATTAGACCTTATAATTACAACCAAAATGCAGAGAGTTCTATGGACATTTCTGAATCTGAACTTAATATGACTTAGCTATTCTGTGGATGAAGAGTGTCTATTATCGACAAACAATAGCAACAGAAGTTCCAAGCCAATTTCACCCTGTATCAGGCAAGAAGGAATATAGGACCAAAACAAGTGAACTAAATGGGCTAGTGAACAAAGTGAACTAAGATCATAAGGCACAGCTGTACAGCCAAACAGAATGCAGTAAATCACAGCAGAATAAGCCCAAAGGACTTCTGCTTTGCTTCACATAAAAAAATCCAAACAACCTAACTTGCTCCTTGTCCGTGATCTGCAAAATACAAGATTTGCTTCTTTCCTGCAGAACCTGTGGACTCCCTCAGTTTGGAAACGTGGCTTCCCAAATTTTAAATCAGATGATGACAGAATGCGCTGACTTCAGTCCCACCCAGGACACTACAGGCTCTGCAAAGCTCACCCCAAACAGCAACTGTTTTGCAAGTCAGCTCTCCTGTTCACACGCCTCATCCAGCAGCACATGCTCCCTGCTCTCTCACCTGCCTCTCATTATACCTTGCCTAGCAAAGGCTGAGGTTTTGGGTTTGCCCTTCCTTTCAACTCTTGGTTTCTGCCTGATCAAAGAGAGCCATGTCAACACAAGGAGCAAGAGGAAAAGAGAGCATACATGTGACTGCTTTCAGGGTGGGTAAGATCCTGAAATGGGCTGTGCCTTTATTTTTCCCTCTCCCTCTCTCCCAACTGCCAGATGTCCTTGGTTCTGCAACTGAGAGGAGGAGAAAGGAGATGAGGGTACTGGAGTTCATTCACACTGCACACAGGGCTGCTCTCGCCTCTCTTCCTGTTTGCAAGGAAGTATTAGTCCCCTTGACAAAGAGAGACAGAAACAATCAGACAAGTGGATAGGGGAAGAGGGAGAAAAAGAGGGAAGGGAGGGAAACAAGGAGAGAGAGGGAGGGAGGGAGGGATTATGGCAAGAAGATAGACTTTTCCCTGGTTAATGAACTGGAAATGAGTAACAAGTGATATCAGGAGTGATGTAGACACCTTGCTGCCATGAAATTCCTTTTAAAAGGCCATTGACCCATGTTCCTTTGAACTCAGGAACACAACACAAGCCTGATCTGGGGAAAAAAAGTCTCTAGCCCCTTCCACCCCCACTTCTAGGCTTTCTACTGTCACCCCAGCTTTCAAGCTTCTGGCTAACCTAGAGCACAGCCATCTCAGGAACGGCCAAAACCAGGGCATGCACAGGCTTACAGCAACGAAGATGTGACAGCAGCAGCATCTTTTCATCTCCCCCTCCCCCTCCAAGCCATCCTGTAAAATGACCAGTCATCCCTTCTCAGTTCAGTCTGGCCAGGTGAGCTGTGAAGCCAGTGTCCCAACATGGGGAGGAGACACAGCACAGCCACTTTAGAGGGACACCAACTTCTGCAGCAGTCAAGGGGATGAACATGAGCAGAACCTGCTGTTTGTAGCTGAGCTGCAATAATCCCCTGTGTCTGGCCACGACTCCAGCTCGCTGACAGCTCAACACCACTATCAGCACCAACCTTCAGATGGCAGGAAGCATAACTCAGTCTTTGATAAGGATTTCCTACAGGAAAAATCCCATCTGTGCTCCTCCCAGGAGGATGAAACGTTCAAAGCAAAGCAGCTGCCCCTCCTGCTAGCAGAAAAGCAAAGGGCAGCTCTGTGCCACTTCTTGGGAAGGGAAGGAATCCAGCCTGGGGCCTTGTCCACAGAATATGTCAGCATCAACTATAATTGCAGTTTTTCCCTATGGAAACTCACTTTAAAATGGCAACAACATTCTTTTGCCAGTAGCACTCAATTTCTCCAAGCAAATTTAGTAATCCGAGCAGTAAGTCTTTTTCCCCCTTGTATATCTATATGTATCTATTAAAAGGTGGTTTTGGTTTACATGTCTGTTTTTCTTCTTAGGGCCCTTGTATTGGCTAATAGTGTCATTCCTTCACATTTCTAACCACAGCACCAGATACACACACGACCAACCAATATAAAAGAATAAAACCAAATGTGAAAAGTGTTCAAGCAACCAACAAAACTTCCTACTATAAAATAATCTGCTAGCAAAATCCCCCTTCAGTTTGGAAAATTAAAGTTTAAATATTTGCAGCTCATTATTCCTGCTGCTGACCAGCCCTTACACACCCTTCCTGCAGCAACAGCTCATCACGTTCTACTTGAAGGCTGAAAATGCAATCTGACCCCACTACCTCAGTTTCTTTATAAATGCCAATGCATGACATCACAGAAAACAGGACCACAGACTCCATTTCTTTCTGGATTCCTTCTCTACATTTACTCAGCCATCAATATCTTGTTCTGTACAATTATACATAGCTATGCAAAACCGAACAGTCAGGCATTCTTTGAAGCAACAGTTTTACAACCCAGAGCTTCATTTGTCTTCCCAGAGAACAGAGTTTAAAAGAGACAAGAAATAATACCAGTGTCAATGAGATCAGAAGCAATGACAATAACCAACTAGTCCAAAAAGCTGGTGGGTTTTTTTTTAACTGAGGCTTGTACAGAAGTTGGAAGGGAATGGGGAGAATTAGAGAAGCCTCTCTCTTCAATCATTGTGGGCTTTCTTGGGAGCACCACATTATGAAACAAAAACTTCACCATGGATCCTGCATTCCTCCTTTATGACCCTTAGTCCCACAGATGTTACAGGCCTGCTTCAGGGAACATGCGTCTGACTCACAGCAGATTTGAGAAGTCAGCTCAATGCTATTTCCAATCTGAAGCAAGAGATCAAAATTAAAAAAAAAAAAAAAATAGAGTGAGAGAGACAAGAAAGAATGAATACCCAAAATAGCATCCTGGTAGTGGAGATGCCAGGAAAAAGGGCTAAACCTAGTCCATAAGGAATAAGAGGATCAACTACATTGTGTCTAAAAAAGAGCACTACAGGCCTTTTTACTGCAGGTAGAAAATAAAAATTATAAATAATCCCAAAACATACTGAATTTTTTACCTGATTGTTTCCTTAAAAAATTCTTTCATCTCAACTATGCAGTAAGGGAATAACATTGCATGATCCATGTCTATTCTAGACAAACACCTTTATCAGCTGGCATCACAAAAGGGAAATGTCCTCAGCTCCCCAGGCTGTCTCAGCTCATCTCCTCAACACAGAACCCCAAATAGCTGTTGACTCCTCTGAACAGGAACATGGTGCAGACCACTCACAGAACTGAGCTACTGAAACAGATAAAGGCAAAAAAGAAGTAACTGCACCATTTTACCAGGAAGACAAGATGACAAAAGACACACAAAGCTGCAGGATGTATCATGGCAAAGCCAGGAAGAGAAACAAAAAGAGAACTTAAAAGCCCTCAATCAATTCCTATCCCTTGTCCACACCACCTTCTCTTTCAAACTGGTCTTCTCCATCCTGTACCAGCTATGAAATTAGAGGACATGAAGAACAGAGGCAAAACAAAAAAGAACAGAAAGGGAGGGCTGCTAACGGTAAAGTTGTTTGTTCATTTTTGTAACTTCCTCCTTTCCTCCCACCCCAGGAGTACTTCCATCAGCATGCTGCACATCACCATAACTGATAGGAGGTTGTTTCTGGGAAAGAGACTCTTAATAATGCCTCTATATAACACCTTGTATCCAAGCACCATTTCACCCAAAAGCATCAATCAAAACAAATACTATCGCTCACAGGCAAACCAGAAATACAGTACTGGATTGCAAAAGAGGCAGGAAACTCATTAAGATTCCCTTCAAGGCAATAGGGGAAAAGCACCAATTCCCATTCATAGAAGTATCGTCCCTAGATGTAGCACAGAGGTCAGGAAGAAATTACAGTACTAAAGAAAAACCCATATGAAGAACACATCAGAGAGATACTGGAAGAGAGTTTAAACTGCTTCAGAGTAAGCCTGACTGCTAGTCTGCTCCCCACTCAACCATTGTCAGGGATGTATTTTGTTAGGTTTTGCTAATACTGCTCTTAGAAGAGGCAGAGTTGCAGATGTACATATACAAACCTAGATCAGCCAGAAGACTGCAGCAGAGCAATGAAGATCAGAAGACCTGCCAAGAAACACAGTGAAGACTGACAGAAGGATGCAGGTCAGAATAATGGACTATTAAGAGCTTTGTTGCAAAGTAAATTTGCCCTGCTTTTGACTACTGTTCTGGATTCTGGCCTGTATGGGCTATTTCTGCTTCGGGGGTCATTGCAACTGAACCCTTACAAGGTGAAATACCAGCAAAATAAGGACGACTTTTTTGAGTTTTATAAACTCACCAGGCAGAACCTAGGAAGGAAGGGTTAAAGGTCTGAAAATGAGGGAAAGAGATCTGTGTGACAGGAAGGGAGCATGTGAGAGGGCGTGTGACAGGCTGTGTAGCAGAATGTGTGTGCAGATCTCGTTCCCTTCGAGGCTCTTGGCCAAATGTGGAGCTGAACTTTCTGCAGACTTTGTCCTGCCAAATCATGTTCCCTTCTCACACTGCCTGACATCACCACAAATACTCAGCTGGAAAACAGGCCAGAGCCGGACAGAGTCCACTGCTCAAACACCAGCCAGTGAAATGGCTGCACTCACGGCACACCCACCAGATGGGAAAACAGAGCCACCAACTCTCTTTGCAGGTTCTCTCCAAGCACCCAGCAGGCCTCACCCTCATCCATGCAGAAAGAGCCCTACCAAGGCACAAAGAGACCAGAGGTGCTAGCAGACCAATGTTTTCCTATTGCCTCAATAACACAGCCCAGAACAGACTGAAAAGGCTCTAACAGAAAAATGCAAAAGAACATAACTGTCAGACCACCTGAGTTTGTCACAAGCATCCTGCTGCAAGGAGTGCAGCCTGTTCCCAAATCTGGTACAACCCTGCCACAAGAAGGGAGCCATCACACGTAACCCGTAGACAAACGAGAAGCCAGTGATCCTGCAAAGACTGATGTGCCAGCAGGGTCTGCATGAAGCCATCAAGCAAACATTATCCTGTCAGAGTACTCCTATCACCTTGACTTTTCAGAAATAAATATGAATCCAAGATCAGGGCTGGAAAATGCAGCACGTGTATGAGTGTGTGGGTGTAGGCAATGGGACTAAGCCAACAAGTGGCTCCATTTCTTATTTTGATCCTTGTGTCAAGGAAGAAGGGTGTGGATGGCCCACTGATTCTGGAACACTGCTGAAGGCACCACCCAGAGCAGGTATCAGGGAGTAGCAGTGGAAGATGATACTGAAACAAGGGAGAACAAAGTCTGCAGTCTCTTGTTTTTTTCTTCAGCCTTCACCTCCAGCCTGCTGTTTAAAAGCAACACTAGAAAATGCCCTCAAAGTACAGGTGATAGGGAGAAAATTCATGTTTTCTTCAGGCAAAGATTTCTCCTTTCTCCACTCTTATTCTATCTCTAGCAGAACAAGCAGAAGCTCGGGAGCTTTCTCCACACCAAGGGAAAATTTTTCTTCAGTCCTATACAGGCCAGAAAGTTATGTCCCTGCTTTTCAGACACACACAGATAACAGACACTACATTTTATGACCTATAGTTATTTTACATTTTAAGTTTTTATTTTTCATTTTAAAACACTCCTCACAACACACATTCCATCTTCCTTTGCTAAGGAAGGGGTTCTGACACCTTCCTTAATGGTGCATTAGTGTAACCTTCCCTGTCCACACACTGTATGAACCTTAAATCATATCTTTACCTAAGGCCTCCTGTCCAGACATGCAGATGCCTGAAAATGTCCAACTCACCAGCAGTAAACACAAAAGCCATATTTTGAACTTCTCCCTGGCCCATTCACAGAAATCAGAGTATTATTCCTTTCCTGCAGACAATGGCCAAAGGGGGGAAGCAGCCAATCAGAAGACAGGAATCACAAAGCTGTTGTTAGAAGGCCAGGTGGCAGCTTCTCTTGCTACTCTTGGCTGAGCTGTCCTGCCTCAGTGGCACTGCTCATGCAAGCCAACCCATGCTGCTGAGGGCTGCCCACAGGACTCTGAGTGTGCAAGTGTGCCTGCATGTCAAGGCCTGCACCATCAGAGCAAGTCTCCAAGGCTGTTCCAGGGCAAGTTCATGTGCCTACACAAAGCTGCATATGAGTTTTTGCTGGTAGGTGCGCAAAAAACCACTACGCACGCATATCTGACAGCCTGACTGTGTGAAATCCTCCAGCAAAAATCCCTGGCAAGGCATGTGGAGTCCTTTGGGGGCTGGCACATTTCTGCATGTATGTCCCTGGCAACCAAGATATACTACAGAACTGTTACAGAAACCTACCTGTTTGCCCTCATTTCATAAGAGCTCTAGACGAGACTACTTAAATTCCAAACATTTTCCTTTAAATGGGTTTTATACACAGTTTTCAAGATTATACTTGCTCAATTTATTTTCTAAGTTAATGGCATTTTATGATAAAGTCTAAAATAACCATTTAAACAAACACACGCACCCCCTATTCAAGCAGGACACGGCTACTGGAGAATGTTTAAAAAGTCTGATTTCTAAACTTGAGAAAGTCTCTAAGTCTGCAGAGTCAGAATCTACTGAAGTACAAAACAAATCTTCCTTAGAAAGGCAGAAAGACTAATTTCTTTAATTCACTTATTTAATTAGTTCAGTTCACTCAAAGCTGGTGGAGGCAGTATAAAATGGGTGGGAGGTATCTCCCTCTTACCATCTCTAAAGGAAAACAAGACAAGGGAAGATGAGCTATGCTCATTCTAAGATCTGGAAAGAGACAATGACCAAAACCAACCAGTTCATTCTGCTAACTACAGATAACACTACCCTGATAAAATCAGTCATTTAATAGCACACTCCAGCAAGCGTATTTTCTCTTATATATCCACTGCATGATTTGTGTGATTATAGTATAATTATAAAAAAGAGCATATTTGATTTGACCTTTTTATTCAAATGCAGTTTTGTACAAGTCATGAGGAAAGAAATTCATCCAGTAAATACAACTGACCATTTTGTAATGTAAACATTTGCAGTGATACAATAACATAAATGGATGTATGCAGATACACTGTATCATCCTGTTTTGCAAGAATCAGTAATAGATGAGCCTAACTGATTAGACTGAAGCTGCCATTTAAGAAATTATCAAATGCAAAGCAAAACTTAAATGAATTATTTAAATCACTAACTTTAATCATGATTCCTATCAGCAAGTGGGAAGCCTTGATTTAAACCAATTGACCTTGTTTGCCTCATAGCTGCAGTAGGACCAGTGGGCCAACACTGCCCCATTTCCTGGAGGGAGAGAGGATACAACTTCCATGCCCCATTAGTTTCAAGAAATTTTATGAGCACATTTGCCAAAATTTTTTTAAAATCTTAAAACAAACTAGAAAGCCTTACATGCCAGGAGACACCTACTCTCTTGTCAGTCATGTGCTTTAGCAATCAGTCTGATACTCACCTAACATCTTTTATTTACATCTCGGAGAGGTTTCTATGAGTACACAATACAACCTGACTCTGCAGCATGGCTTTTAAATTGCTTCAATTCTCACATCCCACGAGATAGCTCTCCTACTTAATCCTTAGAGGCACTAGTTTGGGTCTGTTCAAAACAAGAATTAGATTTTGCATTCTCTAACATTTTATCTTCATTTCTTCACCAAATTCCCACTAAATAAACATTTCTCTTTTTCCCTCCTTAAACCTACTGGTTAGGTCTGCAATGCTGTGCTCTCCTCTGTGCATTACCTTAGTTAACCTTTGTCCTCCCGAAATATGATTAAGAACTTGACAGTCTGTACTTCAAAGTGATTTATAATATTACACTAAAATTATGTAAATCACCTTAACATTTTCTTTTTAACACTCCATAAAGCAAGTAATTTTGCTTTACAGGAAATCTGGTTTTGAGATCTCCAGATATACAAGTACACTAGCTTTAGGGGTGTCTCCCTTTTAGTGGGAACACAAAAAAGGAATTTGTCTATGTTCCAAATATGGATAAAAAAGTATTTGGTTCCAAGCAGGAAGTCACAGAACAAAATTGACACAGGAGTGCTAAAGGAAGCCATTGTACCATTTCTAACTGATAAATTTTTAAAGTCTGACTGAACACGGACAGACTTTTTTAATTTAACAGTATTATACACATCTCTCAAACCTGAATAAACTTCAATGAAAATGCTAAGCCAAACATTGTACTTGAATACAAGCAGAAGTATGCTAATGACCAAGTTCAACCAGTTTACAGCCTTAATGCAGACCTATACCTACCAGAAGGACGCACTCCCCTGTATTCCGTCCTAAGGTGAAGTTCCTTCACACCGAGGCAGTTTCCACAGCCAAGAGAATGTGACTCTGCCTTCCTAAGTTATTATGCTGTAAGGAAAACAAGTTAACACATCCTACAGCAGCTCAGCAGAACATTCTCCTCCAGTGAAACAAGGTATCTGGGTTTAGAAACATAAAATAATTTGGTTTGGAATGGACCTAAAAAATCATATAGGTTCAACTCCCACCACCATGGGTAGGGACACCTATGACAGCTCTGGAAGACTGATTTTTTCTCCAAGACTGCCAGGTGTGTGAATCTCATTACTTGTGGGGGAGGGAAAAGAGGGAGAGTGACAAACAATCTGATAAGCTTTCCTATTCAACATGCAAAGACCCACACATCTGCAACAATGAGACTTTCATAGCAGCTGCTTCCAGAGGAGAAAGCAGGATCATCCTTCAGTGCACCCGAGACAAAGCACATTATATTCTATCTCTTCCTTAGGCAGATGGAATCACAACTTCTGAAAAACAGCAACAGTTAAAGATTTCAAATTCAAAACCTGAAATTTTGAAAACTGTCAGTCTTGACATTCATACAATCACAGACCAGATCTGATTACAAGACACATTCTTTTAGTATCTGAGACCGTCACCATTTGATCAAACATTTAACAGCAGCAAAACATTAATCCTTCAGTTTACCTTGGAACAAGCACACAGAATTGTGAGGACTAATCCAAGAGAAAGGAAAAGAAAGTAATCGCAATCAAATGCACTTTAACACACTGGAAACATGACTCTTCCTGCAAATGTAAGACAGGGATAAGGCAGCAAACTACTGCTCTGTACTTGTGTAGCTGCATGCCTGTCCTGCACAGCCTACACTTGCCTCCCTGCACAACCAGCTGGTAAGGGAAACATGCTGACAAGGCACAGGGAGCTGCAGCAGCAGTAACTGGAAACAGCCAACCAGGGCAACCCCAGGCACACTGCCAGGACACACTAATTCTGTGATAAAATTTCCTGTCTCTATTTTCTTAGATTAGGCAATTTATATATATATATATAAAAACTACATATATATATATATAAAAACTACATATATATATATGTAGTCCCTGCTGTGGTACTTCTCCCTGCTTCCCTTTACAACGTGAGTAGCTGTAAGTTTCCTCCGGCAGCTACAGAACTCCCATCAGCTCCACAATAACCCATCTTCTGTCCTGCCTCAGGCTGGTTTAGGTTTATTTCCCTCACCTGTTATTTTGGGTGCCTAGGGGAAAGCTGCTAAATATTTTCACCCTGGCTTTTGTCCTGCAAAAGCTGGCCTTCCTGTATGAAAAAGAATGCATGGGCATATGCATGTATGAGAAAGAGAAAGAAGTATCACGGCAAGTGCTAGATTTCACAAAGAGGTCACATAAGGAAGCCACAGTGTCAGTCTGCCCCCACAAGTCGTGTAGCAACAGTATCTTCTGGGAAATGTGCCACAGGTGTGATGGCAAAGAAGTGTAGCAAAGCCAACCTTTACCTGCTCCTGGCACAGTGTGTCCAATGCCCTCTCTCCACAGTCCAAATGACAGGGTTGAGCTCCGCAACACCTGGCTGAAGTTTTCAATTAATTTTTACTTCCATAGTTAAAACATAAGGAATGTTTTTCTTTTTCTACTTCAGCAAGGGGCTTATGTCTTGATTTAGACTGAATTTAAAAAATCAAGCCCACCACTCAGTAAAGGAAACAAAACCCAGGTTTTCTGTTTTCTTTTGTCTGCTCTCAGGTACAGCCTTCTCTCTGCCACCCAGGAACAGCAGACCAACTCCATGTACCTTGGAACAAGCAGCAGATCTGAGAAGACTCTTCCCTACTGACAAACATAACCTGCAGTCATAGCCAGAAACTGTCTGACACACAGTGATCCAAACAGTTAGTCAGAAACGTGACTCAGTGTTGGAGACTCCCTCAAAAAAGCCTTGCAGGGAAGGGCCCAGCTGTCCCTTTAGGAAAAAGAAAAGAAGGAAAAGAAGTTTCAGGAGACAGAGCATTTCTCTTTTACCGTTGATCCAAGGTTAGCTTCTGCCCCACAATAAAATACTATCTTGACAAATCTATGGACCATAAGTGTCAGTGAAACGGCACAATGAAGTGCAACCACCAGTGTAAGCAAAGTTACCTTTTAAGAGCATCGTGCAAACTGACAGCCACACAGACAAGTT
This sequence comes from Entomyzon cyanotis, assembly GCA_024500445.1. Classification (NCBI taxonomy): domain Eukaryota; kingdom Metazoa; phylum Chordata; class Aves; order Passeriformes; family Meliphagidae; genus Entomyzon; species Entomyzon cyanotis. The sequence continues at coordinate 39,090,553 of JAKEPQ010001030.1, read as the reverse complement.
TCTGTCCTACAAAACTCGCGACCTGGGCTGACAGGATGCAACAGGTGAATGACACAGAGAACTGTGAGTTGAGAGGAAAGCTAACAGGTTACCACAAAAGCAAGTAAACATCTCCTGACAGCACCACCGGAGCCAGCAAACAGAAACCCGGGCTCTTCAGATGCACAACAGCCGCCAGAAACTGACACCGCTCCCCAGACGCCTCCGATCCCCTTAGCAGATGGGCTCTCCCCGACGGCGCGACCGCGCAATCCTCGCCAGCAGAGATCGCGCACCACGGACGGCGCTGGGCTCCGGACCCAGGCCGACAGAGCGACCCCTTCCCTTCCCTCCCTCCCTCCCTCCGGCCCGCCCGCCGGGCCCCACGCGGGGACGCCGCCGGGCCGCCCCGCACCCTGCCAGGCCCCGGGCTCCCCAGCGGGACGGGCCGCCGCCGTCCCCCTTCCTTCCAGCACCTTCCAGCGCCGCCCGGCCCGGCGGGCAGCACGACGCGGGCGGGCGGCGCAGCGCCGCCGGCTCCGGGTCGCAAGGAAGGCTGCGGCGCTCGGGCCGGCGCAGGCCGCGGGGCGGGACAGCGCGTCCCCGTCCCCCACCGTGAGTCACAGCCCCGCGGGCGGCGAGGAGGAGGCGCCGCCGCCCCCACCTCCAGAGCCAGCGCGAAAAGTTACCGGCGCGGGCCGCGGGTCCCGGCGATGCGCGGCCGCCGCCCCCCCGTGGCGCAGGTGCCCGAGCCGCGCGCTGGAGAGGCGGCCCGGCCCGGCCCGGACGGCGCTGCTCCCGGCGCTCTCCCTAGCGTTGTGCCCGGCGCTCTTCCCGGCGCCGCGGCGGAGCTGCCGTGATGTCACGCGGGCCCGGGTCACGTGCAGGCGCCGCCCGCCCCGCTCCGCCCCCGCGGGTCCTGCGGGACGCGAAGGCTCCGGGTCCCGCACGGTCCCACCGCCCGGGAGTCCCCTGCGCCCGCAGCCCCGGCCCGCGCTGCCTGCCGGCCTCACCGCCTCGCCGACCCTCGGCCAGCTGCACACCCTCAGCTCAGCCCGTGGGAGCGGAGCTAAACCAGCAGCAGCAACAAAACAATCCCAAAGGAGTAACTGCAGCAGCAGCGCGCACTCCCCCTCCGCAGAGAACCTTTTCCTTTCAGCACCGGCCAAGACCCTCCTCAGTGGTGCGGTATTGTCAAAAAGAAGGGGAAAAAAAAACAAAACAGCGGCTTCGTGCTCTCCTAGAGATACGAAATATAATTTAAATTCACTAAGCATTCGAGCCTGGGCAAATTAAACAAGTTATTCCGTCCAGCTGAACTTCGTATATTGCACCAAGCCTGCCCTGACATAACCCCTCTGCTTCACAAACAATTTGACACTAAGACCTTACACACAACTTCCTAACGCTGCAAACCAGAAAGCTTTAAGCAAACAAACAGACAAAAAAGAGCTGGGTCAGAGAGCCGCTGGAGCTTCAGGACTCCAAGGTTTCTTTGCAAACGCGAGAGCCATATTTCCTTTTTTTCCTTAAAAAGGAGAAAGCTGAGAACCTCATACACTCACCTCCCTCTATGCCCTTGTGGGTGGAGATAAGCACTAAGTAACACTAAATTCGTTAAACTGCCTATGATTTTTCCCTCTACACGGCACCTACGAGATCCTCGGCCAACAATCCAGCGGATGCACAGGCGACAGCAGAAGCTGAGTTTCGTCTCGCACTCGTCTAATTCAACCACGTTTCGTAAGGAACTACCAAAAGTGAGCAAAACCCGCCAGCACTGGGCAGCCTCTTTGCCAAGAGCCAGCAGCAGCAGCTTTCCATTTCCACACACACACAGGCATCCTCAGGCTGACCCGAGCGATGCGACGACTAGCGACCCACGGCGCCGGGGCTGCCAGGCTGTGCAGCCTTCCCTACTTCAGTCCACGAGGAGTTTACCCAGGAGCACACGGACGACGTCAGAACACTGGGAAACCTCGTACCCCAGAGCGAAGCCGCGGCGGGGGTGACATCGCTGCGCCCTCACTACCCCCCGCTCCTACCGAGCGCCCCCGCGGCTGCAGCCCGGGACGAAGCCTCCGCAAGGCTCACGGCGGAGGTCAGCGCCGCCACACCGGCGGGCCCGACGCGGCTGCTCAGCGGACTGAGCGGGCCGTGCCGCCGCCGGGATCCTCCTCCTCGAGGGCGGGCACAGCGCCGGGAGCGCGGCCGGGGCTGTGCGCTGCGAAACCGCGTCCGCGCGGGCCCGCGTCCGCTGGCGCTCGGTTCCGGGCGGCGTGCGAGCGCCATGGCGGGCGGCCGGGGCGGTGCGCTCCTGCTGCTCCTGGCGCTGTGCCTGGGGACGCCACCCGCTCGGGCCCGCAGCCTCCGCTTCGTGACGCTGGTGAGGGGGACACGGGGACGCGGGGGGAGGCCAGGCCGAGCCGGGATGGCCGGGCCGCGGTGACACGGTGCCGCCCGCAGGTGTACCGGCATGGAGACCGCTCGCCCATCAAGGCCTTCCCGCGGGACCCGTACCAGGAGAGCGCCTGGCCGCAGGGATTCGGGCAGCTCACGCAGGTGCGAGCGGGGCGGGGCTGGCGGCGGGGGCCGGGCCGGGCTCCGGACCGCCGGTAACGCCCGGTGCCGTTGCAGGTGGGAATGCGGCAGCAGTGGGAGCTGGGCCAGGCCCTGCGGCGGCGCTACCGCGACTTCCTCAGCGACACGTACCGGCGGCAGGAGGTCAGTGCCAGCCCCGCCGCTCGGGGCAGCGGCGTTCTTGGCCGCCCCAGGGTGGGCCAGGGCCGCCGCGCGGGCCAGGGCTGCGAGGGGCTGCTTTGGGAAGGGAAACACCGGCGCTGGGCCTCGTCTCCGAGTATTTTCGTTCCTTAGCCTGTTCCCACCGCAGGAAGAAGAGCCCAGGCGCAGGCTCTGTGCTGAGCCTGGCCGCGGGGCACGGATCGGCCGCGGTCTCAGCGCTGCCCTCGCAGCGGGTGCGAAGGCAAATTCAACCAGAGTTGTGAGAGTGTTCGAACCGCCCACGCTCAAGTCCTGGGAACTAAACAGCAGTGTGTTATAGCTGCTACTCGTTTCTTACTTGAGCTTGTGAGATGCTTTTTTCTGTTACAATAGCTGACAAAAATGCAGCCTGTGTTGGCCCTGCCCTTCCCGGCGCACTTGAGGTACGATCTCACCAGAGCCTGTAGTTACTGGCTAGCTGTGACCCTCTCATTTCCATTCACGTGTAAAGTACTGACAGCTTCAGTCCCCCAAAGCCATTCATTTCCCTCTCATTAGGATGTTGTCACACTTTATAATAGTTCTTGAGAAACGGGTAGGTTTCTTTTGAAAAAAGTCACAGAGCCCTTGTGGAACTATGTATTAAGCACAGGGGAAATTATAAAAGACAAAGTAAGAAAATAAAAAATCCTCCCAAATACCCCTGCTAGTTAATCAAAGAGGTATTGAGTCAACTGAAACATGAGCAGATGAGAGGCTGGTTCAGATGGACAGCAGGCAGCCAAGGCCCCTTGTCCCACTACAGGCTCTGCACCACTTCAGTTATTTTATCTGAGCTCAATTAAGCTGATTGACCAGATGGGGCAAACTAAGAATCCCCATACAATTTTCTTTGTTTCTCCCCTTCTAGGGCTTCCCAGTAAGAACTCAGCTTGTCACAGTTCAGATTACATCCCTTCTTTGACATTTGCTTCATCAACAAAACTTCAGCATGGGCTCAAACACAGATCCTTTAACTATCCTCAGTAGTTCCTTTCCAAACATAATTCATTCTTATACAGCTTTTGTGAGTTGAAACTGTTTTCCTTCTTTTGCTTGAGAAAGAAAAACAAAACCAAGACATGTGCAAACAAAAGCTGTTCTGCTAACCAAGCCTGAACCCTTGCTCAAGTTGAGCAACCTCCCTTGTAAGAAGTGTTGCCTCTGGGTGACACCATATGACCGTCTGTCACCTGACTCAGCGACAAGCTGGAGCCTGGCAAAAGGTGCTGAAGAAAGCATGTATACTCAGGGCTTAATTGTTTGAGGGTTTTGTGACACTTCTAGAATTAGATCCTTATCTTTTAAAACATTTCCTTTTTATTTCTTCAGAGCTTACCAAGGATGAAAGCAAACCTGTCTAATGAGTACAGGGTCAGTTTTTTCAAGCCACAGTTAAGAGGTAAAAGTGGGTAGGCATTGATGTCAGAGAAAAGACAAGTTGGGTTTTTTCTTGTGACTGTAATGTTTCTGAGGTACACCTCACATGAGAGAGATTATGCAGAGTGTGTATGTATCTTTTGTGCTTCTCTCCTAACATTTAAAACAAAAAATCCCTATCTTTATATTTCATTCCTCAGGCTTTTTATTCTTTTTTTGGATTGAACATACTGTTTTATAGGACATTCCTTTATGATTTCATGTTGTTCCTCTTACTACTTGTTTCTCACCAGTTTCCCCCTAAACTGTTTTCAGCACAGAGGTACCAGAATACTAAAGTTTTGCCATTTTGACTTCCTGAACATTGCTATATTTTTCTCATTTCTCCTTTTTTCTGGCTCAGATCTCTCTCTCTTCTGAGCTCTGCAGTGGTAAAGCCTTGACCCACTAATCCCAAGAGCTCACAATGATCAGATAAAATCCCAGTCTTTCCTGTTTTTATTTTCTCTCTTGTTAGTCAGATCACTCTTTTCTTCATTTCTCAGATGGAAAAACTGAGGCTTGAAGAAGACATTTCTTTTCCTGAGCACAGCTGGTCATTCCTAGAACTGAGAACAGAATGCAGGAGTTTGCCCCAGTCCTGCTCTGTAAATATAATGCATTTCCTATCTGTGCCCATAGTTTTCTGCATCTTTATCTTCCTTTTCTCTGACTCTTCCTCATACTCAGACTCCTTTCTATCTCTAACCTCTGCACAGTGCACCTGAGTATCCCACTGATCCAGACCAGCCAGCTCCAATATTACACAGCAGATTGTCTTTGTGTGCATCCCTACAGTTTTGTCCAGGCCGACATCCGGCTTGGTTCCACTCCTGTTCCCCTGTTGTCCCTGAGCAGCTGCAGGGCACTTGGCAGCATTCCTGGGCAAGTGCATCGTCCTGTGCCTGAGCATAACCCGCTTGCAGGAGCACTACTAATGGTGCACTGTCCCTTCCTGGCAGATCTTCGTCCGCAGCACCGACTGTGATCGGACCCTGATGAGTGCAGAGGCCAATCTGGCAGGCCTCTATCCCCCAGGAGGACAACAGATATTCAACCCTAACATCTCCTGGCAGCCTATCCCTGTGCACACAGTGCCTGAGTCTGAGGAACGGGTAAGTTCATTTCAGGGACAAGTATTGACTACTCAAGTAGCATGGTCTCCAAAAATATTTGCTAGTCTTGATTCAGATTGTCTTGAACTTCTGCTGGGACCTGCCTTGCAGAGGTTTTCCCATTTTCAGAAAAACACGCGAATTCAGGGGCTGTGTTCACTCAACGTGTCATCTGCAACATCCCAGCAGACCACACATGGTCTGCAGTATGTCAGCAGGCAGTACTTGAGGTTGTTTATAGATGCAGTCAGGGTTTCATTACAGTTGTGTGTGTTGACTGCAAATTCTGTACTCCAGTATTCTTGGTGACCTGGCTGCTCTTGTCTTTGCCCAGCTACTGAAGTTCCCTTTGACCCCTTGTCCACGGTATGAACAGCTACAGACTGAAACACGGCACTCAGCAGAATATATAAATAAGACCAGAGAGAATTGGGTAAGTGATTGTTTGCATGAGATAAGGTGGTTCTAGGCTTGTAGTTAAAGTATTATCACCTCTGTATAATCAGAGCTCTGAGAAAAGGGTAGGGATACCAGTGCATATAATACTGCATATAGTACAGTATGAGATTAGAAAATTGAAGGCCTTTCTCTTTTCTCAAACCTACAGCAATTCCTGCAGATGGTGGCAAATGAAACTGGGATCCGGGACATCTCTCTTGAGAGTATATGGAGTGTATATGACACACTGTTCTGTGAAGTAAGTCTGGCCATCATCTTACACCCACTGGCATCTGGTCTTTAGGATTCACTGGATTTGGTGGGAATTATTTTGCAACATCCCATGAAACAACTTTTCACCCTACAATAGAAGTAATGTTCTTATTTCAGAATAACAACAGTTCCTACTCACTAGAGGCATGTGCCAAGAATTACCTATTTTTGCACCCTATAACCTCCCACTCCATAGCTTAGATATAAATCATGTCAGAGCCCCACCTGCATAATAAATATCTCTTGAAAGTCACTAGAAAATGTCTGCAATCTGAAATCTTTAGATCTCTGTGGACAGGCCTGAGTCCAGTAAGGTAGAAATGAGATCTCTAGAAACTGAAGAAGCATTGACTTTATGGTTTAAGTTGGGACCTTAATTAGGACTATTCCTGATACTACCTCTACCTCTCTGTTACTTTAAAACAATCACTTTTCTTTCTGTGCTTCTGTTAATGCCGTATCTAAAAGAAAATAACGCTCTCCTAGGTTAAAATTCACCCACATCTGGTTTTGACCTATTTTAAGGTCCTTTGTCAGAGGAAGACTCTAGAGACAGATGTTACCCTTTTACCATCTGAGGTGGGACACCAAACTCTATATTTGAGTGGATTTCTGTTGAAAGCACATCTCATGAAGACTTAAACAAAATCAAAAATTGGGTTAGCTGCATTGTGATAATGCTAAACTAAAGCTCACATATTCAGGAGACTTAAAGTTGTTACATACAAGTTTCTCTGTGTATAACTGTACAGCATGATGAAGTAAATTATAGACATCTTTCATGTCAAACTAGTGAATACAGATGCAGTAAACACAAGCATTTTGACACTGTGTCACACTAATTCTGTGGATGTGCAAGACTGCTTCACTCACTGGTATTAGTATTACAGTCGTGTGCACTATTTTGGGGGTGTAAAAGATAAACCAGCATGGAATTGCACTTTGCTATGTAAAGTAGCAGCTTGGGTTGCTGCAAGCTGAGAATATTCCAGTCTAGAACTGCACTGTACTATGTGAATTTGCCCTTGGTATCACAATCAGATTTCCTGTCTTGTAACAATCACAGTGAATCAACTTCTATTGGTAACAAAAAATCCCTTGGTCAGAGAGATCAAGAATTTCAAATCTTCATTTTCAGGAGCCACTTAATAAGCTTGCAAATTAGGCCTGGAAGGCCAGCTGACAACCACTATAATCCCCAACAACTTGGAGAATAGCCCACTGTCCCAGAGCTAAACCAGAATGTTGTTATGGAAGGAGTATTTCTCACTCAGAACTATACCCGCAGGCTGATCAGTCTCTAAAGCTCCTTTGGTCTTCCTCCTTTTTTTTTAAGTCATGCAAACAGTGCCCTGAAGAGAAGGATTGTTTGTCTCACCTGAGCCAGTAGAGTCATTCTGGATGGTGACAATAAAAAGTCCAAGAAATACCTGAATTTACCAGCTATTCTCTTTGTAAATTAATTAAGAACTAAGTATCTAAGCTGCTGATGGAATTTCTCTGAACTGCTCAGACAAAATGGGCCCTTAAGGATATTCAGCCTCAATTTCTGGAAGTCTAATGGGATGTGGCATAGAAAATTGTTCTCAGTAATGCTGGGAAACCACAACTGCTGTTTGTCTGCCATTATAACTAATCCTTTCATGTAACAGGTTGGCTGCAAAGCACGTTCTTCTCTTGGTTCCCAGTTCTCAGGCTCCTGGGTTTGAGTACAGGGCTTTGTCAGTGGTGCATTGCACCGTTATGTCTGCAGAGCACTTGCTAACTTTCTGCAGTGTCTTTCAGTGGCCCTCAGAGCCTCCAGGGAAACAGCTACAGGTACAGCAGAAACTCTTGAGTTTTTGTTCACTCATCCTTTTTCTCTTTGACCACTTGCCATCTGTGGGACAGAATCAGCCACGTGTAAAGTTAATGCCCTTAGATTATTCTATCAGTTACATCATGATCTTGCACTCCAGCTGTGCTTCCACAAAAACGTAGCTCCTTGATTGTAATGTTTATTCTTCTCATTATTATTTTCTGAAACAACATCAAAACCCACATACATTCTTTGTATGCAGCATAGCAGTGTGAGGTCAGAAGCCTAAATAGGAAGTGGGGGGATTGCATATTTAAAATAGTGTAGGAAAGCAGCAGCAGTATGGGCAGGTCTCCAGACACCCTCCCCTTCCCTGTTTAATCTGCAACCTATGCTACCTGCACATGAATATTCTGTTTCTCTTTCTAGCAAGCACACAAAATGGATTTGCCTGGATGGGTGACACCAGATGTCATGACTCAACTGAAGAAACTAAAAGACTTTGGTTTTGAATTTCTGTTTGGGATCCACAATCGGGTAGAAAAAGCTCGTCTGCAAGGTGGTGAGTACACTGCGGAGGGAGCCTCGGGCTGCTCTGTCTGGCTTTTGCCTCTAACCAGCTGTCTCTTGACTCAGGGGTCCTGCTGGATCACATAAGAAAAAACCTAACCAAAGCTGCAAATGTTTCTGCCCATCAGAATCTGAAACTACTTGCCTATTCAGCGGTAAGTCAGAGCTGGGGCTGGCTTTTAGCCATCTCCCCCTGCTTATAGGGGCATGGGGCTTGGTGATAATTTTAACCCCTTCTAGCTTCCCTACAGCCCATGCAGTGATCAGGACATGCATCATTGCCTCTGACTGGGTGAGAGATGCAGTATCTCGCATTGTTCCTCTGGGATCCCCAAGGAAAATTCCCAGTGTGTCCTTGTTTCTCAGTCTCATGAGCGAGACTGGCGGACTTTGGGAAGCCATTGCTCTATTTATTTGGTAGATGGGTTGATGCTACTCAAATGATGTTTCAGAAGTGTGGCTACAGTTATCTCCCCTTTCCAGCAGCCTACTGCCTGGAAAGTCAAGTGTCTCTCCCAAATTGCTCTCTAGAGATTAATTCTCAAAAAACAGTGCAGGATATATATCACTGTTTCACTTCCTCCCCTTCTCTGGCACAATCACAGATCACTGTTCTAGCAGTTCCTCTCCCATTTTCCAGATTTACAAGTTACAAAGGTGACATCCCCTTAGCACTGCCTTGTCCATTACTGGTACAGTCTGAGCTGCCCTGCCACATCCCTAAGGGTGACTGATTTGGTTTTTTTTCCCTCTTTCTCAGCATGACACCACACTTGTGGCACTGCAGATGGCTCTAGATGTCTACAACAAGATCCAAGCACCATACGCCTCATGTCATTTATTTGAACTGTACCAAGAGGATGATGGGTGAGGGCTGCAGTAAAGATGTCTGCTGTGATTTCACCTCGAGTGTTAGATACCTAGGCTAGGTATTCTACTGTAGGGGCGTGGAATCTTGCTCCTAGTGGCAGACTCTCATCAGGAAAATTTATCATCAGAATAAAGGAAAGGGTGTGCACACTGATTTTTTGGGAAGGGATGACTTCAACTAAAGAAAAAAAAAAAAAAAAAACTTGCTGTGTTTTGTTTTCAGTAACTTCTCTGTGGAGATGTTTTACCGGAATGAGAGTGGGAAGGAACCTTTCCCACTGGCAATCCCTGGCTGTCAGCATAAATGCCGACTGCAGAGATTCTTGGAACTCACAGATCCTGTTGTTCCCCAGGACTGGGAGCAAGAGTGCAAGGTAGCGAGCAGCATGCACGACACAGGTGAGCCCAGGCTTGACCAGAGTGTGGCAGAAGGGGAAAGTTTGGACGATGCCATGCTGACCACTTATTTTCTCCCTTACAGAACTCTTTGTGGGTTTGGCTGTGTGTGGATCCATTCTCCTTCTCCTTATTATTCTCCTCTTGATTGTACTCTTCCGCATACAGTCTCAGCCCCCTGGCTACCGGCATGTTTCCAATGAAGGAGAAGAACAGGCCTGACAGTTGCTTCACCTCCTTCCCAGGCAGTAGAAGGGAGCTGTGTTGCCCCTACAGATGATTGGGCACCTTCAGTTACTCAGCATTCTTGTTTTGGCCTTTGCTTCCCGGAACAAAGCTGGACTTGGTTTCTGGATGCTTTCTAAGGGTGACATCCTTTAGAAAGAACTGAGAAAAAACTGTGCTACTCTAAGGAAATGACACCTTAACTTTGAAGCCAATATACTGTGTGGTGCCCCTGGTCCTCATCCAACTAATCCAGTCTGGGATTCCCAACATGGCCAGTTGAAAGTTTTCCTCCTTTCAAGTGACTGTAAACATTACCACTCACCACAACTGTGGCAGAGAAGCTTGGGCCTCCAGCAGCTGCCACATCCAGTTGCATTTCTTTTCAGGTTTAACCTGCTTTGAGTGCTTTTCCCTCACACTGCTGCTGATGGTGAGAAGACTGGGCTTGAGCTGACGGTGCAGCTCACCAACAATGCACCAAGACTCATCTTACTGTCCATGCAGACGGAATTGCTGCGGATGGTCGGAGACATGTAAAGTGTTTCTTGAGGTTGCTGTCAAGTAGTTGCTGCTGGCTACTGTTTTTTTTCCCCTCCTCACATTGTGGTTCAAGAGAGGACTGGACTGAGATCAGGACAAGACTGGAAACCTAGTAGTTTTCAATCAATCCTAGGATTTGGCTCAGAATAGAATCATAGAACCCAAAGAAGCTCTAAGAGCTTTATGAGAGAGAGCAATTCCTGTGACCGCAGCAAACCCACATTCAATTCCTTGTGCAATGTTGGCTCTGGAAAGGAAAGCCCCCGAGATCAGCAAATTGGTTTCTGTCTAAAGATCCCAAGTTTTAATTGTATTCCCCCATCTGAACTTCAAGGACCTATTAGAGGGAGTATCCAGTACTGCAGGCAGTCCAGATTTCAGCCCAAGGAATATGCTTTATGAGCAGAATGCTTTTATGCCATAATTCAGAGAGGTAGCAGAGCTGTCTACCTAAGATTTGATTAAGTACTGAGTTCTGCAGCTTATGTTCCTGTCTTCCCGACTGGATGGACAACAAACATTAAGGATCAGAGTTGGCAGGTGACTGTGGATTGCTTTATTTGTCACACTTGGGCATTTTGTCCAAAGTGTGATTCTTTCTCCAGGCTGGCCTCTCTGCGCACTGCAGCTGCTGCAGGGATGTTCATGCCAAGTGCTCACCACCTGCGTTGTAGTTTTTGGCAGAGAGACTGCAGCAGGCACCAGAAGCACAGGCTCTTCACATGGTGATAATGCACATTCACTTCCTACTTTTAGTTCTCTTTCTGGTGCAGTTCCCTTCCCCTCTTGGATGCAGAAGCCAGTTCATAGGTTACAAACATTTCCTTTTGTTCCCCCTAAGGAGTGCCACGGGGACTTTTCCCCACACCGTAATCGGTATCTGCCAGCATGGGAACCCTAAATCAGCAGAAGCAGCTTGCTGTTCTCAGCATCTTCCTCACCTTTTTGTCCTCTGAAGATACAAACTAGGTCTTCTGCACAGCAGGACAGTCATAAAGAAAAAGCTACTGCCTGTGAGAACAGGCACAAGAAAGAGGTAATAGAAAGTGCATTTAAGAGGACCAGACCTGTTATTTTTAGACCTGTTATTTTCAAAGGCACCAAATTTTGCACACACAGAGAAAAGGTTTCTATGATGATTTAGACATTTTGACTGTGAATGACTTTCTGTACTTCTGTACTTGTTCCAATACATTTCATTATTAAAATCAATTTCACACTGAACCCTATTCCTTCTCTAAGAGTTCACAGGACTAGTACTGGTGTGCTCAGTGTTGGAAAGCAGGCAGAACTTACTGCAGCACACCCCGTCCTTAAGGAATTCCCTATTTCACAATTCCACAATATAGCACAGGGAGATTTGAGATAAACTGTTTTTGACTGCAGCAGCTATGAATAGATATAGCTGATAATGCATCCTGTCCAACCTGGAGGAGTCCACTGCAGACCAGTACTATGACTGCTACTTCTACCACTGTTGTAGGTCTCATAGCCTTCTTGTAGAAATGTCTCAAACTTCTCCCCTGCAAAAGTAGTTCAGCCATATCCTCAAAGCAGCCACTCTCTCTGTCAAAGAATTTTAGTTCAGTATAAAATTTTATTTATATTAATATTGCAAAACTATAAAAGTGAACATGAAGAACCTGCACAGGCCTGGAGCCCATCCCATCCATCAACCTCTGGGACAGCAGCAAGGTCCCAGGCAGCCTTGTAAACAAACCAGAAAAAGCACAACTTAACTGTTTAAAAACAGTCATAAGATTTGGCTCTGAACAGGGGTATTTGGAAGAAATCCCTCATTTCTGCTTTGTAACACTCTTACCCAACATTCTGAAACACATAGTTATGGGTGAAAAAAATTGCCTAATCATTGGCAAGAAACAGCCGAGAACTCTGAAAACAGAAGCTCTAAAATCAGTAGGTACCCAGCCCCATACTGCCCTTACATCCCATGAAGCACACAGAGACCTCTGGCATCACGTTCTTTGTGGTCCAGTTAAATAGTTGCAAGCAGAGAACAGGCTAAGCCTGGTATCTTCACAAATACACATTTTCCAAGCTTGCATATAGGAGAGCCTGGTGTTTTCTAGGCTACCCAAGCTATCCATCACTTCACCCCTATGAACATTCTATCTTCTCACGATGTTAATCCTGTTAGCAAATTGTTTCTCAACTTGGTTGGACTAGAACAGGCTGGGTATGCTGTCATAAGCTGCTCCACTGCAGACTACAGGAAATGGTAACCTCTGAAAAGTGATGACAAGCAGGTATGGTGGGCTGAAAGCAGTAACTTCAGCAGGATCTGGGAACATCTTTGAAGTTTGCCTAGTGCCTCAGAAAATGAGTAGTAGCTCCACTTGGAGGAACCAAGTACTGACACAACTTTCTAGAAGGGGAGGCCAAGAGGATCAGGGAAGCAAGATCAGATCTGGGGAGGAAGGACAAAGTCTAATTCCCTGCACAGCTTATACTGCCCATTGCCAACAACTGAGTTTGTACCCTGGGATTCAGAAAGGGTAAAAATAGTTCTCTAGATCCTTCCCTTTTCAATTCCTTCCCTGGGATTTAGAATCATTGCTTTTTGTTCTCATCTCCTTCAGCTCGCCAGACAATAACTTAGCTTTTGAGTTTGCCTGTGCCAGGGTTCGCCTGCCTCTACCCTCCATGTGTGGATGAACTCCAGCTTCTAATCTCCGTTCTCCCATGGTTCAATTTCCTTGCCTGTCATGGCTTTCAAAAGATGTTCGTGCTTCTTGGCCACCATCTCCTCCTGGTTCCAGATCAGAATATTAAAGCCTGAGAAGAAAAATGCTGTAAATCAGAAACTCTACATCAATCATAAAACCTCAGGCTATGTCACTTAAATGCCAGAAATTCAAAAAGCTTTTTATGTTCTCAGATATTTCCAAAGTATAGACAATGCAAAAATAGTTATTGCAGAAGCTATCTCCACATAGCCGTGAAAATCTGAACTAAGAAATATAAGTAACTCCTAGTCTCATCTGTCACAGGTCTAAAACCTAAATCCATAGCCAGCTAACTTAATCCCACACAGCCTGCGAAAAACTGACTAATCTTGGCTCTGCAGACTAGGAAATGAGATAAATGAAGGGAAATGGTACAGCCTAGCACGAAAAGGCTTTCCCCATCCATTGTTTTCTTCTACTGTTTCATGGCCGGCAGGTGGCAGCGGCTCCCAGCTGTGGCGAGGCTTCCCACTACAGACTTGATACTCTCAGGAATGTTTCACAGGAGGTGACTACCAAACTGCTTTCCAAGTGCAAAGGTGTAAGACTGAAAGAAGGTCTTGATCTCTTTTACAGATGTAGGAAGTCGTAAAGGGCTACTAGCAAGTGGGATTTGGGAAACCGCCTCTCACACTTTGCTTTAATCTGGAGTAAGAAGCCAGCCCTCTTCTGGGACTAAAACCCACACATTTAGTGCCCCAGGTTGTCTTTACTTACCCATGCCAGAAGCCAGTGTGTCTCCCATAGGGTTAAATTTATTGAGCTGAAAATGAAAAAAACAGAGTCTGTAAGAGCATCACTGCTTATATAACAGTAATAAGAGCACCACACCTTATATAACAGCAACAAACCATCTGGAAAAAACAATGTTCCCTAAGAGTATCAAAAAACCCCACAGAAGACCATGAACTAGCCCTGCTTTAGCCAGCAGTTTTAGTTGGCAGCTGTATGCCATGACAGCATGAGTCTGTCACAAGTAAACTGGATGTGGTTCTAGTCCCTAACCCATGCCTCTTTCACAAAGATAGAGCAGTGTTATTGACAGCCCTTTCAGCTGGCGTGCTCAACTCACCGAGATGATCCCAGAAGCATTTGGATCATAGAGCTGACAAACCATCTCTCCAGTACTCCCATCAAACACATCCACAGTTCGCAGCTCATTCAGGGTGTACCCGGGGAACTTGGGATCTGGGTAGCGACCTACGACAATGAGGTCATAGCGAGGATGCCACGTTGCCTAAGCAGAGAGCAGAGTCATGGAGAGCTCAGGGAAAAGGACAGAGCTCAGCACTGACACACACCATACGACTGACACTGGGAGCACCTCTTACTATATCCCACCCACAGCTTCAGCCACAGTGCTCCACTGGGAGCTGCAGCAGTGTAAATATCCACCCACCAATGTAGTACCTTGACCTTCTAGAAATCAGACCATTTCTGATTTGCACATAGCTGCTAACACCAAGCATGATGCTCCTCTTAGACTTAACTCACCTTTATAGGTGTGAGGTGCTGAAACTGCCTATGGGGATGTGGAATCAGATGCTGTGGCTTGGTCCAGTCTGATGATGAGTAAACCCTGATTTCATTGTGCTGGTCTGTGCTCAGGAGCTTGGCACCATGTGTTGGGCTGAAGTAAGCTAGGAGTGGGACAATAAGGCAAACTAAAGATCACAATGCTGTGACTGACAAGAAACGTGTCACATTTTGCTGACTGAAAATCCATTGCTATTTATTTAACTGGGATGTGATTATGGCTGTGCATCCCAATAGGCAAGACTTTGACAAGACAGACTACCTGTCTCAAACAAATTCAAAACTCTTTCAAAAAGTAAGCTGAAACCTACATTGCTGGGTTACCAAAGAATATTTTTTCCAATTTCAGAATCACAGGAGGAAACATTGGAAAGAAATGAGTTTGCTTATTCAAATGGAAAGACAGTGGAATAATGAGATGGACACCTGCAGCCTGGACTTCCATCAACTGGTAAAGTTGCACCCAAGAAACAGAGGTTTGAGCTCCATTCTCTGCTTCTGTCAAAGGGATTGCCCAAATAAATTCAGTCTTCTAATCTCAGCAGCTGCTGCTTCCAAACTCACTTTTAAGGCACCGTGCCACGGTTTGTATGGCAAGTCTTAAGAAGGTGCTGCAGCTGCCCTAGCCACCTCCCTGCCTCTGGCCACACATTCCCAGTATCTTCCCTGCTTTAATGACCATGCAACTTGGAATCTGAGCAAAACCTAACACTGCCACAATAAAGGCTGTGCTGAGTGGACTCTCTGCAGACATCTATGCAATGAAATCCTTAACTCACCCGCATTGACAGGTTTCTCATGTGGAAGCAGATGAAGAAAGTTCGTTTTGTTTTTGATGTTCCTGAGGTCCCAGATTTTGACTGTCTGATCCACAGATGCTGTGGCAAACATCCACTCACACCGGGAGTTAAACTCTACATGAGTCACTTTCTTCCTGTGCAATTTCAGCTTCCAGACCTGCAGCAAACAGAAAACCATGCAGAAAAAAAAAAAATCAAGGTCTGGAGTAAAGAAATGAAATTGTAATCTACTAGTGCAAAGAGGTCTCACATCCATAGAGTAACAAAACTTCTAAAATACACCAAGAGTTTATTCACTGGAAGCAAGAAAGGAAAATAATTACTTTGGGAAATAACTATTTAATTCTACAAGAATTCTGATCCATCAATTTATTACAGCTATGAGAAAGGAAAACACAATCCCTGGCTTTCATGGAGGGACATATTAGTGCCACTACACAAAGAGAGATCAAATCTGGAAGACTTTAAGCAGTGCCAGACATTCACTTGCAGAAAGATTTAAACAAACTGGAACACATAGAGAAAATGTGCTGCCAAGATAATGAGAAGGAAGGAAGGAACTGCTTTGTGTGGAAGACTAAAAAACCTAGCTTTGTTTATCTTAGTAAAAAGGGTGAGAATAGATATAATTGGCTTCTAGAAACATGTCAGCAAAGAAGCATGAGGGTAGGAAAAATATTTCAATTAACAACAACAAATAAACACAAAGCAGATATTAATAAATTTCTATACAAAGCCAGAATATTATCTCTAATCTAAAGGCTGAAGCTGGCCCATCCTCCCTAGAATAAAACATATCTCCCAACTTCACATTCTTTTAGGGGAAAAAGAAAAAAGGAAGTCAGCAACTAACCCTGAGTAAGGACAAGTCACTTGGAGCACTCCTGACTCTGCCTGCTACTTTACACAGCTGCCTCTGGCCACAGCTCATTGGGTGGCAAATTTTTACAGATGCTACCCTTACGTGCAAGAGAGATGGCAGTGCCAGTGGGACAGTACAGCAGGATCCTGAAGCAGGGCTCACTCCAGCTATTCTCTCCTAATTCTGTACTACTCCAGACCCACAGTCTGCCTCTGCCTGCCCTCTTGTGTCCAACGGCAGGAGTGCAATTTCCATCCCAATACGCGCTGCGTGCCTACCCCCAGGTCATGGAAGGGTGTACAGCAATGCAGTACCTCCTAAATTACTCCAGTCACAGCACTGTTTCTGGAAGTGTGAGGGCTGTTGGCAGAGGGTGCTCACATCTTCAGGTACCCTATAATTACTCTGGCTAATAGCATATACTCTCAAGAAAGGGATAGCACATGACAGGTAATAATTCCTTGATTAGGTATTATTACCATTACACTCAACAATGTGAAAATGTCAACTGGATGGCAGAAGTAGAGGACTTCTCACCACCCACACAATGAGTGGACTCATCTCCTAAGCTGCAAGTCACTTGCTCCTGTAGAGTAGGAAAGCACATGAGCGATGAAGATTCCCACAGAGGAGATGCTGCATGGAGCCATACAAACCTCTTCACCAGAAGTGCTGAGCAGGACCACGTTGCCGACATTATCACCTGTCACCACTGCACGGCAGCTTGCAGAAACATCCACACTGCAGTACCAGCAACTACAGGGAAAGACACAAATCAGTGCTCTTCCTACAGAAAAGCGAAGGCAGTGGAGTTCTGGTTCACTTCTTGTCCCTGACAAGGGAGACTGCAACAGACTGTAACTGCAGTCTCCTGCCTGATGGTGTGGGCCTAAGTATCAGGAAGAAGTATGGCTTATCAGAAATGCTTTCTGTTGGTGACTGAATGTGAAATAACTTTAGAGTAATTTCAAAGTGCTTATTAGATGGAGTGCAACACACTGCAACAGTAAAACATAATAGAGGCTGAAGAACCACTTGGTGCCTGCATGTGACCATACCTTGGGAAAGATCAGAATATCCTTAGGACACCAACAAATGTGGAAAAACAGCTTTAAAATTACATTTTCCACAAAACACTGAAGCAGCAGTAAAGACAAAAGCTTTGGACTGAAAAGTTGCACATCAAACTGTCTCAGCTTCATGCTCCAGGAAACAAAATAGAATAGAAACTTATCTGATAAAGACATATGTCTTAATGCCAGCTCTCCTGGGAGGAGAAAGGCAGTGAGAATAAAGCTGGGGTCCTTTGGGAACTTGTTGCAAAAGCTTCACTTGCAAGATAAATTATTCTAAGAATTCAAGGCCATGGAATCTAACAAGGTGAGCCTGAAGTCTGCAGAAGGGCTACAGGGTAAACTCAATAACCTGAAACTCAGATTGTGCAGGAATGCTGTGTGGCCTTCCCTATGCCACCTGAGCTGCTACAGATAAAACAGACCACTGATAACAATGAAGAGGAGGAAGTTACCCTGCTCTTCTCACCTCACACTTCATGAAGTGCAAAGCTGTCAGTATCTGCAAGACAGGAGATGGCATCACCAGAAAGCAACAGGGGAAGATGCAGGCAGCACGCTCAGCTACAGTAAAAGTTTAAGTGCCCTGTGGCTGCCTAGCAACCAGGATCCTGTCTCCAAGCTCTCTCATGCGACCTATTCATACCAAGAGTCTCCAAACACTGGCAGAGATGAAGATGTTAGAGATCTAAAGATGCAGCACAGCATTAACCCCAAGGAACAGAGAATTAACCATGCAGTGCCCTCTTCTCACCAAATGTTATGATGCTCATGGCCACAGACCCGGGCACGAGAGATCACCTGCATGGCTCTGCCCTCAAGATCCTGCAGACTTAGGGTGCCATCACCTGATGCCACATAAAGCTTCTCTGCCTCATAAGGACTGAACTTGATGTCTCCGAGAGAATCTCCTGGCCCTTTCTGAAATACACACAAAGCCAAGAGACATCAAGGTTAGAGTGGAAGTCAAAATCTTAATTCAAAAGTTACCGCCTGGAACACACTGCCAATTTCCCCAGGTACAAGCACTGCTCTGGCAGAGCACATACACAAGAATTCATTTTTTCTAACCTGTTTCAAATCTGAGCACACTTATTCTGAGCCTTCAAGTTTATCCTCACCACTTTGGGCTGCAAAACTCATTAGCAGCAAGCAGTGCTGCTTCTGCTATAGGGGTAGGACCAATCTGCAGTGAACCACCTGGCTCACACACCATGCTCAGGAGATCCCAAGCAAAACCAGCACCATTCCATTCAT
Source organism: Entomyzon cyanotis (assembly GCA_024500445.1). Lineage (NCBI taxonomy): Eukaryota > Metazoa > Chordata > Aves > Passeriformes > Meliphagidae > Entomyzon > Entomyzon cyanotis. Next base: position 39,071,892 of record JAKEPQ010001030.1, on the reverse strand, counting down.
AAACCACATAAAAACTCATGACAGCCCAGCACCAAGCTTTTCTTACAGAGACTTCATTTACTAGCTCCTTACCAGCTGCTTCCAGTGCTGTATCTGGTCTTTCTCAAGGTACCAGCAGGCAGGAAAAGCCAGGTGCAAATCTTACGGCTAACCCCATGGCACAGGAATCTTATATTCTATGTTATGTTGTACTGTTATTATTGTATCAGCCTATCTATCAAGGAAAAGTGGAAATCCTACACAAGGACAGAAAAAAAGAGCTAGCTGGGAGTCCCCAAACTTGGTACTCAAGTGCACTGCATCTGCTGCTTACAGAACAACTACTTAGTGTAAGTCTCACTGTAAACACTAGGTTTCATGAGGCCAATGAAAATAAAAAAAAGGCCTCCACATAGAGCCTGCCTGTCCTCAGAGCAGTAGTATGATGGCATGTCCTCCCAAATTCAGGCATCACTGTTGTGACAGGCATCCCACTGGGATACAAAATCCTCATGTCTCAGGACCCAGTTTATTTCTCTTTGCTCACCTGACCACTCATGCCAGCATGACTTGGTTTTACCTTCTACCCTATTAAAAGGTTGCAGGTGAACAGCCAAATTGAAAAGCAACCATGAAAGCTGCCACTCAGAGAGAATTAGATGGGGAAAAGTAAGTTGGAAGCTAACTCAAATTCTCTCACTTACCTTCAAGTATAGAACTGAAGTAACTAATTGAAGAGCTCAGCCTTTCTCATGCATCCACAGAAAAACCAACAGTCTTGAGAATGTAATTCTGAGAGCTGCTTCTACAAATTCATCTCCTCTTTTTATTCACTACTGAAGGAACTCAGACTCTTAATTCTGGTATTTTAGATAAGCACCAGAAGCTCAGTAGGATGAATTGCCGCGACCCTAATGGCATGCGCTGCTTGAAGTCGGTGGCATTTATGGAGAAGCAGAGAGGGAACTATGAATTCTACTGTAAAAATCACCTGGCAACAAGCAGCGCTGCTAGCAGGTGAAGAACTTAGAAGGTCCCCAGGGCACAGAGCTTTGTGATGTGTTAAGAACAGATAACTGAGGAAATCCACTGGAGCCCCACTGTCTCATATACAACAGGAAGTAAGCAGCATCAGAGTCCCTCCCCATTAGTGAAAAGCTCTTTCCTACCCACTACCCCATTTCAGGGAAAAGTAAAAAGAATGAGCCTCCCTGAAATTCAGAGTATAAAGGACATCTATGTGGGGAAGAGGAAGCCCAGCTCTCACATATTAGAGACAAACATATCTCTCTTTCTCTCTTTCTTCTCAAACATATCTTTCTTGCTCTCTGTAGTGCTTCTGCCAGCAGGACACAGAGGCCCAAAGCATTACTGTATTCTTACTCCCAGTCCTCGGTGCTGGTGAAGACCCGGACAGTATGGCCATTAAAATCCTGCAGGGTGGTAGTGCCGGCAACTGATGCAGTGTACAGCTGGCTAGGATTAAAAGGGTTAAACTTCATTGCTGTGATGGCCCCTCCAGCTCCCATCTACAAGGAAGGGGATGAACAAAAGAAAAATCCACTGAGTGATGGGGAAGGAGAAAAGTGTGCTCTGTAAGTCTGCAGGCACTATGTCTTTAACAGTAACAGTGAAACACACCACAGTCCTCTAAGCAGGAAAGACAACCATGTCTCACACATGATGATCATCTAAACCAGGAGCTGCCATCCTGGAAGATAAATCTGCAACTCCTTCAGTTCCCATGTAAGGTATTCCCTTGCTGTCTGGCACCACACATTTACAAAAAGAGAAAGGTGACTCTGGAATTTCTGGAGGATAGACCTCTCAGTGTGTATCTATGTTAATTTAGAAAGGTGATAAAAGTTACAAAGTCTTTGAGCCCCTGTTGGAATGGAAATGGCTGAATACAGCAATGAGGGGGTGTGTCAGCTGTACAAACCATTCATTCTACCTTAGTCGCTCACTTGAGATAAAGGGACCTTGTTTCTCCTCAAAGATGTTTCTTCATCTGGCACAATAAAAGGTGAGCAGAGAAAGATCAAGACCTAAACCAGACAGATCCTCTCTGCCTACTTGTTTCTGGCATCCCTTTTATTTTTCCACTGAGCACACACCAAGTACTGCTTCATTATGAACTTAATCACCATGCCTCAGTTCTCCCCAGTGCTAGAACAGTCTGGGACTTGGGAACAGACATGCTTTTGCATCTCAGTCCTACCCCATAACTGGCTACTCTGAAACCCGAGACCCTTATGTGCTTCTCACAACAGACCTCAGTTTTTATCTGCAGTATTTCATAGTACTCCAGTTTTCCCCCCACCCATTCCTCACATGCTTACCCCCTTTATGAAGCAGGATTTAGAAAGTAGTTCACAGTCCCAAAGGATGATGTCTCCACCTTTGGAACCAACAGCTAGTGTACTGGGGTGTGTTGGGTGCCATTCCAGGCATGTCACTCTCCTGTCAAAGGGACTTGCTCTTCGAAAGACACAGTATGAGGAAAGAGAACGCAGAAAAGCCAGCTGCAGTCTCTGTTAAAAAGGTAAAGAGAATTATGACTTTTGCAAGCATCCCTGAGATTCTCTGAATGAGGAATGCTAACGATTTTTAATTGTAATTAGCATTAGTAGGTTAACACAAAATTCTAAACAACAAAGCTCACCCAGGTGCTTCCCACCTGTGGATACTATAGAAAGAATTAATTTTAAAATGAAAGGCATATGGCTCTGCAAAACAGTAAAACACTAGGGACTCGACGGCTATGTCTGTGAAGAGGAAAAAGACTGACAACCTGACAAGATTAGCAAAGTAGAGTGGATACAAGAATAGTATCACAAAACAGCCAGATCAGCATGCAAAAGTATCACTGTGCAATAACTCATCTGGTAGAGTGGGCAAGTTTAAATATGATTCAAGGAAGTACAGAATTAACAGAGGATAAAAATTGACAGGGCTGGGTCAACCAAAAGGGAAAGCCATCTTAGCTCTTGAATTTTACAGGATTAAGAAACATAAAGGTGCACCAGACTTGGAGCCACAAACTGTGTACGGTGGGAACTTTAGGACCCTTTAAAGTTCCTCTGCTTGTGTTGAAGATCTTTTTAGGTAGGGAGCTGAGATATCCAACAGGTCCTAAAGGAGACACTCCTCACCTGCTTGAGCTGTGCCTGAATGGAGCCTCCCAGCATTTTCTGGCAGACATAATGAACAATGCTGCACCGCCGCTCCAGCTGAGAGGAAAGGACTTTCTTGTTTCTCATCACAAACCCATCTCCACTCCAACCTGCCAGGGAGGAAAATGGTAAAACTTATTGATTAGCAACAGCTGTCATGCTCATTCACTAAACAATATAGAAAACCATCTGCACTTGCTGCTATGTCCATGAAAAGCTTTGGCCACAAGATAAAAGCCTCTAAATAATTCTTACACATCTAAGGTGCAGCAGCTTCTGCAGTTATGGAGTCCAGTGCATCCCATCGCCCACCAAAGCTTTGTGTATGCTTCCTCTTGTTAAACCTTACTTCTCTTTGCCAAAGGTTTATCAAAGACAACAGGAAAAGACTAAAGCAATGCCACAGGTGGGTGGTGCATCTCTTGGACAGCACACAATTTAAATGTTTCATACCCAAAACACAATGCTGCTATCCAAAGCCCCAGCAACTTGGAAATATGCCATGGGAGGTGGTAAGCCCCGGCATACGGCAAAAGAAAGGTCAAACATGTGACCAGCAGGAACACCTGAAAAATTCCCAAGTATGGCAACATGAGCTCCCACACATTTCCTGAAATGCCTGCCTGTGAATCAGAATTTTCTGTCTGCTCATGCTGTAGCCCATGCAGTCTGCCTACAGCGCTGCGAGTTTTGTTTTTGATAATAGACTTGCTGACACCTCACTGGCTGAAAACATTTCTGTTCAGAGCGAGTTTTGCTAACAGGACAGCTTGTTTCTACATTTTCCAAGTTCATATTCCAAGCTTTTAACTTCAGGGACCTTTACGTAAAAACTAGATCTGTTCCAGTCCCATGTCTGCGATCTAATCATCCCCACACCAATGGTCTGTAACACCCCAGGGGATCTAAATGTCAAATGCATTTCTTAAGAAAAATAAATGCTATTTTCATTTAAGGACATTTATTTTAAAAAACCTTCACAAACAGAAGACTGAAAACACATGGATCATTCTATATGATCAAAACCTAAATTAATCATTTTTCTTTAGTGCAATGCTGGAGAAATGCACAGGTGTGAAACTAAACTTCTTTGTTCACATGCTGACATAGTGCAAGCACTTGTCACACCTGATGAAATAGGTACAAACATATTTATATTCTGATGCCTTTTTTTCACTGAAGAATTAGTATCCACAGTTCCTTCTTCAAAGGTGACAGAAATTGAGGTATTTTTTTCAGATTCCATTTTACAATGAAGGATCATTTATTAAGAAATGAAGCTTCAGCCCTTTTTAGAATCAGCTGAAAGAAATCCTTTAAAAAGGTGGTTTAATTGTAAGAAACAGAAACTATATGGATCAGGAGAAAAAAAAATTTCCAAACACATACAAATCGGAACACAGAATGGAGAAGCTCAAATTCAAAGGTCTTCATCTCTTTAAGAAAGGGTTAAAAGAAAAATATTATTAGCCTCATTTTTCCAAAGTACCTTATGGGAACGACAGATCTTACCAAATATGAAAATGAAGTTATAATAAAATCATGTCGCTAAATTAACGACATGTTTTTAACTATTTTTTAACTTAATTAACTAGATGTTTTTAACTATCCACAATTATACACAGAACTCCTTTCACACAGAGCATTTTGCCTCCACAGTCAGTGTTCACACTGCTAACTCCTCCAAGTCTGGACTTACAGACCACACAATGGAAATGTGCAAAATCATGGAACCCCTGGGTCTTTGACCGTTGAAAAACACTTCAGTAATTTCTGAATCCTTAGGCTAAAATTGTACAAAAAACATGTAGTATCTCCATGCAAGTCAGTAACCCCAGTGATCTCCTAAATCACTGATGGAGTGAAAAGTTTTATCTGAGAAAAGGAGGCTGAGGGGAGACCATATTGCTCTCTACAACTACCTGAAAGGAGGTTGCAGGGAGAGGGGGGTAGGTCTCTTCTCCCAAGTAGCAAGTGATAGGAAGGAGGGAAGGGTCTCTAGTTGCACCAGGAGAGGTTTAGATTGGCTATCATAAAAATTTCTTCACTGAAGGAGCTGTCAAGCATTGGAAAAGGCTGCCCGGGGAAGTGGATCAGCTCCCATCCCCAAAGACATTTAAAGGATGTGCAGATGTGGTACTCAGATACATGGTTTAGTGGTGAACTTGGCAGTGCTGGGTTAACAGTTGAACTCTATGATCTTAAAGGATGTTTCCAACCTAAATGATTCTATGAACTTGCTGTAGGTAAAGTCTAAACTAAACTTCCTTGATAATGCAAAGCATTAAACTTTCCATTATATTAGAAGTTACAACTTCAAATTACATCAAATATCTTTACCTAAGTTACAAAAATCTTACCTAAGTTACACACTAAAGCAAAAAAATGCACGAGAAGTAGTTAGAGGAAATTCTGCCCATTCTAATCTGAACACAGAGGAAGAACGTATTCCTAGTAACTGTAGCAAAAGCTAGAATATTCAGAGAATAGGGTGGAAATACTAGTTCAGACTGGATGCTGCAGGACACCAACCTTACGACTATCAACTGCATTTGGAATTGCATGAGAGAAATAATGTATTACCAGTATTGGTTTGTGCTACACTAAAGCAAAGATCTGGTAATACAGGAATTCCACAAAACCACTCTCAAATGAGCTGTAACAGCATCTTCAGTGCTTCAGGCTTTTACCAAGGGGTACTGAGTCTAAAAATTAAACATGCATGCATGCACACACACTCATTAGACAGAAACTTGGAGGATGTACTACCCCAATACAAGTCTGCCTATTACTTCAACATCTAACCCCCTCCGAACACTCATGTCTGAACATGTTTCTTGGCATTCTCCCTCTTCAACTAGTCAATGCCTGTCATTTGCAGTAAATCTGGTACGGAGAAAAAGTAAGGATCTGAGGAAATGTTACCGATTTTCCCTGGGGGTTTAGATGTTTTTCTCACAAACAACCTCTTCTCTTGTTTCTCATTCCCTCGTTCCCCGTGGTCCCGTTTCCTCTTCCCAGATGATTTTGCCTCTTCTGGCCAATGCTGATGTGCCCTCTCACGCTTCTTATCCTTTGGCTGGTTCACTGGAGCCATCCTGTCTGACCACTGAAAGCAAACAAAGTATGGAAGGTAAGACTGTCATATACTTTTAACTAGAGGACAGAGAGGAAAACTGGAATGAAACATATCCCAGTAGTCTGAAGGTACTGATTAGACCTGTATCCTCTTTCACAGGCATGACACTAGTTTTTGTTGTTCTCTGCTGAAGAGAGGAAAAGATTCAATAAAATCTTCTTTGTTCACATATGAAAATTAACATATCCTAAAGCACTAGAGTATGTTTTGACAGATGCGCCTCTGTCAGACTTTTAAGCCGGAAACCTACAGATCTGCATAAAGTACATCTGTGAAACCACATAATACTCTAACTGTTTCTCTAATAGTTCACACTGAGCTCATTAGATTCAGCCAAGTGAAAGGTCAGAGCTTTTAAGACGATGGCCAGGGCTGACTGGTCTTGCAACACATGGGTTCAGAAGGTACTTCCTGCACGATGGCCACTCTTCCTCACAACCACCACCCGGTATTTGGATTGGGCTCCTGGCAATCACACCTGAGCTGCTCCTGTGAGCGGCGGTGGGATTCAGCCGCTCGTGTCCCGTGTTGTGATGGCCACGACGCCACCAGGCCCCCGAAGGAAAGCGCGGGTGTCCCACGGCCTTCCCTGCAGCCGGCGGGCGATGCGTCACACGCCATCCGCACAGCACATCCTTCCCGCGGCGCATCCCCACGCTGAGACTGTGACCACGTTGAGGTTATTTAGAATTCCAGAATGGCCGTCACGCCTATCTGCCGTGATAAATATAGCTCGCTGGGCACCGCGCAGGCTCGTCCCCAGCCAGCGCCCCCCACCCAGCTCCTCCGGGCCTCGCCTGGCCCCAGGCAGCACCCCGCAGCCCCCGGCCCGGCGCCCCCGCGGCCTGGGCGGAAAGGCCATCCCGCTCTCACCTGCGCTCCGGCGGCCTCAGCTTCCCCCGCGCTGCCGCGGCAGGCGGGCGGCACTGGCCCCTCCCCCCGCGGTTTCATAACCGGGGCGGGAACAGGGGGCAGCGGCTCCGGCCCGGCCCCACCGAGCGGCACCGAGTTCGCCGGCCATGGTGGTCCCCGCCGTGCTTCGGCGCAGAGGGGCAGCGCCAGCGGGAGGCCGAGGGGGGCTCGGGGTGCTTGTCCAGCGCCTGCCCGCTTCCACCGCCTTTACTCCTGCCGGCCTCCCCGGCCACCAGCATGAGCAGCACCTCCGGCTGCCCTGGAGCGAGAGATGGCTGCGAGGGTCACGCTGGCCTGAAACGCGCCATCCGTCTGCCAGCTCGCCTTTGTCTGCCTGTGGCTTGTTTGGTGCAGCACTACAAATCATACGCACCTCACTAGTTTCTAGAGCACCAAATTGGCCTAATAAAGCGGTTTGGTAAGGGCCCCAAATATGTCAACCAAAAAAAGAGAAAATTTCAAAACACCCTTTCCACAAGAAAATGCACCTGCTGCTCAGCTCAACAACAACAGGAGCTTCAAAAGCTGATAGCAAAGTCTCAGCAGCAGCAGCTCAGAGCACCAGATGCTACATGATGAAGCAGACAAGAATGGGGAAGGAAGAGCTGTACGAACACACTGGGAGGTGCCAACACTTCCCCCCGCACCTGCAAAGGAGGCTGCTGTCTGCCGGCCATGTTGTGTGGGGAACCTTACCCTTTTTCCCTGGAGCACTATGGTCCCTTGCTTTAGGCCTGCCAGTAACTGTGGTGAGTAATTAAGGTACAGTCACCCACATAGGTGGCTATGAATACAGGTCCGAAAATAGCTGTACATAGCCATGCCTTCAGTAGGGTTTGGTTTTGGGTGCTAGTATTTTTTGTGCTATAACTATAGTTACTTACTCATTTTCTCACATACTAGAAAATGCACAGGAAAACTACCCAGAAAAACAACAAACACTCAGTTCTCTGTGCTTTTTCTCTGAACAGTAAAAAAGTTGTATTAGTTGCTGCCATCCTGTATCAGAATGCTATACACAAAAACGATAATCACTAACACAACATGGTTTTGGACATATACATCAACCCAATTAGCAAGTCTTAAAGTCTTGTCAGGCGCTTTTGTAACACATGACATTTGTCTTAGAACTGTACCCATTAGCAAAAAGAGCAAGAGGAATAACTGAACGTAACACTTCCCTTCTCACCTCTGATGCCTAAAAAGCTTGATCTCTGGGAAGAAAATCTACTACAGAAAAACAGCCTTCATATCTTGACAGTGATCAACAGTTACTTCTATAGGCCTGCAGAAGTCTTCATCATAGGATCCCAAAGAAAATTTTGATGCTTTATCCAAGTTATCTACAGCAAAGATGTGCACTTCCTGTCCTCACTCCTTTTGTTTCCCAGCAGTATTGTCCCCATGCAGAGCATAAACAGCGTAACCTACACATTTCCCTCTTGGAGCTATTACAGTTAGCATTTTTTAGAAATGGGATAGAATAGAAAAGAGTGAAAAAGACTTTTTAATATGGAAGGGACCTGCAAGAATCATCTAGTCCAACTGCCTGACCAGTTCAGGGCTAGCCAAGTTAAAGCCTGGTATTAAGGGCATTGCCTCTTAAAAACTGCCTCTTAAAAACTTGGAGCATTGGCCACCTCTCTAGGAAGACTGTTCCAGTGTTTTGACTACCCTCTCTGTAAAGAAAGGCTTCCTAATGTCCAGACTAAGCCTCCCCTGGTGCAGCTCCAAACCACCATGCATCCTATCCCTGGATCCCTGGGAGAGATCAGCACCTCCCTCTCCACTTCGCCTTCTCAGGAAACTGTAGGGAACCACGAGGTCACCCCTCAGCCTGCTTTTCTCCAGTCTAGACAAGCCAAACTCTGGACACAGTGGAGGACTTCAACATCATTCTTAAACTGTGAGCCCCAGGACTGCACACAGTACTCAAGATGAGGCCACATGCTAATTACAGTGTTTGTGTTAATGCCTAACACCAAGTTTGCTTTCTCTCTACAGAATCACTAGATATTTTTGTAATTATTATCCTCTAAGGACAAGAACAGCAGACAGTACACAATTCATACACAGAAAAAATGGGCCTGACATCCCACAGCTCAGTGTCTGGATGGTACTCTGAGCAAGCCAGACAAAGACTTAATTTGAGAAAATATTCTTTCATGTATTTACAGTCTCACACTCTTTGAACTTTAGTATGCAACAAAGTGGAGGAGTGTAATTCTGCATGGGCAGGATATTAGGCTTATTTTTAGGATGCCTTTTGCCTGATGTACAATTATGTTGAGGCTCTGCCTCAGTTATGGGACATGATTTTCTCCCACAGAATAAAGCTGTCTTGTCACTGGTTTGGTTTAGCTATTTTGTAACTAAAATCAGCTTCATGGTATTGGTAGTACCATTAGGTGTTCTGCCTCCTTGTTGCTAGGATCGTTGCTAGCCAAAGCATTAATATTTTTTGGCTACTTTAGTCTCACTACTGATGTATTAGATGTATTAGAACAACTAGAGCTTGCCATGCATGTGAAAACAAGCCTATATTCCATGAAAAAGTAAGATAAAATATAAAATCCTAAAGAGATGAAGAAGTAAATATTATGCTATCTGACCTCATTCTGTCCCATGACCAGTACTAAGCTGCCCATACCAGGAAAATGAACAAAAAGATCACTATCATTACAACCTATTGTTTACCCGGGCACCCCATCTTCCCCAAGCTATTGCAGCCTTGGAAGAAAGGATTGCAACAGCCATGCTACTTAGTACCCTCACCTTGCAATCAGTATTGGCAAAGGCCAGGTCCCAAATGGATAGCATCTGTCGTAAGACACTCTCTTTTAGATGCCCATGGGATATTGATGTAGAAATCAGCCTGAAAACATAACACAGAGCAAACACTGGATATAGACTATTAATGGATGACAGGTGTTTGCCTCTTCTGACATTCATTAATGTACATTAATTTGACAATGGAAGTAAAAACTCAGAACTTAATTGAATTAGGGAGTATCTATGCCCAAGAGTTTGGTTCAGTTTTCTTTTAGTAAAAGACAAAGTTGTTGCTTATACTCTCAACTGTGATTAACTTTGAGGACAAGATAAACATCTTTCCTTACTTTTTTAAAGGATGTTCATGGTGACAACCCTAGCCAATGGCCTGTCATGGGTGCTCACCTTCCAGGGACTCCATGCTGGTAAAAATGAACAGAAGATTGGTCTCAAAATAAATTAAGTGGAATGGTTTCTAATGTTCACTTTCCAACACAGCATTTCACTGTATGTGAAGGGCATTAGTACAATTATTTTTCTGGCTCTTATGAAATCTAGGGCACTTGTAAAGAAAGACAAAACACTCAAGTACTGCTCCAGAGAAATGGAAGATTTATGGCATGCTCTTTCCACTATTCCTTCTGCAAGACTCTCAGTCTCTCCTTTTTCCACCAATTGAATAAACATCACTGCAAACCCACAGCTGGTCTTTGGAATTGTGTCCCAAGTCCCTTGGAAGTAGTCAAGAGGAGGCGGGCCAGCAAGGTCTCCTAGTGCTCCTTGTACAAGCCCTGCCCCAGGGGAAATTGCATTAGGGGCCTGGCGTTACAAAATGAAACGCTGGCAGGCAAACTCCCTGGCATTTAGAAAACAGCTGGTGTCATCTGAAAGGCTCCTAGGACTTAAAGATGAGATCCGAATTATTCAGATAGAGGTTTTCAGAGGAATGGGAGAGTGACTGGAAAGAGTTAGCAGGATCGGGCCGAAACAGAAAGACGGATGCTAAGGCAAACTGAGGCGAACTGATGCCACCCTCTAAGCCCAGGGAGAGCGACCCACGCCAGGCTCACAAGCGAGACCACAGTACTCCACTTGGGGCGGACCCGGTCTTGGGGAACCTCCTGCTGCAACACACCAGAGCGGCTCCGGGCCCTACAGGTCAGGTGGCCGGTACAGCACACAGATGAACGAACTCACGGACAGGAGCCCATCTCCTCACAGCTGGGCCAAGCGGGCAGCGCCCCACAGGGCTGCCTCCCTCCCGCCCCACAGGGCTGCCTCCCTCCCGCCCCTGGCATCCACCTCGACGGGAATCCCGGCCAGGCAGACTTCCCTCGGTCTCCCTCCTTCCCCCACGGCCAACCCCAGGTCCTTCCTGATGTGGAGGTGCGAGGGGTGACCGACGACAGAACCCGGTGCTGCCCTCCCGGCACCCTCTCCCGACCCCACCTGGCTGGGCAGAGCCCGCTCCCGCTAATTGGATCAAGGGCCGGGCGGCGGGGGCGGGGAGGCGGGCGCCGTGCCGAAGCTGGCCCGCCGCTGCCATCGGAGCGCCCCAAGCCCGGGCCCGCCCCGCTGGAGCTGCTGGAGGCGGGGCGGGACCCCCGTGTCCCGCGGCTGAAATACGGGGAGGGCTCAGCCCGCGCCTCCCCCAGGTGGCCGCTGCCTGCCGGTCCCGACAAGCCTGCGCCGCCTGCGAGGTAAGCGGCGGGGTCAGCGCTGCGGGTTCCGTTCCCCCGGCCTGGCGCCTTTCGGACCTGTGCCCCGTGGGGTGCCGGGGGTCCTGGCGGCAGAGCCGATTCTGGTCCCGGCGCCGCCTTCCCGCGGCGGGCAGCGTGGCTCGGGACGCGCTGGCAACTGCGAGGGAAAAGTTTCCTCATGGAAAGGGGGCGGGTGGGAGAGGCGGTGCCCGGCTGGGCGCTGGCTGTGGGCAGGAGGGGACCGAGAGGCGGCTCGGCTCGCCGCGGCTCGTCTGGAGGCGCAGCGGAGCCCCCCGGTAGGTGCGGGGAGCGGCGGCGCGCGGGGCTGGGAAGGGCGGCGGAGTTGCGGTCCCCGGCGGGTTGTTCGCGAGGGGCAGGGGAAGCTCTCGGCACAGCTTCGCTCCCTTTGCGTCCCGAAGCTTCGCCGGGTGCCCCGCCGCCGGCCTCCCGGGGCCGGCCCGCTGCCCCGGCGCTGGGGGCTGCCGAGGCTCCCCCTCCCTCTCTCCGGAGCCCGCGCCTCCGCTCTGCCGCGGGGACAGGGGCCCCTTTGTGCCGGATCCGTGTAACGGTGCTTCCCACTCTGAAACCGGAGCCGCGGGTGCTGGCAGCGCTGTGGAGAGCGGAGATAAAGCGCCTTCCCAGGACCCCCCCGGGGAAAGGGGCCGCGCCGGGGCCCGTGCTCGCGGGGCTGCAGTCCCTTGTCTCTGGGAGTTCCGCGTCGCCGGTCTGCGAGCCGGAGTTCGGCAGACGGGACAGTTCTGTCCTTGTTCGTTTTCTTCCTCTCTTCTGGCTGCTGACAGCAGGGAAGGGAGAGGAGGGCGGGGGGCAGGCACAGGGGCGCTGCCTGCGGCCGTGTCACCGGGTCCCTGGCAGGCTGCTGGGGTTACCGTGTCCTCTCCAGCCTAGGGCAGGAGAAAGCTGATAAACACGGAGCGTATTAGTGGGCCTGAATATCCAGTGCTTGAGAGGACAGTCTGATTTGCCACTGGGCACGGGAGGAGGGTTCCATGATCTCTGCAAAGCTATCGATAAATGAAGCAAGCGTGGCCCAAACACATTAACCTGTTCCACCACTTTCTGTGCCAACTATGTGTTCTTTGCTTGCTTCAGTTCTCTAGGCATGCAGAAGGCTCAGGGCTTGGTGGTGAGGGCGAGGTTAGCTGACCACCACCGGACACTTGTTCCTGGCCCTAGGAAGGAGTTTGGCCTTTTTGTTCACACTTTGATCCTCCTTATAGAACTTCCTGAAACTGGAGATTAACTTCTGTCCCCGTTCAAATCAACCGCCGGTCTAATTCACACAAAGGAATTTCTGATTTGATGGTAATTGATTGCAGTACAGAACCCAAGCAGAGACTCCCACTCCACCCTGGAACTGAAGTGTCACTAAGAAGTCACTAAGCTTACAGTGGGTGACTCAAGTCATTCTCGGGGCGGAATGAGAGCAGAATGCACAACTGCAGTGTGTGGGCTAAAATGACAGGGTCCAGATACTCCAGGTGTGAGCTGGTCTCTGGGTGGAGTCAAAGTGGAGCTTCTCCTCATGGGTTGCGTAACTGGGCGCATTCTTTCACCTTTCCCTGAAGTCCACAGTGTGCTTTGTGTGAGATGGAGTATGCTTCAATAGTGTTTTGTGTAATTAATGGTATTTCTCTAGAACTTCCCTAAAATATTTACTAGATTGTCCTTTGAGTTGCAGCTTGGAACAGAGTGAATGTGTGAGCTTGATCAGCTGCCTGCTGCCTTCCCTATTCTGTGCCTGGTCTATTGTATTGCTTTATTGGCTTTTTTATTTTTTTCTTCTGACATGTATGTTTGAGCTTCTCTGGCTTGCCTGCACTTGTTCGATTGAAGACTGTCTTCTTCTGAGGCTGTAAAAAGCAGTAACTTCAGTGTGTCAGCTATGTACAGGCCTGAGAACAACTGCCCACCTGGAACTCCATTATCAAATGACAGCAAGTGAATAGGATTGTGTGTGACAGGACTATGCCAAAATGCTGCAGGTCATTGGCAGACCGTGTGTATAACCAAGTCATAAAAGCCTGAAAATTTTATGGACCCAAATTAAATTTTTCACAGGATAATGACTGGTGCTTTAGTCATTTTAGGTTTTTGTGGATAATAGAAGACCTAGCCTGAATCTTCTGGGCTTTCCCCAGATGATCATGAATTTCCAACAAAAAGAGAATAAATATATAAAGAGAATAAATATATATTTACATGAACATGTGTCTCTATATATGTACCAATAATGTGACTTCTTAGGAGATGCAAAGCTGTAAGAATGCCTTCGTCACCACAACAGGGGTGATGTGAGCTTCTGTCAGAATTCATGGTATCAGCAAGCATGGCAAATACTTTATATTCTTTTTTCTGGCCATCTCGAGGGCTGGAGATTATTCAGTTGTTGTTTGAGCTGTTTGGTCTCTGTCATGGCTGGGATCCAGGGATTGAACTGGGGACCTCAAAAGCTAAAAGTATCTGCTTGTAGCCTGAGTGGAAAAAGCTATGCTCTTGATCAGAGAGCATTAATAAACTGCCTCTATTTTTGCCATCAGCTGATCAGTGATCTGTGAATTTGGGCTGCTCTTGAAGAGTTCATGGGGAAATGCCTGAACAATAGGAGAACTGTTTAAGCCCTTTAAGGAGCTTTTATCTTTTTAAAACAGACTTTGTGATCAGGCAAGCTGTTTTATCACTAGTTACTCAGTGTGATGGGTGTAGAGGGTACTCTGTGAGAGGCAACTGGGTCAGATAGATTAAAAAAAAAGCCTTAGGACTTCAGTCTAAGACCTTAGTAGATGGGTCTGAAAACAGTGACTACTGTACTCAAAGTTTTCATGAAGAATTTAGGATTTTGCTCTTTGAAGAATTACAAAAGGACTTTTGCATCCTTGGAGCAGTTAAGAAGCTGTTCAAGCAGTAGCTTTTTGCCACTGCCTTGCAGCATGGTGACCACTGTAATTTAACATCAAAATGCACTCTGACTGTTCAGTCACAAGCTTTTCCAGCAACACAAAGGAAAATGTCAGTGCAAAGAACCTGATGCATCCACTGCTGTAATCATCCAGCTTTGTTTCAGTGACTGGTACATTAGTTTGAAGTTCCTTCAGGCTGAAATGTGGGCTGAAGCTGGGCACTGCTGTAAGGCAGTAAATGTGACTGGCATCCTAATCACATTTGAGCCTTCACTGGTTTCTCCTTGCTGTGAATGGGATGATGGAACAAGCCTTTCAGACTTGCGATAGTTGGAATTTGTGTGTTAAATCTAGTGATTGTCACTGGGCACTGTAGTTTGTTGAAAAGGCATGTGAGAGATCTCCATGGTACCAGGGGCCTGGATCCAGAGGCATTAGGTTTGTGTGGGATTTTATGCTCTCTTAATAGGTGACTGTAGTAGGACTGTCTTTATTGCAACATGTCAGTAAGTTTTTCCAGGCTAGAGGAGTTAGAATTGCTGCAGGCAACCCATAAGTAACAGTGTTAGCAAGTCTTCAGTCTCCTCAGTCCTGTCCCTACTGTGAGCTTGCCCAAGCTGTGTCTCTTCTGTTTGCAGGAAGATATGGTACTTGCCTCCTGGGCTCTCAGGGACATAATGTTTTCAGTCACCTACTGATCAGGTGCTTTTCTAAGAGTAACTTCCTGCTGTTCCACAGTACAGTACCCCTGCTGCTGAGCCAAACCTCTCCCACTCCTGAGGGTGCTGAGCTGCACCAGCTGTAGTACTGCTGGCCTTGCTGCCTTTTCTGACAAGGACAAGAAGCTTTTATGGACGATTGGGAGAAGATGCAGCATATTTCACTTCTTGAATGATTACAAGTATTTACTTTTGC
This sequence comes from Entomyzon cyanotis, assembly GCA_024500445.1. Classification (NCBI taxonomy): domain Eukaryota; kingdom Metazoa; phylum Chordata; class Aves; order Passeriformes; family Meliphagidae; genus Entomyzon; species Entomyzon cyanotis. The sequence goes on along the minus strand of JAKEPQ010001030.1, from coordinate 39,056,381 downwards.
TTCTTGGTGGTTTTAGTCAGCTCTTCCTTGTATGGGGACTGGTGAGCTGTGGAAGCCCATGTGAAAGCCTGGTGTTGACTCCAGCAGGCTTGTACTCCAATGCAAGCAAACAACTAGGGTTTTGAGCTGCTTGAGGAAGCACTGCAAGGAAATAAAGCCCACTGGATTGCTCTGTTGTGCTTGTGGCTTTCTTAAAAAGCCTTCCAGAGTTCTTTCCTCACATGTCAGGTGGAATCCTGAGGACCAGAAACTGAGATCTTTCCTTTGGGCAGTGGACTGAGAAAGCAAATGACATCCCAGTGATACTGAACAGTTAAAATCTATCCTGTCATGTGTGCACTTTGGGTTGACTGCCCCATTTGCCTGTGTTCTCCTAAAGTCTTTCGAATAACATTTGGGATATGAAGTGTTAATAGTCCTGTTTTTCAGCTTGAGATCCAAAAATTTATTTAAAGAGGCACTGCTGATACCAATGAGCAGATTCTGTGCAGTTACTATAAAAGTTGATAAAAGTTGCTCCGTGACATGCAGGGCAATGAACTTCAAAAAGAATGTGTAAAGTATTCATGGCCTTTCAGTAAAAGAATTTCAGCTTTTCAGTACTTAAAAAGAGCTTATAAAAAAGAGGGAGAGCAACTTTTTACATAGGCAGATGGTGAGTGGACTAGGGGGAATAGTTTTAAACTAGAGGAGAAATTTAGATTAGATGTTATGAAGAAATTCTTTACTTAGAGGGTTGCTAGAACAGGTTGCCCAGAGAAGTTGTGCATGCCCCATCCCTGGCAGAGTTCAAGGCCAGGCTGGATGGGGCTTTGAACAACCTGGTCTAGTGGGTGGCATCCTTGCCCAAGGTGTATGAGTATGTTTGGGAGTGGAGTACCTACAAAGTGGCTGATCTGCCAAACTCTTCGTGAGCCAGGAGATGCTACAAAGGTAATATAAGTTCTCTCCAGTCCACGGAGAAAATGATGCTCTCTTTTTACATCTCATAAAGGACTATACAAAATAACTGTGTAAAAGCTACTCTATAGTCCTTCCAGTTCATATGGTACTGAGATCTGCCTGATAGTTGCAGTTGTTTTTATGCTGTTTAGATTTTCCTGCAGAGTTAACCTAGCTCTGGTAACAAAAGGTGAAAAAAGAGCCTTGCCATCAAAGTGGAGGAACTGGTCACATGTAGAACAGAAGTAATGGGTGTGATGCTTTAACCTCATTCTTCTTTACCGTAAGAGATGCCCTAGCACTCATCTTACTCAGCTCTCAATTCAAGGAGTTGGTTGTACTCCCTTCTACAGCCTGTTTGGGATTCAAAGCTGCAGAGAACTGGATGAACTTTGCAAATATCTTGAGGATGATCTTCTTTCATGTTTTTATCTCCATTATATGAATATTTGGAAGGAAAGTATTCATGTAATAAGCCATTTTAGTAAATAAGCTATCACCAAATAAAACCAGAAATCGGTTTGATGCAGCCATAGATAAAGAAATGCAGTACTTTGAATTAATTTGCCATATGATTGTCACACACTTGGTCTGAAGGACAAATTTCTTGCCAACTCTTATCTCCCATTTCCCTTCCTCAAAAAGCAGCCAGTGGAAAAGACAACTATTGGTAAAGGAAAGCCAGAAGTTGTAGACCTGCAGATGGGTTAAAAACTCGCTGTGACTTCCAGGTGGGAGAAGGGAGCAGAGAAGGCTGGAGACTTCTGACTGCTGTGCAGTCTAGTGAAGCCAGAAACCACCAGCAGCTCAGTGTTAGAATTGAGCTAACTAGCTTTTGGCTCCCACAAAGGTTGTTTGCATTGATTGCAGTCTGCTTCCTTAAGACTTCGTAGTGCATTCATGTAAACCTGATCCCTGCTCTGGGCATTGCAAGGTGATTCAATCACAGGAGAATATTCCAGTGGCTGCAGCTTACTGAAGTTCACCCCCCTACTGCTCTCTACCCACAACCACAGGAAACACCCCTGATCACCACTTCCCATTATTTCTGCCTTCTTTACTCAGGGTTAGATGATTGTGGCATTTTATTCTGTTTTGATCTATGCTGTTCATGTAAAGATCCAAACAAACCAAACTTCCTACTCCAAGCCTAGTTGGAGAGCACAGACTGGCTCAGCCTGCTACTACAATAAGTTTCCTTCACTAAGTTCCAGGCAACTGTGTTACAGGATAGACTATTGATCTTACCAGGCAATAAGTGCAGGAAAAAACATTACCAAGTAAGACGTAGATTAAATCCTGGAAAGTGTTTGCATTCAGTGTGGATTGAGACTGTTGAGGAGGGAGATACTAGCTGTGACTAGAGCTTTAAACACCTGTTTATGAGTGATTTAGGAAGAAAGAACTTCCAGTGGTTTGGGGTTCCCCTCTGATGAAAAGGGAAATGCATGTATTTTCTGTCAAGCTTGGTGTTTGCTTGCAGAGACTGATGCAGCAGGGTGGGAAGTACCCTGGGAAATATCCAGCATAGGAGGAAACAAGTGAAGAGGCCAGGGAATGGGACAGCTCCTCAGCATCTGCCTGGGTTAAAACCTTGCCCTGAGAGACTGGTAAGACAGGGAGTGTGAGAGCTGGAAAGTGTGCATGCTGTGACTAAGGAGTGGAACACGAGTGATGCTGTTCACAGGGCTAAGAAATCAGGCTAGGGTAGTGCTGTTCCTGGTAACTTCTATGTGTGGCTTCTTATTAAGCTGTCAGCTGCAGCTGCTAAACACACAGACACAACGTACATGTTTAAATTATTCCAGCAACCATTTTGAATAAAAATGAACATAGCCTATTGCCCTGTTTGAGTGTGGTACCCAATAGTTCAGTACTGGCTTCTTCCCTCCTTCAACTCTGTATTTGAGATGATAATTTTTTTTAATATAAAGAACAATTGGGAAAAAAACTTAACATGTACCTTGATAGCCCACTATACTCCTTTATTAACATTGTTTCATACTGTTATGTTAACTAGAATAGATCTGTGTTCCTGTACTATTAAAGATCATCTACATCATATTGGAAAAGAAGGTAGATTTTTTCCTGTTCTTGGTAAAACAATTTCTGCTTGGTAAAGCTATGTCAAGCCAGGAATCTTAACCCCTAGATCAGCAGCAATGTTTTAGTGGAAGCCTGTCCTGTAGCCTTTCTACAGCCTTCCTGTAGTCACTTTCTACACTAATAAGTGTAGAAAGGATTGAGATCTGCATGAACACTTTGCAAACAGCTTGGGGTGACACATGGGGAATGTCTGTCATTGGTACATTAGTTTGGTCTGAATGTGAAGACTAAGCTAAAGAAGCTGTGGTCTGAAATAAGAGAGTATAATGAGGCAGCATGGAGGCTCAGGGGGTCAGCCTTTCAAGTGGAACAGGATCTTGTCTGATTTTTAGTACTTTGGTATAATCACAGAGAATTTTGCTAATGGACAACCACATGATCTCTAGAGAATCATGGGCTGGGAGACAGGCTTCTGTTACAGGCTTGCACATAGCTGAAGTGACCTCTGTGTGTAGTTACTGTTCTGCCTGATGTCTCTCTGACCTCTCCCTGGCTGGAGAGATGAGCTGAAATCTTGCGTGAAACTATTAGACAGCCCTGGCAGGCTTCAGTCCTTAGGGAGAGGCTGGGAAACACTGGCTTTAGTCCCTTTCCCAGTCAGGTGACTCTGCTGAGGGCATGACACTGCAGTAAGATAAATACTTCTAAGGGAAGTTTTGGAGGATCTTCATGTTACTTGGCATCCTTTCTAGCAGTAGAGCAAGAACTGTCCCCACTTCAGAAAGGTGAGTACACCTGTAAATACCAGACCTCCTGTATAATGGCGGTGGAGAGCACATTGCTGAGCATCATCCCAGTTCATACTGGTTCAGAGCTACTGGATGTGCAATTCCAAAGATGGTGAGCCTGGAAAGGACACCCTGTCCCGCGCCCCACTTCATCCTCTCTGTTGGGGACCTTCCTAGCCCTGCTGTACCAGCAGCAGTCAAGCTCGTTAGACTTGAGTCACGTGGAACCTCCTGGCTCCATATCTCTAGTTTCATTCTGACAAGTTAACAGAAAAAAGAAAAAAGGATTTCATGGTTGTCATTCTGGAAGGGAAAGGCAGCTGCCATCTTTTTTGTGTATTTGGATTGTTCAGATTGAAATGTTTATCTGCAACGTATACCAGAATGAGTGTTTCTGGAGGGAAAAGAATAACTTGACCACAGTGTGCTATTCAGAAAAATGACCTGGGAATCAAACAAATTGGCTGCAGAAAGTATCACATTCCTGCCTTGTGGTGGTAGTTGTCTTGAGGTGAAAATTGGTTAGTAGCAGCCTTTTAATGATTAAAACTTTTGATTAGCTTAGCTTTAGCACCTATATGGAAATTGATCCACAGTAAAGATGTGTTTCCACCAAAGCCTCAGTTACTAGATAAACGTAACTCAGTTTGTTCCTAGATGTGTCTGCATCCAGCATTTGCTGTTGTAGTTGGGAAAGGGCAAAGGAGTTGGGCAGAAGGCCTTGTCTGGTGCAGTGTACAAGCTTTGTTTCTGTGGATGAATTCCTCCAGGGCTGCATGCACCAGCCCTTTCAGCATTTATAGAGCTCAGAGGCTTGATCTTGGCAAACTGGGGAAAACAGTTGCTCACAAGAAGTCTCAGGAGACAGTCAAGCAATGCATAGATGTGGTGCCTTGGGCATTTGGAGGCTGGAAGTATTGGAATGTGGTGTAGATGGAAGAGGATTACTGTGGTTTACCTGCCTGAGGGAAAGCTTTCAGTGGAGAAGAGCTATTATTACTCTTGGGTCTAGTAGTTTTCTTTGTGGATCGGGACCCTGTTGCACAGATGCTGTGAAAGCATGAAACAACAAGGCACACCCTATGATGTGTAATGGGTTTCATATGTTTTTGAAAGGGAAGGTTTTAGCCTGACACCTTTGTCTGAGGGCAGGGATCTGTGGTCTGAGATGCTTCCCTGGCTGGATCACAAGTCATGTTGTTACATGGCTTAAAGGTAGAAACAGTTCTATCGCAGTGAGCCTTCTGGCATTTTCCTGAGTGGAGCTCAGTACCAGTGAGACAGTCATGAGCCACTTCATCTTTCTGCAGCTAAAGAACAAGAGCCATTTTTTGATAACGTAATAGGGAGTTGATAGCAGGTGTGGCCTAATAATTATGTTGGCTCCTAAGTGAGAGCAGGTATGTGGGGGAAGGAGGAAAGTATCTTTTCCAGCACTGCAAGTAGAAATGGTTGTAGCTGTTATTTGCATGGCTCAGTTTGCCTGATGTTGCTGGTTGTGGTGTCTGTGATGCCTTCATCCATAATCCTCTGGAGGTGTGAAATGAATAGCAATGTACTCACTCTTTCCTTCTTGCTTCAGAGAGCTTGTCTTGCAGGAGCTGCAGTGACATCTTAAGTAGCTCTTAACTGTGAGAGCTGATACAGAAACGTGGGAAGGTAGGGATAAACATTCCTTTGCTCTGCAAATATTACTTGCTAGATAGCCTCCTCTTAGCAGAGGTGGCAGTGGCATCAAGAGGAGTCTTGTGTGTGATACTGGGCCACATAAAACTCTAGTTGACCCAATATAACTCCAGCCTGTATAGCTGCTCATACTCTACAGGCTCTGCCAGCCCTCCTGAATCATTTGGTGGCTCTTGCTCAATCAGGCTGTCTGCAAGGTATCCCTGTCATCTTTACTTTGCTGTAAAACATCCTCCAGGCTTTGGCACGTATATTTAGTTTTCCTGTTAAACTCTGGTTTTCCCTGGTCTCAAATCCTTGGTGGCTCACAGCATGTGGTATTTCAGGAATAGACAGGCATGAAGGGGAGGACTGGCAATCTACTTGCTCTTCTAGGGCTCACTGAGGGTGACAGCAGCAGCTGTTCTTTTCAGCCCCTCTGTGCAGTACTAAGTACCTTCCCTCTCAATTTGATCTGCTGACTGACATGGGCTCATGAAGTATGTAAAGTCCAAAAAAAGCCTGGCTGAAAAGGGTCCTCCTTTTTGCTTCCACCAAGCTGGATTTTTCTGGACTTCTGTAAAGTCTATACAACTGCTACAGAAATACGTTCTCAATTGACTGCTACTACTGCTACACTGTATTTGCCCCCTAGCTACTGGGGCTGATGACTATAGTGTAGCCTTAAGCTGTGGGATACTTTGCCACATGATACTACAGATGCTGAAAACTCATATAAGTTCAAAAGCAGGTTGAAGAAATTAATGGAAGAGAAATCTGTTGAGTGCTCATTCATAGGTGCCACATCCAGCTCCAGGAAGTTCCTGTCAGCAAGTGGTCAGAGGCTTGGAGGGCATGCAGGGAGGCATCATGTATGCTTGTTCTGTTGTCAAAGCATGAGAAGGTATCTGCTTTTGGCTGCTGTCTAGAGAGACTATGAGGCCACGATAAACCTTAGTCTGATCCAGCACAGCTACTGTTATATTTCAGAGCCTGTTAGTGATAGTAAATCTGATTATTTGAGTTGGTAACTCCTGAGAAAGCAAGCAGATGTGATTCAAATTCTAATGTGGAAACTGCAGAAAGAATGAATTCAGGTTTTGGGATGTTTGTTTTGCCTGACTGTCCCTCAAATTAACAAGCATGTACTGCCACACAACAGCTTTCCACATTTACCTCTGAAATTCTAGTACCATGTAGTCAGCCCAAATTGGAAACCAGAGATGGAAGGCATGTTTGTGATTCATTGCTTCCTGATAAAGTGGGGATGGGGGAGTGGTGCGGAAAAAGTGATACAGCGTTCATGTGTCATGTATAGTTGATCTATATCTTCATCAGGAGAAAGAAAGAAAGAATGGGATTTAAATATACTTTCACATAACTTCATGAAGTTTTTTTATCATAGCAATTTCAGGAATGTGTAGTCTGGTTTTATTGGGGACTCCTGGGAAGCCTTAGAAGGTTTATTATGAGCTTTAGCCTTCTATCCAGTGACCTGGACCACTCAGAGTCACAACTCTTCCTCAACCTCCTGCCCTCTCCTTCCTCACCACAAATGTTTAGTTTGCAATAACCCAGGCTGCTTTTCTTTCCTTCCTTCTCTTTCCCTACTTTCTTTCATTTCTTCTCAAAAATGGTTTTATCGTCTGGCAAAAAATCCCACTTCCAGGTTTTGTGGTTTCTATTCTCAGCTGTCCTAACCTTGCAGCCTCAGCTGAGTGCATACTGGTGACTGAGAAGAAGGGATGTTTTGCTTGTCTGTTGAGCTTTTTTGTTGTTGTTGTTGTTTTGGTTTGTTTTTTTGTTGGGTTTGTTTAGATTTTTTGTTGGTGGTGTTTGGGGGGGGGGGGTTGTGGGTTTTTTTGTTTGGTTTTGTTTTTTATTTTTTTTTAAATAAATAAACTTTGTACATTGAGGTAAATCACAGGGATGTAAATGTGAGATAAACAAAAATGCCTTATTCTGCCATTGCTTCTCTTAGCCTCTGCAGTCCTTTTACTTCTCTTTGCTCTGTGGAAAGTTAATGACAGTTACCTGTACCATATAGCAAAATAAAGTATTCCTGAGAATATGATGGGAACAGCTTACAGAAGCAAGGAACAAAAAAAGCTCTCCTGCTGAAGAGCCACATCCTACCAGTACAGTGCTAGGTGCTCTTCTACTATAGGGACTCTAGACCAGAACATGCATTCTGGTGAGTTTTGGTGGCTTTTTTTAAATGTAGAGTTACCAAGTTCTTTGACTTGTGCATAAATCTTCTTCATCTTCAGTTAAAAGATAGAGAAAGTATGTGGGTGTCCTTCCCTCTTTCTCCCAAAGGCAGCTATGTTTAAAAGTATATGCAGCAGTGCATGGAGGCAGTGGGGTTTGCTAAACTGGATACTGTCCAGTGAGGGGGGAACAGGCCCTACGTGGAGTGCCTGGCGTCTATGCTTATTTTAGGTCTTTCTGGACCAAGCTGTTCCCTGTGCTCAGCTGTTGTGATGCTACCTTTCCTGCACAGTGCTGTCAGCCACCCCAGTGTTTCTATTTTAACTCTCTGGGGCTAGATCTTGTGACACAGGGATTTGGCATCTCTCCTACGTGCTGCAACATGGCATCTCGGGAGGCACAGTGGCTGCAGCTGCTATTATCAGAGGGTGCCCCTCCTAAGTAGCTAGTAGAAAAGGGACACCCCTAGGATTGCAGTGCATCAGAACAGGCATCATCCCTGTCTGACTGTGCCCATCTCTGTCTTCTCCAGTCTTCTTGCAGAGTTTGAAGAGCTTGAGACACACTTGCTGGCTTCCCAGTGCTCCCCTGTGGCATCTCACTTTCAGCTTCAGCTTTCAGGTATGTAGTTACTGGGGCCAGGAGTAGAGTTGCATGCCCTGGAGGCTGTAAGATGGCTTTGCAGCCAGCTGACAAATGGTGGGGACTGAGGACAGGGACAGCTGGTGGCATGGTGGAGGAATTAATAATTTTTCAAGATTCATGCACCTGAATATCACATTTCACTTAATAACTTGCTCCAGTGACTGAAATTCAGCACTTCCAGCCTTCTGAAGAATGCCAAAGGAACAGCATTAATATACTTCCAACACATTTCATGGGATGACATTGGGCAAACATAGCCAAATGTCGGAAATTGCTTCAGTCCGGATTGGGGTGGTTAAAGGTGTAGCTCATGCCACCAAGAAGGATTTGCAGGAGGTGGGAGATGGGGATTCATTTCTGCTGTGGGCTCTGTGGGCTGGCAGAATGAGCAGATACCTCTCTGGGGTGTGAGGGAAGCTTTTTATAACTAGGAATGTGCAAGAGGAGATGTGGCAGCAAAGGCCATGCATGCTGCATTAACCTGGGCTTGTCTGGAAAGGTCTGGGTTTGTCAGCAAGTGACTGGGCTTGGGTCCTGTTACACCTCTCATTCTGCACAAGAACAACCCTGAACCTCTCCCCAAGGAATTCATAGTGCTGTACACATCAGGAACAAACTGGCAGTTCATGCTAGCACAGGGGAATGGGCAAAAGTTCTGAGGCAGCAGAGAAGGAGATGAATCTTTTACCTTGCAGCCTAGATTTTGAGCCCAGTACAGTGAGTGTAGTGAAAACAGCAGCTGTACAGGATGTTTTTAAGGAAGCAGTGCTTCTGGGTAAGAGGCATGTGTGCTGTGCTGCCGTTTGGCTGGGTATGCCCCAGCATGTTTCTGTACTTCTACTCAAGCCCAGCTCAGCTGGTGGACAGCTTATAGGGCTCCTCCCCATTCAAGACATGCCTGGCTGCTGACTGCTCAGCCTTGTTTTCCCCAGTCAGTTGTTGTAATCCTGTAATCCTGAGTCATACTGGGAAGCTGGAGTCATCTCCATTGACAGAAGACTTATTTAAAGACTTTCACGGCTGATTTCAAATAGCTTTAGCTACCTCAGTTTCTGTTACCATCTTGAGGGCCGTGGTTAAGAAAGGAGTCTCTGCAAAAGTATTTGGTGCCGCTGAAGAACGTTGGATTCACTAATATTTCCAATATCTGTACAGCCAAGGTTTGGCAAGATTGTCTTTTACAACATCCTTTTCCAGTGTGTTACAGGCCTGCCAAGGAGGCCTCCTATCTGCAGGGAGGAAGGAGGACAGTTCAGCCTTGGGCATCTCTGCTTCCCCTTGCCATGTGCAGCTGGAGGGGCACTGCTGCCAGTACTTGACTGCAGAGCAGCAGGTTGGGCCCTTCCAGCTCCAAGAGTCATGGAGAACTGTGCTGTCTGCAAAGGCTCAGGCAGTGCTATGTTAGAAGTCACTTTTCTGTCTTCTCAGGTTAACTAAAATCTGCAAACATTCCCTGCTGCAAGAAAAAGAGGGTGATGTCATCAGAAGATGATGCTGGCGGGGAGGCTCCTGGGGGCAGTTTCTGGGAGGTAAGGAAGGATAATTGGAGTGTGAGGGAGGTAGGAGTGTCATCTTACCACCCACTGGTGGAATTAAGGGGTTGAGTTCCAGGTCTGTGGGTTACATGTTGCCCTTGAGGAGTGGAAGGGAGGAACTGTGGGAAGGTTCAGTACCATGCTGTGTGTTACTGCAGGGCGTAGGTGACTCTTCCACAGATACTGTGGAATGACAGTTCCTTGTTCAGCTGACACTGATCTGAGCCGTGAGAGAAGAAAGCAAAGCATCTCAGCTTCTTTCCTCCAGTGCTGTGTTTTCCTGAGAGTGCTAGAGGAGGGTCTGAGCCCAGATGCTGGCTTCAGAAAGGGCCCATGTTCTTTCCCTATGCAGTGATGGACCTGCTGTTGTCTTTACTTAAGGAACATGAAAGTCAGTACAGTATAAACAATAATGCTGTGTGACATTTCAGGCTGGAAACTACAAGCGGACAGTGAAACGTGTCGATGATGGCTACCGCCTCTGCAATGACCTCATCTCCTGCTTCCAGGAGCGAGCCAAGATAGAGAAGAACTATGCCCAGCAGCTAACGGAGTGGTCCCGTAAGTGGAGGACCAATGTGGAGAGAGGTAAAGTTGGCAGATTAGATGGGGAGTAAGAAGCAATCATTGCACTTTCCTCTTGGAGTGCTATCTCTGACTGAGGTGACACTGTTTCTTTGAGGGACACGCTTCCCTTCCCCAGAAACAGGGTGATTTCTTGGGTGTCTTTTTTGTGTGTCTCCCTGTTTTTGTAGTCAGTCCTCTGATTCACTTGGAGAGGTGTTCTTTTGTCATGTGCTTGTTTATTAAAAAAAAAAATCTGTGTGCTTAGTTTGGCAAGTCCTTGGGCAGTCCATGTCTTAAATCAAGCTGGAGATATCCCCCTTTTAAGGATGGCTTAGCTGTCCTCTCCAGTCAGAGAATAACTACTAATGCTGTGATTAAGTGTCAGTGTGCTCAAACCAATAGTGTCTCACAAAGTAGTAGGAAACAATGGGACAGATGTCCCAAAGGACTTGCTGGTCTGTGGAGCAGAAGCCTAGCCTCAGTCATGAACTAATGCTGCTGTCTGTCCTGAAGCTCAGGCCAGATTTGTGAAGAGAATTTTCTACAGAAACCTTCTAGAACGCACCATCTGGGACACCTGAGGCTGCCCAAAAGAAATGCCCATCTTGTCCAGCTGTAACAGCCATCTAGATGCTGCATGGTGGGACTGTGGAGACCAGTCAGATCTGACTTGGGTGACGGGGCAGAGATAGGGAAGTGACTCCATACTGGTAGATGTATGTAGGAGGAAAAAATCTGCATTCCCTTCTGTGGACAGGAGGTATAAGAGCCCCTCCGGTGCTTGTTCCTGCAGGTCCGCAGTATGGTACTCTGGAAAAGGCCTGGCATGCCTTCCTGACAGCTGCAGACAAACTGAGTGAAATTCACTTGGCTGTCCGGAACCACCTGGCTGGTGAAGACTCGGATAAGATCAAGGCCTGGCAGAAGGAAGCCTACCACAAGCAGATGATCGGAGGCTTCAAGGAAACAAAGGACGCAGAAGAAGGGTTCCGCAAGGCCCAGAAACCCTGGGTGAAGAAGATGAAAGATGTGAGCAAAGAATGAATGGGGAAGGAGAGATATGGGTAGTTCAGCTGACTTCTTGATCTCAAGAGCCACTGGGCAAACAAGCTAGGTTAGCCAGAATAGCAGACAATTCCAGAGAGGGAGGGATGTCTCGAGGGTCTGTTGTTCTTGTGGTTTTATAACTTCCCTCCCATATGAGAGGAATTTGGTAACAGGTTCTGTATTTCTGCACAACAGGAGAGCACTGAAAAAGAGATCATTTGAAGGTACCTCTTCCCACTGGAGGATTGTTTACTAAATGCCGAATTTGCCTTTCTTTTAGGTTGCCGCAGACTCTAACAACTGTTAACATGCCTCCTCTGAGTACTGGAGGATCAGTGTGGGCAGGATCATGGCTTTTTCTGCATCCCTTCTCCTACAGGTGGAGACTTCTAAGAAAAACTATCATGCAGCCCGGAAGGAGGAGAAAACAGCCCATACGAGGGAGAACCATGCCAAGGCAGACTCATCTGTCTCACAGGAGCAGATGCGCAAGTTGCAGGAGCGTGTAGAGAAGTGCACTCAGGAGGCTGAAAAGGTGTGTGTGTGTGTTGTGTGGATGGGGGTCACAAGGACACTCCTTTCAAGGAAAAATCATTGGTGGTAATGTCCCTCAGTGAAGTGACTGAAGCCTGTAAGAAGATGTGAGATCCCATCGTCTGAGGTTTTAGTGAGCTAGACTGAGACTTCAGTAACGAAGGTCTCTGTCTTGGGAGCTGGGCAAGATCCTAATATATAAATAAATTCAAAGTAAAAAAGTGTAGGGGATTTGGTGCAGGGGGGAGGAACCTGTAGAGCTGAAGACATGGCCACCAAATTTAGCCGATTTGTCTGTCCACAAGAGGGAAAGTGTGGAAGGTCCTCTATGGAAGAGAGTAACAAGGAAAAACAAGAAACTTGGAAGAATATTAGGAGAGCAACCGACTGGGACACCAGCTGTGGAAATTCTTATTTCTTTGGTGTGTTTGTTCAACAGTGCAGGGGAAAAAAAAAAAACTTGTCAGTCCCAAACCAGAGTAGGGAGGGTTATTATTTGCCATCAGGGCAACACATCTCACCATTTCTGTCCTGCTACAGTGCAAGGATCAGTATGAGAAGATGCTGGAAGAGTTGAACCGCTACAATCCTCGCTACATGGAAGACATGGAGCAAGTGTTTGAGGGCTGTCAGGAGGCAGAGCGCAAGCGATTGTGCTTCTTTAAGGAGATGCTTCTGAATCTGCACCAGCATCTTAACCTCTCCACCAGTGAAAGGTACTGGCCCTGATACAGGGGGAATTCTGCTAGCCTGGAGAGCTTAGGCTCCGGTGAGGGGTGTCAATTCTGGGGCTTCTGAAAGGAAGCTGCTTGCTTGTATAGGCTAGGTCTCGCTCCTTCCCCTTTCAAGTGTATCTTAGAACTGACATTTGGTCCCTTTAGTGAGACCAGTGCTAGTGTCTGATTGTAGGCAGTGCCAGGGTCCCCAGAGAGGATTTTCTGTCTTTAAACCCTCCCTCTTTCTCTACTGTCCAGTACTGTCCTGTGTGTGTATTTCCATCCTATGAAACAGCTCCATGTTGCTATATGTAATCCCAGGCTAAAGAATAGTAGCTCTCTTGCCTTCTAGTATTGATGGTTATTCCACCCATTTTGCCCCATTTTGCCCATTTTGTGAAACACTGCCTGTAAGCCCACAAGTTGCCCTAAGTAGGGGTTACACAGGTGCAGTCAAAAATATTCTGTGCCCCTTTATTTTTCTGGTAGAGACAGCAAATCTGAGCCACCTTCCTGTCCGTGTGCCAGAATGTGCCAAGTTCTTTCAGTGCTCACTTAATGAGCTGTGCTAAGAGCTGGCACTTGTTAGGCACTGCCACACCAAACAAGCCTGTCCCGTTTGCCAGGCTGACTCTCCTGTAAGGATGACTCTGTTTTCGTAGGGCTGAAGAGGTGCTGCTGTAGCATCCTTAATCTTGTGGGATTGATGATGCTATGTAATTGTGCATGAGGTTAATCTCTTCCTTCCTACTTGGTTTTTGGGAAACTGCCGAGAGACTTGATTACTGGTGGTTCTGTCTGTTCCTGGTTGTAGCTTTCATGCGTTGTATCGGGATCTCCACCAAGTCATCATGGCTGCAGACAACCAAGAGGACCTGAAGTGGTGGCGCAACACTCATGGACCAGGCATGGCAATGAATTGGCCTCAGTTTGAGGTAGGGTAGCATTCTAGAGTGTGTTAATACCATTTCCAAACAATTAGCTGCTGTACTGAAATTGGTGGATTACTTGTCCTTTGTTGGAAAGACCGTGTCTTTGCTCAGCCAGCTCAGGATGTTAGGCTCTTCTGAAGTTGTTGTGTTGAAAGCTGTCTGGTGCCCAAAGGGGAATATGTAGGCTGCCAAACTATACTCTAGCCATCCAGCTGCAAGGTCAAAGAACAGGAGGTGGTGCTCAGGGCTGTGGGATGGCTTTCTGTGATGATTTCTCTGAGCCTCTCTTGTTGTGCCTTAGGATTCAACAGAAGCTGAATGTGCCAGCAAGGCCATTGAGCTGACCAGTTCAGCTGCTACTGAAGTACAACCTGGTCTTTTGTCCTTCTGTATTGGCAGAAAAGATGTACAGAGCTTTTCTATCTGAGTGGCTTGATGGTATTACTGGTTTTTCGTGGACAGGAATGGTCCCTCGAAACACAGCGGCAAATCACCAAGAAGGAGAAGAGTGGCAAGATGGCCGATGATGTCACACTGACCAGCATTTTGCCTACACGGGATGGTGTTGTCTCACAGACCCCTCTGCAGACAAGGCAAAGGTAAAGGCTGAATTCTGGGATACATCAGGTTGGGAAACGTAGAGTCCTGCCTAGGGTCGTGAATCAGTTGTACTGATAGGAGTAATCTCTTCCTTAACTTCCTGTCCCTTGTCCATGGCCTTGCCTCTGCCACTCTGGAAAGGCCATATAGAAAATGCAGTGTAAGCTAGATGGGTTTTTTTCACTTTGTTTTGTTGGGTTTTTAGGGTTTTTCAGGTTTTTTGTCTAGCACATTCTACCTCACAAAATGCCTTCCTTGTAAAGATCCTTCTAGTGACGAGATTTAGCCCAGTCAGACCAGTGCTGTCTGATTCTGGCATGCATTTCCCCAGTTCTTCCTCCCAGACAGGGTGAGAAGAGTTGGGAGTTGTATGGTTTGCTAAATGAAGGCATCAAATTGTTACTGTTTTTCCCTGGTATGATGCTGAGTACTACCTGACAAGTTTGGGTATAGCTGCTTCCCTTGCCAGGAAGCAAGCTGGAGAATAGGGAGAGGCAGAACAGACTCATCCTGTTCCAGCAGCTGTCCTGCTTTAAAAGGTAGACTCTGGCCTAAGTGAACTGAGCAAAGAAGAATGAGGATATAGAGATTTCTCAAGGCCACTACTGTATTTCACAGTCAATTGATTTCAGGGGCCCTATTTGCCAATCTACAGGTTTTCCTATCAAGAGGAGGAGAACAACCTCTTCTATGGCACCCTGAAGGCACCAACCCATGTGAAGTTAGTACGGAATGTAGCCTCTGCAGGGTTTTTTGGGTTCCAGGTGTCTGTCCTCTGCTGTTCTTCCCCTCTGCTCTTGTCCCCGACTTGGAAAGCATAATTCCAGACATCTCTTCCGGATGCAAAATATATCTTTTCTTATCTGTCTTATTCTTGGCTAGAATAACTCTGGATGTAGCTGGGCTCTCCAGTTAGGACTGGCCTTCCTTGTATGAGAGGGTCTGCTAGAGTAGGATAAGATCATGGAGAGTGTGCATGTATGAAAATATTTTGAGAGTGAATTACCCTCCTGGCCCTCAGGGCTCTAATGCTGGGGTGCTTTCAACAAAATGCAGTATCTCCTGGGATCTCTCTTCCCTGTTAACTCTCACTTGGCTGTTGGGCCTCTTGCACCCTGTCCTATAGCAGAGCAGTCTCACGGGGAGTCAGGGTGGTGCATGACTCAGGAGGAGGTGGGTGAAAGATGAATCTGCTAACAAGCATCTTGTCCCCTCTATCCTTCCACACACAAAGCGGAGGGAAGGAAGACATTTCGGAGTGGTCAGATGAGGACACTCCCAAGAAGTGCCTGGATTCCAATGGGCACGATGAAGACCTAAAGGTACCAGGTGTACGGGTACGAGCACTCTATGATTACACAGGACAGGAGGCTGATGAGCTGAGCTTTAAAGCAGGTACAGAAGTACTAATCTCTTACTAACCTTTTGCTGTCCTCACTTGGACTGACTGAATGACTGAAACACTCTAAGAACTGGATGTCCACTTGAAAACTGACACTTATTCTTGCCTTGGTCTGACCCACCGACAGCTCCTTTGAGGTGGATGATACAGTGGGAAATCCAACTTTTTCTAGACTACAAGGTAGTGAGGCCACATGGAAAGAGATGGTCTTAGGCCTTGGTCAGAGTGTAGGGAGAGCAGACCCCAAGTGATAAAACAGATCCTTCCTGCCTTCTCTTAGGGCATGCATTCTGAATTGTGTCTCGAGACTTTATTAAATGCTTCTCCCTTGTACCATTGATATAAAAATTACATGGGTGTTCTGGATTGTCTTTTCAAGTAATGTGAAGATAGATATTTTGGGAGAAAGCTCAGCTAACTGACATGTTCCACTGAAGGCAGAGGTCAACTGGCAAAAAACAGCTATGCAACCTGTTGCTCAAAATGGGTATCTTGAGAATGGAGATCCTGGCTCAGAGGATTGAATGCTGGAACAAACAGACCTGCCCCCCTTTCTTTGTTTAGTTAAATTCAGTTTGCATGTGCCTTCCTCTCAACTTCAAGAGGACATCTGCATCTTGGGAGTGTCTCTGATTTTGCTTGTTTTGAGTTTTAAATTGGTATCTCTGTGCTATACCTCTCCAAAATACACCCATTTAAAGTCACTGAAGCCCTTCAGTATCAGGGCCTCGTACCCGAGGCCCGTATCTGTGCTGCAGTGTTAACACACCAGTAAACTTCCTAACACTAACTCGTTCCTTTAAAATATCTTGCAGTATGGGTGCTCTAGAACTCAACTCTGCTTGTTCTTTCCACTCAGCAGATGAAATGGGGTATGAATTGTTAGCTTTTTTGAATCTGCTCTGAGCAACCCATACCAGTAAGGCTTCAGCTTAACAGCAGTGACTTTCTGAGACACTGCCAGTGTGGGAGGTGCCTATTGATACAGTCAGACCCTCTTCTCTGGCAGAAGCATGACCTTCTACTGGTGGAGAAAAGGATCTTTCTGCACCTTCCCAAAGTAGATGTGGGAATGTTAAAAGTCTTTCCTGGTCATAGTCTGAGAAATAAATTGATTTTATGCCTTACAGGACAAACCAGACACTCCATCATGGAATAGGCATTTTGGGTCCTAACATCCAGAGCGTAGCACCTTCCTGTATTTCCTTCCCAGTTGCCTATCAGAGGAGCCATTTAAATAAAAAAAAAATCTCTCCAATCCTTCTGATCACTCTGGCTTATAAGTGTATTCCTTGGGGAGGGGGAGAAAAGCAGGTAGAACTATATGGCATGAAAAATTTCTGATGCTGAATAGAAGTAGGAAGGTCTGTTTAAGTTCCTTGGCCTAGGTATAGTACTGAGTATAAATACTGAAGAGGTCAGTAATTCTGGTGTTGATTAAATTGTGCATTATGATGAGGATGTTGGTAAGTGGAGAAGTGTGGTAATTCACACCAATAGTCTTGCTTTTGATCGAGCCAGCTTAGGTGGGTAAAAATGCCATGCTACCTTTCTCAGCGCTGCCTCCTAATGACTGTTCTTGTTTTAGGTGAAGAACTAATGAAGATTAGTGAGGAAGATGAGCAGGGCTGGTGCAAGGGCCGACTTCTCACTGGTCAAGTTGGACTCTATCCTGCTAATTATGTTGAGAAGGTTGGATCATGATTGCTGCTGCCCTGCCAGTGCCGCACAGCCATACCAGCACCTCGTGCAGAGGTCACTGGGTCACTCCAGGCCCTGACCCACCTTTGCAGTATATCCAGCAGCTTCTGGACTTTAAAGGCACATATTCCATGTAACTAATGCTTCATTTTAAACACCTAGATCTGTAGGGATTTTCTAAAAAATAAACAAGGATGAATAAAGACTTTTCTGAGCACTACAGTAGCGTAGGAGTGCAGAAAGAAACAGATCCTTTTGACTGGCACCCAGTGAAAGGAGATAAGTGTTTTCATGCAGTTTTTCAAGGGTTTTCATATTTTCTCTCTATAAAAGAGGGAAAGCACACTTCCTTGGCTTCAATGCCCATGCATCCATAGGGTGTTCAGGTCTGCCTTGCCTCCAGGCTTCCTGTTCAAGGAATTTTGGATGTGCAGGGTAATAGGGAACTTCTACTATTATTTCCCCTTTTTTTAGCTCCATCAAGCTGACTGGCAGAAAGCTCTTTATTCTCCCACATCTTTTATAAGTTTTCAGTATCTCGCCTACAAACTTGTTGGCTTCCCTGGTTAAGGCCACTGGTGTAAGTGATACAGCTTCAACCTGAACATCCCCTTCCACTGCCCTCACATTTATTGGGATAACTCCAGGAATGAATGATAGTATAGCTGAGGCACGGGAGAAAGAAGCTTCTGTCTTGCGTGGTGTGGCTGTTCACACATTCAATAAGTTACAAACAGACCTGTTGTGCAGCAACTTTGAGTTGACTGAATGCTCCCTGAGCTAAAATGGACCTTGACATAAGCTGAAGGCTGGTTTTAACAAAATGACAGCCACATTCCATTGCTGTTCTGCTTAGGATCCCTAAATTCACTTGGGTATGTTGAGGTTTCTGATGCATCTAGGTTATTTTGGCTATACCTCTCTTGAAGAGCACTTAGCACACAACAGAGACCATCTTTTTTTCCTCTCCTACATCTTCTTGACTTACAAAGGGCTAGAAGTGCACTCCCTGCTTTGCCAAAGACCTCTGCACTGTGATGAGGGTAGCACAGTAAAAGCTGCCTGCTAGCTGGCACAAATTAGCTATAGAGGGGTAACTCCCCTTCTCGTCCTGAATTGCTGCAAGTGCACTTATGCCCAGTTGTTAAGTGCCATTCAGCAGGGAGGATGTATCAAACATCTTTATCTTGCCTTTCCTTCTGCTTTTGAAAGCTTGTGAGGCTGCTGGGACAACCTGGCCTCCTGATCCTAGTGCTCTGCATATTCCAACGTAAGTACTGATAAGCCCAAAAGCTTGAGGGAACAAAAAACTGGAAAAGCTCTCATAGTTGGAGAAACAAAGGAAAACAAGCAATTGCTTAGAAATGGCTTACTTAGTACATCTGCTTGAAACTGCTGCTGAAATGCATTTTGAGTTTGTAGTAACTTTCTGTAGTGACATTCTGGCTTAGCAAGTGTCAGTGACCTGGCTGTGTCAGACTCACAAAACTCAGTCAAGCCTCCACTAGCCACAGTTCATGGGGGAACTGTTTCAGAGCTCTTTGGAGAAAGGGTGCTACACATAACAAAGTCTGAAGTCATGGGTGAACATTAGGATTAAATGGCCAGTAGCATGTTAACAGCAGCTAGTAAGCCAAAATGTAGACTGAAACAGAAGAGGGGATGGGCATATTCAATCAGTTAATTTATTAAGATTTAAGTATCATAAATATCTCGTTGCCTGGCTGACAGAGCAAAAATTAACCTTTTACAGCATACTGGATGCCTTGAAATGTAGTCTGCCATGGACAGAGATCAGAGACTAATGCTATTTAGTGCTGTTGGGAGACCACAGAAACTTAGCAGTTGAAAAGTTTTGCTCATAATATCCCCAGCACTGCATGAATGGGGAAGAGGGGTTCAAACCAAGGCTAAAGCATTTGGTTCAGAGTCTGTTATGTCATTTCTCAAGAAAAAAGTGTTTCCAAAGGGCAATTAATTATCTAAGTGCCAGACATTAAAAATGCCTGGGTTTAGGTATGAATTTACTTAGTATTCTAGGTTCAATATCTGAAGATACATCTAAGCTTATGCTATGTAATTAGAGGTGTTGGTGTATAAGCACTTGGATTTATTTAAAAATCTAGCCTCTGCTTTCAGTTTGTGTCCCAGGTAAAAGTATCATTACTGTTGTGCAGTAATTGCAAGTGTTCCACTTGCTGACCCACAATGGAATGATTTGTTGCTCCTTTGTCCTAGCACACATGAATGTGAAGAGAGCCATGCCTGCCAGGCTTCCGAGAGAACTGAGACTAAAACAGTCAGTGCTAAAGTGACCTGAGATGTCTTATAAACAATACTGAAGTTTACCTGATTAGCCTGCATATTTCAAACACTAATGCTAGACTTTAATGTAAGGTCAACAAATGGCAGAAGGGAGCTACAGAGGATAGCATGGAAAATTGACTTCAACTCCTCTTCTGAGTTCTAGTTGGGCTGTAATTAGGGATGGAGCTAGGTGTGGCCAGAATGTGCTAAAGGACAGAAATGTCCAGCAGACAGGACTTGTGATTACAGTACAAACAACCTGAAATTCCACAGGACAAAGTCTGAACTGACTTGTTTGTCCTAGGAAAACATGACCACCTGATTATAATGGGCTGCTTGAAGGTTTTCAGAAATAGTGACATATTGCAGTTATGTGAACAAGTTCTCTAAGGAATGTTTGCACATCAGAAATTCCTGCCAAGAGCTGAAGTAATGGACAGCAGAAACACATTGAGAATGAAGAATTGCTTGGCTGAACTATACCTCATAAACTGGCGTGGCACTTAGTCCTGGCTACCCAAAACCATCTGGATTAGTAAGAGTCTGCGTAGTAAAGAACCAGCTGGAGGGAAGGGGAAAAAAAAGCCCAAACCAACCCACATCTAATGATCTTATATTAAAGTAATAGCTCTGCCTGGATACTTGGTTTTCCACAGAAGTAAATGAGGTTTTGTTAACCACAAAGGTTCTAGTTGAAACTTGCCATCCATGCCATGCCAAAAGTTTTATGTGTGAACAGAGTGAACATGTACACATTAACTAATTGCTGTGCCTGAATTCCAAAAGGCCAATGAAGCTTGTTCTTCCCCCATAGTATTTGTAAAAACATACAAATGCATCTCTGTGCCTGACAGGCAACACAGTGAAAAATTATCTAGTCATATATTATTTTTTAATAAAGCCATTCCTTGTGGAAAGCTCATACATCTGTGGTTAGCATAATTAATTTTGTTCTGGCATCTTCCTGGAAAAGAATTTCAGAAGTACCATGCAAAACTTGGATTTCCTGTTGATGATGAATTTTCTAGGAAGTTTAAGATTCTCTATGACTGATCACACCCATTTTCCCAAAGTAGCAGCTGAGTTTGCTCAACCCAGTAATGTTTCTGCCCTGTAGGCAAAATCTGGGTCACAGAGCCCATGGGCCAGCTGCACTCTGGGATGGTAGCTGAGTTGTGGTTAGCGTCCAGCTCTGGGTGGCACGCCCACAGCCCTGCCTGGAGCTTGGGGCCATTGCTGCTTCAGTTTATTTTCCATCCCACTTCCCATCCCTGGTGTCCTTGTGGCTGTTTTGCTTGGCACTAAGCACAGAGGCAGGTGGAAGTATGTGGCAATCCTGCACAGAGACCTGTCAGTGCTGTTACAAACTGTCCTGCACTGCCTCTGCTCCTGCCATGTTTTCAAGTCCAGCCCAAAGCCACAGCTGTGGAACTGTGGAGCTCAGCTCTGCTGCCTCCCGCAGGCTCCCCCGACTGCAGTGCAGGCCTCGCGTGAACTGGAGCTGCCTCAATTCCATTTCTGGAGCTGCTGGCATTATGCTTATGGACAGCAGGCTGCAAAAATCCCTTCTGCTTGTGAAGAAAGCTGGTGCTGCAGTCAAAATGGACTGTAAAAAATTGAACACTTAGACCAGTAGATCATCATTTCTAGGGTAACTGTACTGAGACCAGCTGCAGACAGGTCATGGGGCTGAACATGAGACAAAGCCAGTGCCACAAACTCCATCTTAGCCCATATAAATGTGGTTGGAAAATACCCACTGCAGGCTGGCAGCAAAGGTTATGCAAAACAAGAATAGTAAGGCTGCATGATACAAGGCATTGTGTCTTCAGAGGGACCTTGCACCAAATCAACCCAAAACCAAAAAAGGAGAAACAGAAAAAACTTGCAACCATGTGTTGAACCACTGCCCAGGTCCAGGCTACAAAGAGCTGAAAAACTCTGGGCTGCAAAGGAATGAGAATACCAAGCTACCTAGGTTCTTACCAGATCAAAGAGGATTAATATGAGAAGATGAATAAATCCTAGCTGAAAGGGAGGGGATGGAGGCAATGGGATAGGTTCTGTAACTGGAAGAAACTGGCTAATTATCTTTAGAACATCTTGACTAAGCAAATGGCTCCAGTGAACTTTTTCAAACTTAAATTTCAGGCCAAATCACCTCAGCTGCTTTCAGCACATCCATTTTCTGGCCATGTCCTCCTGTTTTTCATCATTCAGTAACCCTGCTTGCAGAGGTTTCTGGTTTGTCAGTCTCTCAGCTTAAGGCAATTACGGCTGGAGCTTGAGACGCCTCAACAGGCAGTGTAGCGGTGCTCAGCACTTCTTCCCCCTTAGTGTGTGGGTCCATAAGCTCTCCTCCTCAGTTTCAGCGCTTTCACTGGGTCCTTGTCATTACACATCCTGGGGTCCCTTCCTCCCTGCATTTCCTTTCTGTCCAAACAGCTGGAAGTCTTTCAGGTCCTGCACTTTCCCCCTTTGATTTCACTACCTCTTTTCTTCCTGAGTCTATTGTTCCTGCTTCCAGCAGGAAGCTGACACTAGAACAGTCACTGCCCCCAGCTGTGGCACTTTCTCTCAGTTTTCTTCAGGGCTTCCCCACAGGTGACACACAGTTCCTAAGGAATGCCATATCCATAATTCTATGGATGTTTGTTTCACCAGTGGCTCTGCATCTCCTCGACGCATTGCAACCACCTATGGAGCTGAAGCACTGCTATCTACTCCTTCTGCACCCAAATCCTTCATAATGACCTGTTTGACAGCAGTGATTCCACTCTGAAAATCCTTTGTTTTCAAAAGAGCTTTCTCATCTTGCCTTGCTTGCCTTGTCTTTTGGTCAGCTCTGCTTGCCTTGCTTTCATGGGTTACTGTCTTCAGCTTAAAGCACTCTCTTTATGCTTATAGGGGCTGCAGGCAACTGGTTCCTGTGCTAGAGGGATTCAGTTTAGGAAACTCATGAGTGAGATGATTTGCAGGGAAGAGAGATTACACCTCTACTGGAAAATTCGGAAGAGTCATGTCTGATGGGTGGACAGCCCTGCTGGTTCTGACCTCAGGCAAGTTAGTGCCTGTGCTGTGAACTGCCCTTGAAAGAAGGTAGCTCATGGTCTGCTCATTTCGTAGTTTCCCCTTGCTTCTGCGTGGTGTGATGTGCATGTCTTCCATCACTTGAGTGGTTATCCCCAGCCAAACAGCCTGCTTTCAGCAGGGACACCTGTAACACCCCCAAACAGATCATCACAGCAAGATCTAAAACTTGTCCTCAGATCCAGGAAACCTCAGGGCACATCAGTCAGTTCATCCCTACTTTGGGGTATTTCTAAAGCTTCCCAAGACCAAAGCACCTGCCAGGCCAGAGGTGATATTACCAGATATTTGCAAGTCAACATTTCATTATAATATTGGAAATGAAGTTACAAAAGAAAAGGCTGAAGACACACACACTCAACAACTACTCAGGAGCAGCATGCTCCTGCCCTGGGCCTATGCTCCCATCACCCTTTCCATCAAACGATGGCAGTTTTGCCTGGCAGCCCAGCAACATTGTCTGGCACAGCTGAAAGGCACAGCCTTCTCCCTTTCAAAATTTCCTAGCCCTTGCCTTAACTTACTCAGCAATCGCACAAGCAAGAGGAGATCAGCTCAGCAATGCAATGACAATCAGTGTTTGCGCAGTGCCAGGGACACGACTGAGCCCACAGCTGCCACTTCCCAGAGTTGGTGCAAGCGACAGCAAGTGCAGCAGGACAAGGCTTTTGGCTGCAACACAACCCCAAATCAGAGCAATCCATCCATGACTACACTCCTCAATATCTCTCAAGTTACCCACCCATTGTGTTCCTTAATTAATGTGCTACTTCAACCTTTGCTGGCTTTTCTCCAAACCACAACATTTGCAAGACTGCAGTAAAATTGTGTAAGTTGTAAACCTGAACAAAATACTCACTCTACACATAGTGTATTATCTCCTTATCTTAGATCTTGCTGGAAGCATTGCATGGAGCCAGTGAGTGACATGACTGCCTGCTTTGGTGCTACACTTTTTTCTAGGGAGGCAGCTACTAATTACACTCAGTCCAGCACACTGGCAGCCTGGTCAGCCACAACCCTCAGCCAGCTGCTTCCCTTGCATCAATCCCTGTGAATACATGGCAGGGCAGTTTGCTGACTTGACAGAAACCTAATCTAACCCAACGAAAAGTTTTCCATATGATCCCTGAAGCCAGAGAAAATTGGGAGCATCTTCTTACATGCTCTGGGAAGGGGCACACCTGCTGAGAACCTGTCCCTTGTTCTAGTCAGAGGGTGAATGCTTTCTACCTGATTCTCCCCTCCTCCATTCATGGCTGTGTTTCCTCCTTCCACTACTGAAAGTAGTCAGGCTGCCCTGAAATACTGTGCAGAACTTTCTGCCAGAGTTACTGGGGAAATCATGTCGATTAGTTAATGTCTGTCAACTGCTTAGTAAGAGAGGAGGAAAAATAAATTTAAAAATAGCTTTGTCTTAGGAATGGCTTCTCTGCCAAAGGCATCATTGTAGATTCTTGGTATCACACCACTAAACATTGTGATCCATGGGAAACTATATCTCCCTGTTACTTTTTTGGGTAGTTTACTGAATTTGCCAGCCCCGTTCCCAAAACTTCTCATCCAACAAAAGTGTCAGAGGCCAATAGGTCTGAACAGGAGAGGAGGACTCAGCCACCCCATCTCTCTCCTGCACAGTCCTTTCACCCATGTTCTTTGCTGGGCAGTGAGAAAAGAACAAAGTCCCTCTTTCCCTCCACCACCCTGGTTTTGGGCAGACTCACAGAGAAGCACTTTCTCTTACTTTTGGCTCAGGCCTGAAAGTGCAGGGCATGTTTTGTCCCCATCACAGCACTTCACTTCTGAGTCTCTTCAGCTCGTTCACAGTAACCTCATGCCCTCAGATAACCAGACTTCTGTACTGAAAATGTGTCCCTGATGGTATGGCAGACTCCAAGAACATACCTGGTCATCATCCTTTGCTTTCCTTTGCTCTCTTGGATAATGCTGGGAACTATCTTTTACTGGTAGAGGTGAGTAACAGCAAGGTCATCTCTGATTAGAAGGCTACATCAGGCTCACGGTCTGTTGTCACAGCAGTCAGGAGGAAAGAGGTAGATGTCAGATGGGCTGCAGATGGACAGGGAAGCGGAGAGCCAAAGATCAGGCTGCCAGCTTGGAGCTCAGAAATTCAGTGCTAAAGCACATGAGATGCAAAAGAAACAGATGCAGGAAATAGCAAGAACAGTGCAGTGACAGCACTCATTCACAGGGAACAGCCAGCAGCAGGAGGTCTTTCCTGTACTGACAAAAGGCAACAAAAAGAAGCTGATTATTTCTCAGACCAGCAGCATGCTCTCTCTGCTGCTTTTATGCAAAACTGATGGATGGGATCAGCAGCCTTGCCAGGATCTGGAGCAACCAGCATGGGCTGGAAGGCCGGCAAGAGACCCTGCTGAGGTAGAGAAGCTGAAGTAACCCTACTGTATCAAGTATTCCTAGGACACAATGCAGTGAACAGAAACTGTGCTTCCTCACAGAGGAGAGGAACAGCTTTCCTTGTCCTAGTGTGAAGCCAGTCCCTACTGCATCCTGACATCAGCTCTCCTGGTATGACTGCCAGGACAGCTGCACCATGAATGGCATCAGGGCATCAACTTGTTTAAAAATAGCTGTGAGGAAAATGCTATCAGTTACTTTTACCTGAATTGTTTCCCCAGTACATGTTTGTGTAATTCCAGAAATGGCATTTAGGCACTATTAAGGTAGTAGAACAAAAGCAACAGAAACCAGGGACTACTTAAGACAAGACTGCTGCCAAAAATGAGCTCTAGTCAGGCTAGATCAAGCTTCACTACCCAGCTCAGAAACTCAGAAACTTAAGAGTAGCTTGAATCAGATGTGTCAGGCAGAAGCCTCTCATCTTACTGTATGCACTTAACATATCAGGTCTCACACTGATCATACAGTTAGAGCTTTGCGGATTCCCAGAACTCAAGACTCTGCAAAAACTGCAAGGGTTTTTCTGCAGGGCTTTCTTTTCCTCAGCAGCTCTGTTTTTCCTGACTGCATCTCTATGTCCCAGTACTTTATGTATCTTCCTATGATCACAAGTCCTAGGTTCCCATTGCAATGAATTCTATCGCTGTGGCTAGCACAGGTTCTTCCCATGGGAACATTTTGCTATATTTCATAAACAAGATAAAGTTTGGATGTTTTGCAAACAGTTTCTCCGGATTGAGTCAGTTCGGGCTTGGCCAATTGTGCCTAGGGGGAGGTCTCGGGCTGACCAATCTGGGGCACTTCTGTAGACTCTATATATATGGAATTCAAAACAATAAAGTTCCTTTTCTCCTCTCTTTCCTTGTCTGAGAACTTGGGTCAGTCCTCAGCTAGCCGCTCAACAGCGACATATCGCCTACCTTAACATCTGTGGATAATGTGGAAATAAGTGAAAAAAAAAGCCTGTAAATTTACCAACTTCCCTACCTTGATTACTGCTTCATCCTGCCTTGATTACTGCATAGCCAAGTAATAGCTTCTTGAGAGGTCTCCCATGATTAAATCAGGAGTATTGAAGGGTCTTGAAGGGGAAGCCGTATGAGGCATGGCTGAAGTCACTTGTCCTTCAGCCTGGAGGAAACTGAGGGGAATTCATCCCTCATCGTTGTCTTCAGTATCTTCACGAGGGGAAGCATAGGGGCAGGCACTGATCTCTTTAGTGACCAGTGTCAGGACCCAAGGGAATGGCCTGAAGTTGTGTCAGCAGAGATTTAGGTTTGATATTAAAAAAGGGTCCTTCACCCAGAGGGTGGTTGGGCACTGGAACAGGCTCCCCCAGGGAAGTGGTCAAGCACCAAGCCTGGCAGAGTTCAAGAGATCTTTGGTCAATGCTCTTGGGCACATGGTGTGACTCTTGGGGATATCCTGTGCAGGGCCAGGAGTTGGACTCGATGATCTACATGGGTCCCTTCCAACTCAGGACATTCTGTGATCCTGTAAATCATTTCCTAATCACCGTTCGCTCGTGTCAGTGTACCAGGCCCACTCCCCTGAGGTCGGGCTGCTGGAGCAGGTGATGTCTGCAAACGCTCTTCTGAGCTTTTTGCCCCGTAGCAGCTGACCCGCGGCAGGCACTGCCTCATTGCCATTCCGAAGAGCCCTTCTCTCGGTCCGGGCCCGCAGAGGCCCCGAAAGGAGGGGCACAGCCAGAAAGCCGCGCCGAGCAAGGGCCCGTGGGACCACCGTGAGCGCTGCGAGCTGCCGGGGGGCTCGGGGCGTGCAACGGCCGATGTGCGCAAGGCGAGGCCGTGATCCCCGCGAGCCGTCGGGCCGGCAGCAGCGGCCAGGCTGACCCGGAGCTAAAGCTGTCCCACAGCCCGGGACCGGAGGGGAAGAGAGACCTTGCTCTCTTCTGACTGCCCAGAGCCACAGACGCGGCGGAGGGGGCCGGCCCAGCCCAGCACGGACCTGCCGCGGCGCCAATTGGGCCCGGCCGGCCGCCGTCCCCGCGGGGGTGTCTGGGAAGGAGATATCATGGCGGCGGAGCCGAGCAAGACGGAGATCCAGACCCTCTTCAAGCGGCTCCGGGCAGCGCCGGCCAACAAGGTAGGGGGAGCGGCCAGGGGTTGCCGGACTCCGCGTGCTGCGCTGTTTCCCTGCGGCCGCGGCCTGTGCTCCGGCCGGGCCCCGGTGGGCTGCGGGCCGCTCTGCGGCGGCTGTTGGGCCGCTGGGCAGAGGCCCTTGGGGAGGGCCTGGGCAGAGCGGCCGGGGCCGCCGGGCTGGGGCAGGGGGTGGCGGTGCGGCAGAGCCGCCGCCTCAGCCTGCCTCTCCCTCTGCCTTCGCTTTAGTCGTGCTTCGACTGCGGCGCCAAGAACCCGAGTTGGGCCAGTATCACCTACGGGGTCTTCCTGTGCATCGACTGCTCCGGCGTCCACAGGTCCCTGGGCGTGCACCTCAGCTTCATCAGGTGCGTGGAGAGCGGGGAGCGCGGTACCCCAGCAGGCCCGGAGCAGCCAGCCCGCCTTGGGGTGGGAGCACGCAGGGACTGCGAGAGAAGCCTTAGCACTGAGCGATCGCCTCGGGTTTTATGTGTCTTGCTTCTTGGAGGTTCTGGGTCACTCAGTACTTCCAAGATGGAATTTCCAAAGCTTCTCGAGTGGAACATCGACATGTTGCTTTTGCTAACCTTGCAGAAACGCCGTCTGGACTTGGAATTGTCAGAGCAGACATGAGAGTGTGGTGTGTGAAACTTGCCAGTAAAGCAGCAGTATGACGTATATGCTTTCTCGTAATGCTGAATAAGGCAAAAAAAGGAATACTGTTTAATCTTTTTCGGTGTCAACCTAATGGGGAAGATGGTGTTGGCTTTTCAGCCTAGTTATTGTTTTCAGTACTTGTAAAAATTAGCATTTTAATGTAACAGAACTGTGACCTTTCCTTGTTAGGAGGGAAGTTGAGTAATTGATATGAGACACACTGTGTCCCTTAGCTTTACTTGGATGTATTCTCAATTGCTTTGTCATGTGTTTTGGCCTAATCTGTGGGACGGGCTGAATATGAGTCTCTTGTGTTGTGGTGAGATCACATGTAGAACGAAAGTTCTTGGCTGTGCTTTCCTAGCTCAAGCTCTGCCCTCTAAACAAGCAGTATAAGTGAGAAATTCTCAAAATTTGGATAAAAGCTGGTCCTTTCCCTCACTTTAAAAATTGAAATTAATTTCTTACAGGAGCGAAGAAGTTTCTAAGATGTTTTTTCCACCTTGGCCTCCTAGACTTTGGGATAGTAGGGGGATATCTGACCATTTTAGGCCAGAGATTGCTTTTGCATTTGGTATGCCTGCTCTTAATTAATAGAAATAATTGGTTTTCACACAGGTCCACGGAATTGGATTCTAACTGGAACTGGTTCCAGCTGAGGTGTATGCAAGTGGGCAGTAATGCCAACGCGGTGAGGAGCCTCTGTAGGCATTTTGCTTGCTTTCCCTCTTGCTAATCCACATCCTCTGTTTCTTGTCCCTTTCCTTTGTGTGGCTTTCTTGGTACCTAAAATATATAATGAAGGAGAGCCATTTGTCAAATGTGCTTGGAACACAAAACTGTGACCTTTCCATGCGTTGTTTTCTGATGTGCAGATCTGTCATTTTTTTGCACGTCATTTAAATTAGAGGCATAGCTTTCTTAAATGATAGGAATTAATAACACTGATCAGTTTGAAAGCTCATGCTCAGCATTGTGACTCAGAATCATCCCTCTGTAAAGAGGACAGATGATTTTCATAGGCCTCTGGATTGAGACTTGTAGAAAGCTGATCAATGAATGGTTGGTTCATGCTGTGTTCTCACTACGTCATCCCCTGTCTCGGGAAGTTTTTTCTGTTGAGTTTGTCTAGTGCTTGCTTGAGTGTGTTCTGGCA
Organism: Entomyzon cyanotis; assembly: GCA_024500445.1. Lineage (NCBI taxonomy): Eukaryota > Metazoa > Chordata > Aves > Passeriformes > Meliphagidae > Entomyzon > Entomyzon cyanotis. The sequence continues at coordinate 39,027,299 of JAKEPQ010001030.1, read as the reverse complement.
GTCAGGAGACTGAATATTCTTCTCTTTTCAGACTGCTTTCTTCCGCCAGCACGGCTGTACCACCACAGATGCCAATGCTAAATATAACAGTCGAGCTGCCCAGATGTACAGGGAGAAGATCCGGCAGCTGGCAAGTGCTGCCATGGCCAAGTATGGCACTGATGTAAGTCTGAGAGCTCTGCAGTGCTAGATGTGTAGTGCTGGATGCTGAGTCTTGTAGGATACCTTCTTTTTTCCCTCTCCTCTCTTAGTTGCTTATAGATGGACTGAGTGGAGCCCCCCGGCCACTCCCCTGACAAGAGTGATGCTGATTTCTTCATGGAGCACACACAGGTGAGAAGAACTACCTAAACCAGGCAGCCTTAATAGCTCTCCAATAGCCAGATGTTCAGCCAGGAGCAGTCCCACTTAGCTTGGAAGGACTCTAAATTGTATAATTCAGTAGTAACATGGAGGAAGTAAGATTCAGTCATCTGCCTGGGACATAGTCACAGATCTGAACAGTCCCTGTGAGATTCATGTCTTTCGTTTTTGAGATCATCTTTAACTTCAAAAAGTACTCAGAGCTACCAGCTATGCCTTGGAAGATGCTTTGTGTGCTGTGTTAATGCTTAGTTTCTTCATACAGTTAAAGCAGGAACTAGCTATTACTTTGAACATCTGGTTTAGAAGAAACTTTTCAGTGCACAGACCCTGGTAAAGTGGATTTGGGCAACTGCACAATGCCAGGCAGACTTTTTCAAGTGCACAGAGTAATATGAGAATTGGCTGCATGGCAAATAGACACACTGGAAGTAGAGGTTAAATTTTTCCAGGAAAACTCATTCACACTTTATATCTCAGATTTAAACTAATTTCGTTTCACTTGAGAAGTCCTTGCGTTAGCCAGCTGTCAAATGATTCTATCATACATCCTGGCCTTTCATTCAGCTTAGCTTCCTCCTTTTTTTTTTTTAAGTTTTTGTCCCTGTTAATGGAATGTGGACTTGTCCATATGTTATGTTCAAGGAAGGCATAGTCTGAAGTTTGGAACAAGTTTCTTTTGGCCTAAAATTGAATACAGGTCACTAAACTTGAAGTAAATTCAGGATTATTTGGTTCATTCATCTTTTGCAAATAACTGGAATGAGTATCTCCTTGCAGTCTTCCAGTACCTGGGATGCAGCAGATGCCAGCCAGAATCCTGCACAGTGTCCTCCAGAGGTGGAAAAAGCAGCAAAGTCATCAGAAGGCAGTGAAGTTTCAAGTGAGTTCTTCGCTGAATAATTTTTCTGAGAGCCTGCCTTCATTTCCAGGAGAATACAGTTCTGTACCACTGTCGGAAAGGGCTGAAGAAGTGGAAGTTCTGCCTTGAAGGAGTGGAAGTTCTGTGCACTCTTACGATGTTAAGTTAAATTAGCGGAGACTTCTAAAAACACTGCTCCATTTGGGATCAGTTCTTCACTTTTCTTGAAATGCATACAAAACTGTTTTGGGGATTAGTTGCCGCATTTCCCTGCTTTTAGACATAATTATTCGTCTAAACACTCTTCTATATCCCTTGAATTTGGTGGGTCTGCAAATGACCTATGTTCTAGGGTGAATGACAAGGACACCAAGAATCTGGGGGCATAGCTGTAATTTGAAACAGCTTTGTATATTTCTCCGCAGTGTTTGCTTTCTTTTTCTGTGTGAAGAACACTGCAGAGGGAATAATTTGCTCTGTGGAGGTGTAAAGTTGTGCTTGGGAAATTGCATATTTCAAGCTGTAACTTGATCTATTTGTGGGGGCAGAGGAGCTAGGAGAGATGTAATAGAACTGTGAACATACTGGAAAGAAAAGGGTTGAGAATCAATCTGCTGAATGTTCTCTTTTGGTTTTGTGCCCACAGATGCCAGCCAAGGCCCATCTATTGACTTGCTGAGCACATCTCCTAAAGCTCCTCTAGGTAAGGAAGACTCTTCACTATCAGATCAGTCTTGCTCTTATACCCACTGCTCAGTAGTAAGTTCAGTGAAGCTGGAATCAATGCGCCAGTTTCCAGAATGTTTAAACAAGCTTATCTCCCTGTGGAGCTGGTACTTAGGATGTTGCTGTTGCATTCCCAAAAGTATGTTTTCCTGGTCTTGAGCTTTGGACAAAATGTGGCACTTGCATATCTAGAACTTGGGTGATCAAGGCCACGTGGCTGTTTGTTAGGTTTGTTTCCCTACAGAACCTTTAGAGGCAAATGAGTTTTTAGCTTTCAGAGTAATAGGGATTTGTATCTGATTTTCCCCTGCCATTACTGTCCTGGCTGCACACAGAACATGTAACTGGAGTTTCTTTCCTTATTGAGAGCATGCTCTTAGCCTACAGTGGGTTCATGCTGGCTGAAAGGCCTGCGTCCTGAGGTGTCTGTTCATTCCCCATGTTTTACGTCTCTTCCTCAGACGTGTCCATGTATCTGTCAACACAAGGGGCCGCTCCTGCTGGAGGTAACTGGCTAACAGCTGGCCTGCGCTGGCTGCTTGTGACAACTCTGCTTGCCCCTCCTGAGACTCTGCCTTCTATTCTAACTTTAGCTTCCCGTGCTTAGGGGGAGAGAATGAGCCAAAGCTTATATGTGTTTTATTGAGATCTAAACCAGGTATGTTGTATCTGTAAAGAGACCTTATTAACATTCCTGTTAAATGTTTCCTGACAGTATACAAAACCCCAAACACAAACCTCGAATGAAGTGTTAGGAACAATGAGCAGAAAACAGTCTCAGATAGTGTAAATGTTTTGATCCCCCTTATTTAAAAAAAATTATGGTCAGGCTAGAAAAGATAAAGGAAAGGCTGTCAAGAATGATCTATGGGCTAACAAAGGTCATATGGCTGTAGAAAGTCAGGAGACGTGCACATGTGGAAGAACAGCCCAACAAGGGCAATAAAAGATTTTGGAGCTACCTATAGGAAGCTAGAAAATGTTTTGGGCAGTCCCTTTCTGCTTTGTTCTTACACTTTTCCCCAGACATCTGCTGCTTGGCTGGCCCTTGTCTGGTTTTACAAGTGTGGCATGCCCTCAAGAGTGACAAGTGCAAGGTGTTGGGAAACCTGTTGCTTCTACAGCTTGCTGCACTTTAGGTCCATTTTTTTGCTGGTATGTTTATGTAAACATGACTTTAGGGTTCTTGCTGCTTTGTCCAAAAGGCATCAGTGAGGCACTGACCTTCATGTGCCACTGAAGCTGCATTTTCTTGAATCTGTGTATGGAATAAACCTAGTCTTTCTCTAAGTATCCTGATCCCTACTGGGTGGGGTCACCTACTGCTTAACACTCAGAGGAGCTATTCACAGTTCTTAATTCAATTATAAGTTTCTCCAGAAATGGACATGCTTTTTCAGGCCACCAGCCTGCAACTGTGGAGCTTCTACATGCATCTTTCTGATGTGAAGCTGCACGGTGTGCCCTGGATGCTATAGCAGCTGGACTGTAGTGGACGTTCATATGGGTTGCTGTCTAATTTTGGCCTCTGAAATTAATTCACTTCTGCTTATTTGCTGCTTCCCTCCTGTTGCAGAACTTAAATCCTCCCTCATTGGAAAGAAGAAGCCAGGAGCTGCCAAGAAAGGGGTATGTCTTGAGCTCTTTCATGGAGGGGAGGTAAAGCATGTCTTGCATTTCTGCTGATCATTTCCCTGATCCTTGCTTTTTGCCCTTAGCAAAGCTGTGTGATAAAGCTGTAGAGATCTGTTTTGGGGAAAGGACACCTTAAGCAGCCTCTGTATTATTACCAAAAAAATTAGGTCTTGGATCATTACTGGTTCTGGTCTGAAGCATATCTGGCTGGTCTCTTTAAGTGCTGGCCTCTGGTGGATTAACTCTTGGGTGTTCTTCCATAATGTGTTGCAAGCTCTTTTGGGTTTGCAGGTTGTGACTACACAGAGAGACTGAAAGCCTGATTGGTGCAACAGGAAGTAGGATTCAGGTTTTCTTCTACAATGAACAATCCAGGATGAAGAATTCACAGGTTTTTGGTTTTTTTCCAAGTTGGGTGCAAAAAAAGGCCTTGGAGCCCAGAAAGTAAGCAGCCAGAGCTTCAATGAGATTGAACGGCAAGCCCAGGTGGCAGAACAGCTGAGGGGGCAGCAGGCAGTGGAGTCCAAGAAACAAGCTGAGGAGTCAATGTAAGTGCCCTGTTTGGGATGAGTACATTGCATACATAAGGCAGAAGTAGTGTGAGGTTAATGCTGTTCATCGTAGGATCACCAAATGTGACTACAGAACATAATGCAATGAGAGGATGAGCAATAGCTGTATGCCAATATGGCCCTTGCATCAGGGCACAAGTTATACTGCTGTATTTTATTACAGTTAGCATTCCTTGAAGAGTTTAGGGGAGCAGATACTTCTGTATTGTGTGTTTCCATTCACCTTTGGACAGGACTAAAAAAGGTAAAGGCTGAACTGGATGGGTCACTCTGGGTGCAGGGGGGAGAAGATAGTGTGATGCTTACAGTAAGGAAATTATGGTTAGCCAAAGAAGAGTTGAATCCCAGTGGAGGTGAGATAGCAAAACTAGCAATAGCTTCTTTGCAAGGGTTTTTGGCAGAGCTGTTGTGAAGATGGCTGTTTTGAAGGGTGGCTGGGGTTACTTTACCACTTGTTCCTCTACACTATTGGGCTGCGAGGGAGGGTAATGAGCTGGTAACCCACCATGGCTCTTTCCCTTAGAGTCACCTCAATGCGACTGGCTTATCAGGAACTGCAGCTTGATCGGAAGAAGGAAGAGAAGAAACTTCAGAACCTTGAAGGGAAGAAACGTGAACAAGCAGAGAGGCTGGGCATGGGATTGGTGTCCAGAAGGTATTTGGCTGTGGAATGGCATAGGACAGACAGGTGTCTTGGAAGTACCCTGCTCTGGAAGAGTTTCTTGAAGGCAGCAGTTTGCTCTTGTAACAGATAAGGAGATGAGTTAAAGTGCTCATACGCCGGTCTAAAACTAAAAATGCTTCAGGCCCCAGAAGGAATAGGTACTTGGTACAAAGGTTCTAATTCTCATTTGAGGTTTTCCACAGATATGAGTGGCCTGGCAGTGTCTAGCACTAGAGCCCTGCTTGACAGGTGTCCCCCTGCAAAATTCTTTCTTTAAGAAGGTATCTGAAGACTTGTGAAAGAGCATACATAAGTGGTGAAGGGGGCTGATATCCTACAACTCTCCCTCAAAACTTGTGTCACCTGCCCAGCCTGCAAAGGCCAGATTCAGTTTTGAGGCAGGCTCATTGTAGGGACTGGATACTGTCAGATCCATCAGTCCTGACTCTGTGTGTTTGTTATACTAGTTCTGTTTCACACTCGGTGATGTCTGAGATGCAAATAATTGAGCAGGAGACGCCGCTGGTAGCAAAATCTTCCCGCTCCCAACTGGACTTGTTTGAAGATGGTGGAAGCTTCACATCTGGACCCCCCAAGTAAGACCTAGCTTCAGTGTAGTCTTGGTTTATTCCTGAATTCCATGTCTGGACTAAATTACCTATTTTTGGTACCTAGGTACAAATACAGTCCCTTCTCATTCGAAGATGCATTTGGCTCACGATGGGAAACAGACTCTTCATGGGGTATGGACAAAGAGGAGGAACCGGAGGTGACTGTTTCCAGTATTCGGCCGGTTTCAGAGAGGTAAAGTGCTTGCCACTGCTACTGTACGTTGTGCCCCTTGTGTAGGGGACAGAGGATACGTGTGGGACCTGTGGCATAGATGTGGCTGTTAACAACAGGAGCCTTGTGCTGCAGAAAATAACTTGCCAAGACAAGCCCAAATAAAAGGGCCTCGAGTGAAAGGACCTTGGACACGTCTTTGCCTGTCAGGTCTGTAAGTTTATACAGCGTCTGTGGTCATCAAGTGCTGATTGTCCTGAGATGGGGAGAGGAGAGCACCAGTGGTAGCTAACACTTCAGGATGTCCTACTTTACTTTGAAGACAGAAGTCTGATTCTTTTCTGTATTGGTGAGCTTAAGCTGAGTTGTCTCCTCTTGCTTCCTCAGACCCACCAGCAGACGGGAGATTGAGAACAGGCCATCCATGGTGGAATCCAATGAAGCTCGGCAGAAGTTTGCAGGGGCTAAAGCTATCTCTTCAGATATGTTTTTTGGGAGGGAGACAGATGCTGAGGTAGATGCATTCTGCAGTGCTTACCCTGGTACAGCTCTGGCTTTACCTCCTCCTGTTTGCTTAGGTCCTGCTTTGATCCCTTCCTAAACAATCTTTTTGTTTTGTTTTCTGCTGCAGTATGAAGCCAGATCCCGACTGCAGCAGCTCTCGGGCAGCAGTGCAATCAGCTCTGCAGACCTGTTTGGAGAGGCAGACAATGTGCACTCAGGTTTGTTAGCACTCAGTGGGTTGAGGAAGGGGACAGTTTTGGAAGACTGGAAAGGAGATCAGAATGCTTTCTGGAGCTGAGGGACTCTGGACTAACTTCTCCTGGTTCTTGTAGGTGGTGTGTCTATTGGAAATGTCCTGCCTGCAGCTGACATTGCACAGTTCAAGCAAGGAGTGAAATCAGTTGCTGGCAAGATGGCTGTCCTGGCCAATGGGGTGATGAACTCCCCTCCAGGTGAGGTTACACTATGGCATCTTTAGAAAGACTGTTGTCATGTGCAGTGACTTTCACCATAACCTGGCTTCCACTGGAATTATCACTACCTTCTCAAATTATGTGCAAAGTCCCAGATAGACACCTGTCTTTTATAACTGATGACTACAGTACAATCACTGAGCAATTCCAGGTGGCCAGTGAACTCTACTTGACAAACCTTACCCTCCTGCTGCACAGGACACGTTATGCCAGATATACCTCTTCCCACAAATTGCAGGCAGAATTTAAAAAGTCAAGGTCATTTTACCCTTCTGCCTTTGTAGTGTCCTGTCTAGGTAACCCCACACTGCATTAAAATATCAACCCCCCAATTTCTTGTTAACCATCTGGATTTTGCACAAAGGTGTTATAGCAAGGTGTCTCTGTCTGTTTCCTCCTTAGGATCGTTATGGTTCATATTGATGACCCAGGGACTGCAACTCAAAGGGAAGCCAGCAAGAGGCACTGATGCCACCTTTGCCTGGAGTAAACTCCGCAGGATTGTCTTATTTGTCTAGGTTGGGTGGGGAGGGGAGAAGGTAAGCAGAGGGGGTCAGGACATGGCTGTGCCCAGGATGCTTTCTGAATATCTCTGGATTCCACTCTATTAAAATTCAGTGTGCCCTCATACCCACTGCTATCTACTAGCCAGTGGAGACAGGCCTTCTTACAGGGTTAACCTCATTGCTGTAAAAGATATGACAGGAACTCCTGGGCTGCCCTTGTCAATGCTCCTGTCCATCTTTGGCCCATACCTTAGCTCACCAAGTGACAGAGGAGAGGGGAATGCTATTATTCTGAACATCATGTCACATTTTTGTTTTTTGTTCTGATCACTGCTCCCAATCCATGGTGCTGTGGAGTCCTCTGTATTTGCAGGGTTTGCCTTTTACCATGATCTAGTCCTTTTTACTGTCTTCTAAACCAGCATATAGGAATGCGGGAGAAAAAAATCAAAGATTATTTTTTTAGCTTCTAACTACATCATCAGCAAAAAAGGCCCGGGTAAAGAAGTAAAGAAATGTACTGGATCCCTGGTTATTTTGTTGCCCAGCTTTGGATCAGGTCAAAGTACTCAGCCTCTGACTTAACCATGAGGTGCAGCAGTGAGGACTGCCATTTTAGTCCTGTTCAGCTTGGTCGCTGGTTTTAACAAGAGTGTGTTTTTCTCTTTCTTGGGCTATGGTGTTGAGGACTAGGTAGTAAGGAAAAGGGTGGGAAAGGGCTAGTTACACACTTAGCAAAAGGGAGGCTGAGGCTGTTTGTTCTGGAGCCTTCTGTCTAGGAAGAGGCTTGCACAGGCTTCACCTCTGCTGTCCAGTTGTGGGGCTGCGGTAGCTGTGGGCAGGAGGGGAAAGGTCACTTGGCTCTCTGTGCTGATGTTTCACCTCGGTGGGGCGTGGGGGGTAAGGGTCGGGTCTTCCTGTTCCTTTTCCCTGTGCCCTGACACAGTTGTTTCAGAATCACAGCACCCATGGGCCTTGGAGCTCCAGGGAGCAGTGGGGCAGCTGCAGGACAAGCACTCGTAGTGGCAGTCTACTGTGGCTGCAAGTGCCACCCTGGCACTCAGGAGTGGGGCTGGCGAGGGGCTGGTGGGGCCTTGGAAGGTGGTCGTAGCCCTGCACTGGTCCTGCCCACTGCTACCACTCCCTCTGAGGCGGGCCCGGGGCAGCACAGAAGACCCGAAGACCCAGACGCAGCAGAGGCCTGACACAGCGTGCTTTATTGCCAGGATGTCACAGCCACTCACCGAGCTGGGAGACTGCACAGATCATAAATAATTTAACTTACAATAAATAAATAACCCTGCTGGCACCCTGGTACAAGCTTTGGGTTACCAGCTCCTGGTGGCCCATACTGGAGCACATTAGGACCAGGAGGAGCAAGGAGGCTCCCAAAGAAGCATGAGAAACTGAAGTTCCCGAGGAACTAACTAGTCTCTGCAAGCTGGGGCACAGGAGCTGGGCTAGACAAAGCATTCGTGTCTGTGGAGGTCAAACTGCTGAGTTAATTGTGATGCTACTTATTTTTGCAGTTGTAAGGGTTATACTGCTGCTAGAACACTACCAATATTTACAAAAAACCCAACTCTCATTTGAGAACTACTTCATTTTCCCTTAGTGCTTCTGCCCACCCAGCCCCAACAGGTGCTCTACATGCTTGCAAGCCATACCACCTGTTGCCAAGGAATGTAAAGACTGTCACCCTCTCCCCAATCCTCTGATATGCACTTTCCCAAATGACCATAATATGCTGTTGGAGGGAGGGAGAGACCTCACAGAAGGGCACTCGGTACAGCAGTGGAACCAGACAGCACCATGCAGTATTTACTGCAATCTAGCTTATTTGCTGTATTTGCTTTGGCAAATCTTGGATACATGGAGGAGAAAGCACAAAGCAGAGACAGGGTGCCTGGCAATATCTAAGCTGCCCCTTTTTAGGAACTTCAGGAATTTCCTTACCTTTGATCATACGCAGGTGCAGCTTTACTGGGAATAATAATGGAACACAAGTGCAGAGCTGGTGATTTAACCACTCCGTTATCTGGGTCAAATCTAAACAGAGCTACACGACAGAACACTGGCAAGCAGCCTGCACTGTGCTCCCACTGCTTCAGCACCTGCTGAAGTGTGGAACTGGGAGGGAGCATCCTGGTGAGAGCACACCTGGTTGTTTCCAAGTGGTGGCAGAGCTGGCGCCTGCTGGCTTGTCTTGCCTGCCAGCAGAGGGAAGCATAACTCTGTAGATGGCTTCTGCAGAGGAGCTATTCCTGCATGGATTTGGAGTTAAGAAAAAGGCAAGTTGTTCCTGGGAAAAGATGGGTGAACCGGGCACTGGGGACTAGCACAGCCACACGTACACACGCTGGTGATGTAGACAGACCCCACTGTCAGAGCAGATGCTCTGGGAGGAGGTGCTGTTCCTCCAGTGGGTTCTGGAGAAACTCAAGATGGGAATGGTGCCCACCCTCACAACTTTCAGTTTTCAGAGGAGTCTGTCTCTTCATTGGAGCCTTCACTTTCAGCATCCATTTTTCGACGATGGTGTAGAGGTTTCCAGGGTGAGTTAATCCTGGGCGAGTTACGAACAGGCAAAGTTGCTGTGTCTGCACTGGAGTTGGCAGGACTAGAGATGGAAAGCCCTGAAACCTGAGCTACCCTGAAAGAGAAAAGACAAATTCTAGGCAACATGATGCATAAACTTTAATGCAGCACTCTTAGAGTGAACCTGGGAGGAAGACTTAAAACTAGCACAGGGATGGAAAGATGTTCATGGCATAGAGGGGGAACACCTTGCACTGGTGCTTCCCAGACTTGCCATGTGAATCTTTTCCTATTTAAACATATCTGCTGGGCTGAACTTGTGTCTTCCAACTCTCCTACTTTTCACCATCCAAACAAAATTTCCCTGTTCAGTAGAGACTGCTGCTTCCTCTAGATCCCTCTTTGAGTCACACTCTTCCCCTCTGTTTCTGAAGACTTTTGTAAGGATTTTGATAAGTGCACTGAGGTACCACAAAAAAAGAAGCCTTTCCTGTTCCGGCTGCTCTTTTAGCTCCTCTGTTGTTTTACAGTAGAGCAGAGGAATAGGACAGCACTTTATTACACTCTTCTTAAGCATGCTACCTTTAATCTGTTGCTATCTTTAATCTAGTTTAGGCAATACCACTTACAATTTCTCAAGTTCCTGATCCATGGCAGGGTCCAGAAACAAGTCTCCTTTATCTGGCAGAGCCCCTGGGGGAAAAAATCAACCAATGAAAATATCAGAGCAGAGTTAGGCTATTTGTTCTTCAAGAAAAGTGTGCAAGCCATAGCAGCATCCAAAATCTGATGGATTTGGATGGAAATCAGCATCCAAAAGCAAGACAGAGAACACTTTTCCTTGTACCTACTAGAGAAATGGACAGTGAATGTTGAGGATCACAGACAGATAATGAACAATGATCCATTTTCTGTGTCTTTCACACATGCTCTAGCTGAGCTCAGACTAAATGGGAGGCAGCCTCAGTAGTCTTCACTTCCCACAACCCTAAGGATTGGCAGTTTTCATTCACTGTACAAAATTACTGGGTACTGATTTTCAGGGAGATGGCAGTTTGTCAACTTTGGGCCTCTGCTCATTGTCCAGTATAGTCACCAGTCCCAGATCCTATGAGAGTAACAGATGTGGTATTGTCAGTGCCACAGCCTGAAACGTGCTATATCACCCAGGGACCTTTATATTTTTGTGTCACCTGCCTTTCTTGTGCACTGAGCTTGGGGATCAAAACACGCCACAGATTTAAGGCTTTTGCTTTCCTTGCAACTCAGGAAAGTCAGTCCCTGACTCTTGTGCACATGGTCTGCAGGAGCTAAGTGTGGATGAACTGTGCTCTGGCATTGCTTGCTGTATGGGTGTGAGCATGAAAGGCTGGGCCAGTACTTGGGTACCCTCTCAGCATAAGATCACAACATGCTCCTTTTCACATTAGAAACCCTGCTCCAGATGAAGGATGTGGTATAGTTTAGGACTAGAGCAGCTGCTTGATCCTCCTTGGTCCTCTCTGAAAACACTGGCACCTTAGCAAAGCCAGAAAGGAAGATGGGGCTCTTAAGATAGCCCTCCTTCCTAATTCTTTTAACAAACTCCACCTTGTATAGGGGTCATGGAAAAGTGTGATCAGCCAGCACAGAAATGACAGAGAACAGCACAGAGATTGCCTACAAGAGCCTGGAGAGTACCACTGCACACACCAGGACAAAAAAACCCATTTGATAATCTATATCAACAGTTCAGTGAGGAATGCTCTTTTTTTCAGGAGACCTGGGTGCTACACTCAATACCTTTGGGAAGGGGCTTTGTATTCCCTGTGGGAACACAAATCTGTTTTCTGGCTCTGTTACCTTGCTCTTGAAGGAGAGGCTGGAGATCCACCTGTCCCACAGAAGCAGGCTGGCAACAGTCATCAAAAATGTAGCAATGAGTGCCTGAAAACTAGATTAAGTTTCGACCAGAACTGATTCCCCCATTTATCTGGGTTCTGGTCTACTCCTCCTACAAATGAAAAGGAAAGACTGGCACTGCAAAACAGTGTCAGGAGATCCATGGAAGCATCCCAACCTGCTTCTTTTCGTGGGCTCAATTAAAAGAAAAAGCAACTAAAGCTTAACTTGTTTCTGTAGTTGTAGAGTGCACCGTGAAGTCTCTAAGGCACAAGAATTACTTGGGAAAGTTGATAAATGGCACTTAAAGAATTTACAAATCAACACTGACATTGGAGTTACACTGCAGATTCCAGTCTGCCTGGCAAACTCATCAGCACTGTCCCAGCCTGAACAAGCTGCTTTAATCCCTATCCCTGTTCGTCAAGAGGAGCTGCTGGCTTTGTGAGACCAAAACCTCCTCTGCCTGAAACGGCTCTCGCCGAAGGGCTTTGGGGAGCTTGTAATCCCCTACAAACCAAAGACTATTGAAATCACCCTTCAGGAGAGATTAAAAGACACCAGGAAAAGAATCCTCCTTTCCTTGCCAAAATGCTAGCACCTGTCACACTTGTGGCTGCTGCCCCTCCTCTGAGAGAGGCCTCAGCAGTAGGCTGGCAGAGAGCCAGAGGACAGGCCTACATTAGTGGAAACGAAAACCCACACACTTTGTGGATGGCACAATGGAGGCTGTGGGCAGGATTTTTTTTCTTTTCATCTGTTTTCTTTGTGCATGACTGGAAGTGGATTTCACAGGGCAAAGGAAAAAAAGATTTTGCTTCCTGCCATCCAGGCATCACCTTCCTCCCAGTGAATACACTGCTTTCTAAGCCTGTTTGCAGAGGGGATTGCAGGGCTGTATTCATACACCTTTGATATATAATCTGCCCTGCCCCAGAGGAGCATTAGCAGCTTAAATGGTTTGCTGGAAGAAGGGGCTCAGCCAGGGAAGGCACACTTTTACTGTACTACGACACACACCTGTGCAAAAGAAGCAGCCTTCAGGCAAGGTACACCTTTTCATTGAGTTTTGTCTTTGCAATATAGGGGCTGGCAGACACTCAAGCCTAGAAGCAGAGGAAGAGAATACTTACCCAAAGACAGAGAGAGCCTACCCTTAGTGGCCAGGTGACTTGCTGAGTGGAGATGACTGAAGATGAGTGTTTTGGAACACCCCCACATACACACTGCCCCCCCTGCTCCTGCCATTTAAATTTATCTCCTGGAAACAGTCTTGTCAAACAGAAAAAGCCATTTCTGTTCCTTTCTGTGGGAGGAGGAAGTGCACAGCAAGGCATATGGGGGAAATACGAAACTGTGACTGAATTATGGATGGATTACATACTGTTCTTTGCCAATGCAACACTGCTTCCTTGCTCCAAACCAGCACAACATAGAAACAAGCAGTGAGATGGTGTTTGGTAGTCCCTGTGGCTCCCACAGCAGTGTGGTACAGATTTTTCTAGCAGTTTGTGTTTTATGATCAGATTTTCAGCCATAGATAGCTACTAGCAAGGCCATAGATAGCTACTAGCAAAATCACACTGCCTTGAGGGAAGATGGGAAAGAGCTGGGAAAGACTGGGCTTTGAACCTTTGAGCCAAGGAGGCAGCAGAGGTTTTTCACTAGGTGTGCCTTCTTTTCTTATAGATGAGAGCAGCCATTTAAAATCTGTGGGAGCACAAAGGGCTAAAACATAGAAAGGCACCTCAATTCAGTAATCCTTGAGGAAGCTCCACAGTTTCAGGCAGACAGTAAGGTACAGCTTTATGTTTTTTAAAGTTAATTCATCAATAAAAAGATGAAAAACTTTCCCTCACTCTCTTCCTGTCAGTGTAAAATGTGGGGTATAATGACAAAGGAAATTCTACAGAAATAGAGAGTGACTGAAAATCTAGAGCTGTATCATTCCCAGGAGTCTTACCTAGGGCTCGATTGATGCCCTGATCCTTTGCAAGAGCCATAAGGAATCCACAGAAGGTCATTCTCTGTGCACTACTCAACATTTCCTTCACAAGAGCAGAAGGTGGACAGCTAGGAAAAGAGAAATGGAGATCATCTTGTCTTCTAAATTATAATCTTTTTTTGTTCCTAAGATCCAGCTCAAACTGGAGAAATAAACCCTTTTACCAGTTCTAACACTCTCAGGTTGCCCTGACTCATTTTAAAACAAATAGCCAACAGCTTGCTTATTGAGCACTGGATCTGTTTCCCATTTGCTAAGCAAGATCCTTGAACTGGGGGACATCCCTAGGAGCAGTCTTACCTGTCTTCATTCCAAGCACAGAGAGAAAAGCCTAGATTCACTCACATGCGTACTCATCCCAACCATTAACATGTGCTTTCAAAAATCCTCTGAGTAATACTTCCTTTCGGAAGTAGTCTTTCATAGAAGTAACGGAAGTAATGGAAGTAATGGAAATAACTTTCATAGAAGTGTTAAGTTTGGAAAAGACTGAGATCACTGAGCCCAGTAGTTAATGGAGCAGCACTGAGTTCACCACTAAACCATGTCCCTAACAGCCACATCTACATGTTTTTGAACATTTTCAGCTGTTACATAACGCTGTTCTCACACTATTATCCCTGATAGTCATCCAAGGGGCAGGAAAACCTCCCCAGTGATAGCCTAAATATGTCAGAGAACACTAGTTAGGTGAGGACTAAATTACCATATCCCCTTCTTCTATATTCACCTTAACCCCTGGCCCTGACTTCCAAGCAGTATCTTCATGGTGATTCTTGCTCTTGACTGATACTCCTTGAAGGATTTCATGCAAAATCAAGGTGCCTCATGAAGAGGAAATGTTAAAAAGCCAGTGGTGTAGTGGTACCCCAGGAGATGTGGGTGTGGGCTGATGATCCCTCAGGCAGAAGTGGTTACCAAAGCCTGACTGAGTACTGAGCTCCTGCGTGAAAGGCTGGGAATGGCTTCCCTAATACTGCTGTGCAAAGCCTGATCTACCAGATGGGCTCACAGTAGTCTTCCCATCTGAAGTTCTCAGGACATAAAAAGAAATGTAGAGCTTTTGTTGTTTAAAAGAGCAAAACAACTTGTCAACTCTGTGCTTAGATATCTATAGCACTGGACAGCAGTTCAGCAGTAATTTTGTGGATCTCAAATTTGGATTTGGAAACGTGAAGTAGAAATCAGGTGGAACTTGTGTCCTGAGTTATTTTGTGTTTCTAGACCATGACCTTCCAGGAGGGTGTAAAACCTGCAAGAAACTATGATGAAAGTGTCTGTCAAAGCTATACAATAAGGTCTGGTATATCCCCTGCTGAACTAAAGCTAGTCTTGTGCCTGGGATCTGTAGCTGGAGACCAGCTCCAACACAGGCTCAGGTACAGATTAACAGTGTGAACTTGCCTAGGTACTAAGGCTTCATCCTCCATCCACCTAGTGGGCTCTTTCAACTCCTAAGAACACAACTACACTTGTTTATGCCCTCTATCTAACTCATGATGGATGTCTCTGAGATGAAAGTATCAATGCAGAAGTAAGATGGAGAGCAGAGACCCAAATCAATCCATTACTTCAAGAATCAATTCAAATCCCATGTTTTTTAGGTCCATGAAATTGTTTCTCTCATTCAGTTAAAGCTGTTCAGCTGTGATGTTTCCTTTTGTACTTCTTCAATGAGATCCATGTGGGAGTATCAGCTTGTTCAAAGTCCTCTATTTCTTCCTCTACAGCTCCAACCTTACACAGGGTCTCCAGAGACTTCAAATTCATATTTTAGACTCCATTCATACCTGTATTTTGATCTGTCACACAAGGACTCCAGGCACTGGTAGAAGAGAGATGCCTCTACTCCTTCAAGTGGGTTGCAGTCATTTGGGGGTTGCCGCTGCCGATGTTGCCCAGAGGATGATGTTGGCACAATCACAGTATTTGGATTCTTACCAGCCAGTAGGTCTTGATAAATGGCAGCCACACTTTCCAGGAACTCTAAAAGAACAGAAAGCAACTTATAACTCAGGGCTGTAACCAGCAAAGCATCCTCCTGACCTACCAGACTGTGGCTTAAACTGTAGTTCTGTGTTGTACATAGCACCAACTGGAAATAAGCACAACTCTACAGCATCCTGCATATTCAGAACAGATATTATGCAGGCCCATACAGCCATTTCCATAGAAGTTGCTGTCTTCTTATTAGGATGATTATGAGAAGTCACTCACTGTTTTGAGAAGATTCATCTCAAGGGAACAAATATTAGCTAGCACACAGATAAAACAGTGAAGTGTGAAAGCTAATGTCAAACACGAAACTAGCTTGCAAAGTCTAAAATGTTTTCCTTCTCCACCTCTTGCCACTGATTAAGAACTCACCCGAGTTGGGAGCAAACTATACTGAACTGTAACAGGAGGAAAAGGAACAAGTTAGTTAGGGCTCCAGGCTGTATCCCAGCTTGCCTCTGTGCTGCTCCAAAGTAAATATAACACACAGGATCTAGAGGAAGGGCCAGGGCAGGTCAGGGCTAGAGTTGGCAGAAAGCCTCTCCCCAGGGTCCTCATACTACCCACTGTTTACTGCAGGAGTCTAATTTTAAACAAGTTTGTTTATGGATGTGGTCAGCAGTTTACAAATCTAGATTCCATTTGGAGTGGTTTGCATGTGTGTGGGTTGGTGGGAGAGTGTATGACAGGCTGTGTGTGTGCACCGTGCTTGGGTGAAGAGGACAGGGATGGGATCTCTGAGTGTGTGTACACAAGAATGAGCTTGCCAGGACTCCAGTGGCATTTAAGTTCCGAGTGAATGGAAGTGCAATGCTGTGCGTGAGATGGGAGGAGAGGAAAGTCAGGATCTCAGCAGGCCCTGAGGCTGTGCTGAGGTCCTGCAGCTCCATGGAAATATTTGTTGTATCAGAGAAAACTTTCCAAACACATTTTCTGTCCCTGAGTAAAGGCATTACAAGCCTGGTTCTGCCCAACTCAAAATCATCATTTTGAACTGTTTTTTTTACAATGAACTGTCATGGATAAAGTTGTGATATGCACAGGGAGTTACAGGAGAACTATATACAGAGTGGGATTGAGAAAAAGAGATTTCTGTATTAGGGATAGCAGCTGACTCTTAACTGCTAGAAAGATGGGAACTCACAGATTGGATCAGACCAGCAGGCCACCCAAGTTTACTCTCTGACCACAGACTATGCTCACAAGAGCTTCTAGCCAGTCTCTCTGAGTATCCAAACCCGGCCCGTTTTGCCTGGTGTCGGCCAATTGTGAGCTACATCCATCAGAGGGAGCTATTTCAGTATGAGTGAACAGAAATCCATGAGCTTACGTTTGAAAGTGCTGTGTGCCAGGAGATGGAAAAGTGCCACAACAGCAGTCCCCAGTGCTTGGGAGCATATCTAATGCTTCCCTCTTTTTGTCCTGAATTAGACTCATTCCTCAACCACAGTTTAGGGGGGCTAGGATGAACAGGCCAATGTATTTTAAAGCAGTTTTCCTGTATAGGACAAGCACCTGAATGTTCATGGAAGTTTCTCCACCTTGTCTCCTGAATTTAAGTTTAAAAATACCTGGGGATTTTACAGATGTATATTTGTGGGTGAGCATAAGTAAATACACACACATACAAACCAATATTATTTGATTTGTACTTTTCCTGCCAATAATTTTAGAAGTATCCCATCTAATTAAAACTCAGACTGGGCAAGAGAGATAAAACATGATAAATGACGAACCATATGAAGAATGTTGATATGGATTATCTGTTCATTTTGCTTTCCAACTAGGGGGTTTCAAATCAAACAAGAGAGGTGGTTCTTCACAGGACAGGTGTCAAACCTGTGCAACCCTTCACCAAAAGGTGTGTAGGTTAGAATTTTATGTGATATCAAGGGGAGGCTAGAGAAGTTCTTGGGAGTGGAGTCCATATAGGGCCTAAACCCACAGAAATGATAACCAGTTCAGAAACTCTCTGAGCTGAAACCACCTCACAGTTGGGCAAGTATTAAGGGGAAGAATTATATCAATTTGTCCAGTTCCTATTCCTTTAAAAGCACCAGATGGTGTGCTTTTCCTATCCTGTCTTCAGTAGGGTTGAATAATTTCCTTAAAGAAGGGGAAAAAATTGTTCCTAGTATAAGTTAATTGTTAGGTGTTGACATAGTCTAGATAAAGCTGGAAATTTATGTCTCAAGGCCAAGACAAACACATGCATAAGACACAGCAGTTGTAGGTATGTTGTTATTCACAAAAATTTGAAATCTCCTCATGAAGCCTCCTAATCTCTTGACATCAGGGATGCTTTTCATCAGTAGATTCCATTAGCTATATATTCTCCGTGAAAAACCGTATCCTTTCAAGTTTCAAAAAAGTGCAAAGATTGGGAAGCTGTAAAGCTGTAATGTCACAAGTGGGAGAAGTCAACAGCTTCCCGGCATTTACCTGAGTAGTAGAACTGGATCTGGAAAGCAAAGAGGAAATCAGAAAAAGACATCAGGCAATCCATTGCATCATCCATCAGCACAATCCTATGATAAGATGAGAGAAATAGTTTAGCATCTACAAAAGAAATAAAGTCTGTAACCAGGAACCCCAGATCTTGAGAAAGTCCAGGCAAGAAACCATGTGCATCTGAGGATTGCTAGTGGCCCAGTATAAGAAGTTAGGGGAGAGGAATGGAAACACACATTGTTGCATGGATGTGGATGCTCTAATATCAGATGAAGGCAGCTTGAGAACATGAAGTGAAGATCCTGAATGTCAATCACACACTTCAGCTACAATGTGAGCAGAGCAGTGTGACATTCTAAGCCTGGTGGACAGGATGGAACAAACAATGGCACAAAAATCTGCAAGGCTGGTTCACATGGTTATATAGAATTGTGGAATATCCTGAGTTGGAAGTGATCCACAAGGATCATCGAAGTCCAGCTTCTGACTGACTACAGACAGGACAGTTACACAAGTAGTAAACTGCTGTAAGCAGAACGAGACTCAGGCTATTCCTCTATATACCAAAATTCATCAAACTGGGATATTTTTCAGATTCATAAAGATCACAACAATTGCTAATTCTGCATCTATACTCAAACTCTACTTGAGTACAGAGGAAATAACATTGCACCAATAATCAGCTTCCTAATTGCACACTGCAAACATCCTATCCTCCCTTCTTGATAAAAGAATCAGTCTCTGTTCATATCAGGTCTATTATTTGACTATCAGGTCAAATTTCATGGTAACTGAAGACTTCTTGGGCCAGAGACAGTCTTCTTTCCCTCTTCTAAACCATAGGTACATGTAGGGAGTTACATGCATCCCTATTTTGAAGCATACTTCTTGAATATGGAAAATACCAGCCACAGGCCATAAAGATGAAATATAAGTGAGAGCAAAGTCCAACTCTTCCTTTCAGGAAAAAAAAACCCATGGATTTCAGGGTAAAAATATTCATCAAAATGAAAATAGAAACAATGCTCTAGTCACTGTCACCACTATTTATGGATAAAAAAGTCAGTCTCTGAAGTGGGAAAAATCAAACTTGTCTGATCAATGACAGCTTAGACGGTAAAACAGCAGAAAGTACTCCACTTTGATAGGAAAAACCCCAGAATATTCAGACAATGCTAAGAAAGGGCAATTGGTATTTCTTTTCAACTGTGTGTAGGTCTAGTGAACCTGCACAGTCAGGATCTGGCATATTGTGTCACATGAAGATTGTCAGTTCATTATAGCCAAAGTATGGGTCATCCAGCAGGACCCTTTTGAACACAGGGCCAGATGCAATCTACACACCAACTCCTGCAGCATCAATTGTCTAAACACACTGCTGGGTAAACACTGTTCTGCCTCATGTAAAAGACTCTAGGGAGCTGTGTGGGAGGCTGACCTAGAAGAACACAGATCTTGCAAGACTTCCCTGCCACTCAGACCAGTTCTGTTCATTGTGGCAAAATCAAACATGTAGAGTAGCTTGAATTAATTATCTCAAAGAAGAAAGACTGGGGCTAAGAGGGTCCCCAGGAGAAAAGCCAGTATTTAAAACAAAACCCTTTGAAGATGTCAAAGTGCTTCTGATTTATTTATTACATTCCAGAAGCCTCCTCTCCTCCTGTCTAAAGAAGCAGTAGCTTCAGTTCTTAATTCTCACTAATAAGCATGTTACTGAGGTTGTCAGTGGCCACATCAAGGAAATACTTTGAAGCTGGCAGGCAGAGCATCTTCATCTCTCAGGCAATACTGCTCAGCCACTGGCATTTCCAACCACTATTTAAGCACTGGAAATGCTATTGGCCACATCACTGATGAGCTGCACTCCCTCCTTTGAAATGATGGTCTGTCTCCCAGATACCCTCAAAGCACTGAAGCTTTCTTCTTGAAGATGCAGGAAAACAACAGTGGAGAGTGGTTTTACGTATTTGTTATGCAGAGAGACAATATTACATCACCTTCATAACAAGAAACTCATTTCACTTGTTAAATCTAAAACTCTGGTCAATGGCAGTGCTCTGTAGCACCAAGTCCCAGTCTCATACTTAGATCAGAGCAGGAGGAAGTATGCAAAAGTATGAGAATTTGCTGCACAGTTTTTGCTGTTAAAGACAGCAAGGAGCCTCTGAAGAAGGCTGTACAGCACATATGTGATGGAGGAGTGTCTAAATAGAAGCAGGTGCACTCTGGTGCTGGGTTACTGACTCTGCTTGGCCCAGGAGTTTGCACGCTGGAAACGTTGAGAAGTCTTTAAATCCAATACAATCATTTATGAGGAGATTGACTGCAGCTGGCAATTTCCCCACACAGGCAGTTGACTGAACACTCAAGGAAGCTGAGAGAACATCATATGCAACATATCTGCACCTCTTCCTTGAAATATCTGGCAAGGAGAAAAACCTACCTATGGACTGTAACCTAGACCTCAGGACCAAAATTGAGGACAAAATCTGAAAGTCTGAACTGCAACTCAAAAGAGTTCATCAGGTATCTCATATTTCAAGGGATTTTTTAAATTCATTTTTTCTTGTCCAAATTAGACATTAAGCCCTGAAGCCACAGATGTATCAAAAAAGTTAGCAGTTGGCACTCAAGGAATAATGAAAATCAAGGAGGAACTTTGGAAAGGACTAAAGAAAAATGCGTACACTTGAGGCATTCTGGTAGAGGGTACAGTGGTCTTTCAGGGTTCAAGTGGGTTTGGCTGGCAGGAAAGCCTTGCTATTGTGCCAATAGGGAAACTTTATGGTCTGCTGATTGTGGTTAAAATCTCAGAAATCCAGACCAGACAGGATGTTCCCAGGACAAACTCTAGACCAGGCAAGTTGAAAGGACTTTTACAATTTTTTGATACCACTAAAGGCAAACAATATGTCTTAAAGCCAGGCTTGCTCAAATGAGTTTTCAGAGACTTGGTTTATTTATTAAGACTTGGTGGCAAAAATAAGCAAACCATACAAAACAGGCAAGATCTGCACTCTTAGGCAATGTTTTAACAATAGGGGCACTAAATTGCAAGGCCCAGTTCCATTCACACTAATCAGTGCCACATGAGCTCCCACACCAAATAAAACAGCATAGGAGCTGTGAACTTCTTGGCTCTCACTACCCAAATGTGAGCAGGTTGTTTCTTGTGTTTTTCTTACAAGAGAAGAATCAGTGTTCAGGTAAAGATCTTAAAATCGTGGCATCAAACCAGAAAAATTCCTTAGTTTTCTGTCCTTCTGCAATTTCAACATTCAGAAAGCCAAAAGGTGTCTCTGAAGATCAAAGGTATTTCTGTAGATTAAAGTCTTTAATCTGCTAATGGCTATAACCATTTGAAGAAGAAAACATCCAAGAAATTTCACAGACACAGATACCCTGGTTCATTTTTGGGTAAGACTTCTGCATTTGTGTAACACTAGGAGCAGAAAAATGGAGCTGTCTGATGTCATGTGAATAAAACCTATATTGTTGTATACTCTGTTCTTATGTTCTGACATTTCCTGATCTTAGTCCTAGTGTTTGTTATCAGTGCATAGCAACATCTCCTGGATGAGCAGACTGCACCGTGCTGTGAGATCATCTCAGTCATGCAGCACTGAGACTACAACTATGACTGCCCTCTCCCCAGCAGCACCAGTGCAGGTCCTGGCCATATCAGTGAATGCTGTGGCTACTCCAGCTGCTACTTTATTTAATTCCTTTCCCAAGAAAATTAGCAACAAAACCACTGGAGGTGTACAGACTGAAGAAGGCACAGTGTCAGTAGGTTTGCATGTGACACTCATGTTTTGCAAAAACTCGATCAACTGGTGCTGCAAGAAAGTCTGCAAAGCTCACCCTTTTAACAGGCAGAGACCAAGGAGGACAATGGAAAGTACAGACCAGAAAAAAGGACAAGTGAATGAGCAACAGTTGTAAGCAAAGAGAAGGATGGCTTAGAAATATGACGGGTTTTACTAAAATTGTTCAAATAGATTAGCTTGTTACAAAGCTAGCAATGTGCAAGTAAATCTCTAGCCAGCCAAAAGTAGGAGTGAGGTCACCCCCACCTGAGCCTGGGTGCCTCTGACAGAGATCTCATTTCTCTCCAACACCTGCTCCCAAAGCCAGCTTGTCTGTCTCTGTGGCACATGCACAACAGTGCAGCAGGCCCCTGAATGGGGCCTCTAGTTTACAACAGCTTTGTGGACTAAATTCCTTGACACAAACATCACAACATGTGTAGATACGCTGAAGTCTCCTTCACTGCCTGCACCATCACAAATTCCTGCTCAGTTCAACTGGAGCCCTATGAAATACACACCAGCACATGGAACTGGTGCTTGTGTACCTCCAAGAAAGGAAGCAGCAGATACATCCCTGCTACAGGCCTAGCATTCTTTCTTAGTCTGGCACTGGGGGACAAGCAACTGAACAGATGTGTGTACCTTATTACATTTTCAATATCAGATAATTAATAATCAACTGCCTGGGCTGGACTGGAACCAGCAAGCACAATCAGTGAAAAATTCCATATCACATTATCAATGCCCTGAGCCAACTATCTGCTATTTGCCTTGTCTAGATTAAAATAAAATTTCAAACAGATTAGCTACCATGTTCTTACCAAACATACTTTAAAACACTGGCAATCCTTCAGAGGTTAGTGCGTTTAAATGTGATCAACCATAGAAGCTGGGGCAAGGGGGAACACATTTTAAAAATGGTAAACAGTATTTGAAATGGAGTTTAAAAACCATGTCAGTTAAAAACATATTGGCTAACACTCTTTTATTTGCAACTCATCTGAACACAGAGCCAACAGCAGCATTCTGCACAGATATTTCAGTCTTTGTATATCTTAAATATATACTCTTGCACATTGCTAGAGAAACACCCCGTTCTTAACCTTAAAGACATGATGTCTCCTTTCCCCAAAACCTTAAAAGCTGAAGGTCCCTGTTCATACCTTTACTCACAGGTCTAATTCCTAAGTCCATGCATGTAGGACTAATCTTGCCATTAAAGAGAGAATGAGAACCCACCTTGCTGCTTTCTGAGTGAGTTCCATTGGGAAGTCAGGGCAGAGCAGCTGCAAGAGGCAGTGGTATTCCTGTGCTGTCAGCAAATCTGCAGGAAAAGAGAGGTGAGAACATTGTAGTCCTTTTATAGGCTGTTCCCTCCCCTTTCTTCCTCTCTAGGAAAAAACTTCATATTCCCTTTACTCCCAATTCAAGTAGTCTGGGTATTAAAGACAATATAACTGCTCCCTAGACCTTCAAAGCTGGGCTCTTCAGATGGAGTTTCCAGCACATTCTGAAAGAGGCCTGATGAAGGGGAAATCCTATTGAATAGGCTCCTGCAGAGAAACTGGTAACAGGTACTGATTCAGTGTGAAAAAGGGGTAACCAAAACAGGGTAGTTTCAAGTGAGAACACAGTTTGGTTTAACTTGAATATAACCATGTGGAAAAAGGAATCATTTCAAAGTTGCTTAAATTCGCTGAAATTCACTGGCATGGTGACATTCCCCACAATACATTTGAAAATCATCCACAGAACATCTGGCAGCAGTAACAAAGGCAAACAAGGTTTTTGGGTTGTGTATGGAAGGCTACAGAGTATAAACCACAGACGTTATTACTTTGGCATTCAGTAAGGCAGCTGGATGGTCTCTTTTGGAATAATGTGTACAAATCTGGTCACTGTATTATAGGAAGCACAGAACGGAGATCCAAAAAACACAAGAAAACCAATCAAATGATTCATGTTTTAGAGAGCAGCTTTGTGAAAGACTAGTTAAGAAGGGACTCTGTGGCTCAGCAGAAGGAGTCTAAAAGAGGTGACTCTTAGGGAAGTTTATAGGATCCCAAGGGAATGGAAACATCCTGATGTCAAAAAGCCCTACATGATTGTATGTTCACAGTCCAAAAGGCTGTGGACTGGAGTTAAGAAGACGACTAGCTGAACAGCAGCAATTTTGCAGTACTTCTATATACAGAAGAATGCAAAGTATGGAAGAAGGAGCCAGAGGTGGAAGTAAAGCCAAGCAGTAGTCAGGGAGGGGATCTCAAGGGCACCAGCAGTGGCACTGAGGTACAGAGCATAAGTTCTTTTGCCACAAACACATTAGTCTTCACTAGGCTCTCATCCGAATAATTAACCTTGTTTCAGGTGACAGCCACAACTTAAAATCACAGAACAATTAAGGTTGGAAAAGACCTTTAAGATTATCAGGTCCAACCATTAATCAACATTGCCAAGTCCACCATTGAACCACATCCCTAAGCACCACATCTACATGTTTTTTGAATACTTCCAGGGATGGTGATGCCACCACCTCCCTGGGGGAGGGGCATTCCAATGCTTGACCACACTTTCAGTGAAGAAATTTTTCCTAATATCCAATTGAAACCTTCCCTGGTGCAAATGGAGGCCATTTTCTCTAATCTTCTTACTTGGGAGGAGAGACTTACCCCATCTCACTACAACCTCCTTTCAGGTAATTGTAGAGAGCAGTAAGGTTTCCGCTGAGTCTCCTTTTCTCCAGGATAAACAACCCCAGCTCCCTCAGCTATTTCTCCCAAGACTTGTATTCTAGACCCTTCACCAGCTCTGTTGCCCTTCTCTGGATGTGCTCCAGCACCTCAATGTCTTTCTTGTAGTGAATGGCCCAAAACTGGGCACAGGATTCAAGATGTGGCCTCACCAGTGCTGAGCATGGGGGGGACAATCACTGCCCTGGTCCTGCTGGCCACACTTGCTGATACAGGGCAGGATGCCATTGGCCTTCTTGGCCACCTCGGCACACACTGGATCATGTTCAGCTGCTGTTGACCAGCACCCCCAGGTCCTTTTCTGCTGGGCAGCTTTCCAGCCACTCTTCCCCCAGCTAGCAGTGCTGCATGGGGCTGTTGTGACCCAAGTGCAGGACCTGGCACTTTGCCCATGAGCCCAGCCTTTCCAGATCCCTCTGCAGGGAGCAGATCAACACTTGCCCAACTTGGTGTCATCTGTAAACTGATTGAGGGGGCACTCAATATCCTTGTTCAGATCATTGACAAAGAGATTAAGCAGGACTGGCCCAACACTGAGCCTTGGTGGATGAGGGCTTCTCCCTGTCTCCACAACTCCTCAAAACCTGGCAATGGACAAAAGCGAGACAAAGGAAAAATGTTACATCTTTGTCAGATACTTCAAGAGGCAGGATACAGTATCAAAGGGACATTTCACTGCAACATCCAACCAAGTCAAATTAATGTTTTCAATGTTGACCAAAGAAATGCTGCAGGAAGACTGTAAACAAAATCAGAAGACTATAAACAAAATCAAGTTACAGACTGTTCCTTTATCTACATTATTAGCCAAGAAAGTGGAGAAAAGAGATGCAAGGGCTATCATTTTTCTCTTCAGTTCAGGAAGCCCCACAGCTGAAAAACATTGCTGAGACACTTGGACATAAACACTCACTAGAGTA
The DNA here is from genome assembly GCA_024500445.1 of Entomyzon cyanotis. Taxonomy (NCBI): domain Eukaryota; kingdom Metazoa; phylum Chordata; class Aves; order Passeriformes; family Meliphagidae; genus Entomyzon; species Entomyzon cyanotis. Next base: position 39,001,859 of record JAKEPQ010001030.1, on the reverse strand, counting down.
CTATACTTTGCCTTGCTCTTGGAAGGACTTTCTATCTAATGAAGCACCTCGGGTATAGGGTCATGCTATGAAAAGGTGATTTTTCTCTGTCTGGCAAAGCCAATTCTGCAGTCAAAAATCTGCTATAACACACAGAAGTCCCAGCCTGTGCAGAACTACAACACCATTGCAGGGATTTGTGCAACCTATTCCATTGTAAGGATAAATACATCAGAATCTCTCTTCTCCCGGAACTTGAATGTTGAGCAGAATTACATTTCTGTGACTGCACGGAAGTTACAGGCATCTTGGCGCATGTGTACCTTATTTGTACTGTCATTTCTTGCCAAAAAACAAATCAGAAGCTGTTCTCTATTGCAGATATGACCTTGGTCCTTCAGCCTATGTATACCTGAGCTTGGGTTAATGACAGCATCCAGATGGTGGGGTTTCCTCCTGCAATGTTAGTTAATCAGTTCCTCAAATGTCCTTAAGGAAAGTATCACCAAGTTTGATGTATTACTGCAAAAGGATATTATTGAAAAAGTCCCAATTACCATGAGCAGGATGATGCATATTTTGAATTGAGTTTTCAGCTCACTATTTCTCTTTCATGACACAACATAGAGGAAAGAAATTTTTCTTCTTTATTATCTTGCTAGCTCAACAGTCATCAAGAAAAGTATCACCAAGATTTATGACCTGAGTTCTCAAGAAAACTATCTGGTCATGTAAGGTGCATGCAAGTTTCCTGTTCCCAAGGTTCAACAATGCACCCAATATTGTTTAATTGATTAATCAATGACTTGGATGAAGAGACAGATGATTCCTCAGCAAGTTCACTGATGACACAACACTGGGAGGAATGGCTGATACCCCACAGTGCTGTGCTGCCATTCAGAAAGACCTTGACAGGGTGGAGAGATGGGCAGAGAGGAACCATCTGAAATTCAACAAAGGCATGTGCAGATCCTGAATCTGGGAAAGAACAACCCCATGCACCAGCCCAGGCTGGAGGCTGACCTGCTGGAAAGCAGCTCTTTGGAGAAGGATCTGGGGATCCTGGAGGACAACAAGCTGTCCATAAGCCAGCAGTATGCCCTGGTGGCCAAGAAGGCCAATGGTGTCCGGGGGTGCATTTGGAAGAGCATTGCCAGCAGGTCAAGGGAGATGATCCTGCACCTCTACCCAACCCTGGCAAGGCCACATGGAGAGCACTGTGTTCACTTCTGGGATCCTCAGGACAGGAGAGACATGGAGCTCCTGGAGCAGGTCCAGTGGAGGGTTACAAATGTTATTAGGGGTCTGGAGAATCTGTGTTATGAGCACAGGCTGAGTGACTTGGGCCTATTCAACCTTGAAAGAGACAACTTGAGAGGGGATGTCATCAATGTCTATTAGTATCTGAAGGGCGGATGTCAAGAGGACAGAGCCAGGCTCTTTTTGATGGTGCCAAGGAGTACGACAAGAAGCAACAGGCAGAAACAGATGCACAGGAATTTCCACATGGATATGGGAAAGAACTTCTTTACTGTGGGAGTGACCATGCACCAGGTTGTCCAACAAGGTTGTGGAGTCTCCCTCACTGGAAATATTCAAGAACTGTCTGGTTGCAATCCTGTGCCATGTGCTTGCAGATGACCTTGCTTGAGCAGGGAGGTTGGACCAGATGACCCACTGTGGTCACTGACCCATTCTGTGATTTTCCACAGGCCCAGCAAAAGAAGCACATTACATGAAAACAGAGAACTTGGGCATAAAAAAGCTCTTTTTGAAACAGACACTTTCTCATAATTGAACAGGATACTATGGACGTCTTACGTGTCAAGACTTTCTAAATCTAGTTTTGAATAATGCTACGCATTAAATTTCTGATCTTTGCTAAAAAAGTCTACGTGTTGGTCTGAAGGAGTCACAACAATTGGAAGCGTTATGCAATACTAAATTTCTATTTTCTGTTTGCTTAAGTTCAAATTCCCATTTATGCATCCTTGTACCTCTTGCTCGTTATTATTTTTTCTTTCATTTGTCAACAGACCATTATAATAACCCTTTCTGCATACTGTATCTTATTCGATCTACTTAACAGGTAACTACATTTATCTAAAGTTAAATCTGTTTACCTTACCCTCTACATCTTTCCCTGCTTAGCCCAGTTCTATCTGTTCCTCTGCATTGATCCTCTTTAGATTTTCACAGTGTGGTGTCCAGCAGTATACAAAGCATCCTTCATGTATTCAGAATAGATCGGCTCTAGGAGGATAATCTGCCTGCTTTAATCAGCAAAGGCCCTTTTCATTAATTTCAATTTTCAGTCTCTTCATTCCTCTCTGAAGGTGAAGGAGTTTGAGGTTGGTTTTTCTTGAAGAATGAGTTTTACAGAGAAAGTTGCACTTTTTTCTCAATCCCTGTACCTGACTGATAGACAAACGCAGCTGAGAAGGTAATTGGGCCCTAAGAGAGTGTTTGTTTTGAGGTATAAATAGTGATCTCTCACTTGGTAGAAATAACACACTTTTAAAACTTATAATAATTTATGCTGTCTTTTTCTTCTCTCTCTTCATACCAAGTCACAGCATCATCCTTACTCCTCTACCACAAAATAATATAGAACAAAAGCAGAAGTCTGCTCAGAAAGAATTTGGGAAAGGGTGGCAGAGATCCTCCCCAATGAGCACATTAGAGAATGAAGTTTGTTGTCAATAAAAGTGGAATTAAATACAGTTTCAATCTTTGAGCAAATGGTCCATTTAGATAGGAACTATGCATAAAGATGAGGTGGTGCAGAGAAGTTCCTGCTCTAAAGAAACCATTTGTTTCTTATGCCTGGGGAAATGGCACCAAATTATTCACTGAAGTACACAGGCAGACTTTTTTAGGTTGCAACACAACTCAGCCTGTAGACACCCCAGGCGCCTGACCAACAAATCATACCAATTTTTCAGACTATAGTTGGGTACCTTCTATACAGGAAGTGGGATCACCACAGACCTTAGGAGGTGTCTTCAGTTTGCTCTGATCACTGTTTTCCTATGCCCTACAGCAAGGTCAGTGAAGACCATGCAGAAAATTACATTTGCCCGTGAACCACATTGTCTGCCAAGAGCTGCTTGGAATAAACAAGGGCAGTTTTGGTGCATGACCACGTTGCTCCTTCCTGTCTGCAGGCCACAGCTGAGTAAATAGAGTTCAATGTTGCATGATGAAGAAAGAAAGAAAAGAAGGAAGGTACCAGTCAGAATGAGTGAAAAGTGGAATCCACAACTGCTACTTTGGTTGCTACCACAAATTACTGCATCTTAAGTTCCAGTAACAAATGAAGCAAATCATGGAGTGTTTAAATCTGACCCCATAGCACAGGGCAGTGAGATAGACACACTCTACCATGCCCTTGCAGTGGAACAAATTTGTTCATACCATGTGCTTAAGGATGAATACTGCAGTCTCCATGTTAATCGTGTTCATTTACAGCTGAACTAACACTTTGCTCTTCTAGAAAGAAAGAATTAATAACAAGTCCCAAAGTATTTTTAAAACAACAGTTCACTGAGAAGGAACTTAACAGGAAGTACTTTGACCATTCAGCATAATTTTTGCTGTACTGGACTTCAAATTCTTGCCTAGCTTGTACTGCTGAGCCCATGTGCCACACTAACAAAATCCTATCCTTTCCTACAGATTAGATTGTCCTGAGAGTAGTTTACTGTCTTCTAGTGCTTGAGGCAGACTGTTTCTCATGTTTCAACAGTATAGTGGAGAAAGAATTTTGTCCAAGAGGTAAAGTCTTATAAGGTACCACTTTCTGGATAAAAATGGCCTACCTTAAGAAACATGGAGGCAGCTGCTTCATACTTCCCTGGCGTTTAAAGCACATATTAAAGCTGTTTCTGGTTTGTACATGGCTAACAGATGGCACATGACCTGGAGTGATGCAAACTCCAGGAATTCTAAATGATGTGTTAATGCTGCTGTCAATGTTGTGTGTGAAGTGTAGACACACCTGAATTATCTTAAAACTAGTTATCTTTCATAGTGACAGCAGCCTAGACATAGAAGCCTGGAGCTCAGTGAAGGCTGTAAAATCTACTCAGGAAGCCAATAAATATTTAGGACTTAGCCTGAATTGTAGTCATTGCTGCTGTATCCAGGCTGCCTTCGGCACAAGAAGTAGCTATCTACAACACTGTCACAACATTGTGACAGCTATAAAAATGCCCAAAGCAGTAGGAGAATATTTACTGCAGTTGGTGTATGAAATCTCCCCCCAAAAGTCACATTAATAGCTTCCCAGAAACAGAAGGATTGCCTTGATGAATATACACTAAAGTTCCCTATTCCCAGAATTTTTTATGTACAACTAGTATCCAAGCAGACTGGAGCCCTGGGCAATGTAGCTGTACCCTTTGAATTATGGTAGGACACACAATTTCCACAGGTTGCTTTTCTACCACAGTCATGAAGTCATTCAAGAGTCATAAAGTCATACATTTGTAAATCAGTCTCCTCCAAATATAACAGAGAACAGCTTAATTTTTTTTCTTTTTTTAAGTGTTGGAAGAGTGTTTGCTAGCCTTTAGTTTTTTAGTATTTCTAGTGTAAGTATCACATCTTCAGGATTCTTTCTATATCCATGCAAGATTGCAACCTATCTTTTGCATGGATATAGAAAAGAACAGAAAAACCAGAGGCCCCCCAAAATAAAATTCTATGTGTTCTCATGCTCTCTACAGGAGCTACAATTTTACAAAAAAATGAACATAAACATGAGTATTGATAATACTGCAGCTTCACAACTATTATCTGGCCAGTAAGTTAAGCCCTGCACATGCCTTATTCACAGGATACCTATAGCCTAATTTCCTCCATATATCTAGTGCTGATAACAAACAGAAAGCCAAAAATTCTAGGAAAATTAATCCATGCATAGGACCTACACAGTGATATACAGCTGTGTAAAAAATCCCACTTCTTCCTAATAACACTATCTATTCTAAAAATAAAAATAATTCCTTTTCAATTAATAATTCATAAAATTTTGCACTGAGGAATTTTATGACCTATCATGAAAATAACTGTTCCTGCTACTTGACAGAGTAGTTGGTTAAATAAGAAACCCCTCACAAACAAACAAAAAAAAAACCAAACAAAAAAAAAAAAAAAAAACCCAAACAAAAAAACCAGGAAAAAAATCAAATAACACCCCCCCCCCAAAAAAAAACCCTACAAAACAAAAACCAAAAACCAAAACAGAAAAGGATAGGTCACATAATTATCCCCATAGTTTTAGATGGAAACTCAAATAAAGCTAAGCTACACAATAAAGAATAAGCACTCACACACTTAGCTCTCAAGTTGCATAAGCATGTTCATGTAAGACATGTATAGCAGGATTCATTCTACTCTTGAAGCATAAAGATAGCTTCCACAATCATTACATCATAGTCTAAAGAGTGTAGGAAAATCAGAAGAAAACTGAGAGACCCACTTGTTACTTTTAAACAATAGGTAAATGTTCTAAAAAACAAAGATTGATGCTGTGTAAAATAAAAACCAATTTTTAAGGAAGATTTTCTAGTGAATAGTTCAAAGAGGATAATGGTAAAATCTGTAAAATGGATAAACATAAGAACCTGTTCTTTACATGGAGTCTTGGACATAAGTAGCTTTACATACTATGGCTTTGTACCAAGGTCTGGCTCAATCTCATTACATATTAGCATCTATTATTTTCTTATTTTAATAACTGGATGCATTAACTCTGTCTCCCTGGCAGTGAAGTTCAACATGCAGTTAAGCCAATCCAAACCCTTACTCCTGCTGAAAAGAGCAGGTCTCACTCCTCTCTCTCCATTCCCATCACTTGCTGATGGTCACATGGTTCTGAACCACCCCTTATACCAGCTCTTCCACTCGGCAGGCCTCTTGTTGAGAAAATTCAACTTTTTCCCTGGGCTAGTGAATTGCACTGGCTCTCAGAAATACACTATGAAAGCTCATGCAAAGCAAGCTGTGGAAGAGCACAGCCAGGTGCAGGGAAGAGGGAAGGAGGTGGATAAGGACAGCAGGTTCACCCTTCTTCGGCAGACAAAAACTGTTAGATAGGCTTAAGTAGTTCCCTGCTTAAGACATCTTAATCCTTAAAGTCCAGGATGCAAGGCAATGTCATAGGATTAGTGATCCTCCTAATCAAAAGCAGGTTCAGCTTTACCTGCTGTACTTGCACCTCCCTGCTGTTATGGTTTGTGAACACTTTAGTATCAGACACATTTAATACAGAATTTTTGGCACCCTTACTATCCAAACAAGCAGATGAATTCAGGTTACTCACAAACCTACTCTTTCCACTGATACTGTTTAGGTCCTCTCAGAAGGGATCCCAGGACATCCTCATGAAAGAACCCCAGAAGCCTTTGTGTCTGACATGACATGACAGCAAAAGCAGACAGGGTAACTGAAGAATGCACAGAATTACTGCAGTTTGGCTCAGACAGAAAGGTACCTGCAGCACTGGCTGCACCTTGGATTGCCTCTTCTAACCTGTGAGAATACAAGCAAAATCCTGCCACACATAAGGGAGCTGCTGCAGGTGACCAGTTTTCACAAACATGAGGTTTTGCATTCTACAAAATAAGCATGGCTGCAAACACCAGACTTAGGTGACTCCTGTTGACAACAGGTAGAAAGACTCAGTTTATGACATGAAAAAACAAAGAGTGAAAGAGATTTAGTGAGATTTGCCTGGAACAACCTATGTCAGACTCAGGATGAATATAGTGGAGAGCTAAGCAGACTGACCTAAAAAGATTTGTTGGGGGAGTGCTGCAAGAGAGCACAGGGAGAGAGGATTAGCACTGTGACTGAGCAGAAAGCTAGTTTTGAGGCACTCGGGTAGGAAGGAAAAGATACAGCTGCAGCTGATAAGAAGAATGAACTCATTTGTTCTGGAGGTAGCTTGGACAGTTCATATAAACTGAGAAATGGGTCCATTATGGTCAAAGCTTGTAGCACTCTACTTTGAGCAAGCTAAAAGTTTTTAAAAGAGTTAAATCTTCTGGATGGTGTGATTGTTTTCCTGCACTTGAGCCCTTTTATCAATAAACCCCTTGCCAGATTAACAAAAACAAAAAATGGATTTGTACAGAACTGCTCCAATTCTATCCCCAGAATCCAGATTCTTTCTGTTTATACAAATGTTAATCATCCTCTAGTCCCTTTCAAATTCCCCATAATTACCCTTTAGTATGAAGTGTTTCATGTGGCAGCATTACTTCAGCTTTGACTGAATGTTACTCAGGGCACCATGAGCTGTGCCAAAGGTACAGTCCAAGGCTATCATTTGGTGTGCTTATGTGGCTAACATGGCACATCCACAAACTGAAAAATTTAAACTTCCATTAGAAACACAGAGAAAGTTTTCAGCTCTCATAGTTGTAAAGAAAATGTTCCACTACTGGAAGAGTTTAACAAATGCAGTGTGATATTCCTGAATCCACAGAAAAACTGAAACATGACTGAATTTGGATCTTTTCACCTTGGGAGCCTTAACACTTTACCTAATGCAACACTAAAGACAATGTTAACTCTATTTTCTTGTTTTAAGTCTAGAATGGAACTTTGAATATAGTTTGGGCTTAAAGAATTCAGAGTTCCTAAAGTGCAAGAACAGCAAACAATAAGAAAGAAGAAGCAGCCACAGCTTCTGCCAGTATTTCCAGAAGCAGAAAAAGAAGATAGAAGATGACAAACAAATCTGGTTTAAATTTTCCAGTGCATAGTTGACTACAGCAACCAGATGGTGGCTTAAATGGACACCCAATTTTCTCCATGCAACTTTCTTTAACATTTACAAAGATAAAGCCATGCATATTCTGAAGCAGATAGAATCCTAAAGATATGCTCAGCTCATTGAGTATGATCTCTAAGGGCATTTATCTTTCTGTGAAGGACACAGGCCTAGTTTTGTGGACTACAGTATGAGAATGCATGACTACCCACTGTGTTCCAGAGGCATACCAAACCCAGACCAAAACAACACAAGACAGGACTGGCTTTTAAGACAGATAAACTAGAAAACTTGAAATAAGGTATCATTTCAGAGTGAGAGTAATTTATAAATGAAATGCTGTAACATTTGACATTTTTTGTATGTGTCCATTATGAAATTATTTTTCCTTTCACTATAATGTTACTAAAGACAGAACTAGCAGATCTCCCCAGCTATAGGTGCTTTAGCCTGCTTTTATCTTGTTCAACAGTTGACTTTTTCTCACTTTGAGTAGTTTTCAGTCACTCTTGTAGAAAAGAATCAATCCAATGCCAGAGCTAATTGGTCTTGTAAACAATAAGGAGAAAACATTCCTGCTGAAGTTCTGGCCATCTGGGGGGCAGACTGCTCAACCACTTGAAACAGGACCCACAGCCCTCTTAACAGTGAAGTACAGGAATGCCGGCAACACTTCACTGAAGGGGACCATCAACATTTCCCCAAGCTCTCCAACAGCAGCAGTAATATTTAGACAAGATGTGGATCAGCCTCTACACAAGAAAACAAGTTGTCATTAAGCTTAAGATCTTCAAAACAACTGAAGAATTCATGGCTACACATCACGAGATGGGAAGAGTAAATGGGCAGGTGGTATGCAGCTGTATTTCATTCAATGCAGGACCTTACACACAACCCCTCTTCCCTCAGATATGTACTAGGACTAGTGACAATATGGCCAGTCTTCAATTACTGTTTGGTATTTCCTTTCTGCTTCGGGAGCCCCAAGTTAGCTGGCAGACAGCTCTTCTGTGTCATGCATACAGGATCACGGAGCAGAAGAAAGCTTTGATATTGACTAAAACCAAAAAGGATGTAGAGGATGAGGGGAACTACGGAAATGCTGTAGATTGCTGTAGCAATGTCAGATCAAAGATGTCCTTGATTTCCAGTTTCTTTCTAGACAACTTTCCCAGGAAACACTAGTGAGAGGTTCCAGTGAACCAGCTCTCCTGGAATCAGGTATTTTCAAATACCTTGAATCTCACGTGTTCATATGGCATAAGGTGGCATGTAAAAGCATGAGGTGCAACAGTCAACAATCTCAGAACAACGAATAAAACAGGAGTGCTCTGGACTTTTCTCTTTTAATGACTGCTTTGGAAGAAGCATTCAAAGAACAGTGCAGCTGCTACAAGCACCCAATGGAAGAGAGACTAATAATTTCAGCATCATTTATATCATGACTAGGGATAGCCTTGTGTGTCTCTTCCTGTCCCTGCTCCACATCAACTCTTAACCAATCCACTGCAAAGTTTTGAACAGTTAACTGCACCTTCACCAACAGCTGTCATCACAGCAGGCACTCTGATACTGCTTCTCTGAAACACATCCATCATGAGCCCAACCGTGAAGGAGACAAGTTCAGGCATGTGAAGAATGGAGAATTCCACATGCCACCAAGAGTGACACCAGTATGCAATTACACAAAGTCGTCAAATCACTTTGGTTGAAACTCAAGAAGCTGGTTGTGATCCACAAAACACCCAAGGGTCTAGCACATCTTTCTCTGCGCACTTGTGTTCACCTGGAACAATTTGACTACCTGACATAAACATGCATCTCCCAAGAACTGAAAGCCATCAGCAGTCCTGGCCATTCTTTGACTTTACTGCACAGAATATTTACTATAGGTTTATACATAGGCTATGCAGTATAATCCCAAGTAATCAGACTATAGGCTAGTTTTCTCCAATTTTCTTTCACAAATTATAATGCCTAGAAAAACAGTCTGAAAGGAAAGGGCATTATTTTTAGGAGCCTCTGAGTCAACAGTTCAAGCCCCTATTCATAAAAATAAGTATGGTATCTGGACCTGTCCTTGGGCAGTGTTGTTCAGTCATGTAAAATGCTCTTAAACACACCAATATTGAGTTTCTTTTATGAGTGTGAACACTTAAAAAGAAAATGAACCTCAAACAGAGCAAATCAATATGGGAACTGGCTGGAGAAAGGTAATCTGGTTAATGACAAGACTGAAGAAGTCATCATTAGTTATTTAGAAGGAAATGCAGTGGAGCATGTAAGCTCCACAGAGAATGCTTGGAGCCCATTACAATATCAATGAGCTAGATTAATGATTGTAAATGACCACCACTACAGAACTGGTCTGAATGCAGAGCAGAATGAATACACTAAGAGAAACCTGAAACAACAAGGCATCCAACTGCCCCTTTTAAGGGTATGCTTTTGGCTAAGGTTCTGTAGTGTCCTTTGAGTTTAACTCTTACAATACTCTATTGAGCTGCGTGTCCTAAAAAATATATTTTTTTAAAGATTGAAAGGAGAGAGAAAGAATGTTAGTTTTCTCTGTATTTCACTTGGAGAAATACATATATAATAAGAATTTAACATAAATATTAATTTCTAAAAAATTAAACAAAGCTTTTTTTTTTTTTTTTTTTAAATGTTTCTTTAACAAAGTTCTAAACTCCATTAATCCTGAAAGTTTTTCATGGACATCATGCATCTTTGTCAAAGTTTAACTTAAATGTTACCTATTTTACAGCTAAATAAACTTCCATGGACCATCTACCATGAACCACAAGTTAAGAATATTTTGCTGGAAGAAAGTTCAGGCAAATGTCCTAAATATTCCAGCATTATGCCCTAACACAGATGCTATGCATATATTATGGTAATCAGGGAAGTGTAAGAAACCAGACAAAAGAGCAAGTTGTTGCAGAAAGAGAAAAGGACACTTTCTTGTTGTTGCAGAGTGCTTTCTAGAGGTGAATAAAAGGCCATCCACTGGAAGACAAATGTAGAGAGGAATCCATCCTGTAATCCTGGCTTGTTGAAACTGAAAACAGAATTCAGTTGTGTAATCTTTTTCAGCCTCATAATGAGGTCAGGCTCTTCAATTTCTTTGTAAGGATCTTTATGGCAAGAATAGTAAAAAGGAGTATCACTCAACTCATTAGCTCCGGGATGACAACTTACCATAATGAGCAGATGATTTTTACCAGATATGATATGCGAGTGATTTCTCCTAAAGGAAGCATGATCAGTTTTCTGTAGGATCCTGGATAGATTGCTGCTGTGATACAGGCTACTGAGAAGACAATGAGAAAAAAGAGAAACAAAATACCATCTCTAAAAGATGTAGGACTGTCCTTATTTGGAACACAAGATGGTAGGAGTTCTAAAAACCCTCAGTTACTGCTGACTAACCCATTTAGTGGCAATGGTCACTGAGATGGGCCATCCACAGTGAGTAACACTGTATTAACCTCTACTAGCAGCTGGGGCCTCAGCTACATCGCTCTAACACAACTGTACTCTTCGTGGTTTCACTTATATTTTTTCATCTCCCATGCAACAATATCCTGACTGTTCAGCAAAAAAAATGATCATGGAAATGCAAGTATGGTAAACCCTCAGAGGAGGAGTCAAGATGAAAGCTGCTCTTTAAGCATCTCCAGCCATTGAAGACTTAGAACACACATGTTCCTTTTATTTCCTGCAACATTTGCCCTTTTTTTCCCATTCAATGTTAAGACTTATGGAGCAAGTCTGAAAATCAGATGGCGCAAATTGTACAGCAATATAGCTGTAAGAAGTACTTAAATGTAACGTATTTCAGCATGTGTTCTTGACTCAACGGAAATATGTTGCATCTTTCAAAGCAAAGCTTGAAAGCTGAGGTCCTATTTGCTCCATGCAATTAGGAATATTTCTCAGCACTGCCCTGATGGGAAAAAAATTGCTTCCTGGTGTTTCTGGCAAAAGAAATGTATCTCAATTCACTGCATCAGATGTAGCTGTATTTCAGTAGTGCTTTTTGTGAAGTGGGTGGTAAAAAAGGGGATCCTATATGAATGTATTAACTCATACTCTCTCACTTTCATGCCACACTTAAAGGTAGCATCCATCCTTTCAGTTCTCTTTCACATGAGCTATCTTCTGTCTCAATCTGTTTCAGGCTTTGCTGTGCCAAGTCCCTGCCTACATGCAGTACTAGGGGCTCCAAAACTAGTAGTGCTGGCTCTTAAGAGATTCAAGATTAAATGAAATTATTAACACATAGGGGATCCAAAGGGAAAGCAAAAAATACCCCATCTCCAAGAATGCTCAGAGACATTCAGCAGGCAAATGCAAGAAACAATTCCTCAGTTATTAGAAAAATACAGAAAGTGATTCTTTGGACTGGAGAACATGGGTTCATGTGCCTAAACAAGATTTTATTTAACAGCTCCTGGAACTGGAAACAGGAAGAATAGGGGCCTTTAGGATTCATGCTTGTGGGCAACAAACAATGCTGAAGTTCAAGATTTCTAAATTATCTCCACTAAATGGGATATGTTTGGAAAGTCACTTGGCATGACATGTATATCAAGGGAAAAAACAAATCTTCTCACTATTTACTTTTGTGCTTTCCATTTAGGAGGAAGTTTTCTGGGGTTTAGTAAAGAACAAACACATGAGTGCTGCAAAGGGAAATAGACTGAGAGCCTTTATGTGTACATCTCATTTTCACTTGCAGCTTTGTATACACAGCTGTGACCAGAACAGACTTTTGCTGAATGAGGGACACACAGTTCTGCAGCCACTGCCACAGCAAAAGGAAGATGATTATTACTTTCTTTGCAGTTAATATTTGAAATAACAAATCAGGGAATTATTTGAAAATTTAATTAGCTTTTCTTCTGTTTTCCTTTTCTTTTTCAACTGCTGTCTGTATCACTTTAAAGTCCTTCCATATTCTGTATTCCACTGAATACAGTGCAGATTTGAAAGCTTTTCAGTGCTAGACAGATTAGATTCTAATTTCAATGTCTGAGTAAAAATGTTAACTATCCTAGATGTTAAAAGGAAGCACTGAAAATACTTTCTATTATACCTATTAGGAAACAAAAAGAAAACCATACAACTACTAGAAGTGTCTTGCATAGCAGGAATATGTGGAGATGCGTGAGTGGAGTTTGTTGCTGCAGTAATGTGCCTTTAGATGCAAAACAGGAATAGGGAGAGAAGAGTTTTAACTAGATAAAACAAGTTTAATATATTATTCTTATTTTCAGTATTTTAGTATTTCTAAGTGTGAATACTACTGTCACCAACACAAGATTAATGATAATGATATATCACCAAATGGCCATGTCTGACTCAAAAATGTCTAAAAGCTATAAGGAAAAAAGAGTGAATTAAGCAGTAAATGTAAGCAGGCAAAATAGTAGCTAGAATTTTTAAGCAGAAAGATAAAAAAACATTTATGATTTTTATTAAAAAGTGACAATGTTCAGCTAAGTGATTGTCAGATTTGTCTCAAACACAAGATCAAACACAGATCAAACACATAGCTGCATATAGGATGTCTGGGATCCAGTCTCAATTCCTCCCCTGCCTAGGAATACAGGAGAAGAACATAGTGGTCTAATAATTTATGTTGGAGGCATTTTATAACAGGTTAAAAGTTGATATGTAACATTATAAATAGAGATCTGCAATTCTTTTACTAACTTGGCTATCATGGCCTGCAAGCATTAATGGGAATAGAAAACATGGCATGAATGAATAATCTAGAGAATTGAAAAGTTATTAGAAGACCAGAATTGATACTGTCTCCAGAAATCTGGTATAGCAGTTACAATACACTAGTACATTTGCATGTTTCAGGTAGAAAACACACATAATTTTTCCAGGCAGAGACTGAAAACAAACAAACCAACTGCTGAAAAACAAAGTCCTGGCACTCCCAATTCCCCAAAAAGGTTAAGATCCCTGGAAGAAAGAAAATGGTTACCTGACAGGCAAAACCCAGTGATCTGTGATACAAATACAAACTAACATAGAGAAGTGAAGTAAGAAAGTGGCTGGAGGAATTGTACATGATGCTCAGGTGGAAGATGGCAATATACCTTATAAACAAGTCTACATATATGGTTTGCTTTAAACACTTTTCTCTAGGGAGACTTGCAGAACCTAGCACTGGTACCTAAGAGAGAATGTACATCACAGTCAGACCAACCAGAGGATTCTAATTTAGGAAAATCAACTGCGGAATCAGGAACACAACATACAATGAGAAAAATCATAATTATTTCATCCTGCATCAGGTCTGACACTGAAGAAAACCTGCTATTACACAAGGAAAGTTCAGAGGTTCAGTCAGTTTGGTAACTGTGACACTGCTTATTTCCCACTGTGCACCTGGCCATGCTGGTGTGTTGCAGACAGTAGAAGTCTTGCCACTTCTTAAGATGACGAATGTAGTGGTGAATGTATGACTTCACTGTTCTTGCTCTGAACATTAGCTAGAGCCAAAGGAGAACAACATGGCAAAGCAACTTGTTTCCTCCTATTTACCTAAGACAGGCACAGTCATCTCCTCTACTCTTAAATTATGTCTCCCAGACTTGTCACTTTGAAAACAGAAGGCTTTGGGTCAGGAGAGATTCTGCTGTCACAGATGAAAAAGGAATTGGAGTACCTAATGTAATCAGAGACCTAGAGATACACTACTGCTCATTCAGTATAGAACATCCACAGGACACAGTAATGCATTTACACTAGCTAGATCCTTCAGTTATAGGTCTAGACTCAAAATGTTGAAAATTTTCTTCATTGATTTGGCTGGGTAGATTGCTGAAAGCCTAAATTAGGCATTTCTGCTAACTGAATGAATGAGAAACAAATGAACAGAATCCTCAATGAAGAGATCTGAAAGCACTGCAAAGCAGACAGTCATTAGTGTTCTGAACAAAACCTCTTTTTATTAAACTGGATAATATTTAAATTTTTAAAATATAAGGACATACGTGTTTCTATTTCTAGGGTTTTCCTTGTCTGTTCCAAGACTGATCATCCTGTGAAACTGGAGCCCAACATTAGCTGTAGAGAAGGAAGGTCTGTAAGTGATAGTACATGATACCACATTTAACAGTGTTCCTATGCCAATCTGCATAATGAGTGGGGGATGAAAAGCAATCGTTTTTCTTCATGTACAGCTCAGTGAGGACAGTTCCAAGCCTGCCACACAAAACTGCTTTAATAATGCAATCCAGTGCCTTTGATTTGAGGAACACGCAAAAGAATAAACAACCTATTAATCTAAATTTTCTCGTTTGCCTGAAAGTACAAAGCCACAATGAACAAACCTCTTGGCTACATTAAGTGTACTGAAATGCAAAACTGCTTCTTTTCTCACCCTACTGTTACTCAGGAAAAAGAGAAGAGGGGAAGAAGAGAACAGGCAAGGGAAGCAGAAATGGTTTTAATATAAACTGCTCATTTAAAATACAGGGCACAACAAATTCTGAAGGAGGCTTTCAAGTATTGCCACACAAAGGCACTTTAATACAAGTGGATATGCTCAGAAGATGAGTGCTAGAGATAGCATTACTTAGTAAAGAGCAAGAATCCTCAGGGTAACCAGTTCTGAATTGAACTGGTACTGTCAAGACTAAGCAACCATTGGTAATAGCCTGAACAATGTTTTCAGTGGTTTTGTTTGTTTTGGGAAGCTTCGATACAAAATACAGGTGAACACTTTGATTAATGTTAGTCTCCTGACTGTCTGCAGTGGTGTGTTTTGCCCTGGTATTCTAACGTACTTGCAGTCACCAGAGGTGCTTTCATTATCCATCCATAATTTTAACATCAGAAACAGAATTATTCTAGAAACACTGTCAGTCTGACTCAGTCCAAGTCTGCTGTGCTCAAGCACTATTAGTGTGGTTGGAGGATATGTTTAGGCATACATACTAAGCAGTTTTGGCAAACATTCTTGGTTCCCCTAGAGCCATTTCACTGTTTGAGAAGGGCAGCGATATATTAAAGTTGCTTGTCAAAGCAACTTCATTACATCCATGGTCTGAGTAAAACATGCATAGTTTTGTTCAAAATCTTTTCTGTATGTATAGCAAATTATAATGTACACCAGGAAATAGGAAAAAGAATGAAGATACCTCATAAGCTCTAGCATAGTGGGGTTTTGGAGAAAAAAAACAGAAAAATATTCTGACAACTTTGGGAAGAACAGAAGAACAATAAACTGAAAAAATGCTAGGACCTATACCACAGAGGGTTTAATATCTGTCAGTTAAGCATCCACAATACTTTTGTATGGAAAGTTCAGGAAAACACTAGAAATACCTGCAACCAGGATGTTTTCAGTAAAATATTATGTGAGCCAATAAACGAGTCATCTTTCTGCTTTGGCTCCCACTATTCTGTACGCAGTTAAAGCCAGACAAGACAAATTCAACAAGCTGTTGATAGCTTATGCTACAATTTTAAACAAGAGATCTGAAGTTATATATAAATGGTTTTCTGAGGAAGAGAAGTTTGATGGTGTTAAAATGAGATCTGGCCTGCCAGGCCGTTTAGAACACCATTAGACAAAGCTGTAACACAAACAGATTTTTATCCTGGGTCTTCTACTGCAAAGGAAAATCATATTGTCCCTTACATTTCATTCCTATCCTCTCCACTATTCCAGCACAGCTACCTATACAGCCCCATTACAAACACGACAAGAAACTAATGCAACTGAAAAGAAATTTCTTTTTACCAGGTTATTCTTTGTTTGCATCAGCTCTGTGCTGTCTTCACTACACAGCCAACTGCACCCCCACAAAGAAAGGGAAGAAAATCAGGAGTAGAGAGGAAGGCAAGGACTACCCCTCCCCTCACCAGTGCCAACTTAAAAGTCCTTTCCTAGCCACAGGCTCAGATGTCTTCCCTGGGAAGAAGCAGTTTCCTTGCAAGCTGCCTTGTAGAACAGTTGTCCACAGGACTCCCAGGCAAACTCTTTTTTCTCCAATGTCTGAAAGCAACGCATCACCTTCCTCAGAATGCAATCCACAAAATGTCCCTGTCTCCAGAGCACACAGGAGAGAATGACAGACAATGTTTTATAAATGATAGTACCTGCAATTAGAAAACGTGACTGAAATCCATAATATTCCTCTTAGAAAAAAAAAGAAGTCAATGCCAGTGTAAAAGCAGGAAATTAATCTCCTGGAGAGTAAGCTTAACTATCTCCTGCATCACACAACTCTAAATCATTAAGGAAATAGCTTATGGTTATTAAAGCTAAAGCATTAAAGGGATAAATAATTCTGAATTTATCTACTGAAGAATCTCTTAGAGGAGTAAAATCTTGAACTAAAGTTAGTGAATAAGTGTCAGGTGCCTTCAATTATATCCTCCAGTAGCCACCATCCGAAGAAATTTCAGGTCATCTTAATTAAGGACAAATGAATCTTTAACCAGTCACTTTAGCACTCAGCAGTGTAGCATTCAGAGACTGTATTTTATTAAACAACACTGGAACATCCCTTGCTCTAGGCAAAAAAGTCATTAGATGCAGCTAGTTCCACCCCCTCTTATGCGTTTATATTTGACTTGGAAAGGTGCTTCTTCTTCAAAAGTGCCATATTTGCCTTAAGGTATTCCAGACAAGTCAATTTTCTTTCCTAGTAATGGGAGCGCATACCCTTTTGAAGTTTTGGGTTTTGTTGGTTTGGTTTGGTTTTGTTTTTTTCCAAGAGTTACTCATGACTGTCAGGTGGTTGAAAGTCTGATAATTAATTTTGAAATTACCAGATTAGATTTCTCTGCAGACAGCAGGTTATTAATAGCTAAAGAGTTCAAAATTCTGAAAATCCACCTACAGTTGAAATGACATGCCAACATAAGGCTTATTTTGCCTTTGCTGTCAGCTTCTATCATTATTTAGAAGACTTATTATTCAGCTTTATAAATCGCAAACAGCATTACAGCAAACCACTTTAACTTGAGTGAACTCAAAAACCTGCTTTTGGATCTTCACAGTTTAAAAATCTATTTTTCCACTCATTAGAATAAAACAACGATGAGCAGAGATAAATCCATTTCTAGAACATAACCCTTTTAGAAATCTTATAGCATTGCCTAAACTCTGAATTTTTCATCTTATGTTACAAATTCCTGTATCTGAAACTGAAATTTTTCTCCGTTTACTCCTTCAGATATTTTGGAAGTCATGCAAAGAATAGAACAAGGCTTTGTCAAAGCTATTATCTAATTTCATGCACAAGTTATAAAATGAATGAAGAACTACCTGCTATGGAATTTGTTCACTACATGGAATACATGGCAGTACATGGAGTAAGAAGGCTGTTAGTATAAATCAATTATTTCAGTAGAGTAAGATCTTTTTTATCTCAAAAAACTCAAGGAAAAGCCATTTAAAAACATGACAGTAATACAACATTGTAATGTCATAAAATGCTAAAATCAGGAATGTGCAGAAAACGACCTCAAGTCTGTATAAATTACATCAACAATTATACATTCCTCCATTATGCAAACACTATTCTGAAGCATTATGCTACTGCGGACTTTTTCCTAGTTTCTTCATTGTATTTATCATTCTTGCATACTTCATATAAATTTCATTGTCACAGTACTGCCAAAGATCTTTATTGACATATTTTTGTATTATACTTTATTTGGATGAAATGTCACATATTTCCTTGTGAAGGGAAGAGGAGGGGCAGGCACTGATCTCTTCTCTGTGCTGACCAGTGACAGGATCCAAGGGAATGCCCTGAAGTGTCAGGGGAGGTTCAGATTGGATATTAGGAAAAGGTTCTTCACCCAGAGGGTGGTTGGGTACTGGAATAGCTTTCCCAGGGAAGTGGTCACAGCACCAGAGTTCAAGAGGTGTTTGGACATAAGGTGGGACTTTTGGGGCTAATCCCATGCAGGGACGGGATTTGGACTCAACAATCCCTATGGGTCCCTTTCAACTCCAAATATTCTGTGATATATTCCTTTCCAAAAGGCACACAGCCTACCCAAGATGACTTTCAGATTCTGGGAGAGATTAAGTTCTCTGCCAAACACTGAAAATATTTTAACTACCTTTCTGATGTATTTTGAGTGGAAGATTCAAGCAAAACTCATCTAGTATTAGTATAAATATCTTTCATAGACTCTTAAGCAGTGTAAAAATAAATAATACAACGTTAAAAAAAAAGCATCTGACAGCAGTCAATAATATTGAGAAGCCAGGAATTTGCAGAAAACTAGGAAGAGAAACAAAATGAAGCTGGTAAAAAAAAATCAGGGGACACAAAGACAATGATAATGAAATGCATATCAGTAGAAAATTGTAGCAATGATAGTCCTCTTGACATTTTGCTACACAGGGGCAAAAATAAAGTAGTGTTCAGAAAAAGCCTGTGCTGTATTTAATCTGATATGAATCATCCTTCTTTTTCTGCATAATCCAAAACATTTTCCATTTTAATGATAATTTGCAAGGATGTCAGCGGTGGAGTGGTACTTAACATATTAAAAAATTAAAAGCAGATGTTCATAATTTCTGTGACAATTTTGAAGAGGGCTGGCTGACAAGCTCTCAGCACTACTAAAAAGTAATTTTCAAAGCCTGAAACACCTGGGAAATTTTATAGGACTCAAATAAAGCTGAAGCCACTTTAGTACTTAAAAATTATAGGACTGGGGCTTACTCTGAGTGAAGTGCCTACCCAACAAGAGCACAGAATATACCAATGAGTGCAAGGATGGGGTCAAAATAAAGCTTAAAGTGCTGCCGTCACTTGAGATAACCTGAGTATCTGTACCATGGTCACTCTGATAGCACTACCAAACAAAATAGTCAAACAGGAAATATTGCATTTTATCAATTAATTACTAATAGCTATAAAACATGAAAAAGGGTTTATTGGTGAATTAAGCAATCTTTTCAAAGAGGAACACAAGTCTAGGTGTAAAAAAGCATCAAAAACCAGTTAGGCTTTCCAAGACATTATACTTTATACTAAATAATGCAGCAATTAAAAATTTTTAATTACTCAAAACAACAACTAACTACATTAACTGTTACATCTCAAAATAAGGATGAGGAATCACTTAGGACATGTATTTCTCTTGGAATCCCCCAAGAAAACCTCCTCAGTTCTACATTGTAAAGCAGTTTTGCAATTCATGGCCTAGAAGAGAAAAAGAATTAAGTATAACATTCATGATCCATACACAAACTGAGGAAACAAAAAAATTAAACTGAATGAGTACTAACATGGAAAAACTTCATTAGCATAGTTGGCTCACATGTTGCTTAGAGTCTCATATATGAAACACTCCACCTGGGTAAATTGTTTCTACAAAGACAGGTGAAGAAGGTGGTGATGAGAAATGCTCAGAAAAATGTAATTAGGAGAATAATATGGTCCTGAGATGAGTAAACACAGCAATGTCAGGTAGAGAGACTCAGTTACCAGCACTTGACCAATCTGAAATACCCACAACTTAGGAATGACAGTTGAATTGAAAGGGAGTCAGAAGTGCTGCAAGAATAATCATGTGGTTGTAAAACATGCCTCACAGAGAGATGTTCAAGGTGATAATTTACTTGGCTTGTCAAAAACAAGAATAAGAAATTGACTTCAACATACAATTGAAACATTAAAACCCCCATAATTTTCATAAAGTTAAAAGAAAAATTACGGTGAAGATAATCACAATGTTAAAGACTGCCACAAGTTGAGATTGTAGTAGTGTGTTCAGGAATCTGATTTTACAGGCACCCAAAGATATGTTTCAGTTCAAAATCAAGTAAGTCTTAGTAAATTCTGACCTCCAACAAAATACACAAGTTATCAATAAATAACCTTCCTCCCCTGTCAGGACAACTTCTTTCTCACCTGGCCTTTCTATCTTCACGAGCAACTGTCCTCTGAGCAGCAGTAGTGTGGAGTGTGCCCAAGAGCCACCCTACTGCATGCCTGCAGAGCAACTACACATGGATCAGCCTTCCTAAGGAAGGTGTCCGAGAGCAGGCTATTTCCAGAAGCCCTCCTTCCCATGAAAACTCAGTACTTCATGGGGACCGGGCTGCAGGCCAGCCTAATTGCTCTGGCAGCACCAGCAGCTGACTGCTTCCTCCTGCTATTTTTCCCAGGGGCCCTTCATCCCCTTCAGGCTCACATGACTTAATCGAACCTGAATGCCCTTCTAGAAGATATGCAAATTATTTTTCAGTCAGACAAAAGCATTTTGGCTCAATACTGGTGTTACTAAGTGAAGTTTAATGATGTGCTATACAGGTCAAACTTCATGGCCTAATGGTACTTTCTGGCTATAAACTCAACAAGTGTATTAATCTCTAAAGGAGGTTTTAAAGCAAAATATTAATATATTCATTATTTAACTAATTAGACTAGACTAAATATCAACACAAAGCAATATGACTGGTATTTTAAGGTCAGGTTTGTCAATGCCAGGATTTTTGCACTTAGGAACTCTTGGTGGTTTGAGCTCAGCCATGGCTGCAGAGTACCACACTCTGCATTCCACCTCTCTGTGACCTTGCACTGGCACATTTCAATGTGCTGTGCTGGGAGAAAACTAACTCAAGCAGCAGAAGTACTGAATAGTTTGCTGCCAGTTTAGCATGCTGAGACAGATCAGCACAAGATTGAACAAGTGCTGGAGCTGCCATAAGAAGGGTGCAAGAAGGCAGTACCTCACTAGCCAGCAATTAGACCAGGTTATGCTGACATGGTACTGCAGATTTAATTAAGGCATTAGTAAAATCTTGGATGCATTCAATTCTGAGAAGACAGCAGCTTCAGTTTCCAATTTATCTTAGGCATATGACCAGAATAGGTCTCTTTTTCCTGTCTAGCTCTTACCACAAGAAATTGAATCCCTATGGCATCTTAAACACTGAGCTGAAGGTTTTTCCAGTGCAAAGTAGAATAAACCAGCTAGAAATGTTTCATAGCCACATCAAGCATGGTGGTTTGGTTTTAATGCCATTTTAAAAAATGACTGTGAAGTAAGAAAAGTTATGTTGCTTCCAAGGTAATGAAAGCGCAGTTTCTAAAAGAACAGGTCTCACTTGCAGTATTCCTGGGCAACCCATTTGCACTGTGGGGTGGAACAAACAGTGTTCCCATACATGAATATATCCTGTATATTTCCTTTATTTATATTAAAGATACAGTGTGGGTTCATAGCATGCATTACAGGCAACAGCACTTAACTGAACATTGGACAACTCTACAGGACACACACATATACCTTCTTGGTTCTGTTTCACCTGGTAAGATCAACTGAAAAAAACCAAGGACACTAGAGGTAACGCTAAGATAGTGTCAGTTGTTCTCATTACAGTAAGGCTTTTAGGATAAAGTGCCAAGCATTTAACTGGGTGCAGAGATAATTTCTTTCTAAACAATAATGGTATCTCTACCTTATCCAATCAGCTGCATGTCCTTGTATGCATTACTAGAATTACTACTACACAGAACTCAAAATAATTTGTTGTTTATTTACAATCACTCTTCTCACATGCTAATGAGTGACACTAGCTCTTCAGAGGGAGAATTTGCTTTTCTTGCCAATGCATCTTTGGCACACTCTGCCCTCAAAACAAACTATTTCAGGGAGGGACCAAAGCCAATGCGAGGGAATACACAGGAGGATGGTATGATATGAGAAGAATGCTTGCAATTTTACATGGAGAAAACCCAGCTGCCAGTTACTCAGATGTTTAAAGTCGCACAGAGATACTATCCTGCTACATCAACAAAAGGTATACACTTTGATACTCAGTGGCCAGAGACAGCCGGGGAACAGGTGCTCCTCTTCGCCCTGATCTGCTTATGCACTTCTAGTCAAAAATGGCTACATTAACAAAGAATGCGACACACCATGCTTTGTCCCACTCCCTAAAACATGGGAAACGTCTCTACTACAATACCTTCTCCTCCTTGTTAGACAAAGCCTACACAGACAACGTAGTTACTGGGCAGCTTTTTCAAACACACCCATGGCTCAGGTAAAACATTGTGGAATTGGGACTTTTCAACAAGCAAAAATTTAAAATACTTCAGAACTTTGAAACTCCTTCAAAACCAGTGAAGTAATTTGCCTCTCTTTGTTGCCTTGCAAGCTCCTGTCATGGTGCTTTGGCCCTTCACAAATCACTTGACACTCCTTGGAAGCAAGGGGATTGCATGCAGTAGTTTAATAAGAATTTGTCTATTCAGTGAATCTAAAGCATGCAACAATGTGCATGCACAAAGCAGCTGAACTATCACAACGTTTAAGTGATCCCTAGATGTCTTCTGGCTCTCAGGGATGGAAGTCACATGCTAAAACTGTAGAAGATAACCAAAGGATATTTTGTAGAAGTAGCATCCAGACCAGGCTAAAACTGCAGAACACAGTATCCCTTCAGGATCTCACCTGTACCTCAACATAACTGGAAAAAAATTATATAGTTACACATGCAGAAATGGGAGAACAAACTCTGCAACAGCTTTCAAAGACATTAGCACCCGTAGAATCTGAAGTAGTTAACTTCAAAGCCGAAATTGAATTCTGTGAAAAGTCAGCCAATTGATTCTCAACTCATCCCATTGAGACTAATCCAGTGTCAAGATTTCAGAGAAATTTAATTATGAAAGTAATCAGAGTTAAAAATAAGCTCCAAAAAAAAATCAGTACAAGCAGTGAAATGATAGAAGAATACTGTACTGAGTATATCTGGAGAATCCCCCAGTTAGCAAAGAGAAAATAAATTCTTGTGCAGAAAAATTAGCAGTCTACAACTTCCCTGATTGCATTCAAGTCCCAAGAAGTTCTTCCAATTACAGCAGATGGGGGCCAGCCTCAGAGGCATAACTGAAAGTACGTCCTGAGAGCTGTTTTCACTAACAATTCTTTCTCACTACAGTCACTTTTGCTTATTTGGAGTTTTTTTCTCCTGAAAATCATCAAAGAAGACAAATGAAATGCTTTTTTTCTTTAAAGATAATAAAGAAATTAAGGGTAATCAAAATCAAAAGGGTAATCAAAATCAAAATCAAAAAGGGTAACCCAAATCAAGGGTAATAATATCTGTCAAATCTGCATTTACCTTGAAACCATTTTAAGTTCAGAGTGATCTGAACAAAGTTCCTGAAGAGCAGAAAAGTCACTTCTGGATACCTCAATAACTTAAAACTGCAGAATTTTGAAGAAAACTCTCTTGATATTTTCTTTAAATCACCTCTTCTGCAGAGATACAATCTATTTCATTCTGGATTTATTTTTGCTTGTATTTCTTCAAAAAGTTACTATAGTCTGAAAATAAGATTTTAGAATAACTTCTGGCTATAACTTGAACAATCACGTTCTTGGGTTGTAAGGAAAATGTTTGATGACACAGTTAACTCCCTAAGGATTCAGACTCCTCTACAGTCAGTTACTACCACGTTCCAGCTTCAAAACGAACACAATTGTGTACCTTTAGGAGTTACGTAAATTCCTTTCGCTATGATGTCTGCAAATGATCTTACAAGACAAATAAATTATTTTCTAAGGAGAGTTAACTTAGCAGCAAACAAATATCCAATGTTTTGAGGCTGTTTAAAATATTAGATTAACTTAACACTCACTTAAGCTTCTTCTCAAAATACCTTAGAGCCATTCTTTAGAATTGACATAATAGTGAGGTCTCTGCCCAGCAGTGTAGTCATAAGTGAGTAAAAAGTAACATTCTTCTCTATCTGTATCTCTGTTACATAAAAAATGCTCATAAAAAGGTAATTAAGACAGATTTGCTTATATGATGAAACTTTCACAATCTGAGTTTTTACATTTTTTATATATTCTGTTTGTATCAATTAGAATCATACAAACATCCACAAATTAAGTATTAGATGCATTTGACCAACACCTAATTTTTTAGTAAACATTCAGCAAATGTTTAAAGACAAAGAGAGTAAGAAAAGGCAAAGGAACAAATGATAACAATCAGGCTAAGAGGAATGGTACACCTCACTCTCTGCTGAAACTATTCCAGGTCTGAAAGATTTCAAGATGATTGTGTACATTGTGTGTGACAATCCTCTGCAACCAAACCACAACAAACAAAGCCGCCACTTTCATATTTACTCTCTGCAGGTTTGGTTAGTTTTCACATGAATAGATATAACTCTTGAAATCCAGTTCTATCTATCATAAAGCCTTTCTTCCCTTCCTCCAGAATGGATTTTAATATCATCCAAAGAACTGTTAAAAAGCAGGAAAGTTCCCATAGGAAAGAACTTTGTGTCTGAATTGGGGAAGTAGGAGAGTGAAGAAGAGAAGAAAGACGATATTAAAGGCTTTTTTATGTAAAAGTTTTTAAATTTAAAATACTTACAATGTTTCACTCTTTTTTCTGTGTGCAAAAAAGAGCTCAATTATTTTAATGGAAAGCTTTAAGTCTACATTCATCTGTCTAAAATTAACTGTTTATCACTAAAAAAAAAAGTGAGAGTACATTGACTCATCAAATTTGATCTATACATATCAAATACTTTTAGTTTTACCTATCCAGCCAAAACTTGTAAGTCTAAAGATTACTTAATTTAATACTTAATTACTTAATTTAATCTTAATTTAGGTGGAAATCCAGATTATAAATAGAAAAATGAAGGTACAGTGAGATTAAGGGATTTGCCAAAGATACAGATTAACAGGATTAGGATTCAGGAGTTGCCAGTTTGAATTTCTTTGCTTGTCCCATATTTGTTCCAGCAAACTAAGTACAACAAGGGACAGCAGGGAAGGGAGGAAAATGCTGACATCTTCCACTTGACATCAAGAAAAAAAATTTCAAACTCCTATTCAGTGTCAGCTGTTTGACTAGAGACCGCCTTTACATACATCCAAAGCATGCCTATTATCAGAAACAGTATTTTGAGAACACAAAAACTAATCTAATTTATTTTAAATCAGCATAAGACCTTGTAAAACAAAGCTCCAGGCTCTGTGTGTGTATAGGGATGTTGCAGATACATTCTTCTAACAGAAAAAGCCAAAAGAACTAACAAAGTTTTCAGTAGCTGTATTACTTCTTTAAAAACTGCTTCCCTTAGTAACCCTGTTTACATGCTGCATCTGTGTATTGGATTTGTGTGGCAAGGCTTTGGTGAAGCTGCAGGGATGCTTTGGCTGAGAAGTTTTAAGAAGCTTAATCCCCAGGTTTGACAGAGCCAGTGCCAGCCAGATCAACCCACCACTGGCCAAGGCTGACTCCATTAGTGACAGTGGTAGTGCCCCTGGGATAACACATTTAAGATGGGGTAAAAAAAGCCAAACCCCATACTGAAGAGCTGCAGCTGGAGAGGGAAGTGAGACTATGTGAGAAAAACAGCTCTGCAGCCACAAAGGTCAGTGCAGGAGGGGCAGGAGATGCTCCAGATGTTGGAGCAGAAATACCCCTGTAGCTCTGGTGGGGCAAGGAGGTACAGAAATCCAGAGTGAGGTTGAGCCTAGGAAGAAAGGAAGGCTGGATGGAAGGTGTTTTTAAGATCTGGTTTTCTCTCTATCCTACTCTTGATTTCATTGGCAATAAATTCAATTAATTTCCACAAGTTGTGTCAGTTTTGCCCATGAAAATAACTGGTGAGTGATCTCTCCCCATCCTCATCTTGACCTGTAAGCCTTTAGTTATATTTTCCTCTTGATTCTCCAGATGAGGAGGGGAAGTGAGAGCATCTTGGTGGCACCTGGCATCCAGTTAGGGTCAGCCCACCACAATTTGCTAAAGCTAGCAGTGTTTACTTACCAAGAAACAGATAAAGAACATTTTACTAGACTTCTTTTCTTTAATATTAGTTCTGCAAGGTATCTTAGCTGGGGTTCAAAGGAAATACTTCAAGAGATTACAAATTCTATTTTGGTGACCATTGATTTGTTTCTTAACTCCTCTAGTCTAGTAAGATTTAATATAGTACTCACCTCCCTTTCATTTCCTTGTTTTTGCTTAGGGGATACTTTAGGTACAAAAGCTGGGGAAAATTTATAAGGGAAGAAAAGCATAATGAAATAAAAAACATTCCTGAAAGGTTTATTCATGAACTTTACAGAAGAGCAAGTGGCAGAATAAATTAACATAGCATCATTAGAAAGACGCATTTTGTTAAGGGTTTAACATACTAATCTGGAAAACACCAAATGTTTGACATGCAGAGTGAAACATAATTCTTATGTTGCCTCTCTTCAAGCACCAAATTTGGGTCCTCAGTGAAAAGGCTGCTCTACCTAAACACTTCGTGTAAACAACAGGAGAAAGATAGTGACCAGAAGCCCATCTGAGCTATTCGAAACTATCCTATGGATCAGGCACTCCCTGCTGACTACCAAAGAAGTGTATTACATTTCTAGTTTGGACATCAAATGTATACTCACAAGACAAGACATGATGGACACAACCTGCAACAAGGGACAAGCTCCAGCAGGTATTCTTTAGTTTTGGCTTTAGATACACCATACACATAGACAACTTTCCCATGGAGCAGCCTCTTCAGAGCAAATGCCAATATCCTACTTTGCTGGGTTTGAGACCCCAAATTCAGCTCTTAAGCCTGATTTTCCAGATAAATAGCAAGGCATGGCATAGCCAGATCAGATTCTAAGCTTCATTGCTTTACTCTTTTAAATGAAAGAACTCAGAAGATGGCCCTTCACAGAAGAGATATGTTTAAGAAATCTTTCACTAGATATTATATGCAGCTTGCCTTGCAGAGTGGACCTAAGGGGAAAGAAGAGTCTGCTATTTTATAAGGTGGTCCCCTGAAGAAACAACATGCTTGAACAAGACTCAAGTAGTTCGTACTTTGAAGCTAAGCAAAAACAACAAAAGACTGCAAAAGGGAAATACTCTGAATTTACAATGAGGGAAGATGAATAAAGAATATACTTCAGCATATAAAGTAGTTTCTATTTTGAGCTCCTTCAAAAGAGAAATTCTCTTGCCTATTTTACTTTAGAAGCCAGCAACCTCTGTATACCAAGATTGGCTGTCTAAGTGATACAGCTACCAGGCAAGCACCAGACTGCTTATGAGCCAAGGCACTTTGAGACAGGGTATGCATTAGACTGCACACACATGAAATAGCCTTCCCCTCCTGAAGAGGGAAGAATTGTCAGGAAAATAATACTGAGCATATGGTTCTGCAACAGAATGATGAACTTGATGACATAGGTTAACTAAACTGATTTCTATCTTGCTTCTAAGAGTTTGTTGAGAAAAGCATGTAGCAAAGGGGGCTGTAACATCAAACGTGAAAGCAACTACAAATACATGCTACATCATCCCACAGAGCTCATGCACAGTGATCTACTATTCTGAGTAAGACAATGAGTACGTTCAAAACTTCTAAAAAAGAAAAAAATATGACAGATTCTTATAAACAATTTATCTAAGTGATGTTGCTTTATACTAGTATATGTGTGTCTTCCCATTTGTTTCACAGAAAAACAATCTTGTGTATCTGTATAAAACAATCCAGTTGTATCTGTAAAAAATACAACTTTAGTATATAAAATTGAAGTAATATATCAAAAGGCCAAACATCTTGAAATCTGACTATGTGAACTTCAGCTGATTACTTAATTTCCCTGTCTCACTTTCTGGAACTGTGAAGTGAAAATAGTATTGTCAAGAATTTTGGGAAGCTTTATTCCTTAATGTCTGTAACATACTTGGAGATCCTTAGAGAGCAGGTACAGAAAAGTGTCATCATTAATCATCATTCTGAAATTAAGACATCACATTTGAGGTCCTGTCCATCACAGAAGAATGTCATGAAACACTTCTCAGCACCTTAAGGACAATTACACTTGCTCAGTCATTTCAAGGGCTTGATAAGAGAAGTTTCCAATCAAAGCACCGGGAAAAATTTAAATTCTTTCAGGAATAAGTTGAAATATTAACTTCTCAGTATCCTGATCATGTTAACTGGCATTTGCTTTGCATTGTAACTCTTCACAGACTGCTATCCCTCTGCCTCTGCCAGCAGAGATGAAGAAATACCTAATAGCAGCATGGGGAATGGGGATGAGAAAGAGGAAAAAAAGAAAAAGCTTTGTTTCTGACATCAGATAGTGATGCAGAGACAGCTTCACGCCAAAAGCACTGACAGTTTGACTTCTTTTCAGATAATGTATAAGTTATTCTGAGAATTATATAAGGGAAATTTGACTGAAGAGCAGAGGAGCACTTTGAATATGCAGTATTTTAACTCCAGGAGAAAGAGTAGGGAGGCAAGTAGTAACAGATATGCAGACACCATAGCTGGAAAGAAACAAATATTTGACAAACAGATGATCAAAACAGAGATAAATAATAAAAAATGGGCAGGTAAAGAATTGACTAGAGAAGGGGATTAATATAGTTCACAATGAGTTTGTCCTACAACACAAAGGAACTAAAGGGGAAGAGTTGAAATTCTATTGACGACAATATTGCCTTTCCTGACATCTTTCCTCCCTCCACAAAAACGAATACTAGTAACACTTTGGAACCTCACATACCTGCACTTCCAAGGAGAAAAAATTAAAAACTTTTAAAATTTCAATTTCCTTTAGGTTTATTATTTAGGTCCATGTACTCTCCAGCCCCCGCTGTAATTCTATGGCTTCTTGTATTGAGAAACAACAGGTTACTGCATTACAAATATTACCCAAGCTCTACTGGAGAATCTGAACAAATACATTAAATTAGCTGATGTAAATGTTGACTGCTTCTGAGTCTGAACCTTAAAGCAGGAAAACCTCAGAGAAGGCAAGATTTGACAAGTATTTCTGTGAGCACAAGAATTAGCAAACCTTTAATCCTATGGATTTTGGGGTTTTGGCTGACATTGCAGTCTAGGAAAGTGTGAACTTTCATGGAAGTTTTCCTATGCCTGAAGCATTTCTAAGGTCTTTTTCTTTATGCCTGCAAAACCATTTTATGAAGGTTTCAGAAATATATCTGCCTGGCAATTAGAAGGACCACAGCACTGGATTTCAGGACAGCAGACTTTAATGACTTCAGAGCACTCCTTGGAAGAATCCTATGGGACATGACTCTAAAGAGAAAAAAGGAGTCAAGAAGAGATCAATACTTAAGTACCTCTTCATCCAAGATAAAGAAAGGTCCATTTTTCCAACAGAAGTTAGGGGATTCATGCTTAGGAGGAGCAAAAAATGCAAATGACTCTCAGATGAGATTATGAAGGAAGGTGTCACAGACTGTACATTACCACAATCACATTCTGTGACAAATTCAAAACAGATCAAGCTTAACTTATAAATATTACTGACTACATTTCACAACTCATTTGCAGATTACAGGTTTTCCATAGTACTACCTTATCCCCATTTCACAGAGTAGTAGTAGCATATCAAAGTACTAATCATGCATGCAGATCACTTCTACTGATACTCATCTAGGATCCTTGAAAGAGGCGTAACAAAGTATAAGCCAACAATCCTTTTCATCATATACAACAACTTTATACATGATCCTACTGATTTAAACCAGACTTACAGATGTTTACCGAGGTGAGGCAACTTAAAAGGGATGCAAGAATGTGTATACCTAAGCATGGCTGTATTGGTTAGCTAAACTAATTCAACATCACACTTTCAGTCAAATGTGGACATATGGAATGGAAGCAAGGCCTAAAAACAAAGTGCAAAGAAGGGACTTCCTGAGAGGTTGTAAGTTTCTAGGATCCAATTATCTTGCCTAACAAGAAAAGGTTTACTGGAAGAGTTCAGTAATATAGTTACAAAACCAGAAATTCCGTCAGTCCTTTTAACACCACAGGGAAAAATCAGTTCCTCAAAAGAATTAAATGGCACTCCCAAGCTTATTTTATAAAAATAATAGAATGTAAAGTTTTTGTGAGAATAACTAGTGGATGAGGTGGAAGAACAGGCGCCTAGGGATTGTTAGTTGTGCAAATTCCCAATGAACAAACAGGAGAAAAAATCTAGATATAGGTCAAGTCTCCTCAATCCAGTAAGAGACACATATTATAGAGTCAGGAGCACATTATATAAATCAATTTGGTTAATTTAGGAAAGCTAGGAAGTGAATTTGCAGTGATGGAAACTACAAATAACAAGACCACCAGAGAGAAAGGCTGAAGAAGAACCTAGGATGGTACAACCACAAAAATTATTTGTTGAGATATTTTCTGTGCAGCTGAACAACAGAACTTAGAAAGGTAGTTATCTCTTCACTTAAAATGGTAACTCCTAGTACCAAGGCTATATCAAAGACTTATTTGCATACGTGTAAAGGAGAGTCCTTACTCTTCTCCTCATGCTGAGCACATGTTCCTCCTTCATAGTCTTCTTCCTCCGATTGCATCTACACTGCTCATAGCAGCTCAACACAGAAATGCCACAGTTTATTCCACAGAAACGAGCCCAGACACACCATAACAACATGCCCCGTATGTCAGCTGATCTGCTCAGACTCATCAACTTGGCTCAGGCTGCTGTCAGAGCAATATAGCTCTGCAACTTCCAGGTCCCAAGCTAGTATCTTGAGACAGTGCTGAATTGTACCATATGGAAATACAAACTCCAGCTTAGGCCGTCTATGCAAACATTGCATTAAACAGCATACACACAGACTTGAAGCCAACAGCATGGGGAGAAGTATGCTTTAGGGTTCACTGAGAAGGGATGAAGATAATGCTTTCCTCAGTTTAGGCATTTTCACATCTCAGGGCAGACTAAGAGCCAACACTGGGCTGAAAGCAGATGAGGGCTTCATAGAAACTCTTCTCTCAAAACCTCTTCGCAGAAAGTCACAGTATAAGGAATCGAGATAAAACAAGCTTCTCATCTACTTTCTCTACCTCTCTCTCCCTTTCAGCATCTCTGTTGCTGAAAAATAGGTAAGTAATACCATAAAACATACTAATGAATGAAATTAAGGCTTCATAGACATTCTACTGGATGATTGCCTATGCATATGTAGTGTGCAGATCATCTTTCAAGACATGTCACAAGTGACAGAAGAGATAGACCAAGTTTATTTAATATAAGAAACACAGAGCATCCAGAATCCCAGGCCAGGTCACATAATCTAGAACTAATTTTGTTCCACAGAACTTCCCCACAATTTGGAATACTAACTCTTCAGGACTACATCGGAACCTAAAAAAGTCTTAATTTAAAAAATTCATTTCAGTTGGTTTGAATAAAAATGTTGTCATAGGGATGGGACTTGCCAGAAAACTGCAGAGCAAATAGTAATAATTACCAGTTGAATTTTGGATAATTGCTTGGCAGAATGCAACAATGATCACTGCTTATTTAAATGTTTTGCTCAAGTGGGACAAAAAGTAAAGAACATTTTAATTCAATTTGCCAATGACACAACCAGTGAAGAACTGTCAAAAGACAGAAAACAGCCAGAAAACATTACAAAACAAACAGAAAAGTTTTTAAGAAAAAAAAACTTAACCAAAAACCAAAACAAACCTGTAGAGAGATACATATCTGGAATATGAAACTGAGAAAACAATTTGAAAATTAAGAAGAGCTGGTATATGCTCAGAAACAGTTGAAAAGGAAATATAATACTGGGGCAAAAATAAACCCCAAACCAGATTAGACAAGGATGATTTTCAGTGCACTACATTTAGTTTTACAAACTGCCTTGACAGAATGGCATGAACTAAATTCAGGGAGAGACTAGCTGAAGACTCCATCACTGACCCACTTCTACAAATGATTACTGCAATGCATTTTAGTTCTATGTAATGCAGATATTTTAACTTACAATGCATGTCCATATATCTCATAATTTCTAAAATGTAATCCTCCACTTATTTCTCCTCAGCTTCAGAAATCCTTTGTCCTGATACTCCAGAGTCATCAGTGCTTCCGGGCAAAGCTACATTGATAAATCATAAATAGCAACAGCTATAACTGGAGGGCGAAGGAACTGTGACGTGAATAAGGCTGGAGATCAACCATTTCAGCCAAGGTTATTTCACTGTACAATGAGTTTCTGGAAAACACTGCATTAAAATTTACAGCTTACTTTAGGACATACTAGGAGATCTCACT
Source organism: Entomyzon cyanotis (assembly GCA_024500445.1). Classification (NCBI taxonomy): domain Eukaryota; kingdom Metazoa; phylum Chordata; class Aves; order Passeriformes; family Meliphagidae; genus Entomyzon; species Entomyzon cyanotis. Next base: position 38,968,981 of record JAKEPQ010001030.1, on the reverse strand, counting down.
GATTCATAAAATATTTCCTACAATAACATGGTATAAAAATCTGATTTGGTTTTAATAACAAAAAGGAAAAGAAAAAAATATTCTGATCTTTACTGTGATTGTCTAAACATCTCACTTAGCAGAGGTTGGCAAAACTAAAAATGGAGATAGTGTATCAGTTTAGAAGGGAGGGAGCAAAAAAAGGCAGAATAATTTAATATAAAGAGTAACATGTAGAAGCATTAGAACGACACTAGCAAAGGAAGGGATTTTGTAACCTCAGGAAAGTAATCTTGTCAGAAAAAATGCATTAAAATAGCATCTTTCAAAAATGAGCTGGGAGAACAGCACTCCATCTAGCTCTTCTCAATCTCCAGGTTACATGAATTATATAGATAAGACATTAATTTTTGTAAGGCATCTAGCCTTTGTGGCAAATTCAAGTAGAGCTAGACATAGAGGCTTACCCTATTTCATTTCATGACATAGTTTGTGTGCTTGGTTGTGGTAAACCTCCCTTTCCACAAGCTCCAGAGACAATTAGGCTTCCAATTTCCTAATTCAAGTGTGCAGAAGCAAAGAGGTAGCCATCACACCATGTGATGAATGTGAAAGAAACATGGTAATTTTTTAAGATTTTATTTCAACATGAATAATAACAGTATGTTTCGTTTGAAGGGGAGGCAAGTGTCTGCAAAAAGGATTCTCAAGCAATGTAGTCTAACATACTTTCTGCAGCAGTTTTACATTTCAGTGCTATATCTAAGGTATCAAACAACAGCTATTTTTGCTGGAAGCAGTTCTAAATTGGGAGGGGAGGTGCAAAGAAAGAAAAAAGAGAAAAGCTGTTGAAAAGCACCAAAGAAAGCTGGGACTCTAGAAAAGAAGTGCCAATGGTTCTGACTGAGCTTTCTGTTCACTTCTCAATACATCAGGCCTGGAACAAGTTTCTCAGTGCAAAATTTCTCTAATTGGCTGGAAAGCATTTAAGGAAAAATCTTTCTAATTAAAAACAGAGAACCAACAAGACATGAAAGCCATGGGGGTTGGGAGAGGCATATGTTGACCTTATGAGGCTTCACAGCAGAACTCTGCAGGGGCCGTTTAAACTGAGAAAGCACAGCTTTAATTAAAGAGTCCTGAGGAACAGACAATTCAAAAGAGCAGGTCAGATAGATTCCAAGAGGTCAATTTAAGCATAAGCAGAGGGAAAACAAGACTTCTGGCCATTCTGCCTTCCTCAGGGAGAAATCTGTTGCTAACTGATCATTACGCTTCAACAAACACTAGCTGTCCTCTAACCACCCCGTGAATGTTGAGCATCATTGGTACAAGTTAAAAGGAGGGCACAAAGGGTTATAGTGAATGGGGTAACAGCATGGTGACCTCTCACTAGTGGCATTCTGTAGGGCTCCATCTTAGGCCCAGTTCTCTTCAACATCTTCATAAATGACTTGGATGTGGGACTCAAAGGAATACTAAGTTTGTCTACAGCACTAAACTGGGAGGAGCTGTTGACTTCCTCAAGGGCAGGGAGGCCCTGCAGAGAGACCCCAACAGATTAGAGAGATGAGCAATCACCAACCATATAAAGTTTAACAAGGGCAAGTGACAGACTCTGCACCTGAGATGGGGCAACCCTGATTGTGTGTATAGACTGAGGAACAAGAGGCTGGAAAGCAGTGCCATGGAAAGGGACCTGGGGGTCCTGGTCTGTGGCAAGTTGAACATGAGTCAGCAGTGCCCTGGCAGCCAGGAGGGCCAAGTGTGTCCTGGGGTGCTTCAAGCACAGCATCACCAGCTGGGCAAGGGAGGGGATTGTCCTGCTCTGCTCTGCTCTGCACTGGGGCAGCCTCACCTCAGTCCTGTGTGCAGTTTTGGGCACCACAATGTAAGAAAGACATTAAACTATTAGAGAGCACCCAAAGCAGGGCCATGAGGATGGTGAAGGGCCTGGAGGGGAAGCCATATGAGGAGTGGCTGAGGTCACTTGGTCTGCTCAACCTGGAGGAGACTGAGGGGAAACCTCATTGTAGTTTTCAACATCTTCACAAGGGCAAGTGGAGGGGCATCCTCTCTTGTGAGCAGGGACAAGGCTCAAGAAAATAGCATGAAGCTAAGATGGGGGAGGTTTAGGTTGGGTATTAGGAAAAGGGTTTTTCACCCAGAGGATGGTTGGGCACTGGAATGGGTTATCCAAAGAAGTGGCCACAGCACCAGTCTGACAGAGTTCAAGAAGCATCTGAACAACACTCTCAGGCACATGGTGGGATTCCTGGGGTTGTCCTGGGCCAGGAATTGGATTTGATGATCCTGATGGGTCCCTTCCAAACCAGCATATTCTATGATTCTATCGTGCAATATTCTGTGAAATCTTTTTTCACAAGGAAACCTCAGTTTCTTGACACTGGATCACATTCATCTGTTTCCTTCTAGCCCTGGTATCACATTCCCAATGCATGGAATCCCAGATATGCTTATGTATACTTGAAAATAGACCTCTCCATCTTACTAAGCTTCTAAAAGCAGTGGAAAATCCTGTAAAATGGATCCAGCATATCACCAAAAAGAAATCCTCTGAAGAGAAAATAAACAAAACAAAACAAAAAACCAAACCAAACAAACAAAAAAACCCCCCCAAAACCAACAAAAACACCAACAAACAACAAACTTTCCTTTACTTTTTGAAGTGTTAACACTGCATTTATTGAAGCTAGTAATTTTTCCTTGCTATTCAGCAATGAAAGAAAAAATAAATCCCGTCTCCAAACAAAAGGACTTATAAAGGTCAATGTAACCAGAACCCACCAAGTAGCAGAGCTACCATAGGAAAAAACCATAAAATCTGCTATATTTCTCCAGTAATTCAAAAGGATAAGGAATTAAGTAGAGAAGTAACATTTACAGCAATTTCCCAAGAGAAACTGTAATGTTTGTGCACTTCAATTACTGTATACATGGTTCTGCACATACATGGATTATTACATTTAAGTACTGCTTGTGTTCAGACAGATTTCTCTGTTACTGGGCATTTGAGAACTCATGGCTAGATACATCTACTTGGGTGAATGACATGCACATTCCAAGTCAAGGCATGGTCATTTCAAGATGGACAGACAAAGCAGTAAATTTCCCTGCATAAAGGAGGAGCAACTAGCAGACAGATTAAGTAATCACTTCACTTATTTGCGAAATTTTGTCTACTTTTCTAAAATCCCAACCAAACACTCAGAAGTGGAAAGATGGGGGGTTTTGTTTGGGTTTTTGTGAGTTTGTGTAAGCTTGAAGATTGCATCATCTTACATCTTTAATATTCTCCCTTGATTCCCTCCAGCCAGGGTACAAGCTTTGATGTAAGTTATTTATTAGGTTGACCTATATCCTCACAGGGCTGGCATTTATGTAGTTTATCAGCAATACCCTCCACAGATGGAGAAAACTAAGAAAAAGCCACCACTCACTCCTAAAACATGAAATTCAAATCTGGAATGAAATTTAAAGTAAATGACAGAGGGAGAAACAGCAGTAAACACTTTTATGACAAAGGAATAAATAAAACCAAGAACATCCTAGAAGACATGGAAGTTAGTGAATGTAGTAGTTTTGACAAAGGAAGACAAAAGATACCTTCATAGTTCTTCACAGACATAAATCAATGACAATAACAAAGAACGGAGCAATCTCTGCCCAGAAACAAACCCAGGAGAGAAAACTGGGGCAGAGCAGAATCTTGCTGTAGAAAACAAAGGGTATATTTTCATCCTTTTCTGCACACAGAAATTCCATTGACATAAGTGGCCATTTGATGAATAGCACTCCATACACCTGACACAGGGCACCAAATGCAGAAATTCTAGTTCAGGTCTCCAAAGCAATATTCCCATGTTAGCCCAAGCTATATTGCTTCTAATTTCAGAAAGAGCAGGTTGTTTGTCCCATGCTCTGTTGTATTGTATATAACCCTAAGCAGAATTTCTTACCAGGACTCTATAACTTACCTACCTCCTTGTGGTGGTTTGACCCTGGATGGACACCAGGTGCCCACCAAAGCTGCTCTCTCACTTCCCCTCAACTGGACAATCAAGAAAAAACATAAATGCTCATGGGGCGAGAATAGGACAGGGAGAGATCACTCACCAGTTACCATCACAGGCAAAACAGACTCAACTTGAGGAAATTAAATTGAATTTATTACCAATGAAATCAGAGTAGGATAATGAGAAATAAAACCAGATCTTAAAAAAACCTCCCACCCAGCCCTCCCTTCTTTCTGGGCTCAACCTCACTCCTCACTCCTGATTTCTTTACCACCTTCCCACCCCCAAGTGACCAGGAAGAGGGGCTGCAGTCAGTTCATCTCACATTGTCTCCGCAATTTCTATCTCCTTGCTCTCTTCCCTTGCTCCAGCATGGCATTCCACCCATGGGAGACAGTCCACCACAAACTTCTGCAGCATGATACCCTCCCAAGGGCTGCAGCTTATCACAAACTGCTCAGAGTAGATCACTTCCATGGGGTGCAGTCCTTCAGGAATGCACTGCTCCAGCTTGGATCCCCCATGGAGTCACAAGTCCTGCCAGCAAAGCTGCTTCAGCATGGGCTCCTCTCTCCATATGTCCACAGTTCCTTCCAGGAGTCTGATCCAGCATGGGTATCCCATGCAATCACAGCCAAGGAAAGAAATCTATGTCTAGTCTATGCCTGAGTGTGGTAATGACCATATTTCAACCCCCACACTGCATAGGTCCAGCTTCTTAGTAAATTAGTTTAGTTCTTAAGTGGCCATGAATGTTATGAGCTCCCCTACACAGTATGGCAAAAAAAACCAAAATGCATAGCAAATAAAACTGAAATGAAAAAAAAAAAATCAAGGTTCTAGTTCATAATTACTGCTAGAGAACCAGAGAAATTGGACTAAGTGGATGAAAATACTGACAGTAAGTTATCTAAAGTGATGCATTTTTGTCTCTAGTTACTGTAAAAAGAAAATGTATGTAAATGCATAAATATACAGTTAAACATGTAATATTTGCTCAGACTAAAAAGTGAATCTACTGGACTTCAAAATTAGAAAAATATACACTGAACTCTTTTTAGGCCACAACCAGAGCATAGCAATATCCACCTGAACTTTTGTTCCAGTGCTTACCCTTTCTCTTTAAAGTACCTTAGTGATTACACTTTCTTCCACAGCCTTTTCCATAATCACATAAAACTACTAAAAGGTAAAGGAGATATCACATAGAGATTTCTTTTCTTTTCAACAAATCCAGGTGCCCTTCATCTGGCTGAGGTGGCTGCTGGATAAATGAAGCCTGATGAAAACATGCACTGAAAGTACTGCAGTGCATACTTTCCATCAGAGAGCTTCTTCTCAATTTTTGAATAAGGTTTACCATTAACAGCTGCAGTTCTGGTGGGTGACTTCTTCACTATTATCCCTAACTCCCCTATAAAAACATAATTTAGGAGTCTACATTTTATTTTTCCTGACTATGACCTGTTCTCAAATCAGATATGTCTTTACGACAAACATCACATAATTTACCTGAAATCTTTAAAATATTATCCCTGAACTAAAGTAAATTATTTACAACATAACAAAGTACCCCTCACCAGGAAGAAGGTGTTACAGATAGCATAGTCAGTTACTTCAGTAGCTTACTACAGATTCTGTCACTTTTAACTATGATTGTTTAATTGCCAAAGATCTAGATGGCATATGTCAAAAAAGTCTTTATTCACAGTCTTGCAAACTCTGTTCATCAAAAGCAGAAGTGTTGCAAAGCTTAACCAGAAGGCGAGGTTTTATCTATATTTAAGAGATGGTTCTAGTCTTTCCTGCAAGAAGAAATGAGGCTGAATAGCCTGAAAAAGATGAGGCTTATAGTAAAAAAACCCCACCAACATTCATATTTGTACAGCAACTTTCAGTGTATTTGCTTAAAATACTAAATTAAAAGGTAAAACAAAACATAATTTTAGTTGCATGTAGTTACAGGAGTTTATTTGAACTCTGGCCAGTTGTGTAATACCTAATATACCAAATGCAATATAAGAATAGCTAGACATGATAGCACAGTGCTGAGTAGTTATTTTGGCATTGGAGTTTTTTTCCTTGTGGGTAGGGTTGGGGAAGAGGTCACACAGTTGTCAGTGGTCCCTTTTCCACAGCCATCAGGATGCTGCACCATCAGGTAGGAGCTATGCCAGGACTAGCTCAGGGGCAGCTCAGGTGGCATCATTCACCACCCCACACCACTATGAACCCAAGCTCCTGCAGGCTGCTAAGGAAAACACTCAATAGCCCATCTGGCTGAGAATCTTAGCACCCCCTTCCCTCATGCTTCATACTTGATATTCTAACCTTCTCTGGGTCCCATCCACCAACTTCCAGCACATTTCTTTCCTTACCATCCCAATGCACAGGCCCACAATGTCCTCTCTCTAATCTGCTGTTGCTTGACATGCTGTTCTGTAAGAGAAGTAGCACTGGCAACAAGGTGCTTCCACTCTGCTATATTCTGAGAGCAATTTTTAACCATTCCACAGGAAAATATGATGGTGTCTCCCCATTAACAATATTAGAATATTAAAACACAGTGTGAAGAGTCAGTATTTGTACTGCATCAACAGCCTAGCTGATGATTTTCATGTAAAGGTAACAGGACAGCAGCAGATGCTGGAATACTTGCCTCCATTTTTCCCCACAGTTCGGAAACACCTCCAGAAGGTCCGAAGAAAAGATGCCCTGTTATGAGGGGTGGCTTGAACAAAGCTGAACTCGCGGAACAAGATGTGTGTTCCTTGCCGCACGCTGTTAAAACTGTGGACATAAAGTAAAAACAAGAACGCTAGAAAGCTGAACCAACATCAATGTTCTGGGAACAGCTAGAACAGTAGCAAGAAAACCACTGACCATTTTATTTTGTGAAACCAAATCTCCCAGCTTATACCCATCTGTTCTCTAGAGAGAAGACTATTTGCAAAAACCACACATTGAAATTTAATTATAGGAATTAGAGGTTTGTGAAAGTAAAATTCATTCTAAAGAATCCCAGCAAGGGGTGTCCAAGAGCCACTTATTTGAAAACAATCCACTGGAAAATGGCTCACCAAGCGTAACTGTGGTTTATCTGACCAGAAGATGCCCTTTCTTTTAGTACCATTTGAACTTCACTGCTATTTTCATTACAGTTTTCTTTAAAGCCACAAAAAACCCCGTCGTCTTTAAGAGAAGCCTCAAGATTTCATTTCTAGGTTACTGAATTTTGACTATTGGATGTATAAAATTTACTGCAGTTGTGATGAAAAACTGACTGACACATCACTAAACAAGAATTTGCACTAATGCATCTTGAAAAGAGTAGCTGATCATTACGATGGATCATCAATTTGACATTCACATTTTTGTATTTTAGTATAGATTTCTAAAATATGAATTGTAAGCACTTTAGGCCTACTTAATACAGCAAATGTTTGTCTTACAAAGGTTTCTCTGAAGTGCAAGAAGTTCTCCTTTGGGCATGGTAAAGCTCAACATACAAGAACAAAAGAAATGCAAATACAAACATTATATACCAAAAGGTATAATGACAGGGTTGCCTCAAAGATAGATTTTGTGCATTTTGCTCTGCATCATGCAATTGGGACAAAGCTTTGAAACACTCCAGAGAGATCATTAAAACATTCACTTGGGACAGCAGCTTAACTCTCCCTCATAGGAGAGAATTAATGAAAAGATACAAGTTTACTTTCATCACAGCAGACACTCTCCATAGGTATCATCACCACAACAGACAAAATCCGGTGGTCAGTGTGAGCCCTCTCAGTATGCAATTTTAAATCACCTCTTTAAATATAAAGAGTTTAAATCACTTTATCCTTCATAGTACAAGAAAGGGTCTCACATTTGAAAGAGAATTATACCAGACAGAGTTGAGCAAAATTTAAAAAGTCATGTAACAACTGGGGCCACGTGCATATGTGTGCATGTGTGTGTGTGTAGAGAAGACATTCAATTTTTACAAAAGGAATCACAATTTCTCATTTTTAATGTCCTGGTTCTCAAACATGTGTGAGCAAATAAAATTTTCTGTCGTGTTGAAAGGCAGTATGGAACACAGTTTCTAGCTCCCCTACCCAGAAGGAAATGCAACTCAAATAAAATAAGGACAATCACCTTATGATTAAGAAACACTCATGACACCTGAATCCTGGAATTAAGAATACTCTTCCTATAAATATCATGGACAAATACAGTATTTCATATTTATGAAACCTTGTTCATGCAAAGTAAAGCACAACCATTGTCCCAAGAGATTAAAATAAATAAATAAATCATGTGCATATGCAAAATATGACAAAATTACATGACTATCATTGAAAGTAGAGTATTCCCTACAAAGTGCTGTCACTCACCGCCTTAGAGCGAATGAGTTCAGAGTAAGGGAAAACAACTTGCAAAAAAAAAGTCCCACAAGATGCCTGCAACAAAGATGGAAATGGAATTTCAGATCTTCTCATCCCAAACCACAGCCTGTATGACTTCTTTCATTTCTGATCTGCATTGTTTTGCTGATGATTTGACAGGGTGGTGGAGAAAAGAAGGATACAGATGAAATAGAAGAAACTTGGTGTAATAGAAGAAGGCAGCTTTCAGAAAGGTGACACACATAAGGGAGACATTTTGGAAGAGAAAGAAAATGAAGGCAAAATGATACAATTACATGCCCTAAATTATGCTGCTCAGAACATCTACAGAACATGCAAATTCTGGAAGTAGATCCTGGCACAATTGTAATGGAAAGGTCCAGACATGAAGCTAACATACTGTTAATTCACAGCAGACAGCCCCACTATATTACTCCTTATTTCTAATAAGCAAAAACTCTAGTCACTTGCATTTTCAGCATGGGATGACTCTAAACCTACCAGGCAGAAGGGTATGATATCATTTGTTGCTTTCTCAGTTAAAAGAGTGGGTGGACATGCTGGAACATCAGCACACCTGGATGTGCTGACAGCCAAGTGCCGCCAGGTAGTTGAGTAAAGGATTTTGTTTAACTATACAATGAAAGGATTCTTCCCCAAAAGCTCATGACTGCAAGCCTGGGAGTCAGAATTTTATCCCAGTTAAGATGCCACATTTCAGACACCCTACTTTATAAATTCTTTTTTTTGAGCAGTAAAAGTTCAGCTCAAAGGAGCCAGCCCATGATGGAGCGATCCAGCAAGCAGCCCAATAACAAATCAACAGATCTATTCTCAGGCAGGGTCAAGATCACTCCAAGGGACAGGAATACTATATATTTTGAATAAACTATATATGTTGAAATTCCTTTATCATGGGTAGAGGGGCAGTACCAAAATAACTTGGCCACCTTATCTTTGACAGGTGCCCAGAGGTGAAGTTATTGTTAAAGTGGCAAGCTTATAGGTAAACATTTCTGGAAGGAAGATAAATTATGACAACCCAAAGCTGTTACAGGTATTCCAACAGCTGGTAGAGTGTATGACCAATGCCTTACCTATGATTTTTATATACATAAAAACAGATGTATTTTCCAATTCCTTTTGAATACAAAAATGAAACAAGCTGCACTCAGAGGAATGGCTTAAGTAAGATATCAACAATAAAGGAACAAACTTAACCATTAAGCTCAATCATTCTCAACAAGTTTAACAGCTGCTGCAATTCTTCCGATTGCTCAGTCTTCCCTCTATCTGTCCTTCTTTCACTGAACAGCTCATACTGTTAGCAAAGTTAAGTGGCCAGAGCTTTTCAGCACATTTGAAGAAGAAAGACTTAGGAACAAACCATGGTACCTCAACAAGTTACTACTTTGTCCTCAATCATTTAGAAATGGGCTTGGGAACCCAGAAGCAGGGAAAATAATTTTCCACTTCTCTGGTTACCTTCTCCTTTTCCCCTTTTAGGCATTTAGTGCAGCCATCTCCAAGAGATTCCTTTCAGAAGAAAGATTTCAACAACTCTGCTAGTCTCCAAGGCTCCTGTTTCAAACCTAATGATTGCTTCAGTCCTCTACATTACCAGTAAATAGAATAGGCAAATTAGAAGAGTGACAACAGTTACTAATGATGTGATTTTATTTGTCTTGCTGAAACCAAGACTACAAATTGAACTGAATGTTCATTAGTTAACACCAGTTTACTGTGAGCACTCATATTTCACACAAGAATTGTTAGGCAACTGGACACCCTGTTAACAAAACAGCTTTCCTCATTCACTTGTGAGAAAATCCTGGAGAAAGATGACAGAAGAATAAAGCAAGGTTCTCAGTTGATGGGAAGATCCAAAGAGATTCTTACAGTAGTGGCTTCAGGATGCTTACTTTCTCACTCTTTTCCTTCACAGGCCCCAGAGCAGCCAAACCACAGAAGAGTTTCCTCCAACACCACTGCTCCAACAACACTTGGGCTATACTTGTGGGATGGCACACGCATGTGAGAGGAAGAAAAAGGTTTTGGGAGGAGACTGTGACAAAACAGCCCCAGCTCTTGAAAATGGCTATGCTGGGAATTCTAGCACTCAGGTGCTGCTTCTCTGAACAGAGCAGCTTTCATAAGGCTTTGTCTTTTGTGTAATTACATTTCGGCAACCTGCCAGAGTTCAGAAACTTTCAAGCACTCTTTTCAAACCTTTGGACTTCTAAATGGATTGTAAAAGTCCCAGGATGCTATGGTAACATCCCAACTGAAACCCATTATAGCAGTTAGCCTCTGCCTGCTGAAGTCGGGCAAAGCCAAATATGCACAATGCAGAGAGTTCCAAGTACTCAAGAAGGATGGAAGAGCTTGCCAGGACCCTGCTGTCCCCCTAGCAGGTATCACCTTTGGTTACCATGTGAAGAGCTGAACAAGGTCACAGGACCCCTCCTCTACTAGATGGAAAGCAAGGAACAATGACCATTTTTCCTTAACTTATACCATTACTGCTTGCATTTTCTATCAAGCGCATGATGAAGAAAATAATTTTGAAGGCTTACACTGCTTCTTCAGCATGAACAATTTACACACACACACACACACACCCACACCCACACCCACACCTTTTTTTGCCAGCTACGCAAGTGTCTAAGTCATAAAAACAGAATTGAGTGTCTTGAGCAAAAATAAGGTAGTCTCAAATGCAAAGTTACTATCGGAGGCTATGTCTAGACTGACCAAAACACCTGTAGAGAAAAACAGTGCGGAGGATTTGATGTCACCATTGTGGGCATCCCAGGATTTGTTTCTTTCTTGAGACAGTTCTGGACTAGCTCTAATCTAGTCCCATGGACTGAATGCTCATTTGCAGAAGGAACACATCTTCCAGTTTAGCTCCATCTGAAAGGAAGCCAGAGCTCCAAGACTGTTTCATCATGTGAACTAAAGCACTGTAAGCAGAGATAATCAGGACTATTAGGATTAGAGACTACAGTACAATGGGTAACAAAGAGCTAGCTGAAATAGAAAACACTGAAATACAAAAGGCTTTAAAAACCAGACCATTTCTGATGTTAAATAACTCATCCACAACAAAGCATCCCCAAATGACTAATCATAATTACCCCAAGGCTATGCTCTGACATAGCAAAGTGAGATTTACCTTGTCTAGAAGGAACCCTGAGAGGGAACACTTAAAATTGTAGGCATCACTGAGTTAAAAAAAAAAAAAATCACTGTTGTACTGATTAAATTACTACTGTATGAATGTAGTTTAAGATCATTCTATTCTTCACCTATTGGTTTAAGTGTACTACAATATTTGCAATACTCAGATGAATCACTGGACTGTTTCTTTAGCTATCCCTCTTGGAAGGTAACTTACAACTATTAGCATTCCTCAATTCAAAGCCATTGTATCAAGTGCTTTTAAAAATTCCACAGAATTAGAACTTGGGACACTGAGGTCAGCCTCAAGGAAACCACCATCTCCCTGTAATGAAATTAGCAGTGCACTTTAGGCATTTCCTTCGAAATGTGTTAAGACAAAACAGATGCTAAAAGTTATTCCTGATGACTGGCTTTAAAGGAAAATAGGGGTTTTTTTAACAACCAGTCAGATAGGAAATCATTAACAGTCAAAATTTTGGTAAAACTGAGTGACGTAACACTGGAAACACAGACTGGATTTTTTGAGATCCCTTCTGTCTCACCCACTCAAGTTTACTCCAGCTGGAGGGTGTGGAAAGAGGGAAAGGAGTGACAGAAGTTTTAACTATGTGGTTTCAGACTCCTTAATATAGGCTAGGAGTCTCTGTATTCATGGCAGACTTAATACAGGTGGTACACAGATTATCCCAGGTACTGGGATGAAGAAAATGAACCACACCACCTGTGACACAGTTCAGAGTAGGCAGTGAACAAGCTTTCTTATGTTGCTTTGTAGCAAATCAAACCCTCTGAGACCAGTTCACAGATTCTGGAGAAGGAAAGGATTAAAGGAGTTGCTGTGCTTGCTTGTTATAACCCAGAAAGCCTTTATCTTTTTTAGAGTCCCCCTTCCTTAATTTTTCATGTGCTAGATCAGTAATTTAACACCTCAAGGCTTCCAAATCACAAGCTAAAAAGATGGTACTGTCTTGAATTATTAGCCCAGGATTGGAAAAAAATAAACAAATTAAAAGGCAAATGGTGGGGGACACGGGAATCTCTAAAAACAGAGGCCTTTTGATCAGAGCAGCATCCTGCAGTTTGCTGTAACTCAAGCTGACCATTCTTATATAGCAGGAATTAAGGACTCCCCCTGCCAGGCAGGGCCCTATTAAAACACAATAGCTGCTTGAAAAGGGTAAGCAAGCTGATATGGATATAATAGGCCACATATTGGGGCCCCTTTCTACTGTGAAATAAAGCTTCTTCTTAGAATTATGAGCTGGGAAGCCCAGCATTCAGGAAGATGGGAAAGGGCATACAATGAAAGACCATAAATAGCCCTGCAGAAGCCCTCCAAGGTGCTTAAGGGAGAAGTAAAGAAACCTTCACAGATAAGCATCAATCACCCATGAAGAGCTCTTTCAGCCTGATCAGGTGCAATTTCAGACAACATGGAGTTTCAGCAAGTCTGGAGAGGTCTTGCTGGTATAAACAGAGATCTCATTTTTAAGTAAGAAACTCTAAGTTGCACACCACAAAACCAGCTGCATGAACACCATTATAACTAGCTTTTATGGAGATCACTGCAAGTTGCTACCCAGCTTCCCACAAAAAACCCTTTTCTGCCCAAACCTAAACTAAATACATAAATAATAAACCAATCTAGAATTATAACTAAACAAGGAAATCTGGTAACTCTCTAGCCGATCTATTTAGTATCTGTTCAAACTGGTCCAACTTGACATTTTGGGGCAAGAAGAAAATTCCTTACTGAACTGCTCTATACCCTCTATATTCTGAGGTATAGAAGATTCAAGTCCTCTGTTAGCTTCATTATCATGCAGCCATGATCGCCATTCTTTGGCATCCTTTATTAACCAACAGGTATTTTTGTCCTCCCGATCATGCTGAGGAATTCATTCACTAGTTTCAAGATGCTGCAGAAACCACACAGTGAACCTGTGGCAAGGGTGAGAAGATGGCACAAAGACAAAAAATACTATTAAAAACACAAGCCACACAAGGAATTGACATTGGCTGGAGATGGATTTTGATACCAAAGTATAGATGTGCACCAAAGGGGGAGTGTGGATTTGAAAATTATTGAGTAACTGCACCCCTCTTGAACTCTTGAGATCAAAGTATACTGCCAAGTAAAGGTAAATTGACTTCTCAGAGAGTTGAGGCCAAAGTATAAGTACAAGTAAGGGCCTGCTTTTTCCATTGTGCTTGAAGTCCCCTGTATCTCCTGTTGTAAGACAGTTCCATGTTTTAAAAATTACACTTTTAGTTATTTTAAAAGGTAGCAGCACAATCATGTTGACTGTGATGATCCATGAAATACTGAAATATAACTGAATACCTGCTCCAAAGAGGTTCAATATTGGTGCCATGCAAACAGATTCCATATTAGCTCGTTTCAGTCTTGGTTTAACTGGAGAATTTCAGAAGAAAAAATTTACAACTAGTACTCTCTCACCTATTCAGTTGCCCTGGCAAGAACTATAGCACATCAAAGACTGAGCAGCTTCCAATATTTTCATCATGGCAACAAATGAACCCTGCCAAAATTCCTTAATATAGATGAAGTTACATCATTTGACATTAATGCTAACTCTGCATTTAGAGATTGCTTAGCTAAACCACTTTGTGCACACAACAAGTTCTTGGCTACAGTGTTGACCAGCTATAGTTTTAATTCATTGTTTAATTCATTTGAAGACATACAGTAAGATTAATTTTACAAGACATGAGATTATTGCAAGTCTCTAAAGCTAAAGTATTCTGGGATGTGTATGGTTTCAACACAGCACTGCAGGAAAATCTCAGGTTCTCTGAAGACATGCAGATTTCTAGAATCTAGACTTCTGTTGCTATTGTTTAGTTTTGTTTTTAAAGGAAAGGAAGATAAACCACATTTTAAAAATGCATTTTTCAGGCTCGCAAGACTTTTAGTGTTTGGCATTCATGGAGATGCAGACATAGTTAAGGGATTTTATCGTGTAAAGGATAATGAATCCTATTATAGGATCTTATCAGATCCCATTGGTGCAAGCACTTGCTAATTTTTACAGTTTGACATATCTAATTTAGGAGAAATTTTACATTTGTTGGCCTTGTTCGCAAGGGAACACATGTATTCTTAGCAAAGCAATTAGAAATGTTCCTTAAGGTTTCCTGTGATGCCTCAACATTTTGCAGCCTAAGAATAAACACAAAAGTCCTTCCAACAACACAAAACTGGAAAAAAATCCCAAACCAACAACAAAAAAACAACCCCAACTTAAATTCTGATCCATCTTTGGTTAAAGAACTTTCTGGGAAAAATAAAGTGTTCCTCAAACTTACACTACTTGATTCCAATTTAACAGAAAGTCTTATAGGTATAGACAGATGGAAGCCAAGAACTCTAAAACTGATCCCCTATATACATAAAGTAGCCTAGACCTTTGCCAAAGTGCTTCATTAAAACAAGAACTAGACCATGTGAGTTTGTAACACAGAGAGAGGTATTGCTATTAATGAAGTTATCACGTGTCCAACAGTGGTTCTCTTATGGCTTGAGACATCAAAACCTTTATTGGAGGAAATAGGATGTTAAAAAGAAAATATTACTAAAAGAAGGTGATAAAACTATGCCTTTAATTCTTAAGAATAATTTTTTAAACTCCACATATAATATGGAAACACCAGTGTGTACCAAACTACACTGTTATGTTTTTCCAAAGCTGCTATTCTTGTGTGCATTTCTACTGAACTCCAGTTGCCAATTTCACATTACTAAAACAGTTTTCTTCAAAACACTTAGAGAAACTGCAGGAAATCCAATCTTTGCAGCATGTGACCAAGCATGAAGTGAGACTACTGCTTTATATACACATGGTAGATTGTATGCAAAAGACTGTAAGTAGTCCCACTACATCTGTGGTGGATATATCACTATTTATCTTTCTCATCTTTTCCTATATATTCCAACAGTGACTCAGCAAGCACAACTGAGCAATTTTCCAGAATGATGGAGAAAGTTGCTTGTCAAACAGTTACATCAGCACTGAATATCTAATTTGCATAATGGCAAACTCTACTACAGACCTTCCCTCAGTGGAAGATGGATAATGTAAGATTTCCAGAGCTCCCTAATTCTGACCTGAGGGTCCTTTCACTTCCGCAAGGATACAAACAAAACCACAGCAGAGGTATATGATAAGAAAAGCAAGAACAGGGCAGGAACTAGACAATACCACAGATATTAAAAAAAAAAAAAAGGCAGACTGATGGAGAAAATAAAACTGAACAAAAAGACCTCGTGGCATCCCAAAAAGGATGTGATGCACATTTCCAGCTCATGTCCAGCCTTTCCTCCACCAGCACCCCCAAGGCCTTCTTGGCAGAGCTGTTCTCAATCTGTTCATCCTCCAGCATCTGTAAGTTCATACATTTGAAGCCACAAAAGTCTGATTATAACTCCCAGCTAGGATCATATACTTCTCCAAATTTGTACTAGTTATATCAGCAACTATGATGAAAAGCAATAAAAGAATTGGAAACACAAACAGAGTTATACTGCAGTCAAACACTAAAACTAGAGAGAGGATAATACATTCAACTCTAGCCCAGAGAAAAAGCACAAACACAGCTAACTCAGATATATACGGTCTTGATATTTGTACCATTTGCCACATTTCTGGACTTTGGCTTTTGGGAAATTTCAAGCTTTTCTTTCCAGTTTTATTAGCTATACACACTGCTTGTATGCAGTTGGCTTTAACCTAAAGGAAGCTCAATTTCATGGCAGATGTGCTGCATTTCAACCTTCAAGTCTGTAAGAACAAATAAAATATACCAAATTACATACGGTCTCCATAAAGTAGTCAGCCAACTCCTGCTACAACTATTCTGACAAAGACCACAAATAAATATGAGATTTCCATGATGTAAAGGAATAGGAAAGAAGTGGGCAAAGACAGCACAGCACTGCTACACCAGTAAGTATCTACTAGGAGCATCATACTCTGATCACACTGCATGTGGAAGTTGTGATTACCTCTCTTCAAAGAGCAAGAGCACAGTGCAGTTCAAGTCAGTGTATGCAGAGTTATCTACAGATAACTACCCTGTGCTGACAAGATGCTGATATCAAGTACTAACATTCATATGCTATGGCAAATCCTGCAGATTCTTCTGTCACCAAAACAGTATGAGAAGTTTCTGAAGTGGAGTATATTACCACATACAGCATCACTGGTAAATGCTGTCTTTTACGTTCAATTCTGTTACTGCTTTGCTACAAGTCCTCCAAGATAGTCCTGCTTACCAAAAAGATTCTTTACTCTTTTATCTGCCCTGCATGCCTTTGCAAGGGTCTGGATGCATCTAAGTATCCACTCACCTGTAAGATACTCGAGAATGTGGTAAGAAAATACTGTATTTTCTAACATATTGGCAACGTGTACAAACTACAGTGGGAATCAGTGTGTTATTGCCATTAATATATGCATTTTTCCAGATGTTTACTCAATAGTAGTTATCCCAATCAGCATATTTGTCAGGTTAGGACTTGTTGCAATGTTTGTTACAAAGAACCAATTCTGGGAAAATCAGGAGTTCACAGGCCCTGGCTGTCATATCAAAATCCCAACATTGTTTCTGCCATTAAGCAATGCTATAATAAAAACATTGGGTGACAAATCTACAGGTTCCAGACAAAATTCACATAATTTAAATCACAAATAGAGTTATCCACAACCCCAGATCTTTCACAGCTCTCATACAAAGCACATACCCCATGCACAGTGGACAGCAAGTACTGAAATCCCATTTCTAAGGTGGGCTGGAGAAATTCTATTACAAGAAAGAGAGTTTGCCCTTCTGACAATGCTTCTCTGTAGAGGTGAGACTGGAAGGTAACAAAGAGACTAACAGAAAGGCTTTGTGTCCATTAGCAACACTCTTAGTGGAGAAATACGCTATTACTGTAGGCTCCCCAGAAAGATTTACCAACAAATTCAGTCCTGCAAATCCATGTGGAAAGACACTTGCAAAATTATTCACATTAGCTGCAAAATCTCCTCAGAGTTTCTGGCACAAATGCTGTTTCTGAGTTCATATATCCATTCTCTTTCCACTGATAACTGAAGAGCAAAGGAGAGGCAAACAGCAGTCTTACACAGTGCCCTAGGGATCAAGGAATCCCAAGTGAAAGCCTGTCAGGAACCATCAAGCACATTATCCCAGCTGAGATTTTCAGCCCAAAGGGCAGCTCCACAGCTAGGTCATTGACAGCAGCAGCTTGACACCGATCACATGGCTCAGTGCAGTCTTGCATTCAGTGGGATAATTTTATCTTTTTCTCTCCAGAGCAGAAGACGTGTAGGAATCCTGACAGTATTCGAAGAATACATGAAATGTTGTGGGGGTTTTTGCAATTGCTCAGAAGATTACATCAGAGAGAATATCAATATTTTAGGCGATACCCTAAAAGTATTAATACCTCACAGATACTACTGATTTGCCCAAAACACAAAGAACCAACGCTACAAAAAAAACCCAACAACCAGTGGCCTTCCCCCCAAAGAGCTGTACAGAGAAATTCTAATGAATGGCTCCATCTCTCAGAAAGGGAATCTGGCACAACTTGTCAAAGCCCTAAGGACCTTCTCAGTACTGTTTTTGTTGTTTATACTGTAATTGTACAAAGCATAGAGTTGACATTCTACAATGTTAGGTGCTGTAAAGTACATGCAGTACAATATAATTTCTGTCTTAAAGAGCTTACACTATCCTTGCAAACAAGACAAAACAAGTTACTCTGAAAAGTGGAAAGATGCAGAGCAGATGACAGCAAGATGATGATGGTGATAAGGCCTACATACACAGATGCAAAGAAAAAAGAAAATTGATGGCTTTAAGCTAGCTCTAAGAATCTCTCCTCTTTATAAGCAGATAATTCAGCTTATTTCCAGTTGCCAATTAAGGTTGTCTTCAGTGAGTGGCTTAGTTCTCATGGGCATCCCATCTGTCTTGTTCCTGGCCCTTCCCCCCTCTCCTCCTCCCCCAAGGGTATTTAGACGTTTTTAAAGAGGAGGACATTATTTACTCTACAGATTTATTTCTGTAATATTGTATAGCAATAAAGGACTGAACTAGCCAAAAGTTTGTCTGATACCAAAGCCTGTGTCTACTGCCAGAAAAAGCCAAGGGAGAGGCATTGTGTTTGTCTCTAAGAGATGAACAAATTGTTCCAGCCAATCCAGACAGCAAGAGAAAATGAGGTACTTTTATTGCTAGAAGTTGATATTGCTCACCATGATAACATCTTTCTTCCCAAGGATCCTAAACTATACAGCACTGGCAGTCCTGTTACGAAGAACAAAGCAAATGTTCCTTTCTGTAAAACAGGGCTCTACACAGTGCAGAGCTGGTATTTTGAATTGCCAGGCACGCAACAGATCTAAAAGCAGTATCTGCCCCTCAACCCTGTCAAACACACATCACAGATGCCTTCTTAGATAAATACTGTTAGAATGTCACACAAGATCCAGCAGGGGCATTCAAGTTAGAGCTAGCAGAAACATCCTTGACAGAAAAAGGGCATCTCAGACACTAGTTTGCAGAGTCCAATGGAAGTAGTGCTACATCTGCAAGCTAAAAGCAACCTGTTTTTCTCAAGTCGTGGTCCAGCTGGCAGGTGGTCAGGAGACATTTCACTAGAAACAAAAGAAGAGGAGAAGTGTTTTGGGACAAGAATATAGCCTCCAAAAAAAAATTCCATTACCCTGTCTCCAGTTCACTTGTGTTTGATTTATCAAACAAACAATAAAAGTTGCAGAAAAAAACAGTTTCCTAACCAAGGTACATTATGATTTCTGAGTTTTCCAAAGAGTCTTGAACAGAGCAGTACATCTATCTGCATGCTGGAAGAGAAAGCTTCAGGCAAAGGGTTAGCCTACAAGAAAAGTAAAATAAGTAGTAGGAAGTCTCTTTGTCTTTTTTTTTTTCTTGCTTCTTTAAGCTGAAATGAAAAAAAGACACACAGACTCCCTTTTAAGATCCCAGAAAATATAAAGTGGGATGCTATGCACATTTCCTCTGCATGATCAAATGCTTTAGCGTGGGGGCCCTGCTTTTCTTCAGTATAGGAAAGATCAAGAAAACAGGATGATAAATAATGTATAGGGGGAACATATTTCTTTAAGATATGTTGGCAGAGACATTAGGCTGGAAAAAGTAAAGCAGCATTAGTGTGTAATTACACAGAGGGTTTTCAAGAGTCTACATTTCGTGGAAATTCAAGAGCAGAGCTGAGATTTCTCAGGCTTATAATGAACAAACACTAGTAGCATTTCAGCATATCTATAAAATCAAGATTAGTCCTGAGAAAGGCATAATTTTAGTTGTTTAACTAAAAGATGTGGATTAATTGGCAGAAGGGTGATTGATCCCTAGTCCTGTAAGGGTCAGGAGTGAGCCAGATGAGGGAAGCCTCAAGGTACTCCCAAGATTGAAAGCAGATGTCCATGTGATTGGGAAAAATGAACACTGGAATGAAGTGAGAGAAAAAACTATCCTTGAAGACTAAAACTATTCTGGAAGGAAAACTGTAGAGATTAAGGTCAGCCCTCTGCAATCAGCAATCCCAGTGCTAGATGGTGGATAGCAGTAAAATACATACTCAACTCCATCTCTTAAAAACAACTGCAAACACTCATTGCCAGCAAAACACCTACTGCTTGATCCAAACAGAGCTACATGACCAGATAATTTTCAGTTCTCAAATTTCACTTGGGGATGCTAAGTCCCAACAAAATTTTCTTAATTACCAAAAAAACCAGTAGTTGTAACTGGCTCAAAGAATTGAATTTACTCATGGTAAAATGGAGTGGTGCAATGCATGATGGAAATGCCATCAGGTTACTCTTCAGCAGTAAATCCAGTGGAGAGGTCCACGGAACGCCACTGTATTGAAAAGCGTGCCCTCTGAAAGGAGTTTGGAGAATATCTAACACTTGTCCTTGACAGACTAATGTCAATCTCTGAAAAGTTACAGAAGTCATTCTTTTACCCCATAAACACTTTAAGAAAAAGTTACTACTTTGAGCCTGCCTGCTAGCTTTCTAAACCCTGGGCTTGATCTCTAATTTTAAGTGAGCATAAATAGGGAAAGGACAATTTTAAAAACTGGATGTCCTAATACCAAATCCCTTCAACTCAAATCACTGCAGCACATACTTCAAAATATGCACATTCCAATCCTCTGCCTCAGAAAAACATGGATTAAGAAAAACACAGGGAGAGTGCTCACAAACATTCTGGAATCTCACAAGTTATCTTTGAAGATGCTGAGACTAAAGATCAAGTTTATTTGCTTGGGAGAGAAGTGTAACCTTCAAAGCACAGCCTGAACAAATGTTGATAGTTGAGTGGATGAACAGAAATCTTCTGGGCAGTGAGGGCTCACCACTAAGCCCTGGAAGCCAGAACATATGACATTTTCATAATATGAAACTTTGCATTCTACACCCATATTGGCTATCATTTATTCTCCACCTTAAACGAAGAATTCCACATTTCCAGTCTTCACAGCTCTCAAAATTACTAAGCCTGTTTGTGCTTTGGTACAGAGACACACTTTTATCTGCTAACTCCAGATATATTATAAAAGAAAAAAAGAAAGACAAAAGAAAAGAAATACTAGTTCTATATTACAGAATGAATGAACACACAACCTTTTCCTGTCTTTCACGAAATCAGAAACTCCACAAAACACTCACTGTGAACAAAAAAACATTGTAAAAATAATATCCCTGAAAATAAATGGGAAAAACAAGATCTCTAGCACCTAAGTCAATCTGAGGGTTTTGGCCTATGATGATGGTTTTGTTCATTATAATGGTCTCAAATTACTATTTATTCTTTCAGAGGTAGAAGAGGAACAGGAAGTGAAAAGAAAATGGTTATCATGTCAAGATGAAGAAATACTACAGAGAAGCATTTTGAACAGTTTCATTGTGTGAACCACCTCTTGCTCATCATTTAATTTTTGAAATATATATGATCAGAAGTTTAGAAAAGGCACAGAAGTGTCACATTTGAAATTAGATGCAAACTAAATCTAATCTGCAGAGATGCCTGAATGACAATTTCAGCTGGGTATTTCAAAGCCACCTTGCCTTCAACTCTGCAAAAGAAATCCTGTTGCTGGGTGGAGGTCATTGTAATCATGCTCTTTACCTTTCTTAAGCTCTTGTTTATCAACTATTTGTTCAGCTGACTAACATCAGTATTACTTTCTGTGGACAGAAAGCACACAGCTTTTCCCTCAAGAAGTTTTTTGCAAATTAGTAAGAAGAGACTGTGCTCATATCCAGTATTTAAGGACTTATGCAGGTTTTAAGGGAAGAAGAGGCATCCTATTAAAGCATTCAACGGGACAACAATCACACGAGACAAACAGTTCAGATTCATCCTCAGAAAAATGGAGAATGAATGCTGCTGAAACCAGAAGCAGTCTCTGAAGCAGTTTGCTTCAGTATCTCTCAAGCAGTTTGATACCAACAGTCCTGCCTAAGACTAGCAGAACTTGGTTCTCCATGCTTTTAAAATCTCTGTTCCCCAGAGTGACTGCTTCACACGGATGTTTGTAATAGAAGAGGTACTGAACTGTAGGAAACCCATGTACATTTCCAAAAGATGCTCAGGCAGTCCTTGGGTAACCCAGTGAAATACAGCATTCACATTCATAACCAGCACATGTCCAGCTCCATTCTCCATGTACCTTTGTCTGTTTCCAAATGCCCCCCTCAGGTAGCCCTATTGGCAGCATCCTGATGTACTTACTATTCAGTGAAGAACCTGGCAATGCCATACTGACTAGTATCTTCTCTGTTCTCCAGCAGCTGGCTCACTGCATCCTCCATGTATGTGAGGACATGTCTTTGAGCTGCAAATAAAACAGTAAGAGACAGAAGTTAGAATATAAGGGGCCAGCAAAGCCCAGAGCCAAACAAGCCCAGCTGTATGCCTTACACAAGACATCAAGCATTTGCTCCCTCAGTTAGAGAATAGAGATTTCTTTTTCCCAGATATGGATAGTAAAATACCTCACCTGAATCCTGCTTTCCTTACTGGCTACACAGAGTTAGTCATTAACAGTGCTGACTCTTTTTTAGAATCCCCTAAGATTTTGGTATTGAAGGAAGGTGATAAGGAGATGTGAGACAGTTTCACTGGAAAATGTTTACTCAAGAGGAGTTCCTCATCTCTGTTCTGAGTCACAGCCATCTTTCCTACACAGATCATCAATGCCGTTTCAATGGGGCTGTTGCAGAACTTTAGGTGTTCCCTGCCCTTGCCTCTATACCAAAGCCAAGTAGCTCTAAGGTTGTTCTGTAAAGATTTTTTCCTGAAGGTGCAAATAAAAGTACATCTGTTTCCAAACAAGCATCAGTGAATGTGGCAGGTGGGGAACAGGTCTCAATGCCAAGAGAGATTTATATTGCTCAACAGCCAGTCTCAAATAACTGCCTAGGCCAACCATGGGAGAATTTCAGAAATGGTGGGTATGCCAGTACCTCACCACAGAATGACACTCACTTACAAGACGCCTGAGTAAAGACAGTTTGGTGCAACACAAACCCTTTTGCTGTTTCTACAGAGGGCAGACTGTACAAAACAAGCATTTGCCAGGGAGGAAGCAGCACAGATTTACCACTGAGCCGCTTTGATGTTTTTGGCTAGAAACCAAGTTGGAGCAACAAAGAGCCAAGTCTGAGGTGATGTGCCAGCTACCAAGCAGTACCCTTTCCAAATCTACAAGTTCAACAATCAGAAGACAAGTTACAACGAACCCAGGAAAATCATTCCTAACCTGGAAAGCACACAAACCCTGTTCCCAAAGCACACACCTCCACTCTAAACACGTATCCTACTGCACCTTTGCAAGTAGTGTCGTGTCCTAAAAAGAGCAGGAGAAAACCCTTAGGGAATATAGGAAAGGCAAGGGCTCTTCTTGCTCCTTGCCAATCTGCTCCAGACTTGGCAGCATCATCCCCTCACCAGCAACTGGCCAACCTCAGACCCACATCAATATTCTTCAAACCATTTTAATTTGTGTTTAATATCCTGGTAAGCATCAAGCCTGTGCCACTTGATACACAGCATGGAAAGCCCTTTCATCTTAGTGTGAGGCAGGTGGACTTCAAGAGAGGCCCGGAAATGACTATTCCCAGTGGATACAGTGATAAAAAGTATGCATGAATATTGATTGCTATCAGGGAATTTCTCTGCCTAGAACACTTTTCAGGACAATGGTAAAATTGGTTAAGCACACCCTGGAAAATACCTTGCAGCTGATAGCAAAATGGTGAGCCAAAGGTTTAAAGATATTATCTGGCAGTAAAAGATATAGGGCGTAACTTTATTTAATTATTTTAATGCAAAGGAATAAATTTAATTTATGTGAGTGATTAAAGAAAAATAGCTCTGCGCACCTGTGTCCCCTGAGGGAAGAATGAGTCCATGCAGCTCAGTCATAGGCTCAAGATAGCAACAACTGGGTAACTTTACTTCAGCCCATCCTTCCTCCCTCCTCCTTAAGCAGTCCATCTCACACTCAGCAATCGACTCCCCAGGCCCCTCTTGAGGTGTCAGCAGTAGCAGATTATGCCAGGAAATGGTACTAGCAGACAGGCTGCTATTCATCTCAGCCTGCAATAAACTTCTGCTCAACTGCAAAACAATTCTCAAAACTTTGTGGGGAACTATACACTCTTTTCATAGAATCATCCCTATCAATGAACCATATTTCAGTTATTTTGCTTCTTTAGAGTTATAAACCTCCCCTAAAAGCCTTTGGGAATAGACAGGCATGGTCCCACAGTGCTGCACAGCACAATGTGGCTGACCTCTATAAAAAGTAACTTTGAATCTGCTCCTGGAGAATAAATTAACTTTCAACATAGAATTTTAGACATTTCTATGACGTTTCAAAATGTACACAAAAAAAATATAGGTCACTATTGAATACAGTTGCTGGTAAAACGGTATTTCTGTTAAGCTTTTTGTTGCACAGACTAAGGATTCTGGCAAAGAGCCTCTCTCCCTATTTCCCAGAAGGGTGGGTAGGGGTGTGGGGAAGGGAGGAAATCTATAAGCAGACAAGCTAAAAGAAAATAGCACAAGCAATCTCCTTGAGAAATCCACCTCTTTGTCCCTTTGGCTGCTGTGCTCTTTTCCAGGTAGCACAGTTCACACTGCCAAACCAAATTCCAGCTCTGGCTTCCTGTTCACTGACTGCCCAGTTCCATGGAACGATGCAAGTAATATGTTTTATAACCCAACTAACACTACACTATACAGAAAAGTCATAGAACAAAATGTAATTTGCAGGCAGGTTTTAGCAGGCCAGAGAGGCAAAATTAAGTGCCAGGAGTCTGGTTATGGCAAAAGAGTAGTTCCTTAATTTATACAAATGGTACTTCCCATAACAAACACTGGAACCATACCGAAACATTAACTATTGATGCAAGCATAGTCAAAAATCGGTGGGGTTCTATGCAAAATAAATGAGATGATTCTTACATTTTAATGGTTTTCGAAAATTTGAAAATAATGATGTACTGGTATACACGTCACCCATATTTTTGAGGCCCACTTTGTAAAAATAAGGCAGAAAGTCCAAATCACAATGTAAAGCCCAAATACTCATGCCACTGTGCTACTACAGCTTGCTGTCTCTACTACTTTTCTTCCTGACAGAACTCCAGTATACTGCAGTTTCCACACGAGATGTTACATCAGGACATCATCCTTGGCATTTGTTTCGACCTTATTGTAACAGAAGTTCCCTTCTCATACAGAACTTTCCAATCCAAGCCATATTCTGCAAACTTGACTCTGAAATCCCAAGCAACTACCCCAAACAGGAAGTGTGCCTGCCACACTCACTTGGTAGGTGCCACACTCTTTGCTGTCAGATTTAAAAACTAACAGTCAGCTTTCACAAAGGAATCTGACAGAATAAGTTCACAGAGGATTTTTCGGGCAGCCCATAACCTGATGTTAAGTAAATACCTTTGTGCAGAATATCCTAATTCCTATCACTAAACCACTATCAGTGATATTACATTTGGAGCCTCAATCCAGTCAGTAGCAACATGTACAGCTCCTCCAAAGCTGCCTCCTGCAGCACTTAAGAGAACAGCCTCTGATAATATTACCATCACACTCATGTGCTCACACCCCACTATCAATCACATGCCCAATGTTTAAAATGAATTTTGGAATTAATGCACTTTTGGCTCAGAACCAAATTCAGGGCTGAGCAATGGCTGTTCAATTCAAGCATGGCCAGACCAAGTCATAAAAGTCTTCAGCTTACAAGGCATAATGAGGATTACATCCACAGTCAATCCACAATCTCTGCGGATTTCTCTACAACAGATTAGACAATCACAACTAATTGCATTTAGCCATAACCACACCAAATAATTTTGCGTATGTATTTAAAATAGTAAAAATAGTCTTTTTATAAACCACTAAATTACCTGTTTCAATCTTCCAATGAGAACAAACAATCCACTACTTTCTAGATTTGATTACAAATGTTGTAAGAACAAGCACTGACACTTGAAAAATCTTAAAGGAAAATTTAATACAAATAATATCACTGCACAAAAGAGAATAAATGCACTGAAATTCTCAGAGCCAGAAATTCAGGAAGAAGGAAAGAAACAGATGTCACCTAAGTCATGATACTGTGTATATGTAATTGTTTTATTATCCAAGTAGAATGGAGAAGATTAAGATCTTGGAAGTGCCACAGTACAGTCTGCATCTACTAGGTGATACTTGTTCAGGACTTACTGGCAACTCAATCACGTTAGCCATACTGGTTTTGCATATTAGCTTCCCAGTTCTGCATCTTAGATACAACTGCCTAATGCTACAGTGATAAGAAGCTTCTTCTTCCAACAACTGAGTTTTCCAAAGGCAGAGAAAAAGCCCTGAAGACTAGTATAACAGCACACTTACCAAGAAGTGATGCTGCCTGTCATACTTGAAAGGAATAGCAAATATGTGATGACCAGAAGATGCAATAAAAATCAAAGCAGATGCTGCAAATTAAAAATAAAGTGTGTCAAATGACCTGAACAAAGAGTGTGATTGGAATAAACTGGTATCAGATAGTAAAAACGTATCCCATACGTCATTTAAAGAAGCAGCAGAACAAAGCCACGGCTTACTTACAGAGGTAAGTCTTTATTTACAAAATTATTATCCAATCATCTGGTTATATTATTGCTTAACTCTTCAGGAGACATCACTTCTTCTGAAACAAGAGCTCTCTATCAAAGCAATTTGTTCCACATGCACACAAGAGGGCTTTTTTTTTAAAATAATGTTGGGGTCATTTCTGGCATAACTGAATATGCTGAAAAATCAGAAGTGGGAATTTCTGGATATTAAGACCAGTTTTTCTTACTTATTTGCCTCCTCCTCAACTGAAGTGCTGAAAATACACACTACTTGATGCAATGAATGTTATGATTCCTTTCAGTTATCACAAGGTCAAGAGCATAACAAGCTTTAATGTATCTGGAATATTTCTGGCATTTTTTAATCTCTGAGAACATATACTCTGAGAGCACGAGATAATAGTTCAGTATTTGTTTTAAATTGGAGTCTGACTAAAGATACTACTGTATTACACACATTGGAAAGATACATCTATAGTAACATAAAATCAATTTCATGCAAACAGTACCAAAACAATAATGATGCAAGAGAGAAATAGTAAGGATATAAACTGCAAGAACAAACTCACATCAACCCTGGAAATTTTTCCAGCATTAATGGTTTTTCAGGATGCTCTTTTTAATCTCTTCAGATATTGCTAAGAAATTGCCTGGGAAAGAGACATAAGTGAACAAAACAATTAACCTAAATGCTACATCTCTGTACAGTTGTTCCTTCCAGCTTTGCATGGCTTCACAATGTAATTTGCTATTAACCTTCAAAAGCAAAATGTTTTTTGAAGGACAGAACATTTTAGTACAAGTAGACCTTGTCATACCAGAGGTATCACTGCAATGTGAGACGTGCTGTTACTCAGGAGCACATGCCAGGTGGTCACACAGTGTAACTATAGCACATTTCTTACGTTCACAGTTTCAAAACCACTTTCAACAAAAAATTTAAGAAATCTTTCCGTTTATAGTTTAATCTTGACCATAGCTGAGAATTTGTTTCAAACAATGGGCATATTAGTGCACACAGACTGATTTAATCATGCAAGTCCTTCCAGCAGACTGCCTCCTGCAAGGTCCCACAACAGCTGCTAGAAACCACCTAACCCACCAAAGCAAAAAATTGAGCTACCCTTTTTTTTTTTGCACTGGGGGTTTAGGGGGGTTTTGTTTTAATCTAAAATTATGCGGTGTAATTATTAACATTGTGGAAGTAATTGTCATTCCAGTTTGTTATAAGGCATAAAGTAGCCTAATGGTTCCCTACCTATTCATACTCAGAGGGACGTATGTGGAAGGACTGTATTCTCCAGTTCTGGAACTCTACCTAGATCAGGATCAGATTTCACCTGTACCTTTCAAGTTAAGGTGGAAGTCCTGTGGTACAACAGCAAGTCTGGAAGTAAAACCTCCATCTTTTGGACAAAGTACGAGACTGAGTCTAAGAAGATTGAAATTTAACTAACATTTCTACAAGCAAACTCTTACACATTATATTAATCTCTTGCACTGCAGTTCTCCTATCTGTGCAACAGAGATAGCAATAAAATTTTTTAAAAGCATTATTTTATCTTTTTCTAGACCATGAGCCCTTTCAGCCACAGTGCTTCACAGAAGTTCACCTAATATTGATACTAAGAGGAGAATCAGTGTCAGCTGGGATGTCTGGATAGCAGTGTACCCTATGCATTGATTATGCTGTTAAAGAAAATTATTGTACTTGGGCCTTCCAGATCAATATTTCTTAAGACTGTTCAGAAGAAGAGTAAGCCTTAGGCATCAGCAAAGTCTCTACACAACTGAAGTTCACTGTCGGGAGCCACTCGGTTTTGTAAAAGCATGTATATTCTTTTTAATAATGAAGCTCGAGAGAGATGAGGCAGCACAATCATGTTTCTGGCACTCAAAAGGCCCATACTTTACTGATATGGCACTTCCCTAGCAGACTATTTGCGTTCTTACACGCCTTATATTGGCAAAGACAAGTAACAACATCATGGAGTTGGGTAGTAGATGGCAGAACACAGAGGAAAATAGAAGTTTGGAAATTTGCAATGCTCTACTGCTTTTTCTCCGTAACAGGAAAGGGGAGTGGGGAAGTAATACAATATGAAGCTTCAGAGACAGCTGCATGAGCAGAACAATACATTAAGTGCTCCATTGCCTGCTATAAATAACTGAGCAATCACTACTTATTAAACCATAATGAGGAAGGCATGAAAAAGTGTCTCAAATATGTCTCTTTTTGCCTACTGTAGTTCCAGTCTCATCCATCAAATGAGACACGCATTATCATCACTATATCCCAAACAATAAATGTTGTTTATTCAGTGAAAATACTGCTTATAATGTCCCACTTGTAACAACACCATCTTCACTGTAGCCTTTCTGCCAACTCTACAGACCTCATCTCCATCTCTATTCACTAAGTAATGGTAAACTCTTTTCTTCTACTTACTGTCTCATTGTGCTATGAGACATGTTGCCCTGATTTATATTTTCATGGAACTTTGGCATACCAAAGCTTTGCAATTACCTTTCATCTTAAGTGAATACTTAATTATCTCCCTGTTCATTACCATTTTAACTCAAAACTGCTTTTATTTCCCTCAGCATTCTAACTGGATGTAGAACAATAATCTCAAATAGAGAAAAAAAAAGTGGGGGGTGAGGGGGAAATAATGAAGCAAGTAGCACATTATGTTATTTTAGCTGCTCAATTTATGTGTTGGCCTGGTTTTGACAATGAAAAAGGGGAGAGGGGAAGAAGAGTTTTGGGGTAGTTACCCATTCCAGCTCAGAAAAGGCAGGGTCATCTGATGTGTGAGACTCAGAGAACACCTTATGTGGCAACCTAGGGCAACACAACCTCAGAATGAAATTATTGAAAGTGAAATTCATCACAGTTCCTTACAAGCCCACTTCAGACAACTGTATTAAGAAGACTTCAAGTGGCACAACAGACCAAATCCAAATAACGGTAATTACAGAATGCCAGTGTAGGAAATGGGAAAGAAACTTAGGAAACCATGTGGGGAGGTGCGTTTCTTTGAGGTGGGAGGAGGGGGGTTTGGGGGTTGTTTTGTTTTGTTTTTAACCACTTTCCTACTGCTAATATACACTAAATTTCTTAGGATCTGTAAGCAGTTTGGTAAGTTAAAAAGTCTCACAAAGATGGAAATGTTGGTTTTGGTAACATTTACAGCTAATAAGAATATACTTCCCCTCTCTAACAGACAACAGATACTGCAATCTAAACAGGAGGTCATACTAAGTGATGAACAGAACAGACTCTTATACAAGTTATTCCTCAACCCAACATGGTCACATGTGTGTCCTTTTCTGACCCCAATGTCAGAATAATTTAGAAAGTTGTACAAAATGATAAGGGAATTCTAAATCAGCATGTTGAACAGAGATAAAATGAGGCTCTCTTAAGTGGCTAGTAAAGCTGCTTGCACCTAACAATCTTGTACATCTAAGAAGTCTAATGTCCTACCTTCAGATGTGCAACAGCAAAGTCATTTATTCTTTCACTTTAAGTATTTTTAGTTTGCTTCCTAGATTGTTTTGAGTCATTCAATCCTTACTGATGGGTTTCACACAATTGAAAGTGCCTATTCAATTAAAAACAATTACAAGAACCTAAAACCAAGTTGACTCATTAGGAAAAAGAAGTTTTGCAGGTTTCAACCTAGAGCAACTCTGGAAAAGTTCTGAACTTCTCTACTAATGTGTGGGTTGAAAATGCTGAGGTAGTGTGACAGAATAGCACAAACCCAAAGGGCATTGTCTACATGGCACTGCAATGCTGCTCTCAAACACTCAAAGCTCCACAACTGAATTCAGCAACAAGAACTTCGGCAAAGTGAGTCCCATGAGAATTACCCTGAATAGAGTGGTAAACAAACCTATTTCTGTCTTGAGTTTCCTTGACACAGAATACAACTGCAGTTTTGCAGGTATGCACAAAGCACCCTAACAGCAGACTAGCAGCAACAGCACAATTAGATGCTACTCTAAGACAACTTAGATCACTCCTTTGCTTAAATGGTTAATCTCCCTTTAGTGCTATGATATGCTTTGAAACCCAGTGGGACCCCTCTTCTTTGACACTGCTGCTAGGCTAAACGAAACTCTTCTAGTCCAGTCCCCGCTGCAAGACAGCTTTTCTATTTACAGCAGTGTTTCTATACCTTTGTTCCATTTTGACTTACAGAAATGGCAAAATCATGATGGAACAAGCAGCACAAACCAATCAGTTCAATTTCTGATCTTCCCTTGTATAAGAAAACCACAGAAAATTATGTATAGCTTAATAAGAGTTATTACCAAACAGCCTCTTGGGCCTAGGAAGTAATGGCTGAAGAGTTTCCCTTCACAAATACTCTCCTGAACATGATCCAAATGCTTACTACTTGTAATTCATCTCCTCTTCAACAATTAAATGAAGTCATATTGACTTTATTCCATCCTAATTATTTTTATTTGACACATTAACACCGAATCACTTTGCTCCTTAGCTTCCTGGAACATCAAGTCATTACAGCCAGCTTAAAAGGATGTAGTCTTCAAAGGAGTAGCTGCTTCACAGGTTAAAAGATTTTCATTTTATGTGGGAAACATTACCAATGCTACCTTATGTCAGAACAAAAGCTGACATTCGAACCATCTCCCAACATATGAACAGCACTGTATGTTGGGAAACGAGCACAAAGGAAGGACGCTCACATAGATCTGTGAGCAAAACAGGTTGGTAATGGGTGAAGTCTATCACAGGAAGGCCGGACGCCGCTTGCCACCACTCACATCGCGAAAGGGCACAGCGGAGGAGACCGCAGCTCCGCTCCCGCCGGCTGCTCGCGGAGACCACAGCTCTGCGCCGGAGGGATGCTCCCTGTGCCCGAGAGGACTCTGCAGCCCTCCCAGCTCAGCGTCCTACAGCCCCCGTCTGTTACTCCCCGGTGCTGCCCGCTCCCCAAACAAGGGGGGACACGGAGCCGCCTCTCCGTGAGGGACACCCCTCTCAGCCCGGCCTAGCCTGGGGCCGCTTGCCGCAGTTCCCGGGAAGGACGGGCCGGGCCGGGCCGGGCCGCAGCCACCCCAGCCCGCCGAGCCCTCCCCATGCCGGGCCGCAGCACACCACGGGCAGAGAATCCTCAGGAAGCTTCCCCGCCCCGCCGCCTCGCTCCTCACCCAGGTACTCGGGCCCGGGCAGCGAGAGCCGCTCGGGGCTCAGCATCCTCCTGCCGCCGCTCCTTCCCGGCTTCCGCCCGTTTCCAAGGCGCCCGACGCTCCCGGCGCCGCTCGGCCGCTCGCCCCGGCTGGGAACACGCCCCTCGCCACCACAGTTCCGCACCCAAGCCGCCCCCGCCGCCCGCCAACCCGGGCCCGCCTTGCCCTCAGGGGCTGGGGCAAGGCTGGGAGCTCGGAGGGACCCCGCGGGAAGGCTCTGTGCGAGGAGCCTGCTGCAGGGCCCTGAGGAAGGGGCTGTGTGGGAGGCGCGGTGGGCACCGCCTGGGAGCTGCTGCAGGGCCGAGGGACACCTCAGAGCGAGTCAGGCTGAGGAGCCAAAACGGCGAGAGGAGAGGCACGTGTAGAAGTAATTCTGGTTAGATTTAGGTTAGAAGCCAGAAGGTGTCTACTGCTAGGGGCTATTTAGGACTCCAGCTGTGGGGGAAGTACCTCAATTTGAAGGTGAATCAGGTTGAAATCATAGAATATGCTGAGTTGGAAGGGACCCATCAGAATCACCGAATCCAGCTCCTGGCCCTGTGCAGGACACCCCAAGAATTCCACCACGTGCCTGAGAGCATTGTTCAGATGCTTCTTGAACTCTGCCAGGCTTGGTGCTGTGACCACTTCCTCGGGTTAATGAAGTTATTGAAGGATGCTGTGTAGCAGCTTTGTCTCAGAGAGCAAGGACTGGAAGTGTGACCGAGAAGATCCTTTAAAGTTGTGTCCTTGTGTCCATACTGTAAGGAAGATGAATCCACAAATGCCAGAGGTTTATGTCCAAAAAGGAGACAGAGGACTCCTGTAACTTTAGTCATGAAAAAAGGGAGAGGTAATGGGCATTTCCCATGGGGTCTCTCTCTAATTGCTAGAGGACACAGCCTCTTTTATCCTAATTTCCCGGCCGCAGTTTCCTTCTCCTTTTACCCATTGGCTGAGGTACTCAAGAGGTACAGACTTCCCAAAACACCTAATTAATATACATGCCCCACTTAACACAGACAACCCCAATACACATACCCCTTTTCTTCCTCTTCTTGTGTCTCTGTTCCTGTAATTCATTAACAGTTTTGGGTAAATCTAATTAGGGAAATTCCTATGGAAATCCTACCCATTGTTTCTTCTATCTCTCTGTATCAAAGTTATTTTACCAGCAGACTCAGGTCTTATCTTTACTAGTCATTCATCTGTAACGACACTCCCTTATTCCTTTCAGGAGCATCAGGAATTGTCCCTTCTGTAGTTTCAAGTAGAAATGAGCAGAAAAGTCTTGAGTCTCAAGGCTCTTTCTGTTCTTGCCAGGGAGCTTGTCTGGGAATGGCCATTGTACCAGGGATATAGGAGAGGCAGAGCTCTTCATATGGCTGGAAGCAAGCCTGCTGGGCTCCTGTTTCCCAGAAGCCAATGGGACTAAAATTCCAAAATTACTTTGCAGTTTCTTGCACCACCATTAGAAAAACACCAGCCCAGTATGTAATTATGGGAGGCAAAAAAAAAAAGAAAAAAAAGACAAAATACTTCAAGTGTTGTCTGTGTTTTTATTGACAAATGCAAAAGAACAGAAATTAAATTAACCACTTCTACATGCATAAGATCTGCCTTTATTCCACCAGAGGAAAAGGCTGAGGGTGACTATTGGCAACTCAACTTCAATCTATATTTAAACGACAGCCACATTTAAAAAAGGGCAAACAGAATGTTATAACTTAACTCTTAACTGTTAATATCCTATATAAGATTGCCTGGACCACTCCTGTCTTTTGTTCTGTCTTTAAGAGGATATGGCTTAGGTATAAATATTTCAGAGATGAGCAGAGAGAAGAATTTAGGAAGCAGACAATGAGACATTGCAGCATGTAGAATAATTGGAAAAATGTAAGATTGCCTTGAAGAGGACAAACAAAACATATGAAATGATATTATTTAAAGTTATTTATGCTACAATGAAACTCATTCAAAATTCCGGTTTGTTCAGTTTTGCACTGTGTAAATTTTGTTATAGGCTATTAGTTTAAAGATAGGATATTTTTCAATGATAGATACAATTAGATCATGGAATACATTGCTACAAGATATTTTTGAGGCCAGGAATTCAGCAGAATTTTGGAAGGCAGTAGATATATTCAAGCAGAATGAGAAAACACAGAATTATATTGTTACACACATAAGCAGAGGGAAAAAAAGAAGACATCTGTAGGAACATCAGATATCCTACTTCATGATGAAGCCAATTATCTGAGTAATGGGGTTTTGGAAAATATTTTTCCTGACATTATGTCTATCCTATAACTGCTTGCTTCAGCATTTCTGGCACTTTTCTGGCATTTCTGGCAGGTATCTGGTTTTAGGCCACTGTTGGAGAGGAGAAACAGAACTTGGTAGTTGTCTTGTGATCATTAGGTTCAAGAGCACAATTCCTGCACTTTCAAAGCTAGCATCAAGATCTCTGTTTTCACAGGCAGTCTTTTATCATCATCCAGGCAGTGTCACTGGTGTTGGTGTTTTTAAAAACCTCTTCCATAATGCTGGTCAGCTGAGGTTGTAAGAGCCTTCCACAGGTTGTGCACTGTTTCCTTTTTGTTGTTTAAGCTTTTTCTGTAAACCAGAATTTAGCCTTGATCAGTGTCTGGAGCACTGATTTACAAGAAGCCTTTAAAGTCCAATTCTGAATACTGCATTCTGACATCTCTCTAGTTTTTCCTTTGTGTGGGTTTTTTTTTCTTTTCTTTTTTCACTTGTTGGTCTTTGGTCTCTATGGGTTAGACTTTGTTATTTCCTTCAGACCAGCTAAGGGAAACCTCTTGGATGCTTATCCCATTAGTGGTTTTAAGAACGGTAAATTTCAGTAGTAGTGGCACCTGACTGTTAACAACTTAAAGAAAATTATATAAAAACAAGATGTCATTTCTGGAGCCATTTATAGACTTCCCTGTTTGCTATTATTTCTCTCTGGACTTGCCAGAGCCAGGATTAGGTGATATAACAGATCAGCAGCACTCACCCGTTCCCTCACTCTCATGATCTGAAAAGAGAGAAATGCTGCCAGCATGGCCATAGGTATTAAGTTTGTTTTACTATCTTGATTTTAGAACCCTAGACTAGTGCATTTTAAAAAATTGAGAAGACTTTTCTGGGTCACTGGAAACCATCTGCAAGTTTAACAGCTGCCCCCAGAGGGGCACATCTAACAAGGGTTTAATGTTCTTTTGGACCCAGCTGGAACAATAACGGCAAAAAAATTTATTTTTCCTGGTCACAGCCCCTTGGTAGATTATCACAGGCACATATCTCACTTTAGAACAGGCCACTTTTACCGTCTACCTGGGAGTCATGGTGGTGCTTTCTAACTTAAACTAAAATTGCTGCATTTTGTTTACCAGGGACATTTGTGTGTCCAAATAAGTCCTTCAAGGAGGATCATTTGGATTACATTGGTACATTTTGTGTGCAGCCTCTTTCAGAGTTAATGTGATCTTGATTTGATTTAGCTTAATTCACTTCAAAATGTGGTTTAAGTAGAATTTCAGAAATCATACATTTCATAAACTGGGCTAACTTAGTTATATAAGAGTCTGTTTGACCACAAGTTTGAAAATAGCCAGTGGTGTAATTTAAATTATGTCATTAAATAAAATGTCTTTATTATGTTAAGATGCATGGACTGAAAAACTCCTTTCTGTGTAAGTTTTGTAAGTGTTTCTCAGAAACTTAGCAAAAATCAGATTTCTGTTTTTCTCCAGAACCACATATTTTGCCCCCACTGTTTTAATTGCTGAGCTTACTTTTTTATGGTTTTGTGTTCATCTTCCTAAATTATACTATCAATGTTGAACTGAAATATTTTATTTTTATTAGACAAAGTTCTCCTGAGAAACAGCTCCTCTTTCAGAGAGAGTATTATATAGAATAATAAACAGGACTAGATATCAAGCAAAAAATTCCAGAAGAAATGCCTTGTTTTAAACAGACTGAGTCATTTTGTCTGGCTTCTATTACTTTTCTTGGAATGAAATGTTTCATTTGCTTAGAATTTTAACAATTATTACTAAAGTAGTTACAATATAGCCTGCGAGATGTGTTAGAGGAAACAAACTTTTTTTTCTTCAAGTGCTGTTGTTTTAAGTATTACATCTACAATGTACAAAGAACTAAGCTGTGGACAGTCTTCAGTATTGTTCCATCTGACTATGAAATCAGTATAAGACAATTTCACAGAAACACTAAGAAATGTCTCTAGCCTTTCTTGTTCATCCTTTGAGCATCCAAAGCTTTATCCTATTTTTTAAAAGTTAGCTAAGAGCCTGGCTTGTGCAGAACTCAGCTTTTTTGAGATTGGAAGTGCTTTGTATTTTTTGAGGCTTCCCACATATTTTCCAGATGAGCTTTTCCTTGTACATAATAATTAATAAAATTTCAGGTGTGATGACATAAAGACACGCAAAAACCAAATTATACTGCGAGGAGAGAAACACTGATGTGAACCACTGTCAATCTTTATTGATAATCTATTATTTTGGGCACCATAGCAGAGATAAATTTTGAGGAGAGCTCTGAAGAAACAGAGAATAAGAGCTTCACATGCTATTATTTATGTAAATTATTGAAAATCTTGTAATACGTAAGTAATTTTAAAAGTCAATGGCACTGAAGCTGGATGATTCATTTATGAGTCAGTTGCAAAGCCATTAAAACATCTCATTAAATTTTTGATTTAGTAATTATTTTTATGAATTATGACCAAACTCTCTAAACGCATGCACTAAAAATAGGATTATTTTAAATAAAAAGGTCAGCCAAAATCACAATGAAATTATGGGATGAAATCCATGTTTTTATATTGCTGGTTCCTCAGGAATCATTTACAGAAAAAGACCCAGTACTTCTAGTGCTTCTCCTGAGTCTTCTCAAACTGAATGAACTGTTTATCTGTTTCACCTATAGCCCAGTGGTTTTGCATAAGTAAATTAATTATTTTTCCCAAATAATGCAGTATTAATGCTGGTTTACCTCTTCAGGCAAAACCTAGACAGCTCGAACTTACACTGTTCTTTAAGATCTTTAGAGAAACAAAATTCACGAAGTTTCTCACTCCTAACATCTGCCTCAAGATGAATTCTGGAAACAACTGTGTGTTTTCCAGATAGTGATAGAACATGATAGCAGAAGCAGCTCTCTTAAGTAGCCAGCATTTGTACCATTACAGAGCTTAACTGTGACACCAGTAATTGTCCCTGGAAGTCTTAAGAATATACTTAATTAGTAAGATGTCATAAGCATACAGGAAACTGTGCTGTGAACATTATGCCATCATAATTTCTTCTTCATTTACTAGTTTAACTGCATCTTAATCTGTATTGCTAAGATTTTATTTTCCCTCTGGATCTGCTGGACAGGAAAAAAGTAAATAGAGGTCTGATCTGATTTGAGTTGTCTCTGTATTGATGAACTTTATGTTCACCTGATGATTTAGGTCTAAACAAGCTCCAAGATTAAAATACATGTTACTGGGGGAAAAAACCCGTGAAATACTCTTCTACTCCTCAGTCATAGGAGTACTTTTTAATTCTGGGCTTATGAGAAAAGGGAATCATAGTATGACGTACTCTGTGGCTTGTGAAGGCCACATCTTCATTTTAAAATCAAGGGTAGCTGTAAGCTGTATAATAGATTCCTGGCATGTATTAAATGCACAGTCCAAATTGTGGTTGATTTTGAGCTTAGTGTTAGCAAGCAAAGTTGGCTTTTTTGTAAGAGCAAACTATTGAAAGACCCTCCTCCAGTTTTTGTTCCCATTATCTCATCAGGAAGGAAAGGACAACATCTTTAAAAGTACTTAAGTACCAAATGAGTGACCCTTCTCTGTTGGAATGCCGCCCCACTAATGATGCAGAGAAGAAAAACAGCCATTTCTGGCAGAGTTTGCAGGATCTCTCATGCCAAGCAAAAAAAAAGTCTAAAATGCCTGGTAAAAATAAATATCACGATGAAATTCTGGCATGGGAAGCATTTCTGACAGCCAAGGTTTAGCTCATCCTGGGGGGTAACCCGAAAAGGCCAGCAATTTTCATTCTTTGTTTCTATTTATCGAATGTTCCTTGCAAACATAAGCTGCCAGACTCTGTTATCCATTAGACAAGGTGTTTGTGTGAGAAAATTATAATAAGTAAACAGCTCTGTGTGCATGCAAGAGAGCAGACAAATCTAAGTGGGAGTGAGCTGTTGTGTCTGGGGATAAAGTGAAGCAGTAATTGT
Organism: Entomyzon cyanotis; assembly: GCA_024500445.1. Classification (NCBI taxonomy): domain Eukaryota; kingdom Metazoa; phylum Chordata; class Aves; order Passeriformes; family Meliphagidae; genus Entomyzon; species Entomyzon cyanotis. The sequence goes on along the minus strand of JAKEPQ010001030.1, from coordinate 38,930,668 downwards.
GATGGCTGTAGAGGCTACCTCTTATGGGAAAGGCACATAGCTTTCTGTGTGAGGAACACAGATTTTTCACATGCAAAGTACTCTGAAAATATTATGTCTTATAAGATCTGCATGGAAAAACAGATGATGGAGTCAAGGAAATAAAACCAACAAAACAACAAAAAAGAGGAGATCACAGTTTCATTAAAATAGTGGAATTCTTACAAAACAGTTCTTAATTATATCTGTTAGCTGCACAAAAGAGTTTTGGAAAACAGCACCATGGAACCCTGCTGCTGTACAGGAGTTGCAGTCAAAACTTTTTTTCAGCATTAATACACATTGGTATCCTGGTGATTCACTCCATAATATAAGAGGACATAGTTATGCATGTCTGCTGTTTTCCTTTCTGCTACATAATACATAAGGTATTTTCAAGAGTAACACCTTTATGGGGTCACTAGAAGAGAAGATAGAGACTGGACAATGACATAACAGTTGGAGTACTTAGGAGGAGAATCAAATCACTTACCAAGAGAGAATATAAGCCAAGTGGGACTGAAACAGTAAATGATTATGGCAATTAATTCTAAACAGACTAGAGGAAGCATGGAACATCTTTCAGAATGTAGTAGAAAATTAAGACCTAATAAAGTTTTATCTGAGGAGTGTTTTAAATTTTTTCTTTTGATTTATTAACTTTATCCTTCTAGTTTCTATACCACAGCAAAATAGATTGACCATTCTGAATCTGATAATAACGTTAGATATTAAGAAAATATCCTTAAGTTTCTAAATTTAAATTTTACACTGTGTTAGTGAAGGAAGAAGTGTTCCTTGAATATGTAAAGTTTAGATGTGGATCAGAGTTTCTCTCAAATTCTGTGGCTAGAGTCCATGTCTGATATTTACTAAACATAGTCAGTGTGTTTTAAGTTAAGTGAAACAGAAACAAGAGAAACCTGCAGTCTCTGTGAAATGATCTTCCCTGTGCATTAAAACTGTTGGGTTTTGCTCATTCAAGTCTCTGATAGAGTTTCCAACAACCCTGCTGACCTAAAATGAAGCACAAATGGAAATGCAATACACAAACCCAGATTACCTTAAACTCTTAGAATGCTAATATAATATTAATGTTTTAAGTTCCTAAAATCCTAAAGTTGTGATGATATGGACACAAGTACATGTGACTGGGAGGGAGGTTGGACGTGTGTGTATACGTGTGGGTGACTCATGTGGAGGGCGTGTACAAGTCTGGATCTTGCTCCCACCTGTGCTTTTATTCAGGTCTCACCCAGTGCTAGTAAGGAGCAATTAATTTGTTCCCTCATTCACATCTATCAAGAGCTAGTATGACAGAGGGAGAAGTGCTAAGAGGTATCTCTGATTCAGCCACCCGATAGGAAAGCAGATGGCTGACATCTTATCAGAAACACTCAAGAGTTATATCTTGTTTGTGTTGGCAGCACTTGCCAAATTCATCATGCCAATAGAGTGTTAGAAGTGAATCATCTTCAAAAAAGAAAACTCTTTATCGGTCTGTCTACATTTTTACATCTCCATAGTGGCAGGGCATCTGCAAACAAGAAAGGTGTGTGAGCTGAGACAAAAAATATTTATGTCTTTCACATCTATTCCCATGACTACTTGTTTCTTTACAGGCCAAATTAATGTATTCTAGGGTTTTTAAGAATGGAAAACTTAGCCCATCAAAGATATTCCTCCTGCTGACATATAAGGTCACCTTTCTTTCTGATTGTGTGATTGATTTTTGCCACAAACATCTTTGTCTGAGTACAAAGACTGTTGATGGCAAGCTACATTAATAGCTGGAAGTCAAAGAAATACACAGGTCTTCAGTTCTTTAGAATATGCTTCTCTGTGGAGTCAAAAATTAGTTTGGGAGACACAACTTGCTGCTTATCCATTTGTATGTGTTTGGGGAATAAAGGTGGCTAGGCTTCTGTCTTCTAACTAAATTCTTCTTTGACTGGCTTCTAAGAGAACATTTTTCTTTCTTTTCTTTTCTGTGCCAGAGTCAGGGTATTAAGCTGTGCAGTTCCTAAGGGTAGGCTACAGGCTACCTTTGCAATGCAGATGTTGTACAAGGCGTGGATAATGGCCATTTCACTGCAGGGAGGAGTCTCATCTGGAATAGAAGAGGGTCTTTATTTGCATTATTTTTACATAGAGGATGTTAGGGAACTAGCAAAAGAAGGAACAGAACCAGCTTTCAAAAAACACAGGAAGAGCTACCATCTCAAAGAAAATATGAAGAAAGGTTTGGTTTGGTCTGCCCTGTTGTTTGATCTGGAGTTTTTTCCTATTTTGAGAGTCAATTTACTTATGATTTTGTTTCCTTTTCTTTTCTTTTTTTTCCTTTCTTCCTAGAGTGGAAGATTGAAGGGCCTTGGAGGTTTGTTTCTGTCCCACCTTCTAGACACACACATGAAAAGGGGTGGGGTTAGATGAATCTGTACTTTGGTCATTGCATTACGAAGGACCTTTTGCAAGAATCTTTATATCTCAGCTTCTGAATGTAGCCATTTGATGTAATCTTTAGTTTTGCTGTTCTGCGCCGTAAAGTAGAATTAATGATCATCCATGAGATGATCATAAAGTTTCCCAAAACAAAGGTGCAATTGGAATACTTAGAAAGCAGCAGTTAATTAAAAGTGAAGAAAATTAAGTAACACATAAGCTCTGACTTGCTAACCTGCATTTTATATTTTTGTAAATGAAAACAATTGTGGCAACACTGCAGAAGATGGCATATGGTTGTATTAAGCATAAGTGAGTGGTAACTTGCGAAACACTGTAAGGGACAATGGTGACAGTATTTGAATGTTTATGACACCTAACAGCATCTCTGGCTACGCAGTAGTAGTGCCAGTACTTAGAAATTTAAGGGAAGGCAACAAAGGAAAGAGTGATAAAATATAAATCAATGCTAAAATTTTATTTAATGTATATAACACAGAGACCATAATTTACAAACTAGGTAACCAGCAGTAAAAGCTGCAAATCCCTCAGCACTTTGAAAAATGAAATAGTTTCATTGCATGTCTATCAGTGAAGCTGGACATGCAACTATCCTATGTATGGGTAAAATCTGACTCTTAACTTACCTAGTAATCCAAGCTACCACCTCTTTATCTCACTGATGGTATGGAAGAGGGAACTGATGTGGGTAATGTACCAGTGAAATAACTAGAAATAACTAGAAATCAAAAGGGCCACTGGAATTTCTCATAGTCTGATACCTGTGATTTTATCTTGAACTTAGAGCTCTGTTGGGAACATTTTACTGTTTTCCTAGCTTTTCTGTGTATTTAGCGGAGCTCACTAGTAAAACAGAATTTGATCATTTAGAGTGCAGAGTTTGGAATTATTTTTCCAATTAGAATTTCCTAAGCTATATCCATTGTGGAACCTAAGTTTGGAAGGGGTTCCAAAAGATCACCTAGTCCATTCTGTACTGTGTCAGGACTAACCATATCAAGGCTAGTATCAATGTGCTTATCAAACAGTGCTCTTATAAAAATCCAGTGCAAGAGATTCCACAGTCCCCCTAGACAGTCTGCTCCATTGTTGAAAAATCCATAGTTGGAATGCTGATTGACAAAATCTTCCAGGCATTTTTTGTTGCAAATCAAGCTGACTCTTTCATGGCTTTCTACTTGAGCCACACAGGATGGTTGATCAACATCTCTGGTTTTAGCTCCTGTGTATATCAGAAAGCTGCATCTGGCTTGAAGCTTTTATTGTCTTGACTAGGCATGCCTAATTCTTTCAGCTTTTTCTCAAAGGGCTTTATATATATATTTCTTGTTCTTATTATTTTCTTGTTCCTCTTCAGCTGTGTTTATGTTTCTAAGGTGTTCAGCCAGGACCAGGCACCGTATGCAACTGGGGCTTCACTACTATGCAAATATAAGAAATCAAATTGTCTCATGTATGACACACCTGTTAAGGTGTTCCAGAATTAAACACATTCCTTGTAGTGGTGCTGCACTGTTGGTTTATTTATTTGTTATCCATGCAACCCTAAGATGCTGTATTTCTGTCTAGTCCAAAATTCAGTGCAGATTATTATATTTTCATTCTGTTTCCCATGAATAATATGTTTCTCACTACTGTATTTTTCCTTGATGGTTTTTGGACAACCTGACCAATTTGTCAATAGAAGTTGGGATGTCTGATCTCATCCTTCCTAGGGTTTGCATTCCTTTACCTTTGTTTTGAGGTTATCCGTTGTCTCAGCACAGATTTTACAAGCATAAATATTGCATTGTTTATGTTGTCAGTGAACATAGTAGCCAAAACAGAACTCAGGACAGATCTTGAAACAGATCTGAGGTGCCTTTGCATTTTGATGAATAATGACTAATGACCACTGTGGTTTCCTTCTATCAGATGCTTGCACACCTTCCCCTATCTGTATTTTAAATGTTGTTCTATGAAAGTGTCCTGTGAGATGATGCCAAAAGCCATACAAGATATATCATGTCTGTTGCCTTCTGTTCACACAGTGAGCTTTACATTACTTAAAAAGGGGAACTTGATTTAGCACAAATGCATTTTGCCCATATTTCATGTGTGTTTTTTATTCGGGTAAATTCATTAATTCTATCTCAAGTATTTAAAACACAATTGCTCCATACCTTTCTGAACACAATTAAGCTACCTAGTCTGTCATTCTCTTCCAGGAAACTTGAGGTGTGGAGAAGCATCTTTGCAAGGAACAGCTCATTTGAATCCTTTAAAAACACTTCGATAGGTAAGAGACTATTTTTTTCATTTTCTTTTCTTTCCTTCTTTAAACCTCTTAATATCTTTGCAGTTTCAAAATAGTTAAGGTATATTTTCTGTAATAATCCCACCTGGTTCTGGTCCCTTTCTTTCTTCTTTTTCCAATGACACCATGTTTTTTGTTGTCTTTTTCCTGACACAGGCACATATTTTCTATCATTGGATTGGTTTATTTCTCTAATGTTTCTTTTTTGGGGGGTTGTGTCTGAATTACGTCCCAAAATGGTTATTAGGATAATAACCTTCTTCCTGTTCCATTTATAAAGACTGGTGGAGTTTTTTGCTTGGGCATGTTGTCATATAAATTAATTGTTAATTATAATTTAATTACTTCTTTCTCATCTGTCTTACAATACTTGTGTTATATATCACTTATCAGTGATCTATAAATTATTACAGGTTGCTTCACGATGCTCCTCCCTCATAGGTGTGAATAGAAGCACCTACCTTGTGTATGGGTTGAAGGGTATTCTGATATTTACATAGTCTTAAAGTTATTGTCTGAAGGAGGCAATTTAGCCATTTAATATGGTTAAATTTTGCCAACATTATTTAGTCTTCTACTTTTACCATAAATATCCATTTTACACTGCATAAATCTACTTTACAATTATTCCTCAAAGATCCCACATGTAATAGGGGCTATATTCAATCATAGTATTGTATCAATAGGTAGGCAATTGAGAGGTTTATAATATAAATATTCATCTGTTCAACTGCAAGCTATTTAGGAGATTTTTGTGAAAGATGATACTATGTGCTTCTCTAACATTTCACCAGGGGATTTCACAATTGCTGATAAGACAGAGATAAAGTTTAAGGAAATTGAGCTTAGAAAGGAAAGTGATTTGCCAGAATACAGCACAAGATGCAGAGCACTGGTAAACTCACTTTAACAGAGAGGATAAAAACATTTGTTCCCTGGGGAGAGAAGAACTGAAGAGCTAACAAATTAATTTATGTGCATTTAAGACAATATTTTTCAAGAGGCTTTTGTTTCAAACACAGGGAAATACTCATCTCAACAGCTGAAAGACTGTTCCATGACCTAAGTTTATAATTATCAGGAAGTTCTGAGCTCTGTGTCTGAGCTTTATCACACTCAGTACTTCAGCACCTAAACTTCTAAGAGCCTGAAGTCAGAAGGACTCCTCTGAGCTATACTACCTGATGATCTAGCCTTGGTAGAGAATATAAACTTAAAATGAATTTTGGTTATGTTGCTCTGTATTTTAGGTAGCTACAGTGAGGGTTTTGCATGCTAGCCAGTCAGCCAGCCCCCCCATCAGCCAGTCCCCAGTCAGTGTGAGGTTTTTGTTTTCTCCCTCTTAACTTTAACCCACTGTTCCAAACTCTTCCCCTTCAACCATCTTAAACTCTGATATCTTGGAGTTTATTGCTTTACAATTATTGTGTATACTTTCTCTGCCTCAGTCTGTCACTGATTCCAAGTCAGTATTAGAACAGAGAAGTTTTTTAATCTCTCCACCTCAATCAGTCCCTCTTGACTACCTGTATTTGTTGTTACTCTTCTGCAGCTTTGCACACTTTGCCTATCAAATACAAAGAATTCAATGCCATAGTCTATGTGCTATTGCACTCACACACTATTCCTATCTTGAAGTAGTGGTTCGGCATATAAAGAAGAAGGTCTGCTTTTTAAAAAATTTGGTGGCCATGTACAGTAGATTTATACATGGTTTGCTGCTTACTGTTTCTTGTGGTGTTCCTGCTCTTGGGAGTTCTCCTCAGTGAAGCTGTGTTGGATTATTTTTTTTTTCATTGAGCACAATTTGTCAAGACCAGTCCCTGTTATAATTTTATGTTGACATTTTTAATAATACCCCTTGTCTTCAACATTTTACACTTAATTAATAGGAGAGGCAGAATTCTCTCAATCACATGCTGTGCTGTTTTCTTACTCTTCTGATTGTTTAAAGGATGGGATTAATTGCAGCTTCCTCTGGATTCATCCATGGGAAGGCTTTAAGTAAGACCATTTCTATCATTGGCCCTTTGGTGTCAATTTGACAAAATTCTCATCTTCCCCTGTGGTCCAGGGTTTGGACTATCTGAGTCAGCTTTCTGTTCAAGTTAATACTTTGAAATCAACTGAGAGTAATTATTTAACAACAGTTGCTTGCACTGTCAACCCTACGTATTAAAATGTCAAATCATGCCACAGAGGATCACAAAACTGGCTCAGTGGGTGACCTCCAGTGAAAGCCTGTCTGCTTGTTAATGAAGCACAGAACAGAAGGCATATAAGCCAATTGTCCAAGTGTTAATTTCTATTTCTGCAGGAAACTACACTAACTCTTTTTTTAGGGTGTCTGAGATTCATGCATAGTCAGATGGTTTTGGACACCGCGGCTATAAGGAAAACAGCAAATACCAGAAAAGTTGTCACGAACGGAGGGAAAAGTAAGTTTCTCATAGGTAGCAGCATGCATGCTAGGCAAAGGGCTCGTCTTTCCCTTTCGAAGGGAGTTTGGCAAACGGGGACGGGACGCGGAGAAGGGTTCTACGATATGTCCTGGGTACAGATAGCTGGCACAAGTCGGGAAGCGGTGGTAACGCGCGGGGAGCGGAGGATACCGGGCAGCCCTGCGGCGGGCAGCCGAGAGCCCGGAGCAATGTTCCTAGGCGATGCTGCGGGAGTCGGGACAGGGAGAGCCACTGGGGCTGCTTTAGGAAGGGCTTCTCTGCCCGCGCTGAGGGAGCCATACCCCGGGCAAGGGCTGAGGGGGTCCGGGGGGCTCTGGGCAAGCCCCGCGGTCTCGCCGCGGTAACGGGCGGCGGCCCCACGGGGTAGCGAAGGGAGGTGGGTGTCTCGCCGCGGAGGCTCGGCTGCGGGACCGCCTCTGCCGCGCCGAAAGTTTGCGAAGTGCCTCGGCGCTGGGGGGAGCGAGGCGGGGGCTGCCCCGACAGGGCTCCTCCTTCGGGGCCGGGCCTGGGCGGGCGGAGCGAGGAGGGAGCCCCCGCGGCTCCGGAGTTGCCGCGGCTGCGGATGGAGCGAGCGGCTGTCGTGCCGGGGTGCTCCGCGCAGGAGGAGCCCGCGACGTCGCTGCGGGCGGCCCGGGCGCGGGGCCGGGGCGCTGCCACCATGAGGCGGCGCGGCGGGGGTTGTCTCCTGCCCGCGCCTCCGCAGCTCCTGCTGGTGCTGCTGGGAGCGCTGCTCCGCTCCAGAGGTAAGCGGCTGCCGCGGCACCCTCTGCCCCGCGGCAGCGCGGGGGCCCTGCCGCCGTCCCGGGCTTGGCGGCGGCGATCCGTGCCCGGACGGAGAGCTCTGCCCGGCCGCGCCGCTCACCTGCCCGTGCCCGCCGGCCGGGGAGCCCTGCCCTGCGCCGTCCCGCCGCCGCCGCGCTTTGTCTGCGCCCCGTCCCGCGCCCGGACGCGGGGCTCTCGTCTTCCCCGTGCCCCGGTTCGGCGGGCTGGAGCCGGCAGGGACCCCCGACAGGCCGGGGCGCGGAGAGGCGCTGCTCTGGCCAGCGGGCTCTCCCCGGCGGAGAGCCCGCAGCGCCCACGCGGCCGCTGCCCCCCGCGGAAGTTTGGCGGCGGCGGGCGCGGGCTTTGTTCCCGCGGTGCGAGCGGCGGGGCGGGCGCGCAGGTTGCTTCGCAGGCTGCCGTGCCCGGCGTGTCGGGACAGCCGCCGCTCCGGAGCAGGAATGCAGCCGCGCACCCGCCGCGACGGGCCCCTTAAAGGTGCAGCCCGGCTCCGCGGTGGCGCCCCGGGCTACCTGCCTCGCCTCGGCGGCGACTGGGAGTCCTCCCGCAGCACCCTGGCACAGCGGGGCCAGAGCAGGAGTGGTACCAAAAATAGTGACATGGGAAGGGTTTCGCTGCGCTCTTAGCGAGTCTCGCCATGAAAACTTTATCTTTGTATTCCTCTGTCAACTGGCATCTGCTGTTTCTTCGTCTTGTGCGGTGGTTCTTTATCTTACCAGTGCGCCCAGTGGAGAAGAAAACATCAAAACGGTTCACAGAATTGTTTATAGAGAGTTTTGGGGGAGGGGTGTGGAGAGGAGATACGTACCTCGTTTCTCTCCCTTCACTGCTTTGGCAGCTGCCGTATAATTTCACCCATCCGTTTTCTCCTGTGCTAATCTGAAATTACAGGAAGCATTTGCAGTAGTGCTGCTGACCTCCATCATTCTACAAGTATTGCCCCTGGGGCACAATCATAGAGAGTTTGGGTTTCAAGTAATATTATTTCTCTTCTAACAAGAAACCTAATTGCAGGCACCTTTGAAGAATGTGCTAAGCGAGCGTGGATAGACTGACTAGAAATGGCTATAGTTCTGTATCAGAAAGCCTGCTTTTTAGAAGCCAGAAGTATTCTTGAGTTCCCAAATGCCACGCAGATACTTAACTGCCCTCTAGGAGTGAGAAGGATCTAAGAAATAGATCTTAGTGTAGGTACAGATCTGGATGTGTTTTATTTTGGCTGTTACCCAGGTGCTCCTAGTTAATGTGTCTGGGCTGTTAACAGCCATGTGGAGGATGTCTGATTGTAAAATGCAAGTTTGCTAGTATGCGGTTGTTCCTTGATGTCTCTAGGATGCTTTTTTTTTTTTTTATGGCAGCTTGTTTCTCTTTCAAGTAGTTCCCCCATCAGTGCACTTTCGTGTATCCTCTTGTCAGATGACTGTAAGTTTATGATTGGATGTGCCAACTGTTTCCAGAAGTGAATATCCTCTTTCCTTCATTGAAAGGTATGTTCTGCAATAAGGACACAATTCCTGAGCAATCTTTTCCTTCGTTGAAGCAAGGAAGAACATGAGGAGATATCAGAATGGAGGTGGCAGAGAAAATTTGTGATGAGTCAGGGTCCTTCCACTTAACTAGAAAATTTTCAAAGTTGTCCCCTAGAAGTACCTGCAGGGATGGTGTGCAGTTCAGTTGTCATAAAGCATCCATGAAAGTTGCAATGCCAAACAGGTAAATTAATAGAAGCACTTGGTCATTTACTACTCTGCCTCAGTACAAGAGCGGGTAAAACAAACAAGCCTGCAAGACTGACCTTTGACTCTTTTGTAATGGGTAGTGGCAGTTCAGACTGGATAAGTCTGTGCCAAAAAAACCCCAAACGAACAAAAGAGGTCCACAAGTGTCTTGAGCTCTTGGGAAAGTGTGTTGCAGGTAAAAACGGGTATAGAGAGGGAATTTAACGGTGATGTCATGCACTGCTGGTGTCTGGAGTGAAGAAGGACCTGGTGTTAAGATGGTCTGTGTTAGTATAAATACAGAATGTCACAGAACCTGTCTGGCTGATGTGTTTGCTGTTCTGGCTCCTGGAGCTCTGCCAGAAAAATACATAGCTAATATCAGAACTTCACTTCTGAAACACCTTGACTGCATTTTATAGTTGGAAACCTGAATGTGATGCTTCTGTGGAAGTATATTTTGCAGTGGGAATCACTATTTTCACTGCCTCTGCTTGGCATTGCTGTTGATTCTACAGCTCTCAGCCAAGTGCAAAGCACCCGTTTTCCTATTGTCAACTTGGAGGTGATAATGTTATACTTCCTGGGTGTGCTGAGAGTGTCAGGATTTGCTGATGATAAATTAGGCCGATATTCACAGATCTTTTGATCACCCTGAATTATCTTGACTTTCTTTTTTTCAAAGTGGTGATTACACTGACTAACATTCCCCGTACTTCTAAATGAAGAGCAACATGCTGCAGGACGATGAGAAGTGATGGGTTTTTTTTGTTTTGGTTCAGTTTTGACAGTTCTGTCTACTAAAACATAATGGAACAGCATATAGCATATATCTTCCATTGTGAAGTTAACATTACTGTTTCATTTATTCAGTGTATATAAGCAATTTTCTTTTATATTCTCTTTCCAGAAGCTTTCAGTTGTGTGCTTTAACACTGTTTTCTGCAATAGAGAAACTCGTCTTGTATCTTGGGAGTGTGGGTGTATACAGCAAGAAAATTAATAGGTGCTTAATTGCATAAAGTGCTTGCATTTCTAGAGTGTCTTACGAACCTTGAAGAGGTTCACAAGGCACTGTGGGCCACAAAATGAGATTTCAGAAAACTTGTAGCTATTTCTCTACACTGTATTCGTTGAAGTTACAGAAGAAAAAGTGGTTAGATTTAAACATTATCCAGTTTGTAGTTCAAACCAGAAGGCAATACTTGCTGTATGTTAACTAGAAAAAGAAATTAAAGTGATTTGCATTTTGGTTTTGCTCTTAAATACTCTCTAGACTAGTTCAATTAACATTAAAAAATAGTTAAAACATTAATTCTGTGAGAATGATCTGTAGTCTGATAGTGCTCTTGAATCTTCCTGCACTCTTGTGAAATAGGCAAATATTATCCTTGTTTTGTAAATGTGGGAAGTGAAGTAGAAATTGTCTTGCCCAAGGCCAACTCCATTTGCCCTAGAATGCAACTTACCGTTGAACACAATAGAATATATGCTTTATAACACTTACAAAAGCTGATAAAGAGATAGTATCTTAAAAACCAGTCAAGGTTTTGAAAATAGGTTTATATAGTAAGTGCACATTCTGCACCTTCATTGAATTCCTTTGGTTGTGACTTGTGACTATTTCTCTTTTTAATAATACTTACAGTTCCCTTGCTGATGGTCAAAAAATCATAAAATCACAGAAATTTTACTGACTCTGTTGGAAAGGGTGAATTGGTAAGTAAGGTGTTATTAAAAGAAATATAAAAGAAAGGTCAATACTTAATTTCTCTAGTCCTCTGTTATTTCTAGCTTAGCTATTTGTGATGTTTTCTTGAATGAGTTTACATAATAAGATTGTATATATTAGACTTAAACTGACTATCTTTTAAGATGTCTGGCTTTACCTGATAAAACGTCCAGAGCTAGCGCTCTGGCATACAACCAACCCACTCCCTTAAATGGCATACTGTATTTAGTGACTTTCTGTGTTTCACACAAGTCATGGCAGAAAACACTAATTTAAATTGTCATCCACAAATCTCATGTCCTTGATGGTTAGGCTCTTACTTTTGTGTCTGTGGTGCCAGTGGTTCTTTGCCATTGCTCTTAGGTATTACTCTTTTATGGGATTTTGTTGTCTCTACTGAGTGAAAACTGGGTACTGTAATGCTCCTTGAATCTCTTCTTTTTTCTGTCTGTAGCTTTTCATTTCCCTGTACTGAAGGTAGTAACTGTATAGATACAGGGGCTTGTTATTCTGTAGACTTGTGGTTTATTCATGCTGTAGATCTGGTTGCTCTGGGACTGTTACCTGGGAGTATTTGACTGCCCTCCTGTTGTGGGTGAATTCATGTTCAGGTTTTTCAGTTTTCCAGGCATGTTTTTTTGCATCTCTTATGCAGAACTGTCTGTTGGTATGAGAAGCATACTGAAGTGTCTGTTATAAGCACATACATATGAAGCATTCTGTTATAAGCATGTTAGCACACCTGTGGGTTGTGAACAGTAGTAACAGAAGCTTTGTCTGTCATGAGGTTCTTAGGTGATTAGGTTTTTCTGGTATTAGCCACGAGTCAGCAAGTCACAAACCATTAAGATTAACTGACAGTAATGTAAATCCATATTCAATGTTTGTGATGCCAGTTGCAGTTTTGTCAAAAAGTGTATGACTAAAGACAGTGCAGATCTTGTTTCTCAAGCTGTTGTCTTTTGATTGCAACTTTCTGGTGTTGCCATATTCAGAAATAAAACACAGCAGATTTCTTCCCTGAATGGGTTAGAGGAGAATTCACCTTCCTGTAGTATAGTGATGAGGTTGTGTAAAGAACTGTTGTCCAGTCAAGCTTCCAGTAGATAATGTATTTGCCTGAAAACAGACCCCTTATTCTGTAGTGTCAAGGTGAAGTTTTAGTTTTAGAGTGAAATCTACCAGCAGCAAGACGTTATCATGACTCCAGGCAGGGGAGACCCCTCTCCTGGCTACCAGCGTGGTGACTTCCTCCGTATGCCCTAGCAGGGCATAGTCTTCTGTGTCTCTTTGTTACTGTCTGACAGCCCCTCCCAGCTGCTGGAGCTTTCTGTTTCTATTGCATAGCAGCAGTTCTTTAATCAGAAATCTTGTTAGTATTCAAGGATAATTGATCCGACTCTCTGGTAGGGGGTGGGGACCCAGGCTTGCATCCTTCTCCTACTTGCCACCCCCGGTTTGACCCCTGTTGTCTCTTTGTTTTCTCCTGTTAAGTTTGTGCCAGTGATGTGTGTGTGTGCTGTTTTTCCAAGCAGCCTGAAGTTGGCTGTAACCAAGAGCAGCAGTTAAATAGAGCCCGATTTCCCTGCTTCCTGGCGTTCAGTTGTTCGGCTCCATTTTCTGGTCTTCTGTGTTTTTGATTTGCAGAGAAGGAACTTACTTGGTGCCCCCGGGCATCTCTTAAACCCATTAGAACAAACTCCATTATTTCACTGTACTTAGAAATCCTCCTCCTTTAGTCCCAGCATCCATCAAAATAATGTATCCTCTGTAAGGCCCTCTGGAAAATGTTTAATAGAATCTTTTCAAACTCAAGGAGAGTTCCAGTTGGAAAGGGGGGAGGGGAGAAGGCTAATGGAAGATCTGACTGTGACTTGCAGTAAGCCTGAACTTGGCCTGTGTCAGCTCTCCCTTCACCTTCATGCTGAGGGAAAGCTGAACAGAGAGGATCCAACACTGGGATCAAAGCTGGAAACAAAAGGCTTTGGGAGAAAAATTTCCCGTCTGGCCAAGAGGCAGCCACACAAAAGTGGTGCATAATTTATCACTCGAGGTTTATTTCTGCTGTGCTCCTTTTGGAGAGAAAAGGAAAAAAAAGAAGTGACTCTCCTGCTGTTTTGGAGTGGATAAGTGATGGTTTTGGAGATTTGAGGCAAGAAGGAGCTAGAAATATCATGGAAAAACTTTTTCAGTGCATTCTGTACCCAGCTCCTCACTTCTCAGACATGGACAGACATTATTTCTGTTGAAGGGAACCCTATTCTTGCATTTTGATGTTTCGAAGAGTGAGGAGTTTTATCTTCTCTGGTAATTTCCAAATCACAGTGGAGTGGTGTTGCCTTTGGCAAAGTCAAGTTCTTTGACTTTATGACACGTTTTTCTTAACTTAAGGGTTGGTCTAGGTGCTGTGGCTCTGTATAACATGAAGGAAGAGGCTATGTTTGCCCCAAAGCATTTATAGTCTTAATTGGACATCTGACATCTGATAAGGATCAGGGGTATGATAATTCTACTGGAATAGATAAGGTCAATATTAAAATGGTATAGCTTTCTAATTAAATTTCCTTTATCTTTGGTTTAATGAGAAAACTTCTGAAGTTGTTAATTCCAATCACTTCTTAGAACGAGGATAGTGAGAGGTTTTGGGTAGGAGTTGGCATCAAAGACTACTGAAAGCTGGTAACTGTGTAAATAAGGATGAGGAAGCAGATGCAAGAGTAGTGTCAACCATGAGAAGAAGGTAAGGGGATTTAGGAGTATAGATATTAACAGAAGCAAAGATAGGCATTTTGGAAATGAGAGCCAAGGACTTGAGCTGGCAAAGGAACAGAAGAGTCGTGTAAGGAAATCCAAGTGGAGTAATTATGTGGGATCTGATGGCAGAAAGAGTTGTTAATTAGGTAGGATAAAAGATGGAAATTTTGAAAGTGAAGATGAGCATTGAGCAGAATTTAACTGCTGAGACAGGGAAAGACTTATTTTACTAATGCTTTAAAGGAGGATGTGACAAATTGTTAGGGATCCGTGACACTAGAGTCCCTGACCTAATGGAGTGAAATTACAAAATATTAGGAGCTTAGCAATGGAGTCAGAGGTGGAAAGGGAGACTATTAGCCTAACACTGAGATGGTGAACCTATGAGATAGCTCCATCACCACCTGCAGTGGTGGAATGTGGGATCTGTCAGCCTTGGGAGCACATAAGCCAGAAGGACTTTTGAGTAGGATGTCCAGGAATGTATTTTGGAAGACAGTACTGTCTGGGAAAATGTATGAAATGGGAGGGCAGAACTGAAGAAAGAAGCTAGAATTTTGGAGATGATTGCTTGGGCAAAAACCTGGTGAGAATAGGAGATTAGTATGGGTTTGGTAAGAAGTCTGGATACAGAAGCAAGTGTACGTCTGGTGGCAGAAGATTGCACCTTTCCTGGAAAAGGCGGCTACTTCTCTTCCTCTTCCTCACTGAGAATTGCTATGTGAAAGAGTGAGTCACTGTTTCACAGTCTCTGTGAATTGTTCATAGGCACCTGATGTTCTCAGCCTCCTCTGAAAGGCTAATATGAAGCATTCTGGGACTATGCAAGGTTAGAGGGAAATACACACACTGCTTCTTTAGCCTGAATCTCCAGCTCCGTCAGTTCATTTGACTTGGTGACAGCTGGTAGTGCTGGGAGAGGTCCTTGCTCTCCCATTGAAGGTGCAGCCATTCAATATATCAGAACTGTCTCGTGGGATCTAGGATTAGAATAAAATAAAGACACACCTTCTTTTTTTTTTTCTCTCTTTTTTCTTTCTTCTTTTTACTCCCACCTGATTTTAGTTCTGAATTTCCATAACTGCTGAATAGTCAAATCCTTTCTTTGCAACTCTGAGGGCAGGGGGGAAAAAAAGTCTCAGGATTTTAATTTCCTGCTTCTGTTCCAAGCTTCTGAGGATGGACCAGGAGGTGGGATAATTCTCTGAATTAAAATAGCGTTTGTCAAGAGGAAACCAGCTTTACTTATGTCCTTTCTTTGTTATTCAGACTTTGCCATTTCTTCAGGCTGTCCAAATTTAAGAAATTAGGTTTTTGAGACCTCAGAGACGGTATTCTTCTCACTGTGATTTTTGAAGCCTGCTACTCCTGAAGAGCCTGAGTTGAGTTTCTTGTGGCTGGAGGACATGCCAATAATTTGCGCTGCCTTTATAAAAGGGCCTTGATCAGTGTAGTACCTATTAGCATGAGGAAAAATATAATGAGTCTGCCTGTGAGAGAAAACCAGAGAGTTTGTGGCATGGGAAAGGGGAGATAGATTGGAGGCTGCCATTCTGGAGGTTTTAGTAGCCAAGAAACTGGAGAGATTGGTCATTGGTAAATAGGAATGCTAGGGGGCTAACTGCATTTTTGTCATGGATCTCAAATAGAAGTATTCAGTGTCTAAATCTTAGAAAGCATGATTTAGGAGTAAGTGGGAGACTAGGTCAGGTCTCCTGACAAGAGCAGTAGTCATCGTCCTGCAAACAGACCTAAGTTTAATACAGGGAAACAGCAGTTTCAATTCAGAGCTGTATCCATGCAGAGACAAAGTGGTGAGGGCAATTTTCTTAGGCATTGACTTGGAAATGGAGAAGGACTGATTTGTCTGGTTGGTGTGGTTAAGGCCCTTTGCTATCTTAGGAAAGGCTGCCTCTGGATCTGACTTCTTCCCTGATCCAGTGAAAAGCAGTTGCAACAAGGTGTTGACTCATGAACAGCTGATTGCCGAGCGGTTGTCTCCACCACAAGGGTGGTAACCTCATGTGTTCCAGTTTGAACTGTCACCACTCATGAATCAATACTCTCTGTAAGCCTTTGTTCACTGCATTTTTGAGTGTATGGAAGAATTCAGACCTGCAGTCAGCATTACCTTAAACAACAGAAGACCTTTAGGCCCTTTGGGTGTTAAATGTTTGTTTTTAGGGGGTTTGGTTTCGTTGTTTGTTTGTTTTGTTGGGTTTTTTCCGAGGCACAAGGTTATTTTATCTGGGAAGCAAGGGGATCCCCTGCTTGTGCCACAATTCTTCCAGACGGGCAGATTTGTCATCTTTGCATCTTTAGCAGTTATGCTGAGTAATTTCTATGCTACTAGTACTCAAGCAAGAATAACCTTGGTGTTCCCTGACTTCTGCAACCTTCCACTACAAACGTCTTTGGCTTGAAGCAGCTTGCTCACTAGCAGGAGAAGCCTGTTATTTCTCTGAGGTTTCTCTTGTTTGTGACCTGCCTTCTGTGAACTGGGAGATGAGGAGCTGTAATCTTCTTGTTCTTAGTGCAAATTCCAGACTAGAACAAAATAAGCAAATTGCTTAGGTTTAAATTTCCAGTCAATTGTCCACAGAAAATGCTGAGAGTTTTTTGGTGCTTCTTTTCTTGCTTTGTTATGGTTAGTTCTTCATCCACAAGTCTTTAGAAATCTGGGAGCAAACTTTTAAGCTCAAAAGGAATATCTAAAAGGGACAACTCCTGTGATACTCTGTAGTAACTTTTTCTTGGTTGGTTGTGCTGAAGAAGTTAACTTAATGATGGTAATATGTATGCTGGAGGAACAAGAGAAACTCAGATGGTTATTTTTTGAGAAAGAACCCATGAGCAATTTTTGCGATGCAGATGCTTTACAACAGACTGGCAAGGAAGAGGGAATGGCAGACACATGCCTCCTTTAAATGCTTGGCAAAACCCCGTTTAGCTTAATTGGGTATGCAAGGTGAAACCTAACACAGTTACAATACAGAAATAATGGGTGATACAGGGCAAATTAGAGCTATGCACAATTCATCAATTGTAGGATAAAAATAAACAGTACTCAGACAGAAGCCTTTGAGCAAGGCAGGAAGCGAGGCAGAGATGACATCTTTGGTATGTACATCTCGACTTACCCGCTCAGGCAAAACAGCCTCTGAGCTCAGGCTTCGATTAAGTGACTGGGACAGCTGCCAAAACACCTACGTTTGCTGGCTAATATACTGCAGTGCATTAGTCCTGCAGGTTCATCTGGGAAAGGCATCGAGTGTTATCTGGGTTTGTCCTGGGTTTTTTCTTGAGCAATATCATATCAACATGCTTTGCATCCTGGATGTCCACATCTTTAAATGTGGTGGCAATGCTAAAACTGTGTCTTGAAGCGTGAGGACAGAGGGCCATTGGAGTTACACCCCAGAAGATGAAGTATGCCTAAGGAGCCAGCTTTTCTGACTTGCAGGCTGCATACCGAAGTCTCTAAGGTATGTGCTTTATGGCTCCATGCCCTTTCGAGACAAGCAGAAGGGGAGTGGCTCACAGGAGCAAAATGACAGTAACTCCATAAGGAGAAGATTATCTGTTGTGGGATGGGACTGAGCTGAAATGGGTAGACAGCACAGACCCTCTACAGCCCCACACTGGTGAGCCTCAGGAACCTTTGCATGCCTAATGCTCTGTGTGGCTGTGCTGGCTGTGTAAGTGTCCCTAGCAAGTAGGACGTGTTTCAACTGCTCAAACCATGAGAACTGAATACAATGCTGAGATTTTCCTCCTATACTAATCAAAAGCAAATTAAATATTTGACTCCCACAGGAACGAACTCCAAAACTCTGTATGTTCTTCCATTGTAGCCAAAGGGAAGTAGACTTCTTCTATTTTCAGATATGCAATGACATGAAATTACTAGATCTATGTGAGATCTATGTAATGATTGCTGCAGCATAGGACTGAAAGAATTTCCACTGCTGATCTTAGTAGTACCAAAACCAATTCTTTTTATGCAATCTCATCCAAAGCAGAAAAGTTGTCTCCACCTAAAAGTACAAGAGAACCATAGACTGAAACAAAATGAAAATGCTGTCCATGCCTACGAAAATGTTGTTTCTGGGTTTGACACTCCTTTTGAGGCTTAGGAAGCAAATAACTTAATCTAAAAGTCACACGAGAAACTAGTCAGAATCTAAACCAGAACAGAAGTTTCTATAGCAGAAAAAAGAAGTCCAAACCTGCTGGCCAACTAACACAACTAGTTATTGTGCAAAGTTATTCTGCTGGCACATAGTGCTAAGTGAAATGTGCAAACTCAAGTCAGACTCTTACCAAATACTGAACTGGCATGTGCAATTTGGATTTCAAGTTGGATACAGGGAGAATATCATAAACAATAAATACGGGAATGAGAAGTAAAAGGAAAGACTGAGAAGAAAATTTTATAATCTTATGAGTAAAATATGTATTAGAGCAAGGAACACTTACCTTAGTAGAAATAAAATGTTATTATTTGGAACGTTTCGTTTCTGTCCTTGGACTCTATGCCTTGCATCCCTTTCTGTTAGAACCTCTGTGGAGACAGGCCCTTCATGTGTTGAATTCACTTCTGGAAGAAACTCAAACATGCTGTTTTTTACATGTGGGTAACACTTGCAGAGCTTGTTTTGCCAATAAAAGTGTCTTTGAATTGATTGTGGTGGGATGTGCTGCAAGTTCTGATGTAACATGAGACTCTTTGCAAGTGCAGATTTTGATGAGAGCTAGTCTCTAAAATCTCTAGTAATTTTGTTTCCTTGTTGCTGTTGTGAATTGACTCTTTTCTTTCTGTGGTCCATTGTTGTATGGATGATGTCTGAAAATGAATTGTCTTCCATCTGGTTAATAAATTTGATTTGTCCTTGGAGGCCTGAACTGCTGTCTTTGCTAGCAGGAAATAAACAATGTTCCAACTGTCCCCAATTATCACCCACTTGCCTTTCTGCAGATCTAGGTCTTTTGCAAGGATAGTAGAAGAGATGACTTATGGATCATTAATTGCATTTTTCCAATCCTCTGTTCCTTCATCTCTCTCATTTTAGTCTTCTACTCCTGTTTAAACTTTGTAAATTAAACACACTGGTTAAAACAACTAAACAGTGGGCTGCACCATGGAGGTGTGGTTTGCCTGGGACACAGTCAGTGGCTTGTTTCAGGTGGCACTAGGAATGCAATTCCAAATAACTTCCAAGGGCATGTTACTGATTCAGAATAGGGTTTAGTAGAATCTTGCTTTATGGGAAATATTGTCTTCAAAATACAGTTTTTTGGTAATACTAAGCCCATGTTTTGGAATAGCAGAACTGGAGGAATTTTTGCTCCTGCTGCCTTTTCTTTTAGTAAACTTGATATCTCTCTGAGAGAAATTTTTCTGTTGAGGATGCTAGGATGTTGTCACTACCGAAGATTGTTCTTCTCTGCCCGCAGTGTATGTGGCTTGGCCTCCTGCTGCTGGGCTTCCTTGGCCCAGGGGTGTGGTTTCTTCTTGTGCCTAGTCTGGTGTAAGTGTGGGTTGCCCCAGAGAGCAGTCTCACTCCCTTGTCCCTTTGATAGGTCTGTGTAGATGTCTGCTGGATGAATCAGTCCAGCTTGTTGGTCTGTCACAGAACTGGCCTCCAGGATGGTGAAACCACAGGTTGTGTGGTATTGGCAAGCTGAAGTGAATTGCTCTTCAGTGAGCTCATCAGTATAGACCTGATGGAAGGACAGAGGGAGGCAAGACCAACCATTTTTTTGGCACTGACTTGCTGCTTCTTCTCTTTGCCATAATAATAATTTGGAAAGACTTTCCCTAGAAACAAGGGAAAGTAAGAATTCAAGCCCAGGATTTAATTTCTGTGGCTCATGTAAGCGTAGGCCTCTTTATTGTATTGTATTTGCATGACAGTCTTGGTGCTGTATTGGCATCTGAGTGTGGTGAAAGACTGACCCATCGATGTTGCAACTGATGCAGTACATTAATTAGTGATGCCCTTTGTGGTGGAAACTTCTGTTCATTAAGGCTGGAAGCAAAGACCTACTATCTTATTTTAGTTGGGCTACCACAGACTAATGTTGTGCGTTGTTGCCAGAGAAATGGTCGATCTGAACATGAAAAGCTTTATCGCTTTGCTAGTGCCTTGGTTCTTCTTCTGTAATCTTGCCTTTGAAATTACTGATGTCTAGTAGAGAGTTGGTTTTTGACCCTTATTTGCAGACTCTGGATCTGAGCTTGGTTTCTCTCCCCACCGCTCTCCACTGATGTAGTGTGATGTTGTGTTTTGACAAGCCTGGCTTGGGCATGCACACAAAAGGAGGCGCAATCCCACTCTCGGGCTGATGCAGATGTGGCAGTGCTGATGCAAAGTGTCTGGTTAGTCACAGGAAGACTGAGCTAACTGTGGGAAAACATAAGCTGTCTAAATGGCCATTCCTGTTCTCCCTGAATGACTATGTGGCAGGCTGAAGGGGAAGATGTACGTAGGATGAATCTTACACATGAATTGTCAATTGGATCACGTAAAGATTCACTCTAATGGAAATCAGAGCTTCACAGTGTTACATGCAGCATGTGCATGCAATAAGAACAGTCCCTACTCTGAAGAATGAATAATTTCTACATGTAATAAACTGACAGATTTATGAAATAATGAGAAAAACCCCACAATGAAATACTGATAACCGCAGTAGATAGAAACTCCACTTAAGCTTTGCCATTTAGTATGTATGGTGATGCTTCTTGTCCTATCTCCTTTATCCTTTCTTTCTGTTGACGCTGCCTTTCTCTAATTGTTCCTCTTTCCCCTCTGATACACTGCACGCAACATTATCACAATTAGACTCATTTGTTGTGTCTGAGGTCTGATATTTGGAGAGTGAAAATTCTTCCCAGATGTAATGTCTTTCTAAGAGGATTTAGTTGCTCTTTTTGCCCTGGATAGTGCATGTTCCTGTTATCTGCCAGCATATTCAATGAACAGTTGCCATTAGTCTAATGAAGGGCATCATATCTAAACCCAGGTGGCAAAGATCTGTTCTGTCTGTGACTCTCCACCCTTTCCCCTATCCTGACTGTAGCAGCTCTTAGGATGGATCACAAAAGGATATTTAAACATGTAATCACAAAGGTCAAGAAATTTGAGAACAGAAGCTTAACTTGGACTTGGTTAGACGTGCAAGTTTTAACCCTGGATTCCCAATTTGAGATAGTTTAGCTGTGGCCAACTTTACCCAATAGTTATTAAGTGTTCCTTTTTGCTGCTTTGTAGAAGCAAGCTAGATTGCTGGGTAGAATTCTTTAAGTACATAATTGTCTCCAGTGGCTGTATTTACCCAATAGTTTAAGTGTTTTTCCCCGCACCCCTTGACGATCAGCTGTACAGAACTTGAGTTGGAAGTGCCATCTTTGCAAGCTGTAACATAAAGATTCCCTATGGTTGTTGGGTCAGGTGTGCTAATGGCTAGTTTTGGGGTTTTTTTAACTCTTCTCTAAGGGTAGTTGACAACTTTATTTTGGAGTCTACAGGCTTTTTTTCTTTTGAGGGTAAAGAAGTCAACCATGGTGACTTGTTGCTTAATAGCTGGGTTTTTTTCTGCACACTAAAGTCAGTGGCTTTTCCCCAGATTAGAATGTTACATTTTTAAACATTTACTATACTCAAGTGTAGAATGATCTAATTCACTGTGTTTATTCCTTTTCATGATAATTTTCAGCACAGTAGCATGCCTGTCTTACTTCCAAATGTACAAACACTTGGTAATCAGACTGTAAGAAGAAGATCACTTGTGAGCCACTGTAGTAAATACATCTGCAAAGCCTTAAACTGGAAATGATCCCAACTACTTCTGTCAGTTTGCCTGCAAGGCCATAGTTCTGCAAGGAGTGAAGCAAAAGAATGAATCAAACTGGGCTGGGTGAAGAGGAGTTGGAAGATCCTTCAAGTTTGCATCTTTTTGAAGCTCATTGCCCCCTGGACTACTTCTGCTCATCTGTTTGGTTTTTTTTAATCAGGCTGCACAAAGCTATGCCACTTTGTGGGGCTTGTAGGACTGGGAATAAGGCAAGGAGGGGGGCTAAGAGATCTTTAGGGTAGCACAACTGATATTCATGAAACCACTGTCCTGAAGCTTCTTTCCCATTTTGAGCAAACATCAGTGTCTTTCTGGAGAACCTGAGTTTTGTTAATCACTTTAATATAGTTAAATCAAGACTGCTTTCTGTCCTTTGCTTATTGGGCATGGAAGGAGGTTTGTTTCGGAGGGATACCTGGAAAGAAATCAAGAAACTAGATTATAGCATGGAGGACAGAAGACTGTATCTTCCCCATGGAAAACAGACATATGCCTCTGAGGCCTTGATACTTAGATCATCATCTATGTATTCAGTTTGCCAAGTGTTTGTGCAGTTTTAAGGAGGAGCATGGGAATGATTTCCAGAATGCTATTGCTATTTGTAATTCCACATTTTTTGATAATGTGCAGTAAAAAATGGAGGGAGGGTAATGAAATTCTAAGCATGTTTCTCAGAAACTGGACTTAGTGGACCACCTCACAATAAAGGACCAGGAAATGGGAAAGCCAACTGAGCTCAGCCTCTGAAGCTGAGATGCATGCTGTCATGACTGTAATGGTGTGTGGCTTGGTTAGGTACTTTGACTTAAGCTGATCATCAAGGCTTGTTGGCTGAAGGTCCAAATGTACCAGATGTTCCTACTTAGAGAATGATCCATAGGAATAAATGTTCTTGCAGTGTCTGGGAATGATAGCATAAGGTACCAGAAAAATTCAGCAAATTTAGTCAAGATACAAACTGCACACTAAGGCCTTTTCTCCCCCCACAGAAATACTTCTTTTTTCTCTTATTTTCCTGACTGAAAAAAAAGTAATTTTACTGCTCAACTATTGAAAAGGATTGGTATGTAACTCCTCCACTTAGGAGTGGAAAGAGAGGGGAAAAATGTGTATGCAACTGAAAAAAACTCCCAGGAACTTCTCAACGTAGATTGTACTTACTGGAGATAAAATTCTGCTACAAGTAGAAGCGACTAGACAAGCAGCCCTGTGTTCTGTTGCTTGTCTACTGTTATCCAGTCATTTTAGGTAGCACTTATAGCGCTGATGGGCCTGGGTTGCTCTTTGATCAGAGGGAGTACTCTATATTTGGCTGAATAATGTTATGTCTTGCAATGCCCACAAACTGGCTCAAAAGCTTGATTCAACTTGAGTTGTCTGTTGTACACTACTCCCCAAAGCACGGTGGAATAACAGAAGGAAAATTGCTCTTGAGTCATTGTGGTCAATGCATCTGTAAGACAGGAGACTGTCTGTTCATGGGTTTTGGCCCTGAGATCATGGTTCTAGCAAGAGGCAGTATGCTTGCATGGAGGAGGCTGAAGAGTTTAAAAGCTTTTCAAGTATGAAAAATCTTTCTTGCAGTGCAGAATGATGTGTCTGCTTAAATGGTTTCTGAGCTTTATGAGGAATCTTTTATTTAGATATGCACTTCAAATCCTGGAACTTGGTCCAGGAAGTAGTATCAGAAGCAGTTCTTAACAATATTGTTAATACAGACTCTTCTCATGAGAAAAATCCCCAGGCATCTTTATCCTGCTTTTGTATGGAAGCAATGGTTATTTCAGTATATGTGCTTATCTTCTCACCCAAAAAAACTGGTCCCAGAGAGTAGAAGTTTCATGAAAACAGGCAGCATAATAAAGGGAAGGGACCACAGAAGCAACTTGGCTGTGGGTGAAGATTCCTCATGTGTTTGCATTTTGTTAGACATGAAAGAATCCTCTCCCTCCATCTGGCAACACATGCATCAAAATTGACTGTTAGAGATGAATCCACCTGATACTGGCTTTGTTAATCCCATTTCTCATGTAGCTATTGAGATTATTTAAGTGTGCAAATTGGAGTCTTACAAGACATAAGCCTATTTCCAGATCCCCAAGCAGTGGCAAGTGGTTAGTTCATCAGGCCCAGGAGAGGTTTAGTCTTCTCTCATAGGAGGCAGAGGTCTTTAATGGGATTTAATTGTGTCACACTTTAGGACTGCTAAAAAACTTTGTTAATTTAGGATGTGGCTGCTTGGTTAGAGAGTGATATTTCTGGAAAGAAGTTTGTTAAGCCTGTGTTTTGAGCTAACTGGTTCCTGGCTGTTTCCCAAATATGAATGAGGTTTGGGGTGGGGTTTTTTGGTTTGGGGTTTTTTTTTCTTTTATGTATTTTTTTTTTCTGTTTGTTTTTTGTTTGATTATTTTTGAGGGGGGGTTGGTTTTGGGTTTTTTCGGGGTTTTTTGTTGTTTTGTTTCTTGTTTTCTGTTTACTGTTCTTTGTTTTCTGGGGTTTTTTGTTTGGTTTTTTGGTTGGGTTTTTTTTTAATGTTTAAACTCGTTAAGTTTTTGGACTGGATTTTATCAGTTAAGGTTCTGATATTGTGTTCATCCCCAGCTTAAGGATCCATGGAGGCAGTGCTCTCTTGTGTAGCAAGAAATTGTAACTAAAATATCTGAAAGAATTACTACTGCCAGTGATCTACCCTGTGCCTCTGAATGGCTGAATATGAGACAAAATATTGCTGAATGTCACAGTTTACAGCCTGGCAACTTCCATTTATTTTAGTGTGCTGGGTTATAAACTGGTGCTTTAAGAACTGTGCACAAGTGTCCTGAGGTAATGTATTGCCAGATAAGATCCTCTGGATTGCCGGGTCTAGTCTGATTGAACTGGAAGGAAGCTGCAGGCGTGACTCTCTTTTCCCTCTGGAGACATGCTTCTTGCTCTTCGGGCTGTGTTACAAGGCCTGTGTGCCTCAGCCTGGCCAGGGCAGAAGGGAGCTGAGGGCAGGGAAAGGAAGAAAAGGTGTCCTACTTACTCCTAAGCATCCTCAGCATCTTGAAGCCCAAGAGACATTTTATAGCGCAAGTTGAACCAGTTCCAGTGGTTTTTCCTAACTAGTTACATCAGACAGGCCAAGGATCATTACTTCTTTTGCTGATTTTTTTCCTTTCAGCTTTCCTCCCCCTCCAGCTTTTGTCTTGCTTTCAGTTCACCCATCTGCATCTGGTCTTGCCCAGGCAGCTGCTGCTCTATTTGTATGTTCCCTGGGGGAGCTCTGGTGCTCCTTTAAGATCTCCTGTTGCTTTGGGAATTCACCTTTTAGACATGGTGCTTCATTAGTCTCTCTCATTTATTTAGTACTGTGAGAAAAGATTTCCCCTCCCAAAAAGCAGAAGAACGAGTTTCCAGCAGTATGCGCTTGAGAGAAGAGTGTTTCTATGTAAATAGAACAAGTTTAAAAGCTGTTGGCAAGGAAGCAGCTGGAGAGGTTTTGAAGGAATATTATTTGACCGAGTTGGCACTGCAAGGCCCTTTGGAGGCTAAGACTGAAGAAATTCCCCCTGCTCTTTCTCTCTGGGGAAGGTTTGTCCACTGACGACTGACCATGCTGCTCCTGTGCACTGTTGCCTCTTGTCTTGTGCCTCGGTCTCAGCACAGTTGCTCCTTTTTGTTGCATCTCGTTAGAGGAAAAAGAGCCATTTGGGATTTGTTCAACCATTGGGTTCTGCATTTCCTCATCTGCCGCCCCTCTCCCCTGCCGGGCGTTGTGGGAGAGTCGTCCCCTCTGCAGGCGATGGTGGGAACGACTGGGGCCTCACTTATCACCAGTGACAAATCAATGGCAGCCTTCAGAAAGCTGGCCCCCAGGATCCCCGCTCTGCCCAGCTCTGGAGCAGTGGGAGGCTTCCCTGGTGGATAAAGGACTCCTTGCAGCCCTGACTTGTTGCCTTAAATCTAACTGAGGAAACCTTTTCAGTCTCTTCATCAGTGCCCCCCTCCCCTCACGATTTGTCTTGGGGAAGGTGGCGGCTGGTGGAAGGGGGGGCACATGGGGGAGGTGGGGGGAGATGAGAGTGGGAGAGCATTGGGGTTTGTAACACTTTTTTCTGTTTCCTTTTCACAATAGCCTGGCTAGTGCATGCAGAGCTGGGCTCACAAAGCCTCCCTGAAGCGCCCGGAGTCCCGCAGGGCTCCTCACAGTGAAAGTTTGCTGTGTGTATTCCTACCAACAATACAGCTGGGCCCAGCAACAGGCTTCAGCTTTGGGCAAATATTTCTACAGCTTTTCCTTAATCGCTTTCGAGGGGAGGAGGGTGAGATGGGTTTGAGAGGTAGGAGGGTGAAAGAAATTTTGTATATGCAAAGGAGACAAAAATAGATATGGGTAGACAGATTTCTCTCTGGCTTCTGTGGTCCAGGCTTCTAAAAGGAACGTTTGCCAGCATCCTTGCTAAAGCTAGAGAGGGTTTTGGGAGCATCGATGTTGGATCTGAAGGAGAAGGCAGACAACACCTAGTGGTTTCAGCCAGTCTACTTTTTTTGTTTTTCTTTAAGTAGGAAGCATAGTTGACAAGCCTCTTCTGTATAGTTTAATCCAAAGTGTTGGTATAGACTGAAAGTACAGCTTTTTTGTGCTAAGTATATCTAGCTTATTTCTGCTTAGCTGTTCTATAGGGTTTGTGCTTGATTTCCTATTCTCTCTATTAGCTAGGAATTATCTCTCAATTTCTAGTTTATTTTATCTGGGTCACAGCTCCGGACTGGGAGAAATCAGAGAAGTGATGCTGCTTTAAAGCAAACTGTTTCAACTTCACTCTCTGATAGGTTTTGGCCTTGGATAATTCTCGAGCCCACTACTATAGCCCTGGGATGGACAGGTAGGCTCGTATCTGTGCGCTGGTTCTGTCCTGCTTCTAAAACTGCAGTGGAGATATCTGAACAGCATGAAGCTGCTTGACTGGGTCAAGAAGACATCATGTGAGCCCACTTCTCTGTAGCATTATGAGGAAAAATTATCCAGGCTACCTCCTTTAAACATTCCTTTCCACTTCTGCAGGGCTGGCAGCAAGCTTGGCATTCCCAGAGTTTGGAGTTAAATTCTTACATTGGTTAAGCTGTGTTGCATGCGTATTAAAGGTTCAAATGTCATCTTAGACCTGATATTTGTGTTACAGCAGGAATCATACCAGAAGCATAATCCTTGTTCCAGGTTTTTTATGTCAGAAATTAAATCTGGGCAGGATATCCTTACCTGTGTCAGTGTTCTCCCAGAGCAGGGAGTGCTTTTGCCCTAAGGTTGTAGTTGTACGGATGCTTCACACTGAGCATAACTAGGGGCTGCACATATAGAGACTGAGCCCCCTGGGCTCTCTGTCCAAGGCCATATGCATGATGAGCAAGACTTCTGTGCAATGGTAAAGCTTAAAGGAAAGTTCTTAGCATGGATATAACCAATGTTTTTAAGTAAGGGTTATCCTTGTCTTTCATTTGGAGATGAGCATAGAATATGAATCCTTATTTGTAGGAGGAAATTACTAATAGGCCAAATACAAATCTGAGTGAAAAGAATATAGAGTAACATCTGTCTTTATGGAGATTTTCAGGCGCCCTTATCCTTGCTAGCATCTGGTGACTGCCCCTTTGTTTTCTATTACTGATGATACAGTATTTGTAGAAGCATTCTATCCTTAGATCATCACAACTACTAGTGAGGCAAGGTTTGTAGGAAAAGATAACAACTTCAGTTAGACCAACTAATGTGGCTGGAAAAACAAACAAGATTTCGGGAGCAGTTTGTCCTGAGAACTAAAATAGAAGCCCAAGTCTTTAAATTGAGCACGAGTTGAGAACAGTTGCTTTCAGTTCAGCTTGGATGTGTTAGTGAATTAGAGATTACAAATAAAGTTCTGGATACTTCTGGAGCAGAAGGGGGATGATATTTAGGAGAGGAGCTGGTACATTAGGTGCCAAGCCTATTCCAGTCCTTGCCTGATTTTCTCTTCCAGTTAATTAAAGTTTTCTAACTTTCTGAATTTCTAACCTTCCAGGGTGAAACTTGAGTGAGGTAGAGAAGAGTTTCTGCTTAAAACTGCCTGTGAAACTTCAGTTAGAAATGATTCAGTGAGTTTGGAGAATAAAGATGGAGAGAGAGTTCTTCCCTCCTCGATGTTTAAAATCTTGACATAGTACAGAAAAGTTTGAGAATTTAAAGGAAAATAAATGAAAAATAAATTTAAAGATATTAAAAAGAAAAAAAACCTAATCAGACAGAAGAGGGTTAAGGATTCATTGGTTTCTGAAATTCACCCATGAATAGTGGAGTTGTAAATACTTCACTAGTATTCGATCCTTTCTAATATTTTAAAAAATTTCAGTCAGTACTTTTATGAGTTGAGTAAAAGTTAAAAAACCTGCCAGCAAAAGCCTCTTTGACACTTTCTGTGGTGGACGTTGACTGTCTAGCAACAGGCTTGAGTTGAACAGAACTCTGCTCCAATTATTGCCCCAAGTGAAGGGCTCTAGAGGAACTGTGATCTAGAGAATGCCGTCTGAGAGGCTGCCCTCTAGTCTGAGTGCTTCTTTACTGATCTACAGGCTGTAAAGAGGAGGAGGAGAAGGCAGCTGCAGGAGGCTATTTCTGTGTGCCACAAAGCACTGTTGAAGATTGTGTTGCAATGCAAGAAATAGCATGGAGAGTCTGTCATCCCATGAGGGATGCACGCAAAAGCAGTGCAGCTGTGTGATGTCAAATACTGAATAATAAAACTTGTCTGCCTGGTCAGATTATTTCAGGTAATTTTAAAGGGTTAACTTTCTGGTAGCTAAGTGATTCCAATGGAAAAGAGATGTTCTTTTGCCATCATCTTGCACGTGGCTTAAACTTACATGTTTTTACTCAGTGGGAATAGAGACAAAAGTGACTGTGCTGGCACCTGATATGGACTGAGTTTGAATTTATGGGCATTTTTCAGGGGAGGAAAAGAAAGCAAAAGTAAACTTTAGGAGGAAGGAGTAGCAAAGAGAATTGGATAATGGAGGTAGGGAAGCTTGTTAAGAGACAGAAAGAAATGAGGGAATGTGGGCAGGTGGAAGGAGTGTTCTGGGCAGTGGGTATGAGATGGGACGCTCATACCCTTTTCCTCTATCTAGCTCATGCCTCTAGCCTGTACCTTTTACTCCCAAGTCCCACTTTTCTCTGGTGGCTCACCCACAAAGCAGCTTGTGTCTTTCACATTCTTTTCTGTAACACATCCTTTTTCTTAGAAAAGGGAGCCTTGCTAGTTTGAGGGGCCTGAGGCTGACCTGCTTGGCACTGTTTTACCTCCATATCACCTGTGTTACTCCTCTTTCCTTCTATAGTGTGTTACAAGCATCCAACCCTTGTGTAAATTGGGTTCTTTGGCTCTTCAAGTTGGACACTTGGAAACAGGGTTTCTGTCATGGGACTCTGTCTGCCAGAGATCTAGAAAACAGAGCTGATGAAACCGTTTAAAGCAGTAAGATGTGAAGGTGAATCTGTGTTTATGGACTGCTTGACTGTTCTGGTGATGAATACCATATAACAATTGTGCATTGAGTTCAGGAGTTTGTGTTGTAAATAAAAGGGAGATTGTGTGGTGCCGTAAAAGTGCAGAAGCTGTGCAGGTGTATTTAATTTTGGAATTTCATTAAAGCTATTTCTAACTTGCTTATAATGGATTTTAAATGTCCTGTGTAATCAATAGCAGCTGGATTTTTCCTCTGAAGCATGCTGCATAAGGTACTGTCTTTGCCAGACTGTTGCTGAGTTGTGTATACCAGGAAGCAACCCTTTTAAATCCACACCTGTGAGTCTAAATTTACTGAAATCTTCCAGGCCTTGGCCCCTCATTTCCCTTCAATGGAGGGAGAGCTGGTGTTGGGGGGTCACAGTGGGTCTCCTAGCATGGTGTTTACTGCTACCTTTGTAGTTAACCTGTTCCTCATGGGCCATTCAGTGCTGTCTAATTTTTTACACTACACATTTCCTCCTCTGTTGAGGAGTGTGTGTGTGTGTGTGTGTGTGTATTATACACACACACACACACATATATATTTGCATATAATATAATATTTTCTTGGAGTTGTCCCATAGCAGTTCCTTTCTCTTTCTGCCCCTTCAGGAAGAGGAGGTCCAAGTCTCTCATAAGACTGTGCTTGCAGCCTCTTTCAGCTCTTTTGACCCATTCCCTGGTGAATGAGACAGTTGGGTAAAGGCCACAGGTCTGCCGATGAAAAACACAGGGAACATGAGTTGAGATCCATGTTAATTTCCCCCGGAAACTGCCTCTCTGTAATTACAGTTCCAATATCCTCCAGAAGAAAAGGTCCCTAGCCCCACTGGCAAATTTGATGTTCCTTGCAGCAGGGAAACCAGGCGTGGAGTGGAGCAGGTCAGCTGGGGCTTGAGAACGCTCTCCTTCGGTGTCTTCACTGCGGAAGGGGGGTAGGGGCTCTTGCTCTTCTCAACCCCCTTCTTACCCCTTCCCTCCAACCTCCCAAGTAAACACAATTTTATTTTATTATATTGCTGCTGATCTGTTGTTTTTGATACAAAAAAGGTGGAAGGGGCAAGAAGGAACGAAAGAGTCTGGCGACAGGAAGAGAT
Organism: Entomyzon cyanotis; assembly: GCA_024500445.1. Taxonomy (NCBI): domain Eukaryota; kingdom Metazoa; phylum Chordata; class Aves; order Passeriformes; family Meliphagidae; genus Entomyzon; species Entomyzon cyanotis. The sequence continues at coordinate 38,899,968 of JAKEPQ010001030.1, read as the reverse complement.
GAATTGCTGAAGAATGACACTGGCAGGGACTATTGTTCATTTTAACGCTGGAGCAGGAGCAGAGAGAAACGTTCACACGCCATTCTTGGGCATCCTGCTGGGCAGGCTAGGAAAGGGGCATTCCAGCTGGTCGTGAGATTTGGCTGGACAGATTGAATTGGGCTGAATAGAATGCTTGCCGTTTTTTATTATTATTATTATTTTTCTTATAAAGAAACCCACTGATTAATTGCAATGGAACCCGATTAAAGGGAGAGTCTGAAACCCACACAGACATTACAGACATAAAGCTGTCAGCCTACCAGCATGTGATGACTGGGCCTTAACCCTTTACAAGGCTAATGGGGGAGGGGGATCCTCACCGGAGTCAACATTGCTCAGTCTGTGTATACGTGTTTGTGTGAGAGAGGACTTGTGTCATTTGGGGAAGGAGTTGTGTGCACAGCAGGAGACCTGTAAACAGACAGTATCTCATGAAAGACAAGGGACTGAAGAATGAAAATAGGGTTTAGGGTAATTTTGTTCACAGGGAGGTTGTATGAGCATTTGCTCAAATGTTACTGGCTATATTTTAATAGTTTTGCAGAATTCAGTAGCTCTTGTCCACCTGTGTCTGTCTCTCCTTCTGTGCAATCCTGAGTGTGGCAGTAGGAAAAATTCTGTGAAGAGACCTGTGAAGTTTCACAGACTGCTTGGGGAGTGTTGCAAAATAACTTGGTAGAAACATGAACTTAAAAAGTAGGTACGTATATGAAGGAATGCTGTTATCTGTGTGAGAACAGAGCTGAGCTCAGTTTGGGAACTGATGTGGAAAGTGGATGGCAACTTGGACATATGTTGTCTCAGCAGGGATGGGATGGAATTTCAGAATGCTTAGAAACCCCTTTCAAGGACTGAAAACTCATTTTTATTATATATTGATTTAATCTTACAAGTTTTTAAAAAATTCCATGTTGTGATACTTCCGGTTTTCTTTAACCTATTTTTTTTTTCTTATCTGATTTAGTGTCTGGACATGGTAGAATGCTCTCTGCTCATTCTCTTCTTCTTTAATACCCTGTTTGTAGCTTGCTTCTGTTGAGTTGCACAGATGATTTATTCAAATAGACTCTTCAAGCTTTGAAAGGGGTCTCTGTGTCGCAGTGCAAGGAGATTGGTGGGGGGGCAGATGCTCTTGCCCCCCAGCAATGCTCAGCTTCAAGTGTGGCACAGTAAAGGATGGCACATAAGATCTCTAATGAGTGTGCTCTCCAGTCGTTTTATCTTTTTCTACAACACCCTGTGCACATGTGTGCCCACTGACTTGGAAATGTTTCTGTAGAGAAGTGGAAAGAGTGGAGATACACGGTTGGAACAAACAAAGGTCCTTTGTAGGCTCTGGGAAAGTGACGGAAGGATTCCTTTCTGCTCTCTAAAGCTCCTCATTCCTTCCAATTCATAGAATAGTTAAGGTTGGAAAAGGCATTTAAGATCAGTGAGTCCATCTGTTAACCAGGCACTGACAAATCCACCCCTAAACCATGTCAATTAAATGCCACGTCTACATGTCTTTTAAATACCTCCAGGAATGGTGACTCTACCACTTCCTTGGGCAGCCTGTTCCAATTCTTGACAACCCTTTTGGTGAAGAAATTTTTCCTAATAAATCTAAACTAAGCCTTTTGATGCGTAACTTGGGCCTATGTCCTCTTGTCCTACTGCTTGTTACATGGGAGAAGAGACTTACCCTCATCTCACTGCAGCCTCCTTTTAGGGAGTTGTAATGGTCTCCCCTGAGCCTCCTTTTCTCCAGGCTAAACACCCCCAGCTCCCTCAGCTGCTTCTCATGAGACTTGTGCTCCAGAACCTTCAGCAACTCCACTGGCCTTCTCTGGGATGCTCCAGCACCTCAATGTCCTTTCTTGTAGTGAGGGCCCAAAACTGGGCACAGGGTTTGAGGTGTGGCCTCACCAGTACCGGGCACAGGGGGACAATCACTGTCCTGGTCCTGCTGGCCACACTGTTGCTGATACAGGCCAGGATGCCATTGGCCTTCTTGGCCACCTGGGTACTGCAGGTTCATGTTCAGCTGCTGTCAACAAGCATCCCCAGGTCCTTTTCCCTGAGTAGCTTTCTAGCCACTCTTCCCCCAGCCTGTAGAGCTGCATGAGGTTGTTGTGATCCAAAGGCAGGACCTGGCCCTGAGCCTTGTTGGACCTCATGCAATTGGCCTCAACCCACCAATCCAGCCTGTCCAGATCCCTCTGCAGAGCCTTCCTGCCCCTCCCACCCAACTTGTCTGCAAGTGACTTACCGTGCACTTGATCCCCTCATCCAGATTGACAAAGATAATGAACAGGACCAGGCCCAATACTGAGCCCTGGGGATCACCACTGGTGACCAGCCACCAGCTGGATCTAACTACAGTCACCACCACTCTCTGGGCTTGGCCATCCTGCTGGTTTTCTACCCAGTGAAGAGTGCACTCATCTGAGCCATGAGCAACCAGTTCCCCCAGGAGAATGTTGTGGGAAACTGTGTCAAAGGCTTTACTGAAGTGTAGGTAGATAACATCCACAGCCTTTCATTCATTCATTAGGCAGGTCACATTGTCATAGGAGCTTTCTGAGGTGGAAGTTGCTTATCTTCCTTTTTTTGGCCTGCATCTGTGGTCACTTCAGTCAGAATGTAGGTTGTGCCTTCACTGGCTTGGCCTCACAGGAAGCAGCTGTCAAATGGGGGAGCCTTCATGCTCAGATCCTGTTGGGAAAAGAAAAAAAAAAGTCAAAATGTCATCTTTAAACTCTCTCTGTGTAGACATTTCTATTAGGTCAAGTGTTTGAGTATTCAAGGAAGGGCATCATGCTAAGTTGTAAAATTCATCAGTAAAATGAAGAACGTGAACAGACAGGATCTTGCATTATTTTCACTGCATCCTCTTCATGAAAAAGAGCCTGCTGCAAAAGTTGTTGCTGCAGGCAGCTGTGTACATCCCTTTGAAAACACGGGATTTCTTGAGAGCCTATCCAGAGATACTGGAATTACTCACTCTCAACTGACCAAGGATGAGAGTCAGATATGATGGTAGCTCAGCATCAGTGTAGCCCAAGGAATCAGGAATGACAGAGTTTCCTGAGATTATTATTCTGTATTTTGAACATGGAGAAGGGACGGTAGACGTTAACCACTGTAGTGCAAAAAAACCTATGAGGAAGCAGGACTTAAAAAGTCTGCTGTTCATGCAGCTAAGTGGGGAGTTGGACAGGGGAGTCCCTTCTGTACCAAAATCACTTCCCACATCTTGTTTCTCTTTCTGCTCTTCATTTGCAGTTTCCTTTCCTTCTTCCTCGCCACCTACTAGCCCTGCTGTAGTCCTTTCCTGCAGCTCTGTTAACGTTTAACAAATTTCTCTCCAGTTCCTATGTTTCTCTTGGCTGTAGCTCAAGGCAAACTCCCCATATCCAAAACTAATTTAGGGCTCTGAGCAACAGTAGCATTTAAATGTTGGCTTTTTGCCATCAGGCAGGCCGTCTCTTCACTGAGAAGAAATCTAATTCCAGTGTTTATTAGATTAACAGTGGCCTCAGGACTGGACTTCCTTTTAATGTTGTCCCTTAAAGAATTGTAAGGCTAATACAGGAACTTGGGAACCCCCAGGAGGGTCTCAGGAGCCTGGCTCTGACCTTTTTTTTTGAGAAGCAGGACTTGGATCTGACTTAATTTGGGTCAGGGAGCATAGGGGAGCAGACTGGTGAGGTGGAGCAGGAGGTGTTATTTTGACTTCCCAAGCAGTGTGTGTAAGTCCTTCTATGTTTGTGCAATAGTGGCTTTGATTTCCTGCACGTTTGTTTCAGTAAGCTCTCTGGGGTAAGAACCTAGGTATGGAAGGGCAAATTGTGCTCTGGTTAAGAAGTGGACTGGGAGTGGGTAGGATCTGCTTTAATTTCTCAGTTTGGCCACAAGCTCTTGGGGAAGTCACTTAAGGCTCAGGTTTCCAAGCATGAACACTGCCTGTGGTGGGAGGTATGAGTATTTTGTAATACTCAGAGTCAGGTCTAAATCTCTTAGGCCAGCTGTGTAGGGGTAGTTAAATGTCTGATTTTCCACTGATTTTAATTGGCTTAGGCACCCAAATGCTCACAGTTCTGTGCTATTTGGCTTCCACTTTTGCTCCTGTATTGAAGATAATACTTCCAGGGTTTTAGAGAGGTGTTGAAATTGTTCATTAGTGGAAAAAAGCAACCTGACACTGTAATAGAGGCCACACACACACCTAGAAAGATGTGGTTCCATGACTGGGCCATTTTGCTTTTTGTGCATCTTTCTCTGCCTTCCTCAGTGCTGTTGTTATTATTTAATTGAAAGTGAAGCCCAATGTGAACAGTATGAAACTGACTGTAAGGGATCTTCTGGTGCTTTTCACTATTGTGGGTAATTTTTCTGGGGTGTGAGTATGAATGAACTGTGGAACTTGCAGATTTGTAGAGGCAGCACCTGAGATTTCCAGTTTAAGCAGAGGAAGAGTTTTATGACCACTTTCTAAGTGTTGCAAAGGAGTCTGAAGTCCAGGTGCTGTGCGAGGTGTAGGTCGGTGCTTCATGGGCTGCCCTGAAAGTAAACAAATGTGGGTGGGCTAAACAGCGGCTGATGCACGGTATAGCTGCCCTGCAGTAACCCCAACACTTATGTTCTTGTTCTTCCTGTTGGCAATTCTGTTAGAAAGAACTCATCCCACCTGAGCCCATAAAACATATTTGCATTAAAGTTGTGGTTTTGAGTGCACATGTGTGTATATATGTGTGCATATATATATATTTTAAAAATGTTTCTGGTAAAGGTTTCATTTTTACTTTTAAGTTAATCCAATTCTCTGGTAGGCAGTGCAGTTGCAGTGATGTCTCTGTGGTTGTTGGTACCTCTCTCTTTGCCAGACCCAGCTCTGTTCTTCCAGCTCAATCTGGCCAGTTAATAATTGCTCCTTTGCCCCCTCATCCTCTGAGGGCAACATAATATCATGTGTGGAGTTATTTTTTAGAAAACAACATACAGAACAACTCTCTTTGTCCCAAGATAGATCCATTTATCTTGTGGTTTGTGCTTTTGAAGTCCTCCTGCCCATGGGATTGCAAAAATGAGCTCTTGCCTCCTTATTGCCACAAAACCACACTGTGTATCCTATCCCTTCCCTGGAGGACTCCTCTGCTAAGCTGAGCTTTTGTGGTTGGCTTCCCAGTCTCTCGTGTGGCAGAGCTGGAAAGCTACAAAGCTCAGGTGGTCCACTGCTTACATGAGGGCCTCTTTATAGAAGACCAAAATAAACTCCTTAAAATGATCTCTCTCTAAGAGAACAGTCTCTATCTATCTTGTCCAGGAACCTGGTCTTTTTTGTATCATGCTGTAATGATGGGAAGAATCTGACTGCAGCCCGCAAAAGCCAAAATGGGTTTTTTGGGCTCAGAGTTGATGTCTTTGCACTATATGCCTGGACAACTGCAGTCCAGATAGAACCTGAAGTTCCTTGAAAAGGAAGACTTTTCAATGCTTTCACTTTTACCTTCTGAAAAGAACCGTATGGCTACTGGTATTGGTGTGTTCTGGGACTGATCAAGACAGAAGTCTTGAAGAGGTTAAACAAAAGAATCTTCTGGGTTTTGCAGAGAAATTCTGGAGGGTAGAATGTCCTTAGAGTTTGTCCAGTGCCTGGAGTATCTGAAAGATGAAAGAAGCTGTCTGATAATTTCCTGTGGGACAAACTTAGAGTAGTTCTAAGAGCCAATGAAGGGTGAAGCCTTGAAGACAGATCAAAAGTGGCTTCCAGTTGTGTTGTGGTTTCCAGATTGTGTTTAGCAAGGTTACGGGTGCTTTGTAAATCCAGAGAGCACTGGACAAGCATTGATGCAGTAATTAACAAAGATCATCAGTGGTGTGAGAAGAAGCTAAAAGCTCAAGGACCTTCTGAATCAAAAAGAAAACTATTTTCCTGAAGACTCTGTGGTAAGAAAGTGGCTGGATTCTGAATTTTCCTGAGTACATTTATCCTCATGACCCAGATAAAAAAATGCCACTTCTAGTTTTTCTTGGATCCCTGAAGTCTCCGAGCGCCACTTTTCAAGCAAAGATGGCAGTGGTGCTTCCTCCTCTTAGCTGCTGTCTTTTGACCACTCCATTTTCTTTTTTCCCCACCTTGAGACAGCTTAGCTGCTCATGGCACTGCAAGTAAATTAGTGCAGTTTACAGCCAGTAGGTTAAAATTAAATTGGCATTAATTTCAGTTTTTGTTTATGCTGTGACCTCTAACTGGTTCCTTAATAGCCTTGGTCAGGGTTGGAAGCCATTACTGTTGAAGAGTATGTGCAGACAAGAAGATGTATAGCTATCCTGTATGAAACTGAAAACTCAGTGGGTTTTTCTTTGCTTTGTTTTAGCTCAATTTACATTTAGTTAGTCTGTATGTGGTGAGATTACAGCTATGTCTTTCTCAGCTGTTAAGCAAAGAATTCAGTGAAATCTCAAGGATGCTTGCAGCTTAGAAGAGGACACGACAGGAATGGGAGCAGAAGCAGAATAAATGTTGGAAAAGTACTGATTATTTGTTTGTTTGCCTTAGAGGTTAATACTTGAGTTATTTAAAATAAGAGAAGTGAAGTAGAAGAGGGAAGAATGCATGTATTCAAATTATATCTTTATTTTTTCGTATTGTAATTATGAGTGACAGATGCCAAGCTGGTTTTCATTAGGTCTTGTAGGCTGCTTGCATTCTTCTCCATTCAGTGAAGGGGAAGGTTTGCAAAGCTTCAGAATTTCTGCGATAGCTGTGAGGTTCTGATTCTTCCAGGTTGTTTCCCAGAAGTGACAGAGCATATACTTACTGTGACTATAATAAACTTGTCGTGCTCCTAGAGCTGAGATAGTGTAAGGATCACTTTAGGATAATTACTTCAAGGATGAGAGAAACCTGTCTTTGAAGTAATGGAAAAGTTAAAGGAAAGCTCACGGAACTTAAAATGCCAACATTTTCTGCCCTGTATCTGGGAAAACAAACTCCAGTGTTTTGCTTCCATGAACTTTGATATGGGAGAAAGATTTCTGACAGTTCAATGACCTTCATTTGTAAGTGCTGTCATGCTAGTGAAACTTGTACGTGGCTGTAGTAGGTAAAATATATCAGAAGTACTTCTTTCCTGTGGATTATCTGCTTAAAACAGCAGGTTACTTCTATAGCAGGCACTTAGCAATTGTGAAGGTCATGTGGTAGCATTTCTGCTGTTTTCCTATTATATTTGGAATTTTAGTGTAGTGCATGACTCATGATAAACGAGCAGTAAATTGTTTGCAACCTTTATGGAACAGGAAGGGCTAGAGGTTGTTAGTGTGTGGGTTGAAAAAAAACACCACAGTGAAAGAAATGGGAAGTTATGTGTCTCATGTTGCTGAAGTGACTAATTCTTGCAAAGCATGATGTAGGCTTAAGGTAGTATTTTAAAGTGTTTGTCTAGCATGTGTGTGTATTCTGAAAGGGTCTGAGTCATGTAGCTCTGCCTGTCAGGCCTTCGTTGTCCAGCTAGACATTCCCTAGGTTGGATGATGATGTTTTTGAGTGATGTTATGCAGTAACAACCTTTTATTATTCTGTCCATTTCTGAGTGGTATTTAATTTCTGTTTTAATGTGCTTGAGTGGAATGATCCTGCATGACAAGTAATTTAGTGCTGGGGGTAAGTCCCTTGGATTCTTTGTTGTAGTTCTCTATTGACGTGCAGTTGCACAGGAGCTTGCAGCTTTGTAAGGAAATGCTACTTCGTGTTAAAATCAGCAAAGCATGTTTCTTGATGGCATCCTTCAGGAATCACTCTGCACTTCCTAATATAAAATGGATGACATGCTCTCTGCTTAAGAGAGAAAATCTACAGGTAATGAAATGCCAGGACTGAAGGGATGCTTTTAACAATAACATGAAAATAATTTCACAAGGTGGGAAACATAATGTTCCTGCTCCTTGGAATCCAAGTTCATGGGTAGGAAAAACTATTTAGTCCACAGAGAAAATATAAGTATTTATATGGTTTATATGGGGCCCAATCTCTTCCAGTAAGGGCCTTGGAGGTAAGAAGCAGAATGTCAGAGGTAACATATGCAGCTCATGGCTTTCTGAGGTCTTTGCACATTCACAGATTCTTGGTAAAACAAAAAGATGCTCCCACTATCTAATGTTTTTGTACACACTTGTAGAGAGAGTAGGAGAACCATCATCTTGAATTCTGATATTTTGAAAGGCTCAAAGCCTTGTCTAAAAGGGCTGCTTCTGTTAATTCTGGACATGATGTCTGAAGCAGGCTGATATGGTGCTTGGTTTCTTGGATGTCAGCAGTGATTGACAGGCTGTTGTGGAGCTACAGAACAAAACCTGCATTTTCTGCTCTCCTGCCAGTGCCAAATGTTTGAGGGAATCTGGTAGCTACAAAAAGGGGGACATTTGCCATTTAATGGCTATTGAATATGCAAAATGTATCACTGTATGGTCACATTTCAGCCAAAAGATCTGGAAATTAGAGTTGAGTTGTTTTGCCAGGTTTTTACAAAGTAATTCTGGTGTTCCCAGGAAAGAGCTGCATAGGATTCTGAAGAGAAGGCTGGGGGGAAAAAGGTCACAGAATGGATCATGTTGGAAGGGACCACAGAGGGTATTCTGGTCCAACCTCCTGCTCAATCAGGGTCATCCTAGAGCACAACACAGGATTGCATCCGGATGGTTCTTGAATGTCTTCAGTGAGGGAGACTCCAAAACATCTCTGGCAACTGTTCCAGTGCTTTGTCACCTGCACAGCAAAGAAGTTCTTATGCTTAAGTGGAACTTCCTGTGCATCAGTTTCTACCCATTGGCTCTTGTCCTGTTGCTTGGCACCACCGAGCAGAGCCAGGCTCCATCCTCTGACCCCTTCCCTTCAGATACTGATAGACATTGATGAGGTCCCCACTCAGCTGTCTCTTCTCAAAGCTGAACAGGCCCAACTCGCTCAGCCTTTGCTCATAAGAGAGATTCTTCAGCTCTTAATCATCTTCATAACCCTCTGCTAGACCCAGAGGTCCATGTCTGTCTTGTGCTGAGGAGCCCAGAACTGGACACAACACTCCACGTGTGGTCACTCAGATACAGCTTCCTCAGTCAATTTGAAATAGTTGTCATTTACCTGTCATTTGCTTCATGCCTACTTTTGGACAGGAACTTTAGGCTGAGATTTTGATATGTTTAACATGCTTTGGTGGTTGAAAAGTTCCTGTTTCTATAGTGGGACTTCATGTGTTGTCCTCCATGAGCTACTTCCATAGTCAACTAAGTTGCTCAGGAAACAGAGGATAATATATTGTCTATTCAGAAAAAAATTCATAGAATTGGTAGTTGTTGCCTTTTGTCTGATTTCAAGAACTAAATAGTCATCAGGGAATAAAAATATACCATGTTGGTTCAGGCTTCAAACAGAATCTTTTTGGAGTCTTGAGGGAGCTGTGTGCCATAACACACCTTTGTTAAATGTTTTTCTACTGTGATTAGAATATGTTGCCTAATTTCCCTGTACAAGCCTCAGTATGGACCTTAATATTATAGTCCACTTCTGCAAATGGGGTGAACGTTTCTTCCTCCGTGATGTGACATTTATGCATATTTAACTTAAAGTATTTTTTTGCTGCCATATTGTGTCATAGCAGAAACCAACAACTAGTCTTTTATTATTGCTCCTTGATTTTTCCAGACATTGCTGCATCTCAACTTTTTCTATTAATTTGTTCAGTCTGTTTCAAATTAATTTCCACCAGATGCACTAGCTTTAAAAATATATTTTTTTAAAGGCTGAATCTTAATTTCCTTCCCATAATTCTAATCTTCTAAGGTCCCTTCTACATTATTTATTTTTCCTCTGTTGTGTTTGGAGGAGAATATTTCCTATTTTGGTATCATTTGCAGGCTCCTTTAACTTGATACTTACTCTATTTTCCAGATCATTAATGAAGTTACTTAATGGGACGGGATCTAATGCTGATCCCTATAATACCTACTAGCTATCTTTACCCCCTGCCGCTAGACTTGATGCCATTTCTCATTATCTTTTGTTTATGGTCCTTCAGCTGACTGTTTTGATCTTTGTTTGCTGGTAACCCAGCCAATTTGAATAAGTTTTTCAGTAGGATTTCATGGCAATAATAATGCACCTTCTGTTCAAAGACTCTGTATATGTAGAAACAGATTAAACATTAAGCCTCAGTACATTGTGGTGGCATAATAGCAGTATAACCACTTCTAGAAGGGAAGAAGTAATTTTGTCAAGTACTGTAGAAGATATGGATAGAGTTAGGACAAGTACCTAGAGACCTCAGATATAGTCACATTGATTATTGCAAGGTGCTCATTTATGACTTTAGGGATTTGGGAGAAGGAATTGTAACAATTGCTTCTTGTTCCTTCAGTCTTTTTATGTTCAAATCAAGTGCTTCTTCAGAATTTTTTTCAATAGTTGTTTCCATAAATGCTTTCCTATTTCCGGGGTGCAGGTAGAGGTTTTCAGTGGGATTGCTGGTCTTTACTTCCATGGGATCAGAATTGGGCTCCAGAGACTCAGACATGTTTTTAAAGTCCTCCTATTTCTCTCCCCATGTGGTGTTTCTGAAAATATGGCTTCTGTTCCAGTCTTGCTCTACCTCAGTCATGCGCCCATTGCACTAGCACTAAGTCAATTTGCACTTCGTTGCACCCCTTGTTTTCTTCAAGTCCTAATTAGCAGATGCCCTCTGGAATTTTTCTTCTTTATGCTTTCTATTCCTTGTGGTCATATTAAGTGTAACATTTTTGAGGTCTAAGGTGTGTGTGGTTGTGCAGTTTAATATGGCAACTAAAGGTGATTGTGCTTGATAAGGTGCCTGTCCCTAGCACTTTGTTCGGTCATGTGTTTAATTGAGAACAAGCTGGTTCAGTGCTGAGGTATCCATGCTTTTTCAAATTGAAAGGGGAACTTCTAGGGATGGGAAACGTTCATTCTCATTGGGAGACTGCCAAATTAGGCACAATACTCCATTACCAAAAAGCTGTAGCATCTTCATTTTCTCTTCTCTGGTTCATGTGGTTTTGTTGAGGGTTTCTTAGTTTGGTTTTTTTCCTTAACCTTACCCCTATCACGCACTTCCTCAAACAAAACTGTAACAATTCTGTTTAAAGCTTTGAAAACTTTAGGATTGCTCTTCCCAGTGATGTTAACTTTAGTCTAGGCAGGCTTCAACATCTTGAAGACCATGCGGGTACCCAGTCAGAACTGCTTCAGATGCTTCTATAATGGGAGTAGAAAAGAAGAGAAAACTGATGGCTTTTATCAGTGCATGGTGCCCCTTCCGACATCTGGCTGTTGAGCTGTAATGTTGCCTTTGCTGTGTCTGCCAGCAGAGCTCTGAGTTTAAACAATGGTCAGAAAATCCCTCTTCTAAAGCTGGATTAACTGTCCTTTTTCCTTCAGTGGAAACTGCTATTTGGGTAAGAGAGGAATCCAAAATTTTCATTTTCCCTCAAGACAGGCAAGCAAATAAAGCCGAGCTTGTTTGCTGTAGGGATTCAGGGAAGTTCTGGATAAAGAAGGAAACTGTATCATCTGAACTATGTTCAAGACCATCTGATATGTCCAACACCTGCCCTTATCAAGGTGTGTTATGTGATGGGAATGCAAAAGTGAGCCTGGCCTGGAAGTGGAGAAAGAGAGAAAATTGTTATCTGACACAGACCTTCTACCCACAGGTGGGTGAGGTGCTAAAAAGGCTATTAAAGGCTATGCTGCAGAATTCACTAATTTTAACCCAAAGTAAACAATCAGATGCTTGTGAGTTCTTAAAATACAGAAGAAAGAAATTCAGTGCATCTGTTAGAGCCAGGGCAAAATATTCTGGTGCTTATTCCTCCATGTTGAAGCAACAGCCTGTCAAAGGTTGAATTGCTGCAAAATAGTGTTAAGAGCTGCCATGTGTCACTGTTTGTACTGAAGAGGGAGAGGGTTAGCGTCCTTCTTTTTGGAATAAAGCATTCCATCAGGACTTACATCAAACAGTGTTTTCATCCTCCAGCAGAAATCTGCTGTTTCTATCAAAACAACGGCTAAAGAGTCCAGTTTGGTTATTATCCTGTCTACTTAAGTTTCCTTTGTAGTGTCAATATTTTTATGACTCTGAAAAATACGGGGCTGCTCTGTAATAGCTCTGAGGGTTGCAAATGACCTTATCAGCAAAACGAAGCTTTGTATATTAGGTTTTGCTTTATGGGCTATATTGTTTGGCCTGATGAAGAGCTGCTCAGAGGTGAGGGAAGCAGAGTAACAACTTAGTGTTTAAGCAGCCCTGCCCCTGACATCTCCCCTACCCCCTGGAAAAAAAAAAAAAAAAAAAAAGTTGTGCAGAAATAACAGGATGATAATTGACTTCTGCTTTTCAGCCAGAAATGACATAACTGCTTTGCCAACTTTAGATATAAAATTACATAGATTCTAACTATTGTTTTAAGCTGGGTGGGGGCAACTCACTCACTCTTCCTTAGGAGACATTTCATTTATCAGATAAATATGAAGATGTGGAGGATATTTGGAAGGAATCTGAAAAAACTGAACATACCATGCTAAATTTAAGGTGATGGCAGATGTTAAGTATGAGGCCTCTGTTTAGACTGACTTCCTGTTTTTAAAATCTGGAAGTTGTTTGTATACTTTGCCAGAAGACTATTTGGTTACTGGATCCTGCTGCTATGCATCTGGAGGGAACCAAACTACAGACAGTGAAGATGATTTTTTGGTTGTTTATACCGATGGGCAAGTGAGAGAGTAGGAAATTTGTGTTGTGGTCACATGAGGTATCAGTAGAGGCCAGGAAAGTTGAGTGATATCAGCTCAGTACCAGGCAATATCTCTGTTTAGCTTTATTGTATTGTTTTGTATATATTGCATTGCTAAAATACATCAGGGTTTTGCCTCCTGCATATGTGGGAAGATTTTTGAATATAGAGAGTTAGTAAAATGCCCGAGCCTATAATGTGATGAAAAGTTTCAGGAGCAATATTGGTCGTTACTAAGCCCAGAGGTGCCTCTTGTTGTTCCTGCTCTAGAGTAATGTGTAGAAGTGCAATTAGATATGTCCGCTTTGATTGTTGGTCCAGTTGCCTGAACAGCAAGTGCTGATTTCCATCCTGTTCCTGGCCTACTAACTAACTGGGATTGAAATGTGACACTGGAGCTTTATATGTGCGCTTGGTTAGTCTTATGTCTCACGCTCCCAGTGTTTAATGGGAGCTGGAGGTAAGAGAGGAGATCTTCTGCTAAGGCGTCTCACACCAAGTGCACCACTTCCGCTTGGACTTGGAAAAAACATGCTTCTCATCTTTATCCTTCCTGACCCTCTACTGTTACAGGTACAGTTACAGGGTAGTGTCACTGGAGCTCTGAGCACTGGGAAATAATCGTGAGACACCAAAGGTGAAATACTATCCACACTGAAATAATTGAGGAGATGCCTCCTGTCTTCCGAAGTGCCAGCTTTCATTCACCTTGTTCTTTTTACTGGGAAAGACTAGCCATCCAGGTTTGGATTCTGATACTGTTCATAGGTTGAAATTGGTGTGCTTTCTGAGCAGTCATGTGCATTACTTGTCCAAGTGTACCAGAGTAGATAATGATTTATAATGGCTAGAAGGTTAGTTCCCCTAAAGGTCACAAATCACAAACCATTAGATTCACAAAGGTCGTCATTTGAAATAGTTAAACAAAGTATGCTTACATAATAGCACTACAGATACCAGCTAATGCATATGGGAAAGTGTTGGCATCTGGGTCATAACGGTGTCCTTCAGCTTCCAACAGTTTCAATAGCATGGTAGAATCACAAAGCAGAGATGATGGAACATAGCAACTTTAATGACGTGAGAAGAACAGATTTAGTATGTGTGTGCTTATATATAACCTAATATTAGTAGCAACTTTGAAGAGAACTGTGTTTGACAATACAGCAGATTAAGTTACAGTTTGCAGGCTGGGACAGCTGCACTAATTCTTTCTTTGCTGTTGTACTGCCATGCTGCTCGTGGGGAAGGGCAGCAAAGCTGGTGAAAGGATTAAAGAACAAGTCTTTTGAGGAGGGGCTGAAGGAGCTGGGGTTGTTTAGCCTTGAGAATAGGAGGCTCAGTGAAACCTTATCACTCTCCACAACTGTATGGTTTAATGGTGGACCTGGCAGTGTTGGGTTAATAGTTGGACTTGGTGACCTTAGAGATCTTTTCCAACCTAAATGCTAGTGGTCTTGTGTACTCCATTGGGAAGGTGTATTGGAGCTTCGAGTAGCTGGAATAAGTGTTTTGGAGTGCTTTTGAGGATGATGGTAGAAAATTGCTTTGGAAAAGGTGATTTAAACAGCAACTGCTTTGGAGACAATATGCAACTAGTTCAGCCTTTTTAAAAGGTTGTAAGTGACAGTAGAAGATGGTTTGTCCTGAATTTTCTGTGTTGTCAGTTTGAAGAAAGCTGTTTGATTTTTGTAGGGTGGTTGTGGTTCTTCTGAATTTCCCTTAGTTTATTTCCACTAATCTGAGATGTTGCATAGATAATGCATTGCTTTTCCTTAGGGATATCTGTTGCTTTTTTCATCTTCTGACTATATCACCCATCACCCATTACTGTCTTTTTGACCCAGCCTTTGCCCTGGCCATACTTGGTAAGTCCTCTTAAGATCTGACTGGTCTGCCCTCTTTCATTCCTTATTCACCTCCTGTTCTTTTAGCCTTTATCCCTTGTTACACCAGACGTTAGCCGCTTTCTGTACTGTATGCAGGAATACCTTGAGATGTGTGCTTTGTACTAAACCTTTCAAAGATAACTTGTAGTGGACATGAGGGAAAGAATAAAAGGTTGTTACGCCCATGAAAGACTGAATAGAGATACCACGACCAATTTGTTGGCGTGGTTCAGCAGCTTGTGGATGTGCTTGGAAAACAGTTTGTAGTAAGGCCTTGCAACTTGCAGTGTAGCATTTGGGAGTGGGCAGCTGAGGCTGGCAGAAACCTTTTCAGCCAGTTTTGTTGCAGAACAAACACAATGTAATCCTTTTTCAGGGAAGAAGTGCTTCCCCTCTGAACTTAAATTTTTGCTTTACTTGTACAAGTGGATGTCTTCGCTGCAGGGAATTCTGTTGTTGAAAGAGTTGCAGAAGTATTACATCCATTTTGCAGATACTGCTTTTCTCAATTAGAATGGAAAATAAGGAATTTATGAGGCTTGTTTTTTCTTTTTGCTTAAATTGATACTTTATGGTTATCACAGATAACCATATGGTTTATGGTTAATCACAGATACACTAGATGTATGAGTGAGATCAATGACATCAAAAAGCTTGAAAATAGTTCAGTATGTATATGATTACCTCTTGGGGCAGGTATTTCTTTGTAATTCTTTCCTTATGATCCATTGTTTAATCTAAGAGCTTTAGGTTTGTTTGAATTGCAGAAAGAAGGAACCATGCAAAAAAAAAAAAAAAATCCAACCAGACTAGCCTGAGGGAGATTATGATTGATAGAGTAATCATTTGTTTAACAGTGATATTGGTTATATAGATTGTCTCGATAATGTCAGTCAGAAGTTCAGGCATGATCTTTTCCTTTTTAGGGGGGGGCTTATAGCTTGTTCTCAAGGGAGATATTTTTTTTAAGAGAAAGTGTGGGCTAATATCATAAATACTTGCATTTACACAGGGGTGAGAGTCAAGAGTTCTGTTAGAGTATTGTTCTGAAGGTGGGAGAGGAGGGCTGGGAGGTCCTTAGGCTAATTTTAAGGCTGAAAAAGATATTCATATCAGTTTATATATTAACATTTGGACTGCATTTTCTTTTGCTCAGTTTGTGAAGCTGAAAATCCTCTTCCTCTTATAAATGTCAGTTATGTGCAGCCTAATGTCACAGTTAAATGTTTACAGGTAAACAAGAAAGGATTTTTTTACCCCCACTTTCACTGGAGTCTGAAATGTCTAAAGTAGTTACATGCAAAAGGTTTGCATCTGAAAAGTTCAGGGTCTGGAGAAGACCCTTCAAATAGCAAGGATTCTACTTCAGAGAGTTTTCCCTTGTATTGGAGTGTCAGAACTAAGTGAACAGCAGCAGCAGTGCTGTGGTCTAGGACAAGACTGAGTTTGTAAAATAAAAAGGGTGTTTTGATACCTGGCATTCCTTGAGTTTGTTTGTGATTAGTGCTGAGTTATTTTTCAGCTGATTCCTAAGTCTTTTTGGCAGGTTGCACTGTGCTGTTGCCTTCAAAGAGACCCTTTCTAAGAAACTGTGCATAGTAATTGATCTCCAATTTCAGCAGTGTGAGCAAGGTGAATATTTTCCTTTGCAGGGGAGGATGTGTTCATACACAGTAGTGTGTACACCGAGAAAAATTGTGATGTCACTTTGTGCCTAATGTTTATGCTAAAATAGATAGCATCTCTTCAAAACATCTTTCTTTCTTTCTTTTTTCCTTCCTTTACAGGTGTTACAAGTAGCACTGAGTGCTCCTGTGGACGCAATCATTTTACCTGTGCAGTTAGTGCTTTTGGTGAATGCACGTGCATCCCTGCTCAGTGGCAATGCGATGGAGACAATGACTGTGGGGACCACAGCGATGAAGATGGCTGCAGTAAGAATACCATCCTTGACTTGTGTTTGGGAAAATTCAATGTCTTTTTCTCTGCAAGTGCTTCTCTGTTTTACAGGCACATACTACCATTTGTATGACAAAGGTTTTCGATTGTAGATGACCTACTTTTGGCTGACTCAGAGTCTAACAGAGCCATTGTCCACTGATATAAACACAGTGAAAGCCCAACTTTGGCTTTTTTTGCAGCTGGTTGGACATGAATACTTTAAAGGGAGAGGGGGAACAGAGAAAAGTACCTCTCATTTTTCCACCCTTGCACTATCTGTGAATTAAATGATATGATTTTGCTGTAAATATTAATAGAAAATAAACAGTGTGAAGAGCCATATTGAGGGTGTCTGCTCTGTTAAGTAACATTCTAGTTTCTGTCCTGGCTGCGCTATGAAGGGAGGGAAAGGCAAACACTGAAATCACATTGATTGGTCATGGGATCTGCTGAGAGAAAGTACCTTGCAGCTACTGTGTATCTGCATAGTGTTTGCGTCTGTGTAGCTGAGCTCAGCTAGGTGAGAACTGATCTGAAATGTCACTCTGAGTGGGTGTAGCATGATACAGATGAATAGAGAAAGCGTCTTTCTGTGGAGACACAAGTAAGTTCCTTTCTTACCTCATCTGTTGGGATTCCACAGAGCATGGTAGAATTGAAGGGTAGAAAAAAAGGCCTGGTCTCATGAAACTCCTTTCCTAAAAGTTTCCCTAGAGCTGAAAACTTAAGGCTCCTGTCAATGAGCAGGAGAGAGAAATTTATCTTCCTCTGCTGGATCTTTCTCTAACCTTCTCTGGTTTCTGCTGTTGATTACTGTATGGAAGGAAGCTTTCCTCATCTTTTAAATATTGTCTTAAAGAATCTCTTCTGCCTTAAATATGGGAGATATCCACCCAGCTTTGTGAAAATTTGCTTCCCTCTCAATTCTTGTTTCTTATAATTTTGCAAGCACTGAGCAACATGGAAGACCTTGAATCTTGCGGAGGTAAGGCATATCCAATAGCTAAGCTGGTCTTACTGGCTTCTTACTAAGCACAGAGGAAAATTCCTTTTTTTTGTGTGGTTTTTTTGCAGGCAGACAGGCAGACGAGGAGATGGGGGGTGGTGGTGAGATTGTTTTGACTTTTTTGGTGGGTTCAGTAACAATTTAGACAAGTGATACTTGCTGATGTGATTTTCTTTGTAACTCAACAACTTCCAGCACCAAAAGTTTTAATCAGGCATGGTAAGACTCAGGGGCGGGAGAGATAAGATCTTCCGTAGGAACTAGCAGGAGATGGTTCAAAGCTAACAAGAATTGCTTCATTCAACATATGCTTAAACTGTGAATCTCCTTGCCACAAAACATTGAATCTGGAATTTCAAACATTCACAGACACGTTTATGGATGTGTAATCCACTAAGGGCTGTTAAAGGTGAACATGCCACCTTTTGTTTGGGAAGTCTTTGTATTACAAATAGAGATAGACTTTGTGTTTTGAAGAAGAATATTTATTTTCATGCTACTTTCTTCCACTCTTCTCTTGGTATCTAGTGATGCATCATGTCTCTCTCTCTGTGGCCTGAAAGACAGAAACCTTTTGGTCTTGCACAGTAAAATATAATATATTAAGGAGATCCGACCTGTATTTATTTGAATGGAAGCTGTACAAACTAGGAAGCAGTACTGAACTGTGAGCAATCTGCTGATATTCTCAGGCACTGGAGGTTGGGGAAGAATATGAAATAGAGGTAGACATATAAGAGGCAGAATATAAAGTGATGCAGAGAATGTGGGAACTGGGTTTGACTTCTGCCTTTTTTAATTTACAGTTTCTAAGAAGGTTGGCCACTGCAGTTAAGACAACAAAAAAAATTTCTATAAATACATTGGCAGCAAAAGGAGGGCTAAGGAGAGTCTTCACCTTTTGCTGAATGTAGAGGGTAGCACAGTGTCAGAGAAATGAGAAAAGGGCTGAGTTACTTAATGCCTTCTTTGCCTTAGTCTTTAATGCCAAAACCAGTTTGCTTCAGGATACCCAGTTGCTTGATCTGGAACTTCGTGACAGAGAGCTGAGTGGAGCCCCCATAATCCAGAAGGAAATAGTCAGTGACTTGCTGTGCTAATTGGACACCCACAAGTCTATGAGCCCAGATGGGATGCACCAAAAAGTAATGAGGGTGAAAGAACTTGCCAAGCCACTTTCAGTCATTTAGCTGCAGTCCTGGTTAACTAGAGAAGTCCCAGTTGAATGGAGATTAGCAAATATAACACCCATCTACAAGAAGGGTTGAAAGGATGATCCAGGGAACTAAAGGCCAGTCAGCCTGACCTCGGTACATGGGAAGGTCATGGAGCAGATCATCCTGGTTCTGTCATGTGACATCTTCAGGACAGCTAATGATCAGAACCAGACAACATGGTTTTGCAAAAGGAAGGTCCTGCTTAACCACCCTCATCTCCTTCTATGATAGGATGACTCACTTAGTGAATGAGGAAAAGGCTGGATCAATGGGCTGAGACCAATTGTGTGAGGTTCAACCAGGTGATGTGTCAGGTCCTGCCCTTGGATCACAACAACCCCATGCAGCTCTACAGGCTGGTGGAAGAGAGGCTGGAAAGCTGCCCAGCAGAAAAGGACCTAGGAAGGCAAGTCAAGAGCAGCTGAACATGAGCCAGCAGTGCCCAGGTGGCCAAGAAGGCCAGTGCTATCCTGGCTTGTGTCAGCAATAGTGTGGCCGGCAGAGCAGAGATTGTCCCCATATAGTGAGCACTGGTGAGGTCAAACCTCGAGCGCTGTGTCCTGTTTTGGGCCCCTTACTACAAGAAGGACATTGAGGTGCTGGAACACATCCAGAGAAGTACAATGGAGCTGGTGAAGCGTCTAGAGCACAAGACTTCAGAGAAGCAGCTGAGGGAGCTGGGGGTATTTAGCCTGGAGAAAGGAGGCTTGGGGGACCTCACTGTCCTCTACAACTACCTGAAAGGAGGTTGTAGTGAGGTGGAGATCAGTCTCTTCTATCATATCTCAATTGAAAGGATGAGAGCAACTGGCCTTAAGTTTCACCAGGCAGGGTACAGATTGGACATTAGAAAAAAACCTTATCACTGAAAGAGTGGTCAGGCATTCTAATAAGTTGCCCAGAGAGGTGGTGGAGTCATGGTCTCTGAAAGGGTCTAAGAGGTGTCTGGATGTGGTGTTTGAGGATACATCTTAGGGGTGGTTTAGGTTCATAATTGGAATAGATGGTGTTGAAGGTCTCTTCCAACCTTGGTGATTCTGTGATCTTATTCCGGACATAACCTGTGCTGTAGGTCTCTGTAATTTAGTGATATAGGAAAGCTAGTATGTACAGAGAAGGACAATAGGTTGGACAAGAGATGGAAGGGGAATTAAAGAGCTCCATTTATACAGAGTCGAAATGTGAGTCAAAGGGAATGACTAGAATAGGAGCTGCTTTTTTAAATATTTCGTCGTGGTAGAATAGATCCAAAGAAGAGAACTTTTTCAGCTGACAGCCAGCAGTACTTGAAGTGCAATTTAGTGGAAAGAAGAAAGCATAAATGAAAGTTCATATTTCTGTAGCATCCTTTGCCCCATTGTTTAAGCACACACGTGCAAGGTTGTAGTGGAGGAACCCTCGGAACAGTTACTCCATTGAGCCTGTTCTATCTTGCTCTGAGTAGCTCATTATGAATCCAGGTAAATGATGCTATTCTTAGCTTGTAAGAACTAGATCAACTCTACAGTGTCGGTTTGTGGTAGTTGTCTGTGCTGTTTCCTGTCTTGCTTAGTTGTTATAGCATTGAACCTTTCTGCCAGAGCAGGTTGCTTGCTAAATCCCTCCTTTTTGCTTGGCATACAGGAGGCTTGTAAAGGTGTACTTGTTTGTGGGGTAAACTTTCCATTTTCTTTGTTTGCTGACTGTGCCAAGCATGAACAGGGCAGCAGGAGGGCAACAGCAGGGGTGGGCCTTGAGCCCCTTGGCACAGCAACTTGAACTTTAAATCAGTTTAAGCTTCTCACAAATCAGCATTGATGCACATAGTGCATGGGAACAGTTGGTTCACCAATTTTTCTTTCCTTCCCTGGCTGTTTGTCTGTGACATGCATACAGTTTTCCGGTTGGAGTGAAATGTTAAGCTTCTCTGTTTTGAACTTGGCTTATGGTTTTATTTATTAACTGAAATTATTAAATTTCTTCTATTACAAATACTGAGCTGAAGGTTTGGATTGTCCTGATGAAGTCATCCAACAAGTCCCAGATACACTAAAGGGGTAGTTAAAAAAATTCCTCAAAAACCATGGGGCTAGATGCTGGAGTGGGCCCAGTTGTTTGTTCTGACTTGTGAACCTCAGTCTGTGCAACCACTTTATATGGACTCTTCTGAGATGCTAAAGCTATTGAGATTCTTTTCTTGGAATTGTATGGATGTGCAGCTCTGGGTTTTACAGGCAGGAATTATAATATCAAGTAGATGTCTTTTATTGGAAGAGTAAACAGATGCGTTTGCAAGGAGCTCCACCTTTCCAATGGTCTGCTGCAAACTAGTTTTAGAGTTGCGGGATTTTATTTCTTCTCCTGTGAATATCCTAACTTTCCAGAGAAATAAAGCTGCAGCCATACCTTTTAAAGGTGTAATTTTCCTCAGTGTGTCATATGCTTATATATATAATGTAAGCCAATACAACAAGAAGAATGTGTTCTGAGAGAGTTCTGTCCACTTCCTCGGGAAGAGGAGAGGAAAATGGGAAGACATTGGACTGCTGGACTCCTGAGAAAGCAAGAGAGTGAAACAGGCTGAGGGTAAAGGTGAAAATTACTTTAGCAAGTCAAGATTCAATCTTGCATCTGTGTCTATATAATACTGCATATATGCTTGAGTAGTTGATTGGTGTTTGCGAAATTCTCTATTAATGCCATTTTCTAGCCTTGAATTGGTAATCTGTCATTTTGGTTAAAGAATAACAGCTTGAAATGCAGTGTGTAGTGTAAAAAAAAAAAAAAGATACTTGGTGGTGAGTGGAGTTACAGCTATGAAAAACAAGAGCAGACATGGGAAACACTCCTTTAGAGGGATATTTTCAGTTTTGAGATAAAATCCTAAAATGTGGTGTGTTTTACTTTGGTTTCTAATGTTCTGTTGCATATTATAAAACAAATTACCACTTCTTGAGTTCTTTGCACTCATTTTTTCCTCAACTGTCACTGTTTCTGCACGCCCCAGACACTTTACACTTACATAGGTATTTTCCCATTGTTTTTGGGAGAGCCCTGCCTCTGCTTACCTGTGACAGAAACTGTTTTCATTGCAAGTTTGAAGCGCTGCTGTGATGGAAGCCAATTATTCTGTGACATGTTTGCTTCCTGCTCTGGATCATGTTTACAAGCCAGAGTGCTGTAGTAATAATAGCAATAAGCATCCTGCCAGCTGTCATGCCAGCTCCATAGACTTTGTCTGGTGTCAGCTCTCTGGCTTGCTGACAGTGTCTGCCTTGGAAGCCCTGGCTGCCCTGAGCACAGAGTAGCTCAGCTGCCTTCCTGCCTTGTGCCAACAGAGACTCCTTTGGCCTGTCCCTAACGAAAGCCGCATGCAAGCAGAGGAATGGTTTTCATTCTGCCCTCCTGCATGCCCTTTGAAGTCCTGCGTGGTGTGAATGAGTCTTACTTCCTGTGGCAAGGGTGAAAGGACAACTGAGTAAACTTGGCCTGAGGATTGATAAATAGTTCTGTTTCTCATAAGATACACCAAATCTCCCCATAACCATCCCCCCCAGAAGAGTCTTCTTGCTCTGAATTTTGGATGTGTATCATACGTAATCAACTCGTAAATATGTAACTTCTGGGGATGAAGACTTGCTTGCTTAGCTCCATGCACTGTTGTATGATACTTATTCATTTGAAGGGACTGAAGAAAAATGTACTTCTTTTACCTTAAATATTACTGAAAGTGGTCTGTTTTTTTCATATCGTGGAGGAATCAACACAGTTCCAGTTGAACTACAGCTCATTCAAGCCCAGTAGAGGGTCTTTTCCTTGCCAGGAACAGGACTATCAGTATAGCCTGCCCATCAGGCCCACAACAAAAATTTTTGAGGTGATGTTAGGAAAAAAATCTTAAAGGTCTTTTACTAAAATTAATGGAAGCTTTAAAAAAATAACTTTCCCTCTGCCCTTCACTTAATCACCAGTCTTGAGCTCAGATGCAATGGCTCAGGTGAAGCTTTACTTCTAAACTTCAAGTTTTACAAACTAGGAACTCTTGTCAAGAGTTCAGTATTCTGTTGAAAACACACCAGTTCCCTATCTGCAGCTTTGTCATTTTCTTGGGCCTGGAGTATGTGTGTCTCCTTTAACAGGCATCAGAATTAATGCAGTGGCCCCTCAGGCAGAGTGCTTGTGATCAAAGGGCTGTGAAAGATTGAAAGATTGGATGCTGATACTCTTTTATTTTTTCTTTTCTTTTTTTTTTCTTTTCTTTTTTTTTTCCTTTTGACCAGCAATATCCTTAAATACAGTTCAGCAGTGCAATTGAAAACATTTTATGTAATTCTGGAACTAGATTTTCTAAAATGTTTGTTAGTAAAATGCAGTGTCTCCTTTTTCTTCCTGAGAGTGGACTAACCTCCTTTATTTTTGTCCCTGGACTTTTTGCCTGCTGTGCTGCAGATCTCAGCAAACAGATCTGTTTATGGGTATGTATGTGTTTATACATGTGCGTGAGTGTAGACGTAGCTGGGGGTCAGGCTGCGCTTCTCTAATGTAGGTAGCATGATTTTTTTTTTTAAATTTATTTTTTACATTAAGTTCTCATTCTTCATGAGAATGAGAGTTTGTCTGATTAAGCAGCCCGTATTGTTCAAGCTGCTCTGCGTTCCAGAGCTTTGAACACCAGTTGCTTGCTGTCCTTGGGTACAAAGCAACCTGCTCACCACAGGCAACAGGGATAAAGTGTTCAAAGGACAGTGGGATGTGATTCAGTCTGCGTTTCACCTTATAAACTTCCCTTTTCCCCCACCCTCCCCCTTCCCCTTCTGCTTGGCAATAAAAGAGTGTCCTATGTAATAGGAGTTGGGAGAGGGGGAGGAATAGCAGGCTTATGATAGACCTAGCTTTGCTGAAACATTGGATGATGTCCAGTATGACCATGCAGAGGGATGAGCTCAGGGAAATGGTTGGAAGTTCAAAGACCTTTTTGTATTGCTCACTGTCAGTTGACAGATGTGCGCTCTTTAGCTGTTGCTGCCCAGCCTAGTTCTTCCCACTGGCTCCCCTTTCTTGGGCTTTCTCCCCATCCTGCTTCTTGGCTCTGCCTGGGGCAAGTTAGTCCCTGTCTGTCTGGGCATTTGCCTGCCTTCAGCTCCATTCTGGGACTTGCCTTTGCTCATCTCTTTTAAGAAAATATTTTTTCTTTGCATAGATACGGAGAGCTCAAGCTGGAATTGAGCAGAGAAGGGGGGTTGGTACTTAACTGTGTTTACTGTTGGCATTGCCTAATCCTGCTGTAAATACTGGTGAAAGCATGTTAGTACAATCTATGATTGTATTCTTATCAGTGGAAGCAATGCCTATGAAGGACTTGCAGCTGTCTTAGAAAGTAATACATATCCTTCATTTTACAGGTTGGAGAAGGGGGCTAAAGAGGCAGAACTGTCCCAGGGTTTGCATCAGTATCAAGCTGGGAAGAGAATATGGAGACTCAGTTTCTAGTCTTCTTAATGCTAATCCACCTTGTCCTTCAGCAAGATGAAGAGGTTTTGTTCCACCTCTGTCAGTGAAAAGACTTCTTGCTGCTTCATTTGTATTGCATGTACCCATCTTTTGACTATGTGTTTTAAAATAAACTGTATGAGTAAAAGCAATACACTTACCAGATGGTATAGCTGCTCCGTGGTGTCAGAACAAAACATAGTGGTGGTTGAGTGTCCTAAGTGTGACCTCCTAACTTTTGAATTTCCACTTAACTTCAAATTTCCAAACACTGGATATATTTACAACAGTAATAAATATTCACTGTGGGCTAGTGATACACCCTCAGCTTTAACTTTATAGGAATAAAACTCATCCAAATATGAAGTAATAAATGGCCAACAGAAGAGCTGATTAGTAACAACCCTAGAGCCAAGGGCTGTACAGTGGAACTGGAGCCTGATGTGCTTAGAACAAAAAGAAGGAAACACAAATATTTCTGTGTAAGCAGTGTGCTTTTTAGTGGGAAGAAGGGATTGGGAGGGCAGAGCTAGGAAAAGAGGGATTAGGAAGAGACTGCCCCGATGTGAAAGCTGCTTCCAGAATTTCTTGTGTTTTCTTTTGAAGCATCTGTTTCTGAACATTATTAGATTCAGGTTACAAGTTTATGTGGATCTCTGCCCTGATCCTATTGGCAGTTCCTCTGCTCTATGAGACATGAGCCCTCATTCATTAGTTTGGGTTTTTTGGTCTCAAGTGGGTTTGTGGTTTTTCTTCCTCCTTTAAAGGAGAGCTCCTGTAGAAGGGGATTTAATCCCACCCTGCCCCCACCCAGTGTTGTCTGGGCTAGCACACACTTGCTGTCTGCTGGATTAGGAATTTGGTCCTCCTTTGTATATGGCAGTTTGTGTTTTGCTCTCTTCCCCTGTGCTTGAAGCTGATTTTTATATCTGGGGGAGTACGGAATTGGCTGAACTACTCCCTGTAGGGGTGGAATTTCATTTTATGTTGTTACCTCATGAAGGGATGCAGCAGTTCAGCAGGATAATGGTATCCACTCTGAACCAGTGCTAATGGCTTAACCCTCTGGGAGCCTGAAGAATTCTCCCCTGGAGAGTGAGCATGTAAATTCCCTTCCAGGTGGCTCCTGTGCAGTCCTTTGGTGATTAGTCATGCTAAAGAGTATGCTGGGAGGATGGTCTCAGTCCTGAAATTGCAGCTGAAGCCAGGGAAGGTTTTCTCAGTGTGCAGTGTTTGGAAATTGGGGGAGAGAGGTCTGATCTGTGGGACTGACCATCTGAGTCCAAAAAAGTCTTGGTTTTATTTTGAAGCAGAGTTTGGAAAGTGGAGAGTTTTCTACTTCCACCTGCCCTGAGGAAGAAGAGGAAATTCCTTCTTCATTTTGCTGCAGCAGCACAGGGATGCCCAGAGAAAGTGCAATGTAAGGAAAGGAGTCAGCTATTGGAAGACCAAGCTACTGTCAAATCTGTAGAGGGAAAATACAGATTTTTGTGCTTCCCTCTCCTTCATACCCCTCTGTGGCCTAGAAATAGCTGGATATGACATTGATAGATATCTGGTTGGGACAGCCTGGACATGATGGGAAGGACATTTTCCCAAGGGCCAATGCCAAATTCTGTGAGTGTTGACAGCAATTACATATGCAGCGATGACCTCAGATACAGAAATGCCTGCCATGCTACAGGAACAGCTGAGAAGTTGATCTGAATTTGTGGTTAGAAAAAGGGATGTTAGAGAAAGTCTGAATAATCATACCATTACAGAATGGGGCTTTTAGGACAGGCCCTTGGTGGGAAATGTTGGAGGACTTGCTATGGAGAGCAGTGAATGATTTCGTATGTATAATTCGTGCTTCTTTAATAGGTCACTGGCAGTAGTCCTGGGCCAAGGGGAAACAGAGGGTTGAGAGAGCTGGAAAAGCTGAAAATGTGACTATTTGTTCTCCTTATTAAATCGTCCTCCTTTTGTGTGTGGCTGCTGTCTTCACCTTCTTTTTTTACCCACCTCCCTCCGCTCTCACTCCCACCTCCAGGATAATGTTGGCAGGGAAAAGAGTAGCAGCATAGCAGAAAAGGGCTGGCCTGCCTGGTGATAGATGGGAGATGCTGTCGGCAAGCTTGGCTGGGATGAAAGGGTTTCAGGCAGTAGCCTTTGTAGCCCTCACCCCTTCACATCACCAAGCAAATGTTGTTTTTTGGAGAGCACACCTGTCAGGAACAGTCTTGTGCAGCCCCTTGCCTACCACAGCTGACAGCGCTTAAAAGCATGAACCTCTCTGGGTTGAGTGTTCCTCTCATCTGCAGGGGAAAAAACAGGGCTGATGCTCCCCCTTGAATTCCAGCTTTGTGGCTCCAGGCCTCTTCAAACACTGTGGATTTGTGGTTCCACTCTATTGCAAACAGACTCCTGTGTAGGCAGGCATCATCCCATGTCTATCCCCATCTTCCATCCTTTCTGGAAGCCTTGAGCAAGGTTTGGACTCTGTTGTCCACACCTGAGATACAGCAAATTATCCCCAATGGGGGATTCCTGCCACTAAGCTTCTCCTTCTGGATTTCTTAGACAAAAAACCTGGCAGTGCCCATGCTGAAACACACTGTAGCATATTACTTTGTAAAGTCCTGTTCCCCAAAACATTGCTTTTGATAGTTCTCACTCTAAGGAACTTGCTGTGTAATAAAAACAGAATGGATTGCACTGGGAAGCATGCAGGAAAAATGTTGATACTGTAATTTTGCTCATTATAAAACAAGTGCAGTTATGGGAGGACAGAAGGCTCAGGGATGAAAGGAAAAAGGAACTCAGTGGGGGAATTGCGACAGCTACTTTATTGTGGAAAAGTCATTATTTCTCTGGGGAAGAGAGAATGCCAAGCTACAGACCTACTCTGGCCCCCCATCTGAGGAACAGCTCTTCCTGATGACTTGAAATTTTGTCTTTTGTTTCTAAGCGACGTAGCTCTGCTCTCTTGGGAGGGAAGGAACTTTGTTTTCAGGAAGGAAGCTGGCTGCAGCTCCATGAGGTGTTTCTTTGCTCTTGCAGTGCTGCCCACTTGCTCCCCCTTGGACTTCCACTGTGACAATGGAAAATGTATCCGCCGGTCGTGGGTCTGCGATGGAGACAATGACTGTGAGGATGATTCTGATGAACAGGACTGCCGTAAGTCACCTATCTGAGGAAAGAGGGTGGATGCAGTGCCTGCCTGCTATGGCTGGGGAAAGTTACCCTTTTTATTACAGGAATGTAGTAGTTTATCCACTGAATTGGACCTCTGACTTGTAATAAGCTATATTCTGCCTCTGACAGTGGTGTGTACCTGTCAGCCCTGCTGCCTTGGCACCTGGCTTGCTGTTCAGCTGCCTGTCTTGGGGGAGGGGATGCTTCTCCATCCAGCTGTAGAACTGTTTATGCCCTGCAGCCTTGCTAGTTAATGTCCCATGAAGCACTTCCCTGAGCTGAGCTCTTCATGCCCTCCCCTGTTAGTGGAAACACCTAACCCCTGCCAAATCCTACTGAACTGCCTGTCTGGCTGACTTCCTGTGGCCTCAGGTTCCACTGTCTGATTTTTCTGCAGTGCTGGGCTGTCACCAGCATCTTGTCCTTTCAAACAGGACTCCTTGAGGAGAGGGAGGTGCTGTAGGGATACTGCCTACAAAGAGTTGTGTGCACGGTGCTCCAGAGTGACTCTGATGGAAGAACCCCATCTCAAGAAATGTGAAAAGAAAGCTCTTGACTGTAAAGTATTTCATGTATTTCCATGCACTACATGCATGGAAATGAGTTCACTTTCTGATCAGTATACTCCTGATCTTTGCCTGCCTTTTTGGGCAAAGGGCTGGAAAGCAAGTTCAGGGGTTGACGTCCTGTGTGATACTCTGGTATGTAGGACTAAGCTCAGTTTTCCAATCTATTCAAATATATTCATTAAGAAAAAGGTATATAGGTCTGGGTCTGTTTGGTTTTCTGTTTTTCATAAAAGGTTGAAATGCCCTCATATCTAAGACAACAGTGGAGAAGGGTGTGATCAAGAGATTTGGACACTAATGAAAGGAGAAATGCAAGGTTCTGTGCATGAGAGATTCCTGAGAGTTATTCAGACTGGCAGTAACTGTAGGAGGGGTTCTGTTGCACTGAAGTCCTCTGATGCTAATTTTGCAGTCCCTTTCATTTCCTTACTGGTCTGCAGACAAGCTTCCTTAGGAGACTGGCAAGGAGAGTGGAATGAGGCTGAAAATACTGAGATGTTCAGAAGAGGAAGTTCAGATTTTCTCTCTCCCTCTTCAGTGAACATGTCCTTTGCTTTGAAGACAGTTTTGGCATCGTTATGAAAAGAAGGTGGAAATACAGTACTACCAGCAGTTATTTGTTAGATAATGATAGGGCCTATTAATTAATTTAAAAAGAGGCCTGGAATACCTTTTTACTGTGCAGGGTTATCTTGAGTCTGTCTTAGAACACATACCAGCATAGGATGGGTGGGTTCATCTCTTTGTTCCAGCTACTTCCTTCAACCTATGTTCTCAAGTTTTAAAGGCTGCTGTACTGTTGGCATACGAATGAAGTGGAAGAGAGACACTCAAGAAATCTCCCAGTGGCTCTCCTGGTATTTGTTAGGGGAATCAGCTCTCCAGCATCACAGTGTCCTTGGAGGATGATATTGCTTGATTTGTAACATATCACACATTTGGTGTTCTGCAAGCTAAATCTTCTTGCCTTGCCTTCACCATATCCCTGTTGTGTCCCTGCAGCTCCAAGGGAGTGTGAGGAAGATGAGTTCTCATGTCAGAATGGATACTGCATTCGCAGCCTGTGGCACTGTGATGGTGACAATGACTGTGGGGACAACAGTGATGAGCAGTGTGGTAAGTAATGTAAATACTGCCCTCGCAGTACTTTAAAAAGAGTTATGCAGAGCCCAGCCTGTGCAGTTCTAGGATCCCCTGTGCATGGCTAAAGCTCTGAGCTGCCTTTTCTGGACTGAACTCATGGGATATTCCCTTCTGAGGGCTGGCTACTTAGGATCTTGGGCTATGTGGCTTACCTGCCAGACAAAAAAGAAATCACTTGAGACCTTTCATTCCTTGACATGCCATTGTGAAGTCCCCTTGGATTCCTTTTGAATCCAGCACTCTGTGTCAGTTCAATGAACAACGACGGTTTTGCTCAGGCCCTGCCTGACATGGGTATGTATGGTTTAATGAGCAGTCTTGTTTGTGGGTGCCCTAGGAGCTTCAGGAGGATGGTGTGGTGTTCTCCTGGGTACTCTGAGAAAAGCCAAGGCTTTGTTTACATTGCTGTCTCTACAGATATGAGAAAGTGCTCGGAGAAGGAGTTCCGTTGCAGTGATGGCAGCTGCATAGCTGAACACTGGTTCTGTGATGGGGACACAGACTGCAAGGATGGCTCAGATGAAGAGAATTGCCGTAAGTGCTTTCTTTTGTAATCACAGGAAATAGCCCTTTGGACCTGCTCTTGCCTTGGGTATTGGCATGTTTTCTGCAGCAGAGATCAAAAACAAGTTAGTCCTGCCTGTACTGGCAGCTATGCTGCCTTCTGCTGCCTACCCCAGAGGGCACAAAAGAATGGTGTCTCTCTTGTGTTACCTCACAGGCATACTTTGTCTGTGCCTTGCTGCTTCTCTTTTCCTTCCCATAGCTGTGACCTTGAGTCAGAGCGGGAGGTTTATGCTTTATTGAATATGGCTCTCTATAAAACTGTAGGAGTTGAAGGGCAGCTGGAAGGCAAGAATACTATTCCCTTCTTTTTCCTCTTGTCTTATTCCTGACTGAAATTGTGGAAGCAGAGGGGTACTCTGCTTATTGAAAGGTTCCGCACATTGCAGACACCTTCTGCCTGCCCAGTCTCTTTTCACATAAATGCTTTTTGCAGGTTGCCCAAAAAGTGACCAATGCTGAAGGTGGGTGGGATGGTTGGGGAATGAGAACCCACAACAGTTGTTTTCTTCTTCACCTTCACAGGCTTGTAGCAAGTGGGACAGGAGTTTGTGTCCCTTTCTAACCCACACTGCCTCTCTCCTGTGTCTGTGAGCACTGTCCATGTCTCTGGAACTTGCAGTGGTCCCTTCCCCCACCCTGCTCTCAAAGGCATTTTGCAGAATTTGTTCTAGATAGCAGGAAACTTCAAAAGGCTCTGGGAGGGGGATGAGGGCCGCCAGCTCCTGAAGGGCAGGGGGAGTGGATGCATGGGGGAGTTGTCTTTTATCTCTCCAGATAATGAGAGTTGGCAGAAAGCCAGGGGCTGCAAACATTTCTAAGCCAGTAAAGGACTGTAAGAGGAAGCCAGCCTCTCTCCCTCTCCTTTTGCTCTTTGCCTTTCTTGTTCCCTTGCCTGTCATCTCAACGAAGGTGATTAATAGACCCTCAGGAAGGGAAGAGAGATGTTCCAGTGTAGCCTTCTGTGGCAGTGGAGGGGCACCCAAGAGTGGTGTCCCTGCTTCTCTGAGCTGGAATGCTATTTCAGTCCTGGCTGGCAGTTGTCTCTATAAGACATTTTAAGTAACTTGCTGAGAAGCTCAGTTTGGCTACCTCCTGTTCTCTTATCTTCATCCACGTGGTTGTCATCTTTTCTCTATCTACAATCATGCTTGTCATTCATCTGGGACAAGGTGGGACTACACTCTTCTTTTTTGCGTGGGTTTTTTGTTCGTTTTGTTTCTTTTGGGGATGTGAATTCCACAACATGATAATTTAAGTCACTGACTTCATTTTCTCAAGGAAACCAAAACACTCAGGCTCCTTTGGTGAGAGCCACATTAACACACATTTTCATATCCAGCCACTGGACACTCACTGAATTAAAGCTCTTAGTTCATGCCTTCAGGCTGTGCCCATTACTTCAGGTTGGAGAGGCAGGTGTAGTTCACTTCCTGGATTACTCTTTCTTTTCAGTCTTTCTTTTCTTTTTTGTTTAAGATTTATATTCAGAACTCCTCATTTGGGAGACTTGTATGCCTAAAACATACAGTGCATTCTCCAGCCAGTACGAGAAGAGGTGTCATATTCTGCTGTGTGGGACTCAAAATATTTTTCATGCCTTCCCACTTAGTGTATTGTTGAACAGAGAGTAGTTGCAGTAGGCAAATCCTTGACCATTAGTTTATTTGGCTTTGTCCAGGGTCATCTCTCTGGCAGTGCTCTTTACTGAATAGGCATGGTTGTTTTGGCGAGAGCTTGAGTGGAAAAGGAAGGGGAAATCCTCAAAGGTCAGGTGCAGGCCTGGGCACCCTGCTGCTTGCTTGCTTCCTTTGGTCTTCAAGTGCTTATTTTGGTTAAAATTTTAAAGGAATCACTCCCTAGTTTAACCTTGCATTCTGACATGCCTCAGCCCTTAATATGGAGCTATCCCTAAGGGTTTCTTTATTTTTCTATCTGTTTTTCTATCTTTTTTTCAGATTTATTAAATAATTTAAACACTTTCTGGGCACTAAAACATAGTGTTTCAAGCATAAGATGGGAGGTGACACTCTTGGATCCTTTTTGATGCTTTCCCACCAACTCTTCCTTCATAGCTTTTTGCTTTTCTAGACTATAACAGCTCTTGAAAAGTTTAGTCTTTATAGCCTAATATCCTTTATGGCCTTATATCTGATTTGTGTAACTTCTTTTTTTTAATTGTATTTACTGGATTGTCTGCATTAGTGTCTTTATGGGTTTAACCTGCTTTTCAGTGAAGCAAAACCAGCATTCCTCTCAGTAATACAAATCATGCAGAGATGTGCAGCAATGGCTAGTAATTTCCAACCCCTTTCCATTGAATACTTGCCAACCCATTATGGGACTGAGAAGGCTGCTTCTAAACTGGACTGTACCTTGTCACCTCACACATTTTTTCTTTGATTCCCTTGTTAGCATCAGATGTTCCCGCTGCCACCTGTAGCTTGGAAGAGTTCCAGTGTGCATATGGACGCTGCATCTTGGACATCTACCACTGTGATGGTGATGATGACTGTGGGGACTGGTCTGATGAATCTGACTGCTGTAAGTTACTGCAGGGTGATGTCCTGATCCAAGCATCAGAGTTGCAAACCTAAATGGATTTTGTGTTGGCTGGAGAGGGGGTTACAGCGTAGATGGAGATCTAATTGTTCACACATAAGCTTGCTCCTTCATTATTAGGGATCTTGTTTACCTCTGGAAAGTGGGAATAGTGATGAGAACTGTGTAGTCAGTGCACTTCTGCTTACAAGAATTGCAGTAGTTTCCAGGAGAAATCTATTCAGGATTAAGTTCCTTAATAATGAAGTGTAAGGGTGGTTTGGGGATGTTCTGTTGATCTGAGTTTGCTCTTTTTGTGTTTTACCATCACTGCAGCATCTCACCAGCCTTGTCGCTCTGGAGAGTTCATGTGCAACAGTGGCTTGTGCATTAATGCTGGCTGGAGGTGTGATGGAGACTTCGACTGTGATGACCAGTCAGATGAGAGGAACTGCAGTGAGTGCTGGGAACTGCTAGAAACCCAGTTTCTGTGGATACAAAAGAATGTTTGGGATAGTTAGCTTTGGAATTGGGTCTCTTCTGATCCTTCTTTCTCATCCAACATTCATTTTTTGGTCCCTCAGCTACATCTATGTGCACAGCTGACCAGTTCCGCTGTAAGTCAGGACGCTGTGTCCGTCTGTCCTGGCGTTGTGATGGGGAAGATGACTGCTCTGACAACAGTGATGAGGAGAACTGTGAGAACACAGGTTTGACCTGCTGCCTTACTGCTTAATAGCTAATGTTTCTATCTTGAAGGTAATAGGCAGTGAAATCTCTTTTGGATTGCTTCAGTGAGTTCAACCTAGAGTTTCTGTCCCTCCCAGAGAATGGGATCTGTAGGCTGTCTTATATGCTTGCCAACTTGTGCAGGTCTGTGTGCTTAAACTAACTAAGGTGAAGGTGTTTTCTGGTCAAATATCCCCCTATCTTGTCCCTACACTGTGAATTACCACAGAGCTCTGGGACAATTCCATTGAGACTTGGAAACATCAACAACGTGCCATGTTGTAACCTTTGTCACATGGGCTGTACTAACTTAGGCCTTCTAGATAGTTCTGGATAGCTTTCATGTTGCATTGTGAAATTGCTGAACAATTCTAGCAGGCAGTTGCATCAAAAAGGACATTTAGTGGAAGAGAAGAATAAAGCCTTTGTTTTAGAAGATTAAGGGTGTCAGCTTCCCCCTTAGATATTTGCTCAGGAGTTGCTCTTCCTAGTATTCATTTCACATATCGCTGTTCTTTTGTATGATAGTGGTTGTGGAGAGGAGGAGGGTTTCAACACACCCTAGTGTTATGGTAGGATTCAAGGAACATCTAGAATCTTCTCTTTTCCTTAAAGCCTTCAGGATGCCTACAGGCTTTGTTGAGGAATAGAATGTACTGGTCCATGAATTCATCTTAGTGAGTGGAGCCTAGCCATGTGTGCTGATCCTTCTGGATCAGTGTATTCTGAACAATGGTTTTAGGGATGACAAAATGGATTTGTGAAACTACCTCTTGTTTTGGGGCTGTCGAGGAGTGGAGAGTTGGTGTTCTACAAAGACAGCTGAGCGCAGAGGACCTGGAGAGGCACACTTTGTAGTCATTTGAGAGCAGCTGCTCTGGATTGGTCAGCTGTTGTGAGCATTAGTGTGACGATCCTGGGAGACACAA
The DNA here is from genome assembly GCA_024500445.1 of Entomyzon cyanotis. Lineage (NCBI taxonomy): Eukaryota > Metazoa > Chordata > Aves > Passeriformes > Meliphagidae > Entomyzon > Entomyzon cyanotis. The sequence goes on along the minus strand of JAKEPQ010001030.1, from coordinate 38,865,963 downwards.
TTGTACATAAAGACATGCTGGTAACCCTGTTTCCTCATCCTCATAACAAAGGTATTTAGAGGTACTGAAAGAACAATTGCAATCCAGAAGCCAAATCAAACTTCCAGAGCCACTGAAATTCACTATCTCCACATCAAACCAAACACAAGGCGGTTGAGTACAGCTATTGTTACTATAGGTCTGTGGTGACAGGTAAAAATTAGACTGGGTTTTCCAAGCAGGATGTGTACTGGCTTATCTAATCAACATAGTGTGGTGTCCCAATGTCTGTAGCAAGAGTTAATATCCTCTTGGTTTTAGAGCAGAGTTATATTTTTATTGGCCATAGAGAGGATTCCTAAAATACTAGGGAATTGGCTGGTGTAAGGATCTTTATGTTCAATATGACAAATGAAGTCCAAGTTTCAGAATCCTTCATATAAAGTATTCCTGTGGTCTGAAAAGTAAATCTGCATGTGGTTTGGTTTTATATTCTCACTTGGTGTGTCTGTAGTTCTTAACTGTACTTGTTAATCTCACAACTACCCTTTTCCACAGTGCTTACAGGCAGTCTGCCAATCTGATTGTTTCTCTGCTGCTAACTGTATTGTCCTGTTATCTTCATAAGATTGTCAGAGGGTGATGATTTAGGGACTGCTAATCAAGTTATCTTAAGAGGTATAAGAAGTAAGCAGCAACAGGACAGTGCAGTTATTGCTGAAGAAACAATCAGAGTGGCAAAGTCCCTACAAACAGTATTACTTTGCATACAAGAATTCTGTACATCCTCCTTGCCAACAGCAGAAGTTGAAGCGTGTAGGTCATGTGAAATCCTGTTGCCTGAGCTCAGATTTCAGGGATGTATGTAAATCTCATTCCAAGTCCATCAAAGTGCAGTGAGGGCTAGATAAGATGTTTCTTCCTGGGCAGGCTTAATATCCATAGATGTGCTGGTGTGACATATCAGATTATTAAAGTGAGGAACTGACTCCTCCTTTGCACACACTGAGTAGGGTTGTGGATTCTGGAACCAAAGGGAGGTAATCCAGGACCTTCCAGTCATTCTAAGAGAAACTAGTTAGATGAACTTCACAGTAAAGCAACAGTGGACTCAGACTGGAGAAGAGTTTGCAGTCCTCCAAATCAGCATAAAAATACATGGAGCAGTAAGAAGTGCTAGATGAGCTCAAGTCAAGGAAAGAGGAAGTCATGGATTTGTGCTCATATGAAAAGTTTGTAACAAGTCTTGGAAAATGTTCTATATTCTTTTCTTCACCCTGACTGTTGTTCCATCAGTTCCATCAGTGTGGTGTGCTACTTTACGCTTCTTCTATTGCAGGCACCCCTCAGTGTGCCCCAGACCAATTCCTGTGTGGAAATGGGCGTTGTATTGGCCAGAGGAAGCTGTGCAATGGAGCAAATGATTGTGGAGATGGCAGTGATGAGAGCCCACATCAAAACTGCCGTAAGTTCTCCCAAGTTCAGTATTAAACATAAATGGAGGCCCAGTAATGTGTGGGAGTCTATCTGGTGTTACTGAAGGATGTGTGTAGGGAAGAAACCCTGAGCTGTGATAATAGGAGATAGTTTAAGATTGAGGTGACAAAAGATGCTGGTTTTCCCAATTAAAGACTGCACACAAGGAATAATGGGGAGAAGATTATGATCTCAGATATCACCATTTGTCTGCAGAGATGCTGAATCCTAAAAACATGTTACTCTGAGCTCTGTTGTCCCACTCTATTGTGGCCTGCAGGGGAGAGCTCTGACTGAAGAGGAGGCTTCCAGCACAGCCTGTGTCCTCCTCCTCCTCCTCTTGTTCAGCCTGCTTTGAAGGGTGACTGCTGCCTAACAGCTGAAGGCAAGAACAGCTGCTTTGTGGTTTCAGCTCAGTTAACTTCACATGTTCCTTCCACAGGTCCACGCACAGGGGAGGAGAATTGCAATGTCAACAATGGTGGCTGTGCTCAGAAGTGCCAGATGGTACGAGGGATAGTGCAGTGCACTTGCCACACAGGTTACAGGCTCCTGGAAGATGGCCGATCATGCCAAGGTGGGTTTTTGGAACAGTAGCATCCTCCCTGCTGCTTTGGTATGTTTGAAGTTGTTGGCTATGATAGGGAGAAAAATCAGAGTATGAAAGCAGATGCAATCTATCAATGAGATTGTTTGGTTTGTTAATGATCTATCTCATGGTAACTTTCTCTGTAACATGCAGATGTGAATGAATGTGCTGAGGAAGGCTACTGCAGCCAAGGCTGTACCAACAGTGAAGGAGGCTTCCAGTGCTGGTGTGAGCAAGGCTACGAGCTGCGACCTGACAAACGTAGCTGCAAAGCTCTAGGTAAAGGGGACTTCACCCTAAAAACACAACTGGTGTGTGTCTGTTGGTCCAGTTCTCATAATTAATGTCTCTAGTGCTTCACTGGTAGCATTGTGCTGTTCATCAGCAAAGGGAAAGGAAGGGGAAAAAAAGGGAAAAGCAAAGGGAAAGTGAGGGAAAGAAAGTACCTGGATTTGTATTAGATATGCCCAGGTGGTTGATAAATGCTTGTGCAAATTTTGTGTGATTTTGACCATGGAGAGAGGTACTACACCATTTTCTTTCCCTGCTAGGGGCACAGCTCCTGCCTTCTCTTTCTAGTCCTTTGTCAATCCTTGTGACTCAGAATCAAGCTTTCTGTCTCTCTTCAGGAAGTGTCTTAGCCTTTCCAAGGAGTGAGATTGTATCACACCTCCTTGTGGTTTGACCCTTGATGCTGGTCACCAATCCTGAGTTCTGTGAATGGCTGCTATGTGGACATCTGCTGAGTTCTTTTATGGACATCTATACACTTATTTAACTTTATTCCTCCTGTATTGTTAGAGCTGAGGAATTAAAAATTCCACTTAAAGACTTCAGATTTCATTAGGAATTCCCCTAATGAAATCCATGAATGATATTGATATTTTGTTTGGGGTTGTTTGTTTTTTTTCATGCAGTGGAAGTACCTGCTGAGTTTATATCTAGCTGAGGCAGATTTCAACTGTGTTCTGTCTGTGGTAGAAGGTGTAGAGCATGTGTGTTTTCATGGCTATGAGATGGATATAGGAAAAAGAAACTACAGTCTAGCTGCCAAGTGCCTGTCTAGTGTTATGGTTTCAGAGGCTGAGGTGAGGCAGGCTCAGGTGGCACCTGGACTGATCACTTCTTGCTGAGTTACTATTTACCAGAAGGTTTAAAACTGCTCATCTTTGAGTTAGAGGATAGAGGATGTAAAAACAGCTCTCAGAAGTGTTTTGCACTTAGGGTTTGATTTCTTCTGGCAGTACTGCAAGACTGTGTTCTGGGACTTGGTGCAGAGGGAATGGTAGGCAGGACCCGGTCAAATGCTGTCAAATACTCTAATGCTGTGTTCCTGTATTCTTAGGGCCAGAGCCAGTGCTGCTCTTTGCCAATCGAATTGATATCCGACAAGTGTTGCCTCATCGCTCAGAGTATACGCTGCTCCTGAACAACCTGGAAAATGCCATTGCCCTTGATTTCCACCACAGCAAGGAGCTGGTGTTTTGGTCTGATGTCACACTTGATCGCATCATGAGGGCCAATCTGAATGGTAGCAATGTGGAAGAGGTGGTTTCCACAGGGCTGGAGAGCCCAGGTGTGTCATCACAAAAAAGGCAACAGCCTGGGGTGGGTGGGTGGAGAAAAGTCAGGACCTAGCATTCAGAATAAAGTGCATTTCCCTGAGCAAGGGGATGGGTTGGACGGAATGGGTGTGAGGTGAGTGTCCCCCTGGAGTTAATCTTGGCTGGCAGGAGAAGAAACTGGGCCTCTTCTGAGGCAGACAGAGAAAGGGAACTATTTTTCTGTGCAGATCCATGGTTTCATTCTGCACGTAATTCTCTCTTGGACATAGGTGGACTTGCTATTGATTGGATCCATGACAAATTATACTGGACGGACTCTGGGACATCTCGAATTGAAGTAGCAAACTTGGATGGCACTCACAGGAAAGTGCTTTTGTGGCAGAATCTGGAGAAGCCCCGAGCAATTGCCCTTCATCCTATGGAGGGGTGAGTGAAAACTTGGGACCCCAGTGAGCCCTCCATGCAAATGCTTCTTGTTGAACATTGAAAACCCCGTTCTTGGTCAAAAAGGTTACCTCTGGGCTCAAGACTTCAGCTGGCACTGACAGTTTGGGGAACTTGGCAATGCTGGGACCCTTCAGAGCCTTAATCCTGCTCTGGGCCCTTCAGCTTTCAGCAGGCTGGGTGTTACTTTCCACTTCTCCCATGGCTATAACCCAGTCTCATGCTTGAGGTCACAGGACTGATACTGTTTTGCCCTGATAGGGAATGATGCTGGGTGCAGTATGTGGGCCACGAGTTTTCTAGCCTGTTTTTCCCTTGCCTCCTCCAGTACTATCTACTGGACTGACTGGGGCAACACTCCCCGCATTGAGTATTCCAACATGGATGGCTCTAATCGGCGTATCATTGCGGATACACACCTCTTCTGGCCCAATGGACTGACCATTGACTATGCAGGACATCGAATGTACTGGGTGGATGCCAAACATCATGTCATTGAGAGGGCTGACCTTGATGGACGCAACAGGAAGGCTGTTATTAGCCAAGGTGAGTAACAGGCTTTCTACAGGGAATGCTTTCTGCAATAAAGACCAAAAAGGAGCACAGTGCTAATCTGAGTTTGAGACACTGGTCCTGCATCTGTGCTTGTCTCCCGTTCTTTCACTGTGGACTGAATTCTGTCACCAGTGAGGGATGGGGTTTGCTACCCAGTTGTCAGTGGCTGCATCAAAAGCAGCATGGCCAGCAGGTTGAGGAAGGTGATTCTGCTCTTGTGAGACTCCACCTGGAGTGCTTCATCCATCCCTGGGGCTCCCAACATTAGAAGGACATGGAACTGTTGGAAGAAGTCTAGAGGAGGGCCATGAAGTTGATAAGACGACTGGTGCACTCCCCTACAAAGACAGGCTGGAAAAAAAGTTGGTGCTGTTCAGCCTGGAGAAGAGAAGGTTGTGTGGAGATCTCACTGCAACCTTCCAGTATCTGAAGGGAACCTACCAGGAAGCGGGAGAGGTACACTTCATCAGGAACTGTAGTGCTAGGACAGGGAATACTGGATGCAAATTAAAAGAGGGGAAATTCAGGTAAGATATTAGGAAGAAATTTTTTGCTGTTAGGGTGGTGAGATAGTGGAATAGGTTGCCCAGGGAGGTTGTGAATGCCCCAACCAGTTCAAAGCCAGGTTGAGTAAGGCCTTGAGCAACCTATTCTAGTGGGAGGTGTTCCAGCCTATGGTGGGGGACTTGGGACTGGATGATCTCTAAGGTCCAATACAACCCTCTAATGTACTATCTGTGATTATAGGATAGGAGAGAGGAATTTTCTGTTATATTAGTGTAAAGTGTATTTGAGCAGCTTGACTGTGGTGAAGCCTAAGGGGCAGTGGAAAGAGCATTTCCTTGTCTCCCTGCTAGACTTAGTTGTGTTAAACCTGATTATATCCCTGTATTGGATTTCTGTTACAGGGCTCCCACACCCATTTGCTATCACTGTGTTTGAGGACAGTCTCTACTGGACAGACTGGCACACCAAGAGCATCAACAGTGCCAACAAATTCACAGGCAAGAACCAGGAGATCATCCGCAACAAACTCCACTTCCCTATGGACATCCACACACTGCACCCTCAGCGTCAGCCAGCAGGTAACTGCAGAGTGGGTAGAGACCCATTTGAGCCAGGAGAAGACCTGGAGCCACCCACTCCCTGTAAAGCTGGGAGATGACAGCCTGAACCGAGCATGTGGGCACATCCCCGCCTATGCCCGGGGCTGTGACAGAGCTTGTTCCACCGCCCTGGTGTTGAGGTCGCTCTGCCGGGTATCCGGAGTTAGGTGTTACCGCAGCTTCCCCTGCTGACACTGGGGGTGGAGGCCTTTCAGTAGGAAATACTCGAGGTTTGTTTAAGCAAGAGCTGTTTCGGGACAGGGGAAAAATCCTAAGTGGGCACGGTAATGACTGACACCGCCCTTACTCCTCTTCATTTGCCATTATCTGCTCTAGAAGTGGATTGAGTTAAATGCTAATTTTTAAATTGAGCCCTAAAAATTGAGTTAGTTCTTCAGTTAATACGTTTCCTTTTTTTCAATTAACTTCTGGGTAGGGATATAAATTCCACCACACCACCTCAACTAGTGGTCTTGACACCTCAACTAGTGTTTTTCCTCCTTTACTCTTTGCTTTATGTGTGGTTGCTTTTGTCTTTGGCTACTTGAGCAGGGAGAAACCGTTGTGGGGACAACAACGGAGGCTGCACTCACCTCTGCCTGCCAAGCAGCAAGGATTACACCTGCGCCTGCCCCACGGGCTTTCGCAAGACCAGCAGCCATGCCTGCGCCCAGAGTAAGTGAGGTGGGACCACATCCTCAGATGTTCAGTGGGTGGCAGAGGGTTGGCAGTGGGACTAAGCATCAGCAGCACTTGCTTCCAAGGAGTTGCAGCTCAACAGACTGAGTTAGAAATATTAAGGGTCCTGCCAGAGGATGCTTCACCTTTTTGATGCATTCCCTTCTTGTGTATTTTCACTGTCCTCACTAGGCTTCATGGGTGGGTATGCAGACAAATTCCATCCTTGGTCCTTATTTCAGGGCTGCTGTTGGCGCCATGCTACATGGCACAGCTGATTGTCTCCTTAAAATTCCCATAATGGCTGTGTCAGTGATGAACAAAAAATTCAATCCTCATCATTGCCACTGTTTCTCTTAGTTTGCAACCATGGGAAAGAATTAGACCAACTATCTCCCAGATTCTCAAGAGCTATTTTCAAATAGCTATTTGATTTGGAGGGATGTCTATGCCATCCTTTAAAGAATGTGGTTGGCCTTGCTCCCTCAGCATAGGTTACACCCCAGGAGAGAGCACACAACCACTCAGAGCCCCCTTGCCCATTCTTTCCCAGTGATATTTTGCTTTCAGTAAAAAAAAACCAAAAAAACCAAAGACTTGCCAGTGAGAGATGATGTCGGTGGTTAAGGTTGTGGATATAGCAGGGAATTTTCTGTGTATACTGTATTGTTGAACTTAGAGAAATTAAAAGAAGACCTTTCGACCTTTGATCAGGTCTTGACAAGTTCCTGCTTTTTGCCCGAAGGATGGACATCCGTCGGATCAGCTTTGACACAGACGACCTGTCAGATGATGTCATCCCCCTTGCTGATGTTCGCAGTGCTGTGGCTCTAGATTGGGACTCAAAGGATGACAATGTCTACTGGACAGATGTTAGCACTGACTCAATCAGCCGAGCAAAATGGGATGGATCAAACCAGGAGGTACAGTGTTCACAACGTGTGGAGGTCATCTGGCCAGGAGAGTCCTTGAGCATGAGATTTGAAGCTACTGTCACACATTGGCCTTTTAAGGTGCTGCAGTTCATGGTGGATCTTTTGTTCATTAGTTTGCCTAATTCTGGCAAGCTAATGAGATCACTGTACACTTCATAAACAAGTTGGGTGCGTGGAAAACCTTGAATGGAGATATGAAGCATGGTGATTTGTGGATTGCAGTCAATTCCTTTGTTGTAGCCATAAAAACTGAAAGGGAGAAGTATTAAATCCTCTGTTATGTTCTACATTTGGAACAAGAGTCAAGCTCTTTGGGAATACTTTTTGCACACACTCCTAGGTTGATGGTACTACAAATGAGGCAAACAGAGTTCAAAGTTTGGATATCAAACAGGCATTAAAAATAGATGTTTCTCCAAATAAAAGCCTTATTTTGACTTCTAAGTCCTTAATGCTCTCTCTTGTGTGGCATTGCTCTGCTCAGGCTTTTGTCTTTTGAAAGTTAACATTGTGAATGGGTAGTGCATTGGGCAAGTACTTTCTCCCTAAGGTTTAATTTCACTAAGGATTTTTTCTTTTCATTTTCATTTAGGTTGTGGTGGACACTAGCCTGGAAAGTCCAGCTGGACTGGCAATTGACTGGGTCACCAACAAACTCTACTGGACTGATGCAGGTACTGGGATCCTCTGCTTTACATAGCCTTCTGTCTTCCTTATTAGTCTTGAAAACTGAAAATCTGCTGCGTAGTTCTGTCTGTCTCATTCCAAATTTGTCTGGTTTTGTGTAGCAAAAAGATGGAGTCATGTGCTTCTAACCGAGTGTGAACTGAGGCACCAACCCTTAGTTTAATTCTCTTTGCAGTATCCCCAGTACTAATTCTGTAAAAAGATTCATAGCAGATGTCAAACATCACTGTTGTCTTTCTGCAGAGCTTGTCACTGTGTGCGTTTATGTATCTTCCAACAGTGTATCTTGGGGTGCAGCAGGTAATATTTGGAGGATGTTCCCTGTTGAAGAGTCATAGTTGAGAGAGGTGTAAGGAAGATTATTCTTTTCTAGCTGTTCTCTTATGCCTTGGGCACTTAGGAAAGAGATGGTTTATATTCATACAGGACTCCACATCAGTGCCAGCCATAGAGGTGACTTGAGAGGATGGAAAGTGATACTTTAGGCCCCATTTCTTAGCTATCTTCCAGCTAAGAACAGAGATGGATGGAGGGAAAGAATGCATTGTTGTTTGGATTTTTGTTTTGCCTAAGCTCTTGCAATTGCAATTTGATCTCTGTCATTTTCTCTCTTGAATTTTATAGGAACAGATCGGATAGAGGTCTCCAACACAGATGGGACCATGAGAACTGTTCTAATCTGGGAGAACCTAGACAGACCTAGAGATATTGTGGTGGACCCTGTTGGAGGGTGAGAGTTTCTTTCTTCTGGGATGACATAACAATTCTTGCATGTCAAAAGATGTTCTGGTTCTTTGGTTTTGTGCAATTTTCTTTCTCACTGGTGCCATTGTTCTACAACACGCTAATCACTGAAACTAAAGATGTGATTTTAGATGCTAATGGAACAAGATAAGCAGAGGTAATTGCCTGGTGTGAAGCTTGCAGGAGCTGGCTGGTGTTTTAATTTCTTTATCTGGGGGATGTAATAACTAAAGATGTGGTACAAAAAATACTGAGAATGAGGCCATCTAGATGGGGTTTTTTTCTCTATTTCACATGTATGTTGAATTTGTATTTAAGCTCCCTGCTTATCAGCTAGAGTTTCAGTCAGAAGGGTATCCTCAGACCTTATGGAGGTGGGGATAGGGTGGATAGGAAAAAGCTTGCCAGCCACTGCTTTAGGAGCATTGAAGGTCTTGAATGAAAGCGTACTATTCTTTCTCTTAGTGGGTTACTGGAAGACAAATGCAGCAAGAGTGTAAAGGGCCAGTGGTGGAAATTGGTAAATTATCAGTTAATTTTTAGACCTTAACCTATTTTAATGAACTTTTTCCTACATGTTGTAATTAGGCCAGCCCATGGGCAGTAGAAGGTATATAAATTTGAGTGTGATCTTAGGTACATTACAAGAACCTAAGGCTGGACACGTGTACAGTAATAGCGTAATGCCTCTTCCTGCTAGGGCCTGAAGGCACCAGACTCCCTTGCTTCTCTGTAATACTGCCTGGCTGTAGTGGCAGTGAAGACGTGTGGGCATTCACTCCTGTCTGTGCTTCTTCTTAGGTACATGTACTGGACTGACTGGGGAGCCAACCCAAAAATTGAACGTGCTGGGATGGATGCCTCAAACCGCTTGGTGATCATTTCCTCCAACCTGACATGGCCGAATGGCTTGGCCATTGACTATGAGTCGCAGCGCTTGTACTGGGCAGATGCAGGCATGAAGACCATAGAGTATGCCAGTCTGGATGGAAGCGACAGGAAGGTATGGAAGCTATCTTTGAGGAGCAGGTCTGGGAGCCTGGACACAGTGCTGATGGCTCCTACCTCTTTTTCTAATGGAAGGGGAAATTTACAAATCAAAGTACACAGCTGCTTTCACTGGGAGAAAACAGCTCCCTTTCTTTTTGAAACTTTGTGTGAGGGAAGTTTGAGGGCTCAGGTTGCCTCATCACTCTCCCTTTGCTCTGACTACGTGCTGTGATGTTGAGAGGGGGCAAGGGAAGCCTCTTTCTCTTAGTGACTTCATAGTAATATTTTTCTTGGGGGTCTGGGGCTAATCTGAGCAGGTGCTGATTGGGAACAATCTGCCTCACCCCTTTGGACTTACTCTTTATGGTGAGAGAATCTACTGGACAGACTGGCAGGCCAAAAGCATCCAGAGCGCAGATAGGAGGACTGGGCAGTCTCGGGAAACGCTGCAGGACAATCTGGAGAATCTTATGGATATTCATGTTTTCCACCGGCACAGGCCACCAGGTACAGAGTTCACCCCCAAGCCCCACTGAGCTGAGAGCTTGCTCAGGCTCTGCTATGTGGTACATCTTTTCTGCAAGGGGCTGACCTGTCAGCCCTCATTGTCTTAAGTGTCTCTGTCAAATATGAGAGCATGAGAATTAACTCTCGACTTGATTATTTGAAGGCACTCTAATATGCATTTCTAGAGCTGTTGCATCCCTTTTTCATACTGGTGCTACTGGCTCATGGATTTTTCATTCTCTTTTCCATAGTGCATACAGCATGTGAAGTTAAAAATGGAGGCTGCAGCCACCTGTGCCTTTTGGCACCTCCTCCAAAAGGTTACAGCTGTACCTGCCCTACAGGGATCAACCTGCAACCTGATGGCAAGACCTGCTCCTCTGGTGAGTGCTCTCTGTAGGATCCTCATTGCAGTTTTGTATCACAGCTACATTTTGCCTCTGCCCTGTTAGAGAACACATTTCATTTTTATGGGCTTACCTGCTTTACCCCTTGAAAAATACATTTGGTGCCTGCACCTTCAATTTGAGTGGGAATTACTATGGAGAAACTTACCGATAATTGGATTGATGAAGGAGACTTTTTTCTTGAAATTATGTCAGACAAGTAAACCAGATGTCACATTTTTTCCCATACTTTGCCCTAATATTGAAGTGAATTCTTAAACTACAAGGTGCTAAATTCTTTAGTAGGTCTGTATACACTCCTCCTGTGGACCCTTTTTTGAGGATGGTCGAAGGCACTTGGCTTCAGGCCATGGTACATCCACTTTTCCTCCTCAGCTGGAAAAAAGGCGGACTTCTAATTCCCATTTCCCACACATATTAGCAGAAGTAACTCTTCTATGAGTGTCCTGCTTTTCAACTTGGATGTAAAGAAGCATTAAGTGATATTTAATAAAGCTTTTGTACACAGACTGTCCGTAAGCCAAAATCTGCCTGAGACACTTTCACTTTTCCACTGAAGTGGATGTAACCTCTAGAATATTTGATAAATGATGCCTACAGTTGACTGAACTTGTTCCCAACTAATACCTGTCAATTTTCAACTCTGCAGGAATGACCAGCTTTCTAATCTTTGCTAGAAGGACTGACATCCGGATGGTGTCTCTGGATATCCCCTACTTTGCAGATGTTGTTGTCTCAGTCAATGTCACCATGAAGAACACCATTGCAATTGGAGTGGATCCTCATGAAGGTCTGAACTTCTTAGTGTATCTGACTGTTTGAAAGGCAACAAGTGGCCTCATACCTAAATGTCTGAGTAAAGACCCCGGCACAGATCTTACTGTGGGCTGTGGATTTGGGTAGTTTGGTTTTTTTCCCCTTGTATGTGCTGCAAATAATTAATTTCCAGTGAGGAAAGGAATATCCTTAAGGGAAAGCACAGAACCCAAGCTATATGGAAAATAATTGCCTGCAATATTGAGTGAGGTTCCTGTGCATTTTGGATTTAAGAATGCTTTCCTCCTGCCGAGGCATCTTAAGACAATACAGCTGAGACTCTGATTGTTCATGTATACTAAATATCTGATGCTGTGCTGGATCACTGTTGCACAGTAAGGTAGATGATCTTATTTTGAGAAATCAGATGTGGAGCTCTACTACCAGCTGATAGTGTTAGGTGTTCTCTGTCCCTGTGTGAAGGTTAGACCTTGTGTAAAGGTCCTACATATTTTGGGGAGAATTGGAACAAGAAAATTTACACTGTTTTATCATTCTGGCTTAATAATCTTGTGCTGTTATTATTCCTGTACAATCGGATCTGTTTTGAATGGTGTAGCAGCTAGTCAGAGACCTGGATCTGTTTTTCAAGGATTTTGCTGGTTGGTTGTTGGGGTTTGGTTTGGTTTTTTTCTGGGCTTTTTCAAGTTTCTCTTTCTTCTTCCACCCAGGAAAGGTTTACTGGTCAGACAGCACATTGAGGAAAATCAGTCGGGCTGCCCTTGATGGCTCACAATTTGAGGACATCATCACTACAGGTGAGAGAGACTCTGATCTGAGAGCCTCTTGTTTCTATGCAGTATGAAAAGAGAGATTTTGTGGTACCCTGGTAGAATACATTTTTGGTGGAAAGTCAAGCAAAGCCTGAAGCAGTTACCTACAAGATGGACAAGTTCCTGACAAGAAGTTCCTGACTAAATTGGGAGAATGAGCAGTGACCAAAAGGTCTTTTTTTTTCTCAGGTCTGTGGACTACAGATGGGCTGGCTGTGGATGCTATTGGCAGGAAGATATATTGGACAGATACAGGAACAAATCGGATTGAAGTGGGCAACCTTGATGGCTCCATGAGGAAAGTCTTGGTCTGGCAGAACCTGGACAGCCCTCGGGCAATAGCTTTATACCATGAAATGGGGTTAGTGTTGTCAAGAGATTATCTAGATGTTACACAGGACTTCTGATCTCCTTTTCCATAATACTTGCTGACTTTTCCCCAGGTATATGTACTGGACTGACTGGGGTGAGAATGCCAAGCTGGAACGCTCTGGGATGGATGGCTCTGGACGTGTGGTGTTGATCAGCAACAACTTGGGCTGGCCTAATGGACTGGCAGTGGATAAGGCTGGGTCCCAGCTGCTCTGGGCTGATGCACACACTGAGGTCTGATTCTGTTCTTCAGTGTTGTTTGTCATTGGGTCTTTGGTAGCCTGGAGGCTGCTTTGAAGCCCTTGATCAAGTTGTCAAAAGAGCAAGGGGAATGTAAGCTTTTCTGCGAGTATGGGCTGTGGAGGGAGGGTGAACCTGAATAACATCACTCACTGAGACTGTTTCCCACTTGCTACAGTAAGTGCTAGCGAGAGGAGAAGTGGTTTGAGCATGGGGTGATGTTTTACTTCTTCCTTTAGCGGATCGAGGCTGCGGATCTCAATGGTGCGAACCGCCGCACCCTGCTGTCTCCAGTGCAACATCCCTATGGCCTCACTTTGCTGGACTCTTACATCTACTGGACTGACTGGCAAACTCGCAGCATTCACAGGGCTGACAAGGACACTGGGGCCAATGTCATCTTGGTGAGGGCAAACCTGCCTGGCCTCATGGACATTCAAGCTGTTGATAGGGCACGGCCCCTGGGTAAGTTGCTCCCCAATCGGTGGGTGTTGGTGGTGGTGAGGGGAGTCCTTCAGAGCTGTCATTGGAAAGAGTCCCTTGGTGTAAAGCAGGAGTGATAGACTCACTTCTCAAAATTCAGCTTTTCTTTTCTTCTTCCCTCTTCTTTAACTATTTTTGCACTTCTCCCTGTTTACCCCACTTTGTAAGTCTAGTGTTGATTACTGCATGCTTTTTGACCCCTTTGTCCCGTTTCCTTCACTGGATTGCACTGACGTCATTTTCACACACAGCAGAGCCAGTTTTTTAGGAGAACTGAACAAGTCATGTCCTATTAGGCTTCACCAGAGTGTACTGGCTTTGGACAATTTCACTTTTTAACTCAAAAAGGCACTAATTCCTCTTAAACTGGTTGCTGAAATCTTATTTCAAATTCTAGTATTTTTTCCCAGTCATTGCAGACTTCATCTTCTGGTCTGCCTCTTTGCTCTGCAAAATCTCTGCTGCTTTAGTTGCTCTTAAGATATCGTGCTCTCCAGCTATTCTGTGCCAGAGTCAATTCTTAGTTACTCTTTGGGGTTCATATATGACCCCATCTTGCCTTCGTGCTTTTCAGTGGAAGTTATTGCTTTGTGCAGTGGCTTTTTTTGGTGGAATTTCCCCAATACATATTTCTACAGAAAACTGTGCTGCTTTTCCTGTGTTTATTAACAGCAGAACATCCCTCTTGACAACATAACTTTGCCATATAACTTAAAGCTGACCAAAAGTCTAGCCATCAGATCCACATTGTCTTCTTCCTACTCCCTGCACCTGTCTTCTGGACTTACTCCCTCCTAGTAAATGTATGCTGGGTTCTTTACAATTAAAAAAAATTATATGACCCTAATACGTCAGGCACTTTCAGTAGGCTTCTCTGATGCCTTTGTTTACTTGCCACTGTGTGCAGCTAAGTTGAAACAGAAGCTTCTTTGTCAGCCTGGCCTCTGGTGCATAGTCACACTATTTCCCCACAGGGTTGGATCTTTCTGTCAGCATTACTATTTGCAGCAGTAATAAAGTTAAACTGCAGTTGCATAAATCTATGAACATTTGGCTGTTCCTTTTTCCATGGAAAAACTATGATTAGCAAGGACTGCAAATTTAGATTTTTTTTTCCAATGATCCCTCTTCTTCTGGACCTTCCTGTTCTCCTTGCCCATCATGCCTATACCTACTATGAATCTTGGAGAGGAGGGAGAGTATCTCTGTACAATGGCCTGTAGATTCCCAGCAAGGCTGGGATGGTAAGGATGAACTCAGCTGCTAGCAAGTTTTGCATGTGTGTAGCCTTTAAAATAAAGCTTTGGTCTGTGGGGTCCTTAAACTATGCTTTCCATTTTTCTAAAGGCTTCAATAAATGCGGAATTCGTAATGGTGGCTGCTCCCACCTCTGCTTGCCTCACCCCACTGGTTTCTCCTGTGCCTGCCCCACTGGCATCCAGCTGAAGAGAGATGAGCAGACATGTGACTCTTCTCCAGAGACGTACCTACTTTTCTCTAGCCGTGCTTCCATCCGTCGTATCTCACTGGACACCAGTGACCACACAGATGTGCACATACCTGTCCCTGAGCTGAACAATGTCATTTCTCTGGACTATGATAGTGTGGACGGCAAGATTTACTACACAGATGTATTTCTTGATGTTATCAGGTAGGTGCCAGTCAACTGCTTGGCCAGTGCCCAGGTCACCCAGTGACTTGTGCTGAGCATGCCAGTAAAATGGGGGGACTGAGCACTGCACCGCTACTTACACCTTGTCTTTGGTGCACAGCATCATGTGTATTACTGAACTCATGCTGAAGGTGTGTTTAACCTGCTGGAGACTGAGGAAAAAAGTATTAGGGAGGTAGTAGTAGGCAGTGGCTCTGTGGTTGATGGAGATCCAGGCTTTTCAGGACCTGCCTGTTCCTCACTGCCCTTTGTCACTGATTTCTATCCAGGCGGGCTGATCTGAATGGCAGCAACATGGAAACTGTTATTGGTCAGGGTTTGAAGACTACAGATGGCCTGGCAGTGGACTGGGTTGCCAGGAACCTCTACTGGACAGACACAGGACGCAATACCATTGAAGTGGCTAGACTGGATGGAAGCTCCAGGAAAGTGCTGATCAATAACAGCCTTGATGAGCCCCGAGCCATTGCTGTCTTTCCCAAGAAGGGGTAAGTGTGAAGTTATTGGTGGAGAAGGGGGAAGGGCTGTGCAGAGGGGGGTTGGAAGAGGAGGCTGTGAGAGGAAGAAGAGATGTGCCCTGTGAATCTGCAGGTACCAGCAAGGGGTTGACTCTGAGTGACTTGCAGTAGTAAGGCAGACAGGGAATTTGAAGGTTGGGCAGATAGCTGTGAGAAGCAGGCTACAGACTATTATCTTCTTTGAACCTGAAGAAGCTGGTGGATTCATTCATGACTGAAACTTTCATTAGGCCAAATGAAATGGTCTTTTTTCTTACACTTCCCTTTTATCTCTTCAGGTATCTCTTCTGGACAGATTGGGGTCACATTGCTAAAATTGAACGGGCAAACTTGGATGGCTCTGAACGTAAAATCCTGATTAACACTGACCTAGGATGGCCCAATGGATTGACTTTGGATTATGACACCAGAAGGTCAGTGCAAGATTTTCCTATAATTGCATAGGGTTAAGGGATGTAATGAATTTTGTAGCCCTCTTAGATTCATTTATTGGAGTAGCACTGTGGGTTTGGTTTTGGTTTTGGGGGGTTTTTTCAGGTTTATTTCCTGATCCATCTTTTGATTCCATGATCTTGGCCAGTAAATGACTAGGAAGTAAAGAGGAGTTGTATAGATGGAAGCTCACCTCTTTCCTTGTGCCTTCAGGATATACTGGGTGGATGCACACCTTGATCGCATAGAGAGTTGTGATCTCAACGGAAAGCTACGGCAAGTGTTGGTCAGCCAAGTGTCACATCCCTTTGCTCTGACACAGGTAAGAAGATTTGCCTGCTGCCATCATTCTCCCTGGTGTTTTGATGAGTTTGTACAATGGAGTTTGGGAATAGGGAAGTGTTACAGTCTTGGGAAACCAAGATGGCTGAGGGGATAGTACTTAAATCTTCTCTGGAGCTAACAAAGGAGGTTTGTCTGATCTCCCGTGGGGTGTAGACAGTTATCTTCTTTATGATAACAGGGTAGGGGATGGAAAGGCCTTTGTTTTGGGCCTTCTGCCAGTGGGATATGCTTTTTATTGGTATCTTGTGTCTACATGACTAAACATGCTAATGGCTGTGATTTTTCTTTGCTGTCTCCCTGAGCAGCAGGATAGATGGATATACTGGACTGACTGGCAAACGAAATCTATTCAGAGAGTGGACAAATACTCAGGGCGGAACAAAGAGACAGTCCTAGCCAATGTTGAAGGATTGATGGATATCATTGTGGTTTCTCCTCAGAGACAGACAGGTAAATAGAAGGACCTTCATTCAGGCAAATGCTAATTGTAGACCAAAGGAACTCTGGAACCACTGCACTGTTGTGGATGTCAAGTAAGGATGATATCCTTTTTTATGCTCAAACTATTCACACATCTTCCTTCAGCACATTCCTTGTCTGCATGTTACTTTTCAGTCAGGTACATCTTAACAGTGTTTTGTTGGAGCTTTGATGAGCAAATGTCACTTTCTGTATTGTTCACCTGACATTGTGTTGAAACGAAGAATGTGAGCTTTTTATTTTTTTTTATCTGTGCAACTGTGTTGTCTGGGCTTCTGTTTAAAGATTTCCAGTGCCTTCCTTTCAAGACTGCCCTAATCCAATCCAATGTCTAGATATTGTCATCACTTTCTTAGCAATCAGATGAAGGGCATATGCCAAAACCATAACTTGCTGAATTTCTAAGAAGTATTTCTGGCTGAGCAGGAAAAAATGTTGTTCTGAGGTCCTTCTTGTTCATGTAACATACTTAGAAAATTGTTTGTTCCTTCCAGGTACTAATGCTTGTGGAGTGAACAACGGAGGCTGCACTCACCTCTGCTTTGCCAGGGCTTCTGACTTTGTCTGCGCATGTCCGGATGAACCAGATGGGCGGCCCTGTTCTACTAGTGAGTTTACTGACTGTCACTTGGGTAGAAACTTCCATAGGTGAGCTACTGCTTATGCAGTGGCAACCAGAGCAGCTGAGACTCTCTAGTCTCTAAATCTTACGTAGACTCATATATTGAAAGTAAAGCCAGTGGCTGTGAGCAATAGAGCCGCCTTTTGTCCCTTCTGCTGACAGACTGGGTTTGAGATGGTAAGGTTGCTCATATAAGCTTTAGAGAGTTTTGGAAATAGCCTATCAGACTTGTTCATCTGTCCCACAAATTTGGAGTCCTGCTTATTTTTCTCTGTTGTTCTAGTTCCTGGTGTGGTGCCCCCTGGTCCAGAACCAACCAGTGTAAGTGAGCGAAGTCAAACACTGCCTGGCAGACTAGGTACCTCAACAACCAAACCTCTCACATCTCTGGAAGCAGTGGAAGGAAAGTAAGTGTTCTTGTTCTCTTGGAATTGGTGTGTGAAAGTCACAGCTTTTGCAAGGTGCCACATGCAAGCCCCCTCTGGTTGCCATCATTCAAATGTACCTATCCCTAGCCAAAAGAGGATATTCCAGCTTCAGATTTCACATTCTTAATGGATGAAACTATTATGATAAAGAATGTAGAACACTGTTGAGATGGCAAGAAGGAGCTGCAGATTCTTTGTCTGTTATGTTGAAATGTGTGTCTAGGCTGACTGTGCTGAAGTGTTAAAATCCTTCTTTAGCCCATGTGTCATTCATTTGATTGATTTCTGAATTTCCTGATTTTGAGAATTCATTTGTGAGAGGAGGACAGTGGAGTCTGCTGCTTTGATTCACTGAAACATCTCAGACTAGACCCACACAGCTGAGGAAGTGGTTCTGCCCTGGCTACAAAGGGATAGCTTGCTCAGGGCAGAACAGAATCTGCAGCTCTAACATGTAAGTTACAATGCAAGTAGTTAAGAGACTCTTTTCTGCTAATTCCCTATAGCCTGCTATTTATACTGCTCAGCAAAAGAGTAGTTCTATAGTGGATAGCTGAGTTACTTACAAGGCAAAACTTGCACTTTGTTGAGTATATTAGACAGAATGGTCTCTGTGCTGACTCTGAGATGTTTTGATTTTTGCTTCAGCACTGATGCTGAAATTTGTTTTCTGATAGATATATGTGTATACATGTGTACCTGACAGGCAAATCTAGAATGACTCGGATATAAAGATACTAAAGACCAATAATTTATATATACATGTACACCCCCTATATATATGTATGTATAGGGTTGTCTCTTCTCTGGATACAGAATACTGAAGAAGAGAAAGGAAGACCTGTGTTTTTTAACTGGAAAGGCATGGGTTATCAGTGCTTGCCCATTCCATCCTGGTTTTTGATACATTTGATACTGTTAATTCTACTTTCAGTAAATAACTGTCCTTCTGTCATGCAGCTGCTCTGACAAAGATGCTAGGCAAGGCTTGTGCACTCGTGCCAATGAGGCAGTGTTGGCCACCATGGGTGAGTTCCTTTTCTTTAACTCTTCTCCACCAGGGTTGTTCCTACTGATGTGCCCAGCGCATTCCAGTCCGTAGTGTCTGAAACTCAAATTTCTGAAACTCAAACTTGAATTACTCAAATGCCTTCTGACCAGAGCAAAGTGCCTCTAGGGATGAACATCAGTTACAGAATTCATTAACCTGGATGGGAACTTTTCCAACTGATTCTTTGGTCTGAAGAATAGTTCTGTTTTCTTTTGTCCCATAGCTCATCCACTGGGCTCTTCTCATTAATGATACTTTTTCACTGTCCCCTTTGTGTTTAATTGAAGATGGTTGACTGGGGTAATGGCTTCCCACTGCAGGAGTAACCTGTCAGCAAGGACATCTAACTCATCCATTACAACCCCATTACAAAGATCTCGATGCTCCTTGGTTTGCTGGGCCCTGGGTGGGAGGAAAGTTTACCATATGTTTGGTTTCATATGAAGCCAAACAAAACCTTCTGCTAAACCTTGATGACATTTTACTTTACATACTTCTGTATGGGTAAAGCCCCAGAATTAGGCATTACACCAAGGTCAGTATTATCCAGTGAAATATAAGTGCATAAATTACCATTTGTGTTCACTTTCAGGAGAAGGACTGCATGTCAGCTACATTATTGGAGGTCTTCTCAGCATCTTGTTTATTTTGCTGCTTATTGCTGCTTTAATTATATATAGGTAAGTGATCCTTTTTTCCCCTCCTGGCCAATTGTAAACTCCAAGTTTGTAGCAGAAGACAGTTCCTGAAAGCAGTAAATCTTTCTTTATTGTCATTTACAGTCCTTTTCTTCTCCATTGGTAGGAGTGCTTGATGATTTTATTTACAAGGTTTGAGTCCTGTGCCTCTGAAGTGTTGTTCATGCAGTTCTACTATCTGAAACTTTATTGGCTAAATTTTCTGCAGAGAGCTTATGAGTTATGGACAGGGATGTGAGATAATTTGTATCTCAGTAGGTGTGTGAGCTCATGTTCTTTCTGACAGGTAACTTCACCAGTTACTGCCAGTATAGCTTTTGTGGTTACATGGCAGTGCATTGCTGTACTGGTAGTAGTAAATGGACCAGTAGCTAAGAGCCAGGTGAAGCCAGCATTCTCTCTTTGAGGGATGGTGGAGATTGCTGGAGCCTTCCATTTGCTGGGCACTCAGGAACTTTGGATCCTGGCAGTAGGTTCCTGTGTCTGGTCTGACAGCTCTCTCCCTCTAGGCATAATAAGTCCAAGTTTACGGACCCTGGCTTGGGGAACCTAACCTACAGTAATCCTTCATATCGGACATCTACCCAGGAGGTGAAGATTGAATCGATTCCCAAACCAACCATGTACAACCAGTTGTGCTACAAGAAAGAGGTAAGAGCTGCTACTAAAGACATGGGAGCCCAGCTCAAGCTGGGCTTTGAGTATTTCAGGCCTCACTGTGTGGAAGGATTGCAGCTTGTCAGTATTTACTTCTAGGACACAGAAGGACAGCTTCAGTGAATCGTTCAGACTGCTACAGAGATCAACCAGCAGCACTTCTTTCCCAGTGAACTGTAGTCAATTTGACCCGTCTTTAGTTCTCTGCTTCTTACCCACTCCCATAGTGTCTTGTATTTCATTTGCAATGGGTGCTGGCCCTGAAAAGTACATGGGTCAATTGGAATTGTCTTCCTTGGATACAGGTCCCAGTTGTGGCTAGCACAGGTCTTTCCCATGAGAATTCTTTTTGTGTTTTATAAACAAAGATAAAGTTTGGATGTTATTAAAAACAGTGTCTCGAGATTTGGACAGTGCAGGCCTGGCCAATCAAGCCTAGGGGGAAGTTTCTGACTGACCAATCTGGGTGACCTTTGAAAACTCTATATATATGTTGGATTCAAACAATAAAGTACTTTTTCTATGCCACGCTGAGAATCGGGGCTTTCCTTCTCTGCTAGCGGCTCAACAGCGACACCCAGCTGGTGACTGTTGCACCAATGCTGCTTTAGACAGTCACCAGGGGAACCAGACAGCCAGAAGGGGTTTGGTAATAAGAATATGGCTCCTGGCTGTGCACTGCCTGAAAGGGGTGGGATAGGGGAAAAAAATAGAGCCCTTATTAAATAGAGCATTTTAAAGGCCCTTCAGAGATCTGTATTTTGTGCCACAGGATGGAGAGAGTTTAATACGATACCTTGCAGCACTTAGTTTCTCCTCTCTTTTCTCCTCAGAAGCTTTCTTATCACTCAGATAGCTTCTCATCTTCCCTCTTCTGATTTCCGTCCACATGCTCACGTCAGGTATCACTACTCTGTGTGTTTGATGCTGCCTCCCTCACTCAAGCTCTGTTGTGTGGCTCAAGCGCTATCCGTACTAATTGCACTCTCTTGGTTTTCCCCCCTGCTTTTATGTCCTTAAACCAGCTCTGCTGTCTGTGAGGAAAGTATAAGTAATTTTCTATGGCAGATTCTTTGGTCTGGGCTTTGGCTACTCATACTCTGTGAGATTTGAAAAAAGGTAATTTCTGTTAGGACTATTTACAATTATCTGTTAGATCACTTAGCTCCTCTAGCAGGGATCACAGACTTGCTCATGGGAGTTTCCCCTTCCTGTTTTTCAAAGGTGCTATCCAACGGATTTCCTAACCTTCCATACCATTTTAGCCTTATCTGCTGAGGATAAGACAGGATTATTTATCTGGGAAACTAAATCCTTTCCACTTTTCTCTTCATTCCGATGCTCCTTGATATACACAGATGTATATTTCCCCACCCCCCCTCCACATTCTCCTTTGGGATAGATCAGATGTTTATTTGCCAGTGAGCCAAGTTAAACAGATTTCACTACTTTAATCTCAGTGTGGTCCCTTTAGCCTCTGATCATTTTCGTTGTTTCCCTATAAGCTCCTTCCCCTGTGTCACTGTGACACTTGGATTCAACAGTGGTATTCCAGCTGTGCTTTCAAGAGAGGTGAATCTAGAATGACTCAGATATTGCAGACCTAGAATTGATTCCCTGCCTACTTTTGCTGTGAGGTTTTCTGTCTGTTGCCGCTTCCCATTTTGTTTGGCGGGTGTTTTTCCCATCCTTTTTAGGCTCAGTGTTCTTACTCTTTTCTGTCAGGGAATATGTATAGTTGAATTAGAAGAACAACCTCATCATCATTCCCCTTCCATGACTGAAGATTCAGGGAGTTTGGAATGAGAGGTCTTGCAGGGAGAATTTGTGGGGGGGTAGTAAACAACTGAAGGAAACTTAAAATGGGATCTGCCATTGTGGCAGTTTAAGCCAGTGGCTGTTTATATAGAGGTCCAGCTTTCTGTCTGTTTCCCTGTCTTCATTCCAGTTCTGCACTGCTCTTTGCTATATTTTTCCATATATGTATTTTTTTCATTAATCTGTCTTCTCCCTAGACTGGTCCTGACCACAGCTACACTAAGGAGAAGATCAAGATTGTGGAGGGAATATGCCTTTTATCCAGTGATGATTCCGAGTGGGATGACCTAAAGCAGATTCGGAGCTCCCGTGGAGGGATCCTCCGGGACCACGTCTGCATGAAGACGGATACCGTCTCTATCCAGGCCAGCTCTGGTTCACTGGATGACACTGAAACTGAGCAGCTGCTCCAGGAAGAACAGTCTGAATGCAGCAGTGTTAACACAGCAGCAGCCACTCCTGAGCGGCATGGCTCACTCCCAGACACAGGCTGGAAACACCAGCGCAAGCCCTCCACAGAGAGCGAGGTCTAAAGTACACGTGACTTTGGAAGGTTGTACCCTCCCTACCCTCTGCTCTGCAGAAAAAAGATAGGACTCTGCCTGCTAGGGAAGGAAGGGCACAGAGACCAGCCTCTCTCGCAAGGGGCCCCAAGACTGTGACTGCATTTCAGCAAGGAGCTTGGGCAGCTGTGCTGTTGTGGTTGGAGAGGGAGGATGGGTGGCTTGGTTGGAACCCAGAGACCCTTTAGACTCATTTTCACTGTCTGTGGTTTATTTATATGTTCCCTTTTCCTGGAAGCTGCCACATTAACTTTTGCAGTGACTCCTCTGGCCTGAATCTGGTTCAGAGTCTCTGTTCCCTGGCAACCTGCAAGTCCTGTGCCATCCAGCTCACGGTCAATGCCCATGAAGAGAGCAGAGCTGCCTCATTGCTGGCTTCTGGTCACAGAAGTACCCCAAGTCATTCGAGCACTAGCAGCACTCTTTGAGGCTTTGTGTTGAGGGGTCTCTGACTCGAGAGAGGTCTTGGTATAGATGGGGTATACTTTGGGGCTCAAGAGGACACTGATGCAGCATCAGGTCACCTTGTAAAGGCATAAAGAGGGTAACCACAGTTGCCAAGACTCACTTCATGAGAGCATCACTGCTTACTTTCATATCTGCTACTAATAACTTTAAGGAATGCTCAGATTGGAGCAGCGTCTGTTGCTGGCAGTGGACACTGCTCCTATTCTCCCCCTTCCTGTTAAAACATGTTTCTACTCTGGAAAAAACAAGAGTCAGCAAATGGCCCTTTCAGAACTGTTCCCTGTGCATGCTGGACTCTGAATGCTGAACTTGAAACAAGAAGAGATTGGTATTTTACTTAGCTCTGCAGGGCTAATGGGAGGAAATGGATCTCAGCAAGACCTAAATTTTATTCATCTTTGCGTAACTGATATATAAAAAAAGAAAAAGAAAATTTGCCAGGTCCCCACTAGTCCTAATTCTGCAAGGTCCCAATTATTTTGGCCTTTAGGACCTTTGATTACCATAATAAGGGAAAAGAGAGAATTCCTAGGTCGAGACTTTCCCAGGGGAATGCTCAGTGCTGACAGTTAGGAACTGCTTTATTACTAGGCTGAGCCCATTTGACCTAGAATGGGAGACAATAATCAGGGAGCTGCAAGGGCCATTTAAAGTAGTTGTTTATCAGATAGAATTGCACTCTAAGTTCTTCTGTTACCACTAAATAGCTCTCCTTGCCAAGTATTTTTTCCCATCAGCTACATGAGCTTCAGTTGTTCTCTGGCCTCCCAGGTCCTTACCCTTTAGGGAATGTCATCCTACCCTTGCAGCCAAAGCCCAGCAGCATTTGGAGCTGGGTCTTGCATGCTCCCAGGACTATTGCCACCTTTCCATATTCTCTTGTCCTCTATTTGTTCAAAAAGAAGATAGAGAAAATATCTCTTGACACTTCTTCAAAAATGAGATGTATATTAACCCCTCAAATCACATGGTAAAATATTAAGCATTAAGCCAGATACTTGGAAGCAGAACTTCCCAGTGAATTTCTCACTGCAAACTTCGTAACCTCTTTATCGCCTGGAAAGAGGTCAAGTACATTCCCACCCATGGTGTAAAGAATGCAAAACTTACACCAGGGTATGGTTCAGAGGTAGGGGGAGGGTGCATCTCCCATGCAATATTTTTTTTTCAGCTAGTAAGAAAAAAGGAGAATTGTCCTACTCTGCTTGAATCTTGTTTATGTACTAACAGGCCTGCTACCCCTGAAAAACACAACAGTCACCAGTGGTTTAGCTGTACTTTTCACAGCAGAGGTAGCTTTGCAGAAAGGGGAAGGTTGCAGCTTCGACCTGGCTAGGTGTCTTGAAACTCTGTCCATAACTGCACCATTGGGCTGACTGGTGTATATTTCTGTGGAAAATGAACTGGAGCTAAGACTTGGAAATTTCCCTGTGTTAATGTGGGACTCTTCCCTACTCCCAGAGGGATTTTTTTTTTTAAATTAGATTTTTATTTAATTATTTAT
This sequence comes from Entomyzon cyanotis, assembly GCA_024500445.1. NCBI lineage: Eukaryota > Metazoa > Chordata > Aves > Passeriformes > Meliphagidae > Entomyzon > Entomyzon cyanotis. Next base: position 38,841,361 of record JAKEPQ010001030.1, on the reverse strand, counting down.
TTGATTGACTCCAGCCTGGGAAGCATTGATTTTGTTGAGCAGAGGCACTTTTGGATTGAGGTGTGGACTCGACTGGGAACTGAGAAAGTAGTGCATATCACTGACATGGACCCTGACCATCTAAGCCACTTCACGCAGGGACAACACCAGAGGGCTCAACTGTAGGCAGAAGAATCAATTTGAGCAGAAACCACGTGTAGGGGCAAGGGCATCAGGGCTGGGAGTGGGAGGATTGGGGAGGAAGACTCTGACTTGTAGGAGAGCAGGGTTTCTTTGGGTTTTGGAAAGGGTTGGAGGTTTTTTTTCCAATAGCTTATTTGACCATGCACCAAAATCCTGAAGCAGGACAGGGGTGAAGGGAAACATCTGCCCAGACCTGTCACTTAAGATTAAATCAGCCTGTCAAAATAATTGCTGTCCGAGTTACAAGTGTGGAATGGAAAGGAAACACAGTCAGTCTTTTCAACAACTCATGGTTCTTTTGATCTCCACCTTGATCAATATTCTCTGCTGCTTCTTAGGAGAAATCCTGCACTCTCCAGCCTAACAACTATTCATAATTGCTCTCTGCTCCCTTCCTCAAATGATTATGGCAAAAAGGAGCAATAAAATGTCACACAGCCTCCTCTGCCATGAGATGGGCAGAAATTCATGTCTTTTTTCTAGAGCCAGCCCCAGTGAGATGCTGTCTTGGGGTTGCATTGTGGTTCCCTAATCCGGGGGAAGAGAAGACCCTCGTTGCACTTAGGATGTTAAGAATGTAGAAAGGCTACTGGAGGATGATCTCTTGAGCACTGATTTACTATGTAAAAAGCAAACCTCTCTCCTGTCTGTCCCGAGCTAACGTCAGTGATTTCCATGTGTTCCTGTGTAATGGTTTTAACGTTACTCACTGGAGACATTGGATTTTCTGGAGTTATTTAACCACTGTGTTCAGTATTTTAGAGGTTGATGATAATTTAATATAAATTTAGCTTTTCTTAACTACTCTTGCCTGGCCTTTGGTTGTGAATCATGCATGTTATTTGGACTCTTCTTTGAATGAGGAACTCCCAAACCTGCTCACAAAGAACCTCAACTTTGCTTCATTTGAGAGGAGCAAGATGTTAGGAACAGATGTGGGTTCTTAGGAACCTAATTGTAGCACACACTGTACCCCTATGACTTTGAATCAAGGGCCCAATACCTACAATCACTTTTGCAGATTCTTTCATACACATAATACCTCTCACTCTGCCCCACCCTTGCTTTTTTCCCCCGTTTTTAACACGGCAACAGCAGAAGGGGATGTTTTTTTTTGGCACGTACTAGGACTGAAGAGATCTCAAGCTTCTGCCCAGTGGAAAATAAAGCTCTGAAGAAGAGCTGTTGTTTTCTTTCTGTAGGGGGTTTTGTTCAAGCTTCTGCTGCCTTTTTTTATAACCAGGAGCTCAAATAGTGCAAAAGGCTTAGTAATGAATGAAACATTCACTTATAACTGACACTGCAGTACTGGTGCCAATCTTGTAACACATTCTGTCCCTTTCTGATGAAAGAACTACCTAAAACATGTAGAACAATTGTATTCCTGCTCATTTCACAGTTGAAGCACAGTGCAGAAGTCATTTCAGCTATGTCATTAAAAAATTGCCTCACTTTCAAAAAAATCATGATGCTTACATGGTATGATGGGGAGAGAGGGCAGTGTGAGATTAATTGTAGTTGTGTGCATGGCATTTTGCTGTCCCTTATCTCCTGTTCTGATTACCCACAGAAATTTTTCCTTCAATTTCTTAAGCTGAAGAAACAAAGGAGGGAAAACACTGTGCTCCAAAAACAGTTCACAGAGTAACAGAATAGGTTAGGGCGGAAAAGATTAAGTGGGTCATCTGGGCCAACCTTCCTGATCAAGCAGGATCACCCTAGAGCACATGGCACAGGATTGTGTCTAGACAGATCCTGTGCTTTCCAGTGAGGGACACTCCACAACCTCTCTGAGCCACCTTCCAGCGCACAGTAATCCGCACAGTATAGCAGTTTTTCCACCTATTCAGGTGGAACTTCCTGTGTATCAGTTTCTGCCTGTGGCCTTTTACTCTGTTGCTTTGCACCACCCAGAAGAGCCTGGCTCTATGTCCTAGACACCCTCTTCAGATACTGATAGTCATTAATGAGGCCCCCTCTCCGTCGTTGCTTCAGACGCTGCTTTGCAAATTCAAAGGAAAGAGGAGAAGGCCCACTCCCCTGGAAGATCTTCCCCAAAGCTGCTTCAATCAGCTCCGAGATGCTTTAGCCCTTTGCCAAATGGTCCTGCGGGCTGACGCGGCTGCCTCAGGCCGGCTCCAAGCGCTGCTCCGGGCGCAGTGGGCGCGGCAGCCCCCCGTGCTTGCTCGCCGGGGACACGTCGGGGTGGTTACCGAGCGGGGTGGTTACCGAGCGGGGCGCGCCCGGCGGAGGGCTGCTCGACTGCCGCGCTCCCGCGGCCGTGCGCGCTCCCGCGGCGCTGACGTCGTCTCGGGAGCGCGCGGAGAGCACGCGCTGCGGCTGCCGGATTCAAACGGGCCAATAAGGGGCGCGGGCGCGGGCGCGGGAGGGGCCAGCGGCGGCCAATGGGCGCGGCGGACACTGGGAGGTGCGGGCGGTGCTGGCGATTTCAAACCCCGCCGAGCAGCCGCTAGGCCGTCACCGGCCCGACCCGCCGGGCCCAGGTGAGACCCGCCGTCCTCGTCCCTTTCCCGGTGAGCCCCGACCCCTTGCCCGCCGGCTCTCCGCACCCGTGGGAAGGCAGGTAGGCCTTCCCCCGCCGCCAGGCCAGAGCTTCCCCGTTTTTCCCGGGGGCCGTGCGGAGGCGCGGTCCCGGCGGCGCGACATCTCTCCCCTGGGATGGCGCGAGCCCCCGGGCTGCGCCGGCATCCGCCCCCAGAGCCCGGCGGCGTGAGGATTGCGGCCGGTAGCGGCGGGAGGTCGCGGCCTGGATCGCGCCGCGCTGCGGAGGTGCAGCTCGCTCAGGCCGCCCGTGAAGCGAGGGGCGATGGGGCCGGTGGGAAACGCGGGCTGGGCGGCTTCGCTACGGCTGCCTCCGTCTTACCGTCGCTGTGGGCCTGGAGCTGCTGCTGGGGGCCTCCCTGGGAGGCGGCCGGGAGGGTGGGCCCGGAGGCCGGCCGGGGAACCAAGCGCGCCCCTTCCCAGTAGCCCTCGGGCGAATGCGGACTGGGCGCCTTCTGTACCCCGAGGCTGCGTGCAGGAGCGGCTCCCCCTACAAAATGTCCTAAGAAAAACGTTCCCTGGGGTGATTGTAGTCTTCAAACGAAAGGTGCGAGCTCATCTCTGTTTCTGCAGTTCTGTTGTTGGATGCAGGTGTTAAGATTCCCAGAGCCCCTCAGCAGGAGGTGCTTTCTGTTGAATTCTCTGTAGTGAACGCGAAGAGGGGCTGGATAGAAATGCGTGTCCCATGTTTCTGCACACACGTCTTTCCCCAATTTCATTTGTTTCTGAATCAGACCGTCTTCTGATTCTTCCAAAGACAATAGTCTTTTAGGTTTGTGTACAGAGGGTTTTCCTCCTGAATTTTGCCCCCTGTCATTGAGAGACCTGAGGTTTTGCATGAACGAGGCTGAGGAATGGTACTTCCGGGCAGCTTAAGCAAATCTGGATTCTGTTCTAAGAACAAAATTTATTTTAAAAATCACATGTGCTACACTTTTCTAACTGTTTTGGGTTTGGTGTGTGTCATCTATCTAATTATTCTGAGGTGGGGTTTTTCTTGCTGGTTAATTTTGTGTTTAGTGTTTGATTTTCTGCTTCCTCTGCTCAACTGCAGTGCAGTTAATGCTTCCTTGTGCAGGCGAGAAGGGGATGAGTAGTTGTCGGGATGTTGAGCTACCACCTATGGGTGCCTTTCTTTTTGTATTACTTGTGTAGCAAAGAAAGCGTTGCTATAGGCTTTTAGTGAATCTGTTAGTTTGAAGTGGTAAAGGTGTTTATTTCTGAATGCAGGGAGTCTCAAATATTGGAGTATTCTAAAAGTCTCTTCACAAAAGTCTGTTACTAAAACTTTGAGATAGGTTCAACTCAGAAGGAAGAATGATTGAGTGCAAATTGCCTGAATAGGTTTGACTCTTTGGTGTCCAACATGAGATCAGTTGATTGTGGAAAATTTAGAATTTGATCTGGTTTTATTGCCTCAGGCTTGGCCTTTCTTTAAACTGTTTTGGTAGCTTCTTCCCATATTGAACTTACGGATTTTTTTTTTTTTTTTTTTTCCCCTAATTCAGGAATTGTGATAGGGCTAAGCCTTTTAAGCAACATTTAGACTGATATATCAAAGCAGAATCACTGGCAAATGGCCTTCAGTAACAACAAACTAGTGCTGAAAAGTGGTTGTAGATGTACTGAAGGTGATTCTCAAAAATGTGAACTGGGGTCTGTGGCTAGCACAGGTTTTTCCCATGAGAATCCTTCTTGTGTTTTATAAACAAAGATAAAGTTTGGATGTTATTAAAAACAGTGTCTCGAGATTTGGACAGTGCAGGCCTGGCCAATCAAGCCTAGGGGGAGGTATCTGGGTGACCTTTGAAAACTCCATATATATGTTGGATTCAAACAATAAAGTACTTTTTCTATGCCACACTGAGAATCGGGGCTACCTTCTCTGCTAGCAGCTCAACAGTGACAGGGGTCCACTAACTAGGGGAACAACTATGGGAAAAATTATGTGACAACTTGACGAAAAGAAAATTGAATTTTAGAAGTATGGGAGTTACTCAGACTACTTTAGATCTGTGCTGATGGAAGGCTTCTCCTTTGATACCCTAATATGAAAAAGGGAATGCATGGTAATGGAACATGATTCCTGGTTCTTGTACACATAGGACGTGTATTTTGTCGGACTTAACTTTCATGCTGGCTCTTGGCCTTTCCCTTGTATGAGCCACTTATGTAAGCTTGGGCCTCTGCTTCTGAAAACATGGTCTGCTGTGGTGGGGCTGGGCTCTCATACCAGTGTCTGCTAAAACGGGAAAATCTTGTTTCCGTTTAATAGCACAGAAAACCTGGATTTCGGTGTAATGTTATAAATTGTTTCACTCTGTGTATTCAGTGATAAATTTACAGCTAAAATGCGCTTGGCATGTTGTCTTTGCAAATGTAGCACAATTCTGTTTGCCCTTTCTTGTACTTCACTGATGCACACCTTGAAGAGGACATACAATTAGAAACTGCTCTGAATGTTTTGTGGACTAAAGATAACTATATGAATTATCTAATTTGGAGGATTTTGTTGTGTAGTGATGTATGACAGAAGGACACTTGAGAAATGTAAATACTTGCAAACCTTCTAATTAAGGTTTTTAAAATCATGTCAGTGTTCATCTGGCTCCCTTTTTCCCCATTCCTATCTCTCCCCTGTTCCATGTTACCAGCAGCTGGTCCTTATATGGTTTATAAAAGAAATGTATAAACTTTTATTGCTAATTTGTTTGTAAGCTATTTAATGTAAATGGTTTGTCAAGTCTCTGCCAGGTTCGGAAGGCATTAAAGCCATTTGCACTTGAAGCAGAGTGGTTGGTTTCAAGACTAATACGGTGTTACTGTCGTTGCTGATGCTTTGTTGTAGACTGTTCCCAGTGGTTCATGTTACAGGGGTGGAGTTCCGGAGTGACATTGAAAAGCCTTGTACCCTTGTGTTTAAACTAAATACTGCCTAGCATCAGGTAGTGTTGCTCTGGCTTGTTTGAGTAAAGAGTTTCTTGACCTGAGCACTAGTACATTGTCTGGGGTTGTCTCTAGACGGCTCGATTGCTGCAAATGTCAGATGTTGAAAAGCAGAAGCTGCTGCGCATGTTCGTGCCTTCCTGTTGCAGGGGGTAGAGTGAGGTGGTAGGAAAAGTAACTTGGACAATTATTCAGTAGGGAGTGTGGTTGGTTCTGGCAATGCCTGGAAGAGGTTTCTTTCTTCAGCTAGCTGAAAAGATGGCTGGAGAAATACAGGCTTGCATCACATGGCTTGATGCTCTTCTGAGGAGCAAGCTAGTGACACCCAGATTCCACCATACCAGCTTCTTCAGTTGCTATTGTCACTACAGAAAAGGCATCTCAAAATGTCAGACGATGGGCTAGAGAGATTGCTGATGAATCAGCTCCACCAGAGTGCTGTCATTACACATCTCGCAGCAGCACGAAATGCGGGAATGGAATGGTGCCAGGTTCTTCGTTCGTCCCTCCTTTGGAAGGCACTGTTTGCCCTTCCCCACGGCGGGCCTTCCTCCTGTCGGTTTCAGAACCGCTCCCTCCTTCAGTTAGGGATTGGTGGATGGTTGGTGGCCTGGGATAATGTCTGCTGCATGGTCGGCTATGACCGCAGCTCCCCCTGTTAGAGCAGTAATTGTTCTGACGGGTATGGGCGTACGGGGTATGACTCATGAGGACAGCAGGCCTGGCGGGCCAAGCTGGTCACTGGTCGCCGGCCCGGCGGCCCCTTCCCTGCCGAGAGACGGCACCACAGCCGCCGGCAGGGCCTGGCAGCGTCCGCTGCCGCCCGCCCGGCCCCGCGGGGGCTGCTCGGCGGCGGCGGGAGGGGAGCGGGATGTCCCCAGGGCCGCCGCGGGGTCAGCGCGGCTGGGCCGGCGCTCCTTTGCCCTGCCCTGCCCGCCTTTGTCTGGCCCCGAAGCGGGCCGGCTCCCGCCCAGGTGCGGCCGCGGCGCTCGAGCCCCGCCCGCGGCGGGGTGGGGCTCGTCCCGGCCCGCCCGCGGTTGCCTCCCGAGGTTCCCGCCCGCTGCCGCCGGGAGCCGGCCCGGAGCTGTCAGGGTGAGTGTCCGGCCAGGCCCGGCCGAGCCGCGGGCTTTGCGCGGCGGCGCTGGCGGGGCCCGGCCCGGCCATGGGGCGGGGGCGGCGGGCAGAGACAATGCTGGGCGGGCGGGCGGCCTGCTCGCCGTGCCCGGCCGCGGCCTGCGGCCAGACACCCGCGGAACGGGAAACATCGCCGGGCTGTGGGGACGCATCTGGGGCTGCGGGCAGAAGTGGAGGGAGTGCTCTTCTGGAAGCTGCTGGGGATGGTGGGGGCGCCGCTAGTTGCAGAGGGAAGCCGTGCTGGAGGGAGCTTCCCTTGGAGAAGGAGGGAGCTAGTGGACGGTGATGTCTCCGCGGGAGCTTTCCTTCATCAGCAGTTCAGGCCGTCCTTTTAAAGAACATCACATAAACCTTTTCATGCCCGAGCTTTCTAAACCCCTTGAGGGACAGGGGACTTTGCTGCTTACAAGCACAGTCCCACTGACATCTTTCACTCCAGGCGTCCACCCTTAGAATTATGTCAGTGCATGCCTGTGCACCTGCCCGTGGGTTGCCCTTTTCCCTTTTGCCCTTCTCTGCACTGTAAGACTGGCTTCACTCCAGGCTTACCCATGCAGTTACAAATTGCTTTTGGTCTTAGCTGTAACAGAAGATCAGTTTATTTTGCATTGTCTCACAGTTTTAGATGAGTGGAAAAGAACAGCCTTGATTACTTTCAGAGGCCATGTATTAAAACATATTTTTCCAGAGAAATTAGGTATTCGTATACCTTACCAGTAACTTGTCATTTGTGGTGGTAAAATTTCACTGAGGTGAGTTAAGACATACAAGTTAGAGCAGGCAAGACAGAATTTAATGCTGTTTGTTCTTGAATGCCATTTCGTTGCTGCTGAAGCAGTAGCTTTCCTTTAGCATGCATTTCTCCTTTTTCTTTTCATTATTCTGGGATCTTGCTATTCTTTCATCAAGAGTCTGTGTATTACAACTTCTTGCAGCTTCTAATTCATCTATCAATTGAAAATGCCAGTCTTTAAAATTCTGTGATTTTTTTTTCTTTTTGGTCTACTCTCTTATGATTACTTAAGTCTTCAACCTTTCCTCTGAGCTACTTTGTGTTGTATCTAATGGGAAGGTTTGGCTGGCAAATACACACACAAAAAAAAACCCCATGTTGGCCTAAACTTCTAAGAAAGTGGAACTTTATCATTTCAGAGCTGAAGAGCAAATATGACCCAAAACTGCCATTAAACAAATCAACAAACAAAATTTCTGCTAAGAAAACTGTGGCTGCACTAATAGAGATCTGTCTGCCAAGAAGTATAGTTTTATCTGAAATGTGACAACCAACTATATACACTCCAAATATGTGCCCCACTGTATAGCAGTGTTTCAAAAGTATTTTTCCTTTAAAAAGACCTGTCTTGATTTCTCAGAACTTATTCTTGAGTAATGTTTTTGCGAATCTTTCAAAATATGAAAATACTTGATGATGTTCTTGTACAAGAGTAGTATTCAATGCTGAAAGTGATTAGGGAGAAGTAGACAATCGGTATTAATAAACAGCTGGTTTTGTTTAGCATTAAATGGCTTCCTCATTTGCCATTGTACATCTTCTGTAGAAAATGGTCTGGAAGCTGACACTTCACAATAAAATATAGTGATAGGTGATGAATGTATATGCTTCAAAAGAAATCACATTTCAGAATGTTAATGATGTAAAGACTTTTCCTGAACAGTACCCCATACCATAAGCTATGATGTTGATGCTATTCAGCTCTCAAAATTGTAGCATGATAAATATTTGTTTAGAAGTTCAGTAGGAGCTCTTCAGAGTAGTGCATGGTTAATCCAAACTTTGATTTTTTGATACTTTCCCGCAATCTTTTCATGTGTTGATAAATTTGTTTCCCAAACCTACTTATATTCATTTGGGAATTCTCACTCTTATGTTTCAAATTCTTACATTTGTGCTGTCTTGTAAATGCTTCTCACTCTTGCCACACTTTGCGCGTTCTCCTTTCAAAAGATCCTGTTCTTTTCTTGATGGTCTTCCTTTTCTGACTGCTCCATAATATAAACTTGCCCTGCCAAGAACTGTCAGGGAAGATTTGTTATTCATCTCCACTACAGATTTCTCGGGTGACTTGCTTTTGGAAATGTTGCATTGACCACTTTTATGACAAATGTCTCTTGCAAAACTTACTTTGATGGCTCCGTTGCTTCAGAGGTCTTGTTTTCTGGACTCTACCAAAATGAATGTTGTTACCAAAAGATTTAATTTGTTTTGTTCAAAGTTGTGGTTAAAAAAAAAAAAAATCTATGTAGGTCAGACTCTTCATTGCTGCAAATTCACTAATAATAACAGAATTTAGCTGTGGTATTGTATAATGAGGCCACTTGCTATTTGGATGTTGAGAAGTAATGACTTGAACTTTATATGTCTTTGCAAAGAAGCTTTTAAGAAAAACCATTTTTTCAAATGTGGGATACTCTATGATCATCCAGAAACCAATGACTTAATTGGAAAGAGAAACAGCAGCCTTCTATTCTGGTAAATGCAAGATGTAGACAGTACAAAATCTTGGCATTAGGACAGATATGAGCAGTGATGAAGCTAGAAAGACTGGATGTTAAGAAGGAGCTTTCCCTTTGTGACCGTGGAATACTTTCTGAGAAACTGGCTGTTCTAAAGGGATTTGTAGATTACTGGGGGGAGTATAATTTTATCACTATTTTTAGATGCCAGATTCAGTGCAGAAGGCAACTTAACCCATTTTGTAATTGAACTATCGATTGTAGACATTAATGGCTAAAAATAGTAGGGGAACTGAGTTGACCAGATTGAAAAAAATAGGTGAAATGCAGTTTCATGATCATTCAACTCTCCTCCCTATGTCTCCCTTATCACGTGAGATCCCCCCAAGTTAAGTACATTGTGATGTTGGGAAGGGAAGTCCTAGATGCTTTTCTTCTAGATTCTGTAATGTATCACTAGTGTACAAGCAAGAGGTTGCACTTTGTGGCAGTGAACTGTTGTATGTGTGTAAGAGTAAAAATAATTGTAAATCAGTATCAGTCTTGCAATGGACAAGCCTTTTTAATAGAGTTGCTATTGACTTTAGAGTTTGAACTGAATTGAGATTTGTAGTACTTGATTGAGGACTGTCCTACAATAAGAATTCTTTCCTTGGCAGAACTGGTCTCTGGAGAGAAATAAATGTTTCTTTTCATTGTTGAAGTAGGAAGTTCATGCTTTTGACAGTTTTCTAAAAGAACAGAGTGTAGATGTCTAGTACAGGTGCCAGAATTTTAGCCTGGTGTTTCTGTTGCTGGCAGGTGTGTTAGTGCTTTCTTCCCATTTTTATTGAGAATAACTGTTGTCCTTGTGTTGATTTCTCATGTGTTCTTCAACAGAAAATATAAAGAGGCAATAGCTTGAATTAGTTCCAAGTTTCTGATTAGGAATCAGAACTATCTAGTTTTCTATAAAGTTCACTCTGCTTGTTCATTGCAAAGGTGTATGTGACTTTGGGCAGTAACCACTGCATCTATTTATCTGTCTATTATATCTGCCTCCACACTGAGGAAGTACTCCATTATTTCTATACCAGTGGATTAAAATGAACATATTCCTAATGGGAAGCTCAGTTTACACTGGCAAAGCTGTCTTTGCTGATGGCACTTGGCTGCAGAACTCACTTGAGTGATGGGGAGTTCTGCTGCTGGAAACTGTGTTCACTCTGGGGCATTCCTGCATCCATTGGTAGCTGGCTGTTCGGAAAGCTTTTTGTGTGAATTCAGTCTAATTTTTTGCTTTTGGAGAGAAGGCATCACGTTCATAGATATATTTTATGCCCCACCTCTGTGTTTGCCATGAGTGCTTTGCTTTTGGCTGTGGGAGCTTTTTCTTGTGTTGTTTTGGTGTAACTGGGTTTTGGGGTTTTTTGTTTGGTTAGGTTTTTTAATAGGTAAAATGCATTGAATTTGAATTAGGAGTCTGATTTCTATTTGATTTTGAACTCTCTCAGTAGGCTGAAGGAGTGTTGAAAGAACAAATGAGAGGTTTCGGCAGAGAAAACATAAGCAGGAGTTTAAACAGGTGAAAGCCGATCCATCACAAAAGACTGATGGGGTTTGAATGTAGTAACTTTGTTGCCTTTTCAACCTCTTATGATTGTTTGGGGCTGGTATGGCCTTTCAAAGCTTGAGTTCTATTCTCTTTGTAAATTTTAATTTTGAGTACCTTTTTTGTCAATTCCTGACTTGGAGGAATGATGTGACTAGGGGTTTTTTGGGGTTTTATTAAGTTGAACATTAAAGACATGGTGAAAGAGAATTAACAGTTCAGTAGAATGGTTTATAGGTAGCCTCTCTTCTGAGTACTTTTCTTACATGATGAGTGGATCTTTTCATTCTCATTGATTTACAGTTCTCTGGCCCTCCCAAAAAAAACCTTCTTTCTTTAAAAGCACACTTCTTGTTACCACTGTGCTGATGTCAAAAAATATCCATATTGTCGTTTGTTTTGATGAGAAAGGAAATGAGATGGACGAATCATAATAATGCTTGGATACACTTGTTCATGTATGCAGTCAACTTGTGTTCTGACATTGACTCTTGTTTTTCTGCTATTGGGTAAGTTAATAGTGTATGCAGTTAGAATAGTATTAACATCAATAGGAACTTGTTAATATTTAAGGTAAGCGTAGTGTAATTTACTTGAAGGGGGTGTGTGTGTTGGTGACAGGTAGGGTTTTTGGAGTTCTTTGTGTTTCTTACAATTACTCTTTTTAATTACTGGGAGGTTGGGTTGTTACTTTTTTTTAAAGTATCTTCTAACTAATCCAGGAAGGAATAAAAAAGGTTGTTTTTACTGTGGGCTGTTGCTAACCTAATTTTGCTGTTGAGTTAGCTGTGTGTGTTAGTGTTGTGTGGCTGACAGAAGGCTTTGAAGAACTTGTTTATATTGATTTATGTGAGTGAAAATACACCCCTAATTCATGGAATTCATTTTCTGCAGAGAACCTCTGAGTATTAGGTGAATTACTTTGTAGACTGATTTATACAGCTTTAGTGGTATGGACTGAATTTCTGTTAGGAGCATTCTGCTAGTGTTGTGTACTTCTATGCCTGTAGTGATAAATTGTTCTGTAATTGGCCAGGTTATAGAGTTTTGGTCTTGGTCTGTGCATTTAAACTGGTGTGTTGAAATGTGGTGCTCCCTCTCTGGTTTGATTTTGTTCATATAAATAACACTGGGAGCCCTTTTTACTGCTGCTGCTATTTTAATTTTGCTGATCTCTCTGCATCAGACATCTTCTCTCATTATTTTCTGAGCAGTCAGGTTAGTTGTGCACTAAGTCTGAGATGGGCATTGAGCCTGAGATCTCATCTGTCATACCCTAATAGTCAGTGTTCTTATTTTAATCTAAAGGGAAGGGGGAAGCCATGTAAACTTGAATGAGTATTTGAGCCCTACACGTGACAAGAAACTGATCTCTTGTTGACAGTTGCTGACGCTCGCTACATTAGAATTAGGGCAGAAATGGGTTTTGTTCTTCTCTGTAACTGTTCATTTCAGTTGCACTGTTTGTAAAGTTGTTGAAATTACTTTCCTTACACTCGCATCTGATTATTTTTTGACACTGATTCACGGCACCTGTTGCTGAAAGCATGTGTCAGTAAAAGTCAGTTTTTAGGGTTGATGGGAGCTCATTTTGGCTTAGTGCCTTAGCTGTAGTACATGCTTCCTTAAGCTTAGGTGAGGTTATATTCCACATGCCTTTTTGGCTAAAACAGTGGTTTGGTCTTGAAAGTGTTTATCTAAATATAATTACAACCTTGGATTGTGTATTAGCAATGAGATTTGCTACAGAACTCTTTTTTTTTTTTTTTTTTTTTCCCTCGGGTGGGAGGTTTGTTTTTGTTTGGTTGTGGGTTTTTTTGTTTGTGTGTTTTGTGGTTTTGCATTTTTAGGTAAAAGTATGTATACACCCAACATAGATTTTTCTGTTTTTTAACTTGTCCTTATCTCCACAGAAATTACTGTAGTTATAGAGAGAGCCTGATTTACAATGGCGGATGACAGTGAGTGGATGAAACTGCCCATTGATCAGAAATGTGAACACAAGGTAGGAAACCTTGGGTTTGGATTTGGCTTGCTGTGTATCTCTGCTTGTGATGATTTTGTAGTGCTTTTCTATCTAAATACACCCTAGTCAGGTAATCTTGATAGCTGCATGGTGTGAGTATTAACAGATCTGATACTGCATCAGCTCTATCCAACCTAGGGTCTGAATAACCTTTATCAAGCAGATTTTAGTAGTGTTATATGGTGTAAGCTTATGCACAGAAAGATCAGTACACTCATTGACGTGGAGAAATTACTCATCTGTTGCTGAAACTATTGTTGGGCTCTCACCTGCTCATTGGTGGTTGCTAGAACTTAAAGAGATCAGTGGGGAAGACTGGTGTCTCTTTATCCAGATCATTTTTGGCAGAAAAAGACCAAGTATTTTGTCCTGTCGCATGTTACTCATATAGACATTGAAGAGAAATCTGCAGGTGCTAGCTTACTGAGTGTACTTTCAAATATGATTGAAGAGCTTTGTGAGATTGGTGAGCTAAGGCTGTACTAGCACAACATCGAAATGTCCAATTTCTGCTTTCAGCTATGGAAAGCCAGATTAAACGGTTATGAAGAAGCCCTTAAGCTCTTCCAGAAGATAGATGATGAAAAGAGTCCTGAATGGTCCAAGTATCTTGGATTGATAAAGAAATTTGTGACTGACTCCAATGCAGTGGCTCAGCTGAAAGGACTGGAAGCAGCACTTGCTTATATTGAAAATGCTCACGTAGCTGGGAAGTAAGTAGCCTTTTCTTGCTGCTCTAGGGCTGTTAGGACAGCTTAATGTGCCTCTCTGAGGCTGCAGCTAAATGTAAATTGTCCAGTGGCCACTAACAATTCTGGTCTCTATTGTTAAGAGTAGAACTTGTTTTCTAATCCAGAGGATTTGCTGAATGGCAGGCTTTCCTTGTTGGATGGCCTCCTTGTGCATATGAATTTGTCACAAACTGCTTACAGTGTTCTAAAAAACTATTGTAGGCAGTAGTGAAAATATCTGAAATGGCTAAAAGAAATGAATCAGTAATATGGTGGTGCAAGTGCTGTGAACTGGAATCTCTGTTCTTGTTTGATTTAAACAGTCTTACCTGTACAGGGAGCCTTTTTGCCAGGGGGATATTTGTGAAATTTGTACAGGAGATAAAATGTAGGTATGTTTATGTGATGTTGCATCCAGCATAACCATTATGCATCTTCATATCTGCCGATTTCTTCACCAGATGTTTTTTAGTACTTCTCTGTCTAGCCCATGAAATAGGCCGTACTCCTGAGGGTGAAGTAAAAGCACGTATCAGGCTAGATTAGTGCTTTGATCCACTGACTTTGCGACCTGATTAAGTGAATAAAAGTCTTATTCAAAAATCAAAAAAAATAAACCCAAAGCTTTGTTTAAAAAACTAACAACCTTGCACACTCCTTGATTTAAAGGTGTTGTAAATGATTCAGTTTTTCTGAAGCTTGGAAGTATATGTGAAATACTGTGCTGGGATTATGTATTGGTACAGTTAACATATTGCAACATACACAATTCCAGGACATGGCATTTATTTGTGCACCTCAACTGGAGTATGCTAATATATCTTCAGAATGTCTACTATTCACTGGCGTAGTCTGATATAAGAATCGTGTTAACTGTGATCTGTGTTCTTTTAATTAAACTAGATGTTGAAGTCATTCCTTACAAAAGGTTATTACCGTCAAGGTTAGCTTAGGATATAGTCCCTTTTATGTGAAGACTTGTTGGGTTTTAATCTGGTTTCAGTGTTGTGTGTGTTTCTTTCTGTGGATAACAATGTAGAACACTTAATTCATGTAAATGTTCCAAAAGTAATACTCCCTCATCTTTCAGGACAACAGGAGAAGTAGCATCTGGAGTGGTAAATAAAGTGTTCAATCAGCCAAAGGCCAGAGCAAAAGAGCTGGGTCTAGATATATGTCTAATGTATATAGAAATTGAGAAAGGGGAGGCAATACAAGAAGAATTATTAAAGGGTCTGGACAACAAAAACCCAAAAATCATAGTGGCATGTATTGAGACACTGAGGAGAGCACTAAGGTAAGCTTTTGATTCCTGATGGGTTTTTTTTGTGGTTTTCTTCTTTGCTTTTTCCTCACCCCAGCAATATGTGGAGTCTAATTTTATTGCTTAAGTCTTTAGCAGGCCCTTGTTATTGCTGAGTAGAATGCATCTTTCCTGAACTGTTTTTTGTTTTTTTCTCTTCACGACAACAGTTGACAACATCATGGGATTTGTTAGATATTAGTGTTGTCTGTGTTGTACAAGCCTTATCTTGATCTCTTTCATTCATGCTAACTGTTTACCAAACTTCCATTTTCCCATCCTCTGAAGGAAGGGCAAGATTAATGTGTCTTGTTCCAGACTGTGAAGTTTCTCTTTTGAAATCTGAAATAAGCTCACTGATGTGAAAACTAAAATGTAGTTGGTACACTTCTTTTGTTTTTTTTAAACCACTGTTTTGCCCACTGATGTGAGCATGTTTAATTGGGTACACAGTGTGTGTTTTTATAAGAAAGGGAAAAAAAACCCACAAGGTCATTGTGCAGTAAGCTTCTATTGTCCATATAATAATTCCTTTACTAAAAGGAGAGCTGCTAGTGCTCCCTAAAAATCAAATCCAATTTAAGATGATGTGGTGGGCTTTAGTATTAAATTATTTTTTGGTTCCACATCAAGTATGTTGGCCACCTTCGAGTGAAAAATACTGAGGCTTTATGAAATTCTTATACTTGCTGTATTTATAATTTACTGGTCATTCGGGGTTTTTTTAAAGGAAACAGATAACTTTGGAATTAATGGATGGACTAGTACTTTCTGAGTAAAGTAGCTCATGTGAAAACTGTAGAATGTATGAGGAGAGGGCCTTATGCAACATATCTTTCAGAGAACTTGCTGAGGCATACATAGAGATGATCCTTGTCAAACTAATTGTTTCAGGCTTCTGTAATGTCAAAATAAAGCATTGGGCTTAACATATTACCTATGCTTCTGCTAAGTAAAACTACTGCCCTATATTTATAAGGCTATATGAATATATTTTAGCTATTTTAAATTGCCATATCTATTTAAATGTGCTTTTAACAGTGTAGTGTAATTAGGAACCTGCATAACTTTCCGCAATATCTTTCAACTAACTACTTCTATAAAATGTGCCACATCTGGGTTTTTTTCTTACATGCAGTATTTTATTATCTTTGTGATGTTAAGATCAAATACTCTCTTGGAGCCCTCATGTCTTAAACTCCATCTTCTGCCTCTGAGCTGTGTTGCTTACTTAAAATTGTCAAGGCTTTCTGCATTGAGAACAGGAAGCTTTGTCTATGTTGTACTTAGGTGTGTAGCTTGAATGCATTACTAGTTTAGTTTCTAGTATTTTCTTGTGGTATGGTTTCTGTTCTTTCTTGTATTGTTACATAAATTAGATTACAGGAATTAGGTAAGTTTGCATAGGCACTTTTCCCAATACGCTCTCTTTTTGAGTCAGGATAAAAAAATTGAAGTCTTGGGCAACTCATTTGTTCACATATTTAAATTGTGTTGCTTTCAAGACCTCTTTTGAAGGTTTTAATACTTAGTATTTTTAAAATTTGGTGTGGCTATAAAATGATGTGCACTAGAATTTCTGTGAAGTGAGACACTTAGATTTAAGTTCTTGAGCAGCCTTTTTTGCTGATGTTATTTTTTTGTAGAATTTGAATTGGAGGGAACCATAAGAAAAAGTGTGATTGGTGGAAAGATTAATTCAGAATTAAGAAATGTTTCTGAATCAGAAAAATACTGCTTTTGAGGTGATTTATATATGATGCCTTAATATCTATAGTAGTTAAATTTACTGTGAATTTGAAAAGAAAGTTCTTGTGTTCTCATTCCTCAGTGATTGAAACAGGAAGTTTTGTGTATTAAGTGCAACAGCATGTAGAATCTTCTGTCAAGGAAGGGTGATTGGCTGGGGAAACTTGGTTTATATGTCCTTTCAGTGGCACATGTTTCAACACATGTTTTCTGCGAAGATGACCCAAGCTCACTATAATTATCTGGTCTAACAAGTGGAAAAGTGACTAATGCTTTTACTGCAGTTTGTCTCCAAGGATAGACAAAGGAGATTCTATTCAGAATTTAAAAAAAAAAAAAGTCATACAAATTTTGGTCTAAAGACAACTTCTTTCTTCCTTCTCTTTTCTTTTCCCCCTTGGCAAGGGAGCTGATTTAAGTACCAGATTGGATTAAGTTCTTTGAAGTCATTTGAGAGGCCTGATTTTGTGATTCCAAGCTGGGTGTGGAGGTTAATTTTGATAGCGTATATATTTTTTAAATTTTACAGTAGCATCTCAAAATAATATCTATCATAATGGTTTGTGTAAATGACAAAATCACTAGATGTGCACTTGAAGACGTTCATAGACTGTTTTTTTTTTTTTAAAGTTATTATTTATGGATCACTCCCTGGTTCCTGGAAACTGATGCTATTCTGTGTGTTAAACTTTCAGTGAATTTGGTTCAAAGATAATCTCACTGAAGCCAATCATCAAAGTATTGCCAAAACTTTTTGAGTCTCGAGAAAAGGCTGTTCGAGATGAAGCCAAGCTCCTTGCTGTGGAGATCTACCGTTGGATAAGGGATGCTTTGAGACCTCCATTGCAGAACATAAATTCTGTTCAGGTATGGAGGAAGAAGTTCTGTATCCAAAGCATTTGATAAAAACACTTTGCTCAATCTCCCTCATTCTGTGGTGTTGGGCATTCTTAAAGTCAAAGCTGGAATGTAATTGTTTTACTTCATATAACTTTACTCAAAATGTTGTTCACTCTTTGTCATTTGTAAGGAAATAATAAGAATGTTTAGTTGCTCTGAACATAACATGAAGTTGTGGGATGAAGTGTCATATTGAAACTGAGGATGGAGATTGAGCAGTAGAATGTGGTAGAATGGTTGCCTTTATAAAAGACCCCTGCGCTGAAAGTCTTTAAGTCAACCACTTTCATTCTCAGTTTTCTATTTTCCTGAAGTTCTTTCCTCTGTGTATTCCTTCATACTTTTTCTGGTGATGCTCAGGATGTGACTTTTTCCTTTCAGGAAGTGGCATTGCAGTATGATAGATAGAACATTTTGTCATTTTGAAACTTTATAAATTATGCATCCTTTCCTCCTACCTGCTTGAGTTAATTGTGTTCAGGTGGAAAACAGTAGCCTGCTTTAAAAGGGCATGGTTAAAAAAACCCATACTGTTTCATCAAGTGTAGGTCAGCATGTTTGTTTCATCTTTGTTTTAGTGTGTAATAATAGCATGGCTGTGAAGAAAAGCTTCCTTCATGCTCAGCCATTTTTATTTCAAAGTGTCTACAGAGGGGCCACACCATTCTGACTGTTCTACAGTTTGTTGTTACATAAATGCTTTGCAATAATAATACTATGTTCTGTGGATATACTTAGTCAAAGACTTCTGAGCAGTGAATGTGAAGTCACTCCTTTAGTGCACAAAAAAGAACTTGAAAGGTAGTACTGTCTTGGCTGTGAAATGGGAAAACTGTAATGGGTTTCTTGTCTTGGAGTGTGTGCATAATGTCTCTGATACAATGATTCTTTTCCCTTTTTTGCAGCTAAAAGAACTGGAAGAAGAATGGATCAAAGTGTCATCAGCTGCTCCTAAGCAGACTAGGTTCCTGCGTTCCCAACAGGAGCTGAAAGCAAAATTTGAGCAGCAGCAAGGAGTTGGAGGAGATGCAGATGGAGGTAAACTATTTAATCTCTGAACTTCATTGGCAGTTATATTACTTGTATATAGTTTGTGAAGGAATGCATTAAATTGTAAAGGAGCTCTTACTCAAGCTGGTGCAAAACGTGGAGTGCACTACACATGAAGAAAATGTGTCTGAGGCAGGAATTTTACACAGGAGTGTATCTGTCTTTTGAAATAGCAAAATCACAACTGCTGATAGCACTTTCTAAACAATGAGCCTCTAGTCAAAATTTTGTGTCACTCTGCTTATATGTTTCTCTTTGCTGATTGCAGGAGATGATGATAAGGAAGAGGCAGTACCACAAGTAGATGCATATGAGTTACTTGAAGCTGTAGAAATTCTTTCCAAGCTTCCCAAAGACTTCTATGAGAAAATAGTAAGCATAAATTTAAATACTACCTGTTAATTCTGCGTGTAGCTGATGAGTCTTAAGACCTATGGGCATTCTGCATTGTGTGCTTTAGTGCTGCGTGGATAATAACAAACTAGTGCTAATACAATATAGACTATCACAAGTAAGTCTTAAAGTTGGATTAGCAGTGAGAAAGCTGTAATTTTAAGGGTCTGAGGTGTGTCCTGGGAAAGGACTGTATTTCTTATTTCATTGCAATTACTGATGTTTAACTATAGAGAGACCTTGATTTTCTCAGAATGGAATTAAGGTTTTTAATCTATGGTTTGTGGCAAGTATGCTTCTCCAGAACTGTTTATATTTATAGATTAATGTAAATTATTTGCTCTGCAGGAAGCAAAAAAGTGGCAAGAAAGGAAAGAAGCTCTAGAGGCTGTTGAAGTGCTAGTGAAAAATCCCAAGTTGGAATCAGGAGACTATGCAGACTTGGTGAAAGTGCTCAAAAAGGTAATAAATAAAACCCAGAGTGCCCATATAGTTTAATATTTTTTTTATTTTTATTTGTATGATAGTTTAAAAGTTACAGTTTATATAATACTCATGAGTAGAAAATTGCTAGCTGGAACAGTGGTGGAAATAACTCAATCCGTGGCCCACTGACTGTTTTAAGAAATTCTTCTGTGTCTCTGAAACTTGGATTTCCAGACTTTAACATGGTTTGCTTTTTCTCTTCAGGTTGTTGGAAAGGATACAAATGTTATGTTAGTTGCTTTGGCTGCCAAATGCCTTGCTGGACTAGCTACAGGCCTCCGAAAGAAATTTGGACAGTATGCAGGGCATGTAAGTAAGAATAAAAGTATGTAGATTTTTTTTTCTGATTTTATTGATGCTGGACACCTTTTTATTTTTTCCTTTTTTTTTCCTGTCAAGCCTTGGTATTTATCAAAGGTATCCCTTGTACAATTAAGAATGCTTACCTACCCCTTAAAAGAGTAAGCATTGAAATACCTGCTGAGGTCTTTGCAGATTAAGTTTTAAATGACCTTTTTTTTCATATTCAGCAACATGAAACTTTCTGTTACAATATAAATCCTTTGTACTAAGAAAATCGAATTGCTCTGCCATGAAATGAACTTTATTTACGTTACCTCATTCTAAAGATACCCACACAGGAATGCATTTGTAGGCCACAGTGGAAAAAACAGCATCTAAATCAGAGTTCTACTTAGCGCCTCCATGGTGTATGTTTTATGTTGGTTGGGTTTTTGGAATGTTGGGGGATGGTAGGTGGTGGGTGTTCTGCTTCTTTGTTGCCTGGGTTTTGTGGAGGTTTTTGTCTGCTTTAAATAGCCAAAACTTTTGAGATTTTTGGTACCAAAATGTTCTGATGATATAGTTTAGTGCTGTTTGTTCTCCTTTGATGCTCTTCTCTTACCAACAGCTAGTATCAGAGGATACAGGGAAGCTTAACCAGTGTCTGGAATCAAAGGGACCTTTTAAAATAAGCTGCAGTTCTCACTTGTTTCTCAAGCTTGTGTTACTGTTCTTTAAGCTGCTCAATCAAATTTTTCGTGTGGTAAGCAATGGGATTAGAGACAGAGAACTGATGTGCCTAGCTGCCGGTAGTGTTGTCTCTGAATTGGGAAGTTGCTGAATCTCACTGCTTCAGAAACATTCAAGTCTGCTGGACTCTGAGCAACAGTTTGGACAGTCACTTTCGTTCTGAAAGCTGTCTGTAGTTATTAGAAGCTTTCTTGCATCTGTTTTATAGTTGATTTCTAAAGGTTAACCCTTATAGCTACAGAGTTAGTGTTGAAAAAGCCAAGCTTCTAAAATAAGGGTGTAGCTCTGCGGTTGCCAAGCAAATGCCATTGAGATGATGACTTTTTCAGTGCTGTAATGGCAGCTCTGAATTGCATAATCTCGGTACTTATTTTAGCAGTTCACTTGATTAGTTTACTGGATTAATTTACTTGTAAGGAAGATGTAGACTTCTCCTGAGAGTGGGCATTGAAGTGTTATAAAACAGAATTGCTGATAGAATTGTGTGATTATAAGCTCTGTTAGTTAAATATAGGACTGCAGTGTTAGTCTGCAGTCTGTGTTCTAATAAGAGTGATGAAATAATGCATAGAACCATAGTACTCACTGTAATTGAGTACATATGTGCCAGCTTCACCTCTGACTGCACTTGTAGCCCTGGACTAATTTTTCTTCTCTTCTTCTCATATGGGATATGGCTTCTAACTTCCATGTTAAAAAATACTCATTCTGACTGTCAGCATTTTCTAAAACAGAGGCCTAATTATTTTAAATATCTCCTCCTTATGACTTCATTCTGTGTAGGGTGTAGGGGTGTCTAGCACTTGCAGTAGCATGTATGATCTTTTTGGTGCCATCTGTATTATCTGAATTTTTGAGTGCTGAAGTCTGAGAACAGGAAATTTAGAGGTTGCAGCCCAAAAAAAGGATACCACGTGAGCCTAGGTCATGCTGTGTGACAAGGGGTTGAGATCCCATAGGTCAGCTTCTGAGTAGAAGGCAAATCTATTTTGTGTTAGGCAAGAAACTTAAAACTTCTGACTACTTCCAAACTATGAACTGTGGTGTTTATGAAAATCTTGAAAATAGCCTGCTTTCCACAGTTAAGATTTGCATATTTCTGGCTCACTGACAAAAGTAGTTACAGAGACCATACTAAAATGGACCTGCTCATATTACTGGCACATGAGAATGTCTGCAGTGTAGGTGTTTCTTTTTGTATTTTGGGGGTTTTTTTCCTTGAATATTTTTTCAGCAGTGACTGACTGAGCACCTAGTCTAGGTAGAAATTGCTGTCAGATTCCAGTATGGCATAGTTTACTGTCAGATGTGCTTGTTCAAGGTGATAGATCTGGAAAATATTCCTGCAGAGAGGATTACAGTGGCTTTAGAATCGCGATCTTGTCAGCTGTGGATCAGGACCTCTTAATGAGCTGTGCTTAGTGTTGGTCAGAAAGCTGGGAACGAGGGGACAGGTTAAATGCCTTCTTGGATTCTTAGAATACAAGAGCACAGCACTCTTTGTGGTGTGAAATTGATTGTTTCTTTTCTATTGCTCTGCATTCCAGAGTGTTAATCTGTAATTATGTGAATTTATTTGTCTGCATTTTGTTACTAAATTATTCAAAAATCTATATTTGTTAAGAGTGACTGGAATGAGTTTAATATCAGAGATCAACAAGAATCAAGTAGTTCAGACTGCTGTTGTGTACCTCTGGAGGGGTACAGCTGGGATGTTTGAATTACTGGCTTCTCTGCAAAGTACCAGGGAGCAGACTATCAGGCTTTCCAGTTATGTTAGTGAAGAGGAGGTTGACATCCTTGTTCCCTTTTCCATAGGTTGTTCCGACAATCCTGGAGAAATTCAAAGAGAAGAAGCCCCAGGTAGTGCAGGCACTACAGGAGGCCATTGATGCAATCTTTCTTACAGTAAGTAAGAGTGAAAATTTCCCCATTGTCTGAGAATTGATCTTTAATTTTGATTTCCTTTTCTCTTTACTGAAATAATGACTTTTTTTATTCAACTCTGTAGACCACATTGCAGAACATAAGTGAAGATATTTTGGCAGTCATGGACAACAAAAACCCAACAATTAAGCAACAAACATCCCTTTTCATTGCAAGAAGCTTCCGACACTGCACACCTTCTACTCTGCCAAAAAGCCTTTTAAAACCTTTCTGTGCTGCACTTCTCAAGGTAAAGCAGAAAGAGTTGGTACTTGTCTGGCATTGACTTGAGGACTGTTGTGAAGCCTTGGATTGTTTGGGGAAAAAGACCCAAAGGCAGTGCAGAGACCAGGGAGTTATTGTGTGTTGTGTAGCCCACAGCGTTAATTTTGACTAATGTCAAACTTGAAGGCAACTGTCAGGGGAACAGTTTAGTTTCCTTTTTCTTAGCTTTTTTGAAGCTGTAGGCTCACTAAGTTTATAATGAATTAAGACAATGACTTACAACTCTTAAACTCCCAGACACTGCCACTTGCTTCTTGCACACATCTCTAATAAGTTTTTGTTGGAATGCTACCATTTACTATGAATAGAAGAACAACTATCATTGATTTGTACATAGCAGTGACACTAGAGCATTTATCAGTGTAAATGATAGCAATGAATACTTTTTTCTTGTTGCAAAATATCCCTGGCTTTAAAAAATGGAGATTTGAACAAGATTGCAGAACTTTAAACTCCTTACAAACTTTCATGATGTTTTATGCATGAATGATTAACATCTTCCTGTGTGAATGCACAAAGATGAGAAAATGGCTGTATATGAGAAAAAGTAGACTTGTTCAGTACATAGGAAAACAGAAGTGAGAAACAGCCTTTTTCTTTCTGCAGTGGAATGTTAAGGACTATTCTGTAGTAGATCTAGATTTTAATTAAAGGGAGGGGATTTATATAGAAGATATTTAGAAATGAGCCACAAATCACATGACATAAGGTATCTTTTTCTGCAGCATATCAATGATTCTGCTCCTGAGGTAAGAGATGCTGGATTTGAAGCATTAGGCACTGCCTTGAAAGTAGCTGGAGAGAAAGCAGTGAATCCCTTTCTAGCAGATGTAGACAAACTAAAGCTTGATCGGGTGAGTATTGTTACAAATGTTGTAAAAAAAGCTCCATTTATCCATTTGAGATGCATCTTAGGCTAGAGAAGATGAAAGAGGATGCTTTAGCCTAGTTAATTTCAGCACAGATTTTTGAAGATGTATTTTTTACTTAAAATGTTAGTGATGTTGTAGTGTTATCAAGTTGGGGTTTTTTTTATTTGTACTACCTAAAATGCATTAATATACTAACATAGCCAGCACTTTTTCATTCTTACATAAAGTATCTGGCTGTATTATCTGTGAGGTGGGTTGTGAGATTTAGTTGTGGTTTTGGTTGGTTGTATATGGGGTTTTGTTTCATTTTTAACACTTTGTTGTCTGAAACAAGCTTTTAGGTCAAAACCATATGGTTTAATTCTATATTACTATATAGGATTTGGTATTAAAGACTTACTTTCCAACAACAAAGTTGTTACGCTTTTGCATAAGCTGACAGGTATGTTGACTAAATTAAGATTTAATAATTTAAGGTGCTCAGACTTAGTCATTAGAGCATCTGTAAGTATCAGTAGGATGTCAATGTTTTTTTTATATAAATGCATTTCATTTTCAACTAGGAAAATTGTTTTGGCAATACAGTGACGGCTGATGCTGCTGACTGGTTAACCTTAACTGGTTACTATTGTTAGGAGCACAGGATAACAAAATTTTGTGAAGTGAACAACTTAAACTCTTCACGTTTTTTCCAGAGTAGTCAAGTTTGTGCCACTGCTGGTAAAGGGACACTGTACATCCAATTGTGGTAGCTAAATAGCTTGTTTCCACCCCCACCTTTTTTTTTTTTTTTTTCTCCTACTGCTTGACAGATTAAAGAGTGTGCTGAAAAGGTAGAATTGGTTTATGGTAAAAAAACAGGAGGAGGAGCAGCTGAGAAAAAAGAAGGTAAGCTTATTGGTGGAAAGACCGCTGCTCTTCCAGGGCCTGGGGGAGATAAAGAAACAAAAGATGCAGCAAGCAAACCAGGATCACTGAAAAAAGCATCTGCTGTGAAGGTAAGAGATTGTTGGACAAACAGTTGTTTCTGATTGCATCAAATAGTTACTTAGTGCAGGTCAAAAGTGGCCTGTTGAACATCTCCCTCCACTGAGCTATCAGTGTCCTTTTGCAGGAGTAGGTGAGCCTAACAGCAAAAGGAATCTGGGACTTCCTGGGAATGTACTTGATGAAATCTCAGTTTTTAATGGTGCCAGCTGTCTTGTCACTTATGTCTTAATACCAGGTTTTGATTTTGAAATAATGGTAAACAACTGGAGGCATTCAGAGGAGGCTCAGATGTTGTAACATTAATAAAGTGCTCTGTGATAAAGTAGTACTTGTCTGAAGTCAAGATTTCTTATAACTAAACTAGCAAGGTTATTAATTAAGTATTGAGTACTTTTGAGCATTGTTTTTAGTTTGTTTCTTTGTTTATTTTTAAATAATTTGAACTACTAGCCTGTGATTATTGATTATTATTCTTTAGATTTTAAAAATTAACTGCAGTAAATGGTCTTGGTAATATGCTACTTAGTTCTTCAGGTTGGGTACCTGGAAGTAAATAGTAGAATAGATGAAATTTTTGAAATCTGTTGGTACTCAGGTAACCTGAGAAAGAGACACCAGTCACAAGTTTACTATCTAATCAGTATCCATTGGAAAAAATACAGATGAATTCATTATTTCGTGAACTTTCACAAATACTTACATTCTTTCCTTTTTCATCTTTCATTGTCTTGTGCATGCCTGTTGTTTTGTAAAACCAGCAGTCTAAAAACAATATAATAATTAAATAATTAAATAAGCTCTGGCAGAAAACTATCTCTGCCTGCAATTGTTATGCTACTAAAGAGATACATATCTCTTTGACATTAGAATATAGAAGTGTGGAAAAATAGCAGTTATTTTGATATCTGAGTTAGACATCTGTTTGATCTTGGCTAACTTGTCCATTAACCTTCTAGGCTGGGGTCCCACCAAAGAAAGGCAAACCAGCAGCAGCTGCAGGCACAGGAGGTGCTGGGGCTAAAGGCAAGAAAGGTCCTGAGACCAAAGAAATATTTGAGTCAGAGCTCTCTGTGAGTATCCTGCTATTTTGTGAAATACAGAGTCCTCTGTGATTGCAGCTTTGGTTAATCAGTTTTTTGGGCACCACAAAATTTTTCAGTGAGGTTGTTTGTTTGTTTTTATTAGAAGGGAAAGCAATATGCATACATTTATAACTGGTGAAATGGGTCTTTGGTAAATACACCTGTCCTTCAGCCTGTTGTTGGCACCAGGCCATATAAGACAGAAAGCAATAAATCATGCTTATATCCTTATAACAGGGTATTGTTCTCCCTGAAGTAGGAAAATATGAAAAAAGTAATTATATGACTACTTCATGTGTAATTTAGGACACATGATTTGCTGAAGGAGCCTGGTATTAAAAGCCTGAGAATACATTATTCTGGAGTTTACAATAAAATCTGAAATGAAATAAAGTAATAGTTAAACTAACTAATGCAAATCTGCTGTTCATATTAAGTCACATTTCAAAAAAGTTACTGATTTCTGCATGGTAGCAGAATATCTACCAACTCTCTTGGTAGGGAATCAGGTAAAGTCGGGTATCTGTAGGTCAAACAGTAACAAAAAACCTATTGAAGCTTTGCTATATCTATCTGCAAGTTTTTTGGACTGTCAATCCAAACCATGGTTATATTTGGAGTGTTTCTTAGAATGAATCATTGTGGCTAGCACATACCTTTCCCATGGGAACCTTTTCTCTCTTCTTCCTGTGTTTTATAAACAAAGGTAAAGTTTGGATGTTATTAAAAACAGTTTCTCAGATGTGGACAGTTCAGGGCCTGGCCAATCAGGCTAGGTTTTGAGCTGACCAAGCCGGGTGACCTTTGAAAAGTCTATGTAAGATGGAATTAAATAATAAAATCTTCTTCTGGATGCCACCTTTTGAACCCGGGTCTTCTTATGCCGCTAGCGGCTCAACAGCAACAAATCATTTCCATTATGTATCCAGTTTATATCTCTGGTAATACAGTAGAAAATGAGAATAGAGTTCCTGAAGGTGATACAGATACCTGTGAAACAAGGGACGTTTTTAACACTGAATAGTTATAATTTTCCCTTTTGCTAGAATGGAGACAGAAGGTAGGTGTTCTCCCATCTGCCCTCATCAGCTGCTGATTTGTTGTTGTCACTGTTTATTCAGACTTGATACAAAATTACCTTGCAAAGTTTAGGTTACCTCTGCTTGATTCTGTAAGCAGATAGTTGGTATTCAGGATAATTTTTGACTGTCTGCACAATTTCTCATATTTTGCAGGGATTACCTTTCTCTTGCAGTGCAATTTAGCAGCTTTCTAAACCTGTAAGACTCCTAAACTATAATCCATTCTAAAATCTTTCAATCTACAACGGAACCTTTTTCATATTTTGTAAATGCACCGCAGTAAAAGGGTCAGTCCAGTATATTGCCTGTTCTTGAAGGTTGCTGCCCTCCTCTGAAGGGACATAGTGTAGCATTAACTTTTTTCTGCTCTGTCTGCAGATAGAAGTATGTGAGGAGAAAGCTGCTGCTGTCCTTCCAGCTTCTTGTATCCAGCAGTTGGACAGTGGTAACTGGAAAGAGAGGCTTGCCTGCATGGAGGAGTTTCAGAAGGTATGTTTGTTACAGTTGATAAGAGAGGCAGTAGGGAAAGAGAAAACAAGTAATAAATTCTTTAGCTCTTTAGGCCTGATAAGTCTCCTGAAAGACGTACTAGTAGTAGTTGTACATCAGCACTTCAGGTGGATTAAGCAGTACTTGCAAAAACCAAATGGCTTATATGGTTTAAATTCGATAACAGTGGAGTAAGTATTTTACCTTAATGTAGGTAGTTGTGCTTTTGTCAAAAATACTTGTGTTTTGATTGAGGATAATTAGAGGTCTTTTTTAAAAAAAATTATGTTTAGAGGCTTATGTAATACTGGCAGTCTTCACAGCTGGTGGAAAGTGCTTCATGTAGTCACAAACAAAAAAAGCATCACATGTCACTCAAATGGTATCTGTCAAAAGACCTTAGAGAGTTCACATTCAAAAAAGCTTCAACTGTAGATGTACAGGTAGTTCATACCACTACACCATTACAGTCATTATTGAGCTTTTAATATTTTAATGGGAAGAGACTAACTTCAGTTAGGAAATGGTGACTGGCGGCATTGAAATGCTGCTGCAGAAGGTTGCTTTAGTTAAATGTTGCCATTTCAGTTGAATGAATAAGCCTAATAACAGCTATACCCCAGTAATTTAGATCATGTTCGAGCTTAATCTCTGCTCTGTAGTTAGCATTCCAACGCAAAAGCTGTATAATATATTTCATCTTAAAAAACAAAAGCAGCTTTTTGAAGGGCGGGTAGGTAGTTTGTTTGTTTGTTTTTAGTTAAATGTTAAATTCCCAGGGTTGGAATGGCCAATAGTGATTGTCAAGGACATTTGTTAACATTAAAGGAGTAGTGATGTAAATGCTGTAGGTTAAATGTTGGCTCAGTACCTCAGGCTCCTTGTAAAAGTGGCTCTTCAGGTGAATTGTTATGCTGAGAATTTCTGGAGCTTTATTCAGTATTAAGAAAATACTTAGAGCTTCTGTTGGAGTTTTACATAACTTGTGAACAACTGGCTAACTTAGTGTTTGTCCTTTAGGCTGTTGAGCTTATGGAGAGAAGTGAAATGCCTTGTCAAGCTCTAGTAAGAATGCTGGCCAAGAAACCTGGTTGGAAGGAAACAAATTTTCAGGTAATACATTATCCTTCAGTAACTAAACAGTCCATTTTTTGTTAATGTAAAGTCGTTTCCAGCTAAAAGGCTGTAAGTGTATATGTCACTGGTGACAGTCCTAGCACTGTGGCCACAGTTCTATCTGTAATCAGTGAGAATATAAACTCTGGAATTGGATTTTATTACCATTGAGATTGGAGATTTAAATGTCATCTAAGGTATCTAAAGATTGTCTGTAAATGTATGTGCATGCATGTGTGTATATCCAAGTTCTAAAAGTAGATAATAGCACCTGAGTATTATTGACTGTGTATGTTTGCACATAAAATAATATGTATTGGTGTGCGTACAATTTTTGTGTATAATCACACAAAATATATAGGTGTATGTAGAATATCTGTGTGCATATTTCTACATATTCAAATGTGTTTGTATATATATATATACAAGTACAGATTTTTTTTTTGTATGTTTGTGTTTACCTACAAATACATATAATTCTTACGTGTGTCTTTAGATACATTGAATAAGAAAAATTAGTCTAACATACACAAAGACGAGTAACTTTCTTGCTGTTATGGACATTGCAGGTGATGCAAATGAAACTGCATATAGTTGCATTGATTGCACAGAAGGGAAACTTCTCCAAAACTTCAGCACAGGTTGTGCTGGATGGTCTTGTAGACAAGGTTGGTGATGTGAAATGTGGAAGTAACGCAAAAGAGGCCATGACAGCAATAGCAGAAGCATGTCAGTTGCCGTGGACTGCTGAGCAGGTGAGCAAGCAGCAAAAGTATTCTTTCAGTAGGTAAGATCAGAAATAATACATAGGGTGTCCTTTCAGTCTGAGGAGTCAATCCCGAATCTTTTTCTCTGTTGCATGAAAGTGATTTGTTTGCTCTCAAGACGCTTCCTGAGACAGAAGTTAAATATGTGTTCCTCTAAAATTAAAAATGGAATCAGAGGATGGTTTCAGTTGAAAGGGACCTTAAAGATCATCTAGGTTTTTCCCTTCTGCCATAGGCATACCTTCTACTAGACCAGATTGCTCAAAGCCCTATCCAACTTGGCATTGAACATTTCCAGGGATGGGGCATACACAACTCCTCTTTCAGTTTTAACCCAATTCCTCTTTGTACTACCATTGCATGCCCTTGTCAAAAGTTTTCTTGGAGGCCTTCTTCAAGTACTGAAAGACCACAATAAAACCACCCTGGAGCCTTACCCAGGCTGAAAAATTCCAATTCTGTCAGCCTTTCCTCATAGGAGAGGTGCTCCATCCTTTTAATCATCGTGGTGGCTCTGCTCTGTACTCACTCCAACAGGTCTTTGTCCTTCCTGTGCTGGAGACCCCAGAGCTGGATATGGCACTGCATGTGGGGTTTCACCAGAGCAGAACAGAAGGGCAGAATCTCCTCCCTGGCCCTGCTGGCCACACTGCTTTTGGTGCAGCCCAGGACACAGTTGGCTTTCTGGGCTGTGAGTGCTCATTGCTGGGTCATGTCCAGCCTCTCTTCCAGCAGCACTACTAAGTCCTCCTTGGAAGGTCTCAATGCTCTCTCTCATGCACTCTCTCTCCATTTATCCCCCAGTCTGTGGTTGATACTGGGAGTTGCCTCAACCCAGGTGCAGCACCTTGCACCTGGCTTGCTGAACCTTGAGAGGTTCCCATGGGCTCACTTCCAGGGTTTGTCCAAGTCCCTCTGGATGGCATCCTGTCCTTCAGGTGTGTCAAATGCACCACTCAGCTTGGTTCATCTCAATCTCACCCTCAGGATGCCCTCAATCCTTCCCTCTGTCATTTATGACATGAAAGGGCACTGGTCCTAGTACAGACCTCTGAGGTGCATTGCTTGTCTGATGTCCATCAGGACACTGAGCCATTGACCACTACCCTCGGATGTGATTGTTCCACCAATTCCTTATCCACAAGAGTTCACCAGTGAAATCTGTGCCTCTCTAATCTAGAGAGAAGGGTGTTTTGGGGGGGCCTCTTCAAAGGTCTTACAGAAGTCCAGATATATGGTATCTGTAGCTGCACTGATGTAGATGCTCTACCATAGAAGGCCATGAGGTTGGTCAGGGAGGACTTGCCCTTGGGGAAGCCATGCTCACTTTCTCAGTCACCTCTGTGTCTTTTCACGTACTTAGCACAGCTTCTAGGAGGATGTGTTTTCATGATCTTCTGAGGCACAGTAATAATGAGTAATTGATCAGTGCTTTTTTTAACACTGCCAGAGAAGGTACAAATCCATAATAAAGGTGTCTCTGGCTGCCTTTAAGTACTTCTGGAACTTCTGGTTTGCTTCAGTTCCAGTTGTATCCTGCTACAGTGACACAACTGTTTTTTCCCCTTACGTTACCCCAGTTTTTTCTGTTCACTTGCCCTGTGTTTTTTGCAGGTGTCTTCACTTTTTTATTACAGGGCTTTGTCACCTGATTTGCCACTGCAAGTTTACACTTAACTCTCTTCTGTTCCAGGTGGTGGCTATGGCTTTCTCTCAGAAGAATCCTAAAAACCAGTCAGAAACTTTGAACTGGCTTTCAAATGCAATTAAAGAGTTTGGCTTTTCTGGGTAAGTCTTTTAAGTAAATTGTTACGAGAAACTTGAACAAAATCTTAGCTCTAGATTAGAAATATTTTCATTCATCTGAACTCCAGTTCCTTAAACTCTGGTGCTAGCCGTGCTCTTCTAGCTCTTAAGTATGTAACTGTGAAAGTATCTGGCATTACTAGTATGATAAGATGTGATTACACTGATAGCTGGTTTATTCATCACTCGACCTTTTCTGAAGAGCATTTGTCTTAAGGTACTTCCAGGTTTGGACTGGGCACAGAAGTGTGGTATTGCATGTCTGTTATACTCCTTCTGCTTGGGTACACCTGCACTCAGGTTTTATAGTTTAAAAGAAAAACACAGCAACTGAATCTGA
Source organism: Entomyzon cyanotis (assembly GCA_024500445.1). Lineage (NCBI taxonomy): Eukaryota > Metazoa > Chordata > Aves > Passeriformes > Meliphagidae > Entomyzon > Entomyzon cyanotis. Next base: position 38,810,045 of record JAKEPQ010001030.1, on the reverse strand, counting down.
CAGCCTACAGAAGAGTACACACCATCATGCCTAATAATCCGTGTGGGAGACATTTTGAGGTTGGTAACAGGTGGATGAAGTTTTAGCCAACAAAACAGCTGTTATTATAACTGGCACTGTGAGGATAAGAAATGGATTCTCCATCAGAGCCAGAGATAGCATTCCTTAAGTTTTAATCACTAGTCTTTTAACTGAATGTAGTCAAGCATATGTAATAATCCTGAGAAAAAAATTTCTAAGCAGGGAAGACTTCAAATATCACTTGATTTGACTACTTGTGCAGTTACTATGCCTGTCTTAAGGTATTTTGTGGGTTTTATATGGATAGTGACATTAAGTCAGGGAAATAAACTCTTCTTTGATAAATTCCCCCCAAAAATGTGTATTTACAGCATGGTAGTGTATGTAGATATGTTACTAGGACAGCAGTGTTTGAAGCCGCACAGATAATATAGAAGACTCAGGAATTTAAACCTTCCTTTATTTCTCTTGTAAATTTCCTTCTGAAAATTGTGCTTTTTCTGGAAGATCTCGAGACTGACTAACACAAAAAGACCCACCACAACAATAACATACCTTGACCTTTATTGTGTAGTCAAGTTTCAGGTGCTTCAAATTATTCTAGATTCATTCCTCAGTATTTCAGTCCTAGCAGTCACATGGGGTAGGCTTTGATATAAATTGTTTACCAGTTGATTTTCACAGTAGGCTATATTCTCCAAATGGATCACTTTCAGTAGTCATTTAAGTAGCTACTATCTACACTGTTCCTGTGATGATATTTTATACGTGTACGTATCTTCTGCATGTAAGTTAGTTGTGTAAATCTGTGTAGGGGTATCTTTTCTTTAACATATTGTGATGATTTTGTTTGTTGGTGCTGTTCCCTGTGTTGTGTTTTATTTATGGGAGACATCTTTTTTCCACAGATTGAATGTCAAAGCTTTCATCAGTAATGTGAAGACAGCTCTTGCTGCAACTAACCCTGTGAGTAAATTTAGAATCTTAATCCTGAATTGTTATCAGTCCTTAATTTGAAGACTGAGTACTTTTGTCCTCTTTCTGGCAGGCTGTGAGGACTTCTGCCATTACGTTGCTGGGAGTAATGTATCTTTATGTGGGACCTTCTCTGCGAATGTTTTTTGAGGATGAGAAGCCAGCCCTTCTCTCCCAGATAGATGCAGAATTTGAAAAGGTATGAAGTGTAGTAGTTCTCTTGCTACCAAGTATCACTAAAGCTACTTTGAAACTTCAGTAGCTGGAGACTGTAGTAATAGTGGTCTAAACCTTGGTTTTGTAACTGAACCAGGTTTTTTTAAGATTGTGCACAAACACTGCAAACTCATTATGTGTAGATATGTCAATAGTCACTTTTTTCATTATGAACATAAGAAGCTCCTGGGTTTGTTTGAACAGTGTAATGTTTTAGGAGTCTGTTGTCCTGAGCCAGTGCGTTCATATCATACAAGTGGTTTTATTTTTGATGTCAAATGAAAAATTGTAAAGTAGTTGTTACTGATTTTGTGTTGCTTGCAGATGCAAGGACAGACAGCACCAGTTCCAACTCGTGGCATTTCCAGGCACAGTGTGGGAGGTGGTGATGATGGTGAGGAAGAAGAACAGGAGGAGGTTGGGAATGATGTTGTGGATCTCTTGCCGAGAACAGATATTGGGTAGGTTTGGATTCTACCACCTGAAGATGTATTTTCACTGCGATTCAAAACTTGGCGTTTATAAATACTTTCTAGGCAGAAATCTGTGGTGTTAAAGCCCTCAAATGCTAATAGATAGTTAAGTAAACGGGCATTTTACCTGTTTTTCTCTTGCAGTGATAAGATCACAGCGGAACTAGTATCTAAGATTGGGGATAAAAATTGGAAGATCAGAAAGGAAGGTCTTGATGAAGTGACGAGCATAATAAATGAAGCAAAGTTCATACAGCCAAACATAGGAGAACTTCCAGCTGCTCTGAAGGGTCGTCTCAATGACTCCAATAAAATCTTGGTATGTTTATCAAAATCCTGTTTCACCTGTTTCCAGCTTAAAACTTAATTTAGTTAAGATTTCTGAACCTTGCTTATTACTGTGTGTTCTGTTTCAATGTCATTAAATCAACAGTTGGAAACCAGTGAACTGTGTGTTTCCAAATCATATGTTTGCCTGTTTTAATAAATATTTGCCTTTTTTTAAATTGAAAAATGCTTCAAAAGAAAGAAAAATCCACCTTTACTGCTCTGAATGTAATATAAGGAAGTCTTAGCAGAATCAGAGAAAAGTCTGATTAATTGCTTCATTTGTGACAAAAGTGAATTTTCCCTTGTTTGAAAATATTTTTACTTGAAATTTAATTTGTTCAGAATATGGAAGTATTTTTTATTTTTCCATGTGATGAATTTGAAGACTGGAATAGGTGTCATTGAGCAGGCATTTTAAAGTAAAAGCTTAATATATGGCATTGTCTCTTTCCCCCATATAACCTGGAGTTTTTGCATACATGTTTTTAACACTGTTTTATTTTAAATCTTTTTTTTCTTTATGTGCAGGTGCAACAAACACTAAGCATTCTTCAGCAGCTTGCAACAGCAATGGGCCCCAATATCAAACAGTATGTGAAAAATTTGGGGATTCCTGTCATTACAGTCCTAGGAGATAGTAAGGTAGGACAGACATCAAGATCTCTTTGCTGTTTGCATATCTAATATCTATGTCTGAAAGGTGGATGGTAGTTAAAACTTTCTTGGAAGCTTACAATTTTTTTAAAAGTTCTTGCCTGAATGACAACTTCATATTCAAATATAAATGTGTGCCTGAATATATATTCAGATGTATTCCCCTCTTTGTAGCTAAACCCAGTGTCACAATTTGGCATGTAGTCACCACAATTTAAATTACTGTGGTGCCTACATGCATATTTCTACTGCTGAAAATACACTATATGAGACACTGAACAAGTTTGATTGGTAAAGCTTTTTGTAGAATTTTAGTGTATCACGGTGGATTCCAGTATACATTATTGTTGTCTTTGTCACTGTGTAAACCTTTGAACTGTAGGCAGGCAGGGGACATTCACAGCTGACACTGAAGCTTGTATGACAGTGTTGAGTTGGCCAAGATGCTGTGTCAAAATAAAGCTAGGACCATGGGAAAGAGCTATTTGAAGCCATGGGGAACGAGGCTTGGGAAGGTGCCAATATCTTGTGCCAGAAGTCATAGCTAATTATCAGAGATGGCATACTTCAGCTGTCTCTACTTGGAATGTGAGTAGGAAAAAGAGGAGAAGCTGGATCTACCTTTCTTAAACAATGGAAGGACTAGGACTGGTTGTAGGGCTAGATGAAAAAAAGCTCCTGGTTCAAATTGTTTTCTCTTAAAGAGTCTTTAAGAACTGAGATTTTATGTGACTGTTGAATTCTTCTTTTTACTCACCAGTTATCCTGAGGTAACAGCAAGCTCCATTTGTAGAGTCATGGAACTTTTTAGGTTGGAAGGGAACCCTACAGACCATCTAGTTCAAACCCTGCTGCCATAGGCAGGGACACTTTCCACTAGACTAGGTTGCTCAGAGCTCCAAACTAGTAGGCGGGTTCTGAGTGCATAGTTTAAGACCAATTGTGATTAACTTAGACTGTTACTAAAATGTATAAAACCAACATTACTTGTAAGCACTATAATGCTTATATGTGAAGCATTATGAGAAGATTGCATGCTCATTTGAGCACAGTAAAGTGGTAATTCTTTTTACGTACTGCAAGTGCAAGATTTAACTAGTTTATCAAATCTGTCAAGTTTTTGACGAGGAGGATGGTCCTTTTTGAGTCCTGCTTCAGTATGTTTGTAGTGAATTCACTGAGTAGTTGAGGATAATCAACAGCTTGTAACAAAGTGAAGACAAATTAAATTTGAATGATGGGAACTAAGGCCTTGTCAGGAAGGCTGATGAATATCTATTTATCTGCAGCACATGATTTGTTCCTTTTCCTCAATGAGAGAGAAGATGGGACAAGTTATTTGCAAGGATGTTCACTTCTTGTTGCCATATATGCCTGGATGTTACTTCTGCATTTAATATTGGGTCATACTTAACCGCGTCTTTTTCATTATTAGCCTTCCTCAGAAATTCAGCCTACAGGAGAAAGTCATGTGTATAGAGTCATGTCTAGACTGATAATGTTTTAAAGAACCATGGTTGTTAGATATTCCATCTGGCTTCTCAAAACTTCATATAACTGCTTTAAAAAAGGGTGGTGTTCTAAATTAGACTTGGAAAAAGCACTAAAGATGGAAACTGGTAGGAGTTAGAGGGCTCCCTCATTCCTGATTTGACTTTTGCTTGTGTATCTTAAATGAGTGCCCTAATAGCAGGCTCTATAATCCACTTGCCTTGATATATGAATGTGCAGTCTATTTTAAGCATTATATAAATCACCAACAGCATTTTTTAGCTTCTTCTGAGAGTCAGACTCCCAAAATTATCATCAATGAATGTTAGCATGTACAAAATAATTTTAAAGATACCCTTTCACCCTCTTTATCAAAGTTATTTTTCAAAAAATTATGGTAGATAAGTGTAATGTCTGATTTGGCGATTGCTGCAGCTGATACCATCACTAAACTAAATTCTTCTGAAATTTAGATTTGTCAAGCAATGAATAAAAAGGAGATTTCAAAGCCCATGGTGTGGAAGCCTTTTCCTTTCATAGGAAGGATGACTATTGCTTCTTCTGTCATAATCTTCTGACCCCTCTTTAGATTTATTCTTTTTAAATCTTGTTCTTGCCGCAGAATAATGTTCGTGCTGCTGCACTAGCAACTGTGAATGCCTGGGCTGAACAAACTGGCATGAAAGAGTGGTTGGAAGGGGAAGACCTGTCTGAAGAGCTCAAAAAAGAAAATCCTTTCCTAAGACAAGAGGTAGGCTTCTGTCAAGTAAATTTCTTAGGTGTGTTCAAATGAAAATAACTTATGTGTTATGGACTCTTTATCTGTGGAGACTAAAATGACATAATGCTACCATTATATGAGAAAATAAGTAGCTGTTTATTTTTACTGACATAAAATTGTTAAACCTCAAAAGGCTAATAACAGGCTTTCTTTCTGTGTGATAGCTGTCATTTAGACTTCCGTGCCTCTATAATGAAACTTCTGTTTTGATTAGCATTTTAAGAGCTACTATGTGTTCCCTTAAATTCACCACTGAGCAGAACTGCAGACATTACAAAGAGCAGCTGAAGTTATGTTTCTTCCAAAAGGAGGGAATAGCCTGCAAAGAGACCAGACTTAAAACTTTAAGATAGTTGTGTATTAACATGCTGTGCTTAACTTTTAATTTTTGTAATTGCTGACATGAAGGTTGATGTTGTTCAAGAATATTTGTCTGAAAAAAAGTTTGGGTGGGTTTCTCCTGTTCACGCAGAGGTATGTGAAGGACTGCTATTCAGACTCTTGTGACCTGACAGCACTGTGAGCACTTCTTTAAAAACTTTTATTTTAAAACTCTCCTTCAGCTTCTTGGTTGGTTGGCTGAGAAGTTGGCTGCCCTCCGTTCTGTTCCTTCTGACCTACTCTTGTGTGTACCTCACCTGTACTCCTGCCTTGAAGATCGAAATGGGGATGTGCGTAAAAAGGCACAGGATGCCCTGCCATTCTTCATGATGCATCTTGGCTTTGAGAAGATGGCAAAAGCCACTGGCAAGCTGAAGGTATTTCTGTTATAAAAATTAGATAATGTGATCTTGAGTGAGTAAATATTAAGTCCTATATACAGTCTCGTGATCTGCTGTCTTGAGTCATGTAAGCTTGTCTGTGTTGAATATTTTCAGGGGGAATGAAAATAGTATCAGGAGCTGTGAGCTAGAACTTGCTCTACTTCAAAAATTACTGCTGCCATTACACTTACCACTTTAAGAGCTTGATATTTATTTGCTCTGCTTTTCTCATGGAAAAAACTCTATGTGCAGATAGCTTCCATACCAGTTCCTGTCCCTTTGTATGACTTTGTACTCATACTTTAAGATGATTTCTAGCGGTTAGGTTTGGATTATGGACCCTTGAGTGGTGAGTCACTGTAGGGCACTCCATTGACATCCTAGGACCACTCACCTAGAACAGATTGCTAGTTTACATATTTCCCATAGATGTTGCAGAAGAAACTGTGAAGAAAGATGTTTTAATGCAGAACAAAAATATCTGAGAAAAACGGTGTTTTAATGTGAGCATACTCAAAGATGCTAAACTAGAATGGACTGTTTAAAACTACTTCCGTTTTTGTTGTCTGTAGCGTGTATTGTAAGGATTAGCGATAGACAATACTAAATTTATCATCTCTTTTTTCCCCTTTTTGTTCTCTAGCCAACTTCCAAAGACCAGGTACTGGCCATGCTTGAGAAGGCCAAAGCCAACATGCCAGCCAAACCAGCTCCTCCTGCTAAAGCAAATTCCAGAGTGGTAGGTGGAGCAGCTCCAGCCAAATTCCAGCCTTCATCAGGTAGCCTTTCTGACATTTTGGTTAATGACTGAAAAAATGGTGGATTTTGGAGGTTTTTTGACATGCTAGAGGAATAAACATACTTAGCTGGAGAAGAGATATTCAGCATAGTTAGGGTTCTGGTCTTTCTTGCATTTGAATCAGCTTCCAGTGTAGGAGGGTGTCTCCTTTCCACACAACCATGTGTCAGCTGCTATTTGAAAACTTGAAAATACCTACTTGGTATTGAAGCTAAAACCAAGCTGGGTTAAAGGGGGAAGGATTTTTCTAATACTGATCTGATGTTAATACAATTTTTTTTCTCAATGTTTTCACATTATTTTTTATCTGGACTGTTTCCTCAGTGTAGATTAGTGTGGGACTACCAGAATGCTTGTGCTGATGGAAAAAAGTGTGATGGGATTAGGGTACAAGTGACTTGAAGAAGTAGTTCTGCCTGCTGGGGCTATCTTGCCTGCTCAAACCAGGTGCAACTACAGCTCTAGACATTAGCCTGCACAGTATATTTCTCTGCATTTTTAAATTGTTTTGAAAAATGACAAATTGGCTGACACACTATAATATTAATTAGGAGAAGTTTGTATGCTAACATGGAAGTTAAGGGACCTCTTCATTGGATCTAAAATACTCAGACATCTGTGTGATAAGTATATTTTATTCGCAAACAGTTTTTCATATGTCCTAAGAACCAAAAACTGATAACGTAAAATGGGCTTCTAGATAACTTTAATTGGTCTATTGTTTTTCCAGCATTTGCTGATGATTTGGGGTCTAATACCATGGAATCCAAGCCTGATCCCAAAAAAGCCAAAGCAGGAGGACTCTCCTCTAAAACTAAGGTATGTTGATTTCATTTTGTATAAAATCAGTTTTATGAAGTTAGTAGCTGTGGTTTGTTAATGTGTTATAGGTAGACGAGTGTAGTCCTTGCTAGGGACAGCTTTTATGAAAACTCTTTATGCTTGTCTGAGCTCTGAAGTAACAGATGTTCCCATATCACTTACCTAATCACTGCTTTTGTCATTACCTATGTAATTCTTAAAGTCTGTATTGTCAAAAATCAGTCTTAGGAGCAACTCAGTCTGTTCTAAATCATCCTGGCCTCTTTGATTCCATGCTATTGAGAAGTCATTCTTACCATTCCAGTTCAAATGTTACACTTGAACATTAATTTGGAACCCATTTATCAAAAGAAATTAATCTCTGCCTTACTGTATGAAGGGTAAAAAGTTCTCAGTCAAAAGTACAAAAATGGAAGGTGTATGCTTAAAAATTTAATAATCTCAACTGATTACAGTCAATTTTTGGTTAGGTTTTTTGTTGTTTTGTGTTATAGTAATTTTTTTGCTGTTAATAATAAAGTTGGTTCTATGTGTATAACTAAAAATAACTCAAATTGTTCTACAGTCCTGTTGTCTGAAGTAGTGCTGTAACAGAACATTTGATGTAGGTCTGTATTCATGGCAAGAAGGAGCAGAACAAGCCCTGAAGGATGTTGTAGGTTTGCTGAAGTCAATGCAATGTTCTGTCAGAACTCTGCTGGTAGAGTTGAGGCCTTTGTTGTCAGACAGCTGTTTACTCTTAAGAGTTTCCATTCCCAACTTTTTAACACATTCACAGCAAAGACTTTTCTATGGCTTATTTACAGCAGTCAGATGTTAATAGCAATATGTCCAAGGGTAATGCCAGCCTGTCAAAAGCTAATACAAGCCTCAGCAAGGGCGGTTCAAGTGTGACAAAGAGTCAGTCTATCAAACAGGTACCATGCTGTGTTTTAGGGATGTGTGTGAGTGACTAGCACACTGGTTGAGAGTGGTGTGTCATAATTCACATGGTCCTGCTGTGCACACTGTCATGGGTATTGCTTCCACAGCAGCTGAGCACATACTTTGAAACTTCTAATCAAGATTTTTCTTTCAGCTTCTCTCTGGCTCTTGTACACATAGACAGCATGAGGGTGGCAGGTATCTAACGCTTGCGGTCGCTGGGACTGAGGCATATATATGGCTTGTGTTGCCTGTTAATACCTTGGCTTTTTCAGGGCGTACAGGGAAAGAAGGTGCTAAGCAAGCCTAATTTGAAGGAAGACGACGATAAATCAGGTCCTATTTTTATCATTGTCCCAAATGGAAAGGAACAGAGGATGAAAGAAGAGAAAGCTCTGAAGGTGAGAAGAATAACAAAGTATACATGAGTTTTGAAGTTGGTGCAATTTTAATTCTTTAGTTGTAATTTAGAATAAAACTTACTTTGGCATGTGTTAGCCACTGTCCATCTCTTGGATTGATTATCTGATTCTTGAGTTGAATTTCTTACATCAATAGTGGGCTTACTGTGGTGTTTCTTTTCTGATTTTCAAATCTTGTGCATTTATACGCTGTCATAAAAGCCAAAATACCTTTTTACATTTTTCAAGTTGTGAAGTATCATAAAGGTTAGTCAGTTAGTCTAGGATATCTTGTAAATGCTTTAATATACTTACTCTGAGCAGCCCCACTTAGCAATTTGTCAGGAAATTCTATTACTGAAAAAAATGCATGTTATTTGTAACTCACTAGTACATAGGCCTGTCTGTAGCTTAAAAACAACCACTTGAAGTGATAATAAGTAAGATAATGGCATATGGATAAACAGTCCACATGAAGAAAACTTGCCATGTAAAAAAAAGGTGAGCAAACACCACTGATTTTTCATTACGTGTTGGTAATAAGATTTTGAAAACCGATTCTAAAGCAGAATTAAAAGATGTGCAATCAGCAGTGTCTTTCAGGAGGAAAAGCTATTGCTTGCTTTGAGTTCTAAATGCTGCCTTTCACAGGTGTTGAAGTGGAATTTCACTACTCCCCGTGATGAATATATTGAACAGTTGAAAACTCAGATGTCCACTTGTGTGGCCAAATGGCTACAGGATGAGATGTTCCATGCAGACTTCCAGCACCACAACAAAGCACTGACTGTTATGATTGAGGTGAGTTTGTATCTGTGGTGTAGTAGATGAGGCTGATAGAATTGCTGTCTGCTATGGAAGATACTTCTTGAATTCAAATCAAATAGAAATTCTCTGAGCACCCAGGGGTCGTTGTTCTGTGTACTTAAAACCTAAACATACATAAAAGTAATATTCAGAGGTATGATGTTCATATTAATACTGTTTCTTGGGAGAAGGGAAAATTTCCTTACCAGAGACTTCTCTTAGAATTTCAGAAAGCTGTATAGGTTAAAAGTGATTATGTATGGTTCTAAGACTCTACCAGTAAATGTAGATTATCTTACCAGAAATGACTTAGCTTATGTTCTTGTTGAATAGTGTTTGTGTTTCATTTACATAACTTTTTTTTTCCCCTTGAAGCACTTGGAGAGTGAAAAAGATGGAGTCATCAGCTGCCTGGATTTGATTCTAAAATGGCTTACCCTGCGGTTCTTTGATACCAACACAAGTGTTTTGATGAAAGCACTTGAATACCTTAAATTGCTTTTCAATATGCTGTGTCAAGAAGAGTATCACCTCACTGAAAATGAAGCATCCTCCTTCATCCCATATCTTATCCTAAAGGTACAATTTGTTTTACAGAAACTAATCTTACCTTTTATGATGAATACAGCTGAATGCCATCAAACACTGCAATATATTAATTCTAAATGTATTGTGAATGGAGTTAAATCCAGTTGGCAGCTGTGAGATTCAATGGGCCTAGTTTTTTAACCTGGAGAAAAGGAGGCTCAAGGGAGATCTTAGTGCTCTTTATAACTACCTGAAAGGAGGTTGTAGTGAGGTGGGTGTTGGTATTGCCTTGTCAAGTAACAGGTGAACAGAATGAGAGCAAAAGGCCTCAAATTGCTACAGGGGAGGCTCACATTATATATTAGGAAGAATTTCTTTCCTGAATGGGTTGTCAGTCACTGGAACAGGCTGCCTAGGGAAGTGGCTGAGTCTCCATCACTGGAGGTATTTAGAGGACATGTAAATGTGGCACCTGGGGACATGACTTAGTGGTAGACTTGGTAGTGTTGGTTTAACAGTTTGACTTGATGTTCTTAAGGTTGTTTTTTCTAACCTTTATGATTCTATGTTGCATATTTCCATTTAAAAGCCGTTGACAAAAAAGGGGTTTTGCCTTGAGAATAATTCTGGCTTTGCTAACATTATTTAGAATAATCAACAGTATAATGAGACTGTATAAAATACTCAGTATTTCTTCCCCTCTTTAATTTTTTTTTAAATTAATTTTCCATTAGGTAGGAGAACCGAAAGATGTTATCCGTAAAGATGTGCGTGCCATTCTGAACAGAATGTGTCTCATCTATCCAGCCAGCAAGATGTTCCCTTTCATCATGGAGGGGACAAAATCAAAAAACTCCAAACAACGTGCAGGTGGGAAATGGCCTGTTGAACTGCTCATGTGCAAAGTACTTGAAATTGCTTTGGTTTGCATCTTGAAAAAACCAGCATAAGAACGTTGGGTGGGATGTGAGATTTGTCTGCACATGGCATTTTATGCAGATGTTTGTAATTGTTTAAAGGATCAGGTTTTCAAGTAGTATCATATTGTCCTTTCTTTTATTTTTGGTGTCTTTGTACTTTCCAAAGACAAGTAATCTCTTATGTTGCCGTCAGTATTAAGATTGAGTCTCCCTTGAGTAGGCTTGGTTTCTTGGTGAAACAGTGCTGTGGAGAGCAATGATAATACTATTGTCCTACTCGCCAAGGGAATTAGTTAATCTGATCAAGAAATGTCTCTACACTGTACATCTGTCTCACCACAAGTAATGTCTATAATAAAATTTTATGGTATTTCTAGTTCGAACAACTCCTTGGTCACTTTGAAAATATCCTGCTATAAGAAGGAAGTTAAATTCTATACGTAATACGTCATTGCAAGCTCAGAACTGTTTACCTGAATGTGATGTTAACTGTAACATTGCTCATACATGGTTATGGAAATATTTGAAGTGTAGAGGGGTGACTGACAGCTTTTAGGTACTATCTGTGAAGTACTCTGCTGTAGCTTACTATTGATTCCATATATCACCTGGAATATCTCTGTCATCAGCTTTGTGAATGGCAGTTCTCTACAGTGAATGTGCAAGTTGTGCAAGCCGCAAAGGAATTGGGAGGGCTCTCTTCCCAGCAGCTTTAAAGGTGAATGTGCATGTGTTATTGTCTTCATTTAGAATGCTTGGAAGAGCTTGGATGTCTGGTTGAATCGTATGGCATGAATGTGTGCCAGCCAACTCCAGGAAAAGCCTTAAAAGAAATGGCAGCTCATATTGGCGATCGGGACAACACTGTGCGCAATGCTGCACTGAACACCATCGTGACCGTCTATAACGTCCATGGCGACCAAGTGTTCAAGCTGATTGGAAATGTCAGTATAACTGCAAATTAATTTATGGGACATTTGGGGTTAGGTTGCTTGGTTGGGTTTGGTTTGGTTTATGGGATTGTTTGTTTGGGATCTTTTTGTTTGGGGTTTGGTAGTTTGGGTTTTTTCAAATCCTTACTTTTTTGTAGGGGATTAGCACTGTTTTGCTTGTGACTGGTCATGGTACATCTTGCCATTGGTGTCAAGAGCATTTTGTAGTTCTGAAAATAACTTACTACATCATAGATCCTCTGGTTGTTCAGTTAATCCCAGATTGTGGAATATATGAAATTGTAGAACGGTTTGGGAAGGGGCCTTAAAGATCATTTAGGTCCAACGCCCCTGCCATGGGCTATTGAATTCACTGAATTGAATTCTAATCTGAATCAAGAGCAGTTAGATCATTTCTTACAGTTCTGTTCTCTGGATTTATGGTCTTGGTGATGTTTCTAGCAGCACTAAAACTGATTGGAATGTGATAGAGATGTTAATGTCTTTGCAGCTTTGTTATGTTATATGCCATAGCGGGTACAAGCTATTGGATGGGCATTTTATGGAACATGACAAGCAGGGGAAGCAAGGCGGTGCTTTTTTTTTTTTTTACTTCCAGCTTCTTGAAAAGTTGAAATTTAATGTGACTCTTACTTTCTCTGGTAACTGTTCCCATGAAGGTTAATGTTGTACTTTTATTAACATTTTAGATTTCCATCCTATTTAACTATTGTTCAGAGTGCAGTCTGCTTCCACCTCAGTTTTACATAGTCCTTTTGCTCTTGAATTTTCAAGGTAAAGGAAAAAACTGTAGCACCTGAACAATTCAACCCATACTGACCATGACTTTCTCAGCTTCAGTATGGTCCATCTAAAATGTATGGGTTCTCAGGAATGTTTCTAAGTCATAGGGATGCTGGAGAGTACTTGTCATAAAATTGTAATGCCTACTTTTCTTCAAATGTAGTCACTGGTAGTCTTCAGCCCAGTAGATAAGCAGGTAAATATGAATCTTTTCACTGCCCTGAGTTGGAGCACTAAGTTGGCTGATCTGGTGTTCCTACTGAATTATGAGTACATTGAACAGGACAACTGTCAGAAAGACTCTAGCTTCAGTGGCAGGGTCCAGTGTGTTAAAGCACTGCCTGGTCTCCTAATAGGGAATATAGAAAGGTGGGTGGGATTTTTTTGTTTGAGGTTTTTGCAGCAACACATGCAACAGTTAGAAACACAGGATAGTACTGTAATTTGAATTCAAGATGAGCTGTTTCTTGAAAATTACATGTGCTAAAATTAGCTATATTCTGTATTATAGCTTGTCAGCATGGGTTATTTAGCTCTTGAAGTAGCATCTGACAATCTTGAGTGGCCCGGTTAGTTTGCTGCTAGGAGGTAACGTTGACAGTTCCTGCCTTCATATTAGAGGACTTTAGTCTGCACTAATAAGTGATATGAATCCTGTAGGTGACAGAGATTTCTAAAACCCATACAACTCAGGCTGAGTGAAAGCATTGTGTGTTACAGCTTTCTGAGAAAGACATGAGCATGCTGGAGGAAAGAATAAAACGGTCAGCCAAGAGACCTGCTGCTGCTCCAGTGAGACAGGTAGAGGAGAAACCTCAGCGTACTCAGAACATCAGTGCCGCCACCAGCATGATGCGCAAGGGACAAGCTGAGGACATGTCCTCTAAACTCAAGTATGTAGAGTTTACATTATGGTCTCTAGCCTGCATAATATATGTGTTAATATGTCTGACAATGTCATTTTAGTTCTTGTATCATCTTTGCATGTTGTGAAAAACGGCCAAATAATATAAATCTAAATGTCTGAAACTTTTTTTGTCCTGTCTGTCTTGAAATCTTTCTAAATGGTCTTGTGCCTTTTTTCACTGCTTCTCCATGGACAGAATTATGTATCGCACTTATAGGATGTAAGTACTGCCCACTAACTCCTTGGTAGCAAGGCTTTTGTATCTTTCAATTTCTATCCTAGTCATCCCTTCCTGTGGGTGATGGGTTTGCCATGGCTGGTTCTAGGTTTACAGGTCTCTGACTTAAAGAAAAGAAACCAGAAATACAGGTTCTGCCAAGGTGACTGTAGATCATGCTGCAGGCAGACATGGCACTTCCACATTAAGAAACTGTTCAAAATACTGGGAGAACTTTCATTGTGTTGCATTAAACTTGGTATTTGTTGGATCCTGTTCTAGTTATGTTAGACATAAAGCACAGAAATGGATAAGCATGTGTGAATTATAGAGCCTGGGGCAACAGTACCGAAAACAAAAAGTTCAGAAACAATTCTTTGCCACCTGCTCATTATTTTTGAATAAAAGTCTGTGCTGAGAACTATGTATTAGAATATTTCCTTGAGAAATAGGTTATGCAGCACAGGTCATGTGGGGGTGCTGGGAGTCTTAGATTCAGAGGAGCTTGTGAGGTTGCTGTATATATATGCATCCTGTCCATCATTTAAAAAACCAAAGGTGAAAAAAAACAACTCAAATTTTAAAGTTACATTCCTTTAATAGAACTGTAAACTGTACTAGTTATCTCAAACCATGCATACCTAGTGCAGGTGCAGGGCGTCTTAGGGGGGCATTACAAGAGAAACTAGGAGGGCAAGAAGCAGCTGCTCTTCTGGCCTACAGAAGTTTGATTTACTAAAGGCTAGGGGAAAGGCAGAGGGAGCTAAGGGTTTGAATATAATCCAAACTGCAAAACCTGTGCTATTATTAGGTCTTTAGGGCTACCCAGTAGTAGTAAGCTGAAGCAGTAAGCTAGTGCTAATACTCTTGTCTCTTGTGTATGTATAATAAAATACCTCTCTCCTGGTTTCTGTAGCCAAAATCGCAACATGGGCAGCCATTCTGAGACAACACATACAGTTCCACGGGAATTTCAGCTGGATCTTGATGAAATTGAAAATGACAATGGAACTGTCAGATGTGAGATGCCAGCACTTGTACAGCACAAACTGGATGACATCTTTGAGCCAGTCTTGATTCCTGAGCCCAAGTGAGTTTAGTATTAACTCCTAAATGAAACCAACAGGGCTGCTTAAAAAATATCTTGTGAAGGAGAATTTATAGTGCTAGTTTCTACATTCAGACTTGTTTGCACAAGAGGGTAGTGTCGGCTAATATGAAAAGATGGCAAAACAAAGATCTATTGTACTCTCTGAAATGTGGAGAGTGATTATTTTTAATGAAAAACATGAGTTCTTCTTAGGTGTTTTTATAGTAAAAGGATCTTGAGTTTGTAAACGCATCATTAGCGTCTTTACAAATAGTGCAATAGACATGGTAAAAGGAATGATTTGTTCCTTGAAAACCCTCAGTGAAGAGTGAAATACTTTTTCCCTTGTCTCTAAATCATCATTGAAATACAGCAGTTAAGTGTATATTAAAGTAACTCTCCAAAAAGTAATGAATCCTGTTTTCAACCCTTTAGAATCCGTGCTGTGTCCCCACACTTCGATGACATGCACAGTAACACAGCTTCTACAATCAACTTTGTCATTTCCCAAGTAGCCAGTGGTGATATAAATACAAGCATTCAGGCTCTGACGCAGGTAAGCAAATTATGGTAGCAACTGATCACACTGTGTCCAGCTTTGTCAGCGAGGGTGATGAGTTGCACTGTGGCAGAGCAATCATGTCAGGTGACGTGCGCTCTGCTCAGAGTCTCCCTGATGACAAAACTAAGTGCACAGGGGCCATCTGACTCGCTTTAGCAATAGAAATTCCACTTGGAAGATACTTCCACTTAGGATAAACTTAATGATTTTTTCATTAGTGCTTCCGTGTTATATTTTTGGTTTTGTCAAATTATTTTTGCTACGAGTTTTTAAAAGCCAGTTAGTCACTGAGACTTACTTTTAAATGTAAATTGTTTTATAGTTCCTTAGCAAAAGGATTGTCTTGCCTCATAGTTTTTGCGTGGTTTTAGGGTGGCACTAACTACTTACAAGTTTTTTTTGTCCACAAGATTTCATAAATCTGTTAATTCCAGAATCTACAATGCAGCTGTTGATGTTTTCATTTGTGTACAAAATAGGATTGCAGTTCTCTAAAATACCAATAATTGGTTGTGTTTGAATTAGTAATACAAGTCTCTAGCTACTGATTTCGGGTGAAAGCTTAGAATACAGCTGCCTTGGCAAATGGATTGGTCAGGGCAAGACCCTTCCTTTAGAAAAGTATTTAAATTATTGTTATTTTGCTCTGTTTGCATTATGTTGACTTCACTAGAGTGTTTTGCTTTTAAATCTTAGATTGATGAGGTACTCAAACAGGAAGACAAAGCAGAAGCTATGTCTGGCCACATCGACCAATTCCTAATAGCCACATTTATGCAGCTTCGATTAATCTACAATACACACATGGCAGATGAGAAGCTGGACAAAGATGAGATAGTCAGACTTTACAGCTGTATTATTGGGAGCATGATCACGGTAAGGCTTTGATGTAAAAGATAAGGTGAAGGGCAGATCATTTCTATGCAGAAATTGTGGGAGAATGGAATGTCTATTCTGTACCTAGGTCAGCTTACTATTCAGTGTTTCTTACGAAGGTTTGTTGCTGTCTGCTCAATGCACCTTTTGAGAGCAAGTTGGGAATGAGAAATTGGGGAATGGAAGAAGTCTCTGCTTCTGCAAAACTCAGCCACTAACACTTCTATTAAGCTCTGGTTTTAATATTCTTTACCTTTGAGTGCTGAGTTGGTGGCATGAGTGTTTTCATAAGTCACTCAGTAGAAATAACTTTCTTCATAGTTGTGTTTTGACTGTTTTTGCTGTTGTGGGAAACAGGGAGATGTCATGGTTTGACCATGTAGTCTAGAGAAATCCTTATACTAAAGGATTACTAATTCTTTCTTCAATCTGTAGCTATTTCAGATAGAGAGTCTGGCTCGAGAGGCCTCCACTGGTGTGCTTAAAGACCTGATGCATGGTCTTATTACATTAATGCTGGATTCTCGGGTTGAAGATCTTGAGGAGGGTGAGCAGGTCATCCGATCAGTCAACCTCTTGGTAGTGAAAGTTCTGGAGAAGTCTGACCAGACCAACATTTTGAGGTATCTAATGAAAACTGCACAATTCCTGCTTTTCTTGACCTGTTCCTGGCTGATTTTCTAAGTCATTCTTTAAGCAAAGACTGATGTATGTAGAATTGTTCAGCTAGCTAATAGAGTTATTGCGATTCTGATCAGAATTTGACTGCACAGCTGGAGGCATGTTAAGCAAACCAGCTTAGTATGATTCTATGTGCTTTGGAGTTCAGCAGACTGTCTCTTAAATTCTTGTAACGTACTAGAAAGAAAGAAGGAAAGAGCTGTTGTGCAACTGCTGGACTAGCCATAGTCTCTGGTGTGGTATTCTGTGGTGAATTGGTATCTTTTTTTCTTGTGTATAGCACTTTTTCTGTGTAACCTTTATAAATTTATTCCTTCTAGTGCTCTGCTTGTTTTGCTCCAAGACAGTCTTCTAGCAACAGCCAGTTCTCCTAAGTTTTCAGAACTTGTCATGAAGGTGAGCCCGTAGTAGAGATTTTGACATTACTTGCTTTATCTGAATCATCTTACCTGAAAGAAGAGATAGAGTTAAAAAAAATTAGTGGCCATAAATTGAAATACTTCTTGTAAGTTCTGTAGTTCTAATTTTATTAGATGTCACATATAGGGACTCCTTGTATGCTAGGAGGGAGCTTAACACCTGCTAATATTTTACAGAAACTTATGTACACTAATACAAACTCCATACAGGGGTGTACAGTCACCTGCTGGGCTTGTTTGCTTGGGCACTGCACTGTGCTACAGATTCAAACAGTCCCAGGCTGGAGCTGACTGGTATCTTGTAATCTGTATTGACAGGCAGAGTGAACATGAAAATGTCTGCATTTAAAGCGTGAGCATAATCATTTCGTACCATACAACACCCTTTTGTAATTGGCATGAGTTAAAGACATCTCAGGAATTCTTAATGAGGTTAAACCAAAAGAACTTCTGCTGTGTGTAGGTGTACATAACATACATGTATATATTATCTGCTGAAATTCTTCACACAAAGCATTCAGTTACCTCCAGAGAAGTCAGCACCTTGCTTATGCAACAGTTCTAAAGAAAGATCTGGATACTGTACAGCCAGCTTACAAAGAGGAAGTATGTACCAGTGCAAATTTAGCTTGAGCAGCAGACATAGTGCATGCCTGTATGATGTGCTAGTGAAGTGAAGTGGCTCAGTGATAGTGTTGTATAACCTCTCCTTCTATAATCAAATGCTTCTTTCTGGAGTTGTCTTGCTTTAAGTCAGCCTCTCGTTTCAGTGTCTGTGGAGAATGGTGCGTCTTCTTCCGGAAACCATTAACAGCATCAATCTGGATCGGATTCTGCTGGATATCCACATTTTCATGAAGGTCTTTCCCAAAGAGAAGCTGAAGCAATGTAAGAGTGAGTTTCCTATAAGGACGCTGAAGACTCTGCTTCACACCCTGTGCAAGTTGAAAGGGCCCAAGGTCAGAGCAATCACTAGTCGTGTACTTTAAATTGGATGTTCACATAGTCTCTAGAGTATTTACTTTTTTCTTTTTTTTTTTAATTTCCCCTTTTTTCTCATTTTAGATCTTAGATCACTTAACAATGATAGACAACAAAAATGAATCTGAGCTAGAAGCTCACCTTTGTAGAGTAATGAAACACTCCATGGACCAGACTGGAAAAGCTGATAAGGATACAGAAAAAGGAGCTTCTCGCATAGTAAGTAAAGAAAATGTGTTAGCAGGAGAAGGGAGTGTAAAGTAATTTATTTAAGAAACAAGCTTAATTTTGTGTTTGTGGAATATGAAGTAGTAATTCCTTTTTCAACATGCAGCTAATGTTGGAAGTACTCTTCTAAAGTAGAATTTTCATTTATGGCTGTTTTGGGAATTTGTTTTGTGTGTTTACCTGATTATTCTGTGCATATCCCAGACTGAAGTGCTCTCCAGGACATTGAAATGTGAAGCATAAGTTTTATAGTGCATTGTACCACGTCTGATCTACTAGAAGTTAGCCATATCCAGAACAGGTTTTAAGCACTAACTTCTCAGAAGGAGTCCTACAGCTTCATGATGTCCTTGCTCTCATTCTGTGTTTATGGTGGCTATGCAGAACTTTGATTATTTCAAGGTTTTCTTCATCTTCGAAGCTCTGTATCCAACTAGGAGGTCTGAGGGTGTCATGGGTTTGTTTGATTTCTGTTTGGCTTTATTAACTTTGTTTTAAAAGTCTCCTTTTGTTTATTTATTTAGGAAGAAAAGGCTTCAAAAGCCAAAGTCAGCGATATTTTGGCAGAAATATTTAAGAAGATTGGCTCAAAGGAGAACACCAAGGAGGTGAGTGTCCCCTTCCTGCAAGAAAGAGAGCATGATACACTAGCATGGTGTATGCAGCAGTTGTAGTAATACATGAGAACTTTTCCCTCCCAGGGTCTGGCAGAACTGTATGAATACAAAAAGAAATACTCTGACGCAGACATTGAGCCCTTCCTGAAAAACTCGTCACAGTTCTTCCAAAGCTATGTGGAAAGAGGCCTCCGACTGATAGAAACAGAACAGCAAGGGAAAGGATGCATTGCTGGTTCTACAGGTACATGTGACAGCAAAACTGATTGGTTTATTAGAAGCAGAAATAGAACAGTTACATGTCTCCTGGTAGAAACTAATATTTGCATATGGTTATAGATTTCCTAAGCAAGCCATATATTTTCTTGGTGCTTGTGTTGCTTCACAAGGCATCATTTGTAGAGAATACACATTCTTTGTTTACAAAAACGGAAGTTATAACCACACTAAATGTAAAAAATACCTGTAAGGCTTGTAAACAAATGGTTCTAATCCACATCATGTAGTGTGGGTTGAACATTAGCCTGTGTTTCATGTGTCTGGTACCAAGAATTGGTTCTGCAAGGTATAAGACTGGTTTAGAACAGCAGCAGCTGTCAACTTCTCCTCTTCCCTGTTTACTAAAAACATGTAGGAGACTTTTTAATATTATTTTCTGAGGAACTGGAAAGCTTATTTTAGATAACATGAACTGTTTGTGCAGAATTTGTGATGATCCCTTTCCGATAAATTAGCTTTTAAATTGGATGAATTGCTGTAAAACTGTTTGTTAGTGAGTCTTTTCATCAGGGATAAGTACAAAGGAGTACTTAATGAAATATTACAGAAGGAATGTGACAAATTACTAGCTGACAGTAAAAACTGATACACAGTCTAGCAAAACTACCTCTGACTTTTATATCTTACACATTTCATAGTGTCCTGTGAAACTTTAGCCTTTTTTCTACTGCTGTTCCTTCTGCTATCCTCTGTTGTAGATTACTTTAGGAAGATGGTATGAGGTTCTTTCAGAATCTCCTAAATGTGTCCAACTAGGTAGGACAGAAAATTCTACTTTTTATCCTAAAAGTCTGTACAACTGAGGAAATACTAGATCAGCAGTTTTCAAAACCAAATTTACATGCCACAGTTGCCTTTTTTTTCCTTCCCTAACTGTAAGTCTGATATAATAAAACATACTGTTCCATATTGCAACAGTGCTTTATTTAGAGTAAGGTGTAAATGCTTAACCTTAGTTCTCTTTTTATCTTTTTTAAACACCCTTGTAGTAAATTAGTGAGAACAAATCCTTGTCCATGCTATGTCTTAGAATTTGCAATTCTTTTCATAATGGAAAGGTTTTTTTCATCATGTAAATTCCTTTTCTAGTCTCTTGGTCGGGAAGCTTTAAAAACCTTGTTATGTGCATTCCAGAAATCACTCTTTGAGGCTGAATTGGAATAAAAATCTGTAAGTTGCACAAATGAGAGATAAAGGGGTGTTAGAATCAGTGGTAAGCCCAAAAGTACGACTAAACTAGAAAAAGACAGACAACTCCAAATATTTCCCACCTTGCCAGTTGCTCAGTTCTCCCACTGGACATTATGGTCACTGGTGATCCACATCAGCATCTTCTTCTCCCCTCACTGTTCTATTCAGCTGTTGGCTTCAGCACTTCTAGAGCTGCTCTGCAGCCTCTTCTTAAATTTCTCTATTTCTTTCCTTTGTTTTCAGTTGTCACTTTTGCAAGGAAATGGAAGGGTGGATATGTCTATGCTAGCAAATGCAAATAACTTGGTAGTTTATAGGTTGGTTAATTCTCCATCCATTGCGTCTTATTTCAAGGAACTGATCAAGAGGCTCATGCTTTTCTGATGTTTTAATTTTTTTTTAACTTTCCTCCTTCCTTCCCCTCATCCTCCAGGAATTTCTTCTCAGATGGAAGGAACATGTGTTCCTGCGTCTACCCACACTGTATCTTCATCTATAGGAAACACAAATGGGGAGGAAGTGGGGCCTTCTGTTTACTTGGAAAGATTAAAAATCCTCAGGCAGCGTTGTGGCCTTGACAACGCAAAGGTATTGTACTTGAAAACACTTGTAAATCCCCTGGGGAGGCACCTGATTTGCACTTTCTTTTTCTTCAGAATTCAAGTGCTGGAAGGCAGATTCCAATCAGAATTTGTGATCTTTCATTTATAGTGCATGTCCTAGCTACTCACTGCATGTCACTCTGCCTAGTATAAATGGCTTTAAACTCATTACTTGGCCAAGCAGGCTTATGTTTCAATCCTCTCTGTCTGTATCACTGGTGTTAGGTGCAGGTTGTTTCTAGAGGTCTGTAGTTTATCATCTTTCCTTGCCAGGAAGTTGAGTCTCAGAAAGGCTCAAACAACTACTGTTGTCTAAAAGTTAACATATATTGACCTCATGATATGAATGATGTGGAAATTCTAGATCTTTCTGCTCTGAATCAACCATGAGAGCTGAATTGACTTTGAAGTTTTATATATTTTGGGTGTATGGATACTGAGGCACAGGAATGCTGAATGAGCCTAGTATTGGAAACCTGTGAACCAAAATTTGATACAATTCAATGATCTGTGCGTTAGGAATCTAGTGCCGATTACTGAAATTTGAACTCTGCCACATGAGAAGTGATGTTTACTCTAGGAATAGTCATCCAGATGCATCACTATTTTAACCTTAGACACAAATTTGAATATCAGCTTAGAGCTCTGAGGAGGGAAGACATTTCCTAGATGATAATAACAAGGTAAGTAACTCAGATGGAAATATCAGTTGGTAAAAGAATGGTGAATTGACACTAAGTCTTTGGTAGGTTCAGTCTTGCCAATCAATTCAAGTTTCCTCTTCTCATTCTTCCAGAAAAATCATAGTCTGCTGATGTTGCACATAGGCATGGATTTTTCTCTTTATGTTAGAATTTAGGCTGTTCAAGACTCTGGCAGTCTATATCAGTAAAACGCTGGTCTGCAGGGAATTTTTTGATCTTGAAAGATTATAGTTTCTTTGTGTTTCCTTGTGTTCCTACCCAGATGATAAGAATTTAGTATTGTAATTAGCTTTGCATTATTCTGACTTGGACAGCAACTGATTTTATTGCTCCACGTCTATTTGTTGTAGTGCTCCTTCCCTTTTCTCTGTTTTCATTGCTTTCTGTAGAGATGAAAAGCCATTGATTATGATTTGTACTTCTTATGTGGCCTTTACCACTATATGTCTTAACACTTCACTTTCCTCCCTCACAGCAGGAAGACAGACCCCCTCTGACATCTCTGCTCTCTAAACCAACACTCCCTACAGTTGCATCTTCTACAGATATGCTTCACAGTAAGCTCTCCCAGCTGCGTGAATCCCGGGAGCAGTACCAACATCTGGACCTGGACTCCAATCAGACTCATTCCTCTGGCATTGGAACTACCCTGGCTTCACCCTCTTCTGCAGCGGCCAATATTGATGACTTGAAAAAAAGATTGGAGCGAATAAAAAGCAGTCGTAAATAGAGTTGCAAAAGAGACGGTATCGCTGTTGCTTGGGGCTGTCTTCAGCTTTAGGTTACTAAACTAGAAGTCTTCATAGTTAAATGGCCTCGTTTAGGCCTAATGTATACCAACTTGTTTATGTATAATACAGTGGATTTTGGGGAGTTGAGTCATTGTGGCACAAGTATTTGTACATAATCTGCTTCTCAGTGAGCATCTCTGACAATAGGAGGCTGTCTGTGTATTAGTTTTAGTGTACAGACCTGTAAACAACCATCCTCTTGCTCAGACTAGTTTCTCATGACTTGGGGTTTTTCTTTGTAAAATTGTCTTTAAAATCTTTTCCTAGTTTTTAATTCTTAGAAGACCTTCAGTGATTTCACTTTTAATTTTGTGAATTCTTCTCCACGTCATCCTTGAACTGTTGATTCTGTATGGACACATGGCATGAAGCAACTAATTTAAGTTTCCTCTTTAAATAAAATTTGCATTAACTATACCAGCCTCTCTAGGAACAGCAATGACTGCTGGTTAGAGGTCACTTTCTATTCCTGAAAGAAATAGTGACCGGGCATCTAGAAACTGAACTAAGCTATTCCTGGCTTGAACCTTGGGGTTGGGATATATTATAAGGAAGGTGAGTGGAAATATACTATCTATGGGTGCAGTCCTGAAACTTTGCACTCTTACTTCTATAAGCAGTAGTACATTTTTCATATAGTTGCTTTTTTTGTTTTGGAAGATGTTTCTGTAACTTGAGAATATTTAATTGCTGAAATGCTTATTTTAAATTATCTAGTCCTTGTGATGCCTTTATCCAGATTGTGTGGTCCCATCTGAGGGAGCTTGCTTTGAGGGAACCTGCTGCTGTTGATATGGAGTAGACTAGTGATGGTGTACGATCAGTGGACTCATTTATCCTGAACTCACCTGGTTAAAGGAGTGTTCCTCGTGCAGGTAGACCTCACCCACTACATTCTTTTTGCTCTTAAACATCAGATGTCAGTGATCTCTACCATTTTGTAACTAAGACACCTAAGTAGACCTAGTCCGCAAAAGTTGTAGTCACTTTTTTTTTTTTTTTTTTTTTTAATGAGTGATTAGCCTTTTTCAGAAGCTACAAATAACGAAGATTAAGACAGACACACTGTGTATCCTTTCTAGCCCTTTCATTTCTAGGGAGGTGATGTGTTTTCACCTTACTACTGCACTTACTTACTTACTTACTTCACTTACTACTGCACATGTGAGAACTGGTTGTGAAGCATAAATTGCACATCTGTTCCATAGCTAGAACAGTTACTGATGGGTTGGACAGGCAGGCTTAAAATAACACACTTCTACTCTAGATTTTAATCTGTTCCATGTGTAACTGCTGCTTTTGTTATTTGCTATGTGGACCAGCAGTCTCTGCATAAGGGCCATTTCTGAAACTGTCTTGCCTGATTACAGTAAAAATGTGGCTTTAAATTAGTACTTGTACAACAGATCTATGCCAGAGCTTCTGCAAAATGTCTGAAATCTCTTCACAGGACCCCTAGGCTGGGGTTGCAGTTGACATAATGCTGCTTGGTTGGTGCTTATGGTGAGTTTGCACACTGATAGCAGGTGACGACGAGTGTTCTCCATCCTCTGATAACTGATATGATGCCCTTCATTGCTCCACCGCCTTGATTTAGTAGTCACAGTCTCCTCTCATAACCTGAAATGGGCATGCACTTGTGTAACAGATCTCTGTTACAGGTGGAGGTTTGGCCCTTATTGGTAAGTGCTGTGGTTTTGTGCACTTAAACTGGGGCAGTTTGTGAATAGTTTGTGTTGGCTGACACTAGAGTTACTGCCACTACCTCTCAGTTACTAGTTGCTCTCTGAAACTCAGTCACATTTAAATTAATCCATATGTTCCTTTACCATATTTAGCAGACATTCTGAAGAACTATTTGTTAATTAGCTCAGGATGTAAAAACAGCAATGCCTGCAAACCTGCATAAACTATTTTAAATTTGAAGCTGAATTGGAAATTAAATACAGGAATAATTGAGTAGCAGAAGATATAGTTGTTTTTATGAATGAGTTTTTGCCCTGTGTCTGTAGTGTTTGATTGGACTCAGTGTCCTGGGAGTTTTGAACTAGAACTTGTGCACATAAATTAATAAAGCCTAATCTTTAGCCCAGACAATATTTAAATAATGTTGCAGTTTCGAGGATGTTACAGCAGACTTTACCCTAGAGCGTCTCTACCCAGCCCGGTTCAGCGCCTCAGTGCTCCAAACCCTCTGTCCCAGGGCTGGACACTGCGCTCTCACCGGCCGGGGAGCCATAAGGCTAGCTCTGGTTCGTCTGCTTCCACAGCCGGCGATGATAAAGGAGGTGAGGAGGGTCTATGCGTCGTGTCCATGGAAGATGTTTATTCGCATGGTGCAGCAGAGGCCAACGACCTCCCCGAGGCAGAGATGCCTCGAGGGCGAAGGCCTCACATGCACAGCCACATGTGGAGCATAGACATGTGCTGTATAGACACAGGTGGAGCATAGACAGCAAGATGGCAGAGGGTCAGGGGTTTTATAGGGAAACAGAGAGGGGCAGGGACAGCACACTGCCCAGTGACCTCTGGGTACAGGGGAGGTACAGGGGTGGAGTTAGGGTACAGGAACCAATAGGGGAAACCCGAGGGCGTGGCCAGGACCACGTGGGGTTGGTATAGGAACCAATAGGGAAAACTGGGGGCGTGGCTAGGACTGCGTGGAGTGGGGAAGGCAGTGACAAGTACAGTCATTAGGAAAGGGGTGTGGGGAACTTGCAGCTGTTATCACAACAAAATAACATTAAACTGAATTTTAAAAATTATTCCTCTGTATTGTTTGTAACAAGTTAATATGAACAATGACTTTCTCCAGAAACTGTATGGTCCTGGTTCCCCTGTTTTGTCACAGGTTATTAGACAGCAATGAAAGGGTGAGGCTTAAAATTTAAGCATTAGAGGGGCTAAACATTTTCAATGTTCAGTGTCTGTGGTTATCAATGACTTTAAACAGTCATGAAACTTGAGCTCTTGAGGTTCTAGTCTTCAGATATCTTTGAGAGGTTGGTTTTTATGCTTTATTTGGGCAATCAAATGGGGCTGCTTCAAGTTGGTTCTCAAGTGAGCCATCTTGAAGGAGGTGGCCAGACACTAATTGATAAATAATTTTTCTTCAGAACGACTAATTTCACTGTTGCTGTTTCTGTGACTTTATGGCGCTGTGAGTGAGGAGTTTAGAAACAGGGTGCCATAGGGAACAAGGAGAGTTTTCAAGTCTCATGATTGTCCTAGTAGAAAATCGGGCTGACCAAATTGGCTGGTCAAGAACTCATGTTTACTGCTGTACTCCTGGGTCCTCAGTGGTCCACAAACAGATGCTAAAGAGGAGTTTATGAAAGAATGAAGCTTGTTTTGGGAGAGATTCCCAAACAGCCTTTAACACAAGCAAACAGGTATAGTGCAGGATGCTTCCACTGGAGGCTTTGACAATGACTGCATGAATTGCTTCCTTCTGAAGCTAGGTATGCAGGTGGAAAATACACAATGAGGACCCAGCACCACCTGCTATGTAGTAACTGACTGGAAGTGCTGCTTAATATATTCAAGCTGCTATTCCTTTGTAGGATGAATATTCCTTTGTAGAATTGCACACAATTTGTGGTGCTGGTATTTATTGCCTGCTGTTGTAGCTGTGAACAATTATCAAAACAGCTTCTAGTTGCTTTACTTTTGACATTGGTGTTTCGTGCAATGCCACAGGTCTGTAGGATGGTTATCTCTGGTATGTACGTGGGTCAAAAACTAGAACAGAAAATTAGTTGTCTTAAAGGGAGGAAAGGGATTGTGCCCTCATGCACTATCTTGCTTGCTGTAGCTGGGAAGACCATTATGTGACACCCAGAATCTGCTGATTGTAGCTGATGGAAGGGAGGGGAATTTGTTTGAAGCACAACAGGTAATTAGCAGTACAGCTAGTGCTGTGGTACTCCTGGCTACTGTCATGACATAGGTCCAAATGCAACTAAACTCAGCATGAACAAAAGGAAGAAAATGGGTTTCAGAGCTTTTTATTTTCAAGGGATAAGACTTTCCTTTGTCAAGTTATAAGGATATAACTTGTTTTACTTCAGGATCTTCTGTGCTTGTGTTTTAAAGTGGAGCATTGTAGCAAAACTGAGAGCAAGCAAGGTAAATGCTTCGTCTATTGCCCATGCTTTTCAACGACTTTCCGCATCCACTTTTTCAGACGGAATACATGGGTGTAAAATCCATATTTGCCATCTCGGTCACAGCCTTCTCCCCAGGAAACTATTCCCACTTGATACCAACGGTTGTCATCTGGGTTCTAAAGAAAAGAAAAAATGGGATTGGCACAAGTAGTGGGAGACTTTGACAGAATCAGAGAATCCTTAAGGCTGGAAAAGACTTCCAAGATCAAATCTGACCTTTGACCAAATATCACCATATTAATTAAACCACAGCACTGAGTGCACCCTTTCAGTAAAGAAATTCCTCCTGATGTCCAACTTCAACCTTCCTTGACACAGCTTGAGGCCATTGTCTCTTATCCTTTGTTTGACAGGAAGAAGAGGCTGACCTCCACCTGGTTACAATCTCCTTTCAGGAGGTCTCCCCTGAGCCTCCTTTTCTAAGGAGCTAAAGGAGGCTAAACAAGCCCAGCTCTCTCAGCCACGCCTCATAACACTTGTGCTCTAGATTGTTTAGCAGCTTGCTTGCTGTCTCAGATCTAAGCCTTGAATGTGCCCCAGCCTGTTTAATGATTGATGCTGCTTTGGGATTCAGACTGGCATCTCCAACAGAGTTTGCTGGAGTAATTTTGTCTTTACGCTTAAATCTCCAGTTAAGAACTGGCCATCACTCATGCATCCTGCAGGTGATCTGCCAACATGCTGAGAGCTCAGAACAGGAATGGGGCTGGATGACTGCAGGCTTTGTCTCCATTGCTCACCTTGTGTTTGCTTCAGCCACTCAGCAGTCTTCAACTCTGCTGTTTTTTAGACTGTAAAGTTCAGCATAGAACAAGCCTATCTCCAGATGTTTTGTGAGCTTGAACTGACTGAACATACCTTCATTACAAAAGGTCCCCCACTGTCCCCTTCACAGGCATCTCCTCTCTTTGAGTCCTCAGGACTGTAACCTACAGGCAAGAAAAATGGATATTTGACTATAGGGAGAGTGGCTGGTGTTGGTCATGTTTTCTTTAAAGTTGCACAAATCTTTTTGCGACCAATGGGACTATTTGCTGCTTCTGCCAACTCTTGGACTTTTATATATTAAGAGTCTAGCTCTGCGTCTGTCTTGGCAACATTCTTGAATCCACCCTCAGTGTTCCTGTTTTTCCATCAGAATTGCTGTTAGTCACACTGGGAGCTCAGAGCCCTTGATTTCTGTGGCAAGTTGTACGTGCAGCTCCAGTGTTACTCACCTGCACAAAACATGTTGTCAGTGACTTTAACCTTGGTGGATGCCCTGCAGGTATTTTGGTCTACAATGGGCACATTGACCTGTTGCAGGACTGTGGGCAGGTTGCTGGGGCTAGTGGCCCATGTTTCTTTCAAGTTTCCCCAACCAGTTACCCTCCCTTTGTGACTTGCCAGCATCAGCCTGGGGAAGGAAGCACAAGTGTATCAAATGTATTGTAACAGCTTTCTCTCATCTGGCACTCTTGCTGCAGATAACCTTGAGAAGTCATCTTTTTCTGTCCTTACCTCTGCACAGCCTCTTTTGTGGGCAAGCAAACAGGATGGATGTAGTCACTGAAGCTGATGGGTCTCTTTAAGTGCATGAGCGCAATGTCTCGGTCCATGTTTTCTTTCCAGTTGTACTTGGGATGAATGATGATTTTATCCAACAGAGCAATCTTCTCTTTATTCTTTTCATATCTGAAATAGTTACAAAGGAAAGAACTCACTGTACAGTAGGAACTGAGAGTCTTCTGGGGTTCGTGATACTCTCAGCTTTGTACCCTCTGAGACAATGCTGTCTTTACATAGGAGCACCCCTTTAGACTTCCCAGGCTTCCTTGCTCCCTTTCACTTTAACCTTTAGGATAAGCAAGAGCAGCAAATGACTGCGCCATTAGATCCTATTATTGAGAGGCATGTAACACTGGCTGTAATACTTCCTTGAGTACTGAATGACAGCCCAACTTCAAAGTATCTCATTACTCCAAGAGGAAGGCTAGTTCCTTCTCACTTTGTCCAGACTCTTACTTTGTCCTTACGTGCTTGCCAATCCGCACCAAGATGTCGTTTGTAGTTAAGTTCTTGTCCCAGGGTGGATAAAAAAGACAATGAGCAGCAGTCAGGATCCAGCTGTCACTGATGAGGCTGGCACCACACAGCAGCTCCTGAGGACTCTTTTTGTAGAGCATCACCTGCCTGAGAGATGAGGAGGGAGGAAGACCTAGCAGGACTAAAGATGTGCCTGGCTGAATGTGTCCTGATGTCATGCAGAAAGTGCAGAATTGGCAGTGAGCAGGAAATTGGCAGTGAGCACTGGACTTTACTGACAAAACTGCCTAAGTGGCTCTATGGAAAAAGTCTTCCCTGGACATGTGTATCCTGTGTAGTAGGCCATTTACCCCATTTTCTTCAGCTGGAGAGGTTTCTCATCTTTTCTGTTCCAGCAAAGCTGGAAAGAGGAAGAGATGAAGGTAAAACACACCAGCACTCTTGCTTTCTCAGGTGGTTGCATACTTTGCTCAAGAGATGAGTTTCTTTCCAGCTATTTTAGTACTGCTCTATAAACCACTCAGAGATTGGTTGATTTGATTCCAAGCTTTGATTCAAATCTGTAATTCATGCATGCTGCCTGAGCTGGGAGAGCCCTTTTATTTCTATCTGCTTGAGCTGAAGAGAAGACACAATTCCCTATGAAACACTATGCAAAGATGATGCTTACCAGGGGGAGCTGCCAACTTCTGCATCCTCCCCAGCGACAACTCTGCCTTCTCTGTAGGAATCCAGCAGCTCCTTCTCACCTTTGTCTGTTATCTTTTTCTTTTCAAATAAAGGACGAATGCCACAATCTGAAAAAACACGCAATCTGGATTTGCTCTCTGCCTCGTTCACAGCGGAGAACTTGTCTGCAGTCAGCATGCAAAGCTGGAAGATCTTAGGAAGGAACTGCTTAATAGCTCCATGATTGTAACTGGATATCAACTTCTGAGAGTTGTTCAAGGAATTTTAGTATCTTCCCGTGCTTCTTAACAGCATTTGGCTACCTGATGTTTTCTGAGGAACAGTGAATGGGAAGAAGCTACAGCCTTTCTACAACCACGCTGTATCTAGAGTTTTCACTCACCTGCTTCACCTGAACCAAAAGTTTTGACATCAAAGAAGGTTTTGAACCCTTGAGGAATAGTGGAACGTCCTGATATTCCCTCAAACTCTTCGTTCTCATCCTCCAGCAAGCTGTCTGAGAGAGAGTGAAAGACAAACATGGTAAAAAGGCTTAACTACAATTATTGCCATAATTGTCAGCAATATAAATGTTCGTTTCCCCACACAGTGGGTCTGATGAAGGAATGATGTTTTAAGACCACTGCTCTTTTCAATGTGCCTTGTATACCATTGTGAGTTTTCAGGGAAAACACCTGAGAGGTAACAGCACTACACATCTAGGGCAGGTTAGTAATGTGATACTCGGACAAACAGGACTCCCACGTACATCCTTGTCTGTGCCTCCCAGGCCAAGCACTTCATTCTAGTCACACATACTGGTGTTACCTGCCACTGCCTCAAATATGTGCCTACCCAAACCTATGCAGACTTCTCACCGCAGTAGTGCAGATCACAATAGTCAAAGTAGGGTGGTTCATCCGTGACACACCAGACGCCCTCATCGTCTCTGTCTGGATTCCGACAATAATTCTCCTGCAGCTCCACTTCTGGGTCAATGTGTTTTCCAATGAGCATCTCTTTGGCTTTCTCAGAGTTCCACGGCAGACACTTGGCTCCAGACACAGTGACTGAGAGGGTCCCTGTGTAAAGCATGCCTTTTTCTGGTTCACAAGGCTGCACTGGCACAGGTGGTGTGGCCCGTGGAGTAAATGGAACTGTTGTTCTTTCTTCGCCTGGAAAGACAGAGAGCTGTGATTTAAGCTGTAGCTGTGCACTCAGACATGCTGTTAGGAAATAGCATCAGAGCCCCTTTATTAAAGCCTAGAGTTCCATGGGGAATCCCAGTCTCTTTGGGAGCTCCCACTGTGTTCCCATGCATATGGTGGCCCTCTAAAATATTTCAGTGTCAGAGGTGGTCCAGCAGTATGTGAAATGAGGCTGGTACTCTTCATCACACTTCTGTCACTAATATATGAGGAACAATATTGTGTTCCCTTTTGGGGCATCTTTTAGAACCAGCTCAAGGGATGGGTAGGTGCCTCAGGCATCATAATGCTGCTGTATTAGGTCCTCCAGCACCTTATTCTCAAATGCTTAACTAGGCCATATTTGGGGGAGCCTTTTACTGTGATATGCTACTAAAATGGCAAATTTAACTTTTGCTAAGGTTTCTGAATCTAATGATAAGTGAAAAATTTTCCAGCAAGACTTTTCACACTTTTTCTTGCAAATGTCCTAGTGACTGCAAGTTTTAAGCAGCATTTCCTAAGGGAGTGCATACCCAATAACCTGTTCTTGCTTGGCCTCAAGGTGCCTTCTCCTTGTGCACAGGGGGAGTCCCCATGTGAAGAGGGACCCCATTTGGCCATTCATTGTGGTACACAACAGCTACTGGGCAAGTAGCACTCAGTTTAATTGGTGAGGCTCCATCTGTTCTTTGACTCATGTCAACATGATTATTAAAGAAGTGTGTGCAAAACCAAGGCTTTTCTAATCTTGCTATATCTATGCACATGTAACTGTAAGCTACTGTAGGTCAGAAATTAACTGGTGAACAGAGATAGTACAGATGCCTGATGACCTCAAAGCAGAGCAGTATTTCTTCTCAGGTTATTTGATTCTGCAGACCAGAGCAATGGTAATGGCTTTTAAAACTTCAAAATACCCCATGTCAAAATGGTTGCTGACTTCTAATTTTCTTATAAGAGTTGTTGCTTCTAATCTCTGCTTTTGGAAGACAAACTTCTGTTGTTAGAAGGTTCTCTCCTTTACTAGTTCTTCTGAGACAGAGGCCAAGCCCCAGGGGAGATAGTTCTGGGGGAAATAGGAAAGTGTAAGCATAGGTGGATGGTCCTCTGTGTCAAGTGCAATGATGAGAGAAGGGCATCTTCTCTTTTCTTGAGATTGTGATTATTGAGTTGCACACCTCCACAGGAGAGAATGTTAAGGCAGGCAGTCAAGCACAAACTGTAGTTATTTTGTGCTAAAGGTAAGAATTGAGACAAAAAACATAGTGACTCATGGCTGTCACAAATTAGAGACAACTGAGCCAGGATTTTCGGGTGACTGACTAGAAAATACCATAGTACATTCCAGGGGACTGCTGACACTGGTTTTTATTTCAATTTAGATTAGTGTAATCTAGAGAAAACAGCTCATTACGTATGGGCAACTCAGTGACTTTTCCTCCTCAGCTCCTTTACCCTTTAAGATGCAGCTTCTCTACTCCTACCGACCACAGTTTGTGTAAGTATTCCCCCTCCTTAACCCTCTCTTGGACTGCTTTAGTATCAGTCTCAGTGCAGTGTTTTGCTGTTAGTGAAGAGCTCTGGAGTGCTGAGACATACCACACACGGGGATGGGACAAGCTTCCCGTTCCACCGTTGGGTCTCGGGTGTAGCACCATGGGCCTTCTGAGTAGTTGTCTGGGTTCCTGCAGTAGTTCTCAATGAGGCTGGGATAAATGGTGGCATTAAATCTATGAGAGACAAAGCTGGTTAGGCTAGGAAGGACACCCCGGAGAACTCTTCATGGGTATGTGGGAGATGAACTTACTTAGGAATATGTGGATATTTACTTGTCCACACCTGACATTCAATCCCAGATTTGGTGTAGCTAATTGTTCCCTGATAGTTCTGGCCCAGCCCAAGAGAGCAGTCACCTGTCAAAATCCCAAACAGTGTAAGCCAGAATCAGTGGAACTGGATGTTGCATTTTTCAAGGTCAGAAGTACCATCTCACATATCCCTTTAACTTTTGCTGTGTGCGTGAGCCTGCACAAGAGCAGGCATCCTCTGCCTGTGAGAAGAGCACACAGCCTAAGATTTCTCTGCCTCATCAGAGGGAGCAATCCCTGAGGCTCTGTGCTTTGCTTAGGCTCAGAGCCTTTCTGAGAGGCTGCTCACACCTGACTGTGTTGCAAGGATAAGGATATTTACCCCATGCTATTTCACTGTACAAGTCAGGCTGTTTGTTGAAATGGTTAGTGGGAAAATAAAAAAGAAGAAATAATTTCAAATTCCTCTTCTGATGTTTTGCTTTATAATGGGATGGCTTCTCCAACATCAGTTTAATTTTTTTCTATGTAATCTCTGCAGGAAGCAAGTTCCTGGCACTCACTGTATCTAGGAGATTGAGGTCAGCATGAAGTTCATACCTTCTAGGCAAGCATCCAGAGCTGTCCTGGCTGTGCTCCGGCCCTGACATACTAGCAAAATAAGAAGAAAGATACATTATATGAAAGTCATTCAAATAAGCATCATCATTTGAGCCAGTTTATCATCTAGAGACAAAACACAAGTGCTTAGCCGTGGAAAGTGAGCTATTAAAAGAGGGAGCCATCGCTTCTGGATGAGACAGTGCATCCCAAGGGGTAACAGTGCCTGCAGGACTCAAAACAGCTTACCTTGGTATTTTGACCAGAATATGTCCTGTAAAAAAGAAAAAAAAAGTATGTGTATGTGTGTATTTATATATATATTTAGGGACACAGAACATCAAACCTTGCTTGGCTACTGCAATTCAAACCAGTAAGAGAACATCTCATCACAACACAAGGAAAGACTAACCTAGTTCTGTTTATACCAATTATGATGGAGTCAAGCAAAGCAAAAAATCCTATATAAAGCCACATTCCCACGCATCAGACTCAGGAATCAAGACAATTCTATTGTTTCTAAAGAAACCAAAGATGTTTACAACCTTTGTCAATCTGCAGTGCAAGCAGAGCCTTCTGAAGCGCAGTGGGCTACAGTGCAGAAGTCCAAGCAGCTGAATCTGGAATTTCTAAGGCCACAGATCACATGTAGGTACTGCTCAGCTCTTTGGATCTACACCTCTGCCATGCAGCCTGAGGCTGATTGCTTTTGAGCAATCGCACACACACACTCCACAGAGGTGGTGTCTTGCTGGCTTAGGCTCTTAAATGTTTATTTGTTGTATTCTTGGGTATGGAATTCAGCAGGGACACCAGCCTTGGAGCTAGGAGCAAATCCCAAAATGATGCAGCACAAATTTAGCAGAGTGAGTGAGTCTGGAAACCAGAAAAAGGGGCAGGGTGTGCGAAAGCTTCAGCTCAAAGGAGGTTGAGGCACCTGCACAGTGTTTGGCTGCTAAGCCAGTGCTTCTGTGAGTGTCTGGGACGGCAGCTCACATATGTGAGGCACCTTGCTGAGCTAGTGGAAGATGGTGCTCAGGACCAATGGGACCTTTTGACTTCATGCAGAGAGGGAGAGAAAAGAACCTGAGCTTTCAGTCATATTCCCTGGAGTGACTCCAGGAGGGAAGCTCCCTAAGAAAGCCTGAGCTTGCTCTGGTGCGCACACGTATCAGCCTCATCTTTGGTTCACAGAATTGAGTATTACAACCCTAGCCCCTGGCTGCACATGCAACCTGCTGGTCTCTCTCTACAGAGGCTGGCTGAGGGAGTATTTCCTGGTACGTACCGTCTGATCGGTGGATTCAAGGGCTTCGAAAGCCTCCTCATAACTGCATATCTCCTCCAGGCACTCTCGCTCCAGGTTTCCCTTAAGCATCTCTTCTAGAAATCCCTTGTTGGCACGTCGTGGGCGCTTGAGCAGTGACAATGCCTGCCTCTCTTCCAGGAAAACTACCGGGTCAGAACACTGCCAGTCAAAGGGCTGCTCACAGCCAGAGGGCACCTTTTTCTCCACTTGCAGTTTCCAAAAACTACATGCAGCTGATGTGGTGATCCCACAACCCAGCCTTCCCCCAGTGCACCATACAGAGAGGAGAAGCCCTGTCAGGTCTCCACTTGATGATCAGAGCAGGCTCTCTGGAATTTATCCAGTCACAGCTCCCATCACTTAGGTAACAAGTGACAGGAACACTGCTTCCTCAGCAAAGCTGCTCTTCTGATTTGCAGTTAGATAGAGGTTTGTTTGCTTTGAGCCTGCTGCTGTCCCTGTCCCCAGCCACTGTATTTTGGTCTTGCCAGCCTCAGACTACTGTGATAAGCACAGGTTGGTTCCATTTCATGTTCAGAGCTCCTTATTTGAGACCAGGAGACAGGTATTCCCCCACACAGTAGTGAGTCCGAGAGGACTTAACCTCATATTAAGGAAAGACAGAGGCTCTAATAAAAGGAGCAGTGAGCAGGAAGGCAGCATATTCTGTATGACCTAGTTTCAATAAGGGACAGCTGGGGAGACAGCAGAGAAGAGAAGCCAGCTAGGTCAGCTGAGGAACTCTATCCCCAAAAGCCCCGCGGTTGTGTTACATTTGATCCTGGACTGAGCCATATTCTCCTTCCCTGCCTTTTCCCAGGTGACCCATAAAATCCACTGAGTTGTCACCAGCTGAGAGATGCTGCTGCATCCTCCTATGTTCACTCCATTCTCAGAATCCTTTTGCTCCCAACTTCAAGCTTTTAACAGGTCCTCCTGACTTGAGGACGAAAACTTGCCACCTGCATTACCCCTGGAAAGAACTAACCCTGCGTTTCTTCCTCCTGTCATCTACTGGTCCATCTGCCCCCGAGTCTTACCTCCAGCATGGCTCAATGTGAGGTGCAGAAGGCTGGAGAAGAGCAGGCCCCTCAGTATGCTGGTGTTGGTATGCGCCATGCTGTACAGCCCTGGCTGCAGGGGAATTGCAAAGGAAGCAGAATTAGCAGAGTCACAGCCCCACTGGGTTAATATTGAACCAGAATGAAGAAACAGGACTCCAGGTCGTAGTGTGTCAGGGACAGTGGGACTCTTATCCCTCCTCTCTTGGCACCTCTCCCTCCCTTCAGAGCATCTTAGTTTCCTTACTTCCTGTTTCATATCTGGGAAGATGGCATGAGTAGCAAAAGGACAAGTTTGTTCCAGGGTAGAGGGAGAACTCAGGCTGGAGAGAGGTACCTCTGTCAGCTCACAGCCATCCTAGCCAGACCAGCTTGCTCCTTTCCCTTGGCTTTGCTCCCATGCAGCCCTTAGCACCATCACTGCCTCTCTACCATGCTGGTTGAGGTCCCCGCCACTGACTCTTCCAAGAGGCTGTACTCTAGTAGCCTTGAATGCAGGAAGACTTTGAGACTTCCTTAGCCATTCCCAGTCCTTCTCTTTTTAGCTGCAAGCCCCCCTGTTTCTCCCTAGTGCCCAGTTGTCTTTCCTTCCTCCAGTTATCAGCAAGCTCAGCTCCAGCTATTTTGGCACCACAACACATAGTTTAAGTGTTCCCCCTTCTCCGTTGCCCATGACAAGGAGCAGAAAGGCTGTCTTTGACAGCCCATTGGGTATTTAAATTTTCCTCTCAGTTAGGTCAGCAGTGCCATTGCAGTGCATTCTTCCTAATGCCTTATAATTCCCAGCTGAGTGAAGGAGCATAAAGCAGCATGAAGGTTGGCTTCCCTTTTCCTCCCCCCCCATAGTGGAAGGTACTGAAGTCCACCCAGAAAGAAACAGAAACTCTGACGAGCAGGGAGCTAGCACACCCCAAACTAGCCAGGAAAACAAGGGCTTCCAGGAACAGGGAGACAGGAATGGTCTGGATGTCATAACATTAAGTCAAGAACTGGACTGCCAGCGCTGGGAAAGCTCTAATGATTGCTACAGCAAGCACCCCATTGGCAAGAGTGAAAAAACAGCAGAAAGCAGGGCAACGTGGGTGTAGTCTCAGTAATTGCCACATGGCACAAAAGTGCTTTCCGCCAGCAGGGAGCATATTTTGTGCTGTGCCTCTGTGCAGCAGATACATCTGTAATGTTTATCTCCATAGAAGTAGTGCAAATATTAGCATTAGGGTGGCTGAGGAATGACGCTGGCCACTGGTTCAAAGACCAGTTGCAGAGGCTTCCTTCCTCACATGAGAGTATCTCCTGTTCTCATCCACACACATCTCCATCTCCCACTCTGGATTTTGGAGAGACACCTTTAAGAATGGCTGGGATTCCCTGGGTGTAGAGTGTGTGCATGGGATTAGACACAACCCTAGGAACACCTGTGTTACTTAGCAAGGGAAGCAGCATGTAGGGAGAGAGCACAGGCAGGGACAGGAAAGAGCACAAACAAGAGTGGTGAGGTCAGAGCTGCTGCTGCATCCCACACAGCCACCTCCTCTCCTTGCTGAAGGAGAAGGCACACGCAGTTTTCAATATTCTCACTTTTTTTTTCATTTCTACATCTCTTTCTCTTCTTTATAATAACCAGGCAGCCTTTATACTGCAGCTTAAATCAACATTGTTATACATATAGATTTCTATCATCTTCTTGTCTTTCCTTTATAGGAAAGGTTTTACCACCTTCCATGGGATCATGCAGGGCTAACTTTAAGTAGTACTGAAATAAGGCAGTTAAGCTTGGTTATCAGGTATGAGTATCTTTTAATGCTTACCTTCTTCCTTTAACATGTTGTTCCTACGTTCATTTTGTTGCTTAGGCATTTGTTTGAAAAACCCTTATGGAAACTGATGATGATGATGCTGTCACTATGTCTGCTTCTTTTCAAGCTGCAGTTCTTTATTCCCCCATGATACAGGACAAACCCACCTATCAGGGCAACTAGGTTGTTACCTGTAACTGCTGAAACCTTTTATTTCTAGATTACTCACGGCTACATCCATCACTTAGGTTTCTACTATTTCTTTACATTGGTTTTGCTTTGTAACTGGAGACTTTCACTACATCCTGGGACACCTTCCAGCCCTCTCAGGTGTCTCACAACAATGTTAGTAATTTAAGATGCTGACCCTTCACATTGTAGCCTTTTCTCATTCTATAATGGGCTTCTAGAGCTCCTCTCTGTTTCTCCCATTCCTTAGGTTAGCCTCTGCAGCAGCACAGCATGCATCAGCTATCACCTCTCCAGGGGCTTTGACTTCCATCTCTCCAACATTTAACTCTTCCATTCCTGTGAGCAAATTTTTATAATTTCATTTTCTTTTTGCCTTCACTCACCCATGAATGATGGATGCTATTTTCTTTCTTAGAACAAAAGAGTTTAGATACCTTTACCATCCAGAGTTACGACTTTTAACACAGCTGGGAGTTTTGATCTCTTTCCCTCTATGTGTTGATTTTTCTTTCTAAGTAAAGAAAGCCTTTGGCAATTTTTTTCCTACACAACTACATTTTCAATTTCCAGGGAGGAGAATATAGGGGGTTTGGACTATTTTCTTGGACCTTTGTCTGCTCTGTGATGAATACAGTTTGCTGTCTCAATAGTTGAGACATTTATCAATATTTTACTAAAGTGAGTTATACAGTTTGATCAAAGTAACATCTTGGATACAATCACAAAGATGAAACCCTTATCCTTTCACACAGGGGTTCCTCAGTCCCTGAGCACCAGGCAGTTGCCAAGTGGGGAGGACTTCAGGACCCAAAGAATTGTTTCCTTCCTTTGCAGCCTGCTCCTTTTCATTCAAACACCTTTTTCAGGTTTAAGCCAGTTTACAAGTTGGCCAAGGGCTGAACCCTGGCTGTGGTTTGAAGTTTAAATGTAACACATTTGTGTGCATGCCTGACAGCTGGTGAGGCCCTGCCAGCATGAAGGACCCCAGTCATCCAACAGACCTGTGCACTTGTCACCTGGGAGCGTTGCAGCAGCACCCCAAAGCCTTGGTGAAGCCATGCCAGCATGGTGGACTCCACCACCTAGGAGAGCTGTGCGCTTCCTGCCTGAACCTGTAAGGATAATGGGTGCACAACATCTCCAGCCAGCTGGGTGATCCATGTGTCTGCTGTCCTGCAGCATGACCTTCACTGTCATTGAAAGGCAGCAGACTGTGTAACTGTTCCCCATGCCAGCATATGGGACCAGGCAGGCACACATCCATTTCCTTGCTATCCTTCTTCCCTTTTCACCACGATCCTGACAGCTGCACCAAAGGTAAATAGTGCAAGGGCTTGTTATGGATTCCAGTAACAAAGGCACTTGGAGCCCACAATGTAGTAAGTAAACTACCATTTATTGGACATAATACAAGAAAGGGTATAGCATTAGATAATCCTACACCCCTTCAGATGCTGCAAACATCAAGCTATACTACACTGTGCAGTATGTAGTCAGGCCAATGGCACCCTGTACAGATGCCATCCATGTTGAGGTTCATCAGCACCATGGTCTTAGGGGCTTTCATAGGATTTTCATGGGAGTAAACAACTTTATTCATCGTTTTGCTGACAAGCAAAAGGTTGTTCACACAAGAACATGCTGTTTTGAAGATAAAGACAAAGACGCGGTGGTGGCATCACCAGCAGGGGCCCAGAGGGAGTCACCTATGGGCTCCTCAGTCAGGATTAGCCAGCTAAGTTTATCTTGCAGCCAAGTGATACGTGCAGCACAGCACAGACCTGCTCCCACCTACTCAGATCAACTGTTAGGTGAACAATGTTCCTGTGAAGACCTCCTAATTCATAATTGCTCCTACTATTTCTCTCCTGTTACCTTAGAATAAAGAAGCAGGTCAGCTGTTTAGGCAATAGGTGTCTGGGTTCTCCCCATCCCTCCCCCCCCAGTGCTCCCCCTTCTCTCCCAGTTCTGCTGTGACAGAGGGCACATGCTTCGAACACAGCACACGAGCCCAGCTCCAGTGAGAACATTCTGCAGCTGTGTCAATATTTGTGTTTGAATAGGCACCAAAGAGAGAACAGGAAGCACTGCGCCTTCAAATACAAGCCCTGTTATATGCCTGTGCTTGAAGCACTCAGGGAAGACTTAGCTCACGTGCCCTCTAACTACAGAGAAAATAGTTAAAAATTAGGACACCCACAAGTTTTTCAACTGAATTCACCTTCCACCTTCACATCAAAGTGTCATGGATCTCACTCTATCACCTTGACTGCAAACTGGTCATAGAAGTTTATGAAAAAAAATTAATCTAGAAACCGCAAAGAACAGATTTTAGGAGTGTGCATAACTACATTCATAGCACGCCAAAAGGGAACTGTGCAACTTACGATTCCCTGGTGCCTCCATACTTTCCTCTTGTGCAGTGGGCATAAGAAACCAAGAGAATTTAAAGCCACTAAGCACGACTAAACAAAAAAATTTGGGGAATTGCAGATATTCGAGAGGCATAAGATAGAGTGCAAGAATAGCTAAAACTGAGGATTCAGCAAATGCAAGTGATGTTCCTGTAACAGGCAAGTCTGAAAGACCTCTGTTAGATCTGGTATTGTCAGTCACTTCCTCGGGGGTCAAGTTCATATAGCATTGGGAACTGTACACTTTCCTGCAACAGGATTAATTTACATCAGCATGCCTCAGTTGTCAAACAGGCACTGAAGAAGATGGAGCAGAGGGGGATGTTGGGGTGCAGTTGTGGTGGTGCTGTCTTTTAGTGTTTTGGTGCAGGAGCAGAAAAAAAGTGGAAGAGAGGAAGCAAAAATGTGAGAAAAGAAACAAGGGGAAAAGATTAATGAACCTAAGTAGAATGTGGAGAGGAAATGTTCTGAGCAGGGATGACCTAGTCAACGTCTATGTGGAGAGGTGAGGAGCCTTTTAGATGGGGACAGTGAAAATTGCACTGTACAATGCTGTTTGCACAGCGAGACACAAAACCATCCTTTTCATTTCCTCAGATAGACTGTCCAGTCACTATAAGTGCAGGAAGCTGACAGCAAGCAAACCAGATGACTGCGGAGAAGGACCACTCAGCTTTAGCCCCAAGGTAGGATTTCAGTTCTGCTAATTGTGAAAAATGCTCTTCATATTACAAGGTATCTTGTAAACGCTTGGGAAGCTGCTTACCAGTAATGTCTGGCACCAGCATGACCTTCAAATCATCAGAACTGTTGCTTAGCTACAAGAGTAAAAGCCAAGGAAAGTACTTGAATAGCAACAAGTAATTAGAGAAATTTGAAAGGAAGGCACTGTTCAAAGTCACTGCTTTGAGACTTTTCCTGCCTTCCCCGCAGTGCACTGTCACTGACTGACAGTGTAGCACAGGCACAACAGAAGCACTGCTCATTAACGCTGTGTCTTCTCTAAGAAGTTATTCCCATCAACAGTCAATGCCTTCCCTGTGCCAGGCCCAGCATGTGGCATGTGTAGGCTCATAGCTTCAACAAGCAGCTACTGCAAAGACCCACGTTTACAGGCAGTTACCTCCAAGACTGCTTATTCTGCTTGGGGCTGAGCCACAGGGCCTTGTTGCTAACAGAAAGATGAGAAAGATAGGTTTTATTTTGTTTTTTTACCTCAATTTAGTAAGTACAGAAGAAGATCAGCCAGGCCATATTGGGACAGCCAGGTCTCAGTCCTGACCTCTACCACTTCTGCCACTGCTTTGAAGCCCACCCCTCCTGGATGATGCCTCAGTGAGGCCTCATCCTGCATCATAATGCATTTGTCCTCAGGCTCAGAGAGGATGATTTTGATTATGTCCTTTGCTGATGGACACATGGCCATTGTTGCGTGTGCCCCAGGATCTGGGGTCTGCCTTGAGACTGGTAAGTAGCAATGCAGTGACTGCTGGCATTGATCAGCAGCTCAGCCTCACTCACTGGCCTCAGCACCTACACCATGAGCACGGAGGGCTCTGCCACAATCCCCTCCTGCCAGCCCTTCCTCTGAGGCTTCTTTCTTGCTGCCTGGGGTAGGTGAGAGCAAGTGAAGCCACTGCAGTGGCGAGTTCCTCAGAGTCCTTTTCCAACTTGTGGGTAAGCACATGGTGTGCAAGGCTCTGGGGAAAGGTGTAGCCCATGCCACAGAGCTCTCATTTGCAGGGCTTGCCAGCCAGGTGGGACTTCTGGTGGCACCACAGCTTAGTGGCCAGGGTGGAAGACTTGCTGCACTGCTCGCAGCTGAAAGTGCACTCCCCCATGAGCAGGTGCATGTGGTTGCACAAGGAGCTGGGGTTGGCCAGGTGACATCCACATATGGCACACTGGCACCCCTTGGGGTGCCAGTCCCAGTGGCCAGGGGGATTTTCCTGTGCGTGCGAGTGAGAGCCAGCATGCAAAGGCCTTGCCACACTGCTGGCACTGGCCAGTGTGCAGGACCTAGTGCTCCTGCAAGTCTCATTTGGGGCAGCAAATCTTGTCACACTGGGTGCACTGGAATGGCCACACAGCCATGTGGGCCAACATGTTGGCCTCGAAGCTCCCCTCTGAACTATAGCTCTTGCCACACACTGTGGGTGGGCAGGAAAGGCTTGTGGCCAGGATGGTCAAAGTGGTGCTTCTTGGGTGGCAGAGCAACAGGAAGGCTTTATCATACTCTCTGGAGCACCACTTTTGCTTGATACCTCCTTTTGGGACAGAGCTTTTAGTGGGGGCCTGGGCTGCCAGAATAATCCTCCACCAGCTCTGTATACTCCAGCTCCTCAGGCCCCTCCAGTGAGCCCTTTCCCCCATGCCAGTCTGAAGTTTTTGGAAGCTTTGTTCTCCTTCTCACAAATCTCTACAGTCTCTCATTCTGAAGGACTGCGCTTCTGGGGTTCCTGCCCAGTTGTCCTGCCACCACGGTCCTGCAGGCACTTCTGGAGTGGGGTGGCCAGTGCATGCACCTTGCATGGCTTGCCAACCAAGAGAGGACTGAATCGAACCCTACTTGAGGAAGACAACAGATCCAGATCTCCAGGACTTGCTGCCTTCTGTCCCATTTCCACTTTATCTGCTGCCGGTCTGGGATCCACATCCTTATCCAATTCTTCCTTGCACCTTCCATTGGTCTTAATGGTTGAGATGGGCTCGACGTGCTGCTTCTCAGTCCTCAGCACCCTGGTTTGCCATGGCTCATGTTTGGAAGCTGTGCTTTCTCTTGTTGCAGGCTGTGTAAATGTTTGGTGAACAGCCTGCTAACAGGGCCATTGAGGACTGTGGTTTCATTAGCTACCACCCTGGAGACACCGGGATCCCCTGCACAAACACAAAGGCATGGTGGATGAGTTAACGCTGGCTGTTAGGTGACATGATTGCTGCTGGATAAGAGGAAGATGAACGTGTTGGAGACGGATACCCTGCTATGCAGGAATCCTGGGGCTGTGCCATGAGAACCATTACTTTTATGACCTTTTTTCCTTTTCAGCTGGGGAAGAGGGATGAATCTCTAATCTCTCACCACAGACAGTACCCGTGCAGCATTCCTAGTGTTTCACCAGCAGGATTTCTAGGAGGTATCGTCATGACAGGCATAAAACAGGGCGACACGCTCTTTTCTCGGCCGGTAGCTCCTAAAAGCGACGCAAGGTCCGTGCGGGCTGCAGGGCGCACACACGCCGGGACAGCTCAAGGCGCAGACCGGAGGCCCCGGAAGGCCGGGCGGCTCATCTCACCCACTCTGGGCCGTGGCACCCACCTACGAGAGGCTCCACCTGCGGGGGTGGCCCGGGCCCCCCGTGCCTCCGCAGCCGCCCGCTCGGTCCCGGGCGCTCCGTGCCGGCGGAACGCTGCGAGGGAGCGGCGGGCGCGCCCGGACGGCGGCCGGCAGCGAGCGGGGCGGGGCGGGTTTCCCCGGCGGCGAGGCCGCGCTTCCGGCGGGCGGCGGTGACAGGCGGGCGGCGGCGGCGGCAGGTACCGGCACCGGCGGGGCGGCCTGGGGCGCCCGGGGAGCGCGGCCGGGCCCTGCGTGCAGCAGCGGGGCCCGGCTGCCCGTCCTGGCGCTGCCGGGGCTGGGGAGCGGCCCAGCGGCAGGGCTGGGGCTGAGGGTGAGGCTGAGCGGGCCGGAGCCCCGAGCGCTCCGCCCGGGTGTTGCCGGGCTCGCCCTGTGCGGGGGAGCGCTCGGCCTCGCCCGCGGTGCGCGCCTGGCGGGAAAGCGCCCCGGTCGCCTGGGCGGGACAGCCGGGCCGGCAGCCCGCGGGTCCTGGTCACCGCGGATCGGTGCTGGCGGGGCAGGTACCGCCGGACCGGGGCCGCCGGGCCCCGCTGCTGCCTGCCCCGAGCTCGGCGGCTGCGGCGGGGCTGGCTGCCAT
Organism: Entomyzon cyanotis; assembly: GCA_024500445.1. Taxonomy (NCBI): domain Eukaryota; kingdom Metazoa; phylum Chordata; class Aves; order Passeriformes; family Meliphagidae; genus Entomyzon; species Entomyzon cyanotis. The sequence goes on along the minus strand of JAKEPQ010001030.1, from coordinate 38,766,096 downwards.
CGACCCCGGTGCCCAGCAGCAGGGGCTGGTACTTGTCCTGCCTTCAGGCGTGTGCTAGGGGAGCTTTGTTTCAGCGGTGTGAGTAGCAAATCTGGGAGTCTCGTAAGCAATCTTGAGGTTGGCTCAGGGGTCTCCCAGGAGCTCAGTCGAAGGGAATGGGAGAGAACAGATGTATGGTGGAGGGGGTGATGATGATGATGAGGAGGAGGAGGAGAAGGAGGGGTGCAGTCCATGCAGGGCTGTGTGTGCCCCACTCCTCTCATGTGAGTCCTGGGGGGCTCCTGCACGGCACTGAGAGCAGCCTCTCTACTTTGGGCAGCAGCTCCGGGGAGGACACTTGGGGAGTTCAGCGATTTTGCTCTCAGACCCTGCAGAGAACCTGTAAGGGAAGGTTGACTGCTTGCTAGGGTGGATTTCCAGCGGGCACGGAGGTGGCCTTCAGCAAACCGAATGAGATGACTGGGGAAGGAAGGCTGCTCAATTAAAAAGCTGTTGGAAAAATGAAGAACCAAAGAGCTTCCCTGAGCCATAGTGGGGCTGTCCTGAGTTAACTGGCCGCGGTGAGCCAGAAAAAGCCAGTCTGGCCCTTGACCTCTAGGGTAATACCAGGGATGCTCTCGGTGGTATCATCAGTCTTGCTGTGAGGGAAGGCACGGGGTGGGCTTTGTGGGTGAGTCTTGATTCTGGAGCTCATTCATGCACGTGAGTGCTCTGAAAGTCTGCTGAGTACCTACTCCCTTTCCTTGCAATGTGCTTGTTTTTAACACTATAGCGAAGTGCAGGGACTTGATTTATGTGTATGGAAGAAGAGACATTTGTGCAAATAAACCAAAACTGGGAGGAGGTGTGGATGGCAGCAGAGTCAGAAAAATAATCCCAGAACTGGGACTGTGTTGCATCTGACCATTGCTTGTTCATGTGGCATGGAATGCTTTTGTAATTCTGTGTTGTATGTACAGTTCCAGGGTGTGGTAATAGATGCATAGACATATTTTTAAGTGTAATTTACTTCTGAACTAATAGGACATCTGGAAGAAAAACAGGAAAAGGAAACTACCAAGCAGGTGTAGCTTAGAAATAAGTGGTAGAAAAGCAGTGAAACTGAAATTGCAGAAAAAAATAGTTTGCATGAACAGCGGCTACCAAGATTTCATAGATATAAGTGAAAGTGAATGGTCTTCCCTGGGTAATTTCTGGATCTTGTATAAAGAATTTCCAGCTCAGAATAAGTGTGAAAATTGTATTTTAATGGGTTTAGTTCTCTCCTTTAGCAGAATGTGCTGTTCTCAATCATGTCTCTCTTATCTAAGAGAATTAATTTTTATTAGACAGTAAGTATTCAGGTGCAGTGTAGTTGCAGAAAACATGCTTAAATGCTTGGAAAAAAGGAAACAGTTGGCTCTTTAGAGCCTGGCAGTAAGTAAATGCTTCTGCTGCTGTGATTCTTTAGTTTTTAAATGTTTGGTTAGAATTTTTGCTTTTTCAGTCTCGGTATATATTTTTTCTTATTTGCTATACAGAGTGTACTGCTTGCATCTTGTCCTGACATTTATGTAAAACAGGTGCAGTTTTTAAACTGAGTTGAATCTGTTGAAATGCTCTTTTATTGTTAAAAAACATTAAAAGTTTTCAACAAACACTTCACCCATTTTAACAACCATACCACCATGATACATATGGACTTTCTGTTTAATGATGGATCCTGCTTATGGATAATTTTTGAGTACATGGGGAGACATGTCATGTAGCTGCACTATCCTTGTATGAAGATCCTTAACTTGTTTATGGCGTCCTAACTCCAGTTCTCTCCTTCTCAGAGCCTACTAGTTCCCAACTATTTAGAGGATTATATGTCCTAAGCTACTGCAGGGTTATTTGATGTGAGACACTGTGCTTTTGCCTTTTGCATGTTGGGAAAGGGCTGGAGAAAATTCTGCAAAACCTTCTGGGGCTCTCTGGATGCTGCAGTCTGGTTCACAAGAAGGAGCTGAAATCTAAGAGGTCTTCTGCTCTGGATCCTCCTTCTATTAACACCATGGAGCACTAACCTAGAACCAAGGAATGAAGCTGGCTGTGAAGGCCACATGAAGGTATCTGGAGAGCCTTGTCTGTTTTTCCAAGGAATGAGACAAGAACACTATCCACTGGGCTGTTTTCCCAGTGTGGATCCTACGAATGACTTCCTTCTTCCACATGGTACCACACTGAGATCAATTTTATGCCACAGGGGAAGTCCCTCAGTGCTGTCTAATAATTAACTCTTCTGTCTCTGGACAAGTGCTGGAAGTTGACTGTGAAGCCGAGTGGTGATCTGTGTAGGGACAAGTGAGGACACTTGGTGACTTGCTGCCCCTATGGCAGTGCCATCACTGCTCTGTGGGAGGATTTGGATTTGGTCTCCAGGCATTTCAGGACCTGGCTTTGGGGAAGTGGTTGCTACTGGGCATCCCCAAGAATCCCACAGGAAAGGCATCTCAGCAGATGGCAGCAGTTGGACATGTGTCCTTTGTCCCCACCAGGGCCAGGAAGTCCCTGAGAGCTGTGAATGCTGAGAGGCTGCCCTGGGGAGCCATGGATGCTCCATGCATCCAGGAAGCAGTACTCCATGCTTCCTCAGCATGGAGTACTGGCTTTTGGGGCTGCTGAGCTCCTGTGGGAAATGCTTTAAGCTTGCTGAGTCATAGGAGTCAGTGCCTGCAGTTACCATAGAAATCGGATCAGCTGCTAGGGGTGGGGAGTCCTTGTCCCTTGGCTCCCCTGCTGCGTGGTTCCAGCATGAGCTCATGGTTCGAGGGAACCTGATTTCTTGCTCCTTGCCCTGTCGAGACCAGAGGAGGTCAGGCAGTTTGGCAGCCCTCACCAGAGAACAGGGAATAATTTTGCTTGGGTCATTGCATGGCTGCAGTGGTGGGACCCGCTGTGCCTGGTGTGCTGCTTTGGTGACCTGTTGCTTGTGTTTCATGCTTTTTCATATTTTGGGAAACATTGCATTTGATTAGCAATAGCTTCCCCTACTTTGGGAGCCCCAGAGAGGTGAAAACTAGTTGTAAACTGGTGAATAGCAGATAAGGGAGGACAGGAAGTAAGTAATATAGGCTTGGTATGATCCAGAGGGAGAGGAAGAACACTGAATATTCAATTTCATGTGCTCTCAAAATGTATCCCCAAGCTTGGTGATAAGTATAGGCCTGAGCATGGATGTGACACACCTAGCAGAGCTCAGTCTCTGACTGGTTTTGTCCTCTGTGCTCAGTCTGAGTAACTGTTTAATTGTTTTCTCTGGATGAATATATACATTCAAGCTCTAGGGATGGAAGATGCCAAATATCATTGCCCCCTCTCCATTCTGCTGAAGGAAATACCTTTACTGCAAATACACTTTTCACACTAAGGTGTTGTGTCTCCTCAGATCATTTTGAACCCTTTGCACTATGAATCCTCCTAAGGCAAAATAATCACAAGCATCTCTGTGAAATAGTGTTACAGAGACTCTTGCTGATGCAAGGTGTCACTTCATTTTCTGACAGTTCCTCTTGGCTTACTGCCTGGTGACCACTGAATTACTGTCCATGTGGTGTGTGTGAACAATCATTAAACATAATTGCCCTTTTTAATATTTCCTTGCTTACTTCCAGGACACTGAATTCAGAGGATAACAGCTGTTTCCCAATATTTGTCTCTAAGAGCTGGTGCTCTTAGGAGGTCCTGTATGCTGTGCTAGCTCTGTCTCAGCTTTAATGTACTGTTTCAGATGAGAGTGAGAAATATTTGCAAACAACAGTAAATGCACTGAGCTGTATATTATTTGGACTCGCTTAATTCTTTGGTCTCCTCAGTTTTATGGCATGCTTGATGAAAAATACTCATTCAGGCAGTATGGCTCTAAATGAAAGACATGATTCCTTGCTGTTTGCTGTTATGTAGGAGAAAGGATTCACAGGGTGATGCTGAAAGGAGATGAGGATTTTATGTGTGTTGTTCTCCCTGTCTTACTAGCTCAGCCTAAAAAATTCCTGTTTTAAGGAGCTGTTCATTTCCCTGTTCAGATCCAGCACATTGAAGCACCCACTTCAGTGTTGTTGAGAGCTGTGGTTCTCCATTATGGGGAGAAGGAGGGGGGTTGATTCTTGGGAAAGCTTCCAGCACTGGGCCAACTGTGGAAACAGCTGGGCTTTGTGCCAGTCCTTCAGAGGGAGGAGGAGCTCAGAGCCTTACAGGGAGTGTATCAGGCAGGGGCTGGTGCAGCCTGTCGCCTTCCACAGCATCTTCTGTTTCAGGAGAGAAAAGCTATTCTGTCCAGACCTGTGGTCAAGAAGAGACTCGTTGAGAGGGTTGGTACAGCTCTTGATGGCATTTGATAGCAATTGGCATGAAAGAATCTGACATGTCATGCCCCTGGCTTGGAGGAGTAGGACTTCCTGCTTTCATTAAGGGGGAGGGGAAGCATAATCTCTGGATAAGTAAAGACCAGGGAGTATTGGGGGGAAATCAGTGAGGAGAAGCCTCTGCAGGAGGTAAATTTGTGATCTCTGTGTCTCACCTTATGATCTCTGCAGTCCTTGTTCTAGACACTGCAAAATAAGCTGTGTTATTTGGGGACCATGGCTACAGACCCACTCTCGGAGCTTCAGGATGACCTGAACTTGGATGATACCAACCAGTCCCTGAGCCAGCTCAAACTGGCCTCCATAGATGATAAGAACTGGCCAGCAGATGAAGTCCCTGCTTTTCCCAAATCAGGTAAGTATCCTGCTTGTTTGGGATCTGGGTTTTGGCCAAAAAGCAATTGTTTGTCCTGCAGCATTGTGGTCATGTCTACATCCAGAGAGAGTCCCAGCTCCATTTAAAAGCTTTATAGACACATTAAACTTGCACCACACCCAAGTGAATCAGCCTCAGTATTGAACAGCACTAAAAAGTGCAGAGCCAGCTGCTGTGAATATGCTCTTCTCAGTCCTGTGCCTGGCTACGTTTTGGTGCTGACAGTACAGACATGCTGTAAATCCTTGAGTGTCTTCCATTATGGTCTCTTGCAGGAGAGTTTGACCTTCTGGACTGCAATGGTGGAATGGTCTCAAACTGCCATCTGGGAGGTGGGGCTGGAGATCTGAGTTGTTGCTCTGAAATCCTGTGCTATGAACTGCTGCCCAAAGAGGTCGGGAAAATTATCTCAAGGACATACAGGATTACCATCCATCAAGGGACAATGTTAAGATCCTCCTTTTCTAAAACCATGATGGTTTTTAAAAAGCCCTTGGGTTTTGTCTTTGTGAATATTTGTGACATATCTGAGCAGTTGTTTCAGAGAGTGTACATTCTGAGGAATGCGTATGGACCTCATAGGACTTCCAGAATGTTCTGAAGTCATTGCTACTCTTGTCCACTCAGAATTTCAAAAGTGGGGTTTTAAGGTGTACAGTTGCATACATTAGTCCCTCCCATGTAGAAGTGCTGTTTGTTCTTATACCTCTATCTCTTTGTATTCCAATGTGTTCCAGATTCCTTCTTCTAATTGCTTGTTTCTTGTACTTTGTGCAGATGACTCCAAAGGCTCTCCTGAGCCTGTCAGTCACCTGCAGTGGGATGATCCCTACTATGATATCGCCAGGCACCACATTGTGGAAGTAGCAGGTAGGAGCCTTTCTGTTTCCTCCTTTGCAGCTGGGCTGAGGAATGGCTTTTCTAATAGGGCTCTGGGGACATCTTCTGTTTGCCAGGTCCAAGTGGCAACGACAGGTGGCACTATAAAGAGAAGGAGCACCAAACTTCTTGAATGTTTGTGATATGTGTAATTTTCCATGGACTTCAGCTAAACTTGGGTTCCTTTTTGGCTCTTGCTGTCCTGATTATATTATTATCAGGACTCAGTTGCTTTTGCTGAATTGTTTTAGATATGGCCCTTTACTACATCCTGAGCACAAAAATGGTTTTTGCATGATAATGCCACAGAAATTACCTAGTTAAGCAATACAGCTGTGAGGTCCTCAGCTGACTGAATAATCCACAGTAGGTGGCATCTCTCACATCTGAATGTGTAGAGCTTGCCATCCTGTCCAGAAATAGCATCCACAGAAATCTGAAATAGGGAGAATAGGCCTGTGTTCCACTGCAAAGGAAGACCTGTTCGTTCGGGGTCACAAGCATTTGGATTTTCTTTGTGTTTTCTTGTCCATATTATTTTATTTACACTAACCCTTGTTGATTTACTCCTGGGACCTCCATAATAAAGAGTTTTGGGGATGTTTTTGAAATGTTTTTGAGATTGCTGTGGTAAGCCTGAGGGAAGGCCAAGGCCAGTTTATCTTGTGTTCCTTGTTTTAAAGAAAAAACAAAAGCACCTCTTCAACCTGTTGTGACTTGATTCCCACTTCTTGCTTGATTATCTATAGCCACCTCCTACCCCTCCTACTGCCACCTCCTACCCCTTCTATTGCCATCTCTCTGTACCTTGGTCCCTGCCCCACATGTGAATTTTCAAGGAAGCAGAGGCACAAGCTGGAGTCCTCCTGATTCAGTATTGTTCTGCAGCAGAGTTTGACCACAAAAGAAAGAGTCTCAGGCATTTACTTTGTCTTGACATCATTCTTTTCTCAAATGAGCTTTCTTTTTACTGATCTCTCATGTTTTATCTATTGTGGAACAAAATTGTAATGGCAAACTGAAAACTTTGTGGTTTATTATCTCCTGCTCAGTGTGACAGGCCAGGTGCTTGACATTTGGGCCATTATACCTTATAGATTTGCCAGAAGTGTTTTCATTTGCAAATGTGTTAGTAAGTTTCTTTTCCATGGGGCTGGAGTTTCAGGACTGGGGTTCATAGAGGGCTGCCCTGGTCTCCCTGCTGCTGAAACTGGAAAGGGACAGATGTGTGGACTCTGCCATTTCAGTGGTAATAGCTAGAATATTTGGAATCCGAATGGCAGAGGTAAATGGTGTTTGAGGACTCTGGGAAAGGCTGAGTTAAATGATACAGTTGTTCACTTTAGACTAAGCTTCAGACAACATGCTTAGCTGAGTTTAGATCAGACATTGATAAGACTGGAATGTCAGCCCAAACCAAGGATATAGTTTGTCAGCTGCCTCCTGACATAAACACCACTCTTTCTGCAGTGTTTCTGTTCCAAGGTAACGTGATTTTTCCTTTCACAAGCTCTCCCAATGGAGTATCACTCCAGTGGAGGTGTGTGTCAGCAGCTCTTGGAATCTAGCCATTTGACAGGGTCTAGAGTAGCAAATGAAGAATTAGCCAGCTTCCTGAAAAGATCTCAGGCTGGCATGGTGGCTGATTGGGAGCCATGCCTGCATTCTGAACAAGATCTCTTCCTGTTTTGGTTTAAATTTGTATTCCTGGGGAGCTCTGTGTCCCTGCAGTGTCTCTGCATAGTGCAGAAACAGCTCAGAGAAGCTTCTGTTCTTGGCTCTTGCTGGCCAGTTTTCTCCGGTAGCTGATGCGTCTGAAAGCATGTGATGGTCCCACACACAGCGTGTGCTGCAATCCCTTCCTTGGCACTGGGAGAGCTTGGAGCACAGCTCTGGATAGAGGATTTGCTGCCATATAGTCTTGAGACTTGCTGGTTTCTCATCTCCTGAAAGGAGAATTTATGAAGTTGATCAAAGGGGTCTTGAGCTGTAATCTGGTCGCTGGGTGAAGCTGTAAATATTTTTTGGTCAATAATTGGTAATTTTAACTGTTCAGAGAATCAGGGTAGTGTTCTCTGGACTGTTGTTGCAGACAAACAATCTGGGAAGGTCTGGAAAAATCCTGTTATAAGTAGCCTGGGGAGTAAAAATCTCACTGGAGGATTTAATATGAAACTGCTCGCATCTGGCTCTGCTAACAAGTTGTGTTTGTCAGCACCCTCAGTTGCAATGAACACCTGGCTATGCTGAGCCTGAAACAAAGTAACTCTACCCTAGTTCTCTTGTAAATATTAGCAAATGGCGGTAGATCAAGAGTACTTCTATCCATTCTATTGATTTATTAAGTTTCTGTCCAATGTCCTTCCCCATTCTGGACTTCAGAGCAGAAAGCGTATGGCTAACTCTGTTCCTGCCTGCCCTGAAATATATTCTGGGATGATGATGCTATTTTGAGACAAAAACAGAAGGCTGGTTCCTATCCTCAGGCTGAACTCTATGATCCCAGGGTTATCCTGTGTGGTCAGAAAAGTAATTGCTTCTTGCTGCGTATGTGCATGGTGTTAATAACTTAATAAAAAGCCCAGTTCTGATGACAAAAAGTTCGCATGCTCATTTTCTAGCTGACCTTAATTTCTGACTTTAATTTCAGGGCATGCTGGATTTGAAAAATCTGGCTATCTGACCTAAAGAGGAAAAAGTACTTTAAAACATTTTGCAGAATTAGTGGGAAAAAAAAGTTTTTGGGGTTTTTTTTTTTTTCACTTTTAAATAGTGTAGCAGTTTCAGGAGACTTTCTTTTGTGCCCTGTGCTCCAGTCTCTTCTGGTGACTGGGATATTGCTGGAAGAGGCTGTCCATGGGAAAGGAGCAGGCATGTGACTGCTGTCCCATGTGTTGGTGTGTTACACAAAGATGACAGCAAAAGGCATCCAGACCACAGTCCTGAGGGAGTACTCAGAATCTGAGTGTTATTGGGAATCACAATATTTTAGTTCAAGAAAACATTCTTTTAGTTCTGGGACTCGATGCTTTTCTGAAGGAAGAAAATGCTGTTCTGCTGGTCCTTTCAGACCTGCCTTAAGGTGTGTGTTTATGGAATGTTTTCCACAGGCTCTGGAGAGGTCTCTGTGTGGTTTTGTTCTTCTTGACTTTGAGTGCCTCTTCTTGTGAGCACTGTAGCAGTGAAATTCATCTTTACACGTGGCCAGAAGCTGTAAGAGAGGAGGTTTGATTTCACTGCACAAACCATTTCTGCAAAGTGTGTTTTTTTCCTTGCTCACATCATGTAGCATTCAGGGAAAACAAGCTCCTGGTTGGGGGCTGTTAGGGAACTATCCCAGGTTTCTGTTATGTTGAGAGTTTCTGTGTTCTCCTGCCAGTTCTTACATGGCAAAGGTGCTGCTTCCATCTTCTTGGGGGTTGAGGCAGACTAGATATTACAGAGCCTTGGCCTTGAATTTTAGCACAGGCTGAATTGCAAAGCTGAGGCGGTTAGTTAATAATGGTCTGAAGGAGGTCTCTGGAGATGGCAGCTCATACTGGAAACCTCTGGCTGTGTGGGAAGAGCAGGGATCTTGTCAGCTCTGGCAAGGTATCCCTTCCTCGTTCTGCTGCCCAGTCTGAAATATCGGTTTCTTCTTTGTGGTCAATATGCAAAACTATGGCTATGAGCTTCATCAACATTCCCACTTCACACAATAACTGCCTTGCTTTCTTTTGGGGTAAGAAAACGTGGACTTAACATATATTGGCATATGAGTTTCTTACTGCCATGGAGAGTAGAAGATAGTGTATCAGTAGACAGGAAAGTGGCCATCACTATGTAGTCCAGCTATGTAATCCCTGCCCAGTGATTTCAAAACTTTGTTGAACCTCAGAGCATGTTTCTACTAGTTTTTGTGTAAAATCTGCTGCCTCACACCATTAATTGTCAGTCTGCAAGGCTGCCCTTGCAGAAAAGCTGTGATGTAAGACCTGTAATTGAAGTGGAAAAACAAGGTGAAGAGCTATGAGTGTACCTTCTTTTGTGTTACTGGATTGAAGCTGCAGTTTCAGCAGTAAATCTATTTTAAGTAATGAATCTGGTACCAAACCTACCCAACAAACATTGTGGCTGCAGGTGCCAAAACTGTAGCTGGTGCTGGTAATTTGCTGGTGGTGTTGGTGATTGACATAGGGAGGTGAAATCAATCTTGGAGCAGCAGTAGCTGTTGTTTCTCTATGCAGGCAGAGGTAGAATTGGCTGACAAAACTTGTGTTGAAGGTGTGTTGCACTGTGTCTTTGGTGGCTGATGGGCTCAGCAAAAGCCCAGTAGCAAAGGATAACAAGGGTCCTTTTCCCTTCAGGCATGGTACATTGTTATTGGCTCCATTAATACAGACTGCCTGCATTTCTGCTGCTTTTATATGTAGTTTCTGGCTTTGAACTTTTTTGTTTGTTGGTTTGTTTAAGAATACTTTGTATGATATAAAATGATGAGTTGCCTCTGTAGAATTGAGTCCATCCAAAGGAAGCCCAGCTTTTGTACCATATTTTGGTATGCAAGGTCAAGGGAAGGGAGAGTATCTAAGGAAGTTTAAGTTTCTAAGGGAGACCAAGTGAATGGAGAATTTCTTCCTAGAGCCCTGCTCTGCAAAGGCTCCTGTCTTGATTGGTCCGTGTGGGTCTGTTGAGTGTATAGAGAATGATGGAAAGGGGCTGGGTGTGATAATGAATGCCTTCATAAAGCAGAGGAAGCGTTTTTTAAAAATTCTAATTGGCAGTTTATTTTTTTTATTCAGAATCTATTAATCTTAAAAAAAAAAAGCTATGGGTGTGGGATGTATTATTCATATGGTATGATGCCATTCTCTGTACACTTCTGAAGTTGTTCAGAGGTCTTCAGAATTAATTGCAATTAATCCTTTTAAAAATGGCAGTATGGCAGTTGCCAATTTTGGTGGCAGAGGAAGTATAACAGTAAGGGCCAGAAATTTGACTCTGATTATAAAGAATTGGTTGCAAATTCAAAAAAGAGATTTGGGAATGAAGGGTTACTGTTACTGCTTCTAATTGTTAGATAAGGCTGCTTTGGAGAGGAGCATGGGGGAAAGATAAAATGGAAGGTTGAATGCTGCAAGACAGCAGCTAAATGCATCCCAGTGGCAATCTGGCTAGACTCTCGGACTTTACTCTCACAATTACTTTCTGGGAAAGGATGCAAAGCTTGGCTTGCTATAACTTTTTTTCTGTTCCTCCAGACCAGGGTGCACTTGATGGGGCCCAACCAGGTAGGTAGATTTTTTGTGGCACTAACATTTGGTTCTGTAGATCATGGTATTCTTTTAGCATGACCATGGCCTGTAGCTGGACTGTCTCAGGGGAGCCCAAACTTTGCTCAGCCTTAGGCTGGACTGGCAATTTTTCAGGAGTCCAAAGGCTGCACAAAATTGTTGTCTGAGGGCTGCACCTCCTCCTCAGGTACAGCAGAATCATCTGAGCCAAATTTGACGTGTGGGCTTTACTATGGGCACTTTGGGGCTCATGAGTCTCAGTGTAAATCTTGTTCCTCTCCTGTCATGGTGGTGGCCTGCTTGGACCAGTTCAGTTTGAACTTCAGCTTACCCTGTTACCGTATGTGCTTTGGAAGTTCATTCTAGGATTGCTTCCTATTCTTTCACATGATCTGCTGCTGCACTCACGTGCTAAGCAGCTGGCACTTAAACTGGATTCTCCGTCTGAAAGCAACTGTTATCTATTTCTTCTCCATTTGGCTGCAGAGATGTGTTCTGGTAACTTGTTCACCCGAAGCTGTGCTTGACTGCCCTGTGCTTGCTGAGCATTTGTTAATACTCTCCGGACTTCAGTCCTAAGTCTCAATAATTTGGCTGCTGGTACTTTCATGCTTCTCAATGTAGATGAAAACTTCTATTGGTGTGAAATTCTTCCTGCTAAGACCTTCACACAATTAATGGAAATGCTGATTCTCATTTCCTCATTATGTGGAATCTTCTCCCTCATTTTCTCTCAGACATCCTCCCATTCTGCATTCTTTAATCTGATGCTGTAGTATATTTTGTATCAGTTAAAGCTGTATTCTTTTCATAAGGCTTTCTGATTCTGGCAGTGTTTGGATATTGAGAATATCAAGGTGAAAGATACCATGTATTAAAATACTTCTGCTTTGAGCTCCTTACCTTCTTTTCCTGCAGGGCTAAATTCACTCTGGAATTCAATAGGCAACTAAAATCTATTATACTTAAACATTTCCCAGCTGTGCCATAAGCTTAGCAGGAGCCTGAAATTACATTTGACAGGTTTTTTACTGACAGTGGCTCTGATTAAACATGCCAAGTTTAATGAAACTTGCATAGTAATGTTCCAGTATTCTGTAGTGGTGCCCTCTCCTTGACTCTGAACTCTGGTAACTTTGCTATTTTACCAGTAACACTAGCTTTTGGTAGCAAGTTTTATCCATCAGCATTCTCTCAGTATCAAAGTACCAGGATATTCCCAACTCAATCTTTCAACAAGGTGGGTGCTTAACCGAATCTACCTGATGAAGGTAGGAATGAGCAGAGTCTCTAGACTCCAGTTAGGCTGCCTCAAATCATGACATAAATGCTGAAGGATATATTTGAAGATATGTAATGGATATATTTCTGTTTACCTAGAAACAGTAAATAAAAGGATTTGGAAGCCAAGCATGTATTTTCCATGTTGGCTGTGGAGAGTCTTTTAGTAGTCCTGTCACAGGACATTATTGTCATCCTGATTTGAATTTCTCCTGTGATACATTTGTATTGCTGCAGGCTTCAATCTGAAACATTAGCATCAGTATTTAAACTTCAGCCCTTTTAGGAGTTTGGCCTTGCAGTCATTGCTTGGGAACACAGCAGTGATTTTCCTTGCCCCTTGTCTCAGAAGTGCTCTGGAAATGCTGCTTTTTGGGCAAGAGATAAAACACAGTTCAGGCCTTGGAAATGCCGTAACAATGTTCAGGAGGTTATGTCCATCAGTGTTGCAAGTTAATACCTCTTTAATTGAGCAGCTGTCTTGACTGGAGAGGCTTTAGATACTGGCTACTGTCTTGCTCTTTGTTGTCAAAGGAAAAATAATCTGAATTGCATCCTTCAGTGAGGTAGTTTAATTCCAGTGTATATTAAAAATATTTTTAATGTATGAACTTACTCACAAAGTTGGGGCGCTCTATGAGTGCTGACGGTGTATATAATTGCTTATTGGCTTGTTTTTAACTATTCAGCATTCCTCATCCGGGAGAGGTAGGAGGCAGCCTGAGGAGCCAAGTGATTACTTCATGGTCTATAGTTGTGTTCAGTGGAAACTTCAGCTATTTGCAATTGCAAACAAGGGGTGAAAACCTAGATACATAAGATTAATATTGCAAACAGGAAAGCAAATAGTGCAAGGGATGGAGCATCTGGGAAAGATCAAACCTGATAAGAATCTGTTCTGTAGGAGGCAGAGGGGCCACCTGCAGGTAGTTTCCTCCAACAGCCAAGAATGCATGGAATGGGCTTTAAGTTCTTGTTTATGAATTGGAGCAACTGATTGTTCAGCTTTGATGCTGAATTTTTGATTTTGTCATGTCTGGAGGAAAGAGACTGATTAGATATATCTCAAGTAGAAACAAGATTGGCAGTTGATGGTTTTGAAAGTTTCTGTGTTGACAGGCTGAGCTCAGTGTGATGAAACAAGCAAAACCCAGAACTCAGAAAAGGGCATGCTGGTTCCTTTGTAGGTCTCATGCATAAATTCATTCTGATTTGGAAGGCAAAGCAGGCCACTCCTTTTTCAGTCATCCAGGGCACTGTAGATTATCTTTTGATGTACTTGGCCCTGGAAATTGTCCAGGGGATGCATGCCATCTCCCCTTTGGCAGAATCATGGATTGTCTGTTTATTCTTTACCAGCAATCCCAGACGTTTTCACCAAGGCTATATAAGGAACAAGATTCTAGACTTTGCATAGCCCTGCCGCAGGCTTTTATGTCATTTCACAGAAAGCCATTTAAGCTATGTGCTTCCCAAATTATGACTTGTCAGTCTGGGAATCAATGCGCAGGAGCCTGAGCTGAATGTATGGCCACCCACAGCATGGCATGAATGTGGTTCTGTACTGCACAACACGAAGGCCTGCCTTGATCAAGCTTGCAGTCTGCATCTGGCCCTCAGACCATCCACTCTGGTGTGGGATGCAGCCTCTCAGTTAAGTGAAGATAGTAGCTATTCTGAATTTAGCATAGAGCTATGTATGATCTGCAAAGATCTCTTGTCTTTCTGACCATTCTTTTTTATCACTACAAAACTCAACAGATTCTCAAACACTACATCTTCTTGGTACTTTGTGCAGGCAGTACCCTTTATCCTTCAGAGAGAGACATATGAGTTGCTCAAGACAAATGGGAAGAGGCAACACAGTATGCCATGTTCCCTACCCAGGACTTTGTGACCTGCACTTAGTTTTATAGACAGCTTAAATGCATTAGACCTAGCCATAAATCTCATAGCAAGCAAGCCCAAGAAACTCTTGGCTAGGCAGAGAGTGGGCTACCATGGGATATGCGATGTGATGTTGGTCTTGTGGCCTGGCTGTGACTGTATCTGGTTGTTCCAGATGAGCCTTGCATCACTCTCTCCTAGTCCTGCATTCCAGGTCATGCGTCCTCCCTAATTGCCCCTTATCGCCGCATGTGTATGTCAATGTGATGGCCTATGCTGCCCCTTTCCCGGCCTGTACCTAGTGCTGCCGCAGTGTCCTTAGCTTTTGTAGAATTTCTGGCTTGTGTGCATCAGCAAATTCTGTGTTGTCTGGTGAGTGACTTGAAAATAGGACTTACAAGGTGAAGATTAAAGTGAACAAGTAGCAAGAGAATCTGTTCTGGCAAGATGGGGGCAGAAGGGGGCTGGAGGCATCTTAATGTCATGGCTGGTCTGTATGAGTTCCTTGGCTGCCATTTGCAGCACCAAGTGGTCATCTGGTACTAACAGGCAGTGTTCCCAGGAACATCAGGTTTGCCCTTCCAAGACTTCAGTTGCTGCATGGCAAGTGTAGCCAAGTTGTAGTTGAGGGCCAGAACCTCTGCAAAAGTGAGAAAATGGCTGCATGCTCTGAATATTTTAAATCCATGTGGGGAAACAGATTTATTTCAACGGGAATGATGTATTGCAGGTCTGTCCTGCATAAGTAGTGATCCTTGCTGCTTTTCTGTGCTGTGGCCTGTATGAGATGGTTTACCGTATGGGAGGAAGGAGGGTATTGTTGAATATAACCTCAATAGCCCCTTTCACTGTTCCACTCTCTGCCTGACAAGAAAACACAGGTTTCACAGCAGGGTGAGTAGCTAAAAAGGTGGGAAGACTTTAGCCCTTCAGACTAAAGGAACCGTTTCATCTCCACCGCTGCTAAAAAGAAGTCATCTTTGTGGAAATTGATTGGGTGCTGTGTCTGGGAGAGAATCAGACTTTCCCTCAAACTCTGTATGTCCACAGGATTTGTGACCTGGTTCTTACTTATCTAAATCTCTCTGTTCCCCAGCATGTCTGCTAAGCTTGGCCATGCGCATCTGCTTGGGCTTTGTTCACGGGGCTGAAATCTCTGCTGGCAGAAGTCCCCTGATGGTTGAAGACTTGCTTTGGGGAAAACTTGGCTTGTTGTCTCTGAAGGCTCAAGTGGTGGCTGGGAGTGTCCTCCATGACATGACAGTGCTTTATGAATTATTTGGCTCTAGTGTGATGGGGACTGTTTTCTGCATGGTTTTTACAAAGAATGCTTTGTTGTGCTGCACTTTGCAGCTCCTTCTGGCTCAGGCTGGAAAAATCTCTCTGTGGCTGGAAAATCAGGTGGAAGCAGTGAAGAGCTTATTCTACAATCCCCCTGGAGAGTCCAGCAGCCCTACTGGGTCCATCTGTAGAAGAGACTTATGATGATGCTTGCTTCTCCTCTCTGGGATGTGACTGGAGCTGCTCTTCTAGGAATTTCTTGTTTTCCAGGATATGAGATGGCCTGTGTGCTGTGTACAGGACTGAGCTTCAGGTGAAGCAAGAAACAGATGCACCAGACTATAAGCTGTTAGTCTGGGACTATGTGCAGGATGGAAGGAGTTATTGTGCCAGTGAGGGGCAGTTTTCCCTGTGCCTCCCTGGACATGTGTGCATCAGGAGCAGCGCCCAGGGACAGCTTTGCAGGATTAATGCTCTGAGCACTCTGCTCTCTACTTGCTTCCATCTCTGTGTGCCCTGAGGCACCCTGGCTTCCAGTCCTTCCTCTCCTTTCAGGGCTGGAGCAGGGAATCTGTTCTTCATTCTCATTGTCGACTTGCCAGGCCCTTGGTGTTCAAGTTTCTGCTTCCACACTAGGCCCATGGTAACTGCTGAAAATCAGATTTAGCTTTGCTGGCAGCTGTGGCAAAGCAGACTTCTGCCTTGTTATGGTGGTTTCTCATTCTTTCTTTACCCCTTGCTGCCAATACCTTGACAATGAAGTCCTTAAACTCCCTGTAATCTCTGGCATTTTATCTGCAGGTGATGACAAATATGGAAGAAAAGTAATTTTGTTCAGTGCCTGCCGGATGCCCCCAAGTCATCAACTAGATCATGTGAAATTGCTGGGGTGAGTAGAGTCCTAGTAGGCTGCTGTCGATTTATAAAATCTGACCCAGTTCTCAGATGTTGGATTCCTGGGGACAGATCCATCTACAGTAGCTTCTTTACCTGGACATGTCCTGCCAAGTGCTTACCTCCATTGCTGATGACACAAATCCTATGTTATGGCACACAAAAAGAGTCCCAAAGGGAGGAAAAGCCTCTCTGTAGCAGAGCACAAAGTGAGTTCATCAGTTCTTTCTTCTCAGGTACCTGAAATTCACACTGGACCAGTATGTGGAGAGTGATTACACTTTGGTGTACCTGCACCATGGCCTGACCAGTGAGAACAAGCCATCCCTGAGCTGGTTGCGGGATGCCTACAGGGAATTTGATCGCAAGTGAGTAAGGCTGCAGCAAACAAGGATGTTATGTTCTGTAGCCTAACACAGAGGATCTTCCCCAGGCCCCCTGTGCAGATTGGTGATGATAATTTACTGTAACTTACTCTCCTGCTTAAGGAGGTGGATTGTTGTTTAATGCAGACTGAACCATGGGATAAAGAGCTCCTTCTGTAGTTGCATCCTTTAGGCCAACAGGCAAGCAGCAAACCCAGAACCTGGTGCAAGTGTGTTGGCCCCATGGTATAATTGTAGGTTCCTGGCGAGGATGTTCACTGCTTTTAGATAAATCTTGGAATACAGGGTGGCATGCCCTTAGGCTGCTGAGTGGCCTAACACAGCTACAAAACATGGGAGAGCAGAAGCCATGGGTGCTGGGGAGTGGAGAGGCTCAGTGCAAAAGGGATGAAGCAGCTAGGGTGCCTTAATCTTGTGGAAAGGTTGGTTCCTCCACTTGAAGTGCAGCTTGTCTTTACTGGGCTTCTCTTGGCAGGTACAAAAAGAACATCAAAGCCTTGTATATTGTGCACCCAACCATGTTCATCAAGACCCTACTGATACTCTTCAAGCCTCTGATCAGGTAGGAAGGAAGCACTATAGGAGGTTCACCCACATGCTCACACTGCGGGGGAAACAATGGGGCATTCTCAGAGGGGCACATGTGAGCCCAGGCTGCCAAGCCTATCCTGGAGTCTCTCACCTTATTCTGTCTCCTCCTATTTCTGAGCTCAGAAATATTCACACACCAGAAATACCTCTTTAACAACCTACAGAGTTGTAGAAGTAAAATGTTGCAGGTTCTGCTGATTGGGAAAAAGGAAGTGAGAGTATCAGTTCAAATTATATTTAATTTATTGTGATACTGAAATTATAACTCTGTGAAATAATTGAGAGTAAAACTTTCTCAAGCCTACTGCTGAACATAGGAAGGAGAAATCCAGCATTTTAGGAAGCCTGCTGCTGCTAGGGTATCTAATGTATCTTGGAAAGTCTTTGCATCTCCTGGTAAAATAGATGGAGTGGGAGAGCTATATGGGTGACATCTCTGTTGCTCAGCCATACCTACCTTTTGCCCCACTGATGTTTCTTGCAGCCCTCTGCTGTCTTTCTGTAAGAAGTCAGTTCTGTTACTGAATTTCCCAATTCCTCACATACCTACCTTTCTCTTGTTTTTCAGCTTCAAATTTGGACGAAAGATTTTTTATGTGAATTACCTTAGTGAGCTGGAGGAGTATGTGAAGCTGGAACAGTTGGGGATCCCAAGCCAAGTGCTGAAGTGAGAATACTGCCTGTCTCCCACTTGCTTAGGCCTCTGTGAGAGGGGACTGCTTTGAAAGAGTGGCAAGGGAAGGAAGAGATTGTTCCATGCAGGGTGTGGTGACAAACTGCCTTCAAGACAGTGGTTTCTCTCTATAGTCCTTTCTGTGTGTCCTTGGCCCCAGTCCCCAGTTCTGTCTTAGAGTTAAAAATCCTCCTCCAGTGGAGCACCAATCCTGCAACTCCCACTCACCCCCTGTGGACTTCCTGCAAGATGCTGACCTTAACACTGACCTGGAGCTCATGGTGTGCATCTGCTGTGTCTGGACACCTGCTTAGCTCATTCTGCACTGCTCAGCTTGTCTTTGGGGCTTCCCAAAGTTGCCATAATCTCAGTCCTACTGGATTGCTTCTCTGTCCCACACCCACATGTGCATCTGTCTCATCACAAGCAGTGCTGTCCTGGCCTCCTGCCCACGCTGTTACTCAGCTACTCCAGCTCTTGATTCTGGGTAGATACTCCTTTTCTCCGTGCTTTTTTTCTGGCAATCAGATATTTGTTCTTGTGCTGCAGTGCTGCCTGTCCTTGTTTTGCGTAGGTGTAATTGACCGTACTGATCTGGTGCTATTACCAGTGGGTGTGCAGTGCTGGGTTCATGTACTTTCTGGGAGGTGGAGTGGCTTTTGACTGGTCTGTGTTTTGCTGAAGGTATGATGAATACCTGAGATCCCTACAGAAACCTTCACAAGTGCCCCAGAAGCCAACACCTCCACGCCCACCACTGCCAAACCAGCAGTTTGGAGTCTCCCTGCAGCAGTAAGTATCTCTGGACTGTGTTGCTTTTGCCCTGACTTGCTTATGTGAGGTCACTGTATTTATAACTGAGCAACAGCAAAAATGACTGTGAAATTTCTTGTAGTTCAGACTTCCTGCAAAACTTCAGTCATTTTCCTGAGCAACTCTGCGCTCATGTCCAGATCCTGACTAACTCAGTTCAGTTCCACCCTCTTGATCCCTGGGTTAGATTAGTTTTGCAGCTTAGGGTCACTAAGGGAGGAGCAAAATAAGTCCCATGGGGACAGCTTTATGGCACTAGAAACTTCCTTTTAAGCAAAAGAAGTCTGTAGGAAGCTGACAGAGGTCTCTTTAGTACTATGCTACTTTGAGCAGTGCTGCAGATTTGTTTCTTAGGGGTTTTTTTCATATCATAAATTCTATTTTAAAAGCACTTCTATTCACTCTTGTAGTGAATCCCACTCCCCATTCCTGCACAGTGACACAGACAAACACAGACACTGACAAGGGCTAGTGATACTGAGTAAGTGTTGAAGGTATTTTTAACTCTGAGTGTGGTTTTACCTCCCCAGGGAATGAGGAGGAGCCAGTACTGTGTAGCTAGACAGATCCTCTGAGGCAGTCTGGAAACATATTCCCCAGCTTCAGTGCAACATTTCCAGATGGTGTTTCCCATGGTGCTGTGTGCCTGAGCTTGTTAGTAGCCTAGGAGGGGTGAAAGACTCTAGGCTATCAAGTGGGCTGGACAATCAAATGTGAGGGTGGCAGCAAACACCTTGGCATCACAAGGTTTTTCCTGACGGCCATTGTGTTGATAAATCTTCTGTCACAGGAGTGTGGTGGCTAAAATTATTTTTCTTGTGTGTCAACTTCTTTCTGCCCTTGTTCCTATGGGAAAGGAAAAAGGAAGTGTAACCCTTTTAACCTGATTTATAACTAGCGTCCTTGCTGTCTTGGAAACCCTTTGCCCTGGCATGTACAGGCTGTGATTTTTACATAAGATGGAAAAATGTTCCTGTGGTCTAGTAATGAGCTCATAATTGCTCCAGTGAATGATGTAACATGATGGGTGAAGAGGATAGAAGGCTGGAATAATGGCTGAACCAGGGATGGGGATAACAAGATCATATGTAGTACAGATTGTGTGGGTAACTTCAAGAGTTGGGGGCTGCAAGCAGGGCAGGACCAGTCCTGTGTACCAGTCATGTGTAACCTGTTGTTCTTGCTGCAGTCTCAGGGAGAAGAGCCCTGATCAGTCTCCTGTTCCTCTGGTGGTCAGAGACACCATTGCTCATTTGCGGGAGCACGGTAAGTGTTTGGGGAAGCTGCAATCCCTTATCACTGACCTCTCTTCTGTCCAAGCTCCCATCAAGACTGTGGTAAGTAAAGAACAGCAGCAGTCTAGAACAGGGTGTAAAGCCTGAACTGGATAGGTCAGCCTTCAAGTGAGATTATGCAGGGCTTAGGAAACCTTTTTCTTTCAGGAGTCCATGCTTCCACTTGTGTAATAGTAGCCAAAGGCTCCTTGGATCCTTGGTCTGAAAATGGAAGCAGAAAGAATTGTTGTACTGTAAGAATGGGACTTGTTAACATCTGTCTGAATGCCCTACAGCATGGATTTATGATTGTTAAGGTCAGTATTTTCAGAGACTCTCACATGGCTGATCATTCTTCTCCATCTGTTCTCACTTCACAGCTCTTACTACAGAGGGGATTTTCCGGAGATCAGCAAATACACAGGTTGTCAGAGAGGTCCAGCAAAAATACAATATGGGTAAGTGCCCAAACACATCAGAGCCTCTCTCATTCCCTAACTACTACTGTCCAACTGGAACTGTGTTGGAACTAGTCCATCATGGATCCTCTCCTCTGATAGGTGTGTAGGTTGGGGTATGACCTGAGTTGCAAGGGAGAAGCATCTGATACTTCTGCTGTGTGGAAAGCACATTCCTTCCACTTGTGTTCCCCTTACTGCACCTTTTTTTCCTGAAAGTTTCCATGTTTCTTGGGGTGTTATGTACCATCTTACTCTTGTTAAACTGGAGGGACTGAAGATGACCGGGCAGAAACTTAGTCATGTTTCATTTGATGACTTCTAAAGATGTGGTGCTGGATTCAGCATATACTGCTTTGTATATAATATGGGACATACTGTTCCACTCTGCTAGAAGATGTGGTTCTTCAGTATTCTGTGTTCTTTAAAATACCCCTTCTTAGTTTTGTGCTCTGCCCGTCATGTCCTGTCCTTTGTCTGGAGGAGGTCCTGCTTTGGTCAGTGAGCACTGAGTCTCTGCTCTATTTTCTCAGGTGTGCCTGTAGATTTCCAGGAGTATGAAGATGTCCACCTCCCCGCTGTGATTCTCAAGACCTTCTTGAGGGAGCTACCTGAGCCTCTCCTCACTTTTGGCCTCTACAGCCATGTTGTCAACTTCCAGAGTGAGTTGTAACAAGTGTGCTACTCCCTGAATGTTGCACTGGCTAGGGACAAAGATGTCTTCGTGGGGACATGCATGGGATACCCTGTGAATACCAACAGGGCTTTCATCAGGATGGGTGCTGAGGATTGTCCCATCTCTCTTGATTTTTAGATGTGGAGGAGGGGAATCGTGTGGATATTGTTCGCAAAACACTCCAGACTTTGCCAGAAGAAAACTACCAGGTGCTTCGTTTACTGGCAGCCTTTCTGGTGCAGGTGAGCAATTCCAAAAGTGGGCAGTTGTATTCTAGCTCAGTTGCAAGTGCCTTGCATCAGCTTTTTGCCTGCCTGCTCCCTCTTTTCCTCTGAGAGAAAATGTGTCTCAGGCTAGGGAATTGCCTTTCTTTACCTTGTGTTCTTATTTAAAGATCAAGAATGATCAAGGTGAACTAGCCTAAGCAGTTCAAGAACGATCATGGTGCACTAGCCTAAGCATTTGCTTGTCATAATGCTGAGAGGTGCAGGCAGGCCTTCAGCCTAAAAGGTGCAGGCATACAGCCTGTGTAGTCTATACCAGGGAGGCTGAAAGCTCCCCAGGGTGTAAGTAGAACTACAAAGTAGCTGAGTAGAAGAGGGGTGTCAGATCTGCCTTACAGTACTTTCTGCTGCCAAGGAAGCCATTGCAAGGCTATTTGAGCAAGAGGGAAGATCCTGAGTGGTGATCTGGACTTGTAAAGATATTAGCTGACAGTGCTCTTGGTCCTGTTGTTATGATATGGCCTGGTCAGCTTTTCTCCTTTCATTTTCTCTGCGAGTCTGTCAGCTCTGGCTTTGGGGAGGGTAGAGGGCAGCTGCCATGCTGTTCTGTAGGATTCATGATGGTCTTTTTCTTTCCCACATAGGTCTCTGCTCACAGCGACAGAAACAAGATGACAAACACCAACCTGGCAGTTGTGTTTGGCCCAAATCTGCTCTGGGCCAAGGATGTGGCCATCACTCTGAAAGCCATCAATCCCATCAATACCTTTACCAAATTCCTGCTGGACCACCAGAAGGAGCTATTTGAGGCTGCGGAGGCCTGAATCCAGGCCAGCCCACATCTGCACACTGTGCCCACCTTCCCCCTTCTTTGTCTTGGAGCTGTGACCAAGCTGTCTCCAGTACAAAGGGACCATTGATCTTCTGGGTGATGAGCAGAGTGAGGGCTGTGGAGATGATGGTGAAAGTGTGCAAGTAAGTGAGCAGGAGACCTGCAGCTCCAGATGGGCAGGGGAGCTGGTCTCCCAGCTGCTGAGACTGGAGTCCTAACCCACCTGCACAGCTCCTCCAGGGCTCATCACCAGTCTTCTGCCCTATCAGATGACCTGCCTTCCTTTCCTCCTTCCCTTACGTGCAGTTTTTCCACCCTCCTGGTCCCTTTCTCTGCACAGATCTTTTTATTCAAGCTCCCAATAGCGTCAGCTCACCCCTCCTTGCCTCAGCTGGGCTGTCTGGGCTAGGGTGGGCTTGCTGGGTTTTGTGAGGGAGACATTCTTACTGCGAGTGCCATTTCTCAGCACTGACCATGCATCCTGCCTTTCCCCAGAAGCACCTAAAGCAGGGAAGGGAGCAGCAGCTCTTGGCTTCGGGTAGCAGCATGTCCTGCACTTGCAAACACCACTCTAGACCCACTGCTTTAGGCAGGCAGGTGAAGGACAGGCTCATGGCAAGGGGCTGTGTTATGTGTCAGACTCCAAAACAATGAAGGTGAATTTAGCCCAAAGCCCAACCTCTCTGGGGTCACCCACTCTGGATACTATTCAATGTTTGCTGGAGTGTAGTGGGTGACTTGCCTCCCGTAGTGTTCCAGTTCAGCTGTGTTTGTCCTTCCAGCAGCACTTCCAGTCTGGCTGGGAAGGTTCATCCCTGGCCTGGCTGTGTGTGTGGGCCAGCTGTGACCCTTGGACAGCTGGTGAGTCTCAATGGCAGGAGCACAAGTGCCCTGGTGGCACTGAGCTGCTGAACACCATGGGGATCACCATCTGTCCTGGCAGCAGCACAAGGCCTCCTCTTCTGGTGTATGTATCTGTGCTGACTGGCACAAACCACCTTGACTAGTTGTCTTTTTGAGCACAACTTTCCCAACAGAGTGTAACAGAGAGCTGTGAGGGAAAGTCTCAGGACTGGGGATAACCCTCACCATGGAGTGCACCAGGCCTGGATTACAAATTTCTGCCCAGGTGCTGAGCACTCATGTGCCAAAGCTGTGAAGAAACAGCTATTCCATGCCAAGGGCCTTTGCAGTGTCTCCTCCTGGGTTCATACCTTCCACCCTACCATCTGGTCAGATGCATCCTCTATGCCTTGGGCACAGCTGGAGAGATTGGGTTCTCTGCAGGACAGGCTCAGAGTGGGGTGATCTGGCACCTCCCCAGAGCAGCTGCAATACTTATAGGGCATCACCGTTGGGTTTGGGTTGCCTCATTCCCATTGCCTGAGCTAAAAGAGATACTTCTCCTTAGCCTGGCCCTGTCAGGGTATTAGGAGGGAGCTTCTAGCCTTACTTCCCTGGTGTGATACATCTTTGTATCTTGTGCCCTGTGTGCCTGGGGCCAGTCCTCCCTGCTGCATGTGGCCTCAGGGACAAATCTTTTGGACCAAGCAGAACTGTTTTTTTAAAAGCTACTGGATGCTAAGTAGAATTTGCTTTTTCATAATATTTTAGTCTGCCTTGAAACACTGACCAGAGGTTGGTGCCCCTGGTGTAATCACAGCAGGAATTAAGGAGATTGCTCTTTTTGCTAAACTCTGGAGTGGGGATGGGTGCAAACATGGGCAGCTCTGCAAGGCAGTGCAGGTCCAGCCAGCTGGCTTGGAGGAGGCACGCCAACCTGTGGGTGGGAACAGTGAGCAAGAAAGCATTACTAAGACTGGAGCAAGAGATGTTCTAAGATAGGACTGAATCTGATCCATTTTAGATACCAGAAGACTTTACTCTATGGAGGCTACAAGGCTGCTGACTTCAAGTTTCCCTCTTCCAAGAGTAGGAGCCTTCCCTGTTTGGCCAGGATTTTTTCATCCTGAGCAATTCACAGCAGTAACCAAGTAAATGTTTCAGAGGTAGAGATAATCTGCTCCTAATTCATCTGCGAGCTCTTCTAGAGTGAGTTAGCAGGGCTGACATGCTGTGGAGGAGTAATCTGGGGTGGACTAATGTGGAGAGGTGTACTTGGCTCAGTGTTTAAGGAGCAAGGCTGTGGAGATGAGGGAGCCCAGTGTAGCCCCTCTTTGCCTGCAGGTGCCCTGCTCTGTGGAGGCTTTGGTAGGGAGAAAAGGAGACTTGGTGCTCTGACTGTATCTGCAGTTGACACTGGCCTCACCTTCATCTCCCTAGAGGACAGGCAAGCCCAGCTAACTTCTGGGACAAACAAGCCCAAGCTTGGCAACCTGGAATCCGAGTGCCTGCATGCATGAGGCCTGGCCCTGTGCACTCTCTGAGGAGGGTGGTATGTTCCAGACTTGCAGAGCAGCAAGGACTGTTCCCTGCCCAGTAGCCAGAGGAGCAATGCTGGAGTAGCTCCTGTCCAGGGGGAAAGTGGGGATTACTGCAAGTGTCTGAGTTCTGGCTAGAGTTTGGTGGTTTACTTGGGGATTTTTTGGGGGATTTGGGTTTTTTTTAGTGAATTCTTAAAATGGCATTTCCTTTTTTAGCAAAATAGAAGCTGGTGCATCCCCTGCAGGCAGGGATAAAAGCCTGCTCCAGTTCATTGCCTGCAGGGAGCAGATTAAGAGAGTGTCCAGGGAACTACTACTGCTCATGGTGGGAAAGTGCTTGCAAATCCTGGAAGGGACCCAGTGTAAATATCCCCTTTCCTCTGCTGCTCCTTTTGCTGGAGCTGCTGAGTGCCCTGGAGCAGGCGCAGTAACCAGGGTTGCTTTTGCAGTCTGTTCTCCTGAATGCCTTGTATTGAAATATCCCTCCTGTGACCTGAGCAAGGAACTGGCCCGGGCCTGCCTGCAGCCTGTGCCAGCTGGGTGGTCACCAGAGCCTGCACTTGCCAAGACCAGGGGGTAAAATTCCCTCCTCACACGGGCAGGATGCTGGCTGGGCTGGGTTTCCCTGCCTTGTGTAGGCTGGGGGCAGTATACAATTAATGTGCTGGTCTGTGATGGTTTTCTCCTTGCTGTAGAGCTGCCCAAGGGTCTCTTCCCTGGCTTGTATTTCAGGTTAGCTTTTAGCCATTTCTTCCTATGGGGGTACTTGTTCTGCATCAACCTCCTGCTTTTAGCACCTAGAACATTCCCCTCTGCTAAGCCTCCTGCTGTCTTAATGGCCTCTGATCACTGCTGGCCCAAGCTGTGAACTGACACGAGTGTTGGGGTGATGCAGGGGGTCTGGGGCCATCCAGATGCCTTGTAGCAATGTGTGCTAACTTGAGAAAGCTGAGGGCCCATTTGGTCCCAGTTTGCTTTTTTATGTACAGGGGCTCCTGTGCAAAAATGTTGGCTTTGCTTTTGTTGCTGGCATTTCCTGCCTTCTTTGTTGATGTTCATCAGGTGCAGACCTGGGTTTTCACGGTTCACATTGTTTATTTTCTTTTAATCTGCACCAATCTTGTATTTCACGGTTTGCACTTTTTGTATTTCAATAAAGATCAAAATGTAATCCCAGATCCAGGTATGTCTGTCAAGTGGCAGCAGCGGCGGTGCATCTACAAGAAACAGAAGTAAGGCTGTCTATGCTGCCAACCACAACCATGCTGAGAGGGAGGAAAGAAAGCATTAAATGTCTCCTATGTGAGTAACTCTGAAGAAATACGAGTTTGCAGGAGCCTTGAGCTGGAAACAGAGTTAAAACAAAAATGAAATAGCGTTGATTTGGCTCTTTCCTAAACAGGGCTGTTCTGCCAGGTTACCATCTTTGTGTCAGGATGAGCAGTCTGCCTAGGATTGCCCTAGGTGCCAACTGGGAGCCACTTTAGGATTAGCTGGCTAAGTTTATCATGTAGCCAAGCGTTTGATGCACTGGAAGCCTGCATCTTCTCATTTCAATGTATGCGTTTTGCTAACATGAACAACAGTCACATTAGGACCACTACACTCCCCTTAATTCACATTCACTTCACTACCTTTCCCTAAAGACTGTGATTTGCCTGTTACATCAATAAGCTTTTTGGCTAGGATGCAAGAATTAGAATGGAGAGCACTGGAGCTAAAACCATCAGCATTGGGCAGTAGCCTGACTGCTGGGATGTCTGCGATGATGTGTCAGGATGATGGGCTAATGCTGATGTCAGCACTTGCATGTCTAAACTGCGTGCTGCTTTTCAGTTTTTATTGTTCATAAACCATCCAATTAAGGGATTCCCAGTGTTGCCAGTTCTTCTGCATGTTGACATGGCCCCTGTAATGGGGTCAGTGTGGTTAACATGCCAGCTATACAGTGAGATCTCAAACCTCCTCTGAGTGTAGCAGTTGGTCCTGGCTCAGGGCTTTGTCACAGAGACCTGCCTGTCACTGTGCTGTAGCAACATCTGCTCAGAGGAGCTGGAGAGCAGGTGCATCTGTCCCTGGCAGGGAGCTGGTTGTGTGCAACCATAGGCAGTGCTGAACATGGCATAAACACCATTGCAACTGGATGTGTTCTCATGAGTAGCTGCCCTGTGGCTTTATGGACATTGTTCTGAGAACATTTTTCTTTTTATAAATACATACAGTGGGCTTATAATTGGATGGTATTTAATTGTTCATGATCTTCGTGATTAATTATACTTCTGTGATTGTTTATTTTCTCACTTGCTGATGGTTTTTCCAGTCCATTGTCTTACTGGTGACTTGGGGTAAAGGGTGCAAACTGAAGGCCCTGTAGTAAACCCCACATCTTACGGGATGGTTGCTGTGGGTTTTGATACTGTAGACTGTCTGTTCTAAGTGCATGAAATGACACTCATACATACACACATATACACGCATATAACGTAGATAGATCGGTATCTTTAACATTGCAGTGGGATGCTCAGTTTACTGTGTTACCTTCTGAATATGTGATTAAGAAAGATTGCTTTTATTAGTTACCCTTGTACCCCAAGCTGGAATATTCCCTTCATGGAAACTTCTAATATACACAGTAATTTTTCTTTCTTCCCCCCCCATTCCTGCCATTTTATCCACTGTGTCTTTTTTATAATAACCAGACACCCTTTACACTGCAGCTTAAATCAGCAGTTGTTATATAAGTACACAGATCTTTCTAATCCGTCTTTCCTTTAAAGGAAAGGTGTTGGCATCCTACCTGGCACTGTGTGTTATACAGGGCTAACCTTTAGCAATACTAGAATTCAGCTGTTAAGATTGGTAATTCTTTCCATATCCTGTTAGTCTCTGCTAAGTCTGCTCTCAGCTCAAAACATTCCCAGGCTTAAGTGTATAATAGCAACCATGTACAATGCAAATTCTGTGGGTATATTTTCCCCCCTTTTCCCACCCCTTTCCTCGGGGGACAAGTTAATATTTCAGTGAAGGTGGGACATCCAGATAATTCAGTTTCCCAATTCACTGGTGAGGTCAGCACGGTCAAACACAGTATGACTATTCCTTCCATCTCCAGGTACCTGTTCTGTTTGTCCCTTGCTATCCTTCCAGTTGGTTGATCTCAGTAGGATCCCACTGACTGCTCCAACTGTAATGCACCAGTCCATTTTGCCCTCTGAGGGAGGCAGCAACCTGCTCTGTCCTGCATTCAGTGACAGAGCCCTGACCCTCCTGTTTCCTGACCCTCCCGTCCCAGGCATGAGCCTGGGATTGTCCCAGACCTGTTGGTACACAGTTAAAAGCAGAGAGTGTTGCTTACGTAAAAGTTTTATTGGAAATTCTTTGAATACTTGAAGTACACTGGAGACTTTGCAAAACAATACACTTGAGTAGCCTTCCCCTCCACCCAAAGTATCTGTAAATCAGCAGCTACATACATACTGTCCTTAATATTGAGTCGAGCAGAGAGCTGCTAAAATAAACAGCCTTCATAACACAATCTGTGGCAGGCCACAGCAGCAGCTAGGTCTTTACTGAAGCAGAGCATTTGTGCAGTGGTCAGGGAACTCAGAGCCTAGATGTAGCAACTGTGTGTTGAAACTGAGGAATGTCCAGAGAAGAGGCAGGTAACTCAGCCCTGGAGAATCTCTTATTGCTATGGCCATCCAGCTCAACACTAGCAGCTTATATAGGCAATTTTCCAGCCTTTTGAAGTAGAAAAAACCATGCCACAGTGACATTCTGCTTTATGAGATGTGAGAGTTGTAGCCACATTAGGAACTCCATCCCTAAAGGAGCACAAGTACAAGCACTGACCTCCTGGGTGGGATTAACAAGAATGGCAGTGGTCCTTGCCAGCTCTGCAGCTTGGCAGCAGAAGAGCACAGCAGGAGTGCTGGCTACATGAAGTTTAACCTCGACTACTCTCTATTCATACGGTGTGAACGAGCACTTTGCCTCATCTCTCTGCTCCGCAGCCCCCATAGTACCACTTCAGAGACTAAAGGTGACAACCACTTGTCTGTGAGCTATTTCCTAGAAGGTGTCAGACCAACTTCCTGAGAACCAGTGAGAGGGAGCTGATCCATTAATTCCTTGTGTTCCTGCATCCTTCTGAGACCCTTTCCACCTGTGAAACAAGGTGGCTGTTAGCTGGGGAACAAGTATTTGTTACAGCCCGTGTAACTTAAGCCCTCTTATAAACTGTTTTATCTTGGAAACTTTCTCAAATGTTTGTGCATCTTACTTTGCACACACAAAGCAATTTCCATGTGAGGTTCCTAAAAAAGTTGAATTGGTTGAGTAAAATAAAAAGGTTCGGGTGGGTAACTTTCCTTCAGTAAAGCTCTTACCTAGAATTTTAGAGCTTACATGGCCTCCCACCAAACACATCACTCAACAAAAAAGCTGGTAAAGTTCAAAGCACTGCATTACTCTGACATTGCAATAAGCTCTGTTCTGAACTTGTCTCTTTGCTCCAGCAGTGGCACAGAAATAGTGTTCCAGAGTGGAGTTGGGGTTCCCCATCACCTGCAGGCAATCTCTTTCAACTATGAATGCAGCTAAGCTGAATAGGCTGCCGTATTGCACTAACCAGAAGGCTGGTTACTCAGCCACTCTGAGGAAATGAAGATGGTTTCTCGGTACTACGCAACCCCACTTCGAAGAAAGAAATGAAAGAAAGTGTTTTCAGACAGTAAGAGGTCTTGCAGTTGCTCACTCTACTTACGCATGGGAGGAGGAGAGAGCACAAGAAAACTCCGTATCCAAGTTGCTGTTTAGTGTCACTGTTTCTCCTCCCATCCTTACATGAGGCAGAAAACACACAACAGCCAAATCACCCATAGAGCACTGCCAGCCAGGCATACTGTCAATGGCCAGATTATTACAAAAATAAAATTTCAGCTACTCAAAAGCCAGCTGATTAAAAAGTACCATAAGCTTCCCAAAAAGATGTGCTTCTTCAAAGAAGCTGCCTTCTGAATGGCCAAAGAACACTACAAATTGATCCATGCCTATCAGCAAACAGCTTTTTACCAAGTCCCTGCCACTCCATTCCACTGATGTGTGCATTTCATTCTATCAGTGAACCCTGACTGGATATAATGGACACACAGTCCCCAAAACAGAGTATTATATTCATCAAGTCTGTCTTAGAAAATAAGTATCTTGGGTATTTTCCTGCAAAGAGAGACCAGTCTCACTGGCCAGGGTTCCTTGGCACACTTACTCTCTGCAGTGATCCAGCACAGAATGACCCGCACTACTACATAAAAACAGAACATATTTTAAATAGGTTTCTTTAAAAGCAATAAATATTTTTTAATTCTTAAGATCATCTATTAACCATAAAGCAGGAAGGCTTGCAAGGATTAAAGGAAAAAATCTTAGACTAAGACTCCTAGTTACATAACCCTAAAGAAATAGGATTCCTAGTATTTACAGTTATGTTTCAGAAGCAGAGACTATGAATTCAGCATCATCACAGCTGCTACGTGCAGGCTTGC
This sequence comes from Entomyzon cyanotis, assembly GCA_024500445.1. Classification (NCBI taxonomy): domain Eukaryota; kingdom Metazoa; phylum Chordata; class Aves; order Passeriformes; family Meliphagidae; genus Entomyzon; species Entomyzon cyanotis. The sequence continues at coordinate 38,735,986 of JAKEPQ010001030.1, read as the reverse complement.
CAACAGTCAACACTGTTAAACTCAGCATGGCCAAGTATCAGTGCACTCGGGAAGGAAATGTGGAAAGGATTTCTGTAGTTTCACTCCTGCTTATCCGCCACCTAACAGAGGGCCTTGCACAGTGCCTGTGTAGAGCCCCAGTTCCTTAGAAGCAGGAAAACAAAGGTAACTTGTATTAAGCAAGTCCTAAAGCTGACGTCTCTCCCTAGGCTTCAGGCAAGCACACTGAAGTCAGGATGAAATGCCCCGTTCTGCGGAATGGATGTCCTGGACTTCAAACTGTCGAATTTGCTGAACTCACAGACCCTGAAAATAAGCCAAAGCTTTCTATGCTCTAACAGAATCTGAGACTGTAGGAAAAAGTCTGTTAGCAAGAAACTCTACCTAGGGAACTTACACCATAGGACCCTTGGAGGAAGCATATGGCAACTTTTCACAAAGCCCCTCCATACAGAACACAGACTGAGAATAAAGTTTCCATACACTGGAGTTTGATTTCCTGTGTCCCTACTGAAGTCTTAAAACTGACTGTGAGCAGGAAAAGCAGTCCAGAACTATGTGGTGGAAAAGTTGAGGAAAATCAGCAGATGAGCTGTATCTGTCATTGAAGAGAGCAGTCAAAGAAAGCTCGCTTGATGGAAGGAACTAGTCAACGTGAACAAAAGGCAGAGCAGGGGCGATAGACATATTTGTTGATGTCATCTCCAGGATGCCTTGAGGAGGAAGAATTACTGCAGCAAAACTGGGAAACAGCTTCACTGCAAGGTTTCCACAAAAGCATCAAATTCTTTGACGTTTTTCTCATGGACTGCCAGCTTCTCTGGTAACGAGTCCTGCAAGGGTAAGGAAAGGTGCAGATCAGGGCTCATTCACAGCAGACAGAAGGAAGTTTTAAGCACACTAGGATAAAAATTCTGATTCATGCAATCCCTCTCCACTGCTCTGGGCTCTCCCTTCTATGTGCACAAAACCAGGAGCCCTCTGGGAGCATCCAGCAAGTGACCCTGAGAAGGGCACTCTGCCCAGACTCTGTTTGTTCTGCAGGAACAGGAGGTGCACTGGGGCCTCATCTTGTGCAATCCCCACCAGCTGCAGCACAGTAACCTGCTCACGTCATTGCTTTCATCAAGTCATTTGCAGCTCTCAGCCTTTGTGTTTCATTTTTCTCCACAGTATGGTACAATGCCAGAGAACCTAACTGAGCACTCACCCAGACATGACTTTCACCAGCCACACGAGAACTTCAACTCTGCTCAGACTGCAAGATCAGGCCTGGTTTGCCACCAAGTGTGACACCCCAGAGGTAGGATTAGTTTGAGGGGTTTCAATGTCAACTAGAGCAAGCATGCTGCAGCAGCCTTCAGCTTCAAGACAAACACACCAGTTTCAGAGGCTCAGGTGTGCCACAAACAAGTCTGCATTTATTTGGACTACATTAGTGATGGACCCACTTTGGGCAGGGTCTCTCTTCTGAAAAGTATGGGAAGGACATGGGGCCTATTAGAGTAGGTCCAGAGGAGGGCCACAAAAAAGATTTTATGAAGCTGGTGAAAAACTGTAACACGCTGCCCAGAGAGGTGGTCGATGTCCCGTCCATGGAAATAGTCAAGGCCAGGTTGGATGGGGCTCTGAGCAACCTGATTTAGTTGTAGATGTCCCTGCTCATTGCATAGGGTTGGACTAGGTGATCTTTAAAGGTTCCTTCCAACCCAAACTATTCTACAATTATGTGAGGATACTTTTTTCAAATTAGGAATAGGGAGAGCATTATAAAGTACATACGATTCTACAAACAAATTTCAGGGTTCCTTACCAAATCCTCTGCCATGGACTGTGCTCCAATGTCAATGGAGAGGCTGCTGAGTTGAGGGGGATTCTGAAACTCACGGTAAAATGTCCCCAGGTCCATTGGAAGAATGTCATCTTTTGAAAATGCTGGTTTCTAGAATCAAAGATACTGTTGTTAATTCCCAGAGACACTGACTTCCCTTTTGTTATAATCTCAGGTAAAGTCATTACTTGCTATCAGTAAACATATTGGCATTACAACTGTTGCTGCAGTAATACATATTAAATAACTGAAGAACAGCCAATATCTGTGCTCACTTGAGCAGCTGGATGAGAGCATTTCTTTGGAATCTGGCTCCTTTAGGTGTTAAGAGAGAGGATGCCAAGCCCTCTGTGGTAGGTGTTGGTAGAGAACTGAAATGGTATTTAATTTGTAACTGTTGATTCCCAGTACCAGTCTTTGCAGTTCTGGCACTGTCAAGCTCTAGTGTGGTACTGTGAATGATGTGTCTTTTCCAGTCCCACTGAAAACTACTCTGACATCATTTTCCATCACACCAGCACGTGAAGCCCACCTAAGGTGCAGGTGTTGTGTAAGAGCTCTGATGAGGGCACTTACAAAGTCGATCATAACAAAGTCATCATGGGTGTTCCCTGTGCTGCTGCCACTGGAGCCCTCTGAGTGTAAGCTGCCTTGTAGAGGAGATTCAGCTTCTGGGGATTCAGGAGGATTGACCTGCCCAAGAAATCAAAGACGGTGAGTACCGATCTTATGATCATGTCTGTCTGTGTACTTTGGCAGTGTGGGGGCAGTTAGGAGGTTGGACAATAAACATTAACTAGAGCAGGGGCAGCAAACACATGCTGTTATTTGCATGTCTAGATAGCCTAAGATTCAACACAGGAGACTTCCTGAAACCAAACAAATCTGAGCAGCTAGTTATTTTCTCCAAAACCAAAGTGTACTCAAGGCGGAGGATAGCATGGATGTTTGCATAAGGGATGCTGAGAAGGCACATATACCTCTGGAAGAGTCTTACCATGGGGTCGTTATCTTCCAGCTCAACATTCTTGGGAGCAAACATGGCAAAAGGAATGTCTAAGTTGGCCATGGTCACCTGAGGAAATTTAGCAAACAGAATTTCACTAAGATGCTCTGCTTACCTGGCACAGAAAAGGATATTGAACGTCTTTGTCAGGGCAGCTAAAAATGGCCCAAAATCACGTCAGCAGTTAGGCAGGAGGCTGACAACTTCATTTAAAAGGCATGAAATCCAGAGATGATACTCAGTTGACCCAAAGCAGATACATACCTGGAGATGGGATTGCTTATACACATATCCTTTATAATATAGGCAAGTATTGAAAAAATTCTCCTTCCTTCATCCAAAAGGCCTAGAACTGCAGCCCTAGGAACTGGGCAGATCTCTAAGCTGCCCTAGCTGAACTTAAATGCTTGCTTCTAGTGATGAACTGGTCTACTGCATGTTCCTTCAAGGAAGGGAGGCTTGCTACCAGCTTTCCTAGTTTACGGACATGTGGTAGTGGCAGATCATTGCGAGACCCAAGTAGAGTATCAAGTCTGCTATTCTCAATAGGGTGTTCACACAGTGGAGCAAATTCAATGGCTGTCATATCCCAAAACGATTTTATGAAAAACAAAACATGCCTTGGCAAAACCTCACAGGGAAATGCTACAGGCAGAAATATGCACTCTCAGTCTCTGAGGTTGCCCTGGCATTGGGGTGCTTTTTGCTCTTCTGTGTATGAACAGATGGGAGAAAAAGGGTATCATGGTGCCCTCTGAGAAGATCTACTGCTCGTTACCTGGTTAACAGGTTTGTTGACAAAAGCTCCGACTTTCCGGATAAAGATGGTCTCCAAAAGGTCATGGGGGAGCCACACTTTCCTTCACTGCTATTGGATACTGTTTCTGTGTCCTCACTGTGGGAGGAAAACAGATAGTGCCTCATGGTACAAATGGTATAGATAAAGAACATTCTTTATGAGACTCCTTCATTTTTCTTGGTTTACTCCTAATATTGGAAGAAGGACAACAGAACTCTCTGCCCTTGTACCATACCTTCCTCCTCAGCTGGAAGCACAAAAGCAGAGTGGACACCCGTGCAACCAGATTTTTGTTTAAAGCTGGACAAAAACTATTTAGTTGAATGAGAAGTTGCTGTCAACCAAAATAGACATTTCTTCTGGGAAATGGGCCTTTAACTTGTGCACGTTCACAGCAATTCCTGTTCATCACTACTGTTTTTTCAGTTAAACAGTAGTCACAGGTCTCTCAGGAGGTGAGGACAAGAACCACAATTGTATCTGTCACTCGGTTTATAATGGCAGCAGTCTGTACATCCACAGCCACTCTCAGTATGATTAATTCACTTCATGGCTATTAGATACTTCCACAACCTGTTTGTTTTGGTTTTTTTCCTACCAGGTATTCAGAGCTATAAAACAAAAAAATGGCTTAGTCTCATGGAAAGAGGATTACTTAGATAGCATACCCAGGAAAGCGCTAGTGCAACTGAGTTTTGGTTTCTCCACAGCAAAATCTCTGTGAGTCACAACTATATGACCTCAAGAGAGATTTCTCAAGAAATAAATATGGTGACTGAAAAACCAGAAGGATTTAATTAGCTGACAGGGAGTTGATTTAGGACAGTTTGAGGTTGCATTGTTTCCTTTTAAGTAACTTTGTGCCTGAAGTTTCCTACTAAAATGGTGAACAGATTTATGGTAAATACAACTGACTTTGGTAACAATGCACTTGAAGTCTCTACAGAATTTAAGACTCATTTGTGAACTTACTTCATCTTGTTTTACAATCAGCAAAACCAGCAGAAAGATTGAAAAAAATTATAAAATTGATAATAATAAAGTTGACATAACAGAAGGATATTACATGAACTAGCAGCTTTAAATAGGCGGGCAAGGAGAAAGGCTGAAAAAGCCCCAATCTGAGAAAGCTGTTAAGCTGTTTTGAGGGATAATAGTTATGCCACAAAAAACAGAGAAAAAGGGGAAACAAAAAGTATTATCTTAATAGGTTTATAAATGGGTTAGCATGAGCAGTGGATCATCTAAAACCAACCTACCTACTAGAAGGAGTAGCTGCTGAGTAATGGACTCCATCCAGAGGGGTGCACAATCTCTCTTGGTCAGCTTGAGTGCCATGTGCTGGCTGGCTAGGAACTGGGGGAACTCCCCCTTCTTTGCCTGGACCAATCAACTGAGATAGAGTGGAACAGTTAGAGATCTCAAAATCAAACCAACATCACAGTGCAATACAAAGCAGATTCCATCATACTGGGCATAAGCTGTGGGAGTTTTGTCATATGACTGGGCTCTAGCCCCTATAAGGCTGAGAGAGGTGTCATGTAGAAGTGGATTACCACAATACAAACTCATTTTTTATTCCCTTCCTACTTTACTCCACTTCAGGCCCCTTTTACACTGCAGTTCTCTGGCTGTGGGTCCTCTGCTTCAAGGGGAGGAATGTAGGGAAAAAATTGTGTCCTCTTGCTACAACCCCATGGTTCTCTACAATTTCCTGAGAAGAGGAAGTGGAGAGGGAAGTGCTGATCTCTCCCAGGGATCCAGTGATAGGATGCATGGAAGTGGTTTGAAGCTGCACCAGGGGAGGCTTAGACTCGACATTAGGAAGCATTTCTTTACAAAGAGGGTGGTCAAACACTGAAACAGGCTTCCTAGAGAGGTGGCCAATGCCCCAGGCTGTCAGTGTTTAAGAGGCATTTGGACAATGCCCTTAATACCAGGCTTTAACTTGGCCAGCCCTGAACTGGTCAGGCAGTTGGACTAGATGCTCAGACCATTCCAACTGAAATTTATTCTATTCTATTCTATTCTATTCTATTCTATTCTATTCTATTCTATTCTATTCTATCCTATCCTATCCTATCCTATTCACATTGTGTCAGCAAAACTTGGGTGTAACACCAGAGGCAGAAAAAGACTTCTGTCAACTTTGCTTATTTGCTGATGAACCAATATAATAACTATGTCAATATGAACTGTTAGTGTATCCAATGTCTAGCCTACAGAACTATGCTTGGACAGCTCCAGGGGCAGCAGCTCTGTAAAACACGAAAAGTTTGAAATCAGTGACAAACAGGTACAGGCAAACAGGTCTGGTGCCTGCTCTCTTGGTGTAGTTTTTCCACATGACTCCTACTCCAGGTAAAGTCACGGATGCTGAGAAGCCAATTCCCAGCTCCTCTGGAAGTTGTGCTTTTTCTGTATCTACCTTCCCTTTTCGTTCCTGACAGGATACCAATGCACGCACTAGTTTCAATGCCTCTCTCAGGTGTACAAGTTACACAAATGGCTGCAATGCCAGCCACACTGGTTCAACTCTCTACAAGTACCTGGTGAGGGTGTGCAGCATTCAAGCCACCAGCAAAGAGTACAGGATACCCCATGTCAGCTGATCCAACTCCCAGGGCAGCAGGCTGATAGGAAAGACGAGAGCTGGAGAGCTAAGAAAGAAGAGAAAAAACAAGAAGGGCAAAGGGAGAGGAGAGAGGAAAGGGAAGGGGAATGCCTCACAGTCTGAATAATCACCACTCACTGAAGAAGGAACAGGAAAAGTCAGAGGCACAGCATTTCAGGCAGGCAGAAGGATGCTGGATTTTCATTGGAATCAATAATGAAGGTTATTGCGCTAAACAATTCTTACTGCTATGAGGACTACTTGATAGTAGTCCAGGGGACTAAGTCTGAGCCTTAACAGGAAGACAAGATTGGCTTCCTACACATGTAAGAGGAGGCTGTGCAAGGAATGATTGATGTCAAGTCACAGGGAAGCTCTGCCCTACAGACCTGTTTCAAATACTGGTGTAGTGGGCTGACACTGGCCAGATGCATGAATGTCATGATAAACTTATTACAGAGCTAATATTTAATATTTTTTTTCATCCCAAAACAACTACATTATCAACTGCTTGAACTTACTTCCACTGCAAATTAAAATAGCTGATCTTCCAGACCTGTTCAAATAGCTTCAGTGAAAGCATACAGGGTCCCATAAAAGTGCAATGTAAAGAGAATCGGGAAGATAGCCCTTGTGAGATTGCTTTAGGAATTAAGTGTTGGAAGCAGGGAAACCCAGGAGACATTCCTAACACACATCCCAGGTAGAAATCTACCCAGTCAGGTTAAATAAAACTTTCCTGTCCTGACTCGCCTGGCCTCAAGAGGAACACTTCTTCCAGAGCTCAGTGTGAGCTCCAGCAGCACCACGGCTGACGATGTTTACAGGGATCAAAATGAGGAACAGCACTTTCATTCACACGGGGCTAGTTAAGCTAAATGGAGCACTAATGACTGTGCAGGTTATAGGGACAGTGGCTGTTAACAGCAAACACTCAGAATTGTGCCTTACTATGCTTGTGTCTTTCACTAACAATCCTTGACAGCTGTTGTGTTTTTAGGGTGTTTGTCTTGTCTTTGGGAGACCTTCATCTGCAAAGGCATTTAAGAAGCCAGTCTCAGTAAAGTGCCTGGCCCACTGTGGATCCACCAGTCTTTCTCATGCACAACAAACATTCCATACTGTCAAATTTGTACTTTCATGTATTTGTTTTGTCATGTCAGAACTCATGGCCTGTATTCTGGCCATGTAGAGCATATTCTATTGACAACTCACTTGATGTGAAAAGGCCAGTCCCATCACTGGGACCTTCAAGGTGTCCGTCACCACAGGAGGAGGGGTCTGAAAATGTGCCTTTGTGACAGTAAAAACACACTGTGCACAGACACAGACAAACAGAGGAAACAAGGAAAAGAGAGAGAGTGAGAGAGGAGAGAGAGAAAGAGAGAGAGAAGGACTTCAGAGAGGAATTATGAAGAGTTGGATGAACTGAATGCTAGTGAAGAGGTTTTGGCTGCAGCAGCCACACCTACACAGACAGTAGAAGTCTCAGTATTGCCAGGAGCACATTCATTTTGTAAAGAATTGTCTGTTTTCCAATGTGAGTGAACTACTGAACCCACGTAATATTTCAGACTCCAGTGAACCCTGACAGAAAGCAACTGCCAGAGACTCTGTTCCACAGTTAATTATATTTGGTACCAGCCAATTAGCAAGAAGGCTGAGCAGATGCCAGAAGAAGTAGTTTTGTTTTTTTTTTAAATTTACAAATTACTTGTATTTCAACAGCTCTCCAGCCTTCTGAGGGATCCTATCTTGGCAGGTCTCTGCTGCACCCTTAGAATAAAGGGGATCCGGACTACAGTGCAATTCAAACACACTGATGTGAACAGAACTGCATCAACAGGAGCAGAGCTCCAGAAGTAAACAGTCTCACAGAGGGTGCTAATGCAAAAAGGGCAATCCAAACCTGGCTCAGTCCCATACCTCCTCCCAGTCATTTTCCTACCAATGGCTGTCACTTTGAGGAAAGCTTCAGCTTCACTTCTGAGTATTACTCATGACCAGACTCTCCTGAAATTTGGGCTACTTCACAACACACGTACATAGACATACTCTGCAAGCTCACAGAGGAGATTAAAACTATTTCCTTGTATGACACAGGTTAGGCCTCACTTTTACTGCAAAGGCAGAAAGAGATTTGAATGATTTGTCCATAAAATCACACAGTTGCTAGTATTTTCCTAGTGATTAAGCTAGACAGGACATATAGAAAGCTGGAGAAAAAAATTAACTTCTTTTTCCCTTTTTATTTGAAGTCCACTCTGCCAAGACAGCCTTACAATTCTAACTGTGGTAACAAAGACTGGCAGTTGCTTTACAAAGAACAGCACGACATATGGCAACTATGAGCCACTGAAAAAGCAAGATGGTAGGCTCTTACTTAATCCTCTAAGTTCAAGTGGTTTCATAAAGCTTTTTCCCCTCAATGACAGTAAAACTTCATGACCCCTGGGGAAATGTCAACGTCAATGCAATTACATACACTACTACTGTTAAGTAACACTGGCACAAGCAAGCCAGTGGAATTTTCCTCATGAAATCTTTTGTATTTACCCCACTTTAGGAAAACACAGGACACAACTCAGCCACAAACTCATTTCCTGAACTGTGTATTGCAGAGTAAGAAAAGCTTTATTCCATCAGACTTACCGTGAGTCCTGGCTAATTAGTTCAACACTGCCTGATGCCCTGTCACCTGAAATCACTTGGGCACAAAAATGCTCCTTAAGAGAAGCTCATTTCTAGCTAATGCATCCAGCAGAATACATTCTGCTAAACCAAGCATGCTAATTCCACTGAAGCATCAGAAAGACCCATAGCAAATTCTTTCCGTTTGGAACAGCATTCCAATTATACTTCATTCTGTGTTTAACACTGACAGCAAAAGAGATTTAGAGTCTTTACATTGTCTTTAAAGGTCAGCAGAGCCAACTGCAACTCTGGCCAAGTCTTCAAAATATGGAACTCTGAAGTCAGATACATATGACAGTAAAAGAACTTTGGAGTTTCTGAGTTTTGATATTCAAAAGGAAACCATTCTCTATTTATTTTAAAATTGAAACTTAGATGACATTTGCATGGGCAATTTTTTTGCTGATATTTATTCCTGCTGCCCCAACTTATTTTAGATGGTCCAACAAATACAGCTTTGGTCTTTTTTCTGTCTTTTTCCAGCATTTTCCTGGTATTTCAGTGTTTCTTTCTCAGTGTCAGTCTGTTACCCCTACTTAGGCTGTCTGGCATCAATGTCTTGAATTCCTTCTGTTGCAGTATTGGTATGTGAATGTGTAAGTACACTACTGTCCTCTTCAAGCACACCTCAGCCCTGCTACAATAACAGGCTCTTTTAATCATTCTCAATAATTCAGTCTTCCTAGTCCCCTGAAATTTTGTTGAAATTAGTATCTAATTTCAATAGATTTGACTCAAGAATGCAACAACATAAATAACCCACACATTAAATTTTAATTAGCAACAGGAGGCTTCCTGTTTTCACAATGGCTGATGTAGGAATATGGACACTATCCTAACACCAATTGTTCTGTCTAGAAGTAGAAGGACCCTGGTTTCTCTTACCTGAGACGGAGGAGAGGTGGAAAAAGATGTGGTACACACTTCTTGGGAATCTTCTACTGAGGGGTATACTGCACCATTGTCCTCACCAGCTCTAAAGCAGCAAGAAAAGACAAGTTTTCTAACTGGAAAAATTCCTTAAAACAAACAAATAGTAAAGCATACTAGGACAAACACTGCAGGGAGGTTGAGAGTATTTGGGTGTAGTTGAAAGGAGAATTATGAAGGGCTCTCATTTGCTTGGCAGAATTGAGGAAAATGAAGTGGGAAAATGTCAGTTTTCCTCAGGTGTTTATCTTCTACCCCACATAAAATAACAGAGGTGTTTCTAACTAATGCTTTTGTTATACTAGCTAGTGCTAATGGCTGTACTGTTTATACAACCACTGTCAAACAACACCACTGGTCCCAATTTGAATGCCCTCACACTCATTTTAGAGAACACAAACCTCTCATCTCCAAAGAGAAATTAAACTGATCTTCCCCTAGTGGAAATGTCCAGGGATGCATGCATCTGGACATGAAGCTCTGCATCAGGATTAACCATTACACTTTCAAATTCCTGAAGGCAGCCAAGATTAAATATCTTTTGTGTCCAAGTGCTTCTGTGAAGAATTTGGGAAAATACTGGGGCTTGCTGCACTCAGTCTTCTCAATGTGAGGAGAAAAATGTCACCCTTCCTCACATGGTCAACTATGGCAATATGACTGACACTAATTCTCTGCTGTCCCTTCCCATGCAGTCAACAAATAGTGGAAAAGGCTCTGTATTTGGGCATAATTGATGCCTTTACCATAGCCCATGACTTCAACTCAGTATTTCCTCACCTGTAATTGCAGGGATGCATGGGTGAAGAGCTGGGATAGGGACGGTCCACAAAGTGATCAATTATAATCCCCATGATAGGAGGGGTCCTCTCAAACTGCCTGCAAGGCAACAAGCAATGGTGTTACTGGCTTTTTCTCTCTACTCTTCCCAATTCATGGTGCCCTCACAGAAAACCCTTGTGTCTATTAATGGGACCAGAGCACCTTTACAATTTAGTCCTGTGACTCCAGGCATGCATCACCAATTTGGAGTTCTAGAGCCTGGCTCAGGGCTACCCAAATACTCCCCTTGCTGCAAAGCTTAAGCGTGAGAGAGAGCGTTCTTTGTGGAAGAGAACCTCAGCAGGAAAGGATAAGCAGAAGGGAAAGATTTGGGGGCTCAGAATATAAGGGGTTGAACAGTAAGTTATTGTAAAACAGTTCTGGCATGATCACATTTTCTCACCTGGTTGACATGAAAGCAAGGTTGATTCTGTAGGCACAAGACAAAGTGATGGTACCCACTGGGGTTCCCACTGTCCCAACACGGACTGTCTGGAAACCTGTAAAGTTAAGGAATAATTATTAGTTTCACTGATTATTTATGTGCCATAGTTTTTTTATTCTGAGGTTATATTATCTTATTTCTACAGTGTTTCCATTACCTCTTGCAAGCTGAACTCCAAAAACACACATAGAACCCACAACAAAACAGCAGCACTAGGTTGCCTTGCTAACTTCTTACAGGCTTCACCTGCAAGACTTCTGAAGGTGCTTCCTGTCTTTGGCTAAAATATTGTTCTTAAGTGCTTCTTGTTCATCAGTAGATCATGATCTCTTTTACCAGTCCTCCCCCTTATCAACATAATTCCACATTCTTATTTCAGTTCTGGATCACTAGAGTGAAAATGGCAATCACCCTAGACTTTGTCGAAGTACCACCTTTATATTTGTCACCTTGTGACATAAAGCTTCACTGGCAGATCCAGATAAAGAGCGTAAGTAAGCCTCAGATTAGTTTTCCTTATGGTACTTGGGAAGAGTAATAAAAGGCTAGTCAGAATGAAACACAGTACTGCTCTAGTTTGTGTGTTGTCTCATCGTACCTTCTCCCAAGCCACTCAGTTGCACTTCACCAAAATATATCCTGAAGGAAAAGGAAAAAGAAAAACTATTAGGTCCAGCTGGGACATAATGCTATACGTATCTTTATTCCTTATTTAATTTTGTGAGTTGAAAGGCTGGAACTACTTTTCCTCTTCAGGAAAAAGAGCCCAAAATAAATGGCTGGAATGCCCATCTCAAAAAACCTTACACCTACTTCAGAGGAAGACATGTCATGTAAAAAGAAGGAGGAAAAGAAAATGGTAGTCCAATCAGAAATTTCTCTTTAAGTTTTTTAAGCCTCTGTGGTAAGTCTACAATTCAGATTAACTGTGCTGTAAAGAGACCTGCTCTTAAGTACATCCCAAGTCAGCAATGCACACAAAAATGAAAAAATGACTGGAATTGTTTTTCAAGTTCTTAGCTGTGCAAATGACAACAAACCTGAGATTTACAATCATATAAATTAGCTATACAAACATGTCAAAGACTTTTCTCACAGCCAAAAACAAGGTCTGGAAGATAATAACTATGAACCACAAGCCAGTGAGACTCACAGGCTAAACAGAGCTGAACCCAGTATTTAGATGAGTAAACTGCAAGAACTACAGGAAGTGGAGCCAAGGATGCATCTTTAAAATGGAATAACAGGAGAGAGTCTGAATCTGTCTGCAAAAGTATACATTGCAATTATGTGCAATGTAGAAAGGCATTTATGAAATATAGGCCAGACAGCAAACAACTGGATGCTAGTAAGCAATTTAACCAGGGATTTGCATACAGATTTTTTTTAACTTTTCCCGACATGGTAGGCAAACACTTCACAGCCTGTCCTTAGCTTTTCTTTCAATGCCTCAAGTGAAGGCTATAAGGTGGTAGATAGACTAAAATTTTCTTCTGTTGCTGATCACCGTAGTAGTTCTATCCAAGTAATTGTATTATTATTCATCCCATTTTAACCACATTTGCAGCTACACTGTGCAAGTCTAGAGTCTCTGCTGTTTGCATTTCAAATGGGAAGTTTCTACTTTACCTGTACAATATTACATATTCATGGCCTTGTTTCCTTGAGAGTCTGTAGGCTGGAGTTACCCTGGTTATAGCAAGCAACGACTTCAGCAGTAGAGACAGCCTGTTGTACACAGTGTATGAAACTTTGATTTCTTTGTCACACCTAGAGAACACAAAGGAAAGAAATTAGCATTTTGTTCACAACTAAGTTGGCTGGTTTTGGGGGTTTTGTTTGTTTTGTTTATTTTATTTTAAATTAAAATTAGTCTGGGCCAGTTGTCTATTTTTATTGCCAAAATGGTAAAATAAAGCCCCAGAGTGGCTACTTGTACTGACTCACCAGCTAAGAGTCCTGCTTCAACCTAGTCACCTGCTGTAGAAGAAATTGCTGAAAAATGCCATGCAAGCCTTCTACTAAACAGAGACATCTTTTCAATACTAAAAACATTTGTCATTATTGAGAATATGAATTCTTGTATCTGAGGAAACATACTAGTTGTAATGGAAGAATGAAGAAGGAATTAAATTACTAGTGTACTTTCTTGACACTGGTATTAAACAGTTCGACTGCTGCTCCAGACAAAGAGGGAGTTCCCTCTGAAGTGTCCCTGGCCACACAGCCAATATGTGCTCATTGATCATCATGAATTAACCACATGTACCCATTTTATCAGCTAAAAACTATAAACACAAAGAATGTGTGAACAATGCACTTACTTTTCATTCATTTCTAGACACCAAATTTCCAGCTCCATTGAGTCCCCCTGCATCAGAGAAAAGATGGCAAACAAAGGCTCATTTCAGAACACAGACCTTTTCAAATCTCATTAGTGATCAGCAATGGCCACACCTCTCAATTATTTGTCTCCTGGCTCCCACTTTCTTGTGATGCAATGATAGGAAAATGTGCACTGGAAGTCTCACTGCACAATTTTATCACCCGAGGGAATACCTTCCTCAGAATGCCTAAGTTCTTCATGGTCCAAGAAAATAAATTTTTCTGCTCTGTTGTTTGTGTGTTTGGCCTCAGATGTTTGCAGTGAATTGCTTCTGTTAAACAATACATTTCTTTTCATTGGCATATCACCTAACTTACTAAAATTTAGGTATTGTCACATTGTCTTGGACTAAAGGGCAGGAATTCTGGTAGTTGACTTAAGATTCAAGTAAAAAAAACCACAAACAAAAAAAAAGGGCATCTGTTTTGACTCAGTTCTCACCTCTGAGGTTTTGAGAGAAATCTCCACGCACATAGACCGTCCAACAGCGGGAAGCTGTCCTGCCAGGGCTTTCTTTGCTTCATGAGTAACCTCTGGTATATCTTTGATTGCCAAATTGAACTGCAGAATCAAAGAGATGGTTCCATTTTTAAATTTTCTTTGAAAAACCAATGGTACACTTCAGACAGGCTCACAGACCCATATATAACATACTAGGTCAGTGTCCACTGAAATATTTATGAAACAGAAAATTCCCAGCTGGGTTCAGGCTTTTCATATTCACAGAGATTCCCTTGGCTGCTAATTCAAATGCTTTTCTTGATCCCGCTATAAAAAATATGCTCCTTTTTCCCTCACTTCAGTCCTGTCTTCACCCACAGAGTATCTTGAGCCTTTTCAACTTTTTATTAAAGTCCATTACTAAAAAGTCCTGAATTGCAGAGTAGCAAACTTCTAACAGAAAAGAACTCACCACCCCACCCCCGAGCAGAACTTGGAAATGTGCCTTAGCTGGCAGGAGTTGCTAAGAGGCATCATTTCTCTTTCCCTTAATCAGCCTGTAAGAGTCCAGAGTCATTTGCTGCATGCGAACAACAACCACCAAAAAAACCCCACATCTCCAATGAACATAACTAAATATAGTAGCTATTCTATGAATAATTATTATTGTCTGCACAAGACAATCATGTGGTGTTCTCAACACAAACACACACACACACACACACACACAGTGTTATGGAGCTGCTTTAAAAAAGATTACTTTACCCAGTCAGAACCTGTTGGGGAGGATGATGATCGGGTACAGATTTTCTCTCCAAGTCGGGCCTGGACAATTACTTGTACTGTCTGGAATAGAAAGAAAAAGATATACAATAATGTTTCGGGTTCAGAACAGCCCTCGATTTAGAGCCAGAGCTACACAAGCTCCAAGTGAAAAAAATGAAAGGACTGACCAGGATGTAGAAAAGTAGTTTGCAACACTGATCTTCAGTCTAACCAATTTAAATTATTACATTTAACAGGCAAAAGTATTTCAGTGAGAAAATAATTTTAGGCTGACCTTTCTCTGTAACAACATTAAGTGACTAAGTCAATTTCGCAATCAGGATTTGCAGTTTTCAGTAATACCGAAAAATTTTCAAAATTATCGTGAGCCTGGACAACTAAACTGAAGTCAAAACTAAACTGTACATTTATACGAAAGCCACTGCTAGGGTATCTACTTGCGTCTATGTACCAAGTGAGGCCAAATTTTATAATAATGTATCAACATAATTCAAAAGAACACGATGGTATTGTTTACGGATGCAATACAAAAATTTAGATAGGCTGAAAGAGGAGTCCAGCAGAATAAACTATGCAACAGCTGGATGGTTAGATGTGCTGTTAGAAACCAAAGCTGACATATGTGTGAAGTGCCTACAACTGATTCTAAAGCAGAATGCTTCTGGAGGATGGAAGAAGATTTGAGGGTAGAAAAAAGAGGAAAAGATGTTTTTCTAGTTGCTCTCAGGAATCTCCTGAATTTGACATCAGCTTTTCTTGCTTCATTCTTCAGCAAAACAAAAAATCCAAACCCATACCCCCATCTTGTTACTCTAGCCACACAAAGTATGTTGTTTGTTTCTTGAGATTTTTTTTAACAAGGAAGAAGAGGCATTTGTCCAAAGGAGAAAAATTACCTTTAAAGCAAAAAATTTGATGAACTTGTCCAGGTCCTTCCTGTCCTGGGAACTGAGATCAGTGTCCATTGCATATGGCAATCTGAAACATAGCACAGGTCTGGGAATGAAGTCTTCCTTCAGCTTTCTGTTTAGATTTCAAAATATTTTTGCCATTAGAGGCCACCTCAAAAGAAATTATAAGCACCAAAGCATCTGTCAAAATCCTAACATGCCATAAACTTTGGCACGTCAGTGTGAGGTATAAATGCGCATTGATAGTTTATCTGCTCAGCGCAAAGATCAAAAAAAATTTAAAAAGCAAAGAAGGCTCACAATTAAAACTCAGTACAAGTTCTACAATTTTGCTAGCTTAATTTAAAAGAGCAAAACAAAAAGAACCAACCCGGAACACCCAATTCTATGCCAAGCTAACTATCAGACATGGAGGTCTCTGCTTCAGAAAATAATGTATCTTCAGCTATCAGTACTGGTCAAAACCATGCCAAACTGTTTTCTTCAGACTGAAATTCTTAAAACAGTATCTCAGTGGTATTTCAGCAGAAATCTATATAATAAACCATTGCTGAACAGGCTACACTGCTTCTTTACTTTCAACAAACAGTACTTGCAGTAAAACGATACAGCTGCAAATTTACCTACAACCAACTGGAAAGACTCAATTTTACCAAGAAAGAGACCAAAATCTTCTGTTCACTTCTCTTGAAAGCTCTGATAATAAATACTTAGCTTTCACATTGACACTGCCTTGTTTTCAAAATACAATTGTTTCTAGGAACACAGTGAACTTGCACAGCATCTGAAACAGGGCAGGGCAAGGCACTAATCCGATTTCTGCCACTGTTATGTCACATGGCCTGGGATAAATCACAATTCCTCTGCCTCTGTTTCTTCACATGTAAGTTAATAATCATACAGAGACCATAGGGAGGAGTGCCTTAATTAGCAGCATTCATTGCACTTTTTGCTCATAAGCCTTCGAAGTATGAATTCACTCTTAATTCCTGTTGCAGTTTTGAGCCAGCTAATCAGCCTGAAGCAGCTTGTCAGACATGCCGTATTTATGGAACGTGCTGCTCCTCACAGGAATGTCAGCGAGCTGAGGTCAGGGATCATGGGCACCTGATGGGCACAATGGTACTCAGTGCTCAATTGTTAAGTGAAGACTGAACTTACTGCAAGGTATGCTATTTATACAATTAAAGTGTGCAGGGCAAAAGGGCCAATACCCCTGTTCACTCAGAAAATATAGAATCTTTAATGGCCATGACATGCAGTACTTTTAATAAAACCCCTCACTTAATGACAGTAAAGTCCTAATGCTTTAGGAGCATCAATAAAAAAGGGCTGTGAGATAAGAGTACTGCAATTTACAGAGCATTTTATGGAGAACAGTGCTACTTTCTGAATGACTCTATAAAAAGAAAGCTGGACATATAATATGGTTGAAAGTTCCTAGGCTACATTCATACCACATCTCCTTGTGCTGTACTGTTCTCAGTACAAATTATAATTTAAATTGAGAACTAACAACACAAGTGATTCAACATCAGATACATTACCAAATTATCTTTGGATATTTTAACCTCCTCATCAAAACTGTTATTCTTGCTTTCCCTGTGTTTACCTCCACTAGACTGAGATTACAGACCTCTTCCACTGTGGGGACTGCAAAAGGAAGTCAGCATTTAAAGTGCTAGATGGTTAATTGACGCAGCACCCTAAATTAAAAAAAAGCCAACCCTTTAGCACAGACATGTACCACTGCAAAAAAGGAAAAAACACCACTTCCTCCTAAACAAACATAATCTCAGGCAAGAACAACCTGTTATTATTCTTTTGACATAATCAAGTAAAACACTGTAAGGAGGAGATCTGAGATCTTTGACAAACCTGGCAATAAAACACTGTATTAAAAATACATTTTTCTCAGCAAAGAGAATGCTGATACTTAAATACTAAAAAAAAAATCATACAAAAAAAAAGTCATAATAGCTTTTAATATTAAAAGCGAGATATGACCACTGGAGAAAGATGCAAGGAAGTATATATCCTGATATTGTGGGAGAGCTGTCAAATAAAACACACACATTAGCCTTATGAGGCTGGAAAAGAATTTTGATATCAACTATTTCAAGACACTTGGGAACTAATGGAAGGTATTAGGTTCACTGGTCTGTTATGAAAGGAAACAAAGATGATCATCAGCATGGCCCTATGTGCAGTACAAAAATTAGTTTTAATGACCAGATACCTAAATATCTCTGGAGGAGAGAAACAGCCACCAGAGGGTTCAAAAAATGACAGCCTCATGGTTCTGTCCTGCTGCATCAGAACTGGGATTCTTCCTGCAAGATCTCAAACTACCTGCATCATTCACTAAACATTTGCAGAGTCATACTGTTAGCTCTCAAGCTCCAAATGCCAGCGTCAGTTGACCCACCAGAGCCCAAAGTAGAGCAGAAAGTATCAAGCAAGGTTTCCTGGAAAGAAGTAATGTCATGGGGAAACTGGGACTTCGGAACTCAGCTCCTGAAATGTCTAAGGGCTCTCATCTGACAACCATCATCTCATTTTTCTAGAAGGGCCTCTGGTGATTCCCTGAGACCTGCTAAGGCTCAGAACAGTGTTCTCCTTTAGAGTCAGTCTTGATAAGAGTTGAGATGGAGCTACAAATACAGCAAACTTTTTATTTACAAAAATTCTTCGGTACTCTCAGGTTAGCTGCCACAGCTGACCTGAACAGGAAGAAAATTCTTTAAACTTAGTTCTACCAAACTCACTCAACTTCTCACATCCTGTAGATCACAATGTCAGCACGGCTCCTTGTCAAGTGCTACTGCACAGGCATATGCTTAACTCAAGGAAAGCACTGGCCCATTTTACACTGAATAACAACTGGACGGAAATAACCTTTGGTCTAGGTTAGAAAAATACACATTATTGATTTCCCCTCAACCAGGTAATCCCTTAAGTAAACTGATATATTCGCCAGCATATGACGCAACAAGCATCTTGTCCATGTGGCTTGTTGCTTTGTCTCCCTCTTCCTGCAACACACATTTTTATACTATTGCTTTTATTTATATGCCTTTGTCTTCACTTTGCTGTGAAAAGAAACATCAGAAACAGGATGGTCAAAGGAGAACTGCCACATGTGGTTCTTTTGAATAAATCCTTATCCCTTCTCATAAGGCTGAGGCAGATTTCATCCAACAGTTTAACATCTAAGCATTGCGCCTTATATACTCTCCTGCTATTTATACCCTCCTTCTGCGAGGAGAAGGACACATCAGCATAAGCTGATGGCGCTGTTTGCATGATGCAAGGAACTGCAAGAGCCCTCCCCTTCAAGCCTCGGCAGAGCCCAGAGGAACTAGAGTGCCCTGCATGCTGTGCTGCAAGCCGAGAGCAGCCCTGCTGCTGGCACACACCTGTAACCCAGCACACAACAGGTGCACGGAACACCTGGGAACACCAGCATTACAGTACGTGTTCCGTACACGGCAGTGTAGCGAGTACATCTCTCCGACACCTACGTAAACAGGAAAGGAGCAGAAGCACCTGACACATACCAGGCATTATAACTGCTGCTGGGGAAAGCATATACAGGCTGCTTCCATCATCTCCTACATCTCTCTGAGCCATGGCTGCTTACAACTTAGTCATCTTGCTTTCCTTTCAAACAGATATCCACCAATGCAAAATAGTTACTCATGCCTCTTATCCCAGAGTGAAACTAAAAAGACAAGAGGGAAGAAATCAGAGGGGGTGTTGCTGTAAGGAGAGGGCTGTGGACAGCTCTCATCCCAAATGTTTGTTCCCAGTTACCTGACTGTGCCCCCCAGATTGCACTCCTTGCCCATACCACTCTTCCAGAACTTCTTTGCTAATACAGGACCCAGTCTCCAAGGATGTCCTATGAAAAGCTCGGAAAAGCCTCACTGAATCATGCAGTAAATGAGAAGCACATGGAAGTTTTTGAAGCTTTTTGAAGCTTTTAACAGAGTGCCTAGAACACATCTCCCCTTCAATGACCAAGAAGCTTCACTGCAAGCAGGTATTTTGAGCGCACTAATAAGCAACTATAAAAAGATCTTCATAAACACAGTGCTCTGTTTCAAGACTGGGCCTACAAGTCAAACTCCAGTATCCTACAATTACTTAAAATTAATCTCCATTTTGCCTTCTTAGTAGGTTAGTCAGAAACCTAGGGAGAAGTAGCAAACAGTTCTAAGGTGTGACACTCTCTTTAAAGTTTATGGATTTTTTTAAAGAGAAGATTAAATTCTAGCACAAAAACTGTTTCACATAACATGAACATTCTGATGTAATCAAAGGCTCTGTAAGCCACTATATGCTCACGTTTTGACTGATAAAGAGGTAATTTTTTCTCCTGATCAGGAAACAGATTTACTTCATAATCAATAAATGATTCTGTAGCTTAGTAAAGACATTACTAAAGCCAGCACTGCCAGATCCACTGACTTAGAAACGAAATTAAGTAATTCCTGTTGACCAGCAGTTACATTCTGTACTTCCCTAAGGTCTAAAAATGGTATCAGTTCAAAGGTCCATCCTCTGTTTGTCAAGCCAAAGTATACAGACTAAACCAGAATCTGCTTCTACATGCTCTGTACTGTAACAATGAGCATAATCACCTCTCAAATGAACATGTGTTCATTTTAACATTTCTGAACACATGTTCAGAAATGTTAAAATGATACAATACCATTTAAGCAAAATGAAGTGATCTGTATGATCCTTCTAGACATCTACATATAGCCTGGCTCATCTGAAAGACTTATTTCTTGCTATGAGAAGGAGGGGTCCCCCAGGTACGGCCACTCCTGCAATAATCTGGAGATGCTCTAAACTTTATTTGCACAGCCAACTAATTTTCAGCTAAGGCAGTAATTTGCCATGTTTTTCCCCCTTGGTATGTGCCTAGTCACACCTCTTTTGGCATCTGTAAATAGGCAGTTTGTAGGCTTAGTCCAAGAGTCCCTTTTCTACCTGTTCACTGACATGGAAGGTTCTCTGCTCCCAGCGAATCCACCGCAATGACTCTGACTGTGCCCTAAGAGCCACAGCTCCAACAGCAAAGAAAAATACGACCACCTGTAAACCTCTGTTCTTTCTCAGCATACAGCAAACTCGCATGTCACAGGAAAACCATACAACGGAGCATGAGGCCTCACGTTCTACTATATCCAACAGGCTCTGAAGCATTTCGGTTTTAAAAGACCACTTGCTGAGATTACACCGGGCCACGTCGTTCCCAGGCTTCACTGACAGCCACCAGTCGTTAGGAAAACGAATCGCAGCCGACACGCGGCTGTGGGGAACCGACCCCTGCGAGCAGCGAAGCAAAGTAAAACAGAGACAAAAGCGTAGCCAAAAGCTTAAGACTCACGCCGCGGCCCCCTCCCCTCGAAGGAGCTCCCAGCCCTCCCCCGCGGGCCCGCGGTACCTGCGCGGGGCCGGCAGTGCTGGCGGCGCGGCGGCTCATCCCGCGCGGGGCCCGCTCCGCCCCGCCGCCTCCTCCGAGCCCCGACCGGGCACGGGGAGAGCCCCGCGGCCCCGGGACCGCGACGGCCGCCTCCAAGCCCCGAGGCCGCCCCGGGGTTCCGGCCGGCGCCCCTCCTCCTCCTCCTCGTTCCCGGCCCGGGGGTCTCGCCGCGAGTGTCAGCGCCGGCGGGGGTGCGCGGCCGGCGGCGGGGGCCCGGCCGGGGCTGCCGCTGGCCTCAGACCTGCGGGCTCTGCCGCGCCGCCGCCATCGCCGTCGCCATCGCCGCTGTTTGTTTTCATCCGCTGCGGGCGGGGGGTGGAGGAAGGAAGGAGGAAGGGAGGGGAGAAGGGAGGTGCCTGGCTGTCCGCAGCGGCACTTTCCGCACGGGCCCGCCGCTCCCCGCCCGCCCGCGGTGCGCTGAGCCCGCGGACCGGCGGGGCAGGAGGTCACCGAGGCCGAGAAAAGCGGGGCAGCGCCCGGCGCCGCTCCCGCCGGTAGCCTCTGCCTGTGGTGAATCTACCGCTGCGAATGCGGGGCTGGGCCGGCGGGGACCGCCTGGGAGCGGCCGCGGGGCTGGTGAGGGCTCGGCCGAGTCTGGCGAGGGTCGGGCGGCCCGTGGGCTCCGGGGCGCCTGGCAAGGGCAACACCCGCCGGGGCTGCGAGAGCACCCGCCGGGCTGCCCGCGGCTCGTGTCCGCCGTGGCCCGGCGGCGGTGACTGGGGACGGCTCCAGCTCCCTCCCCGCCACGGCAGGTAGACTCCTGTCAGCGCCAGGCAAAGGTGTCGGCTTCGCGGGGAGCCCAAATGCTACCCGTGTATTTAAAAGCAGATAAAAGGAAGTAAAAGGGTTTGCTGGATGATGAGACTAAAAGGAAAATGGTAACGGAGTCTGAAAAGCTTACCGGTAACAACTGTCCTGAGTATCCTTCCCCTTTATGCTCTATGCAGGTGAAGCCTCTGGTAAAGCCCTGTCAGAGAGAAGCCCCAGGGGAGCCCCTGGCCGTCAGCCATGGCCGTACCTATCGCGGTTCTTGACTGCGACCTCTTGCTCTACGGCCGCGGACACAGGACTTTGGATCGCTTCAAGCTGGAGGATGTCACGGATGAGTATCTAGTATCCACGTACGGCTTTCCCCGACAGTTCATCTACTACCTGGTGGATCTCCTGGGAGCCACTCTCTCACGCCCTACGCAGCGGTCCAGGGCCATCAGTCCAGAGACGCAGATACTTGCCGCCTTGGGTTTCTATACCTCTGGCTCCTTCCAGACTCGCATGGGGGATGCTATTGGCATTAGCCAAGCCTCGATGAGCCGCTGTGTTGCCAATGTAACCGAGGCACTGGTGGAAAGAGCCTCACAGTTCATTCACTTTCCTGAGGATGAAGCTACTGTACAGGCCCTGAAGGATGACTTTTATGGGCTGGCAGGAATGCCGGGCGTGCTGGGGGTGGTTGACTGCACCCACGTGGCAATCAAAGCACCAAATGCTGAGGACTTGTCGTATGTGAACCGAAAGGGTCTCCATTCCCTGAACTGCCTGATGGTGTGTGATTCCAGAGGAGCCCTCCTTAGCGCAGAAACGCACTGGCCAGGCAGCCTGACTGACTGCACGGTGTTAGAGCAGGCAGCCCTCACAAGCCAGTTTGAAAATGAGCTACATAAAGATGGCTGGCTACTTGGTAAGTCGATTTTTTATCCTTGTTTTCAGTAGAAAGTCTATTATATGTTGTCTCCTTACTGAGTCGGAACCTCTGGGCACAAGTGATGTGTTTATTTTCGATTGCTTTCCTGCAAATTGCTTTGAGATTTATGATTCAGTTTGGACAACCCTTGTCTTGGAAGCTTAGAATAGTAACTTCCAATTTATGTTTTATACAGTCTGACTATTGTATGTATGGATGTACATTCATTCTGTTAATAGCTGTCTTTCAGTATCCTACACCTTTCCATGCTAAATTAAGCAATTTTTCATTCCAGGTACTGTCCTAGTCCAGCTGTTTTTCCCTGTTTTATGCAGTAAATAATTCCTCTTAAAACTCTACTGTAGAAAATCTTCCAGGGTTTTCTTGCGTGAAACTGAATGCCTTT
This sequence comes from Entomyzon cyanotis, assembly GCA_024500445.1. NCBI lineage: Eukaryota > Metazoa > Chordata > Aves > Passeriformes > Meliphagidae > Entomyzon > Entomyzon cyanotis. The sequence continues at coordinate 38,712,737 of JAKEPQ010001030.1, read as the reverse complement.
ACTTTGTCATGTTTGTAAACCAGAGTTGCTTCTTTCCTGACTTCTCTTTTAGCCAGAGGAAGAAGTTATTATGTATCCGCTGTACCAGAAAACCAAGCTGAAATCTGTGGCTAACTGTAGGTGTGTAACCTTTGCACTGCTAACAGGTGACAGCTCCTTCTTGCTGCGGACGTGGTTGATGACCCCTCTGCACATCCCCGAGACACCTGCGGAGTATCGCTACAACATGGCCCATTCCGCCACTCACAGCATCATTGAGCGCACGTTCAGAACCATTCGGTCACGCTTCCGTTGCCTCGATGGCTCCAAAGGCACCTTGCAGTATTCTCCAGAGAAGTCCAGCCACATCATTCTGGCCTGCTGCGTGCTTCATAACATCTCCCTGGAACATGGACTGGATGTGTGGTCTTCCCCAGCCGCAGGACACATGGAACAACCAGAAGAAGAGTACGAGCAATTGGAATCAGTGGACTCGGAAGCCTGTCGTGTTCGTCAGGAGCTTTTACTTACTCATTTTAGCTAATGTTGTGACAGAGCCAAGGCTTCTAACAGTTCATCTGGGATGTTATCCAGAGCAAAGATACCCCTTCCTCTTCTTAAAGCCTGTAAAGACTTAAGCAGAGACAAGAAGAAATTTTATTCTCTTCATTTCAGGCAAATTTCTGAACTTGTCTTAATCTCTCCAGAGAGCCAATTTAATTGTTAAATTTTTGCTGTCATGATGCTTAGAGACTCCCCTTTCACTTGACTTATAGTGCAAAGACTAATGTGACATCAGTAGGAAAACTGGGGAAATTGCCTTTTATAATGATGAAAAATCTGTAAATCTTGCACTGTTTTAGAAAGCAACAATTCTATGCCACTGTGTAACTCAAAACACTTATGATTGATTTTTAAACAGTATTTTGCACAAAATAAACCTCCACACGAGCTCCTGTCTACTATGAATTCGTGAGCAGCAAAGCAAATATTTTTATTTTTGTTTTCAGGTATAAATAATTCTTGCTCAACACCATTTTGCCATTTTGTACATGTCACAAACCCCAGCGAGTTCTCTGAAAGCTGGCAGCTGTGTTCTGAGAGGGGTCTGGCTCTATGCTGGGCACACATTAGTGCTTGCACATATCTAGAAGGGTTGAATGTTTTGTCTTTCCCAAACAGGCTGGAGAAGATGTTAAGCTATGGTTGACTCTCTTGAGTACTTAACAGATATGAGGATTTAGGCTAGTGAAGGTGAGTCTGGTTTTCACTGGATACATCTGCTGCAGCAAGAAACTGGTTATCTTGTTGGCTGCTGTAAAAGAAATGCCAAGGACTGACTGGGTCACAAAAATTGAACTGACTGCAAGAGATCTCCATTTAGATCAAAACTGAGATGTGGAAAGGCTGCTCTAGCGCTGCTGGCAATCTACCTCTTCAGTGGAACAAGATGACTGATGCACGCAGTTGTTGCTGGCACAAGGCTGGGCAGTTTCCTGGAAATGTTCTCTTTCTAAAAGGCACAAGTGTTTCCAAGGATCTCATGACAGCAGTCTAAGAAAATTTTGTTTCTTAGTTTTTTTTGTTTGCTGGGCAGTAAATAGAACAGAAATGATAGGGAATGCAGAAAACTACAAAATAGTAACTACTTAAAGTAGCAGTACAACCACCTGACATTGTGGGTCTGTCCTTTTAGAGGAAGCAAGCATGAATCATGCCCCACATTTTAAGAATACAAGTGCATGGGACATGTTTCGAAGTGCAGGGTGGAGATGCAGGGTTAATACAGTCTGCCAGGTTTGCAGTGGCAGTAAGCAGTTACTATCTTACAGAAAACCAAGTGTGCTTGATGATGTGTAAACAAGACGTGTTCGGAAGCCTCGATGGGAGCTGTAAAATCTTATGTACAATGATCTGAGGTGTAATTCAGTTTGCTTTACACATGAGGTATCATGTAAGAACTGCTATTGCAGCAAAACTCCTGCTCCTTTTACCTAGGAAGAAGCAGAGAAGCATTGTTTTCTAAAAAAAGCATTTTTAAGGTAAGAGTTGCTGCCGTATGTGGTGCCTGGTGGCTCATAATCGCATCTGACGGTCTGTGCTAAAAATACTGTTCACTAGACCAAAACACGAGCAGACACTGAATGAGCTGCGTGGGTGGTGGCAAGGTCAAGTGAGATTTGGACGTGTAGGTACAAACATTGTCACTTAATGACAAGCTGGAGTTTCTCAATTTACGCTATGAATAGCTCTTGCACCATGTTCTGAGGCCAGAGCGAACTCGGAGTGAAGGCACTTCCTGGAACACATTTGCTGCTCAGTTTTGTATTCTTTCAGCCACTGTCACCTGTGGTAGAGTTTAATTTCAAAACTTATCTCATTGCTTGTCAGTTTGGGCAAAAACTGCATCAGGCCACACCAGACAAAACCAATCCACTGAGCACTATTCTTGCCTGAATTAGATGTCAGTATCCTTCTCTTCACTCAGGAAATGTAGGGAGCAGTTTGCCCCACATACTCCTAAGCAGCTTCCTTCAAAACAATTCACCTAAGACTTTTTTCTTTTCCCTCATGAGGCCAGGTTGCTCAGAGCTCCCTCCATCCAACCTGACCTTGAACACTTCAGGGATGGGGCATTCACAGCTTCTCTGGGCAACCTGTTCCTGTGCCTCACCACCCTCACAGTAAAGAATGTTCTCTAATATCTAATCTAAACCTACTCTCTTTCAATTTAAAGCCACTCCCCTTTTTCCTGTCACTACATGGTCTTCTAAATTGTCTTGCCCCATCTTTCCTTTAAGATCCCTTCAGGTACTGGAAGGCAGTAATTAAGTCATCCAGAAGCCTTCTCTTTGTCAGGCTGGAAAAAAAGACATTTTCTGCAAATTGCTTTGAGATTTGTGATTGGGTTTGTGCAGAAAATCATGCTGTAAAAAACCAGTGTCCTGCAACTTTATTCAAAGAAAGGGAGTCCACTGGGCCATGCCCCGATGGAGTCTCTCGCAAGGTTTTGGAGGACGCAGCCTCCTTTTATCCTAAGTCCCGACTGTAAGTTGCCCTCTTTCTTTCCCCGTTGGCTGAGGTGTTAGGAAGGTGAAGCCTTCCCGATCCGCCTGCTACATACTCCCCTAAAGTTCAGAAGCGGCTGGGTTCTGCAACAAGCTGGAGACCTGCACGGCCATCGTTCCAGCCCCGGGCCGGTTCTTTCAGACCTGGCTCTTTGTGAAGCCATTTACACCCATGTCTCCTATCAAGTCTGGACGACCCTTCTCTGGGAAGTTTAGAACAGGAACTTCCAACCTATTTTATACAGCCTGACGATTGTGCGTATCAGTTGACATTCATTATATTAAGTGCATTTTTACAGCATCCCACACGTCTCTAAGCTAAATTATGCAGTTTCTTAATTCTGGGCAGGGGCGCTGCCCCTCAGTCCTCGGAGCTCGACTGCTCTCGCCTGTCCTCCGTCGCTCCCGGGCGGTGGTGGAAGAGCTCGTCGCTCGGCTGGCGCTGCCTGGCGGCGTTCTAGCCTCGGCTGCTCGAGCCTTGGTCCCGCGCTCGGCGCCGCCGCCGTTGGGTCCCGCTCGGCGCTCGGCTGGCCCGCCTGGCCGGAGCTCGGCGCGGCGGCGGTGACGACCGACCCCGGGGCCGCTCCGCCCGCCCCGCCCGGCCCCGCTCCGGCCCGGCCCCGCTCCGGCCCCGCTCCGGCCCCACCAATACAGGTACGCTCCGGGCCTACGCGCGCCGAGGCCGCGCCGCCGCTCCCAGCCGGGCGCGGCCGGCCCCGCGGCGGCGCTCCGGAAGGCGGCGGTACCGACCCGTCTGAGGCCGCGGCGGGTGGAGCGCGGCCGGGAGGGAGTCGGGGCTCGCTGCCGGGGCCTTTGTGCGGGAGTTCCGGGAGCGCGGCCTTCCGGTGGGGGGGAGCGGGGAGGCCACCGCGCTGCCCCGGGCCGGGCGCTGTGGCGGGAGGGCGAAACCCGCGGCGCTGCCTCCCGCCGGCCGGCGGGGACCGGAGCCGCGGGGAGAGCGTCCCCAGTCCCGGAGAGCGCCCCGGTGCCGCCCGCTGAGCGTGCCTCAGAGCGGGTTTTCCACCCGAGCCCGGGTGCCTTGCGCTTCCCTGCGCATCGCCCCCGCCGCTCTGCTGTCCCACGGCACGGTGCGAGCGCTCGTGGTCCGCGCTCGCTCCGGCTGCGTTCTGCGGCTGTTGCTTCGAAACAATGGGCTTTATTGTTGCTGTTTTCCAGCCTTATCAAAATAAAATGTTCAGCGAGTGTTGTCTGCTCTATCCTGTTTTTCACCGTGTATTGCAGAACACTTGCTTGTGAAAGTAGTGTTTGGTGTAAAATGCATTCAGGTGTGCCTCTAGTTACCTCTCGTCTTGTGAGGAAACGAACCCAGCTCATTCACCAGCTATGGGAACGTTTTTGTTGTCACCTACCACATTTTTCCTGACAACACATAATTTTTTGTAGTATTTGTGTAGTGTTTTTTGGAACCGCGCATTAGGCTGCCTTTGTTAAGCAATTTTTCCTGCAATAAATCAGCATTTCATCTTCAAGATATTCTGCAGGTGGTTACAAGTAGTTTTTCTCACTACACGCTTTTAGGTATTGTTCTGTGGTAACAGACTGATTCAAGAATTGTAATCTAGATGCAAGCCCGTCCTCAGGAAGATGAGTTGTATGAAAGTGAAGTCCATGTATATATGGTCCGTGCTCAGTGCTGCTCCATTTTCTCCTCTGTATAAAGTGTTCCTCGGTCTTTATTTAAAAGCCCAGAATGTTTTGCTATATTTGTCCTTGTTTACTGCTCCACCCAGCTTGGTGTCTTCTGCAAATGTCATCTGGCTTCTTTGCCACTCCCATCCTCTTTCAAATTGCTAATGGCAATGTTAAGAAGGGACCTAAGAATGACCTGCTGGTAATGTGCACTTATTGCCAGTCCATTACTGGTCTGTTTAAGTTTGTTGTTGGGTCAGTTTTCAGAATATGCTATGGGGTTAAGTCCACGCAGATTTGAATGCTTTATTGGTGACGTAGGCAACAGGACCTGAAATTCTCTGCTAAATTTAAAATAATTTTTTGTGTTCTGAAGGGCTGCTGTAATGCATTTCCTAACATTCATAACTCTTCTGTGTAGTTTGCATGCCAGTTCTGGAGTCCACAATTGATGCTTCTCTGGATAATATTTAAAAAAAAGAGGCCCATTTGTATTTTGATGGTCACAAATAAGTGTGTTATACTCTGTTGATTTGTGGCAGTGTGGCTCTTAATGAGTAGGGCAGTCCACTAGCATTTATATTTTTCCTAATACTTGGAATGAAGAATGTATTTGGATCCAAATATCTGGCCATGCCTTTTGAGAGTGAGTTGCTGGGCAGTTTCTGCTGAATGTTTACTTTGCTTGACAGCTTCTTCTCAGTTTTCTTTCTTTTGCCCTTTTCTGAGTCATAACTGACCCTCTGGATTCTTGTTTGGTTGTTTCCTACTTTTCCATTTTCCGAGCAGCACTTCTAACTTTTATGCAGCTGTAACAACCAGTTCTACAGAAGGCAAGCAGTGATGCTGTCTGCTGCTATCCCCTGCCAGAAGTTTGGCATTTGAATAATTATTTTTTTAAGAAACTTCTGGAAAGAACCTCTTTCCGGTGTCTTTTATGCCATGGTTCACAAGCTGACTGAACTCATGGCTGTTGCAGAGTTATTGTTGATGTGAATACTTACTAGTACTCCTAATTCAAACAGCATTTAGGTACCTTTTTTCCCCTGTTGAGTTTCTGGAGGCCTGATAAAGGGCACAGTGCTTGGTAATAGTTACCTTGTGTGTTTTGTGTAAGTAACCCTGTGCTAACTGGGCAAGGAGGATGATAGAAATAAAATATTAGTAAGGCAAGGACAAAAGAATTTTGGTTTACAAAAGGAAATGACAATGTGATATGCAGTGGAAGAGGATTAATATTAGAAATATTTTATTGGAAAGTTATTACAGTATATAGTAGTTGTCTAGTGAAAGACTCATTGATTGGGTTGCTTGAAACAAGAGGAGATCTTCTTGCCTCTACAGGAGGAAACAGTACTTGTCTGCCTCTCAGTACTTGGTTGGTTGTTAAGAATTATGACTGGGGTTTTTGTCTAGTAGCTGCTTGTTGTCTCCAATTTTTGTAAACTGGTTGTTGAACAGGATGATGAGGTGTCAGGCTTGAGTGTGGAGAGCATCATCTTAATCCCTGTGCTTGCCCAGCTCCACTTCTCATGTTCTCAGTGAGGTGTTTTGGGTTGTCCTTTTAGAGTGATTCCTTCTTCCTTTTTCCTGGTATGTATTACTAATTCTCCACCTTGAGCACCATAGAATTGCTGAGAGGAGTCTCTGACTCATGTTTTGGACACTTTTTCTCCTCCCTTTACATTTCTCCCGCAGACTCAGTCTAAGGCCATGAAGGGCAATGGAGTCAAGAATTGGCTGTGTTTCTTTGTTCAGAATCAAAATCTTCATTGTCTCCCACCTCTTCTTTAATTTTGATACATCTTTGTGTGAAGACTTCAGCTTCTGTGTGGATAATTTTTGCCTTTTGTCTTGTTACCTTATTTCCATGTGAGCAGGAAATTATATGACCTGTGTTTTCTAAAACATGTTCTTGCTTCCAGTTGCTTTTTCTTTCTTACTGGATAAGGTGCATATGCCTTAAGTGTGGCCTTGAATGCATAAAACACTTTGTCTTCACCTTGGGGGTGTGTGATGCTGCTTCTGCTGCTCCGTAGTGTTGGCACTCCCACATTTCTGTGGAATGTGTGATGTCACTTTGGCGCACTTGGCTGTGGTCCTTGAGCTTGAGAAACCTTGATGCAACTTTTAATGTAAATAATGGGATTTTGAATTGAAAATTCCTTTACCTTTCTGTCTAAACGGGAATAATTTTTTAGGGGGTCAGTCTGAATTCTGTATTGTTCTGTTGGTCTCTCTATTGCTTTGGCTCTCTCTTCTCTTTGTCCTGCTCTGTATGGTACTTAACAAAAGATGCTATGGTTTGAGTATGGAATTGTGGAAACCAGCTCTTAATCTTCCAGATCTCAGTTCTGCTGTTTGACTTATCTTACAGCTTTGTGAAATTATATTTATTCTCTTCCTCTCTTCTGGGTTGAAACTAATATCTCTCTTCTCAAGAATTCATTAAGTTTATGTGGAAGTTGTAATAATAGTTATGAAAGTGCTTCATATTCTCATTGGTAAATGAAACTGTCAGACTCCAGACACGGGTGATCACTTACATTTATTTTTATTACTTCCCTTTTTATATTTACCATTCATTTTCTGACCTTTAGCAAGTTTCTCTTCCATGTCTTCATCATTTTACTGTAAATAGCTAGGATTTTAATGTACTTCTTTTGACTGAAAAGTTCTTTTATGTGTATTTAGCTCATTTAATCCAGACTGGGAAGACAAATTAGGATTCTAATGGCAATTAGCTCCTTGTTGCAGTCATACAGGATCTTGAAATGACAAAGTACTATTGACATCTTTGTAATGTAATTGAATTTCCTTAGCTGTTTGTAGTTGCAGTTTAAAACACAGCATTGAATTTTTCAATCATGAAGCACTAAGACAAGTTATTTTTCTTTAGGAATCCTGTTTTATGTGTAAGCACTTACTGCAGTGAATGCAGTTTAGAGCAGTGTGTCTAGTGTGTCTACAGAAAATGTGCTTTGGAATTACTTTCCACCTCTCTGGCTTTAATCAAGGAAAAACGTCAGCTTACAGTATAATTCTTTGGGGAATATTTAAAAACTTGGAAGAGTAAAACCAGGACCATATAATGAAAGCGCCTTCATGGTATTAGTTTTGGATTCTGTTGGATAGTTGCATCATAGACTTTCTTTCACTTCTCCTAAGTGTTTTTTATTCTCCATGTTTAGGGGCACTTAGTTGAAGACTGACTCTTGTTCTAATTAAATTATTAAATTAAGCAGCTTTTTTTTTAAGCATAATCAAGGACACGTAAGTAGAAACAGAACAAAATAATGGGTTCTAGTTTTGCTTTTTTCATTGTTTTGACTAATCATGGTTAATATAGTTGTTGTTTTCTGTCTATAGACTGTTTTGGTTTGTGGGTTAGCCTTGTTTAGAGATTCTAGTCCAATGTAGCTTTATTTTCAATTTTTTGTTCATTTAGATATTACTGGAAGGTATCTTGAAGTTTGCTCTATGCAAAATGGTTTTGGTGTTTGGGGTTTTTTAGTTTGTGGGGGGTTTTTTGTTTGTTTGTTTTTGTTTGTTTGTTTGTTTGTTTTTAACCCAAGAAGAGCTAATATCTCTGCGAACAGTCTCAAGGCTTACCTGGAATTACTACAAATGGAGTTAAGGGAAGGCAAGTCGTGTTGTTTGGGGTAAATTTAAATATATAGCTGATCAGGTACATTGCCAGAAATTCATATGGCCCTGTAATTTAATAATGAACATAGTTCTGCTCTTCCAACACTTATGTTTTGACCCATGCAACTATTTGGGATATGAGTGATGTCACCTATTTTTTACTGATTTTGTTGTTGTTATAGCATTGTTCAAATGCCAGTGCTGCATAGTTCAATTACTTACCAAACTAGGACTCCTTGGAGTTTTCTTATTTGTTAAGCTGAGTTGATGCAGTGCAAGGAGAGCAAATCAGCATTTTAGTTTTGGTTTTACATAAACTTTTTTTAGAATTTTTCTCAGCTTTTCAGGTGGAGACGCAAAAATGGTGGGAATGGCATGACATTTGGTATGGATTGAATCAGTATTTTTAATGAAACTGCAAGTATAATTCAGGTCTTCTATCTGGTGTAGTGTTTCTTGGGCTTCTTACATGGTATTGTTTTGTGCAATTTAGGAAAATGATGGCATCATAATCTCCATATTGCAGAAGGGAGTGAAACATAGACAAGTTTGGAATATAGACAAGTAAGGGAACTAGAAAGTCCTTGGAACTGTATTATTGCACATATATATTCCAAATTATGTTTTAGGCATCTGGTTTGCTGTTGGAGATCTATCTGTGGGTCTCAGGACCAGATTTTATTATTTTATCAATCAAGTGCCTGCAAAAGGGGCTGTGTAGTCTGTAGTCCTTGGCAAGATGATCTTTGGCTGTTTTCAGTGTGCACTTTTTTGTTCTTTTGAGCTTCTGAAAAGCATAAGGTGTCTTGATAAGGCAGTTTGCTTCAAAATTAAACTGTGTAAAATACAAGGGAAACAGACTTGTAGAAAATCCTTAGAGGAAATAACTTGTCTTGTGACTGCAGCCTTTGTTACTATCACTGTCAGTGAAGATAAAGCATTTGGGCGGTAGTGCTGCATACACTGTTTTCATGCCTGTGTAATGATCTGATTGCTCTTGGAGAACCCACCCACATGTTCAATAGTGGGAACAGTAAATTATTGCTAATATTTATTAAATGAAATCTAAATTACTAAAATTTATTAAATGCAATAAACAGTTCTCTTGATATTTTTTTATGTTGCTGGTGTTAAAGCCTGAGGTGCTGAACTTTAATTTGGAATAACTGCAATGGCTTTGTTAGTGCTGGACATGTTACTTAAGAACAGACATTTTGAAAACAGAAGTCACTGGCTTACAGGACAGGTAGGCCCCTGGCCAGAGCTGGGGGAGTTCAGTGTAATAATCTGTTTCCTTTTCTTTTCTGGAGACAAGTTTGCTTGTGGTTTTGCAGGACAGTGGCATGCCTCATTGTTCACCACAGTTTTGCTTTTGTGGTGTTTTGAGTACTTTTTTTCCCACGCATGTTCTTTTAACGCAAAATGTACAGCTTGCCGTGGCCCATAAGCTGTGTGGATCATGGCTGTTTTACAGACAACGTGTTCTGGAAGCCTTAAAACTTGACAAAGGGACTCGCAGACCAAAACTGACTGGCACGTGGTTTTTTTCACTGGTCTCTTACAGGGAGTTTTATAAATGCATTCTCTGTCTGGAACCTGGATTGTAAAGTCACTGACAGCTTTTATATTTCACTTCATATTGCCTCTTTTCTTCATCAGTCACATGGGATCTCTTCAGGCAGCAAAACTGTCTGAAATTATTTGGCATTTTTATCTTCTGGGTAGATCTCCCATCTGGATAGATCTCCCACTGTAAATAGCGTTTACTGATTGCAGCATTTTTTTCCTTTTTAAACACTGATGGAGATGTTTACACCGATTCTGTGCACACGCATTAGAAAAGGCTTTTAGTGTTGGGCTCAGCACACAACAGCAAGGTTCTTTGGAGTGGTAATAGATTAATCTGAGAGCTGAAGGCCACATGGAATAATATTTTCCCCCCATAAAGAATAGATTAACATGAGGTAGTATTCCAATATTCGTCCTTGTGTCAAAGCCCGCTGTGCTCACAGCGTGGTGGTACCAGAAGCTCCACAAAATTAGTAGCAACAAAGATGGGGAGGGGGCACATTAAGAGATAGGAGCATCACCTGCTGAAGTTTCAGACTGGAGTGGTGAACTATTGCATAATGCATAAAATATCTTGACATCCTTTCAAATGGCAATTTGACCGTGCTTCTTTTTTTTCCTCTTCTCTCCCTACCTTTTTGTCAGTGTTTTCTGGGGATCCTGTAACACTGTGAAGTATTACCAATTTGCAGCTTCACTTTGGTTTTTTGGAGGTTCAGCATCTGTAAAAGTGACAATTACAAGTGAACTTATATTACTCTAATGCTGGGAATTCTTCAGGCTTCTTCGAGGACAGCTGGTACTGACCAAGTAAAGGGCTTGGGTTTGGGCTGTGTAATTCTCTTTCTGAAACTGTAAACAGCCCAGCATGTTGTCCTGAAATGCCCTGAAGGGAGAAAACTTTTAAGGAAAGAGAGCTGCCAATTACAGAAAAATTTCTTGTCTCCATTTTCAGAATTTTCTGTGGTGCCCTGGATAATTAAGGGCATCAGCTAATCTTGCAGTTGTTGGACGCTTTTGGTCATCTTGATTAAACCAACCAACCAAATCACCCTTCCTCCCCCCAAAAACAATTAAACAGAACAAAACAAACCCCAAAAGATGACAGAACAATAAGAATCCCTCTTCAGGTGGTCAGCTGTTTATCAGTTGTGATAGTGTTCGTATTTGTAATAGACATTGTTACTGAATCAATCTGTCACTTTCCTGAGCAGGTTTAATCCAGTGAGCTGCAAGTTTTATTTATGCTCAGCCCCAAGAAGTATTTTCAAACCCATTGCATTTAATTGAAACTTTGTTAGTCAGATGGCTAATGAGTAGCTATAAATATGGTTGGTACTTCAATGGTTTGTCTGCTAATGGTATTTAATAACATGCTATCATTGTTGGACTTACATTTGAGCAAAACGTTTGAAGTTGGTGGGTATCTTTACTTGATTACAGAAAAAAATTGCTCCTTTAACACCCTCACAAAAAACCCCTACACAAACGAAAAACCCAAAGGAAAAAACCCAACAAAAACCCATAAAACAAACTGAAGCTGAACACATGTTCCAGTAGAAAAGTTACAGTCTTCCTGCTAAAATGAGCGAAGATAATGCCAGTGTCTACACTGCATCTGTTTCTTCATTTGAAGGCTCTGAGTTTCTTTGCCTGCCTGAGGTGTTGCTGAATGTGTCACCAGCTAGTGGAGCAGTTACTGTGTTCAGGCTAATTCAGACAAAGGATAAAGTTTGATCCCCCAAGGGACCAAAGGTAACACGGGAATCTCAGCATCACTCAAGAAGGATACATTCAGTGTTTTCTGAAGAGATCCCAGCTTTTAAAAATGTTGAGCAGGTTAGCAGGGTGTTGTGAAGACATTCGAGCCCTGAGTTTTCCTTGTTTATTTTTAAAATGGGATAAAGACATGAGTCAGAAGAAGCTGAAAAAATGAAGGACAGTCCTGAGGGAAAAACATCAAGTTCAAACACTCAGGCTCACATATGAAGTGTTTGTTATACCCAAATTAGTTGAATAAATTAGGACACACATGCAGAGATTTAGATGAGCTGTTTGAAGGTATGTACTTGGTTTTATATGGTGGAGATGACCTGGCCTTTTAATAAGGTGAATGCTAGAGCTTCACTGAGTGCAGTTGTAGGAGTTATCTCCCCCTTTATTTTACAATATGTAAACTTGTACATGGCATAAATAAAGTAGTTTGTTAAACCTCTTGATTTCCTTGTTGCTATTGTACTTTAGGGAACATTAGTTTTTCTGATAGGACTGAAATGTTGCTAGGTTGTCAGAGCTTGTTTTTTCTCATGAGTGATTGTGTTATCCTGCTATGTTATCAAGTTATTTAGGTTGTTTATCCTTTACAGCTATTGAAAGGCTATTCCAAACTTAATGTTTAAAAGCTTATCAAACTTCCAGCTTATTCCAGCTGCAGGATTGGTCTTCCATTGGTATCCTGTTTTTATGTTTATTCTTGGGTTGTTTTAGTCTGTGTTCCTTGAATATACCCATTTTCAAGCTGCTGTTTTCTAATTTTATTAGACAAAACTAGATCTGCAGTTTCCTCCTGTAAAATAGACTTTTTGTTGCCTGTATCATTCTGAGCTGTCCTTCTCCTCCATGCTGCTTACCGTCTGAATCCAGTCATTTCTGAACATGTGTGCCTGGGGCTGTTTGCAGAATCCAGATCAGGATTTATTAGCATTTTAGTTAAAGAAGATTTTTAGTTTAGGATTCCTGTATTATACTGTGCTTTTGAATGTATTGGTACAGTTGTCCTCTTCTAGGTTTTTTGGATCTGGATTTTTTAATCTGTACAGTTATTTTTAAGAATTCTCTTGCAGCTTGATATCTTTAGTTTTTGTGTTGCTTTCCAGTAAGACTTTTATTTTGTAGAATAATTCCTACCTAATGTTTGGCTGACTTTCACAGATTCTTAAAAGAGGGCTTATTATACACGGTGGAGTTCAGCTTCTCTAAAATACGGGATCCCCATTCTGTTCACGTTAAACATCAGGGAATTTCCAACTAGCTCAACTTCCATTGTGGAGAATTTCTTTTCTAGGAAGAGGGATGCCTTTACTTGTTAATCACTTCAGTACTCTTTATTTTATTTTTACAAATAAAAACTTGTCTGCCTTATTAGAACTCATTTTCCTGGCTTATCTCTTTAGATAGCTCCTCCCTATCAGCTGCAGCTGTCATAAATCATCTGTTCAGGAGAGCTTTTCTAGGGAGAGTGGGAGGAAAGAAAATTTTGCTAACGACCATTCTGACATTCTGCTGATGTCATTTAACCATTTGTCTCTTGTGTACATAAACCTTTTTCCCCCATTTATGTGGTTTTTTTCTTTTTTAAATTGCTCCTTTCTTCTCTGTTGAATATTTATGGTTTTGTTCAGTGTAACAACACTGAACTGAGAAGGATTTGTCTTTAGATCTTCATGTTACCAAAAGATGGCAGAGTAGTATGCACACTCTGCTGGGATCAAAAGGTAATAGCATTGCAGCAGAGTTTCTTGGTTTATCTGTCCTAAGAAACTTTTCTGGAGAGCTTTTGGTGGCAAACTCCAATGTATGACACCACTCAAAAGCTGTGTAACTTGGTTGCTATTAGAGTCAGTATATTATTTATTTATTATATTTTTAGCTTTTTTCCCAGATAATGGGTATTAAAGCTTTTCTTTGCATCTCACATTGTTCCAAAATTGCTATTCTTTGCCACTGTGCATTACTTCGGTGAACTGCTATTCTAAGAGCAATGCAGATGATGATGTGCAGGCAATGGAATAATCTTGATAGAGCTGTCCCATACATAATTTTCATATTTTGTAAGCTGCTGATGGAGTTGGAAATAATTTGGACTTGAGGTCTATCAATTGTCTGACCTTTGCAGTGATGATAATGACTGAAATTTGAGTAGTTGCTGGAAGACTTCTCTGTCATATTGTCAATTTGGTAATACTATTCCTCTAGCTTTCAGACACCCTTCCCAGATAGGACCTAAATCTTCAAGGTGTAAAGAGTGTATCTTCGTAAATCTTTTTTTCTTTGTTATATACAGCAGGAGATGAAGGGAAGGGAAGGAGTTTCAAGGCCAATTTTTAATTCTCCATACATATGATGTGACTAGGGCAGATGTACAAGGGAAGATCTGGATGCTTTCAAAGTAATCTTTGGCTGCAGAAATGTCAAAGTGGGGCCTCGATAATGGAAGCAGGTAGCAAAGGCTGAGGAAAGAGGATAGATTTGTCTCTTAAGTCTAGTATTTTTGGGATTTAAAGCTCTTACTTCATCTGGGCAATCAAGGTTAAAGCTGCATTCCTTATCAGTCTCTTATCTTTTTAGGTTTCCATGAAGATAAACAACTGAAATGTGGATAGCCTGTTTGTAGCTTGGTGGTGGTTGTCATCTGGAACCTGCTGGTGTCTGCTCTCAGTAGCTGGTGTGGTGTTGGCAGCTGAGAGCCATGAAGGTTGTCCCAGAAAAGAACGCTGTCCGCATCCTGTGGGGTAGGGAACGGGGTACCCAAGCCTTGGGTGCTCAGCGGCTTCTGCAGGAGTTGGTGGAGGATAAAACTCGATGGATGAAATGGGAGGGCAAGGTAAGGTTGTGGGATAGAGCTGCATAGCTTGATCGTGGAGTGGGGGGAGGGAGGCAGGGATTTGAAATAAGTTGTCCTGTGATTGTGCCTTTGATGTGTTACACTTGATATGCTCTCTGGCTCTGTTCAGTTCCTGCAGTGATGTGATACTAGATATGTTCCTGCAGTGGGTTCCCCTTGTTGTCTGTGTGGCTTACAGTTAAAGTATGATCATATGACTCTTGCAACACTTCCTGCTTTGTTGGCTTTTTCAGAAAGTTGAGTTACCAGACAGTCCACGCTCCACCTTCTTGCTGGCGTTTAGTCCAGACAGGTAATTAACTCCTAGTTCATTCCCTGTTTTAGCAGTCTCTCTACACTTACAAAAGTGAAGGAGGCTTGTGCCCTTTGAGTTGTCCAGTCCTGAACAGCTGAATGAAACTTCTGGTTCCTGACACGCATGGATGGAATGTGTGCACCTTCCTAATCTCACAGCTTCGAGCATAGTTGGTGTTTAATTTCTGAGGTACCCAGGTGATACAAAGGTCTAAGGAAAGAGGATCTGTGCAGACACCGTGGGATTTCATAAGAAACTAAAGGGAGTAAAGGATGTTTTAATACAACATGCCCAAATGATGTGACACATTCACTGGGATATCTAGGAATGAAGAACAGAGCAGAATGATGTGTGTATTGGAAGCAGAAATGGAGGTGGGATTTCTCATAGTATCACTTGATTTGACAGTGGTTGAGATGGTGTGAAGAATTGGGAATATTTATTTACCCCAGACTCACTCAGTAGTTCCTTCTGAGCTGCATGTTCACTCTGACATTCAAGGTCAAGTTTGTGCTTGCAGATTCAGATTAGCTCATGTTTGCATGGACCCTAAAATCTGGCTACAGGAAACTTTGTGACCATGGGTGAAACAGTAGCCTCTTACCCTTTGAGCTCTGTGTGGGAGAGCTGCTGGGTTAGGTGTGAACAGACCCTGTTGAGATGAAGCTAACCATGGTATGATTTTGCTGTGTTCTTCTCATGCTAATGTTTGTCCTACCTTTTGCATTCCCAGGACCCTAATGGCTTCCACACATGTGAACCACAACATCTACATCACAGAGGTGAAAACGGGCAAGTGTGTTCATTCCTTGGTTGGACATCGCCGCACTCCCTGGTGTGTCACCTTCCATCCCACCATCCCAGGCCTCATTGCTTCAGGATGCCTAGATGGGGAGGTTAGAATTTGGGATTTACACGTAAGTGTTTCCTGAAACGCATGTTCCTTTGATATTTGGTGGGTGGTGACTTCTTTTTGGCTGAGTTTGTTTTCCAAATATAACCTAGTAAGAGAGCTGTTTGTAAGCTTTTCTGGGACCTGTCTCTAAAAGCACAGAACAGGCCATAGCCATCCTCTTCTGTCTAGAGAGGAGGTGACAGATTCTTCTTTCAATCCTGCCAGGTAGGTCATGCTTCTTAACAGTGCCCATTTCGTTGATTACAGTGGTAAGGTAATGCTGGAGAAATCAGTGCAAGGTGCCTGTTTAGCCTTTGTGAAAGACATGCCATTTGTCATTCCACTGAGCATATCTGAACTGTTCATTAGAGAAGCTGCTACTGTACCTAGTGTGGTGATTGGCACAGGGATAAAACATGTGGGCTTATCTGGTTGCTTTAAAGTGAAGCATTTTTACAGGCTGCTTGAGACTTACCTACAAAAGTACATCTGTGGTCGTTATTTCAAGTAGGGCTACATTCTAAACATGGCACATGACCTTGTATAGGAACAGCTGTTGCCAACAAAGCATGTTACTTCCAGTGCTCTAGGCAGCCTGGGAGACATGGCACATACATGGAAGCATAATGATCACAAACTTTATGATAAATTGCTTGTGATTCTTGACTCCTTGCTCTAGGGTGGAAGCGAAAGCTGGTTCACAGATAGCAACAATGCCATTGCATCGCTTGCTTTTCATCCTACGGCTCAGCTCTTGCTGATTGCTACTGCCAATGAGATACATTTCTGGGACTGGAGTCGTCGGGAGCCTTTTGCAGTGGTGAAAACGGCCAGTGAAATGGAGCGGGTCAGGTGAGCTCCTGCTTCTGGGTGAAGAGAATACTTGTGTGTGAAAAATTGTCAGATTTGGGAAGTATGTGTGGGGTTCCTCTGGAATGCTGCAGCCTCTGCACTCAGGCAGTGAAATGTTGCTTGCAACTCCTTGACTCAGCTGGTAGAAAACCAGTTCTGTGGACAGAAAGAAAAGCAATTGAAAGTAATAGATCAGCTTGGCTGTTCATATTTTTAATAGGACATGTGTCCAGTAAATGCCCAGAATCTACTTCATGTTGATTTGTAAGCTTAGTAATTAATCTTGTCAGCCATAAGGATGAGAGAGCCCAGCAACTGCTGGAAAAGAGTGTTGAGCTATTACTTTGGCACACTTGTAGAGGAAACTGCATTGCTGGAAACCTGATGCCTTCTTTTGAGCAATTTAAAATAAGACAATGATGTGACATTCAAGGCAAGTTAATTTCTCCCTTTGTAGCAAATTCCATTTTGTAGTATAAGTGTGTGTATTCCTTTAAATTTTCTGGCTATTTCAATTGATACAGCAGTAATTACTTACAGCTTTTAACTTTGGTGTGGTGTTGCTGTGGGCTATAAAATAGCTGCAGTCTTCAGCTGGATAGGTACATTTTGTTGTTCTTAATGCGTAAACTTTTGGACATCCTTCATAAAAAGATTATGATAACGTAGTAATGTTCTCATTGCAAATAAGTCATGGGGGGTTTTCTTCCCTGCTTTGTTCAGCTTCCTGTGTCAATGTGGAATGTGAGCTGATGATTGATATTCTCACACTGCTTTTGTTTTAGGCTGGTACGGTTTGATCCCTTGGGACACTACTTGCTCACAGCGATTGTTAACCCTTCTAACCAGCAGGTAAGGGGAGTGTCAGTACTTGTATTGACTGGCTAATTGCAAGATGCTCTATGTACTTTAGCCCTAGTCTGTTTCTAAGCAGCCCTGTGCTTTTCTGGAAACCTGAAGTTTTCTTAGGCTGAGTTCTGTCTCACATTGATTGGTCACATGAATGTTCTTGTGTTACGTGCATGGCTAGTAAAGTGTTTTCCAAAATGTGTTTGTTTTACCCTGCCTGTCTGACCAGTGGTGGGACAGATGTCCCAATGGTCCTGCTCTTTCAGTTCTTTTGTGACATTCTTTAGGATTTGAAGCTATTTGAGGTATTAACAATTCTCCCCTCAGCTGCTGACCCTCAGATGCTGATACTTCGGTTTGTTTGACCACCGTATTGTGAAAGCTCACTGGGCTGTAGGAAGAGGTTGTCTAGATCCATGAAATGAACTTGGAAATAGTCTCAATTATCGGTATCCTCCGAGTCATGGCCTTTAGGAAGGGGTTTGTCACATCCTTTCATCTGTCTGGGCTGGTAGCTGACTTTCTGCCGTTTATTTGGAGGTATAGGATTTTGCCTTGAGGTAACTGACCTTTGTTTCCTTCTGCAGAGCGATGAGGAAGTGGAAATCTCCGTGGACAGCACAGAGATGCCTCATTATCGTCAGCGCGCTATCCTTCCATCTCAGCCTGTGAGGCGCACACCCCTCCTCCACAACTTCCTGCATATGTTGTCCTCCCGCTCCTCTGGCATACAGGTGGGAGAGCAAAACAGTGTTCAAGACTCTGCTACCCCATCCCCTCCACCGCCTCCACCACCACCACCTCCGCCTCCAGCCAGTGAGAACACAAGGGCATCTGTCTATAACAGGCTCCGGGAGCGAGTCAGCTATCCCACAGCAGAGTGCTGCCAGCACCTGGGGATGTTGTGCCTTTGCAGCCGATGCTCTAGTGCAAGACTTCCTTCTTCTCTCTTCCCACATCAGGAAAACGCACCCTCCACGTCTTCTGGGGCCACTGGCACTTCCTTCTCCTCTGTGCAGACAGAGCCTTATCAACCCCCAGAGCAGGCATCCGTAGCGCAGGAGGAGCAGGGGATACTTAACAGGCCCTCTGCTTTCAGCACAGTTCAGAGCAGCACTGCTGGCAACACCCTGCGCAACCTTAGCCTGGGCCCCACGCGGCGGTCCCTCAGTGGGTCCTTGGCAGGCCACCAGTCCCGGTACCAACAGTCTGCAAGAGAGATGGCTTCAGGCTTGGGTGGGTCTGACTGGTCCAGGACAGTGCTGAACATGAGCTCTCGGTCTGAGCTGGAAGCCATGCCTCCCCCTAGGACCAGTGCCTCCTCCGTGAGCTTGCTGTCGGTGCTCAGACAGCAGGAGGGCGGTTCCCAGGCATCAGTCTATACCTCTGCAACAGAAGGGAGGGGCTTTCTGGCCCCAGGGGCTGAGGTGAACAGTGGTAGTAGTGCTGGCCCGAGCAATCCGGCCAGCATTCGTAATGAGCTCCAGTGTGATCTGAGGCGATTCTTCCTGGAATATGACCGGCTTCAGGAGTTAGATCAGGGGATTGGTGGGGAGCCCAGCCAGTCGCAACAGGCTCAAGAAATGCTCAACAACAACATTGAGCCTGATCGACCGGGTCCCTCCCATCAGCAGACTCCACAAAGCAGTGAAAACAATTCCAATTTGTCCCGGGGTCACCTGAACCGCTGTCGTGCTTGTCATAACCTGCTGACCTTTAACAATGACACGCTGCGCTGGGAAAGAAGCACGCCTAGCTACACACCAGGGCAGGTCCAAAGCACATTTGAGGGTGTGCCTCCAAATACCAGCCAGGTGCAGCCTGCAGAGAGAACCGAGGGCAGAGCTCCTGCCTCTAGCAGACTGCAGCTGGGCAGCTCTTCCACCCCGCAGGAGGAGAGGACCGTGGGAGTGGTCTTTAACCAGGAGACGGGGCACTGGGAAAGAGTTTACAGCCAGTCGGCTTCAAGCAGACCTGGGAATGTATCACAGGAGGCCTTAAACCAGGAAATGCCTGAGGAAAGCTCAGAGGAGGATTCCCTCAGGAGGTAAGATACATGCTTGCCCTTCCTCCTCTATTTTTTCTTAAACCTTTCCCATCTAGTCTGAGATTTTTCAATATTTTCAGAGTTAAAATTTTTCTCACATGGCCGTGTGCTATTTCTGTAGATGAAAATAGAGGTGTTGTTGATGTCTTTTATAGCTGCCATTGTCATGGTGCAGATGGGTTCTGCAGATTGTAAGGACAGAGACTGGGCCGCTCAATGGTAGTACAGACAGGCAAAACGATGAGCTCTCACAGCAGATCTCTGGGGTGAACTGTGCTCATGCTGTTTCCCTCCAGACCCTCCAGAAGAGTGGAAACACAGGATGCGTTAATGCTGTCCTTTGTTCCCCCCATCACACGTGTGCTGTGTGTGGAGAATCTGCCCAGGGTTGGCATGGAAAACTGAGCATGAGTAAGTTGTTAAGCTGAAAGGGTTAACAGTAATTTTCTTAGTGTTTCCCAAAGGGGGAAAAAAAGTCAAAGCTCTGTGTCAGTGGTTTGGGTGTATGCAGTTTGTTTGCCCTTTGTAAGAGAGCTAAGTTTTGAAAGTGGCTCCTGTTGTCCTGAGCTGGTTTGGGACATACTGATCACTGAAAATTTTAGGCTTTGCTGTCTTCTTTTTTAAGAAGGTGATCCTTTTTTTTGGAAGGATGTTTTTTCCTTTGCTTGAATATGTTACAAGAAACAGGACAAGCTAAATTGAACTTGCATCGGGAAAGACCTGTCTGTTGTGTGAAAGTGTCTTCACTGGCTTGTGTGGATGATATGGCTACACTGGTACTTTGGATAGGGTTTCCCTACTGGGTTTCAGTTTCACATCTTTTCTGTCAAGTGGTTCATGCACTCACCAGAGGAGAGATCCAGTCTTGCTGTTTCTCTGAAACAGATGCTTTGAGCTGTAGAAAAGCAAAATTTCCAAGTTGGATGCAGATGTAACTAAGTAAGTAGGCTTTGTACACAGTAGTGCCTGAGGAAAGGGAATTCTTTCCCCTGTCCTGCAGATAAGCTGATTATACTGAGGCTGAAACAGTGACTGCCTTTCTTGTTGCTGTAGTTGCATAGCAAATAAGTGGTAAAAATTATTCATCTGTTTCTAAATCCTCGCCCCAGTTTTTTTTTATAGCCTGCCATAATGAGAGTCTCAAGCTGATTACATGGTAGCTACTTCTTGGGCCTGAACTTAGCTGCTGTTAATTTAAGTCAGATATCCTCTTGTCCCCTATTAAAGGGCAGAAAAGTAAGAAGGAGCTGACAAAGTTAGCTTTAAAATGGCACTTGAGTAAGTCTTGTGTTATCTTTCTTTTGAATTAGTGGTACATACTTATGTCATCTCCACTGTGTCTCTCGTTTTCTGGGATGAGTCACTGTAGTGTCAGAAATAACGGGGCAAATAGCCTTCTTATTGATCAGGCAGTTGGCACATATTTGGACAATGAGATGTAGTGGGATACGTAGATACAATCTTTTCTGTGGTAACTGTATAATTTAAAAATGCCCTGATACATATAATTCAATCCACCCCAACCTGCAGGTATCTAACAACTAGAGTCCTATGACTAAATCTCTGGGTCACTTTGCCTGTCATCCATGGTGCTTGCTGCTGCCTGCTCCAGTGCCTCTAGCATTTGTGAAGAGTTACTTGCCTACCTGGTCACCTGAGCAAACAGGTGCTTTTTTCTGAGACTTCTAATTTGGAGTGTGTAGTTCAATGCATGAGCTTAATTCCAGAGGAATTCCTGTAAGATCAAACCTTCAGTGAAGCCTTTCTGGCAGAGCTTGTTGAGAATCTCCTAGGTACTTTTCCCAGTCTCTGCTTCTGTTATCAGGCCTGTCTAAAGAACAGGCACGGCAGGGGTTTCTGCTTCCATTCTAACTGAAGTTATCTGTAGAGTTCTGAGGTAAGAAGCTGGAAGCAGTGGGCAGTCTGGTATTAAATGCTTGTGGCAATTTCCTTGAAGTAAAATTCATTTCCTTTCTTGTTAAACACATTGGGTGGGCTTGAGACTTTATGAAATCTTTTCCCTTAAAAGGAACCCTGTATGCAGAATAGCTTTATCCCGCAGGTGTAATTTTCTGCCATTCTCAAATTAGCTGTTTATATTTTTCTTTGCAGAACATGGGAGATGAGATTAGCTCAGTTGGGTTAAAGCATGTTGCTAATAACACCAAGTTTTTGGGTTCAATCCCCATACAGGCCATTTACTTGAGAGCTGGAGTTGATCATCCTTGTGGGTCCTTTCCAACTCAGAATATCCTGTGAATCTGTGAATGTATTAACAAGTCAGCAAGCACCCACTTAACTAAATTTTGCATAGAGTGAACATCCTCACACCAAGCCTTCGTGTCTCCCAGACCTAGGATGTGCTTTCACAATGGGAAGTGCTGTTACCACTCCTGCACAGCAGAGTCCAAAATGTCTATTAACCTTTGCAGCTGCAGAAGCATGCAAAGATGGGGGCTAAGGGTCCTGAGGTACAAGCTATGTAGTGGTGAAAGTGTTGAGGAGATAGAAACGGGAAGGATAAGCCTTCAAACCGGAGAGTACAAGTGGTAACTGCATACATACTTCCAATCAATGTAATTTTGTGCCTATCAGCCTCTGGTTAATTCTTTAGTATTAGAATCCAAGATGTGCTCCTAACCTGTTTCATAATTCTGTTCTTCTTTGTCTCTCCATTAGATGTCCTCATTGGGCAATTGAGCTCTGTATTCTAAGATCAGCTGAAACACTGAAGATAAAAATTGTATCTGGAAACTGTGAATGTTCTCATTCCCTGTCGGTGGGCAGAATTCATTTCCTGACGTGGCCGTTCTGGTTGAGAAGTGGCTTTCTGGGAAAACACTGCCACTGAGGGTGAATTAAGTTAATAGGGTAGTTTAGTGAAGACTTTTCTTTGAATTATGTTGATACAACTATGTCAGCTGGGTAGGGAGAGAATTCTGCTCTTTATGATGGTACTGGGCTAATTATCCTGGACTGATCACAAAGGCATTAATAAGCATGTAATGACACTATTCCTAACTAACAGCTCTGGCACCTCTGTTAGGAGGAGCATGTCTCTGGGAGCCTCAGCAATACAAGCAGTCCTGTCACATTCAGCTTGGCCTGAAAGCAGTGTGGTGTTGAGCTGTGTGCTTCTTGAAGTTGTGCTGGCGAGGCATGAATTTGGGAAAAGTTTATGGTCTACATTAAGCAAAAGTTTGTGAGACTAAGCTGCTGCTTTTCTGAGACTCTCCAGGCTGATTTCATTAATTCAGATGTAGGGAGGTTTCCCCTGTGGATGTCTTTGCCTCACTTCTAACATCAAAGTGAAAAGAATCTCAGAAATCTCTGAAGTTGCCATGTGAAATGTACCGCATGAAACTGGTGATAGAAACTATCAGAAAGATGTGAATGAAGGAAGGATAACTGAGCAACAGGTGATATCTAGTTTAATTTTTTTATATCTACCTGCTAATTTAAAAAGAGGTTGAGGAAGTATTGTATTAATACTTCATCTCAGTGAGGGAAAAGATCTCTAAGTACTTTAAGCCACTGTTGCTGTGTGGGCCAATTCAGGTTGATAATGAAAAGTTGAATAGGGAATGAAAGAGGATTCTTCTAGTCAGATGCTTATTTGAGAGGAGCTGATGCCACCTTCTTAAGGCAGTGATACACAGAATCCTAGCAGTGATCTCTGCTGAAATATATATTGGTTCATCAGTTAATGCTAGGTACAGTGCAGTGTGGGCTAATAAAACTGATCCAGATCTTCTCTTTGGCTATTTTAGTATGACACAAGTGACATCTACAGAATTAGTGTGGGGTTTTTTTAGAAAAAATAAGGACTATAATTAGGTTATAAATGTATTTTTGTTTCTGAGTTCTGGCATAGCACCCCAGGCCACAGTATTTCTGGAATGGATGCAAGGAGCAAGTAGTGACACGCGTGTCCCTGCTGACATATTTCAAACCTTATTCTGTGAAACAATTCCTACAGATGGGGAAAAGAAGGAAGAGGAAAATTTTCGTCTACAGATTTAGCTGCTTACAATATATGAAGGGGACAATTTTAATATGGTTTACCTGTTTATTTTGTCTAGAGATTTGAGTACATTGCTGCAAATAAAACATGTACTCTGTCGTATTGCCAGGCAGGTTGGCATAAAATTTGTTTTTCACAAGGCAATGCTTATTATCCCTATTCTTCCACCAAGAAACTTTGTCTGGCAATTATGTTAAACTTCTCTAACCACTCCACTGCACTCATTCCAGAGGTCAAATTCTGTAGGCTATATGGTATGAGTAACTCTCTGCCTGTATCTTATGAATGCATAATGTTTTCACCTTGCCTCACCTACTTAGTTTGACAGACAAGATACATTATTGAAGTTACCTGAAAATCTGAGAAGTCTTTTGAACCATCCTGGGTGACACTTTAGTCATTCATACAGGCAGAAAGGAGTGAGCATGTGAGACTGGGGAATTTTTGTCTGGGGACGCTTGTATAAACTGCTTTATTGTGTTTGTGAGTGTATAAAAGGCAGAGTCCACAGTGCAAATATTTGTTTGACCTGCTGAAGTTGCATGGCTTACCAAAGGCTTTGGTGTGTTTTAGTCAGTTGGATGCACTGCACACGAGTGACACGTGAAGAGCAGCTTCCCTGGGACCACGTAACCGAGTCTTTGTTTTGTCAGGTCGCATTTGAGGACCCTGGTTCCTCCTGCCATGTTCTTGCTATGTCATGTGAACCCAGTCTTTTTCTTGAGTGAAGATTGTGTTGCACTCAGCCAGGATGAGAAAGCTATGTATGGGATTGTAAATGTGGTCCAGGTGTCAGTGTTGTACATTACAAGCGAGGTTGGCTCTTTTGCTTCCCTTCAAAAGGTTTAAATGCACTAACTGGGATTTCACCTGGTAGCTGAATGTGGATGTTTGTGCCCTGCTCTTGGGAGGCAAGTAGAGGCCTGACAACACACCAGGTGCAGCAGGGTGGAAGTGGTGATACCATTCTCACTTGCCTGGGTAGTAGAGTGACTCCAGCTCATCTCGTTTCTCTTCAGTGTTGATGGTCTTTCTGGCAGCACATAGCTCTCCTTTCAGCAGGCATGAAAAGAAACACCTCGTCTGTTCCCCTTTGAATTTCTCAGACCTTATTTCTATATTGCTTTGCTGCCACAAGGGGGTAATGTTGCTTCTGCTCCTTTCTGTCTCCTTTCAGAACCTGAAAGTTTCTGAGTTCTTGTATAAAGGGTGGCTTCAGGACCTTCCCAGCTCCTGAACAGCAGCTTATCTCTGTAGTTACCATACATTTGCAAGTTCTTCAGTGTTTGGAGAAAGGTGTGAATATGGGGTTCCAGATGGGAAGTGGCTCTGATACAGAATGCAAGCAAGGGAGGAGCTTACCCTTTTGGCTTTTTTAAGGGTTTGAAAGAGTTAGATGTGGATCTGAGGTGAGACAGGTATTTTGTCTTTCTGATATGCAAATACTCATAAGCTAGAGCTGTAAAAGACCTTGGCAACTTCGTAGAATTCATCTGGACTTCTTACTTATTGCCAGCCAAGCCTGGAGCAAACCTTTCTTTGTAGGCTGCCTTGTCAAAGGTTTTGTTTTCATTTAAATGGTTGCTAATCCCCTCAGAATACTTTCGTAATATGGAGCTTGTTTTCTGGAGGATTGCTTGGCAGATGTTTGTTGGAGTCTGGGCAGTCACCTTTTCCACGGGGCTCTGTTTATTTTCTTCAAGTATGCCTTGAGCTATTACCTAAATTCTGGGGCTTTTCCATAAGAAGGCAAGGAATATGTTTGGGCTTTTTGTGTTGGGTTTGGTGTTTTTTTCTGGTGCTGATAGGTATGGCTTGCTCAAAGCCTTGAGGGGATGCCTCTTCTGCTTCTAAGTGGAAGACACAGTGCTGATTTGTGGCTGAACTGGGAGCGGTCTATGGTTAAAATAGGTTGACAGGGTAGGAGCACCCCCACTCCTGCCCGACAGTGGTCAGTGCTATATATGAAATGGAAAAGAGCACAGTCACTTTTGCAGCTTTTGTTCCTGAGGTCATGCTGGAGCCTGAGCTTCTTATGTGCAGCTCTGGTTTTTGATATAAATGACCAAGGCTGAGCCGATCTCTGCATGTATTGACTTCTGGCAGTTTTCTTACTGTGCAAAGCACTGAATGAAAGGATGTATGTCACTCATATCTGTGCTTTGAAAACTAAACAACCAGGACACTTCCTTGTCCCCTGCCATGGAGAGAGAATTGCCTGGGAAGAGACAGTTCTCTGACTGACATTTACCATCAAAATCAGAGAGGAGAGTAGTGCTACTCACTTTACTTTTTCGGGGAGAGGAACTGAAGCAGAACGGAATTAACTTACATGAAGCTACAAAATGTGTTTTGTGGTGGAGATAGAATACATACCTAGTGTATTCTGCCTGTTGTTCCATTCCTTCTTTCTCAAAATCCTTGTAGTTACTATTTTTTTCCTAATTGCTTACAGCAGTTGTTGCTTGCTTATTCAAGTATTTAATATATATTGTGGCAGTGGTGTTGAGTTCACAGAGAAAGGGAGGCTTGAGCAGGAGAAGGGCACACCTGAGCTGTGGAGAAGAGGCAGCAATATCCGGTGCTGGCTGCTCAGACTGCACATTAGTGGGAATGTGGTCTGTGCTAAATCTAAACAGACCTACCCAGCATAATTTTCCTGACTCCTTTTGTTCAGACCCATTACTTGTGGAAACCTTGCTAGCCATGTGTTCTGACATTCGTAGTTTGGGCTCAGTATTTTGTTTAAAGTTGTGGTGTAGACCTTACTAGTGCTGTGAAAGAAGGATTTTTCTGTGAAGCCTTGTAGCCTCCATGTGCAGTGTGATAGTTTTGGAAGAGTTTATGCTGTGCTGTTTTCAGGCTTGGTAGGAAATAATTCCAAAGATGCTTTGTTACAATTCTTGAAAATGGTGGTGATAGAAGTAATATCTCAGCAGTTAGTGAGGAGTAGTGGGCTAAACAGAAGTTATAAATAGATTTGTAAGCAGAGACAAGAGGTTTGGGTTTGTGCTTGGGAAGATGTGCTTGAGGGGAGAAAGCCAGAACTGTGGGGTATGAGAATAATTTCTGTAAATGTTAGCTAGGACACGTAAGAATTGAACAAAGACCTAATTTTTCTGTTGCGAACATAAAGTGAAGTGATATTGTGAAGGTGACTTGAGCATTTAGACATGATCATTAGCAGTGTTTATGGGTGAGATGTGCAGGCTGTGGACAAACTTGGCGAGTATTGTTTGTTTGGCCTTTACTAAAAATGGAAAAGACAAATTAGTTTCATCATGAGACTGTAAACATAGCCTGAACCATAGGTGAGGCTGCCATGATACCTAAATCGTCAGTTAATGCCTGTGTGAGCTCTGAGATTGTTACTGTCACCCTTCCAGCTTTGTGGACTTTTTTCCAGACCAAGCCTGCAGTCTCTGTGTGGGCAGGAAAGACTGTTCTATTGAAGTCCTAGAAGTCTGAGCTCTTTAGTATGCTGCTAGTTATGTAGAAGAACAGGTGAAAGAAGTGCTTGTTTTCTTGCACAAATATTCCTTCCCCTGCCTTTGCCAGTTTCCTGATTTAAGAGTAATGTAAGTTTGCTAGAGCCCTTTTTTCCTTCACTGAGACTTGGTGGGAGAGAAAAATACTTCCTTGTGCTTTCCTTCTTGCAGTAACTAATAGAGATCACTCCCTGCTGCTGAGTTTCCCTCAGTGCTTTGGAAAGCTGGACATGTATATGCAGCCTTTTCCAAATTTGCAGAAAGGCATAAGCTGATTTTTCTTTTTCTTGGCCTGAATTTAAATATACAGCAATGACTGTAGCAGACTAAAAGAGATTCTTTTCCCCGTGTTCCTCTTGTAGCAGCTTGACTTGCAAACTAGGCAGGTATAGAAATAACTCTGCTTTCTGAAATATCTGTATGGTATTTTCCCATTTGAACCACTGCCCTTCTCCCACTCCTTTCCTTTGTAGTCCAGACCTAACAATGAGGAGTTCACCTATAAAACAAATGGGTAAAGTTTGTTCCTCTGCAATCTCCAGGCAACAGAAACCTCTTTCCCTATAAGTATCTTGTGTGTGGGAACTGTTCTGAAATTTCACCCGCTGCAGTGTGGCAGCAAGGGAATTTATTGAATTTGGATTAAAGTGATGTTTTAGTGAGGATGGAAGAGGTCTATGCTTCCAAACAGGCTTTTATTTTTGCCTCTATTGAGATCTAGAGTTGGGTGGCGTTTTTTGTTTTTTTGGTGGTGTTTTTATGTGTATGTGTGTGTATATGGGTTTTGTTGTTGGGTTTTTGTTGTTTTGGTTGGTTTTTTGTTGTTGTTGTTTGGTTTTTTGTGTGTGTTTGTTGGGGTGTTGGTTGTTATTGTTGTTTTGGGGAGATTTTTTTTTGTGGGGTAGTTTGTTGTTTTGAGGAATGCATATATGAGATGACTGTAGACCAAAGATCTTAAATAAACACAAATTGCTTAGAAGATTAAAGACAGCTGGCTTCAGACACATAGCTATTTGAGGATACCATAAAACATACCAGTTCTCAAGTTTCCTACAGACAGGGAAGAAGTGTGAATAGCTTCCCTCTTTTGAAAGCCATCCTTTGTTAGGCTGTCTGTCTCCTCTGCTGTCTGCCCATAATTTCCCTGCAGCCACCTGATCCAGCTGCTGTAGGGTGGGCAGCATGTCCAGACAAGCTCACTTGACCAGGTACAGGTGCTCCTGTTTCTGTTTTTTCACTTACATGCCTTGAGTTCATGTAATTGTAGTACTCTGTCTAGGGAATGGTGCTTCGCTTATGATTAATGGAGGTCTGTGACATGCTTGAACTATCTGGCTGTGATTTCTAGAGCTTGTAGTCTGGCTTCAGATAAGGCACATTAAAACAATGTCTAAGTTTCAATTTGGTTTTGGTTTTTGCTGAGAAACAAGTTTTGGGCAGGCCCTCAGACCTTCTGTTTCAAGCCTGCTTGCTCGCCTAAAAGCTCTCAGTAGATTTCTTTAGTAGAAAAGTAGAAATCTCAGTAGATTTCTTTACTGTGGGGAAGAGCTGGAGATGTTGGCAGTGTAGTGTGCCTTTTTATTGTAATACAAGCCCTTAAGTTTTAGATATGCATTCACTTTACATATACTGCATGTGTGCACTCACTCTTCATGCTCTTTAGAAATTCTCACAACATGGGGACAAAGCGCCCTTATCCAGTTATTTGCTCCTTATTACAGAATCTGGGCTGGAGAACTTGCAGGAGGGCAGCATTCACCTAATCTGTGGGCCTGAAGCAAGAGGAGAGAGGGGGATCTGTGATCTGACTCAGTAATACAACTGTAACCAAAACAGTGATGACTCTAGATTTTCTCCAGTTGAGCTGTTCTGGTCTGTTGAGTAGCTAACATGCATTTTAAACATTTCCCACATACGTATGTAACTGATTGCATCAAATGGCTGCTTGTGTGATGATGTAAGTGACCTCCTCCCTTGCTCTTCTTGAGAGAGCACCTGCTGAAACTGAAGGCTGTAAATAATCAGGGTTCATTATCTGCCAGGAAACTGACTCATTTTTCTGCTTGAAATGCATTAGTATCAAATCATTCCCCTGCCTTCCTGAACTGGGAAGGCTGGACTAAGTGACTGAACTACACTGCCAGTCATCTGTTGACCTGACTTTCTTCATTACTCCAGCTTGAACAAGAGCATTTTAAAGGAGTTGCTTGATTTGTGGTGAGACCTCTGTTTTCATAGCCTTAGAAAACTATGGAGATAACAGTATGGCTTCTGCCCCCTCAAGAAAGACACCTCCTCTTCAATTCCCTGCGGAGATACATGAGTTGCATGTAATTATCCCAGAAGCTGACGCAGATCTGTGTGTGTGGGTAAGCAGAGATTTCTGCTGTCCACAGAGTCTGTGGTGTTGGGAACTCCCAGAACAAGGAGAATTTGAAGCACACATACAGATGAAGGTAGGCAGAAGAGCCCTCAGAAGAGTAAAGTTGTCTGCAGGCTGAGGGACTTCAGTGTATTGGCTAAGTTCTGGCCATGGCTGCAAGCCTTATCATAACTAGAAACCCATATCCCCTAGCTGACTTTTTGGTATAATGGCATGTTGTTAAGAGTCTAGATGGAGAAATGTGACATCTGTCTTCATCCCCATCCTGTGCATGGGTGTGAAACTGCCACTGTAGAGCAAAATAGCACATACAGTAACTTGAGCTGATTTTAATTTCTTCTCCTCTCCTGCCCCTCAACCTTTGTCCTTGCAAAATGGAAATGCAAGATCTTTCATTGTTCTTTTTGTATTGGAGTTTTATTGCCAAAACTAATCGATGCTGCTTGCTGTCGCTGGTCTTGACCCTTTTAATGTCTGTCATGGATGTGTGTTCCCTCTTGCTTGTTGAAATAATTAAATAATCATTCCCCACATGCTGTGTGATGAGGACCTCTCCATAATGCTCATTCATCTTTTGTTCTGATGCATGGTCTTTTTCAGCAGGTGAAGTAATAGATTAACAGTGCAGCCTTGGGTCTTAAAAGAATCTGTCACTTTCTGTAAAGCCACCCACCTTACCTGTGAGGAGCTCCAGAGCTGCTGTGTAGCTCCTGCAGCATCAGGTGGTAAATGGAAATTGGAGTTCATAGTCCAAGAGCAGAGGTACAGTAATAGCACAATTCATTTTGTGGTATTACTTTCTAGTTTAATTGAAGCAAGTTTAAAGGGTTAACCATGTTTTTCTTGAAACTCTGCTCCCTACCTTGTAATTAGGAGAACTCAAATCCCAGTGCTCATTTCTGCTGTTCAAACTCTTACCTACACTTCTTTGTTTCATGTAATTGTGCTCTTTTTCTCTGCACTCCTTCCCAACTTAGCTGAAGACCTTATGCGCTGTCTCTTTTCTGACAGAAGTCGTTATGGTTTGTTTTCTACAGCATTCTTGCCGAGAATCAGTGAAGGGGAAAAATCACATTCTGTGATAACTTGTCCCTTATATCAAACCTGCTTCTCTGACAACTCCACACCTCCAGCTGGGAAGGATGTCTTCTCTGTCCCTAGTTGCACCTTCAGAGTTAGCACAAGTTCTTTCCCACAAGCAGGCCTAAGTGTTCTACAAAGGCTGTGTTTGGAACTTGTCTGTTACCACATATTACATTTTTGCTTTCCCTAGAGAAAGGAAATTTTCTTGTAAAGGTTGCTCATTGTATGGATTAACTTAAAAAAAGAAGGTGATGTAAACGATGCCTGACAGAGTTTGGATGCTCATAAGAAAGGAAGCCAACTCTCGGTCCTCACTGAGGATGAGTTGTTTGGCACAGATCTGAACAAGGGGATGGAGGAGCTAACTCAGAACTGTAAAGGTGACTGTTGAGGTTTTAATGAGTAGTGTTATTTTCAGGTTACTTATCTCTTGTAGATGGTTACAACTATCTTAAGAAAAGCTAAATCCTTTTGTTTGACTATTTTTTCTCTCCTAATCATCTGTTTCTGATCTGTCTTAGTCCAGTCTTGATGCCAGGCTAAATATGTCTAACCATAACCATATGAAAGCTGAAACAGTCTAGAAATGTTAGCTTAGAGGTATCAGAGCATATTATGTTAAGAACTTAATTTTAGAAATCATTTTTTCAGCAATCTTTAGAACTGCATACTGATTGCTTTTTTTATTTTAAGCTTGACTATGAAACTGGTGAAGAGCAATAATGTTTTTCTGTTTGACAAGAACTACAAAACTTTTATGGAAAATGAAGCTATGGAACAAAATGCTTGATAGTTTCTGCTTACGTGATTTCAATTTGCTTTTTCAAAGCAGGCAACACAATACAGATGTCTGAAATAATTTTTTCCTATTCTTCTGAGAAAAGGGAAGGGAAAAATACCCAAGCCAGTGGATTGGGTTGTTTGAGATTTTTATTTAAAGTAGTTTTCTAGTGCTCTGTCAAGGCTATAATTGATCTCCACGAATTAGTTTGGTTTGGTAACAGTTAATAATTGAGCTCAAGGTTTGA
The DNA here is from genome assembly GCA_024500445.1 of Entomyzon cyanotis. Taxonomy (NCBI): domain Eukaryota; kingdom Metazoa; phylum Chordata; class Aves; order Passeriformes; family Meliphagidae; genus Entomyzon; species Entomyzon cyanotis. The sequence goes on along the minus strand of JAKEPQ010001030.1, from coordinate 38,681,255 downwards.
GGAAGGGTATTGGTGTTATTGGACAGTGGAAGAACATTCAGCTGTTTTCATGTTGCAGCTTTCTTGTTATCTTTAGGTTATGCATTGCCTGGCTGTAAGAGGAAGATGATTGAAGGGAATTGAGTTTTAAACTGTTGCTGTTCTTCACCTTCTTATGAGGAACTGCAGGACCACATTCAAAGGGATGAGTGCTCAGGGTTGAGTGCTGGCTAGAAATTGGAGGGCTGAAAAAAGGCTGTAATATGTAGTGTGATAATTTTCACCTCCAAATGGGCAGTATGCAATATAAAAGTCTTTTCAGGGAAGACACAAAACCAGGGGAGGAAAGTCAGAGGCTGCCAAGAGTCGTCAATATACTTTTGCTTCAAAGTATAACTAGGAATTGCTCTGTTTTAAGCTCTCCTCATAGCTGGAGGCTGGGAGTAGAGGAGGGGTAGGTGTGATTGCTGTCCTTAGAGTGCTTCATTTTACTGGTTTGCCCTGGTTGTTGGTGTAGAGCAGCTTGTGAGGATGGCAGCTGACTGAACACCCTTTTGGCTCTAAGGAAACTAAGCCTCAATGCTGCTTGTTAACGCCTCCCTTTTGGATGGGGAGGAAAACCCTTCCCTCTGTGTGGCTCAGAGTAGCGTTACTCAGTAAATGCACATGCTGTGACAGCAAATCTAAGATGTGGTGTAGGGATTGCATATCCTTAGAAACTGTTACTGAAAAGTTAAATTTGCTGCAGTTAAGTATCTTCTCAAAGCCTGCTGAGACGAATCACTATGTCCCAAAAGGCTTTGGTGGTGATCCTCTACCCCCATGGGGAGAATGGGCATATAGTCCAATGGTGATGTGCTGTGAGGAGATGGCTTTGTGACTTTTGTCCCCTCAAGCTGCAGCTTCTGGCATTCACTTCATTCCTGAAAAAGCTTCCTTTTCTGATTGTAATGTCTTGTATGAGTGCACTCTTTGTCTTCCTTGTCTAGAGGCATCCTGTAACTTGGAGTCTGCTTCCTTTACCCCCTTGCTAGCAATTGCTGCAGACCTGAGTTAACAGAGCAAGTGTAGAGCAGCAGTTCCAGAACTGTTGATGTCTGACAGAAAAGGAGCCTGATCTCAATCAGAGGGTTGAGATCTCAATGCTACTGAACAGAGGCAATTTATATCTTGTAGTAGTTTTAATAAAAAAAATAAAACCAACAAAAACTACAGTGCCCCTCTTCGTAATTTAGCAAGCTGGGACAGAAGCATCTCTCAGGGTGAGCAGAGTTAATCTTCATCATTTGGAGGATTGACTGACAACCTGGAGGATGATAATGTGTGATTTTTCTTTTTCCTGGTGAGCGGGGGAAGAGAGTAGAAATTGCAGTTTCTCTGCTAATTGTACTTTAGATGTCATTTGTGACAATTTCATATTGTCTAGACAGAGATAGTGGAGCAATTGCTTCCACAGAGTGTAGTGTTAGCCTGTTATATATCTGGATAGCAAAAATGGGGGATGTGGGAGAGGAGGAGGTTGCTGTAAGTTGCAGAAAGGATTCGGGAGTCAAGCGTGATCTACTGAAATGTTTCAAAAGGAGATGCAAGCAATATGCATCTCTTTTACATGCTTCTCTGTTGGAAACTTAGATGTTTAGTGGCTAGAAGTTTACTGTAACAGAGCTACTTCTGTTTATCCATGGATTATATTTGTGCTCCTTAGCAGAATTGCTCCCAACCTTACATTTACTGTGGTAGGATATTGGACTACCTTACACTTAAGTCTTACTGAAAACAAATAGTCTGTGTCTCTTTTGGGATTTCGGGTGCCAGAAGCTATGAGTGTGACACCGAAGACTTGGCAGAGTGCAGCATGACTTACTTTAAGAATATTTATCTGTGCCTTGCTGAGGGACAGTAGGTTACACCAGCAGTGTCACAGATGAGACACTTTAACGATTCTAGCAGTGTATGTATTATTGAACCCATTTGTCAGTACCAAGTACATTTGGATTTGTAACTTTAGGTCTCAAGGGCTAAGTCTAGAACGAGTTAGTTAAATAATGGATTTTATTTGTGCTTAGTACTCTGCCTCAGTACAGATATTGTTATTCTCTGGAGCATTAAGCAGAGAGATTTTCTTTCTGGATCTCATGAGATTGCTGGTTGCCTTGTTTTGGTTTTTTTGCCTCTTATCTGTATTTATATCCCCATGTTCATGGCTCTGTGATCTGAGAAGGCACAGTTGTAGGATAATTAAGATCTAATCAGACTTAAAATAATCTCTCACTTTTAGCAGTTAACTGTTAACTGAATTAATTATCTTTGTCCACGTGATGTTAATGTAGTCCTAGTATGTGACTTGTGTGCCTCAGTGTGAGGTAGTGCAGGAGCTTCCAAGCTCTTGGCAGCTTGGAAGGCTCTTGTGGAAAAGCCATCTTAACTGAGTCCGTTCAACTCAGGCAGTGCAGCTTCAGAGAGGGTTCTGAGGAATGTATTTAGCAGTGTTTGTCATCCTGTTATAACCCTGTAACTACTGGTCTTTCAAGGAGCCCTTCTGATGGAGGTGATCCTGCAGCAGCAGCTTCTGTTGCTGCGTGGGATGGAGTTGCACGTAGTCTGTTCAGGTAAGTCACAGGGCTGTCAAAGCCCAGAGGAAGTCTGTTTACCTGGATTTGGCAATCCTGAGGCTCAGGCAACTGTTGGTTAGTGTATTACTAAAGTAGCCCATACCATACCAGTTCTTACCTGAGGTGCCAAGTACTTGCTATAGCAAGACTCTGCAACTGTTTATTTCAAGGATCAGTTGCAGTGTAGTGGTGAGAACTATAGATTCCTGAAAGTGCTGTTCCCAAGCCAAGCAGAGGGTCCTGGCAGACCCACACCAAGTTACAATGATGTGCGCCCTGCTCCTGCACCCTTGTGGTGTCCTCTGGTTTGTATATAGTTTGATTTCTTTCAGCATAGCTGTTGGATGCTTTCTGAAGGTGATCCCTCAAAGTCAATGATCATCTTGCGCAGCTGCCAGTCTTTCCAAAAGTGAGAAGATAATTATGGGTGGAGAATACCAGGAGACTTCTTTCTAACAGAATTTGCTAGATCGTGCAGCATGTACTGGTCATCTTCCCTTGTAGCTTTGATTTTACTGTGTCACTTAGTGGACAGATGCTGAAAGGCTGGGAAGGAGGGTGGGATGTGTAGTGTTTAGGCACCAAGACTTTTGATAGGCATGAGTTTGATGATTATTTGTGTGTGCATGTTATCAGAACACCATAAGCATTTCTCACATCAGGAGGCAGCTTCTGTTTCTAGGGCTGTGGCCCTGCCAGAATCCACATGCTCCTTCTCCTTGATTAGCTCCAGTGATCAGGCAGGATGTTCCAGTAGGGTGGCAGCCATGTCTAGATTGCTTGCAAAATACTGTGTTTGGAGCACTCTGCACGAGCACCTTTGAAGAGCAGATTTTTTAAAAGCATGTTGGTATTGCAGTGACAGTAACCTAGTCTCTGAACTCTGAGGCAGTGCTTTAGAAAGAGCCAGCTGCCTGAGCAGGTAAAATATCCCTTTGCTAATTTTGATCTGTCTATCTTTTTCTTAGAAGGAATTAAAGCAGTTTATATATGATGCAAGTAATAGGTAAACCTGTATACCTCACAGCTATGGGGCTTCAGGTGTACCTCATAAAGCTGTAGCACTGTTTGTTCTGGATTGGCTGCTTTTTGCACATATTGGTATATAGTTGGAGCTGAAGGAAGGGTTTGATAAGACAGGATTGAAGTATAATGACTTTCTGGTAGCCAAGGGATTCATAATACCTAGCAGTGTTGAAGGTTAGAGCTTTTGACTCAGTAACCTAGGAACCAGGGGAATTAATTAATCTCAGCGTTTAAGAGATTTAATAACTGTTCTTGCATATGACAAATGGTTGCCAAACTATTTTGTGCCAGAGAGGACAGGATTTCTTGCCTTGTGTAGAGTCCTAGTGCTTTGCAGCAAGTTCTGAATTTCTCAAACTGACACACACCTTTCCAGCTGGGGAACTGATGCAATCTCTTGCTGTTTTCTGTATTCTAGATCTATAATGTCAAATTGAAGTAATTTTTTTTTTAATTGCTGGAAGGCAGTAAAAATTTTTCTTGAGATCCTGATGGGTGTGCTGCTGCTAGAAAAAAAGATGTCTCATTTTCAATTCTACTGTCTTTATGTGGCTAGAAGTGGGAAATTGGGTGTGGATTTTATCTGGTCCTTCTTCCTGCTTCCTGTATTGGTGCCTACTGTTCTGCATTGCAAAGACTAACTGATTAATAGGAGTGTGGGGCTAAGATGGAAAGATTGAAATCTTTCTTAACAGTTGTGTGTGTGAGTGAATAGAACAGATGAGGTGTTGGACCTCTTTGACTTTCAAACCACAACCATTTTCATTAAGTTACAGACTGGAAAACAAAATTAGCAGGAGTTCTGAGGTAGAAAGACTTGAAAGGGAACTCAGCAATCTTATAAACTTTGGGAGTTGGTTTTTCCACTTTCTGTACCTAACCAAATCCTCTCTCTTATGTTAATCTAATGGCTGCAACAGGCCATGGGTCAGTCTTGAAACAGTGCTGTCCTCTGGTTTATGACAGAAGATAGATGGAGGTGCATGTAGAAGCCAGGGTGGAGGACATGTCCCTGCTATATACTTTTGATTCTGCTGCCTTCATGACTCAGTCTCACTTCTCATATATTCAGGCTGTCTGGCTGCATTTGCATATATTTACTTCTTGACTGAATATTTGGTATCTCTCCCTGTGGCTGATTAAAATAGAAAGGAAAAGAACTTTTTTTTGTAGCTGAAAACCTTTCTTTCAGAGCCTTGGGACTAAGATTCAAGATCTTAGTGAATAAATATCAGGGGTGCCCTTTAAGTCCACATGCTAAGGTGTGTTCTTTACCCATGCTCCATGGCCCATTCCATGCGTAGCCACTGGTAAGATTTTGAAAGATGGCCAATGCAGTGGTAGCGTTTATGGACCTGACAAATGGGGATGGATTGTCTCCAGAGAAGTGACATCTACATCTTTCTCTTGGAACGTGGAAATGGGTATGGGACATCCTTCTTCCTTACTTGAGATGTTTTTTCTTCGGTGCAGTGAGGATATAAAACTTTGAATAGCTGTGTGGTGAAAACACTTAGGCCATCAGGGAGTGGTTCAGTATGTTGCAGAATTCTCTACCCTAGCGATAGAAATAGTCTTAAGAGGTTTCAGAAAGTAGGTCATACATAGGAGGGATGTTTCTGAATGGTCTTTGTCATTTGTTTTTCCTTTCTAGGAGGTTGCTGGAGTCTTCCCTCATTTCATTATCTCGCTATGATGGAGCAGGATCCCGGGAGCATCCGATCTACCCAGATCCAGCCAGGTAAGATATAAATGCAGTCTAAAGGCATTTAAGTTTCATATGCAAAAGCATAACTTCAGTGTAACTCACTGAATCCTCTGGCAGTGGTTCTAATATTGGGCTTATGTCCTCCTTAATGACTTGCCGTGGAAACAGAGAGCAAAACAAGATGCTGTTAAGTCTGAGGGAAAATGAGGAAAACAGGAAGGAATTACTGTTGAAGTAGACACAAAAGGATTCCTGAAATCATTTGGGATGGAGAACACTAGGTGGCAAGCAGGTCCAACAGTAAATGAGATACATCAATATATTAAAAACCTCTTTTGAAGAAAAATGAATTACAAACCAAATAGTCTATTCAGGAGAAAGAAGGAATGCAGTAAAGGGAGTTAGGAGCTGGTGTGAGCAGACAATGTGCTTGGAAGCATGAATTGTCTCCATAAATGTATCTGTACAAGACAGAGCATAGCCAGAAGGTTATGTATACTTAACTAACAGCGAAATACTGACAATTATTTTTGAAGAGTCATGAATCATTGACATTAGACATAGAAACACCTGTAGTGCTGCTTAATCGTCAAAAGAGGTGGGAGTGTTTCAGAGGACTAGAAAAAGCAAATGTGGCAGTTATCAAAAATGGAAAGAAATTATCTTTGCAGTTTCTATTTAGTGTATTAAGAAAGCAACAGATGGGATAATATGACCCAAAGACTCTGTCAGAAGAAATGATAGAATTGTGAACAGCAAGCAGCTTTGGAAACTTTAAAAGAATAAATCATGACAAATAAGCTTCCTTTAGATGGGTTTAGCAAAGCTATGAATGAGGAAATTCACTAGGTGTAAAATATATCTGATTTAGCCTTTTGGGGACCCTCTTGCATAGCTGCATGAATTGAAGGATTTATCATAAAAGAGAGTATGGAAATACCACTGAAAATTAAATCTTGATTGCTGAAGGAGGTTTGTTGTTTTGTGAGTTTGGGGGGTTTTTTCATCTTGTTGTTTTCTTCATCATTAACAACAAAATCTGCATTTTTATACAGATGATACTCTAAGTCCTGAAATAAAAGGCTGTGTTGCAAACTGACCAGATGGTATAATTGTGTTGGTAAATAACTCCTTGCTAACTGTCTCTGTAGATAAAGCCTTGTAGAGGTGAAATCTTATATTTGGCTTTTTTTCCATTTATAATGAAAAAAGTTGCTTTGTAGAAATAATTCAAACGTTCAGGAATGTTGTAAACAAAACTGTAGTGAGGTGAAAGTAAGATGGAGTGTGCTGCCTGTATTTAAGGTCCTTGGGAAACCAACCTAGGTGACTGAAGGCTGAAGGTCTTGGCAACTGCATGTCAGAAGTGCTGAAACATGTAAAAGCTTCTAAATGGCAGTTGATTAAATGACAGATAAAGGGATTGATTTACCTGGAAAGATGAAAGTTATATTCTACAAATGTTAATTTAAAGCTATTACTACATTCTGGTTAATTTATGAGCGCCAAAATCTGCTATATTGCTGGAAGTGCAGCATTCCTTATTTCTGGAATGCCTTGTCTGAAGCAGGCAGATTGATGGAGCAGAGATTTTAAGAACTGATTCTAGCTCTCTGGGAGCTGCCTTTAAAAAAAGAAAAAGGAAGCCCTGCCTAGGTATCTGAATTCTCTTTTTTCCCTTTCGTCAGATGTCTGCTGTGATGAAGCTCAATAAAGTGTATGAAAAAGGATCAATGCCTGAGACATTTCATAGCATAAGGAGCATTGTAAAAAATTTTTTCTTCTTGAAGCCATTTTAGAACTGATAGAATGCTCTTCATGTGGCAGTTCAAGCAGTTTTTAGGTTGTGGTAGAAGCTGTAGTAGCTTGAGTTTATAAGGAGCTTTTGAAGAGAAGACCAGTGTTGAAACTCTTTCAAGAGGATTAATTTGTTCCAGTAAATATCACTGTCCTTTTCAGAGGATGAGATTCATAGAGGCGCAATCAGTACCAGCTGGAAGTTTGAGTGGGATAGGATTAGAGTCTTCTTCCATAAACCTTACTGGTGTGCTAGAAGGATATTTTTAACTGTCCCTTTAACTTGATAGAAATTTGAAAAGTGATTAAAAGGAGTGTTACTGCATTTTGAAGGATTTTTTGGTAGCATCATAAGTTCCAAATGTAAAGTAATGTGTTTGAGAAGTTAAATAACAAGGTGGAAAAGTGACACAAAGGTGAAATAAACACATCTATATCTATAAATAAACACATGTCTGCATGTGTTCATGCATTTTGAATATATATTAAAAATATATACATCCTTAAGACCAAGCTGTCTCCAATGGAGTCTTTTTTTTAAGACTACATAAACTACATGATCTGAAAAATTTATTTTTGAGAGCCTGTCTATGTGTGAGTTTTGTTTCTCCATTTACTGTCTGTAATGGTGCTATTTTTGAATAACCTAGGTCAGCACTGAGGCGGGGAGAATATTTTTTGAAGTTTCCTCAGATATAAAATGAATATTCTGATGTTGATTGCAGTGGTATTTCTCAGTGGCCTTACTGAACTTCTCTAAGGTCAGCTTGGCTGTTCTGTCATTCTCCACAGTTTCCATATGTACTGAGCTCAGAAAATAATCTGCAGAAGAATCAAATAAAACTATCATCAAATAACACCACCTATGGTAATGTTTTTTTAAATAGAAACACTCAACAAGATGCTCTCAGGCTGCTTATATAAAGCATCACAGGAGTGTTTGTTGGATATGTCTCTAGAAAAAAAATCTACGTAGCTAGAAAGTACTTGATCCCTTACACCTTTCTCTCTGTGTGTCAGACTTAAGCTTCTTGTATGGTTGTCAGAGATCTTTTTCAGTCTGCCCAGTGTACATACCTTGTGCTGTCACAAAGCTGAATCTGGCATCTTGTCATCTGTTATGGCCATTCTTGATTGCCTACTCTTTCTTATAACAAGTATCACCATGTTGTTTCTTCTGGTGTCCTGCATAATTTTAGAAGACTGCTAAATTCATTCTTCATATTCTTCTATAAAGCTCTCTCTTGGTGTGATACTAGAAGGAAGTTTCAATGGTTACGCTGCTGGACTGCTGAGACCACTGTTCATTATTTTCCAGTGTTTGCCTTGTTTCCATGTTCCTCTTTTTTCTTTCTGTCCACATTATGCTGGAGATTTATTTTCAGGCATGCACAAAGGCTTTGGCTTATGGAAAAGCCCAGAGAAGAGAACAGCTCTTCATTTATGAGTGTGCATCTGTAATGCCTTACTTTTTGTACTTGGCATATTAAGTCTTACAGGGTGTGGAGAGAAGTGCTGTGTTTGTCCAGCAGAGCCACCTTCTTTATGTAAGCATGAACAAATTCAACTCATTAAACAGTGCATAAAAGATTCAGGAGGAATCAAGCTGAATTGTGTCGTTCCTCTTACCCTTTTGATGCTTATTGGCTTAAGTTTTTACACTCCTGAACCTAGAATCTGTCTCTTAAACATGTGCTCACCCCATATCAGAATTCAAGTCTAACCAAATAAGGCTAATGAAGTGATAAATCAAACCATGTCTGGATTTTAACACTGAGTAACTGTGTCCCAGAAAGTATATGCAAGGAGCTGTGGATATACACAGGGTAGGAAAAGAGAGAGTATGTTTTACCTGTGTAGCATCAAGAGAGTAATAGTGGTGTGTGATAGCTGATGCAAACAAAGGCTAGGTTATGCATGAGAGAAAATTAAGAGTTAATTACAGAGGAAAAATTTCCTTTCAGGTGGGATGCAAAGCTTTTAAAGCTCCACTTAACATATATCTAGTAGATATGATGAAATTGCCACTATATGAAATCCCTACCATTGAGATTACAAAATAGTTAAAGCTCTGAAACCTTTTTTCTCCTGCTTGATATTCTATGGTTCTCCATAAGTACCATCAAAACAACAGCACTTCCCTTCAGTGTTTATTTGAACAGTGCTGCTGTTTGGCATTGCAGGCAGAGTTCACATTGGGACTGGGTTTGGTTCTTATAAGCGATGCTTGCTGGGCTTACTTGAGTGAACTGGTAATAAATGAATCAATAAGCTCCTAAGAGTCCCTAGAAACAAATTCCTCTGTGCTGTGGATGAGCATTTTGTCTGTAGGTACTCTGTGGTGCTTCTGTTTGCAAAGGGAATCACGTGGGAGTGTAGCGTATCAAGAGAAAATTACTTCTCCTTGCTTTCTTTATTTACTCTGTCTTACTCACGGATAAAATACAAACAGTCAATTTTGTGATAGGCTGTTTCTGCCCTGGCACTTGGAGTTCAAAAGGAAAAATAGGACTGGCTGTCATTCTAGACTTACGTGATAAGTATGTGTGTATCTTTTTCTTGCTCAGGTTGTCTCCTGCTGCATATTACGCTCAGAGGATGATCCAGTATCTTTCCCGGAGGGACAGTATTCGACAACGCTCTATGCGATATCAGCAAAACCGTCTCCGCTCTTCCTCCTCCTCTGCTTCCACTTCAGAGAACTCAAGCCCGTCTGTGGAGGGAAATGATCTGGAATTTGAAGATTTTGAGTAAGTGTGTGTGCTGCCTTACCTTCTTGCTTGAGTCTGCTGTCAGCACAGGACTGCTTTCTGGTTCCCTACTGTTTATCAATCAAAGACACCACAGGCTTCTTGTAGGAACAGGTTAAATAATTCATTTAATAATTAGAGCATTGATTGCTAGAAATAGGTGTTGTAATTTCTGTTGTGAAAATTAAGGATGCTGTAGGCTACCTTCAACATGTTAGGCTATCTCAACCACATTTAGAAGATTGGTTAAATAAAGAAAATTAGAACCTTTTTCTCCCATGGAACAAATGGGGAACCAAGAGTTTAGTAGAGTTGCCAAATCTTGAGACAAAACAGGAATCACTAAGAGGCTTTGCAAGACTTAGTTCATTGGTCTAAGGCTGTAGGAGATAGCCGAACATGTCCTGTTGCTTTTACTTGCTCTCTCTCTGTGGCTTTGTCAAATTAGCTAACATTCCTGGGACTGGGTTTTTTTAACATTTAGTAATTGTGAATCTGTGTTAAGGCTTAGTTTCCTGTAAGGAGATAAGAAGGCCTCTTGTTTAAAGTGAGGAATGACTCTGCATGCAAATCTCAGAAGAATCTTCCTGTTAAATGCTGTATTTCCTTCTGAGTGGCTCTGCTGACAAACTTTTGAAGTCTGTTCTTTAGCATCTGCCTTTGGACTTCCAGCGATACCCAGTGTAATCCCAGCAAAAAATTTATTGCAAACCCTTTTCAATAAATGGAAGAGTATAGTAATGTATTCTTTAGATAGCATGTAGACCAAATGCTCAGGAATTTAGATTAAAATCCATTTTAGCAGCAAAGAAAACATAACCTTTCTAGCCTGTCTTCAGTAGTTTCCTTTTAAATATGGGATTTCCCCTGAGTCTTAAGTGTTTCACAGAATTTTCCCCTATTTGTGTATATAGCAATTAAAACACAGGATAATTCTGAACATGGTTGTAGAAGTAGTCTGTGGTGGTAAGTGTAGTAGGGAGGTGTGTTTGGGAGCTGTGAACTCCTCAAAAAATCTGGGTTGTTACGTTGCAGATGCCAGCAAAGGATGCTGTCAACTTCAGTACTATTTAATTTACATATTCACTTGCTGCAGTGGCACATACTTGAGATGATATATTGTTAAAGCTCTATGTCCTTTGTGTCAGGGTGAAGTCCCTTTATGAAGGACACTAGTAACCCTAGCTATTTCCAAAAGCAAGATACTATATCCCTTTCTAACTTTTTAAGTGGTGGTAGACTATTTTATTTCTTATAAACTTCTTCTCTGAAGCTGTCATTTCATGCTTCAGCAATTAAATGTTCTGAAGTACAGGGTGAAAGGATGTCTTTCCCTCTCATTACGGTTCTGTTTGTGTAAAATGTAAATGAGGGGAGATAATGCAGAAGAGTCACTGCCTAATAGCTTTTCTCAAGCATCTTTGTGGTCTGGAAAAGCAGAAATATGGTGGCTGCTGGGCCCGTTTTTGTGAGGTGGATGTGTTGCAAGGATAGACCTTATTATTTCCATTATTCCATTTCATTTGTCTGGGGCAGCTTGTTCTGCTGGGAAAATAAAAGATGGTGTGTTCTTCATTCACAGAGCCAGGCAAATGCCTGCAGAGAAGTGTGTTCCCCTGCAGATAATGTTCACACAGTAAGAGCCCCCAATCAGGGAAGCAATTCAATCAGCCATACTAACATTGTCTTTCATTTCATACTGAGCAAAAAGAAGTGTTTATTCCTTAATGTGCAGTGGCTGAATTTGTTGGTTGAATATTTCATTCCGAATTCTGGTCTGTGTATTCAAGACCTGCTGTCTTTTCACTTCTCTGCTTCATTATTTCTCCTGGCTGATTAGAGAGGGCTGCTGTGCAGGGGTCCTTAAAGCTGGAACTTCTCGTGACTCATTTAGTTTCTTCTGCTGAGACTTCACAATTAAATGTCTTACACAGAGTTCTTACTTCTCCTTTTGGCTCCTGTATCACTCCTTCCTTGCTTGTTTACCTGTGCAGTTGTGTGTTACTTCACGGATGATTTTTCTTGCCAAGGTTTAGATGCTCTGACTTCCCCGTGTCTCCAGATCTGATATAGGGAAGGGCATTGCTACTGCAGCTCATGCTTTTCTTCTGGAATATAGTGGGGGGTTTTTTTTGTTTGTTTATTTGGGGGGGTTTTTTTGTTTGTTTGTTTGTTTTGTTTTGTTTTGTTTTGTCTTTGTTTTTTGTTTTTGTTTGGGTTTTTTGGGGTTTTTTTATGTAAAAGCCAGCAAATTGCCTTGATACTTTATCTTCTAATCTGGTTAATGGAATTGATAAATAATTTCTATCCTTTTCCCAGAGAGAGGAGAAAGATGTAAGGGACATTAAGCACCTGTTGGTTTTACTATACATTGAGCTCTGGGCAAGGAGTGAACCTTGTGCTTGTGCAGGGTGCTGGGGAGACAGGCCTTCCTCAACTTTCATATTTTGTGAGATTTAGAGGGTTTTTTTCTCCTCAAAAAGTAATTTTGTCTCTTTTCAATTTTGTTTACCTAATGTCCTAGTAAGTGGCATGAAAAGCTTGGCCTATCTTGTGTGCTTGTGTCCTCTAAATTTAAGTTTAAGCCTCACCTATGTGTCAGTCAATGGTGAATTCATTCATAAATACATTTAGTTTGTGATGGCAATAGAACTAGTGGTTGTATAAGAACGTGAAGTAGTGTTTTTTATAGGTGTTAGTAATATCCTTCTTTTACACCAGCTCTTATGGACAGGAGAGGAGGAGGGAGGCAAATTATACCTGTGTTTTAGGTCTAATAAGATGTTCTCTCTACATGTGCTCTCTGTGTTTAACTTGTCACTGTTGTCATCTTACTGCTTATTGAATGCAATTGTCAACTGTAAACTTAGTCATGTCTGCATGAAGTATTTGATGCAGTTTGTAATATATATATAGATTGTAATATTAGGTTATTAACAGATAGATTGATATGAGTGGGTTTTAAGGTTAGCTTTAGCAGAATTGTAAGCTAAAATAAAAAAGCTTTCTGAGTTCTAGAATAAGAATCTCTGAATGGAGAATGACATCACATCAGTCTTACAGCATGACTGGTAGAGTCTGTAAAGACAAATTATACGTGTTGAACTTCCTAATTTCGAGGTCTTATTTGAGTGTCTTATGTTTGCATCACAAAGTGAATTTAGATTTTTAGAGCTGAACTATTTTATTTTGACTTTTTAAAGAATTTTGATTAGGTCTCTTATATAGACTTGCTTTAGTCTAGAACAGCTCTGTGATGCTGAAGGCTGTGGGTGATGATTCCAGGACTCCTTGGATAGTGCAATCGAATTTCTTTTCATTTGTAATTCTAAATTTGTCACCATAATCAGAATGTGAAGGTGTTTCTGTAGATGGGTTTTGGCCATTTTTGTCCCTTTTTGTCTGCCGTGACTGTGGGAACAAATACAGAAATACAGGTTTGTTTGATCTGTCAGACTGAAAAGCAGATATATAGGACAGTACACCAGCTCTGTCTGAAAGCCTGAGTTGAACCCTTCACTACAGTTCTGTAAAGGCTTTCAGCCTAAGGCTAAAGGTGTGACTGTGGCTGACTCCTCTGTCTGTTTTTCAGAGTGGGCTGCCTGACAGAATATAGATATGAAGGAGCTTTCATGTCTACAGCTTTTCACTGTTCTCGTCTGTCCTTTTTCCTTCCCTGTTAGGAGGTTTTGTGCTGGAGTGGATCCACTCAGTTGTGCCATTTTCACAGGCTAGGAAGGTCTTTATTGTGTCTCTATAACAAGATGGGCTTTACCTCACAGGCTTGAAGTCTTGTTTTGGTGCTTTATATTTTTAGTTTCTTTCAAAACACCACTGAGCGTCCAGACAGAAAATATGAGAACTGTAGGCATTGTTTATCTGAGACCATAATGGACCTTCTGGCTTTGTGGAAACAGGCTCTTGCTTTGGAAAGATAATTAATCACTTAGGGAAATCTTACAAGATTCAGGGTGATGTTATTTGGCATTATTTCTCACCTTAAAATCCTTTTGTCTAAGGCATGTTCTGGACCAGTATTGTGGTTTCTGAGATGGGCATCTTGCAAGGGTATCCTCCTAAGTGCATAAGATACATGAATATCTGTTGTACTTGCCTCCTGCCATTTTTGTTTGCTTTATTGATATTTATTTATTTGGCAAGAACTGCAAATCTTTCAAGCCTCTTGCCTTGAAAGGTTCTAAGATCACAACCTGCCAGCAAGCAGCCACTGTATTAAAGCTGCAAGTCTTACTTCCAGTATCTTGTGTGTAATTTTCATTCATTTTGGAGAACAGTGCGGTAGATTCTTTTTGGCCTCTTTTATAGGTGAAAAGTTTGGTTTGGAACTCTGGTTTGTGTCATAGTTAGTGCCCTACTTCAAGCTGGCATTATGGTTTAACTTTTTTACGTATTAAGGAGAAAAGTACACGTCTGATTAGGCATTCATGTGAGATATCCAGGCAATCACCCTTCTTTTGGAAAGTCTTCATTTAAGGTGTATATTGTTGTTAGCTTCTTTAGGAACCTTAACTGGTGCGCTGATACTTGATAATATTGATTGGTAACTGTCTGGATGCATTTGTGTCTGAACTAACATTATGCAACGGGAGAGAAAAGGGAAGACAATGGCTCTGGCAATGTGGTTACTTAGTAGTGTGTGCTTGGGTTTGGATTTGGTTTTGGATTCTGTTCTCTGTATTGCTCCTCAAGTTGAATGGTAGAAGTGAGTTTTGAGGAGGGATTTGTGTGTCATGGTGAGAATAAGCATGTGGTTTGTTTGATGGCTGAGACAACAAGATTTTGGAAAGTTTGACTGAAGGGAGAGGTAGGAGATTTTTCAGTTACTGAAATAACTTCTTCCTTACGCTTGTGAAGGAAGTCCATGCTTGTGTTTAAACCCAGTCTCTGCCTTTTTAGTCTGACTCTGTGTCATGTTTGCTAGAGCCACAGCGCAATGGGAGCACTAACCTGCAGCAGCGCAATCAATTCACAGTGCACCTGCTGACTTCCCTCAGCACACTGACTACTAAGAGCACATGGGTAGAACTCTTACTCTTTTAGTAAAGTCTTGGTCTTTATTGCCCTCCTTCACAGCTGTCCACTGTGCACTCATGTATTTCAGAGTGTTTTCTTTCCTTTCTGTAACAACCTTCAATTTCTGTAAAAGAAACTCCTCCAAATAGTAGCCAGGTTTTCTTGGCAGGAGAAAGGAGATTGGAATGGTTAAAGCTTTTTTGTGACACTTTGAACAAATATACAGCTTTTGATCTGCAGCTCCAGAATGCTGAGACAAGGTCTGTCATTGTGGAGAGAGAAGCATAAGGAATCCCAGAGATAAAGAAAGAGGTTTACTCTGCTAGAGGTCTGTAGGTTAAGGTGACACCTTAACAAATGGAATGCCAAGTGTTAAGCTCTCATAGGGCATAGTGAAGGTGGAGAAGAGAGATGACTGGATCAATGGTAGCATTTTGTTGTAGAGGCATCATATCCAAACCACGGGATTTTTAAAAAGCAATTAGGCTGGGTTTTTTCGTTTTTCTCCTTGCCATCCTGATGCTTACATCTGAAGTTAACAAAAGACATATAGGAGATGTGAGAATCTCAGTAGGCTCTTCACATCACTAAAATGCTGATGGAAATAGATTTTTGGGATCCATGACACGTCAGTATGCTGCGGCAAATGTAGCATTTTTTTTTCCCTGGAAATCTGAGATGGAACAGTTTGTTATCTGTCTTTGTTGAGTAAATAATGTTCTCACTAGCAATTTGCTAGTTCAGTTCACATAAAGCAGCATCGCTCTTTGTTCTAAGTACCTGCCTTTGTTGCTTTCTTCCCAGAGCTCCTTCACGTGCTTTTGTGGTTTTTCTCTGCCTCTGTTTCTTGGCTCGTATGGCACTGCATCATTGTTTTTGATGAGGATGGGCCTTTTCAAAATTGGCTTTCAAGGCAGATACAAATATTATGGGACTTGGTGGTCACTTTCTGGATGTTTGTCAAGGATTTCAAGGATTAGTTAGAGTGTTAGCTTGTCTTGTGATCATAGTAGCCTGCAGCTTCACTTTCCCTATTCTTTTTACCTTTTGTGACAGTCTTTTCTATTACCCTTATCTTGGTCATAATGTCTGGTAATACTGCCTGGATGCAGTGAACAGGCAATGACTGTTTCCTTGCAGCAGTACTGCAGGGTTTTGCTAACCTCTCCAGTATAATGTTGCTTTACCATTAAGTCACATTCCAGCAAGGCAAGTGTCTTCATAGCAGGGTGATGAAAGAATGAGTGCCTTTATAAAGGTGGTAGTTGCCAGAAAAGCTCCCATCATAGTCCATACCGTTGGTTGTCTGAGTCTGTAGAAAACAGTTTTGATGTCAAGATGGTACTTCTGAGGTTTTCTGCTATCTATAAACTCTGTCCATTAATTTTCTCTGGCTTTTATTTTGTGTCTTTGCAACTCAGAAGTCAAACTAGGTCACCTAGTAGGTGAGGTCCGATATTAATGAGAGTGATTAGGAAGCAAGCTGTTACTGGTTTGTTGCTGGCCGTGCAAAGCAGGGAGTGGTCAGCATTCTTGAAGCCCACAGGTCTAACAGATTAGGTTTATTCGTGAAGTTATGGTTTCCTTTCTGTTTCCTTTGGAAGCATAACAGTGCAATCTATGTTTTTAAAAAGTAAAAAAAGAGTTGATGCTTCTGTAGGTTTGTCTGGCTGCTGATGTTTCTGTTTTGTAATGATTCAGTGTAGCTATGAAGTGTATCAGTTTTATTCTAAAACATCATCAACAATTTTTGAGTCCACCACACAGTGAGGTGATTAAAATAGAGACAACTAGATTGTACATGTAGAAAAGAGTGAGTGTTTCATTCTAGTTCCAAATCAGTCTTTCTCTGAAGCAGTTAATCCTTGGCATTTAGCAGGCAAGTACTGCTGTTTTTCTTGACCAGTGGATAAATTCTCTCATATGTGATGCTTCTCTGAAACACTTGATCTTCTGAAGTGCAATTTTTAATCTCATAAATACATTTTCCCCTGAACAGTGCTCTGAGAGGTAATCAAGGCTGGGGCGTTTGTTTCCCTCTGGTCAGCAGAGCCATTAGTAACAAAGCAGTCTGCTGTTTTATGGGAAGTTTTAGTTGAGAGATACATGTTTTCTCTGGGGTTCCTTTCAAAAAACTCCTAGTGAGAGATTGGCATTTCAGCCTTCAGAAGAATACAGAATGATGGAAAGGCTTGGGTGACCTGCCTAACTTCTTTATCACTTACTGTGTTAAAAATCTATTCTAGTTCATGTCTCTCCAGCTGGTCACCATCAGTCTTTGCAGTTTCTCTAATATTTTTATTCTTCAGTTGTTTTTGGCTTCCAGTGTTACACTTGGGACTTCGTTCCACAGTCATACATTTAGTGCCAGGAAAGTATTTTCTTATAACAAATGCTTGATTTTCTTGTTTTTCTTGATTCTTGTTATCTCCTTCAGTTCTGCCTTAAGTACTTCTCCTTCAGTAATGATCATATCCTTCAAAGATGGGTGCATAAATTTATAGCTTTTATTTTTACCAAATTATGTATATTCTTTTAGATATTATTAAAAAGAACCATATGGTAGTCATTTTAATGTTTGTGGATGTCAATATTTGTACCCTTTTTTTGTACCCTATGCTCCTGACTTCCTTCTTTGTATCTACTTGTGGATATAACTCTCTGCTTAGATAAGTTAGTTGTCTTTAATGTTTCATCTTTAACATAATCCTGATTTTAGGTGAGATACACTTGTCCTCTGAGCCATAAGTAAGGTGGTCCCCTTTTTCTGGTTCGAGTTTGTAACTCCTCCAAGACTTGAGGAGTGTGAGTATAGTAGCATATATTGTAAGGAACCTTTATTTTTGAATAAGAGACTAGTCTAAATGATCCAGGAGATGTTATTTTAGCTACTATGCATCTATGCAGAATTACAACCAACTTGCAGTGTGGCTTTTCCTTTTGCCTTCTAGGATGCCTGTATCTCACTAAAATATTCAGAATGTCAAGGTTTTATTTATTTTGTGCTTACCTCTCTATTTTGAGAGGCTTATTTACTGGAAGTGCTACTAAATTTCTTCCTAAATTAATTTGTATTAGATGCTCAGGATCTTGCAGGATCAGACAGGTTAAAAACTGTTAGTATCTGGTATTTGCTGCTCCTCTCCATGGTATTAGCTCTCTATCGTAGTGTTCCCAACACTGTATATTACCTTACTTATCAGGGTGGTGCTGGAAGGCAGTTGAGATATTCTCAGAATGACCAGCAAATGTTCCCTTCAGCATCCTTTTTACTACTTCTGTACCCTTTGTAAAACACAGTACCCACTTCATCTTCATTCACAGTACGCACAGTCACACTGTATCCTATGTAACTCTGGAAGAGTACACTCTTCTAAAGGTATATATCATCTGGTTTTGGCAGTGAATCCTGTGAATTGCAATGTTTCAGGATCTGTTTCTGCTTTAGTATGGCCAGTTTAATATGACATCTTCCAGGAACCCTCTTTGGAGGACCTGCAGTCAGACCTGACCAAGCTCTAAAGCCAAATAAGTTTGCATTTCCTGGTAACCTCCTCTGAGCTCCTTATAGGGCCTTTGGTCTACTCCTGCCCTCTATCCTAGCTCCTCTGAAGTAACCTACTGCAATTACAAAAAAAAAAAAAAAAAAAAAGGCAAATAAGTAGAGATACTTCACATTTTCTCAGTACTTCAAACATTGCTTTTTTTTCTGCTACATGAAGATTGTGCAATTTCCAGTGTCAACCTTTTAGGATAGTAGTAGGTGCCACTCAAACAATTATTAAGCATTTCTATTGTATGTAAGTGTCTAACCTCTGCAATAGAAATTGATTTAGCATTTTGAATTGGATTGCATGAAATGTGATAAAATGCTGAAAGTATGAAACAATTGGCTTGGCCTGATATAATTTGATTCTTCTGAACTTACATGGCTTACTGGTGCTGGCTCAAATAATTAAATGACTTTTCAAAATGGTCATTGTTGACCTAATTCTATTGGCAGTGTAGTCAGTGGGAGCTTTAATATTGACTACAATGGGAACAGTTAGACCAACAGATTGCATTAGAAATCCCATGCTGTGTGTTTAATTTCACTTCCTGATACAACAATCTCTAAATATTAAAGTGAATTCTTGCCAAGACAGAAAAGCAGAACATGGTTTTCTTTCTTTCTTTACAGTCTTCTGTATCCACTGTTATTAATGCAGTAGCCAAGTTACCAGATGAAAAAGCATGCCTTTTTCTCCAAACTTTGAGACACAAAATTTTGTATCTTCTTCTCTGTTTTCAGAGCCGGCATTGCTGGTCCATTAAATTTACATTGGTAAACTTTTCTCTCAACAAGCAAACAAGACCATGAAAGAAAAATCCAAGGGGATTTGACTGTCTTATGCAATTTAGGATAAACTTTCGTCCTTCTTATGCCCTATTAAATGTCCATAATTCTCCTGAATGTGTGGAAATTTGCTTTCTTCTCATGCTCCATTATAGGTTAGTGTTAATACTATTTGTCCCCTACCAACTCTTATTCTCCATCTCACTGTTTTGATTTGTCCCACAGTGGTATCTGAACAAATGATGAATAACCTGAATTTTGAGTCAGACTTTAAAAGTTCTTTTGACCATTTGTTGGTTCTTGCAGTTTTCCTGCTGAGACAAATTAGTTTGTTAATAATTAAAGTATTAAGTTTCCCTTGTCACCTTGCTGTGGTTTATTTCATTTACTTTAGCAAGGTTACTGAGTTGCTTTACAGAAGAGGCTTTTTTATGTAGACACAGACACACACACACACTCTGAGGGATTTGCTTTCCACTTCTGCAGGTAATGTTAATTAAACTATCCACTGTGAATCATTAGCTAATGAATCTGTAGGTAGTTGACACTAAATAGAAAGTGGAGCATTAGATCTTCATCAGTACTTTAGGGAACCTTTGGAACTTTTAATTTCTTGTCGGAGTGCTTCACGCTGGCACTGCAGTGTGCTAACATCTGTTCTCCTCCCTCTGTCAGCAGGCTGTGTGTGGTACAAAAATATCACAAAGTGCCACCCATTTTCACTGATCTGTAGGGGTTTTTTATTTTCCTTTTTAGAGGGTGCAGAAATAATCGTCAGCTGGCACCAGGGTAATATCAGCTGTTCTAGCTTTGCGACACTAGACTAGACACCCTTGCATGTAGTTGTTGAGCATGGGAGTTTAGATAAATGACTGTATAAATTAGTAATTCAGAGTAAAATTAGTAATTCAGAGTCATGTTTAGTTATATTCTTCTTTACCTCAGAGAGTGTGTCTTACACTTCTACTTACAGTTAATAGGAATTCTAGTATTCTTGAAGGATAGCCACTGTTTCTTACTCCCTGCAATCTTTTTATAGGGCAGGTGGCCGCTGGGGTGTAGATTTTAATTCTTTTCTTTTTTTAGGAGATGTTAAAAATGTATGTCTGTCTTTCAGATTAGTAGAGGCTGTCTCTGTCATGGTGAAAACTGCAAAAAATCTTAGTCTATATTTTTCCCTTTTAGGCTTTTTTCTGTATTGTTGGGAGGTTGTGTGCACAATGAATAGGGAAATACAGGATGGACTTCTCACATCAGAAAGTCACCTTGGTTAGAAAATGTGTCTGAAAATGTTTTTGTGGGTGCTAAGAGCTGTGGCTAGTGGCATTTGAAGAAACTTGAACAATTAGTTCCTTTCAGTCTCTTGATTTGGGCTGTAGACTTTGCCCTTTTATCTTCTTTTGCTTGCTGTGAAGCTAATTCTTCATTCCTTTAGAAACCTGCTTCAGAGATTCTCTTCAGCTGCAGAATTCTGTA
The DNA here is from genome assembly GCA_024500445.1 of Entomyzon cyanotis. NCBI lineage: Eukaryota > Metazoa > Chordata > Aves > Passeriformes > Meliphagidae > Entomyzon > Entomyzon cyanotis. The sequence goes on along the minus strand of JAKEPQ010001030.1, from coordinate 38,660,537 downwards.
GGGTGCGGTCCTGCTGTTGTTCCTCTTGCTGATACTTGCTGTACTTTATTTCAAAAGCATCTTCCAATTCTAGTGAATTTCCAAAGCAAATGCAAGCCCTGAAAATGGTTTTGTTGCTTTTCTCCTGGAGTTGCATATCAGTGTTATTTCAAAAACGGCTACATGGAGTTTTGAAAAAGTATTTCTTGTCTTCTTCTAGCTGCTACTCTGCTTGACAAGATCTGGAACATGATGCTTCTTTTTCACTTTGACCTTTTCTCTTTAGCAACAAAAGTTGATATGTCAGCACTTAAGTTTCCAGGATTCCTTCTGTTACTGATCCGCATCTTAATAGGCTGAAGGCCTGTGATAAAAGAACAGCAGAAGCGCTTACATTTCTGATCTCAGGCACACTGCAGGTTACATCGAAACCTGAGGGTGAACTGTAACCAGGGTGAGATGTAACTATTAGCTGTGAACTGCAAGTGCTGCATCTACAGTGGGAAGAGAAATGAAAGCTTTGAGCTTGGGTTTAGATTTGGTTTTGGTGAAATAGCTTGAAATGCTAATGAGCTTTGCAGAAGAACCTCTGCTTTTTTGTTCCTGGGTTCCTCAAGTGTGTGGGAAACAGCCACGTAATAGACTTTCTTCTCAGCCCACGTTTCTTGCTCACTGACTTTAAAAAAGCAAAACGAAAAAAGTCATAAAATGCACAGCTTGCTGGAGTGGGTTAGAAATGTGCTGCTAGTGTGTTGCATAAGGAATATTTAGCTTCCTAGTGATTTCAAGGCTCGGCAAGTAATATTCTCCCCACAACTGCTTGGGAAAGACATAGGTTGGGCTGCAGTTACAGATGGGGATTTGGAATCCAGGGAGAGCAGACTTGTTACTTGTGCAAGATCATACAGAGAAGGAAACACTGTGGAGGTCTCTTTCAGAACTCCAGAATTACTTATGGAGTCTCATTATTTTCCTTGCAGTTTTAGTGCTATATAATTACAGTTCCCCTTGTGGCCTGTGAATACAGTATCAGGAATTTTGTTGGATGGGGATTTTTGAAGGTTCTCCAGTTTGACCTTCTATTTGTTGTACAGTTGTCGTTACCAAAATCAGTCTGGGCCATCCGTGGCTTTGTCTAGCTCGTGTCTTGAGACTTACAAGGATGTCAGCCCTGCAACCTCTCTGTGAAGCCTGTTCAGTGTTGTACTGCCTTCCTGGCAAAGAAGACCTTCCTGTGTCTGCTGTAGGACAATAGATGTTAGACCCTTTCCCCTCATTTCCCAAGGCCCAGACATTTATTATGAAACAGAATGAGGTGTCATGAAGGTGGTGCAGTTTTGTCTGATACCACCTAACATTTCTGATTTAACTGGAAAAGCTTATGAAAAGTGAGATAGTTTTAAGATCTGATGGCACTTAAACTGGACCTTCAGGGTAGGAACACAAAAGAATAGTCTGCAGATTACACTCTTTTGCCTGCACTTCTGGGTATGAAAATGATCTTTAACAGATCTCTTTGACTAACAGAAAGTTCTTCTCAGGGCTGGGGTGAGCTTGCTTTTTGCTCTCCTGGTCAAAATTCTAAGGTTTCTCTTTCATTTGCTCAGGTGCTGACATTGATTCATTGACTCTCTGTGGTTTTGTTCATACTTTTGAGACATTGTCAAACAATGAAGAAAGTGAACTTTAAGGTTACCTTTATATAAAACTCTGAAGAGGATTTGGTACAGTTACTTGTATGAATTTGGAACATTAGAAGCATGAGAACCACTCAATCTCCATAGCATACTCAGGGTGACTAGGTGATGTAGCTGGGGTTCTGTTTTCTTGGAAGATATTTTTTTTACATAGTATTTTTAACATACAGTAATATTCTTTCTTTTTCTGAAGGGACAATGGAGACCGATCCAGGCACCGAGCTCCCCGGAATGCCCGCATGTCTGCACCGTCACTGGGGCGCTTTGTCCCAAGGTAAGGCATCTACATTAAGAGTAAAAGGTCTGCAAATCCTGGAAGTACCAGTTGCAGTGCAGCTTTTCGGTGCTTTCAGGTGGATTACTTGCACAGGGCTTCTTTATCCTTGGTTTGCAATTTCTGGGACTCCTGGGGTGGCATGCTAATATGAACTGCTTGTCCTGTGACATTTGAAGGACAGTATGGTCTTAGTGCTTTTTACTTGCAGGTCGAGGTCATGGTGTGAAGGCAGAATAGGACAAGAAAAGAATCTGATCAGAGGTTCTCAGCACAATGTTGTGATTTGAGATTAGGAAACTATTGGGGGAGGTAGGGGATTTGTTTAGTGCTGATCTTTGCAGCCACATTGATCAGAGGAGGATCTAATCTGTAATTTACTTTTTGTTTGAAGCAGGGAAGTGGTTGGCTAAGCAGAGAGTTCCAGCCTTCCCTCTACTATAGTCTGTTGGAATGTAGTCATATTTCCTCAAAGTAATTGCAGTTGCTCTTCAGGACTGTGGTACACAGGATGGCTTTCTCCATGTAACCCTACTCTCTTTGTGTTGCAGACGTTTCTTGCTGCCAGAGTACTTGCCTTATGCTGGGATTTTCCACGAACGGGGACAGCCTGGCTTGGCCACCCATTCCTCTGTCAACAGGGTCTTGGCAGGTAAAGAGATTGCCTTATTTGAAGTAGTCATGTATATTAGTGGTGTTTTCTCATGAATTTGAGCAGAGGAGGATTGATGAGGAAAAATAATTCCAACTTTTGAGGTTCTGTTTAAGTTGTCTGAAACAAGAGAAAGGACTGTTGGATTGATGTAGTAAGCTGTCATTCAAGTGCTTGAGCATTGCAGATTCCATGCTTCAGGTATGTGTGTGGAAGTGTCTGCATGAATTGGGAACGGGTGTTAACAATTCTCTCTTTATTTAACTTCTTCCCCTATTCCTAGATGTCTTTTTTTAAACAACCTGACAGATTAATGATCAGCTTGCTGCAGGTCCTTCTAATTGAATTATAGGGTGCCTTGTTCATTTTCCGGCTAGGAAGACGCACACAAGGCAATGTGGGATTCAATTAGGATCTTAATAAGTGCATATTAAAAAACTCAGCTGCCACCACATACAGCACACAGGCATTTGGGAGCCTTAGAGGGCAAGTGGAGGTGGGAAGGGAGGTGGGGCAAAGAGGAGGAGGAGTATGGCAGACTGGCAGTTCATGAATGATATGGTTATAGATGACACATATCTTGAGGGTGAGTCTTTTTTGGCTGGGTCTGAGTTGCTCTGTAATTAACCCCAATGTGGGGGAGTAATTTTGGAGCTTGGGGTAGAACAAGTGATAATGTATGGACAGGTAGGTTGAGATGCAGTTTTTCTCCTTCCTTTAGGTAATCACAGGACCATCACTGAAGGAGTGCTGAAAGGTTTCTCAAGAGGCTGCATGACCCTTTACCCTATCCTAAGGCACAATCAACTATGCCTAAGCCATTTTGGACAAAATTGATCTAACCTGTTTTTACTGGAGTTTTCCCAGTCATTTTGGGGTAGAACTGTTGCTGGTTTTGCAATGCTGGGTTAATGTGGTAGTGGTCCTGTCTTTGATAATAGATTTCTGTCATCTTCCAGATTTCTGTCTCCCTGGACATTTTGGTTTGAGCGCGTCTTCTTTGGTTTGAGTGCTGTTGCAAAAATAGGAAGAACTCAGCCGAAGTCTCATCCAAAGCACCTCTGCTTGTATCCCTTAGGAAACAGTGGAGCTAACCTGTAGCATTAGCTGATGCATGTACTTTCCTGTGCTTGCTGCCTGTGTGGGCTTTGGCTGTTGGCACGTGGAAGCAACACACTGGCAGATAATTACTTGCTGCCAGGCAACACTGCAGAACTCTTGTGTCACCTAGCTTTGCTGGAGACACCTGCCTTCATCCCTCCTCCAGGCCTCCTTGCAGTTTGCCTGTTCCATTGTGGCTGGGAAATAGCCTGGCTTTTTCATCTGCACTTTTTGGGGAATTTGAGCCCCAAACACATGTCCTTGCTGTTTCTTGTATGTAAGCCAAGAATAACAAAAGAATACAGCAACTGTAATCATGGGAGCTTCAAAAAACAAGATGAATCTTTCCTGTGTGATGTTGTGCTGAGCCTACATAAGGCAAGGTTTGTTGGCTCTGACAGTGCCGTGAAACCTCACACTGGAGTGGCTGGGACTCTACCATAAAGGCTTTTATTGACTTAAATATAAAAGTAATTCTTCTAATGCAGTAGCTGGTTGTATTATGTTGTTTTAATATTTGGTTTATTTTACCTATGCTTTCAGCTTTCAAAATGTTTTTTTGTATCCGTGCTCAAAAAACTTGTTCATATGTTGTGGAAACCAGGAGAATTGAAATTGCAAGTATTAGGTGGAGGCATGACAGGCAAGAACTAGAAAATGAGATTGCAATTGTGGGACAGCCAGAGAATTTCTTGTACTCATTATACTGGTCAGCAGTATTGTCATTTTCAGTATGATATTTCAGAGCCATTGAAAGTTACAGTACTGATAGTATGCTTTCCTTTGTAGTTAGCCTGTGTCAAGGCTTGTGGTAATTCTTTCTTCAGTGTCATGGTGAAAAACCTTCACTTAAAAGTACTTTAACCCTGGCCTGGTAGTTATGGGTGAGGTTGACAGCTTTGGCTGAGGAAAAAAATGGATCATCTATTTTCCTGTTAACACGGGCTAATCTAAGCTTGAATGCCTTGAATTGCTTCATTCTGCCATGGATCCAGATTGTCATTTTTGAATTATGTTTAAATACAAAAATACCAAATGTATTTCTTACATAACCTCTACCGCATTTGAGAGGAGATGCCAAAATCCCTGTATTGCTAACCTGACAGTTTTCTAAAAACTGACAGTAGACTTCTGTGATCAAGTATGAGGGAGAGCTGTACATTTCTGTGATCAAGTATGAGTGAGAGTTGCTATTTGGGAAAATACATCCAATTATACTTCTGCTCCTGTCCACTTCCCAATTTACTGCTATGTGTGGAGAGTAAATCAAAGGAGCAGATGAAGACCTTAGTGTGTGAATTACTGTGGTGTGCTGACTAAATTTCTTAATGTCAGAGCTCTTGCTGTCAGTTTCTGTCCGTTTACTTCCAGCTCTCTGCTTTATGAACAGCTTTCTGTTGTTTAAGTGTCTTTCTCACGCAGGTATTATGCAGACAATCGCTCCATGCTAGGGAAGACTGCCTTGAGAATAAATCCTTAGAGTCAAGCTTAATGAACCCCTAAAAATTAAAGTTTATCTAAGCAGATGGACTGGTACAAGACTAACATGCCAGGCAGAGCTTAGGTCAAGTCAGAGCCTTTTGTACTAGTCAGGGGACTGATGGCCATCCCTGTGCCAAGGAACTTCCAGGTGAAGCATGGGAAAGGTGGCAGCACATGGGCAGAGTAGGTGGGCGCCCAGGGGGAGAATGAAGTGATACCAGTCAACATGACAGAGAGACAGAGAGATCTCCATGCCAGCAGCCTAATTTATGTGGAGCGCTGGAACAGCAGCACCAGTAGCACCTGCCTGCCTCATCTACTGGTGCAGTTTAGATCTCTCAGCTGATACAGAATGAAAACTAAGCAAAACACCTTGTGAAAATATATTACATCAACATTATTACCTTTAGCATTCAAACTTGTAATCACACCAAAAAGTGTTGGTAGTTTGACAAGTTATATTTTTCTGTAAAGTCTGTGTTGATTGGCAGTAATTACACTGTCCTCCTTTAATCCTTTATTAACTGAGTCTTATATCAGCTTTTTCATTATTTTGTCTGGAATCAATGTCAGGTTGACAAGACTTGACAGTCTCATCCTATTTCAACCTTTTAAAATACTGGTATAACACTAGCATATTTTTCAGTCTTCCATATTCTCCTTTATTTCAAGACTCATCAAGAAACCTGAGAGTTCATTTGGCAGCTCTTTTAAGGCTCTTTTTAGTGTGGGCTGTAAGCCACGCTCTGTACTCTCCTCTCCTTGGTGAACTGCCCTACATGATGGAGTTGTGGTCTCCAAGGAAACGTCCATGCAGTGAAAGCTAGTTGAAGTGGTTATTTGCTAAAGTAGTGCTGAAGGGAGTAAATGTATTTTGGCTTCTCACTTCCTATGGCTGATTGACTGCATTGGCAGTACAGGTGGAATACTGTATCTTGGGGCCATTTCAGTCTTACAGTCTCTTGGGTTCTTTGCCATTTGTGGGCCAACAAAGCAGGGGTTTGGTTTTAGCTTGGTTTTCTTTTTCCTTAATTTTTTTCAATTTTTTTTTTAACTTCTGTGCTTTCCAGGAGATACCAAGGAAATGTTCTGTGGGATGAGGTTACACCTTTTATAGTGGGAGTTAGTACTGCTGTGAAGTTCAGCCATGTTAATATGTCCAGGGAACACACAGCTCAGTATTCTGTTTACCACCTCCTACTGCTTTTTTAAAAGGTTTCTGTTAGCTGAGTATTTCTGTCCACTGTTTGGGTTTGTTGCTTGTTTGTTTCTTTGGTTCATTTATTTGTTGGTTTTGGTTTGGTCTTTTTGTTTGTAATTTTTTTTTTTAAATGAATTTCTCCTTGTCCTAAGTTGCAGTGTGAAGCAGGACACTGTTAAGTTGTGATGGTCCAGTTATGGGTATTTTTTGGCAGCTGGTAGACCAGGATGTCCATTTTAATATATTTTTTAAAATCAGTAGATACATTTAAAAGAAAAGGTCTGCATCATTGCCACTGAAGTGCTTGTGACCTCTTGTTCGCCTCTGTGAACTTTTGCTTCAGGCTTTATAGTAATTGACTGCTTTGGGATGGACAGAGACATGCTAATGGTATAGTGAAACAAAGAAGGCTTTAGTTTCACTTCAATGGAAGCTTAGAGGAAGAAAAGAATCAGTGTTTCTCAAGGAACTTTGCAGGAGGCTTTAAAAATTTACACAAATGCCATTTTGTTGACATTTCTGTTACTCATTAGGAGACCTGCAGATGAAAGTTTGTGGTAGAGTTACCTAGCTTTGTGAAAAACTTCTGTCTCACCTAACTTTGTTTTAATAGGCTTCTGTTCAGTTATCTGTATCTCAACAAACAAAATACTTTTCTTTACATGATCACAGGTCATGTTTATCTGTTCTCGCTTTGCCACCAGACTTCATCTGTTTAGACACAATCCAGCACAGTTGCTCTGAGTCTTCCATCTCATCGGGAGATCCAGATTCAGCAGGGCTTAAGGGTTAACTAATGGAAATTCTACATTTCCAGTTTCTGAGTGATTTCATTGCTATCTCAAGGTAATAAATTCAAACCAGAGGCTGAACACTTACATGCAGTCAAAGACTGAGTTTGATTACAGATTTTTCCATATCCCATACCTATTTAGGGTATAGCCTGCTACAAGAGCAATAATGGTTCAGCTTTGGATATCTCTGCTGGAGTTGCCAAAGCAAGCTGTCTGTAGTCTTGTTACACTGGGGTGGGGCTGAGGCTGTTGATGAAGCAAAGAAAAGTTGATCCTTTTAATATGGGTCTAGAATTTTGAACTGTAAAGTTCGGCTCTTGTTTTTCCAAAATCAGATAAGCTATGCCATTCTTCAAAGCTTTACTCCCTGGGAGACTTCAAAGTCATGTGTCTTCAGGTGAATTTCTCTACTTCAGCCAGCAACTGCTAACACACAATTGTTAGAGCATATGAAGTTTCATTATGATGAAAATTAGCTAAGTTGGATAAATGTCATCCTTCTGGGACAGGAAGGATGTGATTGAGCATGCGATAGTTCTCCTAATAAGAATTATGATGGCCTCTCACCAGCCAAACTCACTAGCTAAAGTGCCTCCTGGTACACGTGCCCAATCTGTTAATCATTCTAGCTGTATTTAGGGCTGTTGTTCACAAGTGAATGGCTCTAACCTAAAGCCAGCTACATGGATATTGGTGTGCCTGTGATATATGCAGTTGGATAGAGTATTGATTGCTCTTGCAAGTAGAGTTAGCCCTAGAGTAACCTTTCACTTCTGCTCTAATGATAAAAGTGATCATGATAAAAAGCTTCTTTGCCTTCAAAACCGTGTTGCAGGCAGATCTCCAGTTCCTCTGGCATTTCAGGTGTGATAGACTCCTGTAGCTCAAGTCTTCCTGAGCTAATCCTGTTCTGTCATGTACTGTGCACTGTTAATCCTGTTCTGAGATGTTCCCATCTCTCAAATGCGCTCGTAGTGATGCACAGTTGTGCAGGGTAGGACAAAGATGACTTGAGAGCTCCAGAAAGCCAGCAAAAGTTTATGGGAAAACACATTGCCACATTGTCATTTTTGTCTCTGATGTACCCATGTTTTTCTCAGTATCAGTAGTTATGTATTTTCTGTACAGTTCCCTGAGATTTGAGTGTTGTTCTGAATCTGTACCTTCAGCTGTCCATCGCTGGCTTATTGATATTGGCTTGCTTCTGCCTTTTCATCTGAGACAACTATGGGAATTTGAATTAGTGTCCTGATCTAATCCTGCTTTTCACAGTAGACAGTTCTATAGAATAATAGAATCAATGAACATAGCTCTGTGGCTTTCTGTGCTATGTGTTTCTGTTATAAGTCTGTTTGGTACTGCTAAATATGGAAAGATGTGAACCTTTGAGTAACTTTATTCTTTATGGTCTTTCTGTGATCTACGTTAGTGGACACTAAATGATATAAGAGGCTTAAAATATGCCTCAGATTCTTCTGTGACATGAAAGCTATAAGATATCTGTCACCTTCGTCACAGACTTGAGAACAGTTTATAATTTCTGTGAAAGTACAGCCTTTCATGGAGAAATTTAAGGAAAAAAAAGAGGCTGTACAGCTGGTTGCAAATGAACGAACTTCTTACAGGAGGGAATGATGGAGAGTGTCCCTTTATGGGACTGGTAAGAGGAATCCTCAGAGTTGTTGATTTCCTCGACATGGTACTAAAGCTTCTGACGACAGTAGGATTTTGGTAATGTAGAGAAGACTTTAATTGTGTGACATCCTCTTATCTAAGTGTTCACTTATAAACTTGCTTCATGTATTCTAAAAGCACACTTGCAGCCTTTGAACTTTTGCAAAGGTCAGCTGCTGCACCTCAGCTCTTATCTGCCTTTGTCTCTCACCAGCTGCTGTTTTCCTAGATCAGCTTTCAACTAGGAAAGTTTTTAATGTTGCTGCTCAATTACAGTAGAGTATCTCATAAATAAAATCTGGTAGTTTGGTGTCCTATGTGCAGAATAAAGTCATATACTGTGAGTTAAGTTTCTCATAGTATTAGATGCCTTCTTGTCTTCCAGTTCATGGATTCTATAAATGTGGCTACAGGGTTATATCACATCATGATTGTGGTCAGAAGGTGAACTTCTTAGCACACATTCTTCAAATGAAATCACTCTTCCAGAAGATAGAAGACAGTTTGTTAATGCTTAAAAAAAACAAGCCTGGAGAACAACAGCTCGTAATACACAAGTTTTTGTGGTGGCACTCTGATCAGATAGCTGATCCACAGATGCTACATTCTTCCTAGTAGGTCCATCTTTGTAGTACCTTAGTAATTTTTCCCTGTATTGCAAGACACCAGCAAATTTGTTTTTTCCGGCTCTGTGCTTTAATTGGCAGTCCAGCTGCCTCTACTTTGGTGCTGTAATCTGTGCCATCCCGGATCATCGTTGTGCCTTGGCACAGTGAAGGCTCACAGGTAGTTGATGCAATTAGCCTTTGTATGACCTACAGGCAATCTCCTCTGAAATACTAATCCAGTGCGAAGACCCCCACCAGTGTTCCTAAGCTGGTGGCATTGATTTTAAAGCAGATAAATGCTCCTCTGAGCTAAAGGGGGTTTAGTTCTGTTTACCTATACTGAAAGTGGGTGATACGTAGTGTTAAGAGAAAGCCATTAACATAGGCATTTGTGTGATGGAAGAGGTTGGGTGTGTTGTTTCCAGTTAGCCTTTCCCTCACATCCAAAATATCAAATTCTGCATCTAGAGTCTGAGCAGTTAGTCATCCTCATTTTGATGCCCTCTCCTGCTGTACACTGTCAAAAAGCATAAATAGCCAGAAGGTGTCAGGGTACTTCCTGTGCTGGAATGGAATAACTTTAATCTGTCTGTCTGTTTATAGTGTTCTGTGTCTCTGTTCACTTGCATCTTCCACTTAGCAATACACGTGTTCTGTGGGCACCAACACTTCTCTGTTTACATCTGTGAACAGGTACAGTTTGAATTCTTTGGTTGGGACGTTAAGAGTGCAAAGCACTAGAGATTTTAGGGCAGATGGAATGGAACTTGCATTAGAACCCTTGTAAGATGTTATCCACTATTTGACTCCAGAGACTAGAGTACTCTCAGGGCTTGAGTGATTCCAAAATCAGTTTAATTTCTGAAATAAATTTTGTGTATCAGTATCTTTGTATGGAAAGAACCTTCACACCTGAGAACTTGAGATTTTCCATAATAAAACTTGAGATTTTCCTTTATTTTGCACAATAGAGGTGAGCTAAAGAGTCTAAATCGTGCTATTAGCACTTTAAAGCCTGCAATTGCTCAGTCCTTTTTATTCTTCCCTTTCCTTTATACTTTTATAACTTAAGCCATAGTTTATCACAATCTGCTAAGTCTGGGAACGTGTTAATTGAGAGGACTGTGAGTCAGCTGGAAATAAGAATCCACAGCTATGTGCACTACGGGAGGTATTTACACTGTAATTTTGGGGGCATCTGACTTGGGAGGCCAAGCTTCCTGTATAGTTGGCAGAGAAAAAGAAGCTTCTGCTCTGATTCATCACCTGAAGTGAGCTGAACTGAGGTGCTCTGAATCTTCTGCAGAGCTGCCAGTATATTAACACTGATTAGATAGGGAGTTTTGGAGGAGTACTTTTCTGCTGTGGATTACTTAGGTGCCTAAAATTAGGCAGGCTACATCCTGCACTGTTGGCAGAAAGCATGTTATCTAGAAGAGGAGGTCTTCATTCATCACTTGGATTATGGGCCAGAGTGCACCTGCAGCAAAACTGGGAGGAGTCAGTGATGAACCAGAAAGTTATGATGCTATTTAGAGGGACTTCCATAGACTGGGAAATGGACCAGCAAATCTCATTAAGTTCTGTAAAGAGAGGTGCCAGGTCCTACAACTGGGGAAGAGTGACCCCATGCACGAGTAGAGGCTGTGGGCCTACTGTCTAGAGAGCAGCTTTGCAATAAATGACCTGGGGGTTCTGCGGACAGCAAGTTGAACATGAGGCAGCAAATATGCCCTTGCAGAAAATAAGGCCAACAGTGTACTGTGTTCAATTAGGAAGAGCATTTCCAGCAGATTGAGGGAGGTCATCCTTCTCTTCAGCCCTGTTAAAAGACCACGTTTGTAGTGCTTTGTCCAGTTCTGGACCCCCAGTGCAAGAAAGGCATGGACATACTAGAGTAAGTGCAGTGAAAGGCTGCAAAGATGAGTAAGAGTTTACAGACTGACTTGAGAGAACAGGTTGAGAGAGAGTCAGCCTGAAACTCTTTAGCCTGGAGAAGAGAGGGCTTGGACTAGATTGTGCCAATGTGTATAAATAACTGAGGGAATGAAGAGAGCCAGGCCAGGCTCCTTTCAGGGATGTCCAGTGAAAAGAGAAAAGGCAATGGACACAAACTGAAATTCCATTTGAACTCATGAAAACTTTCTTACTGTGAGAGTTATCAAATCCTGGAACAGTTTTCCTGGGGAGATTATGGGGTCTCCATCTTTGGAGATATCCAAGTTTGACTGGAGATAGTATCTGGTAATTTGCTGCAATTCACCCTGCTCTGAGCAGGGGAATGATCTAGAGCATCTCAGAGGTCCATTCCATTCTCAGTCTTCAGTGATTCTCTGAATTGACTGAGTACACAAGAGCAGTGAAATGATGTTGGGGTTCAGCGTAGGTGAGAACAATTTATTGTAGCTCTGTTAAACACTTTATTGCAGAAGTAGGTACAGCTGCTTCTGGTTGAATGTATTGGTATTGTCCGCTAATCCTATTGTAAAACCTTGTATTTTTACTGCAGAGGACTTCTGGCTCTTTGGACGTTTGTCTGAGAGAGCAGATGTTACTGGAGAATGCTTTGTTACTAACTTTCCATGAGATTATGTTTATTTTGTGCCAAAGTCTCATTTTGTGTTCCCTTTGGTAACTGGAAGCTGAAAACCTCTCAGTTGCCTGCTTATGTAGCAGAAGTGCCCATAGAAAGACTTGGTCTGGATCAGTGGCTGTACATTGTGAGTGCAATTTACAGTTTTTATTTGCCAGTGAGATTAGAACGAGCACAACTCTTCTGGTCAGAGTGAGTACAGGCCACTTCATTTCACAGGATATGCTTGATGAAGTCTGAGGTGTCAGGGGATTTTTGACCAGTATCTGGAAGTGCAACTGCACTGAGATTAGCAGTGGTTGTCAAGACCTGCATTTACTCAAGTGTGCCAGATACTGTCTGTGACTGGCTGCATTTCAGGAATTGTGGAGATGTTGGCAGTGGGTTGTCCTTGGTTATGCTGCCCTGTGAGAGAAATTGTTAGAGCATTGTGTTCAACTGTCCGCCATAGGACAAAGTCTTATTAAAGGGTTAAAAGGCCCCAAATACAGAGCTTTGAAATGCTACTTACACTTTTAACCATCGTGTACCCCAGAAGAGATGATGGTGCGATTGCAGGGTTGTTGCCAGCACTGCATAGGCTTTCATACACGTTTGTGGAAGACTGTTCAAATGGGAGCAATGGTACTCAAAGTGGTTGAATTAAGCTGAAACAGCAGGGGAGATTTTTGACAGATGAAAACTCAATTTTATGGAATGACTCCAGGCCAGAGGCAAGCTGTATTTCGAACAAGCCAGCTCTTAAGCTCTCTTAAGTGCTATTGGCCTTTCAAAGAACCAGGTGTTTGAGATCTGTGCTCAATCTGCTTCTGACTGTAGATAGCAAAATATGGATTGTGCCAGTAGCAATTGAAATCTATTTACCTAGAGGGCTGATCTTTCCTGCAGTTGCTTTGTTCCCAGTGGTGAGCCAAGCAATGGTACCATTGTGACTGAGTATTATTACAGCCCAGAGTGAGACGAGATACTTTGGGACCAGTAATGTGTATCCCATTTGCAGTTTGTGAAGTCTTGTTTTGGGCAATGTCGTGACTCTGAAAATGGCTTTGGGGAGCTGCACATGAACCAAGGGAACATGAATTCTTGTCATGATGATATGGCTCTATGACCTTATGTAGGCAGGCAATACCAGGGAGTATGAAAGTGCTGTTATCTTTTTTATATGGTTTTATTGACACCATTCTAGATGATGTTCAAATCCATGTGCAACTCTTCGTGTCTACACTTCAGAAGGACTCAAAATAGCTGAAGGAAGAATCAGCTGAGGAAAACTTCATCTATAGAATGACGTAAGCTTAATGTACTTAGCTAATCAAAGAAGTAGTAGGTAGTTGTTGTTACTTGATTGGTCTAGATATATCCGTGGGGGAAAGATTTCTGATAAAGTACCCTTTAATACAATAGACAAAAGGCATAGAAAGATGCAGAACCTGATGTCAGACCAATTTAGACTAGAAAAAAAGACAGATGTATGAGTGGTGGTGTTGGGTTTTTCTTTATTTCTTGAAATCCTGCTGCATAAAGTTCACCACTTACCTTGAGGTAACTGATTGCTGAAACAGGTGTTTTTTCCAATACCTGGAGTGTTTAAATTAGCAAAATTATTGCCTGGTCTCAAAGGAAAATTTGTGATTATAGTACTGGTCTCAAAGTTCCTGGTACCTGTGCAGGAGTTTTCAAATGGTGTCTTCAGTGGTCCCAGTGCTGGAAAGGTTTTGCCAGCCTTTTGTATCATGTCACAAGCTATAGTCTGTTCCAGTGTTGCAGGATGGAAGAGAGCATTGCATCTGAGAAAGCTTGTATAATGTATTTTCTGATGCAAACTGTCCCCATAAGCCTTTCTTTGTATTTGTGGCTGGGAGTCTAAAGCTGCCTTTGAGATTCAGAAAGGCATTGGAGAGAGGTGATCATGTTCTTAAAAGTGAAGGGTGCAGGCTGATTCCTTTTGTGTGCATTGTTAAAGAGATGAATTTCTAGATATCATTATATCAGAAGAGGTAAGGCTTTGCAGAAGTGCTCATCTTTTGTGGGCGGTGAGGGCCCCTTGGGGACCTGTCTCTTTGTGGGTGGTAAAACTCACTTAGCCATAAAAGTATTTTCCCACAGCTTGCTGCCTCCTTTTAAAAGGGGGAAAAAAAATTACCCACGCTTCAGAGCACAGAGGGAAGGCAGGGACCCATGCGATCTGCCATGCAGAGGGGTAGGAATCCTCAGTGGCCTACCACATTTGGCCGTCATCTTTGAAGAGATTAATAATGATTTTTGCTAATGTGTTCTTTTTTTTTGGGGGGGGGGAGGGAACCCAACGCCACAAAGCAAACCCTAAGCCAGATTTGCTACACCCAATATAGAATATCTTCATAGACATTTTTATAGCCACCCCACCCTGTCATAAAGATGGAGAATGTTCTTGCTATGGCAACATAGTTGTATGTTGTATAAGGGATCTGGTAAGAATGCTGTGTACTGATCACCTGGTCCCTTTTGCAGGTAGATGGGATTGCACTATTGGATATTTTATTTATAATTGAGCATTAATGTATCAGTCTGTTATCACTTAATACATACAAATCAAAGGTTGTGTTAGCTATTAGATTCTGCAGTAGTAGTTTTCCCTCCACATGGTATCATTACTCAGCTGGTACTGTTTGTTTTATGCTTCTGGACTGCTGGCTTTCCTTGATTGTGAGGGAAAGATGTATGGGAAGATCTTGCAGGGTTAGTGACAACTTGCTTTCTTCCTCAGAGTTACTTTTGACTTGTGTTTTTATCTTACCTGAGTATTTTACCTTAACATGTGCCACACTAAGTTGCCCTCTGTGTGGAGCCTGGAGGAGTTCCAGAACATACCCTTGGCAATGACAGAGCCTGGAAAATACATTTAGGCTTCAGACTTTCTCCAAAACATAAAGGCTGGATTTGTCAGTGCTTTTGGGTGGAAAATGTGGAAGGTGTTAAGTGTCTTGCACGAGATGGGGAAATTGTTGAAGAAAACGGAGCAGGGAAACCAAACAGCATTTGTGCAGTAGGAAACACAAGCTCTAATCAGGATGAGAGCACTAGGTAAGCTCATACCAGCTTTTTAACTCATTGCCTCAGAACTCAAAAGTAAATGCAGATAGCAGGAGATTTTGTACACTAGGAAATATAAACAGGATCCAGAGGTGGAGTTGTACCACACATGTGTCCCTCCATGCCCTGTTTTTTTAAAATTAGTGTACCCACCATCTCTGGAATGTGAAGTGGGAATGGTCTCTAGTGTCTGCAGGAGCTCAGAGCTGGTTTTGAACTAAGCAGGAGCTGCGAGAAAGTGCTACTAAAGGAAGCTGTATTGCTTTCTTGAGTGGTAGGTTGACACACACTCCTGTTGAGCTCAGTGTGGGCTGTAATCCAGAAGCTCGGGCAGGCAGGAATTGTTACGTTTCTGAGAGTTCAAAATCAGCAAGAGCTGTGAGCCAGCCTCTACAGATATAACAGCTCTGGACTCTGAGTTCCCTGGTAACCTGGCTTCTGAATCCTACTCTTGCTGCTCTGGGAACCAGATTCACATCTCTTCCCCTTTCTTCAAGCACTGCCTGAAACTAGGCACAATTTCAGCTGTATCAATATGCTTCAACCCACCAGGTTTTGCAGCAATAGGTGGGAAGGAATAGGTAGGTGTGGCCTATGGCCCTTTAGATAACTTCAGGGCTGGCAGCAGAGTGTGGAAGAAGCTGTGATGGTCATAATTGCTTGGTTGTCTCAGCGTCTTTGGGGATGGCTAGAGTGGTAGTGGGTAGGTGGAAGTCATTCATAGAAGGCAGTGGGGGAGTAATCCAAGAATCAAAAATGTTACTACCTTTGCTAAGAAAGAGTCAATGAGGATGGTTAGACTACTAGTTCTGAGTTTTGAGCAGCAAGGGGGGTCACTAGAAGTAGAGCAGTTTCAGTAATAGTTGAGATGGAATGTATGCTGGAGAGGAAAAGGAGCAGTGACTGCCAGGAGTTCATATGGTACAGTTTGAGAGCTAGAGATAAGAACATTTTGGGGGGGGGGTAAATGCATTTCCTCTTCTCGCCCTAGACATCCAGACTATGATCCAGAGTCTCTGAGGAATTTAAAGATGCAAGAAGTTAATGCATATTTGTATTGTGAGAGGGAGGAGAGGAGCTTACACATGTTTACTGACAAATGGCAAGGGATAGAAATTGATATGAAAGAGGGAAAAATCATAGAGGCAGGCGAAGTACTCAGAAGGGCTGGGAACATGCTTTTGTCAGTTATGGGAACAATTGCAGGAGGGGAAGGGAAGGTTGAAAAGATAGAGGAAGTAATGTCACTTGGTAATTCTCTTACAAGCAGCTGAGATTCTGCGCAGAGACAAATGGAAGCTGGAGGAGGGGAGCGTTTGAGGAATGAGTCAAAGGTAGCTGGGATTGCAGGCGTGGGTTTCAGTTAAGCTGGAGAAACACTTTGTCTTCTTTCAAACAATTGTTCGTATTAGCATTCATGGTGTGGGCATGCATGCACCCATCCATGTGATGTCTCCTGGTGTGCTGCACACAGATGCTGTTTGAAGATCTGTCTTTTGGTTCATCACAGACCAGTCAAGTCAGATCTCAAGTCTTCTCTGAGGTGCCAGAGTAGAAAAGTGTAGTGGGGGGAACTGGTTTCGTGGAAGCTTTCATTAGTGTTGTCTTGCAATAAATGGTGGAATGGGTATTGATATCAGGGTGGGTCAGGCTCAAAATCTCGTGCAGAGGGAAGGAGAAAAATATCCAACACATACATATACATCCCCACAACCCCATTATGAAAATGAAAATGAAAATCATGAAGGATTTTTCACTTCATGATTCACTGAAAATCATGAAGGAAATCCGAAACTATGTTGCCAGAGTGGAAAGAAAAGAAGACACAGGAGAAAGACTGAGGGGAGACAACAGCGCCTACGGACTCGAAATCATAGCAAGATTAAATAAGAGACAAGGGCTGATGGTAGACGCTGGAAGACAGTAAGTTGTGATGGAGAGAGACTCAATAATAAAGTTTAGAGAAAGATCTCAGAGGCCAAATGGAATGAGCAGATTTGCAAAGATTTTGAAAGGTAAGGCGAGAAAGCATTTTGCAGAGGACTTTATTGGATTCTGTATGTGGAAGGCATGTAAGTTATGCAAGGGCATGCAAGTTATTTCTATCTTTCCCTGGCTCAGCTTGGCTGATCAGATTCCATGGAAGAATCCTCATTCATGGGTACATGAATGTTTGTTGACACAAGAAATAGTGAACGCTGAAGGCAAAGCCCTGTCATAGCTTCTCTGCTTGCAGAGAAACTAGCTGTAACTGGATGTCGGTCCCCCTGATCAGTACTGT
Organism: Entomyzon cyanotis; assembly: GCA_024500445.1. NCBI lineage: Eukaryota > Metazoa > Chordata > Aves > Passeriformes > Meliphagidae > Entomyzon > Entomyzon cyanotis. The sequence continues at coordinate 38,643,129 of JAKEPQ010001030.1, read as the reverse complement.
GATTTTAGTGAGCTACTGCCTAATTTCTGCTCTCCTATGACTTGTGAGGCCTAATAAAATTGTCATTTAGGACTGTAATTTTACACTAAACCCTAAGACTCAGAGGCTGGCTTGGAGTTGTTCATCATATTCTAGAATGTACCGCTTCTGATTCTTTGATCTAGTAGGAGCTGGACCTCTGACTCTGCTGCTGTGATGATGAGACCCTGGAATACTTCACCACAGTTCCTTCTTACCTTCCTACCCTCCAGTAAAGCATGGCTTGCTCCAAATCTTGATTGTGTATAATTTAAAATTTTACCTTAAACCAGTAAATTGTGATTGCCCTGTTTTCATCATATGAATTTCCCTCCACTTTTGCTTGTAAATGCTGTATGGAATAGCCGTGGTGGTTATTTTGTACAGCAGCTTCTTGGACAGGTCTACTTAGGACCCTCTGGAAGCATTATGAGCTATTTCAAGATGGATTAAGGTCAGGTCTGCCCTAGAAAAGAAATAAAACCCTTCTAAGTATCCATTTATTGTGCACTGCAAGGCCTGAATGCTGAGTAGCTAAGAAGTACTTCAGCTGCCTTAGTTTTTCTGGATGTGGCTTTGAGTGTGACTTTTAACACTTCTTAAAAATAATGCGATAAGGTATTAGTCTCTTTTCATCTTGTAGTCACTTTTCTAATTGCAGTGGATTGGTCCTGTCTGGATTGAACTGAGCTGTGGCACCAATTTACAGAAGTCACTGCAAGGTTATGAGTTTGGCTGAACTTCTTGGTGGAGTCCTGACTTCTGGGAGCTCTGACGCTGTGTCACTGTTCTGAATGTTGCACAGTTACTTTCATGTTGTTACGCACGGTCTGTCAAGGTGTGGACGAGCGTGCCAGTTCTGATCTGCATCCTCTGGGATCTGGGTCGCTCCTTGAGCTTGAATCTCTGCCCTTTCCAAACAGAGATCCCTGCACACTCACTGGGGTACTGCAACGTGCTTTGTGCATTAAAGCTTGTGGCAATAAGGAATGAGTCCTGTTTCCATTGCTGTCATCTATACCATCACCCTCAAAACTTCTTCCATGACAAAATGTTTAGAACATTACGATAGTGAAGTATGTTATTGGCTGTCAGTTTCTTTTACTTTGTTCTATTTGAGTTGGAACAATGCGGTGTCCCTGTTATGTTCTTCAAGCCTAGGCTTCTCCCTTCCGTCTCACCATGCTTTAAATTTCAACTGCCTTCACATGATTTTAAACTACTGTTAGATTTTGTGTTTTCTCAGCTTACTCGTTTTCTGCTTTCTTTTGGCTGTCTCTCTTGTGTCACTGCTTTACCCAGCAAACAGCACATATGGCTGCTTACTTTCCAGTTCCTGTCCTGCCTTCTCTTCTTCTTGCTCTTTAGATTGGGGACAGCTAGTAAATTGTTCCCGTTAGTGACGTCTTTCCAGCTTTTTATTTGTGTGTTGTATTGTTAATGCTGTATTCCAGCATTAAACCTACACAAGCTTAATGCCTGTTTTCTTTGCGCATGTGGTGATAGCAGGACACTCATGGGTCTGAGAAGAGGCTTTTAATGAGTACATGTTAAAATATATTTTATAACTTTTGCCTGTCAGCTCCTCATTTGCCCTAAGACACTTTGTTGGTTTACTATGTGGAATTTATTTATGTTGTCAGGACTTCCTCCTAGATCAATGGAGGTGCATTTTGCTCAGAGAGCATGTGACTTCATCTTAACCTGCCTAGATGAGTACAAATTCAGAACAGGTAGATATTTCCTCAAGTGACCTGTCCTGCTCACAGGATATTATTCCTGTAAAAATCCACCAGTGAGCATGTTTAACTAGTGCTCTGTATTGTGATGGTAGCTCAGTCTGTGTCACTAAGCTGACACAGCATTTTCATTGTGAGTTTGGATTCACAGGGCTTGTGCTGTAATACAGCAGTCCTGAAATGTGTTTCAGGATAGTAATAACTTTTGCAAGTCTTCCATTCATTGGCAAGTACAAGCCTTTGAATGTGTTTTTGTGCTTGGCACTTTTATTAATACCATGTACTGCTGTTTCCACAATGAAAAGTGCGTGGCTCCAGTGTGGAAGCTTGGTTTTGTACTGATACACAGTTAAATCTCCAGAATTCAAACCCTTCCAGGGAACATACTGCTTCTTGGATTAGTGAAAGTTTGTATTTTTGCAATGTGGTGGTTGATAAGGCGTGCATGTGCTCTACAAAGATACTGCTGAGGTTTTTTTCTCCACTGCAGATGGGTGTTTTGGCATAAGACATGCACATTCCAAGTTGTGCTAAGCGCACATTCTTGCAGTAAGAGCTGCAGAGGCGGTAGCAGGAACTTGGCTTGCTGATTTGTTTGGATTAATAGGATTTCATGTAGTTAAAATGCGCACTCACAATGGAAAAGGCTTTTCTGTGTAAAGCAATTTGACTTGTTATTTTTGCATCTATTCTACATCTGTCTGTTGGCATAGCTATATTGGTTAGATAGGAGTGCTGTTACAACATTATTTGGGCCTCTTAGGAAGAGGAATTACTTAGTGTGAACTAAAACTGTGGCCACACTAACTTAGGAGCTATGGAATTGATGATAAAGTATAACCTGTGTGAAATATGGGCTGGAATTGGCAACGGTCTTGGCAAACAGTCTCTATAGCAAGAAATTGCAAGACCTCTGAATTATCTAAAACTAAGTACAACAGTTTTGGCAAGGCTGGGTTAGTCTGATATGTGTTAGGGTCTATGTTAGATGAGTGAACTGCAGTAGACCTCGTAGACAGTGTGGTGTGGCAGCTGTATTAGCCTTTGGGTGGTAAGGATATTCTGGTTAGGCAGTGACAGCAACCCTCTGAAGGAGTTTTTTGTTGCTGCAGTGGAAATATTCCTCTGAATCCATACACTGCTGAACTAGAAAGGTAACTTCTTCAATGGTTGTTGAAGGCAAAAATGTCTTAGTACCATACAGATCCAGTTTATCAGTGCCTCTGTTACGAGCCAAGGCACTGCTAATGGAAAGGCTAACTGAGTGGATATGCCAGTGGGACCTTACGAACTTTTTCTTTGGTAAAGAGAGCTGGTGTTGGGATACAGACAGGCAAATGGCCCTTAAAAGCCAGACATTTAGCTTTTTTGCTTTGACATACAGCAGCAATATTTGAGGACTGCCTAGCCTGAGTCAGGTCACGCAATAAGCTCAGTTGTGCTCTTGTGCTGGGAGGGCCATTCAGACAGGAAAGGGCAAGTCTGGGAAGGCAAGTCCCATTCCTGGTATTGCTACTTGTGGAAGTTTGTCCTTGTCTTCTTTAGAAACGTGGCAAAGTGAGATGGGAGCTCTGGAAACTCAAGAACTTAAAGAGTCTGGTGCCTGCTTACAGCTGCTTGGTGGAAGGATGCCCCCTTTGTCTAGTCTCTGCAAGATTCTCCATCTGTGGCAATTAGGATTAGCAGGCACATTTCATGCTCTGAAAAGTCAGAAAAGGAAAGAAGGAGGAGTTTTACAAAAGGAAATGCCTGCCAGGCACAGATTTCACTCTGGTTTTGTGCAGAGAATAAACACAGATGTGAAGGTTAAAAAGCGGACTTCCAAAAGCATTTAATGAAGGGCTTGGTAATGGTGCAAGGGACTTACTGATGGGAGAGAGCAGAGGCATCTCAAGTTGCAGAGTAAGCAGAGGGAGGAACCCCAGACACAGAGCACAGATTAGCTATTGAGACCTTCCTAGCTCACATTCCCAGGGATTTCGTTGAATTCTGACAGGAGAGATGTGGCATTTTGATTTGGAGAGTCGCCTAATATTTCTGAAAATTTACAGGGAAGCAGGGCTGTGAACATGCCTGTATGTGTGGGTTCAGAGGTGAAAGAAGTGAATACACATTTCTTTAGAGACTGCAGAGTTCAGCTCCCTTCTGCCTTTTCATCTAGCAGCGTGTCTTGGCCTCATTAACTGCTCCCCCACCCTCACACCCCCACCCCCATTAATTCGCAAAACCACTTTTCCTTTGCAGCATCAGTTGCTTGGGACCAGATTTCAAATGTATTATTTTACTGCTTTTTTACTGTATTGATGTGGACCTCCAGATGCAGAAATGCCTGTAACCCAAATTACTGTTTCTGCTCACACTGACAAGATAAAGTTGTCTTTATTTCCCCAGTATTTTCCAGTAAGTAGATTTCAGACTCCCATTCCAGGGCAGTAGCTTGATGGTGATTATTGCTGGTTTTGTAAGTAAGGATTTTGCAACAGAAATTATGAAGAAAATGTAAATCCCATTCTCCAGCCATTTACTCATTGTTTTATGTTAGGGTTTCTTTATGCATACAGACAAATGGTATAAAAGGCTGCAACTGTGCAGAAAAGGTCAAACCAAAACATTAGTTAAATGAAATGCAGATTGGAATATATTTTTAGTGCTTGAGTATTTTCCCTAAAAGGCTATACTGCAGGAAACATGTTCTACTGCCTGAATCATATGGTAGTGTGAGGCATGCTTTTAACACATGCCGCTATCTCATGGAATAAGAAAAAGGATCTCAAAACAAGTTTAACAGCTCCAGCAATTTGCTGATAGGAAGGCTCCAGCTTTGACTGCCCTTCCCAGCAAGGGGCCTGAATGAAAAAAGAGAGAGCTTCTTTGACCACCCACTTCTCAGACAACTTGCAAATAGTTTTAGCCAAGGATAGCAGGTGTTTCTTTAATATCCATTACCTTTTCCTTCCAAACTGTTTCAACAATACAGCATCTCAATTTGCAGGAGGATTTCTTTTGACTTGTATAGCCCCATGACATTTATTTTTACCAGAGGGCTTTGTGGAGAACCTCCATCTCTTTACATGGCATTCCAATACTGTATCCAGCATCAGAATTCCAGGAGTTTTGTGATGTTCCCTAAACAAGTGGTGTTTTGCTCTTTTAAATGTGTATGCATATGTACTGTTACATAGTGTAAAGCTATAGTGTAGTGGAGCCTTCCCAGGGAACTTCCCATCCACTGCAACAAAAAGCATCATAAATGACTAATGAGAACACAAACAGCTGAACCTAAACAGTCCTTGTTCATAAGGATTTTCTTATAAAGAAGAAAATAACATTCAACAGCTTCATTTGAGTTGTGCAGATGTAAGAGCGGCACTAAGACTTGCAGCTCTGCTTCTTTTTCAAGTAGGATTTTCAGTTCTCTGGTGAATTGTACTTACTCCCCTGCAAGAATGAGCTTTTCAACTGTGCATAAGCTAAATAATTACATATCATTAACAACATACAACTGTTACTTTCTGTTCAGTTGCCAAAATCAAGATTTCACTTGTCTCATTCATGTCTTCTCCTTTCTAGCAGATGTTGAGCAGTTATGTTGCTCTCAACTCATCACTAAGGTGAGGTGTGAGTAAGATACTCCGGTCTGCCCATGGTTCAGAGAGTATTTCTCTCTGTTTTGTTGTGTTTTATCTTGTTTTCTTTTTTTTCCTTTTATGGTATGAGAGATTATGAATCTTACAGATACAAGGTAGTGTGCAGATATTATTTAAATCCTGTCAGACTTCCATTGTGGCAGTGCTGTACTTAAGGTGCTGATTGGCAGTGATTTGGGAAATAGAAGAAAGGAATTCTGTGTATTCCTCGTTGTTTATTTTTTTGGGGTTTTTTTCCTGTTCAGCAGTGCCTATTTGATATTTGATGGTTGAAGAAAGTTCTTGTCAAGTGGGAGACTTAGACCACATTCTGTCGCTTAACAGAAGCTGGGAGGGTTGATGTAGCTACAGCAAGGAAACAAAACTGCTTGTTCTTTAATGGTCACCCTGAGTCAGATGAGGACTTCCTAAGCAGAGACATTTGCTTGCTCCAATATGTATATGCAAAGGCTGTGACAAGATACTTTATTTTTCACTGAGTACAGGATTTTTCTCATCCTCTATTCTGTGCAAATATTACTGGCTCAACTTTTGCTCTTTCAGGAAACTCTCTATGCTGTTGCATATCTGATTTTCCAGCTCTCATGTGTAGCAGGGTGACATGAGCAGGGGGATCTCTATGGAGTGAACAGCAACAGAATGTAAATTCTCTTAAGCAGAAGAATTGCCAGCTGGCTTGATGAGATGCAAACAATGCAGCTAAAAAGAGGATGCATTTGAAAAGGATCTTAATGTTTTTTAGCTTCCCTGAGGGAAAACTGGACTCTACCATCAAAGACAAATGCTTACTAGACACATTTCTCTATTAATTGTTAGATGATCAGACAAAGAAACAAAATATAGAAAGGCAAGATGTCAAGGAGCCATCATGACTCTATTGGAGGCTTTTGGCGAGGCATCCGTTTTTTAATTTTTGTGTTTGTTACAAATTAACTGATTTCCTTTTGAAGTCTAAAACTTGTGGCTGAAAAATTCCCTTTCCTTATTGATGTTTGCATTGTCCTCAACGTGAGTGGGCCCCTTGGGCACTTGACTGGTTCATATTAGAATGGTCATCTTCTCTTACCTACAGCTGAGCCCTGCTCTAATTCCCATAGCTGATAGGACTGCTGAACTCGGCATGCTAAGTATTGCAGCTTTTAAAAGGAAATTTTGTGGTAGGAATGAACATGAATGGGAAATTACATTTCTTCTTATTTTGTACATCTGGAATAAAGAAAAAATAATAGCCTTTTGAAGGTTCAACCTTTAGAGAGCATAGACCTCTTAGAGGCTTTCTCAGTTAAAACTGAATCTAAGATCCTTTCAGTGCTTAGTGTAAGCTGAACTACTGTTAGTAGCATTTTGTGCATCCATTCATGAAAATAATTTTGCTGCTTCCTATTTACAGCTTGCTTGTACATTGAAGAACAAGCAAAGCAAAGGGTTGAAAATACTAGGTTGCTCTGCATACTGTTTCTACAGCATTAGCCCAATTTTAGATAGTTCAAAGGCTGTGTCTTTGAGGTAGCTTGGAATAGAGATTTGCTGGGACTTGCCAAATTCACATTCAGGATTTAATATATTTACTGTGATCAAAAGCAGTCCCCCAAACCAGGCTGTCCCATACAATACTTGAGGGTGGGACATGTGTAAGAGCATGTTGCATCTCCACTAGACTTCAGTAATCATTTTGGCTGAATTCAAACTGTTTCAGAACTGGTTGAGAGAATCTGGTGTATTCTTGTGGCAAAGAGCCTTATGCTTGGTTTGTCAAATAGTTTTGTTCTGTGTTTTGGGCTTCCTGGAGCCTGGATTGTAGTAAATCTAGAACAAGTAAATGTAAAACTCATCAGCTTTGACAGATCCATACTACAAATACAGGATAACCTCAGTATCAGCTGCAGTTAGAAACAGTTTCTTAAAGAGGTAATTAGTTTTCAAAAGTACTCATGCTTAGAGATACAAGTACTAGTACTAGGGGAATTTTATACCAAGGCCTAATCACTCCCTCAAACTGAGTCACAAATTAGCTAAGAGGATTCTTCAGCTTCCTCAAGCTTATCTGTAAGCATCTTAATACATTTTTCTCTTATTACAAGGAAACCTGCCAGACACTAACAAATTAAGAGTAAAAGATCTAGTCTAGAAAACAGTTTGAGCTCTGGTTTCTCTTAAATGCATGGAAAAGAAATACCCATACTACATAAATGTTTCATGTTCCCAAAACTTGTACCCCAAAGCCTGCGTAGCTCTAGAGTATTAGTTGTTCTTCTGAGAGTTTAATAGTTGTAGTCTGAAGTTAGCCTGCTTTTTACTGACGGAGTACTGGAGTGCCATGGGAAGTGGTTTTGCACCCCTTTTTTCTCTTTCAGTCTAAACTCAGACATTGGCTTGCATGGCTTGATTCATAAATGAGCAATAGTTGACTAGCAAAGGTTCGTTTCTCCATATGCCAAGATACATTGGATCCTCTGAGGAGGTTGAGACTGATGGATAAATACCTGTCACGTGTAGGTGGCCTATAAGAAAAGATTTGAGGGTTTTTTTTATTTAAGTCTTTGTTAAGACTTCCCCCCCCACACACACTCTTTAAACTCTTTTGTCATGTGCTGTGTGGGGGTGGAGGGAGTTCGGGGTGGTGGAGGAAAAAAGGGGGGCTGCTAAAAGCATTTATCTTCATTTCTGCCATCACCCAGTGTTTATTACGCAGTGATAGACAGACGCAGGAAAGCTGCCAATCAAACCTACGTTCACTGCATTTCAATTGGCCCTTGCTTTGGATTTCAGCATTTTGAAATCTACATCATCTCTGCAGTAAAAGGTCGTTCTGTTCATGAGGATGACAAGCCTGAGACCCTTGGGTACTCACTGCAGTTACTTGTGATCCCATCAAACAGTGGAAGGACCCAGGAATCAGGACTGTCAGGTGCTTGGTGAGAGCAGCTGCTTGTAAGAGCTCATTTGTTGCTGCCCAAATTTAAGAAGCTGAAGTGCGTTGTTTGCCTCCAGGTTACATATACTACAACTTGAGATGCAACAGCACCTTCTGCTCTCATCCAGGCTGAAACCCTGACTGGGCAAAGCCAGCTGAGAATGAGTTCTCGTACTGCATGGTGAACAAAAGCTCTGTAGTGAGGATTTTAATTCTAAGTCTTTTACCTGTGATATCAAATCTTTCCTGTAAACCAAAAAGGACAACGCAGGTTAGGATAGCATAGTTCTGTGCTAGGGGCTAATTTTCTCCCTAAATTCATGGTCTGAAATGTTTACATGCTTTTAATAATTTTTACTGTAGGACAGTGCATGTGTACATGTGGGAGGCATCTGGCAGAACTTGTGATACAAATGTTATTCCACTTTGTTATATGTATATAGATATAATTCAATAATTTCACTCAATTACATAATTAGTATAAGTAGAGATAATTACTTAATAAAATATATACATCATGAATTTCTGATTAGTGATAGGTACACTGATTTGAAGCCTTTGAGAAATGGACCAAATTTTTCTGAACATGCACCTTTCGTACTGAGAACTGTGTTGCCTATGTCCTAATCTCTTTGATAAAGGTATCTGTTACCTTTAGTATTAGCATTACATGGTAGCTTCTGCTGTCTCCAAAATTTGTGTGGGGCTGTCCTGTAGATGGGGCAGTACTGCTTTTCTTTCATAATTAATTTCTCTGCATATGGTGTGACTGCCGTTGGAGGTGAAGAGGACGGAAAGGGATGTGAAGATGAGAATTTTTAAAGAAAAAAAATCAAATCTGCTTGTCAACTGCTTTTTATATGCTATTTGTAGCAGTAGGTGCAGCAGTTGTATGAGCCAGATGAACTTGCTGTTTGTGGAGCAGTCAATGATGTTGCTACGTTTCTCTGATGCAGAGGGAGAGCACAATTGTTCTCCTAAAGCATGTTCTTCTCAATTTTATTTGTTTGTTACACCTGCAAAGGTTGTTCTTGTTGCAAAACAGGTGATGTAACTTTGTAATGGTCATCTATGATAAGATCAATATTTTGGAATTATGTGCCCTCAGTAGAACTTCTGTTGCCTGTCTTTGCAGTGTTTTCCTTGCCTGACTCAGTCCTGTAAGGCAGCTGCTGCCTTGCTGGTGATGTTAGTTACTGTTTCCCTGCAGGAAATCCCACTGCTTCAAATTTGTAGAGAACCTGTTTTTCTGTTCTCCACCTGTGGGCTGAAGGTGAGACAGCAGAAGAGCTGCCTTTGTGTACCAAACCAGGGCTTGCAGTGAGAAGACTTTTAAAGATGAGGCAACATAAAATTTAATTGTCCTTCTTCCACTTCTGGTTGCAAAGTGTAATTTCATTAATGCATTGAATCTGCTTTCTCCAGTGCGTATCTTCTGTTCACAGGAGCCCTTTGTTTTGAGGGATATAGAGAAAAAGGCCTTGGGCATATGTTACAGCAATGGAAATGTTTATAATTCTGCTCTCCAAGTGATATGTGCATGTCTGACAGAAGCAAGGTACAGAAACTGAGCAGATGCGTGATGGTGGTTGGTTGATTGCTGAAGGCCTGACAGAACTGAGTGCACAGCATAAAGCTGCCTGCTTGGAAATCTTGTTCTTGGTGTATTTCTGAGTTATCTCTAGAGCCAAAAATCAGGACTCAAGCAGCTTTCTTGACGTATTTATTTATCAACACCAATTTAGAATTTGCTTACTTACTTTGCCTGCCCACTTTGTTCTTTGCATTGCTGAGAAAGCAAAAAACCAGTTGGTATGTTTGTGTGTTCAGGCTTTTTTTTTTTTTTTTCCTTTCTTTTTCCAAGCCTGAGTGGTCTTTTGGGATTTGATAAGAAAACGAACTATCCAGCCACCCTACTCTCTCCATCTTCCTTCACACTTACTCGTAGTTAGCAAGCTCTTAACTCTCTGCCCAGGTATCTGGCAGAGTTGTCAAAGTGATGTAACTTCCACTGTTGCTGCTGTGGCTGCAAAGTCCTAAGCCAGCCCTTCTGGGAGAGTGAAGACACTGACTTTTCTGTGTGCTCCCCACTAGAGACAGGGCAGAGGCACTGAAATCCAGACTGCGTAGACACTGGAGGCTTTGCTTTTAGTCATTTGTGCTTGGGAGTGATCTTGTTATGCTCTCCCTTATCAAATTGTATTACCTTGAGTTTCTCTGGTTGTCAGAATGCATGTGTAGTACTTGGGCTGCGTGCCCATGAAGGCCTTAGAGACTGCAAATAGCATGAGATTTTTGACTGTTGTACTACTATGGAAGAGCTGTCTCTTGTCTCCATTTGTCTCCCTGGGAATCACATTTAATGCATCTGAGCTTTCTCAAATGTATGCTGACTTGAGTTACCAGTAGCTGTTAACTTTCTGCCAGGAAAAATAGGTTCTTATGATGGTTTCTGAAGAATTGTGTTTAGCCTTCTGCTTTGGGCAGTTGTCTAAATCCTTGGGCACGTTGCAAGGGTCATGGCATTTGCTTAGAGTCAGGGCAACCCGTGCCTGCTCTAGCTTGGGCCATACAGAGCAGCAAAGGACCAGCTCTTACGTCTTCCAGGCCAATATTTTGTTGCAACCCTTACTGTGTGGCAAATACTGTAAACAATCTGTATCTTCTGAGTGACGTTTATGGTAGGAGCGGTGATTATATCCACAAATGTGTGTAATTTGCCAGGGCAACGCTTTTCCTCAGTTAGTATTCTGATCTGCCTTCATAACTGTACTAGACAGTTTTGGGTCTGTGGAAATACAGCTTCACTACTGTTGATAAGTAGTATGCAGAATTGATTAGGATTTTTGCCTTGTGTTTCTAGGCAAGTCTTATCACTTATCACCTTTATTTTCTTTCAGAAATGTATTGCGGGGAGATGCTTCCCTGTTAATTTCCTGTACTCTGTGCCTTATTGAGGATGTGCTGCCATTTCTGTAAATAAGTTTTCTTTAAGAATTTAGAGTTTTGAGTATTGGATTTTGAAAGGTTTTCTATGGTTTTGTCTCCCCAGCTTTTTTCTGGTTAATCTTGTAGAGGGTAAATTGCTAATTATTTCCCCCTTTTCTGTAGGTGCTGTGATTGGGGATGGACAGTCAGCTGTGGCCAGCAACATTGCCAACACTACCTACCGGCTCCAGTGGTGGGACTTCACTAAGTTTGATCTGCCTGAAATCAGCAATGGTAAGCTGGAAAAGACACCAGTACCTTATTTTAAGGTACTAAGCAGAGCTGTGGTGAGCTCTAGGATCTTTCAAAGGCAGCTGTGTGGTGCAAGTCTTGTTTATCATGTTGCATTGGGAATTGTAAAATGCTTAGTCTTTTGAGGAAGTTGACTAAAAGCTTGCAGAGCTGTTCCTACTCTATCTACCTTGTGTATTCTTGCCGTCAGCAAATCCATGCATAAACAGGGCTTGTTTTTTGTGAGCCTTTTTGTGAGGATATACCACTCTCTTACAATTCTCAGTTCAATATCTTCATTCTCTTACTAGCAAGTTTCTAGAGCAATAATGTCTTTATACCTTTAAATTAGAACCTGCTAATGAACTGTCTGATTTCTCTAAGTTACTGACATTAGTGTGGGTAAAGTGCTGCAATACATTTTGTGAATCAGGACCCTGGTCTGTTGCTTACCATAGTACTGCAAGCCCAAGGAAATAGATGTACCTTGTAGATATTTGCAAAAGCAGTGATTTGTCCTGTTTCTCTGGCAAGAGCTGTTTCTGAATTAGGAATCTGAACAATATTGCTGATTGTATTTATTTTCTCTTCCATTTTGTGAAAGTTAGACCACAGTTTCATGTATGGTCTATGGCATATGCTAGCTTTCACATTGGAAGACTTATGCAGGCACAAGCATATTTGATACTTGTGGTCAGCTGATCAAAGAATGACATTTTCAGGGCTAAAACTAACTTGACTAGAAAGGCTATTTTTAACCCAGAATGGTATCCTGATACAGCTTGTCGCACAGCTGCAGAAATGTTCGTGACAGTCTGGGATGAAGATAGGAGGTAGATATTTGTGAATGTTTCTTTGTACAAGTGATTTTTAGCTTAGGCCATCACTGTGCTTATGTGAAATTCATCGCTTGATTTCTCAGCAAAATCAGATTGGGTTCTACTTTAAGGGACTGACTTTTTTTAGGGAGAGCAGGGATTCTGTTTTCAGAGACTTGCTTTCACAGGTAGTCACCAGAATTGAGTAAAACTGTCGCACTTCCAGCTTCATGTGTTCTGCATTTCCGGAAATTGCATATCTGGCAATAGATGTCTCTGTGGGGTAGCGTCCTGCTCCTTAAAGAGCCTACAGAAGGAGTGCATGTGGTAACACCATAGTAGGAGGGACGTAGAGAATTGAAATCACAAAATCAAAGCATAGTTTTGACTGGAATGGAGTTTTAAACATCATCTCGTTCACCTCTCCTGCTATGAGCAGGAACATATTTCAATAGATCTGGTTGCTCAAAGCTCCATCCAGTCTGGCTGTTACGGTTTAGCCTGATGCAGCCACATGCTCACTTCCTGCCCCCTCGGGATGGGGAGGACAAGCGGGAAAAGGTAAAACTCGAGGGTTGAAATAAGGACAGTTTAATAATTGAAATAAAGTTAATAATAACAGTAGCAATAGTAGTACTGAAAGGTGTAGGGGGGAAGGTGTGTGAGAGGAGAGAGGGCAAGTGTGGGGGTGGGGAATAAAGCCCAAGAAACACAAGCAATGCACAACTCACTTCCTGCTGCACAATGCCCAGCCCCTCCCCAAATGGTGACTGCCCCTTCCTGGCCAGCTCCCCCAGTTTATAGACTGGGGATGATGTTCTGTGATATGGAAGATCCTTTAACAGTTTGGGTCACCCCTCCTGACTATGCTCCCTCCCAGCTTCTTATGAAGATCAGTTCTCAAGGCAAAGTTTGGCCACACAGTGGCAATTGTTTTGGTGGTCCTGCCAGACTCTGGAACAGAATGAAGATGAAGTCAGAGGGGGAAGCAACTTAAATTCTTTGGGTTTTCTCTGCAAGTTGTAGAGTGGTTGCAGAATGCTTCAGCTGCTTATAGCTTATTTTTGGCCACATCTGGCTACTGAGGAGAAGGCTGCTAATTAAAACAAAAAAAACCCCAAAAAACAAACCCAACCAAAACCCAACATAAAATGTTTGTTTATAATTTATAAAATCCCATATAAATTAAGAACCATCTGCTGCTCAATATATCAGTGTTTCAATCTTCTCCTTCTCCCCTACCACGATACTTTTATTCTGAAATAGCTTCCAATTTCATACCAATTTGGTATGGTTTCTGTTGTTGTTGTGCCCTTCTTGTGGGCCACATTCCAGCTACAAATCCATCCCCAGCCCTTCCAACTCCCCATGCTGTGCTTCATAGTACTTGGCTTGCCTATCTTGTCTTACAACCATTTGGAAATGTTCATTTTTATTCTTCTTTTATATACCAAGCCCAATCCTGGCATTTCTAGTCTGTTAACCTTATCTCCTTCTGCTAAGGTCTGGTAGGGATGTATGAAGATGTAGCAGCTGTGCTTATACTAAACCAGTTATTTGCCAACTTGCTTAGGCACACAACAAAGGTAAGCTGCAAGTTTGCCAAGGTGCACGACTTAGAGATAGTAGAGCATGCTGCTAAGACCATCAAGGTTGTGGGTTCAATCCCCATATGAGCCATTCACTTAAGAGTTGGGCTTGGTGATCCTTGTGGGTCCCTTCCAACTCAGAATGTTCTGTGGTTCTCATGTTCCCAAATGAGTAACAGTGGAGTGGTGGGTTGGACAAGTTTTTTGTGATTCTTCATGATATTGGAAACAAACTATTTTTCCAGTAAAGCATGTGACCTCAGTAGTTCCTCTTTTTCCTCCCATTGCTTCCTATAAATCAGAGGTGGTCCTGTGAGATAATTGGCTTACACAGAGGGGGCAATTGCACCTCATGGGACTGGCTTGAGCCACAAGTGGTTTGGAAGTTCAGGCAGATGAACTGATGCAGCTGAAGTTTGGGACTGCCTGCCAGCTCCTCTCTCCATCAAAGAAATGACTCTGTGGCCAACCTCCATTTCTGAGCAGCTCTTCTTCCTGTAACAATTAAACAAAGAAAAGATAGCTTGGAAGTAGGATGTTTTCCACTGAAGCGGACACATCTGAGTAAGTGACAGCAGTGTGATTAGTGCAGTCCTTTGATATTTGTGTCTGGGCCCCAGCGCCCTTGAAGCCTTGGGCTCAGGATGTGGCTCCACAGCAGCAACCTCACTGACGCTCAGTCCTGCAAGAGTACACAAAAGCAGATCCTGGCAGTCCTGGAAAAATGGCTGTGCAGGGACTTGTGGAGTTTTAGTCTCAGCCCTGTCTTTCTCTATTAATTGCAAAATGGAAAAAGATAGTTTCAGATTTCTTGTCTCCTTTTGCCAGTTTTGCTTTTAATAGCTCTGAAATAAACATGACCCGGTCTTATATTGAAATTGTCAGTCATATCAGCATTGGGGTGGAGAATTTATTTGACAGTAGAGACAATGCTATTTCTGCATTTATTTAATATTCTCCTAGTGAGTGCTGCATATCCTTAAAATTCCTGCAGTTAAGTATTGAAAACAAGCGTAGAATATAGGCTTTTCACAGTAAAATATTTGAAGGCTTTCTCTCTTGATTGTATTTTTTGAATATAGTTTCTCTCATACTACTCATAATTTAAATTTCTTGCTAATTTCTAGTGCTGACCTGGTCTCGTTTAGGAATCAGGAATTTGTCCTGTTCTAACACTGCTTGGGGTCTTGAGGAAGGTGATTTGATCAATAGTTACTGATCCACAGTGGAATGCTGAATAACTTAAAAGAAGAAAAAAGAATAATGCAAAACAATTTTTTAAGTAGGAGCAGCTGTTTAGAGAGTGCCATCTTTAGGGGTGGCTAGGAGTGGATGGTATGTCCAGCACAGTTTTCCTTTGGCAAACAGTGCTATTGCTGCTGGTATTCCAGGCCTTCCCCAGCTTCAAGCATAATTAATGTTGTAGGTGTAAGCACTCCAAGTTGGCACAACAGCTTGATTAATTTGTTCTCTGATGTTTCTTTTGATCTGTTCTGTCAGTTCTGTGGTTGCATTAATGACAAAAGAAAACAGGAGATGAAAGGCCAGCCTTGTTGCAAATAGTTTTCCGAAAATAGCAATAATTTTCCCCTAAAATCTGCCGTATTGGCTTCATCTTCATAGATCAGGCCTCAGGCTCAAGGAAGTCAAATAGCCTCTGGCTTTGTCAAATGCATGGTTCTGTTTGTCTTTCCCATATCTTGGGAACCTTTGTAAATGCTGTCCTTAAAATGAAACCTTGCTGAGATTTCCACCTGTCACATTTAGACTTCTTCTGATTGCACAGTAGGCTCTCTTGGTTCCAGATGTAGGTACTACCTGAGTCCTCATGCTTTGTAAATGAGGGAAGAGCAAAGAACCATAATTCCAGTGTGAATCAGGTAATGAAAGACTGAAATAAATGGCACTCTTTCCTATTAAGCACAACTTGTATCTGTAATGTTTTATGTTCCCGGCACTCATCAAGGTGAAAACATAACTCTCTTGTGACAGGGAAGCTCACGTATTTTGTTTTGCTAAGAGACATCCACCATGTGCAACAAACTTCAAAACCAAAACGATATCCATTCATGTTGGTCATCATTGTGCACTGCTGACCAAAAACCTCTGTGTTGTGCTGAAAGAAGAGCAGGTGGGGGCAGGGAAATAAAGAATCCTGTAGATAAAAATGAGTGAACATGCACTATATAATCGACTCTGAGTGACTGGTGATCCAAACCCAACATTGTTTTAAAAAGACACACAGTAAATGGTAGATGAGGAACAGGATTAGGGAACTGGAAATGAAAAAAATAGCCATGGAACTGTGAGGATATGTCAAAGACATGGCAATGTCCCCAAATCTGTAAATGGTACAGAATAAATGTAAACATTTCTTACCTTGCAAAAATAAAAGTGTGGAATTCTTCTCTTATGTCCAAGTTTGCACTGGATTAAAAAACAAAAATAAACTTCAAAAACTGAGGAGGCATGAATTCTATAGACTGTGATTTTTCTTACAGAAAAATCAGTATCTGTCCTCTCTAAAACTTCTTGTACCTCTTTGAATAACAGGAGTTCATCAGTACAGAACGGTCCCTGGGTTAAATGGGTCCTGTTAAGGACCTGTCGCTGGACCTGTTGGAGCAAGTCCAGAGGAGGGCCGTGAGGATGATCAGAGGGCTGGAGGCCCTCTACTATGCAGACAGGCTGAGAGAGCTGGTGTTGTTCAGCCTGGAGAATAGCAGGCTTCAGGGAGCCATGCAGTACTTAAAGGGACCGTAGGGAAAAAATAGAGACTTTTTGCTTGGGCAGATAATGATAGGACAAGGGAGACTGGTTTTAAACTAAAAGAAGGGAGATTTAGGTGGGATGTTAAGAGCAAATTCTTTCCTTGGAGGGTGGTGAGACACTGAAACAAATTGCCCAGAGAAGCTGTGGATGCCTCATCCCTGGAAATACTCAAGGCCATGTGTGATAGGGCCCTGAGCAACCTGATATTGTCCAAGGTGTCCCTCCCCATGGCAGGAGGGTTGAAACTTTGTGATCTTAAAGGTCCCTTCCAGATCAAACCATCCTATGATTAAATGACACCCATGCCTGTGGTCTGAGGAAACAAATCTATGATCTTTTTACTTCTAATATTGAGCATCAAATGACAGTAATTAACAATATAGAGAACCCGTGGTTATCTCATGGAAACTGCAATCGGAGCCCAGAGGTGCAGGACAAACTTTGATATCTTGAAGAACAGGGATGGGAGAGAGAGCAGTTCTTAGACTGCAAAAAAATGGACTGGACTATTTTTTTTTTTTTTTAAATAATCAAAGTTTTTTGCAGGGTTGGTGGTGGGGATATTTCATAGCTGTATCTCTAGCAAATACTCTGTATGTGTGTTATGTTTATTTGCTCTGTTTATTGTCTGCTTGCTTGGCTCTCTTTTTAAGTAAGATCTTGTGAGAATCCCAATACTCACCTTTTTAGTATGTTCCCATTCCTTAATTTTTTTCTCCCAATTTTTTAAATCACTGCTGATTAGAGTACAACTACAAAGGAGTTGATGAGAAAGGACCCCTTAGCCAAGTAGACTAGCTCCCTGCTGCCTTAGGCAAGCACGTACTGTAGTTCCTAATATTCTGTCTTCTAATTGGTGAAATTCTTTGCTCCTTTCATGTCTATTGAAAAGACTGTTCTAGAATCTTGCTATTCTGGTTGAAACCTTCTAATCTCCCAACTCAATGGTTCTTTTACCCACTTACCTGTTGACATTATTTGTAGAAAATGGATGTTTTTCTGGCACTTACTTCCTGTATTTTTTGAAAATACAACGTGCAATTCCATTTCCTTTTTTTTTTTTCTTTTCTTTTTGGTGTTGGTGTTTTTTGTTTGTTTGAGCATAAAATACATGTTTATGTTTCATTTTCCCAAGTCATTCTTTGCTGGACATGTTGCCGTTTAGGGTTTAATCATTCTTGAGCATGGATGGCCCTGTGCCCAGGGGTCCTGCGTGTGGTCTCACCACAAGGTTGTGTAGCAGCACTGATATTTCTGCTGAAATTGTGCTCCTTAGTGCAGTTTAGGATTGCTGACACTTTCACTGTTACACTGGGCGATGGCTTGGTTTTTGCTACAATAACCAAAGTTAATTGTTTCTCATTCTCAAGTTCCTGGGTAAAGCAGAAGTTTATAAATGTCAGTACAATCTAGAATTCTTTCATTTCCCTTCTGTTATGTCTCTGTGTACTTCAGTTCACCACGTGGTCTGATCATGGTCTGTTAATGAAATTACCCAGCTTTATCAAGAGGATTCATCAGCCAGCTCCACTGTGTGCCTAGCCCATTGATAGAGCTAATAAATAGGACTGGTTTTGGAATGACTCACTCAGCAGGAATCCTTCCAGTTTGACTGGGATTACAATAGTGCAACTTGTTGTTATGTATGCTTTAGCTGGTTCACAGCATATACTGCAGGGTTCATGTTGATGCCCGTCTTCTCTTGTGGTGACATAATGAGTACTTAAATAAAACCTACATTTTTTTAAAGGGCACATTTTAATTCTATCTTTTTTTAAATTAAGAAGTATAGTCTTTAATCTTTATTTTCTTGTCTTTCTGTTCAACTAGTTTCAGACTAAGCACTTAGGAATTTTGTCATCTTTTGAACCACCTGTTCTTTAAGGGCCATGTGTATCTCATATACTGGTATTGCAGCCTTGATAGTGACTACAATTATTTACCTTTTTCTGTTCAGCACCTTTCTGTTTATACTAGGCTGAAAATTACTGTTTTTAGCTGCTTCAAGACTGAAAAATTGCTTGAATAAATTTAGAGTACAGGTGTAGGTGGTTTGGTACAGAATGTAATTATACAGTCCACTTTTAATCCTTGCCTTCTTTTTCATCAGAGTTTCTTAAATGGAACAGTAAAAGTTGATACTCAGCCACAGAGGAAAGCAGTTCCCAGGAGAAATGTCTTTGAGACCAGAAGAATTAAAGATGAGGTTCAGTGAATGCTTTAAATCAGCAATGCTGTAAGAAGGGCAATCCTGTCTGCTTGCCTCTCATGACTACTTGAGTTTGAAAAAACTAGAACCTGAAATTCCCCTATCCCAAAAGTAGTGTATGCAGGTTCAGCTTCAAACCTCCTGAAAAACTGAACTGCTTTTAGGTTAGGCTGGTAGAGTGGACATCACTCCAGCTAGATCTTACCAAAGCACCACTAAACTGTTGGTGTAGATGGTGCTAAAAGGCTTTGGAACCTCATTGTTCTAGAGCTTGTAGTCTTCAAGGTATAAGGGGAAGACACTAGCATGGGATGACCCAGCAATTTGCCAGCAGGGATTAAAATCAAACTGTTGTTTTGTGGGTTGCTGTTCACTATCGTTGGCTGAAGAGTTACTTAACTGATTTGCATGAGTTTCTCAAATACTGGAGCAATTAAATGTAGGACTGGCTGGAGAAGTGTTTGCCCTTTTTCACTTTATCCAAGATGGGTGTAAAAATCAGCTGTTAGAAATGAATGTCTGTATCTGCAGGGAGGAGTTTTTCACTCATCTCCTTCTCCTGTTTATTGGAGATGAGGAGAGTGGGAACTAGGTGCTCTGCAAGAGAAGGAGAAATGAATTAAGGTGTACTGTTTCTAATGAGACTGTCGCTGGAGTTTGTCAGTGTCATGATTTGAGACTTGTTTAAACTGCGCTGTCCTTTGCAAAGGATGCTGTTATGCTTAACAAAGGGAGGGGTTTGATAAAGTGCAATTGCTACTATTTCTTGGTGAAGGCTTGAGGTGGTGAATAAATTTAATTTCCTGGGCTCATTGCAGTGTCTTATTTCTGTTTTGGAACAAGTTTTGCATTAATCAGGGTATCAACATCTCATAAACTTTTGGAGGAAGCTAAATGTCAATGCCTTTTGCGTGTACTGTCCATTCTCCAGCATTAAGTTTAAATCTTACTTTATTCTCTGTTCAACCTTAGTGGTTTAATCATTATTCCTTTCTTTCTTTGCAGCCTCTGTGAATGTGCTTGTCCAAAACTGCAAGATTTACAATGATGCTAGCTGTGATATCTCTGCTGATGGGCAGCTGCTGGCAGCCTTCATTCCCAGTAGTCAGCGAGGCTTCCCTGATGAAGGAATACTGGCTGTATATTCTCTGGCACCCCATAACTTGGGCGAGATGCTTTACACAAAGCGATTTGGTAAGCATACAGCAAGAAGTCAGGGTGCGTGGGGGTGTGAGAACCTCAGAACTTCAGCCTTTGGTAAGAAATGCAATAGCCTGAACATCAGTAATTGTAGCAACAGGAAACACTTTATTGGCCTTCCAGCAGGCCACAGACACAGTAGTGCTGGGGAAAGGCTTGTGGTCGGGTCTGGACAAGTAAGGTGCTGGCATGGGGGAACTGCTATGGAATAGTTTTTTATTCCTTAAAGGACCATTGTCTTAGTGACAGAACACTTGCAGCAAGGAAATGTTTTGTAAAATTTGTAACTTTTGCAGGTCTCCTTATTCTTCTGTGCCCATTATAAGAGTGAGATTAGTATGGCATACATCATAGGAATGCTGGAAGGGAATGAAAAAGCTGTGAGGATGAAACATGGGGCAGGATGCCAACCCATGAGAGAAATAACCCATCTTCTCTTCATAGGACCTAATGCCATTTCAGTGAGTCTGTCTCCAATGGGCAGATATGTTATGGTGGGTCTGGCTTCCCGACGTATCCTGTTGCACCCCACTACAGAACACATGGTAGCTCAAGTTTTCAGGCTGCAACAGCCCCATGGTGGAGAAACCTCTATGAGGGTGAGTATATGTGTGTTCTGTTTCTGTGTGTTTGGCTCCAGCCTAGTCGTTAGTTGCTGAATTATGATGACAAACAGGTAGCATGCTCCAAACCCACTGAATAATAAACATGTGAAGGAATTTTTTACAGAGGTATGCAAACATGGCAGGAGAATGTAAATACAACAGAATTCTGAAACTTCTCTTGCTTCAAGTATGATGATAAACAAATACATTCCATGTTGTGGAATACATTCCTAGTTCTAGATCACTCAGAGTACCTTGCAGGTATTTTATACTTTTTTGGGTAATATGCATCTTGCTTGTAGCACTGCAGTTGGCTTTGCTGAGGCAGCGTGTCAACTGAGGCTTCAGGATCATTTTCTATCGTTCCTAAAAGCAACTAACCTCTAGGACAGCAACCAGCAGCCATTTCAGGAATGGTAGAAGCCAAGCTTCATACCATACCTGCAAACTGAAGTTGAGGTTTGCCATGCTTTTCCCAAACAGGCTTTTTCTGGCTATATATTAATGAGTTTTTAATGCATATGTAAGCATATTTTGGCAATGGAATTATCTTTATATTCTTCTGCTTTGTGTGACAGCTGAACCATGATCCATTCTGACTCATTTACTACCTGAGGGAAAACCTTCATCTTTTTGCTAACTGGCACAGTTAAGAGAACATGTGTATCTTACTTTCTTCATCAGTGAAGCACAACAGTTCCTCAGTGATAGTTCCACATAGTAAAAGCTATGTCCAGTTGATAATGCACAAAGACAGTTGAGGAGTCAGAAGTAAGTAATTTCTAAAGCTGAAGTTTGGATTGGATTCAAGTTCTGGACCATGTATTTGGGTGACTTGTTTTAGGAGATGAAAAATAAATCTTCAAATTTTTCACTTTGGGGGATAATTTTACTATAGCAGAATTCATTCCATGACAACTCTTTTTCTCCTGATCTCTTTTTTTTTTTTATAAAATATTTTCTTGTTTTTTTGGAAGGCCTCTCTAATTATGATTACTTTTGGTAGAATTCTCCCAGTGTACAAGAGTTGCAACGAGGCATTTGTCTAGTGACCTGACATGTCTCTGCGAGAAATTCCTTGATTCACCTTTTGATTCTGTAGTTGTTCTTCAGACAGTTCATGATTCGGAGAGTCATCTCAGCTGCCTCATTAGATGAGCTACATTATCAGCTGATTTAAAACTCTTGTTTATTGTCATCATCTGCCCAATGTTATAAGGCAAGGAAAGATCAATGGTGAAGATAATCTTTGGTGCACCAGTCAACACTTTATTTAGACCTGGTTCTGAGCTACTAGTCTGGTACAGGCCTCTCAAAGTAAGAGACAGAAATTAAAATGTATGGAAAAACACAATTTGGTTTACAGGTACAGTTGTTGAAAGCTGTTGGATATAAGATCACAAAGTATATGGATTCAGCATCCTGTTAGATCCTTTTAAAAGTGTAGTTTGCCCTGGTACTGTTTCTTTTTCAGCTATTTTAAGATCCTAGTGAAATGCATTTATTTTGTGCCAGAAGCTGGAGTACCCCTTCCCACAGTCTTTTTACCATATCATAATAAGTTAAGACAGAGAAGTCCTGTTAGCGAAAATCACGTTTTCCTCTCATCTGTCCTTTACATTTGCTCTAAACTCCAGTTGCTATGGCTTCTAGCCCTTACTTTTGGAGACATTTTTCTGTAGCCAGCTAAATCAGCAAGCTCACTGCCTAAATGTTTCAGATATATTTCTTCATCTCCATGTCTTCAAATGCTTTTACCCCTGCTCTTAAGTCACCATTTAGTGAAGTAATGCTTTGTATTCGTTAATCTTCTCTCGTAATTCAATCTTCCAGCTTTCTTTTTTTTCTTCCTCTCTTGAATTCTCTCCAAAAAACCCTTCTTTTTTTCCTTCCCCCCTCCCCCCCGTTCTGGGATATGTTTAAATGTACATAATGTGATAAGCACAGTTTTACCAGAAGCCTGCAGAGGGTAGGTTTTTTTCTAGTTCTTTTGGACAACAGCCTTTAATTACCCAGTCAGAAACCATCAAGGTGGGGTCAGGTTTGGGGCAGGGATTTTTCTGTTTTGATGCATTGAAAATTTTGTACAATTTTTTCCCACTCTTGCTTTTCAGACTTGCTCCACATCACTGCGCTTCTGTCTTTCTCATCTGCTGTAGTTCTGGATTTTTTTTTTTTCCCTCCAGATGGATTGCATGTATTCTAAAGGTTGCTTTTTTCATCTTTCTTGCATATGTATTTATAGCTTCCAAAAACCTTTCCCCCGCGTTTTAAAATCTATGCAGTCTCGCAGGATTTGATAACTGTTTTGCTGTTTTCCCCATGTTCAAAGATCTTAAAAATGTTTTATTTCTGACTGTTTTGGACTTGGAGCTTTATGCATGTGTGACAGGGTCATAGCTAGATCAGTTTGAATCAATTTGATTAAAGAACCTTCCATGCTGAGTGATGCTGAGTATTGTTTCAACATTTTGGTGTGCTGCCTGGTTGTCTTTGTACAGTTCATAGGACCAAGCTTGGAAAGTGTACAGCTATTAATTTCATAAATACTACTTCATCTAGTTGTAAAAATTAAGGCATCAACTACAGGTATATTTTCTGCCTTGAGTTTTGCAGTAAGACTGCTTCATAAGTTTGTTATACTTTTTCAAGACATGCAAAATGAAAATAAAATTTTAAGCAGGAAACTTCATCGTATTCTTAGCACACTGCCCTTAGAGTGGCTGATGTATTCATATTCAGTTGAGTAAAAATCTGTTCATAGCTTGGCCAGCATGCAGTACAAAAAGGTTTAGGAAACCTGGTGAAACTGTATCCTTTAATATCTAATTTAGTATGCACCTTAGAGAGAATCAGAAAGCATTTTTGTTGCCTCTCCGCCAACAGCTTGTAATACAAAGCACTTGTTACTCAAACTCTTAATTAAAAATGAGTCAGAGCCATGTTTGAAGCAATATTTTGTGGATATTTTAATTATACATTACTCCCAAACTCCCAAAAGAAATGCTACATCACATTCTTTGAGAATTCTTTTAAGTTGTTTGACAGTTGTTCCTTCCTTCCCACCTGCCTTTGGATTTGCAGTCAATGAATTGGAAGAGTAGGGCTTGGCAACATGGCCTCTAAGCCACTGCTGAGGAGTGAAATACAGTGACTATTTCTGATTCAAATTAACCCTTTCTCCACACCCTTAGCTAGCAGTCAGTAGAATGCAGGGTTCTGTTGCTTGGAGAGTTTCTTCCATCTTGCTGTTAAAATAGAGGTTTTGAAGATGCAATTAATTTTGTTACGTGAAACTTCAATATATGGAATTGTACTAGAAATCCACTGGCCATTGATGTAGTTTTCTGAAAACTACAGCACTGTTGGATGTCCTCATGAGCATCTTGGTTATACAAGTGTGCATTGTCTATACATCTTACTCCTAATATTTCAGAGAGATTGGGTAGCGTTCACAACAGGTCAGGGCTGTTGTGATTTGAAATTTACGAATTGTGTTCAGAAATGAAGTAATGAATTGTCATCAGATGTGGTAGTTGTGAGTTAGAGATTCTTGCTTTTTCTGTTCGCTCGCTTCAGATTGGCCTGATTAGCATTTCACGTGGAAACCTGGCTTTGCTGAAGAACAATTTTTAAACCTAAGTCTGAAAAACAAAAGCTCTCTTGTGGTGTTGACTTTTTACAGGAGTGGTATGCATGAATTTCAGATGTTTGTTGCTTGTGTTCTTTGGGTGTTCTTTTGCAAATCTCTGTAATTTATCTGTAGCTGGAGAGTACAGGGAACGAATTGTTTTTAGCAGATCTCTAGCTTGGGGGTGCTACAGATAGCAGTGATGCTGGGAATTGTCTGCAGTTTGAATTTCAGAGATGGAAAGCTTAGAGACAGGACTCCAGATGCAGAGTAAGTTTCTAGCCTATTTTGAAAACATAGGTGGAACTTGTCTCTAAATAAAGAGTGTCTGTTTTCAAGCTTTTGGTCTAGGGTGATTTCTGAATTCCATATGCTTCCAAGGATATGTGGAGGTTAAAGGACTTAGAAGAACATGAAATTAGAATCTTGTTTGGAGCTGAATGTTCTTAGAAACATGGAAGAGTGAGGATCATATTGCCCTGGATCAGTGGGTACTAGTGAGAAAAGCAGCCAGAAGGTGTACTTTTCTTTCTGGCATTCAGAAATTCTGATGCCCTTGCAATGTCTAATATTTCCATTTTATCCAGAGGAAGATAACTCAGAAATACCAGCAAAACATGATTACTGGAATCCAAATTAAAATAAAACCTTGAAAGGAGCTTTTAAGTTGAAGATACAAAAAGTGAGATAGGTGATAGAAAAATTTGATTGACATGATGCTGAAGAGCAAATCATACAATTTGTGAGGATAAAGTGACTTAACCAAGCCCCATCTCAAAGGCTGCAATGTGCTTTGAATGTGGAAAAAAGTCAGGGTGTGAAGATCCAGAATTAGTTCTTGACAAGACTGCTGCTATTTGGGAAACATTCCAATTAAGTGGTTGGTCAATAGCCTGGATGGAACAGAGTATGTGTATATTTCCATTGTAAACAGATGGAGAAATCCAAATACCACAGGAAGAAGGGCCTGAAAGAGGAGGACTTGCAGAGTTTTAGCACAAAGCCAAGCTTCTTTTCTAAAAAAATATATTAACTCTTAATGAGGACAATGCACAGAGTATGTGAGAATATGCACAATTTTACTGAGTGCTGTTGCACTCTGATCTTCATGTGAGTGTCAGTAGAATGTATCCAGTGTGGTCTGCGAAGGTCACTCACTGCCTCTCTGGGTGAGCTGTGCATGCTCCTGCAGCCATGAGCAACTGGGCTTTAAGCCTGAAAGCAAATAGTCCTGCACATTTGCTTCACTGGGGCACAAGTTAATTTTGTCAGAGTCTTGGTAATGTGAAAAGAACATTGCTTTGAGAGAATATGTCTTACTGCAACACATTACCTCCAGTGGAAGAGTTCATGTGAACTAACACACTTCTGAGAACAAGTGTAGTTTGCAAATACCAACCTCTTGCTGTGTTGTTGAAGAAGAATATGTTGGTGTGGTCCCTTGGGTCTCGTCTTAAGAAAGATTTGACATCTTCAGGTCAACAGGGTGATCTTCTGATGTCTCCAAGGAGAATTGCAAATAATGTATCCAATTACTGCCCTAAGAAATTTTTCACTCTTGGCAGAAGTCAAACCACATAGATGTTTTTTAGACTTTCAAAAGGCCGAGTAAAGTCACAGACTGCAAGCACTTGTTGATACTAAAAAGAGGACATGGGAACAGAACCCTTTTCTGACTGATACAGGAAAACCCTCCTTTTAATAGAGTAGAACATAATTTTCTGGTTGAGACCAGATAGTTTATATATTCTGTGTATTGGCAGATTCTGTCTGGTATCTTTAGGAAAACAGGTCATATCCAAAACCCATGTTGGTAAACACTGCTTATGTAGGGTGCTGTAAGAAAGAGCTGTATTCAACATCACTAGAAAATGTAGCACCACCTTTGGGGTGCAGATGGCATGAAGATTGGCACAGATGTGCACATTTGAGTATGGATGCAGAAATACGCAGGAGTGGTATGTTGTTAAGAGTTAGTTAAATTGCTGCTTGACCAATTCGACTGTGTCTGCCTGAGGCCTGCTAAGACAGAACTTAGAGGAAACTCTAAAAACTTGTTAGAACCCTTCATAAAATACTGTGTTAATATCTCATGTGATAGTTAAACAAGGGAGCAATGTCTGTTTTAGCAAACTGGTGTGAAGAAAATGCAAATGACATCTCTTCAGGATGTTTTTACTTCATGGGATGTGAAACTGAGGGCCAAGACATTTTGTTTAATGTGAGGTCCAATATTTGGAGAGTAGAGCTCGTGAAGTTCAAATAAGGCCTTGAGCCTGTTAGCACCACAGTAGCTACTGTTAGCTTTGGTGCACTTTGGTACATAGTTTTAACTAGATTAAAAAAATTATGTCAAACCTAGTTCCACATCTGAGATTATTTATGTGCAGTCGTCTTGCCCAAGTCATTTAGGGGAAAGGTAGCCAAAGTGAATTACTACCACTATGTATTGAACTGGGCATGAGCTGAGAAGAAATTGCTGTTTGCAATTTCTTGAAGCCTTTTTTTTCAGTACTTCTTCCTACCATCTTCCTTGAATTAAGTTTGAGCCACCTCTCTCCTCTAGTATTTCTTCGTTCCAGACATGTAGGCAGCTGGATGACAGCCTCTTTTCACCTAGAAGAGGATGCATGTAGCTCTGTCATCAACATATTGTTGACATTTGATCTTGTATGCCACTCTCCTGAGGCTCAGCAGACGGAGAATAGAGTGGAATAGCAGCTGTGTGCAAATCCTTTGCTCTTGTCATTGGATTTTTAGCACATTGTAGATGTTGCTGTTACAGTCTCAGCATGACATTTAATGAGGAATTCACTGATACTGGTTTTGGTTTGCAGTCTGAATTGAGGGCAAAAATTAAAAAGTTTGTCATTCCTTTTGCCAGAGGAGTGACCATATCTTTATTAGATTGATGCGGCATTGAGAGCTGTTGGTGATTTTTGCAAGAGATAGCTGTAGTTGGGCACAGTCCTGCTTGCACAGTTCAGTTCACTTGTGTGTCTTCACTGAATATGTATACACACACATATCTGTCTTCTGTCACTCCAATCCCTTTGGCATCCCTGTTTCTCTCCTTTCATCTTTTCCAACCATGTGTATTCGCAAATGAAAGGATAATTGTTTTGTTTAACTATTTCTTGCTTACTCCACTCTAGGTTTCAGATCCAGGTTTGGATCAGTCCCCTAAGGGGGTTTATGGAGCTATTACCCCGGTTTTGCAGCCTTTGGAAGACAGGTAGTAAAATAATGAGCCACTTCACTGCAAGTGTGTTATTTTCCTGAGTGGAAGCTTTGTTACCTAAGAGGATCCATTTCTTCATAAGACCTTGTTCTCACTAGTTATTTTTAAATGTAGTAGTTGCATGGCAGGCTTGTGAAATAAAGTACCAGCTGAGAATGCAAAGAGCTCGCCTAAAGAAAGAAAGGATTAGGTGTGCTTTAATGAGACTTCTCTGAATTTGAAATATCAGCAATAAATTATGTGATCAAGTAGGATCAGGAAGAACCAACAATGTTCTACATTTGCAGAAAGTTTTTCAGTCCATCCAACAAAAATTTCTGGTGCTGACCTGTTTTAGGAATTGGATCAACTATCCACAGTTAAGGTTTCAGTTGTTGCTGAAAATTCAGAGTACTCATTTAATTTGCTTTGGCTCTGAAAGCAAAGCCAATATTTTCTGCATGGACAACAGGTGCAGAAAAAGGCAGAGAGAGGTTTGTTATATTGGTAAAGACTGAAGAAAAAATTTATATATAATCCTATTGCATCTGAGTGAGATAAATGGAGTTGAAAGAAATTTTATTTGTGCTGAGCATCGGACGATAAAATCCATTTGAGGATAGGACTGACAAATCCCAAAAGATAAGTGCATTATTTTTCACTTCTTCCATTTTAACAGAGAAGATCTATTGGAAAGATGTGTGTGCTGTTAGCAGGATTCAGCTGTGGGGGAGGGGTTGAGCAGCATAGACCAACCTGCCTAATAAGGAGAGACTGGGAGCAAAAAAGCAAATCTTTTCCCCCGTCTCATCATGGAAAATCTGTGCCTTTTTCTTTGTATCTGCATATAGGCACAGAAAGGAGACTCCTTCCAAACAAAGGAGAGACTTGCTATGTTTCAAAATGCTGGTATACATTGTCTTATGAATAAATATATTGAGCCATCAATCAGTTATCACAAAGGGTGTTTGTTTTGCTTTGCTTTGCTCTGCTTTAGACAAGCTAGACTTGAATTTTGCTGTACAGGGTTCTGAGGTTTGTGGCAGTGCAAGTCTTAAGCCTGATTTCATCATCTTTTGTGAAATTCATTAATAGAAGGTAAAGTAAAGAATGTAATCTAAGCAAAAATATAGTGTTATTTATTAAGGAGATCAGGTTGAAATATCTTTTCTTATTATACCTCTGGGCCTTAAAAAACACAAAGTAATTGACTATGTAATACAAGTCAGTGACACAGGTGGCTTACTGGCAAAGGACACGGTGTATTCAGTGGAGTGGTAGATGCTTTATAGAAACTTACCTGATACCTTGGTGTCAGAGGTGAAGTAGTTTACACGTTGACATTATAAAAAGGTCAGGTAAGATATTTCAGTGGCAACATGCTATTGGGAGGAGGCAAAAAAAAGATAATTAATTGATTTAAATGCTCTCTTCACAAGGTTCTTGCAATCAAAAAAAATTAAGTCAAACTTGCTCTGCTAATTGCTTTCATGCTGTCACTGCACCTTGTCTGCTGCTCTGGCAAATACAATTGGAGTTTATAGTTTTCTGCATTTGTTTTAATGCTCTTTGAGTAGTTTCAGACTGTACGTAGGCCTTGCTTGGAGATGTACTTTCAGTGAACTTAATACAGTGTTATGGATTGGCTGTGCTTTTAGGGCTGCTTCTGTGACATATTTCACATAGCTTAGATTGCTGAAGTATGAGGTACCTATGCTGTCCAGAGTTTCTGGTATAGCTGCAGTTATATTGATAAAGCTGTGCAGCCTCTACAATCACTGTGGTGGTATAACCCACACCCATATGAAGAGCACTTTGTTTACCAATACAAACTTTGCATCTGTGTAGGTGTTGGCTGCCATTACAGTTATACCCATCCAGCAGAGACAAATCATCCTTTCTGGAGCTCTTCCACTGCAATCCAGTCAGGGTAGCTGTGAAACTCTGTGTTTTACCAGTCATCAAAGAGGTTTTTATAGGGTTTAATGCATCAGATTTCCCCGTGTGTTTTTATGGTCTGTCAGCCTCTGGTGACAGTGTTGATTCAGTTGAAAATTAATAATTATGTTTTAAGCTGGTGATTTATAAACCCACCTTATCTGCTTCAGGGGTGGCAAGATCTCCCCCATGTAAAGGAGACAGCAGCTGCACCCCCTCCCCAAGCAGTCTTTGTCAAGGCTGATCTAATAGCCAGCTTACTGCTTAGGCTAAGCAAAGGTAATGGCTTGAAATTTATTGGAATCTTGAAAGCAGATGCATCTAATCAAGAGCAGAAGTGTCTCTATTGAATTTAAAAAGATAAAAAGCAAGAGTTCCTGCTGAGTTTCCTACCTGCTTGTGCCAGAACTTTCTCTTCTCCAGCTTCAAAACATGTTTGTTCTTTCTTGAGTGCCAGAGAGAAGAAAGGTCTTGCTCTGCCAAATGAGTACTGTTCAGCACTCCCCTGCTTTTTGTTGCTCTCCTTTGAGGTGGGAAGGCCTTGAGCAAAGAGGCAGCTGTGCAGATGATGTGATGCCTCTGCTTTGGCCAGGCACGGTGCTGCTTGAATCAGGCGAGTGGTGCAGCACCGGTGCCAACTGGCAGCAGTAGCACCAACTTAGGGCAGCCTGCTGCTGCTTTGATGATTGACAGCATCCTGGAGATTGCCCTGTCCAGCTTTTTGGTGTTGCCACACCCCAGAAATGCAAGGGAAGGGTGGAATTTGAAGGGTGTTATGAAAAAGGAGCAGCTTCCCTGGAACAGAGTGGGAGGGGAAGACACAAGGACTAGGTCAGTAACTAGGACTTAGCAGAGGTTTTTAGCAAAAAGTTTTCTTAGCCCTCCCGGGCAGGTATAAATTAACTGTCTAGCTCTGTGCTTATGTATTGTGCCCTGGGCCTGTCAGCTTGACATTGAGGAAGAGATAATTTGAAAAGATTCCTTGAGGCTGTTGATTGTCATGCAGCCTTTCCTGGCACTCTGCCATAAGTAAATACCTACGTTTGTGGCTATGAGAGGTGTGACAGTAGTGATGTGACAGCAGTGACAAGTTGGAGGGGAAGCAGCACCTCAAGAGGGCTTGAGGTGGCCTTTGCACTCCAAATGCAGATTGTTTGCAGAGTAATTTGAGGGCCTATTTTTTTCTTCATGCCTTACAGCCCTGCTTTCTTTGAGCCATCTTTTCTTGTGGCTGATAAAATAAGCTTTAGAGAGTTCAGTGCATGATGAACATGCCCACTGTAGTTGAGAGAGGATGGAAAAGGCACACCAAAGAGGTAGTTGCTTCTAGTACTATTTCTGGAAATAGAGAAGTGCTGACATAAATTGCTCAACCAAGTCTTTCCCCACACTTCATGATTACAGGGATGTAGAATGAAACAACCAGCTTGTTTCTTTAGTGAGCATTGCTTTTCCTTAGTACTAGTTGTCTTTCGTGTGGAAGTTTAGCTCCCTAGAGGAAGATTTTACCTTCCAGACATCCTTGAACTTAAGAAGAGATGGATTCCTTGTATTGACAGAAGACTGCTGAAATCCCTAGTGAAGTGTGGCGAGAACACCAGAGACAGGGTCTTCTGCAAACGTAAGCACAGGTCAAGCAACTGTTCTGTGTAATTCAGGATGGGTCATGGGGCTCTAAAGGGAAAGAGTAAGACCTGTCATGTATACTGAAATGACATTTATATGTCTGTGTTGTTGCAAGAAGAGAACAGATTGCTATACCTATGTTACCTGTTAGGGCTTAAGCTTCCATTGGTATTTTCTGAAAGCTCCCACTTCTCAGACTTTACAGTATATGTAATTAGAGAAACATACCATTCAAAACTCTATTTCAGAACAGCATCTGGAAATAAAGGCAGCTGCCAACTTCGTAAAATGCTGAATCGCCACATCTAGTGGTGTGGCTATGCATTATTGAATTGGTATTATAGTGATGCTAGGAGCAAGTTTGACATTGGTTATGGTGAAGAACACGGAAGCTTTCTGTGACTGCTGGTAGTGATTATGGGCTGATAAAGTGTGGTGCAGTATGATTGCTCCTCACCGAAACTGCCACACTACAAAAAATAAGCTCTCTGGAAACTCTTATAGAGTATGGTGGGCTCCTTAAAGATCAGTGCCCTTTTACAACAGGTTTCTAAACTGTGGCAGCACAGATTCTTTCCCACGGGAATTTTTCTCTTCTTTTATGTTTTCTAAATAAATAAAGTTTCATGTTTCATGTTATTGAAAGCGGCTTTTGGAAACAGGCACTCAAACGCCTGGGCCAATCAATCCCTGGGGGGAATGATTGTTGGCCAATCTGAATAGCTTTCTCGTGTGTATATAAATCTGTTAATTATTTAATAAATTTAGTCATTTAGCACTCTCTGACGACTGGGGACTCTTCACTCCGCTATCATTCCAACAATGACACTAAACTGATTCCTAAACCCTTGGCTGTCAACATGGCTGTTCCACATGTTCTGCAATTAATCTGTGGACCGGCCTTAATGAAAAGAAACTGTTGAATTATCAACTTTATGCATTGGTATTGTTAATTTTGAGAGCAATCCCTTGACCTAGAAGGTGGAGATTTGTGTTTATGTATGATTCCTGTAGTAACCTGAGTATTTTTCCTAGAAGTTCAGAATTACAAAGCATGAACAATCCACTGGCAAATAGGTGTTGTCAGTCTGTGGTATGTTTTCAGGCTGCCTACTTTGGTTGAAATAGCTGTTTTTTTAAAGGAACTTTTTATAAGAGTTTTTAATAAGATTTAGCAATAGAAACAAGAAGACACAAAAATTCCAAAAGGAATTAGCTGTGATCTATGGCAAATGATGCTTCGTGGCAGAGTTCTGACCTTCTTTGAAGAGAAGGACCTGCTGATGTTGAAGGAACTTGAGTTCTTTTTTCCACTCTGTGTATAAAGTAGGGGGTCCTGCTAATGGATGCAATTGCAACAGACAGTCTGTATGACTGCATCAGATTGATTAGCTGGGTCCTGGTTACTGCTGCGAGTGGTGATTATGCCAGTACAGCTGCTTTCTCTTTTTATGTACTAATTACCACACACACGGATGTCATCACCCTTAACACTGCATGGAGTTGTCCCATTAGCGTGGGAGTGGGAAGCAGCAGGGGAGGGGAGCTCTTCAGCATGACAAGCTGCTTAGAATTGAATGGAATGGAGTGGAATGATGAAGCAACTATTCTGATGCAGAATTTTAAAGCTATCTTGTCTTTGAGATACAGCCCTCAGCCAGCACTTGCAGGTTGTCAGAACCAGACTCATGTCCTTGGAGGAGTATTTTCCATGGGGTACTGTTTACTGCAAAGCAGTAAAAGCAGTGAAGCTCAGCTGTAGCCAGCAAGTCTGCTTTGGCATGGCTGGTTACGGAGCATGTGGGACAATGGCTGTGCAAGCTGACCTGCCAGCTGGGGAGAACTTGCTGCTAGCCCAGGAAGGTGGTGGCTTCTTGAGATGTGACAAAGCTATTTTCAGGAGAAGAGAAACTGTTTCTGACTTGCCAAAGAAGGATATGATGGAAGACCCTTACAGTTCTTGAGAGATTCAGAATGCTCATTTTATGAATTCATGCTCCTGGTTCTGGCAGACCCCTCCTTTCCCCTCCTTCCTCCTCCTCCTCCAAATCCAATCTTCCCATCTCAGAGTGCACCTTAATCTCCATGGTAACAGATGTTACCATCGTACATCTGATTTCCCCCCCACCTTCTCTTTATCCCCTTGCCTTTCCCTCCCTGCTGCCCAAGCAAGCAAGGCAGGGCAGAGGAGTGGGACAGACATAACAGAGATGAGTAGGAGGTAGATAAACCCCTGAGGACCTGTTCCTCCCACCCAAACCCTGAGCTTCTCTGAATACACTAACTGCTGAGTGATAGCCAAGGCAAAGAGTGACCAGCTTCTGCCATACAGAGAAATCCTTTTTTCTCATCTAGAGTGACCTTCTCAGAGGAGCAGTTAAATTTGTTACTGGTGGTGGGAAATAATGTAGCTATATTGTTTTGCTCTGACTTACTTTGTTTGCATTAGGATGCTCAGGATGAAGATTCTGGGTATTAGAGAACACATAGTTAAGTGATCCCTGACTCAGGCTTCTCAAGTTAAATTGTCAAACAGACAAGATGTGCAGTGGGCAACAGAGCTATGGAGAAAAACAGCCCCAGTTTGTTATGATAGCTTGTGAGTCCCATCCAAATGGCTTCTAATTATTTTCTTCAAGCCACCTCAGCAATGCAGTAGTGGTTGATCTGCATTCCCATCAAGCTTTATCTTGTTGTTCAGCATACCATACTTCCCTTCCGTGCTTCCTAATTCACCACCATTCCCTTTTATGCGGAGTCTGGAGGAAAGGTTTTGTGATGGTTGGGTGCTTTTCCACAGGAAAATCTAACGAAAACCTCTTTCACCTTGGATTTATCCTATTGAAAATCCTGATTCAAAGTCTGTGTTACTTGCAGTGATGACAGGTTTAAATACTGGCTAAATTTCTGCAGAAATTCTCTTGATGTGTAAATGCAGTCTTCATACCTACCCTTCTGAAGTCCTGATACTTTACTGGCTCAGTACACCAAAGCGTCTTGTCCCTGTCTATTCTTGGTAGCCAAATGGACTCATTACTGCTTTTTCTATTTCCCTTACCTTTGTTTTTATGATTTCCATGTGTCATATTTTTGCTAAATGAATTGTTGCCATTATACCCAAGTCTGGTTGCTGGATGCTCCATAGCTGTGTGCCAGTCAGCCTATTAAATATTTAGGGGCACATGTATGTGCATTTCTGGCAGCTGCTTACTCTCACTGCTGATTTAGTGGTTTCTTGCGACATCCTGTGAAGTGACATGTCTCTATGGCCATCTGTGCTGCTGCAGGGAAATTGCACATTTGTTTGAGCCTCCGTGGCTCTCATGCCTTGTATTGTCCTGTCAAGTAATCTTCTGTTATTGTTCCAGAGAGTTTTCAACGTTCTGTACCCAATGCCTGCTGACCAGAGAAGACACGTCAGCATAAACTCTGCTCGCTGGCTGCCTGAGCCAGGCCTGGGATTGGCATATGGCACCAACAAAGGGGACCTGGTGATTTGCCGACCAGAGTAAGTGCTTGCTTTACATGGAGGTATAACTGCTTTGGCCATTCTGTTCTCAGGGGATAACCTGGCTTTTCTAATGATTGAGGGGTACAGAAACTCCAATTCTTAATACTTTTGGACTGCCATGGAGTTTATCTGAGTCTCTTATAATCAGTATTTGTTTTGTTGATTGTAAATTTCTGAGACTGTTTGAAGTGCATCTCATTAGCTCATGTTATTTCCCATGTCTTACTAGGATTTCTGGATCCTTTATTTCTTACATGACTAGTGCACCGTCTTTCAGCCTCTCTGGATTTATGAACTTCTAAACGTTTACAATGACAGGAAATCTGAGTTTTATGTAATATGTTTGCTTTCCTCAGCTTTCAAGGACCTCTTGAAGTCCACCAACCAGGTGGAAAGCTGCTGACCTTGAGTAACCAAATACGTGTTACAGTATTCAAACAAGAGATTCTATGAACTGCAAAGATTTAGGTCATGATTATGAGCAAGCCAGTGAATTATTTTGGTGTCCTCACTTAAAGCCCAGTGATGTGACATACACATTTCAGTTCTCTATTATTTGTATAACACTGTGAAAGGTGTAACTGTCCCTCTGTAAGCTTACAATTCAACATAAGGTAATTTAGATGTGGTCTGACACAGATGATGACAGTGATACATATTGTTTTCAGTGTTCTTGAGGAGTGCCTGCATCATACTTTTGTTAAAAGCCTTCTCTCCATTGTCTTGTCCAAGTGCTCTTTTGGAACTGCTTTTCCTTTGTGCTGCGGGAAAACTTCAGGGGTTTCTCTGCTTCAGTTACTTCCTGGTACAAAACTACCTTGGTATTCTTTTGGGTTATGTTTCACATGTTGAACTTCCTTAGAACTTAAAAGCTGGCAGCTAGAAACTTGCAGCACTGCTGGTGATCATACCACATGCATGTGGACTCCATCTGTTGTGCCATGACATCAGGCATGTGGTACTTGAGGAGAGGCATATTGTCAGTGTAGAACCACTACTTCAAATCAGAATAAATATGTACAATTGTAACAGTGACTAATTCAGCACAGCCTTCTGGTGAAATCTGTGGTTGGAATTCACATTGGACCAGTTTTGGTAGTACAGAATGCCAGCGCTTTTCAAACAGCCCTCTTGTTCTCTTGAACATAATCTTTCATCAAGACCTTATTTATACATGAAGTTCTACAAGATATTGTTATGGAATAAGCTATAATCACTCTCTTTGAAGTATAAGTGGCTTCCTTTAAGAACAGTTGCTGTATTTTCTAAGCAGAAGAATTATTCAAGAATAATGGCTCTCTTCTTGAGAGTTATTCTAAGTTATTTTCAGTATAGAAAAATGATTAAGATATAGTCTAGTGATTATGGTTCATTAGATGAACTTGGATGAGAACCCAGGGAAATTAAATCTCCCTGAGGGTGGATTCTTTGATTGAATGGTGCAGAGTCAAGCTTGGTCTGGCTGTCCTGGCTTCACACACTCCTCATTAGATTTCCACTCCATTGCTTGAAGTACCCCAAAGCTGAGTGGCATGTCTCTTCTTGGCACCTCACTAATTAGAGACTCAATATGAACACTTTCATGGTATGTTATAAAAGCACAATTAGCCCTTCTGCAACATCTGTGTAAAATCATCTTAGCTCACCATGTTAATTGTGCACAATTCCAACAAAAATAGATGTTTTGTATGTGAACATGAAACAAGGTGGCTGTATAGGTGGGAGGTTTACTGGGGGGTTGACAGAAATGCTTCAGCAGGTTTCGTGCTGGTGGATTGGAGTGATTGATGCTTCTGGTGATAATTGTAAACATCACATGGACTGGTGGGTTGTTTCTGGAACAGGACACCTGATGTGTTCTGTTCTCAACTGCACCATTTTACAGACCAACAACAGTCAAGAGTGACTTGTAAACCTCAGCATGAAGGTGTAGATACTCACTGAGCCATATAATTTGCATTGAGGTGCTAACATCAGAACACACAGGGGAGTGAGGCTCTGTCAGAGCAGAAGTGGCTTGCAGCTGGGGTGTCTGTCCCAGATCTACTTGACAGATCCTTAGAGAAAGGAAAAATCCTGATATGTGGATACCATCTCAGTAGTTCTTGGCTTAATAAACTTGGTTTGAGATTGGTATGTGTGTTGGCTTTAACTTGAGAAGTGAGAAAGAAAAATGAAAAGTATTTGTGTAGTTTCCATACACAGTAATACAGTGAAAGACAAGTACTAAATAAAGGATTCAGCAATTGGTAGAGTACTATATGGAGGATAACCTAGCAAACAGCAGGGATCAAGAAAACACTGTGCTGCTGAAACTCCCCACTGTTCTAATTTGGCAAAGAAAACTCTGGTCAGTAGCAAACAACAGAGATGATTATAATTCCCTGGGTCTTAATTCCTATATACAACGGAGGCATTTGAAACCAAGTACTACAGGAATCACATAAACAGATTGAAATAGCAGCTGTTCCTCAAATAGAGGATTTAAATGAGTAGACTAGAAGTACAAGCTGCCAAAAAAAAAAAAAAAAGAAAAAAAAAGGCATAACTTGAAGCTCCATGGATTCCTGATGGGATGCTATGCAAGTAGTCCTTCCAGCGTTCAAAAGAAGCTAGTTAAAAATGGAAATGGAAAGGTCAGATTAATTTGCCAGCCCATAACTGTAATCTCAGTACATAGATTTAAAGGGTGTATTTTGAAAGTAAGTAAAATTAAAACCATGGAAAGTAGGGTCAAATGCATTGTGATTTGACTAAAGTGGAGTACAGTAGGTTGTGTACCTGTCCTTGAGAATTTTATGTATTTATTTTTAATTAAAGGGTTGGCTAAGGGTTTGCTCTAGGTCTAACATGTCTGAGTTTTAGTAAGGCAGTTCCTGTATTGGAACTACAATAAATCTAGTTAATCTGTAAAGAATTAGGATTAGAACAAGATCAGGTAAAGAGCAGGTAAAGTCTTGGCTAAAGGAAAGAATACAACATTATTGACATCTGGACTCTGTCACAAAGGAGGTCATTGGACTTCTTTAAAAAAGCAGTTCTGGAACTGGTTGATTAGTAGTATTTACATTAATGGCTTGTAAGGGTGCACTGAATAAATTTGCCGAGGATGTGACATTACAGAGAAAAATCAAAGTATTGCACAGGTATTTGATTGTTGTGGAAGTGATTGGAGTTACAGAAATGAGTACAAAGTGCACTTAGTGACTAATAACATTGAGTTCAGTAGATAAAATGATGGAGGAGGAGAAAGACCTGAGGTTTTGGTTAATTGTAGGTGATTAAGCCATCAGTATATTAGGCTGTAAGAAAAAATTTAGTTCTAGGATGAGATACAAGATGCTTAACAGCAGAGATAGCAAAATATTAATATCGGTGTAGAAGAAGCTAGATATATAAGCTGGAATCGTTTAAAACTTGCCTTTTAACTGGCACAGTAGCTAAGAGCACCTGATAGTGGGGTCAGGGGCACATTTCATCTAAGAAAACCTGCAGTGTGGGTTTTCTTTTCCTGTGGGACAGGAATCCAGCTTTTAGAAATTTTAGAAATCCACTTCCTCTGCAAGTGACCAACAGGAGAAACTATTTACTTTCCACAAATCTGATCTTGAAGCTGGAGTATGAGGACTCAGGTCTGTGGATCCCAGACAAATCCTGCTGGTAAAAGGGTTTTGGCTTAGATGTGGCTTGGAAACAGGTTGCAGTCTTTATGAGGCTGTGACGGCACTTTTCTTTTCTGAGAGTCTTGTAGCTCATTCTTGTCATGGTTGCAGACTGGTAGACTTGCATACACCTTAGATCACAAGTGCGCTGTCTGCTTGCACATGGCTTCACATTAACACATGGTAGTTAGTGCTTTTTGGATTTAAGGTGAATTTGTGTTCAGTCCAGAAGTGTAGTATTGAAAGTCTCTGAGGCTGCTGTGTTTTAAAGGGTGGGCACCATTGAGCTAAATCAAGACACTAAATCGATAACAGTGATGTTCAGTGGAAGAGCCATGTCACATAAACAGGAATCCCTTTAGGCACACCATGTGAGGTAGTGTTCTTCACTTATGAAGTGAGTTACTGTGTACTACTCAACTGTGGCCTGGAGGTCTGTCACAGTGGAAGTGATACAGAGCAGTGTGAATTCCCCCTACTCCTCTGTTGTCCTGCTGCACACTGACTTTCCTGCATGGCTGCTAATGCTTTTTTAGTCTCCCCAAGAGTGCTTTTCCCCTGCTTCGTGCTACCTGACATCCTTTGTAACTGTGACCAGTAACAATCTTCAATGGAGTTTTGTACTTCTTTCTTGACTCTGCATACTTCAAGGTTTGATTCAGTTCTTGAATCTTTGGGTGTGCAGCATGGAATGAAATCCTCAATGTCTGTCTTATATGTATATGGTAGAAACACCTCTACTGATTTTAAAAGTAATTTGATTTTTAATGCTCATAACCTTTCCTATCCTGTCACATCCCAAAAAGAGCTTTCCATTCAGAAACTTCCCTGCTGGGGCATCTCAAACATGAACTGTCTTGTAGAACATAAACAGGTGAGACCAAAAGTTGTGAGAAGCAGACTGCATGTTGCCTTTTGCTGGCTTTGCTTGTGGCAGACTGCCCTGGGAGAAAGGCAGGGGATCCAAGTATCAATTGTCTGTTGCTTCATCTTGAGTGCCCTCTCGGCTGTGCTCAGGAGCAGGTTCTGGAAGGGCTCAGTGCTCACGTATTTTTGCAAATACTATTCCAGAAACCTCACTCTTTTGAGAAAACTGTTTCAAAACCAAGCTCTCGAAGCACCTTGTCAAAGGCTACCTCTGTAATGCAGGCATCCACAAGAGAGGATGGATTTCTTCAGCAGTCAGAGCCTGTGGTAATGGAATTCAGATACCCCTGAAGATGCGTCTGGTTCAGAGGCAGCATCCCTTAGATTTCTCTCATTGGGAAGTAGGTGTGGAGATTCTCAAATTGATTCAGCGCTGTTCAGTGTGCATATTTTAATTTTTTGTGCTGAGATATGCCTCTAGCATGAAATTATTCCGGGAAATCTCCTTATGATAAATTCCTATGCTTTGCAAATGATCATTGCATTTATCTGCCTGTGCCAATCCTTTTTTTCTTTTGTCTGAGAATGGCATATCTACTAATGGGGACAGTGTGTGTACATCTAGTTATCAGCATTGGTAAAGAGATGGTAATCTATGCAGCTGCCTGGCACGTCATGTCTCGCGGCTGGCTGGCTCCATTCCTCAGGCTCTGCAGCCTCCAGCCGTGATGCCCCCAGTAGCATAAGCTGCATCCTTTGCCTCTTAAGGATAGCTTCTGGAGGATAGAGTAAACAAGGAGACAGAAGGAGGAACTGTCTTCCTTTATGTGTAACCAAGGGATGTTAGCAGCCCTGCACAGGGAATGTTCTCACAACTGTTAACTAGGGTGGTGGGATATACTGTTTATGTCTGAGTCCTTGCTGCAAATGGCCTTTTGAAAGGCGGCATCTGCACTGTGGTCTTTAACAAGGAATGAATGCATGTCCTGGACTTTTGCTGCCCATTAACCATAAGATACATTGAATTTTCTAAATGAGGGTAAAAGATAATTTTGATTGATAAAAGGAAAAAAGGAGGGAAGATGGCCAATTTTGCTCTATAGATGCATCCTGAAAGCTTACAGTTGGATTTTGTTATTCATCCATTTAAGAAAAAACCTAAACTAATTGTTTCCAAATTGTGCAGGGAAGCCTAGGTAACCTCAGTGCCAGGAGGCTTGGTCATTGCAGATGCAGAAGTAGAGGGCTAATATGGTAGCTTGAAACAGTATTTCCATGCTGATACCATTTTTTATTCTGTTTCTATTTCCTTTTTTGTATGTGAATGGGATGTCCAGGATGACTGATGGCATTACTTGGAAGTTGCCCTCATAAAATTCCGCTTAATATGTCTGTGATTCCTAGAGATAAATTCTGAGAGCTGCTTTAAGTCTTCAGTTATTACCAAGTTTATTTCCCTTACCCAGTTTTTCAAGATATGCTGTAGCACTAACTACTTCCACCATGAGAAAGCGAACTTGGTAGAGAGCTCTGTATTAAGGAATCATAGCCTGGTACTTACCAGTTTTGTACTGTGTCACTGGCCTTCTGCATGTCCTGACTAGTTCTCAATTTGGGTAGCACTCTCTAAGAGCACAGCCATGTGCTGTAAAAACAATTACCAAATGCTTCACTTAAATCTATTCAGATCACACCTGCCACCTTTTCTTCCTGTACTTTTTTTCTAATTCTGTCTTCAAAAACAGTTAAATTTCATGCAAGCAATTATTTGACTTACTGCCTACTGCATGTGGCTCATTCTTTCATTGTTTTAATATATCTTTTTTTCCCTATTCATTATATTATTCTCTTTTTTTTTTTTAAGAATGTTGCTAAGTTGACTTTTTTGCCCTTTTGTCATATCCTCATTTTTCTGTAACATACGAAGAAACAGGTATAAATGACTCAAAAAAGGTAACTTAAAAAAAAAATTCTAAATGAGTGCAACTAGCTGCTATGTCTGGCATATTTCTTACTCCCTAATTACTCAAGTACCCTTGGATATTTTATAAGTGGAGACTTCAGAGAAGAGGGTTCAGTATCTTGTCCACTTTGAAACATCTTTGATTTTTGTTGTTAGCCTCACAAATGAGTAGACCTTTTTCATTCTAATACCATTTTCCTCATGTTTATTTTTAGAATGTCTTTTCCCTTTTTGGCAACACGAATTCATCCTGTTTTCTTATAACCTTTCTTTTCTCCACAGATCTATGCTTGACATTCCTTGTTCACTTGTTCACTTCTTTGGCTTTCTAATAAGGTTCTCTTTAATTTTCCAGTCTTTGATCCCTATTTTTTATGGAGTTTTATTTGGTGTCCCCTGTGCCTTTTTTTCCCAACAGGACTCTACTAATGAATCCAGCTAGCAAATAAAACACCCAATTTTTTTCCATTTCTTTCCCTATTTTAAATCCTTCTACAAATGGTCTTAACACAGTGCCTCCAAACTGTGATTAACTGGAGTAATAATTGGGGGTTTGGGTTTCTAGATTATTTTTTTCTTTTTTCCTTCTTTTTTTGAGATTTCCCATGTCTGCTAAACAGAATACCTTTTAGTTTGTAATTTCAAAGCTGTTGAAGGTTAAAATTATAAAACTTGGCTTACTCTCTGGATCTCACTGAGATTAGACCAAACCAAGATCTTGGTTCTAGAGCTTGGCAGCTTTGTGTGTGCACATACCAGTGCTCCATTAAAAATAAGCATTTGCTATGCTTCCTAATGTTAAACATTTATTTTTAAGTTGCTTTCTCCCATTCCAGATACATTTTCCTGGTTCAGTTTGCTGGTGTAGTATCTACAAAACAAACTACTTCATCAATGTTAGTTTCTGCTAAAACAATAATGAAAATTAAAATATGACTAAAGAGTGACTTCAGCTCTGAACACTTGTTGCAGTATAAGATGTTTAAGGCCTTAGAAGGCTTAAGCAATTTGCACGCCCCCAATGACTCCTAACATCCCAAATTGTCTAAGCTACTGGAAGAGCTGATAGATCATAAACAGCTTAAGATATT
Organism: Entomyzon cyanotis; assembly: GCA_024500445.1. NCBI lineage: Eukaryota > Metazoa > Chordata > Aves > Passeriformes > Meliphagidae > Entomyzon > Entomyzon cyanotis. The sequence continues at coordinate 38,600,890 of JAKEPQ010001030.1, read as the reverse complement.
TTGAGGGTTTAAAGCTTATTTGGAGTATAGTCTGCCTGTAATCACTTTAAGCAATTAACAAGCCTTTAGGTTTTTAGAAGACTTAAGCAAGTTATCCATCTTTAGAGCTTGGTGTATGATAATATCAAGCTGAATTGTTCTTGTTTGAAGACCTTTAAGTTTTGTGTCTTGGACTCTGTTATTTACCTTCCAGAGGGCTCCCTACCTGCTGTTTGGTGTGGTTGGAGCAAGATAATGAGGGATACCATGGAATACTGGCAAGATTTAGTGAGAAGAAAATCAGTGAAAATTCAGGAAATTCTTATTTGGTCTATTTCTACCTTGTTTATTCCAGGCTATTTGGCCTGGGTGCTGTGTTCTTTTTCTCATAAACATGCTTGCTTTTTTAATACGTGGCACACTGTATTTTGATACACAAAAATCTTACCAGTGTTGTAGGAGCAAATGTTAACTCTGGGTCTTCCTTGCAACAGTGTTTTGTCCATCTGCTTTCATTAATTAAAATATTTTGCATTTAATGATGGCATCATTATGTTGCCTCCAAATTGTGATATAGCTCTTCTAAGTGTCAAAGCAGCTGGTGTCTAATTACAACTTCAGTAGCACTGGAGTCACATTCAGGTCTAAGAAGGTTCCTCTTGTTCTCTCAGATACAAGTTACAACTTCCTATGTCATGCTGTATGTAAACACAGTGTGTTTACATGACAGTAGTATAAAAAATTTCTGAGAAAATCACTTAAAAAAACTGTTGTGGTGTTTTGGCAGAAGAATGAAGGCTGTCTGAGAGGGACTTGTCATTATCCTCAACACAGGTTTTTCTGTGCAACCTGACATTCCTTAAGGGCAGCACTCTCAACCTCAATGTTTTTACTTTGGTTCCAAGGTGATTGAATAGCCACACTTTCATCCTAAACTCTTCTTTCTGCTCTGTCACTTTCTTGGTGCCTAGTTTCCATTTGTCACTCCTTTTTAATGTGTTGGAAGACTGATTCTTAATTGAAGACTTTCTCCCATGGAATATAAAACAAATTCTTCTGAATGATTTCTGGTGGTGTGTCATCCATTTCAACTTATTTTATGAGTCTGCTTATCTTCTACATACAATCTGTAGGTAGGTTGCAAATGCTGACTCCTGGAAGTCACTTGGTTTTTAGCTATAGTGATCCTGTGGATCAGAAGAAAGTATTCTGTTTGGGTTCCTCTTATTGTGTTAATCCCTGTTTTCTTTCACTCCCTCTTCTTTTCCTCTGAGGTATCATCTACCAGTTTAGCTGACTCATGACTCTATTCCTTAGCTGAGATACCAAAATTCTGCTCAGGGAAGATGGCTGTTAAGGCTGCGCCTTCAATCTAATCTAATCTAATCTAATCTAATCTAATCTAATCTAAGAACATGGATTGGATCCAGCCTTAGATGCCCAATGGTAGGCAGAGCAAACTTGTGTGTATTCATGTTGTTGAGATAGAAAAGCTACTGAATTAGCTACTGCTGCCACCAGCTTTATAAGGCTGACCTCATATAAATTGTGTGAGTTTGAATACAGTATCCTCAAAAATCCCAGTATGTAACCTAGCTGGGAGGACTGCACAATCAAACAAACAGGACCAGTCATCTCACAAAGTGTTCCAAGTTTAGTTGGCACCCTCCCTGCAGCAGGCACACAGCTATGAGCTGCACCAAGCTGCTTGCTGTCCTGTTTCTGCAGCAGCTCGGACAATTCAGGTAGGTGTCAGGATATGTTTCTGCATGATTGCTGATTTTCACGCAGGCAAAACGTGCAGGATTCTGGAAAATTAGTGGGTTGTATCAGCATAAGAAGTAAAAATGAGGCTACTCTTAGATGCACCATTCATCTCAGTGTGATGAGCAGGATGAAGTCATACGTCATTTAAATATCTGTGGTTGTCAATCATAAACTGCAGATCTTGTGTTCTGTGAATTCATATACTCAATCTCATGCTCTTCCCCTGGCTAGTTACAGATGGGCTGGTGCCAGTGAAGCTGCCACCTCTTCTTGGTCAAAGGGAATTACTGCCCAGCAGAATTACTCCAGAAATCCTATTTGCTGGTTCCATACAGTTTGCACTGCAGCCAATTTTCGCTTGGATTTGTCTCTGCACGTGGTTCATCGCCTGCACAGAAAGCTAAATATTTATGAAGTAGGGCGTTAGAAATTATTGTTTTCCTATCCAGGCTGCTGCTGGGAGTGCCAAACTTCGCCTTGTACTAACAATACCGTTGCCTAGCTAATCATGGGAGCTAGGAATGGGCTTGCTGTGCTGATCATCACCACACTGGCAGAAGAGATAATCAGCTGCTGACAAGGATGCAGCTGGAATCTGTCCAGCATTGCATTGCATTGCATGATGTACTGTATGCTGCTTCTTCCTTCCCAGATCAGGACAATAGATTCCTGTTTCTTAGCATAGTGTCACCTTGCTCTCTTGTAGCTCACTCGGTTTCCTTGATACAGTGTGAATGGCTTAAGAATGACAAGTTTATGCAAAGGGAAGAAAGCATGTCTTGGGGAATTCAAATCCTTTGTAAACTAATCTGGTTTTGTATGCTTGCGTTTAGTGATCTTGAATGGGCAGTATATTTGAGAAGTCAGCTTTAAGGAGTAATTTCTTTTGTGGAGAAAGCAAACTTGGTAGTATTAAAATCAGGAGCACTGCATGGCATCACTGTGCAGCTTCTGTGTTGGGCTTACTACAGTCTTCATTCTGGTAATCAGGTTGTGGCTGATATTTTTGGATAGAATTGGAGGCAGCAATGTTGTAATCAAAATTTAATTCGGTACTATGGCAAAAAGGCAGACTGCTATTGGGCCTTTCCTTGTGGCAGGATTTGAAGGAGAGCAGTGCATTTGCTCATTATTGCTGCTTTCTTCAGATTTCACTTAAATCATCAGGGGATGATTTAAATGAAAAAGTAGTAAATGCTATTTATGCCTTCCCAGACATGTATACACTACTAGCAAATTATGGGTTATTTTGTCTTGGTGTCATGCTCCTGAGCTGTACTGTTATGGTAGAGTTGGGAAATTTTCATCCTAATCCCTCCTCCTATTCAACTCCCTATTTTGGATATGCCAGCTGGGGTTACCCAGATGTCCAAGTCCGTTTGTGCTGACTTGTGCTTTGTCAACTTACCTTTCGAATACTGGTTAAGCAAATTTAGTTAATTGTATTTCAGCTTTCTTGTTACTTGTTAATAATTTTGTCATTAATTCCCAGTATTTGGTCCTAGTCTCTCCCTGGGGATGTAACTGAGCTGTGTAGGTAATACCTCCATGCACAGGGAGAGGCTGTTGCTAAGTTGTTGGCTCTTGGTGCTTACCAGGCTCCACTCTGAATCCTTATTTGACTTTCAGCAAAGCCTACAAGTCTGTGCCCTTCATCCTTTCCAAGCTCGTTAATAATGTGAGCTGGACACAAGTGTGAAGGAAAAGTCCATCTTAAACAGATCCCTGCCGGGAAATCCAGGCTGTGAGCAGCTCTGCATACAACAAAGCTAATGGAAATTTCCAGGGAGGGCTTAGAGAGCTTAGTGACAGCCATAAAAGGGAAGAAAGTAAGAACTTGACTAAGTGGACTTCACTGTCCATGACTGACACAGTGTGGAGAATTGCAATTTTTCACCCTAAAGCCCTGGGCAACAAATGTCCTCTTTACTGCGTCCACATCCAAGTGGCAGCATGCTCCGTGCTACACAGAGCTTCTACCTTATGCCTTGAAAAATGTAAAGTGCTTCTAGCATTTCCATGTCTAGAGTTTGATGAAGCAAAAGTTAAATGCTTACATTACCTGAAAAATATTCATTTCTCCAGTGTAAGCTCTGCTTCTTTGGAATAAATCGTCAGGCCTTCATTTGCAAATCTCCTGGGAAACGTACTGTGAAAGGCTGCTCATTTACAAAACTCAAGCAGCATTTTGCAATGGGAGCTAAAAAACCTTTAGGCTTTCTGAAAAGGGAGATTGCACTATTTGAAATAGGTGTGGCTAAACCAGAGCAAGTCTTAAGCTTAATTGAAAATCTGGTTTAAACCAAGGTAATTGTGGTTGTCACACACATCTTGTATACTGAAGTTGGTTTAAGGTGCTTTTATGTGATCAAGTTTCTAATGCAAGCATGGTATTAAAACTGACATTTAGCCCACACAATAGCAGTATTTCTTTGATTAAATCTTGATTTATTAAGAAGAGAAATTATGATCTTCATATAAAAGGTAGTGCCCAGCCAGTGCCCTCTGTTAAGTTCACGTGTATCCCCTGCTCATGGTGTCTCAATGCAGTCTGAGAACCATAGGTTCAATCAATCATCTAAAGGCTGGAAAACCTAATCAGGAGCAATCTTGATATTGATCTTAGGGCTGTGAAGAGACCAATGTGTGTTCCTGGTGAGAGGTACACAGATGCATACAAAAGAGGACAAAGATGGTGCTTAGGGCCTTATGGCTTGAAGTCTTTGCAAGAGGTAGAGTTGGGAATGGGTAAGTTGCATAGCTGGCCAAAGGAAGAGACTGCGGAAAGGTGGCAGTGAAGATGGTTGCTGCTGCAGGGAGTGCCAGCTGTTTATTCTGAACCACTTGTTTTGCCCAGCAGGGGGACACACTCGGACCAAACTGAGAAACCAGGTTGAAGTGGTGCTGAGAGTGTTGAACTCCATCTTGGCCACGTGTAGTGACCTTGGCTTAAGCCTGTGTATCAGCGTTCCCAGTGTCAGCAGCTGGAGCAGTGGTACCGGCTGCTACAGGTTCTCCTTCTAGGGAAGGAAAGCAAAGCCCTTGGTTCTCTGGTAGTAAAGGAATAGCTAATAGTACTCTGGTAGTGAAGCTCAGTTGATAAGTTGCAGTGTTTAAAACCAATGTGAAGAGTTATGTATTAACTGAAATGCCTGTTGATTTCACCATGTGCAAACTGATGGCGTGGAGTTAGAATGGACTTTGCTGTCCAACCCAACTGTACAGTAGAGAGACTCTGCAGAATAGGTAGGAGCATGGTCAGGAACTTTTCATGTGGTGTACTGCATGTCAGTTTGGTACCATGATGCTTTTGTAGAAGTGAAATTGGTCTACTCAAAAAAGTATGTGTGTGGGAGCTGAGTTTTCCGTGTAATAGAGGAACACAGTGTTTGGAGGAAGAGAGGAAACATGGTGTTGTCAGCTCTCCTCTTGGCCTGGGAGGAGCTTTGTGGTCTTCTGCTTTCTTGTCTTGGGAGCTGGCAGAGGCGAGTAGGGCACCCATTGGCAAGGAATACCAATCATGTACGTAGCTGTGGGGGACCATGTGCATTCTTTGGAAAGCATGAAGAAGTGTGGAAGAAGAGGGAGAATAGCAAGGGTCAGCTTAGCTCTGTTATGTAATAACTGTAGATACCAAGCACACTGGACTTTTTATGGCAATTCTGACTACGAAGTCAGAAAGTCTCTCTTGACTAGGGACTGTGCTACTTAGCAGACAGCAAAGCATGACAGCTAAGCCTCAGCCACTATATTAGGCAGGGGAGGGAGCAGCCAGAGGGACTGGCATGGTTTTAGTGACAAGTTACCATCTGTCAATAAACTGAAACCTTTGTAAATTGGCATCTCACTGGCAGCTGTTTTCATGGTGTATAATGCAACACAGGACTAGCTCAGCATAAAAAATAAAAAAGCAGTGTCTGGTTACTTCCTGTAGACTCCATGTGTGCATTTGACCTAATTTTGTTCTTCTCTTGACCCAGATCCTAACCTGGGGTGCATTCACCCCAGCAGCCTAGCCCCAGGTCTCCAGCACACACTGCTTTCCCATTGCAGCATGTCTGACCTGCAGCATCCTCTAAACTGGGGTTCTTACCAGTTCTGCTGAGGCATCTCTTTACAGTTTTTACATGTACATACAACATCTTTTTTGTGTCTGAGCTGAAACCAGCTACCAGCTACTTGCTGTGAATCCTTCTTTCAGATTATGGCACTACCCCTAGTTCTGAGACTCATTCAGGGTAGAATGAGAACCATTTGCAAAGAAATTAAATGTTGAATAAGAGCAGTGTCTTACTGACCATTATCTAGTGCAGGAAATGCTTGCAGGTACCACAGGGAGAATTGGCCTTTCCATTCCAATTCTTTGTTTAGTCACTTGGAGTTAGGGTAACCTGATTTTGTGCACACAGTTGTGTGTCTTCATTTCCTGAAAATCTCTCTGCTCCTGTTGCTGTATCTCAGTGCTAATATTGAATTGAAATGAATGGAATATTCCAGAGTGATCTGGTAATACAGCACTCTGTTTGCAAGGTAGTTTCAGGTGATGAGCCCTTTTAAGAAAAATGTGAACTGAGCTAGATCTGCAGGTTCTGTAGGGCAGGAATCAACACTCTTCATGTTGTGGGGATGGAATGTGTGCTGGCTTGAATAGTGTCCTGTCATGCTAAAATTTTTTCCTTCTTTGGCATTTTAAGGGCCTTAAACTCTGGAGTTGAGTACCACTGGGACCAGCTGAATGAGAATGTCTTCACTGTGCATTCCAGCAGCAGGAGCAATGAGCGGCCTGGGTGAGTCTCCTGGGTGTTGGGTTAGAGAGATCTGACCCTTTCTGCTGTTTTTGTTACATGTGACAGCACTATTTCTTTGTTCCCTTACCACTGGCAGCTTTAAATAGGCAATTTTCTCCCCCTTTGACATTGCCTAGTTGGGTCACCTGGCCTTTTTCCAGCAAGTGACATTCAGTGCCCAGAAGTGCCAGTGATAGTGAAGTACATGTGTCATTCAGGGCCCCAGTAACAGCTGTGGGAGGAACATCATGTGGGGCATGATGCATCAAAAACACCATGTAAAGCAAATGGCCTTTGGAGGATAACTGAAGAACAGGGAGTTCACAGAGGAAAGGGCAAATCTATTGTGCTGACCTGATGACTGGTTTTTATCCTTTTAATTGCTGGTCATGGGACAGTTTTTTCTGAGCAATAAACTCTAAAAATAAAGCTAAATCCCTTGATGGCTCTATTGGCTGTTTCAGTCTGTCCAGTGATGCACATCCTAGTTGTTCTCAACACAAGGGTGATGCTGCAGACCATTGCTTCTTGCCACGAGTACTTCTCCATAAGCCAGCTGTTCTCAGCAAGAGGGTGATAGTTGTGTTTCTGAATTGTGAGCTTCAGGATCGTGAGGAAGTTGTGACCTTGTTTACAGGGTGAATGTCCAGGCTGTTCTACAGCCTTGGTCTGAATCTGGGTGAAAAATAATCAGTAATGATTCTTTATCTCCTGTGTGAATGGATATTGCCACTACTTAAGTTTTGACAGTGCATAATCAGTCTGGTATAATGGGCAGCTTGAAGGCAGAAATACTGGTCTAGAATGAACTAGCTCAAAGAGAGAGCAAGAAAAGTGTGGCAGATTTCAAAGCCTTTTGAAAAAAGGTTGTGAACAAGGCAGTCTTTCCTTGAATCTCTTTACCATTCCCAGCACTTAGAGGTCAGTTTTGCAAAGAGCGTCACAGCATTGTCAAGATTCAGCATCACACACTTCAGCTGTTTGAGTCTGAGAAGCTAATGAGCCTTGAGGTGGTTCCTGTTTGCTTTTGAGAACAGAGGATTTCTCTTGTCCGACTGGAATGGGCAGAAATGCCTGCTGGAGCGCATTCATGTGTGACGCTGACGAACTAGGAAGTCCAGAGGAGGGAGAGGATACAGGCTACATCCATGGGAGTTAAAACTGCCCTGCTGACGTGCAGGAGGTTTTGTGTGCGTTCGTGCTTCTGAATTGCATGCTGTGTTGCATGCTCAACGCAGTGACTCCAAGACTGTTTTTCTGGAGGCTTAATGATGCTGCAGGGATATCTCTCTGTGCCCATAAGACATGCTGCTTCTGTGGAAGGGTGAGTGGGCTCTAAGACTCCATTGGTTTAGAACTCAAGAGACCAGTGTGTTTAAATAAGTGCAGGTCACAGTTCCCTTCATCCCCATCTTCATAGGGGTGAGCAGGTGCCTGGCTGGAGTGGAGGCCAGATGAGCCTCGCATGCATGTTTCAGTCTTCCTTGGGCACATTGCCTCCAATGATCCTGGTCTTACTTGTTTTTCTCTCTTTTCAGAACCAGCAGAGCCACATGGAGGACAGACAGGGACATGGGCCTGATGAATGCCATAGGCCTACAACCTCGAAATCCTCCCACTTCTGTGACATCACAGGGTACCCAGACCTTGGCACCTCAGCTGCAGAATGCCGAGACTCAGACAGAGAGGGAGGTACAGGAACAGGAATCCGCCTCTGCAGGGACTGTGGAAGGTAGGAGATCAATCAGTGGTTTATCTGATACAACTTACCTGGTGATTTAGGAGTTTCCACATATGTTCCACATCCTGTCAGAGCATTTGGACACTCCTTTTATCTCGTTAACAAAGATTTCTCCAGCCTAATTTGCCTGTAGCCAGGCCTGGATGCTCAGGAGAGTGAATCTCAGGCCATATAAATAGAAAAGTTGTCTTTTTCACATGCTTTGAGGAAGGAAAATTAATTCTTCTCCAGATCATTGTGTCTTTGTAGAATCAAGAGTACTGCCTTCATCCTGCACACATCTCCTGAACTCTTAACCATCAGTAACACTGCAAGTTGCTGAGAGTTATCCTTTCTGCCTCTGTGTTAGAGTTTAGCTTGGTCCTCCAACTTCTGCAAAACGTCTGCAGGCTTCACAAGCTCAGCATTTGGATAGAAAATAAAATACTGTAAATCACTTCTCGCAAAGCAGCATTGAGGATTTTGTTTAGTTTGATTGATGAAGTATGTGGTGAGTGCCCAGCTCAGCTACAAAAAAATGTCTTTAATGGTTAGCAGTCCAGGAAAACTTACCAACATATAAAGAGCTGGAAATAGCTGCTGTGAATAACGATAAAGTCACTAATCTGTTGAAAACATGTTGATTTTATCCAGGCTTCCTGTCTCAATACTGTAATATTGTGCTTTAATTTGATTCTGAAGGCTTGGCTGGGCAGGGTTGGGCAGTATATACATAGGAAAGACAAGAGAAAATCAAGGAGACGGTTCTGAAGTTGTTGGTTCATGATGAACCACTTGCCTTTGGGAAGCAGCACACAACATGCCTGTTTGTGCCTGTATGCCTGCTTGTTCTCTGTCAATCTGAAAGTTACTTTTTCGTATGTGACTCGTCCACAGTTTCTGCTGTGTAGTATCCAGCATGTTATAAGGCTTTGTGTTTCTCTGATCTCTGCTCTTCTGTTCAAAGTTAAGTGGGAAATTCCTGCCCTGTGGGGTTTCCATCTGCTTATCTCAGCAGAGCTGAGATTAACCTCTCTGGAAGGTTAGTACAATTTAGGGCGTGTGAATAAGACTGGAACACAGACTGTCTGGACAAATGCTGAACTCATGGGAGCTGGTTCTTCCACTGAATGTGGTACACAGGCTGAGATTAGGGTGCAGTGTGGGACCTTCTTGCATCAAGGTCATGGTGGCTGATACTGCAGGCTTTGGGAGTCTTTCTTTGCTCTGTTAAACCAGAAGAGTTCTCCAGCACTGCTTCTCTCTCCTGCTGTTCTGCAATCGTGTGATGCTTTCTTTATCTTGTTCTTTCTAACCTTTCAGTTTTCGGATCTAGATCGTGGGTTTTAACTACACTGTTAATGAGATGAGGAAGGGGTTGTCCTTTACCAGTGCCTTGAGCAGGGCATCTCTACAAAGAAGCAAAACACGTAACATTTGGAAGAAAAGGAGTGTACATAACAAGCCTAGGACAGGTACTTCTCTTTGTCGCCCTTTCTTGCTTGGAAGAAGGTTGGCGAGTTCCCCATCTGGTGTGATTTCTGTCTCAGACATTGACTTGCCACATGTCCTCTTGCAAATGGCCACACCTGTAAAATGGTCTGTCACACTCTTGTCAGCTTTATAAGGGCCTGTGGAACAAAGGAGTTATTGCAATTTAAAAATATGCACCAGCGATGAGCCAAGGTGTTTCACCCTGTTGTTGATCAGCTCCTATGCCAGTTGCATCCTCAGTGGAAATTGCTGTGTAAGAGCACAAGAGTAACTTGAAACATGAAACTGTGAAGACAATAATGGTAAGAAGCATGAAGGATCAAAAAAAAATCAACAGTAATCCATGATAGAAAAATAGTACAAAGACCTGAGGTGAAGCAGAAAGACAAATTTTCCACTGCTGTTACCAACACCTCAGCCACTTAGCCAGGTACTTGTGGCAGCAGTGGTGTGGTTCATCTGAGTCTTTGTGCCTCACGTTACACATGAGCATAATTGGCTGCTTGTAATGGTAAGGCTAGTGTTTTCCCAGCATCATCAACTCTTGTGATGCACATCCAGTTTGTTCCAGCTGGCAAGATTAGGTGCTGTGTTGCTTTTCTGATGGCTGATTTGCCCACTGTAACTCCTGTCTGTTGCATGGAAAACTGTGTTTCCTAATAACATAAGCTAGACATCAGGGGCAAAAAGGCAAAAAAAAAGGAAAAAATGTGCTACCGGTAACTTGGTGTGTGACCCAGGGCAAATTATTAATCATCTACCAAATGGGAATAAATCTTCCCATAGTAGAGCACACCAGGGGCTGTGAAGGGCTGTGTTTTGTATGGGGCTTTGAAGGTGGAAATCACTACGTAAAGGCTTAGCAGTATTATCAGCAGCAGAATGGATAAATCAAGTGTGATTCTGAGTAATGTAAAGGAAAGTGATTTAGTTATCACCCTGCTAGAGGGGCAAAAAAGCCCAAACCAACCAACAGACTGACTGGAAAAAAACCCTTGTATGTTTAAAAAGAAAAAAGAAAAAGAAATGCTGGTGCTTCACTGAGAGTGGGTTTCTATCCTCTGTCCTGTCAGCCCTGCTGTTGTGGGGAATTCTGGCTCAGGGCATTTCTTGCAGATACGTGCTTACTGTAAAAAAAAAAAAAATGTATGCAGAACTGCATCAGAAATCTAATTAAGCTCTGTGCGGGTATAAATAGTTTCCTTTTCTCATGCAAAGCTCTGCAGGGGACTTTGCTGCTCTGATTATCTTTCTACCTCCTTTGGAGAAATGAGTATATGATGACTTTATTAGAAGTGAATCCCTCTAATGTCTGAATCTTCCTGTTTTGCCACAGTTAATAGTGGACTTGTGAACTCTGCTCCCACGCCACACATAAAGGAAAGGTATTTAGAGTTGAGAGATAACTAGGAGAGGTACCAAGAAATGCATCAAACAGTGTTTGAGCTGTCTCCTATTTTCTTTTAAGCTGATAGACATAGTGGAAATAGTGATAGAGTTGTAACTTTGAGGCACCCTTAATTAGAAACAATCTGTTGGGAGTTCTACTATGTTTTCCCTTGCAAACAGACAGGCATGATGGGAGTGGGATCTGTATTCAGCTGGCACATTGAATCTCACTTAAAACCCAACAAAAATTCTTAATGAGATTTAATGGCCCACAGCTACCTTTAGAAATTGTAATTCCCAGTCCCGACTGGGTCAGGCTGTGGCTGCCACTTGTTCAGGCTGTTGATCTGTGGAGTACAGTGAAAGGGGCAGTAAATGTCAGGGTCTGCAATTGTGCAAAAGCTGCTGCAGGCTGAAGAAGGGGGACCTCTGTAGAGCTGCAGGGCATTTGTTTGATAGTGGGCCCATGCTGTCCCCTGGCTGTTGACAGTATATCAATATGTCTTTCAGGTAATCCATTTGTTAATGGGAAAAAGAAACAAACTCAACAACATGTAACTGAAAAGCAATTGTCATCTCATTTCCTACCATTGCACTGTCTTTGGGGCTTAAAATTCAGGTAGCTAGTTCAGTGCTTGTTGTGTAAGTAGGCACATGTTACGAGTTTCTGAAATTGTAGCCCTCAGAATACTTGCTGTCAGTGAAATTCTACTTTGCCTGTCTTTGGGGGAACAACATCTTGACTACTGTCATGCCATATACAGTTTTTAACTTGTTTGGTTGAAGTGTTTATCACCAGCCAGTACAAATTTCCATTAGTTCCGAGTGCTTTCAAAGGTTGCAGCAGATACATTTGAGAGGGAAGAGGGTTGTAAAATGAAAGCTTGGATTTGTGAGGTTCAGTCTTTTCAATCTAATGGCAGTGAAAAGACAGCACATGCAAGCAAAACTTTCCTGATATAAGCAAAGCATCCTGAGGATGCCTAAGGAGCACTTAGAAGCAATCAGTGTTCCTGCATGTGATGTAACTTATTTAATCTGAGACATTAGGAACACGTGTCGAGGGGCTGCTTGGGCAGGAATACTCTGTCCCCAGCCGAGCCTCATGAATGCTAACAAGAAACATGTTGTTTTATGTTAGCTGAACACGTTCTTGCAATGCTGTTGTCAGATGTGATGTGACTTTTGGGCAATTAGTGTGGAAATGGGAACTGGGACACTAGGGATCAGCTTCCAGATCTGCCTCTCATTCTCCAAGTAGAAACGTGGGTAGATCCCTTAGCCTTTCATCTGCCCGTCCATCTGTAAAATCTGTGTCATATGTTATATAGAACAGCAAATTTTGGTTTTTCTTTAAAATTCTCTGAAAACCACTACCTAAAAAATACACTCGGGTTCTAGAAGTATGTACCATGCAAGCCTTTACAGCATGATCCACTCCAAGTACTTGGCTCTCTTGGGACTAAATTATGTGGGCTACTTTTAAACTCTCATTACAAAAGTAAGTTTCACTCATATGAATAGCCAAGGTGAGTTATTACTAAGAACTTTTTTACAAGTTAAAGCAGTTGTGCCTTTTTTGAATTCTGTGCAGTTGTTTAGATTAACTGCCTCAGAAAGGAAGTATGAACATGTTTCTGGGCTTGGTTGGAAAGAAAAGTAACTAGAAGTATTTCTTGTGGCATTAAGGGAGATGTGATTATTCATAGCTGGTTATGCTGTGGTGTGTCCCTCCCTTTTCTATTCTTATACAAGGGGTGAATTAATTTAAAAATGCTGATATTTTTATCTTTGAGCATCTGAATTAGTGGGTCAGCTCACACCTCAGAGCTATTATTTCATGTTCTCTGAAGACTTAGATATCTCTGCAGTGATTACTGTTAGCTCTAATTTTGAAGCTTTGTTTGCAAACATGGCTCCTAACTACTGCTCGTTTTAGAAAGAGGAATGTTGAAAATAGGAAAAAAATCAAGAGCAATGTCAGTATATTGCACAGACATAGGGGAGTCTGATCTCATCCTTGCTTCTGTGGATTCAGCATTTCATCGGGTGTGTGCCATCTGTGCCCAGAGATAAATAAGTTGTACTCCCTATAAGTACTTCAGAGTCCACTTCATTTAGAAGTGGAAATACTCGTGCCTTATGCCCAGCTTCATCAAAGGTTTGCCAGATGTTTTGCCTTCGTAGTCTTCTGTGTTAAATTCTTGTCTTACTGGAGTAGCATGGCAGATTTTTAAAAACAGATGCATTAGCTAGGGAGTATTTTGTTAAATGTTTGATACAGCTACTTTGGCGGAAACCCCCTGGGCTTTGGGATGATTGCTCTCAAGAGTAATGTTTTGTTCTGTGTTTGGATTAGATGGGGTTTGGGCCTCTGGAAAGGTCAGTTTGGTTACAGTAGAAAACTTTTGGAGCACAGCACTGCAGCAAGGTGAAAACTTTAGCAATCTGAGGTGTGTGGCTTATGGCACTGCTGTTGTTTTCGGTAGGTACCTGTGTGCACACCCTGAACCTTCACCAAATGGAAGTCAGCTTCTTTCACTTGCTCTGAGTACTAATGTAGTCTGCATTGGCAGCCTGGTGAAAGAATGTGTGTGGGAGTCACCAGGCAGTAGAAACAGGCTGTGTGTGAATCTGCGCTGTAGCTCAGCTCAAGGCAAATTGCACAGGAAGCTTTGCTCTGAACTAGTCAGCCAAAGTCATCATCAAAACCTGAGAGAGGGAAAGGGGAGGACAGTCCTCAAAGCAGAGGTGTTTGTTGGCTGATTGAATGGTGAGGCTCACTTCTGGCTCTGGATGGGCTGTCGTTTTGGAATTTCCAACATTGCTGTGTCTCTATGTTTGTAATCTGAAGGCTCATGCCTTGCTGATTCCTGCTATGGCATCTGCCCTTGCCTGTTTTCTGAGCAAGCAGATGCTTCAATTGGAATTTCAGCCATGACATATGGTAATTTAGGGGCAGGAAAGGGCAAGGGGTGCTGTGATGAAGCACATGTTTGTAATGCTGAAGAGCACTGGCTGGCTGGGAGTCCTCGTTGTTCCAGTGCTTCTGTACTGGACTAGTTCATAGTAAGTGATCTGTCAAGAGCACAGTGCCTGCTGTTTCAGGTCTTGTGTAGATAGGACTGTCTGGCATGTCTCTAGACCAGTTTGCAAATTTTGGCTTTCTTTAGCTTCCTCTCTGGCCTGGCCAGATGGTTGGTAATGATAGTAGTAGATAGTAGTAAGCACTATGCCCTCAGAAGGAAGGGATGACTGAATCCAAAACCATGCTTCTCAAACCTTCCACTTAGTTCTGCTCATGATTAATGCTTCAATATCTCTTGGCATGCATGTTTTTCACACTGGAGTTTCCAGTATAGTAGCTGCCTCTGTCCTCAGTCTTCTTACTGGTCAGCCAAGTTCCTGATTCATGCATCAACCACATCCTGATTAGTACATCAGCTGCATCCTGAATAGGATTTCTCTGCTAGAGTTGTGGGTCATGCTCTGTCCAGGGGATATTCTTGCTCACTCCTCTAAGGCTCTGCTGCAGATTCTCATGGGGTTACAGATGTTTCTGTGGTCCCACCAATGGTCTAACCAAGGGGCTATGTATAGTAGATATAGCAGGTTTACTGCATTCACAGCAGAGAGGGACTTATTCTGCTGGTGATAGGTAAATTTACCTTTGATGTCCGTAACATCTCTACAGCAGGGCAGTATGTCAGCAGACTTACTTGAGGAAGAAATCAACCATATCCTGTGGTCGGGGAAGCTGGTAGTGCTTGATGCAAGTACCACTGAGCCCATGAGAAAAGGGGAGTGAGCTGTCACTGAGTGACTGCATGACATCTCTACAGTGGCATGGTGTGGACTTTGCTGAGCACCTTAGCTCTCGTGCTGGATACATGATCATACAGTCATTTAGGTTGGAGAAGATCTCCAAGATTATAGAGTCCAACCTTTGACCAAGCACCACTATGTAACTAAATCATAGCACTAAGTGCCAGGTCCAGTCATTTCTTGAACAGTTCCAGGAATTGTGTCTCTACCACGTCCCTGTGCAGTGAAAATGAGTAACCACCCTTTCATTAAAAAAATTCTTCTTAATGTCCAACCTGAACCTCCCCTGGTGCAGCTTGAGGCCATTTCCCTTCATCCTGTTCCTTGTCACTTGGGAGAAGAGACTGACTGCTACCTGGCTAAACCTCCTTTCAGGTAGCTGTAGAGAGTGATAAGGTCTCCCTGAACCTGCTTTTCTCTGGTCTAAACAGCCCCATCTCCCTCAGCTGCTCTTCCTATGACTTGTGCTCCAAACCTTTTGCCCTCTCCATTGCCCTTCTCTGGGATGCTACAGCACCTCAATGTCCTTCTTGTAGTGAGGAGCCCAAAACTGGGCACGGGATTGGAGGCATGGCCTCACCAGTGCTGAGTACACAGGGACAATCACTACCCTGGTCCTGCTGGCCACACTATTGCTGATACAGGCCAGGATGCCATTGGCTTTCTTGGCCACCTGGGCACACACTGGATTGTGTTCAGCTGCTGTTGATCATCAACTCCAGGTCCTTTTCTGCTGGGCAGCTTTCCAGCCACTCTTCCACCAGCCTGTAGAGCTGCATGGGGTTGTTGTGACCCAGGTGCAGGACCTCGCTCTTCACCTTGTTGAACCTCATGCAATTGGCCTTGGCCCATGATCCAGCCTGTCCAGATCCCTCCTTAGACCCTTTCTACCCTCCAGCAAATCAACACTCCCACCCAACTTACTGTCATCTGTAAATTTACTGAGGGTGCATTGAGGGTGCACTTGATGCCCTCATCCAAATCATCAATAAAAATATTAAACTCCACAGTTCCAAGTGTTTTTGTTTTCCTAGTCAGTGTGGCATTTTGTTTTTTATTGTGTTTTAACTCCTCCCTACATCTAGCCTTGTTGACATTTGTGTTCATTTCCTTGGTGCCAGGAGAGCTCACGGCTTTCTCCTCAAATCAGCACGGTGATAGTTTCATGGAGGTGGGAGTGAGATTTATTTCTTTAATAAGATTCAGCAGGATCCCACTGTGGAATGTTTCTAGCAGTTTATTATTACAGATTGTTCTCCCCAAATGCTCTGGGTAGGGTTTGTAGCAAAAGGAGGATGTTGAAAAACAGAACTGGGATGAACTTCCCTATCATGGTGATTTAATCTCCTACATGGACAATTTTTTTTGCGAGATTTTCTTCTTCTAAAGTAATCTTGAGCAACCAAGGTACCTGATGATGGTTCTGTCAGAGCTCAGTACAGCCAGCCTGACTATAAAGGATAGGCTCAGAGGTAAGAGTAGACAAAGACTGTAGATCTTGAGGTGTTTTTTGTATTCCTCGAAAGTTATCAGTCAAGGAGAGCAGGAGCCTACACACTTGATCGTAGCTGATATGGAAGACTATGTTCTGGAGCTGCTGTCTGCTGTTGGCCAGCTTTTTATGTCCTCCCTAGACTGACACTGGAGACATTGCTATCATGTCTTCTTAAACAGGTGAAGTACGAAAAGGCATGGGGTTCTGTAGCACCATGGTGAAATGTTTGTTTTATTGCAGTGCAAAGTGAGGTTTTTCTTCCTGTCCCCATGGGAGCGGCAGGATTGTCTCTACAGCTGTGATAAAACACCCTGCCTTTTTGACTACTACTCTTTCCCCCATCTTTATAGCTAGATAAGAGGTGTTTTTCCAAGGCTTGAACACACAAGTCTGTGAGGTATACCTGTGGAAGTGGCCAAGATTTTCTTGACAGAATTCAGTGCCTTTGTTTGACACTTAACCAAAAGTTAAGGAAATAAAATATTGGGCTCCCTCTGGATTAAAACGCATCTTCTGTCCCAGCACATGCACACTGCATGATGCAACTACTCAGCATGCTTTATTTTGTGTTGTAGCTTGCCCTGTGCACCAGAGTTGCTTCTGCTTTCTTTTGCAGGTGAAGGTCCAGAATATGGGGCCAGTGGGGAGGATGCCCTGAGTAGGATTCAAAGGCTGATGGCAGAAGGTGGCATGACTGCCGTGGTTCAGCGGGAGCAGAGCACCACCATGGCGTCCATGGGCGGCTTTGGCAACAACATCATTGTGAGCCACCGGATCCACCGCAGCTCTCAGACTGGTGCAGAGCCCACTGCAGCTGAGGGCACGTCAGCACAGCAGTCCACCTCTCAGCAGCTGGGCACAGAGCTGGAGGGACGCATCCTGTCAGAGTCTGTGCAGCTGCCAGAGCATGGCCTGAGCCCGCGGACAGCCCCTAGTGGGAGTGAAGGACAAAGCGCTGGTGACCTGGACCTGCCAGAGCAGGCCCAGTCCTCCATGGACACCGAGGGACCAATTGAATACAGTGACCTAACTAATAATAACCATCTTCCTGACAGTACCAACTTCTATAGTAATGACAGCACCAGTGGGGAGTCACGGAACAGGTAGAGATTGAGTTGTGTGTTGGTGCTACCCTTGTACTGCTCAGCAGAGACCTGTACCTCACAGCTGGCCCGGAGCTAGAAGAGTAGGGATGGGTGGCTCTAAGAGGCTTCAGCTCCAGAAGCCCTCTGAAGCTGGTGGTTCAGAGGGCTTCTCTATCCTGGGTGATGGGGAAAGGGATAAGAATTTCATGGGAAGCCATGGGGAAGAAAGCATACTTAACTTCCAACATTCCCACTGCTGAAGAGTTAACAGGAATACAAACCATATTTGCTGCACATCAGCCAAATTTTAAAGCCCCGTGGCATCCCCTGAGCTAACCCCTGCAACTTGGTGTGTCATCCTTTGTAAAGCCTTTTTCCTTTCCTGTTTCCTGCCCTTTTACACCCATGAAGCTGATCAGTAGAGTGAAGAAAGGGAAGGGGGCCTGCAGCATCCTTCTGGAGACAGCAGTACTGGGCAAACCCAGGTGTGATGCTCCAGCTCTGTTGCTGGAGTGGAGCAGTCTTCTAGGCCACAGTCCCTCTCCATAGCACAGCACTGCTCCCCCTGAGTGTGGTGTTCTGAGACCAGCCGTGCCTATTGCTGTGGTCTTTTCTGGGATGGGCTTTGCCAGCACATGCATGGCTCAGGATATGCTCACAGGTGGGGGTCTTTCCTTTTTAGAGTTAGTTTAGGACTTGGCAGGAACTGAAGCAGAGATGCTGTATAGTTGGGTAGAGGGACAAGGGCTACTGCTCTCTAGTCAGGATGCAGTTCACACAAGGATGTTCTAAGCTGTGCCAATATTAACATGAATGAACCACCTCAGTGGTTTCATGGTGCCAGGACTGAGCTGCACCGCCTTGGCAGGGGCAGGAAATGTCTTTCAGCTCCAGGCCAGGGTGTGAGGTATGGGTCTGTGATGTAAGGTGTTGCATGTGAAATCTTGACCTTGTACATGTAGTTTCTAGTGGAGAAGTCAAGGCTCTGAAACTTTGTTTTTAGTCTCAAATGTGATTTTCCTTTTCGTTTGTAACACTCTATCCCTAGCAGGCCTGCGGAGGAAGTACAGGGAGAGTGTGAGTGCTAACGAGGGAAACACCAAAGATCAATGTCATTAAAATATGACAAACCCTTGCTTGACCTCCTGTCTTCATTTGTGTGATGGTTGTCTCAGTGTTTGGCCCTGGGGATAGATGCCTCCATCTCAGAAGACGTAAGGCAGCTTACAAATGTCAAATAATGACCACCCCCTTCCCAGGAGGAAAGCACACTCAGCCTGTGAGTTGAAACCCCAGAACTGGGAAACAGGGAGGTGCATTTGGGAGTCTTGCTTGCAAATCACATTTTAACCAGTCTGGAGATGAGCAGGTACCTCTGCATTTCCTATCGTCCAAGTACTGCAGTAAGGAGAAAGAGGAATATTTCACCTATCCTGCTTAAAAAGGTATGTAGAGATGCAGCACTGAACATCTTGGGCAAGCAGAGAGTGGTCTGTCTTGCAGACCCCTTGATGCAGAAAAGGGTTGCAGTATCTAGCTGTTCTGGGCGAAGGAACACATGCTCCCTTGTTACCACTGTGGTGTCAGGAATGTTTCCACTGCTGTCTGAGCACCTGCCGGCAGCTGCTGTGCTCCTGCCCAGCTCCTCTGGATTCTGTGCTGCTAAGACATTACAATAAATAAGTCTGTCATTAGGCAGTACTCAAGCTCCCAGTCAGAAGAGTCTGTTAGAGAACATTAAGCAAATCTTCTCTTAAATCACAGCCTGGAAATGAACCTTAAATCAAATCAGCTGCTGCCAGGCCACATTGCAGAGTGTTAATGAGGCTCTAAAACCTGCCCTGAGCCAACCATATCCCTAATCTGACAGGAGAGCAGCCTGAAAAATGGAATTCCCTTGTGTGGCAAGGAAGGTTTCATGCATCTCCTTGTATTGCCTTACTGTGGAGTGGCCTGAGGATGTGCTGGCAGCTGGGAGCCAGAAGAGCTGTGTCTCAGATGGACAGACAACGCAGTGCAGGTCTAGACAGAGCTGTTTATTGCTCTGCTTGAAAACAAACTAAAACAGAACCTGGAAAACAAACTGCTTCAGCTCAGCTTCTTCCCTCTCCCTGCATGATTCCTGGAAGAATCTTGAGCCCCATTCTTGGTAGATGTGTTGCACAGCATTTATAGATACCCATTTTCAGAATGAGCCAAGCTATCTACAGAAAAATTTCCATCTCAGTTGGAGAAGTGTCTTCTGGGCTGCCTCACTCTGGTGTTGGCAGATTCTCAAAGCCTGGCATGCAGTGTTGCTCAGCACTCTGGCCAGGCTGCTGTGCAGAGGCCTGAAGCCTGCTCTACTGACAGCTTCCCCTTGCAGACCTGCCCCCACTGGAGACTGGCAGAACAGGGAATGAGCTCCAGTGGGAGCTGGAGCAAACCACAGCCACTGTCTTCACCATTGACACAGGACATCTGGGAAGCTCTAAAGCAGTGTTCCATTCAAGACTTGAAGGAGAGACTCTTCTGATGAGGTAAGGGTGGAGGCCTAATCAGAGCAGACACCTTTGTAGCTCTGGGCCAAAGGCTGGTAACAGCTGAACTCGACTGCAGCCTGTGTTCCTACAGGCTTTAAGCAGGAGCAGTGGGCACAATGGGTGTGGACAGGCTTAATCTTCGGGTGCTGCCTTGGACATGCTTTGTAGATGACCTGCTGTGGCTACACAACTGAGCAGGTGCTCATCAGTGGTGATGGGTTTGTATGTACAGAGCTTTTCTTTTGAGTTTCAGGCCTAGAATCTGCCAAACTCAGATTATCCCTGCCTGAGATCTGATGGAGTGAGGTGGGTGGGAAGAGGAGGGGACAGGAGGGAAAACTGAGCCCACGTATGCAGTGGGATCACACACACACACACCCCTAAAGCAATTCATTTATTACACCTTCCATGCTTCTTGTGGGGCAACACTCTTACCTGCTTTAGACTACCCTGCTCCAGCCCAGCAGTCTTCCTCAGTTGTTTCAGGCAGGGCTGATGTAACTGTACCCTCAAGCAACCCCTGAGTCTTCATGGTGACCTGAGACCTGGAGCCCTGCACAGAACGGGAGGCACTGGGATTGCCCACACCTGGGACAGCACAGCAGCAGCTCAGGGCTCCTTCCTCAAGCCTTGCAGCTTTACCTGCTCACTGCAGTGTGACAATGCAGCACTGAGGCAAATGCCGTGCCAGGAGCAACATGGAAATTCAAGAAGACCTGCTTCAGGAAACCAAACCAGAGTTGTGCATACTTGCTGGCCCAATTTAGGAGGCAAAATGAGAGCTTTGCTGCGTAGGAGCAGGAAATAATCTTAAAAAGTGAAAGCTTTTCTCAGCCATAGACTGTCAGGAGCCTTTAAATGTGCTAACAAAATCTGGGGAAAGGAGGAATATGGCACAGAGAATTTTATTTAGCTTTCAAAGGCTTTTGATAAAGTCCCTCACAAGAGGCTGTTAAAGAAACTTAGTCACCTCAAGGGTGAGGGGTAGAGTCCTCCTGGAGATAGAAGCTGTGAGAATTGGAGTCAAAAGTAAGAGCCATTTCTTGGCATGGAATGAGGTTAATGGTGGGTTGGCCGGGTTCAGTGGGAGCCAGTGTTCTCTGAAAGCCCTAATGAGCTGAAAGAGGAGGGGAACAGCTGAAGATATATAAGATTATTTAGGTTAGCTAGGAAGAGAGAATGTGCCAGAAACCTGGGGCAGTGGGAGGAGGTAGTGGTTGGAGCTTCTGTGCTGGAAGGGGACTTTTTGTATGAATCCTTCACATATGGAAACCTGCATGGGTGCTGCTGCAGCCACTGAATGCTCCGGCATCCCTGGGCCTGGGACCACACCAGAGCGTGAGCACTGCCTGGAGGGAGACCTGGGATCCCAGAGAGGGTTGCTGAAGCCCTGGCAGGTGGTACAGGGGAGTGGTGATGCCTGCTTGTCCCTGTGAGTCCCAGGTTTTCTGTCCTCACTCCTTGGCTGATCTGTTGCTTCCTCTCCAAGTATCTCTGTTTGACCTCCCCTGGAAGTGCAACGCTGTACCCACATGTGGCTGCTGTGGGGTGACCCCTATGACTGGGTGGTGCTGGGACCCCAGCTGTATGTGACCACTGGGAGACGTGCTGGGCAGGAGGGAGAGGCAGGGGCCAGGTCACAGCTGGGTGCGTGGGGCATCTCTCCCATTATTACTGATGCCAAAGCTGAGCCCCATAACTGGTTCCTCCAGTTGCTGCTCAGGCTGCTGGCTAGGGAGCAATTGCCCTCTGCTCAGACCCAATCTGTCAGAGAAGTTGTTCTCCAACAGGAAAAGGCACATTAATTAAAGTGTGCAGCATGTGAGCCATCCACCACTAATTGGGATCTCGGTGTGCAGTGCATAAATGTCATGCCGTAGCCACCTCTGCATGGAGGGGGCTCTCAGCACATGAGGGAGCTGGAGGGCACAGCAGCCTTTCCAGCTGCCACTCTGCCAGCCAATTAATGCCAGTATCCCTCTCCTCTCATCCCTGTGAGCCGAGGCCTTTCCACTGTCCCTGCCCAGCTCCTGCCGTGGTAATGGGCGGGAAACCCACAGAGCCACTCCGTGCACTCCACCAAGCACGAGGATTTGTTTTCCCCACAGCATCTCGAAGAGGAGTGCCTCTCATCTGTTCCCAGTGAGCTCCCTCGGCTCCTCTTTGTTTTGCCTTTCAAGCAGTTGTTGATGGCATGTGGCACCAGTAGGAGCTGGCAGGGATCAAGCTGTCTTTGCTGGGATGCTGGCCCTGGGCATCAGCTCTCTTTCTGCCAGGAGCCAGCATTCCAGAGAGGACATTGTGAGGCTTCCCCTTTGCCTCCCATCTGAAAATCAATATGCTGCTGCTTGGCCTCCAAGCATCTGCCTTTGTGCCAGGGTCTTGCCTGCTGATGCCGGCCTGGCTCCTCCAGCTCGGTGGTGCCACATGGGAGGGACTGGGGACATGCAGCAGCTCAAATAACTCAGTGGGGCAGGCAAAGTGTGAACAATGGGAGATGTGAGCACAGCAGGGAGCAAATGCCACCACTGGAAAAGGCAGCCAGACGTGGAAGTCTCCAGAAGGACCTGTTGCTTGAGCTGAACCACCGTGTATGTGGAGAGCTGCAGCTGGTCTCTGTCACCCCACTAGAACCTTTGCTTTAGCTCTGGCAGTGAGCTCCAGGCAGGCACATGGACTTTGGCAGCTGCAAAGTTTCTCTTTCTGTCCTTGCATCCTGCCCTGCTTCAGCTTGGAAGTCCCTTCTCTTTCCAAGCTCAGGAAACACCCAGGGCTCCCTGGCCCTTCACCCTTACCCTCTAAGCTCCCAGCTCCAGCTTTACAGAGGCTGGGGTAAATAGCAGAGACTGCAAAAATGTGAGGTGTTGTGGTAATTTACGCTTGGTTCTTTCTGTTTCTTAGGCTGAGCTATGGCCCTTCCTGGAATTTAATGCTGGCCCCCTGATACCATCATAGCTATTAAAGCTTGTCCCTCAATCCCCAGTTCAATAATACAGTAATAGCCTGATAGGATCAGGAGCTGGCTCTGATGGCAGATGGACTCCAGTCCCTTCTCCAGCACAGCGTGGGGCACTGCCATCCCGTTGCAGAGAAACTTTAATTTGGAGATTATTTGTTTTCACTGCAGACTTTGGGGATGAGGGAATGAATAAGTGGTGGTTGCTGGCTGCTGACCAGGCACGGCTGAGAGCCCTTTGCTGGCTGGTACCCACGCCCAGCTTGTCTCCTTGCCCTGGATCCTTGTCAGACTTCCCCGGGGTGTTGTGGTCCTGGCTCTGCCCTTTTCTGGGGGTCATTACCTCTGGGTTTGCTCCTCCTGCCACCCAGGGGTCTGTGCTTCGGCAGGGGCCATAAACTCCTTCCCCCTTCAGCCTCAGGCAGAGTTAGAAAAGGCTCAGAGGGGCTAATGAAGACCGACTGGCAGCCACTGGGGAGGCTGGTATTAAAACGTTTAAGTGCTACAGCAGTACAGAGGGCTGCACTTAGCTGTCTGCCCACTGCAGAAGTTCCCATGGAAGCCCTGCCAGCAGTCCTCTGCTAATCACCTACATCAAATGAAATACTAATTAAAACAATTATGTAGGGAGGGACTGAGGCTGGTACTGCTGCATTGCTGAGGTAGGGACAAGGACAGCCATGGAACAGCAGCTTTAGGGCTCTGGTACCTAGTGTGGCTGGCAAGGGCAAGTGGCACTGAGAAGGACAAGTTTTTTTAATGCATAGGGAGCACTTGGGCCATGGGTCACAGTCAAGGAGGACAAGAGCTGAGCAGGCAAAAGCAGCAGTAACCCGGCACAAGATGCTGCCTTGCACCCAGCCTTTCCCACCCACAATGTGGAAGTAAGGATCTTGCTCCACGAACACTTCATTTCAGTGTCACGCAAGCTCTGCTGGTGCTTAGTAGGGGGGCTGGGGCTGCTCCCTGCAGAGCTGCAGCCTCAGGCTGAGTGGTTGGCAGTGCTTGGGGTGCAGTGACCCAGGAGAAGCCCTGGAGATGGGTTTAGTCTGGAGGCCCTGAGGATGGCTAAACCCAGCATTGCTTTTTTTATGAGATCTCAGATTTGGTTGACAAAGGTAGCTGTGTTGGCATAATATGCTTAGGCTCCTGTAAGGTATTTGACATAATACTTCCTGACAGCCTGATCGGAAATTAGCCCTATCCAGCACTCTGTGGGTTTAATGCAGCTAAGTGCAACGCTGTATGTTTGGGGAGACAGAATGTAGGTCGCAGCGCTGAGACAGGGCTGCACAGCGCCGGCGGCCAGGCAAAGGTCAGGGCACCCACAGCACCACTGGGGCCTGTCCTGCAGAGGGACTCAGCTCATTCCCTACAAGTTACTTTGGAAATTAAACTCGAGGAATTGCTTGGCTAAAACCCCACTAGGACTGACTGCAAGGTGCCAAAAAAGAGCCAGCTCAGGGACACCAGCAGTGAGAAAACCACCAGTGAGCAGAGTTCCCATCCAGGTCCCACGTGCTGCTCCCTGCCTCTGCTGCTGTCTGGGCTTGCACTTGCCTCCTGTCAGTCCCACCCTACAGGGTTCAGCAGGATGAGGCACCTCCTTTCCCCTGGGTTTCTCCAGGCCCCTGTCCCCTGTTTTCCTTCCCTCCCCTTTGGCTCTTATCCCTGCCTAGGTGATTTCCCCTAGCGACCATCTCCTGCATTTTTTTTTCCTCCCCCTCTGGAGCATTATTTATCTTATGCTCATCAATGAGCACAGGCTTCTCTTCCTAGGCACACTGCTTCCCACACAGTTAATGGGACTAATGGGAGCAGGATGGTCTGGATGCTTGCCAGGACTTGGATTCATCCACAGTGACACCCCAGGGTGGTGCAAACTCGTGGGCTCTGCTGGCCAAGAGCAGATCCAGGCTGTGAGTGCTCATGTCCTGCCCACACCACCGTGGGGGGTCACTCGATGCTCATTTGAATCACTGCCCTTGGGCAGAACCACCCTGCATGGACCCCCTCCCCCACCCCATGCTGCCAGCCCCACTGGCTGCACAAATATCAGCTGAAGGAGCAGTGAACAGCCCTGAAACTGCAGAGGTTCCTCCCACCTCGAGCAGCCCTTGCTCTGTCTTCATCAAGGCTGTTTAAGGCTGTCCAGATGGCCTAATGTACCTCATCAAAGTACAATTTGTATCACAGTGCCCAGCTATTTGAAACATCCCAGCTTGGGGCTGGCAGTAACACTTTGGCAGTGACACATCTGCCTCAATTCACTGGGGAGGTGATAGATGGAGGGACTGTGGTCTGCAGCCCAGTGTGGGAAGGTTGACCAAGCACTCAGGCTGAGGGACTATGGGGGCTTTTCCATGGCATCTGTGGGTTGGTGCTGGTTGGGTCTTCCCAAGGCATTGGCAGCTGCTGCTGTAGGAATGGTTGGAGATGCAACAGGTCCTGTCCTTTGGGAAATGGCTGGAAAAGCCCTTTCAGCCTGGCAGGAGCGTGGGGTTTATCTCTCCAGCTGCCCTGACACCACTTGCAGCCCCACTGGTTTTGCACCAACCCTTTGCAGCCCCAAAGGCTTGTTCCTTCCTGCTGGCATCTTCAGCTATTTGGGGGAAGTTTATTAAGCACTGCTTTACTTTGCTTTGCTTGCACTCTCTGGACAGGCTCTGTGTGCTGCAAGGGTTCTCCTGCACTGCTCCTCACAAGACTGATGTGTTCCTCCTCCATGGCTAAGGTGGGAGAGGTCTGACTTCTGTGCTGGGGATGCTGCAACGTTTCCAGGCCAGGTCTCAGGCCTTGAATGTGTGAAATAAGTAAATTTTCATAAAATAGTTTTGCCTTTCAAACAAATAAGACTACAGCTGCTTGCTTTCCTCTTTTGAAATGCTATCACTACAATAATGCTTCTTTAAATTTCAGTCATACAACCTATTTAGGGTCAGACATTCAACTGGGTATGAATTAATTCAGCTCATCAGAGTGTAGTATTCCTGAGAAGAAAATTTGCCCTCAAGATGTGTTGCTCTCACTCAGCTCTGAAAATGAATATAGATTTTCCCCCACTTTACTGTAGCAAGAGGGGAACCTAGTTGTTTTTTTGTTGTGCTATGGGAATGCCTGCTATCCCACTTCCCAGCAGTACTGGGGGATGCTGGCACACCACAAGAGCTGGGAGAGAGCAGTGCTGGTGTGAGCAGCTGCCCAGGTAGGTGTGTGAAGGGAGACTGGAAGAGCTGGATAAGGGTGGTTCAACCAAGTAGCTGCATAGACCAGCAGCTGGAAAAGGTCCAGCCAGAGTGTGAGAATAGGAGTGCTGTGAAATGGGGTCTGAAGATCCCCCCACTCCTGTGGTGACCTCAGCAAGATCCCCCCGAGTGACAATGGCTGGTAACACTGCATCTCCAGCGAGGCAGTGGAAGCACTTGCTCTCTGGAGGTGTTAACAGCTCTGCTCCTCACATTCCAGGTTTCAAGGCCATGTACCCAATCCCCTCTTGGAAGGAGCTCTGGTCCCTGACTGCATCTGACTGGGCTCTGACTCTGCCTGGCTGCCTAGATCATCTCTATCGGCAGCTCCATCCTCCAGCCGAATCGTCCAGGGGCTGGAAATTACCTCCCATCACAGGCTCATTTTCTTTAATAAAAACATCGGGCTAGGCTGGGATTTTTATTTATTTTGCTGATGTGATTACCTGCCTCCCACCTGTGGTTCCCCCAGCCCCTGCCCCGTGCAGGGGGGATGCTTCATGAGGGTTAATGGGCTTCCAGGGGTGCCTTTCCTCTGTGTCATGCCCAAAAAATCCCAAAGGTCCATGATCCCCGCCCCAGACAGCTCTTCGGCCCAGACTACTTTAGCTGCTGGGAAGGGAAGCTGCAACCCTACCCCAGCTGCTGAGAAGTTTCAGTGCTGCACTGGAGCATCCCCCTGCCGCAAGTGAGGGTCTCAGCGCCAGATCCCCAGGACAAAGCCCTTTGCTGCCTGCCTGGCCAGGCTTGCCAGCCGAATCACTGGCTGGGGGACAGGCATGGCACTAGTGCCGAGGTGGGGCACAGCAGGTCTGGCCGTGGGGAGGACAGGAAGGCTCTGTGTGTCTGTATGTGTGTACACATGTATGTGTGTGTGCAAGGGAGTGCCCGTGGAGTAGAGAAGGGCTGCAGCATGGAATGATGGAGGGACAGAACTGGACTGGCAGTCTCCTGCCTTCTTCCTCTTGTGCTCTCTGCCCTGAGAAACCTTATTTAAATAAATGATGCAATTGCAGCAAATTAAGGGGAGGGATCAGTGCCAAAACAGAGGCTGCTCATTTTCAACTTCCCACATCCTCCAGGTTTTTCTGTGTGGCCTCTCCCCTCTTCATGAGGCATCTCTTCCTCTCACTGACATCATTAGAGGGATGGTGACCTGCCTGGCTGGAGACTGGATCCCTTCTCCCTCAGTGTGAGCTGGCTCTTTTTGGCTTTCGAGTCCCAGTGAAGGGGCTTGTGCCTCCACCTCCCCCAGGGTCCCCAGCTCTGGGGTGAGTGTCCTGGGGCTGTGCCTCGCAGGCTGCCCAGGCCCCACCACCCCCTGCTCTGCAGCCACCTCCTGCTCGCCTCCCAATTCCCTGGCAGACACAGTAGTGAGATTATCGTAATGATGTCCGACAAGGCAGTATCAGGAATTACGCTGATAAATCTAAACAGACAGCTTACAAAAAACCCAACAAAAACAAAACAACCACAACTGAACTCAGGCTTGTAATTTAATACAGGGTTATTAGCCTGGCCATCAGAGAACAGAGCTCTTGCATCCTGCAGCCTCGAGCCTCCTCTGTGCCTGGCTCTGCCTTGAGATGTGGCCTCTTGCCATAAGAAAGGACTTTAGCCAAGTTTTTGGCTTGGCTTGGGGTGGTAAAATCTCCTTGGTGAGTGCTGGGGCTGGGTTTGCTGGTACAGATCTGTGGGGTAAATGGAAGGCCCCAATGGCAGCAGTCTGCCTTCATCCCTGCAGTGCACGGCAGTTCGGTATCCATGGCCAACCCACGGAGGGCTCTTCTTCCCAGGGTAAACTTCAGTGGTCAGCGAAAGGCTGGGGAGAAGCGGTGAGAGGAGGGACAGCCTCATGTGGAAGGTGTCAGTCCTGGGGGGCTGCCCAATGGAATGAAGACAAGGGACTCATGGCCTTGTACTGCCCTGCAGCAGCCCTGTACCAGGGCCAGCTCCCTGCCAGGTGCAGGGAGGTGCAGGGCAGGAGCAGCATCTTGCTTGGAAAAGGAAGGATCTGCTTCATTCTGGCTGTATTAAATGCTTTCTTGATGAAGGAGCTGCTGACTGGTTTTTACCTGCTGTGCATTTTGCACACTTGCTGTGTTGTTCTTGGTTTCCTCCCCTGTGAAGGACACTGTAGGTAGCATTAACATTGGTGGGGCCTCTGTGTGAGGTAAATGTGCCTGTGGGGAGCACAAATTCTGTCCATGTGGGGATCAGAGCTGAGCTGCCTGAAGTGAACTCTTTGTCCCCCAGCAGTGCCAGGGATTATCTCAAACCAAGGAAAATGCACTTTTAAAAAAAGACATGTTTAAAACTGAGTGCATTTAAAGCAGGTATTTATTAGACTGCATGTGTTTTAGAGGGCAGGTTCCACCAAGCTGCTCAGTGAAGTAAATCTGATGGCAGGGCAATTGCGCTGCAGGGCTGCTGGCTCTCTGCCCTTGCAGTGGAGAAGCCTGGGGGGCTGCAGGGAAGCCCCTGGAGAGGCTTAGGTTTGCCTTGGTGCCCCAGTGCAGGGAGGAGGCTGGGCTGGGTGGTTCAGTGCCCATGTGGATCTGGGGCTTGTCTCCTCATTCGTCTCCCACTCATTTGGGATGTGTTTCTCCTCCAGGAGTGGCTACATGTGCCAAAGGTGGTCTCAGCTCCATGGAGCTTTGCCAGGTCTAGAGGCTCCAACCCCTGTAGTCCAGGGACCTGTGTTTCCTGTGGGCATCCTCTCCTGCAGCTCTGCCACAGCCACTGGCATGTCCTGCAGAACTCAGCAGAAATGGTTTGCACCAATCTCCTGAGCTGGAAGGTGTCAGCAGGGCAGCTGGCCCTGAAAACCTTTTGTCGGGCAGGTGGCAGCAGGCAAGCTCTTCCCCTGGCCACTGGGCTGCTGGGGACACTGTGCAGTGTCAAGGAGGAAGCCTGGGCTCTCACTGCCTGCAAGGGAACTGCTGTGTGAGTAAGCATGGTGGGGTAGAGAATTCATGAATTAATGAAGTAGGGAATTAGAAAATTCACTAATTGTACTAATCTGTTAAAGGGACTTGAGCCCCCGGTTGTTTTCCCCTGATGGCCGGGCAGCAAGCTGTGTGGGACAGTGCCTGGCAGAGAGCCCTTGGGAGCTCATGGCAACCACAGGCAGGCACAGCATTCCCACACCCTCTGTAGGCCAGACCCAGCCCATGGGCACAGCAGTCACAAGGCAGGTGTGCTGTCTTCTGTGTCATGTGAGAAATGGCAGGAGAACAACACAAGCTTACATTCCTAATTTTTTTCCTCTTTTTTTTTAACTTTTTCTTTTCTCTTCCTCTTTTTTTCTTTTTTTTCTTTTTTTTTCTTTTTGGATAATAGGTATAAAAGAAGTGATTCAGAAGCACTTTCCCCTTCCATTATCCAGAAAGCAAGTAAGAGTTACAAGAGTGGGGATTGCAACAAAACAATTATATTGAAGTATTTGAAGTTGTTCTTATATGGCAAATGTGACAAAACTGAGCGCAACCTTAAAATAGCAGCAGCAATCTCTTAAAACACAAAAAGCAGATGATTATTGACTGAAGAAGTTGCAGTACACCAGGCTGGGTGCAGGCTGCTGTGTTTAATTCTCTCCAGAGGTGCTGCAGCAGGCACAGGCTGCAGCTGCCCTGCTGCTTTTGATGAGCTCAAGCAACTGGCAGTGCCCAACAGGGTGCACTCCATGTGCAGCATCAGGTGACAGCAGCCTGTTTCACCTGCCATACCCCCTCGCTTGATTTAAGGCACTGATATTTGCAGCTAGGCTGAGCACAGGTGTCTGGTGCTCACCTGGCATTTCGAGGATGCTCACAGGCTCATGGACCTGTGTGAATTGCGTGGCTGTGGATCAGCCAGATGTGGGAGGATGGCTTTCTGTATTAGTCACTACTCCTTTTCATGCTCACCTGGCTTCCCTGCATGGGCCAGAGTGTCTGCACCTTGCTTTCCTGGCTGTGCCCTGCCAGGGACTCCAGGGCAAATGGGGGCTTTTGGTGCCACCATCACTCCAGACACTGGGGCCACACCTGCTCCATGGCTGAACACAGTCACTCACTCCCTGGGCCTGTGGCTCTGGCATCCTTCACTGGTGCTAAAAATGACATTTTCCAAATACTGAAAGAATCTTTCATTACCCTGTCTCTGCAAGCAGCCTGGGAGGCTGGGAAACAGCTGAGCACTAAGTGATGTGCTTAATGTGGCTTCAGCATCGGTATTTTTTCCCTCTGTCTCCAGTTAAGGCATGCCATGAGGCATGAGAAGATGTGGCTCTGGAAGACTAAAGGGGGCCTGGCTGAGGCAACAGTGCACGGCTGGGTGCCTTCAGTCACCTTCTCTCCCAGGAAGGCTGCAGCAGACCTGCTTCTCCTTGACTCTGTAAGTCCTCCTGCCCTGCTCCCTGCAGTGCGGTTTCGTCCAGCATGGTCTGGGATCTGGCTCACCTCACACCCATAGGTGACTGTCCTCCTGCAGAACGCATGTCTGGGGCCATTTGTTCCTGGTGTGCCCTGGGGACAGCTGGAATGAGGGGAAAGGGCTGTTCCTCTGGGGATTGTATTGACAGGGAAGAGAAGGACTTGTGCACAGATGATCCTGTACCTCCTCAGCTGGGAGAATAGCTGTGGGAGGCTCCAGGCACATGTGGCCTGAAAGCAGTACTTATTTCAGACCTTTTTAACTGTTCTAAGCCCCCTTACAAATGTGCCATCCCATGCCCACAGGCAAATTATTAGGAAAGAGGCAGGTAACCTCTAAAAAGATGCCACAGGGATGACACCAGCCCAGAGGAACGATCCATGTCCCTCATGGGCTGTTTCACCCAGCAGCACACACAGGGCAAGAGCCCACCCAGGTGGTATCACCCTATTACCTGCAGCCCTGGGCATGGGCAGGGAACCTGAGTTACTGCCCTGGCATTTAGACAGCTCTGTCCTGACAGGAAATGCCAGATCCATGCCAGTGAGTGAAGGGTGTCTCCTTGCTTGGCCAAGAGCAGGTACAGCAGCTGCCTCTGCCCCCTTTGGGACAATTTACTGCTCTCACCAACTGCTGAGTGAAGCCTTCTTGCCCCTCTTCCTTTGCAGCAATACTCCAGAGGCCTGAGCCTTTCTCACAGTCACCAGCTGCTTTTTCTCTTTTGACTCTCCCCTTCTGAGTTGGGTTTATTTTGTTTCTGAGCTGATAGATGGATTAGCATTTATCACTGGGCTGACTACCAGAGGGCTATTAAAAGTGATTTGCAATGTAAATACTTTCATCATCAACCCCATTTTCTTTAGACTAAGGTTGACTTTTATGAATATTAAAGCCTTGTAGATGGGTTCAGCAAGTTTGTGGGAGTACGTCTGTCAGAGGGAGGGGGACTGGCTGCCTGCATTGTGCTGGGGAGGCAATCTGGATCCACCTGAGGGCAAAGGGATCTGGTGGCAGAGGGAGGGAAATGGAGCATGAAAGGGTGTGTGAGGCAGAAAGAAAACCTGAGTGCCTTGAAGAAGGACAGAAAGAAAGGAGAAGGAACATGCGAGCATACGCAGGAGTGCATCTCTCTGTGAGCAGTTTGGGAGGACTGGCTTGGGCTGGAGTGTTTTTGCTGGAGGCTGGCAGAGACTATCAGGCTAGGGGAGGACTTGTGGAAGGAGGGGGAAAGCCTGGACAGAGCTGATGGTGAGAGGACTTGTCCCTGGCAGAGCCCCGTGCCAGAGGTGTTTGTCTGACCTGGTACGTGCCCCATGTGCTGCAGGGATGGGTGAAAACTGCTCCTTTACTTGAGGAGTCTCTGCCATATGTGTAGGGTTGCAGGACCAGCAATGAATTCCCCAAGTCCCCCAGCAGACACGGCCTGGCATTACTTTGTGTAATGTAGGAGCTAGCCAGGAGCTAGTGCTGGCTGCTGCTGAGGCTGCTGCGTGTTTGAGTACAGTTATGGGGAATCTGTCAGGCATAATGGGTGGATGTTCCTGGGCTTGCAGGGGAAGCAAGAGTAGATGACCCATAACTCCCTTTCCTGCTCTTCAAAAATATTCATCTCCTGTGCACCTGCTCAGTGGTGTAACCACTCTGCCTCAGGATGGCTCTGGATGGGAACTGTCACAAGCCAAGGTGGAGCATCAAGGTGGTCACTTGCCACTGGTCTCTGCATATCCCACTTCAGAGGCAGAGGTGAGAGGAGTGAGGCTTTGAAACTAAGTTTCTAGGTGTTCATGGTGTTTTAGTGGGAGGGCAATTTTTGAGATGAAGAAGCATGATGGAGCATTGCCAACTGATAATGGAAGACTAGCTGTTGCTGATTAGACAGCAGGCACAGCACAGCATGGCTAAAAAGAAGAAAAAAGGACAAAGCAGCCATCAAAAAAATAGAGGCTGGAAGTACAGTGATGCAAAAAAATGGGAGATGTGCAGTTACATGAAAAATGGGAACCTCCAGGAGTATCCCAGATCCCTACAAGGTGACGGGTGTGGGTTTACTGGCTGGTTACTCCTCCAGACCAAGCTGGGTCAGTCCAGCAGGATGGCAGGAGTCTCAGGCTGTCACAGGCCTTAATCCCAGAACAGAGTAAGTAAACCCCTTAATTTGCTTGGGCCATTGAACATGAAGTCAAGTTAGCCCTTGGCTTCTCCCATGGGGAAACTGCAATCCCTCCTGTCCTACCTCACAGCCTGTCACAACATATTTGGCCAGGGGAAGGGCTGGAGCTGAGGTCAGATTCTGGAGTGGATTAAATGTTGTTCATGACCAGTGCTGACACGGCCCAAGAAGGGAGGTGATGTCACTTTGGTGGCAGCAAGGGAGGCTGGAGAAACTCGCTGGCAGCCCACGAGAAGGGAATGTGTGAATATGTCAAGCCAAAAGAAACAAGTACTGTTTTTAATTGGAATATGTAGAGTGAGTCCAGACTTTCAGAAACTCTGCTTCTGACTAGTAAGTGCATATAGCTAAACTAAGGGTTAGAAGTTTAAAAGTTTTGTATTCAATTTGTTTACACATTTTTATCTCCATGACTGATCTGCTTTGGAAGAAGGCATCTCACTGTTCAT
Organism: Entomyzon cyanotis; assembly: GCA_024500445.1. Classification (NCBI taxonomy): domain Eukaryota; kingdom Metazoa; phylum Chordata; class Aves; order Passeriformes; family Meliphagidae; genus Entomyzon; species Entomyzon cyanotis. The sequence continues at coordinate 38,567,591 of JAKEPQ010001030.1, read as the reverse complement.
TACAGTCTTTTGTCTTGCTATGGGGACTGGTAGTTTGAAACAAGAGTCCAATCAAGTAACCCAACTACAGTACAATCAAATTGTCTTTGAAGCAGATATTTCCTCAGTCTGATGCGTTCTCACAGAGCATGACAAAGGTTTATTTACATTAATTTTTTAGAGGGAAAGAGAGGAGGAGAGGGTGGTATTTGTTTGCGGTCAGGGCTTTGGGACAAGGCAAGAGACTCCAATTAACTGGCTGGAGTCTTTGACACGTTTTGGTTAGTGACTGCAGAAAGAGTGTTAAGCAGATGTTAAGCTGAAAAGAGCCAGCAAAGCCTCATTGCACTCAGTGCAATTGCAGGGCTCCACACCAGCCAACACTTGGAAAGCTTTGTCTTCTTGCTTCTCAAAGAAGGCAGGAAAGAAAACAAATACCAGTTGAATGAACTCACCAAAGAAATGCCAGAATGTGGCCTGTGATGACCAAAATAGTAGTGGTGCATCTGCCTCACTGCTGTGGCAGGGGCCTCTCGGTGTGCAAAGGCAGCAGCAGGTGCAAGTGCCAAAAGGCTTTAACCTTTCCAGGGTGCAGAGAAACACCTGGAGCAGGAGATGTGTCATCAGAGAAAATTGTCTGAATTACCTTAACAATGTTCTCTCTGCTGGAACTCAGAAATGTGTCTTCATTTGGGGGAGAAGATACCAGTTTGCAGGATCTAGGGAAAAGAGGGATCCGATCTGTGAACTGGACACATCTTTAGAAGAAAAATTGACTTCAAATACTGGGCTTTCATTAAGTGCTACGTCTCAGAGCCAGAGAGATACAAGAAGATGGTGAGGAGGTGAACGAGTGCATGGTGGGAACCCTCCTGCAACTGTAATGCTTCAAAAGAGGGATGAAGTGGGGAGTTTATTTATTTATGTGTATGTGTGCATGTGTGTGTGAGAGCTGAGCAGATAGGGAAATGATAGCCATGTGTGTCTGTGAGACAGCACGAGTGAGAGGCAGAGGGTGGGTGAGGGAGTTGCTCTAGGTATAAAGTGGAGGGAAGGAGAAAGGTGGACAGGAAAGGGAAAACATATATATATATTTTTTCCCTTTATTTTTTCTAGTTTGACCCTTTGTCATTACTATGAGGAAAGCAAAAAGCCAGACCTGGGGGACAGTCAGTCAGCTGGTTGTGGAACTGCTTCATGAGGTTTTTGTTCTGCATGAACCCCCAGTCCCGAGCGCTGGTGACAGCCCGGCAGAGACCACCGAGACTCTCAAGTTTGCAGTCGCTTGTGCCAGGGCCGGATTTTAATTACATTTCGGGGACTGGAGAACGCGTCGAGGCCTCCTTTTGCCCGGGCTGTGCCGGGCCCCGCTCTGAGCCTCCCTGCTGCTCGCTGTCTCCCACCTTGGGAAGCAGCCGGTGCTCCCGGCGCTGCCGGCTGCGGCGGATCGGGACTTGTCCCCGCCGGTGGATGCAGGGGACGGCAGCAGGGGCCGGAGCCCGGCGCCGGGGAGCGGGCGGTCCCGGGAGCGCTGTCCGGGGTGCTGCAGCAGCGCTCCCGCGCAACATCTGGCCGGCGGGGACGGGAGGCCACATCTGGGACGGAGGGGAACGGCGGCGCGGGGATTGGCAGCGGCTCCTGACGTCGCGGTGCTCCGTTCCCCCGCCGCCCCCGCCGCGGTGCGTTCTGCTGGCGGCGAGGGGGGCGCGCATCTGGGGGCGACACATCTGGGGGCCACACATCTGGGAGCGGGGGAGGGCGGGGGCGGGGGGAGGAGGACAGGGCCGAGCCGGCAGCGCCGGGCCCTCCCTCTCCCCGCCCCTCCGCCGCGCGCGGCGCCGCCGGGACCGGGAGCCGGGACCGGAGCCGGGAGCCGGCCGGGCCATGCCAGCCGGAGCCCCCGCGGGCGCGGCGCGGCACCATGGCCGCTGAGAACCGCTCGGCGTCGGGCGGCGGCGCGCCCTGGGCTGGGCTGCCCGGTGAGTCGCTGCTCGGGGCTCCGTGAGCGCGGGGCGGGGGGCGCAGGGCATCCCCCGCAGAGTCCTGCCGGGGGGGTGTCGGCATGGCTTAGGGTGCATGGGGAGGGGGCTGCGCACCCCCGGGGGATGTGGCACGCGGTCACCTTAGGAATGGGGGAGGTGTCTCTCTGCCAACTTTCCCGCATCCCTGCGTCTCTCCGGGAACCCCGGGCTGCCCCGCGGGTCGGGACCCTCTCGATGGCTCGCTGCCCCGGGATGTCTGGAGCCGTGCAGTCCTGCCACGGCACCGGGGTGATGTCTGCCACCCCCTTTCCCTTCTCTCATCCAAACCAGCACCGTTCCCGGGATCCGTCGCCTGAGGAACCTCGGGTCCCTCCTGTCACCCAGGAAACAGCCTTGTCAGCGCCCTGAGTAGGGAATATGAGCAGCCTGCAGCCCCGGGGGCAGGCAGCCCCCAGCAGGAAACCCAGGACGGGCGTTATGTGCTATCCTGGTGCTTTCTCTGGGAAGGAGACGTTCCTGGACAAGAAACTACCTGCACGCTTTCTTTGCTTCCCTCACTATTCCAACAAGAGCAACAGGGACACAACCCCGTATTTTTTGGATACTTTGTCGCCATACTGGGCAAACCCCTCTGGCCCTTTCGGCCACCTCCCAGAATATGACTAGGCAGAAGTTTTCCCCTTCTCCACAGAGCCCCTTGCCAGGTTGGGCATTGCAAGGGAGGCAGATATTGCCCCATCTCCCCCTCACTGTGGATCTCATCTTCCCTTTAGCCCTTTCTGGCCCTGTTACACCCTTCCTGCTAGTAATTACAGAGCTGCCCCGTGCTCCCCGTTGGCCCATCATGGACAAGAGTTGGGCAGCCACACCCTTCTTTCCAAAATAATGGCATTGGCTTCAAATAAGGGAGCAGTTCTTCTCAATTTTTTAAATAAAAGCAGCACTGGCTTCTGTCTGACCTGATTTCAACCCCTCTGATTGTGCTGTGGATGGATTTTTCTAGCTGGTCTTTGCAAAGTCTGCGACTAGGGAGATATTTCCCAACCTGAGGAACAGCTGGTGTTGCCCTGTGCCCTGCTGGTAGTTGGGCTCTGCTTGGGCATTTGGAGGCTCCCTACTTTGTCACAACTGCCTTAAGTGACCTCCAAGGGTGGTTTGATGTCTGCCACAATTTGCAGAGCGAACAGATGGCTGCAAGGGTTGCTACCAATGCAGTTGGGTGGCTTGTTGATGCTGACACTGTCTATCAAAATGCTCAGGTGCCAGGATCCCAGAGCCTGGGCTTTCAGTGAAACATCACCAGAGACAATGCTCACGTTGAAATCACAGGTGACAGCAAGATGCGTTTTGCTGTCACCACTGCTGGGCATCATCTCCTGCTTCCTAACGCCCTGACTCCTGTGATCTGAGCACCTGCTGCTGCTCTCCAGCCCGGACCAGGCCCCCATGAGGCATCCCAGCAAAGAGCAGTGGAGATCCCAGTCAGCAACCCATCCTTGGTTCACCCTGCAGCCAGGATGGCGGGCAGTGATGGGAGCCCTGGGTGGGGAAGGTGGGGATGGGAGCAGGTGTGCAGCGGTGTGCAGCAGTCCTGGTTCCTGTGGGAGCCAAGCCAATGTGCCCTTGCTCAGATGGGCAGCAAGTTTCTAGGACTGCTGGATGGAGTGGCAGTGGCCCTGGGAGTGACCTGATGAGCGGGCAGAGGAAAGCTGGCAGGAGAAGGAAGAGAAGGGCTACCGGTAAAAGTGATTTGTTTATTCACATGAGGGGTGTACCCGTCTCAGCAGGTCAGTCTGTTTTCTTTCATGGAAGAGAAATGAACTGAAATGATTAATTAATGCTGTGATCCAATTACTCTGAGTTTGCAAAAGGAGCGTGGTTTTTCTTTTTTAACTATCCCCACGAGCATCCCATTGATGTCAGGTTTTGTCACGGTTAGGGTTTTGTTGTTTTGTTTTTAAAAATTGAAATGACAAATAGCTCCTCAGGGGAAAAAAGAAAGAAAATAGAAAAATAAGGAAAAAATACAAAAACTAGGAATAAATATAGTGAGACCAGAAGGAGCAGCCGATGCAGAGCAGTCCCTAGCACACTTTTGTGTTAAGCCCTTCTCTGCCTGTCTTGCTGAGCCCTGACCAGCAGCATGCACAGAGCTGAAGAGGTTTGGTGAGTGCCCAGCCGAGGTGGCACATGCAGCTCTGCAAAGGTAGCAGGGAGAGCAGTCGTGAGAGGAGAGGGAAATGGAGGCTGTTTGCAAGGGGCTGCTGCTTTCTGCACAAACACTGCTCCTCTTTCCGCATGGACAGACACGCAGCAAGAGTTTCATGTGCGCAAGCTGACTCCTTCTCCTTGGCACGCTAAGCCAGGGCTTCGGTGGGCATCTTCTGGAGATGTGGGCATTGTCCTTGAGCCAGTCGCTGCTCCATCTGACATGAGTCTATGTCCTCATTGCTCTCCAGTAAGCCAAGGGAGGAGGTTTGATTTGCATTTCAGCATCCATTCTGGGCTGGCTCTAAAACTGCATGTTAAAAGACATGTTTCGGGAAGATGTGAGAGTGCGGGACTTGATACAGTGAGGCAATGGAAGTTTTGGACCAGATCATTCCCATCTACTTCCTCTCCTCTCTTCATCCCCATCCCAGCATCCCCTGCTGACTCTTTAGCCTGCCCAAGCACCAGCACCCACCAGGAGTGTGCCAGGTACCAGTGGGGAGGCGGAGCTCCACACCCGGGCAGTGTTGAAGGCTCTTTAAGCTGGTGGTTGGAGCTGTGCCAAATCCATCCTTCTGGGGGATTTGTGCGACCAGTCAGAAAACAGACACCAGTTTCTAGGAAGACTCATGTCCTCTCCTGTCCAGGGCCCCAGCAGACCAGGAGGTGAGGGCCTGAATATGTGGCATTGTCTAACTCACACTGGAGAAGTGTGCCAGCCTTGACAGTCCCTGGGAGCGCTACCCACCACACCACCCCTTTTACCCTCTAGGCACGGCACAGTCTCGCTGCATCCAGAGCCTTGAACATACCGAGGTGGACCCTTGCCCTGTATTCAGACAAATTAATTAGTGAATCTTCAAGGAATTAGGCATTTCCTGGGGTTAGTGTTCCCTGGACAGGCTGGCCCGTGATTCCATGATTGATTTTGCTGGTGCATGAGCACAGGGCGAGGTGTCTCATATACAGATCCTCCCCTTGATGCTTAGAGACAGAGTTTTAGCAGGAGACACACAACCAGTCCCTGTCCCCCCAGCTAGAGACACCTGGCTGTCCTCACCCTGTGTGCATGTTGGCAGCCATCCCACCTTCCCTGTGGATCAATGCACTGGTCCTCTTGGGACTTGGCTCTGTGCCAGAACAGCATCATTTGACCTGTCTTCAGACCCTGAGTCCCCTGGCACTGTGAGCATAGCAAATGAGGCTGTGCTGGAGACGCTCCCCAGCCTGACCCCTTGCGTGCTGGGCACAGCTGCTCACACCTTCGCCCTGGGGCTGCTCTCGGGACCCTCCAGAGATGCCTTCAGCTCTGAGGCTGCACTGCATGGAGGAGGAATTCCAACAAAGGCTCAGTTTATACCGTGCTAGGAAAATTAACATCGCCAGCCTGCAAATGCAATGGCTGTAGGCACAGTGCTTTGTCCCTCTGAAAATCCCCAAAACTGCTGCTGGAGGCCCTGCAAATCAGAACTGTGTGAGTGACAGTGGCTCTTCTGTGTTGCTGTGACCCTGTCCCCATTGCCCCTTTATGTCCTGTGCAATGTGAGCTCCAGTCCTACTCGGTGCATGAGGCAGCGGTAGAGATGCCCAAGTGCCCTGTTCCCTTCCCAGCATTAGGCAGGTTGAGATGTGCAGCTGCAGAGGAACCTCTCCCACCTGTTTCCATGACTCAGAGAGAGCTGGAGAGGGACATGGGGAACCACAGAGCTGTTTACTTGTCTCCAAGAGCCTTGAAAAGGAATTTCATCCCAGGTCAGTTGGAGAAGGAGGAGCAGCAGCTAGGAACTTTGTCCTTTAAAGGCAGGACTCGGTGCAAACCATGGAGTTCCTTGAGCGCAGCAGGCTCGGCCTGAGCTATCGGCGTGTTACTGAGCTATCGAGGCTGGCTGTGCTCCTCCAGCCAAAAAAGCCAGAGATGCAGTCCCCCTGGTACCACAACTGCCATAAAATCAACACATTGTATAGCTCCTTGCAGCTCGGCAGAGGAGGCAGTGGGGGCTGACACCAGGGACCTCAGCTGGAAGTGTCTGGAGATGAAATGTCGTCAGCAGGGTTAAGGCTCCTGGTGAAGTTGGTTTGCATTGGGCACTTAAGGGGTTAATGTCTTCAGCCTCTTTAAGCAGAATTAGATTGATTTGTCTGTGGGAAACTCAGAGCTCCAGTTGTGCAACACTGAGGTCTGAAAACATGGATCTGCAAACACGATGTCCTGGGCCCCTGCATCCGCCCCAGGTCACAGAGCAGCTCTCCAGAGGCCCCCATGGCGCCGTGCTTTGCTGACCCCTCGCTTGCAGACCCTCACAGTGTTGACGTTAACTCCCAAGTCCCAGGCAGCGTGGCAGGCTGGCTCTGTCGAGGAGGGACAAAGATCCTTGAGGGTTATTTGCGTGGCTGAGATGGGAAGGAGAGTACCCTGCATCTCTCTGTCTCTAGTGCCTCCGGGGTAGTTTGGATCCCTGCTCCGCTGACAGTTACATCATGTGCAGTCCCAGATAAAGCCAAAAAAGTGCATGTATGAGTGCAGAGAGAAGTGGAGAGAAATGAAACTCTTCTGGCATGTGCCTTTGCCTGAAAACAGGCATGAGTTGCCTGGCCTTGGGCCTGCCCTTCTGCAGTACTTGGGAGCAGGGTCTAGCACGGTGGTCACTATGCTTCTTGCAGAGCTCAGATCAGTCACCAAGGCCCATAAGTGATACTCAACTCATGAAACCCTCTGCTACTATGTGCAGTGACAAGCAATGAGGTGGCTAAACCCCCTGCCCTGTGCTGTGGGGTGCTGCCTATAGCGTTAGTGTGGGGACACAGCTGGCTGGGGATCACCATCCTGCAGTAAGAGAGGTGACTCCCAGGCAGAGTTGGGCTGCCTGAGCCAGAGAGCTGCAGCCCACAAAGGTTTCCAGCCCCAGCACAGTTCCCACTCTGCCCAGCCAGGAGCTGGTGGGTGCCTCCAAAAAAGGCAGCAGGGAGAGGTTTGCAGGCAATGTCTCTGTGTGAGGTCTCTCATTCTCAGAAGATTTTCTTAGGACTTTTCTGTAGGGGAGATATGTAATCCCTCCCTGGCATCCTGAGATTATTCCCACCTCCTTCCTCTCCACCCCTCCCCTTCTCTGTTGTCACCATGGATGGGGATTTTCTACCTGCTCTCCTCCCCCGTGGGGAGCTCCCTGGCCCCCACATTTTCCATTCTGCTTGTCCCTGGGCTTTTCTGCCCACCTCTTCCTGCAGCTCCTCTCCTTCACTCTGTCCCTTTGCTCAGGCATCACCTCCAAATCCAAACCCTCTGGCAGGTCTTGTGGCCAAGTGGAGTCTAGTATTTTCAGTTTCCTTTTTCATTAGCACCCCAAAGATCCCCAGCTGCTATCTGCCCCCAGGACTAGGGCTCTTATTTTTCACATACACATCCATCCAGCAGGGTTCTTGCTCCTGCCTGATTTTCTGCCCGATTTTCTGCCCTTGGCTCAGGGCATTAGCTCTTTTCTCTCATCCATTACTCAGCTGGTTCATTTGCCTTCTCAAAGTCCTGCAGAGCTTCACTCTTCTCCGTGGGGCAAGGGGCTCTTGTTTCCATTGTCAGGTCTTTAAAATTTCAGATGAGCACCTTACTGCTTGCTCCCTGTGGTGCCTCAGCTCTGGGATGAGTTACAGAGAAACATGTTCCCCTTGCCCTCCTGACACCCATGCCCTGCCAGAGCAGCCCTGCATCCCTGAGTGTCTGAGCTGCATCCCCACCCCATGGCTCATGGGGACCTTGAGGGGCAAAGAGGCTGAGTGTAGGGTGCTGCGAGTCTGTGCATGGCAGCCAGCCCCTGCCTTATTCAGCACCTTATTCAGCCCCTGTCTTATTCAGCTCTGGGCCCTGGGACAGGCCTGGGCAGATTCCCCAGTTGGGTGGCAGGGACCTGGTATGGGAATCTGTGTCTTCGTGGGGCAGCAGCAGGGTGAGGGGGTTTCCCTACAACTGGCTTCCCAAAAAGAACTGAGTCCTTCCCCCTTGCCACTCCCAGGCAAGGCCTGTCCCTGGGGCAAGGGGAACTACTCTTCTAGGCAAACAGATCTTAGGTCTTGCAACACCTGCCCCTCCAGCCCTCAATCCCTCCTCCACCATTCTCTCTTCCACAGGCATCTGATTCTGGCTAATAACCTCTCCCTGGAAAGAGCCCAGCTAATTCAGGCAGTCACTTGCTGTTGTTACAATCCTCTCTCTACCTCCTTCCTCTCTGCTGGCTGATCCCAAAACCCTTCCCGGCAGCAGGACCTGTAGCTGCAGTGGGGTTATTTCTGCTGTGCTGCCTTGAAACAGCTGGGTTCTGTTAAAGCTTCAGCCCAGGCATGTAAAAGAACATGAGCATCTCTCTGAGGCAGAGAGCATTAATGCAGTGGATGGGAGGGGAGAAGTGTGGCTCCAGCCCAGGCTCAGCTGGAAGCCCAGCACCTTCCTGGCTCAGCGACATGGGCTGAGCTCTGCCACCAGCTGGGAGCTGCAACCCTGGGGCGGCCGAGGGAAAGGGCACTAGAAGGAGGGCACTGTGTGCCCCGTCCTGCTGTGCCATGCTGCCGTGGTGAGCCTTCTCCCCGCGGGATGTTACCCATCGGAGCCAGCGCAGGCGTGGGAGCTGCTGGGGAGCCGCCGGTGCCTGGGAGCTGCAGGCTGGGCACAGCGGGGTAAGGCTGGACTTTGGCTTGTGTGGCATTTGCCATCCACACTTGCTGGTAGTGTTCCACTGATAGGCTTTTTGTTTGGCCTAATAACTGGGTGACAGATGGTTAATTAATTGTCAGATTGACCAGTGTGCTGGTAGGCTATTTATAGGAGTGACCTTTCAATTACTTTTTTTAAAAAACATTTTCTCGCTGGCTTGCTTCTTGTCTGGTAATGCCGTGGGTAAATGGCATGCGGCCCCTTGCAACCTGCAAATGACACAGGGCACATTAGGGATACAGGCAAGTGCTGGGGGGACCAGTTTGGGCAGGGGGTGGAGGTGTGCCTGCTGTGGGATGCTGGTGAGCCTGCTGGGCTGGGCTCTACTGCAGGAACAGCTCAACAGCCACAGCTCTGACCCGCGAGCGCTTCCCACAGCCAGGGATGTGGAGCCTCGGCTTTACTCTGAAACCCTGCATTAACCGTAGTTACAAGCAGCAGTGAGGGCAGGGGAGGCTCCTGGCTTGCTTGGGATGGGTGGTGGGGTTACACAACTGCCACGCTCCCTTCTGGCCCTGGACACAGCAAATTTTCCAAACCTGATGTGCAAACACGTGTCAAGCACAGAGGGGTTCTCGGGCCCCTTCGCCTCCCCCTGAAATCTGGCTGCTCCTGTGCCACTGAGCTTACTGCTTCTCTGGTGTCTCCAGGAAAAGCTATCAGAGGTTCTTAACTTGTGGGGATGGAGGAAATTGCTTTGCCTCATGAGGACCAGTTGAATAGCAGAGGAAGAAAGAGCAATAAATTATTCAACAGAAAAATAAAATGCCCAGAACCACTCCATATGTTACTGACAAGAAACAATTCCTGTTCCACAGTGGCTCACATCTCCTCTGGAGTGGGATAAGGACTTCAGGGATCCACTGACCAGAGGGGTGAAAGCACAGCCACCAGCTGGAGTCGGGGGGGCAGGGAGAGCCCTGCCATTTTAACACAACAAATCCTGCTGGCCTCTTGTCTCCTTTCTGTTTTTCTGGTTGTTTATTGCCTTCATCATTCCAATGCAGAGGTACAAAAGCAGTCTGACACCAACCCTCCCCATGCCAGGCACAGGGTCTCCCCTTGGTCTGTTCCCGTATTTTGTATTTCTAAGGTGCCTGTTCCCAGTATCTAGGAATTCTGTTTTCACACTCTGAGGGGTGTGAAACTGTCAACCAGAACAATGCTTCACTAGCTGTAAACTGATGCTATGATTCAGGAACCAATTAACAGCTATTAGATAATGCAATTAGCACCACAAACTGTCACCCTTCCCTGAGTATACCTTCCCTTTGTGTGTGTGAGCCATGAATGTCTAGCATCTTCTGTTCCCTCTTTTTTCTCTCTCCTCTCCTCTCCTCCTTGCGGTGGCTGCTGCACAAACTGCCCAGCCCCACATCGCATCAGCAGTTTTACATGGCAGGACTAATCCCATTAAGATTTTTACCCTCTCTTCACTTTCAGGAACGCCAAGACAAGCAGGAGCCTGGCAATGGGGCTGACCTGCCTCTTTCCAAATGTGACACCAAAAATGACGTGCCCTGGCCCAGCCTTTGGCACCCAGAGAGAGCAGGGGGTGATGTGTGCCTTCTCCTGGGATGTGCCTGTGGTGGAGAGGGCCAGCTTCCCTCCCTCCTGGAGACAGGCAGCACCCAAAGCCCCACAGAATCCAGCCAGCCAGGAGCTGACAGCTGCAGCCACACCATCCTGGCTCTGGGCTCGAGGTCTCTTTCAGCTTTGCTGTTGCTCCAAACCCACGCAGAGCAAAAGCTCATCTCCTCTGGGAGCAGCTCACACTCATAGGCATCCTCTGAAGTACAGGTTTCTCTAATTCCTCTCCTTCCCCTGTAAAGATCTTCCTCCCCAGACTGGTGTGTGAGCGTGGGGCTTGCTTTATGGTGGGGTTCCTTGCACAGCACACTGGCAGCATGCAGAGCCCTGTTCATTCCAGAGGCTTTGCTTCAACTGCCTGTGGACCAGACACGGCTCTACCCCCACTTGCACCTGCTCCCTGAAGATCCCCAGCCCTGAGGAAGACACTGGGATGGGGACAGTGTCAAACCAGGAAGGGGGACGGCTGGTGGTGACATGTGGGACAGGGGCTGTGCAGTACAGAGAGCAGAGGCAGGGAACGCTGGGGCAGTAGGGCTGCTTGCTGCAGGAGCTCATCCTGCAGTTTGAGGTGCCACCAGCACAAGAATGTTCTAAATACCAGCCTCTCCCTTTGCCTTTGCTGTGCTGGTGGGGAGGCTGGCCAGCTCCTTCCACACAATGAGCAGCAGAGGCAGGAGGGAGCTAAACCCTCCATCCCACTCGAGCTGAGTGCTCAGCAGGTGCTCAGTCACTAATGAAGCACCTGATGGAGCACCAGCCTGCAGCTCCTGCAGGCTTTTTGGGTACAGGATGATCACCAGCAGTCCATGACAGGGCTTTCTCCTCTCTTACCTGGCAACGGGCTGTGAGGCAGTTTGTGGGAGCTGTCAGGCTAGGAAGGCTTGCTGTAGAGGCACATGAGACACAGCAAGAAAATAGCAGGAGTTTTCTGCTGTGGCCTTGGGTGTCACCCTGTGACGGAGCACAGGCTTTGCTCTTGCTCTGGAGCTGAATCCTCACCCAACCGTGGTCACACGCATGATTTCAGGCAGCAACAGGGACTCTGCTGTGGCAAGCACTGCCCACAATAGTTGTACCCCACCCAAATTACAACCTGCTTGGATCTGTGGCTGTATGGGAAGAGAAAGGTGTTCCCCTCTCTTGATGACACGATTGGTGAGCACTGCAGCAGCCACAGAAACTCTTAGACCAAAGGAATATATAAAGTGTTGGAGTCTCCTAAAGGCTTCGATGGAGAGGAGAAAACCAGCCATAAAGCACTGCCAAAAGCGAGTTTGCTGTAGCTGGTGGGAGCAAACAGGTGTGGGAGAGCACTCACTGAGCACTGCAGACAAAGAATGGTTGTGTGCAGGCTGAAAAGCCAATTGGTGTCACAAGTAGGGGTCTCAGTCCCAGAAGCCCTTCTGAAATGTTCTCTGCAACGTGCTCTGAAATGTTTGTCAGGGCTAAGTCTCCTCCCTGTCTGTGGTGTCATGAAAGTGGGGTGCAAAAGGGAATGAAGTCAGAGAGGGTGATGTAGGATGGGGGCTGTGAGGGGAGTGAGGAAGAAAGGCACTCCTGGAGGTGTAGAGAGCAAGCACGGGGCACTGGGGTACAGTGGGAAGGTATTTAGTGGAGAGACACCAGGTCCTGGAGAGGTCCCTTGGTGTCTGGAGTGCTGCTGTCCCAGCACTGGGAACAGTGATGTGGCTGGCATGAGGGTGGAAATGGTGTCACACTGGTGAGTTTGTTGCAGCTCCACAGCTCTCTTGTGTGCTCTCTCCGTCTTTGGACACATGATAGGAATGCAGACAGAGGTGACTGCCTGAGGGCTGTGGCCCCACCCAGGCCCTTCCCACTCAGGCTGGATGCTCTGCATCTCAAAGGCAAATGGCAGATCTATCCTTAGTGCCTGTGCAGGCATGATGCATGGCTTGGTCAGTTGTTCACACCTACCAAATTTGTAGCATCCTTGGCCTTCTCCCAGCTTCAGGCTGAGCTGTCTCCCCTGTTCAGAAAGGCAAAGGCAGTGCCGAGCTGTCCCAGTGAGCTCAGAGGTGGTGTCAGGGCAGAAGAGTGAGACAGTGGGATGGAGAGCAGAATTTGGGGAAAGAAGGGATGCCCAGTGGGCTGGTACATGGCAGAGAATAGCCAGAGTATCTGAGGCAAGGGTGAGTAGTCAATACAGCTCCCAGCTCATACGTGTTGCTCTCTATGTATCGTACTTATCTTCCCACCTTTAAGCATTTTCAGTTCTCCTCCTTCCCTCTCACAGAGGATTGCTTTGTTTTTGCTGTTTGATGAAGGCTCGTTTTCACCACGCTCAATGTTTAACCCTGAGGCTGCAGTTGCCTCTGCCGCCTCACACCAGTTTGCAGAGTGACCTCTGGGTGGCATCCAAAGGCTCTCGTGTGGGGCTGCCGCAGCCTCTCCTCGCAGTCTTGGGACAGGTACGGAATAGCTTAGGGTTGAGATAGACTTTTCTTACTTTGGGCAACTGAGAACACAAGCCTCTGTCAAGGCTGATAATTAATTAGACACGCTTAGAAGAGGATGCCAGTTCATGAACAAAAGTGAGAAAACTGAAACCCACATTTTAGCAGAGACGATGGAAAGGTTTCTTTTCAAGATTTTCAAATTCTTCTTGGAAGAGCTGGGGTAGATGTCTGCATGATTGCTAGCTTGTCTGATCAGTTTGATTAGCTGTTACAAGAATGACAGTTAAATCTCCCCATCTCACCAAAGTGAAGAAATTAAAACTCATTTCAATTGTACTGAAACCAACCCCCAAAGTGCCATGATTATATATTTCTAAGCCATTTAATACACTTATCACCTCTTCTCACATCTCTGGCTGGGTGCCCAGGAAGGATGGCAGCAGAAACCTCTCTCCCTCTCCCTTAATGCACCCCTTGTGCTTGGAGCTGGGTGCAAAGATGGGCAGTGCTACCAGACTTCCTCACCCCATCCGTATCTGGCATTTAGCATCTACCTAAGGGTACTGCTTTCTTTTAAAAGCTTTTTGTCTTTACAGACAGGCTTAGAGGATAATTACAGAGAGGTATTTCTTTGTCCCTCCCCCCACTTCGTTCCCTTGCACCTGGGAGAGGAGCCCCACCACTATTGCAGCTGTAGCCTTGCTAATGCTGAAGCTGCCTAAATGGCTATACCAGTCCCTGGCTTTAGCATCTCAGCAGCCATATTTCCATTTAATTACACCTACATCTCTTTAGAAAGTGCTTATATTAAAACATGGCTATTTGCTGGTGGCAGAAATCTCCTACCCTCACCATAAATGAAAGACAAGGGCATTCCTTTTCAAACACTTAAAACAGACAAACTGATCTCAAAGCCTGCCAGACCCCGTTTGGAAGAGGCACGCATTAATGGCACGTTTATACATTTAGCAAAATCACCTTCAGGAGTCCCAGGTATTTGGAGCCAGCACCCAAGCCAGAGACTCGCTGTGCCGAGCATTCCCGCTGTGGGGACACTCGCCTCCTCGCTGGCTCCCGTGGGGTTCCCGGCAGCAGCACACATGGGGGTGAACCCTGGCCCCGGGCACCAGGTGGAGCTGCTGGAGGGACTGCCCTTGATGGGTTGGTGGGGTTGGGACGCCCCCAGCACCCAGGGTGAGGCTGGTGAAGGTCCAGAATGTTTTGGGGCCTGAATGGTATGGAAGAGTCAAGTCCAGTGGGAAGATCTTCTGTCCAGACCACCTCCCTCAATGCCTTTGCTTTTCCTTTGGTTTCCAGGAAAATTCCTTTCATCTCAATACAGCAATTTTATATGTTGATTTTTTTTAAGGTCCATTCTGCTCTCATCTTGGGTGATTAACCATAAGCATCTTAGTTTGGATGAAGGCAGTCTTTCTGTCCGTAATTCTCATCACCTTCCATAAATAATTCCATGTATCATGCTGAGGTGTGTTACTCCACACCGTACATCTCTGTGGCCAGGGTGGCTGCAGCTGCAGTGTGATGTGAGACTGGGGGAAGGGGTCATCACTTCCCAACATCACTGACTGATGGCACTTGTGCAGCTCCCTCCCTCTCCTGAGCCTGCTGCACTGTGCACTGCACCACTCCAAATTACCCATCTTCAGCCTAGAATTGGCTTTTCAGCATCTCTACCTGTGCAGTGTCACCCTTTTGTCAGGGCCACCTCTGTTAGACAGGTTGGTGTCCCTGGTAAGGTGCTGTGAGACTCACACAAGCTCCTTGGGTCTGAAGCTGTGGTGTAACTTGCTATTTTCCTTGTCCCAGATTTCATCTTCCAGAAGGAGCTGTTTGCTGCAAGAGACACAGGTGAGCCAGGCAGACCACGGCACAGGCTTTGTGGGTTAGGCACCACTTGGGGAGTGCTTTGGGGAGGTCAGCAGGACATGCCTGGGCATAACATAAACCTGCTCTGGTCCCTGGAGCAGGGCACTGGCTCCATGCCGTGCTGTTCTGGCAGTGAGCACTGTATATGCATCCCCCCTGGGCTCTGCAGTCCTCTTCCCTCCAGCCCTTTGGCCTCTCTGTGTGCTTCTCTGGGGCACACGAGGTTGTGCTCCTGCTGGGATATGGTTCCTGGCCCTGCAAAGAAGGGACCATCACACCCTGGCCAAAGGGCTGTCCTAGCCCCTTTCCTGCTTCTCTCCATGCAATTTGTGTGTCTCCTCTACTGCTAAATAGGGACATAAAAAGTGCCTCCACAGGGCTCCTGGAGTGGCAGAGAGAAGTCCAGGAATGCTAGGAGATTTTTGAGCACTAGCCACGAGTAGCGTTGGCCTGGGAAACTGAGGAAATGCTGCCAGGACAGACTGGCAGGTCTGATATTCTCCCTTTCTGTCCTTGCTCTCCATGCAGATCCCATGCACAACCTCTCTGCTCAGCCCTGGCAGGCAAAGATGGCCAACCTGACCTATGACAACTTCACCCTGGGCAACCGCTCCGAGGTGGCCGTGCAGCCTCCCACCAACTACAAGACAGTGGAGCTGGTTTTCATCGCCACTGTCACTGGCTCACTCAGCCTTGTCACCGTGGTGGGGAACATCCTGGTGATGCTCTCCATCAAGGTGAACCGCCAGCTCCAGACTGTCAACAACTACTTCCTCTTCAGCCTGGCCTGCGCGGACCTCATCATCGGGGTCTTCTCCATGAACCTCTACACGGTCTACATCATCAAAGGCTACTGGCCACTGGGGGCCGTGGTGTGCGACCTGTGGCTGGCTCTGGACTATGTGGTGAGCAATGCCTCTGTCATGAACCTGCTCATCATCAGCTTTGACCGGTACTTCTGTGTCACCAAGCCCCTGACGTACCCGGCCAGGAGGACCACCAAGATGGCAGGGCTAATGATCGCGGCCGCATGGATATTGTCCTTCATTCTCTGGGCCCCTGCCATCTTGTTCTGGCAGTTCATTGTGGGCAAGAGGACAGTCCCCGAGAGGGAATGCTACATCCAGTTCCTCTCCAACCCAGCGGTGACCTTCGGCACGGCCATTGCTGCTTTCTATTTGCCCGTGGTCATCATGACGGTGCTGTACATCCACATCTCCCTGGCCAGCAGAAGCAGGGTGAGGAGACACAAGCCTGAAAGCAGGAAAGAGAGGAAAGCCAAGTCCCTCAGATTCCTCAAGGGCCCCCTGGTCAAACAGAACAACAATAACTCTCCCAAGAGGGCTGTGGAGGTGAAGGAGGAGGTGCGGAATGGGAAAGTGGATGACCAGCCATCTGCACAGACAGAGGCCACTGGCCATCAGGAGGAGAAGGAGACATCCAATGAGTCCAGCACTGTCAGCATGACCCAGACCACAAAAGACAAGCCCACAGCAGAAATCTTGCCTGCAGGGCAAGGACAGAGTCCAGCCAACCCCCGGGTGAACCCAACTTCCAAGTGGTCCAAGATAAAGATTGTCACCAAGCAGAGTGGGACTGAATGTGTCACCGCCATTGAGATCGTCCCAGCTAAGGGAGGAGCCTCTAACCACAACTCCCTGGCCAACAGCCGCCCAGTCAATGTCGCCAGGAAGTTTGCCAGCATAGCCAGGAGCCAAGTACGGAAGAAGCGCCAGATGGCTGCCCGAGAGAAGAAAGTCACCCGAACCATATTTGCTATTCTGCTGGCCTTCATACTCACATGGACGCCCTACAATGTGATGGTCCTCATTAACACCTTCTGTGAGACCTGCGTGCCCGAAACTGTGTGGTCCATCGGCTACTGGCTCTGCTATGTCAACAGCACCATCAACCCAGCCTGCTATGCCCTCTGCAATGCCACTTTCAAGAAAACCTTCAAGCACCTTCTCATGTGCCAGTACAGGAACATTGGCACAGCCAGATAAACTAGCACTCAGGGACCACTTCAGTAACATTATGGAAACCCTTCCCTTTGCCTCCTTTGCCAGCAGGGGTTCCTCTGCTCCCCACTCAAAACAGTGCAGACTGTGCAGTGATTGCAGATGATGCCCTTCATCCAATGCTGACAAAGATCCAAGGCATCTCTGAGCTGCAGGTCCTTCCAGTCACCTGGGCCTGGGGACTAGCTTGGGGAGCCAGCAGGAAAGCCAGAGGCAAGAGGAGGAAACGTGGTCACCAGGAGCCCTTCCCAGCTCCATGCTCTTGAGATTGGCCAGATGGCATCAGTGTTTCTCCTAAGACTTGATGTATCTTTTCCCAGGCTGACCATCTCCAAGGTGTCAGAGCTTGTCTGCATGCAGATGGGCTAATGCTGGATGCTTTCCATTGGCTTCTAAAGTGTTTATTACCCAAGAAATTAAAAGGAACCACGGTCAAACATTTGCTAGACATCTTGGACCAGGCTGGCTCAGGCATGCTAATGGGGAATCCTGCTGGCCCAGCCAGGCCCCCTGCAAAGGCAGTCAAGATTGCACCCTAACAGATGTGGCAAGCTGCTTCCTTTCCCTTGAGAGTGCCATTGGACATCCTCACCCAGGGACCTGGGGCAGAATTTTTCCCTGGGCTCCGGCTCTGCTCTCCCCTTCATGCCCTTTTTGCCCTCAGACAGCAACTTGCTGGAAAGACAGACAGACAAACCAAGCGTTTCACTCCTGGGTGAGGAGTGTGAAACCCAGTCGCCTCCAACCACGATGGAAACTAAAACTGCAAAAAAAAGCAGTGGTGTGGTGCAGGACTTCGCTCCACAGCTGTGGGGGAATGGGGCCCCTGAGAAGGGGGCAGCAGTGACCGTGAAAATAACTGTCCTTGGGAGGGACAGGGGTGACCTGGGGGTCATAGAGGAGGGTGGGAAGAGGGCCTGCAATGTGGCCAAGGCGCACTGTGCCTCATCTGGGCCACGAACAGGTCCCCGCTCTCCCCATGGTGGGTGTGGGAGGCTCAATGCGTGGCACCGGAGGCGGGAGAGGATGGCAGTGGCCTCCAGCCCTACTCCTGCCCTGGGTGCAGGGGGATGCTCCAGGGAGGCCGAAGGAGCCTGTTGCTGAGCTTTGTAAATGGATGTAATGCTGTCGTGGGTGTTGTGGCAGAGCCCTCAGCATGCGGGCTTCAGCCAGCGTCGCCAGCCTCCTCCCAGCCCACCTGTGTCTGCAACCCAGACCACCCAGGGGCTGCTCCCCAGCTTCTCCCAAAGCCAGGTGCAAGCCTTGGTGGACACAGCCAGGTGCAGGCAAGGAACGGGACAGGGCCACTTTAGCACTGGCAAACTCCGTGTCCATATGTCCTTCCCGACCTCATGCTAGGGTGCAACCTGGAGAAAGGCTGCCCCAACCCAGATGGGAACCCCTCACCTCTAGGGGTGCACAAAATGCCTGGTGGGTTTCTGAGTATTTTTAAATGGTTACAACTGCAGCCCAACACACCCCAAGACAAATAAAGACCTTGGACCAGGAAACTGATGGCCACGGTGTGAGGAATGAATGAGTCAGCACCTGGGTGGCTCCTTCCCAGCGTCCTATTGTCACCCACTGGTGACACTTCCTGCAGCCCCTACCTTCTGCCAAGATTAAGGAGGGGCAGCCTGAAGCGTTGCTGCAAAGAGGTTGGGAGGTCTGACCCATGTGCTTTGTCCAGGACCATGTCCATGCGGCACCCAGGCCATCACCACCGGCTGCGTGCTAACTTCACTGCTGGTGCCAGTGGGATCAGCAAAACTGGGTTTGGTGGGGTTTCCATCGCAGCAGCACCTTGTGGGGACAACAGGTGGGTTCTGATACTTTTTTAAAAAGATTTTTATTGGAAAAGAAAAAAACCCAACATTTTCCAAAAGGAGTGAGAGCTCCCACCCAGCACTGGTGCTGGCATGGCAAAGGCAGAGGGGCTGCAGCTCCAGCACAGACACACATGGTTATAATTGACAGAGAGGAGATATGGCGGCTTCTCGGGGTGGTGGTTATGTTTTCCTCAATTGCTGCAGGTAAGTCGTGCCCCAGCCAATGGGATGCTGGAATAAACCCCCTGAGGTGAGAGCAGTCTTCAAGTGAGAAGCTTGAGTGATGGGGTTACTCGGGCATTCAGCACCCAGCCCTTCTCTCTGGCACTGCTACCTGGTAGAGGAGCGAGGAGGCTCCTGGGCTTGCCAAAAGATGCACTAAAGGCAACTCATTTGTGCTGGAGGGTGGAAAAATGTGTGTTCCATCCCAGCTCTCCACACACATGCCAGTGAACCCCAACACCAGCCGAGAGGAGGTGAGCAGGATGCACTGGCAGTGGCGATGGGGCAGCAAGGATGGAGGCAGCCTATCTTGCAGGGTGGGTGGGCTTGCTCTCTACAACACTAATGATTAAAACAAGGCATCTCAGTGAAAGAGGAAGGCATGGAAAGGAGTAAGGAGAGGAGAAGGAAGATGATAGTGTGGGCCAGCTGCAGCTGGACGTCCAGTCCTGTAGGTACCATGTCGAGGAGCTGATGAGGATGCTGGCTTCCTGCTCTAGTCCTTCCCCTTCCCCTTCTTTGCTGCATTCAAGAAGCACAGGAGACAAGAGTTAGTGCATCTGCTGGCAGCTCATGGTCCCCCAGACACTGCTGTGGTAGAAACATAGGCAACATGGCTGGCTTGGCATGGCGCAGTGGCTGCATCCCTGCAGGCAGCCTCCCACCATGCCAAACCATGTTTTGCACCAGACCCAGTGAGGAGAACATGGAATCCTCATTCCACCAAAGCTTGCAGTGGTTTGTGGGGAGACCAGGGTTTTTCCTAGAAGCACTTGCACCCCACCCAGCCAGCAGCTGGACTTTGCAGTGCAAAGCAAAGAGCATCCTATGTCATCCCTCACACCACCAGCAAAGCTCAACCACAAGAGGCCAAGGTACCTCTGAAAAACCCCTGCCCAGGGTCACAACAGGACCGTTCTGGGGACAGGAGTGGTGGAACTGACCTTTGGACTTCGACTTGATCTTGGAGGAGCAGGGCTTGGTTACATGGACAATCTCCTCACACTGGGCATTGTACAGGGCTTTCTTCAGGATGCCGGAGCGAGTCTTCAGGCCTGTCTGAGCACTACAACCTCCCCAGCTCTCAAACTTGTACTTGCAGTCAGCTGGATGAAAGAGGAGAGGCATCAGAGCTGGCCAGGACCTGGCAGGACACTAGCCCCGGTCACCCAGCACAGGGTGATCCCCAGCCACTCCTCCTCCAAGTACTCACCTCCGAATTTCTTCTTCCAGTTGCAGGGGATCTTGCACTTGAGCTTCTTACTCTCATCTTTGCAAGTTCCCTCACGGTAGCCCATGCCACAGTCCTTACTGTTGGGAACACAGGGTCCCCAGCGCCAGTCCTCGCACTTGGAGCCATCCTTCTTTGCCTTTTCTGCAAAGAAGAGTGGAGTGGGTGCTCTCTGCAGGGGCAGAGGAGCATGCCCCACTCTGCCCTCCACTCCACTGGCCCCCCACCCCCAGGCTGCCTCTCACCTTTCTTGTTCTTGCCAGCCTCAGCGGCAGCAGCCACCAGGATCAGTGCCAGGAGGAGGAGGAGGCCCCGGACCTGCATCCTGCTGTGGAAGAAGGAGAGGTGAGATGGATTGGAGCTTGGGGTGCAATGTGGTGTTGAGAGGGGGCATAGTGGACTGTGGGCAGCCTGTGTGGGAGTAAGACAGCAGCTGCCTCCATTGCACACGCTCACTTACATGTGTGTGTGCACCCCTGTACCCTGAATATGTTCATTAACTGCAACAGGGAGGTTAATTGTGCACCTCAACAACTGCCTCCCACCAGGGAGTCGCAGGGCTGAGAGATTGTTCCCACCCCTGCAGCCCTTGCATTGCCCCTGCATGCAGTCAAAATGCTCTCCACGGGGACCCCCACAGGCCACGCAGCATCTGGGGAAGGCTCTACAGTTGGGTGCCAGTTGCCAGCCCTTACCCCCCATATTTCTCTGTGGATTTTTTATCCATTACCCAGCAGGCTGCTGCTCCATACTAAAAAGCCTTGGGGTCAGGGGGCACAGCTCCCACAGTACCTTACTCCAGTTCCAGAGGATGCCAGGGAGAAAAACAAAAAGGCCCAGTAAAAACAAACCCACTGCCATGAGTGGTCTGAGAGTTAAATCAGCAGATTAAACACCAAAAAAAAAGCATCCACAGTGTGGGAGCTCATTGGAGGGATGGAACAGGAGTGCTGAGCCCACTGCCCACACCACCCGTGCATGTAGGTGGGGTGCAAGTGTGCATGGACCTGGGAGCAGGCTGGGGACAAGGATGCACACACATAAGGGTTCATGTCTGGGGATTGTGCCCTGCCCCCCAGCCCCAGTGGCCTTGGACTATGTGATGGCTCCCTTCTGGCTGACACCTTGAGACTCCTTGGGATGTTGCTACCAACACTGGGATCCTGGATAGTGCTCTCAGCCAGAGCAGGAGTACAGGCACGCAGAGTTAGCATTTCAAATCTGGCGACCCCTTTTCTGCTCCCCCAAAGCCTTTTAGGATGTGACCCATATCTGTATGGCAACAGCCATCCAGAAGATATATAGCACCTGCCCTGGCTCTATGATGCACTTTGCAGGACTGGGCTGGACAGGATGAACGGCAGGTCCCAGGGGCCATCAACGCAAGGAAGAGCCCGGGGTCAGCGTTTGCTCCTTTCCCTAGACTCCCCGGGCAGTGTGCCAGAGAGAGCAGCATCCCACATTATTCAGGCTCCAGTGCACTCACCTTTCATGCATCTGCCGCCAAGCTGCCGGCTTCGCTCTGCATTGAACTGTCACAGAGAATTACACAGACTGGCTGGCTGAGGGCACAGTCATGGGGGTGAGATCTGCCTTCCCTCTCATCCAGCCTGGCTGGGAGCCATCCTGCCGAGCACAGCACGGCTCAGCTCTGTTCCCACCCATCTCCCTTCAAAGGGGACAAGAGCTCAGCCCAGATGGGCTAGTTACAGATGACAAGGCTGGAGCTGAGCTGACTTACGGACATGGTTGTTCCACTTTCTGAAGCAGCTCTTATGGGGTAGCACCTCTGACATCCACATTATCCACAGCGTCTCCCTGGTCTCACGTGCTGTGTAAACTTCTCTCATCTTTTGTTGCACAGCATTTCCCTGCACTCCTTGCACCCATCCCCCAGCCCAGTGCCCTCTGCTCAGGCCCTTCTGACATGGCCTTCAAGCCCCCGGGGCAGAAAGCCCCATCTGCTGTGCTCACCCCTGCCTCACCTCCAGGCATGGACTCCCTCTGCTACCCACGGGTGCAGTGGCACCCTGCCCATGTGTACACAGGGATGTGAGAAGAACGCCCTCTGAGGGGCAGAAGAGCTACAACCCGAGGGACCCCTGGAACTGCTTCCAGGCTCTGCCCGGCACATCACATTCCCCAGGCAAAGATCTGCAAGGGGCCTTCAGTCGTGGCTCATCCTAAAGCATTCATAAGCAAAAGGGAGTGCAGTTTTCCAATTGGTTTTCCAAATAGTCTGGCAAACAAGAGCTGTTCCTGGCTGGGCTGACAGCACCTTCAGGCATGCTCGAACAGCCCTGCTTCTGCTGTGTCCCCGTGGGGCCCTGGCTTCTCTCCTCCTCAGATGCTGACTGCCTCTCACAAAGCATTTGTCTCTCCCAGGATTTGGCTTCCATGAGCGGAGCAGCCTGGAGTCTGACCACATCATGGCAGTCCCTGTTCTCCCTTCCCCCATCCTCTTAGCTGCCCTGAGTTTTTAAAATCTAGGATCAGCTCTAAAAAGAAAAAAATCACCTGGTAAAGCTGAAGCAGAGCTCAAATAGCCACCATGGCAATGGGAAAGCTTGAACCTCTCTCTGGAAACCACTCAGGGCCAGGTAGTGCCATTGACTTCTCCCAATGCGGGCCACACATCCTCCCTGGTTCCTGATCCCTCACTGCTGTCCCCATGCGCTCCTGGGAATGGGGAGGCAGCTGGGCTGGCATCCCCCTCACAGCCCGTTTTCCAGCAGTGGGACCTCTCAGCTCGGCTCAAATTGCAGCTGGCTCTGGCAGTGGTGGGCGCAGGACTGCTGTCCTCCCTCTGCAGGCTGAGCTGCTTCCCAGGGTCTGGGCAGGGAGCACGGCACTCGAGGAGCCCAACGCTCGGGAAGCCCGTGGCTTCGAGTGCCAAGCACCCCGACATCAGGAAGTTCCCTGCTGCCAGGAAAGGGGGGACTGAGCATGTCCCCGTGAGCCAAGGCGTTAGCACGACCAGGAGGTGTTCTTAGAGGTGCTGAGGGAAGCAGAGCCCGGGTGCTGTGGGGCTTTCTGGCAGGCGGCCTTACCTTCCCCTTGCAGGGAGGAGAAGGTGCTCCAAGGGGAAGGTGCTGCAATGGGGGAAGAGAGGGGAGCAGGCAGCGCCCTTCCACACCTCTGCCGGCTGCTCCCTCCTCAGGGTAGATGCTGTGCCGTGACCCCTGTACAGCTTCTTTCCCTCGCCCTCCGGAGAGGCAGGTGGTGGTCTAGTACCGCTCCGGGGCAGCTCCGATCGGAGGATCTGCACCACCTGAGCCCTCCCCGAACAGATGTGGGGTGCTTCCCCAGAGGAGTAGGTGGTAGGATACCGGGCCACTGTCTCAACCCGTCTGCTCTCCAGGAGCCCTGACTCCCCGCCAAACTCCATCATCCCGTACCTCCAGGCTCTTCCCTGGCTCCTCTCAGGCGAGCCCACACCGGGGGGCACCGACCCCGGTACCCCGGCCCCAGTCGCCCTTTTCTGCAGCTCCTCCCCAGCCAGAGGATGTCCCCCAGCCCGGCAAAGCCCCTTCCCGCTCCGGGGAGCCCTCAGCCTGAATGACTGCCGCCTCCCCGGGGAGATGAGGGGAGGTCGCGGCTCTCCTTGCCCGGGGCGCCCGTAGCCGTGGCGTGGGGCGGGCGGTGCCGCTGTGCACGGGGGCCTGGGGTGGGGGCCCGACCCCGAGAACTGCGGGCGGGGGGGCCGCACTCACCTGCGGTGCGGAGCGGAGCGGTGCGGAGCTGCTGCCTTTGTGTGGCGGCCGCGTGCGGAGCCCCGCGCAGCGCACAGCGGCCCCTGACGTCGGGCTCGGCCGGCAGCAAAAAGGTGGGTTTTTAGCCCAAAACTTTTCGCAAGCTCCTCCCTCTGCCCCCCGGCAGGCACAAAGGCAGGGCGGCGGAGGGGCGGCCCGGGGACAGGCTGGCCTCTCGGTCGGCGGGGCGGGGGCAGCGCGGGCTGCCGGCGGCGGGTGCCTCGCCGGGGGTGAGCTGGGCTCTGGGGGCGTCAGGTCCCGCGCGTCACAGCCCCTGTCCCCTGTCCCCTCTCATCTTCTTGCGGTGCTTTCCGACCCGCGCCTGCGGCGCGGTGCTAGGGAAGGTGTGCGGGTTCAGCTGACCATACACCCCAACTTAACAGAGTGGCCGAAGGGGTGCACAGTTGAACAGGCGGGCAGGGTCTCCCCTGGAGCTGCTGCTCTGAGTTCTGCTGGAAGCTGGCTCCGGGGGCACCCCTGGGGCTCGGTGGGGTGAAGGGAACCACCCCATGTCTCCACCAGCTCCGTGGATGGCTCCTTCTCCATCAAGGCCACTGGAATTAACGAACCGACCTTTCATGGTGTCTGCCCTTTTCACCATTCTCTGCTTGCTCTGCCCCTCTGCCCCTCGTGGGAAGTTACCAGGTAAGGCGTACTTGCTCAGCACCCAAAGCAGCACATCACTTACATGCTGTCCCAAGCATGTCCCCAGTTCCATCCCTTGTGACCTGCCTGCCTGTCCCTAGCTCAGCCATGCTGCAGCCCTTCTCCTTGGACCAAGCAGTGGTATCAGACTGCTGAGGGGGTGGATGAAAAGGACCTTGCGGATGTGGTTGCTCCCTTTCCCCATCCACCATCTTTCCTTGGGAGGTGAGCAGAGGTAGTGGCCAAGCCAATTCCCTTTTGGAGTTAGCAGCCAGAAAGGAGAGTGTCATGCCAGAAAAATGGTGCTGTGGTGCGGAATGGAGCCATTTTGCCACCTCTTATCCTGAAAGAAATCTGCTGAGAGCAGGGCTGCCACAGGTGGGGTTGCAGGGCAGGGGGAGGAGCTGTTTTTTATGAGCTGCTTCAAAACCAGGAATCGCTTTCCAGGAGATTGCCACATTTAATTCCCACTCTGCCAGCAGTTTCCTGAACATCTGCAGAGGTATTGAGGAGAGCTGGCCAATGTGGGAACGTCATCTCCCCTTCCTCCTGCACACACAGCAACAGGTACTGCTCTGTGTGGTGAGGGATCTGGAGATGCCAGGTGGTACATTTGAGCCCTGGATGCAGAAATGGATCCTGATAGCTGGGCAGGTAGCAAAGCTAATAGCCCATCCCCCTTGCTGGGCCTGACCACTAAAGCTGAAGAAAGCCACTGAGACAAACATCACTGTAAAAGGAAGAGGACCTAGGCATGCATCAGGTTTGTGTGTCTGAATTACATGCAAATGTAATGTGATGAGCAAACCAGGGCCTGCAGAAGAACTAGCTGTGGAGTGAGCACTGCTGCTTCTCTTCAGCTATTTCTGGCCAGGAGCTGAAGATCTTGCTGGAGTCCCCAGGGCACAACAGCATAAGGTACAGTGAACCCTGTGCAAATTTCCACTCCCACCAGGGGACCAGGAGACAAGTGCTGGCTGCGTAAGAGAGTAGAGATGCATTGGTGCACATCACTCTCAGCAGTGGCTGTGCTTGGTCCCTTTTGGCTCTTTCTGAGGGATGTGGAGGAACTGGCTCCTTCCCCAGCTCAAACAAGCAGCAGAAGACCATGTTTGCATAAAGGGGCCTCATACTGAGGAAAGGAGGAAAAAGAGGGAGCGTGACCAACCCAGCTGCATTTCCCTACAATTGGTTAACTCGAGCTTTTTACATGTAAAAATGCCACAAGTTAATTCATGGCATGTCAGCTCTGCATTTTCCATCTCTGGTCAAAGCCTGGTCCTTTGGGAACTGAGTGCACGTTATGGCAGTGCCAGTGCAGGGACACAGCCATGCATGGGAGAGGAACGACCTACTCCTTGTTGAGGTGTGTGGCAGGTAATCATTAACAGGGCCAACTGCTGTCACCCCAGCTCTGCTTAGCTGGGGCTGGGCTTGCCTGGCTTTCTCCAGCCTGCACAGATGCACCCAGTGCCTACACTCCCAGGAGTGTTGCCATCCCACAGGAGGGCAGACAGACCTCTGAACCTCTAGCACCTAACTAAAAAGGAGAAAGAGGGGATGCCAAGACCCTTTGGAGAGAAGGGCAGGACTCTGCCCCAAAGGTACACTGCCCCTTTCCTAACACCCCTCATCAGAACGAGCACGTAATGGGACTGCTTCTCTTCTCCACTGTGTATTTGACACTGCAGTGGCTGGAAAACTCTAATTGCCATGGTTACTGACAGCCCTTCCTGCTGAGACGTGGGCCAAGTGCCAACATGATGGGGTCTGGGCGCTACAGCAGAGCGGGCCCCCTCCTCCCAGTTGCACACACACCTGGTACCTGGGAAGGCTGGGACAATTTGATGTGCCTTACACCTGCTACAGATTCTCACTGTTAGCTCTGGGCAGGAGCTGAAAGGTTAAAGACCAGGAAAGAGAGGCACAGGGAGGGTAGAAGGGACAATGCAACCAGGGAAGTGGAAGCTGCTTCTCCAGGCAGAGGGGGCTGGCAGGAGCATCAGGCAGGCTGCCAAACTGCCCTCAGAAATCTGAATTTAAGGTATGAGTATAGCTCCTAATCACCCACCAGCTCTATCACCAGCATACCATCGGCCACTGCGATTACCTCCTTATTCAAAGGATACTCCACGGGAGAGAAGTGTGTTGGCTGCAGTCATCCTTATGAGTCTGAGGCTGGAAGCAGAAGTGTCCCTGATCCTCTGCTTTCGTAATCTGAGAGCAGTCCCTCCACCAGAGTGGCAGAGATAATCCCTGCCCTCAGTGCTCAGCACTGGAGGCAGAACCCCAAGACTCCCTGCTGGAGCTAGTAATGAATAGGAAGAGCCCCTGGGAAGCTCAGCTCCCACAGAGCACCATGGCTGGGGACAGCTCACCACAAAAAAAAAGCCAACAAACGTTTCAAAGCCAGAGGCTGGATGCTGCTGTAGTACCCAGTGACAGCTGTGGCAGCCACCATCTGACTCACACTTCCAAGGCCTTCTGGATCACTTGGGATAGCAGTGCACTTTCTCCCTTTCCCACATTACACTGAGCATTGATGTATTACACAGAATGGGGGAGAAGGTCCCTCATGACAAAGACCCCATATCTAGCAACAGTCCCAGAGGGATGCTGTGCTGGGAAATGAACAAGGAGCTGGGCCGGCAGGGAACTCCCAAAACTATCCCCATGTTTGGAGGAGGGCAGAGGCCTTGGAATACAACCTTGTTTGTGCCATGCAGGGCACCTGTTGTGCAGTGCCTGCTGCAATCTTGCGGATGCAGCAGGAGACAGGAACTATAACATCAATCTCTTTATTTCAATGGCAAGAAACAACAACATCCAAACAGTCAAAGTTGAAAAGCAACGGGAACATAGGCTCGTGCCCGGTCCTGGGCCTGCTGGAGCCAGCACCCTCGCATAGTTACAAAAATACAATCCTACAACAGCATCTAAGAAACACAGACCCAGGTATTGCACAGAACCCCTGCCCTCAGCGGGCAGGGCAACCAACACCCCCTCCGTCTTCACCAAAATATAAGCAGGCTTGGAATTGCACAGCAACTCAGCTCACATGTGCATGGAGGGGCCAGGCCGGGAGGGGGACAGTGTGTCTCTCAACTACCTGTACAAAAGCTGTAAGGGAGAAAGGGGGAAGCCGAGGCTCTAAGTGCCTCCGGGCCAGGTTGGGCATCCCATCTCAGGCAGCAGTGGTGTGGACCTCAGGGAATATGACAGTGCCTTCTCTGTCAGTGGCCTGCTAGCAGTGCAGATGAGAACTCCAGGCACTGCTGAAGTGTCCCAGCTCTCAATGCATTAGGATGCTATCATTATTAATTGTCAATACTGCCAATGGCCCCAGGGCACCCTGCACTGCCCTGCACCTGTTTCCCAGTACAGTATCTCTCCTCCTTCAAGGGAACCCTGCCCCAGGCCAGAAAGTCTGGAGAGTATTCTGGTTTCCTATGATATCCTCAGACCCTTTTCTTGGTATTGGTAGTAGGAGGGATTCAAACGGTGCCACCCAGCACCACCCAGTGGGCACTGCTGGGTGAGTGCAGAGGGACTGCACAGACCACACATGGCAGCGGCAGTATCCTCTACTGGGAGCCAAGCTGCAAACAGCACCTCCCTTCATGAGCCACTGCCTGGAAGTGCCAAGCAGGTCTGCCAGGCCCAGAGCCATCAGCTTTCCTCCTCTGTGGGCACCTCCTGGTCTCAGAGACTGTCAGCTCTGCAAAAGCCTTGCTGAAGGGCTGGCTTGATGTCTCTGCATCAAGCACTTGCAGCACCCACAGGGGATATGGGTTGCGGTGCCTCATGCACCATGGCAGGTGGTAGGTGAAATTCCACCCCATCGCAGGCATGACTCAGGGCTAGGAGCCTTGATGGTTCTTGTGAATCCAAATCCTTCTTTCTGCTAAAACTGGAGAGGGTGAGCTGGTGATCTACCCAGATGGGTTGTGTCTTGACTGGGTGAGCTTCCAAGGTTTCCCTACAAAGCCCTGTGCCCAGTTTGGGGAATGGCAGGAGTCAGACTAAGAGGATGCATGTCAACAGGTTGTGGGGCATGAGGGGATCCCTGAGAGCAGCACTGACCCCAGCACTGACCCTCCAGCCCCATGCAATGTCTCGCATTGAGGGGGAAACTGAAGCAGGGAGGGCAGCTGAATCCTAGTCAGCATTTAGGAAATGGGCTTCAATGCAGCCACTGCCCTGGTCAAGTGCAGCTCTCCACCATCCTGCAGTGGGTTCACAAAGAGATGCCCAGCAGACACTGGGTGTCCAAACTGTCCCCCCCCAGCCCCATGGAGGGAAGTGTGGAGGGGGGGCTTGGTAGCCTTCCTCCATGCCATCACTGCCCTGAGTCAGACTGCTGACTGAGCACTAAAGGCCATCAAGAGGGTACCTGTGGCCCTGCTTCCAGCTGCATCAGTCCCAGATGCTCCAAGGAAAGGCTAGGTGCACAAAGAACTTTCCTCCTACTGCAGAAGGCTCTGGGTAGGGCAACAAAGAGACCTCGTGCAGCCCCAAGAGGAAGAAGGTAGGGTCAGTAAGTTGTGGTGCCTCTCTTGGGGTAAAGTCTGAGGCTCACAGCCTCTGCTGTCTGTCCACATAGCCTATGTCTCCCACAGCTGTGCCAGACAGGAGAGGAGAGGAGAAAAAGGACACAAACCTAGCCAAGCATCTAAAAGAGGGGCACTGCCAGCAGAGAGAGGGGCTGAGCAATGATATCCCGCAAGGATCATGGGTAGGAGCCTGTGGAGGGGGCACTGGTATTACTTCTGTGAACAACGGTGCCCAGGGCCTTCAGCCTGGCCTGCCCCAACATGGCGGGGAGATAGAGCCCATCTAGGGCAGGGAATGTGGTGAATGAGAGGTGAAGGGGTGGACACACAAAGAATCAGGATTCAGGTCTGAAATACCCATCGTCCTCATAAACAGAGTCCCAGCTCAGCCTGGGGCAGAGCTCTGCTGTATCAATCTCCAGGGACCAGAGTGACATCCGGGGAGGGTTGGGCCAGATACAGCTCTGCCAGTTGGCATTGTCCTCTTCTCATCCTGCATGAGCTGGCTTGGGCTAAGGCACGCCAAGCACTAGACAGCTGTCTCCTGGTCCTCCCGCTGGATCATCTGGTAGTGCTGTCGGTTCTCGAGGTAGGCAGCTAAGTCAGGGTCATTGGCTTTCTCCGCACGGTGCTTTGGGGTGTCTCCCTGCACAGGGGAGGCAAGAAGTAAAGAGCGCCGAACTGCCTGAACACTGCCTTGGCACCCAAAGGCATCCCCATTCCCCCATGCAGCTGGTCCAGCAGAGCCTGCAGCCAAATGCCCATGTGCTCACCCTGGGATGAAAGCGAGCTCCTGAGGAGCCTGACTACTGCAGGCCTGGAAGCTGTCCCCTGAAGGGCCATCAACTCCAGGCATGGGCTAGGACAGTGACTGACCCTGGGCATCAGAAGTCACCCAAGGGGAGCCAATGGCTGGTCCTCATGACCTGCTCTTCCCCTATGCTGGGGACACAGGCAGGAAAGGGTGAGGAATGAGGGGTATGTCTGGGGAATGCCCGGGAATACCAACCCCCCTTCCCTCTCGCAGCCTGGCTAGCACTCCTGCTCCCGGAGGAGGATCGCATTTCACCAGCTTATTGCAGCCATCTGGATTGTGTCCACTAATGAACTCCTGCACTCCATAAAAAGCAAATCTGTTAACAGCTCCCAGCTCTGTCTCCTCTCCCCCTTCCCTCTTCCTGCTCCCTGCTCCTCCTCACCAAGTGCCCAGACTCTGCTGTGCCACTGAGAAAGGCCACAGAAACCTGGTGCTGTCCTGCTGCCATTGAAAACCAGCCTTGGAAGGGATATCCGTCCTGCCCGGCTTGTCCCCTGGTGCACAGCAGGGCACGGGTGGCTGCAGCAGCATGCTGAGGCCTCCAGAGTAGCCTGCAGCCGTATTTCTCCATCAGGAACAATGGTCAGATGTGCAGAGCCCTCCACTGGGCCTGGATGGGGCTGTGCACAAAAGCCCACCCATATGTGGCTGTGGAGAGGTGTCATGCACCAAGCAATCTCCTCCTTGGCACGTGCACTCCAAGACTTGGGCGCACCCTGTGCTCCTGCACACATCCCCCAGCAGCCACACTACTCGGTGCTTTGGTACTGTTTCTCCTCAAGGACCTCCTCCCCACATCCCCTGAATGCAATCACTCATGTAACAGAGCTTCTTTCCTGTCCCCCTGCAGAAGCCCCTCTGCAACACTGCCTGCCTGCAGCCTGAAACTGGAGCTGCCAGGGCCTCCCTGCCCAGCTGGGCTGAGGCACACCAACTGATAAGGCTCAGCCTCCCTCACTGGTGCAATGAGTGGGATCAGCCTGCTCCAAACCTGTGCTACAGGTCTGCTGCTGGGGTTTCTAGTGAGGTGGATCCTGCCTGTGCAGGCAGGCTGTGACCCAGAGCCCATGCAAGGTCAGTGTAGCAGCGCACGGGGGTCCCCAGGCAGCCACAAAACCTGACAAGCATTTGCACAGGCACGTGCAAGCCCATTCCCTGGAGCAGGCACATGCCTGAGCAAGGCTCCCTTTTGTGCTGGCAGGTTGGGGGCTGTTCCCCTCCTTCAGGTACATGAGGGGGCTGGGGACAGAGAGGGGCCATGCCCCCAGAGCTGCCCTCTCATCCTGTCTCTACCGGCTGAGTCTCCATTCAGCCCCACTCTGGGTGAAGCCCAAGCCTTAGAACCAAGGAAGAGAGATGGGGAGCCAAAGATTATCTGTACAGCATCCCCCTGGCAGCTGGCAAACACGGATGTGCATTGTCTAAATTGAATCCCAAGCTCCAGCAGCACCCCTCAACTGGGCTCCTAACTGGTGTCCCAGACCCACAGATTGCACATTCGTGGCTTGTTCTACATCACCTCTGCTACAGCCCATCACTACAAGCCTCCATGAGACAGATCTGACCACATCCTCTCTGCTGTATGCCAGCCCTGGGAACCTCCTGTACCAAAATATGGCCCCAAGCCCTCCCCTTTTGCGACTCCTCTGCCAAGGCTGGCACAATTCCCTGACACCAAGGCACAGCTCAATTAACTCAGCATGTGAGGGAAAGTGCTGCCACTGCCTGCTCTTGCTCCCTGCAGGCCAGCTTCACCCGCCAAGAGGAGCTCCCAGATCCCCCATCGTGCCTGCCTGTGGGGGAGAGCGGGGGGAGTCCTGCAGCTGGGAGGGAACTTTCAGGGAGAATGTCCTTGCTCTGACCCCTGAGGGTGGGAAGGGGGAGACAGGGATGAGACATTCCAGCTCCTTGCTTCTAATTTAATAAAACAACAGGGAGAGAAGCGCCAGGAGGAGAGGGATTTAACCCCTCCGCAGCTGTGCTCCACTGGGCAAGCATGGATGCTCCATGTCAGCTCCTCTCTGACTGGCAAACACCCCACCCAAAGCACCCCTGCTATGCTCTCCTGCTGGCTCTGTTCCTTGCCAGCCCTCTGGTCGCCGCAGAAAGCCCCACTGCCACTGCTCCCACTGTCACCTGCAGGTCTGTCTTCATGAGTGAAGCCCCGGCCTCCACGATGTAGTGGCAGATAGTGCGCTGGCGTAAGGCTGCAGCCTGGTGCAAGCAGGTTTCACCGCTGAGGAGGAGAAAGCAGGAGATGTGAGATGTCCCCCTGAACAGGGACACGCAGCACATGCATGTGGCAGTGAGGCACAGCACTTCAGTGGTAGCAAGAGCTGATGGTGAGCTGTGTGCTTGTCCAGGCAGCCCTGGCAGAGGAGGGGGTGCTACTGAGGGGCAGTCAGTCCAAAATGGACTGGGAGCCCAGGTGAGCCCAGGAAAGAATTGGTTGTGGACTCACTACAGAGAGATATCTAAATAAAAATAAAGCTGTCATGGCTGTCAATCAAAGCAAGAGCAGCTGAAGTGCCCAGATGACTGGTCACCTTGCAGAGGGTCTGGCTAATAGGTAGTGCAAGTCAAGCAGCAACTTACTTCTCCTCCTCTGTGGCATCAAGGATTTCTGAAGGAGCTGTGGAAAGAAAGAGTGCAGGTGAGTGAGACCTGTCTGCAGGGCAGAGACAGACCTGTCTACCCCCTGGTCACAGTCTGCATCATTCCAAAGGGGCTGCTATTTTAATGCTGCCTGCAAAAGTCCTGGCTCCGAAGAACTCAGGTCAGCAATGCCATCTGAGCCCAGCTGAGTCCAGGAAAGAAGAACTGGTTGGGGACTCACAACAGAGAGATATCTAAATAAAAATAAAGATGTCTGTATTCCAGTGGGAGCTGCCAAAAACAACAGGTTGGCTGCCCTGAAGGCAGAAGCAGTACCCTGACAAATGTTTCCTAGACATGCTGGTTCCTGCCAGGATGCAGCAACAGCCATGAGGACAGCCCAGTACTGGCAGACAGATGCCAGGGAAAGCCCATACACCAGAATGATGATGTAGCAAACCCAGAGGAAGGGATCTAAGCCCAGGAGCACTCCCTCTGAGCAGAGGGTTGATCTTTTTTGGCTGCCAGGCTCCTTTGCTAACAGTGGCACTCTGGCTCCAGCTCACCATTCTCGATGATGTATTTGACGATGTCCTTGCTCCCTGATTTGACAGCATGGTGGAGGACAGTCTGGCCTGAGGAGTCTCGCACCATCAGGTCTCTTCCAGCTCGGTGCAGCTCTTGGAACTACAGGATTGTCAGATTGCTCAGGATGAGTTGCATTTCCCAGTTCCAAGCCCCAAGCTCCAGCATTGTGTGCCTGGAGTGCCTGACTGGTTGTGTGGATACTTGGGGCTGGTGGGGAGCTCACTGCAGCTCAGCCATGCTACCAAGTTCCTTCCCTTCGTGTACCCCTGGAGAAGAACCAGGGCTTCTTGCCAGAAGCCTGCCTGGTTTCCAGCCACCACTCCTGAAGGAAGGCCCTTGAGGTGCTGCTCCAGGGCAACTGGAGAGCATGGTTGGCAGGGCTTCCCTCAGCCCAAGGGGCACATCAGCCCAAGAGCCAGCCTTGGCCGCTCATTGCAGCAGGCTGTGTGAGCACGTACCTTGCTAAAGTTGCCACTCTTGGCAGCTTCTATCAGAAGTTCGTCTGCAAAGAGATGTGTCAGGGTCAGGAAAGTCAATTGTAACACTCTTTATGTAATCCTGGAGACATAATTGGGCACCAGAGGTGTGGAGAAGTCCACTGAGAAGCACAAGCTCCTCCAGGCATTTACCCCTTGCCCAAACTGCATTTACATGGCTCCTCCACCTTCAGGAACATAAGGAACAAGCCAGAGGAAGGAAGGAGACACCATGTAGCTGGGGGTGCAGCCAGACCTTAGCCCCAGGGAGGTACATGTGAAGGGGGAGTAGTCTCTGCCCTTGCACAGGATAACTTGTGATGTAAATGGGGGAGCAGGTCTCCTGGCATCAGCCAGCAGCCAAGACACCTCTCACCAATGACTCACTCACACTTCCAGGCTCCAATCAAGTTTCAGGAAACTCCTTCCATTTGTTCAGTTTGGTGAGGCCCCTGATTTAGTGTTCCCATCTGCCCAGTTGCCTGGCAGAGAAAGCCTCCCAACCCAGTCCACAGCACTCAGCTCTACAGGTGGGAGATTAACCCCTTGCCACATCAATTCCTGCACGGTGGAGCCAGGAAAGCACCTGACTGGGCCACTCCACAAATCACTGTCAGGTCTCTCAGGCTCACCTCTGGGTCACCCCTCCGGCAGCGCTCCATGTTTCAGGATACATGGAGCAGCAAGGCTCCTGCCTGCTCACCAGGGAAAAGACAGGCCAAAAAAAAAACCCACAGCAGGAAAACAACACAGTGCAACCTGAGAAGGGGTATGACCAGGGGTAGGACTTGACTCACCTTTGTGTGGGAGACAGTGCACAGGCTCAGCGCTGAAACGGAAGAAGAAAAAGTGTAACTAACCCAGCCAGTCCTGGCAGCAGATGGCATTAGCAGGCAGGCCACCGTTAGAGGAATAGAGAAACCTGCTTGTGGCACTCCTTCCCTGGTCTGGGTTCTTCCCCATCCTCACTCCATTTCTACTGCTGCTCCTAGCACCAATGCTGGCCTTAATTTGGCCGAAAGACACTCATGTCCTTTGCCCCTGGGCCAGGGGCTGGAGCTTGACCCCATGGCTGAGCCACCTGCTGATGCCCCACTGCTTAGGGCAGCATTGGCAGAAGAACAAGGAAAACAGGATGGCATTTCATCCCTTGGTCTAACTCAGCACTGAATTCCTGCTTACTTCCAGGAAGCTCCCCTGTAATCTGGTCCAGGGATCAATGCTGTGAAGCCAACCCTGGCTTTCCCATCACTGCCCATTCTTCCTGAGGCCCAGAACCCCCATTCCAGACTCACCTGGGGGCAGGAGAGGAGGGTGGAGTAGAGGAAGAAGAGGGGAATGCAAAATGGTGCCCAGGGGGTGTGGCAGATGAGTCCACGAGGTCAGGCATGGCCGGGGAAGTGCTCACAGTCTGAGTGACCACTAGTTCTGGGTCCAGCACATAGAGCTCATCCTGAGAAATCTCTGTCACATAGTTGAGGTGCTCCTGAAACATAAAAGGTTTCCTCATAAGCAAGACTTACTTCTGCAAAGCTCCAAATCCCCTCATATCCCAATGGGTGGGTTTGTAGCCCTCCCATTTGCTCAGCAGAGCGATGGTGGCTTGAACAGCCTTGTGCCTGTGAGCCTTCTCATCTCCTCGGTCCTTTCAGGCTTCCTATCTGCTGCCAACCTAGCAACCTTGTAAACCTTATCTCCATGTCCTTCTCCCCAGATCATTAGGGAAAGAGGACCCCAGTTGGCAGGTCCCCTGGCCAGCCTTGCTATGTTTGCCATTTCTTACCTGCTGCACTGTAGGGCCCTGCAGGCAGCTTTCAACCCAAGGTTCTGTGATACTACCCAGGCTTCTTCCCTTTTCTTAAGGAACCTGGTCCTGGGCCAGGCTCATCATGCCATCCCTCAGGGGATGCCAAAGGGCAGGACAATGGTATGAGACCTGTGTGGCCCCAAGTCTCTGCCTGCCTGTTGGTCTGTGTGCAGGTGGGACATCCAAGCACGTTCCCAGCAGATGCCAGGGGGATGATGGTGCAGGATGAGGCAGCACTCACCTGTGCACGGTCTATCCTGTAGAACCGATCAGCTGTGGTTGCTGTAAGACAGGAACAGAATGAGACAATGTGATTCTTGGTGTGAGACAAGGGAGACAGCTTCTTCACCATGAGAGACAGTGAGCTATCCAGCCACTTCATGGCTTGCCCAGAGAGTACAGCAAAGCAATCAGCACCATCTGACCAGGAGCAAGCCACTTCCCTTCATGACTCCGCTGGTATCTTCACCCTAGAGGCAGCCCCTCAGGCCTGCAGACCACCATGCCCCTGTGAAACATGCTTGCCATGTCCTCCTCAACGACTCCTGGCAGGGAGCCACAATAAGGCAAGAACACATCCAGCTGATGCCATGGCCTTTCTGGAGGCTTTCAGGTGCTTCAGCTTCAAACTAGCCTCCAGCCTGTCTGAATGCATCTTTCTGCTCATC
This sequence comes from Entomyzon cyanotis, assembly GCA_024500445.1. Lineage (NCBI taxonomy): Eukaryota > Metazoa > Chordata > Aves > Passeriformes > Meliphagidae > Entomyzon > Entomyzon cyanotis. The sequence goes on along the minus strand of JAKEPQ010001030.1, from coordinate 38,531,619 downwards.
CGTCTTTCGAGAGCACAGAGAGAGAGGAGCTCCAACAGAGCAAGTGGCTATGCTGGAGCCAGAGACACACAGCCACCACCCCAAGTGGAGCAGGGAGGGGTTACGGACTTAGGGTGTTAAGAGGGAGAGCAGGACAGGTACAAGCACAGTGTCAGGACAGCTGGGTTCCCATGCAGGGCAGCATGTCCCTGATGTCCTTACAGACTGCTGGAGCCAGTCCAGGAGAGGTCGCTGCAGTAGGATCCTTGTGGACCCAAGGAAGTCCCTCTACAAACAGAGTGGGGCTGTGCCAGAGCAGATAAGATGAGTAAAAGAGCCATGTTTATCCCAGATATTTGCATCTAGGGAGCCACTGTTCAAGGCCTGTAATTCAGCCACTTGAATGAGCCTGTCCTGTGTTGAATGAGGCTCTAGCCTCTTTCCTGACACATCTTCCTGAGCTGAGAACCTGCTTCTGGGAGACTGGCAGGAGGAGGCAAAGTGGCTCTGGTGCAGCAGTCCTGGTAATGACACCTGGGCGCAGCAGCACCAGCAACCCCACATGCAGGGCTGGAACCTCGAAGGGAGAAGTTGCACCCTCCCTGCCTAGTATGAGGCTTCCCAGGCTCACTTGGCAACCCATGGCTGTGCTCTGCTGTGGTCTACACCCTGCTTACGGTGATGTCAGTAATGCTACCAACAGGCATTTCACTCAGCCAGCTGCCAGGTACAGAGGGACCTTCTTGATCAGTGAAGTCAAGGATAAAACTACTTTCAGGCAGGGGAGAAGAGGCAGCTGGAGCCCAGCAGGGAGCCTCCTCTCCCATAACACTGAGATGCTGGCAGAGGAACAAGGAAAATGTTGGTGAGCCTGGCTCCCAGCATGCTGGAGCAGGGGGCCCCCTGCCTGCATGACACAGGACAGCAGCCCCAGCAGTCCTGCAGTGACAAACACATGCCATCAAGCTGCCTTCAGCTCCAGAGGCAAGACAACAGCAGACACCCCTTGCTCCACTCCTGGTCAGCAGCCAGAAATGCAGCCTGGGGCAAAGCACTGCTGTACTCAGCCCCAAAGACCACAACATCCATGAGTCCCAAGCCTCAGTTGCTCCCTGTGGCTTGACACTGAGTCTGTCTTCTTCACAGAATCATTGAATTGCTTAGTTTGGAAAAGACCCTGAAGATCATCAAGTTCAACAATTAAACCAACACAGCCAAGTCCACCACTAAACCACATCCTTAAGTGCCACATCTACATGTATTTTAAATATCTTAAGGGCTGGGGACTCATCCACTTCCCTGGACAGCCTGTTCCAATGCTTGACCACCCTTTCAGTGGGAAAAATTCTCCCTGATGTAACTTGAGGCCATTTCCCTTCATCCTGTTGCTTGTTACTTGGGAGGAGAGATTGACACAACTGGACACAAACTCCTTTCAGGTAGTTGTAGACAGAGGTAAGGTCTCCCCTCAGCCTCCTTTCTTCCAGGCTAAACAACCCCAGCTCCCTTATCTGCATCTCCTAAGACTTGTGCTCAGTTGGCCTTCTCTGGACACAGCACTCGAGGTGTGGCCTCACCAGTGCTGAGCACAGGGGAACAATCACTGCCCTGGTCCTGCTGGCTGCAATATTTCTGATACAGGGCAGGATGCCATTGGCCTTCCTGGCCACCTGGGCACACACTGGATCGTGTTCAGCTGCTGTTGACCAGCAACTCCAGGTCCTTTTCTGCTGGGAAGCTTTCCAGACACTCTTTCCCCAGCCTGTAGCACTACACAGGGTAGTTGTGGCCCAAGGGCAGGACATTCACCTTGTTGAACATCATGCAATTGGCATCAGCCCATGATCCAGCCTGTCCAGATCCCTCTGCAGAGCCTTCCTATCACTCCCACCCAACCTATCTGCAAGAGACTGAGGTTGCACTTGATCCCTTCATCCAGATTGACAAAGATAATGAACAGGACCAGGCCCAATATTGAGCCCTGGGGATCACCACTGGTGACCAGCCACCAGCTGGATCTAACTACAGTCACCACCACTCTCTGGGCTTGGCCATCCTGCTGGTTTTCTACCCAGTGAAGAGTGCATTCATCTGAGCCATGAGCAGTCAGTTCCCCCAGGGGAATGCTGTGGCAAACTGTGTCAAAGGTATTACTGAAGTTCAGGTGGACAATATCCACAGCTTTTCACTTATCCATTGAGCAGGTCACCTTGACATAGGAAGAGATCAGCTTGGTCAAGCAGGACTTGCCTTTCACACATTCATGTTGGCTGAAGCTGATCCCCTGGTGGTTCTGCCTGTGCTGCTTGATGGGACTCAGGGTGATCTGCTCAATGACTTTTCAAGGCACCAGGGTTGGGCTGACAGGCCTGTAGTTCCCCAGATCCTCCTTCTGGCTCTTATAGATGGGCATCACATTTGCTAACTTTCAGTCAACTGGGACCTCCTCATCAGCCAGGATGGTAATCAGCTGGTAATTGATTGAAAGTGGCTCAGTGAGCACTTCTGTCATCTCCCTCACTACGTCTGCGTGGATCTCATGCAGTCCCACAGACTTGTGTGTGTCTAAGTGGTATAGGAGGTCACTAACCATTTCCCCTTGCATTATAGGGGTTTCATTCTGGTCCCTGTCTCTGTCTTCCAGCTCAGGGGCATGGATACCCTGGGAACAATTGGTCTTACTATTAAAGACTGAGGCAGAAAACTGAGGTAAACAATGCACTAAGTACCTGAGCCTTTTCCTCATCCTTTGCCACTCTGTCTCCCCTTTCACTCAGTCAAGGATGGAGATGCCCCTTGGACTTTCTTTTGTTGCTGATGTATTTGCAGAAACATTTTTTGTCTTTTATAGCTGTAGCCAAATTAAGTTCTAGATGGGCTTTGGTCCTTCTAACTTTCTCCCTGCATAACCTCACAACATCATTGTAGTCCGGCTGGGCTGTCTGCCCCTTCTCCCTTCTCTCCTGAGTTGCAACCAAAACTCTCTGTTCAGCCAGCCTGGTTTCCCTCCTCATTGGTTCATCTTTCAGCATGTAGGCCTGCTCCTGAGCCTTTAGGATTTCCTTCTTAAAGCACATCCAGCCTTCCTGGACTCTTTTGCCCCTCAGGACTGCCTTGCAAGGGACTCCATCAAGCAGTCTCCTCATCCAAAGTCTGCCCTCCAGAAGTCCAAGGTGACAGTTCTGGCATTCCCTCCTTACTTCTCCAAGAATCAAAAACTATCATTTTGTGATCGTGATGCTCAAGACAGCTTCCAACATCACCCACCAGTCCTTCCTTGTTGGGAAACAGCAGGTAGAGTGGGATATCTTCCCTACTGGCTCCCTCACTAGCTGTGTCAGGAAGCTCCATCCACACATTCCAAGAACTTCCCAGACTGCTTCCTCTCTGCTGAGTTGTATTTCCTACAAACATCTGTTAAGTTGAAGTTTTCCACAAGAACAAAGGCTGGTGATAGTGAGACTTCTCCCAGCTGCCTATAGAATATTTCATCTGCCTCTTTATTCTGGTGGGAGTCTAGAACAAATTTCCACCAGGACACCTGCCCTATTGCCCTTCCCACTGATTCTTACCCATAAACATTTGACCCTATTGTCACCATTAAGCTCTAGACAGTCAAAACACTCCCTACCATACAGGACTACCCCAGTGCCTCTCCTTCCTTGCCTGCTCCCTCTGAAGAGTTTATAGTCATCCATTGCAGCACTCCAGCTGTGTGACCTGTCCCACCATGTCTCTGGGATGGCAACTATGTCATAGTTTCCTTGCTGTGCCCTATCTTTTGGCTCCTGTTTGTAGCCCATGTTGCATGCATTGGTGTTGATGCACTTTAGCTGGGCTACTGATTCTACCACTTTTTTGGGGATAGAAGCCCTAATTTCTATGCCCTAATTCTCAGGTACTTCTGTGGTTTCTAACACGTCAATAACCCTTTGGTTATGTGGATCTTTGCTGCCACATGGATCTCCATCTACCTCCACTGAGCTGGCAGACCAAAGGACCTTGCTAGCACATCATCAGACCCAGTCAACACTCCCAGCAGAGGGTGATACTCACAGTCCAGGAAGCACCACTTGGGTGACAGCTTATGGAATGACAGTGTCTTCGGCTTGGCTCCATCTCCCTCCTGCATTATAAAAGAGAGGATAAAGACATAGGTTATGGCCTCCGCATCTCTCTTCTGAGCATTCCTCCTGCTTTGGGAAGTCCCTGCAGACATAAAGGACCACAGGCACTTGGATGTAAAGGGAAAATTGAACACAGGCAGAGCACACTGCAACAGGAAGCAGCATGGGACAGACTGGAGCTGACTGTGAAGAGGCGTCACAAGACGAGCCCATGAGATTGGCACGGTGGATATGACAGATGGGCCCAGTGGACAGAGTGAGGCCATACGCACCTGAAAGAGCAGGCGCTCTAAAGCAGAGGGCTGTAGAGGGAAATCCTGCAGAAAGGCAAGGCGTGCTGTTACAGCCTATGTCTGGGCAGCCCCCCAGGCAGCAACCTCTCTCATCCCACTGGAGTTGCTTAATCTGCTGCCACATCTGGCTTTACACAGTCTGACCAAGGTCTCTGGTTCCTGCCTGGTTTTAAGGCCAGAGCACTGTGGTTGCCCAGGGAATGAGAAGAGGTAAACCATGAGGTGACCAAGGAACACCAGCCAAATTGCACAGTTTTACAGGTGCAGGAGATTGCAGAGGCATGAGTCTACCACACTGACACTGCAGGAAAGGGTTACCCTGTGAGCCCAGGAGCTGCTAGCCATGTACCTGCCTGTGTGTCCTCACCAGTGCCTGGGCACAAGGTGGGCAGAGGACAGGCATGCAGACCAGGCACAGCAAGAGGCAGATGCCAGTGTGCCAGCCCCAGCAAGCAGCTCTGCAACTCAGCCCTGCAGGACACTATGCATATGCTGGATGGGATTCCCACAGGCACAAGAGCCAGCTAACAGCAGACTAAGCAAGGTCCCTTCAATCTTCTGTGCAACAACCAGACTGAGCAGCCCAGCACCAGGAGCCACACTATGGGCTTAGAAGGCATTGTTCACCAGGAGAAAGAGTTACACAGTCTGTGTATGTGTCACAGACACGTGCTAGTACATTAGCAAGGGAACAAAAATTAGTGCTTGCAAATGAAAACAGTTGGAGGGTTATAAACCTAATCCAGGCATCTGGAGAGGGCAGAGCTGTGCCAGGAAACACAGAGCATGTGGAGGGTTGAAGGGTTATAGGCCCCAACAGGATGTCTGCTGGCTTTTTCCACTACTCCATAATTTTTCAGGGTCACTCTCTGGGCTTGGAGAACACAGCCAGAAGAGCAATGCTGAAAAAGACGCTGCCAGACAGCAGGGAGCAACAAGCCTTCCAACTTGGATCCTGCCTCCACCACATGGTGAACGCAAACTGTGACGACTTAGTGTGACCAGAAGCAAGACTGTGTATGTTGGTGCGTGCAGGTTAAGGAGGCTTAGAAGTCCTTTTCCTGAGTCCCTCCAACCTCAGCATTCAGCCATGACCACTTTTCACAGAGACTCACCTCCTGTAGCTTTTCAATTTGGGTCCGGCACAACTCCAGGTCACTGTCTCCTGGAACCACGATGATCCCCAATGGCACAGCTGCATGACAGGGCACAAGCAGAACTGAGGGAGCAGCCCTTGCCTCATTCCCAACACCTCACACAGTTTAGCTACAGGCTTTGCCTTTCTTGGGGACTGTGATTCCCACCCCTGGTCACTCAGCTGGTCACTCACAGGCTTCCTTGAGCTTTTCCTTGTCATAGTTCAGTGCCTCATAGTCACGCATGCTGATTCGGCTCACCCGGATCCTCAGCCGCTCGGGCACTGGCTGCTGGCTGTGTGCAGGGGGCAAGGAAAAAGGAAGATATCAGAAAGTGACAGCCTGCTTTTTCCTTATGCCCCTCATCCCTCCAAAACAGGCAAGAGCACAGTGTTGTACAGACTGGGGAGGGGAGCTTGGCACCAGAAGTTTCTCCACCATCAGCATCTGGCCATATTTCTGTGACCTGATCTCTTCCCAGACACACCCCAAGGGAGGACTGAAATGCCTCTACCAGTTATGGATCAGTCCCATCCCTTTCCTTGCCAACTATCCTTCCTTGAAGAGGAGGTGGCAGATTGATCTGAGGAACTTACTCATTGAGCAGAGGCATGGAGTTGCGCCGCTTGGTCTTCTGCACCATGTTGGCTTGGTTGCGCAGGGAGATATGGATGCAGGAAGCTGCCAGCTTGCAGGGCTCTCCATCTACCTGCATGGGGATGGGCTTGGACGTGGTGAGAACCACCTGCCGGCACTGACAGAGCCGCTCCCCATGGCCACCGACCTGCAAGGCAGCCTGTGAAAGGGTCCAGAGTGAGAGCAGAGCATGGACAAAGGGGTGGATGAGTGCTGCACCCATCATCAGCTGGATGTTGCAAGTGAACCAAGTTCTAAGAATCTCAGGTCTGATTTCAGTGAGAAGGGACTCACAGAGACCAGGGCATGACAGCACCTCACCTAAATCTTAGAGAGCAAACACTTTCACACAAGCCAGCACCACAACTCCTCCAGAGAGGATCTGTGGAGCTGGTGGGCTGGCTGACACCTGATCAATGGGACCAGTCACTCCCCTGGTAGCTAGAAATGCCACCAGCACTGACTCACCAGCGATGTCATGGTGAAGCCGATAACTTCAATGCAACCGTCATCATGGCGCTGAGGCTCAAAGTCATGGTGCTCCCCAGGGTTGCCCCAGGGCATGGTGCCTGCACAGTACCTGTGAAGTGATGGGAAGCGATGCCTGGACCGGCACTCCAAACTCAGGCAGAGATCTACAGCACAGGTGTAAGAAGCACAGCATATGAAGACAGATCCTGGGACCGCTCACCTTGGGATGTTCAGGAAGACCAGGCACTGGGGCTTCAGGTCCTGAATCTTGGAGGTCAGGTCTGTCCCATCGCACTGGAGACAACACAGGGGTGCTCAGGCTGCTGTAGGGGGGAGCCTGGTCCATCCTACCCACTTAGGAAGAAATGGCCTCCCTCCTCTGCTCCCTACAATGAGTGTTCTCCAAGTCACGGGAAGCTGATGCTCCCAGAAACATATCCGCTCCCCAACCCTGACATACTCAGTGTGCCAAGGGGCACTCCTCACACCTCCACAGCTCACCCCCTCCCTGGACCAGAGCACCCCAGCACACTCACAACCAGCCTGACGTGCTTTGCCAAGTCTTTGGAGCTGCCGGTGAGGAAGTCAGAGAAGGCCGTCTGCCAAGGTAAGAGACAGAGTTAGTGCCCAAGTGCTCACCAGAATGGGCAGCCAGGAAGCCTGCCACTGACCTGCAGACTTCAGCTGCTGAAACCTGCAAACCAGCCCCCTTTCCATCTGCTGGCAGAAGCCCTCTCCTCCTCCAAAACAACCAGATCCATTTCTCTTGCTATTTTGCCTACCAAAAACCTTGGTACACCTTCAGGAACATGCTCTAATATTCCCTTGCCAGCCCAGTCCTGACTTTGGGGAAGGGCTGGCCAGGTAAGTCTCCTCCAGTGAGACTCAGATCACAAGAGACAAATTCAGTCTCAAGCTGTAATGAACTACCAAAAAACAGAGCTGAAGTGACCCCATCTATAGATTCCAGGAGGGACAAGTCGCATGGGGGTGCTCTGAGTTTAACTGTGCAGACAAGAAAAGAGACACAAGCAGGACAGATGTGAAATGGCACAGAGCAGCACTTGGCCTTTAGTACTGCTCAAATACCAGTCACCAGACACATGGGTAGAAAGTATATCGAGGATGGGGAGACAGAAGAACAAAGATAATACTGAGACACAAAGCTCTAGAGGTGATACACAGGAGGGTGGTGTAATTAGCCAGGGAGTTGTAACCAGTCTAAGATATACAGTAAAAGACAAAACTAGTGTGGAGACGCTATGGAAAGGCTTCCTATTCCTCTGCAGGGGGGACAGCCTGCCTTCCCACAGCTCCAGGGAGGTCCTGTCTGGGTGACCACCCATGAGCCAGAGATCAAGAACAATAGTGGCAGGAGATCAATATAGCAACTGTACTGCAGGGTACAGAGCAAGCTGTACTGCCAGCAGCACTCGCAGCCGAAGAGGAGCTTCGTCTCTCAGCACTGCAGCCTTTCTCCAGCAACTGCCCAGCTTCGGGCTGGGGGCTTAGCTTGGGTGCATGTGAAGGTCCATGCAACTTCAATGAGTGAGTTTAGGGCACAGGAGGCAAGTCCATGCCTGTGCTTCAGCTGATGTTAAGGGTCCTATGAAGGCAGGCTCAGATATCATCCAAACACTCACCCCAGCATAGAACATTTTATTCCGAAACCGGCTGTTGAACTTCTCTGGGTTGGCCTCTAGGGAAAGGAGAAAAAGTCCAGGTCACTGGCCTACACATGGAAATCTTTCACTTGCCAGCTCTCCTCAGACACAGCTCTCCAGCCAGCCTCAGCCAGTCTACCCCCAGCATTTTTCCTGTGCAGGCACCCCTCTTCCCCCTCTGCAGCTTGGAATTGCTCCCCATGTTTCACTCCAGCTCTGTCCCTGAAGCAATTCTCTTGTTCACTTTTCTGAGGAACCCACGAACAAGAACAGGACCATCCCAGAGAGCCCAACCAAGTCCTGCCACTGCCCTGTACCTCGGGATTCATGGAACTCCAGTGTCACCCGTGCATCAAAGCCAAGGCTGAAGTAGTTATTAAAGACATCCAAAGGGAGCTGAAATGGAAAGGAGGAATAAGGATGAGGCTGCCAGCATATGCTGATGGCAAAGATGAGGTCAGGTTACAGCAGAGCCACTCAAGTGCTCATGAAGCTGAGGGACCCTGCTTGCCTTTTCCCTAGGAAAATACAGAGATCACCAGCCTGAGAAGATGGATTAGTTCCTGGCTCCGAGGGGTAAGGGAAGTGGCCAAAGGGACACACTCTGCTCTCTGAGGTTTCTGCAATCACCCCTCTGCTAAAGAAAACAGCCACACAGAAGACTGGTCTTAGAACCTGCCGCAAGTTGTGGTTAAAAAGATTTAGGTAGACATTTACTAATAAACTCTACATGCCTTGTCATAAGTGCTGTGGCTCAGAGCCATGAAGAGAGCAGTGGAATTGGAGGAGTGAGAGAGAAACACTAACCCAACAATGTAGTCCCAGGTGCTGGGGCTGCTTGAGCCAGTGGGAAAATAGAGAATGCAGACCTCTAGCACAAGAAACAGACATGGAGAGGTGTCCCACCTTGTCAGCGGCTGCCTCATCCTTTTCCTCTGGGTTTGTGTCAGGGTTTGGCTCCACATGGAGGTTCCAGCGATCAAGCTGCACTATGTTCCCATCTTCCACGTGTGATAGGATCTTTGACAGAGGCTCATCTGTGTAACCCTGGTGAAGAGAGGGACTTGGTGAGTCTCGTGCCTGCCTCCCATAGAGATACCCCAGACAGCAGGCTGTGATAAGACATTCCAGAGTAAAACACATAGAAGAGATCAAGTCTACTCAAATGCACAATGAAGTGGGACTTGAAATTTAAAACAATACATCTTCCTTCTAAAAATCTTCCAAATTTTGAAATAGCAATTGCTTTTGTATAATCTACTGCAGTACAATGGCAACATCCAAATTGCACTTATTTGTTGGTCTGTATTTATAGGAAGTTAAAACACCAGCCCGTACAAATCTCCACCCATGTGTCTGGGAACAGGGATTGAAACACCCAGTCCTTCTCTGTCAGCAGTGGGCTCTTGTGCCCATCACTTACCCCACCCCAGTTCAGGGTTCTGGCCAAGTCATTCCCTGTCCCCAAAGGTAGGATGGCCACAGGAGGAGGTGGGTTGATGCGTAACTGGTCCAGAATGGAGAGTATCCAGCCCACCTGCTCAAGCAAGAGAGTTCAAAGAAACCATTCGTTATCTCAGGGACCAGCAGGCAGGCAGAGGTGACTCAGAGCACTAGTGATGGCAGAGGGGCAGAGGTGCCACAACCGAAGCTATTCACAGTCATTAATGCTCTAATCAGGTGCTGCAGGAGATACCAGTAACTCCAGTGAGGACACTGGGCCTCAAAAGGGCTACAAATCCAGACATGTTACAGACTAGCACTCCCTGGAGCAGTGCACAAGGGACTCACAGTATCTGTGCCACCAGCTGTACCCTGGACACAGTGTGCACAGTTTGCCTCATTCTGGATTACAATGAGGAGGGCTACTGTCTGCATTGGAAAGGCCTGGGCAAAGGGGCACCATGGGATGAAGGGGCTGGGGACTCACCGTGCCGTCTCCCCCACAGGCCAGGATCCGGAGGTTGTGGACTTTGCGGTACAGCTCCAGCCTGCAGGGAACAGGAAGGTTGAGGAGGGGAGAGGAGAGGTACTGAAGGTGTTACACAGCAGTTGCCCCACAGAGCCCTTGGCCTTCACAAAGCCACATCCATGTCTCCCTCCAGAGCTGCTCACAGCAGTGGGCAAAACCACGGTAACTTTGGCTTCACCAGCTCTTGTGGAGGAAGAGTGGGCTGTCCACAGGTGGCACACACACACGTAACCAAGAATGCAGAGAGCAGACAAGATTCATCTGACATTAACTGAATATAAGGAACTATGGCTGGGAACCTTACCCCATGGCTGGTCTCTTCACCACTAGTCTTAAGATTAGACCAGCCCTCCAGCAGGAGTCACTGACTATGAGTAACTATCACAAGCTATCCAAGACAGGACTCTCAGAGCATTGAAGGTCTCTCTGCATGTGGGTGCTATGAAGCATCAGGTCTCTGTCAGCTGGAGGAAGAGCTCTAGGGACATGGATGGGGGAGAGAAAGGTGCTGCCCCCAGCAGTACTCACGCCTCCTTGGGTCCACCCTGGCTGAGGTCAAAAACTTGCCGTGGGTTGAGATACCACATGAAGGATTGGATGATCTTGGCTCCCTATGGGGAGAAGAAAGACCTCAGGTAATATCAAGTTCCTAGAGCACAACAGAAGAAGGCATCTGGTCCTGGGAACAGGCCAAATGGAGGAGACATAGGCAAAGCCTGGCCAAGGTGGGAACTGCTGGGCAGCAAACTGGCATTGTAGCCTCTTGAGCAACTGAAACATCACCAAAACTATGATGAGAGCTCAGCAGTCAAAAAGCAATGCCCTTAAAGAGATGCCTTCTCAGTGAGATATCGGACAAGACCATACCTGATTCCCACCACTCTTGGGGTTCACAAACACCAGCAAGGGCTTCATGAGAGGAGCTGGCATGGGCTTGATGACAAAGGGTTTCCACCTCCCTTCCTGCAAGAGGTATCACAGATCCTTCAACAAACCTGGGGAAATGCAAACTCCCACCTCCAGCTGAGCCCTAACATCATGCAGGTCAGAAGCAGGAAGAAGAGAACATCCCAGCCACCCCATAAACCTTATATCTGGGATATACCTGCCACCAGGCACCATTCCTCCCACGCAACTTCCTTAACCTCAGTGCAGACCCAGCAAAGCCCACTTTTATTCCCAGTTTTGCTCCTCCTCTGCCCTTTCATGAAAAGGTCATTCCCAGTCCCTTCACCTCTTACCTCGGCACCCTTTTTGCTGGATTTCCGCTTGAATGATGTCCTCTTCTTCTTCTTACTGGATTTCAGTGGATTCTAGAGAGAAAAGAAACAAACAGAAAACTCTATGAGGAGCCACTGGGCAAGTGGGAATTGTGAAAGAGCCACAAGAGCTGAAGTGATTTACCTGGGGCCGCCGGACCCGCAGAATCCAGGTGGGAGGAACAACGACAGCAGCATGAGCTCCCAGGGAGCAGGGCTCTTCAATGTGTTGCAGCATGAAACATGACACTTTGCTGTGATACTGGCCAAGGAGAAGAAAGAGAAAAAACTCAGCTGCTCAGTTTGCTGGGTACAGCCACCATCTCCTCCTCTCAGGTCCCCCATGCCAATGCAGGGAGTGCTGGATGAAACTGTGCAGAAATTTTGTAATGGGAAGGCAATGAAGATAAAGTTTCTCGAAGGAACTTGCAAGTATCATAGTACAGCCTCTCCCAGCAGGGGAAGCTGTTAAGGGCAGCCTGCAGAGTCGCAGCTTGGGGAGTCCCAGCAGCAAGCAGAGATCATTAGTGCAGAACCGACTGGTAAGGCATTCAGGGGGGCTTTGCTCACCGCTTGTTTGCACCAGGAACAGCTGATGGCTACAATCTCTTTGCTGTGGAAGGCAAACTTCTGCTGAAAACCCTGTGGAAGAAAGGATAAGAAGTTTAGGGAATTCCCTCATAGTTTCCTACCATCAAACAGGACTTTCCCATCAGCAAGAGACATTAACAAAGAGAGCATGTCTGCAGCTGGAGCCCTCCAGATCCTGTCAGACAGCCCCAACCACCACAACGGCACCAGGGAGGCCACTGTGCTCTGCAGGGGTGTCCTTATTGCTCAAAGAAAGCATGTCAGCAAGACAGTCTCCTTCAGGATTAATTGGGCCCAGGGAAAGAACTACTATATGTGGGAAGCACTTATATAGTGCTTCACTGAGCAAAGCAGGGCACGTGTCTTGGTTTTGCTGCCAAACAGGAATGGTGGCATGTCCCTGGTTCCCAGCCCTGTTCTTGTCTCTGGCTTGACCTTAGATTTCCTTCAGGCTGAGAAAAATGCCCAAGATGCCCTCTTACCTTGCCACACTGCCGGCATTTCCCTTCCTGCCGCCTCCGGTGCACCCAGTGATGCCGGACAACAATGGGCTAAAGGGAAAAGAAATAAAGAAAATAATAAAAAAAGGGGAGTGAAGGGCCCATTGTGTGAAGGAATACAGAATCAGGCAGAAGGAATGGACACAGGCTAGCCAGGACCTCTGCTCTTGCAGCAAATCCACTGCTCATAGGCACCAGCCCCCCACTCCCTGAGAGAAGGCAAAGCCAAAGAATCAGGGGGCAAGAGGCCAAATTAGGATGCTCCAAGAAAAGGGAATTAAACCAGAAGAAATTAGAAGGAGGGGAGTGAAACTAAAGACTGAGAATCACACAAAGCAGACCCAACTAAGAGCTGGCAAGCAGTAACGCATCTCTGTCCCTTAACATCTCTGCCCAGATGCCCCCAGTGCCAGCTGAAAAACATGGTGGTGGGAAGGTGTGAAAATCTCTTGTGCCCACAGCAAGAAGATGGAAGTGCTTGCAGCTAAGCAGTGAACCTCTTCACTCCATGTTCCTCCAGGAGAGCAGCAGCCCCAAAACCCTCCACACCCACTTCCCCCTACTCCTTCCCCAGGCCAATCCTGAGCTTGCTTCAGTCCCAGTGTGGGCAGCAAGGCTGCTCACCAGCACCTCTGCTCTGCCTGCAGGCTCACGGTGGGTTGAGGGCTGGGACTTGCAGCAGTGAATGTGAGGGAGTCAGAAGTTTTGTAATGAAGCACCATATGTCCTAAATCCCATCCTACTCTTCCAACCCTGGATTGGGAACGGCACTGCAGAGAGAGTAGCAAAAAGAGACAAGGAAGTGCAAGTTCACAGGCTGGCATGGCAGGGCCCAACACTCTGCTCCTGACAGCTTTTGGGATCATGATGATGAGAAGCAGAAACTGGCAGGAGGTTTGGGTCAGCTCTAGTGTAGCCTGCTCGGAATGCAACACACAGGAGGAGACAAAGAGTCTTGGCTTTAGCAGACATTAATCAAGAGGAGCAGAAGGAGGGCTATGCCTTGAGCTCAGCTCTGGGTCCAAGCAAGCATGTCTAGGGAAAGGGCTGACCCTGAACAGGATCCCTCGCACCACAAAGGCCAGAAGGGCAACTTTTAAGGAGACACGAAGGAAGAGGCCTTGGAGGAACTGAGAAGCATTAGAAAGACAGGATGGAGAGGCAGAATTTGTGAGAATAAATAAAAACCAAGAGAGGGGAGGGAGGAAAAATTTGTAGAGGTTGGAGAGAAGAAAAATAGAGACAGATGATCAAGCAGAGGCAGCAAGCTGTCATCAGAGCCCAAAGGGTAAGTGAAGCACAAATAAGGGAGCTAGGCTAAGAGTGATATGGGAAGGAGGCACAGCAGGAGAAACAAAGCAAGAAAGGAAGGTTTAAAGTGATGCTGAAAGCTTCCCTTTACAAGGTCACACTGGCCTTTCAAAGCAGGCAACCCTGTGTTTAAATACCTTTCCCCAACTAGGTCTGCTGTGCCAGCACAAGCACAGTGTAGGGGCAGCTCTGTTACCAAAATGGCCCATGACTGAGCCACCCACACCTACTCCACAGCACACACATGCTACACTGCCTCCAGAAAACAGTCTGTAGGTTCCCCTCATGCAGACTCAGGAGATTCAGAACATGCAAACCACAGGATGCTCTGCATTTTCTGCCTGCAAACTCCTCACTCTTCACACCCAGTCTGTGCAGCTGCCTTGCAAAGAAACATCCCTTTATAGAACCACCCCCTTGGAGCAGGAAGGAACATGACGCCTCCACTCTGATGGGCAACACGCTGGCAGCATCTAGTGTCTTTACCACCAAGGTGAAAACGGGAGAGGCAGATATGGGCAGTGTCCAAGGCACATCTCTCACCTCCCGTATGTTCCGGGATCCTGACTCCCTGAAGGAAGGTTTGCAGCGGAAATTTATCTGTAGATTGAACACACATGACAGCAATCAGTATAACCGTTGTACCTGAAGGAAACCTACTGGAGTTTAATGTGCTACAGCAAGGTCCAGAACCTCTGGAGTTGTTTGCTACTTGCCGCAAAACCCTCACATGTCTTGCTTACTGAGCAAAATGGGGCCTGGGGTGCCAATCATGTCACTAGATGCTCATTTTGGTACTGTCTCCCCAGAAAACCCCTTTTTGCAATTACACACTGCAGTTCCCCAATCTTACTGTGTTTCACTGCCCAAGAAAAGGCTGTTGCAGTTTTGCAAGCTGCAAGGAGGGCTTAACAGGCTCTACTCACTTTCTCCAGCTGTTCGATGCAGGGTGTATGCACTACAATCTTGCAGGCTGCACACTTACGCCTGGAGAGAGGTTTTTGCTGAAGAGTAAGAAAAGGGGAGGAAAAACACACGGGAATGAAAATATGCAGTGTTCAGAGGCTGGCAAGCTCAGCCTCCCATCATACCTCCTTCATATGTATTGGGACACAGAATAAGCCCTATGGTAAAGTTAGATACAACCGCGACTTCTTGTCTAATGAAGGGATCTAAGCATGTTCCTATAGCAGATGTTCTCAAGCCTGGGACAGAGCAGAGAGGTATTTTCCCTACTGTTCTGTCCTGCAGTCCTTGTCCTCTTCTGACACTGCCTGAGAGCACCATGGAAGCTGGTCAAGGAGGCACCTGCAGGGCTCCCATGGTAAGCTCCATGGGGAGGCACAGGGTGGCATCAGTGCTCTGTGTCCTGCACCACAAGCAGGACCAAGCCTGAAAATTTGGAGGGAGGACTGCAGGGGCAGGAGGCAACAGGCCTGAGTCTCCAGAGCTCACTTTTCTTCTCTGTTGAAAGCTCTTGGATTCAGGTGTGGAATCCCAACACCCTCTCCCTGGAACACTCTGGACAAGTGGTAGCCCTGTGTCAGGTTCCCACTGCAAACTGAGCACCAGCATTGGCAGAAACTGGGGACTTGGCCCTCTGGTACACAGAGGCAGGAATGACATAGTCCCTGCCTTGGACTATGTCATGTCCTGCATGTCTCCACTGCAAGACCCCTGCATGTCTCCACTGGCACCAACAGCAGCAGCACAGCCTCTGTGGTCTCCCCATAAGGAGACAGCACAGCTGGGTTTGCAGCCTTCACTGGTGAGGCAGGTTTCCCCAGGTAACTCACCAGCAGCTTTGCCATGCAGTTCTGTTCCCCAACATAGCAGAAGTCCCCAGAGACATTGGTCTCAAACCAGATGTGCTCCCCATAGACAGCAGCCTCCTGAAAAACACAAGACAACACATTATCTGAGGGCATCCCAAAAGAGGCATCTGAGCCCTTAGAAGGCTTTGTGCAAGGGACAAGATACTGGACAAGATACTGGGAGTGGGAGGTTGGAGCTAGGTGTAGGAGATAGGATGCACACAACAACCAGGGATATCTGGACAGAGGAAAACTCACAAAGCTGCTGCCATGGCCCACTTGTTGGAAACAAGAGGGCCTAAGGAAACCAACTGCAAGACCTACAAACCACTTGCAGTGTCCTGCACAGGGGAGCTGCTTTCATCACCCCAAGAGTAGGCATCAGGGCAAATTCAATGCAGGGGACTGTCCTGAGCCAGCTTCTGTTCTACATCCTGAAGATGCAGCATAAAACCTGTGAGGCTTTGCCTGTGAAGGAGCAGGGGCTTGCTCCTGTTGTTTGGCCCCAGCTACCAGATCTCAATTGTCGGAAGCAGAAAAGCTGGCAGTGGATTAGTTATGCCATCCCCCCCAGGAACCACCTGTGCCTCCACAGCCTCTCTCTTGCGGCCTCACGCAATGGTGCCAGCAGCACAGATGCTGGCACCAGCTGGTGGCAATGGCAAAGGCCATAAATGTGTCAAAGTCAAATTTGTATCAAACCTGGGAAGCCTCAACCCGGGAAGAGCCTGCTGTTTCTTGGCCAAGAGCCCATTCCATGCAATGCTCAGCAAAACACACCACAACTTACGCTCCAGTCCACAGTGCTGCGTATCTGCCTCTCCGAGTCGCTCCTCAGGGCTAGTGCCGGGTTTGGCTGAGCTACCATGTGCTGAAGATTGGATTTGGCAATAGCTTTCCTGGAAGACACAGGAAGGCTGGCTATTAATATATATGCAAAGCACAACCTGCTTCTAAGATGCAATGTGAGGCTGGAGCAGAAAAGCCTCCTTGGGACCAAGTGGCTGGAAATGAGGTGAATCGCCAGTCCAGCTAGCTGAGAAGTACCTGTTCCTGTGAGGTAGTCCTGTGGAATGAAAAGGTACTGGCCATGCTGCTGACAGCTCAGCCAGACACCTTGTACCCAACAGAAGGCACAGCCTGGCCCTGCTGGGTTAATGCCCTCAGGGATGACAGTTCCATTGTAATACGTTCTGGGAGTCTCCACCGAGCTGTGGTGGTGCGGCTACTTTTGCAGGGACAATCCAGAACCCCCAACCCACAGAGTCTCCCTGCACCTCTCCCACATCAAGACACCTCAGGGCCTTGATGGACCAGCACAACCGGCCTCAGGGACCAGCACAACTGGCCAGAATAAAAGCAACTGTTTGCTTGGGGTGAGTGAGCTTCTCCCAGATGTGCTAGGGTGGAGGAAAGGAGCAGGAAATCCAGCCAGCAACCAGACCTACCAAGTTCCTCTGGCCCTAGACTGGCAGCAGAGGACACCCACAAGCCCCAGGGGCTGCACAGAGAGCATCAGTGGCAGCACTGGCCCAAGTGGAAGACACTCAAGGTACGCCAGCAGCACTCCAATACACTGATGGTTGCCAGGGCCAACAGCGTTGAATCCCCGCCCTCCTTCCCCACCCAACGTGGCTCTGCACGCCACCTCTCCCCTCCCCAAGGCATCAACTGCTTGCACGTTGCCGCCATACATACAGCAGCCTGGGACTCCAGCCGTCCGGGGTGGCGTGGCAGGTGGGCTCCGGTCCCAAACCCTCGACGAGGGTGGCAGAGGGGCACTCCGCTCCAGCCACTCCTGCACAGTGCTGAGCCAGCAGCCGTGGGCGGCTGGAGGGGAGCAGCCCAGGTTGAGGGGCATCGCTGGAGCGCCGGCGCTGGCTGAGGCGGCGGTAGCGGCCTGGAAGGCCGGAGGCAGCCCGTCCGTACACGGCCTCGGTGGGCAGGCGGTGGGAGGAGGCGCGCCGCAGGCAGCGGGGGCCACGAGACAGCAGCCCCGCCTGGAGCGGCCGCCGACGGGGCAGCATGGCCAGCCACATCTCCTCGGCACAACGCTCATGCTGGCCCCGCTCAGCTCCCGCTGCTGCACCACCATCCTCTGGAGATTCGGATCTGGAGCTGTCAGCGCAGTGAGACCCGTCCCCCTCCCCTCCTGTGGGATCGAGGCTGGCCAAGAGGACAGTGGGACCCAGAAGATGGAGATCAGTGGCTTGTGCTTGGCCCCCGCGCTTGGTCTGCACGGCGAACCTGGGGCTGAGGCAGGGCGGCGTGGTGCTGGAGCGGCGACGCGTGCCGGGACGCCGGCCCAGGCCCAGGCAGGAGAGGGATGCCGCTGGGGTGCCTGAGCTGCGGCGGCACTGAGCCAGCGTGGTGGAGGGCAGCCCCACCTGGGAGCGACGCCTGGCCTTGCCTGTGGGCACAGCCACCACGCTGGTGCGCTGCAGCCCCTTCCGCCCGAAGTGCCGCCTAAAAAGGTTTCCATTGCACCCGGACGGTGGCTGTTAATACAGAGACGAGGAATTAAGTAGGCTCCTCTATGAGTCCCAGGCCAGACTGTGGCTGCCAGGGCAAGGGGACAGGGGGAAGCAGAGGACAGGGGGCTGAAGCAGGGAGTGGGAGACTTGGCAATGCCACCTGAGGCATGTGGCAGAGTCTTGCTCCCCACAGCTCTACTGCTCCATGAGTCTCACAGCTCAGTCCAGAGGGCTGCAGCGGCAGGGCAAGTGTCACCACCTTAGCCGGGACCTTCTGCATTCCCTGCTCTCCACTGTGGGATCAGCAGAGCCCCTGTGCACCCTGAGATGCCAATCAGCCCCAGCACCTCGACTACCTCCATCACCCTCCTGATGCTGATCCACCTGGTTTCCCCACAGGAAGCACTCCGGCTAAGCACGAGCCCCACCAAATTTGTATCAAATTGAAATTAAGCCCTTGCAAATCCTAGAGAAGAAAATGAACGGAGCAAATAAAACCAGAGCAGGAAAATTTGGTAGAAGTGGTCTGGGAAAGCTGGAAGCTGGGAGAGGCTGGAGCAATGCAGAGGAGAGCTAGGAAAATCTTCCCATCTGTCCTGAGCAAAACTTCCCTCTCATGGTAGAAAGAGCTTTATGGAGGCTCTCAAGCTTTCCCTGCTAGCCCTCAAAGCTTGACAGGGTGCCTGGACATTGCAGCAGTCTGGGGAAAGCCACGGCCCACAGGTGGAAGGTGCTGCAACACTTTCAGTGGCAGTGGCTCAGCATGCAAAGGCCAGAGTCTGGCTAGCTCCAGTGTTCCACTCCTCCAGAGACAGTGTTTCATTTCCCACCCTCCAGCTGCCACCTCTCTTCAGCTGTTAGAGAGGATTTATTCAAGACAAACTTAAAAAAAACCCACCAAAACCCAGTTTGGTAGAAGCAAACTTCTCTTCAATTGCTCCCAAGACAGAGGTCTCTGGATCATGGCAGCCTGCAAGCACACACAAGCCACCACCACCACTCCCAACGATTTTCATGCTGTGCAAGGCATCCCCTCTACCCACCATGAGACTATGGGCCTGCTGCTCACCACTAACCTAAGACTGACATCTGCTCCCCTTCTATCTTCCTCCCTTCCCATGCTCTTTTACATTCTTGTGGGTCAGTAATATGAGAGAACCTTCAAGGGATCACTCTGGCCCAAACTTTCAATGACCCAAGGTCCACACAGGCAAATTCATCAAAAGCCTCTTCCCTTTTTATTTGGGAAATGCATGTAAGATGGGACATATGTTTTATTTTCTGGACAAACTGGAGTTTTTGATAGTGCTTGTAGCACAAGCAACCCATTGGACTGTACCTCTTTTTTTAATAGATGTGTTAGTATTTTTGGAAAAGATGGGATGGAATGGGATGGGATGGGATGGGAAGGGAAGGGAAGGGAAGGGAAGGGAAGGGAAGGGAAGGGAAGGGAAGGGAAGGGAAGGGAAGGGAAGGGAAGGGAAGGGAAGGGAAGGGAAGGGAAGGGAAGGGAAGGGAAGGGAAGGGAAGGGAAGGGAAGGGAAGGGAAGGGAAGGGAAGGAAGGGAAGGGAAGGGAAGGGAAGGGAAGGGAAGGGAAGGGAAGGGAAGGGAAGGGAAGGGAAGGGAAGGGAAGGGAAGGGAAGGGAAGGGAAGGGAAGGGAAGGGAAGGGAAGGGAAGGGAAGGGAAGGGAAGGGAAGGGAAGGGAAGGGAAGGGAAGGGAAGGGTGTGCAATGGCCTCCAGAGACCAGAGAGCAGCATCAGGACAGCTAAAGCCTGGCTGAACTGAAAGCAAAACAAAAGCATCACCTCCTCAGAAGTATTTCTCCAGTCCTACCACTGCAAGGAATGCAGGCAGGTACTTGGTCACCAAAATTTAATCTACCAAGGCCCATGCAGCTTTGCAGAGGGCATCAGCATTTTGATGATGACCTTGCTTCCAGCCTGTTCCCAACATTGCAGTGCTCCATTCCTGTCCCCTCTCCCCATTATCTGCAGGATGATGCACAGTAAACTGCATAGATCAGAGAATCTAAACTTCTCCTGTACAATTGGAGGCCATTTCCTCTTGTCTTATCACTTGTTACTTTGGAGAAGAAACCAACCCCACACCTTGCTACAACCTCCTCTCAGGTAGTTGTAGACAGAGATAAGGTCTCCCCCTCAGCCTCCTTTTCTCCAGGTTTCCCAGCTTCCTCAGCTGTTCCTCCTAAGATTTGCTCTATAGACCCTGCATCAGCTGTATTGTCCTCTGGACATGCTCCAGCACTGCAATGTCCTTGTAGTGAGGGCCCAAAGCTGGACAGAGCACTCGAGGTGTGGCCTCACCAGTGTCTACTACAAGGAAAAAGTCACTTTCTAGTCCTGCTGGCCACACTGTTACTGATACAGGCCAGGATGCTGTTGGCCTTCTTGGCCACCTGGCACATGCTGGATCATGCTCAGATGGCTGTCAGTGAGCATCATCACCAACAGGTATTAAAAATTGTCTGAACGAATAAAACGTATTAAAAACACTAGCAAGAATGTGGCATGTGGTACACTGCAACAGACCCTTTTTGGCCAGCTTTAGCTGCTGGGGGCATGCTGACCAATGGCACCTCAAATGAGCTGAATGGCTGCTCCCTCCTGCCCCAGATACTCCACCAGCACAAAGCTGTTGTACCACTTACTGTGTTGCTGCTGTGGGCAGGAAGATCTCTCAACACAGTTTCCTTCCTTTTTGCACCAGTCTCGTGAGGAAATCTGCTAGAACAACCTTGGCTTGACATTTATGTTTGAGTACTAGCTGACTGCAGACCTTTTCATCTTCAGGGCTGTCTGTAAATGGCACATGGAATCAAGCTCCAACCACCAGTGGTGAAGGTTATTACAAGACAGCCATCTGACAGCCCACGACAGCAGCAAATGGCAGCTCAGATACATTGGGCGAACATAACCCCACCTCTTGCATCTCACTTTCAACCTGAGCTCCAAATGGTGTATCGCAGGTGTTGAGAGCTGCTGCTGGTGGAGCAGATGGACAAACTGCCGGGGCTGCCCATGGTTGATATGCATCAGCAGAGCTGTGGGCAGAGCAGCCGCAGAACCATGCACTGGGCAGAGAGAAGCCTGAGAGGATCTAAGCCCTTGAAGCCCCTGGCCTAACATCAGCACATTTTTTGGATCTCCACTGTTTATCACTGAGGAAAGATGGAGAGGAGCTAACATCTGTGGCTGCTCTGCAGACCACGTCCCTCAGTTCAGTTAGGTAAGGAAGCTGGATTGAGGCAGCCTGGCATTTGCAGGGTGCAAAGGAAAGGAAGTACTGCTGCATGCACAAGGATATCAACTCTACTTATGAGCAGACACACACTATCATTTCAATCTCCTTCTGTGAAGAAGGAAGGAGAAAGCAGCTCTGGTCTGCTCATGATCTGCAATCAGAGCTCTTGAAAGGCGAGGCTTTTTTTATTACCAGACCCCTCAAAGCATCCTACACACTCTGCCTGGCCTCAGTGGGCAGAGATGCTGCTGAAGCAGGAACACGTCCCAGCAGGATCTAAACGTCCTTTGAAAGTACAACAGGGATCAAAGAGGAAAAACTTGCATCTTGTAACTTCAGTGGACAGAGCCTGTGGATCAGCTGACAGGGAGACATCTCTCCAGATATCCAGCAGCTATCCCTCATTTGGCGGTAGCAGTTCCAAAACCAGACAGGCTGACTCTTAGGGCTAAATATGCAGCATCCCCCACAACATAACCACTGCCCACATCAGGAAGAGCATGTGGATATTCAGCTCCACTATTCTGCTTTGCTTCACTAGCTTCAAGCAAACTCCCACGTACCATACTTAACAGGCCCTCTGTGATAGGCAGAGGGATCCTGTGCCATGTAACTGCTTGGCCCTTCCTCTGCATTATTATTCCCTCTGTCCCTACAGCAACCTGGTCTATTCCTGCCAGTGCCCAGAAGCAAGAGAGATATCAGGTTACCTTCATACAGTGCCAAATCTGGCACCCCTCTCCTGGAACCAGGGGAGGCAAGAGGACCCTACTGCAGGACACTACTGGCAGCAAACACACAAGCCTTGAGCCACAGAGTCGTCTGCACATAAAAACACCATCAGTTCCTCCTGACCTTTCAGCAAACCTCCAATTAGTCGACTGGAAAGCATTTTTTCCAACCACGGGACAAGGGAAACAAGTCTGAGAGCTTCGCCCTGTTCCATGACGAGCACCTGTCCTGATGGCAGCTGGCTGGATTCCTGTGTCCTGCTTTGCTGTGGGTGCTGGGGAGCTGCTGTGGCACTGGAGCTGGCAGCGTGCAAGCATGAGCCTGTTTCAGTTTACAAGCTGTCTTCCCCTGGCAAGGGCATTTGACTTGTACAGATCAACCACAAGGAAAGTGTAAGTGTTAACAGCCACTCCTGTGTGACAACAAGATCTCCTGGGCTTCTGCCTCTCTGTTTCCTCCATGTCAGGACACCAGAGGGACTAAGGAACAAGAGCCTGGGAGCCCGTCCAGAGAGCTGCTGCTCATCCCCACCCCACTGGCATATCACTGTTTGCCTTCAGCCTTGGTTTCCAGCACAAGCTTGCACACCACACCGCACACCCCCTTTCAGTGCTCTGATATTCAATCTTCTCATGTATGCTGCCGTCCTCACACAGCCCCTGCTGAGATCCTGTCCCTGGTCTCCCGGCCTTGCTTCCCACGCATCATCACCGACCTCTCCTCTCCCTGGGGCTCCCCAGCCAGGCTCTGATGCTACACAAAGAGCAACCTGCACAGATGAGGTCTGCTGAGGAAAGTGACCTTTCAGTGCTCTGATATTCAATCTTCTCATGTATGCTGCCGTCCTCACACCGCCGCTGCTGAGATCCTGTCCCTGGTCTCCCGGCCTTGCTTCCCACGCATCATCACCGACCTCTCCTCTCCCTGGGGCTCCCCAGCCAGGCTCTGATGCTACACAAAGAGCAACCTGCACAGATGAGGTCTGCTGAGGAAAGTGACCCAGTGCCAGATGGGGAAGGGAAAATGCTGGTCAAGGTGGTGCAGCCCTCAGGTGTTGGTTGCAGTGAGGTGTGCAGTGATCAGCAAGTTCCCAAACTGTGCGGTTTGTTTCTACACAGAATTTCCATTCCAGCTGCCATCTCTCCTACCACCACACAAATAAAACACAGTCAGCAGCTCCCCCATGCTGGGTTCAGTATGAGGGAGGAGATGGGGCTCCCCCAAGCACAGGGGCAGGGAGGCTTCATACAAACCATGAGCCTTTCAAAGCAGCATTAGAGGTGAGGTATGGGCTGTGCTCATCTATTTTAGGATTCATACATTTGATTTACTGCAACAAGTGCCACCACCTATAGGAGCGACTTCCAGGCTTCTAAGCTGCAGGAGCATGGTATTCCCAGGGCAAACCATGGCCAAGGACATCCTCAGTTGTACTGTCACCCTGCAGAGGAGGGGATTACTGCTGCAACCTTAAGGTTTCCCCTCCAGGCTGCAGAAGCCAGTTTGTGGTCCTAGCAGGGCACTCAAAGGGCAACACATCTCCACTCATCTCTCAGTGAGCCCTGGGCTTGATCAAGATGAATTCAAGACCTCTCTGCTAGTGGAAAGCTTAGTGCAAGTGCTTAGAAACCAGCTAGTGGTCAGATGCATGCAGCTGCAGACGACCTCCTCCCAGCCCTGTGGTCCTTGAGGTCCTTGCACGTGTTGCATAGAGGCCCCTGCCAGAGCTACTGGGCATGGACATGAAAGTATGGCACCCCGGCAATATCTAAGCAAGTTTGCCAACTTGCTCAGAAGTCTGTCGGTGTCACTGGGCACTCTGGCCGGCCAACCTGGAAGTCCGGAGACGGCACTGCTTCACAAGGGACAGGCAGCTACATCAGTGTAGCCTTTTATACCCATCTTGTACCTGGCTGAGCAAGAGCACAACTCACAGCCAGTCAGGAGGAGTCACAGGGAGGAGATACAGCCTCTAAGCTGCCTTCTTTGAACATGCAAGTCAGGGTGATGGATGCAGCACCAGGGACCAGCCTGCCTTGCAGCAGAATTGTAGCAAGGCAAAGAAACTAAACACCTCAGTTTGGCATGGTAGGCTTCTCCAAGTGGCAAAGCCAGGTGGAAGGACACTGCCTGGCCCTGCCTCAATCAATGCAAGGCAAAAGACATCCCACCCTCATGCCTGGCCCTTCATAAGAAAATGCTCGCATTTCTTATGAAATGTTTTCTGGGAAAAGCAGGGGCTGGGAGCAGAAGGGACAGAAACTTTTTCTACAGTTCCTAGCATTTTTCCAACATCCCTCTTGTGACAGCTCCATCCTGCCTCACCCCAAGCTCTGCACAATGCCGAGGTGACATCTCCTTTTCACCACCTTCTCAGGGCAAACATGAGATGTGTTTCAAGGCACATCTGCCAGAGTAGCTCAGATCCTCAACAGAGGCTTCATAAAATGAAGTTTGCCAGCCCAAACATTCAGAGTAATGTTCCCATTACAACAACGTGATTTCCTTCCCAAAATTCATGGAAGATAGTGTTTTGTCTTAATTTAAACCAAAACCATCTCCTTGGAGTCTCCTGGGCTGACTGGGCATTCATATCCCTTGAAAACTTTCCACCATCACAATGTTATGAAGTTTATATGCCACTACAGTAAATAATCTGCCTCCTGGCAATCAAGAAACCTGACAGCACTGATGTAAACAATCTGTTGCTGCATTTGGCTGAGGAGCCAAACAGCAAGACTGACAGGCTTGAGCCACAAATTAACCAGGGCTGAAATGCAGATGGTGAGCCACCACTGTCAGCCATAGTGCTGGGGCCGAGGTTGAGCAGGGGTCAGGGGAGAGGCCAGCCACACAGTTTCTATTTTGGTCCCATCAGCAGGATCAGCGATGCAGGCTGGGAAGAACTTGGAGAATTTCTTTTCTCTCTGAGCTCCCTTTCCAGAGTGACATGCACGAAGCAAAGCAGTGGGGACGTCAGCAGGGTGTCCTGGTGGTTTAGGTGCCCAGACCATGGTTTCTTTCGCAGATTCCAATTATCACACCCAGTCATGGTGCCCTCCTTCAGCATGCACAGCTCTGTTCCTCACAAGGACGGATGTGCTATTTAAAGGGTGGCCAGTTCCACAGCCCAGCTGTTTGATTCAAACTCCCAGAGCAGCCCTAGAGTTTTCCACCAGCACACATGGATGAAATCCTGGCACAGTGATAACTACCAGGCACAGTGCTGCCCCAGGCAGGGCAATACACAGCATCTGACCGGGGCAGCAGCTCCAGGGAGGAGACGATGAATATTCTGTAACAATAAAGCTGTGGTGTGGCAGATATAGAGCACAGTGATTCCCAGGGCTAGTAAGTCTCTGCACTTCCCAAAGCGAAGTCAAGAAAACCTCAGACACTCCACAACAAGCACTGATCACTCAGAAAGATGGGAATCACATGCCTTCCTCCAGCCCACAACAGGGATCAGGGATCCCACTGCTTCTGGCATAAGCAGGGAATCTCAGTGCCACCACCACCAGAGAATATACTAGGAGTCCACAAATCTGTCCTGCTTTCCTAAACTATCCCACAGCAAAGAGACTGAGGACTGGGGCCCCTGGCAAGGAACAGGCTGGCTCCCTATAACACTGTGCACTGCTACCTGCAGATTTTCTGCTGCCACCCCCATGCCACATGGACTGGCAGGATGCAAACAGCAGAATGGATGGTTGGAAGCACACCACTTGCGGGGAAACCCCATGGAAACAACAACCAGGCCAGTGAATGCCACGGTGGCTGTGTTTTGCAAAGCCTTGCCTCAGCCCTGGGGACCGCCGTGGATCGGCTTGCTCCAGGCTCTGGCAGCATAGCAAGCTCAGCAGAAAGAAAGCTGAGGGTCTTAGGGATGACTCTGGGGTCTGCTCCCCCTGCCTTTCCCAGTAGTCTGAAACCCAATGCCACACCTACAAACTAAGGGCTGTCTCCCCCCCGGTCCCCTCCCATCCCCCACCCAGCACAAACAAAAGCAGCAACCGTAACGGAGAGGGACGAGGAGAACGAGGAAAGGGGAGATAGAGCGGAAAAGCCCCCGTGACCTGATCCGGAGAGGTACAGGGCTCCTGCAGGTGCCGAGCGGGTGGCCGTGGCCGCGCCGCAGCAGCGGGCCAGCCCTCCTCTACCAAGTCCTAGTTTGGAGAGAGTGCTTGGCTTCTCCCTCCGCTCCTCCCCACGCTGCAAACCCTGACAGCGCTCGTTAAAATAACCAACTGCACTTCCTCTCCGAGCAGCCCCGAAGTCGGCTCGCCCCCAGCTGCAAGCGCATGCACCACAGCAGGCCCGGAAAGAGAGGGTCCCCACAGTGCCAGCTCCTCTCCGAACACTCAGCTGCACCTCAGGGATGGTGCAGCTTCCCTGGCAGCGGCAGGAGGAGGATATGGGGAGGAACCTGCCAAAGCAACGATTCTCTCCCGCCTCCCTGGAACCTGGCTAAAGAGGTTTGCACGGCTGATGAGAGTCAAGCTGCTTGCCACGGAGAGCCTGTCTTCGTTCACAGGAGGTAACCTGCTCCTGAGTTAAAGTCTTTAGTCCAGGCAGGCTCCACAGATGCCTCAGGAGCTTTTTGTCTTCCCTTGTTGTGAAAACCCCCCCCATGGGACTTCTCATAGCTAGGCTGGGGACTTCCCTGTCATGCTTCACCACTATCCGGGTCCCCCAGCTGCCTCTAGGGACCTGCTCCAAACACAACTCATCTCCCTTTTGGGGCCATAAAACCCATCTCTGCTTTGGTCTTTGCAGAGAGGGAGGGAGGATCACGCCAAAGGCCAGCTCACTCCACGACGCGTCACCAGCTATTGTTATTTCGGTCATTTACCCGGCGATGAGAGACGATAGCCACACACAGGCCGTAGTGAGTCAGTGCGTGTGGCTGCAGCTGAGACCTTGTCCTTTGACGCCCTGCCCCCTCCTGCCTGCCCCTTCCCTTTGCCTACATGTCATGGCTAAAATTAGGCAGGGAGCCCTTCTCCTCTGTGTGGGAATGTGTGTGTGTTTGGACCGTGCCCAGTGCTCCTTGGGGCCTGGAGTGGGACTGCAGTAACACAATCATAACAAAATATCGTGGAGGCTGCAGCCAGTGTGGCAAAGATGGGCAGCTGCCTTCCCCATGGGTGTCTTGTAAGCAGTTCACAGGAAACCATTAACCAGAGGGTAGCCAGGCCCATAGGCTGAGCTATCACCACTATTGCCATCTCCCTCAAGTACAGAAAGAGCGAGTGGCCTTTGCGAAGCAGTGGGAGGGGTGGGGAGGACAAAAGAGTGAACCTGTGAACCGCTGTCCACAAAGCTGCTGACAATTGCATTCAGCCCTTTTTTCACAACGCCAGAGAGAAAGGGAGCTGGAGATACCCAGGGCAGGCAGGACGTGTTCACCCCCCTCCTCCCCCTCAAAACTGGCAGCTGATGAAGGATGGAGGGCTCTGTCCCTTTCCCTACACAGGATATGTACACATCCTTCGGAATTCCCTTCTCACTGCTGTGAAAGAGCCAGATGCCACTAGCAATCAAGCAGGTCCCAGCATTGTCACAGCCCCAGAGCAGCCATGCTGCCAGCTGCAGAAGGGCCTCTAGGAACAGGCCCCAATCCATCATTGTTAAGACCCACCTACTGGGACTGGCAGGATGTTTTATCAAAGAGGAGAGAAAAAATGTGCTACAACTAGTCAATCATTCAGAGCAAAGTAGCCTGGTAAGAGATAATGTGTGGTTCCTCCCCAGCCCCATCTCCAGCCCTGTCTCCAGCCAAGGAAGCTTAGCATAGAATCACTGAATGATTTGGACTGGAAGAGACTTTAAAAGGGCATCTTGTTGCAACCCCACTGCTATAGCCAGGCACACCTTCCACTAGACCAGGTTGCTCAGAATCCCATCTGTGGCCAGCACAGGTCTTTCCCATGAGAATTTCTTTTGTGTTTTATAAACAAAGATAAAGTTTGGATGTTATTAAAAACAGTGTCTCGAGATTTAGACAGTTCAGGCTTGGCCAATCAGGCCTAGGGGGGAGGTTTCTGATTGACTAATCTGGGTAATCTCTGAAAAGTCTATATATATGTTGGATTCAAATAATAAAGTGCTTTTTCTATGCCACGCTGAGAATCCGGGCTTTCCTTCTCTGCTAGCGGCTCAACAGTGACACCCATCCAACCTGGCCTTGAACACTTCAGGGAGGGTTCAAGCATCTAGCTTGTCTCCAGCTGCCTCACATCCACCCTGCTCTCCCTGTCCTCCATGGTCTATGTATAGCAGAGACCCCTGCTGATACCACTTGCTGCTCCTCACAGTCACCACAATCCTACCTCCCTCCTGGGCTGGCAGGACCTGGACTTAGAAATGGAAACAGCCTGGAGGGGTGACCGCAGTGGATTCCAGGTGGCCCCAAAATCCCTTCCAAGTAAATGTGACCACCAAGAGACAAGTCATTAATTCTCCAAGTCCCTGGAAGCCATGTGAGCAGGAAGCCTAAGAGCCCTTCCATCAAGTCAGTCACACAAACCTTGCTGCCATTCTCCTCCTGCTCCTGTGACTTAGTAAGCCCTCAGCCTGCAAACATGCAGACAGGTGAATGAGTTGTGATGGAGACCTTTGGCTCCCTGTGCTGCTGTCACAGGTTTCAGTCTGCTGTTTTCAAGCAGAAACCACTGCTCCAAGCCAAGAGGCTCCCCAGGCCCACGCAGCCCTGAGCAAGACTTTCCGTGTGAGGAGATCCTGATCCCACGCACCTGAAACCACACCACAAGTGGCAGCCCCTGCAGGTGTCTGCAAGAGGGAGAACTGCTCAGCATCCCTGAGAAACCCAGTTCCCAGTGATCTCTCTACACCACAAAGCCTGAGACAGGAAAGGCACCTCCCAAGCCTTCATCACGACCCTGTGACTAAGCAAAGCACATGCTGACTTGCCACACAAATGGCATTTGTTGGTTTAACTGTGACCTTGCTACTGATATCATGTCTAACCTTTGGTTTCACTTTTTCAGCTCGTGGCAGCAAGCAATTAAGCCTTTTTCTCCCACACTTCACATCAAAACTCAAGTAACTCCTTTTAATAATGTTAAATTTAAAATTTATTGGTTTTGCTGAATGTCAGCTTGTCCTGCTGCCACAAACAGGAGGACAGGAGGAAAAGCTGATTTTTTTTTCTCCTGCATCCTTTTTTTTCTAAATGTCCCCAGTGTATCTGCTCTTATGTGCTTCCTTTTCTTCTCTCATCTTAACACCCCCACATCTGCCAGCATCACTCAGGGGCTCTCTTCTCCTATCAGCCTTTAGAGAGGGGAAGAGGCAATGCTGATGCAGAGAGTAGACCCCTGTCCCTTCCTGGAATGGGCTAGGACTTTAGCACAGACCAGTAACACAGGGCTGCCTTGCCCAGCTTCCCGAGTTTCTCTTCTACTCCTCCCATGCTCACAGAGAGACACTGGGTACACTCCTGAGACCTGCAGTGTGATGCAGGGGAGTGACCCAGGCTCCAGGTGCAGAAGTTGGGTGGGTGCCATTGTGTGGCTCTGAGTGCTACCAGGACATGCAAGCCTGTGCAGTGGGGAGCTGGCCGACAGCTGCCTTGGCTAGAGGCTTGTCTCTGAGCATCAGCCAGCCCACAGCAGCAGCTGACCAGTTTAAGCCATCAAGCTCACCAGCCACTTCAACCACAGCAGCACAAAAAAAGCTCTGTGTGGATGCTTTGCAAAGCCCTTCCTTGGAGAAGAGGAAAGCAAAATCAGGAGCAATGAGTCAAGACCATCAAGCCTGCAGAGGACATGTCACAACACACAGCTGAAGTCAGCTGCAGGGAAAGGGCTGGAGTTGCACAGCAGAGTGCCAAAGAGCTCTGAAGAGCGACCGTGCCCTCTGGTGTTCAACCCATGGCTCTTTGAACCTCTCCAAAACCCATCCACCTCCCCTCTGCAGAGCACTAACTGGCCACACTGCCTCTTGCTCCCAACACCTCCAACCACAGGACTCCCAAGGAGCCCTGGGACCCAAGACTTTTGTGTCTACAGCATCAAACAAGCAAGAGACTTGAGTTGGCAAACTCAGAAGGGCCCAGGAGAAACATGCAGAGAAACTATACAGCAGAAGCCAGGAAGAGCAGTAAGGGTCTTCCACTGTAGCACTCACACATGTGCAGCCATATCTTGACCAGGCTGATGTGCTGCTCTACAAAGACCATGGCATAGGGAGCCTGGGAATGGAGCCTGGGACTTGTCCCTACCTCCACATCTCCTTGGGACCACTTTTGAGTGAGGCATTGGCTAGTCCAAACACCATGGCTAGCCTAAGAACTGGCTCCCACCCAGCAACTACGTCCCAGGTCCTGGTTTTCCACCATTTCTGGCAGTCACAGCCTTGCTGAACTTCAGACTGCTTCAGTTAAATTTTATCTTTTATTATTTATTGTTATTTAATTTAATAATTTGGCTAAATCACCTTCAGTGCTGTCACCTTAGGTATTCCAAGCACTCAGCATGCACTGGGTCTAGGTGCTCATGTCCACAATGGCTGGGACTTAGGGGAGGAAGAGCTCAACTGACCTTCAATCCAAACTCCAGCAAGATAGGAGCTGCTGTGTTAGTTGATCAAAGTCCAGCAGCGAGCTGCCCTCTAGAATGAGGCTAGTGACACAGGCATCAGGCAGGCAGCCTGGCTATCAGTGGCCTTGGTTAGTACAGACACAAGAGGGTGAAGTGGGGTGAGACGTGTGTGGGAGGAAGGAGAGCCCTTGAGAAGAAATGCTGCAGCAGCTGCTGGGACTGCACAGCCTGTGGAAGCCAATAAAAAATACCACATACTTATACACCGCTGGCCGGTGCTTTATCCTCCTGGATCCCCATCGGCCGGGCTGGCTGCCCTGGAGACAAGGGAAGACACCTTTGTGGGGCGGGTGGAGTCTAGGGACACAAAGAGAGTGGTCAGCAAGCCACGAACATGCCTGGCTGCTCAGCACACAACATGATCCTCCCCCTCCCCAGTTTTGCTGTCCCAGTGCCATCCCTCCACCACACATGCTCTCCCCTTGCCTTGGCATTTGCGGATCCCAGGGGCTCCAATAGCACCCATGCCGTTACCCATGCTGTCAGCCACGGAGGTCACTGCAGGCAACACGCCCATGAAGCTGGAGTCAGCAACGCAATTTTTCCCTTAAGAGCCAGTCAGCAATCAAGCACCACAACACTCCTGTGTCTGGGATATTAACCCAGCCCAGTTCAGAGTCACCTCCAGCCCAACCCAGCCAGCTGCAAGAGGGCACACAACTCAGGGACCAGGGCCAGGCTGGCACAGACAAAGCCCTGCTTCCCTTCCTCCTTCCCTGTGCTGGCCTAGCTCCTGGCTGCCTTCCTTCACCTCGACCACAAGATCCAGGCATGGATTTGAATTACAAATAAATCATGAAAGCACTCTCCAAGCCTTGCATGGAGGAACATTGTTTGGGAAGGGCAGAGCAGTTCACCAACTCCCAACCCTCTGGCCCCTGTGCACCAAGCCTTAGGTAAGCCCTGACTACCACCAGCCAGGAGCTGGGGAGCAAAGCTCTTGGTGACCCAGTGCAAATGGGAAGTATCATTCCTGGGACTCCTGTGACACTCACCCCTACTACATCTGCTTCCTCACTCATTCAAACAACAAGAAAACTTGTGGGCAGGCAACATTGTTCGAGGTGCGGCATCCTCACCAGCAGCCTCTGCTGGAGCATCAGCCCCACGCCAACATGCAACTCTGCCAGGAGCCGTACTGGGGAGCAGGATACCTCCTTCCATGCATCCTGGCAACTCTCACAGGACAGGAGCCCTGTAGCCTCTTAATCCTGCCATCTGCCAGCCTTACACGGGTGCAAAAATCTCTGCAGAAAACACCCCCCCACCCCCGCCACATTTCAGCAGTGGCAGCTGCCATGCGCCAGCTGCCAGAGTGCCCCACGCCATGTCCCCTTGTGTGGTGACCTCAAGCTCAGGCAGTAAGAGGCTTAGCACTGGATCTGAGAGGCTCCTGGCCAGGGCTAGGGTGGCAAGGCAGGACGATGTACAGATAATCTGACCAAGTGGGAACTTTCACATGGAGGGGATGGCATGTGGCCATCTGCAGTGTCCCCTGCTCCCTCTCTTGGATATCTGCAGGCTGGGAGCTCAAGAGAAGGCTCCAAGCCATCCTAGGTACTTCTGCCCCATGATTCTCTATCCTCATCCAGTTGGTGAGCCCTGCTCCAGAGTGGAGCTGGGACTCTCCACAGCTAGGGGGAGCAGGCAGCAAGGAAGTCCCCCTGCTCTTTGGCTCTGGAGTCACACCTGGGCTGAGAACAGCAAGCGAGGGACAGGCTGTTCGGCACATTTCCTGTGGAAGCCAAGCTGCACCAAAATAAGGGGAAAACCTTCTGCAAGACAGTTCTATGTTAGTTGCCCTGACTTCCTGGGCAGCCAGCTGGGACACATGACTTTCTTCAAAGCCATAGCATGTGCTGGAGCCAATGGTCTCCAGCCTTGCAAAGAGACAAAATGCTGCTGGCAAGCAGGGAAAGGGAGACGGGGTGAGTGGAGCTGGGGAAGGGCAAACACCAAGCTCTTGCCTGTTGGTGCTGGGTGGGATTTTCATGCCTCTCTGGCTGGGTGCCCCCACGTGGGGCTGAGATTAGAGCCTGCCAAAAGCCAGCATCCTGCAGTAATGCCAGAGGGACAGCAACAGCACATGAGACACACTAAAGGAATCTCCCACCAACCTGAGGCACATGGAGGACAGGGTGGCAGCCAAAGGGTGGGACTATCTCCAGCCAGACCTCCATCTGCTCCCAGAGCAGGGCTTTCCCACCAGTGCCATGTACCTACCACCCTGCACCCCCAGCTTGTGCAGCATCCTGCAGTCCCCCCAGAGACAGGTCTCTAGCTGTCACAGCTGGGCAGGGCTTCTCTGAGATGGGGCATGCTTAGCTCCTTTCCCCAGGCCCTGAACCACTGGGAAGGACTGACAGGCATCAGATGGGCAAAGCTCAGGCAGGCTATTTTTAGGCATGGGAGCAATGGTCACAGGTAGAAACTGGAATTGACAGCCTAACCCAGTCAGCACAATCTGCCCAGCAGGCAGGGCCGAGACAGGAGACCCATTAACTCCTACTGTCTGGGACAGCATGGAGTGGGAAGAGATCCTCTCAGCTCCTCATCCTGGCACAATAAGGAAGCATTTCAGATGGGGGCAGAGCTTACAGTTAACTACAAAATTAGCACCCTGAGGCATCAACCCCTAAACCGCCGGCAGGAGAACAGCACTGGATCTAACACATACGTCCAGTGTGGACAGGAGAACTCTGTCCCCCCAGGCACTGGCCTGGCCAGCGCGGCCTCATTGCTTGCCTTGGAAGTGTTTCACCCTCCACCTGGCATCCTGAGGGGGAGAAGAAGAAAGCCTCCCAGCTCCCAAAGACAGACTGCAGCTGCTGCTGGGTCTGCAAGTTGAAACAGAAACACAGAATATTACTTTTGTAATACTGGAGAGCCAGCCCAGGGAAAGCTCTTAAACTCAGGATCGCAAAGACAGAGCCACTTATTCACCCAGAACTCGGTGCCAGCTCAAGAACCAGCAGGACAGGTTTCCCCTATTTCCACGTCTAGTCCGTGCTCCCAAGACAGATCTGCACCAGAATCCCTACCTCCAAAAGTCTCCAGCAGAAGCCATTCACCTCCTACCAGTCCCCCATCTCTTCCAAAAGAGCTTGTTTATGGGCCCAAGGGTCAAGCAGCCTTAGCCTGCAGCCCTTGCTCTGCTCTTGAACTCAGCATCTCCAAGTCAGTACCGGTTTAAAAGCAGCAGCAAGCAAGTGAATGTGTGGCCGAGGGAACTCAGGAACTTCAGCTCACAGAGTCACCCAGGAAAAGAAAACACAGCTCCACCAAGAGCAGAGCTGCAAGTTAAATTTAGAGGCTTTGCCAAGTCTCTGGGGAGACTGTCTGCTCCCCAGGCACTGCACAATGACGAGTGAAGGAAATCCTACACTGTATCTCCCACCACCTGCCAGAGCTCAGGTTGCCTTTCGTGAGAGCATTGCCCCCATTGCAGAGGGCTGGCCTCTCCTTACGAGCATCTCCTTAGTCCCCTAGAGGACACACACAATCAAACAGCTCTCAAACTCTCCTTGCTTGCACCACCCACAGTTCTGCCTCTCCCCTCTCAACACTGACTCCTTACAAAGCCCTGTGCTCACTCCCAGTGCCTGACTCTCTTCCCAGTGGTTTTGTTCAAAGAAGGAAAGAGGTCCATCGTCCTTCCTCCTTTCAGCCCCTTGAGGAGATTACAGGGTTTCCTGGAAAGGATGCTCCAACTCCTAAGAAGATTAGTGGAAGGTGTCCCTGCCCATGGCAGGGGCGGGGGGGAGTGAAACAGGATGATCCTTAAAGACCCTTCCAACATAAACCATTCTATGATGCTATAATTAAAAGTCCTGACACCTTCTCCAGCACAGGCACATATCACTGTGGTAGCCCTTGCTACAATCTTAGGAGCACAGGGGAGCTGCCAGTGGGTGCCTAGGACTGGAGAGACAAGACAGGGGGCAGGTAGGGACCACACCGGGGAGGACCTCAGCCTCTGGAAGCAGTCAGACCCCACATGCTCTGATCCTTCCCTGCCCTATCCCACAGCCCCACTGTGAGCTGGCAGCTGCCCCAGCCTGGCTCCTCTGCGAGGCTGCATTGGCTGCCAACAGGCACGGCTGCTCAGTGTGCCCAGTGCTTTATTTTTCCCCCGTCGAGATAAAAAGTCCCTGAGCAGCTCCACAGGAGGTCAGGCCCTGAGAAGAGATTACAGAGCAAACTCAGCAGCAGAAACAACTCTCTCAGCACATCCCATCTGCCCTGCAAACAAACCCAAGTGTCACTGCAGGGCACAGCTGGGGATTCCCACAGGTGACACTGGCCCAGGCCCTGCTAAAGCTACTCATCACCTCTGAGCAGGATGGGGAGCAGAAGCTGGAGGGTTTCAAAGCTAGAGGCATACAAAATCTGCATGCATGGAGTAGTAAGATGATTGCTCAACAGCTAGCTAGCAGCAAGGTGCCTTGTGAAAAAGCTTGTCCTGAGGGAAGCACTGCTTTCAGCCTGCCAGCCTGCAGAGCACAAACTTCAGGCTCCTCTCTACCATCTGGTCTTCCCCCAGGGCACCTGGGGTTTACCCCACTGCACAGCCCCTCTACTGCACCTGCACAAGGGAAAGTGGGCCCGAGGGCCAGCAGGCTAGAAGGCACCCCGCACACAGCAGAGATGGGGAAGGCTGGGCTGCTGTCCCAGTGGCACATCGTTCTCAGCTTTCACATGGGTGTAAGCATCAAGCTGCAAGAAAGACAGTGACAAGTGACGTCCCAGAAAGATGTAGGCGGGTGCTCGGCTCAGTTTCTTGAGTGCCGTTTACCCACAGGCTGTGCCACCCACAGACCTTTCCTGGGGCAATGGCAGGCACCCCCAGGCTCACGTGCAGGCTCCAGCAAAAGACCTGCCAAAGGGTCACAGCCAAAACCTTGTCCCATGCTCTCTGCTGGACCACCATCTGCCAGTTGCCCCACTGATGACTACAGCCCCTGCTTATGCTATCGCATCAGCCATTACACATACTTCCTTTGAAGTGGGATTTGTTATAGAAGCTCTGAAGCCCACAGGGAGGATCCATTTCAGCGTCCCACCTCACTGCCATGGGGGTCAGCAATAAACAGGCATTGTCCCCAGCACTCACACTCCTTCCCCAGTTCCTCTCTGGAAAGGGTAAACTGTGCAGTTCACTCACAGCACAAGAAACAGGGCACCTAGAAAGGCAATTTAATCCTAACCACCTCTTATCTGATCAGCCCAAATCT
This sequence comes from Entomyzon cyanotis, assembly GCA_024500445.1. Taxonomy (NCBI): domain Eukaryota; kingdom Metazoa; phylum Chordata; class Aves; order Passeriformes; family Meliphagidae; genus Entomyzon; species Entomyzon cyanotis. The sequence goes on along the minus strand of JAKEPQ010001030.1, from coordinate 38,495,538 downwards.
CTTTATCAGCCCAATTAAAAGAATTACCCATCCATGGCCCGGATGCATGTATTGTGCACTTGTCTCTGTCAGCTCTACAGCCAATTACTCCACCCTCCTGTAAGGCAATTATAAGGTACAGAAATAAGACTGCTTGCAAAACACGGGACTAACGTACCAGCAGAGGCCAGATCTTGGGGGCTCACCTTTCTATTGCTTCAAATACCCTGAGGGCTCACCTGCCCTAGGGACAAGACAGGCTCTCTTGCCATTTTTCAGACCCCTGCCTCCCCTGGCCATGCGTCCCAGTGTTGCTGCAGGCAGAGCCCAGCACAGTGTGTCTACCTCAGGAGACCTCTCTCCTTGAAGCCAGGGCTCTCCTGAGACCCACCACTGCAAATGAGAAAATTCCTCCCTATTACCTAAGCTTCCTCTAGACCTCTTTCCTAGCCACATATGCTCTAGGTAAACCTCAGAAGAGGGTGCAAATTTCCACTGATGGCTGTTGGAAAGTATTTGGGGGGTAGGGGCTGGCTGTACTTTGGGTAAGGGCTGGCTGTACTTCTTGACAAAAGGAAGTGCATCACAGCCTTCCCCCATAATTCCCTCAGAGGAGGTAAAGAAACTTCATGCCATCCTCTGCTCCAACACTGAGGTGGGCATGAATTCAGTGGCATGCAAAAGTCTACCTCCTACAGGCGTGCGTGGGAGCCCCTTCAATCTTAGAGGTCTGTGGGAATCTCTCCTCACTACCCTGAAGCTCTGGGTGCTGCATTCATCATCCTGAGACAGAGGGATCTGGGTCTCTCCATCAGCAGCAGAAGAGCAAGACAAATATCCATGCACCTAACAACCTAATACGCATTTCCAGCTGTCCTGGCAGGTTTGCTGGCCTCCTCCACCTCGGCACCTCCTGCCCATCCCACTTTGCCCCTCCCTATGTGTCCATGCTGCCAAAGGTTGCTCACATGTGGAGAACTTCCCCTTGGCTCTGATCTACATTGCAGTAACAGCAGCCTGAACCCCCAGGCATTAGAGAGAGATGCCACACAGCATTGGGGACAGGCTGGAGACTGCCAGGAACTCGAGGCAGCCACTGTCGACAGCTCTGAAACCAGAGCAGAGAACGCTGCTCTGTGGTGGAGTCACCCTGCAAGCCATCCACTCCCATTTCTGGCTTGGCTGCAAAGGTTGAAACTGGGGCCTTTCCCCTCCACTCAGCACCTGTGATACCCCCCTGGTGACACTGCATCCTGCTTCAGCTGCTTCCATATGCCCAAAATGCTGATGAGATGCAGCAAGTTTGTCACAGGGCTACCAACATGGCTGGGGGCAGGAGTTATCAAGTACAAGGAAAGGATGAGACAATGGGGGCTGTTTGGCCTGCAGAAAAGTTTGAGGGATGATTACCATCTTCAGCAACCTGATGGGAAGGTATAGAGAAGATCGGGTCAGATGCTGCCCAGATGTGCACAGTGACAACCTGAGAGAGAACAGGCACAGGTTGCAGCAAGGGAAACTGAAGAGTTATTAAAGAAGAAAAAACTCTGAGGAGCTGAAGTACGGGAGTGTGTTCCATGGAAGCTGTGTTCTCTACACCCTTGCAACACTCGAAGCTCAACATCAGGGTCGAACCAAAATCGACACTGCTTTGAAACAGCAGTGTGGAACAGGCGATCTCCAGAGGTTCCTTCAGACCTCAGCTGTTCAGTGTTTCCAAAGACCTCCACATGGCGGAGGTACCGGGCTCTGGTACTTCAAGGTACTTCGCTTACATGGTCCAAATCCCCACGAGGCCAACAGCGAGGCTGAGGGAGGCACAAGGTGCCCAGCTGGCTCTGGGAAGGATGCATGCCAAGCCGGGATCCCAGCCAGAAGCACGGGATGAGCACAGCCATCCCCCGGCGCGGCAGGACTGCAAGTGTCGCAGGCGACGCACGGGACGGGCGTGCGGGGATGGAGACAAGCAGTTCTGGGCGTGTGGAAGCGAATCCCCCAGAGACCAGACTCCGACTCCTTAGGGAGGACAGCGCGCACAGCTAGGGCAATGCTCCTCAACTTCCCATCGCTCGTGCCAAACGCTCGGAAGGAGGGAAAAACAAACTCACCCTGCTCCATCCCCACACCGTATCCCCTATCCTCCGGCGGCTGCGCTCAGCCGGGGTCAGCCTCTGGGCCGGGCCTGATGAGGCGGCTGTTGAAGGCCAGGCGGCGGGACGCTCCTCCGGAGCCGGTGCTCCGCCGCCTCCGTTCCGGATGCTCCAGCCGCCTACAGCCAGTCCCTGCCCTGGAACCTGGTTCCCTCCGGCACCCCTCCGCCGCCAGGTGCGGTGCTGCGACGGCGGGGCAGGCACCACCCGGAGCTCGCTCGCCCGGCGGGACCCGCCGTCCCGTCGCCCGCCCCGCCCGGTGCTCACCTGCGCCCGAAAAGCTTGAGGCCGGTGAAGCGCTTGTTGCTGTGACGGCGGCCCAGCGGAGGCGGCGGCAGTGGCCCCCACTCGGACTCGGCGCCGCCCGATGCCCCGGGGGAGTCGGCTGCGGAGGCGGCGGTATCGGAGTAAGCGGCGGAGGGCGAGCCGCCGGACGACGAGGGCCGAGCCGCCTGCATGGCCGAGCTCAGGGCTCGGCGCCGCCGCTACCGTGGTATCAAGCAAGGGGAGGGCAGCGGGGGAGGGCAGCGGGGGCGGGCGGGGGCGCGGCCGGCCCGGGCTCCCGCCCCACCGGGGCCACAGGCGGGCGGGCAGGAAGTGCGGCCGCTCACCGGTACACCGGCGGCCGTGCCGCCAGCGCCGCCAGCGCCGCCAGCGCCGCCTGCCGAGCGCGGGGAGCGGGGCTGGCGGCGGAGCCTGTCCCGTGGCCGCGAGCCCGGCGCCGCCGCTTCAGGAAACCGCGTGTCAGCCCCGCCACCGCCCCGCGCTCGGAAGAGGCTCGGCGGCAGAAGCGGAGCCTCCCCCTGCCTCCGCCTCCCATTGTTCGCCGCCGGACGGGAGGACGGAGCCAACAGCCCCGCCGCCGCCGCCGCCCTCTCCGGGGACCGGGAGCCACCGCCGGCCTTGTCGCCGAGGCCAGCACCGAGGCTCTTACCCAGCCCAGCGAGCGGCTGCCCCGCTTCTCCCTGAGCCCAGCGACAGCCTGGCCCGGCGGCCGCCGGCTCCGCGGGCAGCGGCAGGAGCTGGCCTGCTCGGCATGGCTGCCAGTCCAGGCAAAGAGCGGCTCTCCCAGCCCTCCTTTGCATGGCAAATGCGCCGGCTGCAGTGGCGACTTCCCCGCTTCCCCAAGGGTGCGGAGCCAGGCTGAAAGCCAGGGCTGCGGGGGCTGTCAGGGCCGGGCCTTGGCTGCCGGCCGCACGGTGCTCCTGCCGACCTTAACACCCTGCGGCAGGTCCCACTGGCAACCTCGAGCACCAGCCGTTTCCAGGTGGGCTGGTGGGGATGGGGACACACCTCCCCGCTTCCCAGAAACCGACAGCCCAAGCAAAGCCCGGCTGGCCCGCTGTGCTCACAGGCTTGGCGTCGAAAGCACTCGCGCGGGCCTCAGACATCCTGGCTAGGAGGTTGTGCTGCGCAAGCCCAGGCACCGAGAGGAGGGGATTGCTGGCGAGGCGCTGGGCGAGCACGGGAAGTCTTCCCCCAGCCCCCGCCACAGCACCTTGGCCCCCCAAGAGTAAGAAGGCGATAGAACCCAGCTTGGTGGGTACCTTGTATCTACGTCCCCCGGAGGGCTCTGGGGAACGTCCCAGGAGCGATGCCGCCACATCTGCCGCAGCATGAGCTGATGTGCTCAACCAGCCCGGGGTTCACTCTCGCTCTTCCTCCCCCGGCGGCCGCTTTCCGGAGTCATCCCGAGGGCAGGTCCCTGGCAGTGCTCCGCCGCCCGGCCGCCCGGCCGGGGCCCCGGCTTTGTTTGCACCCTCCACCTGGTTCCTCTCTCTGCACTTCCTGGAAGTGTGAGGGCTGCTGACATCGCAGCCGGCTCCGCGGCCTTCTTCCCACGGCGCCGGCCACCTTCTCTGCCGAGTCCTCTCCAGCGAAGCCTCGCGCACACCCTCAGCAAGCAGGAGCACGTCCTGGCACGCTGGGCTGCGCGCCAAGGAGTCGCACCTCTCTTGCTGGGTGGTTCTTTGAGTACCCCCAGACTTGAGATAGCCCCCTCTCCCGAAGCTGCCCCAGCACCACCATGAACACTGCGCCGTGGCAGTGGGGCTGTCCGCCTGCCACCCACCCTGTGCCATGCACATCCTCACCCTGCAGGCCACCACAGCACTCACAACCCCAGGGTGTATGGGTCCTCACTGTGTGGCAGGTCTGACAATGACCTCCAGCATCTGTTCATTCTGCACTGCAGTTCATTGAAAAAATGCCTTGGTAAACCAGGAATGGGCAAAGCGTGAAAAGCAGAAGCATCTAGGAGGCTCCTGGTCAAACTCCAAAGTGGAGAAACAGCCTGACATTTGTCATCCATTCCCCTGTCTGGCTCCAGGAGAGCTTCAGATCACCAAGGGGGTCTGTGGACAGCTCTGTGGGCCAGAGAAAAGCAAGCGAGCAAAGCTGGTCCTGGCAGCCTGCACAGATGGTATTTCTAAAGGGGCACATAATCTTGCTTTAAACTCCATCATCAAAAGGAAAAAAAAAACCATTGGCAGACCTTCATCTCACCAGGCAAGCTCTGAAACCAAACACAACCCACTACACTAATTACTGTGCAGAGGGAGGAAAAGGCAGGTCCTGGATGCCCAACTCCAGCTCATAGATCAGGGAGGGGAGAGGTTTTGTTATTGTGGAAAGGGTTCGTCATCCCTGCTGCTTTGCATGCCATGATGGGTTAGTTGCATTTGCTCCCTGCCTGCAGACATTTCCCTTTCATGTTTTGTGCTCTGTCTCGTGGCGTTGATGTCTAGTCCTCTTACTCAGAAGCACCAGGAGAACTGGGGCTTGGTGAGGCTCTTGGAGAAGTAATATGCCCTGCCTTGGGACCTTCACTGTCCTCTCTCTGCTGTGTTCATGTATTCTTCCAGTTCTGTCCCGTGGGCTTGGTGCAAAACTGTGGAGGAGCCCCTAGGAATCCCAGTCCTGGCCCTTCTTGGTCAGGAGGCCAGAGGAGACAGACCCTGCTGGCACTGGCTTTTCTGTAAGGCAGCACAGGAGAGGGATGGGAGTCACTGTGCTGGATGTTATTGTGAATTTGCACCCTTGTCTTCATGTTAGGGTATGCAGCCCTCTGGTACTGAAAGGACTAAGCTGCCTGCTTCAGCCAAACTCAGCAGGATATGTGCCTGTGGGATTCACTGTGAACAGGGATCAGATAAGGGAGGGGGTGGTCAAGGGAAGTTGTGGCCCTCGGTTGAGGAATCCCAGCTCTCCCCAACCAAGAGTGTTTGGATGCAGGTTGGTGTTGTCCTTAACACTGGTTAGTGCCCCTAACAACCTCCTCACTGGCCTTCTCTTGGGGAGTCCCACCCCATGGTCCCCCTGCACACCCACACCACATGCAAGGCTGAGGCTGTGGTTGTGGGGACAAACAAGGGAGGGAGGCTGTGTTCTGCTGCCTCGGGGAGCTGACCTGGGTTGCCTGATTTAGAAAAACCACCAGCAGGAAGAATGGCAGGAGCATCCCTTTAAGATGGGGCTTGGAGCTGCATTATGCCACCCCTACTGACAGGTATGTCCCTACACAGCTAGGCTGTACCCACAGCCTCCCTGTTTCTCCAAAATTGTCTCTTGGGATGTTTCTATTTCTTGTTACACACAGTCCCATATCTAGTTCACCACTACATTGCACATAGGAACATCCAGAATGACAACCAGAATGAGAGTAAACACACGGCAGCACTGTGCACCAAGCACAGGGTGATGCCGACTCCAGACCCATCCCACCCCTGTGCCATGCACTAGAGCCTGTGTCTGACAGTGGAGCCCAGCAGAGCTTGTCTATGGCTCAGGAGGCAGTCAGGGCAGGGGATAGTGAGACACCCACTAGTCACCCCCTGACCAAAGTGTGTGAGGAGCCACCTGCTCACTTCTAGTACTCATTTCTAGCACTTCTCTCTGTCTGTCCACCCATCTCCTTTCTCCTGCTGCACAGAGGGATGAGGGATGTGCACAGATGTCTCTGTCAGAGTGGAGCAGGCTTGGCTTGCTGGAAATGAATGGGAATTTGATTATGCTGCTGTGCAGAGCAGGGCTAATACGATTAAAAGGCCAGCAGGCAGGACTTGGAGGAAGGTGATCCCCTCTCTGTCCCTTTCTCCCTGTAGACAGCAGAGGCTCTTCTTTCCTTCTTCCCAGCCCCTGCACTGCCCAGGCTGTCCTGGGACTTCACCAATATCCACAGTCCAGATGTGAAGGCAAAAGAAAGAGAAGACAGCAGAGAGTTGCAACAATCTTCCCCCGGGCCCCTCAGGGCTCCTACCTCCCTCTCTCCAGCAGCTTCTGCCAGCTCTCCCCTCTGCCCTGCCTGCTCTATGACCAAGCTCTCTTGCTATTTACATTACAAAGCAGCCCCCTCTGCTCTACTCTCCAGGTTATATTTAGCTCCCTGGCACAGAGCAGCCTGTGAGATGCATTAGCTGCATCCTATCTGCCAGCTGGGGACCGCGCTGAACAGCCGAGGTGCCTCACATCTCCCTAGCGGGGGCGGGAGCTGGCTAGAGGGCACAGAGTGACACAGGACGTTCTGTTCCCACTGCCAGAGATGCCTGTGAGAAGCCCTGTGGTGCGTGGGCTGGTCCGGGCGCTACCTCCGGACGTGACTGAGAGCCGAAAGGTACGTGTCTGACACCTGGCACGTCCCCACCCCATAGATGTAGCCCGCGGAGAGCTCGTACAGGAGCTTTTGTGCGCTTGTGGTTTCCTTTCTGGGTAAACACCCCTCCGGGCTGTGTTGCTGGGAGCAGTGTCAGTGACAAAGGCTACTGCTGCAAGCATCACCCTGAAACCAATGCTGAAGTTGAGAGGGAGCCCACACCTGCTCAGGAGAGGTTGTAGGGTGCTGCTCTGTCCTGCCAGCACTTGTTCCAGGCCTCTCTGGCTCCAGGTCACACGGCTTTCCCTACAGCAAAGTTCTGCCAGCCTCTAGCTTGCCTTATTGCCACCGGAGCTGCCCCACTCTGGGAGTTAAAGATGATCCTGTCCCACCACAGAACCTTGGTGGAGACACTCAAGGCAAGCAGGAGCTGACTTTGAACTCCCCTTGGCCAAAGTGCCTGTCTGGGGATCGAGGCACACAGCTCTGGTGCTTGCTCTGGGTTTGCTGTGGTGACAGAGGGCACTGGGTCCTTCTGGCATTGCAGAGGCACCTCTCTACAGGGAAAATTGTCCCAGAATGTGCAAATCTGGTGCACAAGCCAGGATCATTAATAAGTTTGGCACGAAACTGCTACTTAGAGCCCTAAATATAACCTGAGTGCTGAGCTCTCTTCCACCCGCCCAAGGCGCCTCCATACACCGTGGCAGCTATTTATGGAAGGAACTTTATTTCCATGGGATTAATATCATTTCTGCTCATTTCAAAACCTTTATATAGCAGCCTATGCTGCTGCCCCTCTTGATGACTAATGGGTCCCAGCAGGAGCAGGCAGGTTGGCAGAAAGAGGACTGGGGCCTCCAACCTTCGGCTGACATTGAGGATACCTATGAAGCCCACGGCCCACAGAGGAGGTCCTCCAAACTCTGTACCAGGGTTTGGTTAAGTGTCTCCAGAGCTAAACAGCACAGCAAGGGGATTTCTGTTAGCCCCCTAGGACTTCTCATGCTGCAGGAGGGGCACATGATGGAAGGTTAGCCCACCCTCTGGGTAACAGCTCCATCACCTCCTGACCTGCCCAAGGAAGCAGCCAGACCCGAAACTACATGGGTGTCACAGGACAGAACGAGCAGATTTCCACCCCCAGACACTTCCTCTCCCATTTCTCCTTCCCTTTGCTTGGCTGCCCAAAACACTGAATGGATAAAGCAGCTCATCCCAAGCACCATCTTCTCCTTTGCTGCTGGCCTGCAGGTTGCTGCAGCATTCCCTCCAACCCCTCAGAATCCTCTGTTCTGCAAAGCCTTGATCAGATGGAGCAAAGCCCCTTGCAAAGAGACTCATTCTGAGGTTTGGGTAGGACAGAGGTGTTTTTTGTAAGGGCAGCACAGGCTGGAGTATGTCCACTGAGCAACCTGCCTGGAGCAGCTGGGGTAGGATGGGCAGGATCCATAAAATCCCTAGCAACCCTAGACAATTCTGGAACAAATTCAGGCTGATCAGTTGAGGTTGCAATATGGTCCCTTCCTTCCCTGGGGAGGCTGGAAAATTGCAGCTGGGTAATCTGTTTGTGAAACGCACTGTGCACATCTGGAAAAAATCCTGCTCTGTTTGGCACAGTAATTCTTCATCCTCTTTGACCCTCCCAGCTCTTCCTGCTGCCTCAGTGAGCAGCCCTGGGTACAGAATGAGGACCAGGAGGGCTGCACATTGCCCCAGCTCATGGCAAGGCTCAGGGACACAGGGCACCTGGGGAGGTCTCTGTCACCCTGGCTCCTGCTCACCACCCACGACATGAATAACAAGTGCTGGGGATGAGTCACCTTCGGGGCTCCTCCTGCTCTGCAGGTACTAATAAGATTTCCCATTAGTTCCCATTACTGCAGTATTAGAGAGCAATTTGCTCATAGCATGCACTGAAGCCCTTGCAAGGGAGAAAAAGGGCTGCTGTATACATGAGGGTGCAGATGGGGATTGACCAACAGCTCCTGCCCAAAATCTTCCCCCTGGCAGAGCTCTGCACCCCAGGGTTCCCAAGGCCTAGACCAGAGGCAGGAGAGCTCATCCAGCCTCTGTCTGCCATGGCAGTGGCCATGGCACCTAGATCCTCTGGGTCTGTTTTTCACCTGCTAACACTTGCTGAGCCTGTTTTTCACATGTGACACTTGCTGAGCATGGCATGACATGGTGACATGGAGCTCAGAAGGACACAGACATCTCTGGGCCAAGCCAGCTCTGGAGAATGGTAAGAAAGCAGCTCCTGCCTTCTCCCCTCCTCTCAGTCCCAGACCCTCACAGCAGTCTGGGGTCAGTCTTGCGAGTGCTTATGTTTACTCTGGGCAGAATCAAAGGATTTTTCCTCACACCTGAAAGCCATTCTGCAAAGATGGGGAGTAGTAAATTGTAGAAGGGCTTAAACACTCTTCTAGCAAAAGAAAGGGCAGGGTGGGACACCAGACCTTATGTGCTGTGACAGAAGAATAGAGCTGATGTCCTGGAGATGCTGACCCAAGCAGGATTTCGGACATTATGGTTAGAGTTCGGAATAGGAGCTCACCTGAATATTACCAGGCAGTGGCTCCCATAAGCCCCCTGAGAGCTATGGGAAGCCCTTTTCAACTCCACCAGCTTTGCTTGGCGGCAGCAAGGGTGGGTAAGCACAGGAGTTGTGACAGAAGAGTCACAACAAAAGCCAGGACAGATCTCTTGCTGCAAGGTGCCCCCAAAAAGCCCATGTATAGCCTAAGCCCTAATCTCAGCCCCTTCATCTTTGCACCACTGCTCAGTTTCCCCAGATGAGATCAAGATTTCTGGACCTGGGAATCAAGCGAGGGGACATTTGCCTTGGGGAAGAAGAGGAAAAGGAGAACAGGTGTTATCAGAAGTCCCTTGTATCCAGTGCACTTAAAAGTGATAAACTGGTACTGCAGAGAAAGACAGAAACTTCCTGCCCATGCCCATGGGAGGCTTTTGGGCACAGACCACTGCCTAGGAGGCATCTAAGCCCTGGGATGGGAAGGGAGAATTGGGTAGAAGGAAAATAAGTGGGCCCACAAAGGTGATAATGGGACTGCCACTGCAGAGGGGGCTGTTGCATGGGATGGGAGGGGCTGGACTAACTGGTTCCCTTGTCTCTGTCCTGAGATGGTTTCAGGTGGGAATGTCCTGGTGGCCGGTGGAAAGAGCCAACCCTGACCCCACGGGAGGGAGATGTCTCAGGGACAGGCCACTCCACTGCCCCTGACACTTGGGGACCCAGGTGTTCCTACCTGTAGGAGACCTGCTTTCTGATTGCCAAGTGCAGGAACTGCTCCTCCACCTCTGCCACAGCCACTGCTCCTCTCATCTCATCCCAAGCCGGATCTGTGCTGTGGAGGCCCAAGTGTTGTGCTTGCCCAGTGCTCTCTGCATCCGCTGCTCCCCGGAGGCTTGCTGTGGCTCCCCATGCCACCTCACCATCGCTCCTGGCAGGGGAGAAGTCTCTCCAGCTCCTGGGACCTTCAGCCATGCTTGAGTGAGGTCTCTCTGGAGGAGTCCTGCTCTGCTCCCAGAACTTCTTGGGCAGCCCGGTCTTGCCTCACAAGGTCCCACAGTACTGCTCCGCTTCACCTCCCCAGGGCCGTGGGACAATCCCAGAAAGACTTAACTCCCTGAGGGAGCACAAGCATGAGAAAAACAGTGTCCAACTTTTTGCAGTGGTATTTACTGGCCTCTTGATAGCAGCTTGGGTAGCTCAGACATAGCAGCTCAGCCTCCTGCCGTCTCTACTGCCCTGCCACTCCGAAGCAGAGGACTATCTGACACAAATCCAGAGATGTTGATGCTTCTTCTCGGTGGTGCTGGCACCGTGAGACCAGCAGGGTGGGAGTGAGGAACACAGCGCTCACCAGAGAAGCACAGTCCAGGGATAGTGATGCTCGCAGCAAGTGAGAGATTGCTTGGATTGCCTTCTGCAAGGTCCCTCTGTGACCAGGCACGTCCCTCAGTGTCCCCGGCAGCAGCAGCTGAGCAGGAGCAGCAGGGGAAGGTAGGCAGCGAGGAAAGTGCCTGTGCATACAGCCTGCAGCAGCTCTCAAGAGACAAAGCAGAGAGTGAGCATGAGTGTGTGCTGTGTGCATGGGGAGGGGGCTGCGGGGAGCTGCATCCAGCAGGCAGTCTGGTGTCACCTTAGAGACACTCGAAACTGGCACTTAACTCTTCGGAGTCTGGGAAGGCAGAGGAGGGTGACAATTCAGCTGCCCCTCTCTGCCTGCAATCCAGCTGATACCTGCCTGCCTGCAAGGGCTGCTCAGAGAGCTGGGTCTTAGCCACCTGTCTTAACAAGACCTGCTGTCAGGTGAAGTCAGGCAGCATGGAAAACTGCATGACAGCAGCAGCCTCAGCAGAGCCCCAGCAGAGCAAAGTACCTGCTGTTGTGTCCAATCATCTAACATGGATGAGGTCTGTACAGGGACAGCATCCCCAGCTGTGGACAGTGGTACCCAACTGAGCAGAGGTATTGCTGTAACATGACCTCTGTCCTTCCAGCTGGCTCACTCAGCTCCTTGCCACTTAGGAGGCTACATTATTCCTGATTTTTCCTTATTCCAGTCAATTTTTCTCCAATCTTGGCATCCAGAGGTAGAAAGGCCCTTCTGTTCTCTGCCCACATCCATCAGAAGAGTTCCATCATCTGTTTGTCTTGGGTTGGGACTAGACTTTGTGACCCCAGTCCCAGCCCACCCTGGTGCAGCAGATGTCAGCTGGGGTAAGAGATCCCTACAAAGTTCCCATATGTGCCTGTTTTGTTCTGCCCCAGATTCACATGCTGAGCCTTTACCTGCTAGGCACTGGAAAATTCAAACTTTGGGTCTATAAGAGCCATTCCCTGCATCATGGCAAGGTCCTACTATCATGTATTGTACCAAGAACACATTGCAGTCACCTGTAATCCCAGTGTTTTCCCATGAAAGTCTGGCATGATGGGAGCAGGCACCTGTCCTCAACCTGCTCTGAGTGTTGTATCACTTTGGGAGTCATCAGGAGCATCTCATCCCTTCCCATCACCTTCATATGGCCCTGTGGCACGTCTGCTGCAGCGTGCTGTGGCACAACACATTCCCACGACACTCCTGACTCCAACCTGGGAAGTAGCAGGGGCTGAAGAAGTGCTGTGGCTTTTCCTGGTAACCAGTCCCCTGGCACCTCCAGTTCAAGTTACCGAACCTTTGGCCCTAAAAGTCACAATGACATCTCTCTCTGGCTGCTCCTCCTGGGGGATTTGTGTCTCCCAGGGGCACAGCAGCCCCCAAGCCCACTCCTCCAGAATCGTGACTGGCAGGGAGCCCCACACCCTCCTTGCTGCGTGACTCAGCCCCTCCAGCCCCCACAGGAATTTTGTTCTCCTTGAAAGCTGCAGTGCTGCTGGGTGAGCCCTCCCTGAAGAGCACAGCTGGCCCTGGGGAAGCATCTTCACCCTCACTTGCTGGGACAGAGACCTGCCTGGGGAGTTTCCCAGTACTCCTGCATGGGTGCATGGCCCTGCTCCATGTTCTGCTGCCACAGAGGCTGGCAGCAGGCTGTGTGAAGGGAGAAGCAGTGGGTGGCCAGCTGATGCAGAGGGATTTGTGGCACCTTGGTTCTTCTGCTTCTCTTTCAGCCCTGGGGCTCTTCCTGGTGTAGGGAGCCTCTGTTGTCATGGACTACAGGAGCCACCTTCATCTGTGCCTGCTGGGCTGCCACGACAGAAGTGGGCTGCCCAGAGGAGCTACAAGGGGATACAGGATACAGGCCCACTCTTGCTCCCAGGGAATTTTGGGAAGCATGTGTCTTGTCATTTATGGTTAAAGGAGTGTGTGGCCACCAAGCTGAGGAAGCAGGTCAGGGATGGATACAAGTTGGAAGCTGGATGAGAGCAGGATCCAGACTTCCATGTAGGAAGGAAGGATGGATGTGTCACTGGTGTATGTGTCAATGCCATAGGAAAGGAACTTCAGGGTGGGAAGGAGAGGCCCTTATTGCAGGAAACCTCCCAAGAGCCAGGCACAGCAGAGCCCTGAACTAACAGTGCCTTGGTCAAGTCAGAGTAAAGGGCTGGACAGTGTGTGCCTCCTGCCTTCCTAAGGGGCCTTATCCTGCTCTACAGAAACCCTGTCTGTGGGGAGGAGCTGCAAGCAGAGGATTTCTAGCTTTCTACCCACATGCCAGATTGTATAGCTGTCACACAGGCAGGGCAGGCCATATTTTGTGTGTCTGGAGGAGACATCACAGGATATGCCTGCCTGAGGGGATGTAATGGATTGTGCAGGCTTCTGTGTATCTCTCTGCCTACCTGTCTCTACTGGACGTTTTGCATTTCTGTCATGAAGGAGGTCACCCTTCACTTGGAGCTCCCTGAGGACCTGGGAAGAGCAGGCAGATGCTGCCTGAGGATGATGGGGCTGGGCAGTAGGGTTGGGCCAGTCCTGTCTTCCTGACACCCTTTAGCTGAGCCAGGTGACTTGCTTACCTGGTGCTCACCTCCTTACCTGGTGGGGTTACATGCAGGAGCATGCCTCTTCTGGTGGCCAAGTGCATGCCTACCCCATGTGCCCTGGGTAGGGATTTCCTTCTGTGTAGGCATGTGGGACAGTGCAAAGGCATATTGATATTACCATACAGTCCCCATCCTTGTTTTTGCAGGCATAGGCAGGACATGAGCTTTCTAGGAAGTGGCATTTCTAGTGAGTAAAACTCTGCGAAGGTACATTCTTCTTCCCTGGGCACAAGAAGTGGAACCTCCACCCTGCTCGCCTCTAAGCTCCATTTAAGCCACCAGATTAGAAAATCAACGTAGGTATGTTAAGGCAGCACAGGTCAGTGTCCCCCCAGGTGCCATTGCTGTTAGTAAGCCCTCAGTGCCTGGTGGGTGTGAGGAGCTGCAACTGCCCCATTTTCCCCAGAAGGTGTCCAAAAGCCCAGGCTCCTTGCCAGCTAGCAAGACCAAAGCCTGTTGATCCCATGATGGATGTGTGAGACCAACTGCTAGCACACTCCCAAATGGGAACAGTAAGAGGGACCACACCAGGCTTGGAAAGCAGGGATACTCTGCAGAGAGCCCTAACAGCACATATCCTTCTGTGACAAACAAAACATACCCACCAGGCTGCTGCCACAAACTGCCAGTGACCTGTTTGGCAATGGCAAGCCACAAAACCCAATTATTTTCTCTCTCTCTCTTTTTTTTTTTAAATTGGCCTGGTAACAGAACAATCAGGAATAATTTGTCTCTGAAAAACAAAGGCCGTGTTCTGTTAGCATTTTTTTGTTCAGGGCTTGTATGAATTGACAGTGCAGAGGCTTCCAAGAAATGTGACCCTGAATGGGCAGAAGCCCAGCTTGTTGTAGCAGAGCTCAGCTGGGGCACTTGGAGCAGGCCAAGTGCAACTGGGTGAGGCTGAAGGTGACTTGTAAAGAAGGTGACTCTTGCTTTGCTAGTTCTCTCAATCTGCTCTAATTAGTAGCCAAATTGGTAGGTATGATTGGCTGGTGAATTTTGGGAAGTGTAACGGGGATCAAAAGATGCTAATGTACCTGCTTGGAGCAGCTCAGAGTTATCTGGTAGACTGCAGAATTAGGAGGATTTGCCAAGATGAAGGGAAATTTTCTCCTGATGGAAGGGGTTCTGATTGCTCTGGCCGCATCAGTGCTAAAGGAGGCAAAGCCTGAGAACTCATACTTTTAAGAGCTTCCCTCTTGCACCTGTTTTGGAGTGTGCATGGAGGGTGCAGTCCAAAATCTCCCCAGAACGCAATTCTCAAAGAGCTGTGGCAAGTTTCACAGGGGTGAGCATAGCAGGAGTCCTTTCTTTGGATGAAATCTGGTGAGTGCAGGGAGCAGCCCCACCCCACGGTTGGGGGAGGTGCATCATAATGACACTGGGTAGAAGGCTGCTTTAGGACTGGGTGCTGCAGGGAAAACATCAGATTTTCAATTCTAAACTAGTTCTGGCCAAGGAAGAAACTGCAGGGCAAGGTCAGGCATTTCCTTGCATTGGGGGGTATGCAGGGGAAGGGAGCTCTGCAAGGGTCTGCAAAACCCATGTGAGACTAACCCACCATGGATCCCACATCAACCTCCCTCTTGGCAGTACAGACCTGGCTCAGAAAAGAGAGTTCCTCTCTCTCCTAGACACTGTTCAGGGGCCAGCCCAGTCAAAACAGCGAGGCAACAGCTTTACTCCTCTCCACAAAGAAATTATCATCTGCAGAAAGAGAATTTTGCAAGCCCTGAGCCTCACATCCTGCTGTGGCAGAGTCCTGCTGCACTAGCCCAGCCAGAGGTGGGAGATAGAAACACCTTATAGCATCTCTGAAAGGAGCTTCTCCTTGGGCTGCCTTCCAGCCATGGAGGGCTGATTGCAAGGAGTTGTTTCAATGGCCAAATTCTAATGAACCCACTTGGAGCTTGCAAGAAAATGAAAATTTGTTTTCTAGACCCCCTGTTACTTTGTGTTTCACACAAAATCAGGAGAAAACCTATAAGTTTTCGCAGATATAAATGGACTGTCAGAGGTACAGGCTGATAGACAGCCAGGACCCAGGTCATTGCCAATCTGAGTGCAGCTACTCTGCTTTTACAGTAAATTAAAAGATTTAAGTATTTTTTCAGATGGGGTGGGACCATGGTGCTATGAGCTATGTCTTATTGTATGGACCCCAGCACAGCCTCTTCATCAGAGTAGCTCATTGCACCTCATATACTTTCTTCCATGATCCTCCGCCTTCCAAGAGGATCATAGTGGTATTCTGAAGGGGGAGAAGAAACAGGCAGAACAGTTCTGACTTGCTCAGAACTGCAGAAGAAATGACAGCACTGCTGGAAATAAAACATGCAAGTTTGTTCCTAGCCCCTGACATGGAGCATGAGGTCCCAGTACTGAACAAATTTTGCACGTGGCCAGGGAACAGGACAGGGAGCAGGAGGTGAGGAGCTGTGCATGTGGGCTGGCATGACAACCATGCCTCAATGAAAGCACCTGTCAACCCAGGGCTGATGCTGCATCTTTTTATTTTGTTTTTATTTTGCTTCATAAAGCAAATGCAGAGCAAGTGATAGAAGGAGGAAAAATGCTGCCTTGAAAACAAAACAAATCAAAACAAAAAACACAAAAAAAAAAAAAAAAGAGGTGGGAAGAAACAGCTGCTGGAGTATAAGTGGGAAGTGAGCTGCTACAAGAAAGAAGTTCATAGATGCCAAGCCCGCACTAATTCTTAATAAAATACAATACTGAAAATAGGATCTGAGAGTCTCCAAAATACAATATCTTAAGGGATCAGCAATAATACAAAATAAGTTTCATTATGTACAAACGAGTTCTGCTCTTGATCTCTGTACAACAGTGGGAGTGGGAGGCATGGGGACATGCTCAGTGGAAGTACTGGGGTGGAGGAGGGTGTACTTGGACCCGGCAGTGGTTCTTTGTGCTGGGGTGGAGGTGGAGGATGGGGAATGCAGTGGTATCTGGTGACCAGCAGGTCCTGTGGGGAGAGCAGACCTATGCTGAAAGCCTTCCTCTTCCTCACCCCACTGACCATGCATGCACCGTTACAGCTAGCTGTGTCCAAATTTTCCTAAATGAATTCAAGGGGCAAAACCAAAAGGGAGAAAAGAAGGATGTGAGGGCCCTTCCCTCATTTCTCTCAGTCCTTGAGCAAGAGCCATCCCATCCTTCCTCTCCAGGGAGCCTTCTCCACTCCCAGCCTGGGGAAAGAGGAGAGGCTGGGGCAGTGCAGAGTGAGTCCAGGGTGCTTGATGAGAAACAACCAGAAGAGGAGCCTCCCGTGAGACCCAGCAGAGTGCATAGTGCTCCCGTGTTACACATGAGGCAACCTGCCACATCCCAGATCTCTGACATTTGTGTCCCACATTGTCCTTCCATGAAATGGCAGCTGAGGGAATGGAGTGAGGAGCCGCTTCAGCCATTTTGCAGGGCTTTTGCTGGAGAGGAAGAGGGGTCAGAAATGGGTGTCTGTGTGCTAAAGAGGATGGCATAGGCTTGAGATGAGGTCACTTCAACACCAAACTTGGCAAGTCTGGCCTGAGAGGTGGTATGGCAAGAGTTTGCTACCTTTGGTGTCAGTATTTAGAAGGCAGAGAACTGTCTTTGGTGACCCTGGCCAATTCCAACATGCCACCTCTTTCCAGATATACTGGTCTCCAGAAATGCCAGTATGTCCTCAGTTGCTTTCACAACACTATTGTGCACACAGAGGATGTGAGAGGAATGATGGCTAATCTGACAACCCTTCAATGTGTTGTAGAGCTCTCCTTGGTGGTTCCTAGGAAGACCCCATTTGGCATGAAGCAGAATCAGGGATGGAGAGCTGGGATAGGGGTAGGGTTATGGGAATGTGTTTCTCTCACTCACTCTCAAAGGGGGAGGCCTGCAGAATGGAAAGTGAGAAGGCCAGTGACCAGGCTAGCACTGCACTGTAGGGCCCAAGCTGGGAACAGAAAGAAAAATATCATCCCTTGCAAAACAGGGGTGCTGAGGGTGGGCAGAAGTGGGTTGTGAGGGAAATTTGTTCTCTATTTCAGAGCTCTGGTTGCCCAGAAGCTGCTGGCTAATTTTTATGGTGATTTAACTGTCTGGGATTTCTCTCCCCCACTCCGTTTGTGTGCAGACCTTTGCAGATAGTTGGTGTTGAAGTTACGTAGGCATGTCCATCAAGAGAAAACTAGAGCAAGGAAGAACTAGGTTTTCTCTCAATGGAAGCAGAAATATACTAACATATGGAGGGCAAGGAATGAGCTCAAACTCTCCAGAGCCATCCCTCCAGCACCAGCATCACCCACTCCTAAAACCCTCAGGCAGGACAATAAATCCAGCACTTTCTCTCTCCTTCAGGTGCATGTGATGCAGCCAAGGGGTACACACACGGGGACAGCCCCCTTGGTCTGGAGGCTTTGGGGTGTGAGCTGAATAGTTTGTGGGCTTCCCCTGATCTCCCTCCACTTCAAGGTGAGCCCACATCCATAGGGTAGTGCTCATTGAAGCAGGAGGTAAGGCCAGGAGAACAGGAAGTCTCGGCTTCTCCAGACATTAGTTGCTGGTTCTGGCAGTCCTGTAACTCCCCTCAGAGAGATCAGCACTAATGGGGATGATGGGGAAGGGGAGGAGCTGAACCCAAGGCCAATTTAGGAGTGTCTAAATGCAGTGTCCTCTCCTGCCAAGTCCCCTCAGTTGCTTGGTGAGGAGGGAATCCTGCAATCAGACAGATGAGGCCTTGAGGTCCAGCAGCTGCTACAAGAATTCAGTTGTCTCACTGGAGCTTGTCTCCCTGAGGAAAAGAAAAGACACGGCATCAGTCAAGGTTCATTGTAGCCTTCTATGCAAATTCACCTCTCTGTGTGCCCAGCTCGTTTTCTCTGACCAGGATGAACTCCTTCCCCAGGGCACTAAATGGAATGCAAACCTGGGACCACGTGAGTCATCCAGCCCTCCAAAGATTTATGCAAGCAGGACACTGCTTCATGGACAAATTTTGCTCTAGAAAATAAACTTGTTCTTATGCTTCCTGCCAGCACTGGCCTCCTCCAGCCACTGCTCTTAGCTGACTGCCTGTCCCGGGTGGCTCAGCTGTCCTTAGCTAGCAGCAGAGGGGATGGACATGCCTGCTGCTTACCCTCAGACACCATGCTGTGTTTTGGGCCCAGAAGGTGGACCCCCCTGCTTACCTCTCATGGAATTGCTCTTTGAGGTGGCTGAGAGTTGGGTCAGTTTGGTTCTGGTCAGGATCCCCCTGGGTTTTGCTCAGATATTTGGCCGCCTCATGTGTCCTGGCCAGATGAGGCCTTCCCTCCTCAGACTGCCTTTTTTCAGCCTCCCACCCCTCAGGATGGTCCATGGTTAGGAAGGAGCTATAGCTCTCTTCTAAGGAGCCAGCGCCCTCATCATAGAAAAGGAGGCTCCGTGACTGAACTGGAAAAAAGGAGGGCATTGGTTAACAATGAGAACAAGGTCTCTTGCAATGGTTGTGCGTCATGATGGTGGTTTCGGCATATGCTCACCGTGCCTTGTCCATGTGTAACTATGCAGGATACCCTCCTCCCCCCAGCTTCAGGAAGCAAACGACCCCTGGACATACAGCCTCTTCAGAATAAAACCAATCTGCCCTAGGACTTTTCCCTCATGTTCTTTCCTTTGACACATGTCATGTTTTGGGACAATGGTTAGCACAGAATGACACAAGCCCAAACAAGGAGCTTGTATGAGAGATTGTACTACTGACTTAGGAATCTTCCCTCGCCACAGTCCCAGCATACGGGGTAGGCACAGAGGCAAGGATGCTATGCCTGACCAGGGAGTGTTCCAGAGAAGAGCTGGAAATGGTTTGACAAGTTGAAATGGAGGAACCGCATTAGACTCACTCTTACTAGTTGTGTAAATGTCTGGTGCTGGTGCTGCTTTCACTGTCTGTGATGCTGAAGAGAATTCAGGGAGACAGGGCATCAGGGATCCCAGGATCAGAACGAAGCAGAGTGCCAGCACCTAGAGAGGAGATCAGCAGAGAGTCAGTGCCACCAGCCATGAAGAAACTCCCCTCACAGCACACCAACATGAGGCTGTGTAAGAAGATCTGGTCAGGCTGACAGCTGGGTACCTGTAGTCTCCCAGTGAGGGAAGGGGCTTGCTGTGCTAATCTCTGTTGCAAATCCAAGAAGGGAAGTCAGAAACTTCCTCTTGTTGCTTTATTTGGAGTATTTCTGATTCAATTGTGAGAACTTGCCTGTCCAGTTGAGGAGGGATAGTGGAAGGCATAGCTGAGAAACAAGCTGATAAAAAGGGAAACTCAAGAGAAAGGACAAACTCTACCTTGACAAAAGGGAACCTGACCATTGGCTTAGCAGGAGCTGTTGTGGGCTGTAAAGAAAACAAATTCACTGGGAGAAATCTGTGAGGTACCACAACACATAGCAAAGCGAAGTTACTACCTATCCAAGGACAGAAATGACAGCAAAACTGCAGTTGCCTAATACCTGATAGTAAAGATGCAGAGTTCTAGGAAAGGGTTAAACTTATGCTTGATGTGTAGATATGCAGGACCATGTGTCAGTGCCTTCTGCTATCAGGCAGAGCAGTCAGAGCTAATAGGCAGTGATAACAGGAGAGAGTTACATGAAATCTCTCTGGAAATCCCCCTCAGGTGGGTCTGGACCTAACTGGAAATTCTGCCATAACAGTAAAGCTTCAGAGTAAAATGCCAATGCTGATTGCAAGGGACTCTGCAGAGCAAGAAGGGACACATGGGAAATGGTACAGAGCCAAACTATTCAACACTCATACAGCATGCATGGTCTGTAACTACCTGCTACCATCTCAGTGCTCAGACTGAGCAGCCAAAGTGGCAATGCATCTGTTGGTGCTTTCTGTTACCTATGTATAAACTAGCAAATTTGACCTGGGCGGACATCTGTGGGGACAGCCAGCAAGTGCTTGACTGCTTTTCAGAAGTCACCTATTTCAGAATATCTGTGCCTAAGTAACGCACAGAAGCTGGTACAGCAAGACGATTTTGACTACTAGTGGATTTCAGGAGATGTGAAAGATTGAATAATAACATGGGGATACTATGTTATGTAAAGAGGGATTTCAATTCTCCAGACTCTTCATGGCTGGTTTTAAAGAAAGAACATTAAATGAAGACACCATAGATGCTGTCTAAGCATGTAATATCAGGCACATGAGGCACTTAGAATCCTTATTACACAAAAACAGAGGAGAAGATAAATTCTGAATGGGTGTTGCTTCAAATTATCACAGCCAAATACATAACTTGGAGAAGACGGAGCCAGCTCTGTAAAGTCTGTTCTTTCCTTCTAAAACAACACAGGCTTTTTGGGCTGAGAAAGAGCAGTATACTTAACATCTTGCTTTAACGTGGCTTTCAGCTGGGGCTTTGAAAAACAGCACTGTTTTTACTCTGTTCTGTTTCAGGTTAACTCTGATACTCTGATTCACTTTTAGTTCAAACTGTACAACACTTCATAACAATAACTCTTGGCTTGATTCTGAGTAACATTAATGTCACAGCTTTTGACTATCTCATTATTTGACCTCTTAAAATTGAGGGGGATTAAAGAAAATTAGAGAAAACTACTGCAAAACCATTTGGAAAGGTGGAGGCAAAATTAATAAATAAAAAAAAAGACATACTGAGACCGTATTTATCAAATGGTTCACTGTCAAACTGTGAGGAAGTAGCAGATGGAAGAACAGAGAGATCTGTTACAGATCTGGCAAGATTCAGCATTTTTAAGCTTGACTAAAATGATGGACTATCAAATCTGCAGATGGGAGAGACTACAAGTAGACTAGCTTTTGGTCAGTATTCAAATTTAGAATAATCTTGACCATGGAAGAAGTGGTCCAAGAGCACTTGGAAGATCTACACAGACAAACGTGGAGACCTGCTGAGACCTCTCAGGTGGCAGGTCTTGATTAACAGAGGAAGCACATCAGTGGCTACCTGTTTCAGCTGTTCAACAGAAGAGGATCTGGGAGTTAAATTGGAGCACAAGATGGGCCCAAGTCAGTGTCACTTTGTGAAGGACAAATCTCAGCGCAAGCATTATGAACAGGCTTTCTGGCTGGATCTGTACTGGCCTTCAAATGGAACACTATGCCCAGCTTTGGGCCCCATACTTCCAAAAAGATGCAGGGCCATTGGAGAAAGTCTGGAAGAGAGCTCTGGGAACAAGCAGTAATTCAGTAACTCAGCCTATGAGGGAAGACTGAAGAAATCATGGTGATTTAGCAGAGCAGACAGAAGGGAGTTGCTCAAAACCGTGAGTTTTTAAATACGTAAAATGCAGCTGCACAAAGGGAGAATAAACAGATCTCGCTTCCAATGGGCAGAAGAAATTCTAATAGGCTGAAGCTGTTGTAAGGAAGCTTGAGATGAGATAGCGAGAAAGCTTTATCTGGGAAAGATAACACAGCACTGGAATGGTTTGCCTGAGGAGGCTGAGGAATGCTCTCCACTGGAGGCCTTCAAGAACTGGCAGTACAGATATCCAGCAGGAATGACACAGGGCTAAAGAAGAAGGGTAACCTGCTCCACTCCCATGCTGCAAGACATGATGATTCTACATATCTGCCATGATAAGGAATGCTGTATTTCAAAATGGAAAATGAGCACTCAGAGGCTTATGAAAGTAACTGGTCAAAGATAGAAAAGCAAATTACAAATTCTTGAAATGTAAAGCTAGGAAGTCTGAGAGAGTTGGTGTGTGGGCTGGGATGCCTGCAACAAAGGGAGCAGCAAGGAGATGTAAGACATTGTTGGGAAGCTAAATTAGGTATTTTATCAGCCTGTAGCACAGGGGATGTCTGGAAGGCACCTCTTCTAGACTTGTTTATTCCAGGTAGTAGCACTTAAGAATTGCTAGAGCCAGGGGGTGCTCTGATGAGCTGCTGCATTTAGGAGCAATGAGTCACTGGGCTCAGTTGGGTCACACCCAAAAATGTGGAAAGTATTTGGGAATGAAAACAGAGAGCAGTGAAAAAAAAAGATGGACATTAAAATCTGGTCTGACATGGGGGCAGCAAAGAGTAGCAAAAGTTTGAGCAGATTTTGAAAGGAGGAAGTGCTTGAAATTACAGAGCAGGGGCTCTGGAACCAAGGAAACTCATTGAACCAGGACCAAAAAACAATCCCTCAGGACACTGAGGGTGCTGAGAAACTGGGGCAAATACCTCACCATCTGTTTGCATTTCGTGACTGTTAACAGTACAGAAGTGATAACCAGATATAGATAACTAACTCTGACAAATTTGTCACGAGCAGTTACTACGACAATCCTGCAAGGACATCACAGAGGTGAAGAATGTATTTTTACCATGGATCAGAAACCTTCCCCCGGCAAATAAATGAGATGAAGAATAAGCAATTGACTCTACTTATGGCTACACACTGGCATGCCCTAAAACTCCTCAATGAAGCCAATATTTATTAACCATGGCCCTCCACTATGAGAAATGAGAGGCAAACAGGGATTATCAAAACAAAAGACAACCCCAAATTATTATGGTTAGTCAAAGGGACAAACAAAGAGAATTCCAGCTGGATTTAACAAAGCCTAATGTGCAGGCATAGCAAGAACAGATGCCATTTCTTGCTGATAAACACAAGCTAATGCCCACTGGGAGGAATACTTGGATGGTTTGTCTGCTCTGCTGAGTTAAACATTAAGCATTACCAGCTCGGCAGAAGAAAACTCTGCCCGTTACGATGGAAGCTCATTGAAGATTTTTGCTGAATGGCTAATAGCTAATGAAAAGCAAACAAAGTGCTGTTTTGCCCAAAGAACAAGGCAATGAAAATGCAGGAATTATTCTAATGTTGTTGCATAAACAACTGAAGTATGTATAACACAGGGCCTTGCTCTGGTGACCATAACACAAAAAGAAAGAGCAGATTTAACTGGCAACAGAGCTGGGCAGCAGGGAAGAGGGCAGAGAAGGCAATCAACAAAGCTGTCTGGAGAAGCATGGCCAATAAGGAAGATGGAAATGAAGCTTATACCATTAGACAGGTCCCAGTCTGCGTGGAAGCCATTTTATAAGGTCTGGAGACTTTCCCAGCTACCAGAGCCTGCAGCTTCTGTAACTGCTGGAGCAGAGTCCTGTGATAGGAAACAACGCATTTCAAAACTTAATAAGGAGGTAGAAGCCAGTAAGTGAAGAAAGAATACCACTACCCCTTTCATATTTTACCTTGGATTTCCCTTCTTGTGAAAACAAGTATCTCCCCTTTGCTGTATATTGCCTAAGTTCTCTGACCAAACAGGCTTGGGAAACAAGAAACAAAAAAGGGTCTTACCAGCAGGTCCACCACCACCTTCACTGCACCTACCCACTATTATGAATGGCCTATTCATTTAGGACTCCTGGGTGCCTCAAAGCCCAGCCAGTCAATTCCCAGAGCACTGGCATAGAGGCTTACTTTGTAGACAGGTCAGACCTTTAGTACAGGCTTGCCTGCTCCCACTTCCCTCAGAGACATACACTCTGAAGCTTGACCTGTGCCCCAAACCGTGGTGGAGAGAGAAATAAGAAACAGTTGTGATCTCCTGCAGCTTCTTCAGTCTTGGCAAATTCTGCAGAGGGATGTAGGCAAAGCCAAATCTTGAGTTCAGCAATTAATTAATTCTCTGGCTGGAACACATGCTAAGGTCTCTTTGCCCCATTTAACTGTTCATGGGCATCTGCACACATAACACAAAACAGTGGTCCTGAAAAGAGCTACTGAAACCTTCACTGAGGTGGTGAAGGAATCTGGGATGAGGGAGACTACAGAGCACACAGTTCCCAAGAGCTGCATATTACTGAAATTTAGACTATTGCTGAATTTTCCTCTGGGAGCACTGACTGTTTTACACAAGTATGTTTGAGCTTTCATAAAATGCCAGGTCCTGGAACCAGGAGATTGCAGGAGAATCACAGCTTTATCCCCTTCCAAATCCTGTTTTGCTCCTTGTACATGTGGCGAGCAGCACAGAGTGTCCCACTGGCAGTGCTTGAAAGCCAAACCAATTAGAAAGAACACAATGTGTATGGGGGGCTGGGGAAATCTCTTGGCTTTTAGGCCAACCTCCTGGTTTTTCAGGGTGGGGCTCACACTTTTTCAGCACCAGGGCTGCCCACACTCCCAGAGAGGCTGGGGGGCAAGCTGTGCCCCATGCATGAGAGCAGCTGGGCAGCTGTAGCTCTGGCAGATGGGAGACCTCTGGCTCCTGCACACCTCAGCCAGACCATGCCTGGCAGCCCCCAGTCCCAGCACCAGTGGCAGGCCTGGGAGCCAAGGCCACTGCACTCATGTCATGGATGGGAAGAGGGTGTACTCCATGAGCTGTCATGGTAGCAGAGGAGTGGGTAAGGAACTGCATCTCTGGCCGTGGTTCTGCCCTTCAACTCGACCTGATATAAACAGGGATATAGACACAAACATCCCCTGCAGTTTACCCTGCCCTTGCTCAACTGTTGTGCCCAGTAAGAGGGGGCAGAGTTGGGCCCTTCTGCAGCTCCAGCTGCCCATCCCCACTGCAGGGGTGGGAGTCTTCATTATTTGCTTCCAAGGAAGCAAATTCTCCAATTGGTTGGCCAGCTCTGCATATCAGAAGCACAAGTGCTCACCAGAGCCTTCAGTGAGGAAACCCAGGGCCTTGGGTGAGAGAACTTTGGGGCTGTGGGAGCAGCTTGCTCCTTTCAGGTGAGCAGCAGCACCAGATGAGACAGAGATTCTCCAGGCTTGCTTTGCCCGAAAGAGTCTGGGAAAGGTCTGGGACACCACATGCACAAGGAATTGCCCTGGATTTGGTGGGAGTTGGGATCTCAACTTTTATTAGAAGAGTGGGCTTTCCCTGTATTCACCAGGTGTGTTCTGCTTTCTCAGGAGAAACCTAAAACAGCCACCATATGCCCAGGGCCTTGTATTCCTCCAAAGAGCCCAAAAGCAGGAACAGTGGGTCTGAGAGGCTGGTGTGAGGGGGACTCCCTTAATGCATCTGCCCTGGAGGCAGATAGAGCCCTGGAGGGAAATGGAGAAGGCAGCACAAGCCCAAAGGATTGCAGGGAGAAGGATGAAGAGATATGGGAAACATGCCTTCCCTCTCTCCCCTCACTGCGGAGTGTCCTGGCATCCCAACACAAACATTCCAGGCTTGCTAACCAAACCCAGCTGCCTCATTGCTGTCACAGGCTAAAAACCAGCACCTCGCCAAGCAGCACCCGTCCAGGAGCTGGGGGAACCTGCCTTTCTCTTCTTGTCCCCCAGCTCCAGTGCTCCCAATTTCCCTTCCTACCCACCCTGCCCTACCCACAGAGGGTCAAGTCTAGCTCCTCTTACCTGTTTGCATTTTCTAAGGTCTCCACTTTTTTCCAGAGTTCATTGTTTTCTGTTGTGTATGTCTCGACCCTGTGGGAATAAAACCCATAGCCAGTTAGTAAAAAAAACCAGACAGATTAAGACAATGCAGTCCTTGCTTTTCTTGGGGAATGAAGGCTCAGTGGCATTATCTGTCACCTGCAGATATGGTGCTGGAGTCAAATGTTACTTGGCCCACCTGATTGCAGCAAGCCCCAGTGGAGCAGGGATGAGATTGCAGGCAGACAGTTACGTGTGACAGTAACCACACTTCCAAACCCCTCTAAGGTTTGGAAGGAGGAGGAGGACAAAGTCAAACCTCTCCCACTCATTCTGAGGACCTGCCCTGGCTCTGCGCGCTGGCTGTAAAATCCAGGCCGTTCTGTGCAAACGCTGGGCCAACCCCGACTGCAGGCACTTGAGGGCAGCAGAGAACCTGCAGGCTCCTTCGCACGGCTTCGGACGGGAAAATGGTTAGGCTGCAGCTGGGACAAGGGAAGGGGAGTGCCTCCAGGTCCGGAGAAAGGCAGGCCAGGGACACAGCCTGATCCTGCCGGAGGTTTCCAGCACAACCGTTGAACCAGGCGTTCCGTGCAAAAACTGGGCTTGCAGCAAAAGTGTCAAACTGAATGGTGAAGGGCCCAAGTACAGGTTTTGACAAACCAGCTTTTAACAAAAAGCCAAGCTGACCAAAGACATGTTCTATTAAAAAAATTCACTGAATGCTGCTTTTGGTTCACATTTAAACCTGGCATTGTTTGAAAGCCATCTGTCATCGCAATGCTCTAGCGTAACAAACTGCTGAGTACATACAGGCACCACGGCCACATCTGGGGAGGAGGCCCCAGCACCAAAAGCCCTGGACCTGCCCCTTGAGCGAGGTGAGCCAACTCCCCAGCCCTGCTTGTCCATATGGGACATTTGCTGGAGGTAATGTGCTCTGATGCCTGAATGTACCCATTCACTCTGAGGTGCTGCATGAGAACCTGAAGGTGCCTTGAATCATCTGTTGTAATTGAGCATTTCTCTGCAGCTAGAGAAGATAAACAAATGGCATCAGGGAGAAGATTTGATTAAAGTTGGGTTTGGGGGTTGTTTTTTTCCATTTGCTGATCTCAGATGGGGTTAGTTACTGGGTGGAAGATGGTAATTATACAGAAACATGAATTTGTGTCTGGATTCCAGCATTCTTCTTTGCCTGGGAATGCCCATTAGGGCTTGCTAGTACAGGAGTCATTTTCTACCCTGTCAATGTCATGTGATGTCACCTTAGGCTTATGCTTGCCAAGCCTGCAGGACCTCAAGGTTACAAGGAGAAAAACAAAGATAATGCAGAGAGTGGAAGTGGGGGAGAGTGTGGGGAATAAGTGTAATGCAAAGTTTTTCTTGCTGTCAAGTGCTTGTGTGTCCACCTTCATGGGAAGAGAGGGGGAAAAAGCCATGGTCAGTGCCCTCAGACAGCCTGCCACTTATGGGACAGACAAAACAGAAGCAACTTCTAGTGGGGAAACATGACTCTTACCCAAAATCCCACCTTGTTGGCAGCCAAAATGGCCTGTGTTTTGCAGGGGACCAGCCAAATTAAGCAGTTGGAAACACAAAATTTCTTGACCAATCTTTATCCTGCAAAAGGATTTCTAGGAAGCAGGAGAGTAGGGGCAGTATCCCAAACCAAACTCTTATGCAGCCAGCCTTGCAAGGAATTGTACTTTTTTAGCAATTCAGAGACAAAACACTAGAAAGGGGGTCTGTGCACGGACAGGATTCCCTTTTCAAAGTAAGACTGAGAAGAAGAAACTTACTTTTTCTCTAGACATTCCACGTACTCTTTCTTCTTCCTGCGGCTCTCCTGAGCAGAGATCTGTGAGAGGGGCGAGCCGTCAGAGAGGAAGTCAGTATCATAAGCCTCTGGACACTTGTGGCTCATGCATCTTGTCTGTTCCCTGCACACACAGCACCCTAAAGGCAAATGGGAAGTTGCCTTCCAGTATGCCATTCCTACTGATCTCCAGGCTAAAGCTGGGAGGGATAGATGCTGTAGCTATGCAGCCTTCCTTGGCTTGTAGCCACAACCATTTGTTGCAGTATGCCCCTCGCAGCTGAGAGCATCTTTAGGGTTGCTTTCCACTCCTCTGACTCACATGGGTATGTGCTGTGGCCATCTGGGCTGTTTCTGCCCCAGACCACTTCTAAGACACTGGCTGATTAATTCAGTCTCACTATTTCCCCCACAGGATGCGCTCTAATCCCAGCCTAAAGTCCCACAGCCTCTGCCTGGCGAGTGAACAATGTGCATCACCCATCCTGCACCATGCAATGGCTTTGGTTTCCCTGCCCTTGCAACAAGTCCTGACCAGACCAGTTTGTCTGATCTGTGATATTTTAGCTTGTGGACCGTTATCCCAGTCCACATACGCCCAGGAGCTAGTCTGGAAGCCACACTTCCCAGATATGGCTGGATGCAGAGCATGCGAGCAGAGATGCCCCTTGGCATCATTTCTGTGGGTTGGGAGGCTCGTGCTAGTGTACGAAAGGCAGGATCCCACCTTTTCTGAGCTGCAGTGCAGCTGAGGAGGCGAGGGTAACTATAGCACTGGTCAGCTGAGGATGCTCTGGAATCATGGGAACTGCATGGTTACATTTTTTGCAGTCACCTTGTTTTTGATTTTCCTCCTGACCCTCTTCAGTGCTTTCTCCTCTGCTTTGGTGAGGGGCAGCTTGGTAGGAATGGGGTAACCCTCTGCAATCAAGGTGCGCTTCTCCTCTTCAGTCAAGAGCAGTGGGCCAGACGTTCCTTGTAACTTCTGAAACACACAGAAAGCATCCATCAGTGTTCAGCAAGGAGTTCTACCCAGTGATCCTCCTTAAAGCCCTGCAGAGCAGCGAGGGGCTGTACACACCAGAATAGAATACACTGCTGCCCACTGACACCAAATAGGTCAGGGGCAGTGCCCTTTCCTACTCTCAACCTGATGCTGGGGGCACAGCTCAGCAACTCCTTTCCTCTTTTACTTGGGAGGGCATCTGCTCCTTCACAGTGAGGCTGGCTACACACTTGCATTGCAGGACCCTGCCAACAAACTTTTGGGTGATGGTCAAAATGGTCCGGTTATGGGAATTCTCGGTAATTCCTCTCTCCCATTAGCCTCCTCAGAAAGTCCTCTAGTGCATAGGCCACTTCCCAAAGCATGGGTGAAAGACAGCATCTGCTAAGACAGGGTAGCTGCTGGTAGGGATTATGCAAGATTCATTGCATCTCTCCTCACTCCTGTGAGCACTTTTTGTCCCCATATCCCTGTGCTAAGACATCACATTGCCTTGCCAGAGCATTTCAGCTTGGAGAACTTAACAAGGGCAGGAACCTCCACATGGCCCTTGGAAAGCCTCTAAACCCCTCTAAGCAGCAAGGAACCTTGTGTCGCAGTGATGCCCTGCTGCCTCCTTACGTGTGGTGCTGTGAGGAGAGGTGAGGAAGAGATGGCAGTAGAAGAGCGAGCAGCGGGCCGGGCTGGGCTGGAGGGAGGCAGGGACCGAGGACTCTGAGATCCGTCGCTGTCACTGCCATGGCTGCTGGGTGGAGTTGGAGGCATCTGTACCAGGTCATCTACTGAGAAATAAGAAGATCAAGTCAGTGGCTCTCATGTCAGCCTGTTGGTACAGGTATAGGGTCCTGCCACGACACAGGGCTGAAAGGAGAGGGTGATGAATTTCACAAGACGGGGTGAGTCTGAGAAAAAGGCTGGACTGAGCACTCTCCAAGACAGAGGCTTTGCCAAGGCACTGAAGGTATTTACAAAGCAATAAGTTACTCCACTGTCAACCTAAATGAAGTACAAAGCCCATGATGTTTTGCTCCATAGCCTGTTCACAAGTACAGGAAGCTCTGTGAGAGAAAAGCTCTTCCAAAAGCACTGCAGGGCTCACACACTTGCCAACACACTTGATCCAATGGCGCTCCGGTCACTCAGTTGGTTTCCAAGCACTTGAAAACTGTCCCCACTTTGTACTGGAGAGCCCTAGGGGCCTTAATGGAGGTGGGAATATGCCTAAGGAATGTCTCTCTGCGGCAGTGGGAGTTCCCATAGTGCTTTCATTTGTGCATCGGCAGATTTTCAGATGCTTGGGTTTCTTTCAAATTAAACTGGATCCTGAATTTCCTGACTTTCAGATGGTTATTTTTGGATAGCTCTACGGTCTCTCTGAGGATTTTAAAGGCACTCTTGCATATTTCCAACTCTGAAGTAGCCTGTTTTGCCTGGGAGTCCTTGTCTGAACAATTTTGTGTGTGGCTGCTGGTGCAGACACCGATCAGAGTTGGAACAATGCAGTGCCCACTCCTCTATTGCTCTGTGCCCCAGTGCTACCTTATATGCACGGCTCTGCCCTCAGGTGTTGTCTTTCCTCTCTGTATAATAACAATCTATATCTGAGTAGTATCGTTGACCAAGAAATTCTATCTTCTTACCTGTAGGTACATTTAGAAACTGGTTCACCTCTTTGGGTTCAGCTTTGATCACAGGTGCTGGAGCCATTTCTGTAGGAATCTGTGGAAGAGAAACAGAAAGAGCTCTTGGACACTGCCACCTTCCCTGACCAGAAGGCTCCCATCAGTTCTGTTCATAGCCACTGCTCCCCTGCTGCCTTTTCTGCCCCATCTCACAGCTCTGCCCCAAAGCAGCCTCTTGCCGCACATAAAGGAAACCAAGAGTTCAAACATAAGCCCCTGAAGTCTCAGCTGCTGGGCACACAGAGTGCAAACACATTTGCAGAGGAAGAGGCAGTGGCAGATGGATGTGCTGCCAAGCAATGCACTGAGCTGAGTACCTCCAAAAGGGAGATGACTTTTATCCTTGGCAATTCTTCCTTTGATAGACCCAGACAGTGTAATTTAAACCAACCCCTGTGTTACCATGGGAAGTCCCTCTTTGATCTGCCTTCATTATAAATGGGAGTATAGAGGTTGCACAGAAACAGAAACAGAACAGTCCCCCTGTCCTGTTCACATGATTTTCAGCTGGGCAACTGTTTCCAATTGAAGGGACTGAGAGCTGAATAAAGAGCAGATTTACTCCCATCTGGGTTATGCTGCCCCTCAGCCTCCTGGCTTGCCAACCCCCAGCCCACCATAGGGTGGAGTTTTTACACTAAACAGACACATTGCAAACTCCTCCGGACTGTAAACACAGCTGAGAGAGCACCATGGTATGGCTGCTGAGCACACACAGCAGAGATCTGAGGGCACAGCAAGTTCAAGCTGTGTAAATAATAAAGGAAGTTTGTGCACAGTTTTGGCTGGAAGAGCCCATTTGTTTTGGATGGTTGTTTAAATGGGAAGATGCTCAGCGTGAATGCAAAAAGGAAGTGAACGCCAGAGATGCTCTACTGGTATCTACTGAGCTGCTACAAGATAGGCAAGGTCTGTGTGAGACTGGTCAGACCTTCTCATCCAACACAGCTATACTCAAGGCCAGCTGAACTGAGCCCTCAACTTACACCCACATACCAGTGGTATAAGTGAATCTCCTTCAGACAAACAGACTCCTTAAAAACCTAGATATGACCAAAAGAGTTGGCCCCTTGTTACATAGAAATAATAAATCCTGCTGCTTCATAAGAAAAAGCAACCAGGATCTGGAGCAGGACCAACATTTCCAGTGAGCAGCTACGAAAAGTGAGAGGCCATGTGACAAGTCTAAAGCCATGAAAAAGATGGTGGCAGAGCACAGGGGTCTATATGCAGGAATAGTGGGGTCACTGGCATCACATTAATTGACACCGTTCTCTGAAAAATGAAAATAAGCCAAGAGTGGCTACAGAAATACTGGCATATTGGAGGGGACAGATCTCCAGCAGGTGCAAGCTTAAAGCTTTTGGCTTTTGTGCCAAGGAAACATGCTTATATTTAACCGAGATTGTAAAGCCTCTTGTGCTGCCATTTCAAGAGGAGAATGACAAACAATGCAGTATCTGGGGTTTGCATCACCTTCTCCTGTCTGTCCAGCATCTAAATCACCTTGCTGGACCCTGCAGTCACGTGGCTGGGTCAGCACCACCAGCAGTGCTGCTGTGTGAGAGCCCAGGTTCCCAATGGATCTTAGATGGGCTCACCTCCTCGGGGACTGGCAGTCTCTGCAGAGGGTTGAGGTTCAGCACTGGTATGGAGCTGGCAGCTAGCTGGGACTCAGGCAGGTCTAGAGCCAGATTCTGTTCCTGTTTCACCATGATGGAGCAGAGCTTGGGCCCCAGTGACCACACTCCATTTTCCAGCTCTGAAACATGCACAACATGAGAGTCAAACTCTAGCAAGAACGAGGCAAGAAAAAAAAGTTATGCGGACAGCTTCCCCCGACTGAGGGGGCTGCCTTTCCAAGTTTAGCATTGTCACCACACAAGCATGTGCAGGCTCACAACACAGAGTACAAAACAGAATAAACCCCCAGTGTGTGGGGAGCAGACAGGACAGACCTAGAGGAATTGTGTCTCTGCTGTGCTCTGACTGTGCAGCCTGAGCTTTGGACGACAGCTGCAGGGTTTCTTCCCCCAGTAATGTCTAGGTCTCATACTCTGGAGCTTATTTATATTTAGGGCTCAGCGAGAGGAGGATGCTGGGCTGTTGCTCCTTAGGCAGCATGGCCAGCATCACAGAGCTGCCAGGTGTGTTACCAAGAATAGCACCATCTCTGTGCTGAAGAGCTGGTGAGAGGGCAAGCATGACGACACCGAAAGGCTGACAGTGCTGCTTTGGCCTTGTGATGATGTTGTGCGAAATACCAGGGCTTTATTGCATGACAGAAGAGGAGGAAGGTCCATTTCTGTGGAAGGAAGCCCACTGCAGCACCTGCTTGTGAGGCTGCTTCCCAAGCTGCTCCCCTCATTCTCATCTCCGAGACTCTCTCCTCCACCTTGGGCTGCTCAAGTGACTGCTGTCTACAGCTGTGCCCTGCTGCAATTGCTGGCAGGGACAAGAAGCAGCAGTGAGGGAAAGGAAGTGTCTGAACTGCATGGAGCTGTAGGGGCATGCTCCCCTTGCCCCCTGCCTGCTCTGTCCCATGCACATCTGTGGTGTGAGCCTGGTTTGCCATTGGAAGTAGAGATCCCAGATAAACTGCAGATCAATGGGAAAAAAAGACTGCTAGGCAGGAGAACTGACTGGGCTCTTCTCTAAAGTTTTGGTCTTTGCTCTTCAAATACTTCAGCCTGCCAAAAAGCTACTCCTAGCTGGCCTGCAGCCTGCACCCTCGTTCCTAATCCTCATCCCTTCCCCTTTCCTTTTTATCTGACAAGTGAAAATACATTTGGCTTGACATAGGACAGATTATTGCTAAACATGTCACCAGAGAGAGCTCCAGTTGCCTCCACGAGACCAACAGTCTGACTCACTCTCTGACCCCTCTGCACTGCTCTCTGCATGCAGCATTCTCAGTCAGGTCCAAGGATGTGGCCTAGCTCTGCTGCCCAGAGCAGTTCTGCAGAGCAGTTCTGCAGAGCAGGCCTCAGTACAGAAGATGTCCTGACGAGAGGGAGAAAGGTCCTTCTCTGTTCTAGAAAAGCCTGCACAAAGAAGAGTACAAACAAGAAGCTGTTCATGTGGGAGCTGCCACCTGATCTAAACTTAAAGGTACTTTAACATTGTTTGCTCTACTCAGTGGCTGTTACCTTCAGGAGAAACCAGGGCAGAATCCTGCCTCTGGTCTTTGCTTCGACAGAGTGGTGTTAAAGCCCAGACAAGAATTGTATCAGATAACACAATGTTGCCCTTACCAATGGAATATGTTGTCTTCCTGTCTTTAGTCTAGCACCTCTTATTTTCTGCCTAGACAGGTGTCTCTAGCAGATGCTCACTCCTTCCAGCTGCCTCTGTGACTGGACATCTTCAAGCACAGACACAGCTCCTGTGGCTGCTGTGTGTGTATGAGCTGTGTGTGCTACTCTCAGTGCTGCTGGATTGCTTCCTAGAGCTTCCCACAATGCAGCAGGCCCAATGTCATCAGGCAGCATCTCAGGCAGGGGTGCACTGCACAGCTGAGACAACACAGAGGCTGCTGAGCAGACACAGACTGGATTGTATTTTCTCTGTCCTGCTAAGGACACTGAACCTGCAGCTCGTAGTGAAGTCCTTGCTACCCCTGGTATGCAGACAAAGCCTTTCTGATGGAAGGAGGCAAGGTGTCACACAGCCACCAGTGTTTGTGTCCAGAAAATTTGGACTGACTTCTGCCTTTCACAGAAATGAGGCACCTTGAGAGATCTTTCAGTCTATCCCGCTGCTCTAGGCAAGTTCAACTAAACCTGTCAGTCCTGATAGATGATTCACTTGAACCTACCCCTTTGAAAAGTGACGAAGAGTTCACGGCTTCCCCCATTTAAACTCTTCTGTGGTTTCGCTATGCGCACCATGGGAACATTTTGCCAACTGACTAGTGATGCTCCTTACTGTGATTTGAAGCCTTTTTCTCCTCATCCTTTCTGTTGCAATGTTGCAAAGCTCTGCGTTTCTCTTTTTCTCAGATGTGTGGGGTATCCTCTGTCTGTGAGGGCTGCTGCTGAAGTAAGCTACCAGACAAGGGAGAGCAGACCACCAAGGGCTCTCCCCTATCAGACTTGACTGAGTGAGAGAGCAGCCCCCAGGGCTGTCGGTCCAGACAGGCCAAGGAGCAGACACCCAAATAAGTATGTGCCTTCCTCCCATTTCCTGTCTACATTCTGACCCTGCTCTCTTTCCCACCCTCGGAGATTTATCTGGGGAGTGATTGGGTTACAGAATCAGAAACAAATAAGCAATCAGAGGGTCAATGAGGGACTGAGGAGTAGGCATCTTGTGTGGACACCTCTACGTTCTGCTGCCCGAGAGGATGTTTCTTTCAGAGGTAACACTGTGATACTGCAGATTTCACTGTATGTTGGTGGATGAGGCATGCCAGGACACTCATCCTCTGCTCTAGATACTCTGTATCTGTTGGGAAGAAGTACTGCTATAGCTGCCCGGGGTTGTGAAGGAGAGGCAAAGAGCAGTGAGAAAGCAGAACCTTTACAGGAGGGCAGGCACTAGCCCGAGGCTGGTCCAGTGCCCACTGTTCTGCACAACCCTGGATCCCCCTGCTCCTGGCATCAAATCACACCCTGCAAAACTGAGGGCTGTTTTTGAGAAATGAAACCGCCAGTCTGTATGCACAAGCCCTCTGGAAAGCAGACTCCACTGATAAGCAGGGTCACAATGCACCCAGTGGCGTGCCCTAGCTGACCTGCGTTAGTGGAAACCATGTGGGAGGGGGCAGGATTTGGAAGAGTTTTGGAGCGCTGCAGAGAAGCTGGGAGAAAGCTGATAAAAAGCAAGCCTCAGCCAGCTCCAAGCCTAGACAGAGTAGGGGCATTCCTGAGGAGCTCTGCAGACTGAGCAGAGCTTGGTTAATGTTAAAGAAAAAACATTCTGTGTAATTAATTTGAACTGAATGTTTAAAAGGACTGAGACTGGATGAAGCTGTGCCAAAAGTACTGCACAGTGTTGCAAATACTGGACCTGACTCAGGGTTTCACTAGAATATGACTCACATGCAATTATGAGCCAGAAAGCCCTGGAAAGATGAGCTGAATTATCTAGCTGCAGGACTGGGTGCACAGATACTCCTATACCTGCCATCTTAATGTTAGGCCTTACTGAGCTGATATAGACCTGATCTGTACTCTCAGACAGCAAGTGCCAGGCCCTTCTCAAGCTCTCCTGGGTTATGCACTCTACACCCTGTGCTGGCCTCTGCCCAAGGATCAGTATCACACCTCATTCAGGAGAGTCATGGTCCTGCCTTTGAGACACGACAGCTGAAGGAAGGGCATGTGCAGACACAGTGGAGAGAAGTGGTGCTAAGTGTCTCAGAGAGGAGTCCTTGAGATAGCTTCATGCAGGCAGTCTTCATTTCACTGCTTTCTATAAATGCATCCTTTTTGCTTCTCTCATTCCCAAGTCTTATCTCCTCCTATTAATTTTCAGGGGCAAAACAAAGATGTGTTTATTTATTCATGCTGGTTTGGGGCTTTTTTTTGGTTAGTCGCCCCCTCCAAGACTGTACTAGGGTTAAAATTAAGGAAAAAGAAATGCAATTTGAAGGCTTTTTTGGTACTCAGGCAGAGCTACTTGGCCTGCCATAAGCCTCTCTCCCAGCACCTCTCTGAGATGCCCCTAAGGAACGTGGCAGATGGTTGTGCCTTTTGCAAGGACCAAAGAGGTAGTAGAGGCCAGCCTTCTCTCCTTCTGCCTTGGCGTTTGTACCAGAAAGACAGGATCATTCCTAGTCATGAGAGGGAAGCCTCTGTCCCAGGTCTCACTCTTGCTCAAAGGCATAGCTTTCTTCTGTGTATACTGAGCCTGTGCCACTGCTTTTTCAGGCAGCCCGGTGTCCGTCAGCTGTCGGGACACCCACACAATCCCACAAATTACAGGACTCTCTGCAAGGACAGCTCTAAAAATACCCAGCCATCATAAATTATCTTGAAATGAATTGTTTTAAAAATAAGTTTTGAAATGACTGTTCCTCTCTGTCTCCTGCTAAAAGATCTGCTGGTAAAGAAGCCACTTAGCTTTCCACATGTGCCAGCACTGGTTGCAGCCAGAGACTCATGCTTCCTATGTGCAAGCCAAAACCCTGCTGTCTGATGCCAAAACGGAGCTGGATCTAGGGCATCCACACCCAAGTTTGCAGGGTACTAAAAAGACATTGCCTATTGCTTGCCAGAAGCTGGTAGCACACTGAGCCACAGCCAATTATCATCCTCGTAAATAACAGTAAGCCTAGCAAAGGAGTAATGTGACTATCAGAGCACAAATGGAAGGGGAAAATGTGGGCTGTTTTTGACAACAGCAGATCAAATTCTTCCCTGGATTAGCCATGCGCAAGTCCAAGGAATAGCCAGTTTGTCCTTATATATGAAAGCCAGCCAGAGCCTCTGCTAACACGTGTGCCCAAAGCCGTGCAGTGTGCAGGTCTCATGCTCACCGTTAGCATTATCTTCAGTCTTGACAGGCACAAGAGGGCTCTGGGGAGCAGAGTCTCCACTGAGGGAATAGCTGTGCTCTGCCTGGATGCCTGGAGTGGGTGGATCCAGGTCCATGTCCAGCAAAGGGTTCTTCTCAGCCAGTACTGGGTCATCAAAGAAACTGCTGAAGAGGTCGTTGGAGAAATCCTCCATGTTGTCAGAGAAGTGATCCAGGTTCTCTGAGAAATGCTGAGGAAAGACAAAGGGAGAAAGAGCATTAGTGTCAACTCCAAGAGGGATCTGAGAGCCTTCCTCTGCACTGAGAGTCAAACCTCAGCATCAGCTCTTTCTGGGTGGAAAAAATCAGTTCCTATTCCTTGCTTGCATCAGTTTGACAAAAAACACCTTGAATTAAGATAGAAAGGGATGTGGTGCTGTACATCACTGCATGTTTATCTATGCCACACACACTCATGAAACTTTTCTACATGATTTTATTTCCACCTTCCTCTGTGAGTATCTATCTGAGTCTTCCAAACATCCATCTCACTGTGAAAACAAAACGAATAGAGTACAAGGAAAGAAATTCCTGTGATGATAAAATGTAAGCGTGGCAGAAAATCATGGTCTTCGGCACCTGTGCTTGGTGACAGACACTTTCTCATGCTCTCTGCCAGCAGCAGTAG
The DNA here is from genome assembly GCA_024500445.1 of Entomyzon cyanotis. Taxonomy (NCBI): domain Eukaryota; kingdom Metazoa; phylum Chordata; class Aves; order Passeriformes; family Meliphagidae; genus Entomyzon; species Entomyzon cyanotis. The sequence continues at coordinate 38,458,277 of JAKEPQ010001030.1, read as the reverse complement.
GCACACTGATGCCCCAGAGAACATCAACCCAGCTGCTGATTTCTATCAGAGAAAAAAGATCAGTTGGATCAACATAACAGGAAGGCCCCCTGTTGTATTTAATTTCCTCTGGGATTTAACAGCCCCTCTGTGGACCATATGAGGCTGTACTTCAGCCAGATAATGCCTGCAAAATTCGGCTCCCTGGTGAAGTTTAAACACTACAGATGGGCTGTTAACAACAAACAAACATTCCACTAATCATTCCAGTAACAGTCAGTAAATCTGGCCAGTGCTGCTGCAGAGCTGAGCTCCTGATGCTACAGGGAACCTGCTTCCTTTGAGGCATATCCTCCTATTCAGAAGTCAAATCACTAACTTTTCCATTTGCTACAACAAAGCATTGGTCGTGCAGGGAGAAAAATGATGGCTGCCAAGCACCAGATGAAAAATTATCCCATTTGTTGGCAGATTGAGGCTTCTGGCTCAGGGAGAGGAAAGAAAAGACAGATAGATTCAAGTGACTATATTACACAGACAGAACTGTGTAACTTAAATGAACTGGAGAGAGCTCAGCAGAGTCAGACTGGGTCCATCCCCCCACCTCCTGCCTGGAAAAGCATCTCGGTGGGCAGAAAGGCATTGAAAGCAGTATACTGAAATACCAAGAGCAACAGGGTATGGATGAGATTTGGAGAGAGCATGTAGGTCCTAGAGTAGAGACATGAATGCCAATGAATTCCAGTGTGAGAGCTCAGCCCAGGAGAGAGCCCAGCTTCTAGAGAAACATGGGATGTGTGCAGTCCTCTCTTTCCCCAGTGCTAGGACTGAGGGAGGAGGTGGCCAGAGGACCCCGGATGCTGGAGACTGTAGGTTCCTGCTCCTCCGGAAGGTATATTTGTTTTACCTGAGCACAGTACCACTCTGTCAACATTCCACTGGCTGTCAGAGCATTGGGGTGAGGCTGGGGAGTGAAGTAGACTCCAGATGAGCAGTTCCACATTTCCCACCAAGTGGGGGAGGGAGATGGTGAGCAGCAGCAATCTCCAACATGTCAGTGCCTTTCACCCTCCAACATCATCCTTCAGCTGCTCAATTTAAAACCCCAGATGCTCACAGAACATGCTGGAAGTGGAGGTGGAGTCCCTGCCACTTGCGTTCTGCCTGACACAAGATTTCTCTCCATTCACTTCTTTCCCACTTGTCCTCCAACTGCCTGGAGTGACAGCCCAACACATGACCATCGAAGGCTTCTCTGGAGAGCAGGCATTGCACGTGCAAGTAGGGTGGAGAAAGCACACTCATGCTAAATCCTAGTGTTGAGGCCCTCCCTGCAATGTCTGGGCTAAAGTTTTCCCCACTTGTTCCCACAGCAGAAGCAGAGTTGGCAGGATAGCCTGGTAAAATCTACCCAGCCATTTCCAAGTTGCCTAGAAGCATTTTTGCACTTGAATCAAGTAACAGAAAACACCTACCATCTGTGGGGAGTGTAACTTCAGAGGGAGCTGAGTCAGCAGATGGAACTGGGTTAGATATTTATCTAAAATACACTGGAAAACCAGGTTTTGTCCCATCCTACAGCACAGAAGGATAAAGAGTTTGGAGTCCTGAGCATTAACCCCAGAGAGTGCCTGCTCATGTAACAGCTGTTCTTTGTCTTGTATTCTCTAAACAACACAAGCAAACACAGGATGTGAACACGATAGCCTTATGGTAAGGGTGAGAACCACAGAAAAGTGAAGGGATTCAGAGTGCTGGCTGCCAATGCACCACAACACAGCAGAGCTGAGCTCGAATCGTATTTAGTGTTGTGACCATCAAAACTAGAACCACTGTGTAGCTGTGAAAGAGAAGCAGAGCTGGATGGACAGCTCTGGGGAGAGCTGTCTGTGACACTGCCATGTGCTTCCAATTTCTTTCACAACTGTGCATCAACAAAGGCAGAGATGGGATTAAAGAGAGTCAAGAAAATGCATTGATGCAGTAGTTACACAGATTATCTTTTAGCAGCATCCCACCCACATTTAGAACAACAATTTCTTGGTCAGTCAACAATCTCTCCATTGTTGGAGAAACCCACCTAGAGGGAAGAGACAGAGATGTGCCTCTGGCTTTATTCCGAAGCAAAAAAATTGCCCCAGCAGCTGCTGAGGGATGAGAGGTGAGTAATGAATGCAAGGGACTGAGTATCAGAGCCCTAACACAGGCACCAACACTGGCAGGAGTAATTGCAGGTTTCTGGTTCTTTTAGACACCACACAGCAGACTTGCTGCTGGAAGACCTCGCTGTTTGGAAATTAGGATGAAGGCAACGCTGTTCTCCCAGAGGTACAGGAGGAGTTCAGGTCCCCAAGAGACCATTCTCTCCCAAGAGAGACCCAGAGATCTACTGCACAGTACAGGATGAGTGGAAAATGAAACTTCCACACCCCTCCCTGGGAATCCGGAAATGTTGGGGCACCTAGCCCTCTCTGGGCTTCTGGGTCTTATCCTCCAGGACAACTAAATATTGGCAAAGCCTTCTCATCAAAGCAGCCCATTTCAGCTCTCACCACTCACACATATACCAGTCCAATATCTCCAAACACAGATGGTGGAGAGAAGGGAGTTAGCCTATGAGATTGGCAATAACCATGGTTATTATCAAAGGGGGCACCAAGGATCCAACAACCTCAAGAAGGAGAGCACCTAGAGCTGACACAAAGCTGGAGATTGCTATTCTACTCAGAGAAGGTGGCAAGAAGCAGAGGAAACCAGAAGAAGGAAGGGTGAAGCAAACAAAAATAATGACATGGCTTTGTAGCTGGCTATACCCACAATGGAAACTATGGGACCAGCAGGAAGGTAAGTCACCACATCCTGGGAAGACTGCTGGGTCTCTTGGGTTGGCTCTGTTCTCTTCTGAAGCCAACAGGTATTGTTAATTTTAGATTTCTTATTAGTATAAGAAAGCTGTGCATGCAACCACATGGTAAAAAGAAAGAGTGTCCTCTTGTCAAGATCCAACTGTGATGGACACAGTGAGGAGCAACCTAGAGTTTATTTTGGCTACATCATCAAAACCACTATTAATTAGTTTAGATTGAGCCTGTTAGCCCAGAATATGCAAATTTTGCTCCACCCAGCCTAATTCTGGGAGCGGCACTTACCTGGCAAAACTCAAGAGAAAGCTTTAGGCATACACTTCCTTTGCATGTGTGAGAGAGGCTTCAGGGAACTGCATGTCCTAGGATATGGTGACTCAGGGCTGTATAGAACACAGCAGCGCATGGCAGGGTCAGTGTTCCAAGCTTCTGAACAACCAAGAGAAACAGGTTTATCACCTGACCAAATGGATAGTAGCATTATCCTGGCTGGCACATAGCATGCCAAAGAAGGTGCTAGGTGAACGTTAGCCCTCTGTTCCTACCCAGGCTGGGGCCAGCACGATGTGACTATGCTGGGCTTTAGGGAGACTTTTGCCGACACAATGGCAACGAAGATGTCAGCAAATCAGAGAAGGTCCAAGAAAGTCCATGGAACTTGGATGTGAATGAAGGTGAGATGAACAGAAATACACAAACACAGCAACCTCATCCTCTCAGCCTCTTCAAGACCAAAACTCCTCAAGAGTGCCTTCCAACTCAGCTGAGATCAGCCAGCTCCTGCTCCTCAGAGGATTGGCCAAGAGTTTCTAATTGTGACAATGAAGGACTCTGCAACTCTGTTGAGATTCTCCTTTAAGATATTTCAAGTAGCTTTCACACAGATGAGCCTGGCTTTAGAAAGGGGGACCAGTCAGCTGGGAAACTTGACCCTTACCATCCTGGCCTAGAGGGAGTGGGTGTGCAGTGTACTGGGGGAAAACAGTTTCCAGATGGGATACAAAGCTCACAGCACAGTCTCATTTTGAATTATTCGCTCCTGTTATCTTCCCCTCCCTTTCACACCCTCCTTCCTTCTCCTTCTAACTATGCTCCAAAGCCAAGAAATAGCATGAGATGTGTTTCCAAAGCTGTATTACCAGTGAGCGGTCAGGAAGGGGGCAGCCAAGGGACAGAAACGCAATGGCGAGGATGTGCTAGATTTCCTGATCCAAGCCTGATTTCTGGCTGCCTGTTCCCCTCTAGTTCTAGGAGGACAAGCAGGCAGCGCCCAAAGAGGATGAGCCAGTGTGCACAGCTATGGGGAGACAACAACTGTTGGATCTCTAGGCCCAACAGACAGCCTTAACCTGTTCTGGTACCACAGTAGAATCTGCCCAGGCTGAGGCCACTTCAGTCATGGGGAGAGAGTGAGAATCTGCCAGCTCCTGGCTTCTGCTCCCTCCCACTCCTGGTGATTGACATAGGCACTGACTCTTCCAAACATATTTCCACCACATGTTTTCATCCTGACCTCATGCTTAGGGTTGTCTAAATAGCACACTGTATGTGCGTGCGTGCACTTCTCATTCAAACACCCTTTCCTGTTGTACAAAAGTTATCTTGGGAGCTAATGTAAGGCATCCAGATATCCAAATGCAAGCTCTACATTTACCCCCACCCAGACCTGGTGTTAGAACTCTGGAGGTCCCAAGCACACACTCAGGCACTAAGCCTTCTCCCCTGCCTGGTTGCAAATGGGATGCCTTAAGGTAGCTCTCTTCTCGCCCAGGGGCACCATGCATGGCTGAGGAGGTGATGACTTCCTCCCTCTAGATCCACTTCTCTGTAGTCATCCTGGGTGCATGTGTCCCTCCTTTTCCCTTTCACACTTCCATCCTTTGACTGTGACTTTTCTCTTCCCACCTCCAGCTGAGTTGTTTGGAGACAGTCTCCCTTCAGCATCAGCCTGGTTCTCACAGCCTCTCTGGTCCCACCACAATGGTCTCGCTCCAAAGAGAAAGAAGCAAGGGGCTAATCCAGCTGGGCGGCAGCCCAGGCCCAGGAGACGAAAGGCCTTTGCAGGTTGGAGGTTCTGCTCGTGCTGGCAGGCAGTGAAGATGGGGAGGGGATTCTTCTGAGTTTTCTTTTCTTTTTGAAAGATTTTTCCTCTTTGCTTGCCAAGATAAATCTCCTGTCCCAGCTGTGACATCTGCATTTCCCTTCTCTGCTTTCACTAAGGAATGAAGCCCCCTGCACTCCAGCTGCACAGCCGAGGTTTTCTTTACATTCCAGGAAAGAAGAACCCATACACTCCAGACAGTCCTTCTGCTCTCTTTAAAATGTAGAGAATTTTAGACCTTATGAAAGTGAAGTTCTCAACAGCGTTAACAAGATTCAGGCAGGATGGACAGATGTTGTGCACACTTTTCCACACAGCCAGTCAGTGCATGTACACCCCAAGGGGCACAAGTGAGCATCCAACCACCCCTTGGCTGCCACCCCTCTGGTGCTGCTCCATCCTGAACCCATATTGCTCTTGTATCTCACGTATCACAGATCTGTGCTGCTCCATGCCTGGTCTGCCCTGGCCCCTGGTGTGCCTGGACAGCTTGCCACTGATCTACTACCCCCTTGCTGTTGCTGCTTCTCTGCATAGCATGGCCAAAGCGCCAAAGGCCAAACTGCCTGCGAACACCACTGGCATTCCCCACCAGCAGGACAGCACCCTGAGCAGCAGCACCCCTGTCTTTCCCAGGCACTGCATCAATGCCCAAGTCACCTGTGATTACTTTCAGCATCACAACCTTGGGATGTTTGGTGGACTGAACACTCCAGACACTCCAGGGTGGCAGAGTTTGACTGAACTTGATCTGGAACTAGGCCCAGAATTTGCTGCTGTCTGTGGAATCACAAAATCACTTAGGTGGGAAAAGACCTCTGAGATCATCGAGTCTAAGCCATGACTGAACACCATGTCAGCTGGAACATGTCACTAAATGCCACAGCCAGTCTTTCCTTAAACACCTCCAGGGATGGTGACTCCACCACCTCTCTTGGGTAGCTCACTCCAATGTCTAATCACCCCTTTTCCAAGATCTTGCTAATGCTCAACCTAAACCTGCAGTTTAAGAGTATGTCCTCTCGTCCGGTCTTGTTGCCTGGGAGAAAGGCCAACCCCCACGTGGTTACAACCTCGTGTATTTGTGAAGAGTGATAAGCTTTTCCCTGAGCCTCCCCTTGTCCCTGCAAAGCTCAGGCACAACTCGCTGTGGAAACCTCCTTCCACCGCGCATCCGTGCCAAGGGCCTGGATTTACAATTTCCAGCGCTAGGCGCCACGGGACCTAGGAGGGCCCGTCGGCGTCTCAAGGCACGGTCGGGGGAGGGCGATGGGGGCGCGGTGCGCAGGCCGGGCGCGGCAGCGGCGCGGGCGGCGGGGCAGCCGGGGCGAGGGGCCGCAGCCCCTCACGCCACCGGGGCGGCCCTGCGCGAGCCGTCCCGCCCGCGCGACAACGGCGGCGGCGGCCTAACGGTCGCCGCGGCGCGCTTCCAACGGCCGGCAGCCGCGGCCGCCCATTGGCCGGCGCCACCGGGAGGCGGCCAATGGGAGGCGGCTGCCAGCGGCGCGGCGCGCGGGAGGAGTGCAGGGTTAGGACGGAGCGGCGCGGGCCCGTGCTGTTCGTCCCGGGATGGCCGCGATGGGAGCGCCCCGCGGGACATCGCCGCAGCCCCTCCGGCACACGCGGCTCCCCCGGCTGGCCGTAACCTCCCTGGCAGGCTGGGAGGTTTCGTGGTTTCCCCCCCTCCTGCCCTTCGATCCCGGCAGGGGACACAAAGCCGTCAGCTGACGGACTGGGTGATGTTAAAAGCATGTGCACAACACAGACCGCATGGAAATTCCGTGGTCGAGATTGCAGCCTTGTAATATCCAGCTCAGAGTTCACAAGCCTGCAATTCACTGGGGAGAATCTTGGGAGTCATCAGTCGCAGGGGGAGAGGGTGAGTTAAGTCTTTAACTTAAGTGCTTTTGCCCATGAAAGAATAAAAAGAAGGGAGTAAAAAGTATGAGGAAAGTTGAAATCTGCGAGCCTGTGACTGGGTTTCCCAGTGGCCCCAACGAGGACTTTTAAGAGCTGCTAAAGTCATGGACACTGGTGTCTCCACACCTGGCACTAGTGTGTTCAGCATAAATGGGATTAGCAGCCAGCACGCGGTGGTGATGTGGGAGAGATTGGAAGTGCCCTGCAAGGGGAATGACTGTGGAGCAGCAGAGAACCTAGGCCGAGCTGACTCACAAGACAAGTGGCATTGCAGTGTGGCCACAGTGCTGCGGCCCTCTATGTGCCCTCCCACCACCTGCGGATGCCAGGTTCTGAGCAGGTATGCATGTGCTAGGGAGGAGGGGGAAAATGGCAGCTCCCCTTGGACAAAACAGGCTCCACTGGCCTGGGGAGGAAAGCAGCTACAGTACATGGTTTGCCTATGGGTTGAGAGCTGCTGAATCTGCAGAGATAGGAATACCTCTCCTCCCAGCACTGGTACCCTGAAGGATGAAAAGGAATGCCTCTGCTTTTCAGCGTGCTTTTGCTGCGTATGCTACATATACAATGAACATCCCAAATTTCCTTTGGCTTACAACTGCCTTGCAGCTGACTCCAATTAAAAAAAAAAAAAAAAAAACCAAAACAACAGGACTTAAACTATACGCAGAACTGGACACAACCCTCTCAGGATGGAACATTTAGATCAGCTGCTCTTGACCCTCATTTGGCAGAAGATTTGGGGTGTATTTTGAGGAGTCTGTGGAAGGTAAATACAAAGCTTATTTTTTTCTAGGCTTTCCTTGAGCTTGGAGAACTGAAGACACCTTCTTGCTACAAAACAAAGCCGCCCTCATTTCTAAGCCATTGTGGTGGCAGCTGGGCTGTGCTCAAACAGAGATATGTATGAACTGTTCTCCATGGGAATGCAGGTAGCCCTGGGCAAGCTGGTAGGGGTCTCTTCCTCTTCTTTGCTCCTTCCCAAGCCAAGGTCCGTACAGCCTCCAGGCAGAGACTTCACACAGGCAGTAGCCCTTAGAGAGAGAAGCTGTATTGTCATCTCTGTCCCCAGATCTCTGCTGTCTTGGCTGAATTGGTGCTTTGCCTGTTTGTGTGAACATGACAGCCTCAGCTGCATTTGCAGCAGGTTCCCTGTGACACCCTAACTCCACATCATGACAGGGCTTTCAGCTGCTGTAGCACCTGGGATTGGGAGCTCATGTGAATTTTATGTCCTTATGTGTAAAAAATAATATCCATCATTTTTGGGAAGGCCCAATCTCCTATGTTAACCTGATCCACCTCCATCCAGGTGTGCCCTTTGCAGAGCCCATTCACCCCGCCTCATCCCCGCTGAGGCACAGTAGCCAGAACACAACTGGGTGTCCATAGCCATGTCTGTACAACCGAGAGATGCATCCCTAGCCCAGCCCTGCAAATCTAGAGGGAAATCTACCCTGGAAAAGCCTACATGGATTTGTGTGTGGCATGTTTGCCTGGGCTTGTTTGCCTGGCATGTTTAGAGAAAAATTCTGCTTACTGGTGAGGGATGCATGGTGTGACAGCAGGCAAGGCAAATGAAAAAAATATTGGTTTATTCTGTGTGACTCTGTGAACTATACTGCCATGCTGATGTGAAACCATGTCATAGTACCACCAAAAGACATGAAAGGCAGCGTGAATGTTCAATAAATTAAAAATAAATTGGAGAAGTGCAACTGCCCAAGCCAATCACCAGCCAGTGGGATGGGAATGTTTATTCAGTAACCAAAATAAATGGGAATAAATGCCACTGCACCATTTCTTCTATCTTCTGGCCCTGTCTAGTACGGAGTTGGCAGATCTCTGTTCTTACATAGCTTCTCAGGCCCATGCTATTATGGGCCTTTTTTCTGCATCTTGCAAGAAAGCAACAAGAAAGGCACACTGGGAGATAGAGGAAATCTGCTTTGGGAGATAACCAGAGAAGGAGGAAAGGTCTGTATTGTCTTTACAATCATCTTCATTTGTCTCATTGAAACTGTTTCTCTTTAGTGGTCAGAGAGCAAAATCAGAGATAATTCACATTTTATCCCCTGGCAGGTCCCTGAAGACTCATAAAGAAAAGCAGGCCTTGAAAGAGGAAGAGCTGCACTCTATTCAAGTCCAAAAGCTGAGGCATGCAGCTAATACCAAACATTACTGGTGGCTTTCATTCCTTGGGCCTTTGTAAAGAGCACTTAACAGAGAAATTAAGTCTGGACCAGCTGATTTGTGACTCAAGGATGTGAGGGATTTTCACACAAAATCTTGAGAGAGCAAAAGCTGGGACCCTCAGTGGCCAGGCTGGGCAAGAGTTGGGTTTTGCAAGCAGCTGACTGAATGGGGTGCTGCACTGGGGCAGTTTTCAAAGCAATTCAACTTGGAATGCAGATTTCTGACCTTCTGCCAATACCTCGGTGGAAAATCTGTGCCCTGAACAGCAGATAGGAAATTAAACTTCAGCTCCAATGCTGAGGGTATCATTTTCACCTCAGCGGTGGAGCTGCAAAAACCAGAGTCTCTAGAGAATGGGGAAATCCTTCCTAGCCCGCAAAAGGCAGTAACACCTCTCAGACCATTTGTCACTACTGGAGTAGCCTGGATTAACACCATCCTGGGGTAGAATGAAGATGTGATTTTGGTGAACCAGGGGTAAAAGCACTGTGTTTCCAAAGATAAGGATGGATATCTGATGGGGCAGAGATTAGGCAGTCACTTCAACCATGGGATGAAAATAACAGCTGAAGGAGAAAAGGGGGCCTATGAAAACCCTTTCCCAACACCTGGCTCCCCCGATATCCCTTCTTCGAGCCAGACTTCTCCACAACAAGTCCCAACAACCAAGGACCCTGTAGCTGGTGAAAAGATGTTGAAATGAGGAGATGTATGGTATCATGTCCTCAAGTAATGTCAGAAACTTCTAAGAAGAAAAGATCCCATGTTCCTTTGAAAACAGGAAATCTATTATGCCCTGAACTCTTGCTGTGAAAGCTCCTGTGTCAGATCAAGCAGACATCTGCACCCCAATATTGGAGTGGTCTCTGTAGAAGCTGGGGGATTTGGGAATCCATTTGCTGGACATCCCTGGACCAGAGAGATGATGGATGGCCTCATGGCTTTCAGAGCTTAGAGGAACCAGCCTGGCAATCAAATATGGTTCCTCACAGAGCCAAGTGCCTCCTGCTTCAAATTCGTCATCTGCAACTGAGCTCAGTTTAAAGGCTCCAGATAAATCCAGCCCTTAAAAAAAAAACAAAACAAACTAAAAACAACCAACTGTTGGAGAAGCAAAATACAGTCACCAAACAAATGAGTCATTGCAAAGAGGGACTCTCTAGCTTAAGCCTCCAAAATGTTTTCTCAGGCTTTTTGCTCCTAGATGAACAAGTCCTTATTACCACAGATTTTCCTGAGAAAAAATCCAAGTCACCTTTTAATCTGTGGCGTGTAGTATGGCATGGCCACCCTGCTGGGTTGTTCTGCAGACAGCAGAAAGAGCACTGGTCGCATTGCAGGCAGGGAGTTTTCTAATGATGTCAGGTTGTAGTCATGTAACTTCATGTTAGCAGCATATTCAAAGATTAAATTAACTTTCTGTGTAATTAATTGCTAGATTTTAACACAATCAAATCACAGGTGGAAGCCAGTGATTCCTGTGGCAAAAGAAGTTACAGTCCTGCCATGATGGCCAGTGCTGCAAAGCAATAATGAAGACTGTGTGAGCCTTAGAAAAGCAAGATAAAATCTACAGTGGTTTGGCTTCTGGACATCCTTTCAGACACGACCTTATTTTGCAGATATATAATTCAGGACAAGAAGCAACCTCTTAGCATCCATCATGGTTTTATGTGCAACAAAAGAAAAAAGCATCAGTGAGATCTTCCCATTTTGTGCTTTAAACTTGATGCTAAGTGAATTTTCCCAAGTATGGTGTTCTCCATATACAGGAAACGCTTCACAAGTTCCCAGTATGTGTCCCAGCACAGACGCAGTCTTCTGTTCCTGCCTGGATGATCCCAGCACCAAATCTTCTTATGCCAACCTCTTCCCTCATGCCTCTGCCGCTTGATACTCCCCTGCTTTGCTCCTCCTTTGCCTTCCTCCTGTCTCTCTCTGAAAGGGTGCACACATCTGGCTTGCCTTTATTGTGTGATAAATCTCACCCTGCATCTTGGGTTCATTTTCTGAAAGTTTTGAATGGTGTCTTGGAAATGCTGTTGGACAATAGGAGCTCTTTGAACCCAGGCCAGCTGGACAGGACTCCTTGCATTGCAGCTGACATGCAGGCTTTGGCGGTCTTTCTCGACTCTTTCCTCTCTTCTCTTTTCTTTACAACATTTGAGTTGTCCTCAAACTTTATTTTTGGAGTGGGCAGTGCATTTCTGAATCTTTTCATCATTATATTATTAATTATGGCCATGACTATTCCTCTTTCTGCTGGCACTCCTGGGTGGATCTCTCCTCTCTCACTTAATATCTTGGGTACGACTACCTTGGCCACAACCCACTCAAGCAGTGACTCAGAATCCCTGGCCCATTCCCAGGAGAGATGCAAGAGTTTTGCCAATTTGTTTAAAAAGAGGCCATAATTTCCAGAGTTACTCTCTCACTCAACAGGGCTGAGCAGGGTGGAAAAGCTCAGCTCTGTGGTTCCAGGGAGTCCATCCCTGGTGGACAGGCTATCCTTGGGTTATTACGAAAGCAAAGCTCTGCTCTCTTCACATGCAAACAGGATCACTTCTGAACCAGGCAGTAGGATTCTCCACTGAAAATAATTTTGCTCCCTGGGGGTCACTGCACTCAATTTCCCCATTCCCAAGCTCCTAGAGGAAACAAAACTAAGGGAGGCATGTGGGCAGGATGAGGCATTGTGAGGGGGGGAGTACTGGATGCTCAGGTCAAACTGTTGCCTAATGCATCATCACACAGCTACCTACATCTTGAATCAGAGTGGAAAGTGGCATGATATGAACCAGGCACTCATACTGCTGGGTTTGAGGTTTGCTTGCAGCAGTGCTACACTGTAGAGAAATCCCATCTTTATCCTCTGAGCATCTCAGAATTTCCCAACCATGCAGAAGGGTGGGAATTGCTCTGATTCTAAAAGCAGGAGGGGGACCTATGGCTCAACCCTTTGCCCCTCTACACATTGAGTTTATGTAGTGAAGAAGGCTGTTTTGCTCCTGTATGGCTCCTGTGACATAAAGACCTTCAAACAGTGTGCTCTTATGGAGGCAGACATGCAAATCTTCATTTCATGTGCTAACAAGGACAAAAGAGATGGCTGGTCTTGGTGATGCACGGCTGTCTCCCACAGAACATAGTGGGAAGATGAGTGAATCCTTCCCACTGGACTGTGCTGCCCTCTGGAAATGGCAATGAGTGATGGAGGGAAGGAGACCACAGGCCTTCCACTATCAAGAGTGTGCCCCTTGGCAGTGTCAGACCATGTCCTTCCCAGTCTCCCTTCCTACGTGCTGGGAAGCCCATCTGCTTCACAGGGCAGCTGAGAACCCTGATGTTCTCTGGTGCTGGCATTTATAAAGAAGAGGGACTGAGATCAGTTGCTTTTTACTCACATCTACCAAAGGGAGGAATAGGTCTTGGGTCAAATAAAATTCGCCTTCCTCCTGTTCAGCTGCAAGGTCCAGCAGGGCAGGGAAGCCCATGAGCATCCAGAAACAGTGGTCCCACCAGCCCTCTCTGTGCTGGTGTTGAAGGCTGAGCTGACTTCGGAGCTCTGCTGCAGTGGTCCAAGCACCTGGCAGAGATGTCACTCTCTCTCCAGCTGCAGAACAGTGCAAACCACAGCTGGTTCCCCGTGCAGGGCTGCCTCTCCCTGGCTGGCAGGCTGGCTGCAGCTGGCCTCCACTCCTGCCAGCGGGGTGGCATTGCTGCTTCTGCTTGAGGAATGCAAACTGCCTGAACTGCTCTTGAGGATTGGCCAGGAAAAGTCCACAAATAGCAACAGGAAATCAAAATGCCCGCTCCAGACATGCTCTAGATACTAGGCCATCCAGCACAAGGAGAAAAATCAAATGCTGGGCAATGGAGATTACATCATGCTGTAGATGAACATGTCAGCCCATCCAGATGGGGCCATGCCAACAGGTCCAGATGGCTCAGGAATGCTGACTGCATAGCTACCTCTCTCATCTTTGGTTTTTCTTCCCTTTTTCTTTCCCTATTCTCAATCCCTTCTGTCATACTTCACTCTTCTCTTTCCCAGAATAAGTAAATACATCCTCTGACAACTCTGTGTAACTCAATTTCATCATATATCAGAAAGGCATCTGAGACCAGTGGATGGGCAACTGGTCTGGACACGGGTCTCTGGCCTTTACTTGTAGATATCAAGGCTGCTGGGTGACCTCACCACATTGTGTAGCTGCTGGGCTTGACACAGCACTGTGCCTTCACCTCACGTGGGACTTCAGCTCCAGGTCACAAAGGAGGCAAGTTGCAAGGGCTGCTCCCCTGGAGACTGGAGCATGCTGGAAAATGAAGAAATCAGCATTGCTCCTGCGCTGCTCACCCCAGCTGCTTACAGCTGCCACTGACTACTCACTGTGGCTGCAGCTACAAGGGAGGGAGAAAACAGTTTTATTGTCTTAGCTAGCAGCCTCTACCTACCACCCTGGTACTAATTAGCAGCAAAGAAAGGAACGCAGCACCCTCTGTTTCATCCCCAGTATTGACCAGAGTAGCATCTGCTGCTACTCAGCTTTCTCCCAGGATAATAAAAAAAGGCTCAAAACCATGTAAGAAGAAAGTGGAAGGTGTGTACTTTGCCAGGTCTGAAAAAGGGCTGCAGGCCATTTGCTCTTTAATTACTGCTAATCCAGCTGCTGGATTGCTGCCAACTATATTTGACAAAATCTGAAGGGCAGGAGAAACATCAGAGGATGGAAAAGCAACCTCTGCATCACTCTTCCCAATGGATGATGGTGACCCTAACTTTACAACAGGCCAGACAGACTTACTGCAAGGAAAATGCAGCTCCAAAGAAAGGGAAAATGCAAAACCATGCGCTGAGCAGCAGGAGAGACTGACATGGGTCTTGAATGTCCTGCTAGGGACTGATAAAGCCATGACTTTCTGGTGTTTTCAGCTTGTTACCTCCTTCTCATTTACAAACCCAGGGAGACATAGCTTGGGAGCCTGGCTACTCAGCCCAGCACTGACCATGCAGCATTTTGGGGCAAAAATGTAACAGGGTGCTCTCAGCAAGCTGCACCAAACCGAGGGAGAAGTTAGGTTTTGTGCCTGAACCAGGATCTGGTTGTGCAGTGGAGGATGAGGTATGAGTACAGCCCATTCACTGGATTTATAAAGCACAAATTGTTTAGTTTTCAGCAAAGCCCAGAGAGGTCGGGCCAGCAACAGCATGGGCCAAAAGTACTTTAGTTTAAATCCTGATGCTGACCAACACAGTCATTCATACTGACACAGAAAGATTACTCTGGATTAGCTTGAAGTATCTGAGGTCAGAATGAGACACATGCAGTCCACAGGGATAAGGAACAGGAGAGGGGAGAAGGATAGCTGGGATATCAGTGAAGAATAGATCAGCCAAACTGAAAATGCAGCAAATATCATATGTAGCTGCAAAGTCATTAAAAAGAGTCCAACCAGGGAAGCAAAATAATAGCTCCTATGGATCTTTCCTGGCAGATACTTACTAGCAAAGCCCCACTCCAGTCTTAGTTTTTGTTAATCTGCTTCATGCATTGATAACACTGCTATTTTTCAGTAAGAATAAAGATGTGCAGTTTTTTATAGTGAGAAAAAGCTGCATCACTGCAAGTGACACCCTGAGGATCACACACTAAGAAACTGGCAGAGCCAGGGCTAAAGTGCAGTTCTCCCATTCCCAACAACCTCACTGCACCACTGTCCATAAAGACAGGAAAAACACAACAAAAACAAACCCAACATCATTCAGTTGGCAATTCAGTATTTGTGGCTCAACAGCACCTCATCAGCTCTGAAAGTCTGCCACATTTGCTCGGAAAGAAGAGCCACATTTCCAGCACTCCTGGGCAAAGAGCTCTCAGATCGAGAGACTGAAAAGTCTTTGAAAGAAATCTTGTATCAACAGTCTTTACAAATGTCGGAGCTAGTTTCCTCCTCCCTGAGCTGCCTTGCTTGCAGTCCCTCCCCACAGGGCAGCAGTGAGCTCAGCCAAAGCACCTGCCCAGCTCCTTCCTTCAACCGTCATGAATTTAGTGGACTCATTTAACATCAAGCTGCTCTGACATGCAACAATTAACTCCTGAGGCTCTGAACCCAGGTCCTCTTGTTCATCCTGGTCTCCCTCTGCCTCTTTCCCCTTATGGAGGAGAAAGCTCCCTTCTCAGTAGTGAGAGGGCTGCAAATACTGCAGAGCCAGCAGCAGGTTCTTATAGTAGACCCCCTGTGCCTCAAACAGCAGTGATGGGTTATTCTTGAGCTGCAGTGCTCCCCCCGGACATGCCATGTCATCAAGAGAAGAAGCCAGTGACCCCATGACACCATGATGGGGAGTCAGCATGGGGGATGTTGTTTGGGCATCAGTCTAACAAAGCTCATCTGCAGGAGGGATGCTGACAATCCAATAGGAGTCTCCACAAGCAATGTAGCATCCTGTTCCCTCCGGTGTAACACAGCTAGTGTCAGGCCCAAGTTGTACTACTCCTCCAGCCTTAGCTGCCAGGTTCCTCCCAAGGGAGCCCGGACATTCCTGTTGCAGGGGAACTCCTGACACAGATTGCTGAGCTGAAAGCACTATGTTTTGCATCTATTCTAGGAAAAATGCTAACTGCGTTTTGAGCAGGCTTTGCTAATCAGGTCAGCCAAACTGACCTAAATGAACATTTTTCTTAATCACGACAAAGTCACAGTGTAAAGAAGACAAAAGCAACTTCGCTGAGGTAGTCAGGGATGAGTTTCCTCTGGAACAGCCTGGACAGTGATCGTAATAAATGACCTCACATAAGGCATCACCTTTGAGCTCTAAAGATGGTACTAATTACTCCAGTACTGGTTTAAATTTCATACTAGTTTCAGGGAGAATTGCCTTGCATAGTGCTGTACAGGTGATGCCTTAAATCGCTAGTAAAACAATTTTTAGACGCAGACACACAGTATAGGAAAGGGGTTTTACCTTGGTTTAATAGGATCCCAGACGCACACCGACGAACAAGCCAGCCCCGACGATATCCCCCATATACAATTTACGGACAGCTTAGATTAGAATACCTATCTAAAAGTCTCCAATAAGAAGTCTAACAAATGAAGTAATTGCCCCCTTATTAAAATTGCCCCCCCCCCAAAAGATTACTACTTAGTTTACAAAAAACATGTCTCAGTGATGGGGGCCCTGTTCAAGGTTGTGCGTCATGCTTTTGAGATTGTGGGTATGTTTTGTCTTCCCCAAAGGATTCTGAGCAGGGCAAGGGCACTAGGGTGATAAACATGTAGGGTTAAGATACAGGGAGTAAAAAGTACAGGAACGGGGAAGGGTAAAAGGTTATATATAAAGGATACATATAAAGAGAGTATAAAAGTAAAATAAAAAATACAAAAACCCATCAGGCATCACAGGGAATTTCTGCAGTCTTAGAAAGTGAGAAGATAAAACAGAACAAGAAAGGAGTGAAAGAGTGTGTGGATATGTGCACTTCTAACCTTCATGAGACCTTGTTCTGGCTGAACAATGTGTCAAGATCAGTGTCAAGCATCTATCACTTGGACCCAGACCAGAGCAGAGCCACATGATTTCAAAGGCAGATAGCCCTGGACAGGTTTAATAAAATAAGAGTCAAAGGAGAGATACAAAAAAAAGAGAAAAGAAGATGGGTAAAGAAGTCAGAAAGGGGGTAGGTGAGAGGATGAGGCTGGAAAGTTCAAGTCAGTTCAGGAAACTACAGGAAAGGAAAAGTTTGAATGATGTTACCCTGAAGGAAAGCAGAAGTAAAATTTGTTTTCTTGAGCAGCTGGGAATTAAGTTAGATAGATGTAAATACTGCATGGCAGACATGTGGGGAACAACTGGGTTAAAAGACACAGCCTGCCTTCCTGCAGTCCCCTGCCACTCTGGCCATGCCCTTGGCTCTTTACAGCCTTTCAGCTATTTCTGCTCTGAGGAACATTGCAAAACCTGCAGACATCAACCCAAGAAAACACCTAACAACTTACAACACAAGGTGAGCTCTAGATACAGGAAAGAATAAGAGAAGAGCTCCATGCAAGCACCCAGTCTGTCCTAGTGCCAGGCCAAAATCTGGATTGATAATTTCAGTCAGAGGATACCAAACTTCATTAAGGTTGCTCGCACATAAGGCACCTGCTGCAGTGGGACAAACACAGTGCCAGCATGGGGATGAGCCGAGAAACATGGCTTTGGTTTCACCCTTGTCCTGACTTCTCATCTCCCATATGGAGACATGAAGTCCCAGCAGTTCAGAAGTGTAAATACTGTCCCTGACAGAAAGCTGGGATTGGTAGGATGTAGTAATCCCAGGACTAAGACTGGCTTGGAAGTGAGGACCTAACACACTTGGCTCTTCCAAAAGACATATCTCCTGAAGAAGAACATTGGTTGCCTGTGAAGCATAGGTGATTGCATTCGACCTTGCAGCACAGACCTGGAATTTTCCTGGGAAATCTCCAAGCCAAATTAGGCCAAGATATAGGTTTTGGCCATTTCTTAGATGAGCTGTAATGGTTTGCTTCATTGCTGGTGCCCTATCTGTTTTCCTGAAACTCTGCTGCAAGGAGAGTCACCAACTGGCTTTTGGGAACCCTCTGTTTTCTTGCAGTGTACTGTCCACAACAGGACAAGGAAGCATAGGCTTTAGTGGGTTGCCTCATCCCTTCCTTGGAATGCACTGGTACAAGTCAGCCTTGAGAATCAAATCTCTGTATCAAACACAATCCTGCCTGTGGATATGTGCAGAGGATCTGCCATGTGGCCATCCCAAAGATAACTCCAGAGAGTTAAGCATTTTCATTTGCTTCTTTTAACACTGAGGATTCTTTAAACAGTAAATAAGTAATTACTAAATGCTAATTAAATAAGACAGTCTTAAAACCTATGGAGAAGTGCTAAGGGGAAAAAAGGGAGCAAGCACAGGAATAACCTTTCTCAGAGGGAACACAGTAGTCAGTCACAGAGGTGTCAGCCTGGCCATATTTTAAATAGAGCAGCTACAACTGTGGCTATGAAATCCCTAGTTCTAAATTCCGCTTTAAGGGGTTGCTTCAGAAAATGCTCTTCTTTCCTATATCCTGCTCTACCAGAGACAGCTCCATTCCAGCCTTCAGCAAGATCAGTGCAGCACCAATGGGACCAGCATGGCACCAGTGATGGATGAGACCAGAGCAGCACGGGACAGGACCAGTGCAGTACCAGACGAGCTCCTGGGCAGCAGAAGACACTTTGCATTGATGAACCCAACACATTTCATTAGATTCAGAAGCTACCACATGCTACGCTTGGTCACTTGTACTGGTACCAGGAGGAGGTACAGTGGGCCAGTCTTAGAGGTTTTCTATAGTCTGATCTATACAAATGAGACCTCAGGTTTCCTCCTCTCTGAAAGCGGTGGTGGCTGCCTTATGCCAGAGGGGATGGGGATCACCTGGCAGACATGGTCTGAGTAGTACACAACTCCAGCATCTCCCAGCTGGTGCTGCTGACACCCTCCCGTGGTGGGAGTGGACTCTGTGCACAGATGTGCCTTCACCTCCTGCCAAATGCTCCCTTTGTTTACTCTGCAAGCACTTCACCAAAGACCTTCCTGCTCCTCCTCACCAAGATGATGGCTCTGTGTCCACTGTTTAACCCTGTCTTGGACACATGCCTTCCTGCAATCCTGCTCTGAGTTGCAGCCTCTCTCCTGGCTCTGGCCCAAGGGCACAGTTAAAGGGCTCTACTTTGGCTGAGATGATAATTTAGGACAATGCGTTCCCATCACATGCAGGCAGTCGTCCAACAGATAAATGTGTTTATTCAGGAAGAGTATCCCAAATGTTTATCAATTTCCTGGCAGGTAGGGCACACAAATGATCCACAGTCTCTGGACGAAGTATTGACCTAGAGTCTTCCAAATGAAGTTCAAGTCTCTCTCCCTCTTCATTACCAAAATGGAAACATTTTTCTTGGTGGTGACTCTGCGGTGATGATGCTCAGAGACCCAGACTCAGACACCCATGGACCCGTGCTCTGGCTTCATCCCACTGCCAGCAGTTCTGCAAGTGTAAGTCCCACCATGAGACAGTAAGGAGCAGCAGGGACACAACGTGGAGAAGCCATGAGATGGATCCAAAGAGACTAATGAAATAATAAGATCCAGGAACCATTATCTTTGGATTCATTTCCATTAGGCCAGGTCTGATGGCCCCACCAGGTCTCTGCGTATTTGTGCTCCAGATCCTACAGGAATCTGGATGGCAAGTTCCAAGTAAAATTTAAAGAAAATAGCCTTTCCATACCCAGTACTTGGCAGACTAACCATAAATGTGTTACTGACCAAATTTTACCAGGCACAGGAATAGAGGGCCAGAATGCTTGCTGCATGTGTCTCCATGACAGATTACCATCAGTCCCAGAGACTCCCATTACAGAAGAGCTCCCCTGTCTAGCAACTGGAGGGACACGAAGTGGGTGACCAAATCTGCCTGAGCTCTCCATTCTCATTGTGCACTGAGATGGTGAGAGAGAGTTTACAGAGCATGAAACTCCCTCAGACCAAAGGTCAGTCCAACACCTAAGCACCACTTAAGTGCTATTTATGTCCCTGTAAGAGGCATAAGAGGAATAAAATTGTGTACAGGCTTCCTGTGAGAGTGACAGTCACCCATGGTTAATAGCCTCTCCATCTTCAGTGGAAGCTTCCCCTGAGTTGCACCAGGACCAATCTCAGCCTGTTCACTATGTACAGTCCTGCCACTCTCCTCCTTCTGCGGGCTGGGACAATATTAAAGGAAAGAGCACACAGTAAACCCAACACCCAGCTTACACTCAAGGAGCAAACCCACAGAGACAAGCAGTTCCTCTCCCATTCTGCAGTCCCTTTGTCGGCTTTAGAAAAGGCCAATTGTCACCTTGCCTGGGCATATAGGATCACACAGTGAAAGAGTGCCTTACTGTGCATTCCCCCAGAGGAGCTGGGTTAGCACGCCTGAGACAGCCTGAACAGCCATTCTGCAGCTCCTAATAGCAGACACCTGAGTGAGCATGCAGGCTCTTATTTTGCCTCGATGTCTCTTGAAGGAGGTAAAGTATATGCTTTGAAAAGCATAGAGTCAAAATAAAGCTGTGTTTATCCAAAGTCATCTTTGAAGGTGTTTTTTTGCACTATAAAACACAGAAAGAGAGAGAAGAAACAAACTCACTGGGGTACTGGGTTTAAAAGAAACACATGTCTCCTGTTTGGCTGGTTTATTCTGGCTTCATTCTGACACCAGTGTCACAAACCCAGTGAAGCACAGTGGTGAATCTGACTCAAAAGATAAGTGTTTTGAAGAGTTTCACAGCACTGATAAGAGCTGAAAGAGAAAGTAAGAGCTCTCTGAGTGCAGTTGGAAAGGACCATAAGCAAATAGATGGCTGCTCACAGAAATGACCAGAAATGCTGGACTGGGCAGGACACAAACGGGTGAAATTGATAAACAGGCTCTGCTTGAAGGATTAACTTCATATATTGTAGGTCCTTCTGGGAGAAAAAGATTTGCAAAGTTGCTTAAGTTCAAGAGCAATATGCAGCCTCTTGAGCAAAAGGAGACTGACAGGGCTGTTAGTAGCCATCCTATGCAGGTCTGGTTAGCAGTAGCTAAGTGAAGAAAGGCATTTTGTGCCCCTTAGAGATTTCACCTCCAATTAGCAAACAGACACCCCTCCTTAAAAAATAAAAAAAAAAAGTGGTGATAAATGCCCAGTCTAAACATTTCCCATTCCAATTTATGACCACTCATCTTCCTGCCATGCACTTATGAAAGAGCCTGGCTCTATCTTCTCAGCAACTTCCTCACCTGTGCTTCTTATAGGTCCTCCTAGAGCTGTCTCTTCTCCAGCTGAGGGAGTCAAACTCTCTCACCTACTCTTCACTGGAGAAATTCTCCATCTCCCAATTACCTTGGTGGCAATCCCCTTGAAGCACTCAGATTTATCCATGCCTTCCTGGTATCAGGCAGCCCAAAACTGGATACTTTATTTGAGACACAGTTTTATGATTCTCAAGAAAAAGGGGATAATCGCTTCTCTCTGTTTATCTACCACTCCACTCCTGCTCCAAGCTGCCGTTGCTATTGGTGCACAACAATGCCCCATGACCCCTGGTGGGTCAGTACAACTGTCCGTCCATCCATCCATCCATCCATCCATCCCAGAGGCAGGATTTTTTGCTCTTGCTAAATTTCATGAGATTTCTGTCAACCTATTCCTACTACCTGGGCATATGTCCCTGAATGGCACCCCCCACACTTACTCTTTTTTTCCTGTGGCAAGCATACAGACCTTTCTGAAGATGCATCTACAGATGTGCCTTCATTAATTCTTTGTCACAGCTTCAGATGAACAATACAGAAAACTATTTTTAAAGACCAAGGTGATTCATTAGGACTGCCGAGGTTGAGGAAAAGAGAGTAGTTTAGACACATGCAATTCTTGCCCCAAAGGAGCACAGACTCTGCAGTAAGATTCATCCATCTTTTCTTTCTGTTTCCTTTCTGAAAAGAGGAAATCATACTCAGGAAAAGTTTCATACTGACATTTTATGGCTGAAATTCCTGGCCTGTTTTAAGAAAAATGCCTGCTGAACAATATCTGGAGAAGTTTGCCCATCTTTGAAGCAAAGGCCCTGGCAACTTTGTGAGCTATTGTGCACGGTGATGCTTTGCACAGTTCTGTCTAAAAAGAACTTCTCCACACATTTCAAAATCCCAGGGGATTTGCTGGATTTAGTAAGAAAACCCAAGTGTATTTCTTCCATCCTCCCCATTGTCATGCAGAGTGAGAACAAAGAGGGTGATGTATTATGTTCTGGCTCTTGTGTCACCAACAGATTTGGTAGGTGAAAAGTCACTACAGAATCTCTTATATGTATCATCTGCAGGAAGAGGAAGTTTCAACCTGACTCTCTCACTCCAGCAGAAGTTTGTGGGGCTGGCAGTTGGGAAAATAAGTCCACAGGGAAAAAAAGCCTTTAAAAAAGTGCCTTTCGGCTGTCAGCTGAGCACAACGATGCCTGAGTCACTGCAACATAGTTAATAAGAAGACAAGGGCAAGCTGCTTTCAGAAGCAGCTCTCCAAGCAGAAAAGCCATATAAATGAGGCAGGATAGAGCCAGCCTGCCCACGGCCACCAGACACTTTAAACACACTGTCCTGGCAGGTGGCACCAGATGGCAGTCTTACACAAAAGCTTCTTTTTCACAGGGTCTACTTGCAGGCAGAAGTTGTATTTAACTATAAAAAGGTAACACCGATCTTGGTTAGGGGTTCTCTGACTTCTGACCACAGCCCATGTTGCACCTGGGTAAAACGGCTGGTGCAAATACACACTATTTGCATTTTGGTAAAGGAATAAATGGCCTTGGCATAAAGCACTTCCTATCAGCATACCTTCATCCACACTGGATGTGTTCAGAATTAGGGAAAGCACAAAACTCCTAGCAATAGGTCTCTCAAATAGGGGCAGGCAAGGTGAACACTCAGTCTTGGGGTGATGTGCCATTGGAAGGTCTGCCTGAACACTACAGGACTTTGTTGCCTCTGGTAAAGCCCAGTGGAGTCAATCCTTGAGGCACAGTGGTATCTCGGAAATTAGGAGCTGGCAATATTGCTGAGAGATGGGACTGCCTGCATAATCTCTTTCCCAGACCCTGTGTGCCTCTGCTTGGTGCAGTGCACTTAATATCTATGTGAATTCTGCATCTCTACTGTCTCCTCCTCAAAAGAGGCAGGGTTAAAGGCTTCAGATATCTTTTGCGCAGCAAAGCAGAAGTGGATTCATCAGTGGATTCACTGATGAATCCCTCTCCCTGTTCCCTGCTACCACTGCAAGGGCAGTCCTCAGAGACGTTCACAGTGCTACACCGGGAACTCGGGAGGTGCCAGTACTGTGAAAGTGGAGTAACAAGCCGTGGCGCAGACCTCTGTCCGGGCCAGGCACACTGAGCTGCAGCCGCTCAGAGGCCGGCAGAGCCTCGCGTGCAGGCAGGCTTCTGCTGCCAGCGCCGGATACCCTCGCTCCAAACCACCTCTGGGGTGGGGCGCTTCCCGCTTCTGCCTCAGGGTTGAGTCCTGCCCGGCAGAGGGGCTGCAGGATCTGCAGCACAAACTCCCATGGAAAGCTGGACTGAGGACTCGCCTGACTCCTGGGAGAGGCTGGGCAGTTTCCCTAGAGGTGAACAATGCGCCTTTGGTTTCTTGAGACTGGCAACACATTTTCCTCCCAAGTCAGTCTTCCCCTTCACCCTTCTCTCCAAAGTAAATCAGCCCAGTCTAAGCGCCAAGCGGTAGATGCATCATCTCCCAAATGCCACTCTGAGGAGAAGTTACAGGCAAAGGAGAGCGGAGGCGCTGAGCCTAAAGCCCTCCCGACGGCAACCGGCCGTGCCTCCGGTGCTGCCCGAGCTCACACACGGCAGGTCGTACAGCTCCCGCCTGGCACCGCACACTTCTCCCCAGCCATCAGGCTCATAAAACCGTGGTGTAGAATAACTCTGAGATTCCCCGGCGGGGTCTCCTCGGGGAAACCACGGCAGGGCCGCTCCAGAGGGGCGCTGGCCGTGTGCGACGGCGGGCACCCGGGTACCTGCATCGCCGGGGCACCCCGGGGCAGTCGGGGCAGGGCGGGGACCGAGGAGAGCCCGCCGGCATGTCCCGTCCCCGCTGCCGGGGCCGGCCCGCCGGAGCGGGGGTGCTGCCCGCGGTCCCTTACCACATTGCTGAGGAAGTCCGTCTCGTTGAAGTCGCCGAAGTCGAGGAAGCCGGTGCCGGCGGCAGGGAAGAGCCGCTCGGCGGGGAAGGGCTCTAGGATACTGTCCATGGTGCCCGCGGCGCTGGGGCTCGGCCGCCCCCCGCGCTCGGCCGGCCGGGCTCACTGCGGCCGCACGCTCCCGCCCGCCCCCCGGCGGCGGCGGCCCATGGGCGGCGGGGCGACAGCGACCGCCGGCCGGGCACGGGAGCGGAGCGGCGCGCCGGTGCCGCTCGGGGCGGCTGTCAGTGCCCCGCTGCCGAGGGGCCGGCGGGCGGCCGCGGAACGCCCCCGCAGCTCTCCGGGAGCCGCCGGGGCGGGACTTCCAGCGCAGACACCCCCTCGAGGCAGAGCCCCCGCCTCCCGGGCAGCCCCCGCACGGCCCGGGGGGGGCGAGCCGGGCGGCCGTCCGGGGATCCTCGGGGCTCCCGCGTTCCTCCCTGCGCTGCGCAGGGACACGAGGGCGCTGCTGGTTCCCGAGGCCGCTGCTGGTTCCCGGCAGAGCCGTGTCAGTTTGACGAACTGAACAAACCCTCCTTTCAGCTACCGGTCGTCCGGCTTTGGTGGCTCCTCTGGATCCCTGGGGCAGCAGCGCCGAGACAGATGGGCATTCCGCGGGCTCCGAGCCTGACGGGCAACAGGCATGGAGGTCCCCTTGCCCGCGCTCCCTGCAGTGGGCTTGCAGGTAGGCATGGCTGCAGCAGTCCATGTGGCTGCTCTGTAATTAAAGAGTTGTGCACCATTAAAGAGCTTCTGGAAGATTATATGGTTTCAGATAAATAGGATTATGGATCCCTGTCCTCTCTGATCATTACTCCAACCAACACTCAGGAAAACCACTTATAATAATCCCGTTGAAGAAGCCCTGATGTTTTATTAATCTGTCCCTGCTTTCATGACTCCACAGAGAACAGATTGGAGTCCCAGCTTCCAGGAGGAGCTTTCTTGGTCACAGGCATCTGGATAAAAAACCCCAAAGACAGAATTGCATCTCTCTTTGAGGAAATGTGGCTGGAAGTTTCCAGTGGTGAGGGTCCTGGCAAAGAAGTGCTGATTTGAAGCTGGCTGGAGCCTGTACTTGAACTGGACGCTGTATGTTCATCCATCCAGGCTCTTGCTCCACATTCTCCATGGGTGACAGAACTAATAGCACAACCCAAGGTGCTCCTTGGCTACTGGTTGCACAAGCAGCCACATCCTGCACACAAAAGCCTTTATACTTAGACACACAATGAGCTCTTTCAGTTACATTTACTTTTACCTAATGTTTCAGTCAAGTGTAAAGAGCCTTTGGGTAAAAGGTCAGAGACATAAATTCAGCCAGGATGGAGTTGTGCTGAGAAAATAATGCTGTTCCTACTTCCTCAATGGTAAAGAAACCTCTTGGTTAATGTGGATGCCAGTGGAAGAGGGGAACACAAAAAACTTTGCCACTGTAAGATGGGGAGAAGAAATATGTCCAGAACCTTCAGCAAGAAGTAAACCTGTTTCCAAGCAAGGGGGAAGATGTCTTTCCTTTAACATCCCAGTCAGCAGGGTTCTCAGCTGCAAGGAGTGGACAGACCAAGTCCTGCCATAGCAATGGAGTGACAGCCTAGGGTCACAGAGCATGGACAGAGCCACAGCAGGGGCAGCTTCACCTCCTGCCACTAACCAAACACGGATGTTGTTTTCCCTAACTATGAAGATTCACTGGTGAAACCAAGAGTTTCTGGTTCAGTGCCTCACCCAAGCTAACACAAAGAAGCCTCTGCGCAGGACACACACTGTATTTATCCTCAGGCTGAGGAAGCTCAGATGGTGTCAGCGACAGTTTTCACAGCATGGGTGGCAGTGTCATCAGAAAAGGTCAAGCAAAGTAAACCTCAGTTGTTTGTCTGTGCTCTGAGGGAAAAATGCTTTGGCACAGTCAGATAGGAACTGTGAAATACATTCTGAAAAACAAAATATCCCAGAAAAAAATGAAATTGCCTGGTCTGCAACCCTGCTTCTATTCAGTGCTTTTAGTACAGAGCATAACTACCCAGATTCAGCTTCTCTGCCTATCACTGCTGCATCTTTGCAGGCAAGGAATAATCATAACGAATGTCCCATTTTGGTGTTGAACTGGAAAGCTGCTCTGTCCCATCTTGGAGAGCTCTGATGGGCTCCCCATCCCTAGCACTTGTGTGGAGCTTTGAAACAGACACTGCTTATGTCATACATGAGTGCGGTTCACTAAAGGCAACGGAAATGTCATCTAGGTGGTCAGAGAGCACTGCTGCTGTCTCTCTGGAGCCAAAAAGGAGAGGTATTTCTGCAGGCAAGTACTTTTGTCCTCCAGAAGAGACCTGGAGATAGGTAAATTGTTGATGGGTGAGGGGAGGTGACTGCAATTCAGAAAAACTCAGACATGCTGCTATAGCCGGCTGTGGGCGCCCGCAGTAAGGGGGGGGAAAGGACAGGCTGAGCACCACTGCTGAAGCAGAGGCCTGGCAACTGCAGTGCTTGCAACACTTGAATGATGCATCACCCTTATTAGAGCATCTTTAAAACCAGGTTCTGCAGCCATCTCTTGGGACATAGATACCCCGGAGCAACCTTGGGGCAGGGGCTGAATTACATGATCATTCAAATTCCTTTTCAGCCCTATATTTTCTGATTTTATACTTAGATTTATTTGCAAACTGATTACAGCAGGAGATTGAAATAGCAATCAAGTATGTTCAGACTGAACAAGTCAAACTTAGAATAGATAAGTCTTCCTGGCCTCACAATATTTGATACTGCAAATGCACATGTATGACCAACTAAGCGAATTTTATCACTGCTGAAAAGTGAATCATCTGTCCACTTCTCATAAGAAAGGGATCCCACTCTCCTGTGTTCCAGCCTGCCTGATCCTGCTCCCACTGCTTGCATTTATGCCCATGGAGTGAGAACTGTAAGTCTCTCATCGTACCACTTTGCATTTACTTTGCCTTCACCCTGCACTGTTTTGAGCAAGACATGCAAGACAAGGTAAGCAGGCCCTGGGCTTGAACACGTGGACAGCAATCCAGGCCATTCTTCAACCTTCCAAGCTGAAGTTTTTGGTTACCCCATGCAGGACCATGCGAGGACGTTTCACAGAATCTTTGAGAATGAGTTTTTCTTGAGGAATGTAGGGTGAAATGTCAGTGAGTTTTGGTCTGCTGCATACAGGCTCTGTTGTTACAGAGGGGTCATCTGGCTAGTGTTTGCTGCCTGGACAGCTGGTATGGGAATGATTCATGCTGTTAAAACTGCTTTGCTTTGGGGGTCAGGCTGGCTCTTCAGTACTGCCACCACCAACAAGCTTTTACTTCAAGTCTGGTGAAGGATACCATTTGTCCTGTTTACTTTTCCAGCGTAGGTGTTCCTATGGATGGAATAGACAGTTTCTGCCACAGATTATCTTCCTAGCCATGAAGGTTTTCTGGAGTCAAAGTTTTTACTTTGGCCCTTCAGTAGCTCTTTGCAACACTCCTGCCTTTATTTTGCTTTGTCTTTTCTCTGGATTTTATTACTTCTCCGTATATTGCTTTGGTGTGGTTTTGCTCAATGTTTTGTGCACCACGGACAGAGGGAGCAACTGCTGCATTGTAGGTTCCCTCTGCTCCTGAAGGCCCACTGAGAACAAGGTGAGGATGGAAATGGGTCTTTTCTGCCTAGTTCAAAGAAGAGCTACTGCAGTCCCCAGACAGGCTCTTGGGAGTCAGGTCATGTATGATGGCACAGGTAGTTACACATCCAACCCTTGGGCTGTGGTTTCTTCATTCAGGTTTTTATGGGGACAATTAAAAACCCAGGAAAAAGTCAGGATAGAGAGGGAGTGATACAGCAAAGCATCCTCTAGCAAAAGGTAACTTTTGAGGAAGGACTTGCAATTGCTGGAGCGTTTCTTTGCCCTCTGATCCACAGCCCTACCTCATGCAGGAAATGTCTCCCTTTTGATTTCCTTCCAGCGGCTGGTTTAAACTCTCTCTCATACACACACTTCTCCCTCCAGCCAGCTTCAGCTGCTTTCCATTTCCATCCCCCTCCTGTGTGCACTCCCAGCCAGGTACCCAGTGCACCTGCTCCCACCGCCAGCAAGCAGCAGTGGGACAGGGAGGGGAGCCAGCACAGAGATCACACCCATTGCGGCTCCCTGCTAAAACCTGAGAAAGGGGTAACACTTGTGGAACCAGAGTGTTCGTAGATCTGCTGCCACAACTGAAAGAGGGAATGAATTGTGTTCTGCATGTTGCTTTGTGTGCAGCTACACAGAACATCAAATTAAATGTCTGCCTGCAAGAAGACACATTTCGTCAGTGACCACCAAATCCAGGTAGATGTAAGCCATGCTGGAGCACTGCAGAGAAGTACAGATGTGTGTGTGTGTGTGTGTGTGAGAGAGAGAGAGAGAGATAAGGAAATGTGCACCACAACTTGTGCTTTTCCCTCCCTTCTTGCTTAGGAAGTAGAGAGGAAAGTGAAGATCATATTAATTGCATGCCTGCATATGGCAAGGATCCATGAATGCTGTGGTTTCAGTGCATTCTAATGCACCCTAATGCTATGTGGGGAATGAAAGGGAAGCCACAGAGCTCAGCACTGCAATTATTATTCTTTCTGGGCTAAACTTGGGGCCCTTGGATAGATTTAAATCAGTCTTGCAAACAAGAAGTGAATGACAGGCAAGGAATGGGGAAAGACCTAGGAAAAGGAAAACCTTGAATACAAGACATCGGACCCCAGGAATATCCCTTCATGGAACCCCTTAAGCCTCCTGGGAGTGTGGCTGAGCTGCCTATGGCAGAATTAGATATGTCAGAAAGCAAAGCCCCCGAGCAGTAAGTGAGTAGTATAATAAAAGATGAGACATGAAAACTCACTACATTGGAAGTAACTGGTATAGGAGGAAAAATCTCTTTGTAATTCTTTCACTTCTTCATGGCAGGCTAAGAATGTTTCTTTGCCTTGTCACATGCAATCTCCCCTCCCTGCTCTATACCTCAGAAAGAGCATAGACTGGCAATCTCCCGGGAGAATCAGACAACTTTCAGGCTGACTGGGTGAAGACTAACTTCAGTATAAGGACATCTCCTTCCAGCAGTTTGTTGGCATTTGAAGGCACCATGTGAATGGGAAGCTGCAGGACAGCAGAAGAGGGTGGCTGCCTCTGCTTTCTATGCACTACTTTTTATTTACTAGGCTTCTAGCCTTCATGGTTGCAAGACCATGGCTGCAAAAGGGACCCAGACAGACTTCGTGGGGCTGGAGACAACCTGAAAAATCATTCTTAGGGGGATGTATTGCCTCATTTCTCCTTACCATTGCCTACAACTGAAATCTTTCACTAGGAAGGATGAAGAACTGCACACTGTGACTGAATTTTACCTCCAGAAGGTACCTTGCATCAAGGAGTGGGAAGAAAATGGCTTTGGTGCAGGAGGCAGTTGAAGAGCTGCTGGAACAGGACTGGATGAGTCAGGGCAAGGAATAGCAACAACTCTCCTTTGACACACTGTATGTACCATATAGAGTCAACTCCAAACTCCCAGTTACCCACATGATGAGTAGAGGGCAATCCATGCAAATTTATGCCACTTGACCCCTGAAACATGGTGGAGAAGTTGAACACTTGCATCTTGGCTATGTCCAACAGAATCTGCCCTAGTGAGAACCAAGCAGATACAGCATACACAGGCTGGTCAGGAGAGTGGGGGGTTGATGTTCCCTGTAGCCCCAAGGGTTAAAAGCAAGGTCCAGATCCACAAGAAATCCTGTGAGGAGAAAAGCACAACCCAACAATTCAGGCATGTCTCACCCCCGTTCAAATGACATTGTTTCAGTGCCGTCTGCCTCACCCCTCAGTGGTAATTACAGACTTGCACTACAGGGGGGAAGAGAACACGGTGGAAGAAACCTTCATTACAGACATCTCCTAGAGAAAAGCAATCCCAGTGTAATGTCTCAGGCACATAGCCAGGATCAGCCACCAAAGCAAAACACATTTAGGACAAAAATAAAAGGGGGAAAAGTGTTAAGTGATTTGGGAAGATCAGAAGCCCACCAGATTGGCTGCTGTACAGCACTGGGTGTGGGGAGCACTTTGGAGGAACTGGAATGCCGCCCTGCTTTTAAGTGGTGCGGTTTGCATTTACATTCTTCCTTCCTTCCTCCTTCTCTGGGTGCTCATTTTCCCTGATGTCTGCACGTGTCCCTTTGTCACCCCTGGCGAACACCAGTGGGCTGGGAATGGATGGTTTCCCTAGGCTTCCTAGCTTGATGTTTGTCAAAGAGGCAGATAAAGCTGTAGTTGTCCTTGGCTGACCCCTCTCCCTTTTAAGGTCACCTAGCTTAGGACATATACTCAAGAACAGGCTTCTTGTATTCAAAGCTGGGTGCTCCTTCACACCTCATCTGTATCACAGGGGCTCAAAGTTTGAGTTTTGTTAGGATGCAAGAGGGTTTATCTTCATAAAAGGTCATGTATCTGTTACAGCCCATGACCATTTCCCATTGCAATGGTGCATCTGTAAGAGTTGATGTTGACCTGCCCACGGGTCAGCCTCTGACAAAACAAATGGTCTCATTCCTACTGCTTTTTTCCTCATCCCAAATTCTGTGGACAAATGGCATAGGTCCAAACTAAGTTGCTCTTTTTACCCCTGGGCATTCACATGCATGAAACTAGAACCACTGTCATAGCATGGTTAACTCAGTGTTTGTGGGAGAGGTCATTTCAGTGATGAAGTTTTCCTATGGAGCGCTTTTTTGTTGCTGGTGGTAACATCTTGTTCTTGCAGCATCTGGGGTTTGATGCTACATTAGAAAGATCCTTCAAACCAACAGGCCTTGACCCGAGGCAGCTAACAGCAGGGGTGGGAGAGGACCGGGAGGAGAAAAACGTTCAATCAGAAGGCTATTAAGATATGTCTAGGGAGCTGGCTGAATTTTAATTGTTCTTTCCTACTCAGTGAGTGAGCACAGGAAAAGATTTACCTTCTGGCCTTTCCATTTGGGCATGTTGACATTTCCAGGCGGCACTTTCCTCTGATGGAGAGGTTTGACGTCAGGTGAGCTGATTAAAGCTTGCAGTGCCTCTGACTCATTTGGCTACGTCCTGTGCAGGGGGATTTGTAATATGAATCTTGTCTTTCTATCATTCTTTATGGTTGGTTTCAAATAAATAAAGCTAAGCTCAATCCACAACTTTAGGGAAGATGCAGCTCGGCTAAGGCTCAAATATGCATTGCCATGGCAACAGATGCTGTCAGGCACACACAGATGTGTCACTCTCAGCAGCAAACTCCCCTGCTTGCCTCTCCCTCCAGGAAAGCTGGGTGAGGCTGGCACTGTCCACACCACTTGGGCAGGCAGTTGTTCTTGGGAGCTGGCCCTGCTGCTCTCCCAGCCTCAGGAGAGCTCACCTGGGCCAGCCAACTGTCCTCTTGCTGAGCAAGAACTACTTTGGGGGTGAATTACCCTGGTGAATGAAGTTGCCCCTAGTGTCACTTTCTCAACTTACAAAAAGCAGGGGAGGGACTACCTGGATCAACATATCTCATACAGCTGCTGAAAGTGTGGCATGCTCTTCATGCATGGATTGAGATCTAAAATAAAGAAATAAAAATTTTCAGCTGTCTTCTGTAAGCCCCACTGAGCAAATCCCTTGTTTGCTAGAGAGATGCTCAGCAAGGAAATAGAGCTGGGGAGAGATGTGGTTTCTGCAGCTGACTGGAGTAGATACTTAGCCAAGGCAAGGCAAGACAAAGCAGCAGACTCCCTGGGTCCTCTGTCCCAAAGTACCTGTGTCTCCTTGGCATACTGAGCAGGTCCCTTTGGTGCTGCTGTTTCCTGTACAGCTTTTGACTAATCAAGAACTGGAGTATAGCAGCAGCCCAAAACATGAAGCATGAAACCTGGGCAATGGCAGCATCACTAAGAAAAAGGCTCTCAGAAATGCTCAAGAACTCCCTGCCCATGGCTCTGCACCTGTGCATCTCTAACATCCACTTGACGAAATGGCGAGAGAGAACTCACAAATGACTTAATATGAGTCATAAAAGGAAGCTCCATTTTATTTCACCAAACGAGAAACTTATATACTGTTACAGATGTTACTAATTATAGTTACACACGTATCCGCAGTCTGTTCTCACATAATCAGGGTTTTTCCTGATGACTCCCTATTCTGTTCTCATAACACTTCTGACTCCCTATCTTATCTCATAACATTTTTTCTCACAGCCTAGAGACACACATTAATTAGAAACACACAGTTGTGTTCTCAGGTTTTAGCTTCTCATGACACTTTACTAGGATTTTTACTGAGGCCTGAGTATGCTGAGGCCTTGTTCAGGTTTATTTAGTTAACACAAGTTTTGCTGGAAAACTGTGTTTTCCAACATCCACTGACCATAGATTTCATCAAAGTTGGAAGAGATCTTCAAGCTCATCAAGTCCAAATGTTCACCCAGTAGTACCACTGTAACCCTAAACCCACTAAACCAGATCATCCAGCATAGATCCAGATGCCTCTTAAACACTTTCAGGGATGGTGATTTCACCACATCCCTGGGCAACATATTTCAATCTCTGACCACCTTAACAGTGAGAATTTTTTTCAAATATTTAATCTGAATATCCCCTGTCTCAAGGCCATTTCCTCTGGTTCTTTCACTGTAAGCATGGTAGAATAGATCAGTCCCCACCTGGATGCACTCCAGCACCTTAATATCCTTTTTAAAGGGAAAGGCCCAAACTGAATGTAGCACTTGAGGTGTGGCCTCACCAGTGCTGAGTACAGGGGGGTTACCACTACCCTGGTCCTGCTGGCTACACTATTCTTGATACAGGGCAGGATGCCATTGGCCTTCATGATCACCTGGGCACACACACTGGATCATGTTCAACCGCTGTTGACCAGCACTCCTAGGTCCTTTTCTGCTGGGCAGCTTTCCAGCCACTCTTCCCCAAGCTTGTAGAGCTGCTTGGGGTTGTCATGACCCAAGTGCAGGACCCAGAACTTAGTCTTATTGAACCTCATGCAGCTGTCCTCACTCAATTGATTGAGCCTGTCCAGATCCCTCTGCAGAGCCTTCCTACCCTCCAGCAGATCAACACTCCCACACAACTTAGTGTCATCTGCAAATTTACTGAAGGTGCCCTCAATCCTGAAGTCCAGGTCATCGATAAAGATATTAAACAGGACCAGCCCCAAAACTGAGCCCTGGGGAACACTACTAGCAAACAGCTGCCAACTGGATTTAGCTCCACTCACCACAACTCTCTGGGCCTGGCCATCCAGCCAGTTTTTTACCCATTGAAGAGACCATCCATCCAAGCCACGAGCAGCCAGTTTTTCTAGGAAAAGATGTACTAGAGAAATGAGAGATTCTGGTTTGTGTGGCAAACAGGGCTAACAGTGTTGCCAGATCTTTCTTTCTCCAACTATCTCGGAACATTTAGCAGTTTTTCTCAAAGCCTGGGCACCTGAAGTCCTGGGAATGTGAAAGCTTCTCACCTTCCCTGCTCTTAGGTGACTTCTGACAGTTGCAGGGAACTGGCTGAAAATGCACGCCCCCAGCTCCGACATAGGTGGGCAAACCTAGGAAACCATCAATTGCTGGTTTCAATCCTATTATTTTAGATCACCCGCATTGACTGAGCTCTGAATTACAGTTTTTGGTTTGGCTTGTGGGCAAGCACAACGCATACAGGAAAGTGTTTGAGTGCTGTCCCACTCACCTGAGCTGCACTAAGAGGCAGCATATACCACATTGGACTTGTACAGGGGCACAAAAGGGCACAAAACAATTGAGCCAAGAATCCAGTCTTCTCACATAGTTCTCTAGGACTGGGGAATAGTTTCTAGCTTGATAATAATTTTGTAAGTTTCTAGCTTAATCATCATTTTGTAAGGTTAATGCTTCCCCATGTGGGGTGCCATGTCTTTTTTCTACCACAGATGATTTGAAATTAACATTACCTCCTACAGTCACTGCACCCTGCCACACTGGGGAAGTTAATAGCATCAGAAGAGCTTGAACTTGTGGAATGTTTCTGTGACTGCATAGATTGAGCCACATTTCCATGACAAATCACTGAAATCTGAGAAGTCTAATTTATGACACAAATTCCTTTGTTTTGTGTGTCTTTCCCAACTCAAATTCAAATCAGAAAGTGTCTGGGTTGTGTAGTAACTTTAATCTAGCAGAACTGTGGGTGTTAGAGGGATGAAAAACAATTGCATGAGGTCTCCAGGGCTGGTCTACAATGACTCCAAACCCTAAATTGCTTATCCCTTGAACGTGGTTTACAGCAGCAATGGATCCTGGCAGAACTGTGTAACCAGCACTTAAATAAAGGGGAGGCAGCAAGACCTCCTGAATCAGTGGCATCTGTTCTGGGAAGGGCTGGCCCAGACACAGCCACAGCATGAAGGTACTGAAACCCACTGTCTCCTCCTAGAAACAGAATTGAAGGTCACAAAGTAAAGACCCCTGCAACCAGCACTGGCCTCTGATTAAAAATAAATCCTTTCATGCACAGACAGTGGTTTGAGAAGGGAAAATACTGAACTGCAGAGAACTCTTGGAGATCTCACTGCTGGGCACCTTGGAGAGGAAACACAAGCAGCATCAATTCAGGTAAAGCTCTACACCCCTAGCCACTGGCATTAATGTACAGGAGTGCTCCCTCTTCTCAAATTTACCTTCTTTTACAATAAAACTGATTTTTATGGTGCTTTTATTTGGGATATTGTGAAAGTAACTCAGTCTTAGGAATGACAGAGATGAAAGTCTGCTTGGTGTCACCAAGCCACCTCTGAAGCCAGGAATCATGGTTCTCTGTAAAACAGTTGGTGTTTTGCCCCAGTATGAGAATTAGCATCATTATTTCCAAGTGATGGGGGCTGCCACTGTCTCTGTCAGAATGATAAACAAAACAAAGCACTGTGGTGTGGTCCTCCTACCCCTGGCAGAGCTAACAGACAGCAGAGATACTAGGGCACTTAGCAGACTCACTTCTTCCTTTAAAATGCACTAGAGGAAACCCTGGTAAAATACATTATATGAATGGCCCACATACTTACTGCTATCACTTATAACTGAGAAGGAACTGCAAAGAAAGGAACTGATATTTAGAGGGGTGAAAATATTCTTCTTTATTCCAAGGGTATGGCTCACAGTCCTATGAATCCTTTGAAGAAAACAGGTTTTCATAAAGTACCTGAAGCAGGGGTTTGAAAATGGAGAACCATTAAAAAACCTCAGCACCCTAAACTCCACATCAAACCAGAAATGTTCCTCGTGAGCAAGTTAATATATAAATATACTTCATATCATATCTTTATTTCTGTGGAAGACCATTAAATTTCCAGGAAGTACTCAGTGCCTGCCTGGCACAGACCCGGCTGTGATCCTAACAGCAGCTGTAATGATCCCATTACAAACAGAATATTTTGCAGTATTCTACACAAATATTAATTCTGGTGCCAGCAAGTAGTTTTGCCTGGTCTTTTGCTGCCTGGTCAATCCCATGAAAGTCACTCATCCCTCGCTGCAGGCTGCCATCCTCTCCTTCTTGACCAGATACCCAGTGGATTATTTTTGTCTGAGATCACATAGTCCCAATGGTACAATTACACACTGACCTCAAAGACTTGCTTTTAAAATTACCCTTCTTTAGCAAACCCTCTGTCTAGTGGGTTGGGTGGTTTTCTTATTTTTTATTTTTATATCTAAATGGTTAAATAGTGGGTGTGGTTGGGGACAGAGGAAAAGAAGAAAGAAAAAGAAGCAGACAGAGCAAACAGTAGGGGAGATGGTTATGAGGGTCACAAGTGCGCTCAGGAGGGGGAAGTCCATGTGCTCCAAGGAGAAGATGCTTGGCTTCCTCTCTTTCCTCAGCAACATCTTATCCTGGAAGGTCAGTTCTTCCTGTCAACAAATGTCATTTCACTACAGAGACAGTAACAGTCCCTCTTCCTCATAGCTTTAACTAGGGACTTATTCATAAAGCACCTGAACTCAAACAAATTCAAACAAAAATCCAAGAGCAGTACTTGGAGAGGAGGGCTGCAAATGGTGCCCTGAGGTATTTGAGAAGAAGGCAACTGTCATTCAGGTGAGTGAGTCTGAGACCCTGCTCTGGGTGGGAATTTGATTGTGTAAGGCAGATGTGAACACCATCAGATTGGAAATTATCTCTGCATTTTTGGTAAAGTCCATGTTCCAGCTGTTTGGGAGAAGACAATCCTCTTCCCTTTGTTCTTCTGGCAGCTCCCCTTGGACACAGCATATTTTCCCCTTCTCCACTTACTCCACCATTGCACTGGGGTGTTGCCCTGTGCTGTTGCACACCTGGCTTCACCCACATTTGCAGTGGTTGCATTTTATGGTGGGTGAACAGAATTTTGGTTTGGGGAGTGGTTTTTTGGTCAATTTTGTGAAAAGCTTTTGAAGCCTGTGAAACTGAAATGGACTTGACACCTGCTGGAAGAGACAACATGCTGGGTAGCACAGCCTTGGCTAGGGCAGAAAGCAGTATCAGAGCTCCAGTTAAGTGATACCTCTAAATACTGGCAAGGGACACAGTGATGATGAACAGGCACCTGTGTACTCACCACTCCTCTCATTTGGGTTTAAAAAGCCAAGTCCACCTACCAACATTTGCTGAATAGAATTTGTTTCATAAGTATCAGTCAGCAAGATGTCAGTCAAAGGTATTAATCTACAAAATAAAAAAAATTAAAATTCCAGCCTCTGCTCTTTTAATAAGCTCTGGTAAATTTGCTCCCTTTTACAGTCCTGGGGTCAATCAATTAGCAACTGCCTAGGGGAGAAACTTAATTAAGCTCAGATAACACAACTGAGGTTTCACCTCCTTGCCCTCCCTCTATACACATCCTCACCTACACATCTGGATTAAAGCTTTACTGCAAAGCCTGGAGAGAGCAGTCGCTTCAAGCAGAGTCTCTGAGAGCACATCTGAGTTCCCAAAAAGCATTGCAAACTCTTGCATCATGCAGAGGCAGGAAAAAGCAAAGCAGCTAGGAAGCAAGAAGATCCACTCTGGCAAGCTGCTACCACGGGGATAGGGTGTCACTGGGAACAACAAAAGGTGGTTTTAGGGAGGAAGTGCGGTGCCACGACTTAATAGTCTTCCAGCAGAAGCAGGAATCCTAGTGCTGCTCTGATGGTGCTGCTCTTGCAGCAGGAGTGAGCCAGCCATTCAGGACTAGTCTGACAAATCTGGCTCCAGCTGCTCGACTTTATTAACGACAGAAGCCCTGGAGGGGTGGGATCCAGAGGCATCACAGTGATTTTTTCCCCCTTCCTAAGCACAAAAGACAGAAGTGGAATGTAGCTGAGGAATGCTTCGCCCTTGGAAGGGATGTAATAAATCTCCTTGGATGTGATATTTGGTTTATTTTGTGGGAGTCATTCAAAAGGAAAATGCAGATTGTGGGGCTTAGTGCTCAGCCTATGCTGGCAAAGGATCTCTGACAAAGAATGTCCATTGGCAGGGAATTTCCTGACTTTGCAAGTGAGCAAACGCCTCTTTCTCAGTTACGCTAAAAGCTGTTTCGTTATTATATAAAAGGTTCTGTAAAGCAGACAGTGATCGGTTCTACTCCAGATCCCCCAGAAGAAGGACAAGTAATCATCAGCCTTAACTGTAGGGGGAAGGATTTGTGCGATGCTCAAGAAAGTGCTTTTTTCTCCAGGACGGTCTCCTGGGCTGCAGGGGGCTGCTGGGGAGGCTGCGGCATCTGAATCACTGGAAGCATTTAACACCCACCTCATGCTGTGCTCATGGGTGACTCCAACTTGGAGAGGGGGGGGAGAGCTTCAGAGACCTCCTGAAGTCCCTGCCAGCCCTCTAGCGATTATTACTGTATGATTATTATTTAATAGCAGGAGTTGCCACCTTTGGGATAGAAGCTTAAGGAGGATTCTTCTGTGCCAAAAGTCACTGGATCTAGGGATGTGTTTGCAGGCAGAGGTCAGGGAAGAAGGAAACCAGATGGATTGGATGTGCTGCAGTGTAGGGCAAAGAAAAAGCCCAACGGTGGCTACAGACCCACCACAGAGCAAGATGACGCCAGGCTCACTGACAGAGGTGGGTAGGGAGGAGGGAATGGCTTTATCCTGGGTTCTCAGGTCTACCAGAGAACTCCTTGGGGAGGTCATGACAGAGACCAGTTGAATGGCAGTTAGCCAGCTGCGAACCCTAAACCAGGTTTAAAGGGGACGTGGAAGGGAAGAGGAGCAGACTGTAGGGAGCCAAACAGAGCAGTCTGCAGCAGTTCCACCATTAAGGGAATCACCAAAATGGAAGGCAGAGGGGACAATCAGCCATTAGGGGTATACAAGTTATTTTTGCACAGTAAAGATGTAATTATTGCCAATGATAGTAAAGTTCCAGCAGTGAAAAGTCCAAAGCCCTTCCACCTGCCTGTGGACAGAACTGGGGCAGCTTGAGCAGGCAGAGCTATCATTGGGGAGGACATCTGGGGAGAGGTGGGAGTGTGGTCCCTACACACACTCAGTGAACCCCAGAAACTGCTCAGGCTATGAGTGGTGGCATTACTGATGGAGACCACAGTTTAGAGGGGTCAGCCACGCAAGCCTTTGTCTTGTCGCTCTGCTCATCCTCCAGAAATGGAATTTTGCTCACTCCATCAGGTTACTAGAGATTCTCTTTTCTCATCTGCTTATAAGACTAAAAAGGACACCACATGTTTGCTAAGGTTTTAATTTCCTAGAAGAGAACAAGTTTGCAGCACTCAGTGGAGGGATGAAGGCCTCTACAATAGATTGTATGAGTCCTTCATGTTGCTGCCCACCATTGTCATGTGCTGGAAATTACATTTTCAGTGTCTCCTGGCTTCTCAGGGAACACAAATATCTTCTGTGCGGCACCCTGTGTTTTCACATGGAAAGGAGGTGCCTGTGTGAAGCAAGTGACCTTATCAAGAAATTAGCACTCTTGGGTTATTACTAGGGCTCGACTGAGCACTTTGCTGCTGTTATCATTGCTATTGATTTTACATTTATAGAGAGCTGCAAATTTACACAGTACTTAATAAACACAAAGTTTCCTGGACTGCGACTATTATAGGAGAACTGGGAGGCCTTTTAAAAAAACTCCACAACACAGGTTAAAAAAAATCCAAACAACAATTACATGATATTTCTATGTTATTTTTTCCACTACAGTAGTAGGCTGAAAATTAGGGGAGCTGCTGCCACACTCCCATGTGGCTACACACACATCAAGACATTGCAAGAGCAAACAGGTCTAACATCTTCTCACACAGAATGGCAATTTTATACCATTTATCCCATTGACATCCAAAGTTTTAGACAGAGAGGTGTAAATTGTGTTGGGTAAGAGTAAACCAGCAGAAGACCTTGGGTTCTACTCTTGCTGTACTGCTTAAAGTTTCACCCAAGTTTTCCAAAGATGCAGCATTTTCCTTCTGTAAGAGTGGGGCCATGAGTCTCAGACTGGGATACAACATGGGACATTGCTGGACTGAGGTATCTGTGAGCAAGAAAGTGGTAGTTGAATTAATTCCCTCAGGGCACAGTACCGTTATCGCCACAAATATTTTGACTGTGGACAAATTATTTGTCCATCAGCTTAAAAATCAAACCCTTTTGTCTTGTGGGTTTTTTATGAGTATGTTTTTCCTAAAGGGACCTCTGAGAGCAGAATTAACATCCCCTGTCACCTCCACGATACATCCAAAAGTATCACTTTGTGTGATGCTTTGTGACACAGAGACTCAAAAGAAGGAAAAGCAATAGCCAACAATTATGGGGACAAGGAAGTTGGAAGATGCAAGGGAAAAGTAGAAGTCATGCGGCCTTGACAAAAAGGAAAGGAGCACATGAATCCAGAAAATCTCTGAGGAATTAAATAGGTAGGTTGAACAATTCCTGAGTGAAAGCACTGAGTTAGGCTCCAAATCTGAGTCATCACATATTGGTGATCAAAGGGGACTAGAGACAGCCGTAAATTTAAGCCCAGTGTTTGGGAAGCACTCAGGTAAGTGGAAAAGAAATGCCTGGAGGTGAATTTTGGGAGAAAAACCCCCAAATCCAACAAAACCCCTCCCAAAACAAAAAGGCTTTAAATGTGGTGATGACATGTGGTACAGCAGAAACTCTGGCAGGAAACCCTGTGAGATACATGCTTCTGCCAAGAGTTTGGGTCGTCTGCTGCCAGTTCTGTCTTCAGCCCCTCCCAAGGAGTTAAAGTTCTGCCACTCTTAACTCACTGCTTTTGCTGCAGACCTGGCTGTGAATCAGGCGCACCGCTCACGCAGTTTACCTTGGCAGGCTGTGAATGTCTACTGCGGGCTGCAGGGTGTGGACAAATGTGCCCAGGC
Organism: Entomyzon cyanotis; assembly: GCA_024500445.1. Lineage (NCBI taxonomy): Eukaryota > Metazoa > Chordata > Aves > Passeriformes > Meliphagidae > Entomyzon > Entomyzon cyanotis. Next base: position 38,418,033 of record JAKEPQ010001030.1, on the reverse strand, counting down.
CCTTTCTGCACAGCTTCTCCATATTCTCTAGAGGCTGGCATGGATGAATGGCCCAGCCTTGGAAAATATTATCATCTCCCAGAGAATGCTGGTTCTGAGCTGTACCCAAAGGAAGCCAGGCAGCACTCAGGGGAAAATTTAATAAGCAGCTGGGTGAGACTCCCTGGGCTCCACATATGGCAGGAAGCAGAAACTTCTGCTTTTGAGAAGTTCACCTGAGAACATTCCCTTACATCCTAGCCTTGACACTGGGCTTTCAGTCCAATACATGCCTATGTGCCATACACAGTGCCACCTAACAGGTATTTTGAATGCTGGGCATGTATGGCTGTAACATATTTATTTGTCTGCCTCTTCCACCAGGCTATCCCAAAATACTTGACCAGGCCTTAACAGCTCGACACTCCAAGGTCCCACAGCAGAATTCCCCCAAGCACTGCTCCTAGCGAGAAGGACCCACAAAGCCAAATGAAGCTCTGCAACCACCTTTCCAGGTATCTTCTGAATCTCTTATGTAGAGGCAAAAGGCTGTCTGTCCAGTTCTATGATCCCACAGAGAACTGCATATTGTTCAAAATACAAATTTTTTATCTGTATGTGACTGCCTATCTTAGGAAAACAATCGTGAGGGCTAAGCCATGGTGGTTCTGCTGTGTACAATGTTGCTGCAGAGCCCTTGCCAGTGCTCTCCACTGAACATTTCAACTTCGCTTTAACCCACCATTGCTCCATCTGTACATCTTAATGCATCTGCCAGGCATAGATCATGTGATTCGATTTGGAGTTTTTCTACATGGGCCAATAGATATCAGAGTCTGTATAGGAGCATATACAAGTTATTTTCAGCTCATCTGTGACATCCAATTCCACCCACCAGGCTTGCAGAGATATATAAATCACGGAGGTGTCTAAAATAACAGGCCTGAAGGAAACATCTGTCACCTCCAAAAGCTTGTGAGGGAGGAGGATGAAGCATTCAACTCCACAACTTACTAAATTTTCTTTTAGCTCTGAGAAAGCAGAGAGCAGCAAGTCTTTCTGACACAGCCCAGATGCCCTGGCATTTGGATATTCTCATTTTCTTCACACTGCATTTGACCTGTGAGCGTAACACAGGCAATACTGAGATGCTCAGCAATTTGGATGACATCTGTGCCACCTCACCCTTATCTTCAAAAGAAATGGATTGCTTCAGTTCCCTTTTGTTTCTGCGGTTTTTTTCCCCCAAACTGACTGGTGGTTGGCCCTTTGTACCCCATCTCTTAATCAAAGGAAAACAGAATTGGCTGTGCTGGAATCTACTGATGGCTGCTCTAGTCCTGAAACCTGCCACGGCCTGCGCTAGTGAAGCATGCGGGCCAGAGCCTTGCCTAGGCCACAGATATTCCCCTTTCTACGGGAAAAATCAGGAAGAACTGTGAAGTTGTTTATTTGCTCTCACTCTCGCTACTCCTTTTGAAGTGATCTATCTTCCTTCTTGGACCCCAACTCCACTCACTCTTCGCTGCTCGTCCCAGGGGAGAAAACCGCAATGGAGTAGCGTAAGAAGACGGAAGGGATTTCTCGTCGGCCCCCGGGCGCCTCAGCCGCGCGGCCGCCATGAACCACGCCCGCCCGACGCGCCCTGACGAGGCGCCGCGAGCGGCCCGGCCCGGGGCGGCGCTGCCCCCTGGCGGCGGGCGGGCGGCACTGCCGCGTCCGTGTCCGTGCCCGTGTCCGCGTCCGCGTCCGCGTCCGTGTCCGTTTCCGTGCCCGTGTCCGTGTCCGCGTCTGTGTCCGCGTCTGTGTCCGCGTCCGCGTCCGTGTCCGTTTCCGTGCCCGTGTCCGTTTCCGTGCCCGTGTCCGTGCCCGTGCCCGTGTCCCTGTCCGTGTGCTTGTCCATGTCCGCCTTCGTCTCCGTCTCCATCTCCGTGCCGTTCCCGTTTGTGCTCTTGTCCGTGCCCATGTCTGTGCTCATGTCCGTGCCGTAGTCATGTCCTTGGTCATGCCTGTGCCTGTGCCGTGGCCGTGCCCTTGTCTGTGTCTGTGCATGTGGCCTTGTCGGCAGCACGGCCTTGGCTGTGCTGTGCCCGTGGCATTTTGGCTGTGGCCATGTCCATGCCTGTGCCTGTACTGTGGCTTTTTGGCCACAGTGCCTTTTTGGCCATCACTGTGCTCATGACCATGGTCTTTTTGTCCATGGTATGTCCTTGTCCATGCCTATGCTGTGGCTGGGGCTGTGGCCGTGGCCGTGACTGTGGCTGTGACCATGGCAGCGTCCTTGTCCGCAGTTGTGCTGTGGCCATGACTGTGCCATGGCAATGGCGGTGGCCTTGCCCATACCATTACTGTGGCCATGGCCTTGTAGGTGCCTGTAATGCGTCTGTGACCGTGTCCATGCTGTGGCCGTGTCCTTGTTCGTGCCTGTGGCCATGCTGCACCCATGCCCGTGCCATAGCCGTAGGTGTGGCTGTGCCAGCGTCTGCACCACGTGCGCCATGTGTGCTGAGCCAAGCCTCGAGAAGCCAAGCCTGTTTTTGTAGAAAAACCTAAAGGACGGACCTGCTAGCCGGGACATAAAAGGAGAGCTGAGTATTCCCTCCTCCGATGTATCGCACACCCCCACAAACTACCGGTGATGTTTTCGGAAAGTTTGCGCAATTTTTCCTGTAAAACTCGCCGGTCTTTAACGTCTGTTTAGTCAGAAAAAACCTCCAACAGCAAACAACCCAAACCCAAGGGCCCGTTGTGTGCCGCGGCTGCCCGAGCCCCGGGGCGGTGATGCCGAGCTGCAGCAGCGGCGCCGGGCGGACCCGGGCAGCCCCGGCGCGCGGAGCCGCACGCACCCGGCGCGGCCGCCAGAGGGCGCCGCCGCCGCGGCCACGGCGGGCCAGGGCGGGTCCGAGTGCGCCGCCGTGCGCGCTCCCGCGGGCAGCGAGCGGCTCCGGGGGAAAGCGCCGGGAAGAGAGCTTCTGCCGGTTCACGGCTTCGGATGAGCTCCGCGCGGCGGAAAGCCTGCCCAGCCCTTATCCCGAGCTGTCCATTCCAGCAGAGAGGAGCTGCCTTCCCTCCATCCCTAAGCAAGGCCACGGGACAGAAGTCCTCGAATGGCTGTTCTGGCTTAGCGGCCGCTTCTTCAGCTCCAGGTCAAAACATACTGGTTTCACTAAGCCACCCAAGAGGGAAGCTTTCTTTGGGGGACACAGGACAGAGACGATACTAAAGCTGCCTCTTATAGGAGAGGTCATTGTGTAGGGGTTCCTGTACAGGTTTGCATCACTGCACTGATAGATGAGCACCAGCCTTGTCCAAACGCCAAAACATGTCCAAGACGTAAACACGGAGGAAGAAACTGAGGATGTAATTACCTGTCCAGGTTGACTATTTCCCTTCTGAATAAAGCTGACTGTAACTCAGAAGTGTGGTTCAAATGGTAGAGCTGATTTTCACTGGCAGCTTGGCCACTAAGCAGAATGTTGTGAGCAGCGTGACATTTCATGCCAACTGTAAACTTGCTGAGAGGCTGGGGAAAGACCCAACACTGAACCCCCAGTAGTCACGGCTATACTGGTGGGAGTTGCTAGCTGGCAGCTGGCTCCAGTCTGTCTCTATTACCCTGGCAGCAAGGTGACGGTGTAGTGAGAAGTGCTCCTGCTCACTGTGCGTCAGTATGTTGATGGTGACATGTCATCTGTTCCCTGCAGGAGCCTGGGTTTGCAGTGCAGAAGGATGGGATAAGTGAGGAATTCCTTCCACTTTTGCAGTCTTTTGACTTATGTTCTGAATTGCATCAAACACCTACTTTTTGCAAAACTACCCAGTATTTAAAACATAAGCCAAACAAAGCTAGAAAGCTAAATTCAGAGCTTACCCAACTTAGCTCCCCACCCTTGTAAAAACTAGGATTTTTAAGGGATTCACAGTGCTTGGCTAAAGGGAAAATCCCATATTCAAGAAGTGATCAAAGTTGTATCAGATAGAGGATAATTAGAACATGGGAAGTTTCACAGACATTAGTGTTCTTGGTGACAGCAGATTGAACTAGCAAATATACATTTGACAAAGTGATGTAAACAGTAGCAGATCACCTTGATCAGATGGAGAGAAGGAGCTGCATAAGGGCATCCTTACAGATTCTTCACACGTGCAAGAGCTGATTGCCAGTGCCATTGCTGTGTCAGTATCTTTAATGTTTTATCTTTGATGTTGGCTCAGCACACTCTAGGACCTGCGGTTTCTGCATAGAAGTAGCTCTTTAGGCTGCCTTGGGTTGCCAAGCTGTCTCCAGGTCATTCAGAGGAAGGAACATCCATAGAAACAGAAATGGAAATCAGTGGAAGATCTATAAAGTGATGCTAACTTATGAAAAATCTGCAAGAAATATGGAAGTGAAGCTGAATACACTGAGTTTGTGTATTGCATTTGGTAGGAAACTACACAGAAAACTGTCTGTATATAAGCTGGGAAATATAAAGAATTATAAAATGCATGTCAGGGCTGAGCTGTCTGCTCCAGAGAGAGCATGGGCAGAGTATTCCCAGTTACAAGGCATTGCAGAGACTGCAATGAAGTGCAGCAAGTGGAGCATCAGACACAGAAGACTTCAGTCTGAAGTCCAAATCACAGACACCAGAGCTGATGGTGTTAAAGGTAGAAACAGGAAGCTGCTCAGGAGCAGCTTATCCTGGAACAGTTCACCAAATATCTTATCCCTTTTAACAGACACTCCACAGGCAGTTTCTCAGTCATAGTGCATGCTTATTTAAAGGGAGAAGTATCTGGATAATTGATAAGTTCTACAGGAGATGGAAACTAAGTTTAAAAAATACATATACTGAACAAAGACATAGATTCTAATGAGCTTCTGGTGACTGCAGATTTTGATTTGGTTAAAAAGTAGTCAGAATCAGAGTCTGGAGAAATTTATCCCTGGAAGGTTGTTTGGGGTTTTTTCCTGCCTACAACAGTACTGCTGTTTTACTGTTTCTGATACTATAATCTCCTTTGATAAGCAAATTCCCTCAAACAGCAGTCAGCCCTAATATATCCCTCTTCTTTTTCCATGTCCTTGGTCACATATTGCTTGCTGTGCAAAGTGCTAAATGGCTCTTGGAAAGTGCTAAGGGGTTGTTGTGAAAGGGCTAAGCTGAGTTGCACAAACAACTGCCTGTACAGAGAAATAGTCCTATTGATAGGTGGTGCCAGGAGGCCCAGCAGCAGCCTGGTTGAAGACCCTTCTTTTGACAAGACTGGAGAACTGAACTTCACAGTTGTCTTCTTAAGATAATTTAAATGAGACCTTTTCATCTTGTGAAAGTGAAAGTTTCTTTGACCCTAACTAAAATGAAAACACTGAATGTTTTGTCAGAAATATTTGACAAGATCAATATGTTCCTGCTAACCAGGTCAAGTTCATCCTCTCTGCTGCTCCACCAGAAACCACCTCAACCATCAGTCTCAGTGCTTGGTAATTCTCAGAAGTGAAAAGCAGTTCCTGGAAGAGGATGGAAAGGAAGGCCCTGATGTGAACTTGTTTTCTGAAGCCCCAGAAAAAGTCAGGAAGAATCCCAAAGTATCAATACTGCAAAGAGGCACCGAGTTGCCAATGCCAGTACAAACATTTCCCAGCTAATCACCATTGTCTGGCAATTGGCAGAAAGAAAAAAATGGACTGATGTGTTTTATTTTCTCCAACAAATGGCAGCATGGTGGGGCCACCAATAAGCATTATCCAGTGTATAAACTGCAATCTACAAGTAGAGGAGATGCTCCACCATGCAACAATCCCCTTACTGACAAGAATGTTTCAAGAAAGAGGAGCAGATGGGGTCTTTCAAGTGAAGCAGTTTCCCTGGTGAACCAGCTCAGTCTGAGGTTGCAGCTTGTTTGTCTTCATAAGTGTTGGAAGATGTGGGTCTTGCCCGGTGTGCACATGAACTGGGATCACAAGACACCCCTTTGCACTGTTAGTCACTGTCACTTAGGGCGCCTCTGTGACACTGGGCTGTCGCACATGGACTTACTCCAGGGAATGCTGACATGGACTGGCTTCCAGCCCGAGTACGCAAACACTCGGTGACTAATTGGTAAAGTTACTTATTTTAACCCTAACCCAAAAGATTTGCAAAAAACAACTCCTTCTTTAGTTAGTGATTATTTTGTTTATTTTATGGGGTGCTTCAGATTCTATGCATTTCTGTATAAAATAGATGTAGTATCATGAACATTGAGGGCTGCCTTGATAATTGTTTTAATTTTGTAATTAAATTTTTGCAATTACTGCAGGTTAGATGCTTGCTAATACATTTAAATCAGTCCAATGAATTGGGTTTTTATACTAGCAACACATTTTGAAAGCACATGCTTCCCTTAAGAAGCACAGCATCTGTAACTGTTTTACTGAGCTATTTGGGTTTGGAAATGTGTTTATTATGAAAAATGCCACAGAGCCCTATGTAGTGTTTGCCATATAAGCTATTTATAAGGCAAGCTATTTATAAGGAAAGTCATTCATAAGGAAAGTTAGTTAGAGTTATTTATAAGGAAAAGCTAGGCTCATCTCATTTTATAGTTGGAGATGTTGTGGCACAGGGGCAGGTAAAAAGTTTCCCCACTGTCATGCAGCAAGTCCAATTAGTCTCAACTCCCACTGCTGTCCCATCTATCCCTCTGCCTGCTCAGCCACCATGCTCTTTGTTGCTCTCTGCCCCACTCCACAGCAAATAGGATAATTCAGTTTTCTCACATCCTTCCAGCTATGGTCTATTGCAGGGGACATAGCTTCCTAAGTAATGATGGATCTCCATAGAGCTTTGCAACTTCCCATCTTTTAGGAGAACCCTGTGTTTCTTGATTGATTTTCAAGACCAATATACACCTGCTAATCCAATTTAATCCAAAAGAAAGGAGATACTAGTCACTAGATTTCACCAGTGGAGGTTGTCAAAGCCATATTTGTCACTCACCATTAAGCAGGCTTTTCTTCTCCTGGTTGAGAAACAGGGTGAAAAACTCAGTGAGTTTCAGAATTTTTCTGTGTTTTTGGTTGTATTGTTTCCTCAGTGAAATTCAAGCTGTGAAAACATGGAGGAAAATATTGTCAATTCTTTTCCCCATTTCAATCACAACAGGTAATAGTAGCTACTGAAACAAAAAATGTCCACATGGATATAGGCAGACAAGCAGGGACTGCTTGCACTGACACGGACTTAGGCACTTTATATTGCCTCCTGGAAGCTTCCCAGGATCTCTTCACCAGGATGTTTAGAAATGGCTCAATGGGAAAAGCCAGGGACATAATTCATGTACTTTTACTCTCAGCTGCCACAGGGTTTCTCCATAACTTGGTAGGTAGGAGGAATTTGCTCTTCTTTCACTCTCAAATTTAATGTTGCCATCTGAGGGGTTTACAGCAAACTAAATAATTTTGTCTTCATTTCTGGGGTGGCATAGCTCAGCCGTGGCCACCCTGAGCAGGTGCCTTGAGCTTGTTTCCATCTGCATCCTACATTCACTGCCCACTGTCAAGCCTGATCATACCTACAGCATCCAGGGATGCTGTAGGTCACAGCATGGTGAAGGACACTGTGAACAGCCACCTCTGTAGGTCTATGACTTCATGCCGTTATGCCTAAAGGGCAGGAGTTTTCAGATCTTCCTCGGGTCTCTGTTTTTAAGCAGAGACCTCTTTTTGTCCCACTCCAGCAGTCAGTGGGAAGCCAATGGTTACTATATCATTCTGTAGTCCTGCCCCTCTTAAACAAACCTCCTTAATCTTTCAAAGCCTCTTCTCAGGCTTGCTGCTGGGCTGGGAAACCCTCCATTTGTGTCTGTCATTCCCCAGGCCAGGAAGAGCAAACTGGTCATCTGCTGCATTGTGCACCTAGCACCCCACATTAGCTCAGCCTTTTTTTGGAACAGCATCGTACTGTTGACTCCTGTTCAGTTCATGGCTGACACCTCAAGCTGCTTTTCTGCACTACTGCTGCCTGGCCACTTATTCCCCATTTTGTCTTTGTGCTTTTGATTTCTTCCTCTTAAGTGTAGCACTTTGCACTTTTCTTTACTGAGTCGTTGATTTTCTCCAATTTAGCAACATCATTTTGAATTCTCAGTCCATCCGCCAAACTCTTTGCATCCTCTCCCAGCTAGATGATGTCTGCAGATTTTATGAGTACTCTTTATTCCCTCGTCACAGGTTGTTAATGAAAATACTGCATAAAATGGATTCCACACAGATGTTGGAAGGATCCCATTTGAAAATTCCTCTAAGTCTGACAGAGAACAATAGATAACTGGATTTTAAAGCTGGTTTTTTTAACCAGTCATGCACCTACTTTATGAGAATTTAATCTAAACTGTATTTTCTTTGTTTGCTTAGGAGAGTGTCGGGTGGGATTGTGTTCAAACCTTGTAAGCATTAAGATGAATGACTACTGTTACTTCCTCCTTACCTGCAAAGAAAGGTGTGTGGGGCCCACACTGACCTAAGCTGAGAAAGATATTTTTCTACAGGCTTGAACTACTTTATCAGTTTCCAATCTTCAGTTCAATTGCTGCAATTTTGCATGTAGCCACAGCCTGAGTAATTGTCTCCAGTGTCTCCATGATTAAAGCTCATTCAAAATTCCAGCAAGCTTCAATAAAACATTTTCCTCCCTTGCTACGACAATATATAGTCAAAGATCAAGTATTTTTTTATAATTCCAAATTCAGTGAGGGAGAAGTTGGCACTAATACACATGTAGCACCAAAAAACGCCTTTGCAAAACCACTAAGATGTAGGTAGATTCTTGAAGACATTTCCTACTTTGTGAAATCCACATTCAAGGAAGCATGCTGATGTGTGCTAATAGCTGTGTATCCCCTCAGTCTAATGATTTTAATTTATGTACTGTTCTGTACTACTATGAAGTTCCTGATGCAATCAGTATCATTGCAAGAAAGTAAAGCTGTTCTTGCAGATGAGTTGCAAATACTCATTAGCCATCAGATGTTACATGAGACAAGCATTTGCTATATCCTCATTATGCACTTTTTTGTGCTGTTTATTGGTCACCTCTGTGCTTAATAGCCTCCATCACTCCAGCATCTAAGCAACTTGATCCCACATACACTTGTGTTAAATAAATAGTGGACCACCTCTCAGAGACCAGAGACCCTTTTTTTTTTTAGTACTTTATCTGAAGGAATGAATGGTTATGATTCTGTAATATTGGAAATGACTAATCCAGTGTTGTAAATGGGATAAAGGGAAATGGCATGTATTTTGAGAACAAACAGTAATCATTGACACAGTAATTTGCATCCCTGGATGTTCTAATAATGACTAAGTATCACTTCCCCTTGTTTGCATAAGGAAGAGGAGGCAGCGAAATCCAGTGATTTGGCTAGTGCACCACCAGCAAGCCACTAGAAAAAAGGTTTGAATGTAGATCGCTTTTCTTGCACTTTGTTTTCCTGTTTACTGCAACATGCTTGAAATACAGCATTACAACAAGTGTGATCCCTTTCAGTGCTAAAATGGATGTAAGGGCTTCCCTAGTTCATGCCAGAAATAGTCAATAAGAATTGGTCAAGACTGCGCTGGATTTAAGAGACATGGGGCACAGTGTGTTGCCTTCAGAAGAGCTGGTTTGGATGGGTGGCTTGGAATTCCTGACAATTTACATACATTAAGTGACAGGAGCCTCAATCTGTGCTGTCTTGCTGATGGAGCTAACAGATTTTTGCTGCCAAAGGAAACTTTCTGCTCTTCAGAAACTGATTGCAGAGGACCAAAGTATATTCAGTGGCCCTTCTGCTTCACAACCAACTTACATGAATTTAAAGGGAGGGTACTCACTATGAGTGGATCCTAAGGGTGTATTTGTACAGAGAGCAGCTGTGCACAAACATTTCTAGAAAGGCAGCCCCCTGGAAGTCAGACCCACTGCATCAGAGGGATGGAGTGTTCTCAAGCTGAAAAGCAAATATGTTTAATGTCTTAATTTTTAGAAGAAAATTAAGCACCTGAGGTACAATTTACTTTGTACTAAATAAAGGGAGTGCAAAATACCATCAGTAGGACTGGTGATAGCATTCTAAATTGTCTTTGAATTTCACACTGGCGGCATACCACAGGACATGGGTAAATAGCAGTTAACACAACCTTTACTTAGCTTCTCCTGACAAATATAAAGGGTGAGGCAGTCTCACACTGACATATGGCCAGATATAGGCAAGATGTACCTAGAAAAGGTAATCACTCTGTATCATAACTATTTATTTTCATGTGGGTAGGGGTCCAAAGAGAAGAGCAAAATCGGTAGAATTTACAGACTTCACAGTTAAAGAATACGATTATCTTTAACAAGTGTCTGTCTAGCACTTCTCTCCAGTTAGCACAGCTAAACATGGGGATTAGACTTTACTGAATACATGAGGTAAGAGTTATTTGGAACTGTGTAGGGTTCAGTTACAAGATGCAAAGGGCAGAAAAGCAGAATATCTAGCTGCTTGATACATCTCAGACTGAAGAGAAGGACCAGAGCTGGCGAGGACCAGGCTCTCCTGCCAGAGTGGCCACCCTGGCTCACCTGTGGGCAAGAATCTTCACAGGAGGGGCAAGGCTGGAAGAGACCCCAGAGGTGATCTAGTCCAACCTCCCTGCTCAAGCAGGGTACCCGAGAGCACTTTTCTCAGAGTGGTGTACCAATGGCTTTTGAGTATCTCCAGGAAAGGAGACTCCACAACCTCTCTGGAGAACCTGGTCCAATGCTCGGTCACCCACATGGTAAAGTTTTTTCTCATGTTCTGGTGGAACTTTCTGTGTTTCCATCTCTGTCCATTGCTTCTTGTCCTGTTGCTTGGCACCACCAAGAAGAGCCTGGCTCCATCTCCTGACACCCTCCCTTCAGATAGTGATAGACATTGATGAGGTCCCCAGTCAGTGGTCTCTTCTTGAAGCTGAACAGGCCCAGCTCCCTCAGCCTTTCCTTGTAAGAGAGATGCTCCAGTGCCTTATTCATCTTTGTTGCCCTCCACTGGACCTGATCCAGGAGCTCCATGTCTCACTTGTACTGAGGTACTCCAAGTGAGGCCTCATCAGGGCTGGGTAGAGTGGGATCACTTCACCTGACCTGCTGGCAATGTTCTTCCAGATGCCCTCCCAGATACCATTGGCCTTCTTGGTCACAAAGGCATTGCTGGGTCACGGACAGATTGTTGTTCACCAGGACTCACAGTTCCTTCTCTGCAGAGCAGTGTTCCAGCAGGTCAGACCATGTCATCTTTCCAGCAGGTCATCTTCATGTCTTTCATGTTTGGTGGAAAAAAAAACCCAGAAAACCTCAACCAGTTATTAATGCCCAGCCTGAAGCCCACCTGACAGGTGTGCTATAGCCTCCTGCTCTTTGCCTTTGCCTTAGAGCAAAAGTGCTGCGGGAGCTTGTGAGGTCTCTTGTGTGCAAATAAACCTGTTCTGCTGTGTGATTGGCACCCTTTGGGCACAACTGCAATAAAGATGAAGGAATATTTGTTTACATTTGAGTAGGAGATCAGAAGCTTGCTGATTCTGTGACTCATTGTCACAGTGCTAGATAACTAGGAACAGCCTTATCTTTTCTACTGCATTTTCCAGTTGTTTTATTTTGGTTTTTTCTCTCCCCCTACCATGTCTGAGAGTTTTTGTGACTCTTAGTTCTTCTCTCTGGTTTTGCTTCCCTGGTCTCATTTCCCTTTTACTTTCTTCCTACACACTTGACTTATTCTTCAGCTTTCCCTGTGGCTTGTTCTCAATTTCTCATTGTAAGTCCTTCTTTTCAGGCTTGTCACCCTCACAGGCTATACCAAACCGCTCTTCCCACAAACAGAATGTGAGTTGGAGACTTTTGGGCTGGAGAGGGGCACTGGCAGGAAGAGAAATCTGGGAACCAGGGAAGTTGCAAGAGAGAAAGGAAAAGGATGGAGGAAGAGGAAGGCAGGAAGGGGTACTCACTGAGATACAGCCAGCAAAAAGGAGAGGAAATAAAAATGTCAGGGAAGGAGGGGGAGAAAGAGATGGGAAGCTAGGGAAATGCATACTCAAGAGCAAGGGGAAGCAGAAGGATGTGAGAGAGAATATGTGTTAGGAGACAGGAGAGAAGGGAGATTTCATGAAGGAGAGTAATTAAACATAGCAGTATTCTTGCACTTAGGTCTGAGAGGAAAGAGAGGGGATAAAGTAGGAATGAGAGAAAAAAGAAGGAATGAAAGTAAAAAAGAAATTAAAATCCTAAAATAGGTGTGTCCATGAGAAAAAAAAAGTAGCTAGAAAATAAAAGACAACAGTAATCCTAGACCACAGCATGAAAAAAGGTGAAGATTGAACAATCTCTCTTGGGAAAAGAAAGAAATATGGAAGGAAAGGAAAAGAGCCTCGTACTATTTCAGATTTCCTTCTGGGACAATCCTACCTTGCAGTGGAAAATTCCCCCACTTCCCACCATGAGCTCCCATGCCTGCATCATTTCAAAGCACATCTACGGGGCAGTAGTATCTTAAGCCAGAGAGTGCAAAATCATGGTATTGTTTATCTATCTAATGATACCATTTTAGTATCACCATTGAAAAAGACAAAAAGCCTCTAAATTTTTCAGTTGCATAGCAGAGGAGCTGAACAGACTAGCTGTAGAGGCAGATTCCCTACCCAGTAGTTCACTCCATCAACCAAAAGTGAGACACAATTAACTAACAAACCAAAAATCAGAAAAAAAAAAAAAAAATCTGCGCTGCTTCTGCAGCTGCCTGATGGTGAAGAGAAGCTGTATTGATGACAGAAGGAGATAATCCACTGACAGCCGGTTATGCTAGTAAAGATAAATAAACACAAGCTATTTGATCCCTTCTAAGGACTCCACGGTAGAAGGGGACTAACTTCCTGTCCCTTAGCATTTTACAAATAGCTGAAAAACATTTGTTTCTGGGGAATAATTAATTTCTTTCCGTTCTGGGTGAAAGTAGAATTGCTGAGGGTTGTGGTGGTCTCTGGAAATGGTTTTATGTATTTTGACATTTTCCTTGAATATTTCTCTAGATCTGTAGAGGAAGCATTTCTTCTCTGGGAGGGCAAGTAGAGTTTGAGGTCTCTCATTTTATCCATCAAGGTTAATATCTAGTCTTCTCATCTCTGCCAGGAGGCATTCCTGAAAGAATTTTAAACTTTTGAGTGAATTCTCTGGAAGTATCCACTGATATAATTATTCCATGACCCTGTAAGTTCAGTTTTGCTCACACTGAAGCTCTAGAAAGCAGAAAGTATCCTGTGCAAGCAAGGGAAGACATGGTTCATGTGAAACTAGGGAGTTAAAAATATATTTTGCCAACTCTCAATATTGTATTTAGTAGTGCTGTTGTTGCCATGGTCTAAGGATAAAGAAGGGCAAGTTGTGAAGGTAATATATATATTATGAAATCAACCAGTATTGCTGAAAAACACAAACAGGCTTAGAAGCTTCTAAGCTTAGGCTTAGAAGCCATAAGCATTTCCTTAGGTCCAAACTGGAAGCTTCAAATTTCACACAGATATTTGTAAATACAGCTTCTTTGTTTCGTAACATGCATTGCTTCTCTTCTGAAGTGCTGTGCATAGGACATTTCCCCTTCATATGTTCCCTCAGGAATGAGGGATCTGCTGCTCTTCTAAGTATATATGGTTCAGGGAGAAGGGTTTGGAAAGAGGGGTGACTTTTCAGTGCCTGCCAGTAACACCTGAGGGCTGTTAGCAAACCAGCCCCTGCAGCTCCTAGTGGCCATCCTTTTTCTCTTGTGCGCATCAACAGAAACAGTGGTACTTAATACACATTCACCAAGCCATTTACAAACAGATGTGGTCATGCCTGGAAATAAACTCTCAAGACTTTGATGCTTTCTGAACTCTCCCCTGTCCTTTCTCTTCCTCCTACTTCTCTTCCTCCTCTATGTAGCAGTGGCCCGTAGTGGAAGCTGCTGTGTGGGTTGGCCCTGGTCTCCACCGCTCCAGGGAAGAGGCTATCTGGGATGGAAGTGTGGTGCTGGATGGCCACAAACCCACTGCAGGGGCCGATCAGAGCCACACCAGGCACCAGCACAACTGGGCAGTCCCCAGCTCCTGTTAGTCCCCTAGCTCCTGCCTAGCACCAGCTGCCTGGGAACAGTACTTTAAGTGCTGGAGATCAAGGATCAAGCCGTTTTGGTTTAGTGGGGATGTGCAGTCCATTTCCGCCACAACTTTCGAACAGCCCCCTTATGTGATTCCTCTCAGAACAGTGTTTTTATTAAAAGATAAACTGCCTCTCATTCCAAAAAATGTGATATGAATGACAATGTAAGACCTGTTTTTATTCGCAGAAGAAAAAACCCCAACCCACAGTGCAAGAAGTTTCACTTTATTCAAGTGAAGAGCAAAGTCTGTATACCATTGGCACTCATGAATAGAGAAGCCTCTTGCACTGATTTTTTTCTCCTTCACTGAAATATTACTGCTTCCTTTACTCCTGAACTCATAAAAGTGACAAAACTGAAGAAGACCAAAGGTGCACCAAATAGAGAAAGGCTTCCTCTGATAATGTCCCAACTCAGATGTTTAAGTAGGACTGTAAGAAATGGGATGTATACAGACGGATCTTCCACCTGTGAGCCTCTGGCAATCAGTGGTAAAAGTGCTTGCTGAGTCAGATGTTGCATCCTTCAGTAGATTTGTTTCATGCCTTTCTGAATACATTTTTACTATCAGGATCCATGAAATCTTGCACCAATGAATTCCAAATGTGATTATGCATCAAGAAAAAAATTTATTGCTTTTTGTTTGTTTTAAACATTGTCTAATAATTTCACTCAGTGCCACTTACTCTTGCAACTTGATGGTGAACAACTGCTCCCTATTTTCCTTCTCTATGTTGCTCTCCCTTTAGCAGGCCTTTTATGTTCCTTCTCAATTTTCTCTTATTTCATCTGGAAAATCCTAGTCCCCATGTTGGTTTTCTTCCTCAAGGTGAAAGTTATTCCCTATGTCTTCTGTTGCCTTTCTAATTCTAACATATCTTTTTTGAAACAACATCCTTCAGCTTGTTCTGAACGGGTGGGCACATAACGGCTTCATAAATAGACAAAATACAAACTTCCATTGAAATTTATAGACTTTGGGTAACTTCCAACTCCTTGTTTAACTACCTGGCTGATGGCAAGCACTGAGTGAATGATTTCAGGAGCCCCACTGATATTACCAATGAGACTAAGGTGACCTGGAACTTTGCAATGTTTTCAAACTATCATAGGCTTTTCTTGAAATTCAATATGGTGTTTCCATGTCCACTGTGAAACAAACAAATTATGTCATGTCATGATTGTCATGACCTGAAAATCATGGAATAATCATATGGGGAAGATTATTCTGGGATTTATTGAAAAACATCTGAAAGACAACATGGTTATCACAGCCAGCACAGGTTCATAAGGGAAAAGTTCTGCTTGTCAAACTTAGCTTCCTCTTATAACAAGGTAACCCACCTGGTTGATCAAGGGAAGACAGTTAAAGTAATCTTTTTGGATCAGTAAAGTTTTGATACTGTCTTTGACAGCATCCTTCTGGACAAAATCAGCCCACAGCTGATGCAATGGGTGAGCAACTGGCTTACAGGTAGGGCATGAAGGGTTACAGTGGATGGGGTGACATCAGACTGGTGAGCTGTCACTACTGGAGTTTTGCAGGGTCCCATCTTGGGGCCAGTGCTCATCAACATCTTCATTAACAAACTGGATGCAGGACTTGAAGGCATACTAAATTAGTTTGCCAGTGATACTAAAAATTGGGAGGAGCTGTTAACCCCCTCGAAGGCAGGAAGGCCCTGCAGAGAAACCTTGACAAATCAGAGGGCTGGGCATTCACCAACCATATAAAGTTTAACAAGGGCAAGTGCCATATTCTGCACCTGAGATGGGGCAACTTTGGATGTGTGTATAGACTGGGGAATGAGGTGCTGAAAAGCAGTGCCATGGAAAGGGACATGGAGGTCCTGGTCTGTGGCAAGTTGAACATGAGTCAGCAGTGCCCTGGCAGCCAGGAGGGCCAAGTGTGTCCTGGGGTACATCAGGCACAGCATCGCTAGCCAGGCAAGGGAGGGGATTGTCCTGCTCTGCTCTGCACTGGGGCAGCCTCACCTCAGTCCTGTGTGCAGTTTTGGGCACCACAATGTAAGAAAGACATTAAACTATTAGAGAGCACCCAAAGCAGGGCCATGAGGATGGTGAAGGGCCTGGAGGGGAAGCCATATGAGGAGTGGCTGAGGTCACTTGGTCTGTTCAGCCTGGAGGAGACTGAGGGGAGACCTCAGTGCAATTACAGCTTCCTCTTGAGGGGAAGAGGAGGGGCAGGCACTGATCTCTTCTCTCTAGTGACCAGTGACAGGACCCAAGGGAACGGCCTGAAGTTGTGTCAGGGGAGGTTTAGGTTGGATATTAGGAAAAGGTTTTTCACCCAGAGGGTGGCTGGGCACTGGAACAGGCCCTCCAGGGAAAAGGTCACAGCACCAAGCCTGACAGAGTTCAAGAAGTGTTTGGACAATGTCCTCAGGCACAGGGTGTGATTACTCGGGCTTTTCTGTGCAGGACTTGGAATTGAACTCAGTGATCCTTGTGGGCCCCTTCCAACTCAGGGTATTCTATGATTCTATGATTTCCACTTGATAGCTTAGTAGAGTTTTGAAAGAAACAGTCTTTTCAGTCTGTTCCTCCTAGTGAGAAAAAAGTACATTTATCCTTATGTGTATTCTTCATATAGGGAAGCAATGCCAATGAGATTTGTGAATTTATTGACATTAACAAACTGTCTTTTAGCTGAAAAGCATGCTGTTGGTGTATCTTACTGTTATTAATCAATTTTGAACACAAAGAACACACAAACAGGTTTAATTGCCCAATTCCCTAAGACTTGAGTGATATATTTTGCAACTTGCCTATCACTCAAACAACAGAAGACTTGAGTGGAAGATATTAAAATAAATTATAAATAAAATATCTGTGAAGACCTCTCTCTACAAACATGTGTCTCTGAATTTATGATGTGGTAGCTGTATTGTAAGACACGACTAAATAAAAAGGGCATTGTCTTGCTGTGCAGATGCCTCCCCTGTCCATCAGGTTTATTGACTTTTTTTTTATCTTTACTTTGCCCCTTCTCACTCCGTTCAAAACCCAGCCACATTAAACTCCAGATTATCCCAGAAAGCAGCAAGATGAGATAACACAGCCAAAGTAGAAACCCAGAAATATCCAGGGAAGCCAAGGAAGCTTGGAGAAGAAGGTGCCATTCCATCAGGAAGGACTGGTGATTCCAGGGGCTGTGATGGCAGGTGGGCCACAGCTCCTCAGAAGATGCAATGCTGTGTGGCAAGCCCATGCTAACTCAGCATCAGTCATCTCAGGGGTATCTTTACCCATGATACACTTAATCCCAGATAATCTAGAAGCGACTAAGACTATTTGTTAGCCCATGAAAACTCACTCTGAATACCTGCACTAGCACTGACCTTTCCATCCACTGAGTCACTGTTAACTCTTATTCTTGCATGAAAAGCCAGGCACAGCTTTACTCCTAGATTCCCCTTCCCCATTCCTCCATAACACTTGTTTCACAGCTTCTCTTCTCTCCCTTGTCTCTGTGCCTATAGTACCTATTCTGGGCTACTTTTCAGCATGGTAAAGTAAAGGAAACCGGTAATAAATACACAAGATTCCAGTACTTTAATATGTCTCAAAGCTTACTACTTTTTTATTGCTTTCAAACACTGATACTCTTGCTACATTACTCTGTAGGACAAGATACTGCTCAGCTGGTAGTCCCAAACTGGTGGCTCAAACATATATCTAATCAAATACTTAGAGAACTGAATTGCTTTTTAGATGTTCTGTCCACTCAATCCCCAGGCTGTTTATGTATCTAGTGATATTGAAGGGTTTAGGGGACCAATTTATGGAAAAACTTTTGAAAACCACAGTCAGTATTTATATTTGAAGTACTTAACATCCGGGTACTATCATCATCCTGTAGTTTTCCTTAGGTGCCCTGATTCCCTGCCTCTCCCTTTAGTGACATTTTACACTATATGTTCCTTGGACTTTGAAGCAGGCTTTGCTTTATCATGTCTCTCCTCAAGATGCCAAAATGACCACTGACACCTAAAAGGATGAAAAAGACATGATGTCCCTTCTACCAGTGTTTTATTGTTACAGAAATGGGCTATTAAGGTTTTTTTTAATGCTATTTGTCACAATGTCTGATTTCTGTGCATGTGGGAGACTGTTGAGATGTCTATATGCCCACATTACAACCTGGTAGTTGCTGTCTTGGTCTGTCTGGGCTCATGCCCTTGGTTTACCACTCTGCATTTCTGTTTGCTTATCAGGTTAGTGACACATCAAAATGCTCCATTACAAAAGTTGTCATTTCCTTTCAGAAGTACCTGAAAACATGCTTTGGGGTTTAATGTCCATCTCCAGTTTTCCAATTCTACATTTTTTCCCTCCAGGTTACTCAAAAATAGAAGTGGGAGAATTCTTCTGAAAGCATCTGGAAAAGGGCATTTTGATAGAGACTAGATATCCCTAATCACTAATGGTCCAAAAGTCTCCAGTTGAAAAATTTGGTAGGGTGACCAACATTACAACAAATCAGCCTGAATTAGGGGGCATTGTATTGTTTAACAAAAAGGACAATGAGTCAAAAAGAGTTTCTTTTATCTGATAATGGAACTGCAATTGCTCCTAGGATACTTCATACCGCTGGCTTAAAAATGAGGATCCTTTCCCTGGACCATTTGCATCTTGGCACAAAATCTCTAGCTCATTGTGATTCTAAACAGTGTACAGGATCCAAACCCATGCTTAGTCAGCCTGGCCAGCCACCTGAGAGCCATGAGCAATGTCCCCTTTATGACTGCTCACTTCAACTTAAAGAGAAAAGGAAAAAAAAGGCAAGGAAACCCATTCCTCTTGACTCCCAGAGACAGTATCATTGCTCAGATCTTCCTTCAGCCTGAAGCAGCAATATCACCAGCCTCTCTGAAAGCAGATGCACCTTCAGAAGAAGAAAGCAATGGCTTGTGAAGGGTAAAATGCTCTGGCTTGCCCTAATTGCAGATCTGATATAGAAGTACTGGTTGAAATAGTGTTTTGCGGGGAGGTCAGATTAGATAAAGAGCTGACAACCTTCCTGACTTTACATACTGAAACCTTAACAAGACTGAAAGCCTAAAAGGGAAGCCAAGGAAGAAGAGCTCTGGGAGCTGCTGGCAGGTATGAGACAGTGATGAGTCCTCACAGGTCTCCCATGCTCTGTGGTGCAACAGGCCAGGCTATCCTCTCTGAGCTACAGTCCTCTCCTTTCCATATGAAATAACCAGTATCTCTGGTAAGTAAAGCAGTAAGTGATCAGGGGAAGAGACACAGCAGGATGGAGTCATCCTTTCAAGGCTAGCCTTGGAAGAGCTTGCATCTCCAGTGAAATCCCAATACAGACACAATGCTATGCTGTGCTGTGCTGTGCTGTGCTGTGCTGACAGGCCTTCCCTGGCTCAGTTACTGAGGGCTGCCTGAAGAACATGAATTTTGCAAAAGCAACAGGGCAGCCTGAATGTTGAATTAATTTCCTGGAATATAGATCCTGGGCAATGCACTCCTATGACTGTTTTTAGTTGACCCCAGCTGCCTCCCAGGCAGAGCAATCAGGAAAGTGAGATTTGCAGCTGCACCACTCCTGGCTGGACCAACTGACAGCTGACGTGTAAGAAAGTCATTTTGGGATGAGACAGGTAAGCAGGGGTCTGTCTCGTTGGCTGCTGTAAGCAGTAGCTCCTGTGTAAGGCAATAATCCACAGTCAAAGTCAGAGGTGATTGTGTTAAGCAACGCAGTTTCCACTTAGGCTGATGTCCTTAATAGTGAGTGCTTCATGCACATCATGTTGTCAGGCTCTGGCCCTAACTGGTGGTCTAAACAGTCTGGGTAATTCTACATATCATCTGGAAGTGAGTGATGCCCTATCTTTCCCTGATGTGGGAAGAGGAAGATATTTGCTTATAGAAGGAGCTCTTTGCCTGGATCCTGCTGGAGAGATAACCCTGTGTTCAAACACTGATGAGAAAGAGAGATTCCCAACTGTTAGGCTGGGGTATGTCTTGCCTGAAACGGTCTTATGG
The DNA here is from genome assembly GCA_024500445.1 of Entomyzon cyanotis. Lineage (NCBI taxonomy): Eukaryota > Metazoa > Chordata > Aves > Passeriformes > Meliphagidae > Entomyzon > Entomyzon cyanotis. Next base: position 38,397,867 of record JAKEPQ010001030.1, on the reverse strand, counting down.
CTTTCATTTTTAAGCACAGCTGCACAGGCTATCTCCCCTCTTACTTGTAGCCATCTAGAATTCCTGCCAAAAGCACAGTGAAAAACAGCAATAGGCAAGTAACTAACTCTTGGTTTAGTTTTTAAGGTGGTTTTGTTGCTGAAAACCAGGGGAACAGAAAGTGCTGTGTGGCTACTCCACTGTCAACCTGTAACAATCTGTGCACCAACCTGTGACCTGTCAGTGCACATGCTGCTAATTCCTTTTAAAATGAGCTGCTAGAAGACTGTTTCTGCATATTAACTAATATCGTCTCAGATTTTGTTGTAAGTACTCTCAACAAACAGCACTGCAAGATGGGCTGGCTACAGCAAAGCTAGCATGTTATGATGTAACTTGTTATTTTGAACACTTGGGACAATAATTGTTAGCAATGACTATTATTCTTAAGGTGCCCCTGCATTAATACTTTACATGGACTGTGCTTCTTTCTCTGAAATTCTCCCAAACTGGTGAAACAACATTCAATGAGAAATAAAACCTAGCAGCTGCTTACAAGTTCTCATCAAATCCTGTTAATTTTTGTGAGTTTTCCACTTTGATAAGACTTTGGATTTGGCTTATACTTCTAAGTGCTCTTAGAAGAAAACTAGGCAAGTGGAACTGGATGAGCATCCAGAGTGATATGATCAAGCAGAAAGTGGAAAACTTAGACAAACTGCACTATGACTTTTGATGAGCAGCACAAATCTGTGGGTAGCACAGGTCTTTCCCATGAGAACTTTTTCCTGTGTTTTATAAACAAAGATGAAGTTTGGATGTTATTAAAAAAGTGTCTCAAGATTTGGACAGTTCAGGCCTGGCCAATCAGGCCTAGGGGGAGGTTTCTGACTGACCAATCTGGGTCACCTCTGAAAAGTCTATATAAGTTGGAATCAAAATAATAAAGCTCTCTTTTCTATGCCACGCTGAGAATCCAGGTCCTTTTTGCTCTGCTAGCGGCTCAACAGCGACACAAATCACTTTCAGAGGCAGAGGTGTGTGGGTCAACTTTGTGCACAAAGACTCAAAAAGCAAAGGAAGGACTTTTTTCCTAAGCTTCTAGCGAGATTTCCCTTCAGTGAAAGGAAATCATGGTAGATTTCTCTGTACAGAGCCAATGTACAAAACCAGTTAGTTTATTCAAACGTTTAGCTGTGTATCTGATGACACCATTGCTTTCCATTTTATACGTGAAACCACTCCTCATGCTACTAGAAGGTGAATGCTTCATACACACACATGGGGGCCCTTTTTGCTGACATGGAAGTGAAGCTAAGTAGCGCAGTGGCAGGAACCTCTTCTCTTCAGCATTGCAAGTCTGAACAAAGGAGTAGTGTATGTGCGCAGTTTTCAAAGGAAAAGCTTTTGTCATGTTTGTGATAATCAGGGTCTGTGGCTTATAAGGCTGGTTGATGAGAAGCCCAACATGACCCAGCAATGTATGCTTGCAGCCCAGAAAGCCAACCCCATCCTGGGCTGCATCAAAATCAGCGTGGACAGCAGGGTGAGGGAGGGGATTCTGCCCCTTTGCTCTGCTGTCATGGGACCTTATGAGGAGCTGGAGTGCTTGTCCAGCTCTGTGGTCCCCAGCATAGGAGTGATGTGGACCTGCTGGAGTGAGACTGGAGGAGTGCCATGAAGATGATCAGAGGGCTGGAGCATTTCTCATGAGAAGACAGGCTGAGAGAGTTGGGGCTGCTCAGCCTGGAGGAGAGACGGCTCTGAGGAGATCTTATAGCAGCCTTCCAGTACCTATCGGGCGTCCACAAGAAACTACAAGGGCACATAGTGATAGAACAAGGGATAATGGATTTAATCTGAAAGAGGGTAGATTTTGATTAGATATTAGCGAGAGATTCTTCACTGTGGATGGCGAGGCACTGGAACAGATTGCCCAGAGAGGCTGCGGATGCCCCATCCCGGGAAGTGTTCACGGCCAGTTTGGTTGGGGCTCTGAGCAATCTGGTCTAGTGGAAGGTGTCCCTGCCCATGGCAGGAGAGTTGCAACTAGAGAACCTTTAAGGTCCCTTCCAACCTGAACAATTCTATGATTCTATGAAAATGGTCTGAGCCACTCTGCCAGGCTGTGACCCAAAGATCACTGTGGGCAGTGTGTGAGATACTCATCATGGTCTGAGTTCTAAGACAAACCATGAAAGATTTCTGTGTGCATCTACAGTAAGAGCTGATGATTATTTTTCCTTTGAACTTTGTCCAAAGTTCATATCTAAAAAACAAACTTTAGGCAAACTGTGTGTACTGACTCCTCAGCAAAATAAACATGTTGAATCTCTAATAACACTTAAATCATTCACTCTAGCTTCTTTTAACTTGCTTGTTAACCAGAAAGATAAAAAACAGTAAAATAACTAGGCTTTGCTCAATTATTTGTTTTTCTGGTGCCTCTATCAAAAAAATCTGAAGAACTAAAACAACTCTGGTCTGATTGTTTTCAGAGTAAGTTGACTCCTCTTCTTGCTTCAAACTCTAACTGAAGGTAAAATCAAAATCCAGGCTGTCTTGGCTGTAACACTTGGCCCCTATAGCTTGAAGTGCTGGTAGTACAGTTTTCATAGAGGAGGGAAAATCTGAGTATTAGGGCTGGGATTTTCAGAGGGGTTTAAGAATTGGTTACGGACTTGAGACTGGAGGGCTGAGGAGGGAGGGGGCTAGACGGTGGCCCAGCTGCAGGAGAAATCACAGCAAACTACAAGCAAATCTGACAGCGACAGACCTTATCCCAGGATTACCTGATCTATTCAAAGGCTGCAGAAGTCAAGTAGAAAGAAGTATAAAAAGCAAATATATATTTATTAGAAACGGTGTAATATCTTAGTTATACTAACTATAACACTTCACGTCACAATTGGACATGTTGAAAAATCTACTGTGATGGCTCTAGATTTTTGATAATCTTGTGCACGCGACCTTACCTGTTATCCCATGAACTGTGCACCTATCAGTAACTATTTGATGAGCACCCAGACACATTTTCTATCCTTTTCTTTTTTCAGTACTCCATCACCCTGCTGTTCAGTATCATACATGGCTTGCAAAAACAAAAGTTTGATTGCCTCAAAAAGAAAAACCCCAAACAATGTGACCTTAAACAAAACAAAACAAACAAACAAAAAAGGCACTTTTGGACGACTTTATTTGCTTCAGACATCTTCTTTTTTGTGCCTTTAAGGTATGTGCCTTCTTTAAGGTCACATCCACAAACCCACAGGCTAGAAACTTCATTAAAAAAAAATAAACCTGAGTATCTTCCATAATTGTATGAATCCAGGAGCTACAGCTTTAAGAAGAGCACTAAATGTTGTAAAGTTCACAATTTAATCACACAGAACTTGGAAACCAAATGATGGAAAAGAAGTGGAAAATTAACAGTAATTAAATAAACAATGGCGTAGATTTAAAAAAAAAAAACCAAAAAAACCTTGCTGTAAGTTCTCACTCACGTTGAGCCCTCTAGAATCCTCCAGATGATAAAACTGTGCGTTACTGCCCAGTTACAACTCGTCCCCGAGATACTCATCATGACTGCTTTATGGATTTAGTTTCACAATAATGAGTTCATCGTGGCTTCCTGAAGCGTTCGCAGAGAGAAACACTTTTCTTCACAACTTGAGAGCATTTCGAAGGAATAAAGCGATGAGAGAGGCTATTTAAAAAAAAAAAAAAAAAAAAAAAAAAAAAAAAAAATCAGCTTTGCATTGCATCAAACCCCGGCTTTTCCTGAGAACTCGTGCAAATCCCGCGGCATCCAGAACATGTCCCACTGCTTTAGCAATGGTGGCTCCTCCATAAAGGCGAGGTTTTAAGTATTTCTGAGACTCTGGAGACTTTCAGGAGCCGGAGACGCACAGAGGCATGCCGGTAACTTAAGCTAGTGTGTTGCAGATAAGGACTGACCCCGCATGGGTTGGCTGCTGGTGTTCGCGCAGCCCCCAGCCGCTCACTGTGCGGTGGCTGGGAACCGGGAGTAACCGGGGGGAACCGGGGGGACCGTGCTCCCCGAACTGCCGGCGCAGGCGGACACAGAACCGGGAGGGTGCGAGGGAGGGAGCGATGAGCCCCCGAAGCCCGAGTCACCTGTATTTGATTTTCACGCCAACGAGTACCGCAGAAACGTTCTAATCCATGGCGTGTTAACGTCCCTGCTTTGAACCTGCCCATGAAAGTTTCTGACTCGCCACGGTTGTGCTTGTGTTTTTGTTTTTGGTTTTTTCTTTTTTTGTTCGTTGTGGAAGAGGAATTAGAAGAGGAATGGGGGGAAAAAAAAAAAAGCCGATGCGCCGCCGCTCGCACGAAAGCAAATGGCAGCATCGCGCGGCTCTGGAGTAGTAAGTTAATAAATAAATAAGCCAACCCCGCTGCGTGAACGGCGAGGCGGAGGAGAGAACACCCTCCCTCCCCTCCCGGCCGCGCGGCGAGCGGGTGCGCTATTCCTGCGAATAACATGGCAGGGCCGGCGATGCGGGGAGGGGAAGGAGCAAGGAAAAGAGGGCGGCTCTTGGCCCGGGCGGCCGGGCCGTGGCGCATCCGCGCCTGATCCACGGGGATGAGGCCGCCGCGCTCCCGCGCTCCCTCCCGCCGCCGCCGCCGTTTCCTGCACGCATCCCCCGCCGCCCCCCCCTCGGCCCTGTTGCATCAACTTCCTGTGCGGAGCCCCTCGCGGCAGGGCCCCGCGCGCCGGCTCCTCCCGCCCGCGCGCGCGCCCCCCGCCCTCCGCTGCCTGCGCGCGGCCCCGCGCGCGCGCGCCGCCCCGCCGAACCCCGCGCGCCGGCCCGGGCGGGCGCGGGGAGGGAGGGGTGGGGGGGTGTACGGGGGGTGCGGGGGGGCTCGGCTGGCGCGCGGCCGTCCCCGCGCCGCTCTCCCCGGCCCCCGCGCCCTCACCCCCGCACGGTACTGGCGGTGCGCGGCGGTGCGGCCGTCCGGTGCCCCCCGCGGCCGCGGCCGGCGGCGCCGCTGCTCCGGCAGAGTTTGGTGCCCTACTTCACTCTACTTTAGTTTCACTCACTTTACATCCGGGCTTTTTCCCTAGGCAATGGGGGCCGCAGCACAGCCCGTTCCTTAGGCAAAGGGAAATAAATTCGCCGCACCGACACGTCAAGTAGTCCCACCTCAGGAGAAGCCGCCGAGCCCGCCCTCCTGGCTTCCCCGCTTGCCCCGGCCCGGGCCCGGGCGGCGGCGTCCCGCCGTCGCAGTGGGGACAGGGGAGCGTCGGCGTGTACCCGCCGGTCCCCGCTCCCCACCGCGGGTCTCCGGCGGCGGGCCGGGCCGGGCCGGGGCGGGCGGGGGCGCGCGCGGCGGCGTGTCGGGAGCGCGCCGCAGGCAGGCAGGCAGGGAGGCCGGCGGCGGAGGGATCCCGGCGAGCGGTGTGCTGCGGCCGGGCCGGGTGAATGGGATTGAAGAAGAGTTCAGCTTCTCGGCTTGTTTTTGTGTTACAGTTTCTCTCCTCCTGCGCCTCTCGGGCTTCGTGCCGCCCTCTCCGCCCGCTCCCTCCTCCCCGCCGCAGGAGGAGCCCCCGCGGAAAGGGGGAAGGAAAAGGACCCCACAGAGGCGAGAGCGAGCGAAGAGGAGGAGGAGAAGGGAGCAACCTACCATCTTCCACTCCCCGCTTAGCTTAAAGAAAGTGAGAGGAGGAGAGAGAGAGAGGCGCCCAGAAGAGGGGGACAGGGAGGCCCAGAGGAGCGGCGGCGCCGGCACCCTCCCCCTATGAAGAAGAGTCCTCCCCCCTCACAGAGAGGTCCTGCCAGGGGGACCCCGGCCGGCCCTCAGCAGCACCGCCGCCGCCAGCAGGGTGTAGTATCCCACCTTTCGGATTCGCCTCCTCCTTCTCTTCCTCCCTGCCCCCCCCCCGCCCCCCGGGCACCGTCCCCCCTCCCCTCCCCCCGCGCCCCCCCCGGATGGCGCCGGCGCGCCCACACTCTCCGGCCAACTTGGCGATGAGGAGCAGCAACTTCGCCGCGGCCCCCGGCCCCTCCCTCGGGGGGGGGTGGCGGGGAATAGCGGAGCGTCCCGGGGCGGCCCCCCGGCCTCCCCCGACAGAAGTTTGCGAGCGGGAGCGGGAGAGGTGGAGGAGGGTGACACTTGGGGTAAAAGGAGGAGGTGACACATTGGGGTTGGGGGGGAGGAGCAGGGGAAGGAGATGACACATTGCGCTGGGGATGGGGTGGGGGAGGGAGGCTTATCCCCTCCCCTCCGGTTTCCTTCAGGATGATTATTTCCAGGCCCTTTTCTCTCGGTCGGGTCCTTCGCCGCGATGCTGTCGGGGAAGTTTTATTATTATCTGGGAAATGATGCCGCTCTCCGTGATGGATAATTCTTAGTAAATCCGCTGCTGCGGTTTTTCTATTTTTTTTTTCTCCTTTTTTTTTTTTTCTTTTTTCTTTTTTTCTTCCCGTCTTCCTTTCATTCGTCTTTGTGGCCCGAGCAGCCCCGGGAAAATTCCGTTTCTTCAGCAACTTGTTATTCCGGAGCCGGGCCTGCCCCCCTCGCCCTGGGGCTGCCCTTCCCGCACAGGTACGGGGCCGGGGGCGCCCACGCCTGCCCCAGTATTGGGCACGGACACTTCTTTATTTTGATTTGTTTCCCTCCCTCCTGCGCCTGTGTAGGTGGAGTGGGGCTCTGTGTGGGACTCTGCCATTTGGTGTAGTCCTCTTATACATGTTCCTTTCCTTTTTCCTTTCTTCGCTTGCCTTCCTGCAGGTTTTTTTCTCTTTTTTTTTTTTTTTTTTTTTTTTTTTTTTTTGGGTGAGGGTGTGTGTTTTGTTTTTTCCTGTTCTTTATTATTCCGTGCTTCACTGTCGGTAGAGCTTTCTCCTCAACCACCTCTGCAGTTTGGTGGGTGCTGGTGGGTTTGTACACCGAGGTTGGTGGGTTTTTTTGTGAATTCGTATTTTATTAATGCAGGGAGCTCTTCATTCAACTTCTTCTCAAGTGTCAAAAAATGAGGCTATGAACAGATGTGTTTCAATATGGAGAGATTTCCAAGTTCCTAATTCTTGGGGGTGGAGGAAGGAGTGCCATTGGAGAGTGGCTTTTGTTTTCGATTGGTGAACAAATGTCATCACATTTCGGTCACGTGCTGTAATATTCTTTGTTCAGCTATCAAAGTATGATATCTGCTACACCTGTTCCCACTTTCTAATTGTAAGTAACGGTGATTGCCTGCAAATCTTATAATTGCAGATAGGAGCACTTTTCTCCCTTTCTACCCCTTCTACCCTCTTGGATATTTGTTCGGGCCCAAGCACTGAGCTTGACAATGAACTTTTGTTCACTGTGGACTCTGCATGTAAAAAGGTCCCACTGGGGGTAGTAACTTGTGTGTCACGAGAAAGTTGTGTACTGTGATGTACAGTGGGTCTGAGCATGGAGAAATCAGGTGGGGATGTGCACTCCGTAATGGCAGGGCTTGAGGAAGAGGTAGGCTTCTTTGGGCCAGGGAAATTTTCTTGTGCTGTTGCTTGTTATCTGGTTAAAGGATAGATACTCCAGTACACCCATATATGTAGATAGATGTAGCTTTTTTGCTTAGCTGTAGATTTTCGGATATCAGAAATAAGAAGGATTTTGCCTGTCTGTTTACTTTTTTTCCTCCCCCCCCCATTGTGCTCACTTATAACAATGAAGACACCTGCTTAGTTTCAGTTTTGTAAGTCGTCTTCCTCTCACTTTCCTGCAATTTTCCAGAATTAGCTGGTGAGGCTGGATCTGCTACATAGCCGTGGAATTTCTAACTTTGATGAAGGGAAGCTTATTTTGAGGCTTCATTTGTGGAAAAAAATGTGTTTCAAAGCCTTGTTAAAAAAAAAAACAACCTTAAAAGTCTAAAATTCATTACTTGTACCAGGTTAACCTGTAATGCCAAGACTTTAATATTAAAACTTGTTAGTGATTGTGTATAATACAACTTTATGGATTATATTAAATAGTGACATATAATTACTACTGAGAATAGTATTTTTATTATTAAATAAATAAAAAATGCATAACTACCCATATTAGTTAAAGAAGTTAATTATCATTCTTTAGGAGAAAGATCAGAGTCTTTGGAAGTTTTGTTTGTGTCTGTTCATGCTTCATGATAGATAAATGAAACTTTCTTTAGGGACATTTTTTTATGGTTTTCTAGAAAGGAATTCTGTAGCTCAGTAAGTGAAACTTTAAAACTATTTAAGAAATAGATGATGTGATTCTCCAATATCTTTAAAACTTTCAACTTTACTATGGTAGAAAGATTATTTTGTAATAGTTATATCAGCTAGGGAGTTGAGCTCATAAAGAGGGGTTATGGAGCAGCCTCTTTATCCATTCATTTCATGTTGTATAGAAGCATGTATAGAGTATCTCTTCAAGGTCTTTTAAGAGACCCGTTGTCCAGCAGAAGGTAGATGCTTGCTCACTGAGAGTACTTGCCGCCAGATGGATGTCAGCTATGCCATATCCCAAGTTTTCAGCTGTACTAACGTGAATGACAAGAAATTTGGAGTGGATCCCATTATGGGTTTTGGTGATTTTTCATTTAACTAGTGAAGCTCACACAGTGTATAATTAAAAATGTTGTGTGTAGGAGCCTTTTGTTATTAATAATTATTTTGCCATTAGTCTTCATAAAATTTTTACCTGAAAGTTTTTAATCTTTGCTCTCCTCTATGTGCATCCTGAACTAGTTTTGTTGTGAAATGGAAGCAGGCATTTAAAAGTGGTTTTCTTCCTTTAGGGAATGAAAATTAAAAAAACTTTCCTTCAAAGAATTTAAAAAAGCAAAAGTAGGAAATTAAAACTTTTTAAAGTTTTCTAAGTCTGCTTAGAAAAAAATGCTGTTGTGTTTTCCAGCTTCAGCAGTGAGATGTCTGCTTTAAGTTTAGGTTTTGTAAAGATATCTCTTCACTGTGGGCCATTCAGCTTCAGCTGTGTTTCAAATACTGGGCCTATTTCTTTCTTATTCCAACTTCACCTTTTTTTTTTTTTAGAGATGAGGTTTTGTGTGTGCCTGTTAAAGTTCACTGTAGAAATTATGATTAAAAAAATTAAAAATATCTTGGCATGGATCCTTACAAAGGACACAATTTTCATGCTTTTTTTAAAAGAAAATAAAATGTGTTTTATTGACTCCTTAAAAAGTTATATAATTCTGTGTGCAGTTGGAAAGCTTTGATAGTGAGCCTGGATATCACTTGAGCTGTTCATGCAGTTTGTTTATAATGAACACATTGTAGCTGTTCTGTTCCTTTATCCTTCTGCTCAGAACCATGAAGAACTTTATTTGGTCAAATTAATTGATACTACTGGAAATTGTTTGCAATGGAGATTTCTCTTTTATTTTAGTTCAGTTTGAAGGAACCTTGATGGACTATCTTATTTCATGTATTATGGGCATTTTGCACAGGTACCAGAAACTCAAGATGAATGTCATGTGAGAAACATGTGTTGGTGATCCTAACCTTTTTTACTGTTGTTTCGGGTTTGTTGGTTTTACTTGTTTAAAATTCTCCAGAAAGGACTTCATAGGGTGATAGAGCTTTGCTTTTTGCAGGACCATGTTATGGGGATGTGAGCTATAAAGTATCCCCTTCTGGAGAGGCTTCTTATGTAGAAGGGGCACTGCTGAAAACCTATTATTAGCTTCTAATAATATTTCTTCACTGTCCCCTTCACCCTTTATCTCACAACTGTGCAGTCACATGTGTAGCCGTATACTAGAAGTGTAAGACTCTACAAAAGGCCTGGCTCCTGTATGTTCGTGAATTGCCCTTGTTCAATTACTCTGTGCCAGAAAGCAGCTCACATCCTGTTTCTGATGTATTTTAACAGCACAAAGGTTATTTAGGAACAAACCATATAGTGGAAAGGTGGGGCAGAGCACAGAAGGGTTTTGAGATGTCTGCTGAATGCAAAGGGCTAGGTACTTACTTCTCTACCCTGTAAATAGAGGGTATAGAAGGATAGTTTTTATAGGTGTCTTACATTTGTATTTCATGTTCAGTATAGCACAAAGCCAGTGCTGGCTTGTGCTGGTGGTAGAGATATGTATTATGCAGGCAAAAAAGAATTTTATTTACATTTGATGGGGGGGCAACTTTGTATTTTCTCATTTTTCTTTCCTTTTTTTTTTTTCTTCCTTAAGGCAAACAGAATCTCATTAAAAAAAAATAAAAAGAAGTCCCTGTGTTTTTTTAGACGTTTTAATTTATGGCTCCTGCACTTTACAGAGTTCCTCTCTGGACTAAAATTGATAAAGTATGATTTAAAATTTGTTTGATTCTGCTTTTGTTACGTCAAAACGTCACGAAAGTGAAGTGCAGATCATAGAATGGCTGTAAAATGTACAGAAATCAAAAGAGTTTTTAAAGAGTACTTAGTGCTTAGGAAAAGCTTTGCAGTTAGAATCACCTGTCCCTAAAATAATTTTTATAACTGTAGAAAGTTCTAACAGGTCCCTTCCTTTGGTCTGAGATGATTGCCCTGCCTACTGTTGTAACAAAGCCCCAACTTTAACACAGAATCTTTTGTTTTAATACTTTGATCATTCCAGGTTTTTGAGGAAAAATGTGCTGCTTGATACAAGCTTATCTGCAGTATTTATTTTCTGGTGTACTGTTTACACAATTTTAATATCTCTGATGGAATTATCAAGTACCCCGTGCCTTAAAAGCTCTTTGCCTAGATGGTTTGACCTATTATTTGTTCCCTCTTGCCCAGGATTTCTTGTTCACTGTCATTACAAATGCTCACTCTTTTGACTCTATGCTCAAAGCGTGCTTTAACAAACGGCACACCACAGAACAAACGTGCTGCCTCCACCCCCCAGACCGCCAGCCCAAACCTAATGTTTGTTGTTACTGGTGGGAATGCATTTAGAAGTGGTACATAAGCAGTGAGGCTCTGCTTCATGTGAGCTCTGTTCTAGGCCACGTTCATACAGCTTCTATGCACTTTTAATGTCTGATTTCTTAAAATTGTGTTTCCTGATTCCGCCCTTCCACCTAACAGTACTGCGCTTGTAGGACAAAAGAGAAAGTTCACTTGTTACAGAAGTTGTGTTGCCTACCTCTGAAGTGAGGGACTCTACCTTTGCACGTGTAATTAAAAGCATGCTTTGAAAATGTAGCCGCTGTGTTTCTTGAATGGCAGTATGGCTATGTGAGTGGTTAAAACAAATGAGGGCAGATTTGAGCCTGTGACTCCAAGATGGCCTGTGAGAGAATTCTAGCAGAGCAGCAAAGCTTACGGGTGGTTCGGCTCCTTGTTTCTGCCTATGAAATACAAGCTGTCAGTACGAAAGAGAAAAGGAACATTGATTCCTTCCCTTGTTCCACTTCAACCCTGCAGATCCAAGTTAACTGTGTGGATCCCAAAGGCAGTGTAGTTACAGTTAATTGAAGAGATCAAGTGGTGTCCTATTGAAGCTTTAAATTGTTTTAACAAAACTTCTGGGTAATCGCAATAATTATTTTCTGATAAGCTGGCTGATAGTAACTATGGCAACAGCTGTCTGGCCTATGGACAGCACTGCTGTATTGACAAAACCTTTAGATGCTCCTGAGGCCTCTTGCCTCTATAGGGAAGTGCATCAGGATGACTTTCAGGTGACTGAAGCGTCACCATTTCTTTCTATTGCAGTGGGATGCTGTCTTTCTCTTGGCCCAGCCTTTTCCTTTTGCATGTTTTTGCAAGTGCTGCCTGCTAGCCTGGAAACACTGCAAAGACTGTCTTGTACTACAAGGACAAGGGAAACATATAAGTATTTAGATGGAATTTTATATGTGTATTATTGTTTTTTAATTATTTTAATGATAATAATAATCCAGAGCTCAGGGAAGCAGGAGGCAAAAAAAAAAGGAGGACTTCTTCATTTTGTTCCTTGGTTGTTTCCTTCCTCGATTAAAACCTTTTTAGAACAGACTGGTAGGGGGAGCTGCCATTCCCTTTACTGAAGTACAGTGTATTCCTCTCTGAGGCCTACGCTGAGACACATCTATTTAATTTTCAGCTAGGAGCCGCTTCTTTTCAGAAGAGAGGCAAGCCCCTGCTTCAGCACATTGTAGAAATGGAAGAAGAGAGCAATTTGTTTACAGAGAACTGAATTCTGGATGGGGAGAATATGCCCCGCACCAAATATACTTTTCCTATTGGTATTCAGAAGAGTACTCTCTAATGTTATTAAATGTAGCAGTCTTGGGAGAAAAAAAACCCCATAAATTCTTGTTGCACTTCAGTAAAAGGCATTAAAAAGCTACAGCCAACTGTGCATGTTTGAAAGTAGCCAAACTGCTGATTATTGTTTGGGGACTCTTGGTTAGCTGGGGTTTATTTTTGCAGAAATTTTTGGCCTCTTAACTTCAGCACATGAGAATGGATATTGATCCGGCTTACCTGACGATTACCAGCAGCAGTCTCCCCATACTGTGTGTGTTGTTTGCAGGCCTGTGGAAATGTGCAATATGGCCTACATCTGGTCTCATCTTGAGTAAGAATGTGGCTTGTGAAAACTACAGGCCCCAGTGTGCAGTGCTGTGTTTTTAGCGCAAAGTCTGCCAGGATTGTGATATCCTAAGGCATTCTGGGACCTGTGGTTTTCTTGAGCAGAAGTTGGGGATTTGGAGTGAAGCGTGAAAGATGTTACCATGCTCTAGCAACACAGTTGTGAATACCTTACGCAGTTCTTGTTGGTCAGCTTGAGCCTGTGCAGCAGTCAGATATTTTTATTTACAAGTCGAAGATGGTTTATAGTTGTGTAATACGTTTAGAGTGAAGCAGTCCATGAAGGAAGTCTTCCAACTGCTTATGTGTTTTTGTACAAAGAATATATTAGTTGTACTAACGCTTTGCTTCATATGTGATTGCAAGTATCTTGTTTGATATTCTGGGAATTTTTAGTGTTTCAAAGGAATGTTATGGATGGAAACATTTGGCAGAAGGGGATTTCTGTTACTGGCAATATGGCAGCCATGTTGTCCTTTCCAGCTATTGGGAGGACAGTGGGTCACAGTGGGTTTCTTTTTGCACAGTGAAAGGGGGTTTTAACAGCATTTTTACGGACGTGATCTCTCTTCTCTGCTGTATTTCTTGAGAGCAAGTGATGACATAGCTGTCTTATGCATCAGAGCAGGGGATCCACTTTGTGTTCCTGCTGTGGAGGTTAGTGACTCTGTTGCTGGTTCCCAAGGGCACACAGAGTCACAAACACAGGTACTGGCAGGTAGAACCAGAAGCAGAGCACATCTGGCAGTTTTTGTCAGGTGTGTTTAGTTCTGACCGCTGCACTTGAACTCGCATCAGACTCACGTGAAAGAATATAAGTGTTTCTGAAGTAGAGATAGAGGAATTGTAACTTTTCAGAATACTTTTTAAAATCCATAAGAATTGTATATTTTCACACAGCACTCTCAGAGGATTTGCCAGAGTTAACATGGACGTTAATTTGATTTTCGTTGTTCAGCCAGCAGCAAGTTTAGTATTTGCTGTAATCTCGTGTGCCATGATTTGTATAACGCAGTTAATTTTCAAGTGAGCAAATACTTAACTTTAACTTATCCCTGTCAATTTCTTCATTCTTCAGTTTGTATGAGATATTAATATAAAAAGGCTTATATTTAAGTGTCAGACAATATGGAATAAACTTTGTTTTTATGTTTTCTCAGAAATTAGAGCTCCAGTCTTGCAAGAAGTCATGTGTATTTAACACTAAGTCCTGCAGAAGTTGGAGAGAATACCTGAATGCCTGAAATCAGAATCTGTATAAGTAGCAGAAGGATTAAGATCTCCAAACTTCTAATGTTGGAAAGTAGCTTCTTTGTAATCACCATAATTAGCTAATATCTACATTTGTGTGACAAAATTCTTGTTTTATTAAGCATCCAGAAATTCTGCTCATTATAAATTCAGAGTTCGCATGTACTTTGTAGTTGTGCAAAAAAAAAAAAAAAGCCCAAAGCCTAAAAAAAGATGCTCATTCCTTCACCTGTACAGATTATGTATGTGACAGATACTGAAGTGGTAGTAGCTTCCTTGAGGCAGGGACTGTATTTTGTCGGCACCGATACATTGTACAGACTATATGTTGCTGATACTGTGTTTAAAACTGATACAAAAAGGTAAAGAGATTAATCTGAAACCTTACGTATGTTGTAATGTTGTAATTGTAAAGGACTTGGTAAACAGTAATACAGTTTTCTTTAAGTGTTCCAGCCTCTTCCGCAGCCTATGTGGAGCAAACTGCTGACAGGACACGCGCTTAGCTGAAATAGTTACTATTAGTATCGTGACATGATTAGATATGCTGACATTGTTGCTGTGCAAGAATGAAATTCTCTTTCATTGGCTGATTGGGCCTACACAACAGGCAAGAGAAGAAACCAAGATAAATCTATATGTAGTGGGAAAGATGATGTATCTTGTCCTTCAAGGATGTTTTACCCTCTGTAGAGAGCCTGTGACAGTGCCCTTTGTAACGCTGCTGTATCAGGGTATATTAGATAAGAAATGTGAGTAGTAGGGATGTACAAAAGGGTTTGATGCGTAGTTGTAAAGAAAAGCTTCTGTAAGGACTTCTTATCTTATAACAGCAAATCTTTCCTGATCTGGGAAGAAATTGTGGCCCTGCTCAAACCAATGGAAAACTTCACAGTTGAATTGAGGGTACCAGGATTTCATTCTTTCTCCCCCAAAAGATAGTTCTAAGTGGATTTTGCAGGGCTGAAGCACTAGACAAAATCTGAAGAATTTGGCACCTGTGTAAGATGCTGCTGCTGAGCCCTGGGGGATCTCAGACTGGGTACTTCGTCTCCTGGTGTCTTTTCTGTTCTTTTAAAAAGTGGCTAATATTGAGCTCTTGTTATGCTTTGTAAGAGCTTGGAATCTGTTTGTTCAGGGCTTTCACTTAATTTGCTAGCATGGCAAAATTTTACATGAAAGCCAGAAATTAGTTCTTGATGTGTCCAAGGAATACTTTTTGTCTCTATCCCTCTTGCCAGTGTGACAAAACTGTCCCCATTGAGATATTTGGTCTGAAATTTGAGCAACCTGACTTGTGATGGACTTGAAAAAATAAAGCCCAAACAATTAAAAACACAATAAAAATCCAGCCCCCCACCCCTACTGACAAACCTTTTTCATAACTCTGTAGAAGGAACTACAATAGCCTGTATTACTAGTAATGAGGCTTTTTGGTAATTTGCATCTAGCTGGAGCTCCAGATACCATTTCACTACTGCTTAGCTTGCAGTAATTGTCTCTGATAAGCATCTTTATCATGTAAATCTATTGTTGTGTGTAGCATGAATTTGCTGTATTAAGGATGCTCTTGTCAGTGACCCCAAATGGAAAGGATGTGGCTACCTGAGCTTCCCTTTTTACCCTTTCAGAGAGTACATTCTCATCGGAAATAAGTTGGGAAGCACTAGCACGGTTTGTGCTGTTCCTGAATGCCAGATGCCTGCCCTTGAGTCAACTGCAGTTCTTCTCCTAGGGAGAAATCCCACCACACCATACCTCTTATTTTGTGATCTTAGAGATCCACGGTGAAGTCAATGGGCTTGTCACTATGAAACTTGTTTCAGAATCAGAGACTTAGTTTTCATTTCCACCTGCAATTTGTCATGTTTCACCTGCTCTACTTTTCTTTTGAGTGTCAACGTCTAAAATAAACATGGAGATCTCCTCCCTTCCCATAATTCTCATCCCTGTGTGGCAGTTTCTTCAACTTGTAAGACTTACAGTGTCTTCTCCCACCTTACTTCTTGCAAGAATTATATTTGGATGGCTTGCTGTTGATGAAGAACTCATGTAGTGTTTAGTGTAATCAAACGTTTTTTCCTGTGGTGATGACAGTCAGACAAAACCTGGTGGTGTTGTCCTGTTAAATGTTAAGGTGCTGGGTTAGTGCCCTGCTGTGGTAAGAGTGTCTTCTGAGCTGCAAAGTTGTGAGTTGGGCATAGGTCAGTGACAATGCAAATACTCTACCTCAGGTTGTATTGAACTGACATTGTCATTGCTACAAAATTGCATGAGCAAAAATACTGATCTTAGGTTTGCTCCTTCCTGGAGTAAGATAAAATTGTATGATTCTTCACCATTTGGGCCCTTCTTTCTGGCTTCCTTTGGCTAACTCAATCTACACTTCTGTACCTGTGGTTGTTTTTGTTAAAAAATGCTTTTTCCCCCCTTCTGTTAGATTAATTGTTAATATATGGGGTAATTTCATCATCATGTATACAGATCGTCTCGGTCTAAGACTTTTGAAAACTTAAATAAGGAAGGGCACAAGTATCTGTTGAATCTCTGTTTGTGTGTAGAAAGTACTACATATTAGACAGGCTTGTACTTTTCTCTCAGGTATACCCAAAACTCCTGTCATTTCTTCAGAAACTCTTGCATAAATTGGGAAATGGAGTTAAATACTATCTGCATATTTTTAAACATAATTTTTCCATGTTCCCACATATACAGGATGCATTTTAATCCTTCACCTATGACACCTCTTCAGTATTCCAGTAGGCAGCAAGGCTCATATGGATTTCTTGTGGGTCAGATGTTGTATTGGAATGGGACTTAAAACCATACAATAAACACTCTTGTATACTTCTGGTCCTCATGGCTTCCCCCGCCCCCCCCCCCCCCCCACTGCCCCCAATAATAATCAGAGTTTAAATTGATGGGAACTGTGATTTTTCTCAAAGACACTTTAAAAGGGAAAAACCCCTGTCCTTGAGGTGGCAGGGAGAGGAATATGTAAGGACAAAGTAATGAGAGGAGTGCATGAGAATTTGTGTGTGTATGTGTCTGTGTGTAGAGAGATGTGTTTAAACATCTTTTCTAGTACAACAATATGATCATTAAAAATCTAGGCATTAATTTTTAAACAACTGAATTTGTCTAAAGAGTAATTTTGCCAAGGGGGCTCCATAATGGTGGGCACTACACTGGTATCACAGTAGTGTGAGTGTTGATCTTGATACTGTGGCATACACAGTACTAGTTTAGTGCTCCACACTGTTTTGTCTCATCTTAGTCTCTGCTGTTGTGGAAAGTCTTCTTGCCTCATGGTGGTTTTCTTCATCTGCTAGGACAATGTTGGAGTCGGGCTGTTGTGTACATGGAATCAGTGGTTCCCAGGAGACAGGAGAAGATTGTGGTGATGTTGGTGTGAGGGGATGTGAAGGAGTATCCCTCAGCAACATGTTACCGCTTTCTTCTCTGGGTGAAGCACCCTGGGGATAAATCCTGGCCCCTTGGGAATAAAAATAATTCACTGCCACAACAGTCTTAAAACTGCCAATCGTTTTGCTGAGAAACATGATTTTACTATGCTCCATGATACCCTTTCACTCTCTGTGAGTGCTGTGAAGGTTGAAAATGATATGCCTTTCAGTTGTTTATAGTAGCCAATAAAATTAGATAAACCTACAGTTTATTCTTCCAACTTTAAGTAAACAATCAGTTAAAAATCTGTGGAAATCAGGGTGAGTAAAACTATTTTGGACACTTTGTTTTTCTTGTAGCTGAAGTCTACTTCCATTGTACCGCAGTCTTGCACTTTCTTCCGTTAAATGCTAGTTGTATGCTTATATGATTCCATGTTAGATTGGCCCAGTGATTCAGTTTTATGTTTGTAACCTAGTGTGTAAATCTTTTTACTTGTATTGAATAATCATGGTTTTGTGAAGAAAGGAACTATGAAGTGTATGGTTACTT
The DNA here is from genome assembly GCA_024500445.1 of Entomyzon cyanotis. Taxonomy (NCBI): domain Eukaryota; kingdom Metazoa; phylum Chordata; class Aves; order Passeriformes; family Meliphagidae; genus Entomyzon; species Entomyzon cyanotis. The sequence goes on along the minus strand of JAKEPQ010001030.1, from coordinate 38,380,140 downwards.
GAATTCTTCCTTTCAGATTACTGTGACTACCATCAGTACTCCCACACTGAGTGTGACTACCCCAGCTACAAATACCATTCTCCAGATGCTACAGTTCCCTTTCGTGTACTTTTGAGGAGAAGAAAGAAGAAAAAAACATCTTTTAGGGGGTAATGAGAGAGAATGTAATAAAAGGGGAAGCAGAGACAGAATTTGAGATTGATACCTGTGTACAGGGAGCGGCGAGAGTGCCAGCTAACTGGTGTGTCGGGGAAGGAAGATCAGAGCACATCAGTGTAATCATTTTGAAGTGCTTCCTGTTGACTTGTTAATACAACATGGAATTTGGCCCAGGTGATCTGCTGTTGTGAGTCAGCATAGTTTATTCACTGGAGTATAGGTGTGCTTGTTGTTATTCAAGAATGTGCTCTACTTGAAAGATAACAGGTCAGTCTGGTAAGTAGCATTATTCCCATATTTTGGATTAAAAACTGAGATAGAGAGAGAAATTGATTTAGTCTGCATTGCAATAATTTATTGGAGACCTTTAACAAGGAATTGAGGCCTTCACTTGTGTGTTTAATCCAGAAAACTGCCTTCTTCATTCATATCCCAAATGTTGCTATGTTGTAAGCAAAAGTGAGCCTAAAACCAATATACTGATTACATATGAGTGGTGTACAAATAGGTAGTGTTGTCCCAAAGGCAGTGAGATTCTTGTAAAACTGGTTGTACAAAATAAATAGGGTACTTTTTTTTTTTAAGTGTTGATTATATTTTTTTAGGTTGTCTTGGCTTGAAGGAAAAGTAAAGGGTTGAGTGGGGGTGGGAGACCTGATACATAGGGGAGATAATGATTAATGAGTATGAATTTGAAATCCAGTAAAATCTGAGTTGCATGGGTGAGCACAGGTGCAAAGAAACAGTCATAAGTGAAGCTCTGCAGAATGTGAAAAAAGAAGAAAGATGGTGTGGTGGTTGTTGACATTGAAATTTTTTTTTTTGTCTACCTTTCTAGTTCTGTTGCAGTATTATACCATGAATACAACAAATTGCGTGTTATCATGTGGGCGTGATTGTTTCTAAAACATCTCCTGAATGTACTTTGTCTATGTCCTGTGTGTGAATGAGGTTCCAGTAACTTTAGTGCACTTTTTTTTAGTGCATACCACCACTGTTTCTGTGTCACACTTTGAGTCTGGTACAAAGGACTGTACAGGGCTAGCTGGCTGGAATGGTTCAGTGCACAGCAAAAGTAACACTGAGTAATGACTGTCGTCAGTGCTGAAGCCTTAACCACTTGTTAAAACTATTTTGTGTACAGCTTATGTGAGCAGAGTTCTTCAATTCTCCCAAGTGAGTACTGTTCAGGGACAGATACCTTGTTCTGTTAATTGGAAGAAATGGTTTTTCCAAGTGAAAAATCAGCAGAGTTGGCAGTACTCAAAGTTCTGCATCTGTCCCAGCTGGCTGGGTCCAGTGTTGGTTGCACTAACTCTTAGTGCTGCGTAATAAGGGCACTATATTCCAAAGCAACCATGAAAAGTATGGCTCCTCTTTTGTTATATGCCTCACTGTTTACTGTAAATGGCTCACTTAAAACTGTGAGTCTCATGCTTAGAGCTCTGTGACTACCCATGTTGTTAGGCTCTTGGGCTCTGGTGGGATGTTGAATCACGATCTTTTAAATGCACATCTCTTCCTCTGGAATATCTCCAGTTACAGCCCTTAGTGGCACTGCTGGTGGTCTCTGCTGGTGTAGAGTTTTTGTGGAGCACAGAAACTTTGGCATATGCCCCTCTAATATTTCATTAGACTTTATCATGTTTTGAGATTAGTTCTGCATAATCCTGAGTTGTTTCATCAGTAAGCTGGGTTAGGCACAGTGTCTTTACTGAAGTATTTGTATGTTGTGACATCTCAACACTGTAACTGTGGAGACAATTCCAAGGCCAAACACAAGGCAGCTTGAGTAGCCACTGCATCTCATACTCTGCAACGTGACTTCTGTGAGGTAGAATTCTTGTTTTGGTCACGTCTTGATTTATAAATAGGTGTAATGATATTTCAGAGAGTATCTTCTTGTGTTAACAATTCAGTGATTGGCATGCTTGTCCTGTACATGTGCAATAAGTCCTGCATACATCACCACTGCATAATGAAATGTTTGTAAAATAAATCTCAGGGGAGGGTATATTGCCTTGGCATTAAAGGCCTGAGATCCAAAGAAATATTGTTGGCTGGCACTGCATTCTTCAGAAAGAAGACTTTCAGTACTTGTTCTTTGTATTGCAAAAAAAAGCAGTTCTGCTTTGTGTGGAAATGTCATGGAAAGGTGAAGTACACAACTTCATGAGAACTGTATTGCAGTGGAAAGATCAGCCTTCTTCATCACTAAGGCCAATGGTTTGGGATTTTAGGCAAATGGGCATAAATCTGGAGGTATCTGTACAGTTGTCCAGTTGTTTCTCAACCTCCACGCAACCTGACGTGTGAGAAGGGAGGAAGAGGAATCAAAATGCCTGTATTTTGGAATATGTGGGAATCAGCTGAGCTTTCCTGTGTAATAGTTGAAGAAGTATCAGTAGATTTGGGGTAAAAGCAGAAACTTGCCGTGAATTTGGGAGGAGAGCAAGAGGATGAGCATTTTTTTGTAATTGTGAGGGAAAATGTGAATGAGATTTGAGAGGAACTGTTTGATGCTCTTCTATACTTTATCTAGAATTTACACTAGAATTTACTCTCAATGAGACATGGGGCACTAGAGATGAAAACTTTCCAAGTTATGTATCAGGAAGACAAATCATGCAGGTGTGATGGGTTTACTGGTGGGATGGAGAAGAGAGAAATGGTGCCCCATGGATGATCAACAGAAGTACTGAAGTATGAATAAACTTAGTACATACACATGATTATATCTTCTTGTGGTTCTCTCAGGGATACCAGCAAATTCAACCTGAAACATTGAGCCTATGTCAGCACAGAGTGAGAAAACATCTAGTAAATCAAAAGTTCCTGACTACAAAAAAGAGTACCAATTTCTTTGAATTATTAGTTTGTAGTGCCATTTGTTGATGGTGTAGTTTGCACAAATGATCTCTAGGATGACAGGGGCATTGTCAGCTTTGCTGTTTTCTTTCAGCAGGACCAATTTCAGTGCTGTTACTGGTGTAGATGAAACCCCCCCCTCCCAAAACAAAATGAAAGAACCCCAAACCAACCTATGTGATTCTGTAAGAAGGTTATTAATAACAAAATTATACTAGCCCCTATATGAAATGAAGGGGGAAAAATAGCATAGCCTGAAATTCTTATTTTCTTGTCTTTTTGTAGGACTTAAGAGATTTCTCATATAACTGGATCTTTCTCATATAAACTGGATCATAGTCAGCTTTCTCAACAGTGTAGATGAGCAGTAATCTCATTGAGGCAATATCTGTGAGTTCATGAAACTGCTCATAAAGCTGCTTCTGGTTTTTTTGCAAGTTTTTATCCTTGATACTTGCTTGTTCCTGGTAAGGATGATAAACTGATTGCATATGTTCATCTTACTGCCTACAGCACTACTGGAAGGTGTTATAAACTGGACACTTGCTTTGTTTTCCAGACCTGTTGAAATTTTGGGCTCTAGAAAATGAAACTTCTGTGTTTTCCACAGATTAAGACCTGCTTGTTTATCCTACATGGCTTTCAGTTTGGCTATCTTCAAAAGCTCATCTGTCAGAAGAGAAGGAAGCTGACAGTGATGAGAAGGCAGACATTCACCAAATTGTTTAGGCAGTGCTTTCTAGCAGGTTTAGCAGTACTTCCAGCAGAATTCTGTTTGATGTTTGTCCTGGGTCTCAGCTTGAGCTTGTGCATTTTCTGTGACAGTAGTACTTCTCCACCTAGACTTATTAAAAGGAGACCATCTTGCACTCTTCCAGGATCAGGCAGGACCTGAAACAAATTCTATAGGAGTCAGACATTCATCTACATGATCCCTTTGAATCCATTGGTTCTGGAGATCTTTCCTCTGGTCAGCTGGGAGGATGCCGAATTGTTGCCAGTCTTAAATGGGTTTTGGCAGTTTTTGCAGGAAACATCCATGGCTTATGTTTAGTGCTGCTTTCCAACTTTCTGAGTCTTTCTCAGTTAGGAGAGACTGCCTGAGTCTCCTTGACTTGACACCCTGATTGGTGAGGGACTTGGAGGAGAATTTTTCAGTAGTCTGGTGGGTTACATAAAAACAAAAAAACTCCATAGCCTTGAATACTTGCTCATGGCTTTATTTCAGTGTTGCATTATATACACAACAAGCATAAACCAGTTTGATTTCTGCTTCAGAAGTTGCAATTTCTGCTTTTAAGATTACGTGCTTGAATTATAGCCAGATTTATTTACTAGAAAACCAACCTCCAAAACAAACCAAGACATATACCAGCATGGCTGCTCAATGTGATTAAACATAAGAACTAACATACTGTGCTGGACCAAATGTCCATCTAATCCAGCATCTTGCCTTTATCAGTGTCTAGCAGCAGCAGCTGACTGAACAGTGTAGGAAATGGGTGAATTCTGTCAGCTGCTGAAGTATTAACAGTAGATTTCTGACAGACAGTTGTTTAGCTGCTGTCTGAGATGGAAGCTACATTTGGGCTATTGCACTGTGAATAGCAACATCAAACTATTTATAGGTGAATTTGCTGCCTTTTTGAACTCATTTATAAATATCTGTGGCTTGCATAGCATTTCACAGCAGCAAGTTCCATGCAGTTTACCTGCGTTTTCTGTGTGTGTGATAGGTTGATGCAAGAGAAAAATAGTTTCATTTGTTTTAAACATGCTCTCTAGTTGTCATTCCTCTCTGTACCATTTCTAGTTCTCACCTTTTTGAGGTGGAGCAGCCAGAATTGCGTGCAGTGTGTCTCACAGCAAAATGTTCCCTGTTTTTTCACTGTCCTAATACCTTCTGAGATTTTTCTCTGACTTCTTGCTGCTGGGAGTTGGACTGTTTGCTTGCAGTTATCTTGAAATCTTTTTTGTAAGTAGTCATGCCTAGTTTCAATTCATCGTTGTGTATTTATAGGTAGGATATTTTTTTTCTCTGAGTATATTATTTTGCACTTCTCAACCTGGGACAACAAAATGACAAATGAAAACCCGTCATTTGGTATTATCAGGTTCCCTGTAACTCTTTGAAGTTTACTTTAATTACAACTACCTGAAATGACAGAAAGCATCACAAAGTATCTGCAGCCTTCCTTTTTGCCAGATCAGTTAAAAGTATGTTCACAGATTTAACCCTGATCCTTGTTGTGGTGACTTCCCTGCTCTTTGACTGTTTAGTGTTTTCTTTCTTTTTTAAAATTTTTTTTTCTTTATTAATTTAGTGTAGGTCCTCTCACGGATTTTACTCTAAGGTAGTGTGAGGTGGTGTGAGCAAATCGGTTTGCTTTGTTTTGTTTTGTTGCAATATGGTGTATGAACGTTCTGGTATTTGAGATGTAGGTCTTCCAGCATCCCTTTTCATTTGCTTTGAAGTTGGATGTCCAAAACCTTCATTTCATTAAGATTGCAATCTTTTATATGAATACTTGGAAAAGAGTGTTCCTTATAGATGTGGAGTTTTGTGTTGTTTTTGTTGTTGTTGGTTGGTTTGTTAGGGGGTTTTTTGTGTGTGGGGTTTTGTTTTCTTTGTTTTGGGTTTTTGTTTAAATGGCCAGTGCTTTGTAATCTTAATATCATAAATTATATTACCTTCAAAGGGTGATATAATTCATTCCTGCCTCTATAATTTGTTCCTGCATCCTGCTTCATGCCAGCCTCTTTTCTTCAGTTCTCTTCTCTTCCAGTTCATAGAAGTCTCTGACGTTTTTACTATGACCAGCCGTGAGTTTATTTTTTTAATAGATACCAAGAATCCATTGCTCATCTCATTTTGTTATCTTGGTAGAATTTTAATTTTTTAAAAATTTGATACTCTGGTTTGAAACTCAAAACTTCTTACTCACCTAGCATTGATATCAATGAGGAGTTTTAAGGCACTTTGACTGTCTGGCAAAGGGCGAGTGTTAATTTTCATGGGTTTACTCCTTGTCTAACTAGAATATGTTGATTTGATTATGGGGGAAGTTTGTATTAACTAGCTGAACTTTTAGGAGAGTGGAAACAGACACTTCTCAGAGAAGAAATATTGCTAGAAAGTAATGCCTCATTTGAATATCATGCTTCTATATATATGAATTTACCTTTCCTTTGCTGCTCTAAGTATTGATTAGGTGTTAAATAATTAAACTCACGCAGTAGTGTGTGAGCATTCATTCCTTTATCTGGGGGATAGGAAGAAGGGAACAGACACTTCTGTCCAGAAGACTCCTAGCCTGGAGGACAAGGAGACTAATATGTCATGTAGGAACATGCAGATGTGACATCCAGACTGTAACTTGACAGAGGATATTCAAATGAACTAGTTCAGAACTTGGCAACACATGGTACTGCTGATTCACCCGCTGTAGGAATTGCATGCTTTACTTCAGCTTTGCTCGGTGTGCATGGATTGTACGAATTTTTAGATATCTAGGTGGCTTAGATTATTGTTGGGGGAATCAATCCTCCTTCAACTTCTTGCAATTTGTAATTGCCTTTAGTAATTTGAATTATAATTTTACATTATTATATTCAGAAACTCCTAGCAATTTGTACTCTTGTGTGGGTGCATGCTTTTGATGCTTTGCAAGTTTTGGAAAAAATATTTTTTTAGTGGGTTAAGTATTAAGCTGTTGTGGAATTTGAACACTCTCTAGTGTACTGTGTGACTGCATCAGGAACTTAATAATTGCAAAAAGTTTAATTCATAAAAATTACTGTTACCTTGAATGCTTGAATAAGAACTCTGATTCAGGTTTTTAAAAAGTAAGACAGACAGTTTTTGATGTTCATGAATGAGAAGACTGAATAATGTGTTTTGGTTTTGTAGCTCATGAACCTAAGCAGCTGAAGCTTGCTTTGGTTGTTGGTCTCTAATTGGACAAAGTGTTGTATTGTGTGTTAGTGACCTTTATTCAGACATTTCTAAAAATATACAAAGCCAATAAATGAATACTTGCATTGTTATAAATCAGGTATCATCATTTTGTCTTTGGAAGATGAAACTCCTAAAGTGGCTTAATGGAGGCAAGTCAAATGAAATAGTTCAAAAATTGGCAACACATGCTGCTGCTGATGTCAGGGTCCTTTGGTCTGTTCACTAAACAGCCATTCCTGTCCTCTTCGGAAGAAAAGTATTTCTCAGCATTCTATCTTCCAGGACTGGAGTCTCTGGCGTGTATGAAAGGATGATGTACAAGCCTCTTCCCCACAGAACTTGTGCCAGATACTATATGCTTGGTAATGCAACTTGAGGAAATAGAAGGGGCTGAAATAATTGAAATTCTTACTGTTTCTCCAATAGTTGATTTGAAAATATGCCATTAAGCACAGGTTAAAATGGCAAGAGGCACTATTACTCACTGGGACTGACTTCTAAGACATTAAATGCCTCTTGTTTTATAATTCTTTAAAATGCTCATGTTTGGTTCTGGGAACTTAAATGCCTTCTGTCTGGAGCAAGCATGTATGTTTTCTGGCAGCAGAGGGGACTGAAAAGGGTGCAGAGAGTGGTGTTATCCTTCTCCGTCTTTCTAGGGCAGGTGTTTTTGAAAGACAAGGAACTGAAACAAAACTTGTAAGATAGATGAGGTATATTGTGCAGAACAGAGAGGAGAAAAGAGCTGTTAGGATGAGAAAACAGATCTGTAATGGGGATTAGAAAACAAGTCTTTCCAAAGTGTGTATATAAACTTGTTCTCACTTGTCCATCTTTTCTGTGTAGGTTGTTTTCTAATAGTTCTTTAGGACTCTGTCATAAATGTTTTATGTATTGAGTGTTGTCAGGATTTCCATTGCAATGAGCTAGTTAAATCACTGTTTAATAATTATATCTTTCTTTAAAAAAGTTGTATACACTCTGGATAGTCTAGAAAAATCTTCTTTTTGAATTGATGTGAACTGTTCCCTGGAAGAAACAAACTGTGGTGATTTTTTTTTGTTTATTTTGATATTTTTCTCAGTGTGGAATTGTATTTAAGAAAAAAATACAGTCAAACCATATCTGCCTCCAGTGTTCCGGTAAAGTTTGCATTTCTATTCTTAGCTCTAAGTCTTAATGGTTTTTAAAGTGTTCTGTGTGTATGCTTATTTATTTATTTATTTAATGCAGTATTTTGATATATATTTTTTGACCTCCAGGAGGTTGCCCCTTTTTTTGCCCTTGTGAAGATGCATTTTGAGACTTCATGTATACCTTAGTTGATACTGTTGTGTTTTCCCAGTAGTTTTGTGTCAGTATCATGTGGCTGTGTTGAATCAAGTAGCTCACCCAAGTGTCATCCAGGGTAAAGCTGTGAGAAAATGTGGTTTTTGCCTCACCGTAATTCTGTCTTGCCTGGATGAGAAAGTTAATGACTTATAGAGACAAAACTCATTGTCCTGAACCTGAGTGTTCCAAAGTATAGGGTAGATTAGAAATCCTAAGAGCAGGAAAATGCTGAATTAGCTAAAGTAAATGGCCCAAAGTAGTTGTCAGAATAGGACTACGCTTGCAGAAAAATCAAGTCCTCTATAAGAGAACGTCTGAGGTACTTGGGCCACAGCTTTATTGTGCTTTTATTTAATAGTTTTGAATGAAAACAAACAGAGAAGAAAACAAACAGAGAAGAAAAGAATTGGTGTTGAAAGAGAGGAATGTGTGAATATTCAGCAGCGTTGTACTTGTGTATCTGTTGGGAGAATGGAAAAATCCGAATATTCAGTGCTCAGCAGGAAGCAGGGAAGAGGAGATTTTCTTCCTCTTAGAGGTATGCTGTGAAAACAGTGATGCAGCCTGGTAGACCAGGTCCTGTTGCATTCAAGGAACAAAAAACAAGAGCCGACAATGGCTCAGAAACTGCAGGGTAGCTGATGTAGTAAAGAAGGAAAAAATTTGGGCTAAGTCTTGCACAGTAAATTGTGATGCTGTTGTCTTTTTAAATACAGCCATTACAGCTGAAGGAAACAGAGAAAAAAGCTGATGCTGGAACAATCTGGTAGTTAAATCTAAGGGAAATGGGAGAAGGGGTGGACTCCTGCTCATCTGCAGCAGCACTGCACACAGAGCCTACCTGATTTAGGCCTAGCGACAGTGCGTTGGAGGCCTTGGGAAGGCAGATAGCTCCGCCAGCGTGTTTTGTCAGTGTGACGTACTTGGGAGTGTGTACAGCCTGCATGCTAAACGCCACTGGCTGCCTTTGACTTTGCTTCTCACAGCTCTAAGAATGTAATGAAATCGCTTCTCACTCACGCTTTTATTTTGGGATGGAGGGGGAGAGAAAAAATCTTTCAATATTCTGGTTAGTTCAGAGTTTGAAACAAGCATGTTTTACCTAATTCTGTTTACTGCCTTTTTATTTAGGCTATGCGTGAAACACATTGATACCTTTACGTGCTCTATCACAATTTATCAGTACACAAAACTAGAAACTCATGGAAACCCTATTGGTCTTTATCTAATTAATCTATACACAGGGAATGCAGTACTTATTGTTAGAGGCTCTCAGGCTGGTCTGGTTTTTTTTTGTTTCCTCCCCCCCCTTTGCTTGTCTCTATACATGACAACATGGTTTAATGAAATAAGAGCTGGTGAAATTGAAATAAGTTTGGCTAAAAAGCAAGTCAAATGCAAATATATAATGAGAATGGTTTTTCCTAAATGTAAGCAGGCTGTACTTAAAACAGATGTAGTCAAAAGGAGAGGAAAATGTGATACCTGTCTGGTAGCAGCAGAGGGTCCCAGACACCTTTTCAGAGTTCAGAGCACCTGACAGAATCAACAGAAGTCTAAGATTGTTTTACACAGAACTTTGTGAAATTAAATTGCCAGTATTCTTTCTCGAAGAAAAATCACTTTTAGCAGGTGTGAAGTATTACCTTTTTCATCTTGTTTGTAAAATCTGAGGACAGATTAAGAAATGAACAATTGTTCTTTTGATACTTTTTTCATGTGAACATCTGTTCAATAACAAAGCATTTTCATATTGTCTTTTGGCAATTATTTAGAAGCCTAACATATTAGAGCAAGTGATCTGAAGTGTTATAAAGGGAAGAATTTATGTATAGTTTCTCATTCTGAGCCATCGCACCTCCTGTTAAAACAAGCTTTACATAAGATGAAACAAACTCCTGTATTCTTACAAGTGTTTTTCAGTATCATAACGTACAGAATACAAGAATGTACATTATCAGCTAATTTTCAAGTTTATGCTGCTGTACCTTATATACATTAAATGGTTTATTTTTAGTGCATGTGCTGAAATAATTAAATTGAAGAGTCCAGTTTGTTACAAGAACTGTGATAGAAAGTATGTTCCAGTATACCGACATGAAAGTTGACCCATAGGAAAGCCAGCATAGGTTGGTTTAATCTTAGTGCTTCAAGAATGCCTGTGCCATAATGAGGTTGCTCAGAAAATAATAATGATTTCTATTCTGCCTGATTAACAAGCAGAACATACAGAATTCAGGACTGCCAAACTGAGGTGGATCTTTATCACTAGTTCTTCTGTAGGTCTTCCAGTTTCAAAATAAAAAGGATATTAAAATGTGACTCTGTCACTGAAAATGTAACTCACAAGCCAAACTTCTGACCAGATAGGAAAAGTGAAGGATCACTTCTTGATGATTGTTATACTTAAAAAGAATCAGCAAAGTGCTCAGTTCTGTACCCAGTGTAGGACACTGGAACTCGATACGTGTTGAAGGAAGGAAGGTCTCCCTTCTGCTGCCAGCACAGTGCTTCTACTGCTTAAGCTTGTGCGTGATGTTCCCCTGACCAATCTGTGAATCACTTCAACTTTTTGTGGAGTGTGACACGTCCTCACCCACCATTCCCCCTAGAAAAAGTGGGGACTGCTGGAGGTAGGACCTCACAGCTGGAAGAGCGCATAAGGGAGAGTGCCTTGGTCAGCTAGATTAGCTGCCTGTGGGAGTGTTATTTAGCCTGCAGGCTAAATGAAAATTAAGAAACTGCAGTTAGAACTATAAACTTTGAGCAGAACTAGGCTTCACTTAGGTCTCTTGATGTACTGTTAGTCTAAACTTACCTTGTGCATGCTTGGCAAACTCATTTATCAGGCTTCATGGACACATTGAGACAAGAGTTTTACTGAAAGTACAGCATCTGATTTTGAAAGAACTTTATAAATACAGAACTATAAAAGATTACCTGTTGTTTTAAGGTGCCCTGCCATGTAATCACTAATCACAATTCATCTGCATTTTAAAGTGTTTGCTTATTATTACTTGTGAACCTGGCTTCGGTCTTGATATTTGTGGAACACTAACATCAGTAGAAGCTTGTGTAGCTAATCTCCCTAAATCTGTCACTGAAAATCTCACTGCTGCTCTTTGTGATTCTTAGCCAGTGATATTTTAAATTGAAAGTCCTTGTGATTGTAAGGCTTGTCTTTTTTTCTTCATTTTAAATGCCTGTTAAATTTCTTTTTTCAATAAATTACTACATTTTGCTTTTTTATTTCTTAATTTTGAAATGCATTGTCTAATTGTGTGTTTCCTTTCTGTTGCATGCAAGTTGTCCTTCAACAAAATACATGTAACATGGATTTATTAACTTTACTGATACTCCCTTTAAGTTGTTTTCAATATACTTAGTAAGCATGGAAGTGCTGTACAGATAGTGTTTATAAGGTAGAAGGAAATTCAGGGTCTCTAATTGGAGGCCTGCTGTTGTGAAATCTCTTTGGACAAAAAAAGTCCGGACTCGTGGGTTCCTGTATAAATGTAATATGAAGTCTTCTGTAATGCAGAATGATTTTGTAGAATATGTGTGCTCACTTTAAATAAATTAGTTAATATATTCATATTGGATAGTCCTTTAAAAGTAATACTTCAGCTTAGTTCTGTGAGTTGTTCAGTCACAATATTTTGCTTTTCATTAAAACGCTAGATTTAAGAAAACTTTAATTGATTTGTAGTCACTCTGTGCTGGCATGAAACTTAAAGCTTGCTTTTACTTGTTCGTGTTTTGGACTTGCACTTTCACTGTTTGCTCTCTAAAGTCTGGAAGAATACTTTGAGTTGTATATACTTAATTTATCCTGATTTTCCTCTCTGAGAGCAGAATTTCTTTCTTCCATATCCACTGAGGATATGTGTGTGTGAGACTGGTTTGGTTTGTCGAATTTTATTCGTCATGTTTAGTGTTTTAACTCTTTTTTTTTTTTTTTTTTTTTTTTTTTTTTTTCCCCACTTGTTTGCCATTTCCCCCTGCTGGCCGACTACGGGAACAGCACTTTTTTCCCCGTGGAAATGGAAGGCCGAGGCTGTCCTTGAATGTCACAGCTCTGTGGTTGAGGCGTTGGCTGCTCTTCTGACTTTTTTTTTTTTAAGTCCTCTGAACGTCTCTGGCAGATAGATAAAATTCAAAGAATAGTCTGTACAAGCAGGGCGTGCACGTACCTGAGGTTCTCCCCATCAGAAGTGCAGTTGCGCTTCCAGTGATAGTCAGAGGTACCTCTAGTTTTGCATTTCATGCCTGCAGTCTTGCAACACTGCCCAGATCATCTCCTATTGTAATCTGGACCCCTTCCCAAAACTCTTAAGGCACTTCTGCCTTACTACTGCATCATTCGCACATGCCAGTTCTTTCCAAGATGAAGTGGGTTGCTAGATGGGGAAAAAGGGTTTGGTACTCAATAAGAAATTTCTCCTCATGTTTAAAAGCATAAAAATAGAAATCAGAGATGCTTCCCTTCTTAATGGAGTTTCAGGGGGGAAATTAATAGGTACTGGGGTAGAGTTTTCTTAATTTTTTCTTGTTCCTCTCATCTTCAGCTATTAAATCAATAGCTGAAGGATTAGGATTTACTGTCTGTGTTCTTTCTAAAAAGAGTTTTCTCTCCTCAGCTCCCTCTCCTCCCCTTTTTCTCAAGTAGTTCTCTCTCTCTGAAGTATGAAAGGAAGGCAGGAACTTCTCAGTGACTGGAATGAGAAATTTACAGCACAGAGTTTAATAAACTGATTTTGCTTGACGTACTATTGAAAAACAAAAGAAAACCATAAACCACAAACATTCAAATAACTTGTCTTTGCATTTCTTTTAAATTTTGAGACCAAACAGTGAGCTATTACAGCTAGGAGGGGGCAGCTCCTTCTGTTTTCTGTTGACCTTCCATCTTTTTTCCCTCCCAGTGGTATATATACTTTGCAAATAACTTGAAAAATTACAGTTTTAAGATGTAACAGATCAACTGACATATTTTTGAAGTAAAATTGTTAAACAATTATTTGTAAAAAAATTCCCAAACAACCCACGTTTCCAGCAACTTTATGGAATGTGGAGTAATGCAGCAAAAAATTTTTAGAAACAAATACCAAACTCTGCCTCCCACTGATTTATATCTTCACATCATGTAAATGTTCTGATTCAAAAAAATTCCTCAGCTTCCTGCTTCAGATATGAAATTTTGCTATTGCAGTGTTAGTAAAATATAAATTTATAGACCTTATTAGCACAGGGGTTTCTCTGTGTGTGTTTAGCTAAACAGTCCTTCTAAAAATAATTCAGTGAAATAAAAGTTGAGGTCACTCAACTTTTTTTACATGAGCAAGAATTTAGCCACACTGCATATAAGATGATTTTGTGTGTATGAGAAATCTGATGAACAGTAACTCACTGAGCAAAGTGAGGCTTAGCGGTTCGGCAGTACTAGAACTTCTGAATGTACCGGTGCTGTAAAACGTCCCTGTATACTGGTGTCTGGGTACAAAAAGGAGAATTTTACTGATGGTGATTTTGTGATTGTTAGGTTAGATGGGGAGCACTTGATACCAAGTCAGAAAGAACATCTGCCAGGCTTACTAATGGTCATAGGTTAGAGAAGCTTCTCTGATTCAAGAAATAGGCTAAGACTGTGCAAAGAAGAGGGGTTTGTGCACAGGTGAAAAGTGTAGAGCCACATATCTTGAATCTGCTCAGGTGACAGTGATTATTCTGAGATTTTAAAATATGTTTGTGCTAATTTTCTATTAGGCCAAATGTAGTTTATCATTTTGCCAGAGGGTGTGATCTCATCCCCCATCCCACCCCCAAGATGCTAGGAAAGACTGTGTTCAGGAAGAGTTACTAATGCTCAACAGAGCTGCAGTCATAGGAGAAGAGCTAAGAGAGTAATCTTCAACTGTTTACATGTGTTTGGTGCCATGGCAAGTTCTAGTTGATATTTTAAAAATCAGCTTGTGAGGTGTTTTCATCTTTATGCTAGAGATGGTCTTTTACACTGTAATGAGTCTTCTAGCTCATTTTCTATGTGTTAAATATAGTACTGCTTCTGCAAAGACAAATGATGGTGTCACACACTTCTATTTAAACTTAGTTTGATGCTTTTATAAAGTGTTTCAGAGAAGATGAAGTAATCTATCCCCAAGTGAAGTCAGCTTCAGGTGTCTTAAACTGCAAATTGCATTTGTTTCATGGCGAATCACAACAGCAGCAGAACTTGGAGGTAGAACTGAAGTGTGTAGTTTGAATCCTGTAAATTGCCTGCGTGCTTAAGCAGAAAATCCAGGCTCCTTGACCAGTTTAGAGGGAGTTATCTACATTATTGTGTGGGGATAGGGAAGGAGGAGGAGAGCAGTTGTACAGGTGGACAAACTGGAAAGCATGGCTAGTACACTTCAGTGCAGTCTCAGTTATCTTGAGGAATCATCTTGGTCCCTTTACCACCTGCCCGGCATGTGGTGCTGGGGCTGACTGGGAATTCTCCCAGCTGCAGCACAACAGGAAGATCAGATTCCATACACTGGCACAAAGGAGGCTTACTTTTATCACAGAAGCAACAGCATCAGTGCTGCTAACGATGGTCATTGAAACATGAGGCTTCTAATAATGCTATTTGAAATTGGTTATATATCCTGTCTGGCCTGTGTTTGGTCTTCTTAAGACTGCAGAAATCCTGCCCTATTAAGGAATATGAGTTGCTGACTTGAAAATCACAGTAAAGTATCTGCTACGACTTGTTTTCTTAGAAGATAGTGATATATAGAATATAGAGTGCTCTCTATATACAGGGTGTTATTCAAATATAGGAAGAGCTGTTGCTTTGAGGAGTTCACATTTAAAAACAGAAATCCAGAGGAAAAACTCTGAATCCCTTCTGTGTGGTGTGTATTCTGCACAAAAAAAAAAAAAATAATGCTTTACCCTCATGTTGTAGAGCAATCTTCTGAAATGTGAAAGAATATCAGGTTCACAATTGCCTGTGCACAGCAAGTAGTCCTTTTTCATCCTTTTTTTTTTTTTTTTTTTTTTTCTGAGTTCCTTCTGTGCACTGAACAAGACCAAGATCCTTTTGGCATAAAGTAAAATATACATAATTAAATATTGTAACATGATATGAATATATAGAGTTCCATGGTCTGACAGTAAACATTTGCTATCTTCTAGAGTTAGGAAAAATGCAAAGAAAAAATTGCTGAACATGACATTTAATTCTTCCCAATTTTTCCAAGTGAGTCTCTGGTTACACTAGCATAAACTTTATTGTATAACTTGAAGGTAGTAATAAGTATTTAATTGTTAGAACCAGACATCTTAATATACAGATAATTAGCATTTAAATAGTCTTAAGGCTTCAGGTGCTGTATGCTAAAATGTTTTCTCCACCGTGTGTTCTTCTGATGTCCCTAGGTGCTTCCAAGACTTAAACATAGGAGTTTTGACATTTTAGTTTTCATAACAGTCCTATGAAATGAGTAACTTTTCTTCTTGTTCAAAATCGTCAATAAAAACTTTAAAGTTGATCTGCAGAACATGATTGTTCTGGTAATGGTGGGATGTTTATCCTTACAGAAGTTGTATAGAATTCTTGAAAGTGCTAAGAAACTTTTTCCAGAGCTGGGGTGGGTATTACTACTGTAAGTATATGGAAACATCAAACTACCCTTGTTAGTAATAGTAACATTGGATTCTTAACAGTCAGTACCACTGAGAAAAATGTATTTCTAAAAGTGGTTTATTTGGTTAATTCTAATTTTAATATTTTCTTGTTTTAGTTTGTGGTGAACATAGGTAAGCATTGCTCAAGCTTTTCTTTTAATCATAGATCATATATATATTTTGGGAAGAAGGCAGTGCTCTTAATTTGACTCCCAGACCTAGGGTTTAAAACCCCCCAAAATATTGCAGAATATACTGTAATAATCCAAGGATTCACCTTTCAGACTCCTGCAGTTTACAGCATGTTTCTAGCGTCTTCAAAAGGCTACCTCAGTAAATTGGATAGCTGAGATTTTGTGATACGTTTCTGCTGTTGAAGATTTTGTTAGAAATCCCTGTATAAAGCTAAACTCATCCGGCTTCTCTATTGATATGAATGACTGTGAGCTGTCTAATCTTAACTTTCTAATGTGTTTTGTAGTGAGAATGAGAGAGGCAGTGTGAGTTTCTACATGTACTTTTGCTGTGAACAAGAAATAATCTCATTTCATCTAAAGAGCAGACTTTATCCAGTGCCTTTTTCATTAATACTATTCTGTGTTGGTTCCCAGTATCCACAAATGCAGGGAGTTGTCAAGAACCAAGGTTACAGATTTAGTTGGTCATGTGCTGTTCTCTACTATAAAAATGCTAAGGGCAGTTGAAAACTTAAATCTGTTTAGGATGCTTGGGGTTACCAGTCTTGGCTATTTGTTTTTCGTTTCTCTGTATCAGTTCTCTGTTTAAAAAAACTTGCCTGTATGAGGCACAAGTTTTTCTGTGACTTTCATTAGTGCACTGCTTATGAAGAAATCAATTTTTTATTTGTCATAGGGCTTAGATGGTAGATTTTAAAAAAATGCAACACAGAAGTTGAGAATGGAAAGAAATTATTCAACTAATACTTCACTCTTTGTGCTTGTTCTCTCTACTAAATGAGGCAGAGATGTTAGTAAAAATACTATCCTTGCATGAGGGCAGAATTTTGTGTTGCCAGAGGTTTGACATTCAAAGGTTAAGCTGTTCTAAACACTTAAGAAAAAGCCTGTAGTAAATTACGTGAAGAAGAGGATGCAAATGTATTTCCATTCCCTATATAGGTCCTCTCTAAGTGACTTCTCCAAGGCAACACAGTAGTTCACTTAGACATTCATGATTAAACTCGTTGTGTTCTAAACTTTGTCCTTGGAAGCCCCTGGGTTCTCAGTCTGGGGTTAAGATTAAATGCAATCTGAGGGTTTGTAACTGTACAGCTTTTTTCTGCACAGTTCCGTCTTGATGGAGCTAGGGTCCTGCTGTGGAGGTGAATCTCTACGTAGGGGGGAGAAAAGGAAGGAAGGAACAGTTGCTGTTATTTTTGAGTGACAGCTTTCTTGTCAGGTTGCATGTACTTGTGGCACAAGTAAATTGCTGTTTTTCTTTTTTTAAAAAAAAAATCATGCTTATTTATTCTAAGACTCCATTTGCAGATGTGTGGTACTGTCTTGTTTAGATTTCCAAAGTCAGTAATCTAGAGCAGTGAAATTTTTTTTTTTTTTTTTTTTTTAATTAATAGCATGGACATATAGTTGTAGTTGCTTGTTGAAGAGGTCACTTAGTTCTTGCATGATGAAAGGGCTTCATCTGTAGATTTCTGGACCAAATAAATGACTGATTGATAGTGGGAGGTGGAGGTGACAAGTAGGATTTTCATGTCAAAAAGTAACAACTAGAGTTTAAGAATAATACCTGTCTCTTCAGCACCCTCAAAAATGAGGGTATGTAAAATTCTGTAGCTTCCACGGCAAATGTACTTACTTTTAATATGACCTCAAAAGAGTCCATACTTCCCAGTTCATAACCTATCATGTTAGCAGCTGGATGTCACATAAACTAACCTGAAATTGCTCTAAAATGAAACATAATCTGTAATATTTTGGGTTCAAAATGCACAATAAAATTTGACACTAGGAGTCTGATAATACTGTCACTGCCACTAGCAGGCTTCCTGTTTTCTTTTCTGTTCTCGGTGTTCATCAGCACCCAGTTCTGCTGATTAGTAAAGGGAAACTCCTCCACTTTTGCTGGTCTCCAATGCATGAGAGATGATTGTGACTTTCTACTGCTGTATCTTTTTATAAGTCTGGGGCTTAAACTTCAGCTCTGTGATGACTTATGTGTGGATAGGAACATATCTGCAAAGATCTTGTTAGCTGTGAAATCAGAGCTTAAAATGTGGTAATATTCTAGTATTTTACTAGAAAATTTGGAGTATTTTGGAGGCTTTTTTTTAGCATCAGGCAAAGTAATTGAGCAAATGAATTATTATTTATATTGTAACTATCTTTTTAGAACTCTGACTCATGAGTTTTTTATGATTCATGTGATGATTTAAGAGGTATTACCTTCCTGTGCTACTGAATGTTCTACCCATGACCCAGGCAGCCTAACGGGCAGCACCTCTTCTTGGCTCCACACCTCATGTGCCACCATACTGGCTTACACTGCTGTTTGTTTCAGTCTCCAGTGGTATTCTGGGATTTGAGCTCTAATGGCTGTGCTGATCTACCACCTGCTCTACCATTTTGGAGTGTTGGTGTAACCTCTAGCAGAGCTGATGGGCAAATGTCTAGAGTGGGTAGCTTTGTCATATTTAGCTGTGGCAACTGACAGGGTTTATGATATAGGTCTTAATAAATGTGATGGAGTGCAGGTCTTTCCCCCACAGGAAGGGGACACTGGCCTTGCATAGAACCAGAAAAATTTGTCCCTATAATTGCTTCTCTCCCTCATGACAGCAATAGTTTGTATTTTAATCCAGATTAAAATTGTAGATCTCCTTAGTTTTCCCTGCCACGTCAAAGATTTTCTTTAAAAGTGGTGTATTATGGTTAGCTTCAGCATTAAAAAAAAAAAAAATTACGACCCCCCCAAAGAAAAAACAACCAAAAAACCCCTTCTTAAAATCCCAACAACCCTTCCCTCTCCAACTTTTCAAATATTTTATTTTCTTATTTTTATTTCAAGCTCTAGTTAAAATATTTGTAATTATCCTTTTTTGTTGTTGTTGTTTTTCTTTTGTAGGAGGGGGTAGAGAGCTGAAAGGGATAACTCACTCAAAACTGGTAAGTACTTCATCCCAAGGCTAAAATGGCTTACCTAAGAATAGATGATATGTAGAGCTGGCATCCTTTCCTGGAAAAGTTTGATGGTTACTGAAACTGAAATTCTATCTATTCTTATATTCAGAAATTACATCTTAAAAAGTAAATGTTACTGATGAAAGCCCCAGTCTTATAAATAAAGTCTCTGTAAGGCTGAGATTTGGGCCCAAGCGTCTGTAAGTACAATGGACATTTAAATTCATCTACTGAAAAATAATCATGTTAAATTGGTTGGGGTTTTTTTGTGTGTGTGATATGAAAACCAAATTTATTTGAAGGGATTTTTGGTGCAGAAAGACTTCTCTCTAAAATTCTGAGTTATTCAGTCCTTCCATACACACAGAAGTCAGTCATGGCTTTGTGTGTGTCCTACCTTTGTTTATATAAATATATATGCTTTGTCAGCTGTGTTTCTAGCGTAGCTTCCAAATTAGCCATAGTTTAAATAGTATTGTGATATTTTAAAGGTTCCTATGTAGACTGTATTTGATTGAGGTAACAGAAGTGTGAATGCACTTCCGTTATTATTGTAGAGTTTAAGGTTTCATTCGGTTTTGAATATTTAAATGGTCTATATGCAGTGCATTGGGGCACTTATCTGAGTATGAAATTATAAGTCTTGAAGCAGTCACTTTAAAAATAAGTGATTGTTGATAATAAATAAATGCCAGCAAGAAATTGAATGGATTACTGCTGCCTTCAATAGTTGAAATCCCTCCAAACATGCCTCATTTACCTCTTGCTTAGTGTTCTTTCTGTCTGGATACTTGGATGTGTGGATATACAAGAGATTCATGTACTCCTGAATCCTGTACATTCCTGTTGGAAATCACTGATGCTGGCATTGAGCAAGGCATTTGCTTGTTTTCTTTTAAAAATAATGTGATGAAGGATTTTTGCAGGTCAAGCCATCCATGCAATTCCAGTCATCTGCAAGTTTTTTATTTGAAATAATTCCACTGCCATAAGAGTAAAGTGGAAAATGCACCATATTCTATGATTAATCTGGAGATAGTTTTACACCTCTTCAAGTGTGGCATTATAGGTAGTTTATAATGCCACTGTACTTAAGTTTTTAAATCTTCCCTTTAATTTCAGTCTAAAAGAATAAAAGTTCAAAAATACAGAAAATTTTTGCACTTGGAAAATATATGGCCACTTATGTAGTTCTGTACCTCCTCTCAAAGGAAGTATGAGCAATATTTATCCAGATGCCCTAATAGATGTTTATAGACATTGTTCTATGTAAACAAAAAAAATGCAGTTTAGGTTTTGATAGATGTAAGGGAATGTTTTTTATAGAGTTTTATTTTTGTTTGTCTGGGGTTTTTTTTGGTTTTTGTTTGTTGGGGGTTTTTTTGTTTGTTTTTTGGGTTTTTTTAATATATTGGTTGTTTAACATTGGATAAGTGTGTAAGGTACTTCAGGAGAATTCTAGACACTGATAACTGAATAGTTATTCCTGCTTGGGAAGGGAAGCCACAAGTATGTGTTCTAGAAAGAAACAATTGTATGTATTTCATATTCAGAATTTGGCAACTTGACCAAACTTCTAAATGAAAAGTATTTTTTCGTGTTTATATCCTTATAAACATACTAAGCTGAACAATTATTTTTCTGCAAAGCAGGGTTACCTTTTTCTTGAACCTCTTAAAAATTAATTTTGAAAAATCTTGCTAGCTATTCATGGCATAGATGCAATTAGCTTGGATTAGTTTTTATGGACCATCAATTCTACAATTTCTATCTGTCAAATTAAGTTGTGCATTAATAGAAGTTGCTCCATCTTTATATGTTCTTTTACAGAAATACTGTGTTATGTTTGCCATAAACTTGTATTGGACGTAACAGTTACATAAATTTAAATGATGGATATTTTTTATATGCTCAGTTGAGATAACTGTTTTGCAGTTCTGCACTCAACTTTGAAGTTAGCATGTAGCTACAGAGTGATACAAACTATTAATCATGTGTGCCCTCTGATTTGTTGAAGACACACAGAGAAAGAAACTGACCGTATCTGTCTGTATCTCCATCCTGAAACTGAATTTCCAAGGGTCAAAAAGACCTCTGGCCTCTGCAGTGAGTTCCAGTTTTCATTAACCAGTCTCCCACATGGTTTTCTGAAGCATGGCTTCTTTTGAAAATGCAGTGGTAGGGACTTGAAGCATGCTATAATTGTTCATGTCAGTAAGTGGAAGTAATAATCCATGGTTCTGTTTTCTCATTACTGTTTGTGGTAATAGGACAGGGAACTACATGTAATTTCCATGTATCCCTTGGTACAGATTACAATTTTATAGAGACCAATGCTGCAAAGGCAGCTGTTTTCACTCATCTGTGTCACGTGTGGAAGAGGCCCTTGCGGAAGGTCGTTTCACGTGTTGACTAGAAAGTTTGATCAGGCCTTTGTTATTTAAATAAGTAACTTAAAGCTAACAGCAGACAACATGGACAAAGAATGAGTTTAAATATAATGCTTTTTAAACCCCCTTTATAATCTTCTCTTTTTGTAACACATTTCTGTTTGAAAAGATAAATGATAAATAAACGAAGCAAAACACACACCTTCGACCTTCTTATTTTCAGGAGTTCACAAATATGTCCAGCACTTCAGTTTACTGTAGTGAGACAACATTAAAATAAAATTCTCTAACTTATGGGAATCACTCTCTTTTTAGAGCCTGCATGTCTAATCTAAACTGTCAGGATCCTTTTGACAACATTGAAGTCTCATTATGAAGGCCTCTTGAGTTGGCAACAATACCTGTGCAATGATTATGAGCAGCTTTCAAAAAACAAACAAAAAAAAAAGGAACTATTTTAGTATTGCAGCACTTCTTTAATTGTGATGTCTGGGTGGAAAAGTGACTGGAAAGATTGCTATATAATGTTTTCCAATGACTTGCATATGTATGTATTTATAGATGTTTTTACACAGGTTTCACTATGATTTGAGCATATGGGAATCTTAATCCTGTTTCAGAAGCTGATACTTTTAACATATTTCTGAACAAAAATCTCTTGTCCCGACTTTCAAGGCTTTTAGAAGTATGCCTGATAATGCTTTGCTATGTCAGAGATTGGAGGGATTAATTTGTTTGTAGTACAAGTGAAGATGGTAAACTTAATACTCATGATCTACAAGTAGAATTCCAAGATAAAAAGATTTTAAAATTAATCTTTTTGAAATGTCTTGTACTGCTTTATATCACTCTTCTGTTCCTTCAGAACAAATTTCAACTGAAATTACTAACTTGGCACAAACTTTAGGCAGTGGGTTATTAATATATTAATGTTGTTCTGTTAAATAACTTACACACTGTCCTATCTAAGAACAGCTCTATAGTATCACATTCAATTTAACTCTTTATTGCTGTTTGGATTGTAGAATTTTATTTATTTATTATGTAGAATAAATTTTCATCTACACAGATTTTTAAAACATTCTCGGTAGTTAAATTTTCTAATTTAATATGCAACTGCAATAGGATATTGGTAGGAAATAGCTGCCTGCAAACTAAGATAAGGGATAAGTGTGTCAACTTTGGAATATGTGGGAAGTAACAAATTTGGCTAAATGACTCCAAGGCAGGCATTTTGTACAGCCTGTAGATTTCTTGTGTTCAAAAGACTGACTGTGTTTAGGCTAGAAAGCTGCATTTGAATATAGTTCACTACTGAATTCCTGTTCAGTTATAATCTCATTTTTTCAAATTGACTTTTCTCCTTCACTAACCAAAACAAAACCTTTATGTTTCCATAGGACTGGTGTTAAAGAGGAAACCAGAAACTAAAGGCACTGGAATCGGCAAACACACTTCTAGAGAAAGTGGAGAAGGTAGAGGATGGAGCTGCAGACTCTACAGGAGGCTCTGAAAGTGGAAATTCAGGTTCACCAGGTAATTTATATTCTTTCTTGCTTTAAAGTAATAGCAGCATTAGTACTGCTAATAGTATTACTACTAATGGGAGCATTAGGCAATAGCACTACAACTATAGTAATAATTGTTTTATAAGCCTGAACTACTTCAGAATTTTATACTCTGCATCTTGACCTCACCACCTGTTGTTTTTTAGCAAATGTGAAATCTGCATATCAAGCTGTGGGTGGGGATTTTTAAAAAAATATTTTGTAGCAGTAATAAAAACATTCTGAAAACCGTGTTCAGCAGTTTCTATCTGCAAGGTTTTTCTGATACTCTGAAGCCAGCTTCAGTATTCAGTTGGCAGTGGAGGAATATGGTGGAGGAACTCTAAAGTGAAAGGTGTATAGTGCTGCATAGTTTCATCTGGTGCTTCTCTTCTGGAATGTCTTCTACTTCAGTAGTTTCTGAACTTCTATATTTTTGCTAACCAAAATATTGTAGTGCTTGGGCTTTATAAATTTGTACATGTTGGGTCTTTTTACTAGTAACCTGTTCAATGATATATTGCAAAAGGGTTGCAGTTTGCCATTTTGTTACAATGCAAATGAGGAAATACTAAAACTAATGATAATAAAATCTAATTTAGTAACTAGAGGAGGACATATGCATATTAATTCTTGGAAGAAAATTATTACAGCCACAGAGACAGAGTAGCTGCTAACTTGAAATGTTAAATTTAACAATGAGACCTTTTTTAAACACAGTTCTCCAAATATTTCTGAAGCTCTTCAGGTATCTGAAACTCACAACTGTTACACAGTGGATAAAAGAAATATAAGTTACATTGATCAGTGTAGTCCATCATATGAACTTTGGAAAATGTTTCAAAATTACTTTGTGACTTGTCTAAAATGTGATCTGGATGGCTTATTCAGTACTTGCTGCAGTGATGAGCATAGTTCAAGAACTTGAATGGGTGAATTAGTAAAATCAAGCTATGTCTGCTTTAACAAAATACAACTTACAGCTAGGAAAGAAAATCTGAAAAAGTTAAAGATGGATTTCCAGGAATACAGATGAGTATTTTGCTCTCCTAAGAAACTCCAAGGCCTTTGCATTGAAAACTTCAATGAGGTGTTGTTATGGAGATAAGGAAGTTCAGAAATTACCAATGGCATTTTGCTGCAGACATAGAAATATTTAATGCCAGTAAGTAATTTTTTCAAGTATTATCTACTGTAAAGCAATCCAAACATTAGTCACCCTTGTGTTTGTATGACAGTGTTTACCTCTTGTGTACATCTTCATTCCTCGTCATGCCCAAGTGAACCAAAAATTTTAAGACTGTGAATTTTGAATAATCTTTAGCATCTGTTCATAATAACACTGCTGAACAGGGATGAATGCTGGAAAATATCCAAAAAGACTTTTTTTTTTTAACAGCTTAAAGTTGGTGGGGTTTTTGACCTCGTTTGCTTTAACTTTGCCCAGTCGTCATTAAAAGTGAGCTCTGTACTGAAATCAACTTTAATTAAAGTGGTTTTAGTTGTTGAAACTAGGAAAACCATTATATCAGAAAGCTGTCTTTTTAAATACAAGATGCTGTATATTTCTATAATTAAAGCTAAGAGAAAGTCTATGTGTTTACAGTGGTAAATAGTGCAGCAAAATGTTGGGTGCTTCAGTAAAGGTTTTGTGAACTGTGCTTGCGTGGCTATTCCTTGTCAGTATGCACACTGATAGAAATTAAACTGGTTTTGGCACAAAAAAAGAAGAAATCTTCAAATTAAATGCCTGAACTTTCTTGTATAGCTCTGAATTTTGTAACCTAAAGATATGCAGTTGTTCCTTCTTTTTATTCAGGATTTAGGGATAATTGCCTCTTGTCATCTTTTACTTCTCTAATATTTCTTTTTCTGAGGACTCTCTAACAAAGCTTGCTAACACTCACACAGTCATGGTTTGTTGTCCCATTGGAAGTGGTGGACAGGTGTCAGTGATGAGCATAAGGAATTCATCTCGGCGCTGTAGTCAAACCCTCCCAGCTTCCCAATGCAGTGTGTTGCCTGTGACTGCTTACATGGCTGTAAAAGTGATGCTCAGTGTGATTCTGATTTTGTTTGTAGAATAGCTCCTTGGGTTTTGCCTCTTCCATTTCACTTCCAGAACTCTGTCTGAAGCTTTCATAATGCCCTTTGGCAAAGCGTATCTTAAACTACCAGTAACGACCCAAACAAGGTTTTTTGTTGTTCAGAAAAAGCTACTTTTTTTGTTTAGTTTCTATGATCAGAGAATCCACCATGAATGACATCTGAGCAGATCACTTCCTATATCAATGTACAGCTTGAATATTCAAATGTCTTCCATGTCAAAGTTATATTGCTTGTCCTGAGAAGAGATGCATCAAGTCTAAGTAGTTATTTCTGTTACTGTGTTGACTTAATTAAGGTTATTTTGAAGCAGTCTGCTCTTCATAGTTTTGATCACAAGAGGTGTTAAAGGACTTATATTTAGCTATTCTTACAGAAGGGCTGAGTTTCATAGATGATTCCTCAAGCTGATGTGTGGAAAGAACCTAAAACATCTTTGTCCTCTTATTTTATAGCAAAAAAAAGATCAGTAGCTTTTGAAAGACCTTAAATTCAGCTTATGTTTGAGGTCAGTGCAAAAGAAGGTTTTTTTTCCCCTTAAGATTGCATGATGTAGTAACATGTGATCCAAAATATAGCAATATTTTATGAAGAGTTTACAGTACTGACTGTATTGTCTTATGACTGTGTCTGCAGGAGCACTCGGTATAAAAACTAACAGATTTGTTGCTTGTCAAGCTCCGATGTGGCAGGAAGCACCAAGGAAAAATAAGCTAAGTGTGTTCCTGTGATGCTGAATGTCAGCATGACGGAATAATAATATTCAGTGTAGATAAATGCCAAGTGATGCACTTTGGAAAAACAGGCCCAGTTTTACATCTGCAATAGCAGGCTGAGAACTGGCTGTTGGCACAGTGGAAGGAGTTTTTGCCGTACAGAATACTTGAGTGTTGCATGTAGGTTAAACTTTGTCTCCAGATGATCTATTACAGACAAACTAGAGAATTACGGAAGAGTGCCAAGAGTGAACAAAGCAATGGAATGATTCGTGCATGAGGAGTCTTTCAATCTGAAGAAGTGAGGACTGATGGGGGAGTATGTAGCGTGGAAAAAATGTAAGAAGGAGCTGAATAGAGAAGCAGTCATAGAATCATACAATATCTCAAGTTGGAAGCGGTCTGTAAGGATCATCAAGTCCAGGTTCCAACTCCTCTTGACTCAAATCAGCTCTGGTTTTCCGTAATCGTATTAGTCCCTCATGCTTGCATTGTAAGGAAACAGATTCAAAAGAAAAAGGAGGTCATCCTTTTATATGAGTCCTGTAATTTGAGAACTTATTGTCACAGAATCTAGACTGTTTTCGTGGTTCAAACGGTAATTAAAGCAGATCAATGAAAGAAATGTGAGTTAGTAGCTACTAAACCTAAGACATAATCTTTGAAGGCACTGGAGGTGTAAATTTTTGAAAGATGGGAGATAACATGCTGCTCAGAGACACCGGGCTAATGCCTTTGGGACTTCCTTCTATTGTCTACTACTAGAAAGAAAATACAGCAAGTAAACCTGTGATCTGGTACAAAATTATCTTTGTGTTAGGTTTGGTTTGGGTTTTTTAATACAATTTTTAGGATGTGAAAGAAAAGAAACTTCTAAGGAGAATTTACTGACATTCTGAATTCTCTGAGTGGTATCAATGCAGGTGGAATAAAACACATGCTTTTCTTTCCTGCTTTGTCCTTCTGTTTCTCACTCCTTTTCCCGATTCTGATAAGTAAATGGGGAAGAAAGTTCAGATTTTTACATGGCATGCGTGGAAGGGACATGGTAGTGTGAAGAACAAATGTGACTGTAACCAAAAAATATATTAGGATTTTTTGTTTTACATTGTCTCTTCATTCTGAGCTCTGGTTTTCTTTGGTAACTTTTTCCTTGCTCAGCAATAGACAGCATTCTCCTGCAGCTGCCCGAAGGAAGCAAGGGAGGAAGAATAGTGAATGGTAACAATCTGTCTGCTTTCCCTTGGATGTGTAGGGCATCTCTTCTACAATGATCTCAGTCTCTCTCTGAGGGAGAAAAGTGGCAAAGATACTTCTGAACATGGGTTTTCCATCTGGTACCAGCCAAGCCAACACACAGGCAGAGCTTTAGTACTTGAAACATTCTGCCCTTGAATATACAAACAGCTTTTGTGCCTGCAGCGGTTATCTGTGGTTTGTGTTTCTTGTGACTGCAAGCAAAGAGAGTAGCAGTTCTAGAGGAGACACAGCTATTAGATTATTTTACCCAGCTGGCCTAAATTGTTTTTAAAAAGCATCACTTGTTCAAGAGCTGTTTAGGAAGAGCAGAAGTGGTGGCTTAATACAGTACTTTTACTATATTAATTAGAATGGGTTTGGAAATGTTATAATACCGCACTCTAGGCTTTGCTATTGAAATGCTCTAAACTGAATATTATGCTTTTACAAAGGTTCTCAAAAAATACTAAATTTTAAACTTTTCAACAGGATTTGTAATGAAAATCTACATTGTACTGTTGTATGTTTTTTCTTTCTAGAAATTGGTTGCCCAAATGAAGCAAGATCCACAGGTAATTATTTCCTTTTATATTGGATTATTTGCCCTTAAAAATGCAGGCAATAACTGCATGAAATGTGAAGATTTCAGATATTTCTGGATCACCTTCTTCCTTGCTAACACAGTGTTTAGAAGAAAGCTTATTAACAAATTTTTGAACAATGAGTGTTGCATTGTTTAAAACAAACCAAAATTCTTGCCATTATGGAGCCTTTTACCTCATACATATCCTTAATAGTTTAAATCAAGTGACTTTTCTATGGTGCAGTTCAGATGTGCAGTAAGTTTCTGATTCCATTGTAAACATCTCTCAATAAAAGCCACCATTATTAGCAACTGCTTTTTTCATTTTTGGAGTATCACAAGGTTCACCGTACAAGAAGAAAATTTTTGTCCAAGAAATTTTGTCCAAACAATATAATTTAAGGCTGTGTTCAGATTGCTTGTCTTGGGTATCTTACCAGCACTGTAGTGTCCATAGAATGGGCACTTGGCCTTGGGAAATTTCAGAGCTACTGAAGCTGGATAACAGGACTCCTTGCATAGACAGCAGCGGTCATCCCTTTCCCAATGACTGTGTCAGGTCCCTGCGTTTCCTTGTACAGCAGTTAAACACTCCGGTATGCTGGATGGGGAGTTCTGTGGAGTTCTCAAACCAGTGTCAAATGTTGAGTAGAGGGATAAAGGCAGCTCACTTGAGGCTTGCTATTAAGAGCTCCCATCCCCATACAATAGTAAATGTCTTGTAATTTTCTGAATGTACATTTTTTTTCTGAGCTTGGTGAAATGAGAAGACAGCTTTTAATAACACTCAATCAGTTAAACTTCTGACAGGGAGGGTTAAGCAGGGTGTATTGGAAAAGCTGTACTCTAGACCTTTCTTATTCTGATGGGATTTGGGTAGTATCTGCTGCTGTTATTCACTGGTCAGGTCTGCTAACAATTAGGTTGCAGAGCAGTTCGCTTTCAGTTCATATTTGCTGAAAGTGAGGTCATGCTGCAAGCAGCTGTGCAAAGTTCCTAGAGTCAGGAAAAGTAAACCTGGTCCCTATTTCCAATGCTCTTAATGCATTTTTATCCCAGATTATTAAGTAGAACCTAAAAGAAGGGAGGATGACCAGTCAATATCTGGTTTTGCTGGAACTGGAGACTATTTGTAAGTTGAGATAAAAATGCATTTTTGAAATTGTATGGAAGAATATAAAAATAGGGAATATGCATGAAGTTCCTGTACTTATAGTAGTCTTAGGTTTTAATATTTCTGCTTATCACACTAAATCTGAATAATCTAGTCTAAAAACTTTACAACATTAATGAGAACAACAAAAGTGGGAAAGGAGAAAAATTAAGGAAAACCTGCTTCCCTGTCACATTTCTGCAGAGCTTCACAGATATTAATCTAAGGACAGATGTTTCTTTAACTCTTTTTTCAGTAGAAAAGAAAAAGTTGTGGTAAAAATTGTTTTCTGTCTGCATCTTTCTAGTGATGCTTATGGCTTTCAAATCTGAAACTTAGAAAAGTGGTACTGTAAGCAAAGTGCTGATACGAATGATGGGCCAAGGCAAATAATTATCTTTAGTACAGTCTAAGGCATAAACATACATGGAAATAAGGACTTAGGTATGTTTGCCTTCAACTGATATGTGTCAATTAAAATTTAATAGATATGTTCAATACTCTACACAGTTAAATGTAAATGTCATTGCATAAGTAGCATAGGTGAGAATGTTTTAGGTAATATACCATAGTGTACTTTTATATACAGTATGATACTATTAGTATTACATATTAACAAACATTTATTGTTTAAATTGTATAGTTGATGAAATGTACAAATGTGCTTTATAATGTGATAAGCACTAATGGATGCTTTAATGAATCTTCTTTCCAAACTGGGCTTTCTGAGTGCTGGAAAGGTCCTCTGATTATTGTTGTTGCACTCAGTGACTTAAATAAGGCTTTGTTGAGCCTCTTGAATTTTATTGGCTGTACATCCAGAGGTGCTGTATTTGTAGTACACGATGTAAAAGCAAAACAAACAAACAAAAAAACCCGCCTTCCTGCTACTACTCTATGTTAACAAATGGAATATCTTTCTCACAGATATTTTTTCTTTCTAATCAGAATGCTGATTTGAAGAAACAGCTTCATGAACTTCAAGCCAAAATCACAGCTCTGAGTGAGAAACAGGTAAGGAAACAGAGATGTATTTTTAACACTGTGTTCTAAAGATGTCTCTTTTCCCAGCATCCAAAAGAGCTGCTAGATCTTTAAGTGCAAAAATAAACGTGGGCAACCAGACATTTTTGATTTTTATTGGATTTCTCAACAAAGGATAGGATGAGTTATTGTGAGTCTATCAAACAAGAAACTAGTTTAATCTGTGGAGGCTATAGCAATTTTTCTTGTGTTGAAACTGATGTTTTAGATTAAGGGAGATGGAAAAATGGATTAACTTTGTCGCTTTCTTTATTAGTATCTTGAAACTTCTTCTACCATTCTGGTTCTGGTTTAGGCAAATCTTGGACCATTCTGGTTTAGGCAAATCTTAAGATTTTGACTTAGTAGGTCCACACTCTGTGTATGGGTGAGTATGCTGGAATTTTTCTTAGTGTCTAGACCAACTAAATATATGTCACTTATGGGTACTTAATCGACCATTTGAAAATTAGTTGGATGTTTTTACCATGATAAATCACACCACAACTGTCTTACATTTGCCATTTGGCAGGAATTCTCTTTGATGGCTCTAAAGTATGACTAATAATTACAACTGAATGCTTAATAGAAAGATTGTTGATCTTAAACATGGGCCTCATTAGTAATGAGAAGAAAAATGCGTAACATTGAGGTATCGACAAAACTTATTCTCACTTTTGTTTTTAAGAACACAAAAGGGCAACACATTCACAAACCCCTCATACACCACACCCTCCCATCACTAGTTAACTGACTTAAACAGTTCCTTAATTGTATTGCTTAATGTGTCAATAATGGAACCAAATTAGGTCAATTGATTAGACCTTTGGAGAGGGAAAAAAATTTAGAGCATAGGTAAAATGCCTAAGTGTCTCAACTAGATACCTCCCTTCATCTGTTACTAGCTGCATGTGTTCTGTTTTGAGAATTATTATTCCTAAGAAAATGGCCAGTGATTAACATTTATCTAGAAATTTTGTTTGCTGAAAAAATTATAGTATTTTTAATAGTTTTAATAGTTTTAATAGGGGAACAGTGAACCTAGGAAGAAACATGTAAGGATAACAAAGAAAATTATTTTTTAATGAGCATAGTCGTTCAACAAAATCTGAGGTTTTGCTGTTGTGATAGCATGTCTCTCTGGAAGATGAGTTATTCCCTAAAAGCAGCATGAGCCTCAGCATGTGGCTATGTCTCACAGCAAGCTGTTTCAGGATTCTCTGGTAAGCTCTGGATGCCCATGGTAATTTCAAAATGAGCTTGTCCTGATGTCATGAAACTAACTGTATTGACTACGAGTTCATGTGAGGAGCATGGAGAGGCAGTGAGATACTGAGTGGAATATAAGAAAGCAAATACATCTTACCATAACTTTTAAACTTATATTTATAACTCTCTAAAGTTATGCTACAGAATGGTGTATACTAACATTTATTTTAAATTACCCATCACTAGAAATGCACCTATATATTTTGTATTGAACTCAAACTACTAAAGGACACTTGCTTATGGGATGAACATGGGTTAAGATTTCAAAAGATGTTGAAAAATAAGTTTGAGTTGACTTCTTCTACACAGTGAGTACAGTCAGTATGAAGGCACAGTAGTTTGTTTCTTTGTATTTTTGTGGGTTTGATTATCAGAACAACAGTGAACTTCTCTAAGATTGTTGAAATGTAAATATTTTGGTATCTGTACTGCTGGACTGTAGAGCTACCAGTGTCCCAGATGATAATGTTGTTTAAGTAGTATGACTGCTGAAATGCAATGGTCATGGTAAATGTAAGTTCTGGGAAAAGAACGACTTCTCTATGCAGAGAAGTGCTCACTTGCTCCTTATTTGCAGGAATCTGTTGTATAGAAATCTGTGACTTAGCAATGCCATTGCGCAGCATCTTAGAAACTACAACAAAGCCTGTTTTTCTGGTTTCAATTTCACTTACCTTCAGGAAAAATAATTATTATCAATTGTTTTATGTGTAGAATATTAATCAACAGTTTCATTTCACACAGCTTGGAGAAGTGCATGTGTTAAGAAGGAGAGCAACATGTGTAATTGGTACTCTTGTTTAGAGCCAAGTAGTTTTGATGCCTGATGTCCAGTGAATAAACTCTGAGGGCCCTGCTCCAGTGTGGACAGGTATAGGATGCATAATGGTCACTGTTTGATAAGCTTTTAATGAAGTGTGAGAAACTAAAATTCCAGCCTATGTGGTGTTCCTACTTAGAGTCATGGAGCTGAGACCCTGGTGTTAGAGAGGCGGAATAATGAAATATTTCTGGCTTAGGAAATGTTATGTCACCCTAATACACGCTTTTTCTTTGCTCTCTTATTTAATGAAGTTGCATGAAGACTTGTGCAAGAAGCAAGTCAGCAGTAGTTTTGGCTAAAAGCTTTTAGTTGCTTTAGGACTTCCTTCCATTTCTGAAGCATTGTGAGAGTAGTGCCGACACTTACTGCCAGTTGCTGCAGTGATTCATAGTGGCTTAGGTGTCTTGCTGAGAATTAATAATGACAGTTCTGTTCAGAAGTTTGTGAAATTGAGTAGAACTGGCAAAGTACAAAAAGAAAGCAAGTAGGCTGTACAGTGTGTAAGCTTAAACCTAAAAAAATTTGTTCGCTGATGGAGGGTTGAAGTGTTACAGCATAAGGTATGTCATATATTTATATGTTTTTTTGAAAATGTCAGAGGTGAAAATAAAGACTTTGATTTGTTATACCTAGGAGAAGCTGGAGCAATGTATGCTGAGTGTGTTAACATTTGAAAGGAAAACTGCAAAAAGAGAAAGAAACTTATTTGAAGATAACTTACATTTGAATGGCAGTAAGCATGAATCCTTCAGACTAGCAGATTTCCCTCTGCTATTCTCTTTGTGTTATATTCACAGAGTTCTAAACTGTGCTTACTTCTTTTCTAATCTGAGGGCAATAGGGGGAATTCAGTTTAACAGTCTTGCTCCTCAGCTATAAATGTGAGAGCTGCACTTTGGAAATTCTGAATGCATTGGTTTTAAAACTTTCTTTCCTCTTTCTTTCCCAACCCCCCTCTTCCATAAAGAGAAGTCAAGAGTAACTTTTTGGAGAACAGTTGTAATTGGCAAATCTAAGCCTGGCTTGTAAATGTGAATTAATTCTGTTGCTTTGAAGCACTGTTTTTTATTGTATTTTCACATCTTTGGAAGAAAGTCATAGTCTTAGCATGTTTTCCTTCACTTGTTATTCTACAATAGTGTCTTCTCTTGGTGTTCTGTTTTGTAGAATTTTACTCACAATTACTTACCACTACTCAGCTTTTGTCTGGGTTAAATACACTCTTTAAAATATAAACCATAAAGAATGTACTTTTAAATTTTTCCATGAGGAAGTTTATTAGTGTATACTTTTTTAAATTCTGGTGAAGCGGGGTGGAAATTGTTAGCAGTGACACTAGTGAAAGACTGAGATAGAGCAGGCCTAGCATAAAGGAGCAGGAGGGATGTAATCTTGAAGTAGTACCATTTCTTCTGCCTCTTTTCCCCCGTAGTTAATTAAAAAAAGAAGAATATGAACTTACAGATATATCACAATTGAGTACATATCATAATAATAGTCTTTTCAACGACAAGGGAGAGGTCATGTGGGCAGCAAAAAATTTTTTTAGCAATACTGTGTCAGATATAGAGGAATTTCTAAGTATGTCCTTATCACAACATCTTGAAAAAGTTAGAGCAATATTCTGTCTTAAATGTGAAAGAAAGCTTACACAAATAGTCTTTTGACTCTATGATAAAAGGGTGATGGTGATAAGCATGTACTAAAGAAATCACATGACTCTTTCCCTTCTACTTGAAAATAAAATGCAAATGTCTCTTCCTGTAGTTGCAGTGAAATCCATCGAATCTTCGAGAAAACAGTGTTGTGAAAGCTAGACTTGTATTCTAATGCATTTCCTCTTGACATGGAAAGAATAAAGTGGATCCCTTTGTTATTTTGATTTCTGAAGAGTTGTATATATGCAGAAAATGTACTCAAAAATAATTGTCAGCATATATGTGCTATATGGGGATACTTGAGGTTTTATTTGTCCACAGGGAAAAACTTTAACATACTTTATTGTGAAGAGTAGTTGAAACTGTGGAATATAATTAGAAAAAATGCACACCATAAAAGCCAGTTTATCTCTATTATTATGAATAGGCAAATCTAGTGAATTTTGCTTGTATTTAGAGTTTACAGCAAATTGAGATAGATGAGGTTATTCTAAGTCCTGTATGTTCACGGTGAGGCTCCTTTTAACCTTACCACTAAATAGCAAGTAAGGAGAAAGGGGATTTGGGAAAGACTTAAAAAATGATAGTGTAATTTAACCATGGTTTTGTGTAGTTGAATAAATGTAAACATGTGGTCTAGATTGACAAAGGAAACTTGTTATTTAAGTCTTCAAAAACTGTCTGAAATACCTTTTAAGCATTACTGTTGCTATATTTATTACAGGTACCGTAACTGAGTAATGAAAAGATTGGTAATGTGCATAAATTCATCCTATGAGACTGTTCTTCTTGAACAGTTGTCAATCATAGTAAAGGTGAATTTTTATGGAGTTTTTTTGAGCACATTATCAGAAAATTGTACTCGAAACATGTTCCATCATGTTCTGTAAAGAGAAGAAGCAGTGCTTTGGTGAGAGGGAAAATAAGCTCAAGAATGCTAGACATCAGGAGGGAAACTAGATACAGTTAACAGGTAGGAAAGAGTACTTCATGCTTGTGTGTAAGAAGGGTAGGCAAGATATGCCTGTGTGTCATAGATAAACCTGATGAACACCAGCAGAATTTAGGAATAAAAATCTGGAAATAAATAATGAACTGATGACTTACTCCTGCCAATTTTGTCTGGAGTTTCTGATACCTCCTTTCTCCAAGATTGATCGAGGATGTATTAAAATGCCAGTTACTCTGTCAGCAATGGATCAAGTCTGTAAATATGCCATATGAACTTTTAGTTACTAATAACTTGAGGCAGGTGGTGCTTAATTTCAGTTCCAGTTGTTTATGTGGAAAAGTACATATTACTAAACACTGATCTTCTTTAAGTAAATGGCATGAATGATAAAGATATGCTAATTTCCATGTAACTGCAAGCATCCATTTATGCCAACTGTTTATAAAGCACTTGTAAAATATATGAAAAAAGCCTGTTTGTAGAATCCTTCTTAGACAGTTTGAAGTAGTCAGTCATTTTTTTCCTGTCAAAAAGATGCTGGTCTATCTGGACATAAGGAGAAGTAAGTTAACTGCCTCAGTCAATTGTCAGATCCTTTTGAACCCTCTGATCTGTGTGAACAGCACCTGTTTAGAGGTGAATATTTGAGAAATCTGCATAAGCTTACTATTTTAATCTTTGGTATTTTATTTAATTTGCATCCAAATATTGTGTGAAAATGTGAATATAATGACTTCTCATTAAGTTATCATCTTCCATATTCTCAAGATATACTGGCTGAAGCAAATTTTGGATGTTGCACAGATGATTGTAGATAGGCAGAGAGCATGCATCTCTCCCTGCTGCCTCTTTTGCCCCAAACTCTCTTGCAAAACTGATATTGTAATCATCTGTATATGACTGAAATACTGCTAAGCTGTCTCAGACCTTTCTTAAAACTTAAATCATTACTAAACCCATACTGGCATGTAAACTTGAATTTACCATTCTGCTCTCAATGTAACTCCACCTAGATTTCTCACTGTTGGTTTGTGAACTTAATTTTTGCATATCTAATGTACTTTAACACTGGAGCAACTCAATTTAGGAAATGTAACTGACCATTTCATGATGTCATTAAAAATAAGAAAAACTCTCCACACCTCCCCCCTGGTGCTCTTCCTTCAGCACTGATTTTCTGGCTCAGCTTTTAATTTTTGAGTTCATGCTGTATTTAAGCCAGATTTGGAGGCAGCTGGAGAACTTTTTTAATTGAACCTAGTTGGATACATCTTTCATCTTCATATAAGCCAGGGCATAATTCCAAAGTAGCCTGCTCTGCTTGAAAATCAACCTTGTAGATAGAAAATGGGCAATTAAACTACAATATTTCCTTGAAAATCCCCTACTGATGGAGAGAGTTGGTTATTAGATGCTCCTGCATGTTTTGACTTGCTGGATAACCTCACACATTAGTAGTTATTTCAAGGCCTACTATTCCTTTTCCCTTTTATACTTGAAGGAAAGACAAGCTAAGCATTAGATGATGATGACTGGGATTTAGGTTGTTTTGTATAGCACTCTTAAATGCTTCTTAGTTGGATGGTGGGAAAAGGGATTAAATCTACTAATGAATTTTTATAAGTTAAAACAGATTAAAGTAGTTCATTCTGCTCTATTCTGCATGCCTCAGTGGAACAACCTCACAGCCACAGAAGCAGTATTTTGATTTATTCCAAGTGTATCAGGGTTAGAAAAGGAATTAAATCCAGGGATCTGCTTTTCAGAGCCTTATGGATCTTTAGTTGCTATTGGAATAGTTTGGTCCCTGGCTTTTCTGAAGTGTGTTGAATTTGGGAAGGGAGAAGGGAGAAAGACAGTGTGTCCAATGTTTAGAATACAGGCAAAAGCGTGTCTCTGCTGTTTGTGCCTGGTACTTGATTAGAAAATAAGCCACTTCCTGAGATGTGGGGTTTTTTGTGCTATGAGTTACTGACTCTATTACAGCTATGGGCTAGAATACTTTTATTACTAAATATTATCTTATTTGTTGGTACTACACCAAGAACAAGACTGACTTGGGTAGACAGTGTTAGGTGGTATTTTCCTACATATGGGTCATGTGTTACACACTCATAAGGCATTGAAGAGCCACTCTGTTCAACTCCTGGTGCATAGGTTTGAAAAGGACTGAGATGGATGTGATCATGTTGCATTGCTTCTGTAGTGCTAGTTTGGAATTGTTTTCTGTTAATTGTACTGGCTTTTACAGGTGGACTAAAGGTCCTTTGTGGTGAACAAATAAAGAGAAAATACATCTTTCTGGAAGTGATTTAGAGAGATAACATATGAGGGAAGCATGAGTGGGCCAAATGCATGTACACTTTTTATAAAGTTTTTTTTTGGATTTCACTTTTCTAACTGAATGTTGTCTGTCCTTATTACTCTCACTACAATTTTTTCCCCCTCATTTTATTGTGGAGACTGTGATAGGCTTGGTTCTTGAAGGGAGTGAATAAACCTAAAGTATTAAAGGGGTAAGAATGCCCTTCACAGAGTTTCATGAAGTCTCTGTGATTTTTCTATATTGACACTGTTGGAGGCAGAGAACACAGTCTTCATCCTTAGAAAATCTTGATGTTCACTGAAGTGATAATCTGGTATACATTTTCTGTTCATGAAAATAATTAAGAGTGTTTTATTTTCTTCAAATATGGGCCAAGTTCATGTGAATTCACCTGTTTCTGGTCATTATACAGAGTCAGTTTCTTTCAGTATTCTATTAGTTTCTCACTTAGGTTTTCAAATACTTGTTCTGACCTTCAGAAACTCTAGAAAGTGTATAGTCTCTTTATAGTAGCTCTTCCCCTGTTGTTAGATTGCAAGTTAGCAGAGACATCTGACTTGGTGTTGGGGAAGATAGGTGATGGCCAGACAAAATGTAGGTTTTCTTGGTGGGGTTTTGGTTTTGTTTTAATTAGGTCGATTATTCTTTGAGCTTTTCTTTATGTCTTTCTTTGTCCTAAGTTTGTCAAAACTGGTAATGATGTGCAAGATGTCTTCTTCAACTTTCCCTTTTTCCTTACAATTACAATTGTAATGTAACAGGTTGATGTAGGCAGTGGCGACTGCAGAATTCTGATGAAAATTTTGCTGAAATGAAGTCTGAATGTGGGGGATCAGTAGTGGTGGAGACACCACCTGGGGGCAATTCAGACACGGGAACCTAGTTTTTACCAATCAGGCAACTCTCTACTGACTATAAAAAACTACTAGGAAGATTAGGCTTCAGTTCATTACTTGTATTTGCTACAGAGTTTATCTGATGTGTTCTGTGAAAAATAATTCTTGTTCCATTTTTTTTTAAAATTCTAAGTGTCTTCTTACAGTAGACTTTTAAAA
The DNA here is from genome assembly GCA_024500445.1 of Entomyzon cyanotis. Taxonomy (NCBI): domain Eukaryota; kingdom Metazoa; phylum Chordata; class Aves; order Passeriformes; family Meliphagidae; genus Entomyzon; species Entomyzon cyanotis. The sequence goes on along the minus strand of JAKEPQ010001030.1, from coordinate 38,342,154 downwards.
GCTAGCAGGCATAAAGCCCTTGAGTTGCGATGAACGTATCTTCTTTGTCCTGTGAACTCCCTCCAAAGTTAGGTGAGGCAAGTTAAGAAGTTATAATTACTTTTTTTCCCCGCCTTCCTTTTCTTTCTCAAGGTTTCCTCAGTAAAATGTTGGCAATGTGTCGATAATAAATGGCCATTAGTGTGTAAAAGAGTTGAACCCAGACTGCCCTGTGTAGCAAGGAGAAATGAGCCCATTTTTTCCATACTCAATAAGAAAAACCACTGTGATTGTTTGTACTGTTTATAGGAGGCAGAACTTGTTTACCTTGGTTTTCCTTTAAAAACAGAAAAATTACATCGGAACTATAATACGTGATGTGAATTTTTGAGATACATGCTTTAGAGCTGCCTGATGTTCTGCAGAACAGCGAGTGACAATCCTTTTATTTTAGACTTCTGAAAATTTGAATACTTGGCAGTATTTAAGCCTGTGGAGTCTTGCTCCATATCCATTCACTCCCTTTATAAATTACTTCATTTTCAGTCTAGTGTGGCAGTTTTTCAGAGCAGCAGTTGGTTCTTCAGAGTTGTGGCCAGCCCAGAGCGATGTTGAAGTGCATGATTGTCAGCAGCTTTCTAGCATCAAAAACTCCACACACACCTTTGGGCAAGTAATAAATGCTTCAGCAATCAACTTGGACAAAATTAGGTTCTTGGGTTCTCCAGCTCATTCTAAATTTTGTCATATATCTCAAGAACCAGACGTATCCCATTCTTCAAGTAAATAATTTAGGGAAAGCAGTTTACAGTATCCCAGTACACTAAGCTCTTAACATTTGTCTGCTAGGCAATTAAAATTGTGTGGCCTAAAGGTACTGCTCTCTGTTTGAAACTTGGAAACTTAGCATATATTAATTTCCTTTAAGTATTCACTTAGACATGACTATCACAAAATAGATTTGGAATTTATAACAGTTACAGAGAACTGATGAGACACTCAGTAATTTCTCTCAAAGTACTTTTAAATGCATTCAGGTAGTTGCATAGCTTTTTCTCTGACAGTTTCAAGAATAAAGAATGAAATTTATTTTTGAGCAAAATACAATTTAGTTAAATGAGAAATGCAAATACTACAAATTCAGTTTTGATCTGTTAATGGAAAGATATTTTGGAGAAGGTTTTTAGTTATGAAATGTTGAGATTATTCTGTAGGAGTTATTATGAATTTGCAAATCAATTTGGGTTCTCGAATATTCTTTACAACCTTTTGTTTAGAGCTATGTGCATCTCCTGCTAACAAGAGCATTGGGTCAGGCCCTCAGTGAGTGTCCATTCAGATTTTAAAAGCTAATAAATCCTATGGCTAGAGTTCAGTAAGCATTGATATGAAGCCATTTTTAATTTTTAGTTTTGCATCTATTCTTAGACTAGCAATCTGAAGGCCTTTAAATCCCACTTACCTGGAGAGCTACAGAGAGAAAACTTCAAGAGCCTACAGAAACTGACACTTAGAATGTAAACGTCTCTGGGTGCTGCAAGAAGTCAAGCAATCTCACCAGCAGAAAAGCAAAATGGTCTTGGGCAAACTGGCTTGCCAGCTGGATGGATCTGTAGACAGTTTTGTTTTTTTACTGTGGTCATCAAAAATTTCTAGGTGTAATATTAGTCACAAAACTGGAGTATTTGGAAGAGAGGAAATAAATAGCTACACATTTTTAGAAGCAGCTGTTCTAGTTGGGTCTACCTTACTGATATGCTCCAATGCATTTTCCTGGGTACACCAGGTAAAAAGTGATGGTTTTGTTGTGTTTTTGTAGTAAATGCCAGATGCATTGCTTTTATTGTTTGCAGTGGGAAGGTGCATTATGGTAGTATAAAAACATACCAAATTCTGTATCCCTGAACTTCCTTTTTTCTTTTAAGAATGCAGACAATAATCAAAGTGGTAAGTAGGACAGCCCTGCAGCAGTGGCACTATATGGGACATTATTATAGTGTACTTGTTTATGGTAACATCACCTTGGACTGCAATAGGGCAGTGGTTGGTTTAAGTCCATGTATGATATGCTGGGGTTTCTATTTGAATAATAAGAGTTCCTGTCTTCATGCTCAAGAACAAAGTTTCCAGCTTGAAATTCTGCATTGCTTTTATTCTGCTTTTTAGATTTGAATATAAATGTGAGTTTAAAACTAAATTCCTTCAGAACAAGAGTTAGTATTTAATAAGCTTGTACTTCCCCTGCAATTGTCAAGTGTGCTCTCAACGCACTGGTGCTACTGCAAGGAAGTAATCTAGGTAGCACTTTTAAGAAAGTAATGGGCATATAAACAGGGTTTGCCCTTTCCTCTTTCTTTAACCTGCTTATCTCTTTTTGCTGTTTTAAGTGATGTAAACACTTTATTCCATCATTTCATAATGGGTTTAACATCATTTGGTTTTAGCTACCAAATGTGGCTTGTTGTACTTCTAGAATAATCTTTTTGGGTTCAAAGTTATTCAAAAGTTGCTTGAATTAAAATCGCTGATCATTTGAAGCTTTGCAGGTGATAGAATCTTCTTCACCTTCATAGTTAATTTGATTATATCTCTGTATGGTGTCTGTTTTGCTAGCTTTTAAATTTCTCTATTCGGGAAAGTGTGTTTTAAACACCATGTGTATTATGGCATTTAGCAGATAGTTAGCTTCCCTTCTGACCTCTCCTGAGTTAGCAGGAGACCCACTTAACTGACACACAAACAGTCATTTTGAGCCTTAGCTTTCAAAAATATTTTAGTGGGTCAGATGTCTCCAAAATTTCATTACATCCGTTATTTGCTTTTAAAATGTTAATGATCAGCTCTTGCTTTATGCTGATTAGGACTAGAAAATGCTGAGACAGAAAGTTCATCTTAGCACTTACGGTACTAGAGGTTTTTCTGTGTTTAGTTACATGTATGACACCATATTAAATATTCTAAGATTGTTTTAGTTGAAGTCCTTTCCTTGAAAAGGCAAGGTTTAACTAATTGGTTAGACAACGCCTAATAAGCCTTTGTATGAAAGGAGGAATGGGTTGTTGATTAAAAATTTACCCCACTTTGAGGCATGTGGCAGTGGTGTTTTCTTGTTTGTTGGGGGTTTTTGTTACAATTATACCCACAGGATAGAGTTTCTGTGCTCTCTTGGACTGGTTGGGATAGCCAGTAAATCTCAGAAAACAGATCCCTTGCCCCTTCTCTCCCCACCTAATATTTTGAAAATTAATTGTATAAATTGCCATGAGGTTAAATTTTCTGCTAACAGTGTCTAATACCAGCATCACATTCTAAGGGTATGCTGAAATGCTGCGTGCTGTAGTAATCTTGGGCTCACTTTGTAATCTCTACACTAAGACTTTGTGGCATTACTGCTGTATCAGGCTGAAAGACAAATCTAATTAGCTTGGACCAGACAGGGGCAGGAGTGTGTCTGAACCAAAAGAGAGGAAGGCAGGACTGCAGAGGACCTGTTAGCAGCCATCTCTGAGGAAAAAGTTTGCACTGAGCTCAGTGTCATTACTGGGTCTTTTTTCTTATCAATGGATTTGGGTACTGGGTATGTGTACTTTGATTCGAAGGCTCTATAGGAGCTTGGCCTATTCTCACATGGTCTTTGTCTGCCTTACTTGTGTTTGGTGGGCAGCGTTTGTATCTCTGGCTGTAGCTTCCTCTCTGTTATTGTAGAAGTCATGACATAAGGTGCTTATTGATGCCAAAAGAGAAAGCTTTTCCTCTGGTGCTTGGGTTTGGATTATAAGAGCAGCTGCACCCAAATGCACTTTCACCTCTTCAAAACAGTTGCCATTCTCTTTGCTTGTCTAATCTCTATTTGCTCAGTGTTTCCCAGTGTCCATTTCTGCTTCCATACCTGCTTTTAAGGGAAGCTGTCCAACTGTGCCACGTGTTTACCTCATTCCTGCTTGGACTATTCCTGTTCACTGGAGATGAAGCTCTTTTTGCAGCCCACTTACTATTTCTGGAAGTCAGCAAGGAGGAGAAACATCGGAGAGAGGGAGGGATGCATCACTTGAAAGGATGATGCAGCTTGTTCATATGCTGTTTGCACTGGTGTGTGCTGTGGTGGTTTTACAACTGGGAAATGGCCCCAAAATAGGCCTGTGCTTTCAATGAGCTGGAAGAGATGTGAAGAGGATAGATAGTAAATGTGGTATCATAAGAAATAAAAAATGCTTATTACAAGGCTTCAGGTAATTAACGTTTCTATTTAATCTGCTTTGGTAAGGAGTCCAATTAGGTTCTATAGAAAACAAAGTAATAAGAAAATATCCTTAAATGTATTTTTTTTCCACAGTGCATTCTGTTACCTTGCTTTCCCTAAAAATGCAGACTGTTTTAAAATGTTTTATTTTGTGGGGCTGAGTGCATTTCCATAAATCATTTATTGAAGTGGCATACAAGGTATAGAAAGGGTTATTCTCCGTGTTGCTGGTTATGGAACATAAATGTTTCTCTAAGAAGCTTTTGAACTTTTTATTTTTGTAACAGACCTTAGGTAACTCAGACTAGAGAAGTACCTGCATTTTAAAATAAATGCTTGACTTACACAGAAAATACCCCCTAAGCCTGCTTTTAAAAATTTGCTATTTTCTTTGTCTTTTCCTAATGGTCCTTGAAAGACTATAAGCAGGTTGCTGAGAAATATCTGTTTAAGAGCATCCTGTGGTTGGGCTGATGATAACACTTTGTAGGGTCATTATGTGGAGTTACTGAAGCACTGTGCAGAAATGAGGAAAGTAAGATTGCACTTCTTTACATTGTCTTCCTCTGGAGCCAGTGGTTCTAGCACTGTGCTTCCAAGGCATCAGATTCACTGTATTTTAGAGACAAAAGTGAGTTAGTATCCCATACCTTATAATTTTGTAGGTTGTGATTATATGGCCACTTTGATTATGCTTCAAATTAGACAGCTGCTGTGAAAGCTGTGACCTATCCTCCTACCTGGTCTAGCTGATGACTTCTGCTGCTCTACTGTGCCGGAACTAGTGCTCATGTTGCTGTGCAGTGACTGGAGTCAAAAGTTGTCTGGCTGAAGACTAACTCTGAGATGTGCCATTTTCTGAACATGATCAATTTTGCTCACTTGGCTTGCGTGCAGTTGAATGAACACAGCTTTTGGCATAAGGGAAGTGGCAGAAAGGAAGGACTAAAACAAAGGAAGGGTGAAACAGTTTTCATTTGACAGCTGTCTGTATTTATCCGGGACGAAAAAACTGTGAAACCACAGCTTTGGGCCCAGTCTGTGTCTTGGTAGTCTCCCTTTTCTAGGGATGCAGATCCAATAAATGTACCTGCAGCTCCTAAATGGCAGAAAGGAAGGTAGGCTGTGTCTGTCTTTCTTCTCCTACTGGAAGAGCTGATCCACATAGTAGCCCTATGCATGAAGCAGGCACAACAATGGCAGTACACTCAAATGACTGTGACTGAAGTGTAGAGGATGGAGATTATTACAGATGTACATGGAAAATTTCTGTTGAAGCTTTGCATTTTGTTTGTCACAATTGATACTATTTTCAGCATTACCTAACACTACAAGGATGAAGATGAAGCACAGAAAGAAATCTAAAGTAGTTCTTGAGGGTTCTTTGAAGAACTGAATTCCTGTAACTTGAGTTGTGTATAGGAAGAACAGCTGAGAAGACTTTTTGGAAGCTGACAGCAGAGAGCAACCTGATTTTTTATAGCATTATGATTTTTTGTTAAGCAAATTTCAAACAGAATTAGTTGGAGACAAAACTATTACATTGTGCTTGAGAGCTTATGTTGCAAATCCTGAAGGTTTCAGTATAGATGATGTATTGTAGGTCCAAGCAGGAAGTCATGAGGTATTTGAAATCTTGTACAGTCAAAGTCTTTGTTTATTGCTTAATCTCTAGTTTTGAATAAAACAATTTATGGACAACAGAAAAATCAGACCTAAATGATAGCCACTGTGGGTGTCCTGACTCCTGATATCCCATTATAAAAAAGGAAGAAGCTGGTAAATTCTACCTAGGAGGATGTGAGTTTTTTCATCAGTTGCTTTTGTTTTCAGTGGTCTTACACAGCCATAGGTCCAGCGAGAATTTGTCCTGTACTTGCAACTTGGTTAAAAATTGTTGGGTTTTTTATGCATGAATTAGAATAGAAACAAGGGAGGCTTTTTTCTTCTAAGTTCTGCAGAGTTGATTCAGCTTAAATAATAGTAAAACTGCTTGTTTGGGACATCTGGGTTGTATTGGTTTTGCATGGCAAGGTTTTGGTAGCAAGGAGGCTACAGAGGTGGTTTCTCTGAACATCTAATGGAAAACTATTCCAGCTGGCTCCAAGATGGACCTGCCACTGGCTGAGGCTGAATCCATCAGTGATGGTAGTAGTGCTTCTGGGTTAATACATTTAAGAAGGAAAAAAATAAAGTTGTTGTGCAGAAGAAGATTGCAGCCAGAGAAGGGAGGAGTGAGAACATGTGAGAGAAATAGCTCTGCAGACACCAAAGTCGGTGAAGAAGGAGGGGCAGAAGATGCTCCAGGTGCTGGAGCAAAGATTCTCCTGCTGTCCATGGTGCAGACCATAGTGAGTCAGGCTGTGCCCCTGCAGCCCATGGAGTTGTCTGGTGGAGCAGAGATCCATCTGCAGCCTGTGGAGAAGCCCACATCAGAGTAGAGGCCCAAAAGAAGACTGTGACCGAGTATGTGGGAAGCCCTTGCTGGAGCAGGCTTCTGGCAGGACCTGTGTACTTGTGGAGAAAGGAGCCCACGCTGGAGCAGATTTGCTGTCAGGCATTGTGACCCCATGGGGGAGGCTATGTTGGAACAGTGCATTCCTGCACCCCATGGAAGAGACCTCTTTAAACTCTCAGCAGTTTGTGATGTACTGTAGCCTGTGGGAAGGACTCACATTAGAGAAGTTTCTGAAAGAGTCTCCCATGGAAGGGACCCCAAAGTGAAGCAGGGGAAGGAGTCCTCCCCATGAGGAGGAAACAGCAGCAAAAACTACATGTGATGAATTGACTGTAATCCCCATTCCCATTTTCCTGTGCCTCAAGGCAGGAGGAAATAGAGAATCAGGAATAAAGTTAAGTCTGGGAAGGAAGAAGGGGTGGGGGGATGTTTTCTTAAGATTTGATTTTGCTTTTCATTATCCTTCTCTGATTTCATTGGTAGTAAATTAAATTTAATTTCTTCAAGTCAAGTCAATCTTACCCATGAGAATAATTGGTGAGTGATGTCTCCCTGCCCTTATCTTGACCCACAAAACTTTCTTTATATTTTTTCTTTCCCATGTCCAGTTGACAAGAGGAGTGACAGAACAGCTTTGGTGGGCACCTGGTGTCCAGCCAAGGTCAAACCATCACAGGGGATGTGGCTTTCGTGATTTCTTTAGGCTTTAAATATAAATAGTGATCAAGCTACTACGGAAAACAACTTTTCTGCACTCATGTTTTAAAATGTAGCTGAGTCTAACAGAAAGCTAGAAGTACAACTTACCAAAATCACTTTCAGAATCAAGAATTCTAGATGGTAATTTCAGTCCAACATTGTAGGGCATCATTTTAGATTATTACATTGCAGTTACTCTTCGGACATTTGTCACCTGATCATTAAAAAAGTGCTCAAGAAACTTGATGCTAAAGCATGACAATATGGGCATTCTGATTTAATTAGAAATTACCTTTTGGGGCAGGCACTTAAAACAGGTCTTCTGCTTTTTCCAAGTAGGGCAGCTTCTGAGTTTCTGCTCCTCTGTCCCCTGCAATTCCACATCATAATTGCTTTAAATGGTATCAGGGTGTGGGTAAGGAAGAAAGACATCTGTGAAACTCTAACATGCTGTGTGCTGATGCAGTCAAGTTGTTCCTGGACAATCCAGCGGCCAGGTCCACAAGAAAAGAATTGTAAATGACAAAGACTAACATGATGGTGCTTAAACTCCTTCCTATTCTACCAAGCTACCACAACCAAAAAAGAAACTTGAAGAAAATTCTCTTCTCATTGTTGAACTAGATCATCACAGTCTAGATATCACAAACTAGATCACCTCTGAGATGCTTTCTAGGCGGGGTTAGGCTTTGTTACATCCTTTGACTCTTGCTTACGTCTGTTCTGCCCCCCTCAAAGTGCATTGTTAATAGAGCCCATAGTTTGACTCTGGAGACACAAACTCCTGTAGGATGCTTCTTGGAAGTGAGTTATGCCTCAGCGATAAGAAATAAGATTATTGTGACACAGGAAAGTGAAAAAGATGGAGAAGTTCAGGCTTGGGGTATACTCAAGAGCATATAATGCAAGTTTTATTTTTGTAATGTGCATTCTGGGCTGATACCAAAATTGGTGTTTTGATGGGGTAAGTTGAAATCTGTAGGTACAAAGGGAGCTACAGAGGTCATCTAGTACAACCTCCTATTCAAAGCACATAGGTACTTCATGAATACAGAGTGATACCACTCTCCCAAAAGGGATTGATTGACTGGGCTTGCATTATTTGAATGGAAGTATAAGTTGTTTTCCCATTTGTATTACTTAGTATCCCTGTCTGAACTCAGTGCATGCGCCGTCAGTCTTAATACGTTCACTTGTATATCTGACAATTTGTTTTCCTGGGATGGAAAACCCCCTCCATTGCAGCATTTTAGGAAGATGTTTTGAAAACAGTTGGTTTTTTTTCTAAAACTCTTCCAGGGCATTAACATTACTGCAGCTCTGCTCGCACTAACACCAAAAGCAGGGGTGCTGCATGCAAGTATTTTTTTGTTGCTGTATCGTCTGCTAACTCTTAATGCGAAAGTAAGCAACCAGTGCCTCTCTCTTGTGTATCCAACCTTTATTAACTGCAGTAGATCTGAACAGGCGCTATGACAAGGAGATAAATGTTTTCATTTGTTCATCTGCAAGGTCTTATTCCAGTCTGAAAAGAGTTTTAAACCGAGTGTTCCATTGTCAGTGTTTCAGATGGGATCTTTCTTACTCAAGTATAGTCTAGAGCTGCTGCTAAACTTGTATTTATTTATTTTTTAAATAGTGTCATTTTATGAGAACGTGAGGAGTGCGAAGCTTACTGCATTTTCCCTTGAATGTCAGCACAGTTTATTCTCTGTATGCATGTAAAAGATAACTCTAGAGCCAGCTCTGTCCCTTACACAGTTAATTAACCCCCCTGCTGTGGGCCTAGATATGTGCTCTTGCTGTTCAGTGAGGTGTGTGAATTGACTGCAGAACACGGTCTTGTGCAGGCTATACAGAGGGAGAGAGAGCCTCCAAGAAACACAGAGAAAGATGATGGGGTAACATGTGGCTTCATAATCCGTCATGCTGAATGCTAGTAAAGCTTGCCGAAACACGGGATTTCAGGTAGAATAGGTAACTACAGAAAGGCACAGCTTACCGCTGTGTGTAATAACTAGTCAGTTTTTAAGCTATTGCTTTAGGAACAAACAATAATAGATGAAAACTTCCATAAACTAGAAATGTTCTTCAGTATTTCAAGCATTTGAAAACTCTTTAGTAACTACATAATTTCATACAAGTAACTGTAAAGGACTGACTTGTGCTCTTAAAATATAGTTGCATGCAATCCTAGAAGAAGACAATATGCAAACTCTGGGAAATCAGTAAAAACAGTAGCAATGCTGTTTGTGTTTAATGAAGTCTAATGAAAGAAATAAAATCATTCTTTTGGTGTATTTTTTTAATTACAGAATTAACCCAGTTAGTTCTCAGGCGTTTTCACAGTCCTATTTCTATACAGACTTCTATACAAATGCACACAACAAACTTTCACTGAATTTGGCATGCTTTGAAACTCAGTTGCTGCAGCAGAGTCTCCATTAAGTATTGGAAAGTATTCTTTTAAACTCATCTTTTTTATCAACCGCTTTTGAATAACATTATATTCATGGTATTGTGATAGTTTTTTAATGGCTTTTTGTAGTTTATTTCCATTGTGTATCTGGAAGGGTAGACAAGTTCTAAAACTGTTAAGGACATACCACTTACTGTATAAAGCACAAAAGCAGGCTGTGCTAGGGCCTGAAATCCTATCAGCAAATAGTAGGTACTTTGTTACCTGTGAGAAGACAGTAACTGGGATATAACAAGAGTGCCTACTCACATTAGCTTGAATTTGCATACTAGTCATACTAGCAAACTGCAGTATTAATATGCAAAGTGCTTATCTCAGCTTCAGGGATGTGGTGGTGTGGAAATTTAAGCCCTTCTTATGTCCAGCTTGAAGTGTGAGTTTTAGCCTTGTTTCAAATTTCCACCAAACCTTTCCTTTTGGTCTCTTCTGTGTTGATAGTGGCACTACCTTACACATTCACGTTGGGCCAGTCAGGGCTGCTGATTGTTTTGGTTACTGTGTGTGACACTGGCTATGGGGACTTGTCCTGCTCTGACAGGGAAGGTCCTTGCATGTAAACGTTTATTCTGAGTCCTATTACCTTCCATACATATATATGTTATGTGACATAATTTAATTCTTGACCAGGTTGCTCACTGGGAATGTGGATTCAAATGTGAATTTTGCTTAACTGTGAGCTGGCAGCTGTCAGTCTGTATTTAAGGATGCACAATAAATAACACAAGATCTGCAGTGTTTTCCTGTAACTTACATGCGTCTTCATCCCATCTGCGAATGCTTCCACATTTTGCACAGTTGACTGAGAAGGAGTCAAAAGAGTTTCAATAAAGAGGCAGGAGGTATTCCCCCACATACTGTGAAAAAGGGCATGTTGGCACACTATGGCTGAACAGAAAGGGCACATGGATGCTCTGTAATGTGGAAAACCTTCAGACCAGGGATAATCGAATTTGAAAGTTTGATTTCTAGTGCCGTTGAAGTGATAAAAATACAAAGGGCTTTCTGTTTAACTAGTGTCCCCTAAAAGGCTGGTTTAAAATTTAATTACACTTATGATAGGCTGATCTGTGTTGTTCACCCTAAAGCATCCCAGCTGCTCAGAGAATGATTTTCAGTTGCTTGGAAGGAGGAAGGAACTGAGAGGGTACTCATGAAAGGAAGGTGGGGGAAGGGGGAACTACAGTTTTGGTCATTCTCATTATGAAGTTTAAAACAAAAAAGAGGAGAAAAAAGACATTTACCATCTGTATTTTCCCCCTAGTATTTCACCACATTCTCTTTTCACAGAACACATTTGCACCACGTTCTGTTCAGTGAGTAGGTAAAAAAAAAATCATAGTCTGGAAGTTAGGAACTGCTCTGAATTCTAATTCCTACTTTCCTGTCATTCACTGGATGTACTTACAAAAGCCTTTTGCTCCTCTGTGGCAGATCCCTGATCAATTAAACATGGCTTAGAGTATTTCATCAAGTGACTAGGTAGCTGCAGATACATTAATTTCTGTTTACAAACTACCTAGAGTATGCAAAGAGCTACATTACTATTAAATATAAGTAATGTGATATTACACACATGGACATGGAAGTACACTTCTGTCCATATAGCTATACATATAGCTATGTATAAATGATATGTCTTCTAATTTTAAAAAAGATGTCTTTTTTTAAACTGTATTTTAAAAAAATCCTTTGTATGTGGAAAATTGTATGTGGGAAAACTTTCAGATGTGTTCTGGTCTTTCAAGGGAAAATGTGTGCAAGGCAAAACAAGCTTTTTCATTAAGCAGTAATGTTTGTGCAAGTGCGTTGCTTAAATAGTGAATTTAAGGAAGGGAAGAAAGAGAGCTTCTGCAGGACGCCTGCTCCTCTCCCAACAAAAGTAGTTTAAAAACAATTCTAAGCTAATTGCAAATTTAAACATTGTAAGATGCAATGTTTTAACAGCACGTACCTTGTAAACAATGTGCATTAGTATTGAACTGGGAGAATTTAAACTTGGTTGAAGCTCCTTGCCACAGGATGATAGGTCAAAGAAGGTGATCAAAGACTAGCAAACAGTTTTACTTTGAATTTAAAGAAGGCATAATCTAGAGAGAAATAATGTCTTGATTTAAGGGATTTTTTGAGATTTGGGTAGGATGTAATGTTTCTTGGCTTATTTTCTTCAAGTATACAGTATTAAAAGTTGTCAGAATCAATCTATCCTTGAGCAACTGATCTCAGGTTTGAAATGGGTTTCAGTCAGTGCCATAGTGGTAAGTTTATGCTGGTTTGAACCTCAGTGCCCAGTGAGAAAGCTTTGTTAATACATGGCACAGATGGAAACATGTTTAAAGCTGTTAGCAACAAGCCCAAACTTGCCCAGTTCCCTTGATTTACTGCAAATTCAATTATTAAATGGCCTGATATAAATCATTAAATGCACATTTTATGGTTCTAAGAGAGATTAATTTTTCATTGTTTTCCTCACACGTAGCCACCTAATCTACAATTTATAGTTCTGAGGGCTAGAAAAATTATTAGAGGACTGTCCTTCAGGATGCTGAAGTGAAATGCTCACATCAGTAATCCTGTTTGGAATGTTTGCTTCTGGCATCATTGCTTTTAGGTATAAATATTCATATTCCACCTGGGACAAAAAACTGCTGATTTTTGAAAATGGGTAGTTTTCTTTAGAAATGAATCTTTTGGCACTTTTTATTGTGTGTGTTTAATACTACATCAAATCCAGGGAATTCTGTGGCACTGTTTGTCTGTAGGTATATTCTCCTGAAACTCAGATACCTTGACAGATCCACACATGGAGAGCAGAGAGCTCATTTATAGCCATATGAAGAAGGCCGCAAATGGGAAAAAGCAACACTCTGTGGTGTGGGCATAGTTTGCCTTGTTCTGCTCTTTTCTTACTCACTTTAACTAATTCAGGTAGAAGTAATTATGCTGGAAGTCACATAAAATGAAGATTTTATTCCCTAGTGCATGAAATGAAAGCAAAAAGATTGTTCCAACATGTAGAGTTGTAGAATGTAAAATTTCTACTTTGTAGAATTTACTTCTGCAGACTAACTTAAAACTTTCCAGATCAATTTGTTAATGTTTGTGTGGTCCTTTGAAGTATTAAGTTGTCTCATACGCAATAGGGACAAAATACTATTATAAGCTACTTTGGTTGCTCATACACAAGGAAGGGCAAATTCTGTTACAATCCCATTGGTTTGGTATAATGCCATAGCGTCTGGACACCGTCTAGAAGTGTGTAGGTGGAGAACCATCTGTGTAGATGAGCCTACAAATATAAACACCTATTTGGGACAAGGTCTTAACGTTCAGTAGCTTCACATGTGAATCTGGAGCATACTTTCATGCTTTATTTTGCTATAAAATGAAGTGTGGAAGGGAAGAAAGTAGAGTCTTATCTACTGCTGGTAATCTTCACTATGACATATTTACTTAGTTTTATTTAGAAAGTTTTGAGCTTCTTTTGGAAAAAAATTGAGATTTTCATGACCTCCACTGGTTGTTTTTGGTTTGTCTGTTTATCTTTAATGATGGCTTTCATTTACTGTGGGAGAAGCTCTTAGAAGGCAATGGATTTTAGTTATTTGCTTTGTACTGGAAGGACAGAAAAAGAATGAGTGGCAGCTCTGCAGGTAGGGCTCTGCCTTAAAGTAGCCAAGGTATTTCTGTTGCAAGTTGCTGTCTTGTTAATGGAGGGAAGGAACAGGTTGAATGTTTAGTGCCAGTTCAGTCCTGTATCATATCTCAAAATCAGTCTAGTAAGTTAGTGTTTACATTGACATCAGATTGTGAACAGGTGTGGTTCTGGAACAGAATTAGCCTCTGTTCTATTGACTGATTTATTTTTTGTGAACTAAATTTAGAAAAGTAGTAGGTTAGTAGGTGCAGTGCTTGGAATGGCTAACTTGCACATTAATTTATACTGCTTGTTCAGGAGATTTCAGTGTAGTCGAGACCACTCATGAACATCAGAATAAAAGTGGCAGAGAAGATGATACTCAAAACTTTTTTGGATTGAAAGCCTGACCTGTTTACCTGTTGATGCATATGATAGGAGTGCTAAATACACTATACATGTGTCACAATATTCACAGGAGAGTTAGATGCCACAAGCAATGTTGTTTTATGCTCTCTCTCTTGCCCTCATGTCATTGGTTACCATTAAACGTTCACTTCTGATCAATTCTAAGGATACTTTTCTATACTGCTTAGCTAATTTTACAGAAGGACAGACTATTTTTAATGGGTTTTTTTTGTTAAAAACAGTAGTCTTAATTTCAATTTATGAGGATAAACTCTGGATCAAAAAAAGTCTCAACAAATATTTTCCTGCTTTTTAAAGCAGGTTGAGTAAAGTAACAAGACTAAAAAAATAGATCAAGGTTATTGAACAGTAACTTTAAAGGTTTGTTTGAATTTGCTTGTTATGAAGCAGAAATTAATAAATTTTATGTAATAAATTCTGTGTGGATGGATTCAGCAGTATTTAACAATAAAAGTTTGCAAAATTTTTATTTAACTTTTATACCTTACAAAAAGTCTGATCTGCTAAATGGACCAGAATATTTACATGATGCAAGTAATGTATCAAAGAGTTTATCTTTGGGTATAGCTAATTATTTGGTACAATGTATAGCATATTCCAGCACCTCCCCAGATTTTATTCTCACCAGTTAATACATTTTCTGTTCACTTGAATTGCTACAGAATTAAGCATCCCATGGAAAACTTGTATTTTCTGAATATCACTAAGAAAAAAAAAATTGAACCCTAAGCTACCTTTCATGTTTTAAAGAAAAAGATTACCCCTGTTGTCAGAGAAAATGAAACTACAGATCTTGAGACTGAAGCAGTTCAGAGGAGAACCCAGAAACATGGTCCAACCATGGACAGCCTGTGCAAAGCTGTCATTCTGAACAGTTTCTATAGTTAACTCTTAAAGATACCAAATAGAAAAAAAGGTGACAGTGTTCATAATGTTTTTAATCATTACACCAACCACAGAACTTTATGAGTATTTAAAAATTATTATTGTTAATGATCATGTAAGGCATGAACTGTATGGTATGTCTTTCATTGTTGTGAAAATGCAGATCTATAGTGGAAGTGGGTGTGTTCTTAAGCCGTTTTACTGGTCCTGCTGTTGATTTTCATCTATTCAAAAATGAGACTCAGACCCTTTTGGAAAGATGTCAGTTAAAAAACAGAGCCAATTCTTGAAGTGCTCTTTGTGGTGAATACCCACTGAATTGGTGAAAAATTGTCTTAGAATATTGGGAATGAAAAACAAGTGTGTAGCTTAGGTGTTTAGTCCATATGCAGAAGAAAATAAAAGAAAAATCCTGGAAACACACCATTAGCAATATCTCTAAGAGTAGTTAAACCAGGTAAATAATGAAATTACATTATTTGCTAAGTTTTTTTGCCAACTTTTCTGTTACATCCTAGTTGTGTAAAAAAAATTAGTTTCTGATCAGTTTTATTGATTCTGGTATGTGTATTGCAAATGCAGGAACTGCTGCCTAAACAAAATGGCTTTTAGTAGTGGTTTGGTTTATTTTTTTTAATTGTGGAACTAATTGTTAATCTTCTTTTCTATAGGCCTTAGTTCTCTCAAATCTATTTTATTTGTAGTCAGCCTGAGTTTGTTTCATATTTGAGAGGAACCATGGAATAAATCTCCAAAGCTGACTTGCTGACTTCCACGAAGGTGCAGATTTTTAAGTATCTATTCACCTGGTACAAATGGAAAACAGACTTTGTAGTCATTTGGACCATTTTAGAAAATTTTTCTTTATTTAACTTTGAAGTTATATTCTAAAGATTGCAGCAGGTGTAATGGAGTATAAAAGTATAGCCAGGCTCTAGCGTTCTTTGGAAAATGAAGCGGAGCAAACATTTTGCAAAATTTTTCAGTCTTTTATTGCACTGGTACAAATACAGGTCTGTTTGTTTTGAAACACTGGTAAAATGAGTTAATTAAACTGAGTAGTCCTTTTTTAAATTAGAATGTAAATAGTGAAAATTGTCTGAGGTTTGGTATTCAGATGATGCAAAGCAAAAAAAAAAAAAAATTAGCTCCTTTTATAACCTCTTGACTCTTCCCCAGTTATTTAATGAGATCTTACTAATACGAATATGTTAAGAAACTATATTTTATTCTGCTTCTCAATGGTATCTCCAGATCAGTTTTCAAGTATTAGGCAGTCATTCATGCCACATTTGTCACATACCATGTCATCAGCTGAAAAATGGCCAGAATTATCTCATTTTTTAAAATCCACATACCGGTGAAGCTGAGGTACATTTTCATATTTATTTCAGTGGGGCCAAAATTTCATCTCTTACCCTCTTTCTGTCTCTTATTCTTAGTTTTCTTTTTCTGCTACAGACAATACAGTCTTCAGTTTCTATGTTATTCAGGTGTGCAATTTTTAGATTTTTTTTTTTAGCATGTTCATTCCATTGGTTGTAGTCATCTAGGTCAGGTATAAATCTGGTACTTGCTTTCTTAGCATCTTAAGACATGTTTTTTTTTTTAAAATCCCCATGAGCAAGCCTTATTTCATGCCTTGTCTTAACCAGTGCACTATCTTCAGCTCTGTTCTAGACATGTCTATTATGACAGAAGGAATAGAGACTTTTTTCACTTCCTAACATGTAGCTGTTAAAATAATGCTTCCTGCTTGCTGATTTAATTGTCACTCTTATTTTTGTATTCCCCCTACTGTTCACCACCCATATTTGCATCAGATTTGAGCTCTTTTCAGTACTTTCAAAGTTCTATATAATTCTGCCCTTCCTTACTTATGTTCCTCGATGAGTTTCCTGTCTCTCCCCCACTCGCTCCACTTCTTTAATGTTCCCACACATCCATCTGTCGCTTCTTAGGCAGTTGCTTCCATGTCATCTTCCATGTTACCATCTATGCATCCTGTGACCTCCCAGGACTCAACTGTAGAAGTGCTTAGATTGGCCACCTTCATGTCCCTTTAACAGCACACTTCTCAGCTGCTTTTATGGAGCTGAGCTGGATTTTATTAAAAAAAAATCTTTCCGGTTTTTCATTCCTCCTTCTGTAACTTCTGTTGCTGTATCTATAAACTGTACGCTGCTCATATTACCAGCTCCCTTTAAGTGCCTAGACAGATACCCTTCTTCAAAAATGTCTAGAGTAAGTTAAGACTTTATCAGCAGCAGTTACATCTTGCAGTACCTCAGCTAATCAAATACTTGAAATGTCTTAAAAGCTGATAGTGACAAAACTTGGGACTAAGTGGCCTCAAGTTTTCATCTGCAGAACAGATGAACATAAAAGTAGGAATAGGGATTATGAGGTGGTATCTGCCTGAGTCCAAGCTGCAGGAAATTAACCAGTATGTTGTTTGTGTATCAGTGCTATACAATGGGTTTAAACAGGTATAACCTCAGAACTTGCATTATGCTTGCAAACATTAGTAATGAGTTTCTGTGTAGTATCAGTGAGGGCCTGGGCAGGAATAGGAATCGATATGTTCTAATACTGACAAAACTTGAAGAACAAGTGAAAAGTTTGGCTTATTATTTCTTTGCTTGTCTGTGTTACCTCTATTGATAATGCAGTCATGGTAACATTTTGGCAGCTATTGAAAATTTTAGCTCAGCATGATCTTGTTAAGATTTACTTAAGAGGGCAGGTAGTTGGGTCTTGGGGGTTTTTTTGTTTCTTTTCATTGGTACAACACTCTTTTGTCTCTAGTTGTAGGATGCTGCCTGAAAAAGTCTGAAGCAAACAACTCTGTCTTGTGTTGCTCTAAAAGAGGGAAGACATAAGATTGACCGTGATCAATGTCTTTGTTCAGAAGCTAGATGTCTTTTGCTGAGAGCATCTGCTTCCAGCTTTCTTGAGCTTTAAACACCAGTAGGTGCATTGTACATGTTGATTTCAGTATTTTAGAGGAAGTGTGCAGTAGGAAACATAGTCTTTAATTTATCACACTGGAAATTCTCAGATAGAGTGTGTAGCAACACACGTGTGCCTTGCAATGAAATGACATGCCTTTACTGGAAATAGTCGTTAAACCAACTGGATTTTGAACTTTTTGGCCAAGGAACTTGTAGAAGAATTGTGACTGCATCCCAAATTACTTGGAGCATTATAATCACTAAAAGTTCTTCAAGAAAGTATTCACTTCTGTACTCTGTCTTAAAAATACCACTTATAAGAATATAGTCTGATATAGTGGTATCTGAACAAACAGTTTTGATAACAGGATGAGGTAAAACTAATACTTGTCTGACAAAGTAGTTTTTCATTAGTCAAGAGAAAACACTTCTAAGGACAGAAAGTAAGTGTTCAAGTGGGAACAGTGTAAATACTTAATGCAATGAAAAGTAAAACCAGAGATGGCTTCTTATATTTTTTGTATCAAGAATTGCACTATGAGAGCCACCCTTTATACACTCACTCCAGAATGGTAGTTATTATAAAGTATGTTAGTGGCATTTCTGTGTATAACAGAGAAATAAGTTGGTTTTGATTATCATTTTGGTTTTTAGTTTGTATGTAGATTAAAAATGAGCTGTCAGACTTCGAAGCATGCTTTTTTTTATGTTCGTATTTGAAGAAGTACCTCACTGAGTTGGATAGTTTGTGTTGCTCACATGATATAGGCACAGACTGGACCATCCTGTGATTGTTGGTGCAGGCTTCAGTATTCAGGTGTGTATACATTATTTCCCTGTGTCTAGTAGCACAGGCAGTTCAGTTGTTTCTCTAAAGACAGCTGAATTACAATACAAAACATTTAATTTATAGCAAACAATGTAAATATGCAGGCCTAGTTAGTGTGTACATGTATACAAATCAGGTAAACAGTAACAGGTTAGTGGAGAATTGTGTTCATTGTGAATAATCTTAAAAACAAATGTATTTGTGCTTGTCACACTTATTGCAGAGTGTGGGGAAAATATGCAGAAATCGCTACGTTGTGCTAGAAACCTAATAGAAATGGAGGGAGAAAGCAGAATGATGAGAGACAGCTGCAGCTGCTGCCCAGATTGGCAGCCTATTTATAATTGGGCAGGCTGGTAGCTGGAGTGCTGTGCTGGGCTGTAACACATCACGGACCTGTGATGATTGCCTGTATGTGTACACGAAGCATTTGGTTTTTAATGCAATGCATATTTTTCACATTCTAAAGAAATTATATAAATGGACCAGTGCTTTAAATTTTCAGTGCTTTAAATAATTTTGAATGGTGTAGCTTCTTTCATATAAAGCTCTCTTTACCAGTTTGTTACTGAATTTTTGTGTGAATCAAAGCTGTTGGGGTAGTAGGGCTTGTTTACATGTCCTGAATGCTATCTGAAATGATAACATTAGGTGAGACTGAGCATCACACAAACCTTGGCTGCATATGAAAATGTGTCTGTAACAGTTCCCAGTCTGCTTCATGTTTTGCTTTTTTCCTTATTTTTAATTGATATTTTAAACACATGCAGTGGTAATGCCTTAAAATTACCTTTTTAAGCACTAGGGCAATTCCATTCATAAGTCTCATAGGGGAATTATAAAGGCATTCATTCCGCTTGGAGGTGATTCTGCCTAGGTGTCTGCGTAACACACAAAGGCACAGAGCCCAAGTGACTTGTTTCACCATTCATATGCAGAAGTTTTACCGACTGATTTGATTTCTTGTAAAGGTCATTCCTCTCCAGCCTCTTACATAGCCAGTAGCCCCAGCTCCTTTACTCTGAAACTCTGGCAAGTTTCAGAAATCTTAAAAAGATCTTAATTTTTTACATTTGGAATTGTTTCATGGTAAGATTATTCTAACCAGACTGATGTACAACTAAGCAGTTTGGAGTGTTGCATTGCATCTTGACCTGATCTGCCGTTTGGAATACTCCTGACCAGGAGACAGGTAAAATATTTTTATATATTGAGATAATGTAATTAGCTTTCCTGCTTTCAAAATATGCTATGAGATTGTAATTGATTTGCTACCTTAACCCTTGAGAAAAATTAGACTTTCTGTCTTTTGGGGACAAATGGGAAATAAAAGGGTAGAAGGAGTCTTTTCTTTACATAATGGTGTCCATACCTAAATAAATGGTTGCAAGATCTTCGCCACGCTACCTTGTGGTTATGAGTTGTAGAAGTTATTAAACAAATTTAGTGTATTTCCAATAAAAATTGTTCACTTGCAACTTTCTTAACATTCCTTTGCTGTTCAGTTTTTAAAAGAGGCCTATGAGGACTTTGTTCTTTCTGTAACATTTATTCACTCAACTTCATCTGAATCAATTATGTAAGTCTAATACACATTAAAATATTTCTAAGTCTTATTTTTTTGTATTGTCTGTTACTGAATTAATTGCACTTTGGTTTTTTCTGATATCAGAATTAGGAGAATACATACTCAGGATCCCAGGCCTACTGCTAATTTATATAGTGTCGTATCATTTGTGTATTACATCTTTGCTTTGCTTTTTTAAAAATCATTTTTCACATTGTGTAAAAACTGAGATTCCCACAGAATCATTCCACTTTTTCAATGTCAGATATATTTATTGATGGATTTTGCTATGTCATTGCTGACCAGCTGGAATGTGCTGAGCAAAGTGCCTTACATTGAAGAAAAGCTGGTTAAGCTGTAATTTCTAGGATTTCTTTTTGCATCTGTTAAGATAGTTATAGTGTTTACATTTTAATATGGTGGTGTACATAAGATGCCTGTTTCTGTTATTTTCTCTAGTACTTCATATTGAATTCCTTCATACTTTCAAGGTATTTTATATATTTTCTCAGTGCCTATTTCTCCTGTAATTTTATGATCTTGATTCCAACATCCTATCTTTGGAATTTCCCTTATCATATCAAGATATATGACAAATAAAGTTACAAGCATATATTCATCTTCTGTGAAGAAGAGCTGTTACAGAGACATAATCTTGTTTTCTCTAAAAATTTTTGACCTTAGATGTCCATTGATTCCTCAGCAGCCCATCAGGCTGGTGGCTTCCTGCTTTGATGCGTTTCAGGAATGCCTTGGTATTGCTGGTGTAGCTCTGCTATTTGCTGTTCACATTTCCTCCCGTGTTTCCTTATTTCCATCTTTCATTTCACCTGTCATAACTGATGCTTCCTTCACGTTTGGGAAGGGCTGAGTTTTCCCTTTTGAAGTTTATGTGTTTGCCTCTAATAACCTCTTCAATCACACCAGTAATGAAATGGGTTATGTTTTACATTTTTCTTCCAATTCTGTATGGGTTCTTTGCTTATTTTCTGGTTTCCATGATCCTTTTTTGCTTGGTAAAATGCTTTCTGGTAACTCTTGGTGTTTTAGTTTCCCTGCTTTTATTCTAAGGCATTTTGACTCATGCAATTTTTCTGAAGTTTTAAGTTAGTGTTTGGAATTCTAGGTGTGCAACACGTGCTCTTTCCCGAAGGCATACTCTCTGGACAGTGTTCACACACATTTGTGTGTATGTGGCTGCTGAGCTAGCTTGTGTGTTTGCAGGAGTTTCCAGGCACAACCAGAGAAACTGGTGGAGCTTGTGAACTGAGCCAGGGGGTGTTCTGGATGGTTTTCATCCCTTTTTGAAATCTAAAGTAACACAATGCAGGAAGCTGTGCCGATGCTTTTAAGTTTTTGGCTTAGATTCAAAGGAAGTGCTTTCCATTAGAGCATCCCGTGCCCGACAGACAGATAGCACGGTGGGAGCCAACATCCCCATTTCATGGCGTTCCCCAGCCAGGCTTTTTGCTCCCTTTCCTCTCCTCCGTGCTTCAGTGACCACCACCTTGTGTCGTCTTTCTGCTACTGCACCGTCTTTCCTCGTTGGATTTTTAATGTCCCTGGCAGGAAGGAATCTGTTCCAGCCCAGAAACAAAGACCAGACCAGCCCTGGGCGAGTACATGTATTTTTCATTTCCATGTGCTCACATATGTCAGCTGCATGTTGGAATATATTTCCTTTCACTGCTCCTCCCTCAGCATCTGCAAAGGGTTTCTTCTGTAATTATTTTAAACTTTTTGTTTGTGGCAGATGGAATAAACCAAAGTTGCAGTGAAAGTGCTGACCCAAAGCAAGGTCTGGTTTTGTTCCAAAAAATCAAAATGGATGTGTAAGATGGCAGCTGAGAGAAAGTTTGTTTACTTGTTATTGGGAAAAAATGCTGTGCCCTCAAGGGAAGTGAAGACAAATTAAGAGCACCAATGTCCTGCTAGGAAGTTACTTACCTTGAGCTAAAGGGCATAGTATATACCATTTTCCTGTGGTGAATAATCAGCATAGCCAAAGGAGGCAATGGTAGTCTTTCTGCTTCTGTACCATAGAAATCCATGCAGGAAGGTGTGTTCCCTGTGTAGGCCTGGAGTCATCTTTGTCCTGCTTCATGTTAAAACCAAAGCAAAAGTGGTCCCAGGCTGGTACTTTGGTTGCTGTAATTCTGACAAATGTGGCATTGACACACCGTACAACTCTTTATTCTTCACAGTATTAAATAAAGGCCTCTCTGTGTTTCTATATGGGAAGAAATAACACACATTCCTAGTTGTAATTAATTATTAGAAAAATGTAGGTAAGATAACAGCCTAGAGACTGCAACAGCATCTGGCCAACCATGCTACAGAACTGGACACACATTTCATTAATCACAGAAAACAATGTATCAAAATATAAAAACATATAATAGCAGTAATACAATATTATAATGTGATAAAAATGTTAGCCCACACTGCCAAATGTCTAAAGTCATACTCCTGGAGAAAACTTGTTTTCACAGGCTCAGAGCCCCATCTGCTTTTATTGATTTTAGTGCCTTTAAAATTAGTCTTTTTTTTTTTTGCTTAGGCCTTGACTTTGCATTTGGGGGACCTATACTTGATTTTTGTTTCTAAATTAATCTCTCTGTTTCAGTTTTCCCATATGTGAAGTTAAAGAATAATGAATACTTTACTCCCTACCAACATTACAAGGTTATTGTGAAGATTAACTATGCTTGTAAACATTATATAAAGGCCTGAATATTGCCAACAGTATTACTGTGCTTTATTAGGTATTTGCCTGGTTCATCCTATAAATAAATGTGTAGTGTTCAGTGATGAGTAGTTAGCAGTTGATAATTAAAAAAAACCAAGAAAAAAAGATTGTTCATTTAAATATCTCCTTCTATTTTAAAATGCACCTACTTAAAATTATTGCAAATCAATGTCATGACCTGTTTCAATTTGAATAAATCTAATTTTAATAAAGATAATATTAAACAGTACAAGGTTGTTTCTGACATCCTAAAGAACTTGAATGAACTGCCTGATGGAAATCACTTGGTACACCGTTGGAATTGTGCATATGTGTTAAATTGAATTATGACAGTAGTAGTCCCTTCTGCAGGTAAAGAGCACATTTCCTCATTTATGTGTAGTCAGTTAATTTTGGTTTATAATTGCTTCATAAAGAGCTGAAAAACAATGACGAAGAAACGGTTTTCTATCTTAATGTATGAATAAAAAGCAGCTGAAGAAAATCTTGAAGGACATGTTTACTAAAAACAGTTCAATTTTGTCTTATCAGATGGTCCTTCTGTGTTTAATACATCTTTTTTAAATGCAAATCAATCCTTGATAAACTTCTATTCCCCTCAAATACACAACACATTCAATATATTTGTACTGATCTTCTTTCAAATGTATAGTGTTCTGGTACAATATTAATATTCTTCTTGCCACAAATTATAGCCAGAGATTAAAACAATAAGGTCTAGTAACATGAAATAATATTTTTTTAACATAGTAACCTATATGTTCATGATTTAAATAAATGTATGTTTAGCTTTATTTTTACTTTAAAATTATATTGATCTGAGTTAGAAACAAAAGGGTAAACATTTTAGTGACGTTTGTTGCATTGTTTTACAGATTCACTGCCAGTGAGAACCAGCTTTTTTCTACAAAGTTAGAAAGAAATACAAACTCAGAAAATATTAAAACTCAGCTGTTTAAATGAAGATATTTCTGTTCAAAGGAAAAAATGAAAATCAAAGTTCACAAACTTTCCTATGCTCCTTAATGAATAAGATGTACCCTTACATTTTAATTTAACTCATCTGATAGTGTAATAGTATATACAGATATTTGTGTTTAGGAGTCACAGAGGAGTCACAGCATTGCCCAAGTCTCTCTTTGTCCGTATGATCTGTTTTGTTCATAATGTCACTATTGGATGTTCACTTCTTTATCTGCATACCTGGAGAGAGAGGTATGTTAAAAACAAAGGTCAACAGTATTGTGCTTTTGCCACAACATTTTAGGTATCTGTACCTTGTGACTATTCTGTTGTTTGGTAGAGTAACTCCTTGCCTTCCCTGTGTCATGTGTGTGTTTTATTCCAGCCGCAGCTGAAACAGCAGAGCTGAAGAAATGAGTAGCAGCCAGGCTGAACTTTTCAGTAATGTGGCAGTGAATAATAGCAGCATATAACCACAGCCTTGCCATCAGCACCCAGAAGTAAATGTACAGTTGTCCGTAGTGGCATTATGCTAACCTCATAGTTTACATTTTGCTGTTTGATTTTTCAAGAGGATGATTCTACAGAGCATGACTTTTTTAGTGAAAACTTTTTTCATTTCAATATGTTTGATAGGTTCTTCTGTCTTTTTTGTTGGATGGACTTAAATGGATAGTCTTTGGAGGGGTTGATATGAATTAGAATGTCACATTTTAGTTACAGCATGGTTTTGTCACACCTGTTTGTGCATCTACCCTGATTAATATTCAGCTGATGTCATTCTGATGTAACTTGATTTGAAGCTGAAGTCCTGAGCTCATCAGAAAGAGCTTCTAGTGGCAAATGAGAATGCTGACACCCTAGAAATGCTTTAGAAGGCTTAAAAAAATGTGAAGTAGATTTTCTGTGTATATTCAAGAAATTAAAGCAAAAGCCAACTGTTTTAAAATTAAAAACTGCTGGCCCACAGACAATACAATGTGTCTGTCATAATGTGCACACACAGGAGCCACACTAATTTTTAATCATCAAGGTCATAGCTGATACCATGTGGAGAACTTAAAAAAAGTATTAAAAAATAATGCTGTGTTGATGTATCAACAACAATACTTCAAACTTCAGAAAATGTTGATACTCACTGATAGGCCTAGGCTTTCATAACATCATTACTTCCCTCTAGGAGCTGACTTTCAAATAGGTAATACTGGCCTCCATATATTTCTGGGAGTTTAATTTTGAATTATTGCTTAGTCTTCCTGTTCTTTTGTAGCTTTAACTGGGATCCTGTCACAGTGAAGATGTGCTTTTGCCACAGATATTTGTGATATGTGCTAGTATTGCAGTTGTCCTGACAAGTCTTGTAACTTTTGCCAGTGCCCTGCACTGAGCTATGTTGTTGTAATTTGTCATCTCTGTAAGAGGCAGGCTTGGATGCCTGCAGGTTATTAGAGACGAAGAAAAGAAAGGTGTTATGTTATCCTGTTATCATGCGTTCAGTTACTGTTCTTACTGCCTTCACATTGTCTACCTGGAGTTACACAGAGCATCTGCATAAGTACACACAAACATTCATTATCATTGTTTGGGCAACTGCTGTAATTTCTGCTGCAACTATGTTGTTAGTGCAGTGTGTATCAGAATCCAAAATGTGTGGTAATTGTACTATAAATTATCAAAAGGCAACATTTGGATTTTTCCTAGACTACATACATGTTTGGGAGTTTTGTAGCTGATTTAAGGGGATTCTGTATGTGCTATATGAACTTGACTCTGGAGTTCACTTCATTGTGAAAATGAACTTGACAAGCTACTTTTAGAAGAGGTTTAAAAAAAGTACCAATGGTTATGATAGACATTTCAGAAGAAGTTTTTTACAGATTGAGAAGGGACAGCAGCTGCTGCTCCTCAGCTTGAATGGCAGAGGGAATTGTCATGGCCTTCTGGTCAGCCACCCTGTACAGACAGGCCTCATAATTTTCTAGTAACTTCTCCTTAAAGCTACTGCTTTACACTTCAGCTTTCTGTTTTGGAATGAAGGTTTTTGGAGGAGGGAAACAGCAGTTAGTGGCGTGTGTTACGTGAGAGTGCTCAGTGACTCTGTTACAGGCAAAATACAAATGAGAAAGCCCACTGGACTCATCTGACAGTGGTTATTTGCTGGAAGCTGTCATCTTTTGTAGCATTTTTTTCCTCTCCGTAAGAAACAAGGAAAAAATATTTGCAGTCTTAAGTATAGTTACCCACAAATAACAACCTCATTTTAATTTTTTTCTGAGACAACTGAGGGTAGAAAATGTTTTTAAGGAAAAAGGCTCTGAGACTTATTTGAAAGGCTTTAAACAATTTAATGTTTTGCATGTTGCAGCACAGTTGTTTTCTGTTTATAGTTAGTAGAGTTTTGCAGACCAGAATTCCTGAGTTGTGATGTAGAGAATTTCTAAGAGTTCTCTTCAATACATTCTGGATGCAGTTTTTCATTACTTTGTATATAGTGTTTCAACAAGAAAGTAGAAGGAACATACTAGAAATATTTGATACAGAAGTTAATAAAGGAATCCAAAGAAGACTGAGGAATAATGACATAGACTTAATTGATTCTTCAAGTGAAGCAGCTAGAACCTGTAGGTAACATGCAGCTTTTCCAGGCAGAGGTTTAAGCCAGTACTCCTACGTAAGTTGAAACCTGGCAGAAGCCCTTGGGTGTGATTTTCGGTAGAATCTGGGTAGCAATATGCCTCTGGGATGGCTTGCAAAGCTTTGTTCACTCCAAGGGAGGAGACGTGGCAGTGACTGAATGATTGTAGAAGATGGAATTTTATAGTTCATGTGCAGTGGAGTGGAAGGTGGGAGTCGCAATAAGCCAGACTCTATGGCAATACTTCATATGTATGGTATCTGGTGATTTTAAGCACAAAATTAAACAGATGCTGGTGCTGGGACCAGCATTCTCTCTCTGGAGAAATCCCTCTGCTTTATACTTCCTGTCTCACTCCATCCCTGTAAATCTTGGGTTCTTTTCTACATTGAGGCAGAGAAGGGGAGATAAGTAGTGTCTTTGGCCCAACTTCACATAATACTAGTCACTTAAAAAGCTCTGGGGGAAAAGAGATGTACTTTTGTATTATCTCAAGCTGAAAGGGGAAGTGAATGTCATCTGTCACTTTTTGGGCAAGTTCTCCAACCACAAGGACACGTGCAGCCAGGCATTGTCAGAGTAATGTGGGTAGATTCCTAAGTGTGCAGAAAAGATGTGATTTCAGGCATTCTTGCTCTTCAGGATTTCCTTCAGGCAGATTTGGACTGATGGGACTCCAGATGTTGTAAATAATTCTTCTGTGTTAACTCTCCCAAAGTATAGTGTACAGAGATTGCCCCAGCATGGTCATGCCCCAGTCTGTGTGTATGGAGCCAGGATGAAGCACTCAGTTCACAATGTGGAGCTGTGCTGCACTAGGCAGTGGGAAAAAAAGTTTAGAAAAGTAAGAACTTGAAACTCAGGAGCTCCAAGAGCTAGAGTGGCTTTTCATGTACAATAATTCATTTGGATCCAATTCAGTAATGGTTATTCCTCACATTTCATGTGCAAGTGGTGACAAATTGCTTTGCTAGCCCTTTAGGTTTGAGGCTTATATACAGTGTTTTCACCTGCTGTTTTTGCTTTCCTAATCTCTCTATTAGTCTACAGGAAGCAAAAGCAAAGAAGGAGATTGGGTTGGTAAATTGCCATTGCTTTTTCATTTCTCATAGGTGTAAAAAGTGAAGGCTAAAAACATCTCTTATACAGCTTTATTGCTGTATAGCTGAGTATGAATTGTGGAAAGTGAATGTACAAAAAGTAGATTCTTTCTCAAATTAAACACATTCTTTTATTTAACTGTTGTGGTTAGTGTATTTTTACTGTTTTATTTTCCTTAAAACTATTAGGTTCCAGGAAGGCTTTAGAGAAAGTTAATATTAATGAGTAATTTTTAAAGAAAAGTTTAATTATTAATAACACCTCAGAAAGTCAGTAATGTACTGGAACAAAAAATGGTAGCTTCCTGAAACAAGATTGCTGGAGTAAGGCTCTTCAATGAGTGATTTCCAACAGTGTCCTGGAAAACAATTTAGTAGAGTGCTCTGTTCAACATCTGGCTTTCTCATTTTAAAAACCTCTGTTCTTTCTGTTTCCGTGCTTTCTTAAAAAGATGCTTCTGTTTTAAGTAGAGAAATGTTCTTGTCGAGATGAAACAGAAAAATGGTTACATTTCTGTTTGATTCTATGTGTTCTGATATGTCTTTTTAATTACTACATTATTATTTTTAGCTAAGTTCATTCTTGCAGTTTCCTTTTTTACATTTCCTTTTCACGTGATTCTAATTTTATCTAGAAATTTTTGTAGCATATTCCTCCTTACGTGTTTAAATCGAAATTGAAGGATAAAAAGATTGATGGTTTCAATCTTTTTTGCATTCACCAATATCAGTTTAACTCAGCTCTTCCAACTTTTAAAGGCTTATTTTTTGCTTAATAATGTAAATAGCCAGAAGACCTAGTTAGGATAAAAGTCTCTACTATATGAAACAATTGTACTGACAGTTGTATTTTTTCCCCTGGAAACAGTGCAAAATGTCAGAAGAGAGGAAAGGAGGAGTTTTTTCTAAGTGCCTGGATACATTTAACTGTTTTATTTATAAAGTTTGGGAGTAGCAGATTAATCTCAGAACTGTGGAGTTCAGAAAAATCAATTCTTGTTCTTTGCAATGCTGGAGTTTCTGCTGACCTGTCAGCCCCTTGGTCTCCTGCTCCCACAGAGCTGCTGGGACAGTGGAGGACGGCGTCTCAGCCTCCACACACGGCGACATACGGTGTGTGGGACATCATCAAAATACATGAGAAGCGAATGAAATTTCCAACACCTGTCTTCTGTTGTATGTCCGTGTAATTTCAGTTATGGTATTTTTGTCAATGATGATTTTTTAAAGAAAATATTCATGTGTATTAAATCTGACAGTTATTTAGGAAAAAAAATTAGGGAAAAACCCAACAACCAACCAACAACAGATTTTGCTACTGGCTGACATAATAAATATATTTTCTGTCCTCATGCAAGTGGATTACAGGAAGGTTTGAAACAAGGGCATTTCGTTAGCTCTCAGCATGGCTCTGTCTTGACAGAGTTAATGGAATAGTGGGAGAAGTAACAAAAGCAATTTGTTGTTGTGTTTGCCAAAAGTACAGCTATTTTTAAAGTAGCATTTGAATGTGCATTGGATTTCCTAGAACCTCCTCCTATTTTGAGTGGATGCACCAGATTAGAGCTGTGGTTTTATACAGGACAGTCAAATATATGGATTTGACCTGTCAACTTAAATGCTGACTGGGTGAGTCTTTTTTCTTTTGTATTGGGGCTGTGTTTCATGTCTGATATTGAAGAAATACCCTTCTGCAATCTATGTCAATTCATTTAAAGGGCAAGAGAAGTAATTTGTCACCTTTACAGGCTGAATGGTTTGTGTCCAGGTTAGATAATAAAATGTTAGAACTGAACAAAAACATGAATAGCAGTGAGTGAGTGTTCCTTGCCTTAGAGTTCACTGCACCTTCCTTAAGGCCATATATTTTGTAAAACACCCTTCTTCTCAACTTCTGCTTTGTGGCTTTGCATGTTGAGGGGACTTCCTGACTCAAGATATGAAACATTAAAATATGTGATGCTAGAGAGGTCTGGAGTACCTGTTGGACAGCTGGCACTGGTACACATCTCTGTGCAGTGCTTGTTAGAGTTGTGGCTGTGGGGCCAGCAGTACAGGTGTCTGGTGCTCTTGTATGAAACCTCTTGTGTCCATGGATGTGGCCAGGCAAATTGCTTTAGGCACATGTGGAAATTGGTATTCTTTTTCAGGCATCTCGGCATATATAAGGTATCCATCTTTGTATGCAATGCAGGTTAGGGCAGGGTGCCAATAATGCCAAGTTTGTGGGGTTGATCCCCATACAGGCCATTCTCTTAAGAGTTGTGCTCAATGATCCTTGCGTGTCCCTTCCAACTCTGAAAATTCTGTGATTCTGTGAATCACAGTTTTCCATAACTCACAGAAATGCAGAACCAGATTTCTTGTAATATTAACTTATTCACATTTCTTACATATATATGTGTGCGTTTGTTTTGGTAATGTTCTTCTCATTTGAGGACAGATGAAACTGGACCAGCCTCAAGTTGGAGGAGCCTGAAAGCCTTTTGCTGGACGCCTGCTTGGCTGTACCTCCATTGGCCACGAGGGCAGATAAGTCTGAGACTGGATGTAAAGTTCAGCTTTGGTTGTGCTTGGCAGCGAGCAGTGCCCACAAGCTCATGGGCTAGCTGTGCCGCATCTAGGAAGGGGACCATGCCTGGGCTGCTCTTCCCACTGGCTTTTTCCAGCTGCCGTGAACCACTGGAGCAGTGCACAGTAGCTGGAATGGGATTGGCAATGGAAGTCTCTAAAGTCTTGTTTGGTCTTCTGTTAGAGCCTATGCAAATGCCATAATGTGCATTAGGAGTAAATAATGTCACACAAGAGAGGTTTAGTGCTGACTGTGGAGTTAAACATAGGAGTTTTGTTAGGAGATGAGCGTGAATGAAAACTTTACAGCGTAACAGTAGCGATTCACTTTCACTACAGCTAGCTTTAGGTGGGGTTTGAGATCGGAAAAACCTCGTAGGAATTTAAATTCAACAGTGGCGTTATTAAATTCAATACAAAATACAAAATTTTTGTATTGCTGCAAATTTTGATTTCCGCCGGTGCCTGCTGAGAACCGAGGGAGGGAGTGAGCGAACGCGGAGCGGCCGCTGTCCCCGCTAGATGGCGGCCGTGCCCTCCCGGCTCAGCGCCCGCCGAGCTGCCGCCTGGCCGGGACAGCACTGGTGCGGCATCGGCTTGGGGACACCGTGTGAGCGCCTGGAGACTGCGAGTTTTTATGACCTATGTAACTGGTCAGAAACGTCTGCTTTCTCTGGTTTGTTACCGTTGTAGAAAGTGAAGGTCAAAACTGTTGAAACTGGAATTTTCTGTGTCTTCCAAGAAGACGAAAATCTTATAAAACAGAATTAACAACTAGGTGATTTGTTAGCCATAGTGGTCGTTTGGCCACAAGAAAAGTGAAGTAGAAAAGATGCCCCTTGTTTATTTTTGGGTTGGGTTAGTTTGGGGGTTTTTTTTTGGTTGTTTGTCTTTTTTGTTTGGGTTTTTTTGTTTGTTTGTTTTTGGGGTTTTTATGTTTGGGTTTTTTTACAATATCCATTATTTTTAATTCTCTTTAAGGTCAGTTTGTGAGGTTTTGGAGTTTTTTGTTCTGTAGCAGTTTCAGCTAATAAAAAAAAAAGCAAAACTTTGCCCTTTTTTTTGTTTGGTTTTTTGAGGGAGAGATGAAGTTAATTTGAAGGGCCTACCCATGTGCATTAAGTAGGTAATTTCTTTGGCGACCAGTTCTTGAGGATGTGAGAGTTTCTGCTACTAACTTCCATGTTCTGTTAAAGTAAATTTTTAGTCTTATACTGCAAATGTCCTAGAGTGCAAATTCTTCAAGATGCATGGAGCAGCCACTAGTTTGAACAGCATGAGTTTATTTTCAGTGCTTGTTTTTTACTGCCAGGATTTTAGTATTTAGCTTTCTTACTCTGAATATCATTCCGACCCTAATTAATTGAAAATTAATACAGAAACATTTGTAGAGGAAAGTTTTGGAGAACATATGTTGTTTTTTCAGGTTTTTTTGTATGTTTTTACACATTCATTGTATAATTGAGTAGATTTTGAAAAAAGTACAAAAGCAGAAAACAATAGGCAGAAGTGTTTGATACTCTAATTGACTTTTGAACAAAATACAGCAGCAAAAGTATTTAGTTGTCTTATGACAATACTTACTTAGTGTTGTTAAGACTCTGCATAACTGAAAACAAGAACATCAATTTGATATCAATATTGCCAAGACTTCAAGTAAGTGAAAAAATGAGCATGTATAGGAAACCTTGGTAAGTTTACAGGTCCGGAAGAAGGATGTGTTTTAGAGATGCAATAACTTACATGTTTTGGCATGGAAAAACTTATATTTAGCTATTTTGGGGGTTATAAGTGTTAATATATTCTAGTTTTTAATCTGTAAAAAGCCTGTTAGAAACAGGTAAGTTATCTGCTTTTCATCAGCTTTATCCTATTCTGTTCAGCAAACTTTGATGTATGTCATCAGTTTTTATTAGATGTGAATTTAAGAGAAGTCATCTTATTTACTTCAATACTTATGTATCTTCAAGACCTTATACTGGTTCAGTTCTAAATTGTCATTTACCAGCTGCTAAAAACCACACTGCTTTAGTTTTTTATGCAGGTAATTGTATTTCAGTATAGTCCTAGAGTCAAGAGATTGGAAAAACTGGAAGACTAGAGGTCCTGGGTGGTTTTCCAGTCTTGTGTACATTAATATTCCGAGAGAGATTAATTTGGTTTTTTATTTCCCCTTCCCTGCCAACTGTGTAATTTCTGGCTGAAACTCAATATGTTACAATACAATATTGTGTAGAAATTTTTATGCAGGTTTACCAATAGTATCTTGGTCCCCGGGAGAAAGTTAAGTTCAGCAAAACTCAATGTTAGGGCTTCTTTGATGCTGGAGCTAGTCTGTAGGAATTATTTGAAAATGCTTTGGTGTTAACATGAAACTGTCAAAACAGTATTTAAAATTAAAAATATTTAGCTGGATCATATGGCAGAACTGTTTTAAGGGGATTTCCTAGATGCTCTATGATATAATACCTTTGTTTCTCCATTATGCTCACTTTTTGTTTAACCAACGAAGCAAGATGCATATATACCCAGGGAGATCGCCTGTGAATCTTGTCACTGTGAC
The DNA here is from genome assembly GCA_024500445.1 of Entomyzon cyanotis. Lineage (NCBI taxonomy): Eukaryota > Metazoa > Chordata > Aves > Passeriformes > Meliphagidae > Entomyzon > Entomyzon cyanotis. Next base: position 38,309,420 of record JAKEPQ010001030.1, on the reverse strand, counting down.
AAAGGAAATGATAATATCTTTGAATCTAAGAAATTACAATCAAGAACACAAGCCTTTTATAGTTGTGAAGTGGAAAAAGCACATTTCAAGCTATGAACACATTGAGAAAAGTCACTCAGTTTTAATTGAAAACTGTCAGTTGGAGAGGAAGATGTGGGTGGTATTTGTGAAACGGAGTGAATGTCAGCCAGGACAGAGGTGTGGCATTATATTGCTTATGCTAGGAACAGGATACACATCTGTAAGTGATTGCTGCTGTCAACAAAGTGGAGGATGAGTGTTGTGGACAGGTTTAGTTATAATATCAAACAGCAGTATATGCATACAAGTAATGGGGCAGTAAAAGAGAGATTTCAGCTGTGTGAAAAGTAATCTAAACTGTCTGGAATTTGAGAAGACAGGGCACATGCCAAGCATTAATTACTCAGTATGTTTATGTTGTTGATGGTGCAAGAGATTATTTATTTTTTAATTACAGTATTAGAAGAGTTGAATACCATCCTAGGTACCAATTCCTTATCGGGGTTACTAATCAGTTATGTGGTCGTGCCTGCATCAAATTTATAGTTGAACAACCCAGTGCAGTAGCAGATGCAGTGGAACTTGCAAACACAACTTTCATTTGTGTGGTATCACTGCAGAGTAGGAGTTCGTGCTTTGAAACATGTGCGGTATGTACTAGGCAGTAGACTTTGTAAGAGGGACCCACTGGCCTGTTTTTTTGTCCCAGTCTCTTGATACTTACACTAAATTGTGATTAAAGTAACTTCAACTGTGTGACATCAAGCAGCTTTTTCACTGCAACACTACCATTCCTTGCCACTTACAGCTGCTTCGTACTTACTTCCAGTCCGTTTTGCTCTTCCTGTTAAACTGTTATAATTTCTAGTAAGCATTAGCACTTTTTAAATTCTCTTTTTCGTTATTTTCACTTTATATGTGAAAAACTGGTAGCAGTTACATGGTGTGGGAGCACAGCCCCCGCTGTATAACTGAAGTTTAAGCATGTAGTCCAAGTAAAAAGCTAACCAAGCCCCTCCATGTCCTTAGTCACATTTCTGCATCCTAATTTGTCACTTCCAGCTAATTCCCACTAGCTGTGCAGAGTCATCAAGTATTTTAATTTTTATAATAGATGTGTAATTTCAGCCCTCAGCTCTTCACCCTGCAGTGCTGAGGCACTTTGGTCATTCTGCAGGAGCTCCTTGCAAATCCATGAATCTCTCTTTCCTGAAATGTAGGTACCATCACCGCGGTGTGTCTCCCTGGCTCCGCTTGCCATTGCAGGAGTCAGGAAACACAGCAGAGCAGGCAGTTTTTCTTCAGCCTCAGCCTGCCACAGCACGTGCCAGCTGTGCTCCTGTCAGCAACAGTGAGAGCCTTTGGAGCATCAGGCTGTCGTGCTTTCAGGAGAAACTGCTTTGAGCGGGAAGGTTTGAGGTGAAAGAGGAAGAGGATTGCTGAAGAGCCGGTGATGGGCAGAGTCTCAGAGCCTTGAGCATGTTCTTTAGCTCCATGAGAGATCTCCTAGCATGTACTGTTTGAACAGGGGGAGAGGCTCAGGCACCAGCAGGAGGGTCGGCCAACCGGTGTGAGGAGTGGTTGTTCTCAGCTGGCAGCGCCAGGTGCTCCTGAGTGATGAGGTGGCACTTGCAAGCCAGACTGGAGTCCTCTGTAAATAGCACTGGGTAGCAGTGCTGCAGAGGGGAATGATTTATGAAGAGAGAGTGTCTGAAATTTGAAATAAAGTGTTACAACAGCTGCACAGACCCAGATTTTAAGGTTCCGTGTTCCAATTTTAAATGTTACAGTCCCTCTAATTTTGGATTATTTTGACTAGGCACAGCTGTTAAGCCTTTCTCTCTTCTCTCTCCTATCCCCAAAGAACATAAGCTTCTAAAAGTCCATGGTTATCTGTTGTTATATGAGCCTTGTTGGCTATCACATACTGAATGAATGCTGTTAGCTACCTGGTGGTTAAGTTGGAAGAAAGAATGGAGAGTCACTTGAAATAGGACAGTGTCTAAATAGAAAGACAATACCTGAACTTGCAGGAGAAGATTTTTCAAAATAATGTGCCTAAAAATACACATTTATTAAGAAATTCTTTACCTTGGTTTGTTTTGGGAACTATATCTATGTATGTCATGTCTGAAAAGCTTACAAAAAGCTTTTATAGGTGTTTCTTCAGAAGGCATTTTTCTCATGTTGCCTAAACTGACTGGCCTATTACAGTTGCCTTCCCTGGAGGTTTTGTTAATCAATGCCTTTGAAAAGTAAGATCACCTCACCTGTTTAACAACAGACCAGTTAAATTACTAAGAGCACATATTAAATGTTTTTGTAGTTTTGTTAATGTTAACTAAAATAACTCACTATTACTAATTTAATTTCCTCAAGTAAAATACGGGCTATTTTCTACATCTGAATGTCTTCTGCAAAATGTCACAAAAGACCAGATTGGGATAAACAACAAAAAACCAAACCATATCACAAAATACAAGTTTTGGCATTAAACAAGCCGTACGAAACAGTGAATTACAAATTTGCCAGTTCATAATGTGTTAAGTCAATTGATAAAATCATGTTTTGGGATCTGTTTTTTGCTTTTAATGTCTGATGGTAATTTTCCAGCAGTCTAGTTTTAATGAAAACATTTACTCATGTAAATGAGAGTTTCAATTTGCTTGTGTTGACAGTATTTTCATAGGGAAAAATCCTTCCTTTCTTTACTATCTACTTTCAGAAATCTTTTGGAATGTACCAGGGAAATGTCATCCTTTTGACATTCATGTTTTGTTTGGGTTTTTTCTTTTATTTTAGTTTCCATGAAGTAATGTAAACTCTAGCTTAATTTGATCTGGCATCCCTGCAGTTGCACATTTGTAAGTATCTTGTATTGTGGCCCATCTGGGTTGTCATAGAAACCAGAGACCTCCATCCTCCTCATTGTTGTTGGAAATGGAATGCAAACAGGGCATCAAAGTGACGTTTTTCTAGTACAAGTGAGAGCCCTGTGAAGAGCCAAACAGAAAGGGTTCTTACTGGATTTATGCTCCTGTGGCCTGTTGTAGCAGTTATTATAGTACACCCTGTTTTCTCTTGACTATCTAGCAGCTGGGCAATAGAAAAAATGTGAGCATCGTGGAAAAGCCAAGCATCTGTGCTTAACCTTATCCAAAGCTTTTGCCTCTCTATCTTTTCTTGATGTATTTGTCTTGGACTGGACTGTTAACTAGTAAGGAGATCGGAGCATGTTACTGCAAATCATTTGCACTGCAAGGGGCTGAAATAACCAATTATGTAGCATGTCTGTGTGGCTTACTGTTTCTCTGCACTGATCTTCTATCCACTTACAAGAAAAAACAGCCAAATACTTCTGGCAAATGTGTTGAAAGTTTTCACTTGCAAAATAGTAGAAATGCCAAGTGATCATTCTTCAAATCTGTATGCATTTAACAGATGTAATTGCAGAATCACACAGCGCTTCCCTTCCCCCACGTACACTCCAGCTGTGTACTCAGCAGTTCTGCCTGCATGCTGGTGAATGGTCCTGTCTCCTCCCCAGGACAAAGAACCTTTGAAATCGCCGCTGAATACTCGCCAGTGCTGCCAATTGCACATGATTGTGGATTTCCAAAATAGGTTGAGAAATAATTTTCTAAATAGCGACTTGCTCATCAACTGAGAGACAGGCTCTGTCAGCACAAAGGGGGCACAAGAACAGTTTGGTTTTGTGTGTGGGAGAAAAATCTTAGTACAGTCTGTTCATGCTGAGCATGCTGTTGCTGGTCTGAAAGCAGCTGCCTCTATAGCCTCTGCTGCTGGTGCAGTTTCTCAAGCAATGTGGGTCACTGGGCAGGCTTCTGATCTTCTCTAAATTGATTAAGGAAATGAGTTTCTGCCCCTGTGCAAAAGATGGATCCTACAGATAGCTACACAGTATGAGAATCTGTGCTGCAAGAGTTAAAAGCTTGGAACAAAACCCCCTTTTTCGTCATTGCTCTGGTAAATTGGAAGAGGAAGATGAGAAATGTGGAGGCAGAATGCTACAATCCTGCATTATTTGTCTAGTTCATAATAAATACATTTGAAATGCGGAGCAGGAGAAGGCCACTGAATTATTATTGCTATTTACATAGTACTAGTGTATGTTAAATATTTCAAAAGATCTTGGCAGACTAGGTTTTTGGCCTACAGAGCATTGTATACTAATCATGCAACCTACCAGCAGGGAAGCGAAACAGAAAAAACAGTTAAGAATGTGGGTCTGTGGGGTTAAATCAAGCATGGTTGACTGCTCTGTTCTGGCATATGTACGTATGAAATACATATATGAAATACGGACTTTTTTCTTCAATGAGATAGTTGTTTCTAATACGTTGAAAAAAAATCTCAAAGTATTCCCTGCACTATCACTTGTGTCACCTCAGATTTCCTTCTGGGCATAGGCCTGACATATTATTGAGGAGGGGCTTTAAAAGGGGGTTGTGTGACTGAAGGGTGCCCTTTTTTCTGAGTCAGTCTGATAAATTGTAATGCTTTCTTCTACAAACCATCCCTGCCAGTGAGAAAGGACTAATTTTTGCTTGTCTGAATTCACTGCTTTTCAATTCAGCTTTATATTGTCTGTGAGTGCTCTTTGTTTGTGTGAACCTGTTTCTTTTTACTCTTTTCTGTGTCTCCTGATTTTTTTCTTTAGCTTGTTTTTTTGTTCTGAACTTCCTCACAATCAGTGACAGCTTGACTGTCTTCCCATGCAAACTGACAGATGTGTTTTGGATTTACTGTGGTTTTGATATAAAATCACAGAATAGTCTGGGTTGAAAGGGACCCAGAAAGATCATAAGAGTCCAGCTTCTCAGTGAATGGTCCATATGGAGATCAAACCCATGACCTTGGCATTTTTAGCACCATGCTCTAACAACGGAGCACAAACGTATTTATACGATCCTCCCAACAATTGCTATGGAAGTCCTACTGGGCTAATAATGAATACTGGCTATACAGTGTAAAGTCATGTATTTCTGTTTCCATGCTAAAATCCTTATGCTGGGTTGGGGTTTTTTGTTTGGTTGTTTTTTGTTTGGGTTTCTTTTTTTCTTTTTTTTTTAATTTCTGCAACACCTATCACACATTGACATTTTTGTTAAAATTGGTGTTGTTGATACTTGTTGATAAAAAGTTGCTATTTTCTCAGCCTTTGGTCATGGTGTATCTTTTTGCAAAGTAAAGTTAGGTCACGGTTTACTTACATGTTCTTGCATGTGTTTAGTGATATTAGAGTATGCATGGGTAGGATACATCTTTTAAAAGCCTCTTTTCTTCACTTACATCCTGTCTCGACTCCAGATGAAGTACAATAGAGGATAGTTTTGCCAAAACAAACAAATAATTACGCTTTATTTTCTTGAATATGTGCTCTGTAGTATTTGTTAGAAAACAAAAATAAACCCAGGAGCTTGTTTCCCCTAAACAGCCCTGCATTTCAGCATCAATTTGGTTTATTCAGAAGTAATATAAGGGAAAATATTTTCTCAGTTGCTTATTTTATCTAATAGCCCCCCTACCTCAGAGCCCACAGAACCTGCTCCTGAATGTTGAAGCTCCCTTTGGCTTCTCATTTTCTGGAGGTTATCTGGGAAAGAGGGTTATGTGGGGGCTTATTTTTATGAAAAGGAGTTTAAAAGGGTACATATTACGTGTATAAAATTTAATTAAACTCTTGCTGCAAAGACACTGTAGTGTTAAGGTTGTTTCCTGTGTTAATAATAGAGCTTGAGATCTCAGTATGAGTAAAGCTACCAGACCTGAGGACACAAAGCAAGATGGTTTGCTGTAACAACCTGTGCTTCAGTTGCTAGGTTTCTGTAATCTTTCAGTTCTTCCCAACAGCACAACCTGTATTTCCTTTAAAAAAAAAAGTCCATCTGTGGGCAACCATGGGGAGCAAAACTACTGTTTTGTGATTTACAACTCTTAGAGACAGGTGTGAAAGGTGTCTTTAGAGAAACATGAGAGAGACCCAATGATGCCATTTCTTAAAAGTCCATGGGTTCTGAGCTTCCATACATATTCGCAACTGAATTGTCATGCAAGAAATGCTGAGTGAACATCAATGAAATAATACTTCTGAGTTTCATTAAGGCTGTCTAATACCTCCTAGTGCAGGTTTAGCTCGTCAGACCAGTTTGTAGAATGAAATGTGTTCATCTGGTTATACGTTGCATTACTCTGCAATAAGTAGTAAGTCAAACATACGGTGTGAAAAAGAACTTGCACTTCATTATGTGATGAAAATATGTTTAATGGTTTTGTTTAATTTTTTTTAAAGCTAATTTGCCTTTTAAATCTAATATGGGCCTTAAGTGGCACAGAAAAAATCTTGGTCTTCCCTAAAACCTCTTATAGTATATTGATGAGAACTGCATAAAGAGGAATTACAGAGGAGCTTATTTTCTCTTTCTTACCTCTTCATGCTTGGTTTAAAGATCTGTTCACCCACCTCATGAGCCTCCCAAATGATCAGGAAATCTTCTCCATTGACATAATATAAAAGGAAGGTGTTTGTATTATTTTTGAGAGGTCTTCTATACAAAGAGAACAGTAAGACAATGTAAAGCAAAATAGTTCCTTCTGAAATATTTTCTAAGAGGTGTTTGGAATATAACAAACATTACCAGAAAGTTCTGAAGAGGTACATTTCTCAGGTGATTAGTTAGAAAAGTCTCCATCAGCTGCAATGTTGCATTCTTCAGAGGTGAGCATAGCGCACTTGTCAGAAAACAGTACTCCAAATGGTGTTAGCAGAAATGGGTAACTGCTTGAGGAAGTGGAAGAACCTCTGCAGTTCTTTTTTTCTGAAGGCAGTTTCAACACTAGATGCTTGCAGCCAGGAGTTTTGGAGCTTTAAGTCATTATTCTAGTACATACTTCAAAAAAGACAGGAGCACAAGCTATAGAGGCACTGGGTACAATTCATGTGTACATAAATTCAGCTTTTTTTTTCACGGAAGTAAGAGCTAAGGGTGGCACAGAAATGTTGTTCTGCGTTCCTTCAGTGTTATCCTGGCCTGACAAATTTTAATCCTAGCTCAAACAAGGTTTCATTGCATTATAGCATTGAAGCACTATGGATAGATTTTACAGAACAAGAGATATGGACGCTTTAGATAATTTTCTTCAACGTCCTAATTGTGTTTATTTCAATTTTATTAGGTTTAAGAATGAGTACCATCTTTAGTAGAAAAATTATATCTGACAAAATTAGTCTTGCACTTCATTGATATCAAATGTATCCTAACGAGATCATTCATTATTCTTCCAAAGAGTTGTTGTTATAAAGGTATTTGTGTTTGCACTTTGAGCAAGTGTATCTTAGAGGTGAGAACTAACTCTCCTCTGCCTATTCAGCTTTCCTGAGGCAAACTGTTGTGGATTCACTGCGTTTCGGTCACATCCACAAATTCTGGATTTATTTATATTACAGACTTAGATGGCACAGGTTAAATTACATTAAAGACTGAATTGGCATCTTTAGACTAAATTTAAGAAAATTTGAGAAAGGAAGTCCAAAATCTATTATAGATATAGAAGGTGGGTCTAATGATCAGACTTGTAAACCAAATCTCTTCAGGTTACTTTAGGTGGGTTCAGTAGCAGTATTTACCTTTCTGTTATAAGAGAAGGACCACCTTTCTTCTCTTTGTACTGGAGGGGATCTTTGACAACATTCACTAGAACTCTGAAATAAAATTTCTGAACCATTCTGAACAAGGACAGGGCTGAATTCATTGCTTGGCTTGTAGCACAAACTGATTTTGTTTGACACTTCAAAGTTACCAAGTCTTAGAAAACAGCAGTCATTTCAAAATATTAACTGAAGCTTTGGAAACTTACCATAGAAGTAAGTTATATTTATTTATGGAGATACTTGCAGATGTGAGTATCACAATATGTTAAAAAACAGGAGAGGGATGGGAAAGGATAATGGAGCTAATAGCAGGAAAAGTATCACCATCACTCATTTATATAGACCAATTCCATGTACAACTTTATGTTGTGAAGTCATTGGAAACACTTAAAAATTCCAGTGGATTGTATAAAATGTCATTTGAAAGTGCAGATTTTGTAGTGTTTCATTTATTTTTAAAATAATTTGGATTCTGTTCCAGATTGTTTGCAATCCCTCCTTCCAAATTTGTTTCCCTTTTATCTGTGTAAGCATGTGCTGACACTGTTACTCAGTATACACAAATGCTAATCTACCTTCATGCACATGGAAAATAGCTTTCCTGGCACTGAATTTAGAACTCTCATAGAATACATTATTAATCGAAGAAGCCTCTCTTTTTAGAAAAGCCTGTCATTTATGTGGTCACAGTTGAGAAGGTTTTAGATAAATATAATGCTGTTTGTTAGCAGTGTGGTCCTCAGAACATACAGCAAACAACCCCAAATACTGAAAGTGCATTTAAAAAAGATTGAAATTTCAAAAGTAATTTTCCTTCTCTATACTCTGGTTGCATACACTAACGTGATCTCATTATAATCTAACGACAACTTCTTTTCTATTGCCCTGCACGCTTTAATGCTCTAAATGCGTTTCTCTTGGCAGGTCTTTGCAGTGAGGTGAAAGTGTGATAACTGCTGGGTTCCCTATTGGGAATAATTCCCTAGCTCTGCATTTGGCTTTCTGATAGATCATGTATCTCTGAAGTTCAAGGGGTAGAGTTGTGAGGGAAGTGGGTAGGGTGAGGCTGGTGTCCATCTGTGTATAATTCAGCTGAATGTAACTGCAGCTCAGTAACAGAACTCCAGCGCAGCTTCTGCGAGGGCTGCCAAGCTGAACTGTTCCTTCAGTTACACGTGCTGGTCTTGCAAACGCTGCAGAGCCTTATCAAACACAGCCAGTTGGTGCTGCTGGTATGAAAGCACAGGGGAGCTCTCATGTGGAAGGTTAATGGAGTGTAATTAGAAAGAAGAATGAGCTGTTCAACCACTCTATCTCACTCTACCTGCACTGAGAGTGACAAGTGCTCTGGTCTTTTATAAACCCTAGAGCAGGGGTTTAACAGTCTAAAATTATGACAGTATAACTGTCAAACACGCAAGCACACTGTGAAGAAGTAGTATGAACTTATGGATAGGAATGTTTATGTTCCCTTATGTGGACTCTATTAGTACTTTTTTAATGCAGAACATTGTCCATACATAGGTAGCAGGTCTCAAATACATTTTCTTGTGAAGTGTCCATTGAAGTCAGAAAGTCTTTGTGTGCCATTTGTGCCTTCTTCATGTCTGCATATCACATAACCATTACCTTGCAGGATGAAGTGATGGTACCATCCTAGGGCTTTGATACCAAGGAATTAAACTTTCATAGAGAAGAGTTCTGGTGGAAGTAAGAACAGTTACTGGGATTTATATTCCAGGAATTAAACAAAGTTTGACATTACATACATAAATTGAGATTAGATATTAATGCCTGATCCTGTGATTTAAGTTAGGTACTATGTATGTCTGTTGAGAATTACCATGTTCTTAAAATGTTTTTTGTCTTTCATCTAGAGCATGCAGTTGTGGGATTTTTTTCTTTTAGTAGAATACTGATAAACTTTAATTATGAAACTGCAACTAGGAAGTAGAGGGAAGATACCACATCAGTTCCAAAAAGGACAAGAAAATTACCAATTTAACTTCCTGTGTGTTACAGACCATTATATTCTACCCCAGTAATCCTGTCTGATGTCTGGATTCATCAAGGAGAATTGGACAGTTTGGTTATCAATGATACTAAATTTTTGTCTTCCACATGTTTGTTTTTCAGAAAACAGGTGGTGGATTAGGCTGCCAGGTACTCTGAAGGCCGTTGCAGTGTCAGCAGGTTTATTAGGGGAAATTCGCAGTGGAAAGGAAAAAAACATCCCAGCAAGTCTGACCTGGAGAACTTTTTTTTCTTGTTCCAAGTCTAAAATCAGGAAGAATCCAAATATGTAAAAAAGGCATACAATAAAAGGCAATCAAAGGAAGAAGAAAAGCTTCCTTTGCTTAGCGTCTTTTCTCTAGCTGTGGCCAGTATCTTGTGTTTCAGAAGAAGGTGGAAAAAGAACCTTGAGTATACCTGGTTATTTGTGCCTCTGGACATGTTAATGTTCTAAAGAGTAAGACTGTCTTTATGCAGAGTGTCAGTGCTGGAGAAGCATGCTGGGAACAGTGAAGACACTTGCACTGTCCTTCATAAGGGAAGAGAATGAGCATAGACGTCCCAAGTCCCAGATCCCTCTCCCCCTCACATGTACTATACAGTCTGCTCTGAAATTCAGATTAAGTATTTCCTTTGGAAAGTTATATACCCTTTTTACAGAGACTTTAAACCCTGGTAGGCCGTTACCTCTTGGGCTGGTCCAGCATTTAACCATACTGCATCTTATTTCAAGGTTGAATTTGTCTATCTTCAACTTGCAGATACAGAATCATCATTTTACGTTTGTCAGAGAAACTAAAAATGCTCCCATCATTGGATTTCTGTATATAAATATCTATACTCAGTGAGAAGTGGCCTCTCAATAAACTGGATATGCTGAGCCTCAGTAAGCTTCACATTACATGGTGCTGTTTGTTGGGTCCTTGATTATGGTTGTGGTTTTCCTTTGAACTGTCTCCAGTAGCTCTGCATCCCTCAAGAAAATGGTAGCTTTTCATTCTTTTGGGAAAATGCCTGTTCTCGGTTGTTCTAATTTAAGAGCAGGGGAAGTTCAGCAAATCTTTGGTTGTTGAGTTTTAGCCTTACTTAGTGATGCACCTATTGTGCCAAGATAAACAAACACAGGTACAAAGTTCCTCTCCCCATGTCTTTTAAACTGGGAGGGTAAAGAAGAGCCATGGCTTTGTTTTTCAGAGAGTCACTGTTGCCCTATCCACAAACCTTAATACAATTGAAGGCCAGCAGTTTGGATCTTCTGCAGTGATTTATTTTGATGTCTTCTCTGTGAAGCAGGCATTTTTCTTTGTTTTGATTGCCCTTGGTTAACTAAAAAGAATAGTACAGCAGGTACATTTAGCTGAACAGGATGCTTGTGTTTGATATATTGTTCAAGTTACTGGGAAGAAGAGAAAAATCTCTCATCTGAGTGTGGTGAAACTGTGCCTTTTTGCTCTATAACTTACTTTGCCTATGAAGTGGAGATCAACAATGAACTGTGATGTTATTAGTGATAGGTTTTAATTGAATTGGCAGTAAACAGTATTTAATTGACAACAGGGAAAATGCTGGTATTAGTTTGTGATATTTGTAAAGCAACTGTGGAAATGAAATATTAGATGCTGTTAACAAAATCAGTTATCAGTAGGGGGTTGTATGATACAGTCTGAGCATCCAGATCTTCCTGTTCACAAAAAAATGCATTTCCATTCTGTGGTTTAGTAGAACTAGTCATCTTTCTTAATACTTCTGATCATGCATGAAGCACGTGAGCATGAACTCTGTGTGTTTCCTTTCATGAGGAGGAGAAGGGGGTATGATTCAGTCATGAGAATAGCTGTGGGATGCATGAGAACCCTACTGAAGCTGACTACATTTTAGGCAAGGACTGTGATACTGTGCTTGTTAAAATGTGCAGTAGTATGTTGTAAAATTACTTTATCCTTTCCACTTGAGCTATTCAAAACATGAGGAGTTATCAGATTAAAAAGTGCACTTCTCTTTAGGTTGTTTCTAAAACATGAAATAAGTTTACTTATTTAGATTGCTCTACTTTGCTTGCTTAATGCGGACAAATTCAGTTTAAAGGGTCTCACGTTATGAGGTAAATCACAGCAAGGAGAAGAGAAACAGCCAGACTGGCCTGGCAGAGGTGTTTAGCTTAGGTAACCAGCTACTGTGTATAGTTGCAAATAGGTTTCCCATGGGGGTAGATGTTCCTGTGTGTTCTCCTGCAGAAGAATAACAATCCACAGTATTTTTTGTTCGGAGATTTCATATTGCAGGCTTCAGTCTATGATAGATTTTACAAGACCACATTACATGCTTATAGTGAACTAGGTTCAGTCAGAGATCGTACAGACTTTTCTTTACATTGAAGTACAAAAGAACTCTTGTTTAATTTCTGAAAATATGGCTAGATGGCTTTTTTATTTTTCCCTTAGGAATGTTTCTTTTCTCCCTGAAACAGACAAATAGGGGTATAACAATAAGATGGGCAAGATAAAATTAAAATAAGCACCTTTTCCAGGGTAGTCAGCAGTCTAATTCTTTAATTTCTTCAGTATTTTCATGTTGAGCTTGTACCCATATCCTTTTACCAGTTTGTATTTGTACTTGGAAGTATTTCTGTAAAGCAGCAAAACCTAAAGCACGACAAAGTTTGTTGTTAAATCTTGTCAAATGAAAAAAAAATTAATTCCTTTTATTCCATTCTTCCTTAATTACATTCAAAGTACTGCACTTAACTCTTTTTCCTGTTCTGTTTTGCCTGTTGTCACACACTTAACTCCTCATCCATTAATTGCTTTATTGTTTAATTATTGTTGCTATTCTTGCAAGTTTCTTTCCGTTAACGTAAGTGCTGGGGTAAGAAGCTAGATATTACACTTAGTTAATCTGTAAACTGCAGGAAAACATTGTACGTGTGCTGCCTCTACTAGTTCATTCTCTGTACTCTTCTTTGTGCAAGAATAAATATTCTAAAACAAGAAGACAGTGATGCATAAGGCATTTCACGGTACAGCATTCCCTTCCAAAAATTAATTGGTCTTGTGGTGCTGCAAATAGTAAAAGACATGGTACTGAAAATAAGCAATCAAGAAGTCGTCACATAAAGCAGAATAGCACAGCAGCTATTTTTGAACATTTTAATTTACAATTCTAGCTATGATTTTAAATTAAAAAAAGCATTCTTCTGTGTTAGGAATGAAGGAATGAACTCTCATAATCCACTTCTGAATGACTTCTAGCAGCCTTAAGTGGTGTTTCTCTATCATAAAGGAAATATCCAATATCTCTTTCAAAATATATATGTTCATGTCTGAACTGTGTGTTTCTTTCAGAATCACACCTATAGGAATTAATTTAAAATATAATTGTTATAAGTCTACCAGCATTTTAATGACAAAAATACTTTTCATATCATGCCAATGCTATCTAACAATATTTATCTGACATAACATTAAAATAGATTTTTAGGGAATTAAGTTTTATTTAAATTCCATTTTACACAAGGTACCATATGCCATAGTTAGAAATAGCATTACAGATATTAAGACTGCAAAGCAAACACATGAATTTGGGGTGTGTCAAAATAACTGGTTCTTCTCTGGTGCTTATCAGTATTGTAAGTGTGTTGTTCAGTTCATCCCACAGGACCATCATGGCAGAGGGAGGAGAAGCAGTCAGTTGCCCTCACATGCTCTGCTACCTCTTTTAGACATGCAGAAGTCCTTGTGTCTTTGTGGAACTTCTAGCTGTGTTTTCTGTGAGCTCAATGCAGCACACGCTCTTTGGGACAGTTACTGGGGTGTTGGCAGTGCAGCCATTGACTGGGTAAGGTTAGGTACCCATGTATTTAACAAAAGCTTAAAAAAAATACAGGTTTTTCAACTATAGAAAGAAATAGCGCACATTTCAGTAATCATGCCCAGTAAGGCATTCAAGTAGGAGGTCGAGGATGTCTCCCAGTCCCACTGCAACATTGCCTGTCAGCATTTAGGCACCTCGGCCTCAGGGGAGCCTTTTCAGGCTGAAAGAAATAGATACCATTTTGATGACCTCTAAGAAGTAAGAAATTGTGTCACTCTTTTTTCTGGAAATAAAATTCTTTCTAATTTAGTTAGTTTAGATTTTTTTGTTGATAAAAAATGTGGCTGTAAGTGAAGCACAGCCACAAGTGCAGAATTCCATAAAAATACAGGATAACCACAGAAATAGCTGAATATATTTCTATAGTACTTAGATCATTCTTTCAATTGAATTTAATTCAAGCTGGTTTGTAAAGCAGGGGTTTTTTCCTTACTGGTGTAAGGAAAGTGGTGTAAGGCGTCATCAATTCCTATAATTGGATTTCACTATTTTAAATTTTAGATACCATCTTAAAGCAGTAGATGAATGTACAGTTATTCTCCCTGTTTGTAATCTTTCCACTCCCAAATTCCATTCCCAAAATGCACCCTCTTTGCAGGTTAAAGACTAATTGTACGAAATCTCCAAAATCTAACTTCTTTCTGCCATGGAAGTTTTGATATCTTTCTCTTTGGGTAGTGGCAGGGGATGGGACTGAGAAAGAGAGAGAAGGGAGGCTGGAAAGGAAGATTGCAGAGCAGTGAAATTCTCTCCATCCTCCCCACTTCTGAGTTGGAGCCTTTTTGAAATCAGTACTTCCTCTTAACCATTTCACTTGCAGCAGTAGGGGGCAACTTTTATATCCCAGAGAACATCTTGATCACTGGACGGCACAGGTAGCAGAGGATCCATAGCAGCTGACTTCCTGAGACTGGGAGAGCAGAAATGCATGTTGCTGGCAGGCAGCTGAACAGTTCAAACAACATTAGCTTTGTTTTTGTGATATGAATGGTATATATTGCAAGGTTATTTAATATGCTAGTTTTCTCTCTTGTTTTTAAATTATCTATATTTTAATTTTTATTGATTTTTGAAGTTTAAAAACAGATCTTCCTTTAGATATGGTTGTTTTTCTGAATGTTTCCTGGATGAAGAGGAAAATGTGTCACCAAATACAACAAAGGATCTAGTATTTAAAAGAGAGATGTACTCAGAGAACTACTTTTTTCTTGATTGACTGATTAAAATGGAAATAATGCTTAATAAATGCTTAATAAATAATAAGGATAAAAACCTTAAACCTTACTAAGTTTTAAGTTTGCTCCAAGGACTTTGCTTATCCTATAACAACATATTCATGGTAGTTTTTATATGAGCATGGAGATGTCTTTTGGCACAGATATATGGCCAATAAGATCTATTTTCTGCTTAATCAAACCAAAATAATCTTCTAATGCTGTGTTAGGATCTGGCCTGTGGCATGAATGAGAAAGTGGTATAGCAAAATGTCACAATATTGATTGCAATTATTAACTTTAAGGAAAGGTCATATAAGATGTCTGGGGCTCTGAACTCAGCAGTGTGAATGGTTCCTGATGAGATTAGCGATAAAGATGTCAAGACAGCAGGAGCTCTGAGATTATGTAGGGTGCTTATGGGGCACTGTGTGACAAATGTGTTTGGAAGTAGTCTGATAGTAACCATTGCACAAGGCTAGCACTTCCTTTTTGGGTAGAATACAGTTTGGAAGTAAGGATGAGATTATTAAATTCTTTCATGTTGTGGATGTAAAGAGAGGATTGGCATTTGGTTTTGAGGAAGGTTCAGTAAACTTGAAAGACAAATGCTTTTCATACATTCATATTATGGCAGGAAAATAAACTATTCTGGGAATATTAGGAGAACTAGAGCTTTCTGACATGCAGAAAACTACGTTGTGTGTATGATTATGTGTTTATGATTGAGTTAATCTCAATTTAAAATGTTGAAGTTGTCAGTAAGAATTCAATTAAGTATTCTTAAATAAGAGCAGGAAGGAAAAATGACAATGATTACATTTAAAGAATAAGGATATTTCTTAAGAATTCTATGGCACTTTTAGAACACCTGAGTTTCACTGGCATTTAGTCTCTAAAATATGTAGCTAGGACTTTGTATCAGCCTTCACAAATCTCAGTCATACAGACTGTATTTTCTACAGCACAAACTGTCTTTAAAATTGATTAAGAACAGTCAGATAACCAAGGAGTAATTTTAAAATACCGTCTTAATGAAGTCTGACAGTAAACAAGAGTTTCTTTCATAGCACCCTCCTGTTTAATTCCCTTGGGATGGAGGCTCTGCTGGGGTTGCTGCAGACAGACATGCACCAAGCACTTGTATGGCTGCAGAGCAGCACTTTCAGCAGGATGCTGGAGGAACCATGCGCTGCTTGCGACGTCAGACCAGTGGTGTGGGCTGAGTATGTGCAGAGAGGGACACAAAGGGTAGTTCTGAAAATGGGAATAGATCTGCACCGAGTTCCTGTGTCGGTGCAACCCTAAGAGACTCGTCTGGTTTTGCTAATTCAGCTATGTAACTTTGAAATATGTTGGTCAGTCTCTCTCTCGATAATTACAAACAAACAGATAATCCAAACTGTCTTGCAGATAGTAAAACGATTTCTGTAGTTTCAATGTGGTATTTTTACTGACAGTTGGTAGAAGCAGCTTACTAAGCTGCGTAAGCAGTTGGCATGCAGTGCAAACTTCAGTTTTACTCTCTGAATCTTAAAAGCATTAGATGTTTCTTCCAATTTAATATCTGCATAATGGATATGGATGGCAAGATATGCTGCTGCCAGGCAGCTTTCAGCAGCCTCTAACAGGCTAGCGTAGAATTCCAGAGCAACAGCGTTTTTCCGCTCACGTTATCCATCTTGTGCCAAAAATGCTGAGCCTCAGTTTTTGCACAAGGCACTAATACAAGTTGTGCTTTGGTCCTGTTTTACCCCATCTCTGCAGGCCATAGTTCAGGCCTGGGCGTGGAACAGGCGGTGTGTGAATGCCATGTGACTCACCTCGCTTCTGCTCCCCGGCTTTCCTCGCTAGCTCTTGCCCTTCTGTAGCAGCATGGCAGAGGAGTCCTCAGCCTGCCTCTCCCTCTCTGTCTTTCTGTCTTCTTTTTTTTTTTTTTTTCCCAATCTTTTCACTAATGTTCCTCCCATTGTAAAGAGCAAGATGGAAATTCATTCTTGGGCCATTGCTGCTGATTTCCTCCTGTCAGGGAATCAGTAGAAGAGCACCATTATCCCTGAATTTCATACTGGTCGCTGTAGAAGACAAAAACTCCCTTCTTGTTCATGCTGGGTATGGTAATTCTTTAGCTTCCAGTGCAGTGTATGTGCAATCCATTTTTTGGCAGGTATTCTATAAGCATGTTGCATTATTTTCTCTCCTACTTTGCTGCCTTCTCCTCTCCTTCCCCTTGGGTTGCTCTCTGGAAATGTTTCTTCAGCTCTTGTATCTGCTTGCTGACGCTGCACTTTGATTTGCATGTTAACATGGTTGATCTTTTCAGAAGGGGATTTTAAATGATTGTTATTACGAGCGAGCTGATAGACACAGGGCATTTAAAACTGTGTGAAAAATCTGGATTAGGAAAATGCCTTCTACGCTTCTATTATTTTATCCTTGTTTCAGAAGGGAACAAACAGCTTACAGTTTTTAGGCTTTGATAGCTTTTAGCACGTGGTTGGATGCAGGGTAAAATAGTTCCTTCAGGCTGCTGTCCATTACTAACTCCCTGAATTTCCAGTGAGGTTGGGCCTGTATTCCTCTTGTCAGAGCTGAGCATGCATTCTCAGCCAGAGCTGTGGCTTTTGTAGAAATCAGGCATTCCTTCTTCTGTATCGTCAAGTTGCTGAATTCAGGCTTTTGCTAAAAGGTCAGTCATGTGAGCCCACACATTTCAACACTATGAAACAGGGGTAGGGGATTTGTTGCTTGTGGTTTTTATTTGGCTTTTTAAAGTTCCAGTTTGCAAATATGCCAATTTGGGAGCCTGCCCTTTTTGTTATCTTCTTCTGGGCTAGAGATACACACTCACTGTGTGAGGCATCATGCTGTTTTAGCTCATCAGAAGATACTTAAAATCATAAGTCTACTACTGTATGTCCACAAAATGAAGAGGACAGATATTTTGTTAGCTCAGAATTTAATAACCATGTGTGAATGAAATTAGAGGAAAAATATTCTTCCAGATTGTTGTAAATAGCTGGATTTTTGGGGTGTTTTTTCCTCCATCTCTTATGTTTCGTACTGTGTCTGAATACGAGTGCTTCAAAACAAAAAAATCAAAACATTTGGTATTGCCGGAATGGTTGTGTTATTTTTAATTTTCTTGTCCATGTAAGTGCAACTTCTTGGGGCAACCCACTGTCAGCACCTGGCTGTGGTAGAGGCTTCCTGACCATTCGTGTTTCCACTAGAGCTTTCTTGGTTGAGCCTATCCCATGCCTGTTGACTCTACCATCCTCTTTCAAAGACAGCCTTGTTGTGTAATTGCTTTGGAGTGTGCATATTCTCTTGATCAAGGGGGCTTAGATATAGCTAAATATTTTTAAATTTGGGGGTGGTTAGAGTATAGGAAAAAATGTCCATTTTTGGTCATGTCTGCAGAAGGTAAAAAAAGTCTCATGGTGTTCTGACTCTTGTTCACACTAAAGTATAATACAAACATAAATTGTGAGCCCTTACTATTCATGTGGATAACATGTATCTCATGCTGCAACTCACCTGGTCTGCTCTTAAATCTTGCCACTGTCTAAAGGTGCACAATGGCTACCAGAAGAAACCTCTTTTTAAAATAATTTCAAACCTTAATGGACACTAAAATGTAATAGGAAGCCTTTAAGCTGGGAGAAATAGATCTGTGCTATTTTGTTCCCATGTAGGTAGCCCTCTCTGATTCTTTTTCAGGTGACAATAATATTGAACAGAAGGACCATGCATCCATGCCCTTCCTGATCCCCATTTTGCACTCAAATTGCCTGTCTCTCACTTTCAATGCCTGGTTCAAAACGACCTGCCTATTGCCTTGAAGTCAGCTGGGAGGCTTCAACCCAAAGTTCTTTTTTGTCACTGTTTAGGAGTGATTCATGTTTGAGGGAGTCAAAATATGTGGAATCTGAATGCCAACATTTCTCATGTAAATATAGATTACTGAGGTCGTGCAGTGGTTTGTGAATAGGCTGAATTTTGGTGAGTGGGTTTCTGCAAGAACAGTGAGGTCACCTTGCTGGACTCTAATACCCCTCTGTGGCAAATTTTACACTGTGCCTATTAGATAACACCAATACTCAAAATTCCAAAAGAGAAGTCCCACTAAGCTTCTGAGTGGTTCTTTATTTACATTAAATAATTGTATCTTTAGGTGTTACTATTTTCTCTAGAATATGCAGCTAAGTAACTGTCATCATTTCTGTTTATGATTTTGTTTATCTGGTAGAAAAGAGTGGTGGAACAGCTTCGAAAGAATTTGATAGTGAAGCAGGAACAGCCAGACAGTAAATTTCAGATACAGCCATTGGCACAGTCAGAAAACAAACTACAGACACCACAGCCACAACCACTACAACAGCTACAGCAACATCACCATCAACAGCAGCAGCAGTCCACGGCACCCTCTCCAAACGTGATAGGATCACAGGTAAAAAGCTACAACAATGGTTTTTCTTACTAAAGGTGAAGCTCACCGAAAATTTAAAAAATGAAAAATGCAGAGAGAAAACTGCAGACTTTCACTTATGCCCGCTAGTGTACCAGTATGAATTTCTTCTTCTATGCAAATACAGATATGGGTCTTCTAGATTTTTTTGGCAAAATCTCCAATCTGAGTTTAAAAAATTATGTACTGTTTAAAAGTTGAATCATAACATCACAGAAAAGAAGGGTAGCAATATTGCCTTTCTTAAAAATAAGTGAAAGTTTAGCAAATGAGCCTATCTTTTCCAAAGGTGCATGCATGATTGTCTGACCATACCTAGTAGGTCTCAAGAAGCGGTAAATACTTTGCATACACCGTATGAGGTGTATGATTAAAATCCTTTATTTTTAAATTACTAACAAAATGCCCTCTATAAATGTGAACAAAACGCAAGGAAACAGTTCCTTCTTCTTTCTGCTCAGTTCTTTTTAAACAGATGTAAGTCATACCAAGTAATACTTACCTGAATTTTCAAGGATTTGTCTAAAAGTGTACAGTGTTAATTGCAGAGTTCATGCTTTAGAAAGTAGTCTTTATTAGGAAGGTGAACTGAATTTCAGTACAGTATAGGATTAGAGACATAATCCCAGAATTTAACAGAGCAAGTGGTTTGCTTAAGTGGGAAACGTCAAGTTTTCCCTGTTCAGATATTTAGGATCACAAAAGTGTGCTAATAAAATGGCTAGAAGATGCAGAGAGGCGTTCTGTAAGAAGTGTATATGAAGTCTTTTTTCCTGTTGATGCAATCTTAGGAGTTAATGTTTACCTGGATGGGCAGATGGCAGAATTCACCAGTGAAGTTTGCAATATGCACATTGCAGCAAATCACACCCACAGCTTTGACCAGTTGTGATTCTCATCTCCCCTTTTGCTGAAAACAGAGAAGAGAGAAAAGGTTGGGCTGTTAGTTCTCTTGTTTAACTCAGCAAGTTGGTTTGGATGCACTCTAAAATGCATTTGTGAAGCTTAGCTAATTGTATTTTTGAGAAAAGTGTATTGAAGAAAAGAAGCAAACTTAACTAAGGAAAATGCATTTTGAGCAGCAACATCAATATCAAAGCTGAAATGGAACAAAGAAGCAAATACTACTGTGTCCTAAAGTATTTGTAGGCAAACAATGGATCACTGTTGTATCAGTGATCTCTCTTTCTCAGTCAGGAGACACGAGAGCAAACACAGTTTCATGTGTTTATCAGTATTCCACACTTTGCATTCATGCATTAACTTCCAGGTCATCTCCTGGGTTGTAAAAATTGAGGTTTTATTCAAAGTTAAAGAGCCCTCTAGCGAAACAGTCAAAAAACTGCTACACCCTTCTGACTACCACTGGTACGATAGAACTTGGAAAGTAGTTACCAGTTGGAAGGCAGGTCGTCCTGTCCCTTGGCTAAATAAGCCAGCTTTTATCCTTAACGCTTTTCTATTTTTATTTATGTTGGTAAAATTCTGAAGGATCCTCATTTTCTGCACACATTTTGCATCTAAGTTTTTGTCTCTGTCTTATTGTCTCTCAAGTTCTTTCTGTAAAGAAAAGTAAAATATTTTGTCTCTCTACAATTGTTTTTCATGCCTACTTTTGTAAATAACACATTTTTCAAGGCTGTGTCAGTACAGAGAATGCTTTCAATGTTTATTTTCAAAGTAATCAAATTTAGGAATCAAGGTATATGTACCATCTTAACAGTGATATTTTAATATACATAATATGTCCGGTAAGAAGGGCTTTGAAAATTTTCATAAGCATCAAGCCTTCTAAAAAGTCATAATATTGCAATATTATGTGCAATAATGCAGACTTACTATGAATGCCACTTCAGTATGAATTAATGCATTGACTACTTTTTGGAATAACTGATCTAATTAATGCTCAGCAAAGTGAGAGGGATATTTACGCTCTGTGATCTGCTGACTGAAACTGTACTCTGAGTACTTGCAGAGTTAATAGAACCCCTTGGAAGAGTCACAGTCTTGTATTACGTGATTGATTACACCTTCCTTTAGAACATTTATGGTTGAATGTAATGCTTGTGAAGATGATACCACGTTACATCTTATTGGAAAAGCTTGAATAATATTACTGCAGTATGGGAATAGAACCTCTTGCTTTGGGGAAGGTACAGCAGAGGTCAATAAGCTCTTAGGTCTCAGATAAGAAGTTAAGAAAATTGTGTTGCAACAAGGAAAATTTAATTATGTCTGGATTTTTCATAAATGTATAAACCTGAAGCATAAATTATCCTTTAATTTGGCATTTTACAATTATGAATTTTTCACACTTGTGCATAATTAACAGTTAGGGGCCAAAGTTTAATTATTGTGAAATTAGAGGTGTGAAGGTAAACTGTGGTTTTGTTTAAGGGAACAGTATTGGTGAAAATACTGAAGAATCCAACCAGAAATATATTATATTATTAGAAAAAAGATGAAGGTCTTGTATGATTAAAATCAAGTAGTCTAAATCAGGCATGTTCAGAACACAAAGACTGCCTGATCCCTGGTTTTCCATTCTTTCCTCTGTAGAACCTAGAGCTGACATCAGGAGGGAATGGCGGTAATTTAGTACTAAGATCATTTGATCATGCCTATAAAGTTTTGAAGATGCAGTGCCATTGGTGCAATTGACTTTTTATACCAAAGAGAAAAGAAACAAAATCATTTGCCATTCTTGCCATGAGTGTCACTTGTCATGAGTTTTCTGTTCATATCATGTTCTGGTTTTATATGGAGACTCTCGCCTTGTTGCTTTTTGAATGAAATTTGTAATGTCTATTTTCCTTAGCATCTTAGAAGACAATACATTTTAAAACAAAACTGTGAAATGATAGTTGTTTAAACTTTTGAAGTTTGGTCATGATGCATTGAAGCATTTCAGATAAATGCTAGTGTTACGTGATTCAAAACCACTCTTTTTAAAACAGGCCAAAAGCAATCATGGTGTCAAATATATGTTCCAAAGCTAGCCCATTCCTCAGAAGTTAAACTTAAATGCCTGCAGCTGTACAGACTAACAGCCAGCTCTTACAACTTCAGGACAACCCTACTGATACTCTTAGTAAAGAAGGTTCAGTGCTAGATAACTGTATGTATCGCTAAAACTGAGATTGGGATGCCCAAAGTAAAAATATGTTTTTGTTTTTAAAGAAACCAACTTACGAATGTTTTCCCCCTCTTCCTCTGATTGTGAGGATCACTGTAACTACAGTTTCCATTTGAAAGTAAGAGTTTTACTGGGTGCGAAGCTAGTTTGCTGCTATGTTTCATAAACCTGCATCTTACAGGTTTGATATTGACAGTGCATGTTTGGAAATAATATGAAACTAAAGGATCCAAAATTCATATACCACTACTAACACCTAATAGTAATTTTCTCAGGAATTTGTTTTGATTCAATTCGCATTGCTGCAGGTGATTAAAACAGGCCAAACAGGTGCCTTAAATGAGAATGCTTTCTAGCTATCCAGTTTTCAGAGGCATAAGATAGTATGCTTGTCTGAACAGCAGGTAGATAGGCTCAGAGCTGCCTTTTCTTTCTCATGCTGTCTATTGTTTCTGACTAATCAACCCACGTCCTGTCTGATACGGAGTGTCTCTGTCTCTTACAGTGTATTTTCTGTTTCCCTTAGAAAACTGTAACTACAGCTTCTATGATCACCACTAAGACACTACCTCTCGTCTTGAAAGCAGCAACTGCGACCATGCCTGCCTCTGTTGTGGGTCAGAGACCTACCATTGCCATGGTTACTGCTATCAACAACAATCAGAAAGCAGTCCTCAGCACTGATGCGCAGAATGCACCAGTCAACCTCCAGACAACAAATAAGGTCACTGGGCCAGGAGCTGAGGCAGTCCAAATAGTGACAAAAAACACTGTAACTTTGGTAAGCATTTCATGTGTTTGCCCTGCAGATATGTGTGGGTTTGGTTCACAGGAGGGCTATTGGAAAAAATAAACAGTCAGGGTTTCATACAGAAAGGATAGTAGAGACATGTTGTGAGTCTTCACTAGCTGACATTGTTATAGTCTACAAGAAAAACATTTTCTCTCCATGTGGGTTGTTATTACTGTTTTGCTTTATAAAATTAAATCAGTGCTATCATCACCACAGTTACTGTTAGTAACTGTAGCCATGGGGCAGTAGTGATTGTATTGCCCTTACTGAATCTGTATGGCTGTGTTCTGCAGATTTCCTACTCTTTTCTTTGGCAAAGGAGATGTCAGACTTTCTTTGATCCGTTTGGGTCTTCATCTTAGGTTTTTTTAAGTCAATCTCTTGTTCAGTTTGCATGATGAAGTCTCTTGCATTAGACACATCCCTTAAGTCTGCCCACTACCATGTCTTCACTCAGGACTTTTTCAAACACATAAACAGATGCTTTTTCTTTAAAAACATGTATTTTGGAAATACAAATTTTGTGCTTTGGCTACATCACACAGTCTTTTCCAGAATAGTTAGCTACCTAGAAATAAAGGAAGCAGTGTTTCAGAATCTGATTGTATAGGCTTCTTGGTCTGGAAACCAGGCATTCTATAACAACATGACAGGGAAATTTTACTTTTGCAGTAAAGACTATGGCTTTATTAAACATAAATCCAATTTATCTATATTTATTAAAATGCAGTTTAATAATACAAATGGAAGTAATTTTGCTTCCTAATGAGAGGCACATGTTTGTGATCAGAATGAGAAGACTATTTGAATGGCGTTTTTTCTACTGTTCTCTTTTCCTATGTCATCCCTTGCACCACTCTCATCTGTCCTTTGTGTCTGTGCTTCATTTCCTTGCTGAATAACATAGATTTGAGGAGATGATTCTGTTTTAATACTAGTCCATGATTTATGTTTCTGTAGAAAATTTCATCAAATATATCAGAATATTTTCCCAAGCATTAATTAATCAGTACAAGACCTTTTTGAAGAAAATTGCAGTCTTACGTGTGTGGACAGAAGTATAGAAGGGTGTAAAATAACATTAACATTAATTTCAGAGAATCTCTCCAGGTACTTGAGGTAGCTGGTAGTGCTATGCAGTGGTTAATCATGTGGTAGCTCCATGCAGCTGATTTCAGTTACTTGGGGAAGTACTTAGGTTTCCTTAAAATCAGACCTTAATTGTTTGAAATGAATGGCCTACTTTTGAAAATTTCAAGCTGTTTATTTAGAGCCCCTCATAGTGTCGTTAATACTGCTAAGAACTTTAACTTTCAGATTTTTACTATTTGCATGAGATGTTCTCTCATTTTTCTGTATGCCATTCACTATGAAAATATCATAGTTCATATAGTTGGACATCAAAGTCTGTTATTATTTTCTGTCTGTTGGAATGTAATTTTTTAATGATTAAAACATATACTAGTTTTTGTTATCATCAAATGGAATCGTTTTAAATTGCAGAGCACAGTTTTTAGTACAATGGAACAAAAAGGAACTATGCCTGCAATATTGCATGAAGTAAAGTGTGTGGAATCTAGAAAGTAAGGTTAGCTCTGTCTTTAATACATTTCTAATGAGGTACCTCTTGCTGTGAAAAATTATTTACATAATAATGTAAATAATTGTGTGGAAAACTGAGGACATCAGGTCTGAGAGTACATTCAGGAAGTTGATTTTGGTGAACAACTTCAAAGCTAAATTTCCCTCTTACTGAGCCCTCTCGTGTTCTTACAGCAGGTTCAGACTACACCTCAGCCCATAAAAGTGCCGCAGTTCATCCCTCCTCCCAGACTTACTCCTCGTCCAAATTTTCTTCCACAGGTGAGTACACAGAGAACAAACAATAGAAGGAGGAACTTAAATATAGCATAGATAGGAGAGAAGTTTGATTAATATTGTGTTGGTTTTTATTGCTGATGTGCTGGAGGAGACAATTCATCCTCAACAGGTTTGCAGATGATGCAAAATTTGAGGGTGCAGTCAATACTCTTCAGGGCAGTGCTGACATTCAGAGACTCCCAGACAGGATAAAGGAATGGGTCAGCAGGAATCTCTTGAGCCTCAGCACGAAAAAAGGCAAAGTCTTGTGCCCAGAATGGACTAACTCCCTGCGCAGGTACAGGCTGGGGACTGACTGGCTGAGGAGCTGCACAGCTTAAAAGGTCTTGGTTGACAATCGCTAAATGAATGCCCTAACAGCAAAGAAACCTACCAGCATATTGAACTGTACCAATAGGACCACAACCAGTATATTCAGGGAAGAGATTATCCACCTGTCCTCAGCAATCATAAAACTAGATCCGATAAACACCATTCAGTTTTGAAATTCCTGGCTGATAAATTTGAGTGAAGCATGGGAAGGAAGGCCACTAAGATACCTGGAGGCGAGGGGGGAGGCAGGCAGGAATATATGACCTGTGAGGAGAGGCTAAGGAATCTCTGGTTTTTCCAGTTCGGAGAAGAGGCTTTGGAGGCACCCTAACAGCAGTGTTACATCCAATATCAGCAAGGAAATAAACAAGAAGATGGAGAAATAGGTGCTTGGTAGGACAATTAGAAGCAATGATCATAAATTGAAACAGGGAAGATTCAGACTGCGTATAAGGAACAGTTCTCTCCTTGAGGACAATTAGGAGTGGAAGAGGCTTCCCAGGCATATTGTGAAAATTCTGTCCTTGGAGTTTTAGAAGACTTATCTGGACAAAGCCTTGAGCCACGCGGTCTGCATTTAGTATTGGCCCTGCTCTGAGCAAGAGGTCAAATTAGAGACCTCTTCAGCTGCCTTCCAGCCTGTATGAGTTTGTGGTTATGAAATTTGTGTGTGATGATTATATATGATCTTGTTTGCATCAAATGAAATGAACCCGTGGCACAGGTGTCATCAAAATCAAAGTGTCACCCAAGGCCTTAAATTGCTCTAATTGTTGCTTGCTGCTCGGGAACAAAAATAAGGAAAAATTAGATGTCTCTAGATTATTCCCGAGTATTTCTGTATTGCAAGAGAAAATTACCTGTGTTGTCAGCTGAGTAGTAAAACTTGTGGTTTACTTTTTTTCATGGTTTGGGAAGGACACAGATTGCTTCTTTATTAAAAAAAAATTAAAAATATCTTGGATGAACTGCTTAATTTGTATGAAGTATGTAGTGCTATGAGTAAAAGTCTAAATCTTTTGCAAAATGAAAAAGAGAAGTATAGGCTGGTATCTGATGAAGATTTGGATATGGTGAGATGTATTGGAATGTGACCTAGTTTTTTGTGGTAAAATGCTTTATGGAGTATTAAAGGTGGATAGGACAATAGGAATCAAATAAGGAAAAAAAGCTTCCTTTTTAAAGTAAAGTGCTCTACTTCTGTACTCTGTAATGACATTATAAATCCACTGCTAAGTAGAAACTTAACAGTGGGGACAAGAAATAAGCAAGTATTGGTGATGGAGTTTTGGAAGATTCTTGTGGCTCTTTTCTTTCATGTGAAAAAAGAGAAACAACTGCATTTACCCTTACCTTCAGCACTTTCAATATGGGATTAATATATAATCTTGTCACTTTTTTTGCTTAGCGAGAGTGGTTGTGCGGGTATCTAAATAATATATAGAGTTGACAAAGGTAACAGGTTTTGCTGAAAAAAATAATTACTTGTTTCAGGGCACAGTCAACTGTTCTTAACTTCTTGGAGGTTCAGTACAAGGCCCTGGAACACTTCTAACATGAGTGCCTCAGCTGTGCCTGTAAATATTACATGGCTTTTTTGGCTTGCAAAACCAAGATGCTAATTTAGACACAGATAAGGCTTTTGGCAGTAAACATTCAGTGTAAGTGTCTGTGCATCCAAATACCATTTCAGGGACAGTGACTGTGTATGCAAATATTACGGATGGGTTTTATGTAAGTAGGCTTGAAAATGTGGTGCTTTTTTCTCCTAACGTACTCAAGACAGTATGCTAAAAATTACATTGTCTAAAAAAACCAAGCAAACTCCTGCAGCTTATACAGGATGAATTGAAAGACGCAGTTAAAAAGTTCATCTGAAATACTGATATACAGATCTCTCTCTCTTTTTCTCGTCTGTTTCTTTTTTTTTGTAGGTTCGACCTAAACCAGTTGCCCAAAATAACATTCCTATTGCCCCTGCACCTCCTCCAATGCTTGCAGCTCCTCAGCTTATTCAGAGGCCTGTGATGTTGACAACAAAGTTCACACCCACCTCTTTACCCAACTCTCAGAACTCCATACATCCAGTTCGTGTAGTTAACGGGCAGACAGCAGCCATAGCCAAAACTTTCCCTATGGCACAGCTCACCAGCATCGTGATAGCAGCACCAGGTACCAGGCTTGCTGGACCTCAGACTGTACAGATCAGCAAACCAAACATTGAAAAACAGGTACGGATAAAGTGCCTACTAATGCAAGATACTGTGTTTATTGCTTTACTGTGCAGGTTTGGAGAGGACAACAACCAGGAAGAAGTTTTCAGTGGATACTGAAGATATTCATGTTCCAGTGGCAGTACAAATTACAGAATGACTTGCAGCTTTTGGGACAGAAATTACCATTTCCTTTAATACGGGCCACTGGCACCTTTTTCTCCTGCTTCTGTGTTTTCAGGCTTCCCCTACTGTTTTAATGTCAGTAGTCCATAAGCATTGCAGGGTTTGACTAGTATCTTGGAGAACAAGTACAAGCTGAAATCCATCTTCATATCAAGCCCTTTTGTTTTCAAAGGGTGATTATGTTTATGGTTTCCTCTAAGAAAGGCAAAAATTGCACAAAATTGTAGAGATATTTAATAGGATAAATGTAGCTATTTCTTACGTGGTCCCTTGATCTTGCAATCTTGTGACTGGGGGCAAAATAGTCTCACTCAGCTTCTGAGTGAGAAGTCTGATAGTTCCCTGTGTCTAAATTGGATTGAATGAGTGGAAAGGAGACCCTCAGAAGCAGAGAATTCTGTATATTTAGTTTTGAAGTCTCTCGCCAGAAAAGACTACTGTAAAATAAAAATTACTTAAGTCAGTGTGGATTGCAAATGAGAGTCCTTGCCATTCAGTTCAAGTAAAGCAATATTCTGATGCGCTTTTAACTCTTTTATATATTGCATGTAATAGTGCAAAATTTTATACTGTATTATACACTATAATACAGAATATTTATGTAATTTATATAGATAATAGCAATATATATGTCACTTATAACTCTTTAATTGACTAATGTGCCTAGAAGTTACTTTCTTTCTGCTTTTGAAATACTTATGGAGACTATGAAAACCATGTGCATGAAAGATGTGCTCATGCTCAGTTCTGCTTGTGAAGTCTCAAGAGTAGGTTCTTGCATACCTCAGGGCTGTTCCGCAAATTACTCAGCAATGTGTGCCCTTTTCATGTGGTTTGAAGTTGTACTTCTACAATACTTGACTTTTGATGCCTATTCCTTTTGATGTCAGCAATATTCGTTTGCTCTTTGAATAATTACTGGCAACTATTGAAAAACGGAAGAATGGTGGTGGTTCAATAATACATTAGTTTTTCTGTATAGTTTCTCCATATCATAAAAGGAAAAAGATTCCCCTCACATATTCCCCCTACAGTGTCTCTCTGTAGCTTACCTCACTCAGTTTATAGTCTCAACACCTATGCCATGGGCTGAGGAATGTCGTGCAGAAGATTTATGACTTGGGAAAAGAAAAAGCTTCAGAAATATCTGAGATTGAGGGACTCAGAGAGATAGCTTTTGAGCCATTCATAATTCAATGAAATATGAAGACTGAGGAGTGAGAAATACAAAATGTATGTGCCATGCAGAATGGTTTCTAGGTGGAAGTCTTGATGGGATGAGTTTTCTTGAAGTGTCTGTTATTCCTATACCTTATGGTGATTTCTGTAACAAAATTAACTCTTAAGATCACTGTTTTATCTTGCATGGCTGTGTGGGGTAATGGATTGGTGGCAAGACTGTTTCATCCTTTGTTAAATGAAAATACCTTATTTAACATTCCTCTCACATCAGATTCCTCAATTAAGTCTTTGTTAGTACACTGCCAGCTTTAAACATTTTTTCTCCTGTATATGTGAAAGTATTTGTTTTGCTTTAATAGTCAAATTAAAAACGTCATTCTTATCACTGAATGAGAGAAACACTATTTTCTTTCAGACTATTAAACCACATGTGGAAACAGAAGAGAAGCAAACGGAAAGTCGTACAGTTACTCCACCTGCTGCACCGAAGCCAAAACGAGAAGAAAATCCACAGGTATCAGAACATACTCAGAGCTTTCTTTTAAGAAAAAAAAGGACACTGTCCTTCAGAAATTATTTTTTTCCCTCTGTTCCCTCAAGACTTCTTTACTTTAACATTCCATATGTTCTTGTTGAACAGCAGTAGTTGATAAGGCTACAGAATAACAAATCTAAATACATATAGTGCATTGCATTTTTCAGTTCTGGAATGCATTTGGCTTCTGAGTAAGTTCTTTGTAAGTTAGAAGATTGTCATTTCTCTGTGATACTTCCTTCAAACAGGGGTTTTGATTACAGTGTTGATTTCCATTCCTTTGAGGTATTAGACTGAAGTTATTCTCAATGCTGAAGAAATGTCTTTGTTTTGCTTTATAAAATATTTCTACTCTGGTGAGCAGAATGGAAAGAGTCATGTTTATTTGCATTCTGCTCATGTTTTAGTCCAGTTTAGTTTGGGGTGAAAGAGAGGAAAGAATGGCTATTTCTTAGAGCCTTTCTGCCATGAAGAGCTTTGGAACTGATTGCAGCTAAATGCTCTGGTACATTTGTTTCTGTAGATAGATTCAAATTGACTGTCATGTGAGCTCTAACTGTTGTCAATTAGACAACAAAATTCTGATTTTTACATGTTTGTGCATTTCCTGCATTAAAATAAGAATCCTCTAAGAAAGCCATAGCCCTTAGCAAATAGGAAATGTAAGCTAGAGTTGTTTCTTGTAGTTTGCAATAGATGAAGAATGATCTTAAACTAGCAGTATTTTTCTGGCATTTGAACTCTGTTGGTATTTTCTAATAGTCAGCTCAGTGCTGGACTGGAAGAAACTGCTCTCTTGTTCCCAGCTCTGACAGCTCTGTGATCATGAGCAATGGTCATTTCCCAGTATTTCAGTCTAGGTTCCCATCTAGAAAATGGGATTCTTGTATGTCAAACTCCTTCAAGCAGTTTGACATACATAAATGAAAAGTCATTTATAGAAGCAAAGTATTACTAAAAATATTTTTGGTACTTAGTTACTGGTCAACTGCCTTTAAAGGGCCTAAATGACATAACTCATCCTAACATTAGGTTGTACTTTTCATGTTCTTTTTTCTCCTCCCTCGCAGAAACTTGCCTTCATGGTGTCTCTGGGACTAGTTACTCATGACCATCTGGAAGGTAGGAAAAATGTCTTAGGTTGGTTCTTCAATCCTGGTTTCATGGTCATTCTGAATTGGAAGTAGAGTTCCAAAATATTTCTTGTATTAAATGCAGTATTTTCTTGCACAATAGTACTTTTGGGATGCCTGTAGTCTTGGTCTAACTTAGTTTGTTTTGCATACCTTTTTGTTCCTCTTATGATATTGAAACGAAGCAGTAATTTAGGCAGTGGAGATCAGAGGTTGGGAAGAAAGTGTATGCTCTGGTGGTAGGAAAGACATCTGTGGCAATATCAATGCCTTTTGGACAACCCCTGTATCTGCAAAAATATGCCATGGATATTTCAAAGGCTCTCATATTTCTGTACTATATGTTTAAGTATCAGCAAGGTTACCAGAAGCTTTTTATTTTAGATCCCAGTTATACTGACCATGAGTTTAAAATGTCTTAGTATTGGACTACTTGGTGAGAAGATGGCAATCATTTCATTAGTTAATGAGCACTGTATTTGTATTCCTTGTCAGCTTTTAGTTTTCAAACCTTAAAAAGTTAAAAGTATAAAATGGTTGCCTATATTGGGCATGGTTGATGTTCTGTAGAAATCTTTACAGCTCTTCTCACATGCAAATTGCATTCTGAGAACTTTATATAATTTCTGAGATCCATGTTTTCTAACCTGAATGCTTTTGTTTTACAAGAAATCCAAAGTAAGCGACAAGAGAGGAAAAGAAGAACAACAGCAAATCCAGTGTACAGTGGAGCCGTTTTTGAGCCTGAGGTATTAATTTTTTGCTGGTATTTTCATTCTGATCTTGTGTATCTTTCTGACGTGTTTCTACCTTCTAACCTTTCTCAGTTCTAACTAGAAAGGCAAGCTATCATTTGTAGTTCAAAAGGCCATTGCAATGACACGACCCTCAGATTTTTGAATGGGAAATACTTTGGGGTGTTCTTCTAATACTTACATCTTTTTCGGCCTTCTGTATAAAGCTGACATCAAATGGCAATTTGTATTGGTCAGTTTGTGTATCAGCCTGAAGAAGTCCAGATGTCAGAAGCAGTGTAAAAAAGCTCACCTTTCTGAAGGTGTGCTTCAGAAAACACAAAAGCCAGTAATCTCACTTAGTACTTACTGTGCTGTTCCTCAGCTACTGCATATAATTATTTCCAAAAATGTTCCCCAACAGAAATTGTTCTATTCTTCCCTGCAGCGCAAGAAGAGTACAGTGACGTACCTGAACAGCACAATGCATCCCGGGACACGCAAAAGAGGTGAGGTATACCCAGACCTGTCTCCCTGCCCAATGCCTCTTCCTCCACATTGCATAGTCCCTAAGTTGATTTGAACAGCAAAACAAGAAGGACTCTACAGTACTTCCTTTGTCCAGTAAATTTCCATGGTAGACAAAGACCATTACTTCTAGGGATAAGCATAGCAAGTTCTATTAGGCAGCTCATTAGTTTTATTTTAGTTTCACTCTCAAAAAAAAACCAAACAAAAACCCCGCAGTTTGCTAGATATTCACTAGAAAAATGAGATGTTTGAGCATCATTTAGTGGTATGAAGCTGCTGTCAAGATTCCCTTGTTAATTACTTGATTGTATCGTTACTGTCAAGAAGAAAGTGGTTATGGAAAAAGTGTCTGTGCCCTGAATAGCAGAGGAAACTTAGTGTGACAAAAACCTTGTTCCCCACTGGGAGTAGGGATGGGTCCTTCAAAACAACGTAACTTGAGTGAGAAAAGCTATCCTGCTCATATTAAGCACCTTAACTGCAACCAGAATGCCACTTGTCCTAAAAAAGGGAGATGATCTTTCATATAGGTATGCAGTATTATTCAGAAGAAATCCTTCCGTAGAACAGGTAGCATTTTAAGACTTAGATTATGATGAAACAGAACAGCATGGGAGAGAATGTGATGCAATTATTTGTACATGGCATTGACCATACCTATATGACAATCTTCACCTGATTTTTGATGATTTTCTGCAGTCCTTAGAGACTCATAATACCTTCTCTACTCCTGAGTTTTCTGTCTAATCAACCAGATTAAAAAAAACCAAACCAGTCCCACCTAGCACTGACTAGTTTCATTAGCTTTTGGGGTTTTTGGGTGCAAGATTAAATATTAATTTGACACGTTCTTTTCTTGATGCATGTTTTCAGTCCAGCAGACAATGTGGCAAAGCTGACACTTCTGCAGCTATGCTGTTTAAAAATAAAAGACACGTCTCTACTGCTATCCCTTGATAACACTAAATATATTTTTTAAAATTATATTATGTAGATTTTAAATAGAGTTTTTGCATTTACTCTGTGGATAAGTAAATGTTCTTTCTTCCAGTAATGATTTCCTAACTTCATTTTAGACCTTATTGTAAACAATTACTATCTCAATGAAAATGATTACATGCTTTTGTACTTGATACTCTCTTAGCCTGTTTTTGCAAATGGCTGTTACGCTTTCTGTTTTTTTCCTCACACCCTGTTGTGAGCCTTTACGTTGCATCAGCACCAAATTAGTAGCACATATTTTCAATTGACAAAAGATTTGGAAGTATAGATTTGTTTTGTCATTTAATACAGCAATATATTGAGTGAAAAGCTTTTGTAAGCATGTGCCCTTGAGAGCTTTAATTTAATTATAGATGGTGCTGAGCATGTCAGAAATTTCACCCATGGACATCACTATCAGAAGTCCATTTCCAAGGACATACTTAGTTCTGGAACATATCCAGACCTTAAATGCAAGGTTTAGCATGTTAATAGGTATAGACTGACAATCCGTAAACATAAGGTCTGGGGAATTATTCCTAGATCCTAACTCCTTTATGTTTACATATCCATAAATTACCCTGGACAAGGAAGGCAGAAATGATGGTTGCATACTGGGTTTTTTGCTGTCTTGCTTTGCATTCATAATTTTACAAAAATTGTTATGAAGACAGTTTGCACATCTGCTAGTCTAAAGGAGCATCTAGGAATTGTGCATAATCAAACATACTTGACTGAGAAAGTCTAAGAAAGAGCACAGAATTTGGAGTGGGTTACAGTAGAAGACCAGTGGTAGGTTAAAACTAATAGTAGTTGTGGGTCAGACAACAAGATCTGTTCTTAGGTAGCCTAATTTTAAAAGTGCACCAGTAGGGGGAAGAAAGTGCTGACCTGTGAATTAACAGGTTTAAAAAATCGGGAAGTAAAGCAGGGGGTGGTGAGTGTTGGCCTCTGATAAAGGACTTAACCTTTGTGTAGATTTATGCTGGCACTAGAAAGATAGGGAGGTGTGGGATAACACTAGAAAGGATTTAATAGTAGTTATTGTAGCTTCTGTGGAGTTTCGATGCCAACATGTTTCCCCTTAAAAACTGAATAGCCTTGTTTCTAGGAGTGGCAGCTGTCCCCATGCTGTTTTTGTGGGAATGATTCTTTGACCCTCTACAGAGCTTATTTCTGTTTCCTTCTGAAACACATCTTTTAAATGTTCTTTCCTTGCAAATTCTACTTAAAGTTTTCTAAAAAATGTTTAAATCTTTGCTTCTGTCCTTCCACTTGTAACTTTTATATTAACTTCCTCTCTGTGCTGCATCATTTCCTTTTTCACGCTAGCCAATGAGGACCACTGGCCAAAGGTATGTAAGATCATTTTTCCTTTCTTTTTTTTTTTTTGTTTGTGTTCCCTGTTGTTAATATGTAGGTCGTCCACCTAAATACAACACGGTGTTGGGGTTCGGGGCTTTGACCCCCACGTCCCCTCTGTCCAGTTATCCTGACTCCCCTGAAAATGAAAAGACAGAGACCACATTTACTTTTCCCGCAGCTGTTCAGCCTGTGTCCCTGCCTAGCCCCAGCTCCACAGACGTAAGTAACTCTTGGGGAGGGGGTTACTTTTAGAAAGTTATGCAAAGCAGACACAAGGAAAACCATTGCAGATTTTGCTTCTTTAATCTCACTCATAATTTGTCCTGATTCAGTGCAATTAAAGAGTCCAGCATTTTTTTACACCCTTCCTTTTTTCTTCCTGCACCTATTTTGTTTCCTGTAGAGATTTTATTTTTAACTCCTTGAGTGAATTGAAACATTGGGAGGCACCAGGCATGCTAGATGAGCTCATTTCCTTTGTGTAGTGTCTGAGATCTTGTCTGACTGAATTGAATCTGTCATCCATGAAAAGGGTCTGGGGTGAAGGGGGGAGTGGGGGGGGTTGGGGTGTGGAAAGGAGAATGAAAAGTATTAGTTACAGGCCACAATAACAAAAAGTTGTGTTTCTGTGATGAGAGAAAGGTGGAAACTGCTTCGTCATGCAGAACAGCCAGGAGCAGCATTAGCAGCACTGATTTGGCAGAAAGTGTGTTGTACTGTTCAGTGGGGGTAAAACGGTTCTCAGGAGATGGAGTGTACTGTCATTTAAGTGCTTGCATTTTAAAGACTCGTATTTACAGGAATCAAAAGGTGCTTGCTTATTTCTTTGTACCAGTGCTACAAACTCCTTCTGCAGTCCTTGTTTTAGAAAACACATTGTTACATATACTTGAGGCCCAACCATTTGAAATGGCATTAAAGGAAGAATTGGGTTGTCTTATTTTCATCAATATAGTTGCGCCACTGTTATAACATAGACTGAGAGACCAAGTCTATTGATCATGTAGAATAGGGAATAGAAGACAGTTCCTTACCTCTGAACTTTATTTGCTCTGCAGAGGTAACAGGAATAGAAGTGGTACAAGTGAGTCTGAAGCACTGAAATAAATAGATGCAAATCTGATACCCAGGGAATATGCATGTGGAATTACAAGGTTCTCTTTTATATAGTCATTTTTGAGAGCAGGATAGCACTTGACTGCAAAAACCCTTTACTGACAGCCAAATTAATGGGACTGTAGAACAGCCCCTCAGGGATAAGGTTGGACAGCTCCATCTCTGGGGACTTTTAAAAATAATCAGTACACATAACTTCCAGATATGCTAAAAAGCACATATTTTACATTGGCCCCAAGAGAAGGACTGGATAACATGGTGGGGGTCTTTTCCATCTCCGATGTGTGTGTATACTGCTGAGTCTTTTCCTACTGTGTAAGAGCTCTCAAAACAGTATGATGAATTGTTGCTCTGTTTTCTGCAGTGCCTGATGGCAGCAAGCTAAATCAAGAGTAAATTTCTGTAGCATTCAACTCTAGTTCTCAATGCCCTTAATTTTCTGAATTAGAATTGTATTTAGGCCTACGTTCTGGATTGCTTTAATGTGCATT
This sequence comes from Entomyzon cyanotis, assembly GCA_024500445.1. Taxonomy (NCBI): domain Eukaryota; kingdom Metazoa; phylum Chordata; class Aves; order Passeriformes; family Meliphagidae; genus Entomyzon; species Entomyzon cyanotis. The sequence continues at coordinate 38,273,570 of JAKEPQ010001030.1, read as the reverse complement.
AATTAATGAAAATTGAGGTGATTAAAGGAGACAATGGAAGATTACCTGGCAGGCAACAAACGTTCTCTCTTAACTGAACATACCATCATACAGAACAGTAACACTTTCCCACATAAAATCATATATAAATCACCATTTACATTTCCATACAAGGCATTTAGTTTATACATACTCGACAGAACCCACATTTTTAAAGAATTTGATTTTTCAAAAAAATTTTATCCCAAAGTCACATTCAATACCTGTTCAGTATCAATTGGGTTAATTTGTTAGAAATTTCAGGAATAGTTGGTATTGAATTCTACTTAAAATAAAACAATGTGTGAAAGTAGAAAATATATTTCTAAGTGCTCAAAAATTTTTTTTTAAATTAAAAATAAACTATGGAACAAAATGTGAATCTTCAGAGACAACAAAATATCAGAAAGGAGGTAAATATAAGATCTGTTCTTTGTTACATCTTATAATTATTACTTGCTAATTGTAGAGAAAGGAATGGTTTCCAATTGCCATCATAACATGGAAGGTATTCTTCTGTTAATATGTTCTCATAAAGTTGCTGTATAAGCTTGTGCAGTCACATCCCATTTTTGTGATTTGGTTTCCTCTATTTATATATTTGTCATGCTGTGTGCTCTTCCATCTGAGTTTTGAGAACTTAGCAATACTTGTAAAAATCTTTAGCATCCTTGGCTGAAGAAGTGCATTATAGTGCTGGAAAAGTATGCTGTATTTACACAGCAACAGTACGAGTCATGCTGGTGGTGAAGACAAAGAGGAAGATTAGTTCTTTGACATTTAAGGACCTTGCAACTCAAATCAGTGGAGAATACAGTATCCTCTGAAATGCTCATGCCACAGTTTAGGCCAGGTGCTGCCATCGAGGACAGCTGTCCTGCATGTCACCAGCAGTCTTTTCTCATCCCTTAAATGCTTCCTGTGTTGTTTCAGCACAGATGTATCTTAGACCACATAGTGATCTGCATAAGAGAACTAACATAGCTAAAAATTGTTAGTCCTAGCTGAGATCACACCCTAATCCAGTTAATTTTATAGACACAAATATTCTTGTGCCAGCTTCATGCAGGATGAAATGAATGGGCATATAAAGAAGGCAGGATCACTTCTTTTGGCAATGAGGCTAAACCATGTCATGTTGAAGAGGGTCTACACTGCTAGCAGATGATGTGAATTTAGAAAGGTCTCTTTATTCTAGATAGGACAGAAAATGTTTTCTTTAGTTACAGACTCTGATTTGGCCACTTAAAAGTGAAACCACAACTGCATGCCTAAGGAAAAGGCTATTTCAGAAGTCTCAGTTAAAATAATTGAGCAGTTCCTCAGACAGTAAAGAAGAAAACTGCAGTTTTGCCTATCTTAAAATATTTTTTAATTACGGGTCTAATTCTTACAGACTTTGGAATGAAAATTAGATTTAGCACTTGAGTAATCTATATGTTAAACCAGCCTATGAAAATTGCAAATCAGGCCAAGCACTTGGCATCAGGCCCAATGGACCAGAACAGCCTTCTTGAGTTTCTTCTGAAATGTCATTTTCTGAATGACAGGGAGAAATTTTGAAGGGAGGATGAAGCAGAAGTTTAAGATGGGATTGGTGATAAAGATGGAGGAGTAGAAAGTTCAAACAGAACCTGGAAAAAGAAAGGAAATATTGCAGTAGGCAGGATTGAGCAGGACGTCTTCTTTTTTGGTCTCTCTCTTATTTCCCCCCTTCCTTTTTCCTATTTGGCAATTGTCTATGAGCTACTTGGTTATGTGTGCTTCTCCCTCATGCAGTAGTGGCATATTCACCTGGAAGATAGCAATTGCCTTTGAAGGTCAATTACTCAGCAGTTACAATTGTGAAAAAAATCTCCATTTTAGCGATGGTTCAAGTCTTTGCTCACAAAACTCTTTTTATTAGTAAACACTTATATCAAAATAGTGTTTCAATTGAGAGGAGCATTGTAGAACATTCAGATTGCAAAGTCAAGCCCATAAAGTTAGGAAATGCCAGAATTAGTATTGCTTTTGATAATTTAATTCACTTACATCATACTCTACGATCATCTTTATATGGTCATGAACAATTCCTGTTGCAGAATATTTAGTTCTCCTATGTTGTTCCAGTGAAATGTACATATAAGTATAGATACTACATACTCAAGCACACAAGCTACATTTGATACTGTTCTGATTCAGTTCTGTTGCCTAAAGACAGGCCCTGCTGCTCTAGACACTTTATAAAAATAAGGAAAACTGTTAGCTGCCCAGAAAGCTTAAATTTATTTTCCTGATCCCTTGATGAAGAGGAAGTAAAGCAGCAAGTGACATTAAATCACCTTCTATGGTATCTGTTCTGGAATTATTCTTCAGTCACTACAGCCTCTAGCATGTGTCAGAGCAGCCACAGTGAGCTCTGCTCTAGCCTAAGTTGGCTGTCTGTAGCCTACACAAAGCTTCTTCAGAAGCTGAGGTTAGTGGGGTGCATGTCGCAATATCAAATCCAGCCCCCCCCTTTATGCATATATTTATTAACTGCCCTCTACAGGTGTTGCAGCATTCGGTTGAATTTGGCATGTTCTGGGGCTAAATTTCTAAATGTCTGCCCCTCAAGAAGAAACTGCATGTGTGTCTCTTTTGTTGGTTTCTTTCTGCAGAGTATGAGACGTAACAGGTTTGCTTTTCAGCACACCGATAATTTGGCACTTTGTTACCGAGAGCCATTGTGTAGTCTTTGGCAACTAAAGCATCTTAAGATACATAATTCTCTAGAATAGAACTTTTCTTTCTAAAATGAGAGAAATTTCTAATTTCTAAAATGAGAGAATTTTCCTTATCTTGCAGAGGATTTTATTTTAGCTTATATGATGTCTCTTGCCTGTCGCCTTTTCCTTATACTCAGAGAATGCATGATAGAGGAAAAGAAGTTCTTCCTAGCCTAGTTACAGAACATCACTTCACAAGAAGCATGAAATGTCACTCATTTAGATCTTCATTTAACACTGAGGAACTCTTTTGTGTTAAATGATGAAGTAATACCATAACTCAGTTCTCAATGGTCCCTGGGAGTTACGGATCCAAAACATGGCACTGAAAATTCACTGAAGATTGATCCTTTACAAAATGTGAAATCAGTGTTAACCTTGGGAATTAACAATAGCCTTCCCTCTGAAGAAGGGCCTCATCAGCAACAGAGCTGAGAAGTAGAAACCTGAGCAGATTGCTCATGTATCATTCTTTTTACATGTGTATTATTTAATCCATAGTGGAGATTACTGTAATCTTTCTTGCCTGCCACCTTAATGTGTGAGTGCATGGCCAAATCTGCTATCCCTCCAAATTGATAAAACTTGTTTGCAGATGTGAAGAGATGATCTGCACGAAAATGAAATCTTGCATACACTGGTATTTCATACAGGGAAATGTGTACCCACAGTTCTGCTCAATTAACGCATCTTGCAATTGCAATCCTACAGATCTGGGATGTGTGTGTGAAAATTCCTTGTAAGTCAGTGACAGGTGTGTACTTCAGATGCCAGATGGGGCCTTGAATATGTGGAGTTGCCAGGGCAGCCCAGTGATCAGGGCAGAAGGCTGGGGTGCCCCTTGCTTCCTCTTTGAATGCCGAGCCACTTTCCTGTCGTGCCTCTTCGTTTAAATATCTGAAAACCAAATCAAAACAGGAGAAGAGAGAGAGAAGAAGCAGCAACAAAAATGATACCTACCTCTTTGGGATATTAATGGCTGTAGAAAAGAATTCTCTCTGATGGTAATGCAATACTAACTAAATCTAGTTGTTTTAAAAGACACGGCCAGTTATGTTTTCAGTTTTTTCTTTTAAAAAATGTTAGAAAATCTCTCTTGGTACTCTTTTGTCCTGCCTCTCAGTCTGTGTTAGTGATGAAACAGTCCATTCTCTGTAGAGAATGAGAAAGTTTTGAGTCACAGCTGTTTTGGTGCAACTTGAGGTAGCCCAAGTGAAGTAAAAAGAATTGTCTCTGAACATAATTCATTCTATTCTTTTTCATTTAGAAGCGTAACACCTTTTCCATATGGTTTCATTATTAAAGGTGACCTAAATATTTGACAGTGTTCTTTTAAGTCACTCAGTTGGGGTTTCTTACATACTATTACTGGCAAGAGACAGCCTCATCAGCATTCCTGGAGTAGAGTTGGGCTTACATCCAAAAGTCAGGAGGGTTAGGCAAGTGGGTAGCTGATCGCTTCAGGCAACTAAAAAGATCAGGGTAAAGAGGGAATCTTAAAGAAGAAAGGCTGTGGGGTAGCAGTTGTTAAGAGAAGCTATGGTAATAAGTGTTTGCTGTACCATTTTGCCTTGGGAAGACAGAGGGAGTGTTTGGGAGGACAGATGTCCGCGTTTCTGACATCCAACATGATTTTCCTGTTTCACGGTCTAGAATGGTCTTGACCTTTTGAAATCCCCTTAGAAATAGTTTGTGCTGTAAACTTTGAATTCAACTAAGTTGTAGATGTCAAAAGCCAAAGTTCACTTTTTACCCACTCTCTCTATCTCTCTCATTTTTTCTCACCCACACCGTTTCCCCTCAATTTTCTAGGGTGACATCCATGAGGATTTTTGCAGTGTTTGCAGAAAAAGCGGGCAGTTGCTGATGTGTGACACATGTTCACGTGTTTATCACCTGGACTGCCTGGACCCGCCTCTGAAAACCATTCCCAAGGGCATGTGGATCTGTCCCAAATGTCAAGACCAGGTAGTGTTTGACAGATGGGGAGTTATATACAATGCATTGTGAAGATTTTTTTATTTTTAAGAAAATAACCAGATTGCTTGGGTTACTTACACTAAGACAGCCTGACACTGAACAAATCTGATGTGCAGTAAGGCTTGTGTGAATTTAATCTAATTATTATCTCTGTTGGAATGTGTCCAAATACAAAACTGTCAGGTCTTGCTTCCAAATTTGGGGTCCTTATTTGTTGCCCTTATTTTTTTACTCTTTTTCTTGACCAAAGTATGCAGACTTTTGGGAAAGATTATCTACAACCCCTAGAAATTCTGCTTTTCATTTTAAGCTCATTGTTTCTTCAAAAGTTATTAGTATATTCTTCTGGACAAATAAATAAAACATTTGCACAAGCCTACCTCAATAGGTAGAGCAAATATAAGCCCCTGTTTGCTTATATAAATCAAACATCAGAAAGGTTGTCTTCAGTGATCTCTTTAATAATATCGTCCAGCATCGGTATAATGAGTATAGGTGAACAGTTTGGTGGTTCTTCCCTCCATATCCCTCTCTGAAAATGCACAATTGAAGTGAGCAGGTTATATTTTAATATTTTGTTTATAATTACATTGAGATTACAAGATGAAGAAGTAAATTAATGTATTCCTAACCCTTCCATGGAACTCCAGAACTTGCAAAGGATTGCTGGCAATAGGCAGTCTGAAGCTGTTAGTGTCCTGTCTAATGCAGCACATTGCTTGGTCACCCACGTGGCCTTTGGCGAGCCAGGTGGTAATGTAAGAAAACAGCCTGACCTACAATGAGCTGCTCAGAAGAGTGAAAATGCAAAACTAAGTGACTTGGTCAGTAGTTGCCAGAGAGGAGGGAGTATTATGACTTGGGTACTCCTGCTCTTGCCTACTCTCACCTTATCCCTCCTCTTATTTCTGTGATAGCTTCCAACAAAATTAGGGAGGAAATTTGAGTAACCTCACTGTAAACTGACCAAGTCCTCTGTCTTCTGAGACATCACTCTGATCATGTACTAAAAATATGTATCTTTCCTCGTAAAGGTTGTTAGGAAGCAAAATGTAAGAAGGATCTGAAAGACATAAATGGTGCTTACCCTTATAAAGAGAGTTTGACAACTCTATTAAGATGATTCTGATAAGAAGGTGTGATAGGACAGTTTCATGTTTTACTAGTCAGGAAGGGTGATGTTTCAATGTATGGTGTGGAGACTCAGCTGCAGCATGAAAACTTTTCTCCCAGAACAACTAAGATCAGCAATTTGTCTGAACCATGATGTAATGTTTATGTCTCCTGGCAAGTTTTGAGTCCACGTATATTATCCTTTCATTCCTCTTTTAAGTTGTTCGGTATCATTAGTAAGCTTTATTTGTGGCTATGGAGGAATTTAAGAAAATGCTGACATTTGTAAGAAATAGGCTTGCTTTGTGGGAGCCACAATACAGTTGTGAATAATTCCCTCTGTTAAATCTCAGATGAGGTCTATGAAGCTCCATGTTAACAGGGCTGAAGCTAATGATAGCCTCGAAAGAAAATCCTCAGTCTTTCCCTCTTTCTCTCTCTCCTTTTTTCTTTCTCAGAGGTAGATTTTTTACCAGCTAAATCTCTATGAAAATTTTCTTTCAGATGCTAAAGAAAGAAGAAGCAATCCCATGGCCGGGAACTTTAGCAATTGTTCATTCATATATTGCATATAAAGCAGGTAAGAAAATGATGAACACTTTTCTTTCACTTTTAATAATGGAAGATGTTATTTTGGGAGTGGGATAGAATGGTACTTCCTTTACAAAAGGAAATTTTGTCATACAAAGGGGAATAACCTTAATCACAAGTGAAATGAAAATAGTCTAAAATATTTCTTAAGCTTGTCATGCTTGTATATGTAGGTAAAATTTTGGGGGTGATTCAGTGCACAGGTTGTTAAGAATTGATTTAAACATAATTCCCCTCCTTACATGAAGCAGTTTATACCCTCTACCCACTGTTGTAAGAGAAACATTTTAAATATTCTGTTTCATACTCTGTTTTGCAGCAAAAGAAGAAGAAAAACAGAAACTACTTAAATGGAGTTCAGATTTAAAACAGGAAAGAGAACAACTAGAGCAGAAGGTCAAACAGCTCAGCAATTCTATAACAGTGAGTATTGTCCTCCCAAATAAACCTTCACCTCTGTTCTGGTGCCACAGTGCAGGGAGAAAACTATTAGAGAGTGACTCCATATACTAGACCTGTCATACACTGGTGTCCTAGGCTGCAATATAGATGTGTTTAAGTATTCTATTACCACCAGCTGTGGGCTGTTAGCTGCTATCAGCTGCTAATGACCCACTCCCGATGACCGGCAATGGGCCATCCGTTAGCTGTTATCAGCTGCTAATGACCCACCCGGATGACAGGCAATGGGCCATGAGGGACCCACCGTGTGACTCATGGACTTACCTCATCCCATTGTGGGATGCTCTGCCCAGGAGGGAGGAGCCAGGTGTTCCCACCTGGATATAACCTGGCCTTGGAACTGCCTGAGCTAGCCCTGTCTACTGGGTTCCCAGAGGACAAGAGCTACCACTGGATCTTCAGCTGGAGACTAGACCTTCACAGGATCACTGCTTCAACTGGACTACTTCAGTTAGACTGCTACTACCACCCTAACAGGGTGTTAGGTTGTATCTGACTTTGTCAGCGCTTTTCCTTGTATTATTTCACTTATTTTTAATTTCAATCTTGACTTGTGATCTTCCACTGGTTTGTTTTCAAACCAATACAACTGGATTTACTGAGAATTGAGTGAGCACTTTCCTTTTCTTTTTAGGACTTTGGGGAGTGGGAATGAAATAAAGGCCACATATACTTATATTGAGTCTCATACATGATCCATGCTGACCATGGATGTAGATGTATGGTGACAAATAATATCAGCGGGTGACAAAATGACTCAGAGTGTTTTTGTCTGTGGGCAGTAGTAGATTGAGTCAAATTCTCTATGGCTCACTTAAACAAGAATGGTTGGGCCTCTGTGTGTAGTGAGTGTTACAGCCTTGGTACAGTCAAAGACCTTTCTGATGCGAAAGTGACTGTTTACCCCCAGCTGACACTCAGGTCCTTGATGTGTTGCCTTGGCAGTCAGCAGCTGGACACTGCACATGCGTCTGCATGGTGTTGACTAGACAATGTTATACTTCAAACCAGACACTTTAGTTTGCACCTCAGTTTATGGCAGTAATTGGAACATATATATTAATTTGGTCACTCTTCTGAGTTTAATATGCAAGTCAGTCTCTTGAGTTGCCATTGTAAAGTTTGAGCACCTCACTTGGTGCAGCCCTAGTCAGTATTACATACTGAAAAATAGCAAAATCTCCTGTGTGGCATCCTCTGTAAGGCTGAATTCATAATTACAGAGTTTTCTTTTTAGATACAGATGCACTTTCCAGGCTGCCTGTCTTTGCCTATTAGAGCAAAAGACCATGTTTACAGATGCCTGAGTGCTGACAATACAAATAAAATGACAGTGATGTGCTGGTTAGCAGTCCTGGGGACTGTCATCTTCTGGTTAGCAGTAGGTGGGTGTAACCTGAGCAGCACTAGACAACTAACACGGTTTCTCAGTGATGTACCCAGGTAGATGCAAGCCCTTAACATGAGGGATTGGCAGTGGGCAAGGAGAATGTTTACACTTATATTGGACCTGTCCAAAACAGGTACATAGGTCTAGATTTTTTAGTGTCATTGTGAAGTGCGTGTGAAAATAGAAAGCTAAAACCGACAATATCTGGAGATCAGCATGGATAAAAGATTTAAAATATATAGGAAGGTTGTCATCTTAGTTTAAAGACCTGAATGTAACAGACATAGCTACTGTTTCCTTGGTTTTGTGAGTTTCAAACATACATACAAGCAGTTTTTCACTCTTGAAACATCACTTGTGGGCTTTTTTTAAAAGTTAGCTTACCCTGACTCTTAGCTGATGAGTTGGCTATGTGACTACCACTTCTAAGAGAAAGAAGTGGCCACAAAATAAGATTTTCAAGTGAAGAGGAGTTTGGTTTCCTTTTCAAGTGGCCTTTTACTTATTGAGAGAAGGAAGTGATGTTCCTGCTAAAATGTATGTGAAAGCAAACACTGTATCCCATTAATGGTTTGCACACACACTGTCAGCAGTCAGCTGCAGTGGGATGCCTGAGCTTGCAGATCTGAGCTAAAGAAATTTCAGTAATGCAATACTGATAGAAAAAACAGTAGGAACATGCACTTGGAAGTTTTCCTTCAAAAGAAACACAAAAGGATGGAGCTGTCTCTGTTCATTTGCACAACACCTTGGAATGAAAGGGAGCCATACCAGGTGACAGCTATGTCTTGGCAATTTATTTCCTCAGCCTGCAAATATGAATTCTCCTATGAACACAGCCTAGAGACTCTTTTTGTTCTAGGCTGGAAAAGTGAAATTGCAGCTGCAATCTTTTCTGGGTACTTACATTTAAATCTGTGAACATCATATTCCTTCTCTTCTTTCATTCATAAGCTCGAACTTATTACTGTTTTTCTGTTTTGCTGCAGAAATGCATGGAAATGAAGAATACCATCCTTGCAAAACAGAAGGAGATGCACAGCTCCTTGGAGAAGGTAAAACAGCTGATCCGCCTCATCCAAGGCATCGACCTTTCAAAACCCATAAACTCTGAGGTCAATTCAGTAGCCATCTCCAACGGCATGGACTCCACTAACAATACTAATGCTGCCACCTCCACCTTAGCCCCCTCCCCTTCCCAGAGCTGCATGGTGAACTGTAACAAGGGCGATGAGACTAAATAACACAGTGAAGTTAAGAAGGAGCCAAGGGAGGTGGCGGCGAGGAGAAAGAGCAAAATAAAGAAACTCTAGAAAAGCAAAACTGGATTTCTTCTGGAAAGTGCAGAATTCTTTAGTTCTTTGGTTCCAGAGAGAGCGTGAAGATGCTTGTGCCAGGCGGCACCGGAGTTTGCCAATTGATCCTTCTTATTCTGTGTGTACATGCGAAGTTTGGATCATGTTACATGAATAGTGCCAGCTGGGGGTTCTTTGCCAGCACCATGCCAAGTGAAATAATATATTTACTCTCTCTATATTTTACACCAGTGTGTGCCTGCAGCAGCCTCCACAGCCACTATAGGTTTGGTTTTTTTGTTTTTGGGGTTTTTTTTTTTGTTTTTGTTTGGGGTGAGGAGCAGGGATAAGGGAGGAGAGCAGGTTTCAAGTTCCTATTTGCAGAACAGTTTGTTTAGCTAGGGGAAAACAAAAACAAGTCCAAAGAGCCTATAGGCTTTTCCTGTTTCTAAACTCTCAGTACTATTAAACCAAAAAACCAGAAATATAAATTATCAAATCCCAGTGCCCAGAAGGGACAAGTCTATCAAATAAGCAGTATTTACTATTGTTTAGACAGGAGATGTACAAAAGGAAAGGAGATGGACTTTTCACTGAGTAACCAGCACACAGAATCATAGAATATGCTGAGTTTGAAGGGACCCATCAAGATCATCGTGTCCAACTCCTGGCCCTACACAGGATACCCCAAGAATCACACCATGTGCCTGAGAGCCTGTGGGTCCTTACACTCATCCAGAAAGTCTGTGTTGGGAACGAGAAAATAGAGGGCCAGAATCCAGGGTCAGCTTGGAGCATTGGATGGAGGTGTCCCAAGAGAAAATGTGCATCAATTACTTGAAAATGAGATTCCATCCCTTTTCTGTATTTATAAACAACAAAGGTATCCTGAACAAAGTAGCACATAACCCAGATGTGTGAACTCAACAGAGAAATGTCCTTTTCTTTCACTTCCTTTCTCTTCTTTTGGTAACAAGAACTAAATAAAGAATAGAAAAGCTGTTTTTCAGGCTGACAGTCTAATTAAAGAGGTAGATGGGACCTTGCATGGTATAGATTAGAAGTAATAGTGTCAGTGAGATACAGTGAGTCTTTGTGAGTCCTTGTGTCATCGTTTTGGGCACTGTTTTTTTATGCAAGGGCAAAATCTTTGTATCTGGGGGAAAAAAACCAACTTTTTTAAATTAAAAAGGAAAATAAAAGATATTGAGGTCTTCCTAGTGTTACTTAAAATAAGATCAAGGTAAGAAACATTGTAAAAAAAATTACAAAAGTGCTATTTGTTTCCTAAACAAGTGATTTCTATTAAAAAGGTGTCAGAACTGGAGAAAATGCTGTGTACTTAGAATTTTTTAACACAGACTTTGCTTATTTATGATGACATTCTGCTGTGTTTGTGTTCTAAAATCCAGTGGGACAGTTTCCATAGGTTGTACCATACATCTACTGGCTAAAGTCTAAAGAGAATCAAATCCTACAGTGCTGGATCTCGCCCTACCTGGAGCATCTGCCAGGCTTGTCTCTGCTGTTACCATCTCTCTCCCATTCTTCCATGTTTGTAACCCAGAGAAAAGCAGTTGGCAGTGTGCTTGTTTGAGGCTTTAATAGTTCTGTGATACAGACTGATTCAAGCTTGAGAATGAAAGACAGTGGGCTGGACTGATGTCACCCTCTGTTATCTCCTCTTGTTTGAGAAGTTCATCTCTAATGTATAATCTTTTCACTATAGACAGCAGAGCGTGCCTTGTGCTTCCTGGTTATGGGGTCTGGCTCAGTTTAGGGTGCTGGTTTTGGTCATATTGGGTTGTGTCCCAGAGCTGTCTAGTTTCACTACTGCATATAAACATTTGGGCAAAGCCCAGTTTCCACTGGAAGTACTAGAAAAACTCCCTTTTCTTCCAGTGGGAGCAGAGTTGAGCCACTGTGCATGCAAGGTGAGGCAGCATCCCTGCTGTGGTGTCCTGTGTTGGGTGGTGAGGCAGACCTGCTCGGCTGTTTATAGTGCAAGATAGAAAAGCTTTGCATTTCAAGAATGCATTTCTGAGCAAGTGAATACTCCAGACACTACGTAGCCTGAGAGAGTTTCTTTGCTGCCCCAGCCAAGTGGGCATCTGTGGGGTTCTTGGAGCTGATTTCTTCCATCTCCTTTAGGTTGCCCTTCTGCCTTCTAAGGACTTTTTATTCCTTCTGTAGGAGTGTGCACTATTTTCGGCTCTGAGCTCAGAACTGATATCCTGAGTTCTCGCATTTGTCTCAGTTGGGAAAGTGATTCTTACACGCACTTTCAGCTGAACCAGCGATAACCCCGACACTGTCTTTTGATGTTTGAGTGCTGTTCTGGAGCTAGCAGAGTTGGAAGGATAAGTTAGCAGAAGTATCAGGGAGGCAGCTGGGCAGACAGCATCAAAATGGATCCTACTAAAAATGTCCTTCCATCAATCTAGTTACCAATGGGGTCATTACCACTGGGCAGCGCTAGGCCAGCAAACCATAGCATTTAAACAAAGGACTGTCTAGTTCAAGGGTTGAAGAGAAAAACCAAACTGAGCATAAGCCTTCTATAGAATATGAGCCCTCAGCTAACAGCCGGATATTTTTGAACATGTTTGTCTTTAGTTGAACACCTGGGTGATTCTTAACATCATCTTCTGAAGCATCGAGCATTCCTGGTAAGAGACCATCCCCAGGGATAGGTGTGCTGAGTCTTTGTGGTTCTCATGCTCTTATTTCTGTGTTAACTTGAGCTCTCTTGGAAGCACTGCACTATTTGGAGGTAGGAGACTGCCTAGAGACTCAATAATCCTTCTGTTTTCTTTGCTGATTCAGGAGAGGATGGAAGTGAAGTTCACTAGTAGCCATATTTAAATTTGAGCACAGTTAACCAGCCAGGAGATGTTAAAACAGCTATTACTGCTTTCCTGAGGCATCTGCTTGTCTCCAGAGTCCAAGTAGATAAGTACAGACTTTTATATCCCTTTTGTTATAGCATTTGTGTTCCAGACTCTAAAAGGATGCCTTTAGTTAATCATTACTTGGGAGAAAAATGATCTTAGACTTTTTGATGCTGCCTAGGTAGTTTTCTTTCTCTCTCACTGATGCTGTTCAGATACTTTTCTTCCTGGCTCTGCAACAGTATCAGCCAATAGGCAAGGAGCATTTCCAGGGCTGCACTGACACTGGCAATGATGCTACCGTGTAGACACAGTAAACTGAAGTTACCTCTGCCCAATTACCAACAATATGGTGGATCGGGAATTGGTGTTTGCTAAATACAGAGGAATTTTTTTTTTCCAAGCTGCTGTAAGAGGTTCCAATCAAGGGAAACATTTAAACTCTGTGACAGCTTAAAGTTCAAGCTTGTCTTTTGGGTTTGTATTGGTTTGAGGTTTTTCCTCATGTAATATTTGAGATACAATGAGTTTTTACTAAAACTTCTGCTCTTTGGGAAGCTGTCATGGTGGCTGTGGTTTTGTATTTCCAAACCACAAACAACTAATTCTTACGTCACTGCTTGTCACTGGTGGGAAACAAGTGGCTTTTAAATCTCTGTTATAAGGGAAGAGATGAGACCACAAAGGAATCTCATATCAGAGATGGCCCTGGCTCTCAGCCCAGTGCTAAGGGCTCTGAGAAGTCACCCCACTCCTTTGCTCAGAAATAGAGCAAGCATTGCACAAGTTGCATTTTCCCTTCTCCTTGCAATCTGTTTTTTAAACAGCTGGAAAGGTGTGTTGTGGTCAAAGTGGGAAAGTGAGCATGTGACTTGGCTAGAAGGATTAATATCATCACTGGTGTTCTCATTGTCTTTGTTTAGAGCCAGCAGTGAGTTTAGTGCTGTACAAAATGCAGAGAAAGCAATACTTCTCGGGATGATTCGCAGGTAGGGCAAGTAGCATGGCTGATTCTTCCAAGGCGTCATTGGCCAGGAGTTACCATGTTGGTAGGATGAACTAATGTTTTGCAGGAACAAAACAGGGCTTTGTTCTATGTTGCAAGCAAGTTTCTGCCAGTGGGGATATGAATTAAAAGCCTGGAAGTTAAAAGAGGTGATAATTTTATGGGCAGATCTCTTGGTTTTACTGTTGGCAGAAAAAGAATATTGCATTTTATCTTTCCTAGGCTTAAGAAAGCAAATCTGCATTCCAAATGTCTAAAAATGTGAAACCTTATTCTGACCTTCTTGGCTTCAAATCATCTTGCTTCCTGTACTGTTGCAGAGCCCTGAAAAGCAGCATGGTCAGCATTCAGGAGAACCCAAAGTGAAACCTCCCTCTTAACCCCACCAAGCTGTGGCAGCCCACAATACAGGGAGTAAACTCTCAAATTTATTTCCCATGTGGATACAGAAAACAATTGTGAATTTGCAGTGCACGTTTCTCTCTCTTTTTTCCTCAGCTGGATTGCACCCTGCCCTCTTCGTTTCTGAAGCACTAAGTATGAATACATGCTTTTAATGAAACATGTTTTTAAAATAACATATTAAGATGTTAAACCAAAATTCACTCTTTTATTGAGGGCCTCAGTGAGCTGCTCAGATAACCACCAAAATACTGGTATTACACTTCCTTGTGGACCACTCCCCTTTGGGCAGAAGGGATGTCATGTCTTTTTGTAACTGTTTTGACCCTTCTTCACCTCCTATTATCCTTCCTTGGAATTCTGGAGATCCAAGGCAAGTTCAGCTTCGCTGGATTACTGCAGAGTTTTCTGACAGGTAGGAGTCAAGAAGCTGGAGAAAGAGGAAGATGTTTTGTTGTGCAGATAACTCATTTGGCGCTTAGGCTTGCCTGGCCAACAAACTACCTCAGCAAAGGCCATTTCCAAACACTATGGATTCTGTAGTTTCTGACATTCTGAAGGCAAAAGGTCCAAAGAAGCCTCCAGCAGCCAGCTAGGTACTGGTCTCTGAGGGCATGTGAGCAAACCTTCAGCAATATGCGGTTGGATCCTAGTTTTCAGTGGTCAGACCTGGAACAGGGAATGACCCAAAAATCAGATGGGATCAGGAAAATGTGAGAGCTGCAGACATCTTGTCTCCAGGTTATTGCTGTCTTACTCAGATCCTTCTTTAAGCCTCAGTCCTGTTTGTAACTCCTACAGAATGGAATGTAATACTTGAAAAATATGAGTCTCTTTATCCTTCACCCTTAGCTCCCATTTCCCTCCCATTTCTCTCTTATCTGGGACAAGAACTTTCTGCATTATTGTGTCTTGTATAAGCTGAGCACATAGTTGATCAAATTGCCAATAAAGAAAATTATTTGTACCATGCACTGGTAAGCTTGGTAATTACAGACCCATGAAAAGACAAATGCCTCTCCCAGAGGTTAATATAAGATGTGGGCTTGTTTCAGAAAACCAAGATCTTACCTGTGTTAGAGTCAGTCTGTATCCCTGTCAGTAAGACTAAAATACGAGTAGTGAATGGAAAAGAGGCTTGCCAAGAGCACCAGTGCTGTGGAAATCACTGTGCTGTGCAAGTCCCTGGAGTGTACCTCGTGAGAATAGCCAGGCCAGGGCTTCCCCTCTCCCTGGGCCAGAGGTAGATGCTGCAAGGGACAAATTAAAGGACAGACGCCTCTTTGGAGTAGTGGTACAGGGCTGGAAATGGAAAGGAAGAGACAAAGCAGGAGCAGCAAAGGAAACAAAGATTACGTGGGGTAAAGCAGAACAGAAAGAAAAAATACAGAAAGACATGAGGAGGGAAAGTGAGGGTAGGACAAGTCCAGGAATGAAATAGAGCTCCATTCTGAGCAGACAGGTTTGTTCAGTGGAAAGAGTAGAACAAAAACGCTCTTTATCCTACCTGAGTTTCTGGCATGGGTTAGTCTGTATTCCAAAAGGAGCAGGTGTGGTGGGAGAAAAGAGCTGCTTGGCTGCAGATAGAGAAGGAAGTAGGCACTAAGTCATCCCTAGCTCTGCTTCTGCTGCTGAGTGATCCCATCCTGATGAGAGCTTTATTCAACTTCTAAGCTACAACATGGGGATAAGGCAGATCAAGCAGACCTTGGGGCAACCAGAGCCTACTCTAATCTGGACTATATAAATTAAATATTTTCTTGGCTAGAAATGTTCCCAAAACTAGCTGAAGGTTCAGCTCTGCTGGTGTGATTGCGCCTTCCTTGTTCAATCAGCTTAGCTGAAACCAGCATCAGCTCCCAGAGGTCCTGGGTTCTGTGTGAGTGAAGGAGACAATGTGAAGTAGGATGTCTCAGCCACCTCTTGGAGCATCTGTGCGAGATTCCTGCTCTCTGGACTGTCACATCTGGCAGTTCTGTGCCAAAACCCCTCTGTGTAACAATGCCTCCCTGTTTTCTCAGGATCTGGTTTCCTTAGGGACACATGCAAAGGGGTGTTTCACTAGTGCAGCTAAACAGGGGCATGTGGTAAATGTAAGGTTATCTGTGAGGAGCTGAGGGGCTGCCTCTAGGCTACACTGAGCATCCAGACCATGGGGCACCCTCCTGGGAAAAAAGCTGTCCCAGCTCTCCTGTGTAAGCAGGGATAAGCTCTGTGCCTGTTCTTCTTCACTCTGTAGTGTCCAAGCAGGTGTCAAAGGCCTCAGATGGAGAAACTCAGCCCCATCCCTAGTTCTAGGAAGGAAGAAGTACTTAAGGGCTTGCTTTATTATCAGGAGTGCCTGGGGAACTCAAAAGCCTTGTAAACATGGCTCTGTCTGTCCTGGGTGGAGAGCTGACATGGAAAGGCAGCAGCAGCAGAGAGCAGAATTGATCAGCTCAGCATCACCTTTTATGTCTTTTTTCTTTTCCTGAATTTACACTGGCAAATGTAAACCTCCACGAATTCCTGCCCTTTTGTCACCAGCTTTCTCACATCTGTCTTGCTGGAAAACAAATTAAGTATTGTTGCCTTTGAGCTTTGAGAAAACATTTTCCTTAGTGAGCAACCAGAACTTAGTGAGCCTTGGGGGTATAGCTCACATGGGGAAGGGAAGCAGTGTCACAGTGCAGCTCCTGGGGCTGTGTTCAGTGGCCACCCTTGATTTTGGAACCCCAGTGTCAAGGTTTCATACTGCAGCAGCACTGGGAAAATGCTGTGCATGTGCAAGGGCAGGGGCTCCCCTGGCGTGTTATCCAGGTGTTAGCCTCTCAGGTGGGGCATGCCAGAATTGCAGGGGGAGGGAAGGAGATTGCTCTGTGCCTCATGTTCCCCTCTGTAAGGCAGGTACTGGCAGTTCTGACTCTGGAAGAGCAGATTTCCATGGCTGTAGGCACTGGGGTAGGCGCTGTTGAAAGAAGCTCTGTGCTGGGTGCAGCAGGAGGCTGCATGTTTCTGCTTGTTCTGGGCTAATGTGTAATTTAAAATCATTGTCTCATATGTTTCTTTAAATTATCACTGACATCAAAACAGTGATTGACTCTATACAGTGTCTTACCTGTCAGCGCTCCCTTCCAGAAGGTGTGTTGTCTCTGAGTTGTTCCTGATGTCACATGTGACAGGCAGCGACGACCCTCCTAAGGAAGGTTTTTGCTTCTGCATAAGCCTCTGAGACTCAGGCAGCTTCCTGGCAGCCCCACACAAACAGAGGCAGCAGCAGTCATGTCCCACAAGCTGCTTCACTCCAATTACAGCTGCAGGGTCCCCCCCCAAGTGCCATCTTACACTGTCAGAGGTGTCTTGGCTTCCTCTCCCAGTCCCACAGAAGCAAAGCATGTGTTGCAAACTCCATTAAGCAAAGATTAAGCAAGGTAACAGCAGGAAGCCGGGGAGCCTGCTAGTGCCGATCTGTTCAGGTTCCTGTGGAGGAAGAAAACAACTTTGCTGTGTCCAGCAGTGGACACAGAGAGGTGGTGGTGAGCTGCTGCCGCCTGCAAGGTCTGCTGTGGCACTGGGGTGGTTGCCCATGCCGAGTTTTCTTTACGGAGCCGACTGGCTCTACTCTGCAAACACCCACCATGTCCACAGCTGAGGGCAGGAGGGTTGTGAAGGCAGCTCTGCTTGTTTAGGAGAAATTACTCAGGCTTCAATCATGGCTTCATGTTCCTGCAATCACAGCGGCACCATCTCAGCAGATTCATTGATACCACCACCCCACCTGTGTGCTGTGCTTTGTCCCATTCCCCTACTCCCACCCTGGCGTTTCACCCAAGACTGAGCTGTAAAGAGGGAGTCCTGGCATGGGCCTGGAGCAGGAGCTGAGCCTGAAGGGCTCTGTGTCTGTGACCTGGTCCCTCCCCCAGCCTGGCTAATGTCTCCAGGTGATTTTGGTGAACAGCCCGCAGTTCTGCCAGTGCTGTCCCCGCAGCCACGAGCCTGGTGCTGCACGGGACAATGGCAACTTCTCTCCCAGCTGGGTTTCTTAACAGCAAAGCCATGCCTCTGTCCTCCATGAGCCAGAGGCACCTGTGCTGCCCTCTTCCCCATCACTCTCCCCATCCTTGCAGGCCCTGGTGTAAAATGCCCTTCCTGACTGGTACTGCTCTGTTGTCACAGAATCACACCATGAGAACACCCACTTGTGAACTGGTTTCGGTTTTTAAAATATCTCTATTTTTTTTAGCCTGATGCTCATAGTGATCTGCAGTATCTGCTGCCTTCCAGGTCCTTGTGGTTTCAGTTTTGGTACAAATGTGTTTAGATTTTAGCAAATTAAAGTTGGGGGGAGGGGGTACAGAGCATCTGATCAATTTGTATTTATTTATTTTAACATTTTACTAAATAAAACACAGTAAAATCTCTCGTCTCCTTAGCTGTATGTACCAGGTGGGGACAGTGGGCCCCATAGGCACAAGGGGTGTAGCAGTGCCCACAGCAAGACCCCAGCCCCCAGAGGGGTTTCTGAATGTGGCTCTGTGCGAGGGCGGTGCAACACTCCAGCTCCTTTCCTTGGCAGGGAGAAGGGCACTACGATAGGAGGAATGAATTTTAGTTCCAAAAGGGGCTGTGCTCAGTTCGGATAATCTCCTTGGCTCTGACTCTGGGTGCCTCCCAGCTGATGCTGCCCGGCAGAGGGCACATGGAGACCAACCCAGGCTGGGTTTACTGCCAGGTGCCGCCACCCTCACAGGCACATTTTGGGCTAAGGACTGTCTAGGCTGGGAAGGATTATCTGAAAATGATGATGTAAAGCCCTCCTGCTCCAGGCATAACAGCACACCTTCAAAACAACTGCAGAGCCAGCATTTCTGTTGCCTCCTAGCCACCAAAGAATCGTCTGGAAGAGGCCTGCTCTGTCCCAGCACTGCTCCACCCTGTCTCAGTGTCTAGATCTGATCTAACCCTCTGATCTTGCTTAGTGCAGCAGCAGCACAGTTATCAGTGAGCTTGAGCTGTATAAAACAAAAGCTGCCTGCTAGGGACCGATGGGGTGGAGCTGTGCTTGGCTTCACAGTGATGAGCAATGTCTTCCCAGCTCTTTCCCAAATAAAGCCTCAACACTTGCTCCTGGCAAACCATCCTCGTCCTCGCCCCTGCAGATGCAAGGCTGGCAGCTTCTGGGGCCTAAGAGCCAGCTTTTATTCCCAAGTCTTATAAAGCCAAGGCTCTCCGAGATGAGCTGCAGCACTGCCACATGACACCACATCTTCTACCTGGATGTGATTAAACTGACTCTGTGCCTAAGCTGTGATGCCCCAGTTCAGGCTCCAGTTCAGGCAGCTGGCTGTGCAGTGCTGGCTGCCTGGGTCCCGCTGCAGTGCTGGGAACCATCAGCCTCAAGCGCACCTCAGTCAGTGGCCCCCAGCCCTTTCAGAGCTGGCAGGTAACACCGACATTCATTTTGCCCACCAGTGCTCCCTGTTCCCCAACCTTCCCACTGTGCCTAACCAACAGGAAAGGGCTCCAAATGCACCAGGCAGAGCAAGCCCAGTGATGCTTCTCCCCAGTCAAGGCTTGAGCTACTCCTCCATTGCTCTCCTCCCGCTGCCTTCCCTCCAGGGGATACATGCAGGCTCACAGCAGAAAATAATTAATAACCAGGCAGTTTTAACAAGAATGTGAAAAAGAATAAAAAAGCTTTAATTTAAAAATTAAATTAAAAAGAGAGAATAAGCAAGAGGCGCTTGTGCCCTTTCTATACCCCGTGTTTTCTATGGTTCCTCTTAGTCGCTCCCACTGTGGACGGAAATCCTCACCCTGCGCAGAGCTGGCTCTTGCAGCCCAGAGCAAAGCTAAGAAGAGAATAGTGGAGACTGCAGCAGCAACTGGCCTGGAGAGCCTCCAAGGCCACCAGCAAAATCATCTGGGAAGATTAAAAAAACCAAAAACCCAGACACCCTAATTACTGAATTCTCATGAGAAAAGTATTAAATAATTTAAATAGTGTGAGGAAAGCAATGCATCCTCTGTGCTCCAGTGTGTGATAGCGGTAGAACAGTGTCCAGTCAAGCTGCTCCCAGCATGGGGCTCCTGCCACAGTGTTCAGCTATGGTCTTGTCCAGTGTCAGCCACATCCCTGATTGTTGATAGCAATGACTGTGCTGCCAAGAGCTGGGGAGAAGCAGGGTGGTCCCCGCCAGGAACTTCTCTCAGCATGTGCTGCCCCATGAAGCTGCTGTTCTGCCCATGGGGATGGTTGGCAGACCTGCCCTGTGGGGCAATGCCAGCACAGGACAGGGTCTGTCACCAGCATGGCTGCTCCCAGCTGGGAGGTGCAAGTCCATCCTGGGACCTCACTGCTGGGGACAGCAGACAGCTCATCCTGCTCTGGAAGCTTATCCTGATCTGGGTGACTCCCACACCACCTGTACAGGGTCAGCTCCACTGGAGACTGCATCCATACAGATGGGAAGTAATAATATTTCCCCCTACTAAC
This sequence comes from Entomyzon cyanotis, assembly GCA_024500445.1. Lineage (NCBI taxonomy): Eukaryota > Metazoa > Chordata > Aves > Passeriformes > Meliphagidae > Entomyzon > Entomyzon cyanotis. Next base: position 38,253,197 of record JAKEPQ010001030.1, on the reverse strand, counting down.
CAGCTGGCCTTGGTCTGGGCTTGAACCAAGGCTCAGCTCCTCCCGGTACTCCCTCCCAGGGTGTTGGGAGGCTTCCTCTGAGCCTGCTCCATAAAGGATGTAAACGGAGGCTCTCCAACCTCACCTCCAACTCACCATAGCACTGGAGGGGTGTGTGGAGGACTGGGACCTGGGACCATTGAGCGGAGGCAGAACAGAGTAAGGTACAGCTCCCAGGTCTCTGGAGAAGCCAGGCCTCAAGGTGAGGTGAGCTAATGAAGACTGAGAATCCACATCCACTAAAAGAGGGAAGGGAGGAGACCCCACCCCTGGCCCCTGGCATGGGGCGGTTCCACTGTAACACAGGAAGGTCACAGCAGCTTGACCTGCAGGCACTGCCTGTTCTTGCAGCTGACGTCTTCCATCTTATCTACAGGCATCCCTTTGGTGGGCTGGAGACTCTGTTCCTGTGGGCCAGGCTGTGATGGTGGGCAGGGGCAGGAGGGAGTGTGCTCTCCCTGCTCCAGCGTGCTGCTTGTACCCCACGCCCACTGTCCCCAGGCGTCACAGGCTTCTCTCGGCAGTGAGGTATTTGAGTGCAGCAGCCCCGTATCGCCGTGACAGGTCCTGGTGGAACTCCTCCCGCAGCGTCTGGAGGCAGCCCCGGTACCCTGCACTCAGGCGAAATTTAGAGATGTCGAAGCTGGGGGCGTGGGGCATGTGGATCATGAAGGCATTGGGCAGGACCAGCAGCTCGTACTCCTGAGGACAGAGCAGCAGCCCTTACCATCGACATCGGCCTGGCGGTACCGTGTCACTACCCAGCCACAAGTCCCCAGTGCCCAGCGCCTCCACGGTGCCGAGAGCAGCCCCTCACCCACCTGCGCATCCAGCTCCATGATGTGGGACACTTTGTTCCAGCCGAAGCCCACGAACCTCTGATCGTACTTAGGGCAGTCTCGCCTCACTACAACGTAAGGCTCGAAGTCTGGCTGCCATGCCACACGGTAGGGCACGGTGGCCGTCCGCCATTTGGCGTAGTCTGTTGGGGCGTGGCCTTTCGGCCACACGTGGTACCTACCAGGAGAGATGGAAATGAGAGACTGAGACAGTACAGGATGCAGGGGATCTCCTACCCCTCTCTGAGACTGGGGGTGCACAGCCCCCAGGCACAAGGGTATACAGCTGGCTTCTGCTTGGATGGCTGGACAGCTCCAGTCCCTACCTGAAGGTGTAGAGGGAGCCCATGTCCAGCATGGAGAGCAGCTCTGCTTTGGATTTGGGAAAGGTCAGACGGTAGTGCAGGGTCTCAAATGCCGGCACGATGAGAGCTGCCTTCCTCTGGGGCAGCTCCAGCTGTTGGATGGAGTTCCTATGATAGTAGGAAGGGTGTGAAGTCTTCCTGACTGTGAAGCATGGCCACAGCCTCCTTCCTCAGCCCCTCCAGCCTGCCCACCACTCCAGAAGAGTATTAAAGGGTTTTGACAATTTGCATTGGTACCATGCAAGGGATAGGAGGAACAGGGCAACCCTCACAGCCACAGCCCTTTCCTCATCTGCTGGTGTCTGACAAAAGCAAGAGCAGGATCCTGAGCTTGAACACAAAGGAAACAGTTTATGCATGTTGGGAGCTACTGCCCAGGGCATTTCCTGAAAACTCTGGTGCTTGGGGAGCCCAGCAGGTTGAGCAAGAGTTGGCTGGAGAAAGCCTTACCTGAGGTAATCGTAGAGGCCATACATAGGCAGGAAGTCAATGTCCGTCAGAAAGACGTACGGCGTCTGCGTGTTGGCCAAGGCCACGTTGCGCAGGAGGTTGATGGGGTAGAACTGCCCCTCCTTGTAGACAATGTGGTAGGCGACGTTGCGGCGCGCACTCAGCACCTCCGACGCCTGGGCATAGCGCAGGAATTGCTGCGCCTCGGCATCCGACATGTACAGCGCCAGGCTGATGGGCCCTGCCCAGTGCTTGCAGATGGCCTCCAGCATCTGTAACCTGGGAAGCAGAGGGCATGGCCTGAGCATCAGACCTGCCCTACAGCAGCTTCTGAGCCAAACCCAGAGAGAGCTGCGTGCCAGTCGAGCCCAGCTCAGGAGGGAGCAGGAAGAACTGATGCTCCCAGCATAAGGTGTTGTTCCTCACTGCCAAATGCTGGTGTGAGAATGATGAAATGAGATTCCCTGGTAGCTCCAAAGCTACCAGGAGCCTGCCCAGAGGAGGGAGGTGGGTTCCAACCTCCCACCAGTCCTACTAGCAAGTACCTGTCCATGGAGAGCTGGGCCACGAGGGTGACATCGGTAGGGTTGGGAAGGGCCAGGAACTCGTACTGCAGGAAAAACAGGTGGATGCGGTGCTGCATGAGGCGCTGCTGGCGGAAGTCATAGCAGGGATCATCCTCATCCAACTCCTCCAGCGCTTGCTGTAACTGCAACACCATGAAAGGTGAGGGAGAGCAGGAGCCCCAGGGAAGGATACATGCGGTCTCTGCCTGCCCCAAGTTCTGGGGTTAGGGGCAGAGTTGCAGTCAACCTCACCTGGTCCCTGGGTGGGCTGGGAAGACTGGCACAGCCAAAAAGTTCCCTGCGCAGCAGGTTCCCGTCATACTCCAAGAAGGTCAGGTAGAGGTTACGGAAGAACTCCACATGCTTGTTCTTCACCCGCAGCTTCTTGGGCGAGTTCCAGTGGATCACCTGGGCAGTAGTGTGTCACCTCATGGAATGGAAGTCAGCAGCTCCCCTGGCTCCCCAGGCCCTCAGACCCCATGCTGACTCCCCTGGACCGCAAGTGCACGCACTGTTCTTCAGGACCTCCCCAGTCTCAAAGGAGACAACCCCACCCACCTTGAGATCTGAGAGCTCAGTGTAGCACTGCTCCGAGCGGGTGTGATCTGAGAGCTGCACATTCCAGAAGCAGGGAAGCCGGTACACCAGGGATGGGTCCTGTTTGATCACCGCATTAAAGATATCCTAGGAGAGAAAAGAGTGAGTGCACAGGTGGACGAGGAAGATCCCCTGTGCCAGCAGTGCCATGGGAATGCAGAAGGACTGATGGCCCCAAAGGAGGGACAGTTACCTGATCAGCCAGTGAGGTGGAGAGCATGCTCATGAGCTCCCGCTCCGCTGTCAGCCGCCACATCTGCTCCCAGCCCAGGCGACGCAGGCGGTCCAGCAGGAGCAGGATCACCCCTGAGTGCCACGGGAGAGAGCACTGGGTCACTGAGAGAGCACCCAGCCACTATGAAGCTGAAGCACTGCCTGCCTTCAGCCCCTGGGGCATGCCACTTCTCTGTGCCTACCCACACAACCCCGAGATGCTGTAGCAGTCCTCTCATACCCACCACTCTCCTACTTTACCTCAGCCTCTCCCAGTCTCCCTGTGCCAAGTGCCACCTCAGCTGGATGCGCCATGACATTACACCTCCCACCCTGGCAGCCCACACTCACCTGTGTTGAACCCACGTCCCAGGGCCGGCCATGGTTTGTGGTTTTTCCACAGGTTGCCTAAGTACCAGTCACTTTGGTTCTCCACCAGCCCAATCACCTGCTTTTCTGAGGAAACAGAGGGATATGGACAGAGTTCATCTTGCTGTTGGTTCGAAGTGCCCACGCAAACCCACTAAGCTGGTGCTGTGGCAGGCAGGCACTGCCACCCTGAGCCCAGCACCCAAGGCCCTGCCAGGGCCCCAGGGGCACCTTGTTCTCACCAGAAAACTTCCCAAAGACAGCCCAGAGCTCGGCAATGTCGGTGGCAAAGGTGATGTCTGTGTCCAAGACGATCACCTTGGAGAGGTTGGAGGGCAGTGCCTTGGTAAGTGTCAGCTTCATCAGCCCATAGATGCCCGAGTAGTGCTTGTTGGGGATCCACGACACCTCTGGCTGCAAGGCAATGCACCTCAGGGCTGGACCCTTCCCCTGCCCACGCCAGACAGCTGTGTGTGCCCGGCACCCCATGTATAGGAGGCCAGCAACAGAAGGGCATGCAGAGCTGTGGAGCATTTTGTCCAGCCACCAGAACCTCCACATGGACCCCAGTGTCTCACTGGGGCATTCAGCTGTGCCAAAGAGGCAGTGCTACCCCAAGGAGCTTCCCCACCCTTCTGGTACCAGCCTTGTGCCCCCCTCTCAGCAGCACCAGCAACAAGCCCAGAGAGAGGAGGGAGTGAGCCAGGGACCAGTAAGAGAAAGTTAATCACCCCCCACTCATTTGTTCCTCTCTGCTGCTCCCCTCGACCCTCTGAGCACTGGCCTGGGACAGGGCAAAGGAAGGGCAAGCACCTGCCTTCAAGTCATCGGCGTTGTAGAAACTGACGTGGACAGAAGGCACCATCCAGGACTGGAAGAGTGTCTGGAGGATTTGGTGGGCCACTGAGTCTGTGATGAAGTGAAAGTGGAGGGGGTTTTTCCTGCCAAGGGCAAGCACAGCAACACTCAGCATCACAGCAGCATGAAGAGGATATGGTCCCCCATCCCTCCCATCCCTGCCACGGGCAGACATCAGCTGAGGGGGAAAATGGAAAAAAAACAGCCCTCTGGGAGAAACAAATTCTCCTCTGTCCCTCTGAGGCATAACACAAGGGGTAGACAGAGGTCCTAGAGCCCCTCTTCTGCAGCACTGCCCTGCTGCAGCCTGCAGCAGCTCATCTGGGAACCCCAACCAGCGGGCCTCTGGCACAACATTTCCCCATTACCTGTGGAAGAGGATGGATTTCACCAGGGTGACCACATCCCGGCTCGCATTGTGCCCGGCACACACAATCGCAACGTGCAGGAGCTGCCCAGAGACAAATGGCACCTTTTTGAGACTGGACACCACCTCCTTGCAGGGGCTGTCAGCTTCTCCCTGGGACCATGCTACAGGGAAACTCTTAAAACCCAACCTTTCCCATGCAGAAGGAGCCCCAGAGAGAGGTGGGAATTCACTAGCTCAGAAGCGGGGACCGGAGTCTTGCTGCCGCTCCTTCTACCTGGTCTCCTTCTCTGGAGAAGGAAGACACCCTCATCCACTGACTGTGGCCCACTGAGCACCGTGGAGAGCCAGAACGAGGCTCCAGCATGGCCAGAGCATAGGCAGGGCAGTGCCAGGCGAATGGCACATACATCCATGCTCCACAGGGTCCCAGCCTCCCATCCGACACTCCCCATGCACAATGGCACTGTGCTGGTGCTGTCACCCACCTCACACTTGTGCACTGTCTGCTGCTTAGGGCAGGCTGTGCGGTTGCTCTTCTCGCCCCTGGGGGAGTCTCCGTCCTCGGCAGAAGCCCCCCACTGCGGGCTGCCATCGCTGCCCTCCGCCTGAGCCTGGCTGAGCTGCAGCCGAAGCTGCTGATTCTCCTCCTCCACCCTGCGCACCCGTGAGGCAAGTGCCTCCTGCTCCAAATCCCGGCTCGGCTGCTCGCCCAGACAGGGTGGCAGCAGGAGGAAGCGGCCATCTGTGGAAGAGACAGGGGCATGAAAAGGACATGGCAAGACCAGGAGAGCCTGGGTGTGGATGGTGGGGCAAAACCCCGAGAAGTCCCAGCACACCTCACAAATGCCCAGCCAACATCCCAGTTCTGCTCCCCTGATCTTCAGAGATGTCCCTGGAGATGTCCTCAAGTCAGACACACCTACAGTGACTTGCATGGCCACCACCCCAAGAGCAACCACCCCAAGGCCTAATCCCCCACTGCCCGCCTTCTGTTGAGGAGTGTCCCTTGATCTGAGGAGGAAGAGGACTCACATTCGAGGCTGCCCACAAAGAGGTAGAGCCAGGAGAGGAGAATGGCCAAGGTCACTGTGGCAAGCAGCACCTTCAGCTTCATGCGCCAGGAGCGCAACATGATGTGCTGGCAGGACACGGGCAACAAGGATCAGGTGGGCAGCCCGAATCCAGTTGGCCCTGGCATCCTATAGCCTATGAGGGACAGGGTAAAAGAGAGAGGTGTCACCAGTAGCCCACACCCAGATGTGTTGATATCACCCCAGCAGGACATCCTCCATCACCTGCTCCCTCCAGGTCAGTACCTGGGCAAGTGAAGCAGCAAAACAGACACCTATTACCTCTCCAGACAGCACACTCCTGCCATGATGGAATATTTGCCCCCTCCAGACTTGTCCCATCATCCTGCTAGGGCTGCAGAGCCTCAAACATGGAACGAATGGGGGCAGTAAATTTCTCCAGGAAATTTCACCCCAGCTCAGTGCCTTGCTCCTTGCCCTCCCACAGGCCAAGGGCTCACGGAGTAGGAGAGAGGAAGTGCTAAAAGGCCCTCCCGAGCCGGGCGGCAGGTCCCGGGCGGGTCACAGAGCCTGCCCATGGGAGGAGCGCGGCCCACGCAGGGCCGGGGGGCTCGGGAAACTCCCGCACTCGAACGGCGCCGCCCGCCCACTTCGGTGGGAAAAGCCGAAACACTTCGGTGAAAGTCGCTCCCCGGCCCCACTGGGGCACACGGCGGCTGTTCCAGTCTCCTCATACCGCCGCGGCTCCGCCACGCGTGTTACGCCGCTTTCCTTCCGCCGCCGCCAGCGGAACGCTCCCCCCGACGGGCAGAGCCCCGCTCCCCGCCCGGGACCCCGCGGAGCCAGGTGCCCGGCAGGCAGGGACCCCACGGGCAAGGGGACACCCGCCCCCCACCGCAGCCTGCCCTCGCTCTGCGCCCCTGCCCGCGGCTCTGCGCCCTCGGCGCAGCAACATCTGGAGGCTCAACAAAAGCTGCCGTCGGGGATGAATGGGCCGGATTAGGGTCTGCTCCCTCTGCACACACCCCGCTGGAGCCCATTGATGTGCAGATGCCCATGGGGCCGCAGGGGCTGGAGCCTGGGAAAACATACACCCCCGCCCCCGACCCTGCCCGCGGCCCCTGGGACCGGGTGCAAGCTCCCGCCCGCTGGAGGAATTGCAGAGGGATGGCTCCATCCACCCTCAGCGAGGGATATCCAGGCTCTACGAGAGCTGGGGCATGGCCAGCCCGCGGGAGCATGGCCGCGCTAGCCCACTGGAGATGCAGCTAAGCTCCCGCGGCAGTAGGCACGGCCCCTGAGAGCTGCACCCCTTCTCGTAGCGGAGACGGTGTCCTGTTGGCATCACAGCTCCGTGCAAGGCAGGCCCGGCCTTGACCTGCTTTTCTGCTCTGTAGAGCAGGTCAAGCACAGGCATGGCAGGGGAGGGGGAGCTGACACATGGAGCACACCAGGCCCAGGCACCTTTTCTCTCGACCACAGCCATGGGCCATGCTGGATATGGAGAAGTCTCCACATGCTGCTGCCAGCCTGCCTCCCATCCCACATGCCGAGCTCCATACAAAGTTGGAGGGCTGTCCTGTCCAGGCCAGGCTGGAGGGGGAGACATGGTGAGGAAAGGTCAGGGAGGTCAGACAGCACGCAGCATTCAGGGTAGCTGAAGGTGTAGAAGGTCAGGGAAGCAACTTTAGCACAAAGGAGAGAGAAGGTGGTGACACACAGCAGCACTCATCCTGCTCCCATTTGCCTGCATGGACCCTCACTGAAGGAAAGCTACTCTGTTCCCAGGCTGCAAGTGAATACACTACTAGGATGGCAATCTTGGGGGACAGGACGGGACCAGCAGCAAGCCAGTTTCCAAAACCTCTCCCAGAGGCACCCAAGGACTCCATCCATGCCCCACCTCATAGCACCGCCACCCCTCCTGCCACCCCTTGTCCCGCTCCTCACCTGGCTGCCTGCCTTCCCCCCAGGCACTGATTTCCTTACCTGCCTCTCGCCTCGCCTCCTCCTTCACCGGCGCCTCCCAAGCCGGCTGGCAACCCACTGCTGCTGCTCCCTCCCGGGGCTGCCGTTCCCCGTCCTCCCTTTACTCCTCCCTTCTAGATCTGACACTTTCCCCCTCCTCCCTGCTCTCAAACCCAAGCTCCCCCCGCACGCCCCGCCGGCCCCCTTTCAGAGGAAGAAAGAACAAACAAAACAAGAGATTAAATTCGCTTTCTACTCAAGAGCCCCCAGCGCCAGGGGCACAGAGTTGCCCAAAGTAAATTGGGAGGAATCCATCCTCCTTCCAGCTCCTTTCCCACTCCCAGGCCTCAATATTCCTCCTTTACTGAGAAAAAGGAAGTATCAGGATTATCTACCCCTGCCTAGCACCGGCATCCTCCATTACCAGGGCAGGTGCAGAAGGCTTTGTCCTCATGGAGAGATCTTTGGGGACCTCGGGACGGCAGCAGAGCCCACCTGTTCTCCCCACGACTGGCAGAGAGGGGCTGCACGGCCAACCTGGGATGCAAGTATGGCAAGGGTGGGATGCAGACCTTGCTGCTACCCAGAGAGCAGAGATACTGGCAACTCTCAGAGCACTTGCCCCTCAACTGAGCAAAGTGCAAGCCCCACTGTAGATGTGAAAGGGAAAGAACTGTCCCCCTGCTGTCTCATCCTTGCTCCGGCCCAGAAGAGCAGGGCTTCCTGAAAAACTGCAGTGCTCAACCAGGCCTGCCCAGTGCACCAGGAGTGAGCAGGATGGTGGAAGGAGGAGCAGGAGGCCGGTGCTGGGAATGCTAACTATGCAGAGAGAGGCTCTACCTGCAGCTCCCCCCGCGCCGGCCCCGGGGCTGGAGCTGAAGGGGTGGTCCAGTGCCGCGGGCGCCTGGAGGAGGCCGGTGGTGGCGGGAGGAGGCCGGGAGCGGCAGCAGGCAGAGGGGCTGGGATGCAGAGCGCCTGCACAGCACTCCCGATGCGATGTAAATTCCCCCCCGCCCCAGAGCCCCGGGCGAGGCGCGGCGGGCCCCGGCCTGCCCGCGCAGCCACAGCAGCACCTGCAGGGGCAGGGGCAGGGCGGGCCTGCGCCCCGGCATCACCCACATCCCTGCCCCGGGAGGCACGCTTACCTCCCGCTCGGGCAGCTCCTGCTTGCCCTTGCAGAGCCCCTGGTGCAACAGGCAGCGGCTCATCAGCAGCTCCTTCTGCCCAGCCCAGCCCTGCCCCGGCAGGGAGAGGAAAGGCCCGCGCTGCCCTGCTGCTCCTCTGAGCCAGCGGCTCCCGGGACAGGAACCCTTCCCTTTGCTCCCTCAGCAGCCCCGGGGCACATGCTCAGCCCCCGGAACCGTCCCGCCCCTGCCCAGAGGTATCCATCATGTACTCCAGCTGAGGCAGGGGCCACGCAGGGCTTGCCCGTGCTTTGGGAGCAGTCCAGACCTCCTGCAGCCCGCTGCCAACAGCGCTGCTCCGGGAGAGGAAGCAGTCTCCTGCTCCAGCTGACCTCCACAGCCTCTCCACATGCTTTTCCTGGCCACCACACCTTGCTTGCTCCCAGAAAAAAGAAGAAAGCTAGTGCATTGAGACCCAGCCAGATCCTCTCCAGTCAGGGCAGGAACAGGTGGGCTGCTGGGGAACACAGGCACGGCAGGGGCATTTTTAGGACGTCAATGGAGATGGAGGGAAGATGGCAAGCCAGAAGGCAGCTACACAGCCTCTCCCCCTCTGTGAAACATTAAAGGCACAGCAAGCAGAGGGCAAGGTTGGAAGCGGCTCCTTGGCAAGAGGCACAGTGGGTAGCAGCAGCCACGGCACAGCGCGCAAGCCTCCCGGCTCTACCCATCCCTGCAGTCGTGGCACTGGGTCTCTGCGCCCTCCCTCCTCAGTCTCCTTGCTCACCAGACAAGCGCAGCCAGCAGTAAGACGAGAGGTTTCCCAATACTGCCGGCTTTCAACCCCAGCGCGGGTGCGGGGCAGAAGTGCTGTTCACAGCAGGTTATCCTCCCTCCCCCACATTCTTCCCTGGAGCAGGCAGCTCCTGCTTCAGGAGGGATCAGGGGACGCAGCCAGTGGGACAGAAAAAGCACCAATGTCCCCTCTCTCGCTGGAAAAAGCTGACAGCAGATACCAGGGAAGGGGCAAGGCAGGACCCAGGTCTTGTCTCATTCCTGGGAGTGCACCCTGCCTCCAATGACAACAGGGCAATGGCCAGGGGACAGGGAATGTCACGCCAGCAGAGCTGGGCAGCTGCACAAACACCACTGCATGCTCACACCAACCTCTGAGGTGTGGGCAGGAGCCCAAAGCTGGCTACCTGCCAGCCACCCCTCCATGCACAAGCAACCTTCATTCCTGGGAAAGTGCACCCACTCTGCTTGCCCCAGACTATCCGCAAGAGCTGCCCATGTGCTGGTACCCCACTCCTCCAAGATCCACTCTTTTTGTAGGAGATCTCCTTTTCTTGTAGGCCACACCACTCAGCCTGAATGGCCTTCGCTCTCTACGGCTCAGTAATAATCAGGTGTCCAGTTAATGTTTAGGGAGAGCTGGCAGTGGGAATTTTACCATCACATTACCATCCTCCAGTCCTGCAACAACAGAGGGGAGCAGCCCTGTTTTCCCACAGCACCACAACTGGCAGCAAGGCCCATGGCAGGATGGGTATCTAACCTTCTAGAGCTAATGTGCACCTGCAGAGGAATGCTGAGGCACAACTACACTGTCTGTGGGTCCCAAGCCAGAGGCCTGAAGAGGCACAGGGACAGCCCCAGGCTTGCTGGTCCCTCTACTGCCTCCCCACCAGGCATTAGAAGAGAAGAGGTAGCCTGGCTGTTCCCAGTAAAGAGCTGTAAGGCAGCCAGGAGAGAAGTGATTTCATGGAGCTATGCTGCCTATTGTCTTACCTAGCTGTAGGTGACAAAAACTGCAAATTCCTCTCCCAAGTCTTGTTTTTCGAATAGTGACAGTTTAGCCAACCTGCTTAGACTGCCTCAGTAGAAGCCCAACACAATGGCTTCCCAGGTTTCCAGAAGGTGAGAAAGGGCCCAAAAGCTGTGACAAGAGCTGCGCAGCTGGACTGTCAAGTCAGAAAAGGCACCACATTTTGAAAAAAGGAAACTGGGAGCAATCACTTTTGCTTTTACAAAGAGATGGGAGGGGACAAGCTGGTTCCTCATTCAGCAGATCACCTTTAAAGCGTGTACTGCAGCACCCATCTGCCGAAGTGCCTTATGATTCAGGGTCATGTCTCGCTCCCCACGCCTGAAATGCTGCCACTTGAGGCGAGCTGTGCCAGCCAGCAGATACCACACAGGCAGTGCAGAGCAGGATAGCTGCAGGAATTTACAGAGGCGGAATGGAATTTGGCCAGGAGAGCAGGATTAAAACCCCGTGCTCCGGATTACCATGCCGTCCCTCCCTCCCCAGTCTTATGATAAGCAAACCTGAAGTGAGAGTTTCACTTTTGTATTTCCCTGGAAAGAGTAACCTGTGGCAAAACAGCCATTATGTTCTAGAGGTGGGATCAAGCAGCACCCAGAGTTGGATACCAGCATATACTGTAAAAGAAGGAAGCATCCTCATCTCCCCACTACGCCCAAACACCACCAAACTGCAGAGAAAACCCCAGAAAGGATTCTCCTGAGACAACAGGCAGCTGTGCCTCAGTTACAGCTCATTCTCTACCATCAAACTCTCCTCAGGCCCATAAAATTATCACACACACACTTCTGCTGCTCTGAGTTCAGTTTTTTATTCTGCAAAGCTCATACTGAAAAGCCACCTTCCTCTCTGGCAGAACCACAGCGCTGGGGGAACAGGAGCTAAAAATCTCTGAGGGGCATTGAAGCTCCAATCTTGACTGAAGCAGGGACTTTTGTCACCAGACTGTTTCCTTGTTTCCAGAGGAAACAGGCAAGCTCAGGCTGGGTCTGACACAGGAATGCCTTGCAGCTTACCTCTCTGTGTCTGAAACCCAGGAATGTACTGGGGGAGCAACTCCTGTTGGCAACTCCTCCAATGACAAGGCCCTGCTAGACAGTCTGCTTTTGCAGAGTCAGTCTCCCTGCCCACAGCCAGGCACTGGGTTCAGAGCTGACCGGCAGAGCCCTAGACACAGAGGGCATGCAGGGCACATGTGGGGACACCAGTGCCACAGCTGAGCGTGCAAGTGTGGCGTAGGAGGCTTAAGCCTACCAGACATCCTGCAGTGCTTACAAGCTGGGCAGCTGCATTTTGCCACAACTCTCAGGCAAAGTAAAGGGACCACCCAGATAGCAACACAGCCCCAAGTGCTCCCACTCCTCTTAAGCCCCAGAAGAAACTGGAAGGTTCCAGCTGACAATAGCCCCCAACCACATCTGTGGAGACACTAGGGCAACAGAGAGCAGGATGCTGGTTTGCACTCCTCTCTGCGTGTGCTGCATTTGCCTCTCACTACAGTAGGAAAACCCTGAAGGATAGACCCTGAAGGCTTGTGTGTGAGCCAAGCTGCAGCACACTGGACACACTGCTCAGGACATGCCACCCAGACATGCCAACACTACCAGCAGGGTATCACTTCAGGCTAGAAGGAAAGATCACCTCTCAGGGCCAAATCACTCCCTGCCGGCAGGAAGACCTTCACCCAAAGGCCGTCGATCCCTTCAGCTGGACATGGCTCTGGAGCAGCTCACCTTCCCCCAGCACTCAGCTAGCCCCATGACCACAGTGCCAGGCTCAGGGTGAGGAAGCACCCTGCATGTCCATGGTGGTCCATTAGCTTCCCACTTGAGCCCATTTCCTGCACAGCCTGGTGGGATAACTAGTGCTGCTCCAGCCTGGGACCTGGAGGTGACCCCAGTGCCTCCTCCAACCATGAGACCTTGCCAATGTTCTACTGAGACCCCCAGGAAACACACAGAAGAGGTAAGTGTTTAACACACTGCTTCCAGCTTTACCTCCCTGGACTACAAGTTGTTTGATGCTAAGAGGATACTCAGCAGATGAAGTATCAACACCACTGACTGGTCTTTTTCTGGACCTGGTAAAGCACAAGCATAACTGAGGACAGACACAGAGGCTACAGAGTCCTGGATCAAATCTCATCCACATGCCTCCCTGGCCAACATGGCTGGGCACAGGAGGGACCAGGCCTGGGCATTGCACAGGAACATTACACATCAGGAGCACCCCAACTGCCTCTTGAAACAGGAGCAGCATTGGGGCTGATCTCCAGCTCCCTTCCTCTCTGATGGGATTAGGTTTCTATCTGCATTTTTGCTGACATCTGTGCTGCAGCTAATGGCCAGCTCTGAATCCATTAGGTTCACTGTGTCCTGGTCTCCGGATGTGCTCTGGGCATCAATACCTGTTCACCCCAGCCATTTCCTGACACTTTCACTGCTGCAGGCTTGCAGCAGTTCCTGGGGTCACAGCTGAGCAGGGTGAGCAGCCAGGAGCTCCAACTTTTACCCAAGTCAGCCTGCAGCAAGCCCTCCAGCAGCTCCAGCTATGCCATCAGCACAGCTGGAACACCCAGCAGGCATCATGCCCATACAGCAAGGGGTGGGAATTCCATTCTGTGCATTACTGACACCCCAAGTTTCCAGCTAGCAGAGCCCATGGGTAGTAACCCCATGTCCCAAATCTCCCTTCTCTCTTGAAATGCTCTTGAACATCCTGCGCCAGGAAGTGCTCCCTGGTGGGACAGGGGAAACCATATCCCAGCACAACAGGCCAAATCTACCCCCTACACATGTTTGTCTAGTCTGCATCACCTTGGGCAAAATTAATTAGGTTAATTACTGCAAAAAAGGAGGCAAAGGGACTCCAACAACCCCAGATTGGCACTCTACCTGGAAAAGCTCACAAGAGGTATGACACCATCCACCTCTGGGGAGGTGCCAGGGGTATGGCTGTGAGCCAAGCTGTCAGGTGCCTGTCGTGCATTGTCACCAGCAGAACTGGGTAAGTGTTTTCGGCTGAATAGTTATTGATTGAAAACTGCAGTTTCCAGACAGCTTGGAGCTATTTGCTCCTTCACTACAAGTTTTGGACAAGAACAAAATGCTTTGTTTTCCAAGGAAAAAAGTCTAATTTCGCATTGTTTTGTTTGTAATTGAGCTGCAGTACATTTAAAAGAAAATATATGGGGTCTCTCAGATTTGTCTGTGTTGATTTTTTTTCCCTGCAGCTTTTCATTTTGGGCACTAAATCAAGCAATTAATTATTTGTCCAGCTCTGCTCTCCAGACAAGCTGAGAGCATCCTGAGCCAAAGGGCCAAAGCAATTCTGCCTGAGCAGCAGCACTGAGGAGGGTGTTGACTTTTTTTGTGCTGCAGGCTCCTTTCAGGCCTTAGCTGGAGCTCCCTTTGGGTTAGCAAACATTTGCCTGGGGGGAGGAGAGCAGGGCCCTGTGCAAGGAACAGCAGCTACTCCACCACGAGGGATCCACCTCCCCCAGTGGGCAGCAGTTCAGGATACACAAGGTCACTGTCACTGCTTGGAGGACATGCTAGGAGAAGAGCTTCTCATGCCAACTGCCCAGCACAGTCATAGAATATCCTGAGTTGGAAGGGACCAACAAGGATTATGAAGTCCAGCTCCCAGCTCAGCACAGGGCAACCTCAAAAATCACACCACGTGCCTGAGCATTGTCCATAAGCTTGAAATCTGTCAGGCTTGGTGCTGTGACCACTTTCCTGGGGAACCGGTTCCAGTGCCCACCCACCCTCTGGGTTTTTCCTAGTAACCGACCTAATCCTCTGCTGATACAGTTTCATACCATTGGCTCATGACACCATAGTCCCTTACTAGTCCTGCTAGTATCTGACACTGGAGCAATTCTTCCAAATTCCATCTCACACAATGCCAAACTCTAGTTCAGCAGCCAGGCACACACAAGGCACTGACAAAGAAAGGCAATCCCTTCACTTCCTCTGTGTGAAAAGCAGCTGAGCTCACAGATGCAGCCTGGTGCCTCTTCCACAAGGGACTGGCCCAAACTGGGAGCTGTGCTCAAGCAGCCACTCCTGTATCTTCCCTGTCCAGAGCTATTCCTGGCACCAATGCCCTCACTGCCCAAGAGAGGCTGAAAGCAGAGCTCGTCCACACTGGAATGGAACAACTGCACTATAAATAGCAAACCAGAATGGCTCAGGGCAGGCTCTAAAAAACCCAAGCAGCAATAGCACCATCCACTCATGGTGCCCTGGGCATTTTCTAAGACCTGAAGTGATTCTGAGCTACAGAGAAGCTTGCACATTGCCAAGAGGCTTTGACAACACTGTGGAGAAAAAACTGCTGTCGAGGCTGACAAAATTTACCTGCAAAAAAGCAAATAGCGCATCTTGCAAACTGGAAATGAGGTAGCGACTGATGGGGGGGAAGAAAAGGAGGGGAAGTGGATCTCAGAGGGGAGGCAGTTCCCAAAGCCAGGCAGTGGAAAGGAAAATACTCCCAACATCCAAACTCCTTAATGAACATTCCCAGCCGTCCTCCCCTCCTGCAGCTCCTTGTGTTCCCATCCCTGGGGCTTCTCACGCTGCTGAGCTAAACCTTGAACTTGCACACCAAAGGACAAAGGCAGGGAAGAAACAGCACAGCTCAACTCAACCAAGCAGCTGATGAGTGGCTGAGGACAAAAGCTCATGTCTTCTGCAATCTACAGCAACCTCTGTGTAGCACCCAGCATGCACCAGGAGTGGGACAGAGGCATAAAAGCTCAGACCATCCTGTGACTATCTTCCAGGATGCTTCCAGGAAGAGTCTTATCCTTCCCACCACACTCATCCTCACTACTCCCTCTTCTGTGCTGGTGCCTCCATCTGGATCCATAAATACTCCACTTTCCCCTTCTCACCGACACCATATGTCCTATAAAGGGATCTCAGCCTCCACAGAGGAGAATACAACTGGCCTCATGCAGCACTGCCAGGCACTAGCCTCCCACTCTCAACAGGGAGCTCTGCTCTTTCAGCAGTGCTGCAGCATGGCTCACTTGGGCATACACTGGGAATAAGTGCACAGAAGAGACTGCTGGGAAATTGGGAGAGGGTTGCCTGCACAGGGAAGGCACAGACCTGAACCAAATCATCCAGCATATAAACACACATGCACACCCACACAGGGAAGCAGTTGGTTCCTCTGGCAGAAAGGTTATTTTGTCAGAATAGGAAGACGGCACTCAAAAAGCTCAAAAGAAAACCACCAAACCCATGCTTTATTGCTCCTGGAGCACCAAAACCAGACACAAAAAGCAGATAGCCAGTGCTGACTACAAATCCACCTTGAGAATTCTGTAAGCCCACAGTTCACTTTGCTTCTCCCTCACAGCTCTCCTGTCACCCTTCGCCCTTCCTCAGCACAGCAAGCAGGAAGAAAGGTAGAGGTCTCAAGTTTGGCCAAGTTTCCACTCAGGGAACAGAATCTTGATAACAGGCTGGACAGGATGTGAGCACTCATTGAGGAAGAGGATTAGTAACCCCTTAATCTGCACATTTTGGAGTCTAAGCACTTTACTCTGCTCTCTAATTAAACCATGGAGTGCAAAGATTGCCAGAAGGTAGAGAACAAGGAGAAAAAAGGAAAGGAAAGAAGAGGCTGTGGCTTAAAAGCTGTTCCTTGTGGCTTAAATGCAGTGAGGGGGTGTCACTAGCAGGGATGTATTTCACCTCAAGTGCTTTATACTGGGGCTGTTGAGCATTCTGTTGCCTTCCCTGATCCAATCTAAGGGAGGGTTGAGGGCAGAATGAAGGGGAACTTGCATGATGGCCTGGGGATCACAAAGGAGGAAGCAAGTGAATCCATCAGACTGCACTAAGTTTTACCTGTGGCAGCTTTGTCTGGCCATGACTCCCCTTCAGAGTCTCCTGCCTCCTGGGAAACAATATGAGTGCCAGAGTACATTTGTCTCCACTTCATGCACCTGCCTGCACAAAAGGGCCTTGTTCCAGCACTTATCTGGCTCCAAGGTGGGGAGGGGCCCAGTGCCTCATTGCCCTGGCAGCCAGGCAGGACATTCAGCTCCATGCCAGGCTCCTTTGGATCTGCCTGGCAGGGGAAAATTTCCTGACTCAGGTAAAGAGGGAAACATTTTACCACAGCCCATGACAAACAAAGCAGTTCAAATAATGCCCTGCTTCCCTCAAGCTGTGCTCAGGCACATGTGCCCATGCGGAGTAGGCAGCAAGCCTAAGGCTTCAGAAGCTACCTGAGCAGTGAGGATAGGAGCCCCACAGCACAGCATGTGGAGAAAGGCAGCTTGTGCCAGAGCTGGGAACAGAAGTGCCAAGGAATGGCCTCACCCCCCAAAATGCTCTGCCACCAGCTCTGCCCCACCAGACCAAGTCAGTGGGGTGCCTGTGTGCAGGGGCAGCCTGTCACTCCAGCGTCCCTCTCTTCCCTCACTCCTATTCTTTGGAATTCCTCTCCTCTGTTTGCTTTGTTTCAGACCTCAATGAACAGGAAGAAAAGAGGAGTCTTGACAAATCCGATCAAGGCGTAGACACGCCGGGGCTCCCTCCTGCTGGCATACCAAGCCCTGCACTAATGAGGGGTTGGGAGAGAGAGGTGGTCACTGAGAACAGTGGCCCCAAAGAAACACTTGACATAAAGGACAGAGGGAAAAGAAACTGCTAGGACAGAACCATGCCAGCACAAGCACCCAGCCTTCAGAAGAGGGTATTCCCAAGCAGAGAGCTTGCTCCAGCTCCTCAGTCCAGGTCCCAGGGACTTACTGCCCACTAAAAAAGAAACAAGCAATAGACCATGGTAGTGTTTGGGGAGAAGGATCCAGACATGCACACTCAGGTGAATAGCCACAGAGATGGGATCACACTTTATTTAAAGGATTCATGTGGAAAATCTGGTCCTTCCCTCTAGAGAACTGGGCTATGGGAGCTTACAAGTGCCAGTGCTCTCTCCAGAACCTCCCACAGGTCCCAAATACCCACAGAGCCAAGCCCTTCTGCCATGCAATTATCCCCTGTTTACTGATTTAGAAGCATTAAAACAACCATATGTAAACCATCTACTTAACACACATGATAACTAACCTTTGAAGGCTGCCAATGCTGCAGAAGGAGCTAGGAACAGCTGGAGAAGTTTGCAGGGCTTGCTGGTGCCTGTGAAGACCCCCTCTAACCAAGGATTCTCAGCTTGAAGGGCAGATAAGACATCTCAGCTGTACTTGAGAGTTTTGGAGCTTGCTGTCACCTGAAACCCAAAAGACAGTCACGTGAAGAGCTACTGCATAAGAGAGCTCTGAGGACAGGCCCCTGCACATCCAAGAGTCATAGATAAGAGCACCCAACCCCTTGGTCCTGTCCCTCACCTCCAGCCTGTCACAAAGCATGGCTCAGTGCTGCCCAAGGCTACCCAGACAGTCCATGAAAGAATGACTACCTTCATGCTGCACGTTCCTAGTCCCAGATTACTGCACTGTCTTTAGCACATTCACCACCCACACAAGGAGGACTGTACACGTGTCCCCAGAATTGCTGGCAAAGCCACAACCACCATGTTCCATCACAACACACGTGAGTCCTCACACCAATCCTTCAGCAGGATGAGGAGCTGGGAGAGGGATGCAAGTTCTCTGGCCCCCTCCCAAACGTGATAGCAGCAGCAAGTGTCTAACTCGTGAGGCAATAAAGGGATTAACTATCTTGTCCAGTAACCTGAGCCCCATGACATGCCCTGGGCAGGCCCAAAATGGCAGTTAGGAGAGTGTATCCAAATAAATGCACACAGGGAGAAAGCAGGGGTTAAGGGAGAGGAGAGAGCAGGCAAAAAACACCACACAACTTGTGCGGAAGAGAGCAGAGCAGTCTGCACATGTTACTCCTCCTCAGAGGAAATCCTCTTGCTCTGCTGGGATCTTGCCAGTGCACCCCTTTCCTCCAACTCCCACAGATTTGGGCACACACATTCCACTACTGCAGGATGAAACAGATAAGCCCTTCTCCCAGGAGGCCAGAAGGACTATTATTTCCTTACCAGGAGAAAGCCCAAAAGAGAAGCACAGACACACAAATACGCTGGGGCAAAGGAATTGGAGAAAAATTGGGAGTTTTGTTTTAAAGACCCTCTATCCACACATCATTGCTCTAAGACGCAGCAGGAGCAGGACCTTAAAAGCAGGTAAAAACCTACTAAGACCATGTGTCTGGTCTGTCCCACCTGTTCTAAAAGCCCAAACAGAGAAACAAGTGCACAGTGTGCTATATTCCCGCACCTCTCTAGTCACAGCAAACCCCAGGGTAGCCTGGCACAGCATAATATGACAGAAGCGAGGCGACATCAATCCTAACAAGGGTTGGAAATAAAAAATAGTAACAACAGCTGCTACCTGAACAGTGAAATCCAGCAATTCTAAGAGTGAAGTACAGCACTGCACTGCTCAGCAAAACCCTCCTTCAGCAACAAGGCCAAACACTACAGCTTTGTGACTCTCCCTCAGATTTTGGCTACAAGGTGGTAGCCAGTGAGAGAGTACAGGTATGGACCCTACAGCACAGGTCAGTAAACAGACATCTGTCTCCTCCATCATCCCCACTCTGTTTGTCTTGATCAGTCATCTCCCACCTCAGACCAAAGGGGTCTAAGAGGGGAAACTCAAGGATGGATACTTCTGGAGCAGTAGGAGCAGGATATGAACCAGGGTGCCAAACCCTGGCATACACCCCACAACCCTCACCCTGGTGCTACTGGAGCTTTACAGTTCCAGGGAACAGTTCAGCAGGTAAGAGCCAAGTGTCTCCACCTGGGCCAGGAAGCAGAAGCTGCTGGCAACAACACTGAGTACTTTCAATAGCAAAGAGCTGGAAAAGCAAAGGCCCTTTCAGCAGAGCTAATATTGAGTGGGGAGACCCAGATATATGCCTGCCACACACAGCAGCGCCATCCATTGGGATGCACCACAGCATGGCCACCAGCACCACTGGGACAGCAGAGTTCCCATTCACACATGGCAGGAGCCTCATCTCCAGGGTGGAGCCCACATCATACACTGCAGCCCAGCCACTAGCAGTTATTTACACAGCACTACACACAGGACTTGAAAGATCTGCAGCATGGTGGAACCAATCTCCAAGTCTGCTGCCTTCTCCAGGTGGGTCAGGGAGCATAGGGTGATGGTGGAGGAAAGGAAAGTCAGAAACCACAAGCAGTTGCCCCTCACACACCCAAAAGGATTTGTAGTGCCCTCTCCCTCAGGGCCCAGTTGTATCTCTCCCTTGGAGCATTTCCATCAACTCAGGCCACCAGAGAACTCCATGTCCAAAAGTTTTTTCCAACTGCATCACATGGTTATTAAAAGACATGACCTCTCCCCTTCAGCCTTTGGCACAGGCAAATTTGAGTATTACAGGACAGACTGCACATTGCTGATGAATCAGGGAAGAGAGTTATCCAAGTAACAATCTGTGGCTCTAAATGGCTTTCTGGAAAAGGCATCTGGAGGCAGGAGGCAGTCAGTATCTCGCAGCAGGGCTCTGCACACATTGCCAGACGTACTGCTCCTCCTGGGAAGCCAAAAAGAATCTTTCTCCAGAGATGCCAAGTCTGAGCTATGCTGAGAAGGGCAGGGGTACCCTAACAGAGAACAGCAACAAAATGCCTCCAAGTCAAAACACACATTAAAAGGCCCCTTAAGCTTGTTTGACCTGGGTTTCCCTTCCCCTCAGACTACTGCTTCAAGTAACAGACCCATCAGCAACACTTCAGGGACTTAGGTACTATACCACCAACTTCCCCTGCCAGCTGTTGCCTTTTTGAACCCCAGGAGGGCTGTCCAAAATCAGCGGTACAAGCTGCCACTACCAGCATTCCCATGTTCAGAGCCTGGTGTGCTTCATTGCCCTTGTCTTCCTATTTGGACAGAGATTTGGAGCTCTCCTGAAAGGTGCTGGCCTTCCATTCTAGGTAGGGTTCATGTAACAGGGACTAAAATACTCCCTGAGCATGCTTCTGTCTACAGGTTATTTGGAGCAAGTCACAATTTATCCCTAGCTATCCCAAAGTATTGGCTGAGCTCATCCAGAAGCAAAGAGAATACATTGCCAGACCATGGTGTGAGAGCAGGGCAGGAAGAGATGCCCTATGGAGACAAGGGCCAGAAAAGTCATCTCATTCTTCACCACAACTGCTTGATTTCAACCACAGCCAAGAAGATCCACATCCCTGACCCCATACTGCCAGGCTACTTCCCTTCTGGCAGTGGACAGTCAGCAAGAAAACAAGGTTAGGGAGAATATCCTCTTCCCACCACAACTACCCGTCTCCCAAGACACAGCCAAGCATCAGTACACTGAGTCTATTCTCCCACATCCTGCTCCCCAGATCCAACCCTAACAGGTACTGTACGAAAACACCCTCATTTACCCCAGCACTCTGAAAGATGGAGTTTGAGGCTTATTTAGGATTAACTGCCTTATACCCACCGCAGTGCTGCACCTGGAGTCAGGCTTCCCAGAAACAGTGTGATCTCATGGATCTGAACAAAGAATGAGACACCGGCAGCCAAGCAAGGTGGACTTCAGCACTGCACCCATGGATGGGCTGGCAGAATGTTTGCTTTTTTTTTTTGGTTTGCTTCTTTTCGTTCCATTTGTGCTGAGCCTGCACCCCTCATCATCAGAGCATTGGAAGTATTTGGCCTCGGTTACAGCCAGTGGATTTCCAGTAAGCATAAAGCCTCAGCAACAAGACTGACAGTAAGCACTAAGGAAAAAGCTGCTCCGAGATCATTCCAGGCACAATCACGAGAGAAACTAGTCCCTCAACCTGGCATTTCTCCTCCTACCCTCCTGCCACCACCCACCCCATGCACACCATAAACCAAGGCAATTTAAGTCTTGCCCAGACTCATGGACTTGCTGCTGCTCTGAGACGCTGCCCATCCTATAGTGCTCCCTTGCAGCATATTTACCATAAAAAGGCAGCATGATGCTATTCAAACTGTCCTCCAAGCTCACTCACTGCAGGCAGGAGATGAACAAAAGGGGACATGGCATTGGGTGGGACAGAGGTTGGGTGCAAGGGGCGAAGAGGAAGCATCTGCCAAAATGCTTCTTACTCAGGGACAGAATCTAGCTGTGCTGTTCAGAGTAGCCCAAGGATTTTGTGCATCAAGCTTCACCTCCGGCTGAAGACAAGGTGTCTTTGGCAGTCTCCTAGGCAGCCAGCTCTCAGATTGCTGTCTGGCAGAGCTAGAGCTTCTCCTTGAAGGAGAGCAGCTAGGCAGTCTGCACTGGATATGCCCCTAGAGTCACCAGCGGCACACACCTATCCCAGCAAGCTGTGCTGGAGACCTCTGTCACAGGCTTCGGATGCTATCTCACCTGCCTTCACACTTACACTAGCAGCCCAGCCGCCGTGAAATTCACAGAATCTCGCAGGTAGCACCGCATGTGAACGGAAAGTTGGGTCTAATCCATGTGATTCTGACTAAAAAGGTTTGTTTAGCGCCAGACTGCTTGCCAGCGGTATCTCGTGCCCTTTTTGAACTCAGCCTGCTGGAAAACGAACCCTCGGGGGAAGAGGAGAGATCAGGAAGGATAAAGTGCCTGCCCATGCAACTGTAATTCCCGCCGAGGAAGCCGCAGGCACACATTGTGCCCATTGTGCGGAGGTAACCGGACAGGAGGAAGGAGGGGCGGCTCGGCCCAGCTCTGTGCGCACCCGAGAAGCCACGAAGCGCCTCCTGGCCCAGGGGCACGGCCGATCTTTGCCCCGGGCAGCGTGCGGGGCCAGGCCCGGCTGCGGGCAGAGGCGCTGGCCGGCAGCCTCGGCTGAGCGGGAGGCAGAGCCGGGGCAGGGCACACGGAGGGAGGCCGCGGGAGCGGGCACGGGCTGGAGCCACTTCTGCAACAGGCTGCAGCCAGGCGGGCTCCGCGCCTCCTCTGCCTGCGAAAGGGGACACCCGTTCCACTGCGGAAACACCGAGTGCGGCGGGAGCCGGGCGAGTCCCGCGTGGGCTATCGGAGAGCTCGCACTGCACGGCCCGACACCGCCCTTCTGCTCCCCGCTCTGCTCCCCCCGGCCCCGGGCGGGGACAGACACTGCCACGCACGGACGCGAGGGTGAAAGCCCCCATCCCCGAGACTCCCGACCTTTCCCAGTGCCGAGAACAGCGCCTCCCCCTGCTCCGCACCTAGCAAGCGGGCACGGGCCGTTCAGCGCCGAGCGGAGCGGGGCTGTCTCTGCCAGCTCGGTCACGCCTCACCCTTCCCCGCGCAGAGCCCCCGCCAGGTGCAGAGCGAGGCTTCCCACTGCCGGGCAAGCAGCGACCCGGGTGCCCATGGGAACCGCCCCGGGGACACTGGCCCCCCGGCTGGGACTGGGGTGCCGCACGCCGCCCCACGGCGGGTGACGAAGGGGCAAGCGCTGCTCCCGGTGCCCGCTCTCGTTCCCGAGCGCCACCGGGAACTTTTTACCGGTGCCGCAGCCAGCCCCGGCAGCTCCCCCGAGCAGCCCCCGACGGGCTGCCGGTATCCCACACACCGCCCCGCGGAGCGCCAGACCCCCGCGAGGGGAGATCCAGACCCGCCGCTCGAGGAATGTCCCCTTCCCGGGGCCCCCGAAACTGACCGCACCCTCGCTCCTCACCCTGCGGCAACCGCGTCCCCGCTCGGGACACCCCCAGCCCTCGTGCCGCCGCCCCAGCCCGCCCTTACCTGCCCGGCTGCCGCCGCCGCTCCTTTAAACCCCCGCCCCGCCGCCCATCGCCCGCTCGGCGCTCGGCCCGGCTCGGCTGGTCGGGGCGGGGCGCGGCGGGGGCAGCCCCGGAAGCAGCGCGGCGGCGGCGGTGCTGCTATGGCGGCGGTGACGGCAGCCCCGGCCCGTGCCCGCGGAGCCGGCCCGGTGTGGCGGCTGCGCTTGCTGTGCCAGCGCTACCAGGAGTACGTGAGGCGGCACCCGGCCGCCACGGCCCAGCTGGAGGGCACCGTGCGGGGGCTCTCCTACCTGCTGCCAGGTGCGGGAGCGGGGAGGCGGGCGGACCTTCGTCCCTCCGGCCGGGGTCTGGGCCGGGGTCTGCGGGCCCCGGGGCCCAGCGGGGAGCGGGAGCTCTCCGGGCGCCGGCCGCTCTCTGTAGCTGCTCTCTTCCCTTCGCAGGTCGCTTCTCGGACTCGCACGCGCTGTCGGAGCTGGGTAGGTGGGCAGAGGGGCCGGGGCCGGTGCTGTGCCCTTGCCCGGGTGCATGCGGGGCCGCTTCTCGGGCCCTGCTTATGTCCATGACTGGCTGCATCCTGCGGGAGCTCCTGGGAGCTCCGTGTCTTGCTGCCCTCCTTCCCTCATCCCCTGCCGGGGACAGAGGCAGCAGGGCCGGTTTGGCTTGCCTTCTGTGCGTCCATTCTGCGGTGTTCTCTTCCTTTTCCAGTGTACTCAGCCTCCAACCTCCTAGTGCTCTTAAATGACTGGATTCTCCGAAAGGACCTGCAGCAAAGCTTGCCAGTGGTAAGGCTGGAGAGTGTGGGAGGAGGATTTGGGACACATGCTTTACTCCTTGCAGGAGCTTTCAGGGAGTGTCTGTAGAAACTTGACAGGTCTTTGCTGTGGCCTCTCTTTGTGGTCAGGTATGGAGAAGCCAGAGGCAACCTCTGAATGCAAGTAAAACAGCAGCCTTGCCCCGTGGCTCCTGGCTTGGAGCCGTGGCTGGAGCACTCCCTGGACCACAGAAATCAGGCCCTGACTTGCACCAGGAGCTCCGCTGGCTTTTTTAAGAAGCTCAGAACTTGAGCTAGGTAGAGGTGTTGATGAATAAAACATTGCTGTTTACGTAGCAGTGACTCTGGAGCACTAAAGCTCTGATTCCATCTCTCAGACTCTTCCTTTGCATATTCTATTGAGTAAAACACATGTAAGTGCCTTGGCACTGTGTCACTATTGCATGAGCCCTAGGCTGCCTCCCAGCATTGTTGGGCCCTTTGGGGAATGGGAAGTAGGGTGTTTTTTTCCAGACAAGCCTCTTCTGTTACAAGCTTGCCCAGTGTGTGGGTTGGGTGTAGGCAGCTCTGTGCATGGGGCATCAGCTGTACAACAAACAGAAATGCAGAAGGCTTGCTTCCCTGGTGGGGAAAGTTGAAGAGAATTTCAGTTGTATTGTCTTTACTGATGGTTGTCAGTGGGTTAAACCCTGTAGCTGACAGCAGTAGTAAGTTCCCATGTGAAGAGCAGGGACCTAGACTGGAAGAGCACTCACTGTCTCAAGGTTCATGCCTGAAATCGAGTGTGATGCTGTATTCAGCAGGCATTCACTCTGGTGTGCCTGTTGGCTCTGGGTCCCATTCCCTCTCCCTGTACTCCAAGCACACTCCCTCATCACCTCTAACCAGAGAGGAGGTTGTCTTGTGTTTCAGCTCTGGGATGAGGAGGAGGGGAGAGTTTTGCTGTGGAGCTCAGCCACAGTGCCACAACCCGGGAGGCTATCCTGCTGTGTCAGTTGGAGTAGAGGCAATACAAGACACAGATGTGATGTTCTCCCTGTTTCTGAAGTAGTAACCCTGTGTGATACTGTGATGTCTCAGTCTGTCCCTGCTTGGAGGTAGCTAAATGGGCTTGTGCATAGGCTCTGGCCACAGAGAAGATGCTGCTTCTTGTTTCTGGAGCTGTGATTTCAAAGGCCATCTGGCACTTATTTCTGAGGGTCCCACCAGACTGGGCTGTGTTTCTGCCCTCTTTAACTCCTGAGCAGAACCTGCATCCTGTCCTCCTCCTCCCCTCTGTGTTTTGCAGTCGCTGCCCCAGCAGAAGCTGCTGACCTGGCTGAGTGTGCTAGAATGCGTGGAGGTCTTTGCAGAGATGGGGACAGCCAGGGTGTGGGGAGAGATGGGCCGGTGGACCATCATTGTCCTCATCCAGCTGGCTAAGTAAGTGCCATGGGCAGAGGGGAAGGGGCAACATGCGCTCGGAAAGGGGACCTGGAGGGAACTCCGTAGTACCCCAGAAAAAATCCCGCACAGGACTGAGATGCCAGTCCCTGAGGCTGGGGGAATTTGGAGCCCCATGGTGTACTGGATGCTGTGCCACAGAAAGGGGGCACTTACACCTCTCATCTTGCCAGTTGCTCTGAGGAGATCTGAGTGTTTTCCTATTCTGTGGAAGCCATCTCTCCAGTGCAACAGGAGCCCAGCTCCGTAGTCTGATACTGAAGACTTCCACGTATCTGTTCACAGAGCCATCCTTCGTCTCCTGCTCCTGCTGTGGTACAAAGCTGGCATCCAGATGTCTCCTCCCATCGTGCCACTGAACAGGGAGCAGCAACAGCCTCTCCACCCTCAAGGTGAGCCCTTGGTGTTGTCATCATTGGCTTCGTGCCTTGCTGAGCCACGTGTCTTGTCCTGCTAGAATTACTCATCAGAGCTGCAGCTTGTGCAGCACATGGAACCATAAGGTGTCAGTGCTCAAGACAGCTGTGTTCAACTTTCCACTTTTTGCAGCGGACGAGTTAGCTTAGTGCAGGGTTGTCTTACCATCTGGAAGGAAGGGATGGAGAAGTTTAAGCCAGGAGCTTCTGGCTGAACCATGAGTCAGGCTGCGTGTGCCCTGGTCTGATGATGGAGAAAGAGGCCCTAGGACCTGGGCAGTGTCAGGCAGATTTACCTTTTCACCCTCTGCCTACTGTTAACCTGTGCAGGATGGTCCAGTTTGCACTAAATCAGCCTTTCAGTCTGCTCTTCTTGGTGGCAGCATAGGGGAGGGTGCTGCAAGCTCTGGGGTGTGAAGTGTGTTGCTTTGAAGCCTGACCCCTGTGGCTGTTTTCTTCTGCAGGCATGGAAGACAACTCCCCAGGGAAGGATCAGACCTTTGTTGGCAGGCGTTCCAGCCGTGTTGTGCGCTCTCTCCAGAGCAGTAAGTAACCAAGCCTGTTTACAGCCTGAGCTGTTCATGCTCTGTGCCTTCATGGATGACGTGGGTGTGAGCAGTAAAGGGTAGAATCTTGTATTGGGACATATCTTGCCAGTCACTGGGCCCACTGTGGGTGGGTGGGGTTATCAAAGCAACCAGAGACATGTTGCAAGGGTAGCACTTAAATTATATTTTCCCAAATGAGCTGTGCAACAGAGACAACTCTTCATCATGGTTATGCTTTGAGGAGTACAGATCTTACAAGTAACTTTCCCTGCTCTGTCCTTTCTGGAGGCAAGCTCTGAGGGTGCTAATCAGGCACAGCACTTGCAGTGTATGCAGCCCTTCAAGCTTTCCTGTTTCACACCTTCACAGTGCAGAACGCAGGGAAACATGATAGGAAGGTGTCCTGGTTTTATCTGGGATAGACTTAGTTTTATTCCCAGTAACTGGTACTGAGTTTTGGGTTTATTATTAGAATAATGCTGATAACACACTGATGTTGTAGGTTGTTGAGAAGTAGTGGTTACTCTAAGTCAAGGACTTTTTAGTTTCCTGGGTTCTGCTAGTGAGGAGATGCACAAAAAGCTGGGAGGGAGCGTAGTCAGGACAGGTGACCTGAACTGGCCAAAGGGATCTTCCATACCATAGAACATCATGCCCAGTGTATAAACTAGGAGAGTTGGTTGAGAGGGGCTAATTGCTGTTTGGGAATGGGATGGGCATCAGTCTGGGGATGGTGAGCGGTTTTATTGTGCATCAATTGTGTTTCTTGGGTTTTGTTATCTTTCTTTTCATTATTGCTATTATTGTTATTTTACTTTATTTCAAATATTAAACTGTTCTATGTCAACCCAGGATTTTTACCTTTTTCTGATTCTTCTCCCCATCCCACCAGCTGGGGGTGGGGGGGGGGTGGATCCAGAGCTAGGTGGAGTGAAATTAGTTTTCAGCTGGGACAAAGCTTTTATTTGTGTTGGTGACTAGATCTGCTTGTTTCAGCCCCATCCCTGCAGTCCCGGCACTGGGGGTCCCCCCAGCAGAGGGAGGAATCGCAGAGCCGAAGAGCAGAGGAGATGAACCAGCCTCCCACTCCTCTGGGTCTCCAAGAAACCATCGCAGAATCCCTCTACATTACCCGCCCTCTGCTGCACCGTATCCTGCCCTGGCTGCTAGCAGGCTCCTGCCGCTCGCCGGTGCCGGCAGAGGGTGCTGCGGGCTCGGCCCTGCTGCAGGGCAGTGCCTCCTCCCCAGCTCTGCTCCCTGCGCGGCTCCACTTGGCCCTCGGGACTCCTCCCTTCCTTACACTTTGGTGGCCGGCCTCAGCTGCTGGAGCTGTGGGTGCAAGTCCTGCAGCCCTTTTCCCCGGAGACCCCCAGCCCTGCCTTAAGGTGTGTTTTCCTTCACTTGGCAGAGCTTTTTAGGTACCCCGGGGGTCGCTTCTCTGCATGCGTCTTGTTAGCAATCTCTCATATTTTCATTCCTTGACTGTGTGTTCCTAGTATTGAGTTTAGGAGTGTGGGGCCAGAGATCATGGAAGCCCTGGCTTCTCTCAGCAATCCTGGACATCTCAAGGTCAGTCTGATGAAGAGTTTTTCTTGGTGCTTAAGGTTGGTGGTGGCTGGGCATCTTCCCCATTCCCCAGTCCTAGGCAGGTCCTACTGAGAGAAATATGCACAGGGACTGGTCTTTAGTTTGGAGATTGACACATCTTCTGCAACACTTAGAGTGTGCTCTCTGTTCTGAGCTGGTCTGCTCTGTGTGGAGCTGAGAATGGAGGGCTTTAGAAACCTGCTTTCTTCTCCCTGCTGGCTGCTGTTGCTGTGAGTTAGCTCTCTGCCTTCCTCCTTGCAGTCTGAGCTTGCTGAGTGATCTGAAAGACCTGAACAGGCGAGAGCGGGCGGAGCTGAGGCGACGAACCATCCTACTGCTGTACTACCTCCTGAGATCTCCTTTCTACGACAGATATTCAGAGTAAGGGGCCCTTGCTGGGCTTTTGCTGAAAATTCCCCTTTTAACTGAAATAGCCTGGGGGCACAGGGTAAGTAGATCTGAAGAGATGTGGGTGCCTGTGACCAGGTTAATCGGAGCCCTTGTGTAACAGATGCCATTGCTGTTTGTGTGTTCAACAGCTGGGGCAGGAGATGTCCAGCTGAACTTGCTCATACTCTCTCCCTTCCTAGGGGCAGGATCCTCCTCCTTCTGCGCTTGTTGGCTGATTATGTGCCTGGAGTTGGCTTTGTCACACGTAAGTAGGTTCCACTGTTACATCCCCATTTATGTCAGGTGGAGAAAAATGAGGGCTGTTTGGAACATTTGTCAATTGTTTTCCAATCCAAGGAAGGAATTGGGAAGTCCCTAGAGTGGTTAGTACTGGAGCACTCTGTGTTGATGCTTGAGTCATTTTTAAATGGAGAAGGAAAAGATTAATTGCATCCTGGCTTGATGACAGTAGTAAACCTCTGTGTGCCCTGAGGCTGCAGAGCTCGGTGTCTGCCACCTCAGCCTGTTCTCCTGGGCTTCCTTTCTGCACCTCAGCTGGTGCACCAGGGACCCACTTTGCAGCCCTGTTCTGAATTTTTTTTCCTTGACCCATTGTTTGCAGTGCAGACATGATGGGTAAATGGGTGCCTAGAAGTATTGAACCAGTCAGGAACCAATTGTGAATCAAAGGGTCGAACCAGGTCTATGTTCTAGTCCTTCACCAGAGGATTCCTTTATTATAGGCCAGCATTTCACTTCCCCCCTCTTCCCCTGATCATGTGAATCCTTTTGTGGAGTGATTCATGGCAGTGATATGACATTACATCAGCCTGGCATCATGGGATTGCCCTTTCTTTGGGGAGGTCACAAAGCTGGCTAGCTCAGGAGCCACTTCCTCCAGTTAGTGATTTCAGAGAGGCTTTAGAGCCTGCATTAAGCCATGTGCAACATAAGCATTTTCACTCTGCAACAGATGCCTCTGTGTTTGCACCTGCTCACTATTGCTGAGTTGTCTTCCCTCTTCCCTGTCACAGCAGTGTCCTCCTGACTCTCTGCATGTGGGTTTTTCCCTGGCACATTGTAGACCTCCTTTCCCACTGGAGCTTGAACATGTCAGCTCTGAGGGAGTGGTTGGTGTCCCACAACATGGCTGTGCCAACCATGTTTCATACCCCTCTTGATCTCTGGCACTACATTGTTGCCTCATATCTTGACAAAAGTAACTGTTCAATTCTTGGGTTCATCTGGGTTGTATAAATAGAGATTTGGGATTATTTGGATCGTAATAATAAAGGGGGGGGGATATACCCTACAGCCACACAGCTTCAAATTCTTGCCTTTCTCGTGTGTGATCCCTCTGTTCTCTTGTTTCAGGGCCACTGATGGATTACTTGCCTGCCTGGCAGAAAATCTATTTCTATAACTGGGGCTGATGAGAACATGATTATTCTCTGCTAAGATCATGGCTGGACATTTCTAAGGAGGGCAAGCAGGCTGGGGGAGGGATGTTGATAATGTCTAATTTCCAGTTAAATCATAAATGAGAAGCTCCTGTACTGCAGGGTGGGGAGGGGAGTGTATGTGATTTTTTTTTTTAGCAGATCTAGCTGTGAATGATGGACATGAAATATGTGGGGAGATCCTGGCCACCTATTTTTCTGGACCATTCTGTGGCTGCAGTGATGGTGATGGGGCAACCTCTTTTTTTAAGCACTTGTTTTTTCTTCTTTTGTACAGCTGTGCTATAATAAAGCCAGGCAGCATAGTGGTTTTTTGGAGAACATTGTCTCACGTCCGGGCACTGAGGTTGACCTGCAACCTGCTTGTGTTGGCCGTGCCTGGCCCATCTGCTTGGAGCGGACTTGGCTGTCAAATAAACTGACTGAATGGAGAGAACTGAGCTGAAGGGCCTCTCCCTTTTTGCATGGGATCTGCTGTCACTGGTTGCCAGCAGGTCTCTCTCAGAAGGACCATCTTTTGCAGTTGTCTACCCTTGGATACACTGTCCCTTAGAAGCCTTTTGCTCTGGCCTGCATAAATCAGAGCCCCACATGTTGCTCAGCTGATGACTATAGCCTCTGTAACTCCCAGTGCCTGCTTCAGTCCCCAGATTTTTGGGGTTTTCCTGTGGGTACATAGAGCTGCAGTGTTGCAGGCTGCTTTCCTAGCACCTAATATGTGTTAAAAGTGTTTGGAGAATGGCTGCCAGCCAGTGCTTGGGGGCTTGGCCAAGGGCAGAGGAGAAGTGATTAATTCAGCAAATGCTGGTGTGCCACGTTTAATAAAGAGCCCAGGAGTGGCCTGTGTCTCCTCTGCTAACTGGGGGACAGTTGAGGCACCAATCTGCACAGTGAGCTTCTGTGGAGGCTCCCTGGGTCAGGACAAAGGGTTAGTCAGCTGGTGGTACTGGATTGTCCCACAGGCAGCTTTCTGGGTAGTGTTTGGGAGCTGGAAACTGCCATGTAAGTATGCCCCAAGTGGGTATCAGGAATATACCTGGGATATTATATAAAATATATATATATATATATATATATATATATATAAAAAACACCCCAGGGATTATCAGGCTGCAGGGGTCACAGCCTTCTTGCCTCAGCACTCAGCATTGGGAATGTAGTCCCACACACACCCCTCATAGGCCACCACGGCTGGGGACCACAGAACTTTGCTGGGGGAGGGGTCTGTGTTGCCACCTTAGCTGGCAAGGCCCAGGCAGAGGCAGCCCAGGAGCTGAAGGGGACAAGGTAGGAAGGGACAGCAGCAATGTCTGGGAGGGGACCTGCCCCATCCAGCAGGTGTCCTGGGCAACCAGGGTGGCTCCTGTGACCTCGCTGTGGAACCAGTGGAACCAGTCAGTGTGCACCATGCTGTGCTGCCTGCTGCTGCTTGCCCTGCTGCTGGGGGCTGCCCTCCCAAAGCCTGTGCACCACAGGTGATGGCACTTCCCTCCTCCTGCTTCCTGCCCTGGTACCTGCAGGTACCCCAGGGCCCCTGACATGGACTGGAATTTGTGGCCCCAGGCCTCAAGAGCTGGCCAGATTGGGTGGATGATGTAGCACACAGGAGCTCTTGTGCCAACCTGGGTAAGTGCAGTAGGACCATGGCTCACTCCTGGCCCTGGTTTTCCTCTGTAGGGACAGCTACTCAGTTCCTGAGGATTTCTCTGCTCCCCTGGAGCTTCCACAGGAGCACTTCGGCCTGGTGGATGGTACAGTGCTCTCTTTGCCCCTCTGAACCCCTTTTCCATGCACTCACCTGTCCAGGTGAGCAGTTGTTCCTAAGCCTGGAGCAGCTGTGCCCAGCCTCTGCTGTGCCTGCAGATTATGGCATCAAACCCAAGCAGCCTCGCTTCAAAACCCACGTGGCCCCGGAGCGGCCGGCGGAGCTGCACAGAGCTGGCAAAAGCAAGCGTGACGGGCTGGACTTGCTGGAGTACTACGACGATGGGCGCCTGTGAGCCAGCGTGCCCCCATGCCCACCACAGCCTGGCAGGTGAGGGTTGGAGCAACAGCCTCCAGAGGTCCCTTCAGATCATCATACCATCTCTGGCCTCCCAGGGTTGCAGCCAGGGCTCTTGGACCAACACTGAGAAGCTCCAGCTCCTCCTGGGGTCCCAAGGGAAAGAAGGAGCCAGGGCCCAAATGCCCTGCAGTGGGAAACAAACAGCACAGTAGCTCTGCTCCATGAACCATCATATTTAATAGTTGTTGTCATCACAGCAGATCCAGCTGAAGCACAGAGACCACTGGCTGCAGGGACCGGGAGAGCTCTTCTACCTCCCTGGTGCTTCGCATGGCTCTCTGCAGCCTTTAGCCCTTCCCTGCCCCACTTCGGGCAGACACCCAGCTGTGTGCAGGAGCTGAGCCCCACTGACCTGGAGTGCCCCAGCCCTGCCTCTGCCACCTGCAGCTTGGGGGAGAGGGAAAAGGGGCAGAAAAAGGCTTCCCTCCTGAGGGTATAGTTACTGCAGGGAGGTACGAGGGAAATTTTTCTCTATCCCCAGGGCATGGATACAAGACAGAAGGGGTGGGGATGGGGTCAGAGGCAGGGGAAAACTGTCTCATCTCATTCTGGCTCTGGCAGAGGAGATACAGGGGCTTCCTCTGCCATCCCTGCCCAGCAGCCATCTCCCCAGGGCCTGGCAGGGAGGTGATCCCATCTCCCAGGCAGAAGCCAGTATGTGGGTCTTGTTTTCTGTAGCTGCTATGTCATCATACTGCAAGAGACTGACTCTGCCACTGCAATTAAAAGTCACCCCAGATGGATGTGACAGGAAGCTGTGCCATGGTCACAAGGAGGAGATGCTGTCACCCCAGTCTGCAGCTGGAAATGGCATGAGCACGCTCCTGCCCCCCCAACTGCTCACAAGCAGGGCACCCAGGGGGTGCTTCTCCAATAGAATAAACTAAGAGTATTTTGTACAATAAACACAATTTGTCCAGCCCTCCCCCCTCCCGTCCCCCCAGCCCGAGGAAGGGGAGTCACGAAAAGAGGCGGTGCTCCGTGCCCCGGGGAGCCCTGCCCCGGGCCCGCTCCTCCTCCAGGCTCAAAGCAGCTCTTGTCCATGCACGACACGGGAAAGGGGCGAGACTGCAGCCCTGACTGTGCAGGAGGTGCCTGTGCCAGCCCCTACTCCAGGTAGATGTCCTCCGTGGGGCACGTGTACTCCACATACTCCTTGTAGAATTGCTGAAAAGCCCTCCTGCAACACAGCACCAGGCAAAGCTTAGCAACAGTCTCCCCAAAAGGCAAATACAGATCCCTGTTTCCATCCTGACCCTCACTCCCTACCCTGTGGCCTGTTTGACACCCCCACCCCCTGGTCCCTCCTGCATGAGCCCCCAGAGTGCCATCAGAGCTGCAGGGTCTCCATCCTTGCTCTGCTTCCTTGCACAGTGCATGACTTTCAGCCATCTGCCCACAAAGCCTTGCACAGGGACTTGTTCCAATACTGTCAGGAATATGATGCCCACAGCCCTGTCAGCCCTGGCTCTCACACCAAGCATCTCGCTTGAAGGAAGAGATGCCAGCCTGGGGCCAGGTCCAAGCCCCACACATAGGGGAAGACAGCAGGATTCAGCCTGGCTGCCTTGTTCCTCCTGCCCTTTAAGAGCCAGCCTTCCCTGCCCAGCCAGGACTCACCCTACAGACTCCGCCAGAGGCTTCGTGGACTCCTCCGAGACGAAGACATGACAGGCAAATCTGTGGTCAGCAGGGTGCTTGGTAATAAACCCAAAATATCTGAGGGCAAAGAGAGTGGGTGAGACTGGACCAGCAGACCAGCAGGCACAGGTACTCCAGCATCCCTGAGGTGTACCCACCCTTAAGCATAGGAGTTTGGGACCTGAAAACCCCCTGATAAATCCTGGAGGCACCTCAGGATCATGCCACAGCCCATGTCCAGAGCTGCAGCACAGGGCTCACAGGGGAACAGGAGCCCTCAGAACTGGTGCTCTTGGAAACTTCCTCTTTCCTTCCCAGCCCCAGTCATGCTACCCCCAGGGAGCAGGAAGGCAGCAAAGCCTCTCTGCTGAGCTACTGGTGTTGAGAGCTGCACCACACTTCCTTGCTACTCACTTGTTGTTCTTTGGATGGTACCCACAAAAGGAAATGTTCTTCAGCTGGAAAAAATGGCTACACTTGTTTACCTGGGGGAGAGAGAGAGGGGAACTGTCAAAGCTTTTCTCCCTACCTCCTGCAGAGCAGCTTGTCTCTGGTTGCTGGAAATACGCACTTGGAGACTGAGGAGTGAAATGAATTGGAGCCTAATCCTGGACTGCTATCGGCGGCAGTTTCAGGATTGCTCCAAGCACCTGAACAAAGGGAGCTTTTCCAGGCAGCCCTGCTGGCTCTCACCCCAGCTGCCTTTACTGCCAGTAGCTCCTGCAGGATTTCCCTGGAGGCCCTGAGTCAGACTGTACTCAGCCTAGAGTCAGTGCTGCTGTTCACCAGCACACACAGCCCTCCTTCTTGCTGAAAAAGCTCTCAGAAACACCAGCAGATAGAAGAAGAAGAATGGATAGCTTAGAACTAAACAAGTCATTCTAGCCTGGGTGTCAAAGGGTCCCAACCAAAAATGAAAACTTATTTATACAAGTCTAAAGTGCAACTAAGTTGACAGCATGTGGCTAGCACAGGTCTTTCTCGTGAGAACATTTTGCTACATTTCATAAACAAAGATAAAGTTTGGATGTTTTGCAAACAACGTCTCCAGATTAGGTCAGTTCGGGCTTGGCCAATTGGGCCTAGGGGGAGGTTTCTAGCTGACCAATCTGGGTGACCTCTGAAAACTCTATATATATGGAAATCAAAATAATAAAGACACCTTTTCTCTTTCCTTGTCTGAGAACCTGGGTCATTTCTCAGCTAGCGGCTCAACAGCGACAACAGCATCCTCTAGATACAGGCAAAACTTGCAGAAACCTCAGCCCAGCTCTGTCACAGCACTCAGAGCCGTGAACTACTCCTAACCCCCAGCTGGGAGGTTTCCCAACAGCTTGCTGCAAAGCCTCACTTGCCTTTGGCTCAGCATCCCAACGTGCTTTACTAGGCTACTGATGCAGAATGCTAATCAGCAGCCTGCCCTTGCCAGATAAAGAGATTACAGGGCAGATCTGGAGGACACCACTCAAAATAGTAGCAGAAAGGTTTAGAAGCAGCAGCTGACAGATTACCGGGAATGGCTCAGCTCGCAGCATCCCAGAGCAGTGACAGTGCTTGGCAGCGGTGAGAGCATCAGCTGGTAGTATTGCCCAGAGCTGGGGCCTTCTGAGACATGGGAGACCCTGATGGTGCTCCTAAAACCCGATGATGGTGTTTCTCACACCCTCAGACATGGGGTGGAGACCCTTGACTTTCATATGCAATTGGGGCGAGAGGGTATGGAGCCAGCTCAGAGCAGCAATCAGAAAAGGGATGAGGTGAGCAGGGAGTGGGCTCATCAAGGGAGTACCTTGCTGTGCTCCTTGGAGTCGTCAGCTTTCACAGCAATCTTGACCCCGCGCACACTGATTTCCAGGACGCAGCTGGAGGGTGGGTTAAAGTGCACAGTGAGGCGGCGCGTGGTGGCAATCTGCGGAAGAAGAGAGACAAAGCTGTGGGATGTGTGAGCAGTGATAATGGGTCACCCCTTCCCTTCCCTACTGAGGCTCTGGCCTGCTGCCAGAAGGAGCAGGTGCTCCTGCTCCCTGGGATGGTGTGGGACACTACCTTCTGCATGGCCGCACAGAGCACGTCATTGCCCTTGTGATAGGGAACCTGCACGGAGCCAAGGAACTTCACCCGGAACTGATCCACCCAGTCGCTGCTCTTGGCCAGATCTGGAAGAGAGAGAACATGGCAGGGATCATTGCAGGTGACCAGGTATGTGGACTGAGCTCCACCTCCCCTCTCCCGTCTTCCAACCCCTGCACTTTTCCCTGCCCAGGAAAAGCTTCCCTCAACACCAGGTATCAACTCCCAGCATCACAGCAGAAGCTGCCCATGACTTCCTGCTGGACACCCAGCTTGGTCCTCCCCCCAGCCCCCTGCTCAGCACCAGACTCTGCTCAGCAGGGAGGACGTGGCACAAGACGGGGCCATCAGCAGGCTGCACACAGAGGCTTGGTACCTGTTACATGGTCTGGGTCCTTGGTGACTTCAATAGCATAGTAGGCAGGAAAGATGCCCCGATCTCCTGTGCGCATGTTGTAGGCCTCATACCAATAATCTTCTGCCTGCACCTCCACCAGCAACGGATCATCCACCTCCAGCTCTAGCTCGTCCGCATGGCGAGGCACAAACCTGGGCAGAGAGGCACTAGCAGCTGGCTGGCTAGCAGTGCTGGTGGCCTTGTCTGGCACATTGCTGGGGCACCCACCACCACCCCAGGCAGTGCCCTGGGAGCCATGGGGACCTGACACTCTAAATAAAGCACTGGAGTAGGTTTGGGCTCAACAGGCAGCTGCATCCTGGCACCGAATGCAAGGGTATCCTCTATTGTTCCACCCATGTTGCTCCTGACTGCCCTCAGAGGTCTTGCCCATGCAGTAGCTTGGGCAAATGTTGCTCCTGGGTAGGGCATGAGCTACAGGCAGTGGTTTGCTCCCCAGGCATTCCCACACTGGAAACACTGGGACCTGTGCTAGCCCCACCTTGGTGGGAGTGCAGCACCAGCTTTCCCCCTGCGAGAAGCTGTGGACACTGCCTTGTCCCTGCAAGCTCACCTAAAGACAGCACGGTGAGTCTGCTCCTGCTCCTCCCCGTTGATCATGCAGGAGAACAACCCAAAGGACTCGGCACCTGGAGACGAAGGCAGAGGACATGTCAGCACTGAGGAATCAGCATTGCAGCCAAGAGAAGGACATGGGTCAGGGAGTCTGCTGAGGCTCTGGCAGGATGGCTCAGCGAAGACAAAGCCAAGCGATGCCACAGGAGAAAGAAGCATGGCTGGAGCTTCTGCACTGGTGCCCACCAGCCCCTGCTGGGAGCAAGATCTCCCTGCACCAACAAACACAGCTGTGACAGCTAGTGTCATCAGCTGCATGGGACCAGCCACACCGTGGGAAACCCTGCCTGCTGGAGCATGCCACCAGCCCTGGTGCTCTTCTAGGCTTGGGGAGGAGTGTGGCATGTCAGGAGTTTCTTCTGAAACTGTTTCTTCATGAGCTCACTCAGCCTCCCCCTCAGCATGGCCCTACCTTGGGCAAGCCAAATGAGCAGCCTCAAACACATACTGCCACCCCCACCTGACACTCAAAAAGCTTTTCCAAGCACTGCCATGCCTCCTGGACTACCAGGGACAAAGCCACAGGCTGCAGCAAGCAGAACTGAGGCTCATGTCTGCTGGTGGCTTCCCATCTCCTTAATGTGTACCAGGGACAGGCAGGGCTGCCCAGGCAGGCAACCACCAGCCCACCTCCCCCCAGTGCCCAGCACTCACTGGAGGAGCGTGCCCGGCCACTCATGAAGACATTGAGGAACTTCTTGGAGAAGTGGATGTCTGCCTCGGGGGTGGAGTCCTCAGAGAGGCAGACTGAGTCACGCTTCAGCGCATCCTCCTCATACTCCTCGCCAATGGCCGACTCATAGGGTGAGGAGATGCAGTTGTCATAGACTGTGGCCGAGTCACTCTCATCACTGTAGCCCGAGTAGCACTGCTTGAGGCTGACCAGCTCCAGCTGCACATTCTCATCCACCACCAGTGTGTATTTGACCGAGTCATAGGAGAGAGCACTGGTGTCTGAACTCACTGAGGCTCTCTGCAGATTGTGCCCTGGCCGGGAGCCACCACTCCCACCACCACAGGAGGCCCTGGGCAGGTTCATCTTGTCAGGGGAGGACATGTAGTCCAGCACCTCGTCCTCCTCACTGATGGAGGGGTTGGTTTTACCTGCCAGGGCTGAATAGCCAGAGGTGTCAATGTCAGAGCTGATGGACATGCGGTTCTCACTGGACTGAGACAGGAACGGCTTGTCAGTCTCCAGGGGATCCGAGTTCTTCTGCACAGGTGTCAGGTAGATCTCCTCTGTGGCCTCCAGCCTCACGTCTGTCTGGTAGCGGATGCGGTCCCGGTGGGCCTCAGGGCCTCTTGTCACCACCACGACACTGGCACCATGTGGTGGGGCCCGGCTGGTGGCCTGGTGCTTCTCTGGCGGCCGGGATGAGGCAACGCAGGCTGGGGCCATCTGGGTGGCTGCTGTGCGCCGGCATGGGCTCTCCGTGGATGTGCCCCGGTCTTTGGTGGAGGTTGTGCTGTTTTGGTGATTGACCTCATCACTCAGGCAAACGTGGTCATGGGGAGGGGTCTGCTCACCTGTAGGAAGAGGAGAGCAGCATTGACAGCCACGCAGAGGGGGATGCTCCCTGCCAGGGAAGGTGTCCAGGGATGTCACCCTGACTCACAGAATCACTTTAGTTGGAAAAAAACCTCTAAGATTCTCAAGTCCAACCATTAACACTGTGAAGTCCACCACCAAACCACGTCTGTAAGCCCCAGTTTTGAACACTTCCAGGGATGGTGATTCCCTGTTCCAGTGTTTGACCAACCTTTCAATGAAGAAAGTTTTCCTGATACCCAATCTAGACCTCCCCTGATGCAACCTGAGGCTATTTCCTCTTGTTCTACTGCTTGTTTCTTGGGGAAAGAGAGAAACCCACAGCTCACTAACAACCTCCTTTCAGGTAATTGTAGACAGCAAGATGGACACGCACCCTGCGTCCATGTGGTAGGTTTTCCCCAACCTCCTCCTCCAACACCACTTGCCTCAGGTTCCCGAGCACCATGAAAGGGAGCAAGGAGCTGACCCTGGCCAAAAGCCTGAGAACTCACCCGTTTTCAGAGGGGACGACGACCGGGACACCCGCTCCTGCCAACTGTGCTTTTTCCCCAGAGAGTTGTTATTCAGAGTGTCCTGAGAAGAAGAAGAAGAAGAGCCGCCTTATAGCCCAAACAGTAAACAGCAAGTGGCACGGCAGTGGCACCCATCCCTCCCTGAGTCCACAGCACCCCGCTCGGCTCCCCTCTCAGCCGGCCATGCTGAGGCATGTGATGCTTGGGGAGACCCCCCGCCAGCCCCACATCTCACCATGCTGCTCCTGCAAGAGCTGGCATGCTGGCCGAAGCAGGGTGGGCAAGGAACCAGCTGGGCTGCACTCATTCACCAGGGGAAACTTGGCTGCAGGAGCCCATAGCGGAACAGTCCCAAGACAAAAAATTCAAGACCCGAGCCTGCCTGCATGCTTTGCTCCCATCCTGCCAGCCCTGCCTACCTTCAAACCAGCCAGCTTAATGAAATGGGGGAAATCCCAAGGACCAGGTGTAGTGCTGCTGCTCAGCTGGAAACCAGCTACTGGATAGACTAATGCCTGCCCCTGGAGACATCCGTATTGGGTGTATACAGGGGCATTCGTAGATAGTACGTATGTATACAAATCTATATGTATACACAGTTCACTAGCAGATGTCAATCCTGAGCAGCTGGCAAGGAGAGGCAGAATCAGGCCATCCAGGCTGCCCATGCTTGTGTGAGTTTCTGTGGGTGTTGTGCCTGCCTGCCCAGCCCTGGGTGGCTGGCCATGCATGTGCACGAGGGAACACATGCTCAGCCTCACTGCAAGACCTGGGGACTAAAGGGCACCAAATCCTCTCTAATGAGGAACCTCCTACAGATGGGGGACAAGTCCTCCCTGCCCACCTCAGCCAGGTGTGACATCCTGCCTGGTGCAGTGCCAGCCCCCATCCACTCCTCCACGCCCAAGTTCTCCCTGGCTGCACACTCCCAGCCCCTCCTGAAGGGCACTGAGAGTCTCTGCCCCAGCTGCAGCAGTGGCATTTTCCACACTGTTAGTTTTTGCTCTAGTACCAAAGCCCCGCTGGGACTCCCTGGATTTTCTCACGGCCTTATCACCAACCTGCAGCTGTCACCAGCAGCACAGAGCTGCCCTGTCCTTATTTTGCTTTCCCACCAACATGAAGGAAGCCTTTGCCTCAAAATTCCATCATGTCACACACTGCTGAACCATGCTGGCCAGATCCCTGCCTCCATGTGGGGAGGGAGAGACCCCCTTCATAGGCCTTTGGCAATCTCCCTCCATGGCCTCCGCAAGTCCCTTCTGTGCCAAGGCAAATAACAGCACGTCCCCTCTAGCCTTTCCCAGGGACACGATGGGCCGGGATGCAGGCCAGGCAAGCTGTCACAGCGACAGCCTCTGCGTGCACAGTGCCACGGGGCCAGCATACACAAGCCAGCCTGGCTGCCTGGACTGGGACAGGAGACAGCAATGCAGCAGGCACAGCCTACCAAGCGCATCCATCCCACAGGGCCACAGTGCTCTGGTGCCTGTAATGCCCAGCCAGGGTGGAGAGGCATACACAAAGTCTTACAAGATGAACCTAGCCAGTCACAACAGCTGTTTCTTCCCCCTGGGAAGTTGGGGATGTTTCTCTCACCGTTTCCAGGCCACCTGCCTGGGATGATGATCACACAGAGAGCCCAGCAGCAACTAAGACATCACCAGCTCCCATTGCCAGTTGCAGCAAAGCCCCCCTCTCCCATTCCCCATGTCCTCAGCTCAGTTGTGCCTATGCCTCCCAGTGAGCTCCACAGCCTCCACCATTCCCTTGTAAGGGGATCATCGGCTTCCCCTCTCTAGCCTACCACCTCTGCAACTCCCCCCACCCCCATCCCTCTCCAGAGGCCTGCTCCCCACCCCTGGACACTGGTTGGTACCAAGTGTCTGAGAGGAAGCCCTGCTGTTCCCCACCTCCCCCAGCTGGATGTGGCTGCCAGTTACTCCTCAGGGTCCCTGCACAGGGTGGGACAAGGCTGCCGCTGTCCCCTTGTCCATTATTCTCAGTGGGGCTCCCCCCCCACCCGCCTCCCCAGCCCTGCTGCCTTTGTCCCTGGTGCCAGCTGCCTGCAGGCGCCTATCCTTGGCTCTGTGCCTTCCTCCTCCTCCTCCCACCCATGGCCTCAGGCAGAGAGCTGGCATCAGCTGCCGGTGCTGGGCTGGTGACACCCAGCTCCGACTACTCCCCATCTGTCACCAATGGGGACACCTGCCTCTCACTTCATGCTCCTCGGCTGAACGTCACGGCGACGAAAATCCTCCTACTTGGCAGAAGGCAGAGCTAAACGCAGGAGGGTGGCAAAAATAGCCCTGCACGTCGCGCACTTTGCGTGGGTTTGTGAAGTCTGCAGGAGTGACAGGGCAAAGGGACTCCAGCTGCTGCCTGGGGGGTCAGCACGCAGGGCACCAGACCACACCACCCCAGGGGTGACAGTAACACCGTCGCTGTGTGGGGCAGGCACTCTTGGGTAAAACCATCCAAGATCTTGTACAAAATCTGAGCACAAGGAAGATAACAGAACCCCCTTGTCCTCCTGGCCACAATTTTGGGCATTGTTTTTCTGTCTCTCAAATTTTGCACGGGGTGCTGACATCAGTGCTCCTCTTACCAGGCACCACTGCTCAGGAGCTGAGGCTACCAGGTCCCCACTGCTGGGCATGGGGCATTTGGTGTCACCAACCTGCCCTAGAGCTGGTGCTACCCCAGCCCGGGGCAGCTGGAGTCCAGCCAGCTGTTGTTGCCAGCCCTGGGCTCGCCAGCCCGTGGCCTGGTGCCCCGTCTGGCGATGGCTCAGTCACACGTTCGGTATCCATGCCTCGTTTGCTCCCCATCCCACGGGGGCCCTGCCTCGCTCCCACCCAGCCCCTACTGCACGGCTCTCTGCCAGGCCACACGGACCCTCCTGGAGCACATCTCAGTCCCGACACGATTCCTGGCGTGCTCCCTCTCCACCTCGGCAGCAGGGATGGAAGAAGGACCCACCCGGCGCCTAAGCCCCCTCAAAGAATCCCCGCCGAGCACAGAGCTGGGATGCTCGGCGGTACGCGGGGGCGGCATGGCAGGGCGTGCTTAGGTCCCCGGGGACCACCGGGCCCGCACATCGCTTCCTCCGGCTCGGCCTGCGCTGTCCCCGCAGGGGACGCGGGCGGCGGTGAGAAGGGACCCCGGGATGGTGGAGGCGGCTGCCCCGCCGAGCATCGCGGGGACGGGCAGCAGAGCCGAGACCCGCCACCCCTCCAGCCGAGTCCCCACATCCCCTTCTGTTTCCATCCATCCATCCATCCATCCATCCATCCATCCATCCCTCCGAGACAAAAGCCGCCGGCGGACGGCGAGAGCATCCCTCCTTCTCCTCCCCCGCACCCCGATCGCCCCACACCCCCCTCCCGCCTCACCTGGCTGCGAGGCACCTGCGGGAAGAGGTTGAGGGTTGTGGGCCGCTTCGGCCTGTAGACTTCGGTGGTCACGGCCGGGGGTCTTTCTGCAGCGGCTCGGGCGCTGTCTTCTCCTCGGCCGGCGTGTCCCCCGCCGCGTCGATGAGGTCGAGCTGGAGCATCTCTGCCTGCAGCCGGCTGGCCTCCCCGCCGCCCGCCGCCCGGGCCGCGCCGCCCGCCCGGCTCACATGGCCCTGCCGGGATTAGCGCCCGCGATCAGGCCACCGGGCGGGCGGGACGGGCCGCCGCGCCTCCCGCCGGGGCCGGGCAGGGGGGCCGGGACCGCCGCATCGGCACCCGCGGCCGCTGCCTTTTAAAGGGGCAGCGATGTTATTCCCGAGGCGGGGGAGCCCCGCGCCCCCTCCCCGCCTCCCCAGGCAGGTGCGGACAGCATCCTCCCTTAGGGATGGGGCTCCCCCGGCACTTTGTCCCCGGCAGGTGCCTGACTGTAGGTACATGCAGCCCTCACATTCACCACGAAGCACACAAACTGCACACCCAGTTTTTATCTCGACATAACAAGGACATTTTTCACAGTGAAAACAACCATTCTGAGAACAACCTCCCCGGGGAAATGGTAGAGTCCTCATCACTGGAGATTTTTAAGATGAGAGACTCCCTTTCCCACACAAGGTTTGGCCAGGTGAGGTCCTTTCCAGCCGAGGCTGCCCTATGACTCTTCCTTCCAAGGCAGACTGCACCCTTTCTTGGTACCTGTCCTGGGACTCATACAAGCATGTCATCACTTTGATCAGACTTGGTCCACCTCCTGCCTGCAGCAGGTCACTTGGGCTCTTGCCCATCACAACTGAACATCCTCACAGATGGAGAAGCCACCGCTGCATTGGGTACTGGCACTGTGTGCTGCTCTACTGCTACTACTTTTTCTCTCTATGGGGCTGAAATTTTCACTGCACACCTCTGAAAGGAGTCTGGCTCCTTCTTCCCTGTAATGCCCATTTGGACCAGCAGCTCCATCCCCCTTATCTTACTCATCTAGGACAAACCTTCTCTCCCCTCTCCCTGCATTTGCAAGTATCAGGACCTGAGGCCACATGGGAGGGATGCCCGGCACTGGCTCTCCAGTCACCTACTGGTGGTGGTGGTGATCTGGCTGGAGGCAGCTCCACTCTTTTCCCTGTACCCTTTTGGAGCAGGGTGGCCACTGTCGCCTGTGGGGACTGTGAGGAGCAGGTGTGCCATCCCACCACCAGGGCTGGGCCCCAGTGGAGCCACCACACTGCTTGTGGCTGTGGTGCTGGGCAAAGAAGCACCAATGCCCCCCACAGCTGCGTGTGTTTAGAGGTCAGTGTTTTCCTTCCCAAGCCCCCTTCCTTGCATTAACTGGAGCTTGCACATGCACAGGTTGCTGCAGCCAGCAATAAAGGCGGCAACTTGGCATCAGCAAGTTGAATCTGTGTGTCATCAGCTGTTTGTGGTGACTGGAAAGCTCGTCAGCAGGCAGAGGTGGGGAAGGGCGGGTTTTTGCAGCTGAATACTATCCAGGTCTCCAGCTGCACGGAGGATGCCCCTTGAGCCATGGGAGAAGAAACAGCCCCAGCAGCTCTAGCAGCCACTCCAAGAGCTCCTGTTGCTACCAGCCCCTGAACTGTCAGACAAAAGCCAGCGCAGGCAGGGCTCTGCCTGCTGCAAGCACAGCACAAACCCTCTCATGGGAGCCATTTCCCCACAGTGTCCCTGCTGCAGTCCTGCAGGTAATGGGTGAGCAACTGGAGAAGCACTGCCACTGATACTTGTGCTCTTGAGGCTTTAAACATTTAAATCCCTTGTTCTGAGCGTTAGTCTTCATGCCACAAGTTCTGTACTTCTGTGATACCAGTTTTCTGTGACAAATCACATGGATTTCAACAAGGAAACCGAGGCACAGGCAGAGAACTGGAGGGAAATGCCAATCGAGTAGATTATACCTAGCCAAGGTGGGTGTACTGGAGTCAGCTGGTAACATTCAACCCAGACTGCTAATGATGCTGCTTCCATAATCCTGTAGGTGTAGCAATCACTCGGAAAACTCACAGAAAGAAAAGTCCCAGAAGGATGCAGGAAAGCAGATCAGTGCCCATTTTGAATAAAAGGGAACCCTAGGAGGGGTGCAGCATTCCAGGTTCAAATGCTAGGAGGAAAGTACAGCCATTGCAGGTATTATTCATGCCCTGTAGCTCAACAAAGTGATTTTGAAACCACACAGAAATCAATCACCTTACCACCCGAGTGAGACCTGCCATGATCTGCAAAGCAAGGGCAGGGACTAGATGTTGGGAAGCCTTTTTAACTGCAAAGACACTGCTCCACCAGAACAAGC
Source organism: Entomyzon cyanotis (assembly GCA_024500445.1). Taxonomy (NCBI): domain Eukaryota; kingdom Metazoa; phylum Chordata; class Aves; order Passeriformes; family Meliphagidae; genus Entomyzon; species Entomyzon cyanotis. The sequence goes on along the minus strand of JAKEPQ010001030.1, from coordinate 38,208,622 downwards.
TGCCTTGGGAGCCCTCGAGGAACAAGTTAATGCCACCTAAGGTCAGCTTGAGCATGCTCATGCCTCAGTACAGATTTGATGGTGAGGTGACTTCCCGAAGTTCCCTCAACCTGTGGGAGAGATTAGGGTGTGTGGGAGAGCAGTTCCAGTGCCCAAATCTTGTAGCAGGATGAACACAAGATGCACACCCGGACCCAATGCAGTCATGGGGATGTTCATGCTTCCTTACAGACCTATCCCTGGGACAGATGTGATGCTGGTGTGCTCCTGCTGGTCCTACCTCCTACCTCATGGTATCATCCCAATGGCAAAACGTCCCAGTGTCCAGCAACTGGTCTCTCTCTGACAGTGCCAATGTTTTGATCCATGGTCCCAGGAGTCTGCAGCAGAACAAGCCTTGCTGCAATTGAGAGGTGCTGGGATCACCCCTGGAGCAGTGGTCTAACCTGGGGAATCACCTGTGTGGCAGTTGCTGCCCACCTGAGGAAGCTGCTTGCTTCCCTAGGAATGAAAGGCTCTTGCAAGAGGAGTGGGGTGATAGGCAAAATGTTGCTTCAGTGATGAAAGGCTCTTCCCTGTTCCCCCACTCTGGCAGCCTTTGCTGTCAGAGGAGGAGTGGCAAAACCTTCAGCAGGCTCACCCTGCTGGTCCCCTGTCCTTCCCAGATGGCTTCCTGCCCTGCCATTCAACAGCCCCAAAAACACCTCTGCTCTTCCTCCAAGCCCTCTCCTCAGCCTATCCCTCACTTCTCTTTTCATTCACTGGGGACTTGTTGAAATTAAGGTTCTTTTCAGCCACACGTGGGATTATTCCTCATTCTTAGTACACCGTCTCCCATTCATGAGGTGTGGTCCTCATCAGTGGACAGTTCCCTCTTGCACAAACATCATGCCTCCTTGCATTTTCTGTGTGTCTAAGCCACTATTTCTGAAGAGCTGCTAAAATAGCCCATAATGAGGTCATCTTTGTTTTTCTGGGACCAAAAAACCCTAAGCCCCATCTCTGTCTGGGTGTGACCTCTGCACCAGCTGCCTGCTCCTGACACTGGGTTCAGTCGCCAACCAGCTCCACCCAGACTCCCACTTTACCAAGGTCACTGGTAGTCCCCATCCAGCAGTCACTTTGCAGCCCTCGGGCAGGGTTTGTTCCTTGTCAGCACTTTCCTGCATGCTGTTGGTTATTGTGCCTGTCCATCTCTCCAGAGACTCTGCTGGGCAGCTGGATGACTCCAGCCCCATGTCTCACGGTGCTTCCCAGAGCCTGTTTCCCCCTTGCCCATTGCTCTCTGCTCTGGTGTGATCCAGTGAGCCAGCAGCTTGCTTTCACCTCACATTGCTCCACTGCCAGGCTTTCACCAGAGCCTGCAGGGGTGACCAGGGCCAACCCTCCATCCTACATACCACAAATCCACAGATGCTCTGTGGCACCAGCAGTGGGAGCTTGATGGGGAGAGCATCAGCAAAGCCCCCTCACACCCTGGTTCCAGTGTCCCTGACTCGCCATCCCTACATGATGCAATTAGCTGGCTGATGCTGACTGCTGGGCATTACTGATTTGCTGGCCTCTGTGCTGCACGCAGACCTGGCCAAGCTGCTCCCTCTGGGCCTGACTGCTTCCATCAGACACATCCTGCAACCCTGTCGCCCTGAGCCTACTCCAGATAGCAATCAGCTTGGAAAGCTCCCTGGCTCTCACTTTCAACATTTGGGATTGAAAAGCCCCTCTCACGGCCATTGTTGTCACCACTTTCGGTTCTGCTCCTCGGGCAATCCTCCTGTGTCCCATATAAACCATTTGGACATATTTTTAGCAGGCATTTTTTTGGAGCGTGATATGCTTCCTCCTTTGCTGTGTTTATGAATAACTCATTGCTTCCCCTACGGCAGCCTCACATCCCCCTCCCACCCCAGCAGACTCTCGGTGCACCCGGATATTTGTGTAAAGCAGCTCTGAACTGTCCCCAGGGAAGGAATGGAGCTTGCTCCCAGAACCCTCTGTTGAGGGTCAGGTCTCTGTATCGCAGCACAGGGATACAGAAAGCCCCAGTAAACTGTTTCAAATGGGCAAAAGAGAGTGTTTTTCCTCCCCCTCAAGGAAGGGCTGCAGCAGTTGAACTGTGAGTCTCCCCTGCCCCTTCCCCTCCCTGCCAAACTTCAGCCAAGGGCTGGCAGTCTGTGGAGAAAAAAAAAATCCTGCTCTGAGTCCAGTGATGCTATCAGCAGAGGGGAACTGGGATGGGTAATGGGAAGAATCCTGCAACACACTCACAGCCTCTGTCTGCCTCACCTATTGCAGGCAGGAGGATCTTCCCAAGGCTGGACCCTCGCTGCGGCTGTGCCCTCATGGATTCCCTGCAATGGATTTGCCCTTGGTTTAGCCTGCAGCATTACCCCTCCTTCCTTCAGCATACACAGTCCATGAGCCCAGACTGTCCCAGCGAAATCTGACCACAACATCCTGGAGCAGGAGGAGGCTGCAGCTGGAGCAGAGATACCAAGAAGCAAACTCATATCTGGGAACAGACAAATTTTTGCTGGGAAGGTCATGAATTAGACCAAGGAGCACAGCAAGACACCTTCACCTCCCAGGGATGAGGTCTGCCTGTACTGTCCTGCCTGCAGTGAGGAATTCCAAACGACACAAATTCACTTTCTAATTTTAAATCTGCGACAAATTCTTGTGCCTTTCCTGTCCTCGCTGGGTCTTTATCAGTTTTGCAGAGGAAGTATTTCCTCTGAGGGACAAAATTATTCTTAAGCCACTTGGTTGCTCCTCCAGCATTTGTATCCTTTAGCATGGAACACACTGCAAAATGCAGAAATTCTGCATTGAGAGGTATTAGTTCTTAGCTTAAATACGATAGTTTTAAGTAGAATGAGATGGAGTGAGTTCACAGAGTTATAATACTATGTGTTCTAGTATGCTGTTTGCTCAGCTTTACTTGCGTAGCATCGGTAGCTGGATCTGCTGAAGCCTTGGGCCACAAGCTGTGAGTTTACAACTAGGGATGTTTTTGGCTGGAACCAAGTTAACTCTCTTAGTAATCTTCCTAGTAGCTGGTACAGTGCTGTGTTTTGCCTTTCTTATGAGAAGCATTGATAACACACTGATGCTGCTACGGTTGCTGCTGAGTAGTGTTCATCCCAAGCCTAGGGCTTTTATATTTCCCCATACTCTGCCAGCAAGCAGGTGCACCAGAAGTACAAACCAGAAGACAAGGAGACTCCAGCTGTCAGCAGAAGCTGTAACTCCACAAGATAAGAACAGTGAATGGCCTGCCTGCACAGACACAGAGAAAGAACCCAATAAGGTGTAAGAAGACCCCAGACCAAAAATCACCATTGGACCAAGAGGTGCAAGAGTGTGTGAGGAGCTGGTGCATGAGTTGTAAGGGTGTGATTGCCCAGGGATTTCTTTGTTCAGGGTCCCTCTCCACAGACACCCAGCTTGAGCTGACCTGGTGCTGTACCACTAAATTATTTATGTTTTTCTAAAACCTGAGCCTGGGGCTTTGCTACAGGAAACCTAGGATCAAGCCTGAAGAAGGAGGAGTCAGCCTTAGAGTGAGTATGTGTTTGAGTGAGGGGTCAAAAAGGGCACCTGTCAACTTACTGGAGCTTCCCACTACAAAGAGACTCTGGTCCCAGCAATTAAAAGTCTCAGGTGCTGTGTCTGTGATTCCTTGAGCGGTGTGAGAATGCTCAGGGCGTGGCTTTTCCTTTAACAGCCTGCGTATTTCCAAACCCAATTTAATTATCAATTTGTCTCCACATTTCTGCCCCCACGGCCTTCTAGGGAAGTTCAAATAATGGTGTGAACCCTGTCAGGTTCTTGACAGCTTGCCCTAAGATGGATGGGACACCCAGTTGCAGCACCTGCACAGGCTTCACAACTCCCATCTTTATTCCACCTGCTGCCTTCTGGGGTCACAGACCCCAGAAGACCTGTTTCATAGACCCTTCATCCCTGTTTCACCAGCCTCCAGGCCTTCAGCCTCCTAAAGACCTGTAAACAGCTCTAGCTAAAGGCAGCTAGCTAGCAGAACAGAAAGAACACCTTGGGTGAGCAGAGGACAGATCTCACCATGCCAGCCCAGCTGCATCCCCAGGTCCAGGGATGCATGTGGGGACAGGAAGCACAGCTCATGTGGGACCTTTTGTGCCACCTTGCAAATGTCCTTGATTCCTGAGAATGCTTATCAGGTGCCAGATGCTCGCTGATCATCCCACTCAAATGAGGACATGCCCCCATTTGCTCCCAAATCGTAAGGCTCATCCCTGAGGAACAAACTCAACCCCCTACAGCACTGTGGGAACCAAAAAGCACCAGCTTTGAGGTGGGTTTTTTTGTCCCTTGGGTTTGGCTGGCTCAGAAAGGATCTGCACTGTGCTGGACTGAGGAGAGGGCACTGCCAGGCAGAGGGGACTGGGGCCTCAGCAGTGGGCTCCCTGAGAAAGCATCACTGGTCTGGGGATCTGGTGGTCCTGCATGGGGGCTGATGGTCCTGCCAGCCCCACTGGCACATTCTGCCCATCCCTATCCCTCTCCCCATCCCCATCACGCTTACCCGGGTGGCCAGGCTCTCCTTGCAGTGCAGGCTGATTCCACACTCATCAGTGATTTCAGAGAGGTCTTCATCCTCAAATTCCTCGAGGCTGATGTCATGGGTGAGCCTGGAGGGAGTGGAGATGGCACGGTCACTGACTGCCCCAGTGGTGGACAGGAAGATGCAGGGTGCCATGGTGCCTGTGTGCTGGGAGCAGCACTGACACCCCGGGAGAGCCTCTCCCAGTCTCTACTAGGAAGAAAGACTGGGAAGGCAGCTCCTTCCCAGAGGGGATAGGTCTGTTCCCATCAAATGACTGGGCTTAACATGGTCCATGGCTGTTGGGAGCCAGAAGGAGTGTGTCCCAAACTAGTCCCTGACCAAAGACAGCACAGACATGCAGGTTGGGAGAGCATGGAACAGACAGTACAGCCAGCCCTACTGTGAGAGGTTTGCCCTGCTCACATCATCCCAGGGAGCCTCTGGGATTGTCCCAGCTGGGCACAGACATCCAACGGGGCAGAGGTCAGGATTACGGAAGTGGAAAGGCTGGAGGTCCTGACAGGGCACAGCTGTAGGATGGACCTACTGGGACAGGTGACCACATCAAGACCCACAGAACTCGTAAGCACTGCAAACCCCTCAGCCATGGCATGACCAGCCCTGAGCTGCACCTGGGAGAGACATCCCAGCCCATGTGCCTGCAGTAAGAGAGGGCAGCGATTTCCCTCCGCACCAAAATCACTCCCCAGGGTGACTATGGGCATCTCTGTGGGTGCTGCTGAGCTGCTCTGCATGGCCTCAGGGGTCCCTTCAGGCTGTCAGCCCCAGCCACACAGGCTCCTTACACCCCTTCAAAACAAGAGGTATCCTTTTATCTGCTAAAAATGTGCTGAGGAGCCCTGGGGGAGCAGTGAGGTGCTCCTGGCTTCTGAGCATTAAAATATTTCAATTAAAATGTTGGTGGTACCGCAATGGTCTTCTCATTTATTCATTACCACATAGGTAATAAAAGAGCCCAAATCAAAAGTCCTTGGCCAACCAGCTCAGACCCCTGAGTTTTGTCTGGAGTGGCTACGGGCACTGCTTTGCTTGCCATTATTTCCCTTTGCTCCCAGCCCCCCTGGCTGGGAGATGCTTGAGTGAAAGGGCTACGCCAAGCCCATCACTCCTCTCTGGTTTGGCCCCCAGCAGTGCAGTGAGAAAGGAGTAAGAAGAGTATTTTGTGACCTGAAGAGCTCCCACTCTCACTTTAAGCATTGCTTGCGCATCTTGGAGTTCCCCACTGCAGTGGCACCAACCCAGTGTCACGGAGGGGTAACATCTCCCTGGTCCTGGAGAGGTAAAAGAGCAGGAAAAGCCCATGGGGGAAGCAGCATCTTCCCTCCATGTTTCTGTGGACCCCACCAGTGGTGGTCTCCTGGGGTGAAGACAACTGGGAACAACCATACCATGGAGGCAGCCTCTGCAAGACACATCAGGGTGCAAGGACACAGCCTTCAGCACAGGGTGGGATGGCTGGACCCCCCTTTGCCTATCTCCTCCTGATGCCCCTGGGAGGGGAGGCAACGCGGAGCAGGAGGCTCACGACGAGCTTTCAAAGCACAAATTGATTTCTTCTCCGGTTACAGAGTCGCCAGAGTGGGACATCATCCATCGCTAATGCTTGGGGCCTCACCCGCCATGCTGTGAAGGGTGCCTGGGAGCACAGTGGGCACTGCTGGGGCACAGCATTACCGAGGGGCTGCCTGCGGCTCCCTGGCCCTGCAGGAGCAGCCTGGCAGGGTGACAGTGCCCCCCACTCCAGGATGGGGACAGGCAGCCCAGTCCATGCTCTCAGGGATGGGGAGATTCTGCGCAGGTCCCCAGCACTGGCCCTGCCTGCCCATGCTAGGACACAGCAGGATGTGTCCAGATGCCGTTTGCCACTCTGGCACCTGGCTGACACACAGCTCCCTGTGCAGCCAGGAAAACTTTGGGCTTGACTGGGTGCCAAATTTGTTCCTGTCCTTTTGGCCATCACTCACAGAGAAGATTGATGTGCCCAGGAGCAAGGGGCTGCCCCTTGTTCCCCAGCATGCCCGCGGGACAATCCCCCTCCCCTAGACCCAGCCGGTCCCCTACCATTTCTCCCACTGATCTTCAAGCCAGCTCTCCTCCTCGGTGCTCGACTCCATTTTCAAGGGCAGCTGCATTGAGGAGGACCCCCCTTCACTGGCGGACACACTCCCACACCAAAAAAAACCCCAGGCCTGCTGTGAGGAGAAGTGAGGGAGATGACAGCTGTGCCCTGGGCACCCACTGCCTCTCCGCCTGCCCCGTCGCAGTCTGTCGCTGCCGGTGCTGCTCTGTATCCTCACTGCGCAACCTGGGGAAGCTCATTAAAAATAGATGGAATCAGCTGTCCTGGAGGGGAAAAAAAAAATAATAACCTCCCCAGCTGAGCCAGCGCCAAGTCCCTGCACTCTGCTGGGGATGCTGACTGCCTCTGCCTGCCAGCCAGCCAGCCTGGCTCCTGGTCTTGCTCCAGCACTTGCTCCTCAGCACCCACAGTGGATCTGCTAACCCCATGATGGAAACCTGCACCACCTGGCCTCCTCCTGTCCTTGCAGCACTGCTGTCCCCCACAGCAGGGGGACACAGACAGGAGCATCTGTCCAGCTGCTCACCAGGTAGAGTGAGGCCACTCACTGATGCAAAGGCCAGAGTGTTTCCAGCACAGCGGGACCAGCGTCATGGCCAGCTGCACTTCTGAGCTGAAGGGAGTACCTTCGCCAAGGGGCAAGCCCAGCCAGCACAGAGCAGTGCTTGCAGCATTACCCCTTCCCTGTCTGCCCCCACCTAACCCCCAGACCCACTTCTGCCTCAGGCAGGATCATCCCTGGGCTTCCCCAACCTCTAACCCATGTTGAGGGCCAGAGAAATACCTGGTGAGCTGCTCTGCCAGCTCTCAACCCTCTTCTGTTGCAGAAGAAAATAGGGGTCTTTCCCAGGGGGGACTATCAGGTGTTGCTGACAAATTGAAGTGGCCTCAGATAATCCTCCATCATCACCATGCCTCTTAGACCCACTCACTCCTTGCCCCATCAGGGTGAAGCCAAAGAAGCTCTAGAAGAGGCAACCACCATGAGTCTGAGATGGGGACAGGGCATCCCCTCCCACCAGCTGCATCCAGTCTGATACACAGTGAGGTGGCACCCCCACTGCCACCCATCACAGCACTACTCTCCTGCCCCTCACTGACACCCACCCCAGGAGCTTCAAGTGGTGGTGCATCTCCCAGCACCTGCTTGGGACCCAGCTTTGCTCCTGGACAGATCAAAGAGGGTGATGTCCACAGAAGCCCAGCTCAGGGCCTGGAGTGCCCTGCTAAGCTAACCTGTTGCAAGCTCTCTTCCCACCAGTGCCACACCACTGGTGACTGTCACTCATGATACTTTGTTCATTGTCACTCAGCCCCACAAGAGCAGCATCCAGGACTCCATCTTCCCTATCAGCTCTGCCTGGAGGCAGCTCATCTGCTTGAAACCTCAATTAATGCAATGAATAAAGAAGTCTCTGTCTCCGTATTACTCGCGCCCTTTGCTCCTCTCACATGGATGCTCCAGGACTTCCCAGGAGATACAAGGAAGGCTCTCCATTACCCATCTCTTCTCCCTGTGCTGGAAACACCCCTGCCTTTCTCTCTTGCTTCTCAAAGAGGCTAAAAATACCAGCAAAATGAAATAGCTCTGACTCCTCTCAGCTCCATCATTGGCAGTGAAAGTCTGAGCAGGACCTACATGTGTATTTTGGCCAACTTCCCTTGCCATAGTGTCACAGGTGTGTGGGAGTCTGTCCCTATCTGTGAGGGTGGGAGAGCCCTGCAGCTGCAGGTTATGAGTGCTTTCCTGAAGGATGCACCAAGAGGCACCCGAAGGCTGGCAGCCGTGCTGTATGCATGAGAACCGATAATCTTGGGATACTCAGGAACTGGGAGCAAGAGTGCACATGTGGGTGCATGAACAGAGGCAGACATTACCTGCCCATGGCAGGAGCATCTTGATCACAGTCCTAAGAACAGCCTTATAATCAGTCAGCCCTGGCTGCTGTGACTCTCTTGACACCACGCCCTAACAGGGAAAAGGGGAAAAAGAGCATCGTCTCCCCAGCCCTCTGACACCTCAGGGGGAATTTTCCACGCAGGGATTTGGCCAGGACAACATGACATGATGAAGTTGGGGGCTCCAACAAGCCCAGCTGCCCAAGCCATACTCTGATACTCTGCTGTCAGGTGCTGTATGCAAGTCCTGTAACCAGCACCAGTGGAAAAAATAATACTAACCTACATTTGGCTGGCCCCTGTTTTTCTCTTCCATTTCAATGGCCACAGAGGCTGTTTTATTTGAATCAAGGAGAAGGTGCCTCTCTCTCTCCATCAGAGGAAGACAGCCTTTCCATCTCTCCTCACAAGAAGACAGGTAGCCCCATTCTGACGCCCAGCTCATTCATTGTCACCAGGCAGGCTCTCCTGACAGCTCCAGATGAGCACAACAGACTCATAGAACAATCCACAGTGCTAGAACTGATTTTTCCTCAGCCTGAAGGTGTGTCTTTGAACTTCCCGACAAGATGGAGAGAACTTCTTCCCTCAAAGACCTCCTCCCTTCCCAAAGGGCTGTCATTTCCGACAGGGCTCCCCAAGTTTCCCCTCTCTCCTGACTATGCAAATAACTCCCTAAGGGTTTCTTTCCCTAGGAGCCTTCTTGTCCAGTGGCTAGGTGGATGCCCTTTGCTTTTATGAGGGAAAGCTGAAGGAGATAGAGCTGATCAGTCACTGACCCCTCCCAGGTTCCAGCTACACTAGAGCCACAGTCCTGGGGGCAGTGGGGCAGGCAACACTGTGAGCTCTGCTGGGCCCTCCATCCTGCTGCAGCCCAGTGCCAGTCCTCCCTGCTCCCTCTTATGCCCCTCTTATTTCCCTCACAGGAAAGCCTGGCATAAAGCACTGGCAAAGCTTCTTAGCAGGGAAAGGAGCTGCAACACTGTGTCCTAGAGAATGATGTTAAGGAACTCCAGTGGACACAGACGCCACTGCGAGGCTTTGGGAAGCTTCAGGACAACAGGGAGGCTGGATGAGAATAACTTTTTTATTGCTGTCTCCTAAAACGCTGTTATTATTGTCATGATGAGCAGACACCTCTGGAGGACCTCCTGGCTAAAGGAAGGATCACCTCACCATCCTTTTCCTCCCACCTCTTCTCAGACAACCAAACCATCACTGCCAGGGCAACACGCCTGGCCTTTTCAGAGCTTCAGTCTGCTTGCTGGCCAGGACCAAGCCCTCTCTCAATTCAAGCCAACTGACCACCTAATGCTTGTGCTGGCACGTCACCACTGGGAGCTGGGAGAGCAGGTGCATGTACCAGAGGGCAAAAATCTGAAGCACCTCATCCTGCAGGCAGCAAGCAGGAGCAGAGGACAGGGCTTACCTTGCAGCCAGCCATGGTCTGAGCCTTCATCCTGAACCACACTCATCTTTGCTGGGTCCAGCCCATCTGTGGGGGACAGCTGCTCGCTGAGCCCCGCAGCAGGGATGCAGGACCTGGGACATGCACAAACCCAGCTGTGACATGTAACCCAGCCTGTAAGTGTTTCACTAGCATGGCTCCCTTCTTGCACAACATTCCCCATCATAACATCACCTCTGATCTGCCAGACCCTGCCCCAGGCTCAGACACATCACCGCATCTTCTTCCACTTCAAGTCTTACACCCCGAGCTTGGTGCCCAGGGAAGATTTTGCACTTCTGCCTTGATTTCCCAGTTTTCCACCCAACTGCACAGCCTCCTTCACGGAGGTCAGTTCTTCCCTGGGGCAGGCAGGCTGGCAGCACACGGGGCTCCTTTTCCAAAGGTCTGAGGCACAGCAAGAAGCAGCAGCTTGTTCTCCCTCCCAGGGCATCGCTGTTTGCTGGGGAGCAGGAGGGTGCCCAGGGGACAGCCACTACATCCAGGACAGTGCCAGGTGGCAGGCCCAGAGCTGCTTGGCAGCTCAGCCTCTGTCCCCAGGCTCAGTGGCCAAGCCCCTTCTCCATGGTGGATGATTCCAGAGGCAGCGTTTAATCGCTCGCTTTGCAGGGTATACCAGCCATGTTGCAACAGCTCCCAGCAGCTCTCGCAGGCTGCAATAGGAGGCAGCTGCCAAAGACCCGGAGCCACCACCAAAGGGGGTCCAGAAGCAGAGCCCTTCAAATATAAATTGCCTGAGCACCACCATTGCTCGACTGCACCCATCTGCTTCCTCACAGGGACCCATGGGTCCCCCAGCCTCAGGGGCTGGGCCTGACAGAGAAGGGCATGATCTTAGCTGTGCCCCCAGGTGTGGACCAGCCCCTCCTTTCCTCCCAAAATCTCAGCATGCAAAGCGGCTGGTACCATTCCCCCCTTCTCAGGCAGCTCCCCACCAGCACCCCTGGGTGGCAGAGGCAAGCAGAGAGCAATGGCTGACGAGGGCACAGCTGCCAGGAGCAGCGAGCCTCCCCCGATGGCAAGTGAATGCCGCACCTGCAAGCAGGGGCAGGGCTCCTCCCTTACCCACCCAGCACATCCCCATCCCAGAGCTGCCCTCAGCAGGGACCAGAGGCTCCAAAACCCCCAGGCATCTCTGGCCTGGTCCATGCCATCGGAAGTCCCTGTGACAAGCCTCATTGGGTTTCGGAGGAGACACAGCCCCCTGCGTTCCAAATCGATGGGAGCACTTGGTATTGCTAAAAGGATCAATTCTGGCACTCTCCCACCGTCTCACTTGGGGTTCCTGTTTCACAGGGGGAGGAAGGAAGCAGAAGCACCTGGGATTTCTAGGAAAGGGCTAGAAAAAGGCTTTCCTTGGGGAGGGGAGAGAGATTAAGCTCTTTCCTTTCATGAGGAAGAGGTGGTTGAAGAGGAGGTAAGACAGGTAAGGGGGCAGGAGTGGGGTGTAGAGGGGGACACGAGGCCAAGCAGGGGGCTGGGAAGCTGCAGTGCTGTATGTGTGGGGCTAACATGGCTTGGGTGGGCGGGCTAATCAGCCGGGGGGGCTGGAGTGATGTCTGCGGTGGGGGTTCAGAGGTGGCTGGGGTGGGGGGCAGAAGGGATGGCTAGGGCGGGGGGCCGAGGGGATGCGCGGGGAGGGGGCAGAAGCGCTGGAGGAGGCGGGGGCCCAGCGCGGCGGAGCGGGCGGGGCTGCAGCAGATAGGGAGCGCTGCCCGGGGCAGGGGGCAGGGGCAGCCCCGAGGGGGTTCCGCGGGGGGGGGACGGCAGCCAGTACCTGAAATTGGGGGGCGAGGCGAGGTGCAGCCCCAGGAAGGGTGAGGAGGCGGGCGGGGATGCAGCTCCTTTCTCTCGCTCCGCCATTCTGTGGCTCTCTCCATGCAGGCGGAGGGCGGGCGGGAGGGAGGGAGGCAGGAAAGGAGGGGTGAAGGGAGGGGGATGCTGGCGGTGCCGGCGGGGAGGGACATACCTGCCGCCGGGGCGGGGGGAGCGGGGGGCGCGGCCCGGAGGCTCCATCCCGCGGCTCCCGGCGGCAGCTGCAGGACAGACGCGGCACAGATGGAAGCCACACCTCACATCCCGACCCCATCCGCTCCTCGGGGAACGCCGGCCCCGGTGGGGCAGGTGTGCCCGCAGCTGGACGGGTCTCCAGCTGTGCCCGCAGCTGGAGGCTGCATCCACAAGGGCAGGCTCGACCCAGGGTGTCCCAAGGCAAGGAGAAGCAGCCCCAGGAGCGGAGCCGGCTGGCCGAGCGGGAAGGCAGCAGCCCAGGGCGAAGGGCTGGGCACAGAGGGCCACTTGGAAGGGTCTCCTCGGCAACGGGGATGTGCCTGGAGGCAGCAGGAGCAGCACAAACAACCAGGCTATGCTTTCGCACCCATGGCAGGTTTGCAGCACCCGGCTGGCAACAGGTCTGGCAGCCCCAGGACCTGTCTCTGTCGAAGCTTACCAGGGCTGCAAGCACCACAAAGGGAATTAAAAATGCAGCATGTGCATACCTTCCACAGGCACAAAGTGCGTGTGTGTGTGGGGACATGCATCTCGAGGTTTCCGGCCTCTCCCTGGAATGGGCAGACCCACTTTTGCATCTAGCTATGTCCCAAGAAGCGTTTAATCTTGAGTGGGTGCTGACTGCTGTTACCCTTCCTTACTGGACTGAGCAGGTTTCTCTACCCTGCCTGTCCTCCCCATGCTTTGCAGGCTATTTCAGAAAACTGTGCAGGTTGTGCTGTGCACAGAAGTGGACGGTATCAGTATTTTTAGGTCCCAAGTCTACTTCTGTACCTGAACAGGAGAACCTTCCCTATTCCCTATATGCCTGCTGTGCTTGCAGTGCCTGGCTGTGACAGTCCTGGATGGCACGAGTGGCACTTTAGCAGTTCAAACTTAAAGACACATCCAAGTCCCATCAGTGCTTCTCAAACCACAGCGCTGACTGCCATTGAGGCAATGGTATTAGTTCTTGGCCAAGACCCAGGATGTCAGCTGCTCCTCCAGAGAAGAGAAAACAGAGCCCTCCAAGGCATACAGCCCTGCTCTCTCTCAGGAGTCTTGGTCTCCTGCCAGACAAACTGGAAAGAGATGTTACTCCTGGGCTAGCATGGAGACAAGCACACACTGTCAGGGTCACCATGCCCAGGTAACCCTGGGGCAGCCTGCTGAGGGCAATCTAAGTGTTCCCTTTGCTGCCTGGATGCACAGACTGTCCTGTACATGCAGGACCCAAGAGACTCACAAGCATTTGTTCAGGGAACTTTGGGGGAGCTTTGATATAGCTCCATCTCAAAGCATAAACCCCACCTACCAAAACAGTAGTCCTCTGCAGCATGGCTGTCATTTGTCCTCTGACCTGGGGCAGAAGGTAAGGATGCTGCCTTGTCCCACAGCCAGATCACCACCACTGCAGCTCACCTTCTGCTTGGATGTCAAGCACCAAAAGCTCACCCCTTAGCGATCTGAACCTAAGTCAGGTCACCATCCCTGGTTCAGGCTGGCCTGGCAGGAGACCCACTTTGATCTTTCTAGCTGCACTACTGTCAGATTCCTTGGATGGAGGTCTATTCCTTGGATGCACAGCAAAGCCCAGGGCCCCTGGGAGAGTGCATGTACATCTGCTCCAGATTAAGAGATTACACTTCCGACCTAACCAGTGTCTCTGCTCACAAGGCATCTGCTCATTTTTCTTCCAAACTGTTCAACTGACCATCAGATCACTTCAGACCAACTGTTCTCAGCCTTAAATGAAACCTGAGGAAAGGTTATGCACTGAGTGTTTTCCTGCTCCTCTCCCCCAGCTGAACCACCTGATCTCCACCTCAATGCAGCAGGGATACCAGATCAGCACTCTGTTCTTTTTCCATCAGCCATCCTTCTCACTGCTCTTTCCCCCTCTGCCCCAATGGCCACATTTCCAGCTCCCATCTCTTCATATCCAGGTCTGTTTTCTACCTTCAGCCAGCCCCTCCTGAAGCCACTTCAGCTCCTTCCTTGTGCAGACAGAAGAAACATGAGGGAAGGAAATTTTCTCAAGCACCAGTACATGGAGCAGGCAGTCAGGTCTGTGCTAGAAATCCAAGGGTAGACATTTTCAATCCTGAGCCACATCACCATCATTCCTTTGACAGGTAAAACAGATATCCTGGCCAGCACAGAAAAGGAGCATCAAGCCAAACATCTCCAGCTTTAATTTACATTATTACATTCTGGGTAGAGAAAGCTGGACTGATTTTGTTGTCATTCTGGCTCCTCATCTTCTAAGGCACAGGCTGCTGTTTTTGAAAGGTTTTTTCCATGTGTGAAGTGAGCCACCCCAAGCACAGAAGTTTTACTTTTTCAAGACCAGCTGGTCCTTGCCAGAGACAAGAGATCAATTCAGCAACACCATGAGCTTTGACTACATGCCCCCTCCGTCAGCTAAAGTACTGTACACTTTGCCCACCTTGTAGACCAGACATGCTCCAGCACCTCCTGTTGAGAAATTAGTTGTTTAGTTCAAGAAGGGTGGGTGCTTGAGTTTTAAGGGCATAATTGTCCAGGGGTTTCTTTATTTGGATTCCCTCCCCACAGGCACCCAGCTTGAGCTGACCCTGCTGCTGTACCATTGTAGTAAATGATTTATAATGATTATAATGATTTATAAATCTGACACCGGAGACTGCTACAGCAAATCTGGGGTCAACTCCAAAGGAGGAATCAGCCTGGGTGTGTGTGTAAGGGGTCAAAAAGGGAATCCCTTGGCTCACTGGAACTGCTCCCTATAAAGGGCCTATAAAGGGCCAGCAGTTAAGTCTCAGGTGGTGTGTGTGTAATTTCTTGAATGGGGTAAAAATGCTCTCCATTAGTATTCTTTGAAACACCCTAATCTGCATCTTCAACACCTGCCTTGTTTCAAACTTGCTCAACAAATTAGATACCAAGTTTAAAATGCCTATTTACACAAAAGAAAAATTGCATCTTGGTTTTATGGGCTTGTTTGCAATAATCACTTAGCTGGTGCTATCTGAACATGCCCAGCTGAGGCAAAGGCTGAGGCACTGCTGCCCTGGATCAGCCCCACTGTTGAACCTTGTCGAGGAACTGCACGGCTACATGCGCTTCCTAAGTCTTGCTGGTTACTAGGAAGAATAATGTTCCTCATGTAATTCTCCTAAGATAGATGTTCCAGTAAGTGGGTTTACACAGGAGCACTGAAGAGGATGGCATGATGCACAAGGACCTGACTCTCACTGTGTCCTTGCTAGTTATTAGACTGCTAAGTCTAGTGTGTTTCATATCAGTTCATGACTTAGCTGAAGAACTGCAAAAGACAAGGCTCAGTCACTGATAGGAGACCCAAGCTGAACAATTGTTCACAGCTCTGTAGAAGTTCTCTGCCCCAGTATCCACTCTCAGTTGAAAGGAGCCTTCCCACCACCCTGGGGAGCATCCCTAAACCACTACTCTCCGAGCATCAAAAGCCAACTGCTCTCTCTGCCTGAGCAAAGAGCTCATGCTATGCCCGTGTTAGGGGTGCCTACATCATTGCCACCTCGCCCTGAAACACAGAAAACAGCCGTTATCCCAGGAAACAGAAACCCCCAAACTGGCATCCATTTCATGCTGCTTTCTTTACATCAGCCTCCAGCAGTCCTCTGCTGCTCTTGAAACAAAGATGGTATCTTTGCTAATGGTTACTGAGGGCTTTTGCTTTCCCCATGAACTGGTCAAGTCCTTTTGAACTCAAACTGTTGGCACCCAGAACTGAGGGAGAACTTACCACAAAAGCTAAGCAAGGTGTAGACTTGTTCAATCTGCCATTTTGTACTTTAACCAAACATGCCCAATTTTAAACATAACCAAAACCATGAAGAGTCGTGCCCAACTTGTCACACAGTTTTATCCACCTTTATCATTTCAGTTGGGGAAAAATGCCGGAGCAGATGAATCCCAGCCTACTTAAAAGGTTTCCTGAAGGAAGCTTTTCCCTTATCTTTGGCTGACCTGATGTGCCTGTGTCATTCCCAGTTACTGCCCAAGCTGCAGCTCTTCTAAATACCACCATTCACATCCAGGTGCTGAAACCATGCAAACGTGATCTCCCCCTCCCTAGAAAGCCATCTAGATCACTTAGGAGATGTAGCCTCCCCTCCCTTTGACTCCTAACCCCCCCGATCCAGCCCCAAAAATTCCATTTACCAAGTGAAATAATTTGGATGACAGCAAAAAGAGGGTTAAATACATTTATAAAAAATTGTATTTACAGACCATTGCCTAAGCATGAAACTCTCCAAACAACAGAAGTCACAATTTCTGTAACCTATGTGTACAAAGTGCATGTCTTTCCCCTTTCTTCTCTCTGCAGCAGAAGATGGGGGTAGGGGAGTATCTCTTTTTCTTTATACCCTTCTGCCCCCAAGACAATGGGAGTAATAGCTAGGTCAGATTGAAGAGGACAAAACCTGTTGATGACTGAGTTATCCACCAGGCAGACTATGAATAGTAGTTTAGAAGAAAGTGAGATTAGGAAAAGTGACTGTTTACTTGTTCAGTCTGCCCAGTGGATTCTCTGCAGAAAAAGAACATAGGATCAATGCCCCAGGGAATGGGAAGGAAAGGTTATTCAGCTATTCATTACATTTATTCACAGACTCAATTCAACCACTTCAGGTTTCTCAGGTACATTTGACTCAGTTTCTATTTGCAGCCCTATTGCTCTGGGTTCAAACACAGGCTCCAAAACTGAATCTCATTATCCCAGTGGGAGACAACTCCTGTACTCCTCAAGCAGTTAGTTGCATAAGCTCACATACAGCCCCATACTATCTGTGCCAGGCAGGGATCAAAGGTTTTGGACAGCAAATGAAAACAGTGCTAACAGCAGCCCATTTCATGGGACTAGCTACTCCATCAAATCCCTCTTGGAAACAGCCATGAGAGAGAATCTTCTGCAGTACTACCCTCACTTGCACTCTTTGGTGGCAGGCAGAAGTGCTCTGCCAGCACTGTGCTGAAGTGACAAGTAACAGGAGCCAGCAAGGAGTGTATGGTTAAGAGCCAGGAAAGCTACATAATGGTCCCGCTAGGCTACAAAGCGCCAGCGTGAATGCAAATAGCAAGGAGGAGCAGTGGGCAGGGCATGAGGTACAGGAGTGTACTGTGGAAACTCAAAACACAGATGCCAATACAGAAAAGAGCAAACAAAATGGACACTGGACTCTCAGCTTGAGGAAGACTCACTTCAAGGAGCTGATCCTCTATCAGTATGACACACTGCACAGGCTACACACCAGACATGGGTCACTTCACTTGAGAGAGCTCTCATTCAGGGAAGGAAATGCTGTAGAGTGCGGGGCCCAGGTGTAGCTCCCTTGTTACTTGGATCATATCTATTCTGAGATACTGCTTTGCTTATATCAAGGCATGATTTTATTCTCTGAAGAATTCCTCCTTCTCAGAGTCACAGAATCACAGAATCAACTAGGTTGGAAAAGACCTTTGAGATCATTGAGTCCAACCTCTGATCTAACATCACCATGTCAACTAGACCACTGAGTGCCACATCCAGTCTTTTCTTAAACACCTCCAGGGACAGTAACTCCACCACTTCCCTCTGCAGCCCATTCTAATGCCCAACCACTCTTTGTGTGCAGAACTTTTTCCTAAAGTCCAGCCTAAACTTCCCCTGATGCAGCTTAAGACTGTGTCCTCCTGTCCTGTCGCTGGCTGCCTGGGAGAAGAGACCAACCCCCACCTGGCTACAACCTCCTTTCAGGAAGTTGCATAGAGTCCCACTTCACCAGAAGTCAAACAGCTCTAAAGTCGCCCATTACAGGCAACAGCACTATGGCTCACCTTGCTGTGGCAAGGTTCTCTTGCAGGGAAAGGTTTAAGTGCCTTTCAAGTGTGTCTGTTCTTGTGCTACAGCTGACCTTCACTTTGTTTCCATCTCACATAAGCACTGCCTTGATTTACTCAGAAAGCATTTCCTTCCTCATCAGCCTAGCCTAATGAAAGAAATACTGAGTTTTCCCGGTTCTCTCATAGGATAGGTACTCTATTTTTGATATTGTAGCAGCTTCCTTCTTAACTCCCACTATAATTTGAATTAATCAGCATACATCACTACCTAGTACTATTGATGAGAAAGGATGTTCTCATCAATAGTAAAAAGAGAAAGGATGTATTTCTGAGATGTGCAGATGCTGATCCGACATCAATGCATCAAGTCATGTGCACTGAGCCATTGTCAGAAAAGAAAGATACACCTGGGAGTGAGCAAATTGACAGAAGGTTCTTAGCCCCTTTAATGTGGGCAGATTTTTGGGCATGGCTGAGATGTATTTGGTTCTCCGGAGACCAGAAAGCCAAATATTCCCAAGCACAAATAATGTAGCGCCCTTTTGTGGCAGCTATTGGAATTACACAGTTATATGAGACCCTGGATTTTCTGTTGCGGATCACAAGTTTCAGACCCTCTGTGACAGCAGTTTCTATTCTTCTGGTCACCTCTTCAGCACTCTGCCTCTTCACTTGCAAGGTGCTTGTCGCTGGCTGTAGGAGAAAGCAAAAGAGAGAATTTGCCTTGACCTCCCCTGTCACACTGAAAAGTTGGCAGAACATGTGATCAGCTCCTTCCCTCCTGGGATCTGGAGCACTGCAGGCAGATGACTGGACCTGCTTGCTCTCTTGCTCTAGCCCATACCCTCACCAGATGGGCAAACCTGGCTGTGAACCCATTCTGGAAGGAGAAGCAGCCTCACCAGAGCAAACCCACCAACTGTGCTCCATGACTGCTCCAGCAGCAGGGCACTGCTCTCCACTGGACAACTGAGCTAACAGCTTGCCACATAAAATCAAAACAACTGGCAGGCAGACCACTGCCATACTACTGGGCTGTGGAATTACACTTAGGAGCCACATCCTTCCACAAGGAAGTCCATTTTGTTGATTAAAATGCTGGGAGTAAAGATTAAGCCTTGTTAGCTTCCAGAACCAGGTAGTTTAAGCCAGATCACACTAGGAACTACTTACAATCACAAACTCTTTCCAGGGATCTCTGAAGTGGGGAGACCTGTCACTTTGGCTCGTTTGTACAGTTCTTCAGTGCACGGCTCTTCTGCTCCCTCGTGTTTGCGTTTTGGAGAAGCCTGGTCTGCTTGTGATAGCCTCACTGCTGTAGAAGAAAAAAGAGTCACTGCAATGGTTCCCCTGCACTTAGATGGCCTCTCAAGTACACCCTGGCCTAATTTGCCACAGAGCTGGGAGAAAGAAGACTGCACAAGCCCTGAGACATTTGGTCATAGCCTCCCTTGAAAACTTTTACAAAAAAATCTTTGTTAAAAGCAGAATTAAGTCACCCAAAACAAACACTAAAGTATCCTCCTTTGACAGAGGAGAGCTTAATTATACCTGATTAGCCCTACAGTGATCTGTACTTCTCTCTTAAGTGGCTGCATATGATCCCACAGAGGCAATAAAAGATTCACTTTACTGAACTTTTATTCTTCAGCCCTTTTAGAAATGAATGCTTGCTGGGGACTTCTGAAGAAAGCATAAAGCAATGTGAATGTCTTCTATGTTTTCCTAGCTACAAACCCTCTTATTAGAAAAGGATCATCTCCTGCCTATAACCTTTAAATTCACATAAAACTCAAAAGCACACAAATAGCTCCAACTCACCTGTACTGGTACTGCAGCCCTGCCCCGAAGCTGGGTCTGTGACTGGGCCACTGAGATCTTCCACACATGAAGGGACTGATGCCAATAAACCTAGAGAACAGCAAGAGGGTCTTAGCTAAGAAACGAAACACACCTGGGCTGGGAGAAGCTTTTCACATGGAAATACCTTAGTGATCACCAACCAGCACATCCATATCCCAAAGCAGGAGTTCAGAGCTGCACTTGCCCAGTGCTGACCACAGACATAGACCATGATCCAGCAGTGAATTTATTTAGAATACACTGCTCAGGTTTTCTTCCAAAGCAAAGAATGAACCATTGCTGGTATATGGATGGTGCCACGCTATCAGCAGCTCTCAGACCTAAACAAACTCCACTCTTAGCTGTCTGAGAACATAATGGAACTCTTCTTGGAAACCAATTGAGCAGATTTGGCAGGGACTGCTTCCTCTTGCAAGGACAGGCCAGACAGGAAAGATTTATCCATTTTAAATCACGATCTTTCCTCACAGTATTTTACCTCCTATTAAAGACACAAAGTTTTGCCATTGCTGGTACTTACAGAGGCCCCTATAGCGTGACAGCTGCTGGTAGATCTGCTTCATGCGCTCAATGTTCAGTCGACTGGTCTCTGCATGGTTCACCATGGGTTTGGGGTAGTCCACTCCAATGATGCACTTGGCTGCCTTCTGCACAGATTCTGGGGCATTCCATGGTTCATAGATATATCGTGAGGGGAAACCCTTTAGTTTGGGCAGATACCTCCTGCAACACAAGTTAAAAGCAATGTAGCACACACAATGGACAGAAAGTGCTGTGCATCTGTGAGCCACTGACTGACTTGGGCTTACAGATCCAGAAACAAAGATCAGCTCCAATAACATCACTTACTTAACATAGTCCCCACTGGGGTCTGTGCGACGTCCGAAGCCCACAGGACAGTAACAGTGGAAGAACTGTTGGAAGAACGCACTGCACGAGAGCCACATCCAGCTGCCTGCATTCACACTGAAATCCGCATCCAGCAACAGTTCATCAAACACCTGCAGCAATTGGAGGAAAAGGCACTGAGACCTTCCCTGGGCAGGACTTTGTGGCAGTAGGACCCAAGATGCTATTTCAAACAGCAAGCACTGAGCTATGAGAACTGAGCAGCAGCACAGAGGTCATTTGCTGGCTGAAGTCAGTTGGCTGGTCAATGTATCTCACTTCCTGACACTTTCGCTTAGGGAGGCATGGTCTGTTCACACTGATAAAGTGCTGGCTTATCTCTCATGCAGCTACAGACTAAATCACTACCTAGTGTTGCAGCAAGCTTTAGTTATTGGGCCTAGCCTGGCAGGCATAATAAGTGTAAAGCACCAGCCTTGGAAAGGAGAGGATGCTGCACAGAAGAACGTGCACCAAAGCAAGAAGGAAGAACCCCTCTGAAGAACCCAGAGCACACTACCACCAAGAGGTAGAAAGGTTTCAGCAGTAAGTCACTCACATCCATGCACAGATGCTACAGTTTAGGCAGCACTTTCAATTACGCTCTTTGTCAGCTTTGAGACTAGATCCTCCTGCCTCCACCTTTTGTGTAGAGCAGTATGTACACTGGGTAGGTTCAAGCTGTCTGTCCCTTCAGATGGCCCAAGAGGAGGGTCTTTTACCTCTTTCCTTGAGAGACTCTAGACTCAGATTTCACAGTCATGGAGCGTTCCCTGACCGGCACGGTGATGGATTTTACAATGAGGAAAAAGGTCCGGTTAAGAAGTGACATTAAACTTGCAAAGAAAACAGATGGACTGACAGAATTTTTACAAAAAAAAGCCCCCAAACTAAAAGGCCCCCAAAACCCTAGTCCATATTTACTAGTGAGTCCCATACACACTTAGTTATGGTTACTTGAGGCTTGTGATGCTGTCAGAGCCTCATGGCAGAAGGCAGAAAGAAGTCAGGCTGTTGGCTGGCCAAGAGCCTGCTAGCAAATCCTCTCTTCCATGCACCTTTTACACATGAAGCAAAAACCATACCTGTATGCCCATCCTTACAGCGAGTGCCAGGGAGATTTTGTTTTCCTTATGGCCTCCTGCAAGTATCTGCAAATGCCAGAACTCACCCTGACTCCTGACTCCCAGCTGATCCAGAGGTCACCCCTGGTCAGGAAGCAGGCCACTGCATGCCTGGCTAGATGGTGGATCCACCCTTCTTGTCTCAGTTGTGTCATGATTGCATCAATCCAAGGGAAGCCTGTCTTGCCCTCTGCCCACTTTGCCAAGGCTTCAGGGTTCCTGTCCCAAGGGATCTGTATGCAGATGGGATTCCCCTCCATGCGGTCAAACTTGGGGTTGTTGGTGGCTGCTGTGTAGAAGAACTCCCTCCACAGCAGCTGTCCGTACAGAGAGAGGGGGGCGTGCTGTTCCGCTTCACCTGGGGAGAGGGAACATGGATATTCACAAGCACAGGACTGGCTGCATGAAGCTGAGCTGTGAACCACCCATGCATTTACACGCATTTCCCAAGTCACTTACTGACCACTGCGATAAAGGAGCTCAACTCCAGATCACCCCTTATCAGAAAGCCCAGGTGGTAAAGTCAGAGCACTGCTCTTGGTTCACTCAGCACAATGACAAGTGACTGGAATGATGTAAAGCTAACAGTAAGAGGCTCTACATGGCTCATAACACAGAAGTCCAAACTGAAGAACAAGGTACCACCAGATTTAAGGTCTGCATGAGTATATATAGGAGAATTACTTTTTCTTACCCAAACGCATCCTCTGTAGTAGCAACAAGCTCAGCCCAACAATCAAATATTAAGGAGGCAACTGTATCTTTTACACAAGTTCTGGCACACTGTCTGGCAACCAGCATCACACTACAAATGCTCAAACCCCACCTGCCCTCCAGGTGAACCTTTTGTCCTACCTTCTTATACAGCTCCCAGAGACGATAGTAAAACAAGCGGCACGACAAGCAACCAAAACGCAGGTAGGGACTGAGTCCTGTAGGGCTGGCCAGCAATGAATTGGCGTTCATCCTTGGTCTTTCGTAATTTGCAACCCATGCCTAGACAGATTCAGGAGAAATCAGCCAAAAACCCCCTTGTATTTGTGGGACGCTGCAAAGGGCAGGCCTCTGTGCAGGTGGTGAGGCCACTCAGATCTGACAGCACAGTCTCTTCTATATACTTCCAATCACTGCTGGGAGAGATCTCCAGTAGGCAATCCCAACCCTCATGCCCCATTCAAGAAATGTAAAACCTTTGCTCAAGGATTTAAACCAATCAGTTATTTTGCCCAAGTAGAGGATTAATTTGCTTTGCATACAAGAGCTAATAACCCTGAGAGTTCCTAGGGACCCAAGTTAACACAACTGTTTATGTCCAGGTCTATCTCATTTGACACACTGAACAAGAAAACTGGGGAAATTCAGACCATTTTGTGGAGTATTGTGTTGATTGTTTATTCCCTCTACAGCACAAATATTTATGCTTTGAGTTCCACAACTGACACCAAGCCACCCAGCATTTAAAGAAGTACAAAATAGTTAAAATTGAGTCATGCCTCTGCGGTGGGTCACTTTTCATTACTATGAAATTGTTTGCCTTGTGTACTATAATCAAGAACACAAGCTCCATTGAAAAAAAATCTGATTATTTCAACAAGGGGCTCAAGGAATGCCAACCAGTGAGACAACCTACTAAGAAGCTGAGAGACAAGGGGAAGGCATTCTTTTATAAGCCTGTACTCACACTAATACTTCAGCTAAAGATAAAGAGCTGGTATGCAGTGTGCAGCAGGGACTGAACAACTTCCAGGAGAATTTCCAAGTTTGCACTCCTCTAAAGGAAACTAAGAAGCAGAAACAAGGAAAAGAATCCAATGTGCTTCAAACAGCAGCATAAATAATATAATTCTCTAAATTTTTTGGGCCTGAGGAAGCCCATGAGCATCCTGCTCCTCACACAACCCAAGATCACAGGAGTACTCCAACAATACTAAACACTCCTTTCCAGAGGTTAATGCTATAAATAATGCTATGATGTGCAGGGAACAGGGTAACAGGCATCATTCTACATTTTTCATTAAGAGGCACAGTCTGCAGGAATTGCCACTTAAATAATGGGTTACCTTTCTTTCCAAGTGTTTATCCAGCCGTGCCAGAGCTTCCGTCTCCCCTCCTTGCCAAACTGCAGGGGCAAGACCATCTGTAGGAAAGCCTGAGACAAAGAACTTTGTAAGATTTAAAGCCATGCCTAGACAAAGGGCATAGATATGGGATTAAGCATTAACAACAGCAAGACAGTACATACTACAGTCGCCTAACGTGGCTTACTTGCTGCTCTAATCCTTGTACAGCAGGCAAATCACGTAGGACATGGGGAGAGCCTGCCCACAACACTGCACTTCAAGGGCCTTTCCCTGCAATACTTCAGGCAGCCTTATGGTGACTTTCCCCATTGCTCACAGCCAGCATTGTCTCTGGTGTGTCAGCACTACCCAAAGGGCTCTACTCCAAAGGCCAGAACAGCTGGCAATGAAACATCTGCTCCACAGCTCTGCCTTACAAAATACCTTGCCATTGACATCAGCAGTTCAGTACATAGCCCGGCTGCTCCTGGTGAGGCTCCTATTCTGCTGAAGTTGATACTGGGGAAGGCACTGGATTAGGGCTGAAGAACCACTGCAAAGGGGGAAGCAATAATGCATACTCCCTCATCTGCTCTGGGCTGACACAGGAGCCTCCCCTGGTATGGAACCTCCAGTCACACACATACAGACAGCTCTCTGCATTAGTCCTTTCTTCCCTTGCATTTAGATTGCATTTCTACCGCCTCAGCTATTCATTCTCCTTCTTCAAGGAAAATACAGGATTATTAGGCACAGCAGGATGAGCGAAAGAAGTTTCTGTATTATCTTTTGTCTTACTAAGTTCCTAAATTGGTGTTGCTTGGCAATAACTCAATGAAATTATCTAAGCCTGGTACACAGTTAGTTTACCTCTCCAGGTCTGTTACACAACATGTCTGAATCGGCAGTAGGAGGAAAGCAGTTGGTGAGGACATGAGATCCTGATACAGTGGTTACATGCTCAGTATAGCAGAGAACATAAGGACAGATGCAGAGCACTTCAGAGCAATGCTAAAGGCAATTCTGGGCATCAACAGCAGTGCATGGGACGCCAGTGTGTTATTACAAGGTCTGTCACTTGCTGAAAAAATTAGGCTGTTCTATGGCTAGAGGCAGCCCATGTTAGGTGAGAACATGTGCCAGCCACTGGAAACAGCTCCACTAGATCCTGTTTCAGCTGGCAGCAATCCTTGCCTTCGTTCTTGTCACCTACCCAGCTCTTCCAGGGATGGGACCCCATATACATCATCATGGTTCTCCTGGATGTCCACTTTACATGTTTCCATCTGCTGACTTATTACAGTGCTCACTGGCTTCTTTGGGAGCTCCATACGGCTAATGATGGCCTGGAAGCGCTTGTAGGTGAGGGGTGGCTTGTGGCCATTCAGCTCAATTATTCTGGAGATAAAATAAACAAGGTGAAACAATACAGCCTAACTATCACAGGAGACACAAGGAAATGACATCCAAACTGGACCCTGCTATCTCTGCTCAGGATAGCCTTTCACCTTGGATATAGAAATCCTTATAACCTTAATTTCACTTGATGCATCCCTCAAAGTGATATTAAAATCAACCAAACAAAATCCCAAAATACATTAGAAGACAAAATACCACATAATTCCTCGTTGCCATAGGATAAGCAAAACCAGCTCCAGCTGAGTCAGGCTGAGCATCACATCTCTCTCCCAGAGCTCCTCATCAGACCCCTGTAGGCAATCTCTATCTAATTACTGCCTTTCTGTCTCCAAGATGGCAAATCCCAGACCTGCATCTGTTCCCCTGACACCTTGTGATATCCTAACCTGGTTATGACCTTACTTCCCTCTTGTCTGACACAGAAGACCCAGCCTGTTAGTGACCCCTCTCGTGGATGACACAAATCCCAGTCTGCGTCATTCCTCCCTCCCTGTGATTAGTGGAATCACCATCCTCCTCCACACCATATGGTCACGAGCAGCCCCGTCTCATGGTATTGACCTGTGTCAACCACACTATAGAAAAAGACTGTCACGGTTCCTCATTCCTCTACGTCACTAAGCATCCACAGCCTGCTGGGGCCATGCAGTCTTATTTTTCTTAGGACAGAGAGCTTTGAGAAGCTCCCTGGGCAAGGTAAGCTTCCCCAGGATGAAACCTCATTTTTAACCCCTCTCCTGGAGGGACAAGAAGGAGTTAACAGCAAAGTCGACAGCACAGGGATCGCCGGCATTACATAAAGCAGAGGCAGCCAACCCCACAGCTCACACAAGAGCTGCAGCACAGCAGCCTTCCCCACCCATTATAATCAACAGCTTATGCAAGGGGCCGGGCTTAAAGCCGAGTGCTCCGCCGGGCGCCATGTGCTGTCCCTTCCCCCGAGGCCGCACGTGTGGCGGGGCGGAGCGACACGCCGGCGCCGGGCTCTCCCGCACGTGTGCTCGGCGGTGACCCGGCTTCCCCGCCGCAACCGGGAGCGGCCCCGGCCGGGAGCCAGGCTTCCCACATACCCGGCGGGGGGAAGCGGAGCCTTCCCCCACGGGCAGCACGGTTGAACAGATTAAAAACGAAGCCTCCTGCAGTTTCCTCCCGGTTTTCTGCTTTTAAGTTGTAAACACTGGGATATAAAGACATTAACGAACAGGACAGGGGGGAAGGCCATCGGGATGTGCACAGCACTTTGACACACACATGCACACACCCCACACAGAGGCAGATGTATGTGTTTGCATTTGCCTTCCAGCCAACACGTTCCGTGCCGCATCACTGCACCAGAGCACATCTCCTCTGCTCTCCTGCATACACTTTTTCCGTCTCCATGTACCACCCCAGAGATGGCAAGAAATGACAGAACTCTCATGAATACTACCCACCGAAATCTTCTCTGTGGATGCTTTGAGCACTGAAGCCTCCAATCAAGACCAGCCAAAGATCCCCAGAAAATCAGTGTTTCCACTTCTCAGTGAGCCAGCACACTGGCTGGCTCACTGAGAAGTGAGGCATTTCCAGTTACAGCACTCTAGAGAGGCTCACTTGTTTCCACAGGAATTCAGAGCTTGGAAGAAAAAACGTGACAAAGCTGCACCATGTCTACCCCGAGGTGCTTAGGGTGGGGGCAGGGAACCTGCTTCTTCCACACGGCCTCTTTTTTTCAGTTCTCTTCCACAGACCTGCTAAAGCTGCTGTTCAGTCTGAGATCCACACCATTATACAAGATCCAGACCTAAAACTTTTGTGGACAGCTAGCTACTTCGAGCAAATCACTATGACTAGCAGATGGAGGCCAGTATCTGTATTTAAAATCCTCAAGGATGTGAATATGAGTGAAGTTACCTAGTAGAGCTCCTGAATTCCTAAACAGTTATTGGATCTGGGACACAAATATTTTAAGGCAAGACTAGGACAAACTGCACATTTTGCAGCACCTGACACTGGCATTGTGCACTAAATATGGACCTTTCACACTACTGCCATGAAAAGAAGAATTGCATATCAGGCACTGCACAATATTGGATATTATACCACAATGCTGTTCAGCTGTCTATACAAAAATTTGTACAGGAAGCGCCCCAAGGAGGAGTCCTTTCCTTCCGCATACTGACCTTCTAATCCAGGCCATATAATTTCACAGGACTTTCAATGAGAAAAAAAGAGACGCCCCTCCCCAAGATTTAGTACTTCATCCATCTCCCCCAGCACAATGTGCCACATGTGGCAATTGTTCTTCTAGTATTCTTGAAGTGGAACAGAGAATGACTGTATTCATCACAGAGAGCCTAACCTTAGTGAGCACACACAAAAGTGGCTGTGCTACCAAACTAGCAATATACTGCCCAGCACTAGCTGACAGTGGCACCTCGATGCCAGAAGTTATGAAGGACTTTCTGACCATCAGTCACACTTCACCTCAGGAAAGCAGGCAACCCAAACCTGACCAAACAGAGCTCCAGCACTGCTATGATTACAAGGTATCTTACAGTCAGTCACCTGTGACAGCACAGTGTCTGCAGACTCAAATGCACACCCTCACAGATGTCAGCTTCTGACTCACGTCTCCACAGCAGTGCCCCTGCGGGATGGCTAATGGGCTTAGGAAAGCTGCTGGCCTCAAAAACCTGACACCTCAGCTCACTTGCAAATGACAGGGCTGGGTTCTGGTAAGGGACTGAATGTGCTCTCCCGCTTCCTTGCGGGAGGAAGAGCTGGCTGCCAGCACTCGGCCCGGAGGCTGCCCAACGCACCCCAGTACCACAATTCACGCGGACTATTTCGTTAGGCTTGCCAGCTTATGCAATTGCTCTGATCTAAATCCCTGCTCCAGAGAGCTCATGGAGGGCTATGCGTACATAGGACAAGGGGTATGCCTACAGATGCAAAGATGAGATGGAGAGATAACCAATTGATCTGTCCATCCAACAGATGCTGAACAAACAGTTCAACTTCTGCAGAAACACGTACTGAGCAGATGAGAGATGAAGCAGTGACTTGATGACAGGCTGGGTATCGGCACAAGGGGAGATCACCTGACACCAGAGCACCATGCAAGACAGGAAAGGATAACAACATGTAGCAGGCAGAAGTTTGACTAAACCTCCTTAGAAATAACCCACCTTTTTAGCATAATGTACTGAACTGCAGAAGCACGAAGGTATGCACACTTCCCCACGCTTGGCTCCTTTAAGTTAATACATGCTACTATGAGAACATATTTTACTGTCATTTCAGCCTTAGGCTAGGGTATTTGAGGAAAAGCTGCTCCTGATGTATGCTACAAATACATAAGAACACGGAGTTCTCTTCTGACCTAAACCACTTCTGCTGAATAACCCAGCCTGCCCAGGATTACAGAAACCACAGTGCTGACCATCAGTAAACACACTACAAAGGATTTAGATCCCAAGGAGAAGAGAACAGGCGCATCCAAGGAAGAGACAAAACAACCTGTCACCTGGAAGCAGTCAGACAGAATAATTGTCAAGTAAAGGCTTTGAGCAGGCTAAGCTGATACCCAAGAAATTATCTTTTATATCTGACTTCTACAATCTGAAAATTGCTAATCTTGACTGGGAATGCCAAGATTTTCTTATGAGTATTTTCCAGCACTGATGTTCATTTTCCATACCCCTCTCCTTGTTTTGGGGAAGAGGAGGGGAAAGATGCTCTGACAACCACACAGCAATACTGGCAGTGCCAACAAAGGGGACACATTGTAATCTTCCTACTGGGTGAAACTGGTCCAATTCACAAGTCAACTGAACAGGTTCTTGGTAAATGTTTAAAAGGAGCTGGTGGAGGCGGTACCAGGAATACACTGCAGGGGACAAGAGGAGAAGTGCTGGATTCTCTTATGTAGGAGTGAAATATTAGTCTAAATTGTATAAAATCAGGCTGACAATCTTGTCAGAAACCTGATTAAAGAAAGATGAGAAGTACGATGCCACCACCAGGTATTATTAGCACCTGCTAATTACGCAGGAAAAACATTAGGGTGAGCAGAGGGACACCACATACCATGAATTAGAAGACTGGGTAACCCAGCTGGAGGAAGAGATACTCTGAGACTTTCAGGAGAAATATATTATCAAAACTGTAATACCACCTGCTGAGAAATCTCAGAGATGCCAAGAACCAAGAAATGTCACAGTAACTGGAAACTTCAACTACATCCACACAGCCTGGGTATATATGACACCCCATCACCTGCCAAAACCCAGTTTTCTAGTTGCCATAAATGACTGCTCCATGGAAAAGTAATCAAGAACCCACAAGGAGTGTCAATTCATGATTTGGTCTTAGACAGCACTAAGGTATAGATAAAATGTTAGTTATGACTTGCCTGCTCTAACAGTGACGTTGGCATGCATCAATTTAACACCCTTCCAGGAGCAACAATACCATACCGATGTGAAAAACTATTTCAGAAAGATTACAAGAGTCAAAAGAATTAAAGAACAGCATCAGCAAAGATAACAGAAGGCAGAGTCCTTCATAAAAATGAAGACAAATATAGAAACCCACAAACTTTGGCAGGTTAAATTAAAAACCACAGGGTTCTTGCACCTCTTAATCCAAATAAAAGTTTGAGAAACCTTTTAAAAAGAGCATAAGTAGTTAAAAAAAAAAACCCCTTCACAAACCGGATATTTGTAGGGCCAGGAGGTGATCAGTCATTAAAAAAGCAGAGACTATAACAGAACAAGAATTGCATATATTTTTGTAGGTGTATTCACTATGGAGGTATCTAGGGAAATTATGACTCTTGTTTTTTTTTTTAAAGAACGTGTGACAGACTTGTAGACCAGGAAGAAGTGCCACAAAACAATGCTATGCTTTAACAGCAAAAGCTTGCCAGGACCACCAAATATTCGCCCAGAAATTGTAAAGGATGTAATGAAACACACAAACTAACAGCTGCTGCATGTAATATAAAACTGTTCAAATACAATGAGGGAGAAGGAAAAAATAAAATACAACTCCTGATTTTAAAAGCATTTCAGGGGCATCAGAGGGACAAATGAATAGACTGATTTGAGCATTAGGCAGATGGGTAGAAAATAGTAATGGAAACAGTGAATGGGAACAATGCATGGGTATGTGCAATATGCTGGAGGGTTAATTTGGCCTTGGTAAATGGAAGCTGTGCCTGAAAATCTATTAGAGACATTTGAGCCTGGGGCAAGGGAGATCAGTTGTTATATCCTATGTAGATTTTCAGAAGACATCTGAGTAGATCCCTCACTGAAAAAATTTAAAGAAACCACAATAATTTGCAATAAAGGAAAAGGTCATGCAGACAGAAAATTCCTTGAGATACAGAATTAGAGAAGGAATCTATTTTTCCAACAGGAAGAGAAATCCTACACAGAGCTGAGCTAGGGCTTATGCTGCTCAATATTTTTTATAAAATATCTGGGAAGGGACAAAAAAGAGCATGATGATGAAGTTTACTGACGCAGTAAGCTATCTGGGATAGCTAAAGATAAAAGGCAACTCAAAAATTTCCCAATATACCACATAACCAGCTGACAAAAATATCAGATTAAATTGCAGTGTTGGTCATGTTGTTTCTCCATATGCATAGCTATGCAATCTTAAACTGATTTATACAGTAGCAGCCGCTCAAGTAGCTCTGACCATTCTGGAAGAAAACCCTGAGACATCAGTTTAGTAGCACTCAGGAAAAGCAGAAATAATGCTATTGACTGTTAGGAAAAGACAGGACACACTATACCACTCTTAAAATCCACGTTGCTCCTACATTTTGCACACTAGTCATAGTTTTCACCACTGCTCTCCATCTCTAAAAATACCTGGAAGTAGTTAGATTTAGAACAGATTCCACCTGAAAACTTAAATGAACTAGGATTCCCCACCTTGCAAAAGACATAGGTGACATGAAGAAGAATGTGATGGCCATTGATATTGGAGGGGTGAGGATGTAATAAACATGGTCTTCTATTGCAGAATTAAAAAGCAGCACCTGCTCAGGAGACAGGTTCAAGAATCCTCCTCACTCCAAAGGCAAACATTTACACACAGTATGTGCTAACTGCAAAGCTCCTTCCCATTAAAAAATTATGGATGTTAAAGATTTATAGGAGAAAATCTACATTCAGCATTAGTCACATATCACATCTGAAAGAAAAGGGAAGAAAAAAAAGGGGGAAAGAAAAAAAAGAAAGCGACCTGTAATAGTACTGAAACATTGTTGAAGTCAAGCATGCCCTAGAGTCTTAGCCAAAAGGCTGTCTCCACTGTTTAAAATCACATGTATAGAGAGAGATTAACTCAACATCAAAACAAACCTCCCCCACAGCAAACACGCAACAAAGACAAGGCATTCAGGCTTTAGAATAAAGTAAGTTTGTCCCAGTCTACCTTGTTTTACATCTTCCAGCTGTCCTGGCACATCCATCAGTTGAAAGCCCTGCTTTTATAACCTGTTTGAGACAACAGCTCAACTACCTTTATTACAATAAAGCAAAAAAAAGCAGTCCATAGATTGAGGACATCCTCAAGGAGAGCAAGCAACAGGACACAGCTGAGCAAATTAAATGACAGTCAAGTACAGGGTTTAATAAGCTTGAGGCAACATCTTTCTGTACATTCACGTCACGGTCAGCACTTTGACGTGTTCTAATCAAAAGTGCGAGTGTGCAGAGTAATCCTTGTAGGCTCACTCAGGATGACAGTAATCAGTGTAATGGAGGAGACTGCAGTCTTTGCAGACATGACAATCCCAGCCTAGCCCAGACAGCACCTTTACCCCTTCTCTCCCCATACCTGTCCAGATCATAGAGCGTGTGGGAGTTCTCTATCACCACCTCCACACCAGCCTCCTTGGCCAGTTTGACGATAGCTGCATCCCTCTCCTTTCCAAACGGCTCCGAGTCGTATTCAAAAGTGAGACGAGTGACTCCCCATTCCTGCAAGGAAAACAATACACTCAGCTGTCAAACCAAAGACTCTTTCTAACCAGCACAATTACAAATAAGGATTTCAGAATTCCTGAGCGGTTTAAGGTACTGGAAGCTTTGAGAGTATTCCTGTGAGGAACAGCAATCTGGATTTGAGATAACCAAAGAAGCAACAATTTTATCAGCTCTAGCAAACATCCCATCTGCTATGCAGATGTGTAGATGTCAGATTTAAAACACATCAGAGGACATTCAGTTCTTGTCTATTACTGTTCTTAGGTTTCAGCTCAGTCCCCAAGCCCACCAACACCATGTTTTGTCACATAGGCTGTCCCAAAGTAACCTTACCATCCTCTTCCAGCATTTGCAGAAAAAGCATTTCAGAAAATTCTTTCAACAGAAGTTCTGCTCAACCCCCCATGTTTTTATGTGGAGACATTAAGTAAAACCAATACATTTTAACTTTTTCCTGATGTCTCTTTAAAGACATCATACAATAGGAAACCAATGTCCAACCCAAACAGCAAGAAACAGGGAAATGCAGGACATAGGACAGCAACTGATTGAACCTTTCTGGTCTGCACCGTAGAATATGATACTGCAATTCAGTTTAAAGTCCTGCCTTTTCGGAGTTATTTTAGAATTGTAGAATTACAGAGTGGTTTCAGCTGGAAGGAACCTTAAAGATCACCTTAGTGAAAACTAAGAAGAACCCCCCTAGTCAAGACATGCACTTACTCTGATCTTCATACCTTTAAAAGATCCCTCACAAACTACATGGTATAGGCCTTATGAAATAGCACTCAGCCTCTCCCAGGCTTTTCTACAGCACAGATTGTTCTCAAAGTCTATGGCCTAGTTTTCCTCAGAAAATGAATCCTATGAGAAGAGATTTAATGGTTTCCACAGCGACCCTCCCAAGACACTCATCAAGCACAGCAGCAGCCCACAGATTTGTTTATCAAACACAATCAGAAATCTACAGACACTTTAAAAAACCCTCACACAACTAAGAACCACATTCTCCAAGTGAGACAGCCTAAATCGCCCCTGTATATACAGGAGACTTTTCCACCTGCAAAACAGAAACAAAGCACAAAGAACAAACCTGGATAGTTCCCTGAAGACCATTAAAAATAATATCAAAGATGGGGAAGGGAATTTAGAAGCGGAAAACAACTGTACAAGCCCCCTACTTTTCTAAACTTGCACATTCAGCTCTAAAATTAATTTTAGGAAGGACAAAGAAATTAACCAGTTATGTACCACTGAATGTACATCTCAGAGATCTACTCCACTCAATTTTCAAAATAAGAACATGACAGCATCCATAAGTCAGAGCAGGTATCAGACAGGCACATTCCAGGCCCTGCCCTGCCCTGCTCCTATGCGATTTAACAGCTTCACTTTAAACTTTTCTTTCTGCTATAAGAAAGCCAGTATCAACTGGAAGGCTTGGAAAAGATGGATTTGGTCTCAAATAAATACACATTACTACCTTTTAAAGAATGGAATAAAAAACCACTGAGGCTTACAGAGATTTTAGGCAAGCACCCAACACTTTTAAATTCATTTATTTCCTACAGTTTTGAGAACGCCACTGCTCTATGTGATGCAGTAGTACACAGGAAGCAGAGCACAGCAAACCAGAAAACCTATTACCTATATGACCGTAAATTTGCTGCAGATATACAAAAGAAAAGTCATGACTGACAACTTGCCTCTTAGCATCTAGCCTAGAGCAAAGAAAAACTGTAGGGGAAAAAAAATCACCAAAGGGATTGTGAAAACATTTCAGTGAACAAACAATATGCTTTGATAGAAGAGGTAAAATTACAGACATTTGTTCAGAAAGAGTGAGACAAAAAACTTCTGCAAAGGTTAACACATTGCTAACAAGTACACCTATCATGGTATCCATGCACAGTAGTGCCTTTGCAGGTGATAGTTACAACATAGCTCAGCTACTGGCAGCAAGAGCAGAAATTATATTAGGTCTAAGTATTGCAGTAGCCAGTGTGACATAACTCTCCTCTCCACAAAAGCTGACAGCAAGGCACGAGCTGCTGCTAATTCACTACTCAGTGCAGCAGCTCTGGAGATGTCTCAATCCCTATGAAAGCCATACATTTATCACGTAATAGCATAAAATTCCCTCTACTTTTTTCAGCTCTGTTACAGCACATCTGAGATATTAATCAACTCACCTACCCAGACAAAACACTGCAGAAAAAAGCAGTTCTGGCTGATTACACAATCAATCTCTCCAAACTTCAGACTCTGCCAACTTTTTTTAGTTTTTGTTCTTTGACCAAAGTAAGCATTTTTCTCCAATACAGTTTTAATTATGCTGTGAATACCCTGAACTAAAGTAAAGAGAGCATGAACCACCATTAGCCAGAACTTACTTGCAGATCAAAAGATAAAAATAATCCAGATTCTGAAAAGGCTAAAAGCAGCACATAGTTTGTGTCATGTGTTAAGATGCAGAAGCCAAAATAAGTATCAGTGTCCCTTCTCATCTGCACAGTTTAATATCACTCCCCAGTACTGACTGCTCTCCTGCAGAAAATACACATCAGAACCATTTACAGAAAGAGGGTACAGATTCAAGGTTACCTCTCCTTCTCGGCAGCTGGTCTATAGTAGGCTTTGGGGACACTAGTTCTGTCAACCATATGTAAGGCATAGCCCACATGACAATCCCAATTCATAAGACTATTGGAAGCCATGTTTTATTCATTTAGTTTTGTAACACTATCAAAGACATCATCAAAAAGTTTCAAAGACATTGAGAAATATAATCTTAGAGCAGGATGGAGAAGAATGATACTGTCTGAGAAGCCCTGATATTCAAGGAGATGCTCTTGTTAGCCCTAACATCTGCAGCACTGACATATCACTTTAGAAATCCACCCCACTAATCCATCATTCACCACAAAGGTAACTGCATATTCCACATCCTAAACAGTACATCAGCAGGAAGCTTGGACCCAAGCTATATTCTGCTGCTGAGATGGCTAAACTGCAATCCTGAACAGAAGAAGAAAAAAATCAGCTAATTTAAAAGCTTCTGAATTTTGAGATTTTAAAACAAAGACCTATTTGCAATTCACATGCAGATCAGTATACTTTCTTCTGTTGTCTGTAAAGGTCTATGGACACAGCGATCTTCCTAAGTAAAAACTGCAGTAAGCAAATAGCCAGCAGGGAAGAAGCTCTCAACAGAGAAGGGTGAGTGTGTCACAGAGCAGCCCTGTGAGAGGTGACTTAGAGAAACAAAGTTCAAGACCAGCATCCAGAAAGAGAAGCTTGAGCTTCTCTTAGGGTGATACTAGTTAGACTTGCAAAGGAATGTAGTAGTAGTGTGTAAGTTCAGGTGCGGAGCTGGTTCCCAAGCTGGCCCTTGTGGACAGTAGTTAGCTAGTTGTTGTTAAAGAGAAAAAATTGTTATAGTGAAGAACTAGTTATAGTTAAAGGGATGCCAAGGGAATCATCAATCATTAGGGAGTGAAAGCAAGTTTAGCACCAGCTCATCAGTTTTTCTTCACTATGCTCCCAAAAATGATTCTTACTTTAAATAGTCTTGGGAAGACATCTGTTGGCTGCCCTCGCACGACAAACAAGCGTGAGTTCAGTTTCCTTAAACTGTTGTCCAGATCTTCCAGAGACTGAAGAAGAAATCTGCAGAGAAGAAACAACAGCAGTTAGTGTCAGTCAGATGGGTTACAGCTAAAAGGCAAATGAGAATTTGCATACAATTCCAGCAAACCTGCATCACCAAATCAAACTGGAAGTTCAGACAAGAACCAGAAAACAAGAATTCATATTTATCCCTGGTCTGTCTAACAACTACTATGAGATTGCAGCACCAGCCAGGTCCCACTCACTTACACACAATTTGTGCTTGTCCAGATCCAAGAGGTCTCCAGGATTTTCTTCTTACTGCAACCCACTTCCCACATTCTCCCTCAGAGAACACCCCTGTTAATTGCTTTCTCCATATTACATGGAGAAAAGCATAAACCATGTAATTTCCTTTTGTACATTTTTTCACAGGTTTTGAGTCATGGAGGGATTTTTCATATGAAGTAGAAAACTTTTGATGCATTACTCCAAGGAAAGTAATGAAATACTGCAAGAACTGTGCAGGTTTTACAGTTCTAGCTACAAATACGCCATGTCAAAGCAGAGAAATGTACTCTCCTAGCTCATCAGTAGCACAAGACTGAGCACCAAGATCTCCCAAGGCAAGAATCATCTGTATTTTGAATAATTGCAAAGAGAACAGAAATTCACCTTTCACCATGAAGGCCCAGAGATGAAAACATACCAAGACAATAATTTATTCCCTCTCACCCCAAAACTCTAAAAAGCCATATAAGTGCTTTCTGAACCTAACTGTATGTCTTACTGATCCCCCACTAAGCTACAAAACGCCAAATGTATAACGTTTGCTTTTCTAATCACACATCACCCAATCAACAGAGTAAATTCCCTTTGTTTTGTCTAACTCTGCACAAGACACCAGCTTAAAAATTTTATAGTCTTTCCTCAGCACCTGGCACTGCTGCCAAACACACAACCCTTTGTAAGTCAGCCTGCCAGCCCTTACCTTTCCTCACTCCTACATGCCCACTCTGAAACCTGATCTGTGAGACATGAGTATGTGCCTCAGCTCCCTAAAGACCACCCAAAGGTAAGGAAAGCTAAACTACAACAGCACTGCAAAATGGGAACTTCTCTCTCCTCAGCTGCACCACCCATAACGTGAACTGTGAACTTCCAGATAGAACAAGTTCCCTCTGCAGTTCCCGAGGGAGAAAAGGGTGCAAAGTTCACAGAAAGAAGGGCACCGTATCACAGAGGAGAACGTCCAGAACCAGCTCCAGGCAACCTAAACAAACCACTCCCTCAGCCCCAGCCTATTTCCCATCTATTACATATGAGCATCAACTCTCCCAGGTGTTCTAAAAAATTTTAACAAGCATTGGTCCTATATGGCTCACACGTGCAGTGCAGTTAAATAACAAGGAATTTTCAACATGGTAAATCTGTGAGACCTAGGTGAAACACAAGCGTTTGCCTTTGGAGAACAAAACTCCGAATACAAACATTTGGATTAAAAAAAATTAGCAAAACAAAGCCAAGGCTCCCAATGGGAACAAATGGAACTTTGGCCAACATAAGTAACTTGCTAATATGTTTTTTGCATAACAGCCAGTGGTGCTAGTTTCTGACATCTACAGTAGTTACACACCTCCAAAAAAACATTACTTTTAAAAACTTCACTTGCTCATATATTTCGTGGTTACAACATAAGAAGACTACTAACTGCTTCCCTCCCTTCACACTGTTGGTGGAAACAAGCACGGATTAAGCAGATCAGGAATTAATCTGTTGTGGCACCACTTTGGTTCTTCCAATAGAGGACAGTCAGCAACAACAGCAGCACGTGAGAGGCATTTCTGTCTGCTGCTGCCTGTAGAAAGTGCTGTCTATGGAAAGACCACTTCAGACTCCTATGACATTTAGTTACAACAGAATTCACAATTTTCTGTAAACTGAATGTCTACATTGAGGAAATTTCTGCACATTTACAATTTTTAAGCCATCCGCTGTGGTGGGGTTTTAGAAACATTAAAATATCACCCACACAATCCCATTCCTTGAGATGAAGCTAAGGTGCACAGCAGAGGCTACCAATTACAACTCCAGTTTCTCCAGCCAACAGCCACGTGACATTTCCAGGAGCACTCAAAGGATCTTTAGCCAGGTGGTTGACCTCTCGACTTCCTCTGAGGGGGCTGTGGATCTGCTTCACTTGTACGCAGGGGAGTCTCGCCCAGGAGGCTCCCTACCTGGATTGGGGTTCGCAATGTTTGGGCAGCTCAGACCTCACACAACAGCATTATGT
The DNA here is from genome assembly GCA_024500445.1 of Entomyzon cyanotis. NCBI lineage: Eukaryota > Metazoa > Chordata > Aves > Passeriformes > Meliphagidae > Entomyzon > Entomyzon cyanotis. The sequence continues at coordinate 38,170,482 of JAKEPQ010001030.1, read as the reverse complement.
AATGTTACTAGTTACAGGTACATAAGGTCTTGTTCTCTGCACAGACATGACTCACGCTATATACTTTTCCATTTGTAAAGATGGGAAAAAGCCCATACAGCACCTTCTCTACTTTCTTAGCAGCATCCGATGTGTATTTCCCTAAAAAATTTGAGGGACGGGAGGAAGGGAGCTGCGTGCGCACATGCCTACGGCAGCCAAAGGGCAGAGGGAAGGCGTGGTGCGGCCACGGAGCTGAGGATTCTTTGCCCTTGTCTCTAAATTCAGAAAAAAGCGTTTCCCAAAGCTAAACGTCCAGCGGTTGCTGCTCTCATACACTCGGCCTACCGATTAGGAAAAAGTCTAATGACATTACATAAAGTTGAAGGCATCCTCCCACACAGCCAGGCAGCACCGCTGAGAACACCGCGGCGCGGCCAAGCGGACGAGGCACAGCCGCTCTCCCGCGGAGACGGCCGGGGGAAGCAGTGAGCGGGTCCGACACGAAAGCGTGTGGGCACGTTGAGGCCTAAGCGACACGGCCCACGCCGCGCCCAGAACGCTCCGGTGCCGCGGGAGCCTCCCCGCCCCGCACGGTCCCACCCGCGGCTCGCAGGCCCGGTGCCACTCACCGCCAGCGGTTGATGCCCACGGCGGAGGAGGCGGCGAACCAGGGGTCCAGGATATAGATGCAGCGGAGGGACGTGGCATCCCGCAGAGCTTCCTGCAGCGCCGGGTTGTCGTGGAGCCGCAGCCCGCGGCGGAACCAGTGCACGGAGCGGCACAGGGCCGGCGCCGGGCCCAGCGCGGCCGCCGCCGCCATCGCCGCCGCTCCAGCCGCGGCCCCCGCGCGCCGCGCGCCCCGCCCCGCCCCGCCGCGTGATTGGCGCGCGTGGCGACAGCCAGTCAGCGCGGCGAGGCGGGGCGGGGCGGGCGGCGCGCGGAGAGCCGGGGCGCTGTGCTGCCCCCCAGCGGCCGTGGCCGGAGCTGTCGCCTGCGGAGGCTCGATGGCTGAAACCGCCCCGGAAATGTCGCTGCCACCCCGCACGGCAGCCAGAGAGCGACCCCCGGATTTAGTCAGCAGGGTGGGCCGTTACACGTCAACGTTAAAAACCTCCCTTTCCATTCAAAAACAAAAAAACCCCCACATCCCAAAAATGTTCAAGGACCCCAAATGGCTGCCTGCATCGAAAAGGTACCTGTGGTCATGACATCTGGAGCAGGAGCCCCTTCCACCCCCTAGATTCAACAGGAACGCGTTCTGGGCAGAAATTGAGTGTTCTTTGGTAGGTGGGGCCAGACACCAGTCACGGGTCATGGTACATTATGTAGGATTCATGGGGTACAATATGAAGCAATGGCATGGAGTACCCACACTCACTATCAGAGCAACCTTATGTTTAAAAGGGACAAGGATTTAGAAAGCTGGTGCAACATCACAGCTTGCTACAGGATGTTGCTGCTGACCCCAGGGATCAGAAATCGCAGCACCAACTACTGCATAGGATCAGATGGGGGGGGGCCTGAGATTTCTGCACAACTGATCAGTAGCAAGTTCCAGGCAAAGGGATTGATGCAGTTGAGCAAAACCCATTGCTTTGAAGGATTCCCTGAACTGGCCCTGGGGATGTTTAAAAGGAATGAATCAAAAGGCAAACTGCAAGCACACTGCAGAGCTACAAAGTAAACATGGAGCAAGTCCCCTGAAACAAGGGAACATGTAACAGCTCCATTTTCAATACAAACCTACCCTCTACAAAGAGGGTAAAGGGAAGCGGGATCCCCACCCTACAGAAGAAAGTGTTTCAGAGTAACTTTTCCACTTCTGCCTGTCATAGAGAGACACAGAGGCCAAGCTCACTCCTCCACGAGAAAGGCCACTGGAGCAAGTATGTTCTCCCTCACTGGACATACTGCAGAGAGAATGAGAAGTTTAATTTCTGAGTCTTACCATGCTTCCTCAAACTGAGAAAGAAGGTGTAGAGCAACACAGGAAAAAAGCCTCAGAGGGATGTGATGCTGACTCTTTGGAAAGGTGTTTTGGAGGCACTGGTGTTGCTTAGACTTGTACATAGCCAGAAGGGAGAGAATTTCCATCCTTTGCACTGAATGGGGCAACAGGAAGAACAGCTGTTGCAAAAACCTTATGCAGCATAACAGTTTACTGAAGTCTAACCTGAACAGTCTGGCTACTTGCCTCTTCCTTACCTGGAGGTTCAGGATTTTGTAACTTCAGATTGCATTCATTCAGTTAATTCTAGATCCCTAACTACACAAAGCTCCCATCCCAGTCTTTGTATGATATGAGTTCATCCCCCCCCAGAGATGCAAATTTCCCAGATTAGGTCAATAGCAACATCCATTTTAAAAAAACAACCACACAAAAACCCCCCATTGATCTCTACAACACATGCTCTCCCCAACTCTGATACAAGGTAAAATAAAACATGGTCCAGTCAGGTCTTTGGCTTTGGTTCCTGACACAGCTCCCCACACACTTTGTAGGTGCATTTTTTCCTGGTCCTTGTTCTTCTTCTCCCCAGGAGGAAAGGAGCACCAAAGGTTATCCCCTGCAGGCACAGAAATGGAGGTGCAGCAGCCACCTACACACCAGTCTCATTTCTTTCGCCACTTTTGACATTTGGATCCTCTTGCACCTTTCTCATCTCCAGTCCTTTCACCCATGTGTAGGCGAAGGAACCCCCCAGAACCATCAAGTTACTCGTCCACCACAAGAAGCTCTTTGTCTCCTCAAAGTAGATAACAGCCAGCACTGTTTGGGCACAGGCCTTGGCTGTCCCAGACACGTTGTGGGTGAGTGGGCTAGTGAACTTAATCTGAAGTCCAGTCACATACCCAATAGCAAAGCCAAACACTCCCCCCAGGGTCATCATGCCCCAAAAACTTGGGCTCCCCAGCTTGTCAAAGTGGTAGAGGGTGCGGAACTCGCCCAGCAGCATCATGAGGGGGAAGAACAGGACACAAGCATTGACGTTGTTGTAGAAGGTCAGGCGCCAGATGCTACCATCCACCACAGGCAGCACCTTCTTGGTGTAGATAGCATTGAGAGAGACACAAAGGCTTGCTAAGATCCCAAAGAATATACCTGTCCATGACAGAGTGCCCTCTGCTCCTTCCTGGTCAACACCCAACCAGAAGCCACCTGCAACCAAACAAATCAGGTATCATCTGAACAACTGCTCAAAGGCTCAAAACATACAGTCAAAAATTCATCGTTTACTTTATACTGAACAAGAACCTGAGACAGGCTTAAGGGCTTCCCCTTTCTATTAAGTGAACCCACAAAATATCGTGACTAGTGTTCTGGAAAGATTTATTTTGGGAGTGCAAGAAATTTACTGTGCAGGTAATTCAATCTCAGAGTACTAATTCCCACATTGAGCAGGCAGCACTAGCTCAGGAACTACTATTCCAGCTGTCTTTGCATATAGGTACTTTTCATGAGACCATATTTTTTTTTTAGTTGAAAAGACTGCAAACTGACATACAGATAGAAAAAATATTCTTCAAAGTTTGTAAAAAAACTCCACCTTTAAAGACTTTTCTCTGCTGTTAACAGGAAGGAAAAGATAGGTTAGAGAAGAAGATGGAAAGATAGTAAAAACATGGATGTAATATTAAGCATGATAAAAAAAAATCACAAGGCAGAAACGCTGTTCAGTATCTTCAACATGTTAAAACTTTGATGGGCAAAGCACTCCTTAACCGCCTCCAAAACAGGAGCTACAAGCTTTGTGTCTCCAGGGCATAGAGGTAGACCTCTCTCCATCCAGCTCATAAGCAAAACATAAAAGGGAGATGAGCTCCTGAAGGAGCACTGCACCACATTTTCATTAGCTACTTGTTGGAGGTTGTTTGGGAAGTTGCCTGCAAAGTACCTAACATGCTTTAAACTAAGGCCAGATACAATTAGGTTCAACGCACAGACAGGAAGGGCTTTGTGTCAGGCCACAGATGATGCTCAGCTATGCTGCTATAGGCACACAGGCAATGCTCTCAAGGTGAAAGGAGATGGAGCCAGAACAGACTCTTAGAGAAACCCTCTAAGGCTGCCAAGGCACCACACTCCAGGGCAATGCCTGAACAAAAGATTAGCTGAAGGCACTTGCTTGCATCCCTTGGGTGGAATATACATTAGTTCTGTTCCTGTTCACCTCTTCCGTGAAGATGACATTCTCTTATTTTCATCTGATTACATCCACTTGTCTAACACTAAAGTGAATGCATGCACATCTGGAACCAGACTGAAATCAACATTTCACCATTCTTGGCATATAAATGGCTCTCCAGTGGAAGGCAGCTTTTGGCATTACTTTGCCTTTGGAATGGAAGACTTGTAAGCATTCCTGTTAAGCCAATCAATGCCTTGCCCTACACCCTAACCGCAAAACCAGATCTTCTGGTGATGTTTTACGCTTGGCTTGATCAGCTAAGCCTTCATCACATGCCTTCAGCCTATTGTAAAAACCAATTGTCTGGCTCTACTGTATGTCAGCATTGGTGCTGACATAAATGTTATTGTTACCAAAGTTAATAATCAACAAGGACTTGGGAACAGGGAGGGAAAGCCACCTGCTGTTTTACGGCCTGTACAGGGGGAAGATGAAAAAGTTAAGACAAGTTAAACTTCACTAGACAGTAGGCAGGTTTTAGTGCTCAAAGGAAAAAAGGACCTGTGGTCAAACGAGAGCAATTTCTTCTCTTAACAAATTACCTACATCCTCCAGCTGTACAAATTTGGTTGCCAGAGACAGAGCAAGGCACGAGCCCTGAGCCACCGCACCTCACCAGGAAGCTGCCACGCAGGCGGGGATGACTTCCCAAGGGAAAGACACCCCACCACCGTCTCTCTGGGGCTGGCTGTAGGATGGGTGCAGCCCTTCCTGCTCCCCCTCACCTATGATGACTCCGCAGGCCAGGAGGGCATAGAGGGAAGTGGTTTGCTTGAGGAGGAGGTAGGACAGCAGCACGTTGAAGACGGTGGTGAGGGAGCGCCCCACATTGTAGAAGGCCACGCCGACGTGCTTGAGGCAGAGGTTGTTGGAGGTGACCATGCCGATGAAGACGGCGGAGAGGGGCAGGACGCTGCGGGACACCTTGGGGTCGAGGCGGAGGGCGGGCAGACCGGCGCAGGGGGGCCCGCAGGCCGCCCCCAGGCTGAGGCCCAGGCAGAGCGCGGCCGTTAGGGCGCACTGGAAGAAGGTGACGAAGAGAGGGGCGTCGAGGCGCAACGAGGGGCTGTCCAGCAGGTACTTGTTGAGGAAGACCATGGCGATGGAGGTGAACCAGTAGAGGCAGACCACCACGGCGATGCGCAGCGCTCGCAGCAGGAACGGCGCCTGCCGGCCCCCTCCGCCCTCCGCCGGCAGCAGCGGGTCGGCGCCGCCGCCGCCCAGCGCCATCCGCAGGATCCCCGTACGCGTCAGCTGCGCTCTGCTCATGGCGGGCCGGGCCGCCAGCGACGGCCGCCGGCCCCCGCCTCCTCCCGCTGCCGCCGCCGGCCCCGCTCACCCGCCTGCGCCGCCGGCCCCGCGCGTCCCGCAGAGCCGCGGCTCCGCCCGCCGCCCTCTATTCACGCCCCGCGGGCGCCGCTCGGCACCGCCCCGGCCGCGGCGCCATGTCGGGGGAGGGCCTGGCCCGGCCTCGCCGCCCGGTCGGCCCCGGGGCAGCGCCGGTGCTGCAAAATACGGAGTTTACTAAAAAATTTATTAAGGAAGGGTGTTCTTTGATATTTGAACTTGGTATACTTTCAAGCCTAATCAGCTAGAAAGAGATTTAATCCGTGGAACAGAGAGCAGCGAAGAAGCATGCTCTAAGTGATGTCCTGGTGTAAGAAAGACAAATTACTCGTCGGCAGAATAGCTTTGTTAAGGTTTAGGTCTCGACATGTTTCAGTGATTTCAGACCCAGGAGGAGGTTAGCAAAGCCTGGGGGGAAGCTGACGGCACACAAAGAAAGTGTCCCCAAGGACACTTGGCAGGAACCCCCAGGTAAGGAGGAAACGAATAAAGACAGCTCAGCAACTGCGCTGAGATCAGCTCCAGCTGGGTGAAGGGAAATTCCAACAGGGGGAGATTACAACCACCGACTCGTGGACCGCCAGCTCAGGAAACCTACCCACCCAAAATAGAGAGCATGTGGACTAATTACCACAAGAAGCGAGAAAATCATCAATCGATAGAACATAGAATACCAATTAATAAAAAAACCTAAGCAACTTGTAGTTCCCATTCCTGCATCAACAACTTTGATATCTAACCAGGAGAATGTCTCTACCAATGCCATTAACCTCTCCAGTACTGAGGTGCAGCCTGTGCTGACCTGTGCACTACCCTGGTCCATTACAACCAATGCAGGGGCTAACTGTTTTCATAGTAGCCCGGGTATTAGGATAAGCTGCACACATTCTCATGCTAAAGCAGTTATAGCACATCCCACATCATCATTCTGAGTGTAAAAGACCCATCTGCCCATACTCGAATGCCAAAACATCCCACCTTCTCTTAATGTTGCTTTATAACAAAGAAGCCTTTCAATATTAAACTGCAGCATATTGTGAATTCAAACTGCTGGGCAGGATGAAATAAATTAAAATTAATGCCAGATTCTACGTGGTGGGGGAGGCAGCAGTGAGCTCTGTCAAACATTGGTCAGTATGACCCCCAGTCCCTATTTCAGCTGAGATTGCTGCAAAGTGTCTGGTCTGCAATGTCCTGGGGACCAGCAATTTGCACAGAGCATAATTACGAGGATTTTGGAGGCAAAGCCAGCAGAGTTAATTGCCCCCATAGCAGTCTTTGCTGCTCTTACAGTTGGGAAGGACAGAAACATAGTAGAGGTTGTGGGGAGAAAAGTTATGTACTTAATTAGACCAGTGGATGCAGCTGGAAAATGTTTCAGGTATAACGTGCTTTTCTCAAATCTCTGAAGTCACACTTGATTTTTTGTTGTCTCAGCTGCATCAGTTGGTTTAGTAAATGATGCTGCCTTTCCTCACAACCTTCGCCTTCTAAATAGCATCTAGGTGCTGATGGGACTCATGTTCCCTCTGGACAAGGAAAGTTGGTGCTGGCGTGCCTCTGGCAGGATCAGAGCTAGATATAATTTTTCCCCCCTCTGCCACTTGCTAGATTTATTCAAAGTGCCTTCTCTAAACTAAACACAGGAGTTGGAGAAGGCAAAACCCCCAGCTCTCAGTTCCATCTCGTCCACTCATTCAGTACACAGAAGATTGCTTTAGCCTGCAGAAGTTTGAAATATGCCAATCAATAAAATCCTCATTGCTTCTCCTGGGGGATTATTCTACAACCCTATCACACATGTACAGCACGTCTGCATGGGAGAATCGACCAGAATAACTCTCTCAGCTCTGCCAATATAACTCCCCAGTGCTGACAGCGTATTCCAAAATAAAAGTGATTTGTTCTTGAATAATCAGGTAGTTCTGTGATAGCTGTGCTGGTCAATCTCCCTAGGCAGAACTTGTCTACAGCATGGCAATGGTTTTGACAAGTGCTTTGAATAAAGGCTTTCTTAGGTGCAAAAACTGACCAGCAGAATTACTCTGCCATAACCGTGCCTGCCTACCTGCCTCACAAGGATGCTTTGCTTTGGGGAGAAGGTGGTTTAACGTTGTAGATTATTTAGAAATTTCGGAGTAAAGGTAGTAATAAATAGTTTATAATGCTAATGGAGGCCGTTTAGACAATGTAGCCTGGCCTCCTGCACGACATCAGTCTTAGGCTTCCCTGAATTAACTCTTACGTGAATTAAAGCTGATCTTCTATGGAAAAAAAATAAATTTTGATTAAAAATACTTCCAGAGACTGAATTCAATAGGGCACTAGCAATGTTATTCTGATGGCTGGTTCTTTCCTACTAAATTATTCACACTCCTTTTCATGCTTGGCATTGCCTGGTTCAAGTTTCCAACCTCTGGATCTTGTTACAGTTTTGCTAATTTTTTACAAGCAAGTGGTTACAGGCAGAAGAAGTTACCTTTTAGCCTTGTTTTTGAAGATGATAAATAATTTTAACTTCCTTACAGAACATGTTTATTATGCTCCAGCAGCAAATATTCACTTCCTTATGCAGATGAGACCTCAATATTTTCCTGCACTGCTACCTGGTTGTGTGTTAACATGGTAGCACATATCGTGAGGAGCCAGCACAAGGTTATTCCAGGCTTAGGAGCGTGCTGCTTCATGTTCCCTGAGTGCTTACAAAATAAACAATTGTCACTAGTGGAGGTCTGAGGCTGGAAAATAAGCAGCTTTGACAGGTTCTTCATGTAGGGAAATCTGGCTGGTAGTGCTCTTGCTCCCATGCCTTGTGAGATGCCTGCACTGCTGCTGGTGTCTGACATGCCTGATACCCTGCCTGCTGCTGGCATGCACACACCATGCATGCACTCCTGCCTCTTATTTAATTCTTTCCTGTGCGAGCAGAAAACCTATTTAACTTGAAAGGCGCTGGTCCTCCGAGGGGAGAGCTCTCCCCTTCCCAATAAATTAGGTGACCTACTTGAAAGCATGCAGATCAGCTGATAGCCAGCAGGCTGTCTGATAAAAAAGCAATAGGTTTTGTGGTGAGACAGCACAGATTGCATTTCCTGGCCACACAAGAGACCTGGACATATTGACTGGTGTGTTATTATAGGGATGGGCCCTCTGTAAGTGATGTAGAAGAGCAAACGAAGCAGCAGAAAAACATTGCCAATTTTGTTTCTGGGTCTTCAGGGAGAGGCCTTTGGGGTTAGAAATATGACTCATTCCACTACCTAGAATGGGACATGGGAAGAAATCCACTCAGCAGTGAGTTCATTCCAGTGTATTTAAGATTTTATTGTTCCTTACAATATAGGTATCCAATATCCAGTTAATACAAACAACCTTGATGCTGACATTTATAAAGCATGGAGCTTAGAAGTCAAGATATTAATCTAGCTTCATATATGTATCAACGCATACATATATACAAGCATATATGTAAGTATATGTGTACCTGTACATACACATATGTGTGTATGTGTGTGTGTGTGTGTATATGCTCAGACTACATACAGGTGGTGTGGTGCCACAATGGTGTCCAAGCAGGGATCAACAACCCTGGAGGGTTCATCTGTGACAGGAGTATTACTTTATTCTGATAGCAGTATTCCTTTACTGGACCTACTGGTGATTCCTCTGGTTTGCTGTGTATCTCATCAAAATTAGCTTGAGCTTTCAGGGTTCCAAGTTTGAACTGCAGATATTGCCTCGTAACAACAGGTCTCAGCTGTCATACCATTATTTAGTATTTGCTGATAATCAATACAGAAGGAGAAGGCCAGTGCAACATCTAAGATTGATTTATCAGATCCGAATAGCTGAATCAGGTCTGTCTCTGCTAGGGTAGTAAATATGAGTCAGGGGAGAGAATTGAGTAATCTCTTTGTATTGTCCTCAAACAACACCTGTTTGTAGCACCGGTGTTTTCCACTGCAATACAGCTTCTTTCCAGACTCCCCCGGTTTGTAGGAGAAATGGCCTTGGCAGGGTTGTGCTGCTGTAGTTCTCCATTGTGCAGGATAATAGATGTTGCTGCACTCTCATTGTGGAAAAACATGGAACACCAGGGGAGTCCAGCGCAGAGGAGGCCTGGTGGCACTGCAGAATTCAAACACTTTTGGTCTAGGTGGATTTTTTAGCTGTGGTTCTGTGCCAGCTTTGTTGGCCCAGACAGCTGCCACAAAGATGCTTTGGTGCCTCCCCCACATGCTGTCCTCCATCAGCCTGGCGACACTAGCTGGAAAGTGCTTGGATCTAGCTGCAGCCAGCTCAGACACCTTCCTGGATCCTAGAACATGGGACACTCGATCAGAATCTGCTGTAGCTCAGCCCAGAAGGGGCTAACTCCCAGCTGGATCAAAACCAGCACTGCCTGGGCTCTTCCATCTCTGCATGTCTGGTGCCAGGTCCCCGGAGCAGTTGTGCTGACTCAGCTCTGTAGAGAGGCAGTGGGGTCCAACAGGACCTCCACCAGGCCTCTGTCACATCAAAGCAGCCCTGGGCTTTGCAGACCCGAGCTGTTTCTGGAAGCAGTACAGGTGTCCCATCAGCTAATAAACTTGGCCACATCTCAGACTCTCTCTGTGTCTGGGGCATGCTGGATCCCCAGCCTGAATAGTCTCACTGCACGTAAGTGGAAGTGCATAAGAATTGGTTAATGAAGATTTCTCCTGGTTGTCTTGTCCCCTCCTGGCTTCCTCATGATTTTGTTTGGACTGTGGAAATGGTGGGTACCTCCTTTGACCATGGGCAGAGACTGCAGGCGAAGGTAGTAGCAAGTTCCTTCCACCCCAAATTACAGCATCATCATCTGACAAATCTCCCAGCCTGGATTCTTCTCCTTTCCTGCTCCCCTGGTGTGAAAGTCAAACTCTGCCTGAAACAATCACAACTTCGTCCCGACTGAACATCGGTACCAGCGGGGCTGGAGAAAAACTCTGGATTACAAGGTGTGGCTGTGGCAGAAGTGACACTAGAGGGCAGGGCTGGCACGCGCTTGGAGCCTTCCCGGGCAGGGGTGGGACATGCCTGAGGCTGGACTGGGATGCAGGTGGGCAGGACTGGGGCGAGGCTGGGGCAGTGCTGGGGTTGGGATGTAGGGAGACCCTGGTCTTGCTGTCCTGCTTTGCTGCCCGCTTGCAGCCGTGGGAGGCAGGGATGCGTGGGGATGACAAGGCAGGGGGCACATCTCCAGCTGCCCATGCTGGCCTCTGTACCCACCCAAGAACTGTATGGAATCAGGCCTTAAAGGCCCAGGTGACAAATTAGAAATCACAGCATGACACAAAACATCATGGATTAAATACATTGCCCAGCTCCTGTATCTTTCCCGTTCATCCCCCACTATCCACCTCATCCCCGTGGGCTGTGACAGCCTCTGCTTTCCACTCAAGCCAGGCAGAAGCTGGCTGGGGTGTGGCTGCCTGCACAGCAGCAATGACTCAATGAGGCAGGGTGAAAACTGGCAGCCTGCGGCAAAAAAATACGAGCTAGGTGTGAGGAAGCTGCTGCTTTGTACCTCTGGCTCTGAAGAAGAGGGGATAACCTTGAGAAAAGCTGGACACCATCCCAGGGTGGCCCCCAGTTTGGAGGGATGGCTGGGGATAGCTCTGCTGGCCATGGCTTTGGAGCAGCGAGCGATTTTGAGCTCTCTGCCTGGATCTGGAAATGGCCCTACTGCCATGGCCGGGTCAGGTGAGGGAGCAGGAGCCCAGCTCCCTAGGAGCAGGGCAGGCAGGCTGTGATTTATGAGGCAAGCCCTTGGAAACTCTCTGAACCTGGTGCTTAAGTGCTTCTGAATGGCAGCATTAATTACTATTAAAAACACACATTTATATCTCTCTCACCTGCTTTAAATCCTGTGAAATTAGATTTTCTACCCATCCCTTCCAGCCTTTGTGGCAGCTCAGGGTGTTTTATAGGCCTATAAAGCCCCACAGTACCTGCTGTCTACATGGGCTCTTATTTACGAGGCCTTTAACAGTCTTCCTGGCTGCACCATCTGAGCCCCCTAATCATTTCGTTTCCACGTACCTCGGAGGGAGTGGTCCCTTCAGCCACACCAGCAGCCATTCCTCCCCACAGGGACTGGCTGATTCACAGACTCAGCTACCTGAGGTGGGAATGAGGCCATGCTGGGGCATCCTGATGAACCTATTTCCAGCATTTGGGGCAGCTTCCCTGGTTTTATGGAGAAAAGGGCTTCAGTGAGACAAGTGCCTCATGACAATGTTGTGAATGTCCGTTTTTGTGTTTTTTACAGCAAAGTCATGCCAGGCATCACCAAAAGCCACCCAGCACCTCCCAGGGCTGGGTTAAGACTTCAGTTTTACTGAGCACAGAGACAGTAGTCTATATACTTAAAAAGCAAATACAATTTCCATAGATTATCCTTTCTTTTGGAGGCAAACTATGGAGAAATATCTTAAAATAGCCAGCTTTGCCCTAATGAACTGTAACTGGTTTGCAACTCACCCTGTTTCAGATGCCTTGACAGTGTGTTTACAAATGTACTGTGCCTTTGGACTGAGATGTGAACCCCATTTTGCTGAGGGTCCTCTTGTCCCCAGGTCACAGAGGACAGGGTGAGGTGCAGTCAGGAGCTCCATTCTTCTCCAGGTCTCTCTTACATAACTTTCCTGCCTGCCTCCCCAGCACTTCTGGATCCTCAGAGCTGCTGGAGACTGGATGATGCTCTGGGGAACTGGCCAAATTTGTGTGCCTGTATCAGCCTGCCAGGGAGGATGTGATAGATATCTCTGCCTCCTGACTCCCTGGCTGAGCATGCTAATTTATAGATTGTATCTGTCACTCCTGATAAACGATGTCTTACTTCCCTAATGCCACCTTCAAATTGAGTTTTTAAGGTTAGGTCAGGTGGAGAAAGCAAAGGGTGACTCTGTTTTTGCTTTGCTCTGACTTCGTTCTCTGCAGTTGGGCTGAAGTTGGCTTTTCAGGTAAGAGGTGGATCTGGTGTGGCATCTGCTTTGCTGCCTGATTGGGCAGAGTGTCTGTCCCTAATGGGGCTCTGAAAACTCCTGCCTGACTCTCTTAGTTGCTTGGTTTTTTCTGATGTGGTTTTGGGGAGGGCCAGCTGAGGCATCTCCCTCTTCATCCTACTCCACCCAGCTCTGTTCCCAGTCTCTTCCAGCACTGCTGAGCTGCTTGAGATGGTGGAGGTGGACCCAAGGCCTTGCTAAAGAGGGTGCCAGAGCCTGAGCTTCTTGAGGAGCACAAGGCATTAACAGAAAGCTCCCAGCATTGGCTCCCGCCCATACCTGAAGCCAACAGCATGCCTGTGCCACTCTCCAGGAAAAAGTGGCACTTTCCTCTCTCTACACATTTCAGGTGGGATCTGTTGAGCATTAATTTCTTCAGGGGTTGTGTTTGAATAAGCACAAGCAAAGCTTTGGTGAGCATCCTTCTCCAGCAGCAGAGAGGACTGTTTTCTGGAGCCCAGCCAATGGCTTAGAGCTGTACATACGTGAGCAGCTTTGTTCCTCCTCCAGGGAGCTGACTAACACAGTCAAGAGTTGGCCAAGCAGGCCAGGATTAAGCATATCATTGCTCTAACCCTCCTGGGGTTATAGTGGTTAAAGGCACATGAGCAAGACCTGTTTATCTTGTCATTATTAAGCCCTGACTATTTTTTTATTCCCCAAGAACAGAGTTTATTTGAGCTACCACTTTACATCCTTTATGCCTCAGTGTCACTGCAGTAACACAAAATAAATCAGCCCAGTGACTACCTTCCACAGGTGATGAAATAACAAACCAGTAATGCCTCACAGAGGCAGTTACTTTCTGCCCAGAGGTAACTGTGAAACCTCTGAAACTCGGTAAACCATCATCCAAACTACACCACAGCCCTTGCCCAATTTCTAGCAGCCACAGCAGTCAAAATTTCCCTGCACAACAATTACAGCCATTTGAAATCGCAAATCCTGCTGCACGTTGGAAACTAAAAATGATGGAGCTGGGAACAATAAAGTGAATTTGAACTTCCAATTAAAAAAACACAGAGGAGATGGCAGTGATTTGATTCAGATTTAATTCAATCCAAGTTTCTCCCTTTCAAGGTTTGTTTTTTTCCCTCCATCCACTGCAATTCAAGCTGCAGAATAAACCTAGCTGTTGAATTTAGGTCAAGCTTGCCCAGGAATACACTGTGCGCTGGCTATTATTAAATTAATATGGATAGCATGAAGACCACACTGCAAATGCAGGAGTGGATGCTTTAAAGCCAGTTCTGTTGCACCTGAAGGACCTGTGAGCAATTGAGGGGGGACAGGAGCTAGCATGGGGCACAGGAGATCAAATGGGAGTTGTGTCTTCCAAAACTAGTGAGCTGAAATCCTCAGCCTCCCTGTGGCTTGGGATCTTGGTACTGAGGTACCCCAAGTCAAGAAAGAGTCCTGCTCAGAGGAATCCAGGGCAGAACAAAGGTTGACAGCAAAGGCCTCTTCAGGTGCCTCCTCACCTGCCATTCCAGGTGGCTGCACACGAGAATTTTCGTATTATATTTGTGCTTTTTTTACCTCTAGCTCCTGTTTACATCATGGTGAGCATTCTCACAGCCAGAGTTTTAACAAGAAGATTGAAGGACCCACATGAGTCCAGTACTCATGAACAAATGGGAAGAAATGGGGCAAGGAGCCCTGACCTCCCAAAGTTCTTGGAGCAGCAGGAAAGCACATGAGGGCTGCCCACAGCTAGGAGTTTCTTCTGGATGTCCAGCTGTGTTTAATGTATTCTTTGCCTCCGTCTTCAACACAGATGAGGGTCAAAGGGGGTCTCAGAGCCTTGAGCTGGAGGACCATGACTGTGAGAATGATCCTGAAATGAGAATGATCCCAGTTGATCCTGAAATTGTGCAGGATCTGCTGCTCCAGCTGGATCCCTACAAATCTGTGGGGTCGGATGGGATTCATCCAAGAATCCTCAATGAGCTGCTGATGTCATCACAAAACCTCTCAATGATTTTTGAGTGGTCTTGGGGAATGCAGAGAGGTCTGAGCTGACTGGGACCTGGCGAATGTTATCCCGATTTTCAAGAAGGGCAAGAAGAAGGACTCTGGAAACTACAGGTCTGTCAGTCTCACTTCAGTGCCTGGTAAAGTTATGGAGAAGAGTATTCTGGGAGGTATCGAAAGACAATTGAAAGACAATGCCATCACTGGCTACTGCCAGCATGGCTTCATGAGAGGAAAGTCCTGCTTATCAAACTTGATTTCCTTTTATGACAAGGTAACTCACCTGGCTGATCAAGGGAAGCCAGTTGATCTTTTGGATTTCAGGGAAGCTTTTGATGCTGTCTCTCACAGGATCCTTCTGGACAAAATATCCAGCACTCAGCAGGATAAATACATCATGTGATGGGTGAGCAACTGGCTCAGAGGTAGGGCATGAAGGGTGGTAGTGAATGGAGTGACATCAGACTGGTGGCCTGTCACCACTGGGGTTCTGCAGGGCTTCATCCTTGGCCCTGTGCTCTTCAACATCTTCATAAATTACTTGGGCACAGGAGTGGAAGGGGTACTAAGCATGTTCTCAGATAATACAAAACTGGGAGGAGCTGTTGACTCAAATGCAGGAAGACCCTGCAGAGAGACCTTGACAAATCAGAGGTCTGGGCATTCACCAACAATATGAAGTTTAACAAGGGCAAGTGCTGGACTCTGCACCTGAGATGGGGCAACCCTGGGTGTACAGACAGACTGGGGAATGAGGCGCTGGAAAGCAGTGCCATGTGAAGGCACATGGGGGTCCTAGTTGATGGAAAGTGAATTACAAGTCAGCAGTGCCTGGCAGCCAGGAGGGCCAAGTGTGTCCTGGGGTACATCAGGCACAGCATCACCAGCCAGGCAAGGGAGGGGATTGTCCTGCTCTGCTCTGCACTGGGGCAGCCTCACCTCAGTCCTGTGTGCAGTTTTGGGCACCACAATGTAAGAAAGACATTAAACTATTAGAGAGCACCCAAAGCAGGGCCATGAGGATGGTGAAGGGCCTGGAGGGGGGAGCCATATGAGGAGTGGCTGAGGTCACTTGGTCTGTTCAGCCTGGAGGAGACTGAGGGAAACCTCAGTCTGCAATTCAGTTGCAGTCTGCAACTTCCTCTTGAGGGGAAGAGGAGGGGCAGGCACTGATCTCTTCTCTCTAGTGACCAGTGACAGGCCCCGAGGGAATGGCCTGAAGTTGCATCAGGGGAGGTTCAGATTGGATATTAGGAAAAGGTTTTTCACCCAGAGGGTGGCTGGGCACTGGAACAGGCTTTCCAGGGAAAAGGTCACAGCACCAAGCCAGATAGAGTTCAAGAAGTGTTTGGACAATACACTTGGGCACATGGTGTGACTTCTGGGGATGATCCTGTGCAGGGCCAGGACTTGGACTTGGTGATCCTTGTGAGGCTCCTTCCAACTCAGGATCTTCTGTGATTCTGTGTAAATAGAAAGGTAAATGCAACTGAGGAGGAGAATCCTCTGTGAGGCTGAGCAGCAAGCTCAGGCTGGGCATGGGGCCAGGAAGGTGGCTCAGAGCTCCTGCTGCAATGAAATCAAAACAGTGCCTTTTATCTTTCTCTGTGTGTCAAGCACGCAGGATATGAGCAGCAAGAGGACTGCTGACAGTGCTCCAATGCACAGCAAGTTCCAGCCTGAAAATTATTCCATGGATTAAAGCATAGAAGGGCCAGTTTACGCCTCACAGAGGAGCTGTTGGCTACTGTAACGTAACCTGGGAGCTGCAGGGCTTCTTGCAGCAGCTTGCATTCTGATGACAGAAGCGTATCTTGTGGCATTGCCTCCCTGCTGCCCTGTTCTGTGTGGGTCCATATAGTAAGAACCAAAAGGTTTTTGTTTCTTTGGTTTTTTTTTTAAATCATATAGACATCCTTTCTGACAAGAAAAACTCCCTCTCTTAGCAGGCACCCTTTCCTTGCTTCCACTTATTCATCAAAGGGTATAAAAAGGGTAAAAAGATCATTTCCGAGAGCTCACTGAACACAAGCACTCACATAACTCCTGCCCCACTCCAGCTCTCTCTGATCTCCAGGTTCCCCTGCCAGCTGGGGCAGACAGGCTAGAGAAAAGCAAGTACCAAAGGCTGGAGGGGAATCATCTCATGGGCACAGCCAGTCCCACAACATGTCCCACATTAACTGGTGCTGATGCAGGTGACTGGGGGCTGACAGAGAGAGGAGTGAGTCCTGTTCATGTGCATCTTGTCCCCAGCTCATCCCCTGCCCATGCTTCCCAGCACATTTGGAATGGCATCACCCTTATCCCCCCAGCATCACTAGCCGCGCCCTCTGTTACACACCCCGTGCTGAACTCCACATTCCCCAGCACATGGGTTCTCATATCTTGTTTTGTGCTAGTGGGGCTGCTGATGTGACTGATTGCCTGATAAATGTAACTGATAATGAAGTGGGTGGTTTACCCTGGTGTTATTACCTGGAGCTGCTGGTGGGAATTGACAGTAGCTGGAGTGCAGCTGTGGTGCCTCATGCCCTTGTAGCAGCACAGTGGACTCCTGGGCAGTCAGCTCTGGATCGCTCCCCTTCTGCCTTCTCCAAGCTAGGAAAATGCTCTGCCATGCAGCCCTGCTGTGTCCAGCCAGCTCAGACAGTCCTTTAAGCTGCACCTTTTTGATTGTGTAGACTCTCCCTCTCTCACACACTTGAAGGAAGCCCTTTAATGCACTTCTGTTGTATTACTTGTCCATTTCAGTATACTTGTAGCCTGTTACACTGTGTGAGGCCAAACTCTCCTGCACCACTTGCCAACAATATTGTGCTGTGGCAGACAATTAAACAAAAAATCCACTCAAAGAACTCTTCAGGTAAGGTTACATCTCAAAATCCATCAGTAAAAGTGGAGACCAGAGCATGTGCAGGGCTGTTGCATCAGGCATAAAGGACTGGATGCATGTGATTGTAGAGCATGGGTTTGGGAAAGTGTTTGTTCTCCAGCACCCCAAGGGGCTACTAGCAGGATTAGGAGCATTATTCTCCAGCAGGATCATTTGAATGTAGAGCTTGTTAGTCATCAAGCTAAGTAGCAGTGTTAAAATAAAGCGTGGAAGTCCATATTTCTGCAGAGAAAGGGCTGGACCATCTTGTCCTGATGTGGAGCTGTAGACTGGCCACTGTGGAGTGGTCAATCTCCTCTCAGGGAAGTCAATAACCTCTCAGGGAGTACTCTGATAGAAAACCAGTGACAGTGGCAGGGCCAGGACTCTGACAGCTATTGTCCCTCCTTTTAACTGCAAGCTCTTTTCATTGAAGAATGACCACAGATTAAATTATGCCAGCTAAAATTGAGTGCATCACACACTGAAGAGCTCCAGGAAGCATAGGCCATCTGGGATGTGTCTTTGCATCTGTTTTATTGAACAACTGTTAATGATTTGGAGCCCCCATGGTTTTACACAGTCTCAAAAAGCTCCTCCAGCCGAGAAGTGTTCTGCATCAGGGCACTTCTGCTACCCACCACCTCTCTGTTCCCCATCCCAAAGTAATGAAAAGTCAGTGCTCACCATTGCTGAGCAAGCAAAAAGAGGATTTGTTTTTAGGGTGGGACAACCATAGCCTGGTGCCTGGAGTCCCTGGTAATGGGTGTGTGAGTGCAGTGGTAAAAGCAGAGAAAGGGGCTGCAGTTCAGCACCAACTAATGAGCATCATGACTCTGAAGACAGCCCATGGACACCCATTTCTGCTCACAGCACTGTGTGCCAGGTGTCTCATCCCTGCCAGCCCTGCTGCAGACCAGGCAGCAACCCCATAGAATGAGGAAAGTGAGCCCAAGACTTGTGGTCGCAGAGTGGAGAAAGCTGGGGCAAATTTGCCTTTGAAGAGAAGGGGGGAAAGAACACAAAGCAGGCTAAAGCCTCTTCTGAAAGCATTTGCTGTGGTGCCCAGTTCAGGTAACCTACACTGCCAGCACAAGTGCAGTGGTGACTAACTGCAACTTTTGTCAGGAGTTTGTGCCCTTCCAGGAATATCTGGTATTTCTCTAGTGAAGGGGTGTGCGCTACAAAGAAAGGAAAGACTTTTGGTCCATCCTTGCAGAGTTCCTGTAGCACCAAAGCACACGCAGCACAAAATGAGTTTAGAATTGAGCAGAATGGACCTGGTGCCTGACCACACAGGTGCTGTGCCATGTCATGCCATGCCATCCTATCCCCACACAGAGCAGGCTGTCACTGCTGCTCCCACATGGACAGCTGGCCCTTTGCTGTCACATCAGCCATGGCCATGCTGCCATGTCCCTGTCCTCAGCAGGCAGTCACTCCACATTCTCCCAGCTGCAGCGTTGACCCAGAGCTCACAATCTACAACCTCCTGTCCCTGGGAGTTACAGAGCCCACAAGCCCTTGCAGCAGGGATGTTGTGAGGTTGTACTTCCTTGGTAGGGAAAGCAAGGCTGGAAGAGCCAGAGCAAGAGCACAGGCATTACTTTGCCCCTCAGCTTCCTCCAGGCTATTTGTTTCCTGCCATCTTTGCCAGACTTGGCCATCTTAAGGAGCAAAAAACCAGCAAATGTGGGGGAGGAAGGAGGCATGACACAGCCCCCTGGGCTGCAAAACTCTGCACGCACTCCCGCCTCCCCCTTTGCCTTGTGGGGCTGGCCCTATCCCCTCCCAGGAAGTCCCAGGCTCTTCATTTAACTCTCAGAGCACCTGAGGCAGCTCAGCTCACAGAAGTCCCGACCTCTAAGGAAAACTTTTTTTTTTCCCCTTAATTTCTGTTTTTTATAGAGGCCTTTGAAGATGCTTGTTGCCATGGAAACATGCTTTAAAGAGTGCCTTTTCCCTTCCCTATCTTGAGAACTTCTGTTGCCATAACAGCTGCATCCAGCTCCTCCCTTCTCCCTGCCGGCTGCCCCACGATGGGATGCAGTGAGGCCTTTGGGGCTCCTAAGCCTCCAGTGGTCAGGGCCAGAGGAGATGTTTATACTCCTGCAGGTGTTTGGTGTCCCTCCTCATGCTTCTGTGTGCTGGGTGTGGAAGAGGCATCCTGCTAAAAGGGCTTCTCCAGGCCATGCAGTGCCTGCAAGACCCTTTTTTACACAGTGGAGGGGCTCTGCCCTCACTCTTGGCCCTCACATCCCACATCAGTGACACTGGCTGGTTTTTTGAACCATTTCTCCTAAAGCCCTTGACTGAACCATTCCCCTACAGCTCAGTGGGCAGCATTGTGGCTGAGCTGAAAGGAACACCTGTGATTAGGGTGGCTTTGATCTCTGCAGCATACAGCGTTGGGCAGCTGCATCTGTTTTCTGCTCCCCATACAGGTCAGGGTCCCTCATCTTGGTGACAGCCTTCCCTGTGCAGGGGTGTGGGTGGATGGGACAGACTTGCTTCAGGAGCATCCATCTCCAGAGCAGCCCAGCCCATGTCACAGAGCAGGGAGGATGCCAAGGTGGTCACCGGCTGCTGCCCACCTTCTGGGAACCCCCTGGCAGCTGTGCTCATGCCATTGTCTCTGCAGACAAACCACAGCAACTAACCTGTTTCTTTCCAATTCATTTTGCAGCCAGAAGCTCCTATGGCCACAGCTCCCAGTTCCTCCCCAGTGGCAGAGCAATCCTGGACTGTGCTGTGAACTCTCTGGCCTGGCAAATGCAGGCTAACCCAAAGCATCCCTGCTCAGCAGCTTGGCAGGGTGGCCCCAGGTAAGATCTGGGGCCACAGGCAGCAGCACCTGGACCACATCTGGCTGTGCTGTGCCCCTCTATCCTGCTGTGCCTTCAGCCAGCCAGGTCTGCAGCCACTCCCCAGCTCTGAGAGGCCAAATTTCTGCCTTGGCAGCCCTGGGCTCCCCACTCAGTTCTGCTGACACCCCTTGCTCCTGGCCTGCATCGCCTCCCTCTTCTCCCACTCTCACGTGTTGCCTGAGTAATATCTTCCCTGTGCGTCAATGAGTCGTTTGGGGACAGGGTGCTGCAACATCCCCCCAGGGCCTGCGGTACCTCCAAGCACGATTCTAGAACAGGTGGGAGGAGAGGGGGCTCAAAGGGGGCTGCAGATCCCCCGCCCCTCCCTGCTGGGCATGCACATGCCTGTCACAGATGGCTGCTTGCCTCCCACCCTGTGGCTGCGTCAGCCTTATGCATCTCTTTGGCAGGACTGTCCATTGGGCAGGGATCCCCCAGTGCATGTCAGCAAAACCAGTTCCAGTGCTGGATATGTCACAGCCCATGCCAGCGGGCTGTGGAGCCACAGCGAGTAGCAGAGCTGCAGCTAACAATGCTCAGAGTACCCAGGGGGAGACAGGTTTCCCTCCTGCCCCCTTGCAGAACCTTGTCTGAACCATCACTGTAGCTAAGCAGACTCTGTCTCCCTTTCCCCTGTCTTTTCCACTTCCCCACAGGCTGCTGCAGAGCCAAGCCTAACGGAGAGCACATTGCTGGCTGCTGTCATCTCAATTAATGCAGCCCTGCTTGCTTTAGCAATTACCTGCCAGTGCCTCACAGCCTGCTTCCAGCTCGAGATCTCCTGCCAGCATTTACAGCTGATGAGCAGAAGTGGGGAGCAGATATGGAGGACACCTTCATCCATGGATGCTCTGAGGGCTGGATGCCCTCTCTGCCACAGACACCTGTGTGCCCAGGACAGGCATCTGGGACTAAGACAGGGACCAGCTGGCCACTGTAGAGCTCTCGGTGAGTGCATTAGCCCCTTGCCAGACTATAGATTAGATTTTGCATTAGTAAAGTCACCCTGGCCAGAGAAGGGTGGCAAGGCTGTCAGCACAGGTACAGCTTCTGTGGCTGCATCCATGCTTCTGGTAAAGCTCTGCATCAGGAAAGGATGTCAGTAAGAGTGCTGCTGTGATCCCCCACAGCCACTAAGTCCTGGCTGGCAGGTGACAACATTAGCCAGCCACTGGAAAAACTGAACATCCTCAGGAAGGGTCACTGAGGCCACACTGGCTTCTTCTGCACTGGCACCACAACTCCAAATCCCCCAGAGGCACTAGCCTTTAAAGGAAAGAGGGAAAAAAAATTCCCTTGAATCAGGGCAAGAAGGGTTAGGAGATTGCTGGGCTTTGTTCTTAAATGTGATTTTTTTTTAAGTTAGAAGAGAAAATGCTCTTTTTATTTACTTCCTTCTTTCTGAGCTTTTAGGGTGCATCGGGGTCAGGTTTTCAAAGTGTTCCTCCAAGCAGTGAGGGATAGAAGCTTATTTAAAAGTGAAGCAAGGTGGGAGAGAGAGAAAAACATGCTCCTGCCATCAGGAACTGGGTTGGCAGAGGAAACAGCAAGTCCTGAGAAAGGCACAGCAATGAGGTTACCCTTTACAGCTCTCCCACTTGCTATGAGTATCAAACCCTTATCCCTAAATCTTCAAATTTTTCCAAGTATCTCCTACTACCTTCCTTCACCACTGCATCTTGCCCAGCATGGCCCAATGTGGGCTGCAGTACTTCAAACCCATCCCAAAACCCATTCCTCCTCTGGAGCTCAGCTCCCCAGTAGCCCTGTATCTGCTGAAGTGCTCATGCAAAATAGTCACAGAGACAAATATTCCAGAAGAGGGAGAAGTATCTCCAGCCTTCTCCAGAGAGCAGTAGCAGTGGAGATTCAAATAGCCACAATGTAATTTTCCCAAGATGTTGAAAACTTGCTCAGGTTCATTTCTGAACTGAATAGAACTCTTTACACAGCATTAGTCCTTGCTCTGCACCATAGCAAGGTCTTGCCACGCTTAACGTGATCAGCACAGTTCCCGTGTGGCTGCCCGTGTGAGGTCTGTGTGTCTGTGTGCACAGAGCCAAACAAAACACCTCTGCTGCTAAAAATCGGTGCCTCTTTTTGCCACCCAAACCTTTTGATTTTGCTACTGATCACCATGACCAGGAAAGTTTAAAGAGGAGGTTTGGTGTATCTGCATATCCCAGAATACCTCTGTGCCATGACATTCCATGGTTCCTGAGCCAGCCTGCAGGCTGGGGAGCAGCTCAGAGCAGGCTGCTGATGTGCTGTCCTACTTCCCCCATCAGACAGGGAGTGGACTTTAATAAATAGCTGTATTTTTACCAAAAGCTGTCACAGGTGCATTAGGCAGTAGCTCTTTGCACAGTGATGCCAATCAACTCTCCCTGGCTTTATGGGGATGGTGCTCCTAGTGTTATACATCTCCTTTGGGGTGGAGGATAGTGGGTGATGGGGATGAGTGCAGTCCTGAAAGCAAGTGCAGTCCTCAGCCCTTGTCCTGGCACTAAGAGCTAAGAAGCTCCACACCTGGCTCTGGGGATGGAAGATTTCAGCAGGAGGCATGGATGCTGCAGAAAGCAGCCTCAGAGTGCTGGCAGCCTCCATCCTTCTGGGCAGCTCCAGATTCACCAGCCCAGCTGCCCTGACCACCCCTGACAGAGGCACCTGTGCCAGCCCAGGACCTGGCTGTGCCCAGGTGACAGACTGTCCTGTGAGGCTGTCTTTCATCTTTGCATGTTTGAAAGGTATGGTTATAAAGCAGCTGGTTTGTTCTACCCCAGAAGGAGCTGGAGGCAGCACTAGCCAGGTTGCATCAGGAGAGGCACCAGTAAGGTCCTTTGGGATGGCAGCCCACTGTGTCCCCAAGGGTGGAGCTCCTAGCCACGAGTGGTGGCAGACAAAGGGATGCTGCTTGTGTCTGCTATGACCCATGAGTACCAGGCCTCTCATACAGAGCAGAGGTGCAGCAGCTGTGCTTCCCACAGCAGGGTTGGGCTGGGAGTCCCAGGAGAGCAGCTTACACAAGCACCTGGGTGCCTTTCAAGCAACAGGTGTGCTGTGCCTTAGCATGCCCAGAAGCTAGACTTGAAAGAGAAATGCCAGCTTTGTGCATTGTGGAGGAGTTGGTGCTCACCACTGTCAGTGCTGTGCAAAGCAGTCCCATACACTGAGGGCACCAGGACTCCCAAGGGCTGGGTAGCAGGGGTCCAGCTAGGAGGCACCTCAGCTCCGGCTGGGGCTCACGGGGCAGCCAGCTGGTCTGTCAGGCTGCATGAGGCCAGAGGGCCAACCCTTCCAGAGCCAGCTAGGACTGTGAGGAGTCTCATCTCCTGCTCTGTTTATCACATCTTTCCTGCCCAGGATTTTCTTGGCCAAGCTGTGGCTGGGTCTCGGGGCTGCTGCCTGGTGCTGCCTGGTTGAAACAGAGCTACTGGGGGAGGGAGGGGTCCTGGCAGCGATGGATGTACATTGCCAGCCTTGCTGGGCTGGCTGCTGAGTGTGTGGCTGCATCCGACAGGCCTGTGCTGGCACCAGATTGATGTCCTTTTTGTTCCTGATAAGGATCCGAAGTCTCCTCTGGGTTCCAGCAGCAATTCTTTTATCCTTCCTGATTGTGGCATCCTCGCTCCCGGAGTCCCTGGAGATGCATCAATCGTGGAGCTGGAGGCGCTGCGGCTGCTATCGGCAGAGATGATGGAAAAGCTACAGGAACAGCTGTCATTTCTCCCTGTTTGCGTTTTGTTCTCGGCCTATCAGTAGGATGTTTTCCGCCAGACACCTATCAATCTGCCGCAGTGGAGCCCAGCCTTGTCTGTGTGCCTGCCACTGCCAGTGCCAAAACCTGCCTGCAGCCTCCTGCCTGTGGCCAGCCCGCTACGGTGCCTTCTGCCCTGCCTGGGAGCTGCCCATCCTGCAGCACTGGGAGTGCAGGGCTCCATCCCAGGGCCAGGGCAGCAGGTGAGGCATTGGGATGCAGCCAGGGACATTCATATTTGCTCTGGCCCCTGGCCTGTCTCCATGAGGCACTTGCTTCTCCTTTCCTCAGGGCTTTGTTTCAGCAGTCCCCTGCTTTGGGCTGGCTGAGGTGTGCCCTGCAGGTTCCAGGAGATGAGGGGGAGAAGGGCACTGGTATCTGGCAGTGGGTAAACCTATCCCAGCCCCTGGACAAGAGGGAGCAGAGGGGCACAGTGGAAGGCAGCATGGCAGCCCATGTGCCAAGCAGGATGGCAGCTCCTGAGACAAGCTCTGCAGAGCCCAGCATTAGGGCTGGGCATTCGGGATTACACTGGGGATTGCCCATTCACCCTCTCCCATGCTGGCCTCCCCCTGAAGGGCTGCCCTGGGAGGAGGAGCTGCAGCCCCAGACAGGGTGAGCCAAGCCCATCCCTGTGGCATCAGAGCTGACAGCATCAAAGGAAGAGGGTCACAAGGACATAAGTGGCAGGGGGCATCTCTTTTAGCTCAGTGTAATGAGATAGAGTACCTCATGTGAAAAAAGCTTTGATTTGACTTGTACTTCCTCAAATTCTTTTGAATTTTTGATGGCTTCTGGATGTTCATAAGAAGAATTTTTAGTAAGCCTGGGTTACAGGACCTCCAAACACACTTCTTTCAGAAGGGAGCTTTCAGAGCATCATGAAGCAAAGAGGACTGTGGGGTCTGCAATGCCCCAGCCCCTTCTGCTCCCTTCTGTTGGCATTACCTGCCTCCATGTCAGCAAAGGCAGCAGCTCCCGTGGCCTCAGTGCTCAGCATTTATGTCACCTGCTCTGTGATGGCTAAAGACAAGATAAAGACAGGCGACAAGTCCCATTTAATGCCACTCTCTATCCATCACTGAGCTCACAGGCGTATCGTGCCTCATTATTTAAAATCCTCAGCCCATTCCTGCCCTGTACAGGAGTTAGCACCGAAAGCGACACCTGCAGTAATCCAAGTTTTCCCTCACAGCTGGTGGGGGAAAGTCGCTGTCCCTTTGCTGCTCCCTGAAAATGGGCAGAGGAGGACACAGTTCCTATTTCACAGCCAGCAGGCACCTGCCAGCTGGGACAGCTGTCCCTTACCATCCACCCTGTCCCATTGGTGATTTCACATCCTTCTGCACTGGGCTTTCCCCTTCACATGGTTCTGTGTGCCTCTCTCCCCAGTCTTGGCTGTGCTCCTTTCCATCAGTGCCCTTCATCAGCTCCTTGCCATTGGTGTCCCTCAGTGGCTGTGCCCAAGCCCAGGCCCCAGAATGCCACTGCTCTGCCAGCAGGTCTGAGCAGATGCCCAGTTTCTCTCTGTGAGGCTGGAAACACCTGATGTGGCAAATATTTACATGCAGACATCTGCAGGTTTTTTATGGTATCTTCATGTCTCATTGCTGTTGGTATGGCTGACATGTGCAACTGCATAGCTGGGTGGTCAGTGCCACCACAGAGTGTCTGGAAGTATGTTGCAACCTCAGCTGGATGACTCTGCCCCTTCAGATGGAGTTGAGACAGCTCCTGGTTTTGCTCTGGAGAGTGTCCTGGTGTTTGGCCTGGCAGGTGCCAGCTGGCATTCACCCCTTCCCTCCTGTTCCAGGTTTGGTTGGGGTGTCTTCAGGCAGAGACTAAATGTTCCAGACACCAGCTGAAAAAGCAAAGTATTCTAAAGACATGTTGTTTCTTTCTCTTTGGGTTTGTTTGGTCTCTTTTTTTAAGCCTCACTTAAGTCAGCTGAGTGACATATGCTGCTTTTGGTGGAAAACCACTGTTGCCTGCCACACTTGGGCTGGGATTGCAGATTGCTGCGATGGCCCCTAGCTTTTCTTCCTCAGGCTAAAGCATCTTCTGTCAAAGCCAAGAGCTGATTGCCCTGCTAGTGTCACATTAGAAAGCCTCTTCTGGCTCCTCATGCAGGAGTGATCAAGCTGTCCCAATGTTGCAGGTTCTTTGGATGCAGCCTGTTCTCCTGGGGTGCCCAGTGTCCAGCTCTGCATTAACCTGACTCCCTGGTGGAGCTTTTCCATCCAAGCCTGTGTTACAGTGGTGCTAATTAAACAAATACATCTCAATTCTGATTAAAATCTACATGTAAATCGTTGAGATGTTTCACAGCAGGCTGCATTTTAGCAGTTGGCTTGGCAATTCCCTATGCCTCCTCAGAGAGTGCATGGACAATGAACCTTAGTGGGGGTTGAAACTTCCCAAGCCCTCCTGCCTGTGAGACAGGACTTTTGCTGTCTTCATATCCTGCCAAATCCAGCTCTTCATCCTTGCCTCCCTGCGCAGAACTATGTGCCAGGGCAGGGACTGTTTTTTCTGAGCACCTCATTGACTAAGCCTTGCTTTCTTTTTGTTCAAGAGCAGATCGACTGCCTCTTTAGCGGGGACGAAAATTTCAG
The DNA here is from genome assembly GCA_024500445.1 of Entomyzon cyanotis. Classification (NCBI taxonomy): domain Eukaryota; kingdom Metazoa; phylum Chordata; class Aves; order Passeriformes; family Meliphagidae; genus Entomyzon; species Entomyzon cyanotis. Next base: position 38,143,847 of record JAKEPQ010001030.1, on the reverse strand, counting down.
TTATGAGGTAAAGGCTGAGCTGTGCCACTCAGGCTCCATCTGCAATGCCCAGGACAGCACAGGATTTTTCCACTATACAGCCTGACTGAGCTACACAGTGCTGCATCTTGTGTTATGCTTGTTTGCTTTCCTCTCTTCTCTGGCAAATGAGCAGAAAGGAGAGAGAGAGGGCTTGTTAACCTGTTTATAGACTCAAAGTAATTATAAATAGAAAGTTTGCCTGCCTTTTTTGGGGAAGATAAACTTCTTGAGAGACAGCCTTTGTGCATATTGAGCACTGCTCCTGAAGCTTCCTCCCATTGCTACCAGGATGCACACTGCACATATCAAAGGCACTAAATACGGCTGAGATGCTACAGGGGGTACTATGAACTATACCAATGATATTTTCATCTTCAGAAAAAAAAAAAGGAAAGAGTGAAAAAAAACCTGCCTAAAACTTCTGCCTAAGAAGATGAATTTGCAAATGGGTCTGGTAATGGAGGGGACCTTTTGGGGGCACTGCCCCCTGAGGTTACACCCTGCTTCCTCGTCTCAGCACTCCAGCTGGGCACCAGCAGTTCCGGGTCTCCTACTCCACCACTAGCTCTGGTCTCATTAGCATTTCAATTCTCCCTGCAAATGCAGAGCTTGGATGATGAAAGGCTAGTGGGATGCTGCTGTTGCTGCTGCCATTTGTCCCTGCTAAGCCAATCCAAGCATTCCTGCTCCAAGCATTCCTGCTCCTTTCACCATGGTTGTAGGAAGGTGGGGTTGGTCTCTTCCTCCAAGTAACAAGTGATGGGACAAGAGACAATGACCACAAGCTGTGCCAGGAGATGTTTAGGTTGGATATTAGGAAAAATGTCTTCACCGAAGGGGTTGTCATGTATTGGAGCAGGCTGCTCAAAGAAGTGTTGGAGTAAGCATCCCCAGAAGTATTTAAAAGATGTGTAGATGTGTCACTTAGGAATATGGTTTAGTGGTGATCTCGGTGGTGCTAGGTTAATGATTGGACTTTGTGATCTTAAAGGTATTTTCCAACCTGATCGATTCTATGCTTCTGTGATTTCCTGCCCCCACCCCTTGGTGGTTTGAGAAAATGTCTGGTGCAAGCTGTTTGTCAGCCACACATGCTGGCTTGCAACCACACGCTGACTGACAGCAGCTTTGGAGTAGCCAGCTGTGATGTGCCAGGGTGTTTGGGCAAAGGCTTTACAGCCCGGTGGGGCTTGAAACCACTTGGCCCCCATTGCTGTGCCAGAGCAGGACCCTTCTGAGGACCAAGACCCTCAGCATTTGCACCAGTGAGGTTCACCACTGCTTTGCAGTGCTGCCATGTTGCCTGTTGCAGAGGCGTGGATTCACCTGTGGCATGTTTGTCCTATCCACAGTGTGTAATAGCAAAAGCAACCTGAGCAGGGAAGTGCCGAGGTTTGTGCCAGGATGGCATTTCCCTGCTCAAGTGGCTTCTGGGCTTTTATCACATCTCCAGCTGCAGCCGGCTGGGACTTCGAGAAGTGGCAATGGTCCCTCGCTGCTGCTCTGCACCTTGCTCACAGCAGTCACAGGCTGTGATGAGACTTGGCTGTGAGGAGATTAACCATGCAGGAGCTGTGCTCTCCACTTTCTTCCTTCTCCTCCTATCACCACTTACTTCTTCCTCCTCGTTCTCTAAGTAAGGAGCTTCATCTCTTGCCAAATCCCCCGTCTGTGTTGGGGGATTGGGGTGAGCCAGGCGTAAAATGAAAATAAATCACTAATTCCTCCTAATAATGCCTGATTTCCTGATTTGATATCCCACATTAATTCTAATTACTCACCCAGAGTCAGGGCATTAATCAACGTGTTAAAACTTCTCCTCGCTTAGCAACACTGACGTGCCAGGCATCTGGCATGGGCAGGACACTGTGGATTTATCTGTCACACCGGCCCCAGCTGCAGCAGCTCTCTGAGGGGATGATGAGGAGGGGACCCTCTCATGGCTGGGCACGTGGGGGGCACAAGGGTCTCGCCACAGTTTTGGGGTGCTTGGGGACTGTGGCCAGGCAACCATCATCCTGCTTCCCTCCTTGCAAAGGTGAGGATCTCGCGAGGGTGTTGCTACCCATGCAGTTCCATGGCATGATCCAGCAGCTATGGCTTCCTAGGTCAAATTGAAATGTCTTGCTCAATAGTCTCTCTTCAGTAGAAGTACTGATAGATGAGCCACTCATCTCATAGCCTTCTTTTGAAAAATTTAAATTAGGTACAACACCTCTCCGTGGAGAGAGGTGAAAAGGTAGCAAGAGGGAATCACACCTGCCACAATCCCTGATCTGCCACCATCATCGTTTTCCTCAGCAAACCGCTTCCAGGCAGGAAGGATGAATTGATTTCAATTCAAGTTGATCTAAATCTGTAAACAGGAAGCCTTTAAATAATCCACTCTAATCTTGTTTCACATTTGAGCTACTTCCCTGTTTTCCTGAAGCAAGCTGACTGGTGCTGGTCAGCAAAACCCAATACTTGCTTTTTGCCAGCTTCTACTGTAGTTAAACCAGCTTATTAGAGCTATTATGTAATTAACATTTATTTGGATTTTTTCCCCCACTTTGTGTTGAAAGGCTTAATATTGCATTTATTCACTAGATGATTTTTTTAAATTCATCAGTTGAATAAGCTTTAATTTGGATGGTAATTAACCGAAAAATGTGCAAAGTCAGAATCTGCACTTGGTTTTATGATCCTGCCTTACCTGTCCTAGATGTAGGACAAAAGAGGTCTTTCAAAATATGTTTGCATTTAAAAGCCATACAATTTATTAAGGGCAGCATTAGAGGCACTTCATGAACTTGGCTTGGTTTCTGGCTATGGGGTCCTTGAGGATTTTCAGCAGTATAGATTTCAACCTTGCAGATGTCACTGCTAGGACAAGGGTGGAAAATGAGCCTTTCTCCTTTTTGGTGTTTGCAGCAGACTCTCAAGTGTGACCAAGCTCATCCTTGAGCTAAGGACAGTCCTTTTGCTGCACTTAGCCCATTGCTGCTGCCATATTCTGGTGTTGTGTTTCATTCCAGGTTTTGGGTGCTTCCTGAGTTCTTCGCTTAGCGTTGCAAAAAATGTGCATTTTGTGAGTACTTACATTTGTATGAGGTTTATCAACCTGCAGTTATTTTACGCCTTGACATAGAGTTTCCAATCAAGAGAACTAATTTTTAGGAGAAATACAGACCTAAAATACTCCCAATTAGCAGTAATATTTAAATACATCCTGCTCCTAGGGCTCAGGCAATAGCAGCCATCTGAGCTTGAGGAAGAAGCAGTCCTCCCACGCTCAAACCTAAAACTGGGTTGTTGCTTGATGGCATCAAAGCACTGTCACTTTTGTCCCCTGGCCCAGGCTGAGACCCAGTGACTGTCCTTCCACTGGTGGCAGCCCCCGGCCCTCAGAAATTTTCCTTTAAAGCAAAACCAAACATTTATGGTCAGAAGATAAACTGAAAACCATGCTGTAGGCAATGTACAGTGGAACCCACGGTGTGCCGAGCCTCGTCCCGTGCAGACACTGGCAGGGAGCGGACAGCTGCCTGCTCCCAGCATCCCAGGGACCATGCAGCCCTTGGCCTGATGGTGCCAGGTTTATAATGGCAGGCAGGGGTTTTTAAACTAATAGCCTGCCCTGGTACCATTGGTGTGGTGTTTTATGTGGGTGGCAATCACAGTGCTGCCCTCTCATTTCCCTCTCCTACAAGCTGCAGGTCGATGGTTTACAGCCGGGGGTCAATGGATCCTGAGAGTGCTGGGGGCTATTTCTAAGATTAAGAAAAGTGAGCATCTCATCGGCAGCCTTTCAGTTCCTCTACTGGAATTTGTGACTCCATGGGAATATTTTTAGGAGATATACAACTGGGAAAGCTCACAAAGCTCAAATCAAGATAGATGCATTCACCCGGGAGAGTTTTACAGCCTTCATATTCAAACTCCCCTCTATCCCCTGGGTAGTGCACAGAATTAATTATATTTCAGCGATGCTAGGACTGCCCTATAGCAGCTGAATTGCTGTCATCCAGCCCAGCTGAACAAATCCATACCCCAGAGCCCCTCACCATGTGCAGAAGGATGGACCCTGCTCAGTCCCACCAGGCAAAAAGGAACTGGGGACTTCAGCTGTGGCCCTGCCCAGGTGACAGCACATGAGTACTAACAGGGGCTTCATTAATGTGCACAGCCTCTCCTTGCTATCTCCAGGTCTCTGCTTGCCACTAAATCATCTGGTTTGGAACAAATTCACTGGGAAGAACTATAGCAAGTCAAGCAGAGGTCTTGGGCACAGGGAACAACAGCCCATAAAGCAAACATGCAGCAGTGTGCTCAGCTGCTGGGGATGCTGCTGGCACATGTACTCGGGAAGATTAATATGCACTGAACAACCAGGAGTGGGGAGGGAAGCTTGCAAGGTTCCTCTCATTAGCTCATCGTTCCAGCTGAATTAATGACTCACAAGTTTCTCCCAGCTCTTGCTGGATTTGTTAATAAATAGCACCACAGATTAGTGGAGAGTGGAGTGCATGTCTGTGTGAGGGGGGCTTAAAAGCCTCTTAGAACCTTTGTGGAGAGAATGAGGCAGAGATGCATTCTCAAGATGCTGGGATCAAGTGCAGAGAGACCGAAGGGGGAGTGCAATGCTCTGCCAGCATCCCTCATTGCTCCCTTCCCTCTCATGCAGGGATGCAGCCAGAGAGTCTGTGTGCCCTGAGCAGCCACAGGAAATCACAGATGAATTAAAAATGAACCTGCTTCGGGCAGAAGAAAGGAAACTTGTCAGAGAATATGCATATGGAAACAGGGAATAAGTATGGGCAGTATGGGAAATATGGGTATTAACAGCTGATGCACTCCATGACTGTACAGAGAGGCTTTTAAGGGCCTATTATCAGTGGCACCATACCTGCAGCCAGCTCCAAGGGAAGGCATGGTTCCTGCTGAGATGACCCACCAAGCGAGCAGAAGCTTGGCTGAAGATCCTGTGTCCTGATGGTGCCAAGGGACATGCTAGGGAAGTGAACAGAGTACCTGCATGGACACAGAGCATGCCTGGAGGGCTTCAGTGAGGCTCTGGTTTCAAAGCACTTTTATTGAGGCAGGAACTACCCCCACGGCAAAGCAGAGCTGGGACAAAGCAGACTCCTGGAGAAGGCTCTGGGATGTCCAGTGGGGCAGATGTTTGGAGCTAAGCCAAGCAGGAGGGGTGCTGTATGCCAAGGCTATTTTTTATACTAATGGTCACAAGCTAAACCCAAGGAAGGAGCTTGATGGGGATTAGGAATAATATATTCACCTTGCAACTGAAGGCAGAATGTTGCCAGCTCCTGCTCCAGGCCTGGCTGCTTGGTAGGAGCTACCCAGGGACAATGTGGGTATTCATCCAGATAACCTGGAGCATCCCTGTATCTGAGCAGTTTGATCCCTGTGACAGTCTCCATGGGGAGCGCTCCTGGGGAGGAGCAGGGACTGGGATCCAGGAAGCACTGGCAGAGGTGGCTCCCAGGCTGAGTGAGCCAGGGGTCTTGAAGGGTGTGCTTGGGCAGTAGGGCAGAGCACAGGACAAGTCAGGAGCCTGCAGCCTGACAGGAAGCCCTGTGGGTGGCTTTGCATGGCATTACAGGTACAGCAAAGTACCCCCCCGAACTGGGAGAAGGCAAAAATTATACCTCTCCTGCATGGGTGAAAGCAGGAGACTGGCTTGTGCCACACTGACTTGCTGGCTAAAGGGTCAAGGCATCTGGTTGGAAGCTCAGCAAAGCCAGTGGCTCCTTCAGTCCTGTCCTGCCACGTCCTGCTGGGCTCCCTGGTGTGTTCTAGCCCCCTGCAGCACCCCACTGTCCACCTCCCATTCATTATTGCTCACCTCCAGCCACTTGGGCTTTGCTTTCCAGCACCAGGGAATGCCCTTTGAGTGCCTCCTCCTGTGGCTCAGAGAGGACCAGCCCTACAGAAAAGCCATGAGCAGATGTTCTCCCTTATCATCCTCTCTGATACTCCTTTCCTGCCTCCTCTCCCCCACCTTTCCCTCCTCCTTTATTCTTTGACTCAAGAGCTGAAATGAAAACACCTCCTTCTCCAACGGCCCCCAACAACAGCAGGAGAGAAACCAGCTCCATTCTCTTGATTTGCAAAGAAAAGAAATGCAGAGAAATGTCTTGATAGCATTGTATCAAAAAGTGGATGCTGTGCTGTGCTCAGATGTCTCAGGAGACTGGATTTCAACTCCTTTGACTGTTTGAAGACTTGCTGAGTCTCCAGGGATCTCAGCAGCTCCAAAGCTGCCACGGTGAAGTGAGAAAAATCAGACACATCCACTGCTGGCAAAGGCTTCCTCTGCAGAAATCAAAGGAGGCAGCACAGAAATGACATATATTCAGACTGGGAGGGGAAGCTATGGGAGCTAAACTTACACGCTCAGTAACAGGGCTGGAGAAGTTATGCCTTCTCTCTGGTGCCTGAAAGTATCATCCAAGGAACAATCCAGAGAGGGGACAGAGGAGGTCAGGTTAGCCTTGGCTGATCAAAGGACTTTGAAAACTGAGCTGGGAGCAAGAGGAAAAGCCAGGACGTAGGAAACCTTGACCACTGGAAGAAGAAGAGTTGCATGCCTCAGAGGCACAAAAGCTGGGATGCTGAAATACATGGCGATGGGTAAATCAGATTACTTTCTTGCTTCTCTTTGCACAATTTATCAAGAGAAGTCCTACTGCATACACTATTTTCACCATGTATTTTCACATTGTGTTTCCTGGCCTTTAAGAAGACAGTGATTTAGGGACATCATTCCTCTTTGCAGATTTACTGCAGCCTCTGGAAAAATTTACACAAGGGTGCAAAAATCACCTGCAAAAAACCCCAGGGCAACAGGCCCTGTCCTATATCCTATTTCTGGAGCTCTCTGCATATTCTTCCTCTGTCCAAGCTGTAACTGTTCATATTCAAAAGTCCTTGCTGAGATTTTGCTGCTGGAGAAGCAAGCCCTTTCCAATATTTCAGGCTCCCTTTGCTTCTGACCTCTCCTAGACTACAGCACAAAGAGGCGTGAGGCATTTGAGCAGTGCCTTTGCCACACTTACCTTCAGCAACCATGTGTCCTGGCAGCACACCAACAGTGCTGCCTGGTGCAAGGTTGTTGTCTTCAAGAGAAGGAGTGCAGGTAACAGGGGCACAGAAACTTCTGGGGGAGAACTGACCACCCTGATAAAGACTTTTCGTCTTTTCCTCCCTGCTGTGAGCCCAAGTGTGCCAAGGACTAGGTAAGCTTGGGATTGCTGCTGGAGAACTCCTGCCTCCTGTGTTGCTAGTGTGCCACCTCCTGCCCACATTTCCTTCACACATACTCTCCAGCCCACTCACTTTATTTCCACCTGAAAAGGATGAAGTAACCCCAAGATTGACTTATCAGGAAGTCAAACAAATCTCCAAAACTACAACTACACTCCAAAACTGCCAGTTTCTTTACTCTGTGTATTCATGCAGAGTAGAGAGTTGGTACAGATGTAAGTAAGCAGGACATCCATGGAGTCTTCAGGAGGAAGCGGATGGGACTCATTTCCCACAGGTGTCCCAGGGCTGCTTCTGGCATCAGAGATTTGCTCTCCTCATGACCTCAAGGGGATCAAAGATGAAAGAAAAGTATTAACAGGCTGGATCTGCTCTCCTGGAGTGGACAAAGTGTTTCATGTCCACTGATGCTTAGCATGGGCTGGAGAGTGGCCATGCTTACTGGGAGGGGGAGAAAGTCTCCCTCCCTCAGTTCTAAATAACACCTGCAGGTAACTTGGGATCAGGGCACAAAAAGATGAAGAGAAGGAAGAAGAGACAAAATGGAGCTGGGGGTCAGTGTAAGACATGGGATCACTCCTGCCTTGCTTTTGAACCCAGGCAGGAAACCAGTGAGGAGCCAAAACAGCCACAGGCAATGTAGGATGCGCACTGTGGTCCCCAGCAAGGAATCAATCAGTTGGGCTGGAGAGAATGTCATGCTGAAGCTCTCCAGATGTTTCCTAGCAGGTGGGCTGGGATAGGAAATAGGCTCATCAAAGTTCCCTGTTTCCTCTCTGGAATAGGTTTCCCTTTCTGAAACTGATGTAGCAGCTGCAGAGGAGTGCAGAGGCAGCACAGGTCCTTCCCCACCCTCCTACACTCTGCCATCATGCTCCTTCACCCAAGCGTAACCAAGCTAAGGCGCAGAGTGGATCGATGGGCAACGTCACATCCCACCAGCCCAGAAAGCGCAGGGACCTGATGGTTCTGATTTTTGGGAGGGATCAGTGCTAGAGGTTTTTCAAAGCTGTGCTACAGTCATCTACCATTGTACACATGCTTACTGCCTTCACAGGCAAGAGCATCAGGTAATCAGCCATGTCCATTAGGAGCTCATTAGCTTTCCGGAAGCTTCCACCTCCCTGAGGACGCAGTTGTGCCTCCTTACAGACACGTTACAGCATTTGTGCTGCAAACAGCTCCAGCAAAATCAATAAGAGCAGTCCCATGGAAAGATGCTTAGTGGAATGAAGGAAGGTGTTACTGTCTGGCCAGACGGAAGCACAACACATAGCTCTCAGCTGGTGGAAAAGCACCCCCTTGTATTCAAAAACGCAGTCACCCTCATCTTAAATTACTTGAATGACTAATTCAGTTACTTCTTCAAGCGCAATAACATTTCACAAATAACACATGGAGTTCTTTGCTTGTCTTCATTGTACCAACTGCAAGGCTTGTATTGCTGTTTTCTTAAGATTCCCTCAAAAGCTGCTGTAAGACCTCAGTTTTAAACAAAACACAGTTCTCTCTAGTGCTTTGATCCTTCCATTGCTCAGCTTTTTCCAAAGGGTTCAGGATGTGTCTCTCTTTGAAGCCATATGCTTTTAACCTTCAAGAGTGCCCATGTTGCAGCAGCTTCTCGTGGACCAGCATCTTTCTACTATTGCCCATCTGGCTTCTCAAGCCTTAGAGAAGACCTCAGCAACAGAGCTGAGATGCAAAGGATGATGCTCCCTGTGACTCTGGGAGTCCTGGCTCTCTCTGAAAGCATCTTACAATCTCTCCTGCTCCTCCTGCAAAGGCTTTTTTTGTCCAGAAAAGATCTAATGTTACACAAAAAGAGAGCAGGGTGGAATCCAAATCTTTTGCATTACTCTGTAGGCAACAAACTTTGTACCAGGAGAGCTCTACCAATGCTGAGAAAGGAGTATATGTTGGCTTATGCTGGGATAAACCAGAGGGCACAACCACAGAGAAATCTGAATGATTTGTGAGGGAACCCTGCTGTAGGGACTTGCCCTGGCTGGCAGGAGCACAGGGAGGGAGGGAGGGAGGGAGGGAGATGCTGTATGCCCCAGTGAGCTGAAACCAAATCCTTTCCATTTTGACATTTTTGGGACAGGGTACAAGAGTAACATTTTGTGTGTGTTGAGAAACTCCCCACCTTTCTATGGGTGAGTGTCATAGATTCCCTGAGCTCCAGCATTAATGACTCTCTCCCACATTACCACAGACCCCCTCCATCTGCACCCCACAAATCACAGCCCCTCCAGGCAGCTGAACTTCCCACCATAGGGGAGCCAGGGGTGCAGAGCTGGTCTGGTGACACCAAGTGAGGACAGCCTCAGCTCAGCCATCACCAGGTAAGGCCAGGCTTAAAGCCTGGAAAGCCAAACCAGTGGCTCAGGGTTTGTGGGCTGGTGCAGATCACAGCTGTAGTGTGGCTCAAGCAGGAACAGAGGGCTGAGCTAATTCCAGGGCAGCCCTCTGCCTGCCTCCTCTCTCCTGTGCCAGCCCCACTGTGGGCATGGAGAGTGAGGTGGTGGGTTAAAGTGGGGGCACACAGGGGACTAGAAAGACCTGGCTGTGCCTGGCATGGATGCAAAGGAGCTAGGTGTCCACAGAGCCTCAAGAGACACACCTTGTCGACATGCCTAGCCATATGTTTGACCAGGATTAGAGAATGTGCTGCCAGACCCAAAGCACCATAATTTTGCTAGCAGAAAACCACTCAATATTCTGTCTCTCTCAGTTCACTCATTGCCACTTTACTAGCACACTGAGCCAAGCTGAGATGCCAGCTCTCAGCCCTCTGATGCTCTGCTCCTGTGTCCAAGGATAGTGTGTGCTGCTCTGGCTGCCCCTCCTGTAAGGCAGTGCCACAGGGAAGAGATTCACGGAGCTGCGTGCAGGAAAGTCTTCCCTGGTACCTTTAATGGCTCTGGCTTCTTGCATGCTGGATCAGGTCCTGTTCCTCTGCCCATCCACTCTCTGGCACAGGGCCAGGGCTGGCCTCGGGGCAGTGGTCACGACCCTGGGCTGCTCCCGGGATGCTGCCTGCAGCAGAGCCCCACAGGCAAAGCCAGAGCCGTCCCGGCAGCCACGGTTGTTGCTGTTGTTTTTTTCTCAGTCTCTGGATTTTTCCAGCATCGACATCGCTTTTCCTGGTGTTGCCATAACAACTGGCGTTAAGAGCTTGTTGACATTGCCCTGTTGTACTAATTGCACAATTTCCTGTCGCTGTTACATGCCAGTTATTTCTTTAGAAGGGCTGAAATTGCTTTCGGCCACCTTGTCTGCTCCCTTCCTGCCTCCTTGGGCCTAGTTAGGGAGCTTGAGCGAGGGAGCAAATGTTCCCAAAATGCTCCAGGGAAGTGTCCTTTAACCCGGCCCAGAGCAGATGGCGACTCTGTAGCTGAGATGCAGGTAATTTCCAATATTTTGCCTACACTGATGCTTTCACTCCTGTGCTGGCTGGAGGCGTGACACCTGCAGCAGCAGGAAAACTCAGGGATGGGTGGCTGCTATGTGGAAGGTCCAGAACAGAGCTGGGGTAACATGTCATAACCACCCTTTCTCCCACCAGCACCACTGCCCCACGGCAGAAAAACCATCTCGGAGACGGGGGAAACAGAGTGCTTTCCCCAGTGCCAGGGTCAGACACCCCACACTGCCCTGTGTCCCTTCCCCCAGGACGCAAGCTCTGGCACTCCACAAAGGACCTGGAGGAGTCACAGAGGTCCACATCCACCAGGATGGGGGTCCTTGGGCTCCTGGCTAGTCCCTGGGACACGGTGACACAAGGCTAATGGGTTGTCTGTGAGCTCAGGAGTTTTCCTCCATGTTTTGTTGGAGAAGAAATGATTAGGAGGATCAATAGCATTGATCCAGCCCAATTTTCAAAGGATGCTCAGGTCACCTTGAAAAGTTGTCTTAGCTCATGGAAACCCAGTCTCCCTCCAGCCAGAGCTCTTCATGGTTGCTCTCTGGCCTCAGCTGAACCTGAGGCCTCAAGGGTTTTCCTTGTCCCCAGCACATGCTGCAGACTGTCTGGAAACCCCTTGTGATCCCAGTCCAGGGTCTCTCACAGCACTTCATGGCTCACAGTAGCCAGTGAGAGGTCAGCCACTCTTCAAACACTGAGGGTGGAGGGGAGAAAGCACCTCAGTCTGAGGCCCTCTGAAGTCTGGCTAGCAAAAATGAGGAGCCTCCTTCCCAGTCCTGTATCCTTATCACTCCCACAAACCAAGATATCACCTAGGGATGCTGGATGAAGGGCATGGGCAGACTGGATGAAAGGGGAGCTACCAGTCCCAATTCAGCACTCCAAGACAAGCAGTAGGGCTGCCCTGTTGTGTTCCTTAGTAATTTATCACCAAGACACTCACTTTATAAATATTAAATGAAGGGCTCTATAAATTTTTAACGTAGAAATAAAACTGCATTTGGTGGAGAAAAGAAACACCCCACTCCTTACCCTTTCCTGCTGTCTTTCTTTCTTTGCCTGGCCTTGCCAATGGTGGAACACAGCGCTGCACTCAGTCCCACGGATGCTGGGTGCTCGCGGGAGTATTTATCTGTACAGGAGCACAATGTTAGCACACTTGCCTGAGCTGCTGGGTATCAAAGGGGTCACACTGCAGAGCGCTGTGCTCTATTATGGCATTAAATGTTATTATGAAAATGCTGGGTCCTGAACTGATGTCATCCAAAGTGACCCAGTGTGTCCTCAACTAGTACTGTTCTAAGTCACCACTGCCCATGTAACATCCATGCCTGGGCACCACTCTTCAGTATTTGCATCAAGTCACCTGTTGCATTTTGGGTCTGAATTCAACTTTGTATACGACTAATAACACCGTTGTCGCTGTTGAGCCGCTAGCAGAGAAGGAAAGCCCCGATTCTCAGTGTGGCATAGAAAAAGTACTTTATTGTTTGAATCCAACATATATATAGAGTTTTCAAAGGTCACCCAGATTGGTCAGTCAGAAACCTCCCCCTAGGCCTGATTGGCCAGGCCTGCACTGTCCAAATCTCGAGACACTCTTTTTAATAACATCCAAACTTTATCTTTGTTTATAAAACACAAAAGAAATTCTCATGGGAAAGACCTGTGCTAGCCACACACCGTAGTCTATTTGTATAGGATGAATAACCCCATAACATAAATCATGGCATCATATGGTGTGATAAACCCATATCACACCATGTGTAGTGCACAGGTCCAACATTCTATTTGAAGACCTTGGTAAGGTCTGGAAGTGGTCACTGTGCATTCTAAGTCTCTCTCCAAGAGTTTGGAGAAATGCTGGGATCCCTCCTGCTCCCCTGGGTCTCACATCTTGGACCAGGCAAAGCCAGCAGGGAGCATCAATCACAGTGGGTTTCACCCTGCAGGTGTGGCCACCACCCTGGTATTCCAAGCTCTGAGCCCTGTGCAGCAAAACCAACAGCAGTGACTGTGTGAGCCACCTGCACCACTAGTGGTGCCAGTAGCAGGGAGCACACCACTGTCCCCCAGCACAGCAGCACACCAGCATGTCACTGCCTGGGATCAGTTTTCATTTGTCCATTCAAGTTAGAGCTTCCTGCTGCTGTGCTCTTACCTTGTCATGGTTTGCTACTGGGCCTCCCCATTCCCAAACCTCTGGACATGGGTGAGAAGGTGGCTACCACTGACCACAGATGTGGAGGTCAGTTGGCATCTATTCTGAACTGGCCAGATAAGTGTTTTGAACCTTTCCCTTGGCAGGGGCTGCTAACGAGGGTTGCAGCACTCCGAGCACAGTCCGCACACCCCTGGGAGCTATGGAAACACATCATTCCTCACCGCCAGCCTGCTGCAATGAAGAGCATGGATGAATCATTAGGACAAGTGCTACTACAGCCCAAGTGCAAATCAGGGAAGGCTAGATCTTTGGCAAATAATAGCTCTTTGCTCAAGCATGCTACTCTTCTGTATTCAAGTGTAGGTCCTTATGCTAACCCCATCTCAGGGGATGCATGGCAAAAAAGGGTCCCAGTGCCACCCCTTAGGGTCCCACACACATGCCTCTGCATCCCAGCTGCAACTCAGTCACCCCTGATAGACAGCAAAGGAGTGGCCAGTGGTCAAACTGGACCTGAAGATGGTTATATCACATCGGGCACTGCAGTGTTTCAGTATTGTTATGCTGCTTATGAGTATAAAACGGAACTTGGCTCGAAAAGCCTGATGCCAGATTACACCATGCCTCTTGCTCTCCCTGAAACCTCTGTGGGACCCACTTTCTCTTCTCATAGTTCTCTGTGAAGTGCAAATGCCAGCAAATACCTCCTCCTGCAATTATTAACTGCAGGGAGGAAAATAATGTCAGCAGCTTTCTGATCAGAGCGGATAAGGTGGATTTTGCCTGGACTTCCCTCAGCCAGGCAGGAATGAATGGGAATCCCACTGAGCTTTCTTCTTGCTGCTGAGGGCCCCGATGGAGTCATCTTGGACTCCATGCTGCAGAGGGACCCTCACTTTGCAGCCAACCTCAAAAATACCTGTAAGAGTCCTTCGCTGCTTTGATGAACTCCAACATTTTCACAAAATTTTGTTGTTTCTCTGCAAGTGAGAAACGTCAGTCAGTGTTTACAGTGCCATGTTGATGCAAAGGGATTAACTGCTCAAGAACTCCAACTGAGGAAGGTAAGACTGAGATGCAACTTCCCCTCCGTGCACCAAGCGCTGCCTCCTGCAGCCAAGAAACTTCAAAAGTGTGAATGATGCTGCATCCATCACATCTGGATATCTTCAGGCTGAACAGCCCTCTGCACCTGCAAGTGTCCCTGGGCAAGGTCCCTGACCCCACCATGAGCTGCCTTCACCGTGGCACCTCAGTCAACTGGAGCATCATCATCATCATGCCTGGGGTTGGCCGAGAGGACAGGGAAGCAGGCTGTGGTGGGTGCTGATGTCTCACAGCCTGGCAGGTACAGAAGGATTCCCAAGCCCCCAGCTGCCAATCTGCACAACAGAGCCAGGCATTAAACAAAACAAAAACTCATAAAAGTGATTTAAAAAATAATAATGACAACACAAGTTATTAAAATCTGCACTCAGCTGGGCGTGGGGCTTATTGAGTATTTTTCTGGCATTTTGTCAAACTGTGGGATTGCCCCAGACACCGGGGCAGGGTGTATGACAAGGAGAGACAACGATCAATTTTTAATATTGCATATTTAAGCAAGCTTGGGCTCCAATCCATCATATCCCCTGGCTTTCCCTAAAATTAATCTTCAATAGCTTATTGAGAACTTCAGAAAATTAATATCCTACCACTTTACCTTAGGGGAACAGCACTTTTTCTGGCTGAATATGCATGTGAGAGCAAAGGAGCAAGAGATGAAGTGTCTCCCTGCAAAACTTCAAGCTCAAAAGACGGTTTTAGCAGAGCCATCCACCGCCTCCACAGGGTTCCAGTTCTGTGGGCATTGCTGGCGAGCCAAGGTGAGACACTGCACAAAAAGCTGTTGGAAAAGAGCATCCTGGAAGCTGCTCAGAGCCTGCATTCAAGCCACTACTCTGTGACCCATGTCTTCTGTGGCCTTACTCCTACTGAGGAGGGATGCAGGGTGATGAGCAAGGCAGAAAAGACATGAACTTTCCCAGGCAATTCAGGACACTCCACCTTTCTGCTTCCTATCCAGGCTCAAAAACGATTGAATCTGTCCTCAGTGTCAGTCCAGGGAAGCGTGAAGAGGAACAGGAACAGGTTGTTTCCCTGTTGTCTGGCTCCAAGGAGCTGAACATCTGTGCTCTCACTCCCAAATTCAGTGGAGGGTAAAGGCTCCTGCTGGGAACTTGCAGGGCATGGGAGCATCCAAACCCCACCAGCCTTTCAGAGAGGGATGGTGGGAAGCCAACAAGGGAGCATAGTCTGTCAGTCAGGCGTGGCTCATGTCCCTAGAGGACCACACTGCTTGACTGCGTGACTCCCAGGAACAACTTGTTCATGAATGAATGGCTTTACAGCCACAGAGGAGGGTCGGAGTCCTCTATGGTCTGGCAGCAGCCCAGCAAACCCTGGCAGGGCACAGCAGTGACCCCCCCGGCTGAGCGAACGTGGATCCCTCACAAACAGATAACCCATCCCTGAGGAATGCTTTGAGCTGCCAACCACTCACTGGGCACCCAGGGAAGCTGCTCAAGCTAAACCTCAGCAGTGTGTACATGTATCTATCTGCACATCAGGGTCAGTGTTTCCAACCCCACTTCTCTGGAAATATAAATGCAAATGTGTGTAAGCACCTGCAGGAACAGCAAGGTGGATGTGTTTCCAGTTGACCATAGCAAGGAGGACCCAGCCCCAGTGGCTGTGCTCTGCTCTGGCCCCAGGATGAGCAACCTGCTTGCTAGCAAGGAGGAGGGCAGTGGGGAAGATTTTGTGCTGCAACCCCACCTGCTTTTTCATCAGCTCTAGCTCTGAAATTTATAATTCAAATGTCCTCCCAACAATGTCCTCACCACTGCTGACTGGGTGCTTCCCCATGCACCAGCCTCCTGCCTGAAAGCTGAAACACAAGGGATGGCTGCTCTGCTCTCCCCCTCCACACTGTGTACATCACAGCCAGCCCTCTCCAAAGCAGAGCAAAGCTTGCAGAACTGGTGTCTAGTTGGTGTTGCCAGATAGATCACCTCACAGCTGCCCAGTAACTGTGCCTGGGAGCTGGATCCCCTTCCCTGCCTGCTCTTTGCTTCTGGGCTGAGGGTCTCTCTCAGCCAGCAGGCAGGAAAGAGAGCTGAGAAGGGGGAAAGAGGCAATGTGTCAGTGCTAGATCCATGCTGGGCAGGAAAGGAGGAGGCAAGAGGGGCAGACAAAGAGCTGGGGCCCAGAGAGATGCCCCAGGCTGTTTCACAGGAGCCCTCACCAGCTTCCCCATTAAACAGGATCTGTGGCAATAGGATTGAGGGGTCAGGGAGCATGGGACCGCAGCCGAGACTGGATTATCTGAAAAAGAATTAAATGGAGATTAACTCCAACCTAGCATGCATGGCCACTGCCAGGTCGCTGTGCTTTTTAAATCTCCCTCTCGGGCAGCCCCTTGTTCCCTGCAGCACTGGCAGCCCTGGTCCCCCATCATCACAAGGATTGGATTTAAAACTCCCCTGAGTCTCTTGCCTAGGTCCAATATGGGAGACTCAAAGGGCTACAACCGTGTCTCTACGGCTCCCTGCATCAGAGCAGGGCTGGAAGAATTTGTAATTAATAATTAAGCACCCAGAGAGTATAAGCAGAGGAGGGCTGCAGCACCCCATGGGCACAGAGCATCCCAGGAGTTCATGATTCAGCACCTCCTGGAGGATGCCAATGCTGAGCACATGACCAGTGAGCTGCCATGTGGGTGTTTATAGGGAGAACTCTTGCGTCTGGGATGTCCTGGGGACACAAATACAAAGCTCGGGTAAGGAGAGCATTTTCCAGGGCTGCTGGGGCATGGACAAGTCCAGGAATGACCAGGACTTGGGTCTGCCAGACTGGCACCTGGCGCCACAGGGAATGCCCCCCAGGTGGCAGAGCTCTTGGCCAGATGCAGACACCTCCATCCTGCTGCATTTCTTTTCTTCATTCACCCATTTCCTGAGAGGAATTTGTGTCTTCTCAAGGAGACACAGCCAGCTGCCCCCTCCTCACAGAGGGTCTGTCTGTGTCAGCCCTGTGAGCTCCCTCTGCCTCACACCAGCAGCTCCCTGAGAGGAGTGATTACATATCTCTATAAAGAGGGCACTTATGATATGTTCATCTTCCCCAGAACCTCCTGACTGCGCTCTACAAGCACTAATTAATTAAGCTGTATACCTGGAGCTCCAGTAGGATTGGTGTCTGCCTGCAACAGCAGGGAAACCCAGATGGGGTTATAGCAGAAAGGGTTTGGCTGCAGAGCGGATCACTGCCACAGCCCAGAACAGGTTTCAGGTACCTGCAGCTTGGCTGTAGCACACAGGGTTACTCCCACATGGGGAAATCAAAACCTTGCCTGGCAATAAGAAATTACAGCAGGTAACAAGAAAGAAAAAAATGAGGCAAAATGGATTCTGGAGAGCAGATGGCTGAAGGTGTAAAAACAAAAAAACAAGAAGAAGGAAGCCTTCCCCCCAAAAAACCAAACGGCAGATAGTTGGTAGCAAATGTTACACTGACAATAAAAATGAAGCCTCCAGGGGTAATTTGGGGAATTACAGATCAGTAAATTGCACATCTGTGTGCACCAAATTGATTGGAATGATAATTAAAAACAGAACATCTCATAATACAGCCCAGTGTGCATGTCTCAGAGGAAAACCATGTCTCACTAATCTCCCAGATTTCCTTGAACATATCAGCCCAGCGGTGGATGCAGAACAACGAAGTGGCTATTTATTTAGAGCTCCTCTGACAAAAGATTGTCCAGACTGCTGCTAAAAAAGCTAATTAGCCAAAGGGCAAAAGGCACCATCTTTTTCTTGCATGGGAACCTGGCAAGGAGTCCCAAAGCAGAGAGGATAAATAGTTGGGGTTTATAATGGCACAAGATTAGCAGTGGTGAAGTCGGGACACGTGCTAGGCTTCCTGCTATGCAAGGGTGTTATTAACAGCTTGCATGGAGGAGCAGAGACAGGAGGTACGAACAAGTGCAAAATTCTTCTGGTGATTCATGAGCACAGGATACAGCAAGGAGCTTCAGAGAGTCCCGAAGGTACTGTATGGATTGGTACTACGGTGACAAATTGTATTGATGCGAAGAAATGCACTTTGCAGCATAAAACTTGCAGGTTTTTGTAAACCTGGGAGGGTTTCTGTACCATCCTCCAGAAGAAGCTGGGAACGCCCCAGGAACACCTCGGGCCACAATCCCTGCTGACAGTGCAGAGGTGGCTGGTGAAGCCTTGATGCAGCCAGGACAGGTTGGGTGACATGCAGAGAGTAGCACAGGCACAGGTACAGGCACGAGGCTGCAGGGTTGTAGCAGGGATGCCAAGAGGAGGGGCAGACCAAGGGATGGGGAACCCAGCTGTCAGGGAGGGGGAGGCACTAGCCAGCCTTACAGATTAACAACAGCAGAGAGAAAATGTGAAAGCACAGTTTTCCTTGTTGCTTAGCAGAAGGGCTGGTCAGTGAAACAAGCTCAGGGATGAGGTGGGAAAACACCACTTCACCCTTCACCCGATGTGAGATTAAACAACGGTGGTTTTGTCACAAGAAACAGCTGTTTGGGGCCAGAAACTCAGTGAGATGCAATGCTGTATTAGATAAACATGTAACCCAGAACAACACTATCACTGGTGACATTTTGCGCATTTGTGCTTGGGGCTGTGGCTGACTTGGGGGCCAGGTCGCTCCATGTCTGCTGTGCCAGCCTCGCTCTTTGCTCCTTCCCCTGCCCCAGGCAGGCACTGCCAGCACATCTGCATCCATGCAGACGCAGTGAGATGGCTCCTACCTGAACAGGCCTTGCTATCAAGAGTTAATGCTGCGCTGCTGAACTGGACAATGAATGCACAGCAGGAAGGTGGCACAAGGAAAACTCTCAGGAACAGAAATTCTCCTCCTTGGCACCCAGTGCCTGCAAACTTTTGACAATCTTAAAGCTCAGCACAGAGCATCCCAAGCAGGGAAACTGCCCCAAACATGGCCTTCATCCCCCCACCTGCACCATCCCACCGCTGTCCTGTTCTGAGTGACAGCTGTGTACCTGTCACAGCCAGCCATGATGAGCCCTGGGGAATGCCTCGCCGGGAATATCTTCCATCTGTGCCAGGAAGAAACTTCCCCTGGGAGAAGGCAGGCAGCTGGCTTCAGCTCTCCTGCCTGCTGAAAGGGACAAAACCTTTGAGTGGAGACAAAATAGGAAGTGGAAAGCCTTAAGGAAATGCCAAGCTGAAGGCTCACAGGGCTGCTCCAGCTCCAGCTCCAGCCAGCTCACACACAGCTCTGGGCCTCCGGCTGTGCTGGCCTCTCCACAGCCAATGCTCACACTGGGATCAGCCCCAACCTGCCACTCTCCTGTTTTTCCTCTCCTTCTGAGCCTTCAAAGAGGCAGCTGTGCTTGTGGACATTTTTTTTCTATTTGATGCCAACAAACAGAGCCAGCGTTAAGTGCGTGAGCCCTGCAGTCACCCTGCTGGGGGTAAAATCCAGGCTCAGAGAAGGGCTGGTAGGGGCAACAGGTGAGTGCATTAGCCAATGGCATCTTCATCTCTCACACCCTCCTTGGGAAAGGTCGAAATGCTCCTAGCATTTTTCTTTGGCTCCTGTCAGCTGCAAAACTCTTTCCCATTGCAACAAGCAGGTTTGACTTTCCTCCTTTCTAGTAAGAGCAGCCCTATAGCCCACCTTGCCACATACAATGTAGGACACAGGTTATTATACTGGGAATATGCTCCTCCAATCTCCTGGTGCTCCATTCACATTCATTTTTAATCAAGGGAGGAAAGAGACCATTTCTGCCCCAGGAACATGTCCTTTACACATCTGTGCCTGTACCTTTTAAGAGCAAAGAAACTCTTCCCCTCCATTTCCTTCCCAACTTCTCTCTCCTGTATCCATCATCATTAGCGACTATAAACATCAGAGCTGCAGCCATTAGGCTGCTATTCCTAGATAAATAATGCTTTTCATATTTAATTTACAAGTGGTTGCGGAACTTCTTTGGGGTGCACGGGGTTAATTAAGAGCTGAATTAGATGGAAATTATTCTCCCTGAGGAAACTCAATTAAACTGTCCTGGACAAAAACAAGGATGGTCAGGATTTCTCCCCAAAAAGCAATGCTGTGCCAGCCACCCCGACTGCTATGTCCCCTCTGCCTGGGGATGGAGCCTCTTCTCCTACTTCATGCCATGCACACATGTGCCAACGTTGCTGATGGGAACAGCTGGCTGCCCTTGACCCCTTGGGAATGGGAATGAGACACTGAAGCAGCAGAGGTAAATAACAGGCAGTGACGAGGGACACGACTAAGGAGCACCCAGAACCTGCATGGGACACACACTGTAACAGCTCCTCCTTTTTGGGTGTGAATTCTGAGAGCCCCCATGTTTCAGTCAGACATGACAGTGATGATGCTCATGGTTAATCCTTCCTCCTGTTTCACTGACAAGTTGCTCAATGCTCCTCAGGAAAGTGATCTCCAAAACAGGAGGAGTACAAGACCTTGCTATGCATGTGAAGGAAGGTCCTGGCCTCCTCATCCCAGACATCTGCTCACCAAAGCAAGGCATGCTGTGAATCACAAACCACCACAGGTCCTGTGTGAGTTATACACGGGATATGTTCTTGTGGTGGTATATGGGCAGCAGCTCCTTTTCTTCCCAAGAAAAAGAGCTCTGGACAGAGTAGCATTGCTGGAAGAAATGAAACAACACCAGAAGTTCAGAAAACCCTCTAGAGAAGGAAGTGAGATCCTTTGGGATGATAGGAAAGTTTATTTACATGGACTTTCTGCTCTGATCCCAGCAAATGAGGAAGGCACCATGTCAGGGAGCACATATCAGGCTCACTATACAGGTTGAAAATATTAAAATTCAAACGCTCAGTATCCATATCTAACACACTGTAAGGACCTGTCAATCCAAGGAAGTGTTTGGTGGCCACAATCAACAGCTCTACGAACTCATACTCATTTAAATCTACTTTTATTCTTCTTCGTGTGTCTTTTCAACAGCCAAATCCAAGAGGCAAAAGCTCTAGTGGTACCTCTGTGCCACCCTACTCTAGGTGCCTTCAATTTCAACGAGGTGGAGGATTGGCACCAGGACTCTCACTCAGCAACAGGTCCTTGATCTTAGGGACCTGTGTGTCCTGCAGCTCCTTCTCTCCTCCATCCCCTCGTGACACTGATTCAAGCCTCACCTGAAATTGATTCAGCTGTTCTCCTGACCCTCAGAGCACATGGAAGATGAATACCATGTCATCCTTTCTAATATCAGCCTTATTGTTTGATGTGATTACCTGCTGTGTTCACTTGGCACTTGAACATTCAGATGTATCAATTTAATCTTAATTGTGCCCTTAATTTGATCATTGTGTTGTTCTACCTCTAACTGGCTTACAGGAATCTGGTAGTAAATTTGCTTTGTAACATGATCAACCTAAGTGAATCTTTCGTTGGCTTTTGTATGAAGCTTTTGAGGCAGAGCACAGAAATCAGTTTATTTTGCTGATTGGCAGCATGGATAATGAACTTGGAGGGTAGAAGTCCCTTTGATGACGTGCTTTGCTACCAAAGCACAGCTCCTGTACCTTACAAACCCTTCCCTGTCCTTCCCCTGGCCATGGAGGGGCTCAGACAGGGACAGCTGCTGGGGAGCCAGGCAGGGTCAAGGGCGTCCAGAAGGGTTTCCTCAGCTGAGGGAGTGCATGCATTCCTGTTCAGGTATGGTGACTTCCTCCAAAAGCATTTACAAGTGCACCTGGACAGGAAGGAAAAGAGCCAGGTATTTGCTACACCTCCCACAGAGCATTTTTCCCTCCTGGTCTCTCGGCTGTTGTGCTGTTAGCTACATGCAGCCCCTTAAAGTATTTTTCAGTGTCCCACATGCTCTGTCTAACTGGGAGGATGATCAAGGGAGAAAATTCAGCTTTAGAAATTCTCTTGTCCTATTCCTCCAACCATCTCCTTGAGACTGTCTAGGTGAGGTTATCCACACAAACACAGGCTCCACAGAAGCAGGAGGAGCTGAGACAAAGTGGGAGCAGAGCAGAAGAAATTCTGGGCATCACATTCCTCATCCCAGAACTTTGCAAAACCTGCACAGACTTCCCCTAGCTTTTCAGAAGAGAAACCAAGTGTCTGCCAGACAAGTCCCACCTGGGGCTGCCTGCTCAGCCTGCCGGTAAGTGGATGGGCTAACCCGAGTGTTCAAAACAAGTCTCTTGCTGACAAAAAACCTCAAGAGCCTGGCAAGGACAGAATCCCAGTAAGCACACTGTGTCCAGACATGCAGAGAGAGCCAAGGATGCCCTGGCATGCCATCTCCCCTGTCCCCTGGGAAATTTTTATATTTAATTAGAAGAGAGTTAAGGAGAAAGACAAGTGCATGTGTAGGAGTAAACCATCACCAGGGTAGCTGATTTCTTCCATGCAGGAGACAGAAGCAAACGAACATTTAATCCTGCTGTCTGAGCATGGCCAAATTGAGATCTACAGGGACTTCTCTGTGCAAATGCCGTACGGCAACGAACAGCCTGGGTAACAGGATAAACTTCATCTGAACAATCAGCCACTTCAGTGCAGCCTTCCAGGGCTACTGGCACTGGCCAGCAAGGGGTCGCCTGGGGACAACTGCTCCAGGCTGGCAGGAGAGTCAAGAAAACGAACTGCTGCAGAGCAGCCTGGGATGTGGCTGGATTTGGGCAACTTCACCAAAAATCCTCAGGGAGAGCCCCCCCTTTTGCTTAGAAACTGTCCTGTTACCTCCCCACCTTGTCAAAACCCTTCTGCTTTCCAGTCCAGGGTATGAGGCTGAGGCTTCCCACTCCCTGCCTGTCACCCCAGCACAGCCCAGCACAGCAGCTCCTCACACAGCAAACAGGGCTTTTGGCCTGCTCGTGACCTGCCTGCCTTCTGAGAGCTCTTGTGAGCGCAGGGATATTAATGATGCTGCCTTTTGATATGCAAACGGAGTGCTCATTATGCCTCTCGCCCCACATCCTCTGAGCGGTTAATTAAAGAGTGTGCAGCAGGCAGAAAATTATCGCCGCCTGCAAAATAAACCAACACCACTTGGATGGCTGGAGCAGAGGAGGGGGAGAAGGGGTGGAACCAGGCCTCTGCGTTTACCGAAAGTGTCTCTAAGGCTATTGAGAGATCACTCCAGCCAGCACTGCCTGGTGCTGTACAGAACGACCCTTCTCACACCCGTGCCGGTGTATGGCACATATTCTCACTCACCCACAGAGTTGGATAGCTCGTGCGTCACCAGAGACAAAGAACTCAGAGCGCTCAGTCAGCTGGATATTCCAGAAGTTTATTCCGAAGGGGTCCAGGATGAAAGAGGAAGAGAGACCCTCGTTGTCTATATTTATAGGGATAGCTGGAGGGTCAGGTAAGAGGAGGCGGGGGGAACATCACAACCAATGGGGAGAAGGAAGGGATGGGATCAGGGGTTAGGTTACAGCTGGGGGGATTTACATAATTTGGGGAGGGACCTTCGTGTTCTCCAGAGGGGACACTAGGATGTCTCCCACCAGTGAAGCCCTGCTGTACTGGAACCACTCGGCTCCCCAGCAGTTCCTGAGGTGGTATTATCCACCACAACAGATGGCTTCACTCTCCCCCTCCAAAGCATGTTCAGCCAGCCCTGGCAGCAGCAGGATGCATGGACAGGTAGATCCATGTTGCCCAGTGCTGGGGAGGTGAATCCCACAGCTCCCACACCTCTGCAGCCATAAGCTACAGTGTGGGAAGCCACAGCCAGGCCAAGCCACAATGGCTGCTTTGGAACATGACAGGTTCAGGGCAGCTATGGCACATGGGACAAGCTCACAGCTCTGGGACCACAAAGGCACCAGTGCCACCTGCCAGCACCATGCTCCTCTTTGCCCAACTTCTCCCAGGCTCTAGGCAAGCAGGAGAGATCCCATTCCATCAGCCTGGTGAAGGATGGCTTTCCCCTTCCCCAGACCCTGCCTAGACGCTCACCACTGGAAACAGAGAAGGGAACAGGTTATTTAAGTGCTGACCTTCATGGTGCCTCTGTTTCCCAGGGAGAGGAAGACCTGGACTCACTACTGCACTTTGCAGGGAGGACAGTGATGTCCAGGTGCCCTTGATGGCAAGCCCTGGGGAGCTGCTGCTGCAGCCTGGCAGCAAGGCAAGGTTAGGGGGGCTGATGTGCAAAAAGCTGGTGTTTTGACCTGCACCATTGCTCTGCTGAGGGAAGGGGCTCTCCCAGGCCCATCCCCAAAATCCATCTTGCCCTGTTCCAGAATCTTGTCTTGCAAACAATCATCACCTTTTTGGGGCTCTGAATCTAGTCCTTGCAGAAAGAAGCAAGTGCCTGCAGCAATCACAACAGATCAAAGGGAAGGGTGGGAGTCAGAGCCCACAATTTCCTTCTGCTCCGACTAATTGAGGAATCAAATTAACCTGTTAGTGAGCTGAGGGAGACTGCCCTGACCCACTTTCCTTCTTAGGTGGATTCATGTTTAACCCAAGAGCACCCTGGTCACAGTGGCTCCCAGGGGCTGTCTCTCTTCACTTTGCTGGACAATAACCTCAGCTGTGACTGTCCGTCAGGGGATGATGCTCGAAACTCTGGGTGCCAGCATGTGGCTTTTCTCCCTCCCAATTGAAAAAGAGAGGATAGGATAGGATAGGATAGGATAGGATAGGATAGGATAGGATAGGATAGGATAGGATAGGATAGGATAGGATAGGATAGGATAGGATAGGAGTTTGATCTTGTGTGGGTTTGGGCACATTTTGGGTGTCCCCCTGGCTTGTGGCGAATCTTCTGAGTGGCAAATCTCCGAGAAGGGATCTGCTTGGATATATAGAACAGCCCTTAGCTAGAAGGACACATTGCTTTTTTTCCCCTGCCATTTTTTGGGATACAGCCTGCATTTGTTGACACTGTTGGGAAACAGAGATTACTGCAGAAATGAGCAACTCCCACTCACTCCTCTCACAGAGCTGGTTAGAAAAGACAGTAGCAGCAGGTGCCCTGTGGACAGTAATGGACTCACTGTATCTCTTTCCACCCAAAAATCACTGCCTGGGTTGTTGGGAAATGGAGAGCTTGCAGGAGGCCAGCCTAGGAGCTGCCCAATGCTTTGGAGAGAGATTGCTCCTTTGCTTTCTATTGCCCATCAAAATAAAAGCAACTCCCCACTGATGCTGTAGGCACTAGCACAACCCAAGCTGTGCTATATGGGCACAAACACCACTTCTCCCTGGCCTCCCAGGACAGGCTGTGACTGCTGCTTGCCTGAGAAGGTGGTTCGGATCCCTGCCTGTTTGCTCTTTCCCTTCCCTTGTTCCAAGCCCGTGGTGTTTCTGTACCCTGGGAAGGAGCCTCCCTCCGTGGCAGGATGTTGTTCTCTGCAGCTGGAGATGGGGAAGATGGAGCAGCTCAGCACTGTGGGACAGATCCTGATCCCAGTGTTCCACATCTCCAGGGAGAAGGTGCTGGGAGAGGGATCTAACCAGCCACTCAGCTACTGCTTATGCTTCTAAATTCTCCTGTACCCAGGTGCCACAATCCCTGCAGGGACTTTGGAGATGCAGGCTCCACAAGCTGTGTGCAGAGATGTGATTTGTCATGGTGTCCTCTAGGATTTGCTCCTGTCTCCACCGGGGATGGTGCTTCGTTCCCCAGGATTCAGCACGGAGAGGGCCAGGGGAGCCGGCACTGGAGGGCTATCAGTTCAGCTCTCCCCAGAGGCGGACGGCAGCCGCTGCCTCCTGCGACTCCGACCCTCAGCAATGACAAACGTGGCAATGACTCACCCCAGGATGAAGGTCACAGCAGCCTATTTCCCTGGGACAGCAGCGGCCACAGGACGGTGGTATTCCTTCCTCTCCCACCCCATCCCAATCATTCAGGATGCAAAGGCAACTTAATCCAAACAACTCTGCTTCTCTACCTCATCCTCACCCCATATCCATGCCTTTTCCCCACACCTCCAGCCTTCCAGGACCTTGCTGCAATGCCAAGGGGCCATAACTCCCACATCAGCAGCTCTGCGCAGTTCGAGGGAATGTGCTGCCCCTGCCCTTCAGCCTCCCTTCTGCTCCTCCCGCAAGCAGTGCAATCTGTCTCCTCCTCTCAGGGCTTGCCCTGCCATCCATCACCGACTGCCTGAGCACATTATCCTTCACTTCTCCAGACAGCGGTCGAGGAAGGCAGCTGGGACCAAGCAGCTCCTCTGCTGAATCCCAGACATGCTCACACCTTGGCTCTGCGGGGCTGTGCTGCAGGGCTGGAGCTTTGCTGATTCAAACTCTCCAAAGACCAGCAAAGTCTGTGGAGCTGCCTGGCACTGTGAGCAGCACCTGTGATCCTTGGAGATGGAAGCGATCCTTGGAGGCAGATGGGGCATTCTGAATTACCACCACTGTGGACTACAGACAGCTAAATCCATCCTTGTTGCCATGTCCTGGCCAGTTCCCTCAGGGCTGCAGAATGGGTTATGCACTGCCAGGAGGGAGCGAGGTGCTCTTTCTGGGCATGAGGGCAGAGGGGAGGCTGGGAGTGCCCAGCAGCCCAGGGGCACAGGCATGTGAGAGAGAATGGGGCCAGTTTTTGCCCAGCACTTGAATGATTTTACCTGAGACAATAAAGTTTCAGAGACTGAAGCCTGTTCCTTACTTAGGGATTTTTCCCAGATGCCACTTCTGCTGAGTTTCTCTCCCATTCTTTGACTGTTTCCCCTCCCTGAGACAGGCACTTTTGCCTGCAGCACCCCTCCATCCCAATGCCTGCACTCCTTGTGCTGCTCCCCTGCAAACCCTGCCCGACAGCCAGGCAGGGCATAGCTTTGCTGTACAGCCTTCCCACACATGCCACAGCTGCCCTCCTGAGCCCCCACAGCCACCAATCCCTCCTTCCCTGGCTGCCAGACTCCCCAGAGCAATTCTAGCCCCTCCATGCTGATAGACATGTGCTCTGGGGGGAGCAGTGGGCAAACATGTGCTGTTCTGCCACATGAGTACAGTGGAGAAATACAACAGCATTTGCTCTGACTGATCCAGCAGAAAAATGACAGCAGGGAAATCCCAGTGCTTCCACCTCCAAGATTTCCACAGTAACGCCTCCTGTGCCAGTGCTGTGGCAGGGATGTGCCCACGGGGGGCATTGCTGTTCCAGAGCTCCTAGGGATTTGGCCCAAGCTGACCTGGTATCACAGACATGGTAACTAGGGACAAAAGATTTTGGAAGGCTAAAAAGAATCACAGCTTCTCATGGTATATTCCAGACATCAAAAAACCAATTCTGATAAATATGTGGTTTAACGTGAGTCAGTAGTAATAGGTGCTACAAATTTAAATACCTCACCGCACACTCAGTACATATCTATGCAGAATTATGAAGCACTTTAGATTAATATGCATTTAGTACAACGCACCAATATATAGTTTGTATTGAATTGCTGCACTTTTATGTGCATGCTAATATTAAATGGGCAAGCAGTTGTGTAGATAGCAGCAGATATTCAGATGCTAATGCTAATCTAGAACTTCCAATGACCCTAATGCAATATTTTGGAGAAGCACACAGAGGGCTGAGCGGTGGTCAAGCCCTGCTGGCTACTGTTTGTGGGTTCTGCTAGCTAGGAAATGCAGGAAAGGATGAATAGTCTTGGCTCCGAGGTGATGCTTTTTGGGGTGACTTGACACCAACACATCCCAAGGCACTGGCTCACCCACACCCGCTCTGAGCAGCTCCCTCCTGGGTACAGGCGTCTCAGCTCCTGCTGCTCAGCCACGGTGCCAATGAGTCACCAGCATCACATGAAGAATGGAGTCCTCCAGGAATGTCACACTCTCCTTGCTGCCTGCTCTGCCTGCAGCAGCCTGAGGAGAGGCAATGCCATGGGCAGCCCCCAGCCTGCAGCTCTCTGCCCAGTGCTTGATTCCCCAAGGACTTTTGTCCAGCCTAATGTGAAAGCTTTACACTTCCTTTCCACAGACCATTCTGCAGCCTTGGACCTGGGGTTACCAGGCAACTTCCCACCCACTTTCACTTCTTTCTCTCTAGCTTCATCCCTCTTCTTCCTCCTCCCATAGGTATTTGCTTCCCTGGCTCCATCTCTTAAGCAGACATGAGGCTCTTTCCCTCTCTCTTTACATACCACCTTTCCAGCCTGTTCTGTTGTTTTTATACAAAATGTCCCATCTGTTTCTGCCTCTGGCAGCCACCCTAGGCTGGACATGGTGCCCCAGAATGCTGTTGGGGATGTCGAGAGGTACAGATCACCCACTGATTGCCTCAGCCATGACAAAGACATGCCCAACCTCAAATCCTACTCTCCATTTCAACCTGCAATCCTGTAGGGATTCATCATTCTTCCAAAGCCTGCCCCCAAGCAAGACAATGAAACAAGGCCATCAAGCTTTCCTTTCTCATGCCTCACCCTACCCTTTCCCTGGCAGGTGGATGCCCAGGTCCCTCACACAGTTCACAGTCCTGGAAACTGGGTCTGGTGCGACTATTTGAGGAGAAAAATCCCATAGATAATAGAATCCCAGGTAATCCACTTCAGTTCAGTCAGACACCAGGTTTTGTCCCTTTCCTTGGGAGCCACAGTCATGACCCTTTGCAGAGCAGGGCATCTCCCCAGTTCCACCTCTTCATCTGGCACAGGTGGTGGGTACAGTTCATCCCCAATGAGAGCCTGAAATCCCTGCTTAGCTTTCCTCTGCCTCTCCAAAGGCTACAGGAAGTCAGCAGAAACCTTGACTCTGCAAGCACCATGACGGTCTCTGAGTCCATCCTTAGGAAGCTGCAGGAGGGTTCCCTTGATCCTGGAACAGCATGTGGGCAGGTGGAAGCCATAATGAAATGAGATGGCATCCAGTAAATTCTTGGGAAAGGGCATTTTGATCAAACCCAAAACGTCCCCTTTTGGTTCCTATCGAATTGCTGCCAGTTCTGGACCAGTCTGGAAGAGGTGGATTATAAATGAGGCACAGCCAGCTCAGAGGAGGCTGCTTAAACTACAGCAGACCCCAAGCTGCTGTAGTTTACACTGGGGAACAAATCCAAGCCTTTCATCTATCCATCCTCAGGGGTTTTAGGTGTCTCCTTGCTTGCAGAGGTTAGCAAGGCGAGCGTTTTCAAACGGAAGCGAAGGGATGGCAAAAGACAGCATCCACAGCTGGGAGCAAAGAGCAGCTTTTGTGGAAGTCATGCAAAGAGAGAAATCAATACTGCTCTAAAACAGGCACGACAAAAGAACAAGCAGAAAAATCAAGTGGCCCACCAAATCAAACCAGAAGGTGCAAGCAAGGAGCTTCACAGCTGCCTGGGACAGCAGGAGAAGCCATTGAGGAAGAACAAAGATAGAGTCAGAGCCCAAAATATGTGCAGCAACAAAACACTCAAGATATCACACTTCCAGTATCAAGTCTCCACAGTGTCCTGCTATGGAGTCCAAGCCACTGCTCTCTACAGAGATCTCCTGCAGCCTGTCTGGGCAGCCAGCAAGGCCTCCATCCCTCACAAGAGCTGACCTCTTGTGCTGGTGCCTTCTGCTCCCTGCATGACCCTTTCTTCTTCCTGACTGCACTTTATGCCATCTAACCATGCTCCTCAGGGACGGGTCAGGCTCTGAGATGGTCCTGAGATGTATTGCTGGCTGCTGTGAGAACAGTGTACGAACAGAATATACTCTGCCATTCACTTTTGCAGCCATGAACCTTTTCCATGGGAATCTTTTGGAGGATCTGGTCAGAGCAGAGGCATTGCAGCCCAGAGACCCTGTTTGCTCATTGCTTTGGCCTGAAAGGACCCAGGGCATCCTCCTGCCCTCCTCTGGGGACACCAGGCAGTGCCCTGCCCTAGACAGTGTCCTTGCCTTCTCCTGTCACTGTGCTAGGTCAGCACAGTGTTATGCCTGGAGGAGAAGCAGCACCAACATGCAGACTCAGCAGAAGAGGTGTCCTGTGGGGACAAAAGCTGCTTCCCTGTTCCCCCTCCAGCAGAGCCAAGAGCATGGGCAACCATGAGCAAGGGCAGGGGAAGCAGGAAGCAGCAGGAGGTCTTAGGGTGAACTTGGAAGGCACTTCCTGAATCTTTATCATAGAGCTAATCCAGGATTTCGATGCTCAGATACTGACAGCAGTAGCCACAGGTACACAAGCAGGGAGCCTGAAGCAGAAGCTCCTGTGGACCCCAGCCAGCCTGTGCCCCATACCAGGATGCTGTGGCCTCTTTGGCTGCCTGGTACCCAGCCTAAGCTCTCACACGGCTCTCATGGTCCCATGGGACCATCTACAACTCCCTGTTGGTATGTTGAACAAAGCCCTGACCTTCCACCCTCTTCCCCGACCTGGTTTGCTGGGGAAGCCCATTTACATCAGGCAACCTGCAACCCAGGAATGGAGCGAGCTGCAACACCAGAGTGACACGGCCAGCGTGGGAGGTGGCCCCAGGTTTGCGGGAGGAGAGCTTGGCTCATGTGGCCCCAGAGCTGCTGCCTGCAGGCTGCTCGCCCCTGCTGCCCTGTTTGCGGGGCAGCGCTGCCATGGCTGGGCTGCTGCGGCTCCCTCAAAGGGCTCATTGTGGGCAGGGGCGGAGCAGGGACACAGGCGGCATTGAGGGATGTATGCCCCTGCTCCGGGCTGCCGGCAGGGCCAGCCTGCCCCGTGCCTGGCTGCTAGCAGCCCCGACCTCACAGATCTCCTTGAAAAGGCTGGATTGTAACGCTGCCCGCAGCCAGGAGCTACGGGAGGATGACACACCTGGCATGAGTTTCTGCAGCTCCCAAACGAGAGCAGTGTCTGCACTGATTCTCCTACCCCCCCATCCCCTGCCGGCCTCAACACCCTGGCACAGCATCACGTCTCTCTGAGCTCTCCACACCTGACTTTGTTGCCCATTCCCAGCCCCTTGATGTGAAGCTGCAGCTCTGCTCAGCAAGGGCACTGCCACCCCAATGCTTCTCAAAGCAGCTGATGGACTCTCCTCAGGCTCTCTTGCTCCCCCTCTCCTTGGGACAGGGCTGGGTGGGATCCAGCCTGGCTGGGGAGGGAACAGTGGCAGGACTCCAGCTCTCCCTGGCAGCTCCTGCAGGCAGCAGTAAACACACATTAGGCTCCTGCAGCCACCAGTGCACACACAGATCAGAGGAAGGAAGGAGGCCTGCGTGGGGAAGCTGGCCCCAAGGCTTCCGGCACCTGCAGCCAAGGGACGCCAGGCTGGGATGTACCTCGCAAGGGCAGGTAGGGTGCCAGAGGCAAAGCCCCCTGGCCTCTCCCACCCTACTGCACCCGAGACCAAAGGAAAAATTGCTTTTGAGGTGACCTGGCTGCATGACCTGTCAGATGGCAAACAGCATTTTCCCTCCCAGCCCTGGAACCAGGTCCTGTGCCAGGACACATGGGCAATGTTTCAGAGATCGGGTGTTTCAGGACAGGGTGAAGCAGCAGCTCCCCACCTTTGCCAGCACAGACCCAGGGATCAGGCTCATCCCCTTCCCTCACAGGGTGGTCCTGTCCACCGGGAAGGAGCGGTGCACGGCTGCCAGTGAGAAAACCCTTTCCAGTCTTGTGGATGCCACAGTGTTTGGGGAGGTGGCATGGGGCTGGTACCCAACACTGCACAGGGATTCAGAGCACAGCCTTCTGCACCCTCTGAGCAGCAGCTGGAGGACACAGAGTCTCCTGGGGTCTGTCCTTAGACAGACACATGCTTGGGGCAATTTCTGGGCTTGCAGTGGCAATGTCACCAACCCTTGTGCATCCCAGTTGCGTGCAGGCTCCCACGGAGGCTTTGTGAACTTCTGGCAGTTTAGGATGAAATGAGAGACTCCACTGATGCCGAGCTAATTCAAGGTTCTGTAGAAGTGTGACAACCACATCAGAAGGGCTGGAGTGGCGGAGCAGATGCTTTGCATGCCAGTGTTGTGTGTCACACCTGGCTGTCCAGCAGAGACACAGCTCTGGGATGCTGGGAGTACCACTGCCCTGGACCCTCTGCCAGAGACAGCCCTTGCCTCTTGGGGCCACAGCTGGGAGCACAGCAGGTCTCATCACCTCCTGCTGCTGCATGGCTGAGCTGGCAGCCCCTTCCTGGGCAAGCACCCTTCTCCCTTATGGCAGCCATGCCCCTCACCTAGCGCAATCCCTGAGCTGAGATAGACGCAAAACTATGTCAGGACAGAGCTATAGCCCTCCAGTCAGACTTTTCTCTGGTCTCAAGTACTGCAAACAGGATGCAGCAGCCTCCACACTTCCCTTGGGGATCGGCTGGTTCCTCTCAAGATGCCTCTGCCCTGTGGGGATCCCTATCAAATGAGGTGGTCACGGCCATACCAACCTCAGAGCAACTCCAAAAAACCCAAAGCATTGCAAGTAACAATAAGAACAAACAGCACCACACACACTCTAAGACCTTGCATCCTTATTTTTCCAAAATGGGAAACTAATCTGACCCAAAACGCCAGGATACTGGGACAGACTTGCTCTAAGATCCAGCAGAACCTACTCCTTCCTCTCTGGCCAGCATCCCAGCCTTGGCAGTTAGCAAGTGGGGGCTCTCATTTTCCCCTACATGCAGGACATGTGGCATCCAGGCCTAGCAGGTGGTAGGCTGTTCCCTGTCTTAGCCCTTGCAGAGTCTTTTAATGGAAATATTAAATGGAAATATTTTAATGGAAATATGGGTGGTATGGATGCTAGACAAATGCAAGCTCACATGTGTACAAACTGGGGGAAAAGCAGAACAGGGGCAAAAGGAAGGGCTGTATTCATAACCAGGGATGAATTTCCAGTTAGTCAAGCTGAGCACCACCAAGCCCATATCTGACAAGCCTCAGGACAGACGCTGTGTTAGCAGAAGACAGCAGCATGTTATTACTTCCTGTTAACCCAGCAGGAACATAGTTGCAAAAGACAACTCTGAACAGACAGACAATATGAGTCCAATAAACCAGTTCATGATTTCCCAGCAACAGGAACGCAGAAATCATAGGGAGGACCCAGCAACCAGCATCCCCTGTTCTGTGGGTCACAGAGATCCTGAAGAACCCTTGGGGACACATATGTTCATGTTTGTACATAAGAGAGCATGAATGAGGAAACACATTAGAGATTTTGTATAATAAAGTCACCTTCCTCTCTGTAAGATCTTGCTGTCTTGCACCAGGATTGAATGACCCCCACTCTTCAATCACTGACAGAAATTTTCAAGAGCATGAGTGTATGAATGTGGAGCTCCTTACCCTAGCACGGAGTGAAGGCAGCACTCGTGGCTGGCTTTGGTGGCCCTGTCATTTGTTATGGGATCAAAACAACCCACATACCTGATGCCAGCAGGAATTGCTGAGAGATATTTCCTGAGGGTCTTTCTACCTGTCTGAGGCAGCTGGGGAGGCTCTCTGGGGCTGGCAGGTAAGCAGTGGCCCAGGACTGGTTAGGAAGGGGTGTGAGTTGTCAAAAAGACAAACTGCTCTTTAACCAGGCTTTTTGTCTCCAGTCTTCACTGGCACTTTCACAAATCCCCCTTTTTCAGTCCAGTGAAATATTGAGTGTCTTAGTAGATACACACCCAACCCCCCTAAAAATTCATAATATGTGAATGATTTTTATTAAAAACACCAGAAGCAGTGTTAAATTTACTACTGTATTTCGAACTGCCAAGAAAATGGGACTACAAAAGATACAGGCTGAGTAAAAGCATTGACTTGGATACAGCATGATTTATGGGGCATATTTAACATTGTGAAGCCTGATGTATACTTTTAGTGAAGAAAACAAAACCACAAAAATATGTGTAAGTCCAACGTGGCTTTTGATACTGGCTTGGGGTCTCTATCAGTAGATTATTTTCCTGTTGACCTCACCTCGAGGGAGATGGGAACAGGCCTGGGAGGGATGACGTGGCGGCTCAGACAAGCTGGGAGAGAACTGCACTGTGTTCCACTTATGTTATTTTCTGTGCTAGGAGTGAGGCAGACTCCAGAAGCTTGTAAGATTTGAGCTTTTCCTGGGAGGTTTCTCAGGAGTAAGATGGGATGCTAAGGGGATGACCAGCCCAGGTTGTTATGGATCACAATGTGCTAAGCAGGGGTGCTGAGCCAAGGTGGGATCCTCAGCTGAGATGAGTTAGCACAGCTGCTCTCATGGTCTGTCCTGAGATGCTCTCTGTGCTTGTGGGGTGTGTGTTTTCAAACAGATATCAGGCAGCCTGGAGGGACCAGCAAGAATCATAAAAAGCCCAGAAAACTCTGCTTCAGTGTGAGAGATAAAGAAGTTTAGTCTATTTAACTTCTCAGAGAGAAGGTTAAGAGGTGCCTTGATCATGATCTATTAATACCTACACAGGAGAAATAGTTCAGATAGTAGATAGCTCTTTAATCTAATAGGCAAAGGCATAATGCATTCTAGTGGCTGGAAGCCAAAACTCAGTGTCTCCAGCCTAGAAATAAAGGGAATGTTTCACTATCAGGCACGTCAAGCTCTGGAACAGCTCACCCACAGCAGCAAAGGCATCTCTCCTGAAACAAAGGTGTGCCTGCACCAACAGCTCTGGTGCAGCAATTACTGGGTACAAGGCTGCAGCCTGTCACCCACAGGGGCAAGGCTTAGAAGTCACAATGGCTATTTGGCCTTGAAAATCTGGGATTTTACAAATGGATAGTTGATTGAATTAATTTTTGTATAGAGGAGGAGAATCTCCCCCACCACCCCAGCCCAG
Source organism: Entomyzon cyanotis (assembly GCA_024500445.1). Lineage (NCBI taxonomy): Eukaryota > Metazoa > Chordata > Aves > Passeriformes > Meliphagidae > Entomyzon > Entomyzon cyanotis. The sequence goes on along the minus strand of JAKEPQ010001030.1, from coordinate 38,109,209 downwards.
CAATTCGAAAGTGATCTGTAGCCACGATTCTGTGAGCATGTCAAAGTGACTGCATAACATCGAGGCAGTTACTTTTGTCCTCATCCATTTCCTTTACCTTATGTGTTATATTGACTTCTTGTGGCTCTTGGGAGGGCAAACCGAAGAAGTAGGGGGAGTAAAAGGCAGGGGTAAATAAACACATCCTTGGGACATTACCACTCCTGCACACACAGAATTTATAAGCTCCTCAAGAGAAGGGATTATAGCATGAGCTGTTTATCTCCCCTTCTGAACTACAGAAGCATGATAAGTCTCAAGTATTTTGCTAAAGCTTCTACATGAAGGCCAATGAGAAAGAATATTTTCTGAAAGTCAGGTGTCCCCAAGACCCTTTGTCCTTTAAGATCAAGGTATCAAAAAATCACTCTCTGAGAAATCTCGGTTGGCACTCCTGCAAGGCTTAGGAACGATTTCAGCAACACCATCTGGCTCTGGCAGACTTTAGAAACTCCTCGAAGGCAGGCTTGCACCCCACAGCCCTTCGAAGGGAGCCCCAGGGCAGGGAAGAGGCAGCGGCAGCCCCGCTCCGCCGCAGCCCTCCCGCAGCTCCCAGCCTGCTGCAATGCCCCAGCCGGAGCCGCGCTGCTGCCGAGCGGCCGCCAGCGAGCCAACAGCAGCTCTTCCTCTGCGACACACCTCCCCATCTCCCGAGCACACTTGGCCTGCGGGGCAGCAAAGTTTCTACCTTCTCGGCCCGGAGAGATGCTTCCTTCCAGCATGGAAAGCCCGAGCGAGGCGGGAGGGTACCTGCATTGCTGCCGGAGCGGCTGCCGGCACTGCAGCCCGGGGAGAGCCTCCTCTCCTCCGGCACAGAAAACACGGCGCAAGCAGGTGGGTTTACAAACACTACGCTGCCATCTGACACAGACTTTCAAAATGCCATGCTTAAGCACACAAATGATGTTTTCTATTAGTTTGCCTTTAAATTTATGTGCCTTAATGCATTGCTTTTTATGTTAACGGCGTTTTGCAGGATGCACGGGGTGTGTAATGAGGCCAGGTTACTGGCGGAATTGTAACTTTGCTCCCGACTGCATTTGAACTGATTGGAACAGTAACCTTCATATCACCTTAATAGCCACATTGATATTTTGTGACATATATTCCCAAACATGTTGTTAAGGTAGGTTTTTTGAGCCTTAAGAAGAGAAAATACAAACCCTCTGCAAAAATGTGTTGCTGACGAGCATGGAAATTGGATATTTTCAAACTGCATTTTGGCTCAGGTGAAAATTTACAAGGTGAGCTTCCTTGACTCACCAAGCCACCAGCAGCCTCTCTGCTCTCCTGCCTGGAGTCACACAGGGGAAAAATGATGCCTTTTAAACAGAATCAAATTTTGTTGATGAGGGTGAGGTACAGCCACAGCAGTCCTTCCCTCTGAAAGCAAACTGACCACAAACACACACCACAGAGCCCAATTAATATTTTAATACTCAACGGTCAGAGATAGAGAGCTGTAACATGTAAACTTTCTAACAAACAGCATCTCTAGATTAACACTTAAAATACCAGGGCAGCATAAGAAAACATGGTCATGCCCAGCTGAAATCATCAGAAGCATCTATTTGTCCTTCAATGCTGGTTTTATAGCTCGTTTTTTTGCACCATTCTCTCAAATTGCTTTCTTTTTCATGAGACAGCCTCTACAGCACCTGTAAGTGTGAGTCCAAGTATATCTGAGACTGTTCCAAGTTGTGGGACACCCTGGATTTTGCAGATGTGCTTCAGAGCAGTCTCAGTGATGTGTAAGACAGGAGCAAACCCTTACACCTTGGAAAGACTGGGAAGCACACAGGTGACTGCCTGCTCTCATATTCTTACTGCGAGCCCTTTCTTCCTGGCACTGGTCCCTGGACTGGTTTATGCCCCCTTTGGCCAAACTCCTTGAAATCCTGCCATTCCTGCACTTCCAGTGCCTTGGCTCCCAGTGGAAGCGGAGCACAGCCAGCTGGATGCCTGCTCCCAGCTCCTCCACACCACTCACTGGAGGTGCCAAGTAAGTGGGAGCACACATCAGGTGCATGCCTTGGGCACCCGGAGCTGTCGAAGGCCTGTGAGCCACACGGGGGTGGCACCCAGGGCTACTGCACAGCTACTGTGGGCTCACAGGTACGAGGTGGGCTACATGGCAGATGAATCAGCAGGAAGGGGATGGCCTGAGCCAGCACATCACCTGACAAACACCAGCAACACAAACCCCAGGGCCACCAGCTTGTTTCCAGCAGCAGCTGGTGGTATGGCTCTTTCCCAGCTCCAGAAAGAGTGAGACAGGCAGGAGCCTCAGTCCTTGTCCTTTGCAAGGTGTAGGAAAACGAGAGAGAGCGAGTGGCTTCAGGGCTTTCTCACTCCAAACAGGGATACACCAATGCCATAGCATCATATAATGAATGCTACAATAGGGAGTTGTTGCTATGGTGAGGGAAATAATATTTAAGCACCAACTGTTTATAAATATAAGATCCCCACAAAGTTTGCTAAAATTAGATTAAGGGGGCTAGGGCTGTCAGGATGTTGTAAAAAACTTGAGAAATACCAGTATTTTTGGACAAGATCTGGATGCAAGATCTGGATACTCCTAAAACAGCAGATGTAAGTCCAAAATGCTAAACAACAAACGTGACAATCTGCCGTTGTGCTGCCCAAGTTTTAGAGGCAATCTCTGAACTCACTGTCGCAGCCTGGCAGGCCTTGGAGAGTGGAGGCGAGACCAGCTTTCCCAGGGATTTATTTTTCTCTTGACACAAGCGCAGCGCAGAGACCTGGGCCCCACTGTTACTCGTTGCCTGCTCTCTGCCAAGTGTAGTTCTGAGCTGCTGCCGAACATGCTGCTACTGTGATCCCACAGTTACATGTTGCAAGCCCTAGAATCAGAGGTGAAGATTTGGAAATCCCTGAGCTGGGGGAGGCAGCTCCTTGCAGAGCTCAGGGGTTTTTCACGAGATAGATGTTGCTTGCATGGATGTAAGAAGAAAACTGCTGTGCCCAGTGCCCAGGCAGCTCCAAATACGCCCCAAATAAAACAGGGATATAAAAAATGAATATCCATTGTAGCATCTCCAGAACAATAACCTATCTTTTGCTGGCAGCTGCCATTTCAGCAGAGCTGCAGTTAAACTGCGAAAAATGCAGTTTAGTTGGCAAGCGCTAGACAGAAGGGAAACATTCAAAGTTGCCAAAAGTAAATGTCTGACCTGTTTCAAAGGGTCGAACAGAAGCAGAAGGAAGAATGTGACTGTCAGAGCACAACCACTTCAACTGCTCTGACACACTCCCGTGCTTCTTTGCCTCTGTCCTATTCCACCTTCCTAGGTGGTCAGGATGATGGGAATGTGTCATCACGCGCCAGTATTTTGGCACTGGCACCACTGAGGATGGTTTTGGTCCCTGACAGTGGCGGTGAGCCCTGGCTTAGGCGACACAGGGAGGATTCCTGGCGCTGGAGAACCAGTCCCCATGACAATATTGTTTTTGATGAGCAAAGGCCACCGGAAAACGAGGGAATGAATGTGCACCATCATCGCTACCAAGTCCGGCAGGGCCCGAGGGGCTGCTGGTACCCCAGCAGCAGGGCGAGAGGAGGGTGTGAGGTACCCACTGCCCCGCACCCAGCCGGTGCGCAGGGATCCCCGTGTCCCTTCCAGCACCCAGCCTGGGGTACACGTCTCACGGGGGGGGCCTCACCGGGCCCCCCTCCCACCCCTGCGACGGGAGGGGCTCTGCCCGCTCCAGCCGGGCGCCTCGGGGAGGTAAATAAGGAAACGGGGAGTTTCCTGCTCGGCAAAGCCGGGGAGCCCGGCGGCCGGGCTGGGGTGAGCGGGGGGCGCTGCGCGGCGCGGCGCGGTGAGGTGCGGGCAGCACGGGGCGGCGCGGAGGCTCTGCCGGAGCCGATGCCGGTGCCTGGCGCTGTGCTTGCGTGCGCCCGTGCGCGCTGCCGGGCGGAGGGAGGAAGGGAGGGAAGGAGGGAGGAAGGGAGGGAAGCGGCGCAGCCTCTCGCCGCTCGCCCGCCCCTAGCCGCGCGGAAGGCGTGGAGAGGCGGCCCCGCTCGGCGGGTGCCCGCGCGGGCGGGCAGGGGCAGGGCAGGGCAGCGCGGGCAGGGATGAGCCCCCGCAGCGCCGCCCGCTGAGCTCCGCCGGCTGCCGCCCCCGGGCCGGGCAGGGCTGGGCCGGGCTCGGCGTCCCCCGCCCCAGGAGCCGCGGCCGGGGATGCGGGGGGCAGCCCTCCGCGGCGTTCCGCCAGGTAAGGGGCGCTGGGGGTGGGGGAGAGCGGCGCAGATCGGCAGGAGTGCCCGGGGGCGGCGGGCTGGGGCTCTCTCGTAACCCTTTCCGCGCCACCAACTTTCCAAGGCAGCGAGACGTCTCCCGCAGCGGCGGGAAGGACTTTTCCTGCCGCTGCCCAGCCCGGCTGCGGCGGGACCCAGCCTGGGCTGCGAGCGCCCAGGGGGAGCCGCCTCCCGGGGCTGCCTTAGCGGCGCGGGGACAGCAGCCCTGGCCCCAGAGCCCCGGGAGAACGAGCTGCCGCGAAACTTGGGCTGCTGTCGGGCGAGGAGCTGCCGCCTGGAGCAAGTGAGTAAGTCCCCGGTGGCACAAGGAGGCCAGATGCCGTGCCCGGCCGCGGAGCCGCGCCAGCCGGCGGAGCGAATGCCCCGGCGTTTGCCGTCAGACCTCCGGGCGGTCTGAGAAACCTGCCGTGAGGGCGCAGGCTGACAAGGAGACCTCGCAGAGTGGGGTGCAAGCACGCCATAGCGTGGAGCAGTCCTACGGGAAAGCTGTGCGGCTCGAGGTTTGGGCTCTTGACGCTGCCGGCCGTTGACTGGGGACGTTGCAAAGAGTGTTTCGAGAGGGTGAATGAGCGCGTTCATCCGAAAAGAGCATTCCAGCTCCTGCCAGGGAGTGCTCTGGGAAGGAGTGAGCAGGCACCAGCAGGCTGGTGGATGGCTCAGGGGAAGGTGGAGAGCCAAAAAAAAACCTCCTGTATTTGGTTTACTGAGGCGTTTGCATCCTCGGGAAGAGGCAGATGCAGTTCAGCAGATGAAAGGTAAACAGGCACAGGTGGATATTGCGATAAGAAAACTCTGGGACCGGCTGGGGTTGGCATTACTTGATAGTGATTAATTAACTGAAAATGTGTATGCTGTGTGCCAGTAGGGAAAATACGGATTCCCCATTGAAAGTCCTATGATTGTTTAAGTGCTGGTCAAAGTGGGCAGTAATCTTCTGGTGTTCAAGGATCTTTCGATCCCTCTGAAATGCAGAGAGAATGGGCAGAGACAGGGGAACAGGGGACATGCCAGGGTGGCTTTGAGCACAGGAGTCCTGTGCCTTAGCGTAAGTAAAGTGCTCTGGGAGGTGATGAATGCAAGAGCACAACGAGTCTGGGGGCACGAAGTTCCTCCTCTTGGACCACGGTGAGGCACCCGAGGAAGGTGGAGGGCATGAGTTCCCAGCTGGCATTTGAAGCTGTGACTGTAAGGAAGCTCTAGTGCTGTACGGCTGAAGAGGAGGCAAGGCTGATGGTTCATTCCCACCACGTCAGGATCTCGTGTTGGTGGGGCTTGCTGAGTGGGAGGCTTGGGGACAGAGAACAGCCCTGCTCACGTGTGCCACTTTGGTGGTGCCCAAAGTCAAGTAGCGCCTGTGGTGAGGGGATGGAGGTGAGGGGGGACTGGGGCCAGCTCGGCGCTCCTTTTTCTCAGTGGTCTCTCTTTCCTCTGGGGAGTGGTGGGGTCCAGCCAGCCCGTGCCCAGGCTGGGTGGTCCACAGGCATGTTTGGTGTCTGCCAGGCTTTTCAGAGCCAATAGCATGACTAAGCCACTGCGACCAAGTGGGATGCTTGCATCCCACCAGAAGCCTGTCTTCCCTGCCTCAGTGGCCACAATGTTGTTTTATGGGATAAACGCTTTGCTCAGTGGGAGAACGCTGGGAAGTGGCAGGTCCTGTGCCAGTGGGTCATTGGCTGAGAGTTGTTTTGAAAACCTGTGACTTAACTTCTGTGCCTGGGTGTCAAGGTGGGGAGGAGCGGGGCTGCAGGAGGGAGCTGCTGGCTGAGCAGGGAGGCACCACAGGGTGCTGGCTGCCACTTGTCCTCTCCAGCAGCCCTCAACATGCCATCCTGCCCTGGGCAAGGCACGCAGGGGTGTTACTTGCTGGGCAGGGGACAGAGGTGCAGGGCTGAGCAGGAGCTGAAGTTGGTGCTATGAATTCTCTGGGTGACTATGCATGCATGGGTCTCTGGGCAGGGAAGGGGAAAGGCGGGAGAGGGGTTGTCTGCCATGAGGCACATTTCGGGATGTGTCCCCTGGTGAGCGTGCTGCAGTCTCACTTGTGTCAGGAGAAGGGTTTTTCCTTACAGCTCCCGGCCTTGTGCAGGGCGTGCCGTGTGCTCCTCTGTGCCGGTGTCCCTGTGCCCAGCGTGCGGGCAGGTGGGCAGGCAGCCCTGCCTGCTCCCGCAGTATCCACCCGTCCTCCTGGCACGGAGACCCCGGCACTTCTCAGGCGATCACTGCTCACAGTTGTGTTTTCCAGCTGGTCCCAAAGTCCTGAGTCACTCTGCCGTTTCCATGGAAACAGCCTTGCTGGCGGGAATCGGTTTTGGGGGTAGAGGGTGCCGGTAGCTGGACTGGCACCAGGCAGGCCTGCGGGAAGGACTGGCGAGGCACAGGCACTCCTCCAGCACATCATCCTTGTACCAGGCTTTTGCCAAGGCTGGAGTAGGCACCTGTGTTGCACAGACCCTCACACCTTCTTCCATTCCTTTTTCCCTTCCTCCCTGCCGTGGAGAAGCAGAAAGATTTCCCTAGCAGGGGCAAGACAGCTCAGGATGAGCCCAGCCAGGTTGAGGGGGCAGCTTCTGGGGAGCTGTTGAGAGATGGGGACAGCCTGGAAGGCAACCAAAAAAGAGCAGGGTTTTTTTGACTGCCCTGTGAGAGCCTTGGGAACAGCAATGGCAGGATCAGTAACTGCAAGGGCTCCTGCCTGAAGCTGCCATCACCCCTGAGTTGCCTGAACACGGCAGCCACCTCTGGGGAGCAAGGGAACCTGCAAGGAAGGCTTGGGGCAGGAATCAGGGCAGCTGTGCATGTGGAGATGGTATGGGAGCCCCCGACGGGGATTAGAGTGCCACAGTGCCGTGAGGCACTGCCCTACATAACTCCTGGCTGCTTTTGGAGGAAAGAAGACCTGTGAGTTGTACTGACCCCTGCAACTTCCCTGCAGACTCCAGCCTGCCTGGCAGTGCCTGAACTCAGCTGCCAGTGCAGCCTTCAGTGCCATGGCCTGGCTGTGTGGCTCCAAAAGCAGGTCATTCCCATCAAAGCTAGGAAGACCATTCCCAAAACAGGAGTCCCTGGTCTCTGCTGCACAATGGCTGGCCGGCCACGTTCGCTGCTCCCTGCACCCGTGACTCACAGATGCCATTCAGCATAATTCATCACCTCCGATCTCCCCAGTGCTCCTGGGCCGTCTTGCTGGCTTCTCGCCTGCTCATCTCCTTCAGAGCAGTGCTGGGAGTCAGTGGAGGAGGAGGAGGAAGAGGAAGGCAGGTGATTACGCATCCACTGCTGTTGGCAGGTGCAGAGGGTGGGGGGAGGTTGCACAGCCTGTGCCCATCCTCTCTCTTCCTCCAGACTCAAGGCTGCGGGAAGGGGGGCAGGGGAGAGGAAAGGCTCAGCACCTTCCTCTTCCCACAGACAATGCTCCTGTCCCTGTGCCAGGCACTAGCTGGCCTCCTGCTGCACTTAAAGCAGGTTGCCGGATGCTGTGTATCCCTTGTGGATAGCCTGGTCTCAGTGCAACTGCAGGCAGCTGGACAGAAATGCAAGCAAGGCAGCAGAGTGCTGTCGGACATGCTGTGACCACAGGGGTTGGGAAAGGGGCAGTGGTGGCCCCAGCACGGTGCAAAAAGAGCCCATGTGCCTTGTGGCAGGCCCCTTGCAGTAGCAGCAGTGCCGGAGGCTGGAAGGTGTGAGTGGTGTACCCCCACCCCGTGCTCCATCTCATAGTCCCACTGCCTGGAGTGACACACTGAACTCAGCTCCCACCCTTGGGCTGCATTTCTCATCATCTTTGGTGGAGCTGAGCTGGAGACAGAGCACAGGGTGATTCGGCTGAGAGCACTTCTAGCACAGAAATATCTGTGAGGCCAGTGTTTCGGAGGACTCCCATGGTCTGTGGGTGAGGAGCCAAAATAATCCATGCCTCACACAAGACTCTCAGATGCAGCCCCACGGGGGCATGGCCCTCTCTCCAGCTGCTGTCTGAACTGCTGGCCCTGGGTGTCAGTGCCTGAAGAGGAACAGGCCAGTCTCAGGTCCCTCGGGGCAGGAATGGGAATGCAAGCAGCTGTCCTGCTGTGCCTGTGTGCAGGACACATCCTCCTGGGGCATGTTGGCTGCTCAGCCTGCCCGCTCTGAGCCGTGTGGAGCCCGGCACAGCTCCTCCTTGGCAGGTGTTCACACCAGCCTGGCTCTGTCTGACAGATAACAAGGGGCAGTGGGAGTAAAAGTGATCTCAGTTGTCCTGGCAGCTCCCAGGTGCCGTGTGCTTCTGCTGCCCCAGGAGCTCCTCCAGAGCACCCACCTGCCAGTCACCACTGTCCTTGGATCCCGGGGCTGGATTGAACAGGAACTGCAGCCCCTCAGGGACAGGCAATGATGGGAGGAGGCAGGAGAGCCAGCTGGGGAGGTGAGAGGAGGCTCTGGCTGGCCTTAAAGGCCACAGATGAGACATCAGGGAGGGAGGCCTTCTCCCAAAACCTTCTCCTCCCTGGCTGCAGCTCAGCAGATGGGCAGGGCACACACCAAGGGTGTCAAGGGGCAGCCAAAGCTGAAGCTGGGCTGTGGTTTAGCACTTGCTCAGTCAAGGAGGTGAATCAACGCCCCGTTTTTTCCCCTCCACAGCTTGGGACATTTCAAAGGTAGATGGGTCAGTGTGGGTGGAGAATCTGAAATGCTCACAGCCAGTGAGTGATCTGGTGAGAATTGGGACCAAGGAGGCACCTGGTCTCTGGTTTGCCTCTTCTGGCGAGCCGGCAGCAGGTTTCTGCGACAACCAGGATAATCTGAGTTGCGTCTGCTCCAGCATCCATCAGCAGTGAAGCAGAGTAGGAGCTGAGGTTGTGTATGAGGGATGCAGTGTGGTTGGCCATCACTAGAGCGCAGGAAAGCATTCCCACTGCAGCTCCCACCTAGGCAGCATGCAGAAGGCACCTGAGCTGGGATATGCCAGCAGGGACTCTCCTGTCCCGTTCTGCCTTAGCAGACCTGGAAAAACACTTTATCCAAGGGATAGAATATCTCATGTGGACACTGGGGCCGGGTTTCCCCTTGGCAGGGTGGATAACCCCAGTCCAGCAGCAGCAATAGCCAAGCATCTGTGACTTTGGTCCTCCGGCCATGTGCCACAATCCCTGGCAGGCAGCAGTCCTGGTGAAAGCAACCTGTATTCAAAGCATCATTTTGGGTCTAAAGCACAGCTCTTAGTGCACAGACACAGGGAGCGCTGGTAGGGGGTTGTCTGCAGCAGCTGTGCCAGACTCCCTGCACTGGGGTCCTGCTCTAATCCCCTGCTCCCAGTGAGACATCTCTGGGGTTGATAGTTCTGAAGCTTCCTGCTCCCACAAATCAGCTGAGGCAATTTGTAAATTATAAAAATATTGATTAAAGAAAAGTAAGGAGCTTTTTTACTCACCTGCAGGTCTGAGTTGTTCTTCTGGTGTCACTCGCTGGGTGACAGAGTCTCCCTGGGGAGTGGAATATTTGAGGATATGGGAACAACACAGCATGCCAGCTGCTATAGGCTCTGTAGGGACCACACAGCAGGAGCATTGCACTGTCCCAGGCCCATCAGGGATTTCAGCGTGCCCTGGGTTAGAACAGCCCTCACATTCTGAAATCCATCACCGGCCCATTGGTCTCCCGCAGAGACCTCATCCAAGCAGCAACAGCAGTGGCTCTGACAGTCCCACCCACAGTGACCCATGTGCTGGGGCTGAGCAGGGGACCAGCACTCACCATGAACTTGGGCCCTGCATATTGTTCTCCCTGGGGACCCACAGAGAGCAGGGAAGAGGATACAATGGCAGTGATGATACGGTGGGCTCTGCTGGTTGAGGAGCAGAGATACTTGGGTTTGCCTGAGGTGGATGAGCTGGTGAATGTACCACACTGTGGGAGGGGGAACATGGAAGGAAGATGGATACGGGGAAGTGGGCGCAGGCGAGCTTCAAAACCATTCCTAATACTGGTGTGTCTCCCACACACAGGTGTTTTAGCTTGTCTGGAGTTTCTGGGATGCATCTGCTATCTCCTGCCTCCCAGCCCCACCGAATCCCTGTGAACAGTAGTACCTGGATGTGAAATGTCTGTGTTTTGCTAAGCAGCAGGCAGTCTATGAACATGGGGGGAATACTGAAGCACTACCACAGTTACATCCCTTCCCAGCAGTGTGGCAGCTCCCCAGGCATGATGGGCACTCCCCACCTCATAGTCCCCGAGCATCCCATCCAAGCATCCTGCTCAGTTTCCCCTACCCTTGCCCATGTGCAGGCAGCAGCAAGGCAGGGCTAGCACCACTGAAGTTGTCCTGTGCAACTACAGCCCCACTCTTCCCTGCACCCAACCCTGCTGCCAAGGGCTTCTGCTGCTGCCCTGTTGGCAATAGAGTATGGAAGACATGCAGTTTCTCATGCTTCCTCCTTTGTAGTATTGTCTTTTCCCTCAGGTGCTCAGAATAGGAGAGCCCTGAATACCGGAGTGGAGTGGGATCTTACCAGCCCCACGAGCTCAGTGCTGAGGGCACAGCTCTTGCTGCCGCTCATCCCCAGAGGCTGAAAGACTAAGACGGCTGTTGGACCTCCATGCAAAGAGGTTTGCAGCTCCGGGAGAGACACTGCCCCTCTCCCAAGCAGGAGGTTGTTGGCCTGGATGGGCCATGCCTTATCCTGACAGCTGGACAGAAAGGATGGGAACAAGATGGCACCATCCCTTGACCTTTTCCTGCCACAGCTCCTGTACTGTGGACAAAGGCACTGGCTGATGGGGTGACAAGTGACTCATAAGGCAGCTGGAGAAGCAGGTTTGCAGCAGCTGGATGGAGACACACAGACAGTGTCACCGCCAGGTTCTAACATCCCCCTGCCTGGGTTGCAGGGCATGGGGTGAGCCATGGGGCACAGCATTTATGTACACCCCCAGCCTGGAAGGAATGGGGCTGAAGTCCTGGCTGGATGTGTTTCTCCAGGCTTGCCAGCCTCTGCCTGTTCTTTCTATTGTCTGAAACTGGGCTCTGCAGTGTGTGACTGGGGTTCACATGGTTATGACCAATAGACATATGTTGGGAGGGCATTTATTGGTAGCCGCAGCAGTTGGATACCTGGCAGTCTATGCTCAGCCTGTGACTTCTCTGTTGGGTTGCAGACACCAAGACGACCTGTGAAGAAGCTCCATGAAGGTGACCAGCCATGCAATGTTCCTGGAAGGCTGTACTCCTCCTAGCCTTGGCATCCATTGCAATCCAGTACACAGCAATCCGGACCTTCACTGCCAAGTCCTTCCACAGCTGCCCCATCCCTAATCCTGTGAACTGCAGCCTGAGCCAGGACACTGATGTGGCTGACAGGCTGTGTGATGAGAATCCCACTTTCCCATATAACCTCTCCAGGAAGACGCATGTTCTCATCCTTGCCACCACCCGCAGTGGCTCCTCATTTGTCGGGCAGCTGTTCAACCAGCACTTTGATGTCTTCTATTTATTTGAGCCCCTCTACCATGTCCAGTACACCCTGATCCCAAAGCTGACCCAGAGCAAGAGTACGACAGACAGGCGGGTCATGCTGGGCGCCAGCCGAGACCTGTTGAGGAGCCTGTATGACTGCGACCTCTACTTCCTGGAGAACTACATCAAGCCCCAGCCTGTCAACCACACCACTGACCGCCTCTTCCGCAGGGGAGCCAGCAAGGCCCTGTGCTCACCACCTGTATGTGAGTCCCTGGGAGCTGTGGATCTCCACCTGGAGGAAGGAGATTGTGTGAAGAAGTGTGGGACCTTGAACCTGACGCTGGCCACTGAATCCTGCAGAGAGCACGGCCACGTGGCCATCAAAACCGTACGGGTGCCCGAGGTCAGTGACCTCCGGGCCCTGGTGGAGGACCCGCGGCTGAACTTGAAGGTCATCCAGCTGGTGAGGGACCCCCGGGGGATCCTGGCATCCCGGAGTGAGACCTTCCGAGACACCTACAGGCTATGGAGGATCTGGGACGGCACTGGCAGGAAGCCGTACAACCTGGACGTGACCCAGCTCACCACGGTGTGCGAGGACTTCTGGAACTCTGTGTCCACTGGCCTCAACCGGCCGCCATGGCTCAAGGGCAAGTACATGCTGGTGCGGTACGAAGACCTGGCCAGGAACCCCATGAAAAAGACTGAGGAGATCTACGATTTCCTGGGCATCCCCATGGACAGCAACGTTGAGCGCTGGATACAGAACAACACCCGAGGAGACAGGTCCTCCTCCAAACACAAGTATGGGACGGTGCGCAACTCGGCAGCGACGGCGGAGAAGTGGCGCTTCCGTCTGTCCTACGAGATCGTGGCGTTCACCCAGCACGCCTGCCAGCAGGTGCTGGCGCAACTCGGCTACAAAACTGCTGGCTCTGAGGAGGAGCTGAAGAACCTCTCCATCAGCCTCGTGGAGGAGAGAGACTTCCTGCCCTTCTCCTAAGGCAGCCCCAAGGGGCCTGGTTTTGATGCGGACTGTTTCTAACTGATGCCTTATTTTATTTTCTTTCATTTTGTTTCCCCCTCTTTCTCTCTCTATTGTCTTTTTCTCTCCAAAATTTGCACTAAACCTTGAGCAGGAATCTCAACGGCCGAGTCCAGGGGAAGTGACTGCTGCCCCTCAATACATTGTGGATGCCAAGAGGAGTTGGGTCTCTCCAAGCAAGAGCTAGAACTCTGGATGGGTAACAATGTTTACAAAACACACAAAATGTATAAAGCAACCTTCAAGCTTTCCAAACCGAAGGGTATCTGGGGTACTGTACTTTTGCACTGTTTACTTTTACAATGTAAGAGGTAAATATAAATATAATTTATGAATGGTGTCACCCCCTCCAGAACAACTCCCCCTGCCCCCGATGAGCAGTTTAGACTGGAAGCTGAAAGTGGAACAACCTCCTTGTTTTTGATCTCAGTGTGACATGTCTGTCTGTTTAAGTCCTGTTATTGGGCTGGGCAGTTGTCAGCTGCTCCTACATGGTTGTTTGGTAACACCTGTGATATTTCTTTGTGCCAAAAACCCACAAAAGAAAAAAAAGGGAAAAAACGTGTTTGGGTGGTTTGGTAAAAGCCCAACACATTAAATGCTTTATTTCTGTGTTTTCTGTAAATAAAAGTGCAATAAAACCGACCTGGGGGTGAACTTCAACTGAAAGATGTCAGTGAGTATACCGGGGTGGATGCCACCACCAGGCAAAGAGCAGCATCTCCCGGTCTGCCTAACTCCTGCGAGGTTGGGAGCAGGTGGGGCAAGGCTGGGGGACCAGACACCACAGCCCCCAGGGCAGCAGGGAGCTGCAGCCACCTCCTCCAGCATGTGCATGTTTGCATGTGAAGTGTGTCAAAATGCAAGCAGTTAAGTGAAAAGCAAGAATCCGTGGTTAATTTACTGACCTGAAAGCTTGTTGGTCTGCATGGGGGCACGGGACTTGCTGAAGTGTCTGGCTCTGGAGTGCTAATGGCACCAGCACAGTGAACCCAGCCCCATCAGGCTGCCCCCCCACCATGTCTGACCGCGCTGCTGCCAGTGTTGGAGGACAGGGAAAGTGCTCTGGTGCAGGTCATGAAACTGCCAGAATGAAAATGAACGAACAAGATGATCCTGGCAATACACAAGTATTCCTTCATGAGCTGCCAGCAAGACACCTGGGCCTGTGGGCTGAGCAGGTCAGAAAGCTGCTGAATGGGGTGGGGAGCCAGGCATGCAGGGCTGGAACACTGAGAGCCTTACACAAGACACTGCTGGTCTGCTTGACCCCTGCCTGATGGAACAGCCAGCCAGCTCCTCCAACCCAGCTAGGAGAGTCCCAACAGCCCAGCCCTTGAGACATGTCCTGCAGACCACAAGCAGCTGCAGATGGGAAGACACTGGGGCCAGTCCCCAGGGCACAGAGGACAACAATGCCCCAGCAGTTTTCCAGTTGCTCCTGGAGCCAGCCAGGGCAGGGACCCACAGGGACATGAGACCACAGCTTGTAACATTTAATCACAGCTGCACACTCCCAGCTTTGGGCCTGCTCCTGGCCCAGAGGTATCTGAGCCACCCACAGCACACCTACCTGGGCAGGTGTTCTCTCTAAAGGTCTCTTGGGATGTCTGCTGCCCACCAGCTTTCTCCCCACTCTTAACTGGGAGAAGACTGGGTGCTGCAGTTGCATGTAGGGGAATGGGACACACTGCCTGAGTGAGACAGGGCAAAGTTTTAACTACAGGTGATTTTGCACCATCCTTTCACCCCTTAAAAGACCTCTGGGGCTTGTCAGTGATGTTCTGCAGCTTGGCTTAACGTGGCAAACCAGCTGGGCTGTAGGAAAGGTGAGAAGCTGTGATGTACCTGATAGCTTCTCCTCAGGGCTAACAGCTCAAGCCCCTGTAATTCATCTGGGCTGTCTGCAAGGCTACGTGGATGGCTCCAGCTGTGTGAGGAGGCATGGGGGGGACAGGGTGCACTTGCTGGGGGATGGGCACTTGCCTCATCTGCCTCCTCACACAGGGGCAGCCTCGGGAAGACACCACGTCCCCAGGTGTCTTCACCTCCCTGTCACTGCCAAACGTGCTCCTGTCACCGCCTAGGTGCCTCCCGAGCCGCACTGCCTGGCTGTGTCAGCAAGCGAGGATGGAGGAATGGGGCAGGTGGCAGAGGTGGCTGCAGACAGCCTTATTGGTGCACTGTGTGCTGCTCCTACCAAGCAGCTGGCAGCAAAATGCCAACCAAATAAATGGCTTGATTGCCCTGTTATTAGTTACTAAATTAATCCTTTTGTCAGCACTTAACAAATGCTGAGCTGTTGGCTCCTGGCCTCGACCCAGTAAAAGGGACACCCTGTCTTGTGCCTGATCCAGCACTGCCCAGCTGCTGGGCTGCAATTCTCCCTGAGGGCAGTGCATTCCCAGGAGCACTGCGTAGCTCTGTCCGGGTTAAGTGCCCCTGCAGCAGATGAGGTGGCTGGACTTGCCAGCTGTGCCCCCCAGCACCAACACTGCCAGCCAGCCAGCAGGGGTCTGGCTGCCCCATTGGGCTCACTGCAGCTCTAGGGAGGGATGTCAAACTGCCATCTCTGCAGAAAGAGCACGCTGCTATGACGAGAATTTGCTTCCTCAGCTGGGAAAAGTGGCTATGCAAACCTGCCTGAAGGAAGAGCGGCTGTAGAGCCAAAATTTCCCATCTTCAGCTGCTGAGATCCCACTTTCAGGGCTAGGCCAGCTGTCCCCAGCCTGAAAGCCCTCTTATGCACTGGTCTTTAAACCAACACAAAAAATTGAGTTTAGAAGTCTTATCCAAACTATTCTTACCATTCCCAATCAGGAAAGGCGCCTGCAGCAAAATGGCTTTTGAACCGCAGTTGAAAGCTATGTCCTAGTTTAAGCAGGGATGGAGGTTCAGCCTTGCTTGGTGCCTCATCTAGAGCCCTTAGGGGAGAGATCTAATTTCCCAAGGAATCTCTAACATCTTCCTTCAACTGTGCTTCCTCTCCTCATTTCCCCCCACTGGAAACAAGAGGCAGCATAATCAAGGTTTTTATCCTCAAATTTTACTGTAATTAAAATACAGAGATGCAGAATATTCCCAGAAACACACTGCAAAACAAACCAAGCAAACAAATTCAGTAGGAAACCAATTACAGACAATGAAATGATAAAGAACAAAAGTGTTCTCTGGAGCCCAGCACTGTGCATGGGACTGTGTGGCCGCAGTTTTGAGTTGCCAAAGGGCTCCTCAGCTCCTAGAGAAGCAGAGTTGGGTCCTGGCACTGCAGCTCTCTCTAACCATCTCCATATTCCCACTCATGCTGTTGTTTTTATAAGGGTGATGTTGCAATGGAGACACAGAAATGACCCACCCACAGGGACAAGAGCCAACAAGGGAACCCAGAGAAAAAGAAGTAGGTTAAGATTTTCCACACACAAAACACAAGGGGACTGAGAGGGGTGGAAGGCATGCACTTCTCTTCCAGCCAGGGGAGTTGTGGAGGCAATCACCCTCTGCCCTCCCAGACACTCCAAGTATGGATGTTCAATGAAGGTCTCAGCAAAAGCTTTGGGGAGCTCTATCCTCAGGCAAGACTGAAAGCTAAGGGAGGGATAAAAAAGTGAAGGATAATGATACTAAAGAAAGGGAAAAGGGAGGAGAGGATGTACCTGTGGGTCTCCTTTCAGCCAGGACATGCTTGCTGGGCCCAGGGAATAGCCAGCCAAGGTGGGACACAGGGCTGCATATAGGGCCACATCCCACTTCCACCATGGGAGAGACCCAGCCCCATCATGGGGAGATCATTACAAAAGCCTGGGGGAGATTTGGGAAAAGGGGGTGATAAGAAGGGAGCTGATCTGATGCTTTGACCATCCATTGATCTGTCTAAATGGAAATCCCTAGCAGTCATCATTACTATGGAAGCAGGGCACAAGCCAGGCATGGACCACCACCACACACCACAACCCACACTGACCCACGCCCCTTTATGTGCTCTTCCCTAGGATAAACTCCATTGCGTTCATTTTCTGATTCAAAGCCTGTCCTAAGAAACAAATTCCCTCCACTCTGCCTGTTTTCTTGTTCCCCCACTCCTGAACTCCTCTTGTCACCACTCTCTCCTCATTGTCTGTGTACCAACTCACTTTAATCCTTCCCTCTACCCCGATGCCACCCCCTCCTATTTTGTACCAAGCCACCTCATCTGATAGCCATGGCATTTACGCATAACAGTTTTTGCCATTTGTACCATGAAGGGGCAGTGAGAGAAAGGCTGCACCAACAGCCCAGGTGGCTGGAGTCTCTGTAGTGGGGAAGGAGGAAAGATGGGGCATCTGACAAGAGCTAACAGCTTCGCCATCCAATCCAGATCCCACTGTCGTGCAGCCAAGGCTGTCAGGAGGTATCTTTACTTTTAGACTGGGAATACTGACACTGTTTTCCCTGTGCTCTGGCACTGTGAATGCCCAGAAAAGCAGGCTGGGACTGGGTCACCAGGATGAACTGAGCAGGCCTTTGAGTCCTGGAGAGTTACTTATTCCTGAATGCCTGTTTAGCAGTGTGAGGCCTTGATTTTGGAGTAAATTTTATCTTCTACCCCGTCTGCTGATTTGATGTCTTTTGCAACTCATGGTCCCTGTGTTCTCCTTTAGCTGGGCTGTAAGAACAGTGATTTAGGCTGTGAGTTCTCTCCAACTTATCTCTTCTTCTCCAGGCCATCCTGCAATGAAATGGCAGTTTCACCAATAATAAGCTTTACTCCATTTAGTGCAAGGATGCACTGAAAAGAATAAAAAGATGGGAAACTCTGAGGGCGCCTGTGGCCTTCCTTACATCACCTTTATCCCATTTGCCATGCCTGCGCTGTACACACAGTGCCTGCAGGCAACAGCTTGGGCAGGAGGTACTGCTTCCCCCAGCAAGAGCCTGTGGGAGACAACGTTTAGCCAAAAGTACGATGAGCCTCCCGCCACCCACCCAGGGCTGGCTGCTGAAGGTTCTTAGATACTATCCTCTCCTGTCCCAGACCTGGGAGAGACATTTAGAAAGAAGACTCTTCTGTACCAATTGGCCAGAAATTGTCTTTCTCAGAGGGGGTGCTGACAACACAGCTAGTTACACACAAGCAGCTTTTAGCTTTGGGGCTAGAGTTTGCTTCAGGAGCAGTCTGTGATCTGGAACAAGAGATGAGATGTGCTCAGGGAGAACAGTGAGAAGAGATCCATGCAGTGTGAACTGTCCTTCTGCTTTGCAGGGCGTTTGAGACAAAGGGAGAACAGACAAGACTTCTTCTGGTCTTGCCAACTGCCACGAGCATTCCAGCAAAGTACAGGCACACATCAAGGCCTGATCCTTCTGTGAAGCTGCTGCCTTCAGAGACAAAACCGACATGTCTGGGTCAACCTGGCCTTCACCAGAACAAAGGAGACAGAGTGAGGAAATGCACTCACATACCAAATGCTGCTTCCTCTTCAGAAACAAAGATCCAAGTTAAACCTCTCTCAAGCTATCAAGAGTAACAAACTGTGGAGATCAGCAACTTCTTACCACCACAAACAGCAGGGGCTACCTAGCAAAGGGTATGGAGAGGAGTAACACGAGCACGATTATCACAGGGACACAGCAACATACATCCCAAAATGTGGATTTAATAAAGGTCAGAATGAAAACTGCGTCACAAGCCCAAGAACATTCAGCAAAAATTGTGGTGGGGGTGGTGTGTGTATTTTACTTAAATATTCCCTGATGTCTAAGTCCTAAGCACAAGAGAGCAGACAGGAAGTGCAATGACCTCCAAGGGGAAATGAAGATCAAGAAAGTTGGCTTCAATATCCAAAAGATAGGGCTAAGAGAAAACAAACAGCACAGACGGGAGAAAGGGGATTTTTCACATTCCTTTGGTTTCAATAAACTACGCTCTTGGGCAACAGAGGGCAAAATATCCTCTAAAACATGACTTTTCTTTTGACCAGGACCCTATATAAAAACTGTATGCTGAAAGTGCCAAAGATGACTATGTAAACTCTGCGGCAGTGGCACAGGTTTGTTTCCCTGGCTGAAGACATGCCTGTGGACTGACACGTACACACACACGCTAACACAGATGCATATTTATAAAATACAGCACAAGCACTGCTTCACTTGCCTATGCATCCAGTGCCTACGGACCCAGGCAAATCACCTGCCAAAGCCAGGAGCAGCAGAGTTCATGGTGGAGCCTGTGGCTTTCCTTGTCCCAAGAATTACAGGGGACCTTGGAGTGAGTGCAATGCCACGTGGCCCATCATGGGCCAGGCTGAGGATGGCTGTGACTCCCAGATGGGTGCAGGTGTCTGGGTTTCTGCGGCACTACGACTAGAGGTGGGCTATTTAGTGCAACACAGTCATTTAGAGGAGCCGGGCTGGGGCTCCAGGAGCAGTGTGCAGAGGAGGAGTTGCTGGTGCCCTGTGCAGGCTGGCTGCTGTTGGAGCACGCTCAGCCCCTTGCGAAGTGTTCTCCAACGTGGTGCAGCCCACTCATGCCCAGGCCAACAACTCCCGGGGTGCGGAGTTTTGAGGATAGCAACACTCTTGGCCTCCCCTCCATCCCTGCAGCAGAATTTGGGTGGCATTTGGGAACACACTTGCTCCTGGTTACTGTTGACATCTGTGGAGTGTGAGTGTGGCCAAGAGACAAAACACCCTTGTTGCAGACAGGGATACTGGAAGGACTTCAAGGGTCAAACAAAAGGCCTGGTCTCTCTGTGGAACATCACTGCCTGTACTGCAATATCACAGAGGTCTGGCAAGTGCCACTGCCAGCTCCTTCCCGAAATGGGAACATACAGCAGATTTCATACTCCTCCCTCTCACCAAGAAAATCTGTGCAGAAGTTAATGGTCTGGGATTATCATACTCTGGTGAGGCATCATCCCCAGAGCTGCTCTGCTGAGCTTGAGGGTTCCCTGTTTGAAGGGTGCAATTCAGCCTGGGAGTAAGTGATTGGGAGCAGCTTGTGGGGGTGGGCCCTGCAAAGAAAAGGTAAGAGATGCAGGGCAGGAGGGAGGCTTCCCCCTCTTCGCAGTATCTCTTCTTTGTGTCAATGGGACTTCTACTGTTCTCTGCCAGGCACACCTCCCAAACACACTTCCCAGAGCAAAGGGAAGGGGTGTTTCAGGGGGTGTCTTCCCAGCCGAAGTTGAATTTGACTACACAACCCACACTTCAAGCCAGGCATAGCTCCCCCCCTTCCCCTGTTACTCCCCCTCACCTCCAGGCAGATGGAGCCTGATGCCTTCTCCCATCCCTCCATGCTTACAAAAGCAAGAAGGAGGAAGGAAACTACAAGACAGAGACAACTGCGCCTTTAAAGTCCTTGCAGTAAAGATGGTTCCCCGTAGGTGATGGGAGTGAAAGGCATTGACAGCGGCTCTGTGAGCTCTGAGCCAGGCAGGCGGTGCTGAGCAGGGTGCAGCCAGAGTCTGCTTGGGTGCTTGACCCTCCCTGAAGCAGCTCGTTCCAACTCAAAGAGGTGCTGGGTAGGGGGAGAGTATGGGCAGGTTGATCTTTTGGAAGGGAGCTGTGACAGGGATTAGTCAGCCTTGTCCTTCTTCTTTGCGGTGAAAGGGACTTTGCTGGCGACTGCACTGCCCACAGCTCCAACACCGCCGGTCACTGCTGAGACACTGCCCTTCACCAGTCCAACGCCAGCAGCAGGGACGCTGGTCACAGCTGTTTTGGTGAGCTCCAGACTCTTGCTGCCCACCCAGGCCACTCCTCCCAGTGTGGCCCCCACAGCTCCCCGGGTCATACTGAACAGGCCACCTGTCACTCTCCAGATGACTCCTGCCTGCTGCTGTGGGTGATCCTTGCTGGCATCTGGGGGGAGAGAGAGAAAGAGAATGTCAGAAGTGGAGACCTTCACCCTGGGAACATCTTCCAGCCCAAAATGGCTGTCAACCAAGGCACATGCTCTCATATGCACAGTGCCTTGCCTTGCAGCCCTATACCTTTTGGTGCCTGAAGGAGCAACCAAGGCAATCCCAGGCCTACAGAATAGCAGGAAAGGACTTTGGGAGGGTAGGAGTGGGAGCGGAATTGCCTGTGTGATAGAGAAGGAAAGAAGGCAGGCCAGTTACAGCCCCAAACTTGCAAGCCTTTGTGCTGCAGTGCAAAGCAAATCCCACTTTACAAGAGATGTAATTCCCCTCCCTGTGCATGTTGGCTAACGCCAGTAAATCACGAAGACTAATACCAGCACAGGAGGCATGAACTGCAGACAGCAAGAGCTGACATTTGTGTGGCCTGCAGGTCCTAAGAAGCATCTGTTTGGAAGCAGGTCTGGGCTCATCAGATGCGGAACTGAGGCACAGCACAGACTTATCTGCGAGAGCTGTAATTGAGTGAGCAGAGATAGCAAACTGCAGTAAATATACAGTGACAGAAACGTCACCTCGGGTTGTACAAGCCCTCCAGAGATCTCAGCTACGTATTTAATGGTGCTAAGACAGTGTTTAAGTTACTACACTGTGTCACTGCTGGTTTACCTGTGCCAGCTGGATCAAGGCCAGCATGATATACCCACCCAAGCTGCCATCACACCTGCCCACAACACAGCAGACATAATGTTCACTGCTCATCACTTCTTGGGAAAGGGTTGACTCTGAATTGCTACTCACGGGGCTCAAACCTGGCAGGTCTCCTGCTGGCCTGCACTGAACCCTCTCCCTTCGCATCAGCTAATAATGCTGTGTGCAGGCAGCAATGCAAGAGCTGCCCTTTTTGTGGGGCAAGGTATTTTGGATACTCTGACTTCTGATTCACTGCCAGTTCTGTGCATGAGATAAGTTACTAATAATTGCAAAAATTCAATAGAGCAATCCAGGCAGAAATAAAAAAAGGAGTGCGTACACTCTGAAGTCCACAGGGAGCTGGTGTGGAAGGTTTGCAGGTCTAACTATGAGAATTAATTTTCTACTTTTATTACGCCACTGTAGCTGTGTCCAAACATAGGTGATAACACCCACAGAAATAAAGGTGGTGGGCACGTGATGTCAAATCCATTGAAGTTTCTGTTCTGGGAGGGTAATTCAGTTCAGAAAGTGGCCAGTCCACCCTACCTATTAAAGTTTCTAATTCGCCAGAATGAAATAATGCCTCTGATGTCACAGTGTAAGAAAATAGCTTCATCTGGGCTAATGAATATTGTATTTCCAGCTCTGCTACAAAGACAGCAAAGTGGTGAATCTTTGTGCTTCTGCAAAGGCAAATGGTGTTAAGTGGGAATCATTTTCAGATGGACAAGCTGTGACAGAGGAACAGAAAACCTAAGTGTTTATAGGTTGTGCTTTTTTTCCCCCCAGTGAGTCACAAAGTGAGCAGCAGTAAAAAAAAGCAGACCAAAAAAAGGGAAAAAAAAGGCAGAACATAAGTTACATCTGTAAAAAGCTAATAGCACAGTTGCTTGAGAATGATGCTGGCACTTGTTTGGTTATCCTACAGCTTTGTTAGATCTTTTCCTGAAGGATGGAAGCTCCCATGGCTTTATTCATTGGAGGATCTTGTTGTTAGGTGGAGAGGACTACAGTAGGATATTGCTTGCTGTTCAGTCACTACGGTTTTGTTGTATTTGCATAAAGCATAGCTACTTCAGACTTCCATTTTTTGTGACAGCCTCCTGATCCTGCTTATCACAGACCAGCAGAAGGTGCTGAAATACTCCCCTTTAGCCTAAGCCGAACCCTACCCATTACCATAGGTTTCCAGATCAGAAAGAAGTAAGAGCAGCAATGTTGAGGCCCTGGTGGGATCGCTTTGGATGTCCTTTCCAGCCCCAGTGTTCCTGGAGCTTTAAGCTCTTTGACTCTCTCAACCCTAACCCTAAGCCTAACCCTGCATCAGGTGGTGTGATGATCCTTCCCTAGGTATTTTTGTCCTGAATTCTTCAAAAATTCTGCAGTTTGGAGTCTTCTTGGATTCATACATTTTCCCCTGAGCTTCTCTCAGTCTGAAAGTAAGTCTCACTTGGGCAGGGAGTCTGATGTTCACCAGCTCTGATGACTTGGAATAAGCCTTAAATGACACATCTATCTGATAATCCAGACAGCAACACGGAGTTTGAAAAGGGCCAGTACAGAGCTTCCAGGGTACAATGCTACCCAGTATACAACGCATTCCTTACCTATTCCTCAACAGTTTCTCAAGAGGGTTTTTTTCTCTCCTCTCCCTCAGTGTTACTGAGACCCATTGGCTCCATGTCCAGTTTAGCTGCTAGTCCTCAACTGCTCCACAGAGCTTATCCAGTACAGCCATTTCTGTCTTTTGTCTGCAGACTGAGGGCAGGAAGAACCGAGGGGTCCAGAAATCCAGACAACTGTAAAGCAGGACTAGGTGAAAACCAGAGTGGTCCTCCAAAGAAGCGCTACCCCCCAAGGATGGCTGGTTTTGTGTTCCTGTTGCCCTGAGAAAGCGGGATCCTTTTGTGTCCCAGAGGACTGCAATGCAGAAGCTCTGGGCATTAAACACCTACTGGTATGCTCAGCTGCAGAACCAAGACCTATATCAAAGTAGCAATAATCTTCCTGGCTCTCCCCCAGTAACACTGCATCTGAGGCTACCTGGAACCTGGATTTATGCCTCCGGAGCTGCCCAGCTATCTGAACTACATTAATGTGAGAATCTCTTACATGATACGGGAATCCCTGCAAGTGAACAGCCTATGGACCAGAGAGAGATGGCAACTGCAGAATGAGATTGAGGGTGGATGCTACTGTGTCAGCAAAGAGCTAGAACATATTGGAGAAAGTGTCAGGAAATACTAATGAAGACAAGACAAAGACAAAGCTTCTTTCTGATTAAGTTAGGCAGAAACAACAAAGCTGCAGTGCACTGGAGCACCAGTGCTTGCACACTGCCTGCACGTGGTCTGCAGCCACTCTCACAGTCTTTGAAGTCCTTTGAAGGGAGCAGGGATGGAGGATCTGGCCCTAGGATGGTGGGATGCTGTTGCAGAAGCACTCTAACAAGTCTAACACAAAGCAGAAGGTGTACCACACCAAAAAAACCCCAAACTGATTGACAAATGTACAAAAGACTAAACCAAACTAAAACCCAAATACGCTGAGGTTTGAATAGGCTTGAACAAAAAAAGATAAATCCCTGGTAACCCCAGCCGTAAGGGGCCACATCCTAACCTGGCAGCAAGCTGAAATGGGTCATATTTGTTCTATATTCCAGATGATGTGTTGAAAGCTTTCAAACCATCCCTGGTTGGTTTGTCTTCAGGATTGCAATAAACCCCACAGTAAGCTGTCATGTAAGATAAGCATCAGATTTACAGGGCAAATTAGTCTCCCAGACAATGGAGCGAGCTAAGCATTTTGTTGGCACAGAGGAGCCCAGATTAAGAGTGAGACAGACAGCAGAGATGAAATACACAAAATAATCAGAGAGACCGACACACAGCCTAAGCAGGGGAACAATTTTGTTCCCTGGAGCTGGTTGCAGCCCATGCTGCTCACGAAAGCTCTTCACAATCTATGGAGCCCTTTTTCCCATCAATGACCTGGCCTTTTTAAGGGTTCCTTCAGCTTCACTTCACCCCATGTTAGCTTAGAACAGAAGAAGAAGTAGGAGAAAAGACTCAAATAAAAGGCTCTCCTGTATGAATGCCTGCATTCTGGGCTGGGGTTGGCACCCCACACAACAGAGGTGTCTCCCCACACTCTCCTCCTTGGCCACTGCCACCTGCACTCCCCACTGGCTTCCCTTCCAGAGCAGGGGTCCTGCCCAGTGGGGGTCCAGACAAACTCAGGTCTTCTTACCCGATCCTAACAGCATCTATGACTTGGGGCAGAAGTGAAATGGGTAATAATAGATATAATTTTCTGTGCTGACATGCCACTCCTCAGGGCTTTGCACTGCATTCACTTGGAGAGACAAAATGCGAGCCTGTGCTGGTGCCCAGTACAAACAGCACAAGCATTCCTCTTGCCCTTCAGCCTCTGCCAGCAGGTGATATGACAGGCAGAGCGAACTCTTCACTTTAAGGACTTGTGTAAGTTGCTCTTTCCTACTAACTTATAAAAACAGCCCCAAGCCAGGAAAGCAGTGTCAGGGAGCAGCACTGGTTTAGCATCTTCCCATTCCTGCTGGGCCTCAGGCAAAGGAGCCGGGCTTCTCAGAGACCTAATGTAAAAAGCCAATGCCATCAGTCTGTCCCTCAGCAGATGTGAGAGGAAGCAGTGAGGTCACTAGTTCAAGCCTGAATTACTCCTCTGACAACTATTAAGTGGCCACCGGTTGATGTAGGCAGGTTCCTTCACCTGGAAAAATGTTTGGTCTAGAGAAACAAGCAAGGGGTGCAGGGTCAGCTACTCACACAGTTGAGTCCCAGCTTTGCCCAGCTCATTTTTAAGCAACCCTGAGCAAGTTGTTCTGACCTTTACTGCCTCTGCCCCACTGTGACTGAGAACGTGTGATTTTCTAAAAGCCTTGGATGTTGAGTCACAAACTAGCACATATGGTAGAGAAGTTTCCAATCCTGATGTTTCTTGGAGAAAAAACTGGAAGTTTGATTCAAGTGTACTCTTAATGCTCTGACAACCTCAAGTGGATTATTGTTATTTTTAACCTGGTGACTTTTTCAAGCCTACCTCAATTGGAAATGCATCGGGCTGGCACTGATGTTTCTCTTCCCCTTCTGTAAAGCAAAGCTGAAGTTAATGATCCCTATTTCCTTGTATTGCTGTGCTGTCATGAAGGTTAATTAGGTACAATTGGTACAATGCTTTAAACAAGGAAATTGTACTTTTATCATCATGACCGACACTGATATGAGTCCTGTTCACATTCTCAGTAGAGATACCAAAGACAACTTCCAGTTTATATCTGGAGAGGTTTTCAATTTCCAGCCAAGTCACAAAGGTGAGAAGAAAACTTGCCCCATCCCCATGCACACCAGCCTGCTATTGTGCATCTACACAAGTTTATCCTGCAGCTGAGACCTTCCTTTTGGGTGATATGCTCCTTGTTTAGCACAAGCAGCTGAAGCAGGCAGAGATCCCTCTGACCACTGGGAACAAATAAAATCTCACTGTACACCACCTAGCAGGACCCTTCTCCAGAGAATGACCAATGCTGCCTTCTTCCAAGCATCCTGTGTGCTGCTGGAGAAGGCTTAGCTGAACCTTGCAGGACACATCTGTAACACTCATTTACCTCTGAGAGGAAGGAACTGCTATTCAAGTCCTTTTTGTCATTTTTGGATCAAAGATCTAGGTCCTGCAGTGTCACAGGCAAAATGTTAAAGGGATCACTACAAAGTGTTTGTTCATCAAACACCCATGCTTCACTCTTGCCATCAGTCTCATGCTGCAGCTGTTGGAAAAGGCTTTGCAGGCTCAGCAGCTGGGCTCTACCCAGCCCTGGTCTGCCCAGGCACCGAACGCTACAAACCATGATGGCTGGCACCAGCAAAAAGCCTAGAAATGCCACATTGAGTTTAGCCCTGGAGTTTTAAACTTTAACTCTGCAATCAGCAAGACGTACTTCTGTCCCTCTGCAACGGGATTGTTCAGGAAGCTGCTGCACACAGCAAAACAGGGGCAGCTGTCTCCACAGCCCAGCTCACCCCAGGGCTCTTCACTGCACAGTGAGCTTTAATTGTTGCTTGCACATGCCCCAGGAACAGTATTAACTGTTGAAGCATCTATCTTGAAGCACTGAGAGACAGGGCTCAAGAGGGTAAATGAACAGTGATATGGAGTGGCTTGTTTTCCTCGGCTGAGCCTTGGGGGAGAAGCAGCCAAAGCTCTGACTCTGGAAGTGTGAGGCTTAGTTGGTTGGGAGCTTCCTGACTCTCTTTGTTGGGAAGCTTCTGTCACCAAACCAGAAACTGTTCATAAAAAGATGATGGTTCAACTTCCACAGAAAAGATGCTTCAAACTTCCACTGAAAAAACCATTCAGGGAGATTGGCCTCAGAGCAGCTAATAACCCAGTGGTAAAGGCATTTGACCAGGCTTGAGTCAGCCCAAGGACACTGCCCAGCCATACACACACACACAAACACAAACACTAAATGGCCCAAGTAGCAGCTATTTGCACTGTTTCTGTTGAACTGTTTCACTTTGCAAGAAGAGATACTAACTGAAGGAGAAACACAAACTTCTCCTCTCACTTCCTAAGTGCTTTCAAATACCAGAGCCAAGATCTGCTCTGATATGGGTTTCTATTTCTTGAAAAATAGAAGTTCCTTTGCTTTGCCATCCCACAGGAGGTGACTGGTCTTTTAAATCCAGAAATACCTCTTTTACATAGCTATAACAGTTTGTCAGGCACAGCCAGAGTCTCCTTCAACCAGGATATCCTGGGACCCTTTGATACTTACAATACTTCAGCTACTCTGGTGCATAGACATGGTCTCTAATGAAGCTGAAGACAGGAAGGTCCACAGCCCAGAGGTAATGCTCCATGTGCTCCAGCAAAACACAAGTGAATTGCTGGACAGGCAGTATCATCTACAAGAAAGGACGTGGATGAGGTAGGAGCCTGGGGACCCAGCTCTGTTCTCAGCACTACTGCTGGCAGCTATGTCTCCTCCACTTCCCCTCTGTGTTCCTGGCCTGTTTCAGCCATGGATGGTGTGGCTGCCCGGACAGCATGCTGGGGATCCTGCATGACCTGCAGTGGAGTGCGCTGGCAGGCAGGAGTTAATCCTGCTGCAAAGCCCAGCAAGCTGAGAAGGGGAGAATTCCACACTTTGCAGAGTGGAAACTAACGAACAGTAACTGATTGGCCTCATGGTACTTCTTAGAAACAATCTCCCAGCTCCCACTGACACACTTAACCTCTCATCTCAGAGAGAAGCAAGTGCACACCAGTTCAAAGGTCTCCAAAGCTTGCCATCCTTCTGATGCAGCTCACAAGGTCTTAAGGATGAGGACTTACCCTTTCTATAGGCCTGTAGGGCAGCTGGTTTAAGAAGACTCTTGTCTCATTTGAAGCAAAATATCATCTCTTACCATGGTGTGTAGGTCATAAGAAAGATGAGCCCACAGGAGAGAACTAGAGCAAAACTACGAGTGGTATCGGCCCTTCAGGAAGAAAGAAATCTGGACCTTCCTGCTCTATCTCCATTGCAACATAGCTCTCCATGTGGAATATTTACAGAAGACGGGCTTTTGCTACTGGCCAGACACGTCACTAAAAAACCTACAGGATGTCTCAAGGCTGCTGACAGAGGAAAGATGATCTCAAAAGGCAAGAGATTCCAGCTTGCTCTAAAGAACTGTGCATGGTGGCTGCTTCCTCTCTACCCTCGCCACCCTCTGGGCCCTGTGCTAGAAAATGCACTGGTGCATTAGTGCAACTATGAACAGCAAGGGACAGCTATCAGCTGGGCTCTACCTTTCCTGTACTTGTGTTAAAAGCATGAAGTTCAGACTTGACTTGTCTGAACTTCATGCTCCTGCCTGCCTTCAATTTTCACTCTTTGCTCTATGTACAAGCACTTGGATCATTTAAGAGACTTGCTTAAAAGCTTGGCAAGAAAGAGAACATGAAACTGCACCAATGGCTCCTTTTCCTTTTGGAGTCTCATCACTGCTACACTGAGATTTTGGATCACAAGGACAGAAATCATCTCTTGCCATGAATATGGACTCTTGATCCCACTTGGGGATCTGTGGGTGGAAAGGAATAATCCAGCAGACTCAACGATTTTCAGTGGCCTCCAGCTTTAAAAGTATGAGGAGAGCTTCCCAACAGAAAAATTTATTCCTTACAAACAACCTTTCCTAGCATTTGTTCCCAGGCTGAAGAGACCATAAGAGACCGTAATTTTAAGCCTGCTCTTTGACCCATGCTAGCTCAGCTCTTGTCAGGGCACATCACCTCCTCTGTCAATTCCATAGCAGTGGTTGCACATTCTTCACTGAGCTGCTTTCAGCTGCTTGTGATAGTACCTGGCACAAAAAGACCCCAAATGAATCAGAGGATCTTGTTAAACAGTCTTGTTAATTCAGCTCTGATAAAGACACAGGAGAAAAAAAATCAATATTTGTAAAGTGAAAAAGGACAAAATCCATAGAGAAATAAAGGTAATTTTCATGGTTCTATGAGACCCTTACAAACAATGGAGGGTAAATAACATGATCTAAGCTTATGTAAGAAATAACTTTTCTTCCATACTCTAGTGCTACCCATGGATTTTAAACAAAGGCAGACTCAGTTAAGCTTCCTCTGTCCAGTGAGGCTGACAGTCCTTCCCATGACAGTATTGCAGTATTGCTAACTCAAAATTTATCAAACAAGTACATGAAGTTAGGTCCCAGCAGCAGTTTGGGAAGGAGCATGGGAGTGAGACAGTCATGTCTAAGTAACAGTAAGGTGCTCTAGGCTGCCAAGATCAGATATCAAAAGTCCCCTCTGCTTGTTCACCAACTGCCATGAATATTTTGGGTACTCTGCCATTATATTATCGAAGGCTTAATCTCTTAATCTGTGGAAACACATGATTGTTATTTGAGCATTTTACAGCTGAGATATCCAAGAATTTGTCAAAAAATACTCCTAGTAAAGTTGGGAACATATGCTGCCTTGGTAGTAGGGAAAGATCCAGGTCCAGACATTTCCTCTTTCCACTCCTGGAGCAGTTGAGCAACGGATGCTGATGCTTTTCAGTAGGATGGCTGGCACCAGTGAAATATTCATAAATTCCCCATTTATTCTGGTTGTGAAAAAACTCCTCTCCAAGGCACATGGAGGAACTGAAGAAAAAAATGAATGGCAGCTCAAAAAGCAAAGGCACAAATTTTAACTGACCTTCGACTCAAACAAATGACCTGTTCATCCCAGAGGCTATCCAGGGGTCTTTCTGTCTATCCAAAGGATAACAAGGCAGTTACACTAAAAGCTGTGTGCTGCAGAAGCAGCTGAGCTGGGGATTTACTGGGGAGGTACAGATATGCTTGCCTGCTCATGCTGTAGTATGCCAGGAACGGGCAGGATAGGCCTTTATCATTCTGCTAGTGGTAGGTATTTGATGGCCTAGTCGCAAAAACTCATTCCCCATCTCAGCTGACAAGGGGAGAGCACTGCAGTCATGAGTGGGCAGGTATGCTGCCTCTCGGAGCAAACAGGCAGAGCATCCCTCCCACACAGCCAGGCTGAACAGAGAAGGATAGGAGTCATCCATGTCTCAGACTATTAGATCTGTTCTAGTGCAAAAATCACTGTCTAGCTGTGCACCCAAAACTCTCGTGTGTCCCCTTAACCCTGCCACTTCAGAGCTAGCCAGCTGGTCCTACCTGCTGTTTTCCCAGTGAGCCTGTCACCTGGAAATCTCAGCTCTGAGTGAAAAAATTAGAGAGAGCACTAACACTGCCCAAAGAGACATCAGACCTCCGCCTCTGCACTGCACAGACAAAGAGCTGCTGCTTAGGAACATGAACCTGCAAATGTGACACTTCCCTTTGCTTCCTTCCATATTCATGTCCTTTCTCTCTTCAGGACAGATTTCAATACAGCACAGCAGGGATCCTATGCACACTTGGCTTCTGGGTGGTTACTGAAGGGCTCTGCTTGGTGCTACAGGTAAATTTGACTCCTCTGAGAGAGTGGCAGGACTTCATGGAGCCAGGATCTAGTCTGGCTCAGAAATTCTAGGATATCTAGGTCTCACTTTGAGATTAATGCTTCATATAGTTGGAGAAATATCCGGAATAAGAAAGACTCCTGTCCATCTCCTGCTTGCAGCCACAAATCAGCCCTACACTTAGCCTCTCATGGCAGGGTCTGATAAACAGGCTCTGCTTTATCTGAAAGGGATGAGGCCCTGTTATCTCTTGGCTTTCTCCTGAGCCAGTTTGACTCTAGCTTGGGACATCCCCTGTCACTGCTTGGAGAAGACCAGTTGACCAATAAGTACTGGTCCTTAAGCTGACCATCAAGAATCACAGTGTGTGAAGTGAGTGAGCCCAGTTCCCTTCCTGTTCTGGTTTTAGCTCTCCTGAAGAGTTTCTATCCTGCAATGCATCTCTGTTGCATTGCAGGGATGCATTGCAGGGATGCATTGCAGGGAGGGGGAATGTCAAACAACCTCCTACCCATTTCAGCAAGACCTTCCCTAACTCAAAGATGTCCCTTCAGCCTGGTGAACCCAGTTCTCAGCAGGGATTTCATGTGAGACCAGTTTCAAAAATATTGCTAATACTTCTGCCCTTATTTGCTTTAACAATTGCTGAAAATCTTCCCAGAAGTGTGACTAGGATAGCAATGTACTGCGGAAGGCTGAAAGCCTGGAGAACCCAAGACCCCTCTGGATCACTCCCCTTCTCTGGTATCTACCTATCATGAATCAAAGCCAAGCAAAGCCTGACTTGGCTGTCAGAACAAGGGCTCTGTGAAAAAAAAAATCAGCTGCACACCTACAGCAGCCTTCCAGGCCTTCAAGTTAAGACATTTACTGTCTTGATTTTGTGGTGCAGCTCAGCCTGGCAATGCTGTCATGATTCTGCTATTGGGAAATGAAGAACAACATTACCCTCCTCTGCTGATTCCCCTTAAATTTTCTTCTGCAGTTCTGTACACACAGGGGAGCAACAGGGCAGAACAATTGATTCCTTTAAAAATGAGGGAGCATCCAAGGATGCTTTCAAGTACCACACTGCAGAGCTGCAGGATCTATGTGTCAGCTACCTTCCCAGCTTTCAGATCAGGGTGCCCAGCTCAGCTTGTGGTCCACATGCGTGAACATGCTACCCTCATTCTTGACAGGATAAAACTTCTGAAACTCCAGATCCCAACATGCCACACTCTAACTTGGCTAGTGCAATCACTACAGAAACTCGTTTGCACCTTTATTTTCCTCTCTTTATTTCCAATCAGATACATACAGAGAACAACTGGAGTGACATGAATCTAATCAGAGGCCGATGCCACATCAGAAATCCCATCTCTTCCAGTCCCAACAAGCTCTCCCCTGAAACAAAACCTCTTGTGATGGCTTTGAGAACCCCTGTGTATATTGTGTTCCCAGCAGGGTTTCTTAATGGGCTCAGTAGTCAGAAACTGAATTTACTTTGCAAAGTACAGATAAAAAATTTTGCCATTTAAACACCCTCCTAGCTCTTAATGGTGTTTTCTGGACTTTTCCCTATCAAAACCAACTCTGTACTGAGGGATTCCAGACAGAGAAATCTTAATTCTCCAACAACACAGAGCCTACATGGCCTAGAAGTCCCTGCACTTAATATTTCGTGCCTGCTGTGCACAAGCAGAGCCCAGTAGGTGTTGGCTGGGGGGAGCCAGGCAACCTCTGCTAATCCCTGCTCTCCTTTCAGGCATACAAGTCTGACCTGACAATCTCCTCCTGACCTGCACCTGAATGATGCCACAGGCAAGAAGAAGGAGGTGCTGGAAGGGCTGGAAGCCCCTGGTCCCAGCAAGCAGCTGGCAGGGGCAGCAGGGTGGGCAGGCCTGCCAGTGCCAGAGAACCAGCCAGCCTTGCTTGGTGCTCCGGAGGAAGAGGGGCACTGCACACCCCTGGCGGGCAGCCCAAACAGAGGCTCTGGCAAGAGGAAAATCCAGCCACTCCTCAAGTTGTTGACCAGGAGACACCAACAGAGACTCCAGTGCAAGAGGAAAACTCAGCTGCCCCTCAATTCATCGAGCAGGAGTCACAGACCGAGGCCCTGGCGACGGGTGCTGCAGTGAAGCCCTTCCACATGCTGTCTCTGAGGAGAGGGCTGGGAAGGGCAGGCTACTGTGAAGTGCACTGCCCCACGGAGTGGCCACGGGGTGACACCTACATCTCACAGGAGCTCTGGCACATCTGGCAGAGGCAGAGAGCTCCCTGAGCCCAAACCAAACCCTCCACCATGTTCCACTGCCCAGGCTGCAGCAGGCATCTCCACATTCTCCCCATGGGGTAAAAGCATGACCCAAGAGCAGGCCAAGAGAGACCTTCAACTTGGAAAATCCAGTTGTCACTACTAACCCTAGCCCAGGCTACTTACTACTGCTAAATGCTGAGTCCTGTTTCTGAAATGGACTAAAAGATACATGGCCTCCAATCCCCACCTTACAGACTGATGTTTAAGAAGTTTTATCAAGCTTCCTGAGGTTGCATTCAAGCATCTTTCCAGCTTGGGGCCATCTTGTGCATGCACAGATGAGTTCTGCCAAGCACTAAAGGCCTCTCTCTCCCTACAGCAATACCTTGGCTGTCCGTTCTCTAGCTGGCTGATGGCAGCACCTGGATGCTGTCCAAAGGCAGTAAGTTTCTTGCAGCCGAGTATGTTTAGTCCCTCTCCTAGGGCATGCTCTCCATTACACAGCTATTGTTTATGACCCCAATTATCTCCCAGAAACTGGTCTTTGCCTGCAGTTAATAACCAAGGCTAAATGATCAAGTGTTAGGGCTCAGGTGAACTGGTTGTTAACTTCTCTTGTCGACCAAGTTCAGAGTCTTTTACTGCTATTAGAAACTCAGATTCATGATGCATAACAGAAATGAACTCTCCTGTGACACAGCTAGGTGAGGTTAGGAGAGGGGGGAAAAAATCACTCCTTTAATGTGGAGGTATCAGCTGAGCAGAGAGGAGATGAGCCCTCCTTTAACTCTCTTCTCAGCCTCCCTGATGTGTGGGAGACAAATATCAAAGAATATCTTAATTTGCAGAGTACTTTAAACTTTCTTGGTATCTGGATCATGTGGGCACATCTGTAAGTGAAATGGGCTCCCTGACCAGAGAGTGCTTTCAGAAAAATTTATTAGGTTTGCATAGCAAGGTTTTGGTAGCAGGGGAGCTACAGGGGTAGCTTCTGTAAGAAGCTGCCAGAAGTGTCCCTCGTGTCTGACACAGCCAATGCCAGCCGTCTACAAGTTAGATCCACCACTGGCCAAGGCCAAGCCCATCAGCAGTGGTGGTAGTGCCTCCATGATAACACATTTAAGAAGGGAAAAAAATTATTGTGCAGAAGTACTCGTGGCCAAAGAAGAGAGAAGTGAGAATATGTGAGAGAAACAACTCCACAGACACCAAGGTCAGTGCAGAAGGAGGGGCAGTAGGTGCTCCAGGAACCAAAGCTATAGCCTGTGGTGCAGACCATGGTGAGGCAGCTGTGTCCCTGCAGCCCATGGAGCTCAACAGAGTGCAGAGATATTCCTGCAGCCCTGGAGGACCCCATGCTGAAACACGTGGATGCCCAAAGAAGGCTGTGACCTGGTGGGAAGCCCAGGCTGGAGCAGGTTCCTGGCAGGACTTTTGGACCCAAGGAGAGAGGAGCCCCTGCTGGAGCAGGTTTGCTGGCTGGACCTGTGGCCCTGTGGCAGATCCAGGTTGGACTCTGTTCCTGAAGGACTGCAACTCATGGAAAGGGACCCACGCTGGAGCAGTCTGGGAAGAACTGTGGTCTGTGGGAAGGACTCATGTTGAAGAAGTTTGTGGAGAACTGTCTCCTGTGAGTGAGATCCCACACCAGAGCAGGGGAAGGAGTCTTTCCCCTGAGGAGGAAATAGTAGTGGAAACTACATGTGATGAACTGAGCATAACCCCCATTCCTGTCTCCCTGCGTCTCTGAGGGGGAGGAGGTAGAAAACTGGGAATAAAGTTAAGCATGAGAAGGAGGAAGGGGTGAAGGCAAGGTGGTTTTTTGTTTTACTTCTCATTATCCTACTCTGATTTTGCTTTGTAATAAATTCAATAATCTCAGCAAGTTGCATCTGCTTTGCTTGTGATGGTAATTGGTGAGTGCTCTCTCCCCATCCTTATCTCAACTCATGAGTTTTCATTAGATTTTCTCTCCCCTGTCCAGTTGAGGAGTGGAGTGAGAGTGGCTTTGGTGGGCACTTGGCATCCAGCCAAGGTCAAACCACCACAAAGGACCTCTCCCAAACAGTAATTCCTACCCTAATAGTTCAGATTTCCAACAGTTAACAAGAGCAGGCGAATTCTGCAAACCCCATCAGGGCAGGAAAAGAAGACCACACTTCAGAAAGAAACACTATATAGAACCAGCATGCACAGAAATGAATCTCAGATTTCAAAGGGAGATCTACACCCAGTAACAGACATATTGACAGCCTTTCCCAGCCTACTCCTCACTGGCTCATCTGTAAAGCAGCCTGCCAAAAACTCCTCAGAAAATAGTAGTTTCAATCCAGAAAATGCTGATGCTGAATCCCTTTCACAGATCTTTGTCTTCTGAACACTAATGGGAGACCACCACCCTTGTGCTTACAGGGGCCACTTGGTATCTAACAGGACATAATTTTCTCAAGAGGTTCACCAACTTCTACCCATAAAGGACAGAAGCCTGAGTTTGGGGAATTACCACTATGTCCTTGGCAGTTGGTTTGTCCCAGTCAATACAGAGACACTCCAAGAGTACTAGAAAAATAAATCCAGGCAGTGAAGCTGTGCAATCCCAGGGGCTGGGACAAATGGACAATGACACAGGAAGAGGAAGGGTAGCTAGAACAAGCATAAGGATTCTTGTTTGGATATACATTACAGTGGGAGTTGGTGCCTACAAATTACTTTGGGTGTGATGAGCTCACTGCCTGGATCTTGGAGTATGACTATCTCCTCCTGCCACCACAGACATGCAGGGAATGGGAAAAGGTGTTGAAAGGTCTTCTGCAGCCAACCTCTCCTGCTCAGATACCTGCCCCTCCAGCTCTCTCCTGGGATGGCTGATACTCTAGACCTCTTCTTTTCAAAATCTGCCATATACTGTCCAAAAGACATTTATTCCCCTACCACTCCATGCATCAGCTGGGAAACGGCAGACAAGGAAGGAAAATTTGGAACAAAAGAGGGCACTTTTCCCTGTCTGATCAACTGCTGGATGATAGAAGGCTACAGACGTGTGTCACCATGTGTGCCAGCTAGGAAAAGATGGATGCCACTGCTACCCGTGAAGGAAACACAGTGACAGAGGAAGAAACCTATTTTCTGGTGGTGTGAAGAGGATGCAAGGATCATCCTGCACTTACAGAGCAGCACTCAAAGCATGCAACATTTCTTGCAAAAGTTTGCCAGTACCTTTTCTGTCCTGCCCAATCCATTCCCAGCCACAACCATGAGAACACAGTGACACTTACTGATGAAAATGGAGTGCTCTTTATTGTGTTCAGGCTGCCATCAAGGGAGAAGCTCTGTCATTAGACACATCAGCACTCAACTGCCCCGTAGAGACATCAGAAGTGCAACTGGAAGAAGCATGAACAAATGCTTGTGGTGTGAAGCCATGCCTGTAAGACAACAGCCACCAGCTAGGGAGCCTGTGGGCTGGCATGGTCCCAGGGGGAACTGAGTGGCTGCTGAGTCCTCAGCTACTGTCCTCCACCAGGACCTAGCAAGAGCAACCTGGCCACCACTCGTTTTGACTGCTCAGGCAGCTTTAAAAACACACTCTTTCATCCTTATGCACAGATTTACTTATTCATGTATTCTCAACAGAAGCACCAACGGCCATAATTGGATCCATTACTGGGTTATTAGAGCTCTCAGTCGCTGCCTCTGCAGCTTCGCATGGTGCTGGGGGAATGCACAGGAAGAACAAACAGGGCAGAGGCACGGCCAGTGGCAGAGGCTTTAAAAATCCATTAAGTTGTTGCTGTGGCAACTAAAACAAAATTTCTGGCAGGAGCTACTACATGTGGAGAACTGTAAACTTCTCCATTTGTGGAAAACATTGGTCATGTCTCTGAAAGGGAGGTGGAGGAAAGACAGAAAGAATGGCTCTTTTCAGAGACTGTTACAGCAAGAGCCAAAAATGGTCTGCTTACAAATTTATTCTTATGGCAAGCCCTGATGATGGTTGGATTCTACATACCAGAGCTTCCCAGGAGCCAGTGCACCGAGACAGAGCTGGCATGCTTGGAGGAGCACTTCTAGGTATTCAGTCCAGCTGGTCTTGAATGCCAGGAAAGCCACTGAGCTGCAGCACAGACACAGCACTGCAGTCCACTCACTTCTACTTTCACCTTCCTCCTCTGCCCCACAACCTGTCCAATGGAAAATTGAAGCATGTCTGGGAATTAGCTTTCATTAAGATAATAGATTCTGGAACACCAAAGTTTCCATCCGTAAACATTAGGAAATGAAAAAGCAGTTGTTAGGTCTGGAAAAACTAAAATCTGTCTAGAAAGGCTGCTCCTGGTCACAGAAAACACCACAAGTTTTCAAGAGCAGTCAGCAAGGCAGTAACCACCTGGATGAAATGTCACATATCCTAACAAACTTCAGAAGGTGTCCACCGCTTCAACATCACAACAGGGGCTGCAAATTTTCAGGTTCAGCATCTTAAGTTCATGTTTAATTACAATGTAGGACCTGCAAAAGAAGAATTAGTGTTGATTTAATGCTGACTGGTTTACGCTAAACAAGCTGTGCTGTGCCACCTGCTTCATTTTCTGGGACATCCCCCAGATCATGTCTGAACCTGCTTAGATAACACAGACCAATAACCCCATACCCAACCTTTCCTGTTCAAGGATCACGGTTCATCAGTTTGTTACTCATGAAGTAACTCATTCAGTTTGGAAATTCAGAACAGCACACATTCCTGATGTGTAACTCTGAATTCTCTCAAGTTTAGTGTATAGATTGGAGCTACCAAATGGGCACTTTGCAAAAAGATTCAAGAGTGACAGTGGATGCTGCCAGCAGAAGATTTGCCTACTGAGATATACTGTATGGGCAAAATGACTGATGACAATATCCCGCTTTTCTCTGGAGTCAGCAACTACTACAAAGACTATTGGAAGTTAGACTCACTCGGTGGGATTGATTTCCACAGTGAAAGCAGGAGCAGAGGGAATGGGAGGACAATGATATGGGGACTGGTAAGTCAGCACAGGGAAGTGGTGTCCAAGCAGCCCCATTGTAATGCCACCAGTCTCCTCTCCTCTGTCCCCTGGTGCCATAGAGGCTCAAGCTTCCTGACCCTGGCTCTTATGGCTCATATGACTTCACTGCATTAATGACCTCACTGAGAATTTTTAAAACTGATTGACAGAAACCTGGAAAAAAACCACCTAGGAGCTATGAAATTGCACCATTGCCAAATGGGAGCTTAATGCAGGGCAGGAAAGAGGGACTGGCTAAAGGCACAGGAGGTCTTTAAATAGACACCCTAGGTCTGGTCTGCACAGCATTAAGGATTGTGCTGAGTCTCTGGGGTCAAGGTAAGAAATGAATACTTACAAAGCTCAGTGAGGCTTATGCTTACAATAGAGCACTAATTACCCTGTTAATCAAAGCAAAAATCCTTCAGTTTTGCAAATCCAGCCAGCAAAAGCCTGCAGATCCACAGCTCAGACACTTAACCCCCAACTACCCTATATACTAGAAAGCGAATGAATAGGAAGGTTTGAAAGGCTTTGAAATTTTACTCCATTCTACCTCCTTAAAACCTTCTGCCTTCATTTCTACCTTACACCACTTGGAAAAGAAATTGTTAGCAAAGAGGTTTAGATAAAAAAATATAGGATGCTTCTTCTCTGTAGCTTTTCACATCTTAAATCTGTAGTATATGAATGTTGTTTGTCTAGACAAAAATCTTTTGTTGGCACAAACATCCCCCTCAATCCATACTTCTGTCATGCACTGAAGTGTATGTCATATATCAAAACCTTATATATTTTATTCTGGTCAATGGAGTTCATGGTGTGGTTACTTTTAGTGAACAACAGAATTTTCTTCACTGCAAACTACTTCTTTTAAAGTAGCTTGCTACTTTGAGACATACAGACTTGGGCTTAAATGCTACAGTAAGGGAGGAACAAAATCAGTCTATCAAACAAGAGAAAGGTAGACCACACACAGATCACTTCTCAATTTCCAGAGCCACTGATGCAATGAGGATATATGTTGCTTGAGAACGGGCTTGTCACTGGCTTTGGGTGGTGAAAGATCAGCAGCAGTTAAGGTTGGCTGGGAAATTTTCACTGTGTACAAATGACAATTCGAGTCTTGATGTTAGAGCTGTTAACACCTGTATCTAAGCATTTCCCAAATTAGAAGTAGTCATAGGCCTTGAAAAAAAGAGCTTGCTCTCATGAATTAGGACCCCATTATTGCTAATTAGGTAAATACAAGTTTTACTCTAAATTCATAATTTTGAGGGCAGACCCTCATTTGTTTAGAACTTCATTTTAATTATGAAGAATTAAGTAGTAGAAATTATAGTGAAGCACATAAGCTACACACATGATGTTTCTGACTCTGGAAATATCAAATACGGAGAATGCTTTTTTCCAGCTGATCTTCCCACAGGCAAATATAAAACCACAGGATAATAATTTTTAGTCCACCGATGTTGGGTATGGTAGTGGAGGTGCCACAGCTAAGTGCACTTTTTTTTTCTTATAAAGTAACCAAATCCCACCTCAGAAACAGTTAGGTTATTTGCCCTAGTATTCTTACGTGGATATCTAAATATCAAACCGTGGTTTTTTTGCTTAGAAACTTAATTTGCAGCCTAAATTTATTCATGGGCCATTTATGCCCATTTCCACTTGTGGCAATGCTGTCTTTTAATTTAAATTGCTGTTCTCCCTCCTTGGTGTTTACTCCCCTGACGTATTTATATAGAGCATTCATATCTCCTCTCAGCCTCTGTTTTGCTGGATTAAACAAGCCAAACACTTCTAGTTCTCATGTATACAATGGATTCTCCATTGTTCCCCTCATCCCAGAAGCCTTTCCCTCTATCCATATGGCAGTCTAACGTCGATTTCCTTTGACATGGGTGTTTGGTAGTGTGCAGAGAATTGACAAAACCAGCATACTGCCTTCTCCCTAAAAGGGACAGCTTGCCTTATACAACCTAGGATTGCATTTGGTTTTCAGTATATTGATAAAGTATAGGAATTTCTGTCATTAACTAACATACTCTAACCTCTAACCCTTCTCTTCCCTCAACCCCCTAATGAGCTCTCAGCTTATACCACACTTCTTGTTACCAGTCCTTATGTTAGTCTTTTTTTTTTTCTGGTACTGTTAAAAAATGTTACATTTCTATTACATTTGCCATTAGCATCAGTTTTTGCTGTATGACATCCAAGCATTTGTCTCAGTAATAGCAATATTCTAATTGCTTTGTACCGTGCTTTTTCATATATCCACAGCCAACAGAAAATCTGTGCTGGGATCTAGAAATGGCACAAGTCATCCCAGGAAAGTACCTGCTCCAGACTAGGAAGAGAATTGGTTTTGCTCCAGCTCCAGCCTCCACCAACTGAGAAAACCACCATTTCATCAGCATGTGATCTCCTCCAGATATGGGCACAAACTGCATTTTGCTGCTCCCCAAGATTCCAAACCCTCTTACAAACATACTGAATCATGGCAGCGCAATTGAAGACCTTGGGAAGAAGCCCAGGTGATGTTTTTGCATCAGTCTGGTTGCAAAGACAGAAGATAGAACTGCCCTGTCCAACAGTGTTTACAGGCCTACCTTCTTGTTCCAACTCTACAGGCAGAGAGAACCACTGAAAGAAGATCAAGCACGGCTTTCTTGGTCCTCAAAGCTCTTGAAGCTTTTCATTTTGTGAACCCATTGAGGGCTACGCTTTTCACAATCTCCTCCTTAAAATATCTGTTGTTTGCTTTTGGATGGTGGGAATAGAAGCTGCTTTTTTCTCCAGCTACCATACCTGAGGCATTTGCAGCCTTGTGCTACAGAATGACTTTCCTCCCTTAATTACCTCTCATATCTCCACTTCTACTTCACTTGCTTTGTTGAGTTGAAATTCTTGAGGGCAGCATGGCATTGTGACTACAGCACTCATCAGAGCCTGCAGGATGCAACTCTGAAATACAGCAATGGTAGTAACATTCTCTCAGATCACTCACAGCCTTGCTACCACAACAAAAGGCATGTGGAAATGCTTATCAATAACATTGATTACAACCCAGATGCTTAGGCTGGCTAAGTATTCTCTAGTGCTAAAGAAAGCTGCATGAGAGTGACAGTCTTGCTCTAGCAGGACTCAAGTTGTTTTAGATGACTTTGGCCCAAAAGCAAATTGGTTTAATTAATACTCTATCCATATGGGGCTGTAAGCTGAAGAGCAGATGAAGCTCTTGTGAGAAAGGAAGAGAACAGAAAAGCCTGGTCCTGAGATGGCTGTTTCCAAACCTGTTTACTTAACTATTAGCAAGGGTGGCTTCTCTTTAATTTATTTACATAGAATGTTTCTGTAACCATCTGCTCTTAAGCTAAACGAAAAATTATCATCTTTCTCCTGCTGCTGCGGAGACTCCCTTGGATGTTCTTAATAATACAAAAAAAATCTATCATTTTAATGCAGACAGCTTGGCTAATAAAAATGATCTGTACCATTAGTAATTATGCCACAAATACAATGCAAACAAGCAGCCTTTCCCTGAAGAGGCCAAGCATAAAACACCTCTCTCACCACCAGGGGCCAGAGACGATGGTGCAGCTGCGGCACTTGGCTTCTCAATTCTCTACCACTCAAGGGCAGAAAAAAGAAGAGGGCAGTTTATTGAAGTTACCATTACTCACTTCTTTAACAAGCTTTATGTGCTTCAGTCAAACCTGCCCAGGCCCCATTTTCTTAGGGAGTTTGACTATTAATACAGAGCCATAATGAATGAGCCTCTTCATTCCTGAAGAGGGCTATGGTGGTGTCCCAGCTTCTACAGTTCTCACAGTGTCAGAACTCTTTATGGATCTGATGTATCCACCTTTGCAGTGAAGTGAGCTGATGCAGCTGGCCCCAGTTAACAGATGGGAAACTGAGGCAGAAAGCAACTTAAAGAAACAGCAAAGATGATGAAAGAAAGCAGCTAAGCAAGAAAGTTAATTCAAGCCTTGAAACCATTACTGAGCAATTGAAAACATCCCTTAGGTAGGGCCTACTTTAAAAAGCCCCACCACGGGCAGTTTACTAATAAATGGAAGGGCACTACTACAGTGGGCATTACTGGCCCATGTGTTGCCTGATACCACTTCAGTGTGGCCAGTGCCAGAGTAGCAGTCATGACACCTAGCAGCTGTTTCTCACTGACTGCTGCTTGCTTCTACAAATGGCAGTGTATCACTTAAGCTTCACGAGTCAATTTTCTCCCCCAAAAGCAGCAATAAAATGTTTAGAGATTCAGGTTTGAATGAAAGAAAACCAAACTAAAACAGCAGAGGATGAAATGCTGTTTTCTTTAAACAAGTGCTAAGGGAAAAGGAGTGAGATTATACCTCAAATTATATCAATAAAATATGAACATACCTCTTTACTAAATAATTCAATTGATAAATAAATGTGTGTAAAGAAATATAATCAATGTCTTGGGGATTTCAGACACTTCTGTAGAGACATGAACATTCTAAGAAATGAAATGCGAACAAATTGGAAGGTCAGTACATGCCCTGAATTCCTGTATCCCAGAGGTCTGGCACCTCCCATGTGCTGCATGAAGAAATGGGAGTGGCACTGGAGGCTGGGCAGGGGGCTGCTGAAAGGTCGCTCACGGGAGCACACTCAAAAAAGCAAAAGATTTAATCATAACTGTCTGTTGAGCCTAATTTCCTCTGCTTCTGTGTCTCAGTCCATAAAATGGGGCTAGGGGAAGGTCTGCTGTGGGATGCTGGGATGGGTCATATCTGCATTTCATTTCAAAAGCTGAAGGTGCACAAAGGAGGGCATTTCTTTGCTAGGCAGGCAGTAAAAGTGAACTACAATGGATGGTAACAGGCAGGCGTTAACTGACTCCTCTGTGAAAGTACTGCAGGAAAGCATCAAAGTTGGTGCATCACAGGACAGATCATGCAAAAACACAACCAGCAATTTCCGGAGCTACAGCAGAGGAAGCAATCCATGCAGAGAGAGACAGAGCCGTGGCTGTGAGCCAGTCCAAGAACTGCAGGGAAATGTAGGAGCTGTACCAGCTGATGTTTTATACTGAGGTTAGAGATGCAGAGAGATCACTGACATGGATGGTATCTCACCCATGAAGGGGATTATAAAGAATACACTGAGCTACTTTCGAAAACAATTCTTTGAAGAGCTGAAGAGCAGATCTTGGCTTGGTTAGGGCTGCTAGGGAAGATTGACAACTGGTGCATAGGGATCTGCTACTTTAGTTGTACTCATACCTACACAGAGGCTGCAAGCTGCAGAGCTGAAATGGGCTCAGGGAAGCTATCAAATTCCCGAGCCCCATTCCCAAATCTATCAGGGTTTGTGAGTGACAAGCTGCAGACAGAAGCAAAGTGAAAGGGAGGCCATTGTGCTATACCAGATAGCAGTCACTCACTCCCCCCACCTCATCATCATTTTCACTTTGTATTGTTTCAAGGCCTATTAATATTCATAAGAACCGTTTTATTGTGTTTGCACTTTTCTATCGTGCTTGCAGGCCTGATCCCTTCTTGCTGTAATAGGATGCAAACCTCATGAAATCAGATCTTATTAGCCAAACTCCATCAGACGCCCTCAGCAACACAGTACCTCAGTCCCCACTCTTGCTAAAGTGAAAGGGAAACCTTTCACGGTGTTGACATATGTAGAACTCTTAATCTAATACGACATTTCAATCTGAAGAGCAGAAATGAATAGGAGTAAAACACAGTGCAGGGAATGCCACTAAATGCTGCTGAGTCAAGCCCCAGAGCATCACAGCCAAAAGATGCAGAAGTCGTTAGAAAAAAACTTTCTAATCCTGGCTTGCAATAAACCTGATTGAACAAAGGTGCTGGTTCATTAACACCTTTATCTCACTGACAGAGGACTGCTGACTTACCCCCAAATTAATTCCTCCAAACTGTCTTACAGCACAAATCTCTTGGCTTTCTCCCATTTGATAGTGATTCTATCCTGGTGTACAACCTCACCTCTGGGGACTTTGTACAGAGAAAACTGGAGGGAATCAGCACGAAAAGGCAGTGCTGACAAGTGGTGATCTTACCCATCATCTCTGCTCCCTGCCCATCCTCAGCTTTAAAACTACTGACTTAACCAACATGCATCAATTTTCAACTCCTGGTCTTGCAGAGCTGAGAGAGGAGGACGAGATCAGAGCCTGCAGTGCAGCTCCAATGAGGATGCTCTGCACTTCTAGGACATGTGCCTCAAGTCCTGCCTTATGTCTGCTCCACACCAGTGACAACAATGCCATAGATTGACTTTTCCAGACCCCAGGTGAAGTCTGTGCCTCTGGCAGGAAGAAAAATCTTTCCTGGAGACAGAAAGTGAACAGATTTTGTAAGTCAGTGAGTGAAAACAAATACAAAATGTAGAGTGTCACATTGCCACTCAGTCAGTTTCCTGAGTAGAACAGTACATTAACACAATCATTTCCAAAGAATTTCCAGCTGCAATAGCTGACAAGGACCTCGATAGGAGGCTCTTATTCACTAAATAAGAGCTGCTCAGATCTTGACCCTGAACTGCCCAAATCCTTTCTGCTTAATTCATGACATTCACACTGGATCAACAATAACTGATAGCAATTTAAACGAAAATTGCTGACCTAATACTCTGGGCACTTTGCCAGTCAGGTTTGATACAGAATGGTTCTGTGGTGTACATCTCCCACTCTCAATACATGGGAGCACGAGCTCTTGCCAAAGATCACATCTTATTCTTGGCAGATGGTTAAGAAAATGAGTCTAGGCCCATATGGATCCAAATTGCTGACAGCAGAGCTGGGATTCAGTCATAGCCTTTCTTGTTGTGGAGGGGTAAAAAGCTCTCTCAAATAAGTCACATTACCAAAAGGCCCCAAGTGCAAGAGCTCAGGAGTATCTTATCTTTAGTAATTTCTAGTTACAGGCTTTAAAACATAATTTTTAAAAAT
This sequence comes from Entomyzon cyanotis, assembly GCA_024500445.1. NCBI lineage: Eukaryota > Metazoa > Chordata > Aves > Passeriformes > Meliphagidae > Entomyzon > Entomyzon cyanotis. Next base: position 38,064,610 of record JAKEPQ010001030.1, on the reverse strand, counting down.
CTGTTTTGTGAACATCAAAGGAAAGGAGAAATCTGTTGCTATTATTAGCTATTCAAACTCACAGCAAGGAAATACAGCCATACTGTAAGACCATTATCTCTAAATACATGGATTCCTCCAAGTCCATTTGAGAGGATTAAGGGGAACTGGTACTCTGACCAAAGGATAGCTGTTACGTTTCAAAAAAATACTCAGATATTTAGATTTTCAAATTTCTGTAAAAGGTATGTGCTCTAATTTATAGCCAGTTGAAATGGCAAAAGTTAGCCAGACAAGAGAGGATTATTGTATTGACTAAGGCTTTGTACAAGGGTACCACCCCAATTCAGCAGCCCAATGTATTAGCTTAGGAGGGACAGGGAATTCTGATACATAAAACAGTTTTAGGAACACTGTTCATCTCAGCTTAACTGCCGCTTTCTCTGAATCCTGATCTCTCTGATTAATTTACAGACCTCAAAAAAGGTTTTTCTAAAACATGGGAATAGGCTCTCTGTAGGAATAGGTTCTTGGAGCAGAATTACAGGATACTGCAGCAGCTGCTACCTCAAGGTTGTATGTGCAGCACAATGAAATCATCATCCCAGCAGAGCATGATAAAGAATGTCCTCTGGATCCCAGATATCTTAAACAAATGCAAGCTTTCCCAAACCTTTCAATCAGTGTCACAGATACACAGAACCACCCCTCAATACCATGTGGCTGTCGCTATTTGTGTAGTGCCTGAAGATGAGTTGTGCTTTCCCTGTTGCACTCAACTAAAACTTTAAGAAACCTGTTCCTCAAGCTGTGCCAACATCATTTAGCCTGTTGGTGTGCAAACAAGGAGGTAAACAACAGCAACCACAAAAAAATCGTGTTAATTTCAAGCTCCATTAGAAATGCAGGATTTGGCAGCAAGAAAAATCAATGTTTGTCCAGTGGAAAAAAAATAAACCGCCAGCACTGATAGGGACAAAGGGCTGTTTTTAAGAGGACGTAAAAATCTTGCTACTCAATATCCTCTGAGCTGGGGAAAAATTATTTTCTTATCACAGAGACGATTTGATTCTGACACAGGGAGTATTTTCATGAGAATTATTCAGTCCCAGATACTGTCTGGCAGTGTTTTTCTTCTTTATACATCTGATCATCCTCCCTGGCCTCATTTAGGGAAGCAACATTTTAATTTCTGAAAAATAGCAGGTCCCTATTAGGCCCACAGTTTGTTCATCTTTAGGAAAAATCACAGTCATTTGCTGCCATGACTATGTTAATTTGTTTAAGTGCAGCAAAACTCAAAAGCTCTGGGGTCTCCCAAAGCACCAGTGTACATTAGGCTAAACTGCAGTCTACCTCATGTACAAATTCACCAAACATCAGGGCTGCTGCCTGATGGGAAAATCCCAAGACTTGCACTCCCCAGCAGCTCACACAGCATGTGTGCTTGGGGCCAGACCCTGCCCTTGGCTATGCAAACCTAGGAGGACTCTCTCCCTTTTAATGGGCTCTGCATGACCAGGAGCCTGCCCCTGTGGCAGAACTCCACTCTGTGAAGTTGCTTGCAGCATGGTGACTGATCCGCCCCCTGCAGCTGCCATCTTGAGCACTTATTTTTCCTCACATTAGCACTAAAATAACCTCCTCTGGGGAAAAAGAGAAAAGGAAAAAAAAAAAAAAAAAAAAAAAAAAAAGACAGGCAAGCCAGAAAGCCTAAACTACTCTGTTGAAAATAAAATAGATATCACCATTTTTCTACTCTTTGCTGGACATTATTAGTTCCCTGTTGGCACAGTCCTGCATGGACAAAGAGACAACTATATATTACATGAGGAGGCTGCAGCTAGAGAAAGTATGTGATATCAGCTGTGTTCTCCTGTCACTGGCTGGAAGTTAAACACTCCTTGCCTGCAGGTATTCCTACAGGAGCGTGAAGACTGAAGTTCATCCAGAGATGAAATCTAGCTGTTCTGCTCAGCAGTCCTAAACCAAAGAGAGACCTCACTGCCAAAAAGCAAGAAATGATTCCCCTTTGTTCTCTACAGATTGTCTGTCTTCACTGTCAAGAATGAAAAATATCCCAGAGAAGATCCATTTAGCAAAGACTACACATTAAACGACCCATACCAGGGAGGGCTAATATCATCCTCTGGCAAGTGCACCTTAATTTCTATGAGAAGTATCACATTGTGTGTCAGCTTTCAACACCCAAAAGATCTCAAAGTAAAGTGGAACTTGTGGAAATCAGAGCCAAGATCAAAATGAAATGCACCAAACACTTTGAGTTAAAGCTCATCTCTAAGTGTTGGAGAGTTTCTCACCTTGTTTCTCAGTTATGAGGAGGAATTCTGCTACTATGGAAAAGGCCAACACCTGACAGTGAAATGCATAAGCCAAATCAGAATGGCTCATTTCCAGATTTAATATACAGCACTGGCATGTGTAAGCTTCCCCCCTCACTTGCAAAGTTAACTAGCTGCTTTGCAGCTTGACTTCTTGCATGTTTCTAAATGAGTTATAGTAAAAGTGAAGATGCTCAGTCTCCAATGTAGACAAATCCTACTGGGATATCGAGGAGAAAGCATACGCTAACACATGCGAGGAATCCACTAAAGTCTCAGATTGTATCAATAAGTAAACAGGCAGCTTTGCAACTCTTACCAGCAGATAAGAACGATGAACACTTCAACAGGAATACAGCATCTGTTACGCACCATCAACTAAAGAAAAGACTAGGCAGCTCTGGTGAGGGACAGCACGGTCGCTAGCTGAAGAGATTCAACAGCTCTTGCTTCAGAGAACAAGTCATGTGTCAATTCATTCATGAATTCAGACACCAATTTAGGCTAAGTCTGTCTTTAATTTATAACTTTCTCCATTTTGACAGCCCTCTGGGACTGTTAATTCATTTGGTGTCTGTAGAATATGTATCAAAGGATGAAAAAAACCAGCCCAAATATATTACCCAGGCAGCAAAGCGGAGAGAAGACACCTTTGGTAGGAAGATTTTTTTTTTTTTCTCCCCAATGAAAGGACTTACTTTTCTTTAAACTAAAATAGTTGGATGTAAGGTTCAAAGGTGATTTTTCATTATAAAGCTCTATTTCCAACCCAACAATTCCTCAAAAGATTAACCTCTCATATTCAAATTTCACAGGCCTGCACTCTCTTCAAAGACACTCGTTTCTTGGGACACTTGATCAAATTGCTTCTGACCTTTTCTAGTGTGCTAAGAAGCAATGAGGAAAGCAAGAGGGAGAAGGATGGTAGGGGAGGGATATGGAGAACAGGAAAAACTCTCATAGAAGAAGAATTCTTGTTAGCCTATTCTTGAACAGCTCCACAATCAAAAGGTTTTGAAGTAGAAATTGGCATGGAAATATTTCTGCCTGAAGGATTTCAAAGAATAATCCTGGAAGGGTTCCTTGGGCATGGCTGGACTCCAGTGAGAATTAGTTTTCATTTGACCCAATTATACATGTTTAAAAAGCACATGCTGAGTATGCCTGTGGGGTTTTCTGTTAAGCTCATTAAAGAGTTGATTTTGTCCTGCACCAAGTGCTCTACCTCAGTCCTGAAAAATGCTTCCTAAAACCAAAAGACTCATAAAAGTCCATAGGATACTGCATATTCCTTAAAATTATGCAGGTGCCTTTGTGCTTTGCTGGATTAGACTTGACCTGTGGTTTTCCACTAATTCAACCTTTGGTCCCAGAATAGCTTTCTAACAGAGATCCTGATCTCTCCAAAATTTTGCAAATGTAGCATTTTGCAAACATTTGCAAATATTAAGTTACCTTAACAAACTTTGCAGACCCATGCAAAATAATCCAGACCTGGTCCCAGGCTATATAATGATGATGATGATGATGACGACAATAATAGCACCCCAACTGTCTTGAAACAGACGTATTATGGAAAAAAAAAAAATAACTGAAAGATCAATTGCAACTCAAGCTCAGTATAAAATCCTTCAGCACAGAGAAGACAGAACCAGAAACCATTGCCTTGCTCAACAGGAAACATTCTAGTTTGTCCAGAAAACAACATGCCCTTTATAGTGCTTTTTAGAAGGAAGAAAAAATGAAAATGAATGGTTGGATTCACAAAACTGGCGGTGCATTTAGTTTTATGCACCTGCTCAGAAGTGAGAGCATTCACTGAGGATAGAAGAAAACAAGGTTTAATGGCCCTAAAGATTCAAATTTTTATCTCCAAACTACTTGCAGAGTACTATACACTTAGGCTACCCTGTTTTTTGGAATGGACTTCTTTTAGCATTTTCTTCTATGCAAAAATAATTAACCATGCAATGGAGCAAGAAGTGGAATTAAAGCACTCTCCCTGCCAACTCAGCACTCCCACCATCAGTACCTCCACAAGACTGCAAGAAACATGACTAAGGGCATCGGCCTCAAAACACTCTATAGCTTGTTAGAAAAGGAACTTTCTTAAGGAACAGAAAGCCCTCTGACCCGAAAGGATGGACTTGCATCTGCATCTCCCATTTTCTCTGTGAGCACTTAAGCTAGAAGTCTTCCACAGATAGCAATTTAATCCTTGCCTCCCCCTTGCTGTTTCCTCACTGAACATTACTAGGAAATAGAGGTTTACATGAAAATATGGTTAAGTAATTACCTCCCCTCCCTCTCCCCAAACATACTTACATTATAAAAAATGTTGCCAAGCTCAACTATGCATGAAAAATAATTGCAGTTAAAAGAACGTAATTTAAATTTTAGTATAAGCAGACTGACCTTAACAGACCACAGACAGACATTATTTCCCCAGGGGAAGAAGGAAGTTGAATCACATGCAGGGTTAATGCAAGACTGTAGATAATTTAGATCCCTATTTATTTACCTTATTCCCTAAATTACAGCTAAGGAGTACTGCATTTGGCATATCTATGAACAGTCAAATCAGGTTCATCATTATCTGCCTCAGCTTCAGGAAAGAATATTTCTAATAAGGTTACTTGCAAAATTATTAGTGTAAATGATTTACTGAGAATGTCTGTAAGAGGTCCAATTCAGACACCCCATGACAATTAAAACAGGGAAACACAGCACAAGAAAATTAAAATCCTACAAATGTTTCTAAACTTGCATACAAATGACCATATTCCATTATAATGTATTATTTTAGAACTATTGTCATAGCATTATTAAATATTATATTGTAATGCAAATGCAGCAAAAAGCAGAGACAGGATTTCTCTGCAAAAACTGATGATACGTAATTTCAGAATTTTGCATGCTTTCTCTTGCATCCTTAATGTTCTCCTAGAGGGTACTTTCTCTTCAACTCTGTAGAGTCCTGTACTCTCTATTGATCCATGGTGGGGCACAGCCTATGAAGTTAAAGTTCAATATAAACCACTCACACTGGAACCCTACAACTCGTGGAAAGCACAATAAATAGAGAGACTGCTACTGGACCCCAGACTGCTGCAATAGTAAGAGTTTACAGGCCATCTACTGAGATAGTCTGTAATACATTTTCACATTTTTGTCTGTGGGGGTGGAAGGCAGGGGGAGAAAGCCAAGGCTATGTGAATGAAACACTAGAGGCCACAAAACCTACTCCTCTGCTAGAAACAACTGCCACTAAAGGAGCAGCCGGAGGAAGAACAAACCCGTTGGGGAAATCCACTTGCTACAAGCACCAAAAGGTCCAAATCCTCTGTGAACGATGAAACAGACAAACGAATGTTTGATAGAAGTATGATTTGAGAAAATAAAAGCCCCACTCAGCTTAGCAATGAAATATGCTGGTTATTTGACCTGTTGGAGGAATAAATCTGCAGCATGAACCAATTACATCCAGACTGTGAAGTGAAAAATCTCCCAAAATGGTTCCTGAGGAAGCAACATAACCTTTAACATGAAAAAATTTACTATATGCTGGGACACTGCATTTCAAGGGTCACTGCTGTTGCAGCTTAATTGCTTGCCCTGTAAGTACTGCCCAGGCGTTGTGTAACACTGATGTACAATTCTACTCCATGAAGTGAGGTCCTGCCAAGATTAGAGCAATCTTTTAGAAGTTAGCCATTCGATTTCTTCCTCAGGATGCCTTTGAAAGGAATGATGTAAGACCAAACACAAAAATTGGGCATTAAGGAGGGGGAGCAGTGTGAAAAATACACTACAACATAAATCCACTCATAGAGAATTTTTGACAGACTTTTGTAAAAAGTTGGATTTTGGTTATTTCTTTGTAAAGGAGTAGCAGAAAGGGCAAGAAACATGAAATGTAGAAGAAAAATGAAGGCTCTTTAATGACATTTGGAAATCAGTGGACAGCAGGCAAACATTCTACCTCTCCCATCAGTTACATGAACCATCAATAGTCTGCATAGTCCTGCCATTATTCTTTAGTTGTGTGAGCTCAAGGAAGACCTGGTAAGCAAGAGCTAGATAAACAAACAAACCGACGTACTGAAGCCTCCTTGCTAATGCCTTTACTATCTTCAGCATTTTTCTAGTGGTCACTCTGAAGATTTTCTCTCTCTTTGCTCCACCTCCTGCTTCATTTCACCTGTTCCCACTCCATGAAGACCTGCTTACATGAGTACCATGAGCAAATCCTGCCCAATGCCACACCTCAAGGCAGGCAAACAAGGAGCCCTCTTGCCAGTGCAACCATGCAATCCATCACCTTGCACAGCACCTCTCTTCCCCTGGACTTCTGTAAACTTTCTGGAGAAGATATCTTCATTTATTTGTCATGTCCAATACTGAAAGAGAGAATGAGAAGATCTAAAGAGGTGACTCCAGTCTAGCTTCCTGACAGTCACAGAAATAATGAACAGTAGTAAAGCTGATTCATGGGAGGAGATGCAGAGCAGAGGCTCATACAATTATTGTGTAAGCTTAGGTCTGAAGACAAGAATGCAGAACTGTGTCTGCAAAGCACAGGAGGAGCCCTGTGAAACCTGGAGATGAAACGTGTTCCCTGTTTTGAAACATGTCCACAGAGGTATTGTCTTGCTCTCAGAAATTACAAAGGAGAAGGAAGCAGGGAAGAAACAGAAACCACATAAAGAAAATCCAGAAGGGGAAAAAAATTCCCCATAGATGTTTCTTCAGGATTTTTGCAGCTACCGTCTGGTTTGAAATGAAGGGTTTAATTCCATAATTTCACAAGTACAACACATTTTATAAGTAAGAACAGGAAGGGGAGGTAGTCTGGCACCAGGGTAAGGATTTAGGCAAGCATGCTGTTAGTCCATGAGCCAGACAGAATTAACATCTCATGAATGAATCATGCCATACAGACTGACAATCTGACAAAGCTAACCTGAGCTACACCAAGAAATCGAGTCTCTAGAACTACCTAGTCCTTTGTCTTTATCAGTGCCTGTGTCTGGCACCTCTTCATCCCTGATGCAGTTTGTTTATGCAGTTATGGTCTCGAGGCCCACACTGGTGAAGCACGGGTGACAGTCATTTTGAAACAAGCAAAAATCCTGAGGCATGGGCTGTCTGAGCACATTTGGTTGGTGTCTGTGTCAGAGATGGTTGTACTCTGATGGGAATGATCCAAAAAGGCATGGGGTCACTGGGGAGCGAAAAATCTGAATAAGAGACAGAGCCAGACAGATGAGCAAAGTCCTTACATTACTGTTTGTCCCTGAATTAAGCCCAGCCTGAGAAGCGGATTCGTGTACTAGGGATTAGATTCACTAGAAATAAGAACCATTACAGTTCGTGCATTAAAGGGATCAGGCAGCACCTGTGACCAGCACTCGGAGCACATAATTCTGCATTTCCACGCTTGTGGCACCAGGGGAAAAAACAACGTTATGGCTACAACTGAATCATACTCTTTTGATGATTCACTCACAACAACCCTAGGGCACAATAAAAAATTGTGGCTTCCACGGTCTGCTGTCTCTCATAAGGGCTGAAATTTCAGACAGCCATGACTTGAGTTCAGATGCATTGCTAATGCATCATTTGTGCATTGCTGTCAGCATGGGGAGGGGAAGAAGAAGAAAGGGTTTCACATCTGGGCTTTGCTAGAAGAAGGCAGAGGAGATATTCTAACACGTGCATCACAGAGCTACACTATATGACAGCACATACAGGTCCTTGGGAAAAAAACACTTCCCCAGACACCTGGGAAAAATGTTGCTCTAAGAACCTTAGCAGAGATGAAGGCTCAGAAGGGAAGAGAAAAGCTAGGATAAGCACAGTATTCAAGGTGACAAAAAGTTCAGGTGTCTCTTTACACAGCCAAATAGGTTTTCTTGCATTACTGCAAGAGGTTTTCTTACATCAGTGGGGACAGAACCACCCTGCAGACTCACTGTTGTGATCCCTGATCAGGAATCATGCCTTTGTACTGGGCAACAGTAAATCTCAAGCAGATCTATGCAAGGGGCTTTCAGCCCATAATTTGGTATGTCTGGTTTTCCTCCTTTTATCTTCAAGCACAACTTGTCATGAGGCTGGCTGCAAAAACCCTGATCTGCTTTAAAGTAGCTGTAAATGCTTTCCACAGCCTGTTGTTCTATATACAAGCACTGTGCCAGTGTGGTGGGTTTCAAACTATATCCTGTAGAGGGGTGGGTCATTTGCCTTGTGACTGCTCATCTCCAGAGTCACTGGCAGCAGAAGGGCAGTGCTGAAGAGAAAAAGGAACTTCTGTCTTCTCCAAGAGTTCCAGGACAAGACTCAATCATAACAATGACTGCACAAGATACAGCACCTTGATTTTTTAACTGTTTGGGAAAGCTTTACTTTCTGTTTTCTGAGTTCACCTTCTGTTAGCTGGAGTTTTCTGAGTTCACCTTCTCTTAGCTGGAGTTTTCTTAGAGAGGTGCAGCTGTGTAGTCCTTGAGCTGCCCATGACACAGCCACCCCCTTCCAGGCACATCTCTGCTGCTGCGCTTCTACAGCAGGTTCCCAACAACATCTTCATGAGAAGACATTCCCCAAGATCATGCTTTCCTAAAGAAAACTTCCTTAGAACAATGGCACAAGTGATTATCATCAAGGACTTTAGGATGTGGAGTTTGAGGTGGAGGAGGGAAGTGACAGATGAAAGAAAAGGTTTGGGATGTGGATGCAATTTCCAGTATGAAAACAAGTAACATTCTGAACTTAGGAATTCAATTCACTCTTCAAAACTCATGTTCCTTGAACATTCAACTCAAGCGTTACCTTTTGTGGGTAGGAGGGCTGGCAAAGCCTGAGTGCTGTGAAACCCTCCAAATGCCAATGGGAATGACAAAATCACTCCTAAATTAGAATGTGTGTTCATGCAATGTGGCTCATGCCACAAAATAACTGAAGAATGTAATTGTTCTTACACTCCCTGCTTGGTACCTCTTAAAACAGGAGGAAAGTGGTCTTAGCTGAAGACACGGGGGTTGCAATAAGTTCATACAATAAAGCAAATTCTAGGCACTCAGCCTTCTTAGAGCAACTTGCTATTATTAAGCAGTAACTAGAGCACCTTGGTATTATTAAGCAATAACTCCTTGAAAAGACAGCATCCAAAGTGAAAACAAATAGCTCAGAAATGCAAGGCATCCAGGAGTTAATTTTTCTAAGTAACAGAGAAGCAGAAACCACCTACATTTCTGACATCTTCCATTAGTAAGTTTTCTAGATGAGCAATTCATGACACTGAAGAAACGAGAGCATTAGAATGTGAAATGAAGGGTGATGGATGAAGGCTGTAGCAAAGAAAATGATAAATCATGATCTGAGGTATAGATGTGCAATTCTGAAGAACGTGGCTTCTTCTGACTCCACTGGATTGTGTTAGACCACAGCTTTCCAAGTACATCCCTCGGCATTCTTCTGCTGTGGAATAAAACCAGGGATGTAGCCCTCATAAATGAACTGTGATCAAGAAGGAACTAAGAAGTCCTAAATATGCTACTGTATAAATCAACATGGAACATGCATCTACAATACTATGCACAATTGTGATTTTTCCACCTTGGAAAGAACATAATAGAGCTAGATAAAGTAACGTTGCAATTCTGTTGGTTGAGAGTTATAAAGCAGCTTCCAGATGAGAACAAAATAAATAGTTTAGATCTCTGCAGCTTGGAAAAGATATGAGTGAGGATGAATATGATAAAAAGCTTTAAAACCATGAATGGTATACAGAATTTGAATTGGGGATGATTATTCATTACTTTTTATACCACACAAACTAGTCAGCCAGTAGAATGATCAAGCAGCACATTTAAAACAAATGAAAGAAAGGATTTTTTTAGACAACACACACTTGAATTGTGGAATTAGACCATGGATTTCTCTGGAGGTCAAAAGTATAAATGGCTCCAAATGTAGTTAGATAAATTCATTGAGGACAGGTCTATCAGTGACTGCAAGACATGATGCTTCAGATGGAGTATTTGGCTCAGAAAATGCCTAAAATGCAGATTGCTAGAAGCTAGAGAGATATATTGGGGAATATTCACCACAAACCTCCACTAGCAGTGGAGTGGAAAACACACAATGACACTTAAAAGTCTCAAAAACATCTCATTCCAAAGGCAAGTCTGACCACTGACCCAGGCAGATTAACTGTGGCCTGTGGAATGGCATGCCTAGTATCACAGATCACCTTGGGAGTGCCAACGGGAAAGAGGTTTAAGAATAGGATGAATTAATTTCACTGGATTACAGAAGAAAGGCAATTATTTGGATTATGCAACTGAGAAGAAAAACCGGTGTAGTAATTCTGAAGGAGCTCTGCCATAGACTTTCATTGCCTCCTTGAATCTTAGGAGTGTCTGTTTTGTGCAGCCTTCTGGGGAAATGAGGAAAACAACAAAGTGCATTAATATCTACTTGAAACTTAATCTGAGTTTCTGCTCTGGATTCTGTCCAGTGCTTCCTCCTGCATCAAGGTGCAGAGGACAAACCCAGCAACAGTACACTATTGAGTATTATTTCAGAGAACTAAGCTGGAGATGCTTCCTAAGCACTGGCACAGAGGGCTTGAATTCACAATGCAATATGGTGTCTCATGCATTCAAATCATGACTTAGAAGTACAGTCTCACTAAATGTCTGGAATTGCTTTTTTCTTAGGGCAAGGACATCTGATGATATCAAAGGCATCTGATACTGCCTTTCTTATCCCTCACTCACTCTTTAATACAGGTAAGTACGCTAACCTGCAGCCATAGTTAAGTGACATACAGGAGGAATGCAAAGGAAACAACCCTAAATGCATCTGGGGCAAGTCTATCTTTGGTTTTGGAGGAGACTTTTTAGATGCAGTGATTTCTTATGACTTACTACATGCTTGGATTATCACAGATTAGGTTGCTTCCCTAGACAACAAAATCCTCTTTTTGATCTCACAGTGTCGTACAAATCACCAAGCATAAAACATATTCATGCTATAATGATTTTCTGATAATCTCATGACCTCTAACAGGGTGCATGATGCAGCTAGATATGGTGCACATGACATTAATATTGCTGACAATTCACTTGACAACAGGGAGTTTACACATCATCACCTTTTTCCTATAATACAAGTGAAACATCCCATGTTCATCTGAAAGTTTCTCTCAGCTGTTCAAAGCATTTTGGAGTTGACTATGTTACACTTAAGTATTTCACCACTACTATCACAGAATCAGAGAAAAATTCATATACCATTGCACTTGAGATTTTCAGTTTGTCTTTGGCAGCACACAGAGACCAAATAGCATACACAGGCCAGACAGGTGTCTGTTCCATGCAGAACTCTGCCTGCCCAGTGGAGGGATAACCCCATAAAAAGTCGTCTGTGTAAAGCATTAAAAAAAAAGCTAAACTATTTGAGCCATGTTAGGAGACTATACTGTTACTTAATACACATGTGCATCTCTTTCCTGATGTAACTTGCCATTGAGCTATCTTTGTTTTTCTCATTTCACTTCCTACATTCAAAATGTCACCAGCCATCACTTCCCAATAGTCATGTCACACTGAAAAAGGCCAATGACTCCCAGACACTAATTTTTTTTTTCCAGCACATTAGGTATGTACTAAATCCTTTCAGGCCCAGTGTCTCTGAAGACAATGTTGTTCAGGTCTCCACGGCCTCCCTGAAACGCCCCTAGGACTGTCTGTGCCACATAATGGTTCTCAGTCTCTGCAAGATAGGGTTTTGCCATCTACAACTTACTCTCTGGATCACCAGCATCTCTTGCCTACCCTTCAGTCTTCTGCACTTTGACTTCATAAGGTGTTAGTGAATTCTTGATTTTAAATCTCCATCCCAATCTTCAAAGTGACTGGGGTCCAGCACAGTTTCTCTAGAGGTCAGGCAGTTCGCCAGCCCAAAAGAGCCAGTGCCAGGAACTCTTTTAATACTGGTATGGCCTTAGAATTAATTTGGTGCTTTTGCCTCCTATTTCATCGGAAACTTGGATAAACAATAACTAGGGTGCCAATCTGTGACCTTTGCTCTCTCATGCACTGTCTTTCTTACTGCATTCTCACTGGATAGATTTTCCCTTTGCTTGGACTGCAAGCTCTACTGGGACAGAAACAGCATCTCTGATTTTCTGGGGAAAATCCAATACATATTGCCAACAACAAGAGGTTTCAGTGAAAATTCTGCACATACAAGAACTATGGAATTAGGTACAACCTGACAGTATTTGGGCATAATACCTATGACATCTTTCAAAATGATCTGGTTTGGAAGAGTTACCAGCAAAGCAGAGACAGCAGTCAAACAGTGTGATCCCACGGACTTGCATCTGCCTTCACTCACGAGCTTCTTGCAGTCATCGTGACAATGTTGAAACACACCTTTTCATGCCAAGATCTCTTGCCAGGGAACTGATACTGTGAATGGCATGGCCCATGCTGGGTGTAAGTTAACTAGAGAATGGGCTCAAGAGAGCTGGGCTGCAGCACCATGAAAGAGAATACTACCAGGGCAAACAAAAATCTGAAGCAAAGGGTCAGTTCTTTTCCTCCCAGAATTTCTCAGCTTTGTGTTTTGCCAGTACGGAAGTCAGAATGCAGTCTGAAAAGCAAAGATTTAGTGCTCATAAAAAATTGTTACGTTTCAGACACATTAATTTGCAAGCATCCCCCATGTGAACAACTTCTGCTACTTAAATTTTTCTTTTAAATGTAATGAAAATAAAACTGTTGCACATTAAACCAAAAGAAGATGTTGTGTTATCTTATTATTTTCTTCACTGCTGTTCCTGAAGTATCAGCCTCATCATAAACAATCCTTTTGTCCTCCAGGTACACCACAAACAAATATCTGCAGACAAAACCATTTCCAGCTCTTTTTTCAGGAGTGAACGTTCTTTGCACCCTGTAGTGCATTGTCTCTAAAACGTCTTCCAAAGATCAAATCCATCCCACGGTTCCTATAAAAGGTCACGTTTTGCAATGTAGCCTACAGAACAATGACATTTCAAGGATCAAAGAAAAGGTTAAAATATTCCTATAAATCTATTCTTGGGACTTTTAAGTATTTTCTACGCAGAGGGAAATGTCATTTTTCTTTAGGAGCAACTGAGGGCTCTGTGATGGGTAATGGGTCTGTTACGTTTTATATGGTGAAAGAAAGATGCACTTCACTCCCCAACTCATGCAAATGAAACCTAATTTAATTTTAAACCTCATTTATTTATTTAGATTTAATCTAAAACTCCCACATCAAAGCAAACAGAAAAACAACAAATACTATTGGGGCCTTAATAAAAAGAAATTGCGGCAAGCCAAAATAAAACTCAGAGGAGCAGCTTCTGCATAATGTTATAAATTACGGCCTTGTAGAGCACCCCAGCCCATGAAATCCTTTACTCAGTCAGGCTGACGCCGACTGAATGCTGAGGATTTAATTCAGTCACTTAATGCTCCGTAAATCTGAGCTGGCACTGAATTTTGAGATCTGGAGCTTGGTGGTTAGAATTACGGCAGTGAGGTGGAGAAGCTTTGTGGCGAAAAAGCAGATGGTACCCTCTCTGGGCTCCCAGGAGGCCATTTCCAGGTTCTAAATGAAATGAGCTTATGGCTCCCACTCACTTCTTAATTAGCACTAAATTACACTCACACAGACGGTAGATACTGTATGCAGGGGAAAGAAAGTGGCAGGCTAGAAAAGACTGGGGGATAGTGAAAAGACACACCTTCCTTTCCCCCTGTTCACAGTAGCACGACTGCCTCACCCCTGCTGCTTGGGTCCCTCTAGCTCACGGTACATTTCTAACTTCATACATTCTTTATTTGAAATTATTTTTAAAAGGGAAACTGAATGGCTCAGGAATCAGAAGGAAGATATAAAACTTCATTGGTTTAGCTGGAATTGGATTTATTCACACCAGTTCCTAGTCAGGCAAAACTCTCCACAACAAAAATCCAAATACTGCAGATGCTAAAGGGCTGCCTCACTCCTGGCAGTCTCACCAGCACTGCATGGAGGACCAAACCTTCAACCCACTCTTCAATTCCTGCACAACAAGGATAAAACCCATTGGCAGGAGAAGCACTCTGTGCATTTTAACCTTTTGTTTTGATGTTCACAGTTATAAAGAAGAACAGTTACAAAGCAGAGCTATTTAACTTTACAGTGCTGGCATGAAAGTCCTTAGGAGTAAGGTATTGAGGGCATGAACCTGATAATGGTCAGAAGAGAAGTTTACCTCGTACCTCACCAATGGGAATTCTTCAGAAAGGAAAACAATGTTCCCCCAATTTCCCTTATGAGCCTGAGATCCCTAGCTTTCATATTTGTGGCTACAGCTTAGGTAAGTGGCCTCTGCTCCTTCTTGTAAACATCAATGTTGGGCTGGCATCAGTGCCAATAGTGGCTTTATGGGAGACCTTAGCAGAGTCAGGGTAAAACCAGGACACCAGGAACCAAGTTTTACAACATTTTGATCACTCACAGCACCTTGCAGACCTATTTGTAGGCATCCAGCACACAGAGAACAGATACCCCTGCTCAGCCCTGACACAACCTCCACATCATTCTGCAGATGCTTTTGTTTTACACAGACTGTTCTTGTGAACTCCAAATGCTGCATAAAGCCACACTCAGAATGGCTGAGACCTCTATGACCATGTTCAAATCTAAGTATACCCCATCTTCAAACTCAGTTATTGGTTACAGCAGAGATTTCTGACTCTACATGGAGAATCCCATCCCAGGCATCTGGGTCTGTCACCATGCTCTTCTGCACGGCCATCTAATTTTCATAATTTATTGAATTAATTTGCTGTTTGTTTACTGTTGCTTTTTGTTGTTTTGCTTTTTTGGTTTTTTTTTTTCTTTTCCACAGTTCCTTTCTTTCTCTGGATCATCCTTGTTTATTAATTACCATTCACTGAATCATGCCAGAAGACTTTCCAGACTGAAATGCTGAAAGATTTATTTTTGTAGTGCTTCCTTTTGTCCCATGCTCATACATCCTTACCACTTACCACAATAATTGTGTAAATTCTGGACATCTTCAGTGTTGCACCACTCCTCCTTTTTGTGTCTTTTCCAAATTTTGAAGCACCCAATTCTTCTCTGTGTTCTCCTTACACTGACAGTTTACATCCACTTTACAGTCTAGACAGAGCCCCTGCAATTCTTAAAACCCTTGGTCCCATCTCAGATCTTAATACTCATATCCTATAAACAGGACTTAACTGAGCTGCGAATGGGAGACAAAGGATTTTAGTGCTACGAGCCTCTTTGATATACAGAAACAGAGTTGTACAACAGAGTGTGTGCTTGTCCAAAGGAAATCACTTGACCTATAAGGACCTGTTACTTCAAGGCTCACTTGTCTTTTATGCTGTCCAGTGCTTACAAGACATGAGGACATGAACAAAAGATTCCAACCTTCAGAACAGTCCTAATAAAGACTTCCAGTTATTAAGAAAACAAACAGAAAAAACCCACCCAACTCCCTCAAGAAAAAAAAGAAGAAGAAGAAAAAACTCTCTTAAGAAAACTATGTTATTTCAGAATTGCCTTCATTACTTCTGCTAGATGACTTTGCTCTGTAACACACCAATGTATTCTGTTCCACTTTCTTAAAATAAACAATTGGTCTGTGGCTTGTCAACAAAGCTCTATTTTCAATCACTCGGAGAGACAAGGCAAAGCACATCTTGCAGTGCTCCCATTGCTATAAGAAGGGTTTGGGGGCACTTCAAGCTGAGAATTTCTTTTGCTTTGCCTTAGAGTGATTTGCTGCCTAAGATATGACAGATTTATGTTGACAACTGGACCTTACGAGTTTAAGGAAATCCTAAAGCAAGAAGGGACTATTTATTGACAGGCTTATGTCTTGCTCTTGATCCAAAATTCTCTTCCTTCCAGACCAGAGCAACCATTAAAACAATGAAAACTGGGGATGATAACACAGTGGCTAACAGCAGAGTGGATGGAGAGTGGGCAGCTCACCTTGCACAACTTGATTCAGAATACTACACGTCTGCCACAGAAAGAGTAATGATAGTTTGCTGCTTTCAACAGGACTTGTAGCATTTACTTCTTGTATTGAGTGTTATACCTACACCTTTTGCAGAGTCAGGCTGAGCAGAGAAAAAGGCACCAACCAGGATTTCAGCAAAGAAAAAACTACTAGGGATGCAATGAAAAAAAAAAAATCAATCTTTCCCTTCTGCTAACGAATAAACCATAATCCTACCTGCACATAATGTAAAACATCTTTGAACCTTACAGTGCTGCCAGGATTAAAGGAGATTAATTTTTAAGAAATGGGAAAGATATTAAGATTCTTCAACATGTATAAGGCACAGGCAGCAGCTGAGCTATATAGTTTGAGCTGAGAAGCAATTTGCATTATGTGTGTGAGGAAAGAAGGCTCACCTGTGCTGCCTCATGATCTTTACAATCAACAGACATAGAAAAGATACACTGATGAAGGCAAAAATTTGCAGGGGAATTTGGAAGACAGGCTGCCCTGTCCCCTTCTTTTAGAAATCTCCAAGAATAAATCAAACAAAGGATGAAGAGAGAACAAGCACGGGAGCTGTCAGTACACTGTAGTTTTTGGCTGTTCAGTTTCCACACCAGGGAATCAGGGATCCATTTCATGCGCTGACCTGACCAAGGAAAATGACAGTGAAGGACAAGGAGGCGTAGGAGGGTTGCTAGCTGCAGAGTTAGTAGTACCAAAGGTCTCGGAACTGGTCTGAATAAATCAGCACAATTAGACCCCAATTACAGCCTTTATGTGCTACCACAATATAAATATTTAATAAGAAGCATGATGACTAGAAGATCATTATAGATCTGCAGCTAAGCAGTATTAGTGAAAGCAGAGCTTCTGGAGAAGAAGAGCTGTTCCAAGAGGTTACACAGGAACACAAGATCATCAATTTAGAACAAAGACACCTGGAAAATTTGGCTCCGTAACTGCACATGTGTTGGAGGCAGAGATTCCAGTGAAGAGGCAGTTTAAGAAACTCAGACAATGTGAAGAGCAAGCCCCCAGCTGAGATCATCTTCTCCTTTTTGCTCAGACTCCAAAGAGATCATAGCATGGGGTGCTCAGCAAGAGCTCCCTGGAGAGCACGGGTGAGAGAGGAAGGTCCAGACCTACGGGCAGGAGTGAAGGAGCTGGGAAGGAGCTCAGAAATGAGACCTGGTTGGAATCTGGAAACCCTGCAAATGTTTTTCATTCCAAGAGTTACAAGGAATATGTAGACTTTAGCAAGACTAGTAGTTTTGGTTCAAGTGTGAAATACAGCCCTTGTAAGAGACACCATAAGAAATACTAGGCTTTAAAAGATTTTTTAAAAAGGCTTTACAGAGTAAAGCAGATTCCAGCTAAGGTAACATCCTTAAAATGGCTAATGAAAGTCTTTAAAATTCTGAGACATGAGATAAAAGACACAGGAGGACGTTGGAAACGAGAAGTTAAATTACAGAACTTCCTCAAAGCAGAGGAAATTGTTCTCTGTAGTACAAGAGATAAAAAGCATACGGAAACTAAAATAGAGGCTATAAAAAAGCCTTTTAAGTTGCAGTCAGTATGCTTTCAGCAAGGTACATCTTTCTTACATTTTTACTGTATGTTTGGATATAAATAAGATTCCTTAATAAAGAAGGTCCATTAGAAAACATGAATGTACAAGATTAAATTAGAAAAAAAGTTTGTAAGAAATTCAGGGCCATTAGAAGTGTATGTAGCACAGCAAAAGACCAGACCCAACAGCCAGATGAGGATGGCCGTGCTCTCCCCTAGCAGGTAACATTCCAGTCTGATAAGAAGAGAGTCAAGACAGAAGGCACCTTGCGTGACAGGACAGCAGCAATTCAACAAACCACCGAGCACAGAAGACAGCATGAGCTGTTGAACACAAGCACGGTGCTGCCTGCCTTCAGGCCGTGCAGATGAGAGAGCATCGGGGGACACAGAACACTCATAGGATGCACAGATGGTACACACAGAATGTCTGTTAAAGGGGTTAAATGTACAGGCAAATGTGAAAGAAGGCATGCTTTTCCTTTTATTTACAAACCAGGGAGGTGGGCAGTGAGGTGCTGTGTAGTACCTTGGTTATCATATTGAACCTGCATTTGTAAGACTGTATCTCCGCCCTAGGCAGGATGGTGCAGGAAACATAGTGTGTTTTCAGGGAAGCAGGAGAGGAGACAACTCAGATTCCCACCCTGGCCAGCTCACCCTCTTACACGGACACGTTCCTGAAGACACACAAATTTTCAAGGAAAGGCATAGGTTGTCTGGAGATTAAAGAAAAATTGTCATAAAGTTTTAAGAAGGTAGTTCACTCACTCTTTCCTTCCCTTCAAATTTTGTGAGTCTCTTCAATGTGGTGGAGATGAGAGACACTGTATCCTGGGCTGAAAATGTTATAGCCAGACACAGAGAAGCATAGCTGCACTATCCTTCTTCATCAGAGCTCTGGCTGCCAGGCTGACAGCCATGGAGGCTAAACTGAAAAGCTGCTTGCAGAGACAGGAGACACCTGACAGAGTCACCCTGACTGATGTGGTAGTGTTGCAGCACCCAGTGTTCTTCTCAGTTGTCGCAAGAGGTCCTTCCTGAAAAACTTCTCACATAAGGGAAGGCATGCAGGCTCCCTTTGTTTCAGGAGGACAGAGAAAGCAAAAAGGTGAAGAAATGCATTATTGAAAAACAAACACTTCTATTATGGTAACACTTACAGAATCATAGAATCTTAGAATGGTTTGGGTTGGAAGGGACCTTAAAGAGTATCCAGATCATAACCCCGTGCTGCGGGCAGGGATACCTTTCAGTAGACCAGGTTGCTCAAAGCCCCATCCAGTCTTGCCTTGAACACTTCCACTAATGGGGCATCCACAGCTTGTCTGGGCAACCTGTTCTAGTGCTTCACCACCCTCACAGTAAAGAACTTCTTCCTAACTGCAATCTAAACCTACTCTCTTTCAGTTTGAAGTCATTCCCCACTATCTTGTCACTACTGGAAGGTTGCAAGAAAATCTTCCTGGAGCCTCCTCTTCTCCAGGCTGAAAGACCCAGCTCACTCAGCCTGTCTTCAAAGGGGAGGTGCCCCAGCCCTCTGATCATCTTCCTCATTCTCCTCTGGACTTGATCCACCAAGTCCATGTTCTTCTTCTATTGGAGACCTCAGAGCTGGACTCAGTACTTCAGGTTGGGGTCCCATGAAAATGGAGTAGAGGGGGAGAATCATCCCCATCAGCCTGCTGTCCACACTGCTTTTGGTGCAGGCCAGGACATGGCTGGCTTTCTGGGCTGCAGGAGCACATTGCCAGGCCATGTTGAGACTCTCATCCACCAGTCCCCCACAGTTCTTCTCCTCAGGGCTGTTACCAATCCATTCTCTGCCTACCATATATTTTTACTTGGGATTGCCCCAACCCATTGGCAGGCCATTACACTTGGTTTTGTTGAACTTCATGAGGGTCATACAGATGCACTTTTCAAGCCTTCCAAGGTCCTTCTGGATGTCATCCCTTCCCTCCAGTGTGTCAATCACACCACACAGGTTGGTGCTGGCAACAGCCTTGCTAAGGGTGCACTCAGTTGCAATGTCTGTGCCCCCAACAAAGGTGTTAAACAGCATCAGACCCAATACCAACCCCTGACGAATGCTACTCATCACTGGTCTCCACTTGGACATTGAGCTGTTGACTGCAACTCTTTGTGTGACCACCCAGCCACCTCCCTGTCCACCAAGTGATCCAAATAAGTTGCATCTCCATGTGTGCTACTGACTGAGCTTACGTCTTGGTGCATCCACGACAGAAACACTTTTAGAGAAATGCTAACTCTCCCAGAGTTTCTTTCCAAAAGCAGACTGGGCTGTTTTGAAACACTCTGCAGAGCATTTCATATATGTCTCTATATGATGAACTAGAAAAGCCACAACCCAAGATGGATTAAGCTGGAAAAAGGTATTTTTTATAATACGACTCCACAAACACAGATCTCTTGGCAGTTACATTACAGTACTGGGGAGACACCAGCATGTGGTATGGGACCCTGCCCAAGTTGTGTAACCTGCCTGTAATGGCTCAAGTAACATACATGTAGGACTGGATACAAAGTAGAGGTTATTAAAATCAGACACTAAAGATGAATGGAACTTTTCTAAAAAAAAGATATTATACAACAGGATGAGAATTTGTTCACTGGGTAAACTTGTCCTGAAGCTAAAGTAGGGATGCCTGACCCATCATAGGAATTTAAGGGTCAGTAACAAATTAATGGGATCAGTGGCCCCATTAGTCTTCCCATAATGAACACCAGCTCAAATCAACCCTTCTTCCAAAATACTTGAAGACGTTTTATATTGGCAACAAATTTACCTTATTGACCCTAAAATCATATAAAAGTGATTTAAATATCCTGAACTCAAGACACTCCCTGAAATGCAGAAGGCACTTTGAAACAGTACCATAGCAGAAGGTAGACTGATACCATAAATTAGTGCATTAACCTTCAACTCTTGGAGAGCTGAGTGAGGTCACTAGGGTAATAAATTTTGGTGTTGCCCCCACAGGCTTTGGTGGATATTTGCCTGTTGCAGAAGTTACACAATATGGCAGCAGGCTGCAAATGGCATCATCCGCTCAGAAATAGCACACAGCTGGGACAGATGGGGACAGCACAAGCAGAGCTATTCTGAGTTTGCAGCCTTGGAGAAAAGGATGGATAAACAGAAATAGAATATGAAGTTTACAACAATGGAGGACTAAGCAGTGCTGGCAAATTATGGGACATGACATGCCCATTTCCTGCTCTGACTTCCTTTCCTTTTCTGGTTTGTAGTTACAATTCCAGCTTTTTCCTGATTTCTTTCACACAGAAGTCTGTGCAAGCAGTAATGAAACCACGCTTAACTGTTCATATTACCAAATTGAAATGGCGCTTTCATCAAGTCCAGTGAGCTAAAAAGGCTGGCTAGCACAAATTACCAGCTGCATTCCTACCTCTCCTGATTTCAGAGATTTCTGCAGTAAGACACAGAATGAAATGCCTGAACAGCAACCTGGGAGTTATATATTCAGCCTGCTCATCAAGCACAGACTGGAGGTAGATTTTGAAAATATTTTATTTCCCATGGAGGCACTTAAAAGAAATAGCCAGATTCTCAATGGGAGCTGGATATTGCCCTCATGTTAAAAACTTTTGAAAAAACTGGCGAAAAAGACAGCCTTTAGGGCAAATGTAATACTTCCGGAAGTCAGATTGCCATTACCAAGACATGACTATTGTCCGGTGTGACAAAACATCCAGAGCTCACTTAAGAGCAATGAGGATGTATTTTCAATCTCAGAAAGACTCATCTCTGTGAAGACCTAGGGCTTCCTGTGTCTTGGTAAGAAAAGGAAGCATGAATTATAGCCAGACTGTTGCTTAGGGACTGCTTTAAACTAAACCTATGTTCTCCAGAAACCAAGTACTGAGGGAATTAAACAATAAACCCAAGCAGTATTTTCTCACTTATTACTGATTTATTCCCCTGTGTTGCAGGTAGGGAAAGAAAAAACAGGAAAAGAGGGAAAGTAAGACATCCTGGCAAGCAAATATTCTTCCACAGCTCACATGCACTCCTCATATCTGCAGTTAGGACAACACCAGCAGTCAGCACCTTGCCACAGCTGTGGTTGAGTGGTTTTAAGAACAAAGGAAAAGCAGCAGATCACCTGGAGGTTTGGGATTGTGTGAGCAAAGTCTCTCTGTACCACTCAACCTCCTACCAGAGCACATTCCTCCCTGCCACATTTTATAGCAGAAGAGACAATCTATTTCATTGCAAATGTGCTCAAGCCTATATTGCTGTCAGGACTTAAACATGTTTTCCCCAGAGTGCACTTGGATTCTGAGCACTCCTTGACCGTGGCAAAGCCACAGAAAGCAATGAAGTGGTCCTCCCTCTCCAACAAAAATGACACCTACTGTGGCACTGTTGTGTTGGATTTATGGAAAAAAAAACTTTTAAGCTACTCACAACACAATGCCTTGCTCATTAGCTCTGGCTAACAGCTAGAGCTCACGTGGTAGCTGGGTTTGCAAGGACATTCTTAATTCTGTGTATTTCACACTGTGAATTTACTTCAGTTATTGAATGGGGAACTTGGGTGCTGAATGTAAAACGAAACCCAATATTCTTCCACAAAGCAATTTGAAGGAGACTGTTGAAGGATGCTGCCACAGAAAGGCCTAGGATTACGCACACGGTCATGTCCCACAGAGAATTATATGCTAATTCAAATGAGGTCTTAGGAATTTTTAACTGAGAATTTCCATTTTCCATTTAAATACATTGTGAATCTATGTTCTTTGCCAGTGAAATTGCTTAAAATGGCATGAAATTGAATGCCCTCCCAACAAACACCACCTCACAAGACTGATAAAGCAAATGCTGATATTGAGAATAGACAAGATAAAATTCTACTATTTAGAGTGTAACAGTTTGTAATTAGGGCAGCAATGGTCTTTGTTGGAAATGTAAAATGTTTTTGTATCAAATGCACTAGAAGGATCATCAAATTATATCACTTTTTCATAGCTTCGAATCAAGATTTTATCATATATGAGGGAACTGTCTTTAATAAACACTTAAACTGATAAAATAAACCTATTAATATTGAATAACTCCCTACTTATCTGCAGATGCCATATAAGAGCAGACCCAAGACGTTGAAAAGGACAAAATGGCTTAATGAAAGTTTCTGCTCAAATACGACTCTTTGTTACAATGAAATTGCATTAAAGACACTGGACACCGGTGCAACTACCTAACTGTCTACCAAAGCTGCTGCTCATGTATCTGCTGTGTGCACCACACACAGCACACAAACAAATGAGACTATAGTGCTATTTGCTTTGTGATTTGCATTTCACAGTGGCAACAGGACAGGCCAGACAAAGCATTTCCTGAATAACAATTATTTACTCCCACACAATTAAATCACTTTGGTTTAGGCTGTATTTATATCAGGGTGGGAAGCAATATGCTGTAACTGTTCAAGAACACAGATCCTTACATAGTTGTTTCTGTTTTATAATAAACCAGAAACCTATTTAACGAATACCTGTTCAAGTAATTAACCTATTATAAAGAAAAAGTAAGTGAATGTGCCAAGGTCATGCATCTAAAAGAACTCTACTGCTTTTCTTTCATTTAAATTTCAAAGTCCATGTCAGTGTTGCTTCATATCTACAAAGACAATTATTTCATGCACTGTCAGGTTACTTGCAAATCATCACAAATACACCAGGGTCTACCAGGATACTGATTTCAAAGTGCATTGATATTCCACAGTCTTCTCCCTCTGTAGTATCTGGATGGATTGGATTCCCTAGTCTAGCTTTCAGTTATTAAACTTTTCCTTCTTCCAGATGAAGAGAATGAATACACAATGCAGACACGTTATGTGATCCTTGGCTTTTCAAGGTTTGATCTCTGTAACTGCAGACTGTCTCTGAACTGTGTTGCTCATTTTCATACGGACTGACTTCTGCAGTCTCACAGCTCTCAGTGAAGAGATGCTCCTGTGCAGGACTGGCACACTGTGGCAATGCTGATGGTCTGAAGAACAGCATATTGTTATGCACTATTACTGTTGTCCTCTTTTCATATTGTGCTGCTTCAGGTAACTGAAGATAAATTGTCCCAGGTTTACATCAACCTTCATGCTGGTACAAACAAAGCTGCTTAAAATTTTCCAAGTTGAGTGCTGTGTTTCAGTAAGAAATTGTTGTTTAATTCCTTCTGATTCTTTTGAAAATAATTAGCCACAATAAGAACCCTTGTAGTGCTCAAGAGGTGTCCTTTGTTGCTTGGACCTCTAATAACTGAAGTTGCTTTCTGACATAATTTCAAAAACAGTATTTCTTTTAAAATATGTAAATGCATCTCTTGTGTTATGCAGTATTGTTTCACAGATTAAGACTACTTTGTGCTCTGTACAGAGAAAGTGATAGAGGCTCCTTTTATTCAGAGTAAAGAATCTTATCATAAAGAATTCTGATACTTGATCCTTTGCTTAAATTGAATCCCCATTAGATCACCCTAAACAATTATCCATATTCCTGTTACTTTCAAGCTCTAAATACAGTTAGAGCATGTCTTATCAATTGCCTTGTAGTCAAGTTACACCTATAGAAGCTTTTCAATGTCTGTTCTCCTGAGTCACTCCCACACCCTCTTTAGTCATCACTGCTGCTTCTCTGCATGGGGTTTTCACTATGAAGGTATAAACAGATACAGATACCAAAGACATTTTTTGTCGTCTCGTAAAGTGCGACAGTTGAGCTCTCTTATGGGGACACCGTACTGAAAAAGAGCCATCAAGATTATTTACAACACATGACTGGACAACTATGGATAGCTCTGGTATCCAGAAATAAGCATCTGAGGTTGGTGAGTAGAAAGGGAGTGCGCTGACAGCCAAGCTCTGAAATAAGGGATTGCAGCAAAGTCAAAAGCTTGATGGTTTTTGGAAAGAGTTATGATTCTGACCATTTTCCTATTCCCCAGGCAGCAGTATGCACCTGCTATCTTCAAAAAGCAATGTACTTGTTGCATAAGCAGTTGCTGTACTGGTCCCCTGCTTTCTTAGTGATCAACCTTAACGAAAAGCTTTCCATTTCAAATACCACACTGAGGCTGCTCTTACAGGCAAGATCTTGACATACACACAAAACCTGCTGTAAAAGTCATGTCACACCTTCCTGAACCAACACCACAGCACATGCTTTTTCCTTCTAATGCTCACATTTCATTCACAAAGACACCTCATGGACCCCATGACATTAAGAAAATTACTTTGGCTTATGGTTTCCACAGGTCAGACCCTACCAGTCAACCTTTAGAAATGTGAGAAAAGGAGAGCTCTTCCTGGAGCCCTGCATCCAATCCTACATGCCAGCAGCTGCCCCTTGCCACAAGCAGATGGAGTGGGAATGTGCACATCACAATGCACTACAGAGCAAACCCTGCTATCTGACGAGCCTTTACCGTACAATCCTTCCCCCTTCCCAGAAAGCCAGGAAAATACTGCAGACATACATAGGGAGCCCTGTTTTAGTCTAAAGAGAACTCTTCCTCAAGTGCTTCTTCTTAACAGGTGGACAACTCCCGAAATTCAACAGTGGGAAACACTTTACCTTTAACAAGCTCCAGCCACTCTAACCAGATTGTCAATAAACAGAACATATTGCACAGATGGACTAATAACGCAACCCTAATTCAATTGCCTACAACCATCTTCTGTGCACACTCTATTAAAAGCAGCCATTCGGCTTGCAGCAGCTCAGAAATGAGGACAGGGTCCCCTTCTGAAGGAGAGAAGGGAGGAGCACTGCCTTTGATCAGCTGACAGCTGCGAGGCAGCTCCCTCAGCACCGCATTGACAAGTTGCCTGCAACCTCACGCCTGTGTGTGGTGGCCTGCAGCCACCTCAGTGCGGAAAGGAGCTTGGTCTCGATCCTTGGCTTACCTTTCAGCCATGTGGCTTTTAAGTGACTCAGCTACCTGAACAAGAAGTCTGACAGCCTCACCCACCATCCTGCATCAGTAGCTGTATCTGAAGAGATAATTCAACAGCAAACACTCAAGCCCTGTTAACCTGCACTCTCCTCCTTGCCCTGTAGTCCGAGTAGCCCACACAGAACGAAGGCTCCCAAAGAAGCAGGTGTTCCAGACTTATGGTCAGATCATGCTGCGATTCACTGGTCTTTAGCTTATATTCAACTTCTGCATTGATTTTCATATGCTTTCTTTCTCTCAACATTAACTAGGCAGTAGTATAAGAAAGGTTTTGGTATAGGAAGGAGTGACAGGAACCAAAACCCACTGGTATTATTTTCAAAGTTTGCTCTACCTCTTTTAAAGTCAGAGTGCCAGAAGCCACAGGCTGATGCATAACATTTGTCATTATCTTTTGCAGACAGTACCTTTGAAGTGCACAAGATTCAAATCAGTTGCAAATAGGGAACCTGAGGCCCATTGACAGCCATGTTGCTTGGGGCCAGGAAAGTCCAAAGCGCTGGCTCATGCTTCCATCTGCACTCCAGACTGAAGGGATGTAACACAGGCCATGAAGAGCTTGGCTTTCTTTCCAAATGCCATTTCCCTGTCTGCCCTGGATTCAAGGTCAGAGCTATACAGTACCTGACACAAAGGACTGGGACCACAGCACACATGCACAGTGAGGACCGATTAGAAAAAGAATTTTAGAAGAGCTTTTCATGTGATTTGCGGTTCGTGTTTCCTGCCTTGCTGTGAAAGAGTCCCAGAGTCTCCATGCTCCTTCACAGAGGAATGTATTTATGCAGAGCCATGACAATTTTTACTTCTTCTTTAATATCCTTTCAGGAACTGTCACGTGGCCTAGCAGTCTGCCCTCTTTGAGCATTCTTTCCTCCTCTCTCTGCTCCTGGACGGTGTTAGTATGCCTGGGAGAACCCATAGCTGCTGAGCACCCCTTTGAAGTTAATGTGACTGGATGGCCTGTTGTGGCCAGCTGGGATCTATCCACTCCGTGCTCATGGCCAAAAGCTCTCTCTAGCCCATGGCTTAGTGGGATTAGCTACTTCTTTGCTACATTCCCTACCTCATTTTTAATATGTAATTTACTTTAGCATTACCCTGGGGCAAAAATTACTGAACGTTGCCATGGATGTCATCCAGGGTAAGGGCTTGGATTTTTGCCGCAGCTGTCTTCTCCTCTGACATCTTGACAAGCTGTTGGACAGAACTAGTTGAGAACTAGCAGCACTGTTTGCACTTCCAAGAGCTCTTTTACAACAGCCACCCACAGGAGAAAAGGCCAGTGGATGAGTAACTGAGCAAGAAGAGATTTTTATGTTAATACAGCCATGTCCATGTGGTTTTTAAGCAGTATGTTCAGAGAAAAAAAAAAAAAGAGGCTGTGCATTTATAACCAGTTCTTTTGAGAAAGCTGCAGCAATAGCAATGGCAAAAACTCAATTTAGTCAAAGTTTGTGATGAATAATAAAAAAATTACTTGAATCCAGTGCCTGTGATAGCCTCAATAAGCTGAGCTACAACTAAGCATAATGTACACAGAGAAGCTACCTCAAGTCCTGCCAGTCCCTTCCATATTGGGGACTGAGTAAAACCCCTGCTTTAAAGGATTAAGACTCTCCAGATACCACCCCACTGCTGACCTAACCTGAAGCCCTGCTCCTTCTTTTAGCATAAAAAACAGGGAAAACTGTATTTTAAAAACAGGTGACATGGTAGGAGAAAGCATTTAGCATGTTCTGGGCAGAGTCTTCCCAACTCATTTCACCTGTGACCCATGTAAAATCTGAGATTCAGTGTAGTAATTCACAGCAATACTTATGGACCTCAAACTGGTTAAAAATGAGCAAAGATAGAGATGTCTGACAGACAGGAATTTAGCTGACTGATCTTGCATGCAGATAACGACCTAAAAAATAAAATTGTTGCAAAAAGGAAAAATGTCTATCAAAGTCCAAATATGCTAATTATCAAGAATTTAATGGAAACTCACTTCCTGACAAATTACATGTTAAGAAATGAGACAGACAGCTGAATATCTTAATATCAGGTCTCCCTGGGGAGGAAAAATAAATTAAAAAAAAGAAAAATATGGTTTTTTCATTTAAAAAAGCCTCATTGGAGAAGTTAGCTGGGGCTACATGAGCTCTTGGGAAATAAGGCAATGCCATGTTCATCTCAAGAATGGGTGATGATGCTTCTAACAGAGACCTGCAGCCAGGTCCATCTTCCCGTAATAATCCAATTAAAGACTTATCATTCATGCAAGGGAGACAGATTAGTTGAAGAGACACAACAGATAACATGACAAGCTAGCTAGGCCAGCTGACAAGTATTCCAATGAGTCAAGTCAAAGAGAAAAGACAAATTCTGAACACTAGTGATTAGAGAGAGCCAACTTCTTCTGCTCCATGATGTTGACAGCACAGGTTATGCTGACTGAACTGACTGCCAGAGAACATTCCAAGACTAGCTTTCCTTTTATTAATTTCTTCTATTGCTATGCAAAGTCCTAAATAAAGGGCATTTGGTTCTGTGCAGACAGGTAGGACTGGGTTCTTCAGAAATTGTGACTGACCAGGCTTCTACCCTCACAGCTACAGATCACCTTGAAGTTTTGGAAGAGCAAACAGCCAGATGAAAATCCCATTGCTCAAGGAACTAGCTGTATTCATAACTAATTCTGAATACAGGAACATTTGGCTAAGTCTACAAAGCTTTTCAAAGGTACAGTCAGAAAAGTCACTAAGTTTTAAACAGATTACTTTAGAAAGGAATTTAAAAAATCACCCCCATTTGTTAATTTATCGTTTGTTCAGTGCAGAGTTTCACAATTCATAAACATGGTATTAGAGACTCACAAGGTACTATGGTTTGGGCAGGAATTCAGAAGCTATCAAGTTCTGTTTTGTGGGTGGTGGTTATCAGTGGGAAACGTAAAGTAAGGTAACACAAATCCAATAATCCTCTTTCACAGTAAAGTGAAATCAATCAAATTACCTCCTGCTGGATAAGAATATACATACAAGAAGCTATTCCAGTTTGGTGGACACAGATGAGCTTGATCATGAATCAGAGCCCTCAGTTTGAATTTAATGTTGTTCCCTGAATACTAGATTTTGCTTGCCTGCACCTGTGGCAGGAAAGAGGAAAGATGCCCCAAGAGCAGAAAAGAAGGGAATTTGCATTAGGTGAAGAAATCCAAACAGTAGTAGCTCTTCCCACCCTATCACTTACCAAAGACTTTCCTAAAAGCTCAACAAGACTGACAATGCAAGTAAACGGCAGATCCCAGAAAAGCAATTGCATCAGAAACTTTCTGGGGACCAGAAAGCTTTACAAGAAGCACTAGACAACACCTAGAAATTTAGACTAACAAACAACTTCATCCCTGCTACCTCCACACATGAAATATGATTTGCTAGAAGGAGTTGTAGTCCTCTAACAACCAGCACGAAGTTTCTGTTCACTTGGGCAGTTTTAAACCGGTTCTTAACTGTTCACTTTCCTTTCATATGTAAGGATGAGACCACCCTGGGTTTCATATTTAAAAAACTAAATACAGTTTTCAGTCTGAGATCAAAGACAGGGATTGAACAAGGAGGCCGTGAACACAGGGGATTAGAAAGTGCTAATGTCCTCAGAAGCAGCTGTCCTGGATGTAAGGCACCAGAGAGAAGGAAAACACCACCAGCAACCCAGATTGAGTACATCTAAAGTCTCAGTCACAAACATCTCCAGCTGGCTCACAGAATTAAATGGAGGATTTAATTGGCACTAGTGAAGCAACTGCATTAATTCTTATTTTCAAGGACAGTGATAAACCTTCAATTTCACATATAGCAAGGATATTAACCAGAATATCTCACAGTCTTTAAAAGGGAGCCAGGACTGTGACTGCAGAATAAGTGAAATCCCACACCTGCCAAAGGAAAAGGAAAAACTGTTATTCTATAACTGATCACTCCTTCCTCTGAGCTCAGGAAGATTTCTCTCTGTTTATCAATTACTATTAGTCTGTATTCACATGATCCACTCCTCCGCTCCTAATCCTGCCCTGCTGTGTTGGCTGGATGTCGCTGTTGAGCGGCTAGCTGAGGAATGACCAAGTTCTCAGACAAGGAAAGAGAGGAGAAGAGAACTTTATTGTTTTGAATTCCATATATATAGAGTCTACAGAAGTGCCCCAGATTGGTCAGCCCGAGACCTCCCCCTAGGCCCAATTGGCCAAGCCCGAACTGACCCAATCCGGAGAAGTTGTTTGCAAAACATCCAAACTTTATCTTGTTTATGAAATATAGCAAAATGTTCTCACGGGAAGAACCTGTGCTAGCCACAGCTGCCGGCAATCATTTTTGCAGGAGGTCAGTGTCAGGGCCGACCTGGGATCACATCATGGGGTGCAAAGAGTTGGCATTGCAGCTGAACTGCAGGGACATGTGTGGTGGGATAGTACATAACAGAGCTGGTTTACTCCTCCTAATGCTGCAGCAAATCTTTGGGACATCTGTATGCTCTGTTAACAGCACTGAAGTTACTAACAATGTAAGTAACTTATGTTAACAGCACTGAAGTTACTAACTACAAACACCCCGCCCCCAAAAACAACAACAACAACAAAACCAGTGCAAATCTCATGGCCTTCTAAGACATTCAAATGACAAAACCAGAACAGTCAGTACCAGTATGCTGGTGAGGCCACTCCTCAGGTCCTCTGTCCAGTTTTGGTGCCCTCACTACAAGAAGGACACAGAAGTTCTGGAGCAGATCCAGAGAAGGGCAATGAAGCTGGTGAAGGGTCTGGAGCACAAGTCCTGTGAGGAGTGGCTGAAGGTGCTGGGGTTGTTTAGTCTGGAGAACAGAAGGCTCTCAGGGGAGATCTTACTGCGCTCTACAACTGCCTTAAAGGAGGCTGGGGTCAGGCCCTTCTCCCAGGCAAGCAGCAACAGCATAAGAAGACACAGCCTCCAGCTGTGCCAGGGGAGATTCAGGCTGAACATCGGGAGGGATTTCTTCATGGAAAAGGGTTATTAAACATTGAAATGGACTGCCCTTGAAGGGGGTGGAATCACCATCTCTGGAGGTGTTCAAGGAACAATAGGATGTGGCTCTTAGCGTCATGGTCTTGTTGACAAGGTGGTGATCAGGCAAAGGTTGGACTTGATAATCTCAGAGGTCTTTTCCAACCTAAATGATTCTGTATTTCTGTGATGTATTTAAACATGAAGGAAAAGGTTTTCAAACAATTACTGAATATATAAAGGTAGGAAAAAAGCAAACAAACAAACAAGAAAAAACCAAAAAAGAAAAAGAGCAAGTGAGCATGGCCAGATTTCAACGGTCACATTAGAGATTATACTTCTTAACAAGTTCTTCACCAACACAGCTATTGCTCAGGGTGGCAGGGATGGTGACACATGTGAGGGGTCGCACAAATCTTATTTCAGATCAGAGGTAAAGACAACTCTCAACACTAAATCTTGTTGATTTGCAAAGTTGCTGGAAAGACCAACGTTTAATGAAGCCACAGCTTCCCTTGCAGTTCCCAGCATTATCCTCAGACAGCTAAAGTCCCTGTTGATTCTTCCAGGGGGCCTCACACCAAATGCCAACATCAGCCTGCTCCCACAGCCCCTCCTCCTCTTTGAGTGATTTTGAAGGAATCTCTGCCATGGAAACGAAACTCAGGAAAGAAAGAGCTGGCTCTAAATGGTGCATGCAGTAAAATACAGGAACCAACATTTGTGTGTGCTGGCCTTCCCAGGAAAGACTAGCCAGCAGGCAGGACAATCTTGTGGTCAGCGGAGACTTGCAGGAGTATGAAACAAAGATTGATGTGTCCTTATCTATGGATGAGGTTGATGTGTTGCCTGGTAATAATGTGCTGGATTGGGTCACTGACGCATTGAAGTGGTTAGAGGCTTAGATAAGTAAGATGATAGGTATTCTTTCAGTAAGTAAACCTCTCAGAGCCCACAAACAGGTGGGCTACACTCTAGCCAGAGAAACAGATGGCTTCTCTCCACCCAAATATTCACCTCTTCATCCCCAGTGTGATCTCTGCATCTCCAAAGGCCATGCACATGTCAGAATAAACCTTCTGCCTTTTTAGTAGCCAAGAAAGATGGGTTTGCTTTCATCTTTCAGCACAAATTCCAAAGGGAGACAGGCAAAAGGGAGGTGTAGGGAGAGACAACATTTTGACAGTATGCAATAATAAAAAAAATGACAGAAGCCACAAAGAGAGGAGCAAAGTGCCTCCCTGCTTCCCATGCACAATCACAGATAAAAGGGAATGGATGACAGATCAGGCAGCAGCAGGCTGCATGCAGAACAGACAGTGCACTGCCTTGTTCCACTGGGACCACCAAGTTTTGAAGAGAATGCATGCAGTTGCTACATCAATCCCAGGCTGCTCCTGAATTCTTAGTTGCACAGATAAGGACAGTTGGACTTTTTCTGATGTTACTGTAAAGGGTAATAATCTAGCTTTATATTACCTACACTGTGACCACTACTTCATTTTGGCTAGCTGACCAACACTCTGGAGAAAGCAATCTCCCTGCCTCCATCGCAAAGTGGGTCATTCATTAATTAAGGATCTTCCACTCTCCAGACTGCACCTGAAAAGTGGACAAGTGATTTTGCAGCAAGACAATATTCAGCACAGTGACCCATTAAACCTATTTAGCCAGAACAGACTAAGTAGCAGTTGGAACTTACAAATGGAGCAAGACCTCCAAGGACTTTATGGGTGACAAAGGAAAATCCTAACATCCATCAGCTGAGATCCACTCCTTCATTTACATTTCACAGCTGCCCACTGATTTCTGTGAAATAGCATTGAAAACATGAAATAGCAGCTGAAAGACCCAGTCCAGTTCTCAGAGGACGGCATCTGCACGCATTACTCAGTACAGAGGCCAAGGATGAAACTGCCTTCCACTTAAGGAAGGCCACTTCCACTTAAGGAAACCTTCAATATGGAGGAATGGTAAGAGAGCATGAGGCAGGTACCAGTAAATGTGGCTACATTCCTTTTTACAGGGAAGACAGAAGAATGTGGGGCAGGTGCCAGTACATGTACCTGCTGGGTGCACTGCTGCTATCAGCCAGTGTTTGGTGGGCTGGCTTCTTCTCTCTCGAAACACCTTTGAGCTGCTTTGGAAAAAGGAAATGTAAAGAACCTTTTAGGACTGGCAAGTGATGATCTGAGGGTTAGTTATCCCACCAGGAATTTCTTATTCATTCTTAACCCAGTTAACTGTGCGCTCCTTGGAAGCATCTTTCAACTGCCCCA
The DNA here is from genome assembly GCA_024500445.1 of Entomyzon cyanotis. NCBI lineage: Eukaryota > Metazoa > Chordata > Aves > Passeriformes > Meliphagidae > Entomyzon > Entomyzon cyanotis. Next base: position 38,031,338 of record JAKEPQ010001030.1, on the reverse strand, counting down.
GCTCAAGGGTTGTAGTGTCTCTTGAGCCCTTCCCCTTTTCCCACCTCCCACTCTACTTCTGTGAGCATTATTGCTGTTCTCCTCTCCAGTGCTTGTAACCTCAAACTTTGCTGTTTTCTTGTCCTCTTCTACTCCATATCCATACTGTTACCAGCCCTTTTCCTCTTCCGCATGGAAACAGCATCCTGGCCAGAGCCTTCTGTCATAATAACCACTGTTTTCTGAAGCCCCGTGGGAAAGATGGGATCATTACATGCCAGGACACGTGCTCAGTCCATCATTATGCAAGTCAGTGCTGGAGCCATTTTGTTTCAATTTGCTTCTCTTCAGGGCCCAAGGATCTGCTCACTCATTATACTAAATGAGGTGGTTTCCCAGCTTGAAAGTGCATTTTTAAAAATCTTACTCTGTTTAATGATTCTTTTTGTTAATTTTAAATAGATTTTTAGAATCATTCCTTCTGCTGGTAAAGGACCCACAGAGGTGGAAACTGTGTATGGAGCTTCTGCTCCATGTAATGCATCCTTAATGACTCAAATATTTATCTGAAGGAACTTCTCTATATAGGTACAGGTGAGATATATTTCCTGCTCCTTATAAACACAGAATGTCATTCAGCACTGGAACTGTGAAAACTTTTCCTTACAGGAAGTGAAGAATTAGAGATGTTGCATGGAGCACTGGAATGCCTGAAATTCAAACTCATGCTGTCACAGCTTTGCAAGAGGTATTGCAGGTGACAGGTCTTTGGCTCAGGATCTGGCTGTGAGGGAAATATAACCTCAGAGATCACTTCTTTAGGGCTGCCAGCTGCAAGTCAGATCAGTCTGCTGACGTGCACTGATAAGGCACAGGTGTCCAGGGAGAGTCTAGTTGCCAACACAGGCCAAATGGCTCCCCCAACACCTGGCTCCTTCCAGAAGAAGGTCATGGATATGCCAGCCCATGTTTTTCCTTAGAGCTATCTTCAGTAAGGGCAGGGGCTGTTCTGCATTGGTAGGGGGCTGTTCCAATAGATCCTCCTGCTGTGTAGCCTCTCCCCACATGGGCTGTGGCTCCAGGGAGAAGTGCTGGCACAACTACAGCTCAGCACAGAAGAGCCCAAATGGCCTCAGAGGAGCTGCTTCCTCAGACTTGCATTTCAGGATGAAGCTATGTTAAGATGAAAGCTAATAAATTGCAGGAGCAATGAAGCTTCCCTCATCTTACGTCAGAAGAGTTTGTGCTGCGCTCTCCATTCTAGAGGGACAAGCTGCAGACTGCCGGACACTAATTAGTGTGACAGTAATTGTTGCACATACAGAAGAAGGCATTGGAGACACTCTCCTCTTTGCTAACAGGGCTGAATGCTATTAATAGTTTAGCCACATAAAAAATGGATTTTGAACTGGCAAAAGATGCAGGAAGACAATCCATATAATGAGGTATTTGTGTCATGATTATCTTAATTTTACTCCTCTGCTTCCCTGTTGCATTCACTTGATGGATTTCATTTTAGAGCACAGGCAAGTCCTTTGGACCAGAAACTGTCTTCTCATGAGCATGTAAAGCACACACAACACTCACCTGAACTTGGTGGCTCCAGGTTCCACCTGATACAAGCCACAAAATCATAAAATTTGAACAAATCTGAAACAGTGTCACACCTAGTTAGCATCTAGCATACATCCAAAACAAAAAGACCTCAGCACTAGGATATTCCCATTTTCAAGCATGCATAGGCTCCCTGTGGGGGATAAAAAATTGGGAACTCCATGGGAATCAATACATGACAAATGCTTAAGAGCCCAGAAAATGCTAAAATCGAAGTGAAGTAGTTCAAGAGAGGGGACTACTAAGTGACATTCAAATTGCATGTGACATTGCCTGCTACAGACACAATATTCAATGAATATGTAATACTATTTAAATAGTTGGTTCAGTGAATACTTGTCACCACTTGAATAAGCATACGTTAAAATGTAACAGCAAAAAATACTTGTACCCTGTCGCTGTTGAGCCGCTAGCAGAGAAGGAAAGCCCCGATTCTCAGTGTGGCACAGAAAAGGTACTTTATTGTTTGAATCGAACATATATATAGAGTTTTCAAAGGTCACCCAGATTGGTCAGTCAGAAACCTCCCCCTAGGCTTGATTGGCCAGGCCTGCACTGTCCAAATCTCGAGACACTGTTTTTAATAACATCCAAACTTTATCTTTGTTTATAAAACACAAAAAGGATTCTCATGGGAAAGACCTGTGCTAGCCACAGTACCCCTTCATGTTTCAACAGGAGGTTTGTAGGGTGATAATTCTCTCTTGGCCAGCTAATTAAGTCTTTGGACTAAACAGTGTTCAACTCACCTTTCAAGGTGTGTATTTCCTACAAGCACTGTCTGCTTTTACACATGCAACTGGAGTAATAGGTCAAATTATTTACTCTGCCTTTCAAAGGGGACTGTTTTAAAAAGGGTTGAAGTACAAGAGTGCAATCAGGAGCACTGAGACATGTTACCTTGTTGAAACTGCATGGCTCACAATATTCCTGGGCAGTCGTTCTTCACTTCAAACTGGAACCTACAATTTGTACCTCAAAGCTGTTCCATATAAAGCTAGATTTCCCATTGATTGCTTCTGATAGCAATGGTAAGCACTGGAGCTAAGCTGCAGCAGTTGGTTAATTTCATTAAGTTTGGGTACTGAAAAGCCCTGAAGACTTATAGAGTGGACTTTAATATTTCTGTTTAACAATTTGAATCCCTTACTGTCTCTCTTAATGTGTTTGTGCCTGTTTAATCTTCTGTAAACTCTTATCTCTGCCCTTCTGATGTATACAAAGTACATTTGAGGAGGGCAGCAAACAGAAATGAAAATTCTTGGTAAACAGAATTTGACACATCCCTCCAAGGAAACATGTTTGCTGCCCACAGTCTGCACTGAGTGCAACACACGACATTGTGCAAATGGGGGTTCACAGTGCAGACACCAAGACAGACTACAGCAAAAGCCCCATGTTAAAGCCTGCCTCAGGCAACCATTTATTATTTCGAGAGACACCTCTGAAAAATACTGATGCAAAAGATGTTATCAGTTTTGCCACATGTTCAGTTTTTCAAAGTAAATTCCATTGTCTAAGCAAAACTGGGCACGTTTCTGGCTGTTGTCATGTGAATTTTCAATTCATAGAGTAAGGGGAAAGAAAATAATTTTGTTGCTTTGATGAAGACGCCTTGCACATTTTGACAAACTCAAGTCCCTCCAGGGTGCTTACTGGCCATGAAGCTCTTTCATATCTCATTCATTATCAGAGAGAGACAGGAAAACACTTCCTCATTTCTCTTGCGTATGAGTAAATTAGTGAAAACCACAGAGACTCAGATTCATTAAAAGTGATGGAGTGAGACTGGCTGCAGCCGCTGCACAGTGGGGACTGGGCTGAGCTGACTCAGTGCAGTCTGCCCAGCAAATGCAGGTAAAAAGATTAACTGGAAATTTCTCTACTGAAGCACTAACTGCTTACTGCAGCCAAATTCCAAGACAGCTTGATGCTGTAAAACCTGAACTGAGAGCCCTCAACTCAAAAGCTAGTTGAATGTGTTGTGTTCCTCAGCTCCATCACTGCACAGATTTCAGATACCCATATGCTAGACCTGCATTTCCCTGCTAGTTTCAAGCCAATGCTATTATCATCACCAACTGTTATAGGTTCTACTAAGTGACAGCCGATGGTTAATATTTCTGAAGCATCTTTTCTCTCAAGTTTGCCAGGGGAAGAAAAAGCCCCCAAAACCCTGGGGATTAACTTCAAGACCAGCTGTCTCACATTACAAAGCAAGGAAATGCTTGAGATGTAAGCGAAGTGGGACAAGCTGAACACAAGCTAAGTCAAACCTCTATCATTCCACTGAAAATTTGCTAAAAACTTCTGCTTTTTCTGAGATTTTCACTGTTGCTGTGTACCTCCATGATCAACAGCATCATAAGAAACAAGAGTGAAAATGCTGATGGCAGTTGAAACTCCTGCCTGTATGGTGTCTGGGCTTGCCTGAACAAAGTGGCAGGAGTGTCACTGCCTGCTGAGGTTTTCTGTAGATTACGGTTCATATCTGCTGGTTCTCACTAGTGATGCTCACAAGAGCAGGATAATGCAGGTGGCTGATAAAACCTTATGTTACAATTGTATGTGAATAGCCTGAAATCCACATGGAGAAGAATCAGAGTGAACTGTGGGTTATAGCAGCAGCCTTTAATTTCAGAAGTAGGGCAGCAAAGGAGGAGGAGTAATTGGAATCACTCTACTCTACACCATAATGTCTTCACACCAGTGGACAGCATGATGCATACCAGTCTCATAACTATGTTCAGCCCTCAAGTCAGGCTCTAAGCCCTCTGCCAGCAATAACTGATTATCTGGCAGTAGGTTCAAGAGAAGACTAAACCTGGCAACAGAGGAACTGCTGCAGTCTGTGACTTAAGTGTGTACCCTGATTTCCAAATGCAGCATGCTACCTAACTTATGTTTGACTTAATCTACTGCTCCAAGTTCTTCACTTTTATACCTTTTTCTTCCTAGCCCCTGCTGACCTCAAAGATGGCAAAATCAAGGCAGTGGCAAGTTACTTATTGAAGTGTAAGTCTTGATTCCCATGATGAGCTAAAAAAACCCCACATGGATTAGACTGTCATAAAATTCCCAACCAGGTGGCATAATCCTGTTTGGATGACTTAACACAACTGACTTCTACCTCTACTTAGCTCAAATTTCCAGAAAATCTGTGCTCCTACTGAGTGTGATAATATATTGCACATGCTCCTTTTCCAATGCTTTTTCTCAGAGAAAGCTCTGATCCTTTTGTAAGCTGTTCTCTGGTGAACTCTGTCACCTCATAAAGCTCACATCTCACAAACTCAGGAGTCATGGGCATTTCACAAATTACTGGATCAGGTATGTGAAAATGCGAGATTTTCGAACATCCAGGATACAACTGAGCCACCCAGGTCCCGTTACTGGGGTATCCATTATTATGCTGTGCTAACATCTGTGGGAAGTAGGAAATAACATCCATGCTGAGCTGTGTGCAAATTCAATCCTTAGAAAAACACAAGGAATGGCAACAGAGTCAGAGAAGAATGATGTAGAAACATGGTGACCACCTTGTCTTTTTACACAATTCATCAAAACAGTCAGCCTCTGAGGTAGAAGATTAAGAAAATATAACCCCAAGTGTCTTGCTGCTACTGGACATTGCAAGCGATAAGGCAGTACTTTCTTCTATTTTTGAGGTATTTACAAACTCTTTTCTCACTGAAGACTAGTAGGCACAATGCTCTTGGTGAAAATAATTCAAACCACCCCTTCTCCAAGATGACTGATAAGACAACAGCATGCTGAAGCTGACATGCAAGTGGGTTGGGATATGATGGGGAGAGAAGAGATTAACAGCTGCTCTCTGACAAGATGCCTGATGTAGGCTGCCAACAAAACAACGCCAACTACAGATAAGTCATCTCAAACTAGCAGATAGCAAAGCCATGAAGGCTAAGAAAGCGTATTTTCAGGTGGGAAGACAGAACAGTGCATGATGTGGAAGGTATGATGCTGCCCACAATGTGTCCATGAATATACCTCTGGTGCATGCAATACTATGAAACTCCCAGAGACACTACATGTCCTACTATGAAATACATGACTTCGAGCTGCATAACCCCAAAACCACCTTTATTTCACAGCCCATTGCCAATGTTCTTCTGTGCAGAAAGTTAGTCTACATGAGTTATTCTCTCATCAGTACTCAAGAGTTATATGGGCTGCACTTCCATTTCATGTTTGGAAAGAAATACTAATACTATGCTGAAACACAACATTTCACCATTAGCAGAAGTAGTTTTCTCAAACACTGTTGTCATAAAACAGCTACTGTGTTCCTCTTGAGAGGCAGCTATACTTCAGCAGTGGGAAACTTACCCCCACACTGTCAGCAAAACTGTGGCCTTGCTCCAAAGTGTGGTGGTGTCCTTCTGAGGTAGGTCTAGAGCAATATGGAGCTGTTCTGCTGATTCAGGGCAATTTTCCCAAAGGGAAAAAGCATGTATTTCTGGCAGAAAAGCCAGATGAATACCCTTCTCTTGGAGCTTGCTGACAGACAGAAATGGGTGGGTAGATCTGGGGCCACAGGTTTCCCTTCGTCCAAGCAGTTCCACCTCAGCACTATATAAAGATACCAATACACATTGAGGGGAAGCAATGGGTCTGACTGACCCGATGTCTCTGCAAATAAATATGAAGCAAGAACTGAAAGATAGGAAAGAGGGTGAAACTTTCAGGCATAAAAGAGTTTTTTCTTCTCTTTTTGCTCCTGCTACAAAGAAACGAAAAAGCACCAAACCTTTTTGAACCAGTTGGATTCAGTGACTGTACCCCACCTCCAGTATAATCCACCAGGATTATGGAGATGGCAAAGGGCTCTGAGCCACTACTGGAAAGCTGCTATTTAACCATCTAGCAAGGACTGAGCTTTTCGTTTCTTTGCTTTTACAAGCTTGTGTTAGATGCGTGTGTAGCATCATTCTGCTTCACAAGTAAGGTCTGTACTTGAAACTTCTTGCTTATTTACTTACTTGAAGTGCTTAGCCTCTGAGAAAGCCTTCATACACCACACAGACCAAACATTTCATCTTTCTTTGTTATTGCAGAACATTTAACAGAGAAGCATAGTGTGTGAAAGAGGGAATACTGTGTTTGCCAATTCGTACAATTGACCCATTCAATCTTGTCTGTTTCCAACCCTCCAGCACTTTAGGCTTATACAAAAAACAGAAACAAAAGATAATACTAAATCCAGCATTAAAAAAACAAATATATACACTGTGGCAAATTTACTCAAGATTCACTTCTGAGGGATCCTCACAGACATGGACAATGTTTTTTTTTTAATTCTCTGGTCAATAATGAAAACCAGGGCTGCCAAGAAATACATAATTCAGCCTTAACTCAAATTCAGTGACTTCATGCTTTTATAAAGAAATAAGCCAAACAATTACAGAGTAACATTTAAAGATTAAATCTATGTGTAATCTGTCCCTGGCTAGCCACCTTCCTTCAGAAGGGAAAAAATACGCCCCAATTAAGACTCCTCTCAGTGCACAACTGTAACCATGGCACTGCTACCACAAGGCATCTGGTTCCAGCAAGTTTCCCAGCTGCTGGCTTGTTGCATCAACTACGATGCAGGGAGTTTCCCCTCAGTCACTTGCATTGCATCACATGCTGTCAGGGTCAGGGTTACATAAAAAAATCTGATTCCAGCGATTTGTTTTCAGCATAGCTTCAATTCTTTCACTCTAAGAACTGAAAATATAAATTCTGTGCTGGAGAAGCAAAGCACCAAAAATCTGCAATGCAGACTCAGGCAAACTTCAGATGGGGGTAGATGACCATGAAGGGATGCAAAACCTCCAATTTAACAAGCCAAATCATTCCACTGCGAGCAGTGAAGGCAGAACAAAGTGGTTACTGTATAAGTAAGACTATTCAAGATTGCCTTATGCCTGTTTGTGTTGAGACAGTCACTTGTTTAAAACCACTACCTCAAATATTTCGAAACCCCAGTGACCTCACCTAGCCAGTTGGAGTCAGTCTGTAGAAAACTCATTCACAACTCTGCCAAAAGCCCTCCAAACACAAATCATGCTGAGATGAAGAAAGGGAACACTGATCCTTTCTCCCCCGTTTCTGCATATGACACTGCTTCCCATGATTTCACATCAATACTTTTTCAATCTCAGCCACTCCTCTGCAAGAACCTCTGTACTGATGCACAAATCATAACCAATGCCAACCCAGAAGTCAAGCAGTAAAGCCAGTAACTTCCCATCTGCAGGATCCAGACAATATCGGCTACTGTCTACCTGTTTGTTCACTGGCTTCCTTGCAGTGGCTTGTTTACAGTCACTCCTCAAGTGCCAGTGAGCCAAAGAAAACGTCTTTAATGCAGTTCTGCTGCAACATCAGCTCTTTGCCTGTGGCTGCCGCAATTATTATGACCACAGTTACTTTTCTGTTACGGCTGAGATGAAGCATGGTGGTGTCATCCAAGCTCAAAGACCCACAAACTCACCCTGTGAGTCTTTCACATGTCTCACCCAGTATCCTGGGACTGTAAACAAACTTGCACTGAAGTAAAAATTTAAACTGGTTACTTGTGTTCAAGCTCACAGAGACATTTTCCAAAGTATCTAAAATCAACAGATACTTGTCTAGCGCAGCCTTGCCCAATTTTTTCCAAATGAAACTAAGGAATGAAAACCTCTCTCTAGACATTCTAATTTCATCATGAAAGTATTTCGTATTTGACCTAAGTATCACATGTGCCTTCACATATGAATAAAAAGGAAGAAAGTTGAGGGATATAAAATTGACCATGTGCAAGAAGTTGGGGCAAAGATGAATGGGGACAACCAATTTGGACCACACAGTCAGCACACTGAGATAAATTATACCCCCCATTGTTATTCAGGAATATCCCAGGCTATGCTAGGAACAGTGATGCAGAAATCTGAACATATGTATTTACTCCCCATGGCTGGAAGAGGATGACAATGGCTTGAGAATAAAGCAATAAGAAACCTGAAAAGCTCAGTCCTGGCTCAGATGATTTTTTTAAGAGACAAGGACATGAACAGTCATGCCCAGTAGTTAGGATCAATGTCTGCAACTGGATGCAGAACAAAGACAGGAACTGAACTAGAAGGCGAGGTTAAAGTCAGAATATAAGCTGAGGGACAGGACAGATACAACACAGAACAACAGCCAGAAGCCCAGCTGTTAGGCTGAGGAGCCACCTTTAATTCAGCTTTCATTAATCACAGAAACCAGGAACTCAACATGCCCATCCACATCTACCACTGTTCAACTAAAAGGCCAGCTTACCTTTTAACTGCTTCAAGTCTCAGCTGAGGGGCAACTGATTTTAAGGCCAAGGGTCACTGCCATTGTTTAAAGAGAAAATAATTCATTTATTGTGAGGGCAAGGAAGGCGAGTGGTTTTAATTGGCCTATTACACTTGGCTTCATAAGAAACTAATTGCAATTGTTTAATCCTGTTCATTTTTCTGTTGGGTGATGGCTACAGATGCCAATTTTTCAATCCTCTAGAGAGTAGGTGCAGCTAGGAAAGAGCAATATATTACCTAATTTACCAGTGCATTCCACATGGGCAATTTACGGGTAAGTCTGAGTTTAGAAAAACTTAACAGGGAAGGATATAGCATTAATTAATTTTATTTTTTAGAGACTGGTGGATGGGGTAGCAATAGATTTGGAAGATACATGTGGTCTTCAGGGAAGCAAGAAGACTCAGCTGTCAACAGGCACAAATTCTGGGGGCTGTGTGCAGAAAATGGGTGCACCCACAAGGTGTGAGGGCGCATAAAAGGAGGCGGCTGACTCAGCAGCTGTGTGAATATCTTCCATAGCTACAACAAAAAATCTCATTCCTGTAGCATGACAAGTTCTCCTGGTGTGCTTGCTCTCTGAAAACCCAATTACTCCATCGGGTTTGATCCATATTAGGTATGCCTCAGTGACAGATCAGCTTGGCAATAACTCTATCTGCAAGAACTCTCATTGGAAGAGCGAGCCCCCAGCAGCAAAAACAATCAAAAAGCAGGCAGGAGCAAGGCTAATCCATTTAAGTGAGATTGAAACAGGCTTTATGATTAATAATAGTAAAAAATAGGCTTAACTAGTGATGCTAGAAATTATCTGTGTCGGTCAAGCAAAGCACAGATCATGCAGCTACTGAGTGTAACCAGATCTGTGGGAAAAGAGGGAAGAAAAAGAGAACGGGAACTGCGGAGACTTGGAAAGACAATACACTATCAGCTCTCTGAGTCTCTCACAGCTTTTCATTGGCTTCACCCCATCAACTCAGAAATCAAAGAGCTTCAAGCATCAGACATTTGCATCTGCTCCATCTTCATCACAGCCAGACACAGCCCTGTGATTAAAAGAATGGAGAAATAAGGAGCTTACAGATTCACTTTCCCCAGCTGATACAGTGACTCACAGCACCGAGGTATCGACCCACAGGTCTGGCCTCTGCCGATAACTACATGCCACGGGGGTTAATTTAACTCCCCACCACCTGGCACTGCCTCAGACACTTAGCAGAGAACAGTTATAAATTATATAGCACTCCAAAGGTGCAGAGCAGGAGAGCATTTTTTCAGCACATTTCTTTTGTTACCCATCCTCCTGCAATCAGATCTGCTTTGCTGCTTCCAAGTCTCATTTGTTTTCTTCCTGAACTTATATTGCAGTCATCTACTCAAGCACAAACTGCTCACAGGACACTGTAAATTAGAGTCACAGAAAAGAAAAAGGGTAAAAAAAGAGTAGCCTTCCAAAGCAGCCAGTCATTTTTATCTAATACACCAGAGTATTAGATAAATATACAGAGTGCAGACATGCATGCACACACGTGCATACACACCAGGAAAAGAAATCTCTGCAAGGAAGTTTAAGTAAAAATACAACTGATCTTCATCTTACAAAAATGTCGATGATTTTAGAAATAGCAGTAGCTTGAAAGAGTGTAACAATGAAAAGTGAAAGGACACAGACAGAATTTCTTACAGTGGTAGGTCCTCCACTTCAATATGGCAGTGTTGTACAGCAAAGAGCAATTTGGGGGAAAAAAAAAAAAGATCAAAGCCCCCTCACTTTAAAAACTTTGTCCAGTCCTAACTTGTACCTGGTTTATCAATAACAAACCCTTTAAGGTCTAACAAACCTGGGATGAAATTTATTCCAGTTCAATCTTTGAGAACTTGTTAACTGTATGAAATAGATGCCCAGGTTTTACAGATGTTCACCATGGTATCTCTCCTCAAAATTTCTGGTGAATATAATCTCATGACAGAACTGAATTGAAAATCTGACTACCCATTAAACTCTATGCTCCTAAAATGTTAGCCATCAGATTTATGCTCATGTTCTCTCCTAAAATCCCATCTCTTCCATTCAGCCTATATACAAGCTACTGCACAAATCCCACTGATATCACAGTATGTTTCTGAATCTAGGTAAACATTTCTCTTGGATGTTTCACAGTAGAGCAACTGTTGTCATGTGCTTTCAGTTGTGGCAACCTGTAAGAAGTTGATACATAGACAAGAAAGCTTTCCTCTTGGAGGGTGGGGGATATTCATCCTTAGTTACTGTCCAAGAAAATAGAACTTCATGTCTGGTTGCTTCTTTTTGTTTATTTGGTGGGTTTGTTTGTTTTGTTTTGTTTTGTTTTTAAAAAACCACAACTCAGCCCATGTGTTTTCTCTTTATATGTAGTGTTCATCAAATCCTTTACCAAGTTATTGTACTTTCAGGTATTTCTGCAGTTTAAGACATCCTCTTCTTCCCATTTCCTTGGCACTCAGGTAATAGCTCCAGCTTAAAACCTGAGAATTACAATAGAAATTGCCAGATACCAGTATTTTACATGGGCATTCTTAGCTTTTGAAATGCTTGGGTTAAAAGTATTGGAAAATGAAAATCTGTTTCATGCAGTCTGTAAGAGATGCTGTTAGCCCTGCCTGCAGCCCTGCCACAGAAGCTTGGCTGAGAGTACAAAAATTCCCATGTTCCTGAATCAGTGAGAGACTGTCAAGCCTGCTCCTCTATCTCTGACAGTAGTCAATACAAGAAAATTTAGATAAGAGTGCAAAATCACACTGGAGCAGACTATTACAGAATATTCTGCACACAGTATAACTTCTCCCTTTCCCCTTACTCCTTTAATTTCAAGTGCTGTGCAGTTTTCTTAAGGATACAAAATTCTTTCTTTACCATCAGTGATGATTGTTTCATGAACAGAGGTAACTAATCATGCCTGCCTGAAAGGAAGGACTTCTATCTGATAAAGAGTGACTACTGCTCTCCAGGCTCCCCTGAGCTAATATGGCTTGTTTCACTTAGGGTATGTCTGCAATTAAGGGAAACTTAGGCAAGGTAAGCCAAATTAAATACAGGCGTAAGTTTAAGGTGCATTAACTAAGGAACTCCTGTACAGATGTTTTCAGTCAGAAGTCAAAACGAGTCTGAGCAAGCTAATGAGAACTCAGAGCAATTTATTTCTTGAGGAGAGTGTTGAAGGGGTATCGTGAGTTCTAATATATCTGAAATTCAACTCTTTTCATCTACTTGGTTTCACTTAACGGAGTACTTCTGGGTAGACAGGTATGCGAAATCTGCATGTGACGGTCCTTGCTGAACCTCAACAAGTCACTCAGGCACTCATGATTCTCCTGGACATGGCATATGAACAAATGAAGGAAAAGACTAATTCATCTTTGCATGTAAATTTGGCAGATCTTATGCAGGCACTGCCTTGCTCAGAGCTCAGATTTGTTCGTAGCAGACAGAAAAAGGAGATACATACCTCAGTTTGAGATTCTGGCAATCTTCTGCATATAAGCATGTGTAAAATGTCACATAACAGCCTTTTCATTTCATCTCACTCTTATCCATGATGCTTTTAGAAACCAAAGTACGACATTTGTGCATTCCGTGATTATAATTTTATTGACAGAAGAAGATATAATAGCTACATCTAATGTATCCCTAAGGGTTGATAATTGGATGTAGATTGTATTCTGGGATGGGAGATCTGACATAAATGCATCTAAATCTCTGAAATAGACTAGAATGTGATGGGCCGGAAGGTAAAGGCAGGAGAATGATGCATTAGGTATGAATATAATATGCACTTTCATTTCATCATTTCCAGCAAAATTTAATAGTTACATTCACTCACTGTCCCACTACAGTCTCCTCTCAAAAGCATATAGCAAACAAACAGAAAGAGGGAATGAAGACTGTGAAAAAATATGAGTAGTGCTGGGGCTCTGTAATTTCTACCAGGAGACAAAAAGTATTAGCTTATGAACTCAGTCTCATTCACAATCACCACTTTTTGAATGTGGACTACAAATCAGAACATTATCCCTCTGGCTTTAAAGCATTTCATTAGACAACAGCAGCAACTGGAAATATCACAGGTCAGTCATGCTGCTGCTTCTTCCCGGTCAGTGGAAAGCTGCAGAGTGTGCACAGGCATAAGGGCAAGAGAGACACATCTACCACCTGGTGGTTTGATTCTTGGACTAATGCTAAACAGCTTTTGCAAGGACACAGCGAACTCCTCAGAAGCCAAGCACTTGTCTTTTTTAACTGACTACAGGGTGAAGTTAGGATGTGTAACACTGGGGGTAAAAGGGGCATTGTGAGACACAAAGGGATAGTAAAGTATTAGTGGGGACTCAGAAAGACCAAATCCCTTGGATTGGGAAGCACTACCCTCCTCAGCTATACAAGAAGGGTTAGATTTAATTTCTCAGTGCCACAAGTGATACTATGCAGAGATGACAGCTAAACCAGTTTTAACCAGTTATCCTGCATATTAAAAGCTGTGCAGCTGCACTTAGCACCAAAGTCCTTATGCGGAAATACACCTACGCACTGCACGGAACAAGCATATGCTCACCTGCCAGAATACTGAAGGAAAGCCTACAGAAGACAACAGGTGTCCAGATGCAAAACATGGCATCTCTACAGGTGAGTGGCAATGGCTTATTCATTCCATGCTGCTCCAGAATTCCATACATTCTTCTGAATGAAATCAAGAAGCTTTTCAGATTTTGCTCAGACCAAGCAAGAAAGCCCCTAAGAACTGCCAAGTCATTCACTGGCCAGGACTCTCATCTAGCCTGGAAAAATGAAGTCTAAGCCCTGGTTTTAATTTGGGGAGAGGAAGAAACTGAAGTGTAATCTCTCACATTGCAAGTGACAGTATTGAACACAGAAAGGAGTCTCTCAAATTTTACTTGAAATTCCTTCCTGGAAAGAGTATACTCTTCCAGTGAAAGTTTCCATCGTGCAAACAATTTTTGTTTGATAAACCATCATGTCCTAAGTATGTAGTTTTCTCAAAACCTTCAGGTAGCTTCAGGTATGAGATTTCTGAAATGTCCTGTTGCAGTCAGTCCCTGTGTCACTGTCTGTGCCACACTGCCCACCAGACTGAAAAGCAGCCTACAGCAAGCATATGAAAGATAGGTTTGAGAACAAGTGCAAAGTTTTGATCTAGCAAATAAAACTGCAAGTTAATTTGGTTTTCAGTTCAAGGGTTTTAAGAGAGATGCAGGTTTCTTCTGTTTCAGCAGAACATCTATCACCACATTTGCTACAACTCTCACAAACCAATACAGAACAGTTAAGAGAAGTGCTTGGGCTTCACTGTCAAAAATGCTTCTGTCTATTGCATTAACACTGACAGATTTAAAGGTGATTCCTAAGTGTACAGATTTGTTTTTCCTTACAGTATATTACTCAGTGTTTTTCAGCCTTTGCAATTTACAGACACCTGAAGACATTTTCCAGGGTGGGTGCAAAGCCTCATAAGCAAGCCTGAGTCCACAGTCAATTGATTTTTCTTAGCTGCTTTTAACAGACTCGCCCTGTCCCCACTTCAAGTGGCACATGGGTCCCCAGGGGCCTGTCCATTGCAGCTTGAAGGCTGCTGCTCTGCCACAGCAAGCTGGTTCAAGGGTTGATTATGGAGAATGCAACACTGGCATGAAGCTGGTGTAGGAAGCTGTACACCTCTACCAAGTTCAAGAAAACCTGTGAGAGCACAGCGGAGAAGACAGTTGGATACCAGGCCAAGTCAGAAATCTTTTTAAATACTGTATTTCTGGAATTGTAGTTCTGGAAATACATATAAGTTACAAATTAATAAGTATCAAAGATTGTGACAATCAGAGCATATCCTGTTATGCTTCGAAAAAAATCCTTCGAGTAGAAATGACCTGTCGAGCCAGCTAGGTTTTTTCCTACAAAAGCTTAAGCTAAAAAGCCTCAGCTAAACAAAGAAGAATGGAAGCTGAGATCTGAGTGAAGCATCATCTCTGCTCTAGAGAAACCCAACCACATGCACATATAACAGCATCAGAAAGCTGCTGCCACCTATGGTTAACCATTGGCTTTATCCACCCAGGTCCCAGTTATGAGAGGGAGGCAGCTGCCTAATTGGCTCATACAATATTCGAAGGTGAGCCAAAACATTTTCCCAGTTAATACACACCTACTTCTTATTATCAAAGCAGATTGTCAACATGCCTACAAAATAATGCCATAGGAAAAGAGCAGAGGTTAATGTGTAAAAGGGTCATGACAACCGATGAAGACACACAGCTGCTGCCTCTGGCAGCCAGTCCATACAAATCAGGTCAGCAGCTCCACTGGGAAGACTACGCTCAGGCTGGCTGAGGGGTAATAAAATAGGCTCTCCTGTCTGAAAATCACTGCAATCAACTCTGACTAAGGAAAAAGCAACTCAAGAGCTGCTGAGGCATTCAAGAACAGCAGGAGCACATCAGGACAAGAAAAAAGTAGAAGCAGGCACCACACTAAGTATACTTGGAGTCTCAGCTGGGAGTCTCAATCTTTGCTTCCAGAGCCAAAGTAATACAAAATAAAAGTCACCACAAAGACTAATCATTTTAATTTGTCCTTAGGGCTGCAATTGTCATAAAAAGGAAATCCAGGTAAAGTATGGAAATGACCAATGTTTCAAAACACTGTATTCTATTGAGACAGAGACATTTCAGAGGGAAGCTGGTAGAGGAAACACAATTGGAAAAGAACCACCCAGGCAGGAAGTAATGACTCTGCTTTCAAGCTGCTTCTGGCAGAATTTTGCCCAGTCCCAACTCCTCTGGCAATTTTACTGTGAGACACTGAAGAAAAAAAGGCAATTCTTAACTATCAGACATACAGTAGGAGATTATTTTCAAACACGAAAAGACCAAAAAGAGGGAAAGCAAGAGGAGGTCAGGCGAGCCCCGGGCTGCCAAAGAATCAGTTGCTTGATTACCCTCTCATTAAGCCTCCCTGGACAGACTGTTTGCTGCAGGTACCAGGTACCCAGCACATCACCTACAAACAACAGCACAAGGGTGAGTAGCTACATTTGAACAAGAACAAACAATGAGGAAAGCTGCCCAAACCTTCAGTTGCACCAGCCTGGTGTTTCCCAGTGATTTCCAATGCCAGTGGAAGAAAGATGTAGTGATCTTCTGCATGCACTGTTTGCCTACTTAATTGGTACTGCTCGTTCAAGTTTTGTCTTTCATACACTACCTATATTTCACCTGTCAGAGCAGGGGAGAAATCTGATTAGCTTCTAGAAGCAGTTTAAGCAATAAGGGCACGGTAGACTGAATTTCTGGCCAGCAAAAGGCCACCTTGGGTACTATGACAAGGTATTCACTATCTGATTGCGTAGATTAAGGAGGAACCTGGCTCTTTTGTCTCTTCAGTGTGTGTGCAGCTCCCATTAGCATTAATGCAAGCTGCATACAGGCACTGAGAGCCTGCCAAACAAGTGACAAACAGCAGCTTTTCATTCAGCATACATGAGCAAAAAAGGGGCACAAGACACTCAGCCATCTATTGCAAGCACCTGACAACTATTTAAACATTGAGTCAGATCCAGGAGTTTTATATAACAAAATGACAAAACATTCACTGAGAAAGCAACAAGAGTATGATACATACTCTGCAGCATTTTTCTGCATGGAGAGGATAGTTCTAAAACTATGTACGATAATATAAATAACAAAAAAACAAAACTGTGGTGCCTTTTTTTTTTTTTTTTTTTTTTTGGAAAGATTGCCCAGGGCATAAATCCTCAGAAGCTTGAATAGACTTAAACTAAGCCAAGTTCTCATGCAACTAATATAAATGATCCATTTTCTCCTCCTAACAGAATATTCAATTTTTTGGCCTACACATTAGGTATAAATTTGGAAAAAAGTTCTAACCACCACAAAACAAAACAAAACAAAACAAAACAAGCCCCCAAAGCAGCAACCAACCCACCAACTACAAAGCAAAGGAAAGATTGAAATTACTCCCCATCTTTGACTTGACATTGAGACACACATTTTAAAAGGAAACAAGAATTTTTCAGTCTCTAGGATGTGGAAAAAGAAGTACCATATTGCCTGGAGCAGCCTGTCGTAGGAAATGCCACTTCTCTACTAGGAAGGTTTGAGCATCCACAGCACCCCTTGACATCAGTAGAAATTTGTAGGGGCTGCCAGCCAGACAATCACCATCCAGGACTATCATCTAGAACCCAAAAACCAGGAGGAGCCAAACCAACATTTTGTCCATTTTGTGCCTTGCAGGTGGACAAGGCTGTGCTTAATAATTTTATGCATAATTTCCACCCCTGTTCCCCAGCCTGAGGCTGGGAGAGAATGTTAACAATTAAAGGAGCAAATATCAATGGTTCTATGCTGTAAAAAGAGACATTTCTACTAACAGCAGCAGTTTTATGCTGTACAGAAAAATATTTCCTCAAATTATAATAATAGTAGTAATAATAATAATAATAATACAATGCTGTGTAAGTTTATTCAATACAATACATTCTACAAAGCCCCAGATACCTTGTTAAATATTTAACAAACACAAATATTTAGTGTTTAATAAGAACTAAATATTAATAGAAATAAAAAGTAATAAGCTGATGCTTATTTTTCTGATGCTTCCAAAATTAATTCCAGTCAAATGATGCCCATCTATAAGAGATGTCAGAAACTCTGCTCAGAACTGAGGCATCCAAGGTATTCAAAACTGTTGTAAGGCAAATGCTGGTAATTTTTTCATCAATTCACAGTTATTTTAACAGTGGCTAAAGTTAATTGAAACAAATTCTTAATAAACAGTAATAGATTTACCTTCCAACCCTCAGGGACTGTTGGGAGGATTAGTCGATATTTGATCATAGCTTTCAAGTTGGAAATACTCTATGAACACAATTATAATATTCCTACAGAAGCCTTCTTTAGCAGCTTACTCTTGTCTGTAATTAGATACAGTGATCAGATTATATTTTATATTACAGTGCCATTTTCCTTTATCAAATTCAGCAAGTGGCTCCAGAGGGCACCTATGGTCCTTTAATGACTTTACTGTTTTTCAGCTAGTAACCATCAAATAGATTAATCACATTTACAAAGAAAATGAAGTAACCTGCAGGTATACACACAGCAAAAAGCAGAATGCTTCCCTTCTTAAACTGACTGGGCTTTGAGAAATTAGCTAACGATAATGGTTTAATAATGAAACAGATGTTCAACACTGCTTGGCTGCTTTATCCACAAACAGCCCTGCAGGAAACCTCCCACCCTTGCTCACTCCACAAGTGAAGTTGGTGGCAGACTGCAGAGCAACCTTCCCCTTTACTTCTCACCTCCTGGAAGTGACAGGCTGTGTTTCACAAGTTCTTGCCATGTATTTTCTCTACATGGTCCTCCCCCAAATGGAGTTGAGGAGACTTATTTCTAATGGAGACTGGCAATCTCCTATCAGTACTATAGTAACGGGAAGGAAACAAATAGCAAAACAGACACGGAGATTGGTTCTCACTGTGTACTGAAGGATAGAGTGTCAGAAATCATATTCTCACTGCCTGCTCTATGTCCCTGACTGAAACAATCTAAGCAGGAGAGGAAAGGTTCATGAGAAATACATCAGCAGCAAAATTACATGAGGTTTGTGCCTTTGGAGAAGATGGGTTCAGTGCTGATTGCTCGTGCGGGATGAAGGCAGTACGGCTGCTCTTGTATTAGCTGCTCAGGGTCATATGCTTCCACCTGCAAAATCGTTGCTCACAGATACAACATGGCACAGAATCTCTCACCATGGAGAGGCCAGTGTGAGCCTGAAATGGCATTCCATCACTAGCCTATACGTGACTGATTGTCCTTGCATGGCCTGCATTTCTCAGTGTCTTGCTGTATATGGCTCTAGAGGCTTTAACCAACCATGCACGAAATATACCAGGGGAAGACAAAAAGGTGACCTCTCACCTCTTTTTTCCCCTTCCCCTTTCCTCTCTCCCAGGCCCTGAAATGCATACACCCTCTGCATCACATGACAAGAAAGGCCAACCTGTGATATGTAAAAATGGGAAGGAGCTTCACACCCTGTTGTATATAAATCCCTGAAGATCATGTGGGTGGCATACAAATAAAACCTCTCCACTCGTGTAATTTTTAGCAAAATCCAACTGCCAATGCTTTAACACAACAACAGAAAAATTAAACATTTCTGAGGCAGCTCAAATAATAGCCTTGCAGGCTGAATGTGATAGATCTTCTATTCCAATTCTATACCTCTCCTCTCTCAGTCACACTAGGAATGCAAGAGGGAGGCTGCAGGGTATTTGTTTCCAGCCATCAATAAATAAGTGAAGTCTCCTTCAATTCCACTAAACCAATCAGCTAGAAAAGATTAAAAACAGTTACCATTTGATGCTACTGTGACAGTTCCAAGAGAGGAATGGAAAGCAGCTGAAATATTTATCTTTCTGGAAGACTTTTACTGATTCAGGGAATCAACATCATCAAGCAAGCATGATGCAAGTGTGGCTAGCACAGGTCCTTCCCGTGGGAACATTTTGCTATATTTCATAAACAAAGATAAAGTTTGGATGTTTTGCAAACAACGTCTCCAGATTAGGTCAGTTCGGGCTTGGCCAATTGGGCCTAGGGGGAGGTCTCGGGCTGACCAATCTGGGGCACCTCTGTAAACTCTATATATATATGGAAATCAAAACAATAAAGGTCTCTTCTCTCTTTCCTTGTCTGAGAACCTGGGTCATTCCTCAGCTAGCGGCTCAACAGCGACATGCAAGCATGATGGTCCAGGGCAGAGCTCTGTTTTAGACCTGCTACAGAGCAGCCTGTAACAGCCACATTTCACTAGCTTTAGGATTAAAGACTCTCAGGAAAGCTGGTGCTGCTAATTTCCAGATTTCCTGCTAATCTGCCAACTAGAGGAACACTGAACCATCACTGTTGCAACCCAAAGCACAGTCTGAAATGTGTCATTTTTTCAGCCATTTTTAGTCCCAGGCCAAATGGTATGGTCACAATTTACATTTACTCTCACTAATGTGGAGCTTTAAATAGAGGGTTTTCTAGCATTAAATCAGTGTCAGCCCATTACTAAGGGAGCATATAGCGGTCAGGAATTTAATGGATTTAAAGGGCGGACGTATTGAAGTCTGTGAAGTGGAAACTATTTATCCTGTAAATACTGTAACAGCTAAGACAGCTCATTATAATTTATTTGTTTCAAACGCCAGTGCAGGAAAGGGCTGGCAGCTGCAGGTTCTGTTACTGGAAGAGATGTGGAACAGAACTGCCACAGAGCCCTGCTGCTGTAGGCATGGCTGCTGGGGGTGACCTACAGCAGGGACTCTGCACTTGTACCTTTTATCCCTGTTAACCAGGAGTCCTTCTCTGAGTAAGTTGGACACTTAAATATGTCTCCAGGTCTAGTCTCCAAGCTGTGCTACCTGGCTTTCTCCATGCACTGTAACGTATGACTTGGAAGAGCTTGTGTGGGCCAAGCTAGACTGTGGGATTCCCATCCCAGGACAGTACAGAGATCGTCAGCAAGCCACTGTTCCATTGGGAAAGCACCACACCGAAATGTAGTTTAAACTGAAAGTCACCACAGCCATTTTCAGTACATTCTGACAGGCTGAGATCTCAGAAAGCTGGGACACTTGCCTCCCCTCCTGTCCTTGCCAAACCTCAGAAAATGACCTTGATAAAAGATTTTAAAAATAGGAAAGATGGATTTTTCAGCCAACTACTAGCACATCCAATAACTATTGAACTGTTCTGGCTGGATAGGAGCCTGAGAGCATCTTAAAGCCCCTAGCTTAGCAATTCCCAGTCTCCAAATTGTTCAGTTTTGTATAACCTTTCAACTGAATTATCTGAGAAAAAATTGGGAGATAATCCCAATGATTTCCACATAAAACCCTGCTAGGCCCAGTGAGCATTAGAAGACTAGAGTGGGAAAGACCGAGAGGGAGGGAGGGAGTAAGACAGTAAATACTGCACACTTTATTTTCCTTCAAAAAGTATAAAATTTATAGCTCTCTTTTAGTTTTTTTCCTAAGATTTGTTTACTCTGCTTTGTTATCGAGCCAACTAGGATGCAAACCTACCTCCTGCCTGCACAAAAAGATGTCCGCAGGCAAGCAGCAGTCCTGCTGTTTCTCATTCCATGCAAAGGATGCTGCAAGTCAGCATTCTCTACTGGATGCTCTTCCAGTAATAATCCCAGTCCTGACTTCCCTGAAGCTACAATTCTATGCTTTTTTGACCATGGAAACAGTTGGTTTTTATATGAAACTGTTTTAATAGTTATCTAGTGATCAATACTTACAAGTTTAGGCAAATTCCTCACCTCTCAGGAAGAAAGGGATGCTAAGTTTGAGAACCCTGAGTATGTGGCACCCAGAACATGTCTCCAAGGCCTGCCTTGTCTCTTGGTCAGCAGTGTCCCTGAAGCCACTGAAGAAGCCACTAAGACTCTCTCCAATTGCAAGACGTGTGTCACGTTAAAATCTAAAATTAGAGGTGTGTGTGGCCATACTGTGGTGCTCGGGTCAGTTCAATGCACTTCAAGACAGGGCTGTGGGAACACCCAAAACTCATCAACACTACTTCTCATTTTGTTGCTAGCATACGAGAAGTTGTACTAGAAGGAGCTTAATACAAAAATAAAGGGATGCTCTAAAGCTACTTGAAGATGTACCAAGACTTTAACTCATATGTTATGAAAAAAAAGAAGCCCTTCCATTTTCCCATTCTTGGCTGTTAACTTTCATTTGTTTAGATGCCAGCACACCACACTTCATAAAAATTAACACTTTTTTTTTTTCTTTAAACACTTACAAGCTTATTTTCCTCTTGCCTGTACCAGCTGTTTATCTCCTGACTTGATGATTCTCTTTGGAAATGTGAGTTGACATCTGGGTATGAGCGGATGCTGTAAATTGCCAGTATTTCTGTCTCCTTATGCAAGCAAAGATTAGTTCTTCTGACTAGAGTAGCATCTCTTCTAAGAATGCTAACATTATGATACATAACAACCCTCTTCTTTCACTGCTATTACCTCTTTCTTTTCATTCAAGTACCTTTTTCTTTTGCTGAAGGGAAAGCAATGCATTAAGGCACTAGGCAATACAAATAAACACAATTTAAAGAGAAAGCTTTCTAGAAAGTTCCTTTTATCCCTTACAATAGGCAGTAAGGAGTAGGTGTGAATGAAGTACAGATCCTGGAACAGGTTAGAGGACACAAGATAAAGTGAATCCATGGGCTCTGCCTAACTGAGCACAGCAGCTGAGGAAGCCTGCTGACTCGATCCAATTCTTTCCTAGGATAGAAAAAATAGGAAAGGAAGAGGCAGCTTTCCAAAGCACCAGGTACCCCAGTGTGACCCTACCTTGTTCACTTGACCTGTCAGAGGAAAATACTCCATCTCTGTTTCCCCTCATCCTCAATTTTAGTCATTTTTCACAGTTTTTACTATTTCACATATCTCATGCTTGGATAACAAAATGAGATGCACACATAATTCCTATCCCCATGCCCCATGCATTCCCACAGAACTTTACAGAGTATAGGACTGCTCCTGTGTCTTCCAACATGCAACACACAGGAGAATCTACCTTCTCCATCCTCTTAAAGGATGACACATTCAGACACTGGCAAGACAACAGATGAAAGGTATCACAGTGCCAAAGTCTTCCAGATAAACTGTTCCTCCTTAAGCCAACTGGCTGTTAGCAGGACGGGAAAATCAACAGATGCACCTGAGCTATAGTACACAACACTCATCCCATTTCAAGCTTTAAAGGTTAAAGCCAACACCTTAAATTACACGAGGAATGCAAGGCAGGCATGGAACTGAAGTGACACATGCTCCCTTGAGAGAAATGTGTCTCAGACAAGGAACAACACTGTCAGAAGCAGTTTTACACATAATCCTTGCAGACAGAAAATCAACACTTTGAAGTTTATCCCATGACTCTTGGATTTGGGAGAATCAATGGGTAATGCGGTGGTCTCCCAAATACAAAATAGTAACTGTTTTTCATAAACCGAGAAGGGATTTTTTTGTGTACTAAATTAAAACTGTCAAAACTTTTTTAAAGCTTCCATGCCCAAAGCAGGGCAAACTCTGGCATTCTTTGTACTTGGAAAAGCTTTCTGAGTTCTAGTTCATAAATAATAACCCTGAAAAAAAACCTCCAGCATGAGGAGCAGGAAAGAGAGCACAAAGCAGCATGGAATAAGCTGTGTGATTGTGGTTTCTATTGAAATTATTATTTATCTACTATTGGATATGGAGTATAGTGAGGAATAGAAATGAAGAAAAGGAGAAGGAGCAAAGCAAGTTGGGTCTCTGCCCAGAGAAGGAGGATGCTATTTAGTTGAACAACAATCAGCTCCACAGAAATGCTGACGGATGGCTGGGAAATAATGTGCTGTTATGAAGGGGGAAAAATACCATACATAACTTTTATAGGCTGTTATATACGAACGATCCCTTAGCCTCTGCTTAAGGGCAGCCTACCATTGTGGTGTTAACACTGGTGAGGAAGGGAGCTGATGCAATCAGGCCTTCTACCCACTGTGCCATTTTGATAACTTCAGAGTGGCAGGAGCTCTAGCTGATCTCTCAGCTATAGAAAGGACTGCTTCAAATGCTCAAAGCTCAGCCATCGCATTTTGGAGTCTCCTTCCAACCTTGTTTCTTCACTTCAAGAGGGAGGCAAAGTCCTACACAGACATCTGGAGACACTATGGGAAAGCAAAAATCATGACCATTTAAGATTAAATGTTTGCAGGTTACTTTACAACATACAGAATAAAATAGTTTTGATGTAAGGAAAAGGAAAGCAAGAGGCACACTTTGCTATTAAATTATATAAACACTATTTTTGATTGAGCTGAGACTCCCCTATCAACAGATCAACTTGCTTGCTCACTTATCTCCTCCTGCTTCACACTGTTCCCCCACACACTCTCTCTTCCAAAACAGCCTCCCTTAATCATTTAGCTTGTTCAACCACACGGGAAATGTTTCTGAAAATAAAACAGTTCTGACATTATTCTGAGATCTTAAGTTCTTGATTTACCAAACAGCCCAAGTTACTGCTCCATCCAAAGGAGAGTATTCAGACAGGTTCAGAAGTCTAGGCAGATTTGTTTGCATGACATGTGGTTTGAAGAGGGCCTAAATTATCTGTGATTCCCCAAGCCCAGGAGATAGTAATCAAAGGAAGCACCACAGACACAAACTGTTTATGGAGCCTCTTTCATACATTATGTTTACCCATTGCAAGTTTGCTGGTCACACTGGTATTTTTCCATTTTGTTTTTGCACTACCTACCTAGAGAGAACTATGGCTCCAAGCAGAGATCAAGAAATGTCTCCAGGAATGCACATAGCACAGAAAGAATCAGAAATTTTAGTGCCTGCCCTTCTTGTTCAGTGTCCTTCTCACCTTGCTTGTAGTCACACTTTCTGACAGCAGCAGTTTTCCATAGAAAACATAGAAGCAGAGTGACACTGGGCTGGATGCAACATAGACCTGGGATTTGTTAATGCATTGAACCATCTGGAAAAGTGAGAGGCAAAAATCCTTTTTGAGCACAGGCAGCTCTGGCTTTCTTCTCACAGGAGATGGAGCAAAACGAAGGACAGTGAAGGAGACTGGGTGAAAAGGAAGATGATTTCAAGGAAAGAAACTGCAATGCCACTGACATTCACATTGCTCTCCTGCTTAATGAAGAGAGATGAAGGAACAATCCTGCCCCAAGGACTTTATTAGGTGTCTTTAAATTGGTAAAAAAAAGAGCAAGAATCCACATATGTGGCTAGCACAGGTCCTTCCCGTGAGAACATTTTGCTATATTTCATAAACAAAGATAAAGTTTGGATGTTTTGCAAACAACGTCTCCGGATTAGGTCAGTTCGGGCTTGGCCAATTGGGCCTAGGGGGAGGTCTCGGGCTAACCAATCTGGGGCACCTCTGTAAACTCTATATATATGGAAATCAAAATAATAAAGACCCCTTTTCTCCTTCCTTGTCTGAGAACCTGGGTCATTCCTCAGCTAGCGGCTCAACAGCGACATCTTTAAATTGGTAAAAAAAAGAGCAAGAATCCACATATACCTCTGAAAAGGGTCCAGCAACTAATTACTGTCCTCCCACAAGACAAGTAATGTACACAAACCAGATGAAAACTCCTGGTTGAACACAGAAGTGATGATCTTCTCTGTTTTTTTACTACAGGTGAAGATGCCTCTTTTGTGCCTATGTAGTGCCCACTGCAACAGAGTATTGATCCTAGGTAGGTGATTCTGCAGACAGACCTTCTGCAGGTGGCCTGTGACACAGCCAGCCCCTAGAGCAAGCTGATCCAGAACAGAACTTGCAGCCCATGTTGGCTTCCATTGCCTCAGCCAGAAAGGTGATCAAGAAATGCATGAAGCCTGCTCCTTTGCCAAGAAACACCCCCATTCCTTGCAGAGCACTTGGTGTATCACTGGACTGTAATTAAAACATATAAGCATTACTGAATCCTGTTTAGTATTATTTGGGTTGAGGAGCAACAAAGAGGTTCTCCATTACTAGTAAGAAAAACAACTGAAACCCCTGAAAAGGCCTGACAGCTCACCAACACAGGGCAAAGCTCCGCAGGAACAACTGTCCCCATGGGAACTGGCAAGTACAGAGCACAGGAAAATGAGAACTGTTTGAATTAACAGGGAACATTTGCTCTAAATAAAAGCTATTTTGAGGAATTAAAGCAAACAAATGTCAGCTCCATGTAGCGGCGTGTTGGGATGTGATGTGCTGTAATGTGTTGTGACACTTCACTTCATAAATTAAAGCTTTTTTTCCTCCCCCCAGGGGAAGAGAATTCAAGTGCAGTCAAACACTTGCACTTGGAAGGTCTGCAGGCTTGACACTTACCCATCTGTGACTCCACTGATCCCCCTGAGAGGGGACACCTTCCTGCATGCCTTGTGGGCTGCTCTGTCCTCCCTTGACCCCAGGACATGGCCACACAAGCAGCCTGGAGCTCACAAGCAGACAGCGATGCCATCGCCTCGTCCTGGCTGCCAAGCTCCAGATAACACTCATCAGTTGACAAGGTGAAACCAGATGATGTCACAGCCAAAACTCTTGGTCTGAGCTTACACTTATTTTATATCTTACTTTTCTGGCCAAGTACACAGGATTCATTTGAGATATTTACTGTGTACGAAGCCACCAGTCTCACAAGACTAACAGTGGAATGAAAGGCTAAAACCCACCCACTTGGAATATCACCCCGCTTCACCTGGCATGATTCAGAGATGAAATGAGTGTGGGCTTAAGTAAGTGTCATTGCTCAATTCCCTGGCATTAAAAGTTGAACTGCACAACAGTAACCCTATTGCTAAGCTAAACCAGCTCAACACAAGGGCTGTAATGTTCCATGAGGAAAGAAGAAAATTTTGCTTTCCTGATGCCCAGTGCAGAGTGGCACACATACTCACCATGTTTCTTTGTCACACACTACTCTTTGGGAAGACCTCCAAAAATAAAGAAGAAAGAAACAAAACAAGAGAAGGACGTAAGAAAGAAGACAATCTAGATGACCCCATTTGTAAAAGAAAAAAAACCAAAATACCCAAGGCACTACTACTTTCTTTAGAGCTTTCAGCATTTTACAGTCATTGCCTGGAAGGTGCCAATAATGAGCTCAGAGATGCACAAACTACAGAGATGTCAAGGCAGTTCATTAATTAGATATGAAACCCAGAAAGCCAAAAGACACCATGAAATTACACAAGTAGTGAACTTTAGCTCTTCTATCCCTTCTTATTTTCTACACACAAAGTCCAGAGAAAAAACTCTTTAAAATAAATTTGAGTATTAACTCAAACCTACAGCACAAGAGGGTTTTTGTGACTGGGCCCTGCAAAACAAGAGGTATAGGTAACAGCAAGGAGTAACAAAGCTGAGCAAGATGTAGTCACAAACCCCTTTTTAAGATCCTTGATAAGCAGACACCATTTCGCAGTAACCAAAACTGAGGCATGGCTGTAACTACAGCATAGGATGCAACTACATCTCTTATTCATGTGCTGAATATTTAAGGGTAAATGTAACATGTCAAAGCTAGTTCCAAGTGTGCAGTTGCACCCTTACCATGCAGACATGGCAAACGATGTTTATGTGAGGAGAGGTAAGGCTTCCTCCTTGTGTGGTGTGCACAGCAGGGACATAGTTACCTGCCAAGAGCTGAGACCTGGTGGGAAAAAATGCTCAGAAAGAAGCTTCTGCACCTTAGCATGTCCACAACTGAACTTTGGCATGGGGAGGCAACCGTGTTCTGGGTTGGGCAGACAATTTTAGAGGCAGCACAGTCCCAACACACTATCCTGGAGGAGACCTTAGCCCTTGCACTCTCCTGTGTGTTCCTCCCACTGTGGGCACCACCACAGCTGCAGGGCAGCACCACCCATGATGCCAAAGTCCCACTGGAGCAAGCTAAGGAATCTAAGCCAATGAGCATGGCAATGACCTCTTACATTTCCTCCTTCCCCTCGTAATTCTCAGCCTATGCCATGCAGTGTCAGATGGAAATTCTAGCGTAAGTCCCAACAACA
This sequence comes from Entomyzon cyanotis, assembly GCA_024500445.1. NCBI lineage: Eukaryota > Metazoa > Chordata > Aves > Passeriformes > Meliphagidae > Entomyzon > Entomyzon cyanotis. The sequence goes on along the minus strand of JAKEPQ010001030.1, from coordinate 38,003,750 downwards.
GCACGGCCATGTCCCTAAAGGTGTGTCCCTGAGCTCATTAGCCTTGTGTCTCACCCACCACTACAGACCAACTGCTTCCAATTTTGGAGCAAACCCACCCACAACTACCTCACAAGTTCTCATATCATAAGGTGTGGATGTGCTCTTTTGAATATTCAGGGGAACCTCACCCAATACACCACCTCTGATGGAAACAAAGAGCCCTTACATGCAGATCTCCACAACATCACTTCTATTTCTGTAGTTAGGCTGTTGGGACAATGAGAAAAAGCTTTCTGCCAAAAGCTACCAGAGGTCTTTCTTATGCTGTGAAATGGTTTGTCAGCTTAAGACAATAAACTCCTTCTAAAAATGTCAACAGCAGCACTCAGCCTAAGTTGGCCGCAGCAGGACTATCCTTTCCAGTGGGAACTCTGCAGACAGGCTCACCAAAGAAAGATAGCTGCTTAAACCTGAAGTCTTTGATCTACTGTCTAAACTCTCAAGCAATAAGGGACACTTGGTTCCCACTTGCAAGCTCAGACCACTACTAGACTCAGACAGATGCATCCTCAGAGTTCTCAAGGGAACATTTCAAAGTCTTAATGGCAGCGGCAGCTGCTCTTTATAAGCTGAAGGCAACGACATTTCATTTTTTAAATGGAGGCAGATTCTGATTTATAAATATGAAAATTGAATGTATGCAAAAGCACAACCCTTCTTCTCTTTGCGCATACACAATTCAGATAACTGAACTGATCAGTCACCAAACTGAGCTGAAAGTCATTATGCTGAAGAAAAGACCTTGCTTGCCCAACCTCAATCCAGAATGAATCTAAACCTCTACTTTCCGACCCTCTGAATATGAATAGGGACAGCATGAATATGCTGACAGGTCTTTTATTATAGCTAGAGGGTGTAGCAATAATTAAAAACCAAATCTTGTATGTATGAGGCTAAGACACTTCCCAAAGAAATACACTTGACTTTGTCTTTTTGCAAGATTATGTTGTCAAAATGGTATTTTTTTAAGTCAGTAAGACAGCACAACGCTTGGGATTTCCACATAAAGGAAGCTTAGAGAAATTGCAAAAGCGATGGATGACTCCTGTTGTTCTCCAAACTTCCCTGTACTAGTCTGTGCATGTAACTGTGTGCAAAACACAACAGCACAATGTTGCAGCCGAAATGTAACACAAAGAGAAAGCGAATTTCCAATCCACAGTTTCTTCAGCAACAATTCACTTCTACAAAGCCTGCATCCATGCTTATTGGAGAAATCAGCCAGTGATACACGGGCATTTTGGTCAGGTTGCTGTAGGAGCCCTAACACTTGTAGGTTTAGTATTTCAATTAGGAGGTGAAACATAACTCTCCACCTACTCCATTCTAACTAATTTCTCAGCTGATCTTTTGAGCTCTGCAAAGAGCACGTTTCTCACTGAGCACTACAGGTAGCACAAGCAAGTGTGTGAAGTCAAAAGGGATACGAATTATCAAAAAGGGGCTCATCTCCTATGTCCAGAGAGGTTTTTCCCATGAACTGCTCCCAGGTCACAAATCTGGAGATAATACAAAAATAAAGCAAACTTATGTCCTACTATTTCAATTCCAGATGTGAACATCAAGCAGCAGCCATACAGACCAGTGTCTCAGACAGTGCTTCAGAAAGATCAGCTGTTCCCAAGGTCTCTGCTTGTCAAACTTATCCTCATCAAGCTTGGGAACTGTTTTCACATATATTACCCTAGAAGACTTCACAGCTTTGTCTATAAACTGCTTTCAAGATATTTCTGACCAATAATAACAACTTTTCTTGGCATAATAGCTTGCTTATCAATTTAGAAAAGGCAGTATGCTGACACCTGGTCCCAGAGCTGTAGATCTAGGTAGTATCTCAGGATGCTCCTTGGGCGTTATTTGCACAGACACCTGCGTTCATCAGGTCACTCTGCTCTGGGCTCCTGGGTCACAAGGTAAGCTTTTGCTTACAGAGCTCATCATCTGCATCTCACTTTCAAGCTACAACCTCATATCTGCTCCCGAATGCATTACTTTTTAAGACAATAACTGAATATCCCATGCTAATACCCAACTCCCCCTTTTTTCAGGTTCCTGAGGGATTCCAGGCAGCTGCTTAATGCCTTCCTTCTCTAGGGATTTATATTTTCCCATATGCTGCTGAGCTGCAAGTTGAACAGTTGTGTAGTACCACACATGCTTGGCAGAAGAAGAAAACATGATGGAACATTGAATTATTGGCTCTCAGTCTTTAGGAGGACCTATAACAGTTTTTCTTCATTTTCAGAAGACTTCTTTTTTTTTTTTTTTTCTTTTCTTTCTTTCCCAGCATTTGTCCTGCTCCTTCTTTCCATAAGAATACCATTGCCTGAGTTAAGAGAGGAGGGAAGACAATCTATATTAGGTCAAGCAAATTGCAGCAGTGGGCAGCCCAGCTGGGGTCCTCATCATGGACGAGCAGTTGTGTGCTGCAGACAGCTCTACCTGGGATTGCAGAGTGCCCCTGCCAGGCTCCTATCAAGGCACAGAGGACAAAAAAATATCTCTAATAAGCTCCATTTTCCTGAATTGTTGAGGAGGAGGAGATAGAAAATCATTCCTGTAACACCTCTGGAAAACTTGAAGAGGTTATTGCTATGGAAACTGCTCCAGCAAAGCAGGTGCAGGAAAGGGGAGCAGCAGAGAGATGCACGGTGCATGGAATAGAAATTCTTAACACCTGAAATTAAACCACGCACACCTCTGGCAATGCAATCTATTTTGGATAACATCAACAATTTACCCTTGGTTTTGTATCAACAAAACCACAAGTAAGTGACAATGAAATGAACACATTAAGCTGTGCAGGAGAGCACTGGCTGCAGAACCATACTAAAACCAATACATACCAGTATATATGGCAGCAGAGAAAATCTGGTATAGAATAGGACTATGTGTTTTTAACTCCAGCTGAACTAACGCAAACCTTACAGTGGAGCTTGTCAAATATAAGCAGGGAAGCAACAGATTTTCTTTTCATCAGCCTTTGATGGTAAAATAAAGCTAGGCTGGAGGAAGCCTTTAGCACAAGAATGGAATAGAGGAGCTCTGATTGTGCCACACCAATGGCTGTGCCACAGAAAGAAAATACTCTACTGAAATGGGGACTGAAAAAGGAATTGTTCGGCGAAGAAAGAAAAATCAGTTAAAAAATGAGGTGACAAACAAGAAGCTCTTTCAAAGAGACTTCGCCCTACCAAAAAAAGCTGTGAACTCACATCAGTGGCTTTGTGCCAGTTTTAATACTGAATATGAAATCTCTTCCTTTGAGCATAGATGCGTGTGTGTATACTTACATTTCTTCCTCCACAAGAGTGTGGCCCCAAGCGTCCCCAGGGATACTGTGAGAGACACAGTATCCTTCTGGACAAAATATCCAACATATGGCTGGATAAACACATCATGTGATGGGTACGGAATTGGTTCACAGGTTGAGCACAAAAGGTGATACTGAAAATGGCTTTACATCAGGCTGGAAACTGGTTACTCATGGGGTTTGGCAGGGCTCCATTTTAAGGTCAGTGCCCTTTAACACCTTCATAAACATCTTGGACACAGGACTAGTAGGAATATTAAGTAAGTTTGCTAACAACAGCAAATTGGAAGGAGCTGTTGATGCCTTCAAAGGCAGAGATATCTAAACAAAATCAGACTGCTGGGCATTTACCACCTGTATGAAGTTTAACAAAGGCAAGTGCTGGACTCTGCACCCAGGAAGGGGCAATCCTGGGTGTACAGACAGCCTGGGCAATCAGAGGTTGGAAAGCAGTGCCGTGGAAAGGGACCTCGGGGTCCTGGTCTGTGGCAAGTTGAACATGAGTCAGCAGTGCCCTGGCAGCCAGGAGGGCCAAGTGTGTCCTGGGGTGCTTCAAGCACAGCATCACCAGCTGGGCAAGGGAGGGGATTGTCCTGCTCTGCTCTGCACTGGGGCAGCCTCACCTCAGTCCTGTGTGCAGTTTTGGGTGCCACAATGTAAGAAAGACATTAAACTATTAGAGAGCATCCCAAGGAGGGCAATGAAAATGGTGAAGGGCCTTGAGGGGAAGCCATATGAGGAGCAGCTGAGGTCACTTGGTCTGTTCAGCCTGGATGAGAGGAGACTGATGGGAGACCTCATCGTGGTCTACCGCTTCTTCATGAGGGGAAAAGGAGGGACAGACACTGATCTGTGTTCTCTGGTGATCACTGACAGGACCTGAGATAATGGCCTGGAGCTGTGTAAGAGGAGGTTTAGATTGGATATTAAGAAAAGGTTCTTCACCCAGAGGGTGGCTGGACACTGGAGCAGGCTCCCCAAGAAAGTGGTCACAGCACCAGGCCTGACAGAGCTCAAGAGGTGTTTGGACAATAGTCTTACGCACATGGTGTGATTTCTGGGGATGAACCTGTGCAAGGCCAGGAGTTGGGCTTAGTGATCCTTGTGGGTCTGTTCCAACTGAGCCCACTCTGTGATTCCTAATGTAATGCACAATCACCATAGCAGAGTTTTCATATGTGTTTAAGTGTTCTGCTAAACTGAGACTTGTGCCTGTACAAGCACATCCACAGTAAATTGGATGTTTTTCATTAAAAGATGGGAGTCTTTCCTGGTGCAACTGTGTCATTTTGGTGAGCTGAAAATCTTTAGATGAACTCTTTCCTAATGGAGGCTGTATTACCAAGAAATGGTGGGAGTGATGAACTACTACACTAAAAAGTCTTTTGAGGTCTTCATCTCTTCAGGAAAATAAAAGCCAAGACACTGGGGCAGACTTAACAATGTGCCTTTAAACCTGGCTGGTTTCCTTTTATGGCTGCATGAACAGCTGTAATCCCCAAATTCCTGTCGCTATTCCCACCAGCTGGTGAAACTGAAACTGATCCAGCAGAGGAAGTCTGAGCCCTGCCAGCACAATGAAAAGTATAACCCCATTGGGCATGAGACCGCTCCACCACAATCTAAAACCATGTAGTGCATTTGCAAACTTAAACAAATGCAAACCATTTCAGAAACACAACCGTAAGACAGTGCTGGGATGAATCATTTGCCTTCCCTTACCAAGGAAATAATGCAAAGGTAACACTAAAGGTCTCCCTAGGAAGGCATAGGTGATGTGAAATACTCTGGGCTGCTAAGGGTTAACCTCAGCACTGGCAGCATGTTTTCAGTCAAGTGTCTAAGCTTCTGCTAGAGGGGAATTTTACGAGTAAACTTACAGGCTTTGCAGATCAATTTTCTACTTGGTTTTATCACTCTTTTCTCCCAAACAGACCCACTGCATCTCAGTTTCTTTTTCAGACACATTTTAAAGTTTAGTGCCATTTTTGAAACAATACAGGCCCCCCAGTACTTGAAACCACATATGGAGCTTTGGTAGTATTTGTATTTTCATCAAGACTATTTAGTAATAAACAGCTATGAAAAACATTACCCTAGGGCTCCAGCACTGTGGAGCATGCAGTACAGACCTTCACTGACTGAATACCCAGCAAGCATTTAAATGATAATATTGCATTAGAGTAGCGGCTGTTGCTGTGTAAATAATTGTGCATTGTTCCTGCACATTGATTTATTTTCATATGTGCACACGTACACGTCTGAAAAACCACTTAAAAAAATTCAAAACCCAGACAGAGATAATCTAATAAACTCCAAACTGAATCAATAGACTACTTAATGGCAGAGAGATAAACTGCATTTAATAAGAGTTAGAAGGGATGGAGAGAAGGCTGTGCAAGATTCAGTCAGCAATACCAGAAGCACAGAGACTCAGAGCAAGAGAGAGAGGAGCCTGAAGTAGGTGGAGAGGGAGACCAGGCAGCACAGGGAGTAGACCACTTTTAAAAAAACCTTCCAGTTTTCAAAGTGCTGTTTACAGAGCAATAGGAGGCAGGAGATTTCTTGACGGACAAAAAAATGTAACAGAACCTGGTAAATATTCAGGACAGGATGACCTTCAAAGGATCTCTCAGCAGCTGATAAATTTAGTTTCTGCTAATGCAGGGGCTCTCATTCAGCTGTGCAGCAGTCATCTAAAAACTGGGTCTCATACAGTTGTGACACGGAGGTTCCCTCATGAGAAAGCACTAAAGATTTTTATTCCAAAGTTATTTCTAGGGACTCTTGGCATTTAAATGTACTGAAACGGAGGCAAAAAAAATTAAATCGTGCCAAAATTTACGAAGAATCAGTAGCAGAGCTGAAAATGAGTTTAGTTCACTTGACTATCAGTCCTGTGCTCTGTTCAATGGCCATTTTTTCTGTTTTCACTGTGCCCTACAATCTTTAAGACAAAGAATTGACTGCAAAGGATTACAGATTCCTGCATGCAGTGCAAGCAGCACACCAAACGAGAATGTAATGTACGGCAGGACCACCTCTTCAAAACATATGAGGACATTGTAGCATAATCTCTTCATACTGTGTCTTTGACTTACAATTTATGCAGTTTCAGCAACAATTCATAACTACCCTCCTCTTAGCTGTGTCAGCAAAAAGGCCAGAACTGGAACAGACACAGGATCAAACTGTTTCACTCCCTCTTCCCATGTAAAGTCTAAAGTACCTCAAACAAATATGGAGAAATCTGGAGGATGCAAAAAAATTATCTCTTTTTTTTTTTATTTCTTCTTACAAATGGACATCTATGCACATCTAGTACAAAGACAACACTAGAGTATTTCAGGAATTCTGATACATTACATTTCTTTATTATTACTAAGCAAACCCTTGCAAGGCACTGTCATTGTGATTCTGTGTTACAAGTAGCTCTCCCTGACAGCAAGAACCTGAAAGAAACTTTAAAATGTTTAGAGAACAACTGAGTGGATCCACCTCTGAAACTATTCCTTCTCAGTCAGGAGAAACAGATGAGACTCCACCTGAACCACCCTGTTTCTCTCATGTCTGGCACTGATGCTCTGATTTTCCCCTTAGCTGCACAGTATATAAAAATTATTATTAGACAAACAGTTCAAACACCTTATCTTACACCTACAGTTTGAGTCTCAGACAATCTGTCTGCACCCAGAGCCAGGCCAATTCTTATTCTCAGTCTCACATGTACTAAGTTACCCCAGACCAAACAACTCCAACCACACACCACTTTACCAGGACAAATTTTCAGGGCTAATATCCACACTCAAGGCCCATTATCTAAGGCTATAGCAGCAGGGTGCTCTTGCCCTGCAGTGAAAGTATGCAAAACACACAGAGAAGATTCAACAAAGCCCTCTGTAAAGTCTTAAACATATAGAGCCCAGTGTGTTTTAAGAATAAACTTTGAGTGTAACACTCCTCACTGTACCACATCATTTTCTTCCAAACCTTAGCAGAAGGAAGGAGAAGAGGGAGATGTCTTACCTGGAGTAAAGAAAACGAGATTTTCCACTGCCTCAAAGACCTACTTCAGGAGTTCCCATAATCTCAGCCTAGTGAAAATTCAGTGAAATAAACTATCTTCCAGTGTCTTGAAATGTTTGGGAATTTCCTGGGACTGAAAAGAGAGTATCACATGGTACCAGCCACACTGAAATGCTAGATCAACTCTCTTCACTAAAGGAGTTTCCTTAGGTTCTAGTCAACCTCAACACAGAAAGTAAAACTTTAAAGTAATCTCCAGCACCCAGTGAAGACCTGTCAAACTACACAGCTGTGGGCCTCTCCTTTGTCTTCCATCTCTCCCTTCCAAATAACATTTTGCATTTTCTTTTTCTCCTCCCAGTGACTTTTCTAGTCTGTTCATCAAAGAAGCAGATGAAGGTCATAACCATTGGCACAATAAATGCGAGGTGTGGATGCACCTCACATCAACATGGTGATGAGCTGGCAAGTAGGACCAACTACCATGCCAGGCAGCATAGCCTCTGGTCTCACACAAAGTTCTCTCCTCCATCTTCATGTCACATTTTCTACTGCAATGGTATCTGCGTAACGAGCAGGTGCATGGATGGATGAGCTAAGATCATGCTGGCTTTCAGCAGAGGTTATCCTGCACAGGCTACTTCCAAACACAGCAGCCAGCACTTCTCTCAATGGACCTACCACTCCTTCTGGGTGTCACTGAGCATTCACAGCTGATTAACACTACAGATGATGACTTAATCAAAGACAGGCTTTGAAGGAAGACTCAAGGTTGGGTCCTAAGAAGTAGGAAGCACAGGAACAGGACAGACCACACCACAAATCTGCTGACATTGCCAGTGTGGTGCTTCATTTTGCAAACCCTCCATTTTCCTTCTTTCAACCCCAGCTGTAAGGCAGTGTGCACTAGAAGTGGCATTTTGGAGGTGGAGCTAGCTACTGTGGGTGTGAGAAATAAAAGGCTGTGGAATATGAAACAAAATACAAAAAAAATTTAAAAAGGAGAAAAGGAGAAATAAGCTTTTAGGTTAGTTCCTCTGGTCTCACATTGACCAAAAAAAAAAGCCCAGAAGAAACTTCTGTTTTCATGCTGAGAGGAAAAAACCCACAAAAAATCAGCATGGATTTGCAACCATACTGGTCCTAGCTGTCTCACTGAGCAATCCAAAATCCTAGCTACTTCTTTTCTCACTGAGTCACATACATGAAGTATTCTGCCATGAAAAGCAAGTGAAGATTCATCTGTCCTAGGGACTACTGGGTTAAAATCTCCAAACCCAGCACTACAGTCAGATCCTTTCCTTAATAGTGTATAAAATCCAGATAAACAGCATCATTTTATTGCCAGCAAAGTCCATGGCTTCCCTCCCTCTGCTTCCATTCTCTTTTCCTTTCTTTTGGGGAAGAGCAGTTGGTGAGAGAATAGAAGTGTTGTTAGATGCACTGCCCTGCTGCTGCTTTTCAGTGCACTAAAACTTAAGTGAATGTCGTGTATACTGAATGGAAACTGAAATAAGGATTGCTTCAAAGCAATGTAGGACACAGCATCTTGTCTCAGGGAGTTGATTGCACATACACCTGTCTTGAGAACATAAAGCAAATAGGCTATCCTACCTATTGTGCCATGGATTTAAAAAGGAAGGAAAAAAAAGCAGGCCCAGATACACAGCTTTTTGGCACAGCGGAAACCACCACTTGAATGCAGTGATTCAGTTGAAAGAGCAGTTCACATTTACACAGGTAATTACAGCATCCAAGCACGAACACAGCCCTATCTCACAATGAATCTCTTCTGTATCCCAGCACACCCAGACAGGAGATGAAAAAAACCCCAGAAAACGGGGAGAGACATTTTGTAGCATATCAGTCAGCAAATTCACTGAAAGGAGACGGAACTACTCAGTTAATGCAAAGCAAAGTAAGGAGCTATGCTGACACTGGTGACTGTACAGTTGAGCATACCAATCCCTTCTCTTAGTTAGCATGTAGTCCATCTGCAAGGAATAGTCACAGACTATTTAACAAGGTGCTAGCCAAGTCTCTCTAAGCCATGGAAAACTAAGCAACATGCATACTTATGACCCCAGACAGCATGGGCTAGTAATAAGCACACTCGAAAGGAAAGCTAAAAAATCAGTAAGTAGAGAAAAGGAGAAGCAGAGATAGAAGAGAGATAGAAGAAATGCATATTCTAGGAGATAGAAGAAATGCATATAAGATGCTATACAGAAAAGAATTAGGGAAGAGGATTGAAAATGACAGGCAAGTAATGATAAAAAAAAGCACAGTGACAAGCTAATCACTTGCTGCTGGAGCAACCCTCACCCTTCCAAATTCAACTAAAGCAGAGGAAGAAAAAGGAAAGATAATGCAATGAACTATTTTCCTTTTACCAGCTGCTATGAATTTTAAAGGTACAGTCTAGAAAACAGAGAACTAATTGCAGCCAAATTACTTTTGTTACGTGCACTGAAACCAAAGATTACCTCCATTCCAGTTGCTTAAAAAGCATCAAGTTCATTAGTTCCATGTATTTTCTCCACAGAATTCTCTTCATTCTAATTAAGTAATTCAATAAAATTAATTGCATTTGTATTTGATTAATGAAAATATACATTTTGTTAAAGCAACCATATAAGAAAAGCCTGGATTCAGATTGCTCTCTAGCTGGTTACATTATTTTGCTGGAAAATAAGAGAGATTTTAAAAATCATTCACAGTGAAGAAGAGTAGGGGCAGGTCAGCATAGTCCTCAAAGTCAGTCAGGGACACTTATCCATAGATTTTGCTTCAGTTTTCCCTGGTAGCACTGGAATTCTAGTCCACCTTATTTCCTCATCTCAAACGAAGCTGACAGCATGAATAGGGGTTGTGAAGGAACTGGAGCTCATCTGTGGCTGCTACTTATTTCTACTATACTCACTATTTTTGGTGATCACATTGATGAGGGTGATCACATTGATGAGTGTATTGACAGCTCACACTGAATGAAGTTAATTTGGTATCATAAGGCTTTCCTCAGTTCAAAAGCAATGAACAAGCAAACCGTTCAAGCTCTATTGGTGGGCAGCATTAGAGGGCATCTAGATTAGCTGTGAAAAAGGGCAGAGAACAATGAAACGACATGCTTATTTCCGCGTAAAATTTTATGCAATTAATTAGCTCTGAAGGTTACTGCCAGTTTGCATGAAGGATATGTTTTTCTAGCTTTTATAGACTAAGATAAAGCAATGAAATGCAGGAAAGAAGCTTTTCTGTACAGTGAGTCATATCAATTATCTTAGTTGATAGGAAATACAAACACATTTGATCACACATCATTCAAGGGGACTTTTTACTTCATAAAAATGCAAAGTATGTTTTTGGAAGGATTTACAGCTCCTTTCTGCTCACTAATCAGCCATTTACTGGCCTTTACAAACCAGAAAGCTCCCTGAAGTCCCAAGAGGGCACAACATACTTGAAAGGAGGCAAGACGGTCAGTGCTCATTTCCAGCTCTGCTATGCTCCTTATCACTTACCACCAGCTGCAATCCAGCATCTTTACAAGTAAAGGGGAAAAAGGTCTCTTTTGTCATCTTATGTACATTCTATCCTTTTGAACATAATCATTATCCTCATAACAAGCAATTGCCAGGACATGGACTCTCAGTTCCTCCCAGGCTGGTTACCTGGCAGATGACTAGTGAATCTAGAGACTCCCCCCTGAGCAAAAGACTTGATATTCTTCACCCCCAGAATGGAATTACAGCTGTGTCATGCCCATGGTTGACACGATTCAGAGCAGAACTAAGAAGCCTGAAACAAGCTAAGTCTATAACCTCTTGGTGTTGAAGCAGGCACACACACACATTGAAGGCAAATGCACACAGGGCAATTTAAAAGGTCAAACATACACTTCATCCATCCAGAGCATTATCCACTGGAAATTGGTCCCTTGGATTTGGATAAATTTTTGTATCCAACACATACCACACTGAGCTGATACTGGTTTGCAAAAGTCAGTTTCAGGAAGTGATTGATGCTTCCTTTCTGAAAAATTCCAATGCCTCTGGCTGCAGTACCACTAACGGGCAAAGCTGCCATAACCTGACGTTGCTGCTGAAAGCAGTCCTTCCTCCCTACCCCAGCCTCTTCTTCCTACCCTTAGGCTGACCAAAAACCCCATGTCAGTTCCTCAGTCTGATTTACCATAAGGCTGCACAAACTTACACACTAACAACGAATAGCTGGGGGCAGAAATTACTCTTGTCAGAGGCAAAGTCGACTGGAGACAACAGACTCAAATCACAGCTAAAATACCCAGTGAAATTTAGGAATTGCTTTATCACAGGAAACAGAAATTCTTCAAGCTCCTTCTGAAAGCAGTTCTATCAGCAAATCTTTCCTTACGTGAGCATTATTCTGGTTGCAAACAGCTTTGTGCATACACAACTGTGTACATATAATTACATAGCTATGTGCTAGACCTAACCAGGATGGTTCTAGCAGAGCCCAAAGCTGAGCTTCATTTCCTGAAAACAAGGAAACTGCTGCACAGTTGTCAGTGTATTTAACATAAAAGCTGAGAACAGACGGCATTATAGCTGTCCTCAATAGGAAGACACTCTAAACCCTGTTTGCCATCAGTAGGACGTATTTACTTTAAACAAACAAAGCCATAAACAAAAATACAGAAGTCCTAAACCAAGCAACAACAACAAATAAAACCTGTTCCATTTCATATAAACTATATAATCTCCTGAGTTTGTGACAAGCATTGACAGACAGAACCTTATGTGTACGTGACCTTATGTAAATTGAGTGGAGCTTAGATGCGATAGTATGAAATTATTGTCAATCAGGAATTGGCTGCTTTCCCACACTGTAATGTGCACTTTTGAGAACAATTATATTTCATCCCAACATGGAAGCCTGAGAATTACAGAAATTTTCTTGCAAACCAGCAAAAATGCACTGCAAAATTTATGCAAGAGAAAAGCTAGCTGGCCTGAAGAACTGCTATGACTCTAACTTCCAAACCCAGAAATAATCATCATAAAGCTTATGAAGTCTCAGGCAAAGGAGAACTTTTACATGACAGACAAATTGACATCATTTTGGAAATGGTCACTGCCCTGAAAACTAAATTCATGCTAAGAAAGAAAATACCTTGCGACTTATTTCACAGACAGCATTTCCAAACTACTCCAGCTGGTGCCCCCAGATAGCAGAAGTGAGGTAACACTGGGCAAAGCTGCTGACTGCAAAGAGAGGCATGGCTGGAGCTGAACTGGCAGCCTGAAGTATGGAACCACAGAGCCAGGGAATTGGTCAGGTTGGGTGAGGCCTCCTCAAACCTCAACCCCTCTCCTCAAAGTACAGTGAATCAAAATAGAGGTCAGCTATATACATAAATGAGATTAATGATCAATCTGCCCTAGAATCATCAGGATTAGGAAAAAACAGGCCCTATCAACATAAAAACAGCTGAAAAGCAGCAAGGCTTTTCTTCTTTTCTTTAACTGGGCCACGTTCCACATTCTGCAGAGTCTGAACAGTATTCCTGAGAACTCTGTATGGCCCCCCACAGGCTCTTTACCTGACAACCACCGAATAAAATGTCCACCTCATTTAGCGATTCACTTTGTGAAAGGTATTATTTTGCTCCATCGGAAGTACCACACCTTCCTCTGCAGTTTTCAGCCAGGATTTGTTTTCTTGTGCTCTTTTCCCTCCGTTCCCACAGCACTCCCCTTGTGCTGCCCCACGCTGGTGGGCAGCAGAAAGGGGCTGAGGGAGCAGGATGTGAATGAGCTGAACAGCTGCTGACTTGGCAGAAACATAAATGGCTGGAACAGCTCTTCCGTATCCTGTGACTCTTAAAACTCAGAGGCCTTAAACGGCCCTACAAGCTGAGACCTTGGAATATGGGCCAGGTCACACAGATAAGGCTATTCACAAATATAACTGACACATGGAAAAATGATGAGTATTTTACCAGCAACTATTTTCAGCAGTGACTCTACCTGCATCTGCTTGCATAGAGTGGTACATCTTATATGACAACAGACTAAATTAACACCACTGCATCTTTCAGAAGGTTGAGAAGATCTCTTCAGCTCCCCTCTGCCTTCCAGTACATGTGACCCTACTACAGATGCATCAGCAGGGGGATCTCACTTTTCTACCATCTTTTTTAAACAAGCATTTTTATGCTGCTGATTGTGGTTCCTCATATGAAGGCAGAATAGACAACCTTTGATGAGAAATGATAAGCATTCCCAGTATTGAATTAAACCAGGTATTTGATTGCTGGTCTGAGGCTGCCCCAATGGTGGCAAATCCAAAATACACACATTTATTTGGTTCTCCCGCCTTCAAGGAAGCACGGTGATGCGTAGCAGGGAACTGAACCACCACTGCTGACAGTATAACATCAATCAGACCAGCACTGTCCTCAGTATTATTTTTCTGTGCCCTTAAAAGTTCGGAGAATTATCAATTGCTGAAAAGCTACCTTTGCCTTTGGTATTCTGTATTAACAGAAAATAAACCAGAGTTCACAAAAACTGCACTTGCAAAATAGCACCAAAACCTGTAATCTACAGTGATCCCACGAAAAAGACAGCAGTTTCAGTCCTGTGGTCCCTGTATAGAAAATGCATGTCTAATACAGACAACATGAAGCAAAAACCATTAAAACTACTACAAGAATTTTCAGTACAACAAAGGTATTATACACTCGTGAGTGTCTTTGTGGAAGAGTATCAGTTGAAAGTCATACAGGCATCAAGAAATTCCAGTGGCTTCTGAGACGGGGGTGACACAGCATCTTCTGTGAGCATTCATTCAAGTTTGACATGAACTTGGTCAATAGGGCAACATGCTGTTAAACAATATAATAAAACAAGCTGGCCAGCTCAGCATATTAGCAATGGAAATTTTAATTTCTAGTTTACCAATCTGAATATAATTTAAACCGGAATCCAGCCAAACATTCCTAGGGCCACATGCAGGCTGGGCTCTAGACCCACTTCCTAGACAGAATTGCTGAATTATCATCAAAAGCCAGCCAACCAGATCGTATTTCCAGGATTGAAAAGGTCAGTATTACCTCTTTCACTTATATTAGACTGTGAGAGATCAAGTCAGGTGATTTAGAAAGGGAAATTTCCCTCATTCTTGATAAACTTTTATCACTTCTGGAAATAATTTCTGTAGTAAGTTCGAAACTCAGACTCTCTCACAAGCTCCAAACATACAAAATCCCATTATAAATACACCTTGACCATGTAATCTACTAACAAACCTGTCACAGTCACCTAGAAAACTGCTTCTGGAATCCATGCAGCTTATTACTATAAAAGCTGTAGGGGAAGAAGGGTTGAATACAAGAGCCTCTCACAAAACATTCATTTTTCTATTTAGTTAGAAAGTGAAAATACCATGAGCATATTTCAACAAGTAAGAAATAATCCTTGTTAAGAAAACTGCTTAATAAAAAGTGGCTCCTTTCATTATTTTATTTTCTACTCGGAGCATTGGCCAGTGTTTAGTAGTACTGATATTTATTTTCTTTATTTTCATTTCTTTCTTCACGTCTGACATCCATGCACTTATGAAATGTATTTTTAGGCTCCACACTGCAAACAGACCTACTGCTAAGCAGTATTTTATGGGCCTTGTTTCCTGAGACAGACCTCTTGAATTTTTAGCAAGATGGATTCTCCCACCTATCAAGGACAACCTGATGGTACTGGTGGGAACCCTGGAATCAAGCACTGAAAACCATAATGCTATTTATGAGTGAGCAAAATAAGGGAAAGATTAAAGAACACTTTAAACTTTGAAATTAACAGTGAGCTTGCCATTTAAGTCTGACAGAACTCAAGGTTGTGCTAAATGATATATACAACAGTGATGAAAAACTCCCTCCTGTGCCATTCTACATGCTGTTTGCTCTCAGATGATTTTCATACACCCTCTTCAAAAAAACAGAACAACAAAAGATTACTTGAAAGTCACCTCAGGCCTTGCAAATTCATTATGTTTATAATATGAAGCAACTTAGCCTTCTACTCACAGCATTGTCAGTATTTTGCGTTTTGTCACAAAACTTGCAACATTAGCATTCTGTATAAAACTTAAGCTCCCAGAGTTGCATGATGAGAGGAGAATGTCATCTGGAGTACAAGAAAAAATAGCTTGAGGGTGTGATCATTAAGAACAAAAAAAAAAAAATTATGTGCATTTTTATTTTTTATATAAGATCTGCAACTGCAGCATCTCATTATTATGGCAACCTCAGAACCTGGGTTCCAAGGCTACTAACAGATTTCATTCCCACCCGTGTCTGGGGTCTGAAATTCCTGAATCTCATTTCTTTTCACGGTAAGACTTTGTCCTGTCCACAGACCACAAGTGAATGTCTAACTGCAAATCTTGTAGGTGTATAAGTATTTTAACTACTATTCAGAACTAACATCTTTTGCCTCAAGCCTTCACTCTCACTTAAGGATCAAGGAACTGCATCATCAGCCAACTGAAGCACAGAATTTATTCTTGTCATTAAGTCCATCTCAAAGTGTGCAGTACAGACATTGGGAGCTATGATGTGATAAGAGTATAAACATATTATTTAATTTCTCCATATCTGTACTTTAATATTCTGAGTTTTCATATTCTGCCTGACAAGTGTTGAGCAATATATCATGGAACAAAAACACAATGCAAGTCCCAGCATAAGCTATGTTATGATTTGGAAGATCTGGCCATGTACAGATAAAGAATCATCCACAGCACTAAAGATCATCTCTGTACATGTGTGAAGCTAGAATCTCCATTTTTTCAATGTGCAACTTGTTTAGTCCCTGCTTCAGGTGGCACTCCTTGAGTTCAGAAACTTCCTATGATCATCCCTTACCAGATGACCTGTTTAGTAGGGTAGACCAGTTGTTCTGGATGACAATATAGCTCTTTAACCAATGTGCATTCCTCCAAAGAGACAATTATTGAAACTTAAAACCTTCAGTTAATTGGTCCCCAACAAGTATACGGACACCCACCGCAGGACTCCCTCCCTGATTCAGAAGAGAAACCGTAAGCGCAAGATGACCCTGGACACCCTCACTGGAACACTCATTTAAGGGAGACAAGGCAGTTCAACCATCTGAGTGTCCAGGTAATCAGTATTACTTGGAGGGCCAAGCAGCTCGGGTGTCATATCTCAGTTCTCTGACAAATTGCAGACCCGCACCTCAAACACTGTCTAAATGCAAAGAGAGAACATGTACCTGAAGTGCCCTTTGACTTGAAAAGATTAAAATTATGTGAGTAAAATATTTGAGGTTCTCAAAAGATTAAACAAAAAAAAAATATCCAAGTTTATAAATTACAAAATAATAAAATTACAGTTTTAAAATTCCAAAAGAAAAAAAAATTAAAAATAGCTATATCCCAAGGATCTGAATGTGTCAGATGACAAACAGAGAGAAACTGCTGGTTTTTTAAGAAAAATATAATAGTATGCAAAATGTATTAAAAACTATGTTTTGAGTTTCTTGGCTGGGGAGAAGCATTTCTCAATGAACAGAAGAAAATTATTTGGGGAACTACTAAATCCACAGCTGTTACTGTTGTTAGATCACACCAGAAACTACATCAGGAAAGAAACTGAAAGGTCAGAGCTCTTTTAATGATCGTTTTACAGCTGAACAGCAGCAGGGTACACTGCGTGACACAGAGTTTATCTCTTAGGTCACTAAAAAGTGCACAGCTTTGCAAGATGGATGGTGCCAGCAAAGCTATCACACAGGTAGACCAGGGAGACAGACATCTTCTTGTCCCTGTATTTTTCATTTAACAGCAAAATGTGATCTTTCCAGTGTTCAGCCACGGAGTCAAGCAAGACAGAAGAATAATATATCTGGCAAGCCCTTTAAGCATCTCTCAGACACGAGTAAATATGAGTGTCTCAGTGGAGCACAACCAATTTTAGGTCCCTCCCTCATTCCCAAATCTAAGTTCCCTCAGAGAACTATGTGCTCTCTATTGGACACAGATGTTAAATGTCAATGATCAGCATCTTAATAGGAAACAGGCTTGTCTAAAGAAAATGTGCAGACCTTTGCCACCTGCAAGGCAGTAAATAAACACTAGTATTTATTTATTTTTTAAGAATCCTTCAGAATAATATGGAAATTAGACCACTGCTTATTCAACCACAAGCCTCCCACAAAATATACAGAAGCACTGTGTGCTTTCAGAAACCCAGAGGTAAATGTACATTTTATTTTTAAAATATAATAAAGATTTGGTCATTGAATTGCTCCTTCTCTCACTGGCAGCAGAGGCACCCTCCCCTTGTGGCCCCTGCCATGTGCAACATCTTTTCTAACCATGTTCTCCATTAGGCTAACTAGAAAACCTTTTCCCTCTGCTGTTTACCTCTGTCTTTTTAGCCTCTCACCTTTGGCACTTCGATATTCCCACTAAATAAAATGGAACAGTATTTTTAAAATAAGTCTGCAAGGGAAGAAAAAGGACCTGTGCAGTCCTCTGGTGCAGATGAAAGTTCTTTGCTCTCCTGGGTCACCAACTAGCAGAGATCCATCCACATGGGTTAAAGCAGACACGTAAAGAAAAACCTCTCTTTGTTGAAACAGCAGCAGAATGAAACATGGAACCTTTATCTCAGCTCCTCTGTGGAGTTAATCCATTAACTCTCCCTTCTGCCTCTTTTCTTTCAATTTCTAGGTCAAGCTATCAGGTTTCATTCTGCTAACCAAAGGAGGTGATTTAACACAACTTTTAAGAAATCATGTGCTATGAATCAACCACAGCTTGTACAAAACTTACCATACAGAAAGGCATGTTCAAAAGATGCCTGCAAGGAAGCACTGCAAGATGGTAAGCTATGTCATGCAGGAGCTTCAAGACAGAAGAGATCAGATGAGCAGGATTTAATGGGAAGACAAAACCTGCCCTGCTGCTGGCTGAATTCCCAGCAGGCAGCAGAACCTGGTGTGGCAGCGCCTGCAGACAGCAACAAACACTGCAGTGTGTGATGGTGCTCACGGGCCACTGCAACAGCCCTGGCAAAGCTCTACAGGGGTGTTCATAAAAGGCTTTCTGTACTCTGTTTCTTTAAGATCTTTATTTAGACTACACACATTCGGGGCTAACTATCAGCCAGTTTGCAAATGGTAAAACCATGGCTTTATCATTTAGTTTTTACAGTGTAGGGCAAAGTGTAGGATGGGTGCATTTCCAGCACTTTCTGGTAGCTCCTTCTGCCAGTATTTTATGATCTCTCCAACCCTGTCTTCTGGCCACCACTGACTCTTCCCTTTTGCCTGTATTTCTTCCCTTCTTTAATTCAAAGTCTGTCAGAAGCCTAAAAGGTGGAAACATCCTCATTACCATTCCAGACACAAAGTTGTCTTTTATGTCACCACCTAGACAATATTATCTTTATTTCAACACCTCTGAATACTCTCATTAGGCTGTTTTCTCTCAGATCTGTGATCTGTTTTCTGCTGTAGCTAAATGCCCTAAAAAGCTCACATTACAAGGTAGACAATCTTTCCCAGCCAGCCCATCAGTTGTCTTTGATGTTGCACACTGAGTTTCTAGGAAACCCAATAGAAACAGATAGGCAATTGGTAGACACACCTCCTTCTGTTGTATTTTAAAAAAAAGTGAAACCAGCTGCCAGCCCTTCTCTCCCCATACAAATTTCTACTCTGAATGACAATTAGATTTCCTCCATTATCTTCACAAAGTGCAAGGCCACCAGTAATGTTATCCATTACACTTAAAAATTCTGCATTTTAACCCAATTTGTCACCTTTAACACCTGCTTATTTTAGTTAATGTAAGAGCACCCACGTTTGCTAATCTGATTCATGGTTTTGGATTAAAATGCTGAGACTTCAAGATTTGCAGGAAAAGTTGCCGTTATATCTCTTTCTTCTCAGGATAACATGCACAGTAAACGGTAGTTTTTCTGTTCCTGAGAAAACTGGTCTAACTGAGCTAAGTGGCCCCTTCAGATTCATCTTCTCCAGCTGACTAAACCATCCACACAACACTTGGGTTAAAGAGAACAAAACCAGATGTGTCCTTAGCAGTCTCACACATCCTTTTCTAACCTCATTCAGGACACTTTTGATGGTGCACCTCTGTGGGACAGACTGCCCCAGCTGATGTGCTCTGCAAGTTAAGTTCAACTATTCAGTTATGTAAAAGCCTGCCCACTTGTCCCTTCCACATGCTCATATTCTAATGTGAAATCCCACTACTACTGCAAATTAGTTTAGTGCCTGAACTGTGAGATGCAAACCTGGCTGTTGGTGGCAGAAAAGCTTTAACCTCCCACCTGCACATCTGCATACATTTACTGATGCAAAAGGGGGCTTCAGGAGCTCCCTGTCAGCTTGATTTTTCTCCCACTGCACCTGAGCCTGTTAGATGATGCCAACATGTGAGTTAAAATGTGTCACTTTTCACCTCCCCTGCATTTTTTGTTGGAGACAGGAATGAAAAATTACATGAGGAAACAACAGCTTTGTTTTTTGAATTAGTTGAATATTTGGTTGTGTTTGGCACTGGCATAATTTTCCTTCACCATCAACATTAAATATAATTTGAACTGTGTCCAGATGTTCCCTTCTTCACAAACAAAACACAGTGAAGGCTTACCCTTCCCTGGAGGGACTGTGAAGTTTTAGCCATTGCCCTACACATCTGTTATAAATGCCTACCAAACTGCTGGCTGTCCTGTCTTGTCACACCACTCCAACAGGGCTCTGTGTCACCATTGCTTGCATTACCCCAACTCAGGCACGACTGCTGTGTAACTGAACTGAACATTCCATGAGACAGTCACTGAAGGTAGTTACCTAATCAGGATGTGATGTCTCAAAGACTTTCACCTGAAAGAGCACAGCTCCCAAGGAAAAGGAGTTCTAGCTGCCCAGCTGCCTCTCCTGCACCTTTGCTGGACACAAGAGGGATTTAATTAATTGCACTGTGGAGCCCTGGGTGTAAATCAGGGAACAGTTTGGACTAAAAGGGACCTTTGAAGACCATCCAGTCTATCCCTGCTGCCAGGAGTAGGGACATCTTTCACTGGATCAGGTTACTGAAAGCTCTGTGCAACTTGACCTTGAATACTTTCAGGGATGGAGCACCCTTAATTCTTCTGGGCAATCTGTTCCAATGCCTCACCACCTTCTGACTAAAGAATTCCTGCCCAAGATCTAATCTAAGTCTACCCTATTTCAGTTCACCCTTGTCTTATCATTACAGGCCTTGGTAAAATGTCTCTCTACATCTTTCTTACAAGACCCTTTTATTATATTGAAAGGCTGTCGTGACAGCTCCCCAATGCCTTCCCCAGGCTGAATAACCCCAACTCTCCCAGTCTTTCTTCATAGCAGAGGCGCTCCAGCCCTCTGCTCAGCCTTTGTGGCCATCCTCTGGACTTGGTCCAACTGGTCCACATCCTTCCTGTGCTGAGGACCCCAGAGCTGGATGTAACACTCCAGGTCAGGTGTCATGAGAGCAGAACAGAGGGGGAACCACCTCCCTTGACCTGCTGACCATGATTTTTTAGGTAGACCAGGATGTGACTGGCTTTCTGGGCTGCAAGCACATGTTGGCAGCTCATACTTAATTTTTTCATCTACCAGTATCCCCAAGTCCTTCTCAGCCGGGTTGCTCTAAATCCATTCATCATCCACAATCTCTCTTTACTATCCAGTGCTTGCATTCCAGCCAGGAATTTCTAGAAGTTTTGAATGAAACAAATACAAGGTAGCATGGTGTGATGAAAAGATTTAAAGAGGTGGCAAACAAATCATACTGGTTATCTTAAACAGAATAGAAATAAAGTTTTTTTATCCCATCCACTATGCTGCTCTATTTTAGGCCATTTTAAAGAGGTATTTTATTGGTACTATTTTCCATATGGCCTATAAAACCAAGTCACCTTAATACTCTAAGTCCAACTGTGCATGCCCTAGCAGCAAAAGAAAATTTTAACTGCTATGAATTAAAACCTGTAACATCCTTACAATAGTTCTTAAGCATGTAAGAATGATCTTTTAGTAAATTTCTAGATATGTAGGCACTTTCCAGAATAAGTAGCAAATGCATGTATTCTGACAACATTCTTTTTCCAATAAAAGTGCTTTTTTGTGGCCCTTGTAATTCTGGAAATTACCTAATGCAGGCAAGGCTATTATTTGGAAAAAATGTGTACAACTCAAGCTTATGGTCTATAGCTCCAGCCTTACAGAGCTGTAACCATTTGAACAAATACTTGCTCCTCTGAGGAATCACATGCACTTCGTTACTACTCTCTACATGTTACATAATGCATAAAATAAATTCTGCATATAATGAACTTGATAAGATCCAAGTCACAGGAAAAGAAATATATAAAAATTCTAAGCCATAGCAATAGCAAGAGGAGCAGAAAACAGACAAGATTGGAAGAATGCAAAAGGTAATATCCAAGGGATTTATGGATTGTACAAAAATGCACACGTGTCTGGGAGGCACTATGCAACAAGGCATTTAGGTTATAGTATGCGCAAACACATTCACATAAAGAAAAAGCAACAATGTTGTGCATACAGTGCTAATACTGTTATTACCTGAATTTTGAACCTCAAAATATGTGGAGGACAACATTCTCACGCTTTTTTCCACATTGCATACTCAGATGGTAGAAAGGAATGCTAGAAAGAAAACTCCATATATAACACCACGGTCCAGAGGGCCTGTCTCCCACTGAACTATAAAGACTACAAATTAGAAGTACTTGTCTTCATGGTTTCTTCTGAGCTGGACACCTTTTCTTGCTGAGGTCATACAATAAATCAGGTAAAAGGTCTTCAAGAAGTCATACTGTAAGCACTGAGCCAGTCTTCACTGGAAGATGCAAAATCACTTCTTGTCACATAGAAGTACTTCTTTTATAAATTTCAGCTTCTTACTTGTGCAATTTACTGATATTACAGAGCTCTGAAAAACCCTACCCACTGTCTTCAGACATTTTATTCACTCCTCTTGTGATCAGAGAACTCCCGTAAAATTTCTTAAAGGTATTTACCTTTGGGGGAAAGCAAGCCCAAGAATTTAATGTCTATGCTGACAAAGTAAGCAAAATTAAGTGACAGAAAGCAGGTTATTAAACTGGGAATACTGAGGTAACTGTAGATCCTGCATATGTGAGGTCAGCGAATTTATGCTGAATAGACACATGTTAAGATATGTATCACAGGGAGGCAAAAATGTGTGCCATTCTCACAGGTAACAATCTACCTCAGTTCCAGCTGGCTGAGATTTCCTCTGCACCATAATCTTCACTATGGTAAAGGATTCAGAGACTGTTATGCACAGATGTTAAACATAAAAGCACAAGTACTAAAACAACACACTCTGCCATGCATTAAAACGTAAGACGTTATAAAGTGAACTTACTCTTGATTTGTTATGCATTTCCTTTCTATTCTTTCAGAACAGAATTTTGACTTCACAGAGGAAGCCTGAAATATGAAATTGGATTGTGGGTTGGAAGCAAGAAGACAACTTCGGTGTGATGGAAAAGCACTCATTTAGCTTTCCTTGTGAATTCTGAAATGAGACAGACTAATTATATGTGGGGAATGTGTCCTATCCCTGAAGACAATTACTATTAAGGGGTTTATCAGAAAGAACATGTCAGAAACAGATTTTCCAACAGTTACACTAAAATTACACTTGTAAAAATGTGCATGTATTTCTATCTAAAACATCACCAAAAAGCCAGAATCTCTCCAAAAGTAATTGTCCACTGACATATTATTTGAAGAGTCCATAAACATGAGAGGATATGACAAACCATTCTCCTCCTACTCAACCAGGTTTATAAATGGGGTGGTCATTTCTTAAAAAGAAAAAAAAAGGAAAACAGCCAATTTCTACAGTCTACTTTCAGAACACCTTCCGCTTGTGAAATCCCAAAGAAGATTCACTATTTGGAATGGAAAACATGAGATGGGCAATGTTCTTGATTGTTTTTCTGTGTGTTTCAGGTACGCACAGTCCCAAACTCCAACTGTCACATAATTCTTGCCATCGGTTGAAAGGGACAAGCAGAATCGCACTTCTGCAGTTTTTGGAAATAACAAGCCCCTTGAAAATTCCTGGCTACATATCTGTCTGTGTAAGTGGGGTCAAACTTCTCACTCTAAGCTTCAGGATATCTAACAACTGCCAAAGCTAGATGCCAAGAGCTGAACTCCAAGCCGTACATTTGGACACCAAAAATGACCAACTCCTCATAAACACAGATCCCACTAAAACCAATATGAGAAACAGATGCCTAGCGTTCCTGAAAACATCAGGTTATATGTCAGTGGAGCAACAGTAACATAAAACCAACTATCAGAGGAGGAATAAGGTTACTTTGCTTTCTGTGGAAAACAATCAAAAAGGCACAGTGAAATCAGCACAGATTTATGTGCAAAATGCATGTTATAACTTAAAAATAGCATTACTGCTGTAGAAGATGACTACTGCCAATAAAAGCCTGATTTTCCTGAATAGCAGTGTGTTAGTCATCCTCTGATGCCTAACAAAAAGAAAGCTGGACAAGCTGGAAGAAGGACCAATTGTGATGGATACTGAAGAGATGCTAACAAAACTGCTTCAGGCTTTATACTTACTGTGTCAGTGCTTTAATTCCAGCTGCTTTCAAAGACTCTTCTATCATTTGTCTTGCATACAATTATACCTCAGAAGGTGGGTGCATTTCCTCTAACTTTCATCACCCTTCTGGCTAGGGGTTTATGTGGGTCTGTCAATGACCAAATAAAATGAACTGCTATAAAGGCAGCTGTATTCAAGTGATAAAAAAAGTCAGTAATTCAAGTTTCAGAGAGGTATAAGGACAAAATTTCTCTAGCAGTTTCAGGATTTCACAAATCACCAAAGCAGAGATTTTTAAAGGAAAATAAAAAGAGTCAAGTACTGAAATACTATCAAAAGTCAATGCAGGTGGGAAGCTTGCATCTTTAGTGTCTCCCAAGAATTTAAGCCTTGAGGGAACAGCAAACTCCGCTTTCCTTTGATGCACTGGATATAGCTGCTGGAGCCAATCTATTGCTTCTCATTCAGTTCCATGCAACGCATCACAAGTTATTTTGCAGGACAAGATGATCAGGAGGAACAGCCATTGTTGTTAACTAACATCAACAAATATCTGCAGGAATGGCAAACCTATTGTGAAATAATGGAGGTGAAGCCCTTTTTAAAAAAACTTTGTATTTACATATCTTCATTAACAGTCAAATGCATTAATGAGCAAAAGCTGGTGCAGTGAGGAAACTCTCAGAGGCTCTCAGGGGATCAATTAAGATAGACTTATTTGAAATAAAACTGTTTAAAAGGACACATGAAATGTAATCCAGGGCAAGGGAAATTCCCTGTTTAAAGAAATGGTTGTTTCTCAAGCCAAGTTCTGATGAGCTTTCTACACTTGTTTTGTAAATATAAAATTATAACTAGGATTACAAAGACACAGAAGGACTGAATTGTAGTTTTTCCACTTGTTGCTTATTGCCATATAATGAAGGAACACTTCAACCTAAGAAGGTGACCTTGCATCATTCAGCAAAATATGAAGTTCAGCTAATAAGTGGTGACAATAATTATGTCATCCAACAATGGTTTGACTAAAATCTGCCTCTCATAAGGTCCCTGTTTACCTCAGAACAGAGACCATCTTTGCTGATCATTACTGGATAAATGGTTGATGCTACCAGCAATAAAACTGGGAAACTGGGGTGAATAAGGACACAACAAAAACATGAAGGACTTAGTCTAAACACTCAGCTTGGAAAGGTTTACTGGAGGGACATTCCCAAAGATCCTAAATAATATATGTTCTCCTGCCAACAAGTGGTGTGCAAACAGTCTAATTAGGAGATGTTCTCAGCTGCCAGAGGCAGGCTGCTTCACAACCTGTCATTTCTGCCAAATCACTGTAACAGTGATGTGTCCCACTCTTTCTAAGATGCCCACTGCAGCTTTTCTTGTTGAAATGCTAGACATTCTTCTCCACAGACCCCTCTAGGTAGTATTTGAGTTAATCTTCTAATTAATTCATTTGGCAATATAATTAAAGGCAGATTCTGCCCTGCTTCTTACAAGACCCCTAATTTCCATTCTCCTCACCAGATTTAATTAATACCAGAGTTGGTTGAAGCTCCAGACTCTTCTATCCTACAAAGACCGAAGTTACTTTTGCCATGAACTGCTCTAACAACCAACTAGGACATGTCCACTGGCATTTCACAGGATGGGGAGCTCAAGCAGTGCGAGCGCTCAAGTCAGAGAGATCTCTCACAGTTTAGTGCGGAAGCCAAGCTGGAAGAAGCATAAAGAAAAAGATGATGCTCTTTGGTGGCACATAAGTGTCCTGCATGAAATTTACAATTGGTTTCCCATAATGCCTCCCTTTTATAGCATCATTATCACAGAGTAATTTACAACCAGCCTCACCAGTTGCATTAACAGTCTCTTGCAAGTTTATAAAAAGAAGATTGTAGCAAGAAATGTCAATTAAAAACACACTAAAACAAATGCACTGTGAGAGACATCCAGGTTCCAGTCCCAGTTTGCAAGAGGAACAAGTGGCACATGGAGCCTCCACAACTCACTCAGCACTCTTCAGGGCTGAGCAAAGAGAGACTCCAGAGGGAGCTTCTTACTGAGTTGAAAGGTGATCTCTAGGATGCAAGGAGAACAGAGGAGTATAATTAAAAGAAGATAGTAAATTGTCTTGAGGATGCAAAAAAAGCAGTAGACATCTCTCTCAGCTACTGGACACTGCAAGAAGAACACAAATTTCTTTGGTTATGTACAGTTACTTCATTACATGAAGGTTGGGATCAGAAACTTCTTTCAGAGCTCAGAAAGTATACTAACAGTTACACATATCCTCTAGAGTATTGTAAATGTTAAAAAAAATCCACCAATACTATGCTAATTTTCACAAAATTAATTTATGTTAATATAACAAAAACAGGATTGGGATTGCAAATCAGAGAATTCAGGCTAACCTCCTTTCACTCTGCCTGATTAAAGCAGGGATCTGAAGAAAGCAAGACAGCAGTAGCACACTCTTTGTAACAACAGTTAACCTCCAGTGGATGTTATTCTCAGAGCAGGGAAGCAAAAGGGGAGTGGATAAAGGGCTTGTGCTGACAGTGCTGACGGTCCATTAACTACATCAGTTCTGCTGCCCAAATGATCAAACTCAGGTTTAGCAGCAGTACGTCTTCTCACTTTACAAGGAAGGAACAGAAGGGGCTTGATCCAGCTTATCAATTTTGAGCTTTCAGTCCAACTGACAAGAATCTACTCATTAACAGAGACCTAAGATCTGAAGGAACTCATATTACTGACTTGCCATATCACCCAAACATAACCTCCAGATTCCCTAATTGCTCTTGTGTTTCTCTTCACACCACTTGAGCAAGAGAATCAAGGATATTAAGACCACTTTCATGCATTTGATTAAAAGAATACAAACTACACAAGCTGAAAGCCTTTAAAAGCCCTATAGGCTTATGAAAAAAGGTGAGGTCATTATGCTCTGGTATTCTTGTCAGCTGCCCTCAGTGGGTATCAGTCATCATTACAACACTCGGAATCATAATGGACTCCAACAGTTTAATAATGATTGCAACACCCTTCCTAATGAGGTTGGTGCTGCCCTCTGATGTGAATATTCATAAAACTGGGCTGGTAATGGGTTCTGTCTTGATTAGCAGGCTGTGGTTCTGTATCATGTTTGAGAGACACCTTTTGATGCAAAAAAAAAAATCAAATTAAATCCTTGTTTCAAGCCGAGTAAATGAATTTGACTTTAGGTGATCAAGAGGGGAAAAACTTCTAATTAGAGACGCAAGCAATCATCTTATTCAGTGTTCTTTCAAAGACGGGCTATAGGGACACAGAATCCTAATAAACCTTCCCTCAATCACCTTTTAGATAAATGTTAAGGATTAAAATTAAATGTAATTAAAGTTTGTTAATCTGATGTGGTTTCCACTGATAGTCCTTCATTTTTTTCTTTGCCCTGTTATCCTTTGCTTATTCCTGAGTCCCTCTCCTCTCTCAGTACCAGTATCATCTCATCCACCAGGGAAGGCAGAAAGGCAAATTGCTGCTTGGGTTATCAGACCCCAGCTGTAATTAAATCCATGGATTGGCACTTGCTCATACCACACTGCCCCCACACTGCATATGGCAGTCACTGCTGCATCTGCTTTGAACACGGGGGTTTTCACAGTTTCCATCACTGCAGAATCAGAAATATGTCCCAAGTAATTAAAATATCAACATTTCTTTTTTTTTGAAGGCAGAGGTGGGCACCTAGTCCTCTCTTTGCAGTTGTTGATAATTTCACCTCATCACTAGAGAAGTAAACGAAATCAGCCTCCAAATTTTAGGATTTAAACTTCTATTAAGTCAATAGAAAGACTTCCATTTTTTCCTAGGTCCAGAATGAGGCCATTACACCCTCCGGGATGCCCTTGAAGCCAGCCGACGCACAGAGCTGGAATTCATGGGATTACCCTTATAAGTAAGAAGTTTCCTGTCTAATAAAACAAAAATTGCAGCTGTCCTGCTGTTAATCTAGCCGGGTGGAAAGAGACTGATTTGAGCTAAGCTGCTGCTCGCTTTTGCAAAGAAAAGAAACCAAACATTTATCCCTCTCTGTTCATGCAAGATGTTCACTGCACAACAGGAGAAGGAAGAAAAGGAAGACAGGTTCTTTGTTCACCAGTAAGAACTGGATTAGACTGGGATGATAATGATGATGATAATAATACTAGTAAAAATAGTAGTAATAGTAATGAAGGTTTTGAACTCCAAAGTCAGAGTCACAGTAGAAAGGAGCCCGCAACAAGGAAGGGATTTCTAACCAAATGATGGGGCAAGAGGAGAAACAAAAGGAAGAACTGGAAACGACTAGAGGTAGGAAGATCTTTTAATCGTAACACAAAACCTGATACAGATGCCTAGTACCTCTAAGCCTCTAATAAGGTGTTAATTTGAGCTATCTATCCCATTGCAGCTTCATGTAGTGCTGATCTAAATAAAGGGGACAAGACTGCCAGAAACACAGAACAAACAACATCTAAGAGCCAGGTTTCTCCCTGCTCTCCTCCATTTATAATCAGCCAGAATTAACTTGGGCAAAACATGCCTTCCCATGCCTGCTTGGATGCTCACAAGTGTGATGAAATAATGAATTCGTTACGGAATCCAGGTCTCTGCCCTCCCAGCCCGACTTCCCTTCATTAGCGCAGGCTGCGCTGTTCCCGGGCGCGCTGAGCGCTCCTCCTGGCCGGCGCTGCTTGAAACCCGCAGCACGTCGGTGCTCAGTTGCGAGAGCGCTCGCTATCTCGGCGAGCAGCTGCTGTGTCACTGCCAGGCCTCTCCTGCGGCAGACCTGTCACTGGCCTCGGCAGCTCGGTGCCAAGCCCACAGACCACCGGGGGCCAGCAAGCAGATGGCTTATCTCAAAGTCTAATTATCGGTGCTGACTGAAAAGCCGGCAGCCGAGAGCAGCGTGGGGCAGGACTCTGCTGGGTTACTGTTTGGGGGGAAATGGTGGCAAAATAGGATGGGTTAAGGATGGATGACTGAGATTTTCCTGCCAGGCTCCCAGTGCACCGCAAGGTGTTAGGAAAAGCAGGGCTGAGTTCTGGTCTGGGTCCTGCTGACATCTGGCTTGTTGTGAACAACACCCTGGGAAACATGAAATGGCTTTTACAAGAACAGGAACAAAATCAAAATCCTCCTAGCATTCTTTTCAGGTTTCACAGAAAATGGTGCAGCAGAAATTAACTATACTTCCTTCTCTTTTGTCTGCAGTAAACACTGCATGCTGCACTTGGCTGCACAGACCATACTCGATCTGAGCTGACAGCTCAGAACAGTTTCCAACCATACCTTTTTTTTCCCCTGAGCTTGCAATGAAAAGAACAACCGCAAATAAGTGAGCTAGCAACTCAATTTTAACCACACCTGTTTCATTCACTATAATAAAGGAACAGCAACAAAGGCAGCCATATTAAAATGAAAAATCAACCAAGACATTCTGGGTTTTGTTTTTAAATCTAGGCAAATTTAGAGCTAACTCTCAGCTCAGATTAAGACAATAGTAATGCTGACCCAAGGCCAAGTCTACCCAGCATGCCAAAGCCCCTTTATGCTTGTCAAGCAACCACCTCAACATCCTTGGGCTGGCTTGGGACATCCCTGCTCCACACTGGACCTTGTTTGTCACACTGCCTGCTCTCCAGTAGCAGTAGGTACTCAGTCTTGTCCTAGATGCCACTCATGTCATACTTCCTCCTCTGTCTACAAAGCTAGGTTTCATTATCTAAAAGAGTGTGGATCAGGCTAAGAGTCAAGGAGCTCATTTCAGTTTGGAAAAAACAGACTCTCCTTTCCCCTTTCAGACCAATGACAAGTTGAATACCATCTTAGCAGATTCACTGTACCCCAAACTGTGGTGAAAACTATCAGTTTTCTTTCAATTGTGTCAGTTACCCTTCTGTATCTGAAAATGCTAATAGCTGCTTTATTCCTATTTAGCAACTACGATAGTAAGAAATTCACCAATGACAGAACAAAAGCCTCATTGTGGCGACTTCCAGAAAGGAACAAAAAGTCACAAAAGCAAGGAGAACTGCATTATGAGGAATGGCCTTAGTGAGACAGACACTAATGAAACTATTTAAATGAAAAAGTGAGGAAAGGAGGACATGTCTGAAATTCAAGCAAAATATTCCCCAATTCTGTAACTTAACTGTAGTACTAATGAAGAAGCTAAAAAGTGCCATATGTTGTTACATGAAAAGGGCCATGTGCTGTTACATGACAACCACATGGCTGAGGGCATCCCAAGGCTTTTTAAAGAGGAGAGCATTTGTATAGACATCATGAATTAACATTTGTATGTGTTGCCTTCTACAGCCTCGAAGCAACCAACATTTGTTCAGCAACTCAGTATGTCATCAATTCTGTGTACTTCCCACTAACCTGCCTTTTTGCACTTGTGTGCAAAACAGTCTGTGACAGGCATTTAGAAACTCCATTCCACACAGCCAGACATCACTGAGCAGAGGAGAACAGCAGCAGGAGATTGTTCACCCCTTCTTCAAGGTTAGGGAGATGCACGTACCTGGACACAGCAGGGGAAGGCAGAAGAATCCTGTTCTAGCTGAGTATCTGCTTACCTAGAATTCTGTAAGATGTCTTACGATGATTAAAAAGAAACCAAAAAATGGTTGTATGACTTGACAAATAAGCTGCTTATTCCATTGTACAGCATATTCTAAGTGTGTCCCGCAATAAGTTGGAGCAACCTGGTAATGATGTAAATCAGCAGCCTGGCAGTGCTCTCCAACAGGCTGCCTCCCAGTCGGGGGGGTGAAAATGCTACACTGAGAGAGCTCTGCACAGCACAGATCTGCTCAGGCCATCTGAGGGGACATCTTTGAGCAGCTAGTTTGAGAGCAGGATGCCCAGAGCAGCTGGACAGAGCAGTTCAAAGGAAGCTTGGACCTGCCACGTGTACAATACACTGCTGCTGCTTCTATGACCATAATACAAATGCCTTTGGAGGTGTTCCCATGCTCAGGTGTATTCAGTGCTTCATTTGTTTCTCCTGAGTAGTACAAACAGAGCAAACATGGGGTGAGGATTGGAACTTCAACATAAGGCATAAAGTAGGACGATGTAACATTTGTAGCTCTGAATTTCAATTTTAAAATAAACGTGTCAATTAAAAAAAAGAAGAGGAGTTTAAACACTCAGTAAAATACTGCTAATTACATATAATCTGTGTCCCTAAGAAGCTGTATGACTTCATAGTTCACAGTATCCTTTTAATAATTCCAGCACTTCCCACAATTGCACCAAATACCATAGGTATGAAAGTATTCTATATTAAAGAAAAAAGAAACCTACACTGAAATGCATAAGCACAGTGAGAGACAAAACACTGGCTGAAAGGGACATTGGGTATGATTCAGCAGACTTCTTCCCACAGCAATCATTATCAGATGTTTACAGGCAGATTCTAAAAAGCACGTAAAGGAATTAACTAGCCTAAAGGAAACATCAATTATGTCCTACAGCAAGAACCTTGGATTTTTTGTTTTTTTAAAGTGAGAATGACTGAAAACTGGGTCAGACCAAAACCCCACCTTGCCCAGTATCTCTCTCACTTAGTAACACCTGGGCACAAGTGAAGGGAAGAACAAGGCAAGTTTACAAATAATTATACTTCTTCTGTATGCTCTCCTAGTTTCTAGCTATTTCCAGGCATTTGAACTAAACTACAGCTGGTAACCTTGTGTTTAATAGGTCCTGATGGATTTCTCTTCCTCAAATTCTTCTTTTCACTCTTCAGACCTATGTGAACTTTTGCATCAAAACAACCTATGGCACTAAGATCCCAGTTTACAGATGCTATGAGGAAAAAGAAATGTTGCTTTTCATTTGTTCCAGAACTTTGTTAATGATCTCCACTTCTTGTATAAGGAGATATAGTGAACAACTATTCTATTTTGATACCTACAATTTAAGAAGCCTGTATCCCAGATTTCCTCCACATTGTTTCTTTTTCACAGTAATGAGACTGAGTCTACTTGAATACAGAAATCGTTGTAAGCCTTGAATTGTATTTGCCACTTTTCATCTTTCCTAGCCTTTTTTTTTTTTTTTTTTTGTGAGATGGAGGGACTGATGATAGAAGGAAAAAAGGAACACAAGCCACATAAAAAACTAGAGATGAGGATGCTCCATGAATTTATTCAGTGCTATAATGATGTTTTCAATTTTTTTCTCTGTTCCTCTCCTAACAGCCACTAACATTCCTAACATGAAGTTTGGCTTTTGAAGCCTACTTAGTGGTAATTTTGAATGCTATTTATATTAATAAAAAACTGAAAGCCGTGTCTCAAATCTTGTTACAATACCCTGAGTCTCAAAAAACTTCTTTCTGCCCTGTTCTTCCTAAGGTCAGTTTGGATGGTCATTAAGTTCAGTCAGGATTCTCTTCATTTCACCAGTGAGCCTAACTTATTACCTTACACTCAAAGGTAATACCAAAGAGCAATACATTAGTATTTGTCCTTTTTCTACCTCAAAAAATCTTGTCCCAAAGTTCCCTGGGAGAAAAGGGGAGGGAGACTGGATTAATCCTACTTACATTCTCCCCAAAGCTTGACAGACATTCTAGATGTGACACCCTGAGTCAAAATGATGGTAATTCTGCCACAGCTAGACATAAGTAAGCACTTCCACAAATTACACAGGCTAGTAGTGGCCTTTGAAGACACATCCAAAAATGAAGGAACATCTCTGCTCCAAAGCCACCTACACTGTTTAGACTGTGTACCAAGTCCTGCTTACGAAGTAGCTTATGTCGCATAGTCAGGACACCTCAGGCTCAGTCTGCTAAAACCACAGCACTTTCTGTAGCAGGTCTTCATAAGAAATGCCTAGTTTTAAGCAGCAAAGCTACTAGAGAGTTCAGCTTGTGTGTTCAGTGATCACTATTCTCATCACTGTCAGCAGCTGACACTGGTTTTCAGCTCCAGT
The DNA here is from genome assembly GCA_024500445.1 of Entomyzon cyanotis. Lineage (NCBI taxonomy): Eukaryota > Metazoa > Chordata > Aves > Passeriformes > Meliphagidae > Entomyzon > Entomyzon cyanotis. The sequence goes on along the minus strand of JAKEPQ010001030.1, from coordinate 37,970,704 downwards.
TCATCTGACACTTCATAGTTTCCCACCTGCCCAGTCACCTCCATAGAGCTCTAACAGAAGCAGCAATATTGTGAAGTGTTTCATCTTGTCTAGTTTTTCCTCCCCAATAGTTTCAGGGTGAGACTGTGAGACAATGGCACATCTGCCATTAAGCATTCCTTTCTATGTCATGTACTTCACTTGTTTTACTGCTGGAAAGACTTTTTTCATCTTGCTCTGACTCAAAACACAGAAGTAAATAATTACGCTTTGAACTCTCACCTTACTGAGCCTCCCATTCCTAACTATGAAAACCACAAATATTTGGAGGTCTAGTTCATATGTCTCCTTTTCTTTTCCTAGTCTCTCTCATAGATCTACAGGCTTGTAGACACAGACCTGAATTCTTGTGAAGGCACTCTTGTTGCAAGATTAGCATTAATATTCCTGCAACAAAGAAAGCTTTTTCAATTGAGGTGCAGAAGAATGTTGTGGACACACCTAAGCATATTTCCAGAATCTCTTAATATAAAAATACAGCTAAACATTTTGACAGAGAAACTTTAAGGGAAGGCAAGTATTCATCCTTCCTTCCCTTACCCTACTATTCTCTGCAGAGTCAATGTAGCATCCCATGAACTCCTAGTACTCTGAGAGTAACAACATCATAAAACATGCTACATTCTGACAGGCACCTGAGATTAAAGGTGACTAATAAAAATATTTCAAGGTAGATTCTTGATTGCCTCACACCTGATCTCTAACACAGGAGACAGATGAAATTAATATTGCAGTATATAGTTCCAACTCAGTAAAGCAAAATAGCCACATTCTACTTGCTTACATGAATATAAATTAATATAATCAATAAATGAGTATAAATTGAAACATATTTTTGCAGAAGCATCAGGATGTCTACTGCCTATCCTCTCACAAAGAGAAATTAAGATTTAAAAAATCCATTAGTAAAGTGAGAATATCATGCCTATACTTTTACTGCTAATAGATGTATTTCTTCTACTTTACTCCTTCACTTCCTCTCACTTTTGGCTTTTCTTTCTAGTAGGTAGGAATTTCAGAAGAATCAGCAAGTTTAATCACTGGATGGGCCATTAGTCGGTCAATATAAACCTCCTTTTTCAGTGTCTGAATATGGTCTTGCTCTGGGAGAGACCAACCTACAGAGAAGAGTGTAAAATAATCAACCAAGAAGATACCCCATACATGATAGATAATTATGTGGCAAAATACCCTCATATTTAAAATTTTTCTATGGAGAGATGCATTAACTTAGTTTCTTCACTGAAGTCTCAGAATGCTCAGAGTGTCAGTATACAGCCAGCTTATGCAAGGTGACAAGCACGCACCTTTCTGGGGAGTAAGTAAAGGCTACAGTGCTGCCCTATCTGCTGGGCCATGACCTGGAATTTTGTACAGCATCTCTGGACCAGTGAAGTCCTGGGAAAGGTTTGGGTCCAGAGTCTCTCAGGCAAGGCTAGGACTTTCAAAATTAAATTAGTTTTAATTAAGGAGTTCATCTGTATAACTTGATTTGGATGCAAATGTATGTGTTGAAATTAAATGGGATCATGCCTAACTTAGAGAATTAAATTCTTGCACTGCAGAGGCAACACATACAAAGCCTGTCTATGTAGTGCATATTTACTATGGTAAACCAGCCATAATCATTGCTAAGTTAATTAATTATTTGGTGGTAACAGATGCTTCATAACTGAGCTGCCATTTTCAAAATTCCTGTTCTTGTGCTGCTGAGCCATTTGGACAAAGCAAGTGAGGCTACAGGAGCAAAGTGTTATACTCAACAATTGTTTTACCGATAATCACATTATTGTATCTGTTCTTCAGCTTTCATACACTGAACTTCTGGGGTTTCAAACTTCTGGGGGTTCTTGAGATAAAGACTTAATCTTAATGCTGAAAACAATGGTGTTCTATGACCCATGACTACACCTATGCAAACATAATACTCTGAGGGACTTCAGACTGTAACCTTAGAAACTAAGAAACGTATCCAAAATCCAGTTACTTTTTTTCCCTGTTTTCTCCAAGATGTTTCTCTAAGCAAGAGTCTTCATTTCCTTTTAGCACAGCCTGAAAAATGTCAGTAGAGAAAACTAAATATGACTCTTTTTATTCTGTCTCAAGTTCTGAATAAAGTTATGGATCCTGTTCTTTATTGCACGTTTGCAAAGTTATGAAGATTTTGTAAATGGGTTTGTTGATTTTTTTCTTTAAACAATGCTACCCAACTGTGAAAGGGATAAAAGAGAAAAATCAAATCATATCTATAGGTAGGCAGTGAGCCAAACAACGTGGTGAACAAGAAAATCCAGTGGGGGTCCTCTTCCTCATGTCACCTGATTTAATAAAATCCAAACACAATAGACTACACCCAGTCAAAGATAATCATGGGGGCAGGAGAGGACACTGAAGTGCAAAGCAAATTAGTTTTTTGGTTTTACTAGGACAGGTTGTTGAGAGAAGGCGTATTAGGAGGGCTACCCAATGCCAGGCAATTCACAAGCTCATTGTTCCAATTCCCCAGGGATAAACAAACTTTCTTCTGATGAAATCAGAGTATGAGGAAAATTTACATGACTGATGAATAGGTAACACAAGAATATTCTACTCGTTTGTCTTCTGAATAGGCAACTAGCCAAGATAACTTACCTATCCTTTATGTGCACCCCTTACGTTAAAAACAATTTGCAGGTTCCCATTTTTTAAGTAACATGAAGTATGAGTATAAAAAACATATTTCAATGAGTTACTCAAAAATTATTCTAATAATCATTATTGCTGAACTTGAACATTGTGATTCATCATTTTAATTCCAAAGACTTTCTCTGTTCCCTGACTAGGATTCCTAACCACTCCACTGAAAATACACAAAAGGCTTTCTGTAACTGCTTCCTTCAATTACACTTCAGAACGATGAAAATACTTTCAATACTTCACTGGTCTTAAATAAATGATGAAATCCAGGACAGACTTTCCAAAATATAAATGCTTGCTTTACCAACTGCACAATGGCTTTGATTTCCCTGGCTATGAAGGGCTACATTTTAACACCATCTAACAGGAAAGTAAAATCTGGAGCAAAACTCAGAAGAGATTCATAATACAGGCAATGGAAGCTCCAGAGGAGCTCCCGGCATTTAAGTTTACCCAAAGCTCTCTTGTTACCTTGGCTTTCACCAGTATTCTCTGACTGCAGTAAACTCAAGCAAATAGAAAATTACAAGGGTAACAGAATTTTTTTTTTTTTTTTAAATTTGAAGAGTAAATCCAAACGTCTTGTAAAAGAAATTTCTCAATAAAGCATGACACAAAAAGCTAGGTATCTTTGGATATTTCAGCAGGTCTGTTGAAACAATCTTCAGCTTGAGCAAGAGGTGACAGCAGTCATCTAATCTTTGTGCTTTGCAAGGCCACAGGCTCTGCTTAAGGAAAACTCCCAGTGGAGAACTACAGAAGTTCCATAGTTAACATCCACCTCAAAAGGTTGACCACCGTAAAACAAATCCAAATTCTTCCACTCTTAAAATACAGTTGAGGAAAAGCAAGAATACCATAGCTCACAAAAGTGAATTTTAGTGGCAAGAAAATACAGTGTAATGAGGAAGAAAGGGAAGAAAGAGCACAAGGCTCTTGGCAATGGGAAAAGGGAAAAGAGCCTGGAGAGGAGGTAGTGCAATTCTGCTGGGAATATGAAATGGGAAGGGCATGTTAAGGGAAGAAAAATGAGAAGCACATGTGAAGGGGGAGGAAGTATAAAGCAGAACAAAGGCTGCATTTAGGTGAGAACAGAACTGTGTAGGTGATTTCTTTTTAGATGGCAGGACACCAGATACCAGCTAGGTAGATCACTACTGTTTTTCTAACAGAGTGTCTTAGATTTCTAACATCATTCATTGCTTTTTCATTAATGTGGCCCTTCCTTTGCTGTTTTGCTCCATTGCAGCCAAGCAGTTCAGTGCCTATGAAGGCTACACCTCTGACCTGAGCTGGACCAGTAAGAGATTTATACACAGAGCATTCTATAATTATTACAGTGAACTCACTGTCCAGTGGCTGCCTATTCCCCATTACATCCATTATCAATAGCTATCAAATCCTCTAAAATATTGCAGAAATACAGTAGCACTTCAGGGATGTTTTCCATACAGAAAGAACACATCAGACTTGAGCACTGCACACAGATACTCAGCCACATGATCAATGTTAATCATGTCTTAGCAAAATCCCATCACTCAATATGGTTTTATATCTGCTTTTCGCAATATAGTATAGTTAACTAATATGTTTATCAGAATTGTGCAGGAGTAAATGACACTACAAACCACCTGTCCATATCAACATTTTTTTTGTCCTAAGCACGCCAACAACTCATTAATCTAGACTATTTATTTGTATGTAAACAGCTACATGACCTGAACTTTAAATTAAACCAAAGTTTGAGCCTGTATATAGCAATATTTCTTTGAAAAGATCAGTCATCAATACGGTACGTTATGCAATGCTAGGGGGTCACATTACCATATACCCATATTTTTCGTAATTTATTTGTCCAAATATTACTTCTGCAAGTCCTAATACGGTCTACATATAAATCTTCTCTAATCTGCTACACTGGACAGTCATCTCTGATTGCCACTTTGGAATATCCTTATCTGAGTTACGCATCCATCCAATTGCTTTTGCAGGTTCATTTTAATTTTTAAGTAAGTTAAGCACATAAAAAATGCCAAAAAAGGCTAATTGAAGGAAAGTGTTAGTTGTTTCTTTACATGTGTTAGGGCATTTAGATGTTAAATGGTAGCATTACAAGACTACTGAAAGCCCACTCCAGTAATAGTGCAGGAGGTACATATAGGTTTGCCATTTCTTCTTAATATCTTTTGTAGGTTGCACTACGGGAACAAAAAGGAATAAATATTACAAAAGCCCACAAAAATAATGAGTAGCTAATGCTGGGAGGTAACACTGAACAGCATAGAAATTCAACATCTTGCACCTACCATACCTAGATGCTTTTCATGTATACATATATAATGTGTGCATGCATTTTACAGATGCTACAGCACAAAACTTAAATGGAGAAGCTAGAAGTAAATTCTTAAATTAGAAAATTTCTTCTTTCAGGGGAAACCCCAAGCCATTAGATGACTACACTTACAGTTGTTTTCACTGCTAAAATCAGATAAGGTTTTTACTTCAGGGAAGTAATGTATAGGAACTTCTTCAAAGTAAAGCAGTGAAAGCAGGCACAAGATAAACTGGGCAGGCTCAGTCTCGGAAATAAATTGAAGTGCTGACCTCACCTAAATTTCTTTGTGGTAAGATGGACAAACTTTTTTCTTTTTCCCTTATTATGTCAAGGTAACTAATTTTCATTACAATAAAGTGGACTTTTCTTGTTCATATTTAAATCACGCATTGAAACCAACATGATACTGGTCAACATATTACTGTTTTGTGATATTGTCTACATATAATCTCCCTGTTCCAGAGAAAATTAACTGTCCTCTCAGTAGAATCTCTCATGAAGATTTCCAAGTGTTCCCCACTTGCTTGCTTACTCTGGTAAGAATTCCTGTTTCCTTTCTGTCTGTTTTAAATAAGAAGAAAACTAGGAAACTCAGATACAGTCATTCAAACCTTCCTCCTTCCTTCTCCATTCTTATTTTGTCTTCTGATAACTCACTCTGATTCCTCTGCAGTCCCTTCTTCTAATGCATCCAGCAAACAGCAGCTTCAAGCTATCCATTCCCCTTGGTTTTGTCTTCACTGCACAACCTCAGGCTCTGACTCCTTCATTGCTGCCAGCAATGACGTTTCACCATTCTCTTGCCTACCCTCTTACTTTCAACCCCCAGTTGCTTGTCAACTTACATTTTTCACTTGTATTTCTTAAACTCCACCTTTGCCTGACAGGTTTTATAGGACATCCATTTCACTGAAAATGTATGAAAACTTTGGTACAGCTAACTCTTGGAATTTAATGCAATACTCCCAGCTACTGGTTACATCTGTCGGAACGCACCTAAAAGAAGTTAAGGGGTAATTGAAAAGGTCTGTATTTTCCTTTAATTATGGCAGAAATTACAGGAGCTTATGTAAGTTAAAGAGAAGAGCAATGCAATGCCAGATCATTATTGACCAGAGAAGGCCGTGAGAAGCTTGGAAGGTGGTAGTAGGCTAGAACCCTAAGAACAACAAGGTACTTATGGGTAGCCACACTGTATTGATTGTCATATTTTATTCAGGAGATCTTTATGCAAAAACTTCTAGTTTGTGAATACTGGGCCATATGGACCTGGCTGGGCAAATACCATCTGGGCAGATTAAAGGCATCTGAAAGCAATTGGGTAAATAAATCATAAGAGGAGATACTAAAAGTAATAGTTTTCATTTGCCTTAGACTGATAAATATTAAAAAAACTTGACCTAGTTGTGGATGGACATGTTATGCCCTTGTAGGAAAAACTGTCTAATTAATTTTAATTTTATTCAGACTACATATTTATGGTTTCTTCTAGTCCCATGCAGTGATGGTAATTTTCTGTAAATAGCACAGAAAGGACACTGACTGCCTATTCAGTGAGGATAACTCAAAAAGAGATACAATAGAAAACACGCTCATTTTAGCGGAGGCAGACACGTGGCATTTGCTTCTCTGGGAAGAATATTAAAACTGAAGTTCTTAAAATATGGCTATCTCTACACAAAGCAAAGGAAACTTCAGATAGACTGTAGCTGAGCTCTTAATGATTGCTTCTCTTTCATTAGCTGTGGGTAGGAAGAGTAAGTAACGGACTGCAAACGTATTCATGACTGTCATTAGCAAAAATGGCACTGTGCAAATCAATTTCCATGGATCCTGCTAGGATGGGCTTTCTAATTAGTCCATCATTAGACAGCTAACTTCTCACCACTTCTCAGACATCAAATAGTCCATCACCCCAACACATCACCTGAGTTAACAAGGAGAATTTTAATGAAAGCAAGTCAAATTGGTTTCTACCACAGAAAGCAGACAATAGGCTTTGTTACTAATCTTTCCCTATCCTCATTTCTATTCGTTATTTTAGTTTCTGTTCTTATACACGTTTTGGTTTGCATCAATAATTTTTAACCTCTTTTTACTGAAGAATAGAGCAGCTGCAGAATGGAGAGGATGGGGGAAAATGCTCGGATAAAGCCAAATAAGGTGCAAGCTGAGATTGCTTCTGGGTATTTCGGAGCTTTCCATCTTATGATGCTGAAGAGAAATGTCAGCTTGCTGCTTGTGGTTTTAAATGGAAGCAGCCTGTGAAAAGCATTTGGTTGATTGGCTCAGCAGCGTGGTTTAGATGAGCTTCCACCATGGTCATCCTGCTTCACACAGGGCAGATGCTCCATTGCAAATGGTGGGGGGTTTGGGCTTGAAAATCCTATCAGCAGGCACAAAAAGGGAAACTCCCTTAAGATTAGAAGTGACTTGACAAACAGATACACAAAGGAATAAAAGAATGCTTAACAGAGATGAAAAACCTCTCCCTGAACAGTGTAGTCATTTCAGTATTTGAGTAGCAACATCAGTATTTATAGGTTTTTTTTTTAATTAAGGGGAAAATATTTATAAAAGCCTAAATTCTACATGGACATGTCCCTAATTTAAAATAGCTGTTCCTGCCTGAAGGAAAATTGGTTGCCCTACTGTTTAGACACAAGTCTGCCCATACCAATTTTCTGGTTTTCTGTATTTTACCTCCCTTTCTTCTTTATTACCAAGGACATTTACATGAAACAGCATTTTTGCTTTTAAGAGTTCATCTGTTCCTGCTGCTTATCCCCCCACCTGAAGTCATAATCCTCTGTTTGTGATGACATAATAATTTCCACTGCAACCAATTGTGATGCCACAAACAGAGGATTATGACTTTAGGTTAGAAATAAACAGCAGGAACAGATGAACACTTAAAAAACAAAGATCCTGTTTTCATGAAAATGTCTTTTGTCATCAAGAACAAGGTTAGAGAAATTCAGAAAATATACGATAAGAGCAAGCCAGCAAATTGGGTACTAAAGAGAAACTCTCCAAATTTTCCAGGAGGCATTCAGCTGCTCTTTCAAATTAACTTCCTACATAACTAGGAATTTTAAATGTTTCTGAAACATAGGTAACTTTCTATTTGATTGAATTGCCAGCATAATGTGATCTGAATTATTGACGTCTTCTCACCAGCAGGGCTAAGGCACTTTGCCAGAGGGGTCATGACTGGATCAAAAACCCCCAGATAGTAGGAGCAGGGGGAAATCATCAGAAATAGGACCAAGAGAGGTTTCTTATGTCAAAGCTCAGCTGGGATATTTTTCTGCCACTTCTTCAAAACCAAAAATTCTCCAATTTGAGAAGTATCACTAACTGCAGAAATGCTCAGGTGATCCAAACAGAAGCAGAAGCAATTTGGGTTTTAATTTAGTTGGATCAATTTTGAGTTTGCAGCAGTTACAATTACAAGGCTGCAATGAATGGTGAAGCTCCCTCTAAAATTAGTCTGAACACAGCCTATAAGATTCAGTCCAAAAGGACACACCTAACAAAGCAGAGCAAGTATTTTTGCTGTGGTTAATGAATGGATAGGAAAAAATTATTCCATGAAGAAGAAAAACATCTGAATTTATCTTTCCTCCTGGAATAAAACCAACTCCTAAGCAAAACAGTTTAAGAAAAATTATCAACATTTTCACTATCAACTTTTTGATTTAAAATGGCATGTATTCTAGAAATAAATATTCAAAATATAGGCTCAGAAACATTTTCTGTGTTGAAAAAAAAAAAGGGGGTTAAGTTCATTCTGTTTGGTTGTGGCTCAGATGCACTCATAACATCACCACAGCAGTGATCAGAACTGCTCTCCTACTTCATGAGAAACAGAACTGGGATGGATGGATGGATGGATGGATGGATGGGTGTGTGTGTGTCAGGGGTTGAGAATTTCTTCCCATTCCTGTTACTAAGCAACAAATAGTTAGATGTTTAGAGCAATCAAAAGACAAAAGGTGGGCTTGGGCGAGGCAGGGTAAGGGAACACCCGGCCCTTGGAACAGCTGTCTCGCTCTCTCGTGGTTCGGACGCTGAGAGGAGAGGCTGCTCTTTGCTTTTCGGCTGGGACCAGAGGGAATACAACTGTGCCCTGTTTTTTCTCTTCTCCTGGCTGGGTGAGCTTTGATTCAACCTTTCTCCCCACTGGGAAGGGCACGTTTCCCCGGGCTGCGTTTTTCCCGCAGCTGCTGCCGGGAGAGTCCGGCTGCTGGGAGAGCCTGGCTGCCCCTGCCGCCCGCCCCTGCCCTCTGCCGCACGAGACCGCGGCGTCTGCTGTGACTGCAGAAAAATCCTCGCTAGCTGGCCGGGGAGAAAGCCAGCTCCTGCCCCTGCCGCTCCGCTCGCCACTCCGAGCTGCTTTGCTGCCTGCTTTCTCAGCTCTCCGCCATTATCGGCTGCCACTACCAGACCTGACCCTGCGCCACAGCGCCACCTGCAGCCGCTCGGGAGTCATCGTGCCTGCCCTGCCTGGCCGGGAGCTCAACAGCGCCCCTGCTGCCTGCAACCGTGATTACACCACACGGGCAAAGGCTCAGCAGCTCACAAGCCATCTGCTATTGGTTTTCTGGTTCTAGTTCTGGTTGCTATTATTGTTATTGGATGTTTATAGATACTAGTAAAGAACTGATATTCCTTTTTTCTCATACCTTTGCCTGAAAGCCCTTGATTTACAAAATTGAATAATTCGGAGGGAGGGAGGAAAGGAAATCTGGACATTCTCTGTCCTGGGGGAGGGTTCAACCTCTCTTGGCAGACGCCTGTCTTTCAAACCAAGGCAGTGTGACCATATTCCTCTCCCAAATAAAGATTCCAGAAATGGGGAGGAGACTTAGTGTTAGGGGAGCGGGGACTGGCTACTGAATGTTTGTGTATACATTTATTTATTTATTTTACTCTAGTAAGTAGTAAGTATACTTACTAACCATACTAAGCATTCACTTTCTGTGATCAAGTTTCCCATCTGGGACTTTTGCCTACCTGAACCATTGTAGGCTCTCAAATGCAAACTGTTGTGCACATCTAAAGCTGGGATCATGGCCTGACACGCACCCTGAGAGCACACTCAAAATGGGATAGGGACTCAGCACTCTGATAGCTTGTGTTTAAAGGTCACTTCATGTCCTGAAACAGATCTAACAGACTGAGGCAAGTAATAGGAATGTGATTTCTCATCTGTTCTTTAGTTTTCACTTTTCAAAGATGTGGGGACCTTGGCTTAGATCTATCCAGCCTTGTTTTAAGCTCCTGACTGAAAGGCACAGTTTTCCTTATCTTACTACACAAACAGGACCTCCAGAAGGTGATTCACACGAAGTTCTGAGTCACCCTTGTGAAGTGCCTCACTGACCGCAGAAGGAAGGGAGTGATGAACATTTATATAAGGGCAGTGTCTACATGTACACACCACTCAGCTGTCCAGTTCCCAAGCAATCTAATTCCCTTCCACAAAACTTCTTGCCCATTCAGACATACAACAGATGATGCGTGGTCTTCCAGTGCTAGCAGAAAACTTTTCAGCCTGCCACTCACAGCACTGTGTTCAGACAACCATTCAGTGGAGTCTCTGCTGAGATGCAGGGAAAAAAATTGTTCTGCTATTATACTGTCACATTTCCCAAACATCCTAAGGTCTAATTTCTGAGAATATTGTAAATAAATTTTAGGCAAACTACACCTTTATCTTCTGCTTTTTATTGCATAAGTTTGCTTATTTTGGTTTTAAAGCAGCATTTTACCAACCTAATTGAAACTCAGAAAGAAAAGGATCCCAGAAAGAAAAGGGGGGAAAAGAACATAAAACCCAATGTGCAATTTTTAAGGAATGTCTTCTTGAAAAGGTATTCTTCCATACAGCTGTTCCTTTAAGCCAGCCACAGCACTCAAGGAAGCACAGAAATCAAATCTCTAAAAATTGGTGTTTAATAATTAAGTTACATAAATTGAACATAATTAAGTTATACCAGCTGGGCATGTGCTATGTGTATGTGAATGATGAGATCGGCAGCAGAAAGCAAAACAGAATAGATGATAAGGAATTTCTATAAAATTTTCCACTTACATTAAATGTGCCAAGATATTCAGACTCTAAAACAGTCTTAAGTAGGTACAGGAAGGTAGTTGATATTTAAAATTCATTTATTAGATCAAATAAGAAAGTGAAATATGAAAAATTAAAACATCTCTCCATTATCGCCAGTTTGATGAAATGGAAAGGAAGAGGGACAAATGAAACAATTTCACTCTCAAATCTGCTTGCCGTTTTTGATGTGACTCAAAGCCATAATTCTCAAATCATCACAGAAGAAAAATTACCCATTCTTGATAGTCTCTGAAAGTCGGTTTTCTTAATAAAAGCATTTTTGCTTTTACTACTAGATCTTGTAGAAAATTGTTGAGACAAATTTGGATCCAGCAGGCTAAAGAATACTATTTTATACACTTGAAAAGACATTAATGGTGTCCAAAATGTCTCATCCATAAAAGCACTTGAGTGCTTTTATCTGCAGTCCAACATAAAGTGCCAAACGAAATAAAAAAAACCCCAACAAACAAAACAAAGTAATCCTAACTCCGAACAAAAACAAGCAAACAAACAACAAAGAACAACAAATAAAATCACAAAAAAAGGCTACAAGGAATTACAAAGTCATTTGGTCCATTGTCCACAGAAGAATCAAGGTTTGTGGTTTTCCTGACACAAACCCAACAGCAGATGAGAAAGAAATCCAACAATGATATCCCAATCTACTTCATAATTTGACAGAATTCTTCCTGTTAGAAGTATTTTCCCAACTTGCATCTACCTTACTAGACCAGTTTAGAGTTCTTTACCACTTCTCCTACCCACCCTATACATAAAGTTCAGTGGTTTTTTTCTTTTTTTCAGCAGATTTTTAAGAGTTTGAAGATTATTCTTAAAATCCCCTCTCCCATTTTGTCTTCTTTAGATTAACCAGCCCAGGTATATACTCAGTTCTCTTCCAGACAGCAAATTATCTAAGGCTGATCATCCTCACTGCTTTCCTGCACTCCCACTGCTTCACCTCCTCCCTGGAGTATCCCCAGAACAAAATGCCACACTTCAGTTTAGGCCTCAGAGATTATTTCACAAGGCTTCTTCTGTACACAGTCTGACATCCTTTTCTGCAAGTCTAAACCTTCAGCCTAGATGGATGACAGACTGAAAATTAACATCAGATCTCTTTTCTACAGAACTGCTCACTAGCCAGTTATTCTCTACTCTGTGTTTGTGAATTTTATGCCCTTTATTACTCTAAAATCTAGGAATTAACACTTTTCTTTACATGGTGTCATCCACTTTCCTCCCAAACCACTTCTCCAGCCTGCCAAGATTATGCTCAGTTCTCACCGTGTCCTTCAACATATCTGCAGTTCCTTCCAACTGTGCATCCTTTGCAAATTTAGTAATTATAATCCAGATGACAGAATGAAAAGCACTAATGAATGTGCTGAGTATTACTGGTCCAGAATGATCTCCATCTGAGAGAGCCTCAATGGGTACAGCTTCACACTGGAGACTCAGTGCTTTTCCAGGTACAAATACTATATCAGGAATCTTCTACTTTATTGCCCAAAATAGATCTTTGGCAGACACTTAAACTGCTCACAAAATGATACCCAGATACTATTAAATGTGTCACTGAAATTTATGTTGGCAGAGACAAATGGAGCAATCTACCAACTCCTCACCAAAGGACCTCTGTCTCAAGCTTTAACTGTGAATGTACATTTATGTAAAAGCAGATGTATCTTCACATACAACGCAGTTAAAATGAACATGCTAGTAACAAAGTCAAGTGTTAAACATTTTTAAAGGCGCCAAAAAATCCAGTGCCTTAGTCTTTCTATAACCAGGAAAAACAGGGATTGTGAATACAATTGCACTGTGTTCATTGTACATTAATTAGTTTGTCTGTCCCTGATAAAGATGAGGACAGATTTGGCTTTGGTTTCTCTATACCTCAAGTGAATCCAGGCATTTGATTATGTCCACAGAAAGGAAGTATTTTGACAGCCTTCATCAAGGAGATGTCAAACGCATATTACATATGCATCCATCATTACTACAGCTCTTGTTTTGATATTATCTGACTTTAGAGAAATTGAGAAAAAGGCATCCTTTCTCCTTCAGAAGATAAAGTATATTAACTAATGACAGTGCTTTTACTGAGACAGTTTTTTTGTAAAGTCTACTAAAGTACATGTTTAGTGACCACCTATGGCAGAACCAAACACAGAACTTGAGATACCAGCCACTGTTACAGCAGTTATAAAAGAAATAAGTAATTTTATTTATCCTGGAATTCAAAAACTTATCACTATATGTTTTTTTAAACTCAGGAATGCATCTAGCTCATTAGGATTACTATATATGCCATATAATTTTCAGTATGGTGTCAGGAAAAGAAAAGACATCTGCTAAAACTGAAGGATAATAAAAGCATTAGGTGGACATCTATCTGTCTATCTTAGAAACCCAATACTACATTATTGTAATTTGCTCTCAATAAATGACCATTAATGAATCTTTTTATATGATAAGCTTATGGTGATAAAGTTCTACTGATTTTAAAGTTAAGAATATAACTGGAAAATAAGCACACACAGAATGTCTTCCAAAAGTGTAGCACAAGGAAAATGTTTTGCTTCCCATATTAATCTCTGCAAAATTATGTACTGAGATAAGGAAGTCCCTGCTCAACCGACAACAATGGAAGCATTGCAGTAAAATGCAGTAACTGTGCAAAAAGCTGGCCCTACTGATGCACTGGGAGCTCTTCGTCCTAAAGAGGATTTCACACATTCTAAGCTTCTTCAATCGAAGAGGAAATCAATGTTTACCACCCAGAGCAACACATGGAATTAGTTCTCATCCAACCTCTGAAAAGTCATTTATTTTCTATCCTTGAAAGAGCTCTACATCTCAGAAAGTTAGAATACACTGAGTAAGGTCTCTACAAATAACCTTTAATCCTCCATTTCAAAGCCTTCACTCTACCCTCACAAGCTACATTTGGGTGAATAATAACTTTTCTAAAAGAAAACTGTATAATCTCGAAGTTTGTTTTTAACCAACTAATAAAACTGGAACCATTAATAAGGGGTCTTTGCTTCCAAGGGCAAATCCACTGAAAATATTACTTCCCCCTGCAGCACTCATTAGAAATTGTTTCATTATTCATAATCAAAGTACTGAATCAGATAAAAGTCACAAGCTAAATTTCTTGTCAATGATAATCAAAATATTGGAAAGACATGTAACATCAGCTACCACAAATACTGGAGAGAAGCTTACATGTTAATAAAGCTGACATTGCAAATCCCTTTGTATTTCAGCCCCTATCCATATTATATTGCTGTTGTCATTTATGAACTTGTGATGCATTACAAATTTACAAGTCAACAGAGCATGTCAGCTGAATTTAGATACAAATGACAGAGATCACAAACATCTACTGACCTTTCTGCCAGAGGGCAGGATCAAGAGGAGCGGGAGGGACTCTACTTCTCCATTTTAACTGCATGTCATAAAAGTGGAGATTAGAAAACAACTGCTTTACTGTCTTCCCAACTAATAAAATACTTAAATTCGGGAAGACTCTTTCGCGTACTACTGAGAAACATTCCAGGAATAAGCAGACATCAGGTTCATACACCCGAGGAGTCACTGAAAGCTAGTATCTCTGCATTTACAACACATTCTTTGCACCTCTGCTTACACACAATATACATGAAATACACATATGAAGGATTATGTTTGAGGATTGTCTGTATTTGAAGTTGATGTATTACAAGCAAAATGCTAGCACGACTAACACATCACCTGACAAACCCCAGGCAAGCTTCCAGGCTGGCTGGATACATGTATTCAAATCTGAAATTCAGCCTGTGTCCTGCAAGATCAACCCCATTTCATCAGCCACTCACTGCCATTAGCAAGGCAAGGAATGCGTGAGCCGACAGCCTGAGAGCTACAGCTGCGCCAAGAGCTCAGAGCTTCTGCTCTTCAGCGTAACTTTCATGCAAAATCTTGACATAACTATCTGCATTTAAAATCTCTCCTGCAGAATGTTTCCAAATTTTTAGCCCGCTTCTTAAAATTCAGATGGGAATTCCACAGCTTGACAAGCTTTAACTTATTCATCTCTTGAAAGAAGAATTCTGGATATGGAAAGAATAAGTGCTCAAAAAACCCCTTCATGTCTAGTGGACTAGACCATAGTTTCTGTGAAAACCACTGATGCTCAATTCAGCATGATCAGATTAGTTTTTGAAAATACAGATTTACATTTCCAAATCATCTTGAGAGAGAACAAAATACCATGTTGGTATTATTGGGAAAGCTGCATTATTAAAACTATAAATCCCTCCAAAATGAAGATAAGTAATCTTACTTTTTTCCCCGGAGTTGGAAAGAGTAAAAATGGTTTCCCAAAAGTTCAGTAGACAATTTCACACCTTATTCAACTAATGTGTTTTAGTTTTAACACCTTATTCAACTAAATCAAATGTCTTGTTGCTTTTGCTGTTTCTCTGAGAAATAATGGGTACTCCCTAAAGACATACAGGTTTGTAAAGCCCATACTCAAAGTAGTCAAATTCATGTCTTAAAACCAACATGTGCTCAAGGTACCCAAACTGGATGTAACTGCTGTCGGAATCACCCAATTAGCAAGTCTGCTTTCCTAAATCACCACTGAAGTGACCTAACAATTAAAAGGTGCTCATATACCACACCAGAGGATGAGCTTAGAATTTAAGTAACATTACTAAATTAGGAGTTAAATTGTCCACAGATTAATATAGATTAAGGGCATTTTTCTGTTTGGGGTTTTGTTTGGTTTGTTGACTGCACCAAGAAAGAAGTCTTTCTACTACTGAGTTAATTTAGGGCAAAATTTTCAGAGACATGCATCCACAGCATGTGTTACTGCACCTAATTAAAACACAGTCAATCAACTGCTGCTCTCGTTCAGAAAAGTTACAGCAAAATTCTGAACTCTAATTTCCATCAGGAAGAAAGAGTACATTATGCCTGCTCCTCCTCCACATCCCCAGTTCTTTCAAGGCATTCTTTCAATCTTCCCTTCCTCCAGCTGCACATGAAGATAACTCCTTTCCCTTTCTTTTCACATATATATACCTATACATATAAAAAATACTTACTCTCCCTATATATGTCTTTTATATATAGTCTTTCACTTGTTATTTAGTTTTCTGACATGAATAGATGTTACCATTGGTTTCATTTAAATTCCACAGCCTGAGAAGAGTGTATGTGTTAGCAAGACATCCAACCATTTCTTTCAATCTTGCCTGAGAACTTGAGCTGGGGAGCTGACACAGCACAGTGCACCTGCCCTGCTGAGAAACCCCACTGCACACAGGGGCACCAGCAAGCAGGTCACACACCACATGGAAGCAGGTCACAGCTTCAAGGAAGTCATGGCAAATGCCTCCATCCCACCAAACAGAAAAGAACAAAATATTTACACGTTAGCTCTCTGTCTTAGAAGAGGTCTGTAGTACACACACCATTTTTTCTATGCATTAAATGGACACTCATTTGCGAAGTGAAGGCTTTAACAAAATGCTTCAGTATGTGCCAAGGTTAAGCTCTGTAATGTGACCACTTTAACAGGATTTGCAAGCTTGCCTGTGCCTCCAGTGATAAGCTCCAAACACATCTTAACCTTCCTTTCAGGACTGCTTTGAGCATTTACATCCTGTTTCTGTGACTGCTGGTGCAGACCCCCTGTCTCACCTCTGCTGGGCACTTTTTCCTTTCCCTTTACAACGTGTCCTTTCTCTACTACTGTTTGTCATGGTCTTCCTTCCTCAGATTTCCCACCTCCAAAAGCAGCCTGACCCTTTGTTTTCTCCTAGCCTCCCTATCATTCCAGCAGCAGAATAAGAGAGCAAAGAAACGGAAGCAGTAATGTATCATAATTTAGCAATGGTGTATAGGCTCAAGAGTCCCTATCTGTCGTACTTCCAAGGCAAAGATGAAGTAAATGTCTCTTTTTTTGTCACTTTTTCAACCAGTAGGCAAAAAATACCAATACAGAAAAAGTTCAAAAGGAAGGAAATAACAAAGACTGATTTTAAAAGGCAGCAAATATCTGTAACTGTGTCCCAAGCACTGTCATAAGGGATCCTGCAGCATGAGGAAGAAACATAGACACATCTGCTAACTTTATATTTGAGAAACTAGAAAGCAGATTTGTTTCCATTTCATCTCCATATGATTTGGGTGCTCAGTAGGCATCTGTGTGTGTTTCAGGACAGATTTACAAATGAACAGTGTAGTGACCTTGGTAGCACCTATGCAGAGCCCAAGCGAAAACTACTCTGTATTTAATCTAGTGTTTGAGAGCACTTGATTTGCTGTCATCACAAGCCTCCCACTCCATACGTTCATTCTCTCCTTGACAGAGACTATACACAGACTGCTCAAGCAAGGAGATGAGAAGGTAAGCCTGGTTTTGGGATGGATATGCAGTACAAAAGCAGCAAAACATATAAGCAAATCAGTTAGGAAAGGTTAGTGAAACAGTTGCAGAGAGAGAGAGACTAGGCAGCAAAGAAGCTCAGAAACTGTGGGAGCAGAGGATTAAGGACTCCAGTCTAGCCTTGCTAGTTTTTGGCAGTGGTCTTTCCTGAGCTCCAGGTTCGACTGAGCCTCCAGTCTAGCCTTGCTCAGTCGAACCTGGGGCTCAGGAAAGACCACTGCCAAAAACTTTCCCCAACCTCATTTCTTGTTTTTCAGAGCAAGTGTGTTGTGAGACAAAATTCTGTTTCATGATCTGGCCTCTATGTTTTCCCCCGTGGGGTGGGAGGGCAGGAGTTTGAAACACGCATGAAGTAACTCTGCAGAAGGCAAATAAAGCTCCAAGATGCCAGGAAATGGACCACTCCATGTCCTGCCATTCTTACTGCAATTTTATGGACAGCAGCCTAAGTGATGTGACCTGCTCACGTTTGACGTTAAATCATTCATAAAAATTTGGAGTGGAAAGAAACTCTACACCTTGCCACTGCCTCATAGTCTGGTCAGAATGCCAGGAGGTATTTTTGCATTGGTTTTTGCCATCCTCTATGAGATATACAGTCTAATTCCTACACAAATCTACACATTTTGGCTACTGAATGCTTTGCAAATGCCTGGGCCTAACACTCTAGTGATACCCTCAAACTCTCCAGCTCTGCTTTACGGCACATTTTAGTTGCAGTATCTGATCTTTTATTATAGGTTATCAATTCATACTACATTGATAAGAAGCATATTATCACCCACAATATGTGGAGTTCACTTTCTGTGATTATTTCTAAGTTTAACAGAGTTGCTGCTGCTACGGAGGAGCACGCTCAATGACCCAACAGTCTCTCCTATCCACATACTCATGTGCTCAGATACAGTAACAGTGATAATGCTGTGCAACTTGAGAGTCTCTTGCTAACACTTACTGTGATGTCAACTCTCCTTTCTCAGAGCATGTGCTATGTGGAGGTGTTAAAACAAAGCAGTTCAAGTGCTAATATGCATTCAATAAGATAAAAACAAGCAATGAACATTACCACTCTAGATGCATCACTGCAGTTTTCAAAGGCTTTTCATTATCCAGCATATTTCACTTATTTTTACCTAGACAGTTTTAGAACTGCCTTTCAAATCACATTCTCTTCTATTAGAGATATTCAAAAGCAATCCTTCAGATTTCTTTTAAAGGCTGTAGAGCACTGAAACACATGGATGCAATCAGCTTGGTGATGGGCATGACTCCCAGAAAGCAACACTCCTGGGGCGTTCTCACCAATTTTATTTGGAGTTCACACATGCAGTATCTGGCTGTTAAGTGAGATCTTCCAGCCACATCTGTGTACACTGCAGGGAGGCTGGTACTTCTGATAGCAGATGACAGCTGACCACTTCCCTGTGTTGTCCAAATGGAAACTTAATATTCACAACAATGACTGAAATTGGAACAATTTTACTGGAAGCACTGGAGAATTATGTTAAGAAATAGCTAGAGAAATGACGTTTGATTTCCTACTCTCTTCACAGTTTTCACTTAAACACAGTGAATAGCTTTTAACAGGCCATGGGTCATTATGCTGCAAAACAGACCTTCAAAAAAGAGTTCTGGATCATTCCTCCTCTCTGCTCTTCTTTCAGCACTTTAGCAGAGCTTTGTCTGCGAGGCTGTTACACTTCCCCTGGGAACAGAACTGTTTTTTGTACAGTTGTCTGTGAAGCCCCCTGGACCTCTCCTTTCTGCAGGTAGCTAGAAGACATCTTTGTCCTTCCACATCAACATCAGGTGAAGTCTTTCGCTGAGATCAGTAACTCAGCAGAAAGCCCGGGCTCCTTTACAAAACACAGTGCTCACATAAGGACAGCATGCAAACCCCTTTCTAGGACAGAAGCTGCACTAGCTGGTATTTATTTTCAAAGGCCTCAGAGAAACCTCACCCATGTAAATGGTCAAAAGCAATCCTTTGTCAGGAAAAGGGAAGGACATGCTGCGATAATAACATTTGTTGCAATTTACTAACATTTATTAAAGCACGGGAAAGCTCTATAATGACCAGCGGGGATTAGGCAGTAAGAATGGGTTTGGTTTTTTGTTGGGGGTGGGTTTTTTTATTTGCCTTAAATTTTTAAACTGAAAGGTGTAACAGCAGAAGGTGAGGGATATACTTGGAACATAACGTGTCCTAAGCACAGAAAGAGATTTTGAGAACAAGTCCCCAAACCTCACTGTACTGCTCAAATCACAGCCACCCCACAGGAGACATGAACATTTCTGTACTCTACTTGTGGTCAAGCACCAAATCCACTGTCACGACAACAGGCATGGTCTGCACAAGAAAAAAGAACAAGTTGATAGTACCAGCCACTTGCATGGCAATGCTTCGGTAGCACGAAACATAAAAGAAAAACAAAAGAAAACCACCAAACCATAGACTAACAAATGGTGTCTAAATTTCATCAATCTACTCAAAGTATAAATGATACTCCTGAGATCTCTCCAGGTGGAAATCAATTTAGTTAGTCCACTGAAGGGAGGTAAGGGAGGAATCAGTACTGCAAGCACACAAGCCCCCTAAATTGTTCCATTAATTCATTTGCTGACTCAGTATGCAGTGGGCTAAACAAGCTTTTCCCCAAAGTCATGAGACTTAAGATGAAAAGAAGTAAAATGAAAAGAGGCAGCCATGAATAACATAAAAAACCACACAGGAACAGACAAATGAAGACAGAAAAATATTTACAGTTTTGAAGGTAAAGAGATTAGATGCCAAGATAATAACCTGTCAATCAATACCTGCTAAGTGTCTTTGGAGAGGCAGTAAAAGATATTATTCAAGATGTTAGCAAGAACATAACTCTGGAGAGAACCGAGTCTTGCTACGATGAAAAGCTTTCAGAGTTAGAAGAATGAGAATATGGCATACTCTTCAATGCAAGAGTGCAAGCACCCACTCCTGGATAAATATTCAGAAATAAAAAAGATAAGTCTTCATAAATATTTAGTAGAGACAATCTCACACTCCACAAGGACTCAGGAGAGAGTAGCTGACCAGACATGTCTTCACCGCCTCTTATATCTGGCATTAAATTAGTCTGTAAAATCTAATCAGAGCTGAAGTAGGGACATCTATAGAATAATTCCAGCACCAATACAAAATAAGCCTCCCTGGAGCAGTAAGAGGTCATTTTAGCTGAATTGCAGGCTGGATGGCTCTAAAACACATCCTTAGTTTATCTAAGGAAGAGATGCAATAGGGACAGGAGCCTCAGGAAAGCAAACAAAGGTAGCAAACAAAGAAGAGTACTTCAGGTCTAAAATTCAGCTTACTTGCTCATAAAGCCCTGTTGCAGGTGGCAGTGCTAACAAGACGGATAAGTAATACCGTGTGACTCTGGTAACTGGTAACCAGATATGGGAAAAGATGGTTGAGCAGTTAAGTCACTCTCAGGAGCATGAAAAATTTTGGTTTCAGACCTTGCTCTCCATATACTACTGAAGAGATACTAGACAAGCCACATGTTATCAATTTAAACAACATTCAGTGTCAGATACTCAATCGGATTATGAACTTTGTCCATTAAGTAAATGATTAGGTTATGACTGAGTTTTTCTTTAATTCTACCATCAAGCGCCTTTCAAACCTTTTCATACTCATTCATACTCCACATCCCTCCAAAGCATCTGGGCATTGCTTTAAAAATTTTTATCTAGCATTAATATTGTTCTACAGAAACTACAGAAGTGACTGTAGCTCGTCGGTTCCTTAGAGGCGTCTACCTTCTTCTAAGGGAGGATTATACATGCTATGTATAAGGAGATTTGAACTCTAATGAAGTTCAAAACAAAACTGAAAAGAACAAGAGTTTCTCAGAGATCAGCCTCAGCTTTAAGCCCACAGAGGCCAGTAGGACAAAGGATACTCAGAGGTGCATGCACTGCTGAAGTCAGCGCTGTAAACAACTGGCTCCAGCTATGAGTTTGTGCAGGTGGAGACAAAGCATCTTTAAAGCACTGGGGATGCTTACGGCAAAAGGGCTCCTAATGCCTTTCACAGCATTACACTCTGACTGTGCTCAGTTGACCCAAAGATCTCTGTCAGTAGCATTCAGCATTGCAGATGGGACTGCTCCGGCTCAAGTATTTTTCATGCCTATTCTTGCCTATCTGCCGGGTGTTCCCTAAGGCCTTGATTTCCCAGTTCAAACAAAACCCCAGCCACAAATCTAACGCCTGGCAAGTAAACTCACACATCCTGTGCTTCTGCACACAAGAGCTGCAGATTTATAAGCTAATTCTCCTGTTAAAAGCATGCAAGATTGGCTCCATGCTTTGTGGACTCAGCCTTATGGATCACGCCATAAAGACAACTAAGCAACTCCCTGCTGACTTCATGTTCTTTCCTGGCGCCTACTGAACGGGAAGTGAGGATTGTCCAGGTCCCATTTGTTGATGCAGTTCTTATTTACCCTTGGAGAGAACACTTTGAAGCCCATGCTTCTTCTATGCTTGCCCTCCTGCCTTTTTTTTTTCCCTACATTGCACAAATTTTTAAAGTTAGAATTATCTGACTGCCTACATCACTTGTGTACCTTTTTGATTATTTTTATTAATTTTTTCACGTGTTCAAATAAACTCTATTGGGAACTAGTGACACCAGAGGGGTGAAACAGAAAATAAGGGTGATTTTTTTTTGTTTGTTTGTTTGCAGACATAGTATGGAACATCAATTCTATTTGGCACGAAAGCTACTTTAGCACATCGGAAGATAAAAATTAACTCCTTCCAACAGTTTTATCTAAGATGGAAAGACAATTACTTTCCATTACGTCAAAGAAAAATTAATATAATCTGAGAATAACTAAAAAAGTGTTTCACATTTCCACATTACAATTGCTACTTACAATGTGACACCAAAAATAACATGCAGTAACTTCCCTCGCAGAAAAGGAACAAAACCAAAACCAACCCTGGCTACAAAGGAATTATCTCATTACACATTATATAGGTCAATAGAAACAGAAAAGAAAACCCTGCAAGAGCGGTTTATTATTACCTCCCACAGAACATTCATTTTATCAAGAAATGTTTGTATATGTTCTCTTAACAACTTCAATTGGTCCTCTGTTTTCTATAGGCTCAGAGATACTCACAGCAGTGTCACCGAAGCAGACTCTCTATGAAGTTCCATAACAG
Organism: Entomyzon cyanotis; assembly: GCA_024500445.1. Classification (NCBI taxonomy): domain Eukaryota; kingdom Metazoa; phylum Chordata; class Aves; order Passeriformes; family Meliphagidae; genus Entomyzon; species Entomyzon cyanotis. The sequence continues at coordinate 37,947,862 of JAKEPQ010001030.1, read as the reverse complement.
AAGCACACTTGTGTGGGGAAAAAATAATTCCCACATGTTACCAGGGGAGATATTCAAACTTCTGCAATTTGGGTATCCAGTTATTTTGTACTGTGACCGGATAGAACTAAAAGGTTTTGGGTGGCAGGTGGAATTAGAAAATGAAGGTGTGAATGATTCACACAGAAACATTTGGTCCGTTACCAATTAATTATCAAGGGCTGTCAACACAAGAGTGACTTTACATGGAGATACAATCAAAGGCCAACCACCACTCATTAACTTTTAAAGATTATCAGCAAGCTGGAGGCAAAACATGTGACAACCACATAACGCTTGTGAACCCTGATTTTCCCACTCTAAAAAATCTAAAACACTGTGGATTTATTTGTTTACAAGCTTTTGAAAAAATCCATTTTGCACATCTCAGCAGGGAAGAAGATCACAGCCTCCCTCTCCACCTGCCTCAGCTGCCTGGAGTGGAGCCTTCATTAGGTTCATTAGCTGCAGCGCTACATTAGGTCAAGGCACTGAAGCAGGGACAGGAGGAGCTCTGCTCCTACCCCACCTTGCTGCCAACAGGAGAATGCTTCCCAGCTACCTGTTGTGATGCTGAACACAAAGAACAGCACCACCAAATCACAGATCCTGTTATGCTGCAGTTTTTGTAAGGATGAAAATACTTTGTTTCACTGCTATAAATGCAACTGTACCCTTACTTGTCATACACTGGTATCACAGTAATACTACAGGACAGCTACTGAGAAGAAATTATTTCTGACCCCACCATAAGATTTGCACTGTGTGCAGTACATAAGATGTAGTCACAGTAAAAATAAAAAAAAGCAAATGCACCGAGGCAGCTGTTCTGTGGGAAACTACAGCAGTATGTGAACATGTTACTAAGCAGTATCGTAATACAGAGCAGAGCAAGTGGCTAAAGGTTTAACCAAAGCAGTTTCAGAACAAGTGCAACACTTCATATTCTTTTAACGTAGTCCAGGTATAAGCAGAATTTCTAACACGTTAGCAGTGGAACAAAATAATAGCTATTTTAAAACACAAAAAGACTGGCTGGCGTAGCAAAGTGCATGGTTCTTTTTTCTTCAAGTACTGTAGGAAAAGAAAAGTATGATAAAAGGAAGAGAAATATGAGAAGGTGGCGTACGTTCTACACAAACCTCTCCACTTTTTGTACAGAGATTTTAGTAGAAAAAATATTTTTAAGATATTTAAATAATCAGATGATAAAACTGTGAGCAAAAAGCAGCATTGAGATCACAAGCATTAAATGTTGCTTAAATTAAAAGAAAAATTGCCCACTTTCTTTTGGTAAAACTACTGCACTAAGTGAATGAAAGTGATCTGATAGATTCAGTTTTCAACAGCTGCAGGTCAATTGAATATAACACTCTGAATTAGCAATGTCTGAAGTACATCTTTTTGAGCCTCATCCTTCACAGATATTACCTTCTCATTTGCCTGCCTCGTGTCAGGACACATCTTTTCAGCAATAATAACAGAGACCAACACTGAAAACCATATGAGAATATGGATGCTGCACTCAACTGGCTGGCATTTAGACTTACAAGTATTTCGCCTCAGAAGAGCCTATCTAATTTCTGTCCTATGGAACACTGCTGTCTTTCACATAAAAGCAATGCTCTGAGAGGCAACATACAGCTGTTTCAATACTATTTAATTTACCTGAGAGATGAAGAGTATAAAAAATCTGAATCAGAGACAGGGCCAGGACTGCAAAACATGATAGATGTAAAATAAATTCAAGGCTGTGCACTTCAAGTTTTTCTTCTTGTGAAATGGATTATTAAGAATACAATGGGGCTGTCAGCAACACATTCATCTAGTATGTGCCCTTTTTAAAACATTCTCTTCTCAGTGTTTTTGCTCTATCTTTTGAGCATGCCCTTTCAAGAAAAACATCAGAGCTGACAAAGCTGAGTTGTCATCTACAAACAAAAACAGCAAAAGGAGTCTATATCCTTCTCATTTCTTCTTTTGAGAAATCTATAGAAAACCCTTGCACATAGTATACGATAGATATTTTTATATGAGCATATTTTAGCACTCACAAAGGCAAGCTCATACACTGAAAGTCCAGCAGAGAGAAGGAAGACGCTGTTAAAACCTTCAGAAAGAGCCCTGATGACATGCCTCAGCTCTGACCTGCAGTCCAGACAGCTACTGCAGTTCTGACACCTTGGGTTAAATTTATCTCTGTGTCAGTTTCTCTTATTCCTGGACTAGAAGAAGATGTTGAAGGCCAATTCTAGTCCACTTCCCTACCACTTCTTTGACATTGTACATCACACCTAATTTGCAAGCTCCCCAATTCTGTTATTCCTCTCCTGAGACTCATTTCAGTGGACTGATGTTGTGCTGCACTATGTACTACCTAGCAACACAGGGTATGTTGTGAACCAAAAGCAATTAAGATCTCATCTAGAGCCACCAATCTCATTTCATCTAAAAAAAATGCATTTCATATTGGATGCTGCACTTCCAACACATTACTAAGAAAACAGCTATGAGAAACTGAAAATTTGGGGGTGGGGTTGAAGCATGCATTAACTGAACCTAAATTCAGAGTTGGGGTTTTGCATTTCTCCTGTTACTACAGGAACACAGTTTCAGGAAAACTGTGAAGAAATACCAAGGGTGTGAACCTCTCAGAGCCATATTATTCTTATTACCACTAAATCCATGGCCAGCTGCACTGAGCTTGCAGCTCAGTGTGAAATCTGTTGTCCTTTTTTTCTGAGATGCCACAGATCATGCAGGCTTTGAGTAATGGATTTTTTCATATCACTAGACCATTTTCTGCCCCAAACAAGCTGAAATGAGACCGTTAAAAACAATGAGCCATTTCAGCAGCTCTTCTGCAGGATCAAATGTTAGTCATGAAGTCTGTACTACCCCTGGTTTCCACAGAGCAGCAGCCTGCCTGGTCTCTACCTAAATACTCACAATTTTGCTCTTAAAATTAGTTTTATTATTATTATTTTTTTAAACACTGAAACACAAAGCTTTTTCTGCAAACAAATTTCAAATTGTCAACTGCTATCAGTCTGTCACTGTGATGGGTTGACCAGCCACAACTGTTACCTTTTAAGCTTGGAAACAGCCACTGAAAATTTATGGGTATTTTAAAAGTATCCTGAATAGTCATCAATGTGGAGATCCTTTTCTTCTGACTGTCATTAGAAATTCAAATTCCAACAACTGCCAACCTCACTGCAATCTCATCTTAAGGGAAAGCAGAGAAAGAACTCCCAAAGAGTTATCCAGACAGCTCACCTTTAAAAGGTTGTGACACAAAACTGACAGAGACAAAATATGTTCTGATAAAAAGAACAGAAGTCTGCAATCATAAAATATACTCAGTGTTTTGCGCAATCATCACCAAGGTAGAGGAAAACAATAGGATGTTGATTGCTGTATAAATCCACTAGTCACAGAAGAAAACGACGGGAAGCATATGCAAATAAAACACACAGCGTTTTAATTTTTAGCACCTTTACCAGGGATTGTGTTTGTCAGAAAGGGCCAGTGCTGAAGCTTGAGAAGGAAGTTGTGACTAATCTCTTTGCAGTCTCAAGGATCCAAATTACTGACATGCTCTACTGACCTTTTACACAGGAAGATAAGAGATGCTGACTGCATGAGGAGATACTTACTCCAAGGACCAATAATTTTATCCTCAGGAGGACTTCCCATCATCTTATACAGAGGGTTATATGGCCCTGCCTGATAAAAACAAGGTACCAGACTTGCACATTATGACACAGGATGAAAACAAAGGAAGCAAACTCATTCATATGCATTTTTAGGAAAAGTCAGGTTTTAGGAAAAGTCAGGTTTTTTCTGAAGGCTGTTCACAGGTTTCAGATCATAAAAATACCAAGCCATTGATCAATTTTATGATTTTACAATAGAAATATTACAGATGAGTTAAAACAAAACGTCTGTATCAAACATTAGAATTACTGAAGTGAAAGTTCATGGTTACAGTGGGCCAGCACCACTGCTTTCAACATTCTCCTTCCTGTTGCTTCCCTAAGGCAGACAGGGAATTAATCTGGAAGGTGAAAGCATAGATTTTCAGCTTTTCAAGTTAAAAAAAAAAACCAACAAACCACTTGAGTCTTGGACACTCATCAGTAGTCTACGTCTGTATGCTTGGTTAGAATCTCAAAATACCGCCAAATTCATCTACAGTCCAGGTGTTTGACAGAGCTTGTCAGCATTTAGCAGCTATAAGGTCCCATGGCTAAACCTTTACTATCAGCTATTAAAAATACTAGGCAGTGCCTAAGCTGTAATGCTTAAACTTCAGAAGAAAAAGCTAAAACTGTTTTTTGTAAGTTTGGACTTAAAAAGGTCTGGTCTGGAAAAAGCCTTCCAGAGTCCTCAGAGTACAGGCTCTTTACAAAGCAGTCTATTACCTACTTTTGACAGCTGAGGAGGCAATTTATGCAACTGAGGTGCAGAAATGAGCCAACAAAGTTGATTCTGACGCAAAAGAAATTACAATGTAGAGACTTAAAGTCCTGATTGATACAGCGAATTGAAAACAGCAGCCAAGTTAGCTGACTCTGCGAGATACTCTGCTTAAACAACACTTCAAGTCATTTTAATAAACATTTCAAGGCATCACCACCACCAGTGAGCAGCAGGAGCCTTGCAAGTGATATGGAATCCGTTAAAACCCTATTTATATCCTACCAGCGGAGTAACAATATAATCACGTTCTTGCTTTGTATTGATGCTCATTACAGAGACAGCATTATGTGACCAAAGACAAGACTGCCTCTGGACACCTGCATGCAGCTGGGAACCTTAGAAAAGGTAAGAAAGATTTGTTCCCCTCTAAAGCTTTGCTTTTATTTTAAACTGGGTTATTTAAACCTCGCTTTTGCAAGAGCCCAGATTCTGCCCAATTTTGACAGAAATGTACCACCATGGTTGGTAAAGTTGATTTTCAGACTAAGGCACAACTTGACTGAGTTTAGAAATTTAGCATAGAATAACTGAACATCAAGAGATCCTATGAAACAGAGACTCACAGAACAGGGAAAAGATGTACCCCAGAAAAAAAGATGTCCATAAAGCTCTTAGGAACTTCAGCCTATATAAAAAGACTGAAACCTCACATGTGTAGACTGTGTCCTTTGAGCAACAGAAGACAATACCAAAACTACTTGTGGTGTTGTCAACATCATCATAAGTAAATCCCTAGTGTCACCCTGTAGTTAAAAAGTGGCATCATTATGAAACCAACATTCTATGACTTTAGTACGTCAAACCACTTCTATAAACCTTGGTTAAAAATACTGGGAACTGTTTATAAAGTGTAATTGTAGGTTAATTGTAGGATCTGCAGCTGTACAACATACCCATGTAGTCAGTGCAAGCAGATGAAGAATCTTCTAGGAGATAGTCCAGAACGGTTCCATCAGGCTCTTGTTTTATTGCCTCTCTTAGCAAAACTTTTCCCTTCCACTGACTGTGGAGAGTCAAGGGAAATAAAGCAGTACAAAGATGAAAAAAAAAATTAATTACTTAATGACTAAAAAGTTTTATCTTAAAATCTCTTCCTTGCCAAATACCAAAACATCAGGCTATGAACACACTGGTAGCAACACACATAAATTAGAGATAGCCAGAGCTTGACAAGAGGTCCTTGTTTTCCCATGTTGGATTAATTTATTAGTTTTTACCTGCATCACAGATGCTCAGAACACATGAACTTTCCCTGGCAGGGATGATAACCCTGCATTTTGGCAGACAGAGACAATGCTGTCATGACAAGTCCCCAGAGAACAGCATGGGCACAGCACACAGCAACATCTAGCAGCTGTGAAAAGTCTGTATTGGCTGGCTTCTCGGGGCTCAGTTATTTGCTAGTTACAAACAAGCTATGACTTTCAGAATTAAAGTTTATTATTGCATCTGGTATTTTCTGATGGGAGAGACTTGGAGGACCTCTTGGGTGAAAGGTCCTTCACGTCTGTTTGCCAAGATACTATTCCTTTTTGTAGTTTGGCTGCCAGGAGCAGTAACTTGAATTTGACTGGTGAACCAATGCTCAGCATTTGTAATTGGTGGATACCTATTTTTGGGGCTAATTTTAAAATTAATGAGCAATTCTCTGCATATAAGTCAGGAGGAATATCATCAAGTGACTGATTATCATGATTTTTCCTTCTCATTTCTACCAGCTCTCCCAACAGTACAGTATTTCTAAATGATGTCTTCCAGTCCATACACTAAAAAAAAAAAAACAAATCTAATATTCACATGAGCACAGACTGTGGATAAGCAAAGTAGGACACACTTCTCAGTAGAATGCAAAGACAGAAGCAGAGTGATGAATGTTTGCTAAAACTTGTCTCCACAATCAGTGAGAGAAAAAAGAACAATATCAAGCAAGGAACTAATTACAAGTTATTAAAACCAACATAAAACCAATCATGTACTTTTATTGTTGATTTCTTACAATACATCAAAGCAGATCTGTAAGCCTATCAGCAGTACAAAAGCCAGTGCCACCTACTGTGCTAGCTGCTGGTACAACTCTCCAGTCTTCAGGACAACTGCAGAAAGTGTTGCCATAGGTACTCACATGCATGTGATCGCTAGAACTGATCTATATAAACAGTTTTTAATAGATCCCTGTCAGATGACTGCAACCTTGTCCCTGTGGAGAGCTGGGACACAGGAAGCTAGTCTGCTCTAGTTCAGCTCACAGGAGCTTTTGCGTCAAGGGAATTTTTAAAAGGGATGCAAATTAAAATTTATGTCTGCTCATCATTGAATCAGACTTCTGCACCAATATGTGCCATAGACTTTGGGGGCCCAGAAAGGCTATTTGGCAAAAGCATCAAAATCACACATTCCTGACTTTGAGGAACAGGACCTATCTTTACAGAAGTCAAAAGAAAAAAATAGAAAAGAAAAAAAACCCAAAGCTACTTTGTGAACAATCTACACTAAAAAACTGCAACACAAAAAATGCAGTAGGTTTGGTTGCAGTGTGTGTTCTGTGGGATTTAAGTGCCTTCTGCAGCTCTCCAGTACTTCATGTGCAAGCCAGAAGTCACCTGTGAACTGCCTTTACTTGTGGGTGAGAACCACAAACAGGTGTGAGGCAGAATGATGCATCCGATGTATAGATTTTAACATCAGCCTTACAGCTAGCAGCAACAATGATCTGGTTGACTCATGAATGCAGATAATTCCGTAAGAGAAACAGAGCTGCAGATTAGGGGAGAAGAAAAGCTTGCAAACTTTCCTTTGAAATCTGTCCCTAATTTGCTTGCTTATGGAGGAAGAAAAATTAAAATTCACTACATTAAGTCAAAATCTTATGTGTTACTTTTCCTAGAGCATTTTGAACTTGAAACATTTGTTGCTGAACAAGTTATTTCCCTGCTCCCTCTCTGCACTCTCCCCGTGTTCAACAGTACCACCTCTGATTATGCTCTATCCTTTAACTTTACTTCAGATCTCTTTCAGCTTTTGGTAGTCTCCCTATATGTGTCATGGCAATAAGCATGAGATGCAGGCTCAAGTCAATTATACAATTGCTCGAGTTGCTTCATTTATCTGGCCCTTCAAAGACCTGGAAAGTCACCCTTGGATCCCTTAGTCAATATACATAAAGTTGTGCCATGAAGTAATGAGGTCTCAAGAGTAGGTGCATCCTGAGTGATGCTCAAGCATCAGAAGCCACAGGACCTCAGGTTAATGGAATCTGTTTTCACTCACACTGTGTCTTTATCGCATTTCTCCTTCATCTTCCTATTAACATGCAATAGCAAACAGGAGTCTATTGTAATTCATAAAGTAAGTTAATCTTCAAATTCTTGATTCATTTGTGTAGACTTCACAGGTTCCAACTCCTGTCTCTGCAGGGAACTAAAGACCTACACTCAGTTCTGTATTATTAAACACAAATATATAAATGCTGCCATTTGGTCTGAAAGTGATAATAGCACAGAAACTCAGTTATTTATGTTGCTGCATAGCAAAGTATTGTCTTAACAGGTAGACACAAGAGGCTTAGTCAAAGACACTGCAGAAGTCTAAATTCTCCATTTCCTTATTTTATAGACTTAAGTACTTTGGAAAATGGTTTGTTTCACACTTTAATATATCTCCATCTCCCAGATGCAAGATTTCAGGTTAGACAAGAAAGATGATTTCCTCAAGCATCTGCCAAGATTTCTGTATACCCAAGCCTCCCATAGTTCTCCAAATACCCATGCCAAACAGCTGACTTCACAGTTGCTAGTTTTTGAATATGTCATTAGACTAGGAAATAGCTAGACAGACATACAGGGACCAATCGCTTACAGGAAAACATTTTTGAAGAACATTCAAACAAGGAATAGGACAGCTACTGTCCACAGGCAAGTGAGTAAGAACAATAGCCTGAAGAAATCATGGGCACTAAGATATGTCATGAGGGCATACACACTGAGAAGACAGAGACAACTCATATGACATCCCAAGATCAAATAAAAATAAAATTTTTCCATTTTTATATCTGCCAGAACTAAACCAGAAGAACAGAGAGAAAGGGGGACAGGGCAGAAACTAAAGCAAAAAACTTACCCATCCAATTTATGCAGGCCATAAATTTTCTTCTTTGGTCAAACTTTTATGGCACACATTCCAACAATCTTGCTGTACCCTACAAGTACAGGAGCATTGACAACAAAGGTTTTTGTTTCCCTAAAAGAAACTGGCATAATGATGTCAAGTATAAACAAAAGAATGCATCCTCAATGTGATATGTTTCTTAGCCTAAATGCAAGGCAATGTTTAACTTTATTTTGCCTGACTGAAATATACACCTATGTATGCAACCCATTTAAAGAACTTTTTGAAAGCAGATGCTGGGAAGCTTTAAAGCACTGTATTTCCTACTTACAGTGACATATAATTAGGTCATTTGTTATAAAATCTTAGCATGATTTATTATTTTATTAAGGCTGCTTTTAGAAACTCAGATCAAGAGGTTGGCTCGATTAGTCAAGAGTCATACAAGTACATTTGAAAAATCAGAGACTTACCACCACACAGATCTCTGGGAACAGTAAAATTATCTCAGATGGAAGAAACACAAAAACTAAGCAACTCCTCAGCTGTTTTAAGGACTCTTATTCTTAAAACAGGCTGGAATTTGTGACACTAAACTCTTGTTTTCCTAGCTCTGCAATCATGACCTTCTGTATGCCACTCTGCTCTTCTGTTTTCATATGTATGAAATTGATCTACTTATCCTTAGTATCAAGCCACTGATTTGACAGAAGTGCTGCAAGTATTAATTTAGTGTTTGGAAAAGTGCTTAAACACTTTCATCTGGAATGTGCTGAAGGCAGACAGAGGATTACATGACACTCTCTGCAGCTAACCTGCTTTTAAGGGAATATTAGGGTGGGGATTGCTTCTAGGCAGAGAACTTCTACATTTAGTTTCAGCCTGAAAGCACTTCAAACATCTGAGCTTGAGGATAAGCCACTCACTGGGGAGATCTATAATGGAAAGGCTGAGCTGGAAGTACTGTATAGCAGTCCTGCTGGTTGATACTACCATCTTCAGACAAAGTCTTCTATGAAGACTGCGAAGAAAAGACACAGTAAATTACATTGCAGATGTACCTGTAACTGTACAAGACTCAGCTTTCTCTCAAAAGCAACACATGGGAGGAACAGCTTAACTTGCAAAGATCATTACTAAAGTTTAGAGAAAAAGTACAACATCCACAGTAAAATCTTAAGAGAAAAAGTACTTTTACCACAGCCAGAGTCACTTGAGAGCTTTAAATACCTGGCATTACTTTGCCTCTTAATAGAGTTCCCTTTCACCAGATGAAACAGCTACTTCTGTGTCCTTGCAGGAACAGAAAAAAAATTAAATAGCCCATTCCACGACAACAATCTCGAAAACAAAACCGATTTTCAACAGTAAATCAGATATCCTGTTCATTCTGAGCAGCAGTAGGAAAGCGCAGTTTAGAATACCTATGATAAACCTGAGAATACAAATCCCACCATGACTGCACTGTGTTCCTTTCAAAGGAAGGACTTTCTCCACCATCCCAAGCCTTCTTCAAAGTTTCACTATGAGATAAAGGCTGCTCTGAGCAGAAGGCAGAGTGGTGCAACTCAGCTTGAGCACCCAACTCAGAGTGGACGGGAACTGCACAACTGACAGGATGGCTCACTGGGAAATAACCAACGCCATTAACAACAATGCATTACAACCCTTGTTTGGTGTAATCTAGGGAGCTTGCTCCTTTATGCAGGAACAGAATGCATACTTCTGGAACATTTCAGACTGCGTCAAAATTTAAAGGTTATAAAAGCTGCTGTGGCCAGAGTAAGATGTCAAAGCAGGGGGGTAAGAGTGTTAGGGATCCCCTGCCTTCATCACTCCCTTGCTGTGTAGTTTCAGATAATTCAGTAAGCTTCTTTTTTATTCAGTCTTCTCACCCATGAAGTAGGATTACCTATGTGTCCTTCCTCAACAGTCACAGGAATCAACACTCAGAAGATTTGCAACATTGCTTTAAGCAAAGCACACACAGAAATGGCCATATCTTTCTTCTTCTAGAGACACCTAAAAACTCCTTCAGTTTGTGTGCTTTGGACTCAGAAGAAAGGGTGGTGGGTCATAAAGGGCTGTGATAGCCATATTCTGTGTAGCTCTGCTGCACACAGGAAGAAGCGAAACCCTCAGCCACTTTCCATCTGAAGTGTCAGCTTTACTACGCACAGAGCATTTACAGAATTCACCCCGGAAAGTTTACTGCCAGGAGAGAAAATGAATTTAACTCTGCCCTTAAGAGTCTGTAAACAGAGAGTTTATTAAAAACAAACAGTTAATATGCAAATACCAAGGCAACTTTGTTCCCAATCTGCTGTGGCTGATAAGACAATCTACAAGGCACCTTGCCACTAACACAGGTTCATGTTTATACTGTCAGCACTTCCTTTGCATCAGTCTTAAGATTTCTATGCAGTCTGGTAAATTTAGAGAAGATGCCAAAGGAAGGAAAATTAAACAATTACATGAGAATTAGTCAACCAACTAGTTCCTGCCTCCACTTTGCTTATGTCATTAGGGACTTTGCTGTTCTAAATAGCTTTAGCCAAACTAAGGCAGCTTCTCTGCCTATATGCAACTTATTATCTACTACAGATTTCTATGGCTATATTAAAACTGGTTATGTATTCAAGTGTTACTTCAAAAAGAGTAACCAAAAAAAGCCAATAGAATCCTGTAGTGACAATGACACAACCCATGGAGGTGATTGACATACCAGAAACTTATTATAGTTAGAAAAGAAGATGAATGATGGTCTTTGAAGGACGTGCCCTTTTTTAGGCAGTCTATACTTGAAGAGATTGACACAAGGAAGAATCACAATAATTTTATCCATGTGAAGGATTTTACAAGTTTCTCTCACTTAGCTGAAGTTCATCCTTCAGGCGAGTAATAGCAAGTAATCAGTCTTCCTTGTAAGAGAAAAATATAGCCATCTTTGACTGAGGAGGAAAGGGTGTCATGAAGGAGAGAGATAACAGAATGGTATAGCTATGAAAGAAAACAGTATGCTAATCCTGATGAACAATGCAATGCTTTAAGAGAATTCAACACAGTTATGCCGGATTGGCTGCCACTGTTCTGCCTGAGCCCATGTTGAAGCACAATAAACACGAGGACAGTGGCCAAACTCTACCATACAGCATCAGTGAGATATATTGCACCCTGGGTTATGCAGATTTAACGTCCACCAGCTAGGTAAAATTAATACATTACCCACAGCCCTGTTTTGTGTTAACAGGAACACAACTCATTCTTCTGATAGCAGAACTTTACACACTCACATTAGTTTTGCTGCTCTGTTATTCGGGATTGAGTGGTCATTCCAAGCATGAGCATGCACTTAAGACTGCCCTAAAGCTTACTACTCAGGAAATTATTTTTTTCTATGTATGGTCCGAAGAACTGGAAACAAGCATCAAATCACTTGCTAAACTTGCTATATTGGACAAGCTGTGATTTAGTTTAAGGCTGTGAGCTAAGATTGGGAAGTAAGATTTTAAAAAAAAAAATTAATACGTGAGACTCCATTCAATTTCAGCTTCTGTTTTCTAGACTATTTTAAGAAAGTCTTCCAAGGCCTTAAGTCACGTTCTCCTAGTGGTAGAAGTGATTCAATGCACAAATGCATAATTAGATTGTTTGAAGAAGTAAAAAAAAAAAAAAAAAAAAAGAGATGCCTGTCTATGGGCAAGGATCTCTCCTATTTTATTTCTGATATTGGGAACATATACACATACAACATGATCATAAACACACATTCATTCCAAGGTGGAATAAATCCATCCCTGTGTGTATTCATCAAGCTTTATTATCTAATGAACACATTCATTCCAATTTGTGAAGATGGGGAACCCACTGTAACATATTTTCATTTTTTCACTGAAAAGCAACAACTTAAATGATTGTGTTCCTTATGCCTATGGCTCAAGGCCCAGCAGCTCAAAGGAGACAGAACATTACCACAACACAGTAAAGAAACTTGTTCTCTCATCTTGAGCTTTTGAGCTTTTGCCATCAATCTAACACTCTGTGCAAAGTATATTAAAGACAGTAAAGTAGTTCATGGGATAATGGCAAAGCTTTAGTGCTACAACTCAATAATGAAGGCAACAATCAGCAAGCAGATCAGATTTGCCACACAGTGCTAACTAATTAATAAGAGAAAGATAAGAAAGAAAATCTTCACACAAAATACAAACCAAAAAGCATCTGAGACTCTACACCATCTCTAAAATACTAGTTCAGTCATAGCTTACTCTAACAAGGTCTATACAGCAGAAACACAAGACAAAGGTGGTGTGGCAAAGGAGGAATTTCACACAGTTCTCCCCAGATCCATTCCTTTATCAACAAACAGCGGAACTCCTCTCAACAGGGAGAAAGCAACCTCTCTGCTAGTTGGCAGGCACATTTTTATTTCACCTTTTCTTCCTGAAGGAGCACTCAAAAAGCTTCTAAATGTCAACCAAAACAGCCACTTCCTATCTCAAGGAACACAGAAAACATTTACAGATATGATACAACAAAAAAGCAATAAAGACCCAAACAGAAAGATGACCAAGAGCAGCAGCAACAATACCAGGTGAATTTTCAGCAAAGGTTAATATACAGACTGCCAGAGTACTTTTATTTTTGTTTCCTTAAGCGATAAACTGAGTGAATAAACACCAACCCCAAAATTAAGTGGCTGTGTGCTGGTAGCCATCCTGAAGGAGAATTATAAATTGCTCAGCCTCCCCACTTCACAATTCACACAACTCCCCAAATCTACCGTATCTGTCATAACAGATGCATTGCAATATCTGAACACAGCACACTGTGCGACAGGAAACGGTACAGATCAAATCACTTTGAACAAATCTGTAAATTCAAGGTTTCCTATGAGAAAAGACCTGGCCCCACTCATCTATTTCTATGCATTAAACAGCCTGGTAAAGCATCTGCACTCTGCTTCATCTCCCCCTTTTACTCCCTCCCTAATACTTTACTGCGCACAGAAATGAGTCAGTATGATATTGCAGCCTTTGGCTATGACAAACATCTTTGGACTCTTTTTGTTCTTTGATGCTATGAATGTATTTGATATCCACAACCAAAGCTGTAATTGAATTTGAGGGGAGAGGAAAAGGCCTATTTTCTTTGCCTGCTGCAATGGTAGCTGAAACCAACAACAATAATCTGCCAGCACAAAACACAAGAATGACAATCATATCTGACACCATTTTCCAAGCCAAGATGATGATATGTGGATGAACAAATCAGTCTGGACAATCTCATGCTGTAGCATTAACAAACACCACAAGGGTCTAATGCTTCATGACCCAAGCATCAGCTGAGGGATAGACAGGATGACTTCTAAGTCTTTTCCACCTTTAACCCTCTTTCGTTAAAATTACAAAATCAAACACCTGCCTTGGACTTGCAAACTAACTCTGTGAGGTTACCCCTTGCATTAAATCAGTCAGAGAGTTAAGCAGTCCTTTCACATGGGGACTGTTTGCCTTACAAAGCATATACTCAGTCACAGAAAGAAAGAGCCACAGGAAGAAACAATGTCGTGAAGTGAGGGCGAAGGGAAAATATGCTTCATTAGTATACAACCAGATTTAAGAATTCCTTTACCAAAATTAAAATACAGTGAGAACTCATCTCAATTGTACCACTGCATCTCTGCTGCAACTCTGTTTAAGTTAAATTTGACCTCATCCTAAAGTTCTTGAAGTGTCATGTCCGCCCACCAAAAAAGGATTAGAAATGGATTTCTAACAAAGCAATATGGGAAGCATCAATCTGAGAACTGGAACAGCCAGTCCTTATTTAAGAAACACTGGACCATTTTAAGATTCAGAAGTTAGCAAAGTTTGTCTGGAAGGTGTGCAATGATTTCCCACCGTGCAGCGTGACATATTGCACTAGGGCCAGGATTTCACTTCATTCAAGACTGGAGTTGCAACATTTCACTCTTTTTCCTCGAACAAAGACGGCCAACATTCATATTGCTACTTAGAATGCAAACACAACCAAACAATACCCAAAACATTAGGAATCAATACTAGTACGCTCTGACAAAATTCCTGTTTTCTGTGCTTCTTTGCAGCCTGCTGGCCTTGTACATTAACCCCTATGCAGCCTATCCACTCCAGCACCAGCTGATGCCAAGTTCTTCCTCACCAAGTATCAGATCAAAGCAGGTACTTGCCGAGGTTTTGGGTAAGGTTTTTGTTTGTTTGAGGGGTGAGGGAAGGTGCAGTGGTGATGTCTGTTGATACTGAAAATACATGAGAGAATCACACCAATGTAATGTGGTTTTCTGCCTTGAGAAGATAAGAGGTAGGGAAAGGGTCCCACCACCACTTTGTGCTGCTGCTTCTAGCCTAGGATCAAGTCCTCCAAAGTAAGTGTCCAGTTCCCAACTAGATCAAAATTTGTGGAGAGGTGGATAATCAATGAAGTAGAAACAGAAAGAATTCCCTCTCTCCAACACAGGCTACAGCCACTGCCTTCCTGCACTAGTATTCTCCTAGAACTTGACTTTATAGTAACCTCCACGAGTAAGAGTACAACCAACCTCTATTACTGATCGAAGTTTTCCTCTCCCCCGGATTATCTGTAGTTTTTCTCATTTTAAGTATCCCACTTTACTTGTTTGAGCTCCTATTTAAACTATACTAAGCTTAATTACCGCATGTGTGCTACCAGAATACACTCTAATTTTCTTAAATTTGTTCTTATTGTGTGGTCAATAGTACGCTTCTCCAGAGACAAAGGAAACTTGTAAAAGTAGAAAAATAACTCAACTCCTATTTCTCCACCCATACCCGCATAGCTGCCTGCAAGTGAAAGGCTTACTGTTACAGACATACTGTTTCAGTACATGTAACAATTTGAGGAAGTACCAATATCTTCAATATTAGCATGAAAGAGAGCAAATATTAATTGGCCCAATAATGATAACAAAATAGATAACTTTGTAAAATTATATGCTGCCTATGATACCTAACAACACAGCCTAGAGGAAAAGAGTAGAGACCAGAGTTATTTATGGTTATTGAACTCCAAGATGTGGTATATCCTGCAGATACTCATGGAGTTTCACTAGCATTAGAAATGGTTATTGGAACAAAGACCCAAATATAGCAATGCTTCTTGCTATAGTGAAAGCAAAAGCAAAAGCTGCCAACCCTTTGGAGGCCTTCTGTCTAGTTGTGTTCACTGACCATAGTGTACAGTACAACATGGTCTGCCTTTGTGCATGGTAGATCCACAGCATACCTATCCCATAAGCATTGAAGAAAACCAAAAAGTGTGAAGAAAAATACTGTTCTGACTCACTATTTTTCAAAATTGGAGAGGGAACTGAGACTGGAGAAAGAAAAAAATTAGAGTGTCCTATCACAAAGCAAGGAGCACAGACTCAGTACCTGCACTGCTGAATCAGCATGAACTAGGACAAAGTACTCTTATCAGAGCGAAGACTTCAGCTTGGCTGCCTTGTAATACAGAAAAACAGCCCAAGCCTCTGCTCTCACAGTGGGGCAAGATTACATTATCCATAGACTTCTGACAAAAAGCCATAGAGTACTGTGTAAAGAGGCACTACTCTAGCCGATACAGAGTCAAACAAAATACAATATAACAAGGTCTCACAGTGCTAGATCCAACTTAGCAAAACTTTAGAATCACAAAAACTTCCAGCTGACAGACGCTAGGAAGAAACTGAATGACAGGAGCATCAGAGCTCTCACACTGTTTTGTTACGAGTGCCTCTTTGCACTATTTGGATATAAATGCAGGGTTGGCATGCTGGATTAATTTTCATGTTATTTGAAGTTAAAAGTTAGCACAGCTGTCAAAGAAGCACATCCCTAGCGAAACAGCTGGCTGACGACAAGCTACAAACAGAATTGAAGAAAGAATCTGAATGTGTAATTTATACAAATAAATATAATATAAAAGTAATGTTTGTTACCTTTTACCTTCAAGAAACTTTATGAAGAAGGAGGGTACCAAACTACAATGTAATGCATGACTCAATGACCATGAGGTAATGCTCTGAGAACTGCAAAGATGAACATTCTGGACAGGGCAAAACCTTCGACACTGTCCAGCATGATATCCTTTTCTCAGACTGGAGAGGCATGGATTTGATGGATGACTCGGTGGACAAAGAACTGGCAGGATGGTCACACTCAAAGAGCTGTGGCCCATAGCTCAATGTTCAGGTGGAGACCAGTTACAAGTGGTGCTCCCCAGGTGTTAGTATTGGGTCTGATGCTGTGTAACACCTTTGTCAGTGATGTGGACATTGGGACTGAGGGCACCCTCAGCAAGGCTGGTGCCAACACCAACCTGTGTGGTGTGATTGACACACTGGAGGGAAGGGATGACATCCAGAAGGACCTTGGCAGGCTTCAGAGGTGCGTCTGTGTGAACCTCATGAAGTTCAACAAAGCCAAGTGCAAGGGCACTTGGCTTGGGGCAATCCCAAGTACAAATACATGGTAGGCAGAGAATGGATTGGTAACAGTCCTGAGGAGAAGGAGTGCGAGGGACTGGTGGATGAGAGGCTCAACATGACCCATCAATGTGCTCCTGCAGCCCAGAAAGCCAACCATGTCCTGGCCTGCACCAAAAGCAGTGTGGACAGCATGTTGAGGGAGGTGACTCTGCTTCTCTACTCAGCTCTGGTGAGACCCCTCCTGGAGTGCTGCATCCAGCTCTGGGGGCTCCAGCGTAAAAACAATGTAGACCTATTATAGGAGGAAGTCCAGAGAAGGGTGAAAAAGATGATCAGAAGGGCTGGAGCACTTCTTCTGTGAAGACAGGTGGAGAGAGTTGCAGTTATTCAGCCTGGGGAAGAGAAAGCTCTGAAGGGATACTACAGCAACCTTCCAGTACCTTAAAGGGGGCCTAGAAGAAAGCTGGAGAGGAACTTCTAGAAGGGCATGTAGTTATAAGGACAAGAGGAATGTCTTTAAACTGAAAGAGGGTAGGTTTATTTTAGTTATTAAGAAGAAATTTTTCACTATGTGGGTGGTGAGGCACTGAGACATCCCAGACAAGCTGTGGATGCCCCATCCATGGAAGTGTTCAAAGCCAGGCTGGATGGAGCTTTGAGCAGCCTGGTCTAGTGGAAGAACCATCACACACATGCCAACTTACTGGGGTCAAGTAGTCAATGATCCTGCTTATCAACATAAACAGAAGCCTCACCACTAAAGAAATAACACCATCTAAAAGGTTTCAAACGTTAACAGGGATGAAAACCAAGGGGTTTGATGCGGCAGTGCAGTCTCGCAACTCTTGGGTGACCACCCCACCCCACACAAAGGGGGAGGTCGCTCGGGGCCAAAACACGCCAGGCAGGCACGTGGCTGCAGCAAGCAGTGGAGCTGCTGGGGACGCGAGCTGCTGTGGAGGCGCGGCGATAAAAGAAGTGCAGGATCGCGATCTGTGATTTCCAGGGGATTTATTAAGGTCCACAGGTGAGGGTCCAGGGACAGTGAAGAGGGATGGAGAACAAGGGAGGATGAAGGGACTGGAAATACAAGATGGCGAACCCCAAGTGATATTCTCGCAGAGGGTTAAGAGGAGAGGGAAGAGGGGAGTGGTTAACTCTGAAGAGCCAATCAGGGAAAGCCAAAGGGGAGGAGCTAAGGAGGGGAAAAGGGTACACCAATAAGTTTACAGCAGGGGATGGTACAGACTCCTGCTAGGGAGAAATTTCTGGAACATAATCAATATACAAAAATCCTGTTAGCACACTGCAACAGTTTGATATGCCACATTGCCTCAGCTTCGCATCTTCAAGAGTATAATTTTGAGAATATACTGGAGTTCCAACATCCTTCTGTCTTTAGGCTACTAAAATTGACAATTTGGCTCCATGACCCAAAGCCACACTACAAATGACGTGACTTACGAAAGCAATGCTGTATCTTCAAAAAAAATCACCAGGAAAATAGATGTGGGAATGTTATCACTTTCAGAGGTCACAACCTCCATTACAAAGCCCAGCCAGCGTGCATGTGCCTGTACTTTATATCACAGTCCAGCTCAAACCCACCTTTCTCAGCAGCTTAAGACAGTGAAGTGGACTGGTCTGAAGCAGCTAAAAAATGGATGCACTTCCCACTATTATCTACCATAGCAACAGTCATTTACAGAAAAACAAAATGGTGGTAGTTGTTCTTAAATGCATCAGATCCTAACCTTTACTTAACTTCTAAACACACTGCGTAAGATCAGAGTTTAATAGTTGTCTATTTTGATTTTAAAGGAAGTTGCTCTACAAGCAGAATTGGGAAAGTTAATGGGAAGGAAGAAATGAAAGTTATATATTTAAATTTCACTTTATACACACTAAACAAAATCACTTCAGATGATTTTCAGACAACACCATTAAAGCATTCCCTGCCTAAGTTATCCTCTGACACATCTGAGACATGGTGAGGTTTTACTTTTAAATTAAAAGAAGCCTTCTCACATGTCCAAGGTACACTACGGCCTAGCAATGCTTGACCTGTTGCAATGGCATATTGGTGTATTATTCTGAAATCAAAATTATATGTTAACACCAAAAAGACATTGTGAGATGAATCCTCTTGTTATACAGAGTGACCAAAGGAGCTATCAAGCAAGCTCTCCGAGAGGAAATTCAATTCAGCCAACAATACAAGTGGGGGAAATCTACCAACCTGGAACCATGTGGATTCACTTTTGGAACCGGCATCAGAGTTAATAACACAAAAGAATCATTGTTCTGGGTTGCTATTGTGTGAGAGAAGGAAAAGGTTTTCTCTTCTCCTTTCTGCCAATCACACATAATACAGTTTTATACAATGGAATAATTTGCTTCTTTTTGCCTGTGCAGCGGTCACTACCCTTTATTTTTGTGCATATTCAATATAATTAGTTTGCTCTAAGATAATTTTTCTTTAGTCTAACAAAGCATTTACTTCCAACACTCAGTATGTGCACTTTCTACGTATATGTATTTGGAGTTAAAAGTGTTGTTGTACAAGCTCTATATGCTACCAATAAAGCAGAAAGGCAGTCCCTTGTAGAGAAGAGACTTATTCACAAATGACACTTCTTTACTCCTGCTCTCAATACCATCTTTCAGAACAACCAAATTCATAAAACTAAAGAAGCAATATTCACCACAGCAAGAGAGTTCACAAGTTAGTTACGTTTCTCTCATAATTATCAATTCAGTCTTCCTGACCGTTTCCAGCTTCAGCAGCTTAGAGGCTGTCTTTCCACTTTAAGAGACAGAAATGCACTTATGTTGTTCGTGACCCAAAATTCCAGTTTTTTGAATCACTGGTTGTTTACTCTAAGGATTAAACACCTGCCAGATAGTACCAGAATTCAGCTGCAAGACAACACCCACTACCTTTGCTGTGGCTAGTTTAATTTCTTCTTGGCATTTTATTCACCAGGGAATTTCTGGTTTGTTTATTCCCTCCTACTGATTTTTGTAGGTTTCAGCAAACAGGAGAGTTAAGCATTCTGCACAGGAAAATTTAGGAATCTGATGACCAGTTGCTGAGAATTTGCTCTGCATTTCAGTGGATACAGTTCCTGAAGCCGGGCATGCAAACACACCTGATGAACAAACAAAAGAATTTCTCATCATCTTCTCCCATACAAAAGCAACAGGCAAGGTACACCAGCAGATTCAAGCTGTATAAATGTTGTATCTTTGTTTGACAAGTATGTGCTGTTTCAGTATTCCCTAGATGTCAATCTATCCAAGCTCATTATGACAAACTCAAAATCAAAATGGAAGTACAGACATTCTGCATATTTATTTCCTGCAAGAGGACTCTAGTTGTCTAAAACTGCCAGAGGAACTCTGAAGAACATAGAGCATTCTCCAGGTATGCAAAAAAATGCCTAAAATTTGAGAGTGCTGTTCCTAAAGTATCACTAACATTTTAAAAGAGACAGCCAAAAGAGCTAGAATGGTTGGCACTGACAAGTAGGTGTCATCTCCTTTGCTGCAGTACAGGGATCGGTTATTTTTTTCCTCCAAAAAGTCCTTGGGAAGGTAAGGAGAAATGACAGACTCTGGCTCTGCACTCTTGGGTTTGCTGCTCTTCATGCAGGGAGGGAAAGGTGTTGAGTGATAAAGGGCTTCAGAAAAAATCCCTGTTCCATATCAAGGGAAAGCAGATGAGCCCCATGCCAGAAAAGCCAGATTGTAAGAGACAGAGCTGCACTCTGGGACCACTTGCAAACAAAGCTGGTAGCAACTGTGATTCACACTAGCACATATGCTTGTTTTGCTGTTGAAATCTCAGTCAAGGACTCCATAATCCTAAAGAAGGAACTCTAAAAGAAGGAGTAAGACAAACAATAAAATAAAAATATCATTTTCATCTGTAAAAAGCAAAATATTGCATGTGTTAAGGGCTATTATATACACAGATGTCATCTAACAGAATGGTGAGCAATCATGCAGGAAAACTAATTTCTAGTACCTGGTGCATCAAAGTTTTGTAAAGACCTCGAAAGACCTGTTTTCTGTATCCAGGCTGTTGGCTTCAAAGATGAAACCCTTACTCATGTTAAAAAAAAAAAAAGTTTAAGAGATTTCTGAGCTATAGGATTAAATTCTTTAAGCATGTTTCATCAGATTTCTCATTGCAAGATAAATTGAAATCCATTAATTAAAAAAAAAGCAAAACCCTAAACAGGACATTCTCTGCAGCCTATGTTAAAAACAACAGATCACAGTGATAAAAAACACAAACAGAAAACAACTTTCTCCAAATGTTACTGTTTTTGTATTTCTTGCAATCTGTAACATAACAAGGTGAATTAAGGACAAAGTAGCAGTTCCTCTGTTTCACTCATGGGAAACATAACTTCAAACCATCATTTTAAATGCAGTTTTCAAATATATATTATTTAATACAGCAGCAACACACTGCACCTCACAACAGTGCTGCTCTTATTAATGAAGTTTGCAGTGCCTTAAGAAAAATGGGAAGAAAAGTGCTTTCAGCAGAATCATTACACATTAAAAATTAAGGAATCAAAAAGGAAGCACAGCTCAGCACACTTGTGATAAACATATTTCTCATTTAAACAGATCCGAAACAGCATCCTACCCTTAAAGCTGATAACAGATAACTACAATGTGTGAACAGCATCACTCGTTTAGCCACCTTCTCTTTTTGCACTCATGATGTTCAAAAAAAAGGTGCAGCAGGAGGGGCATGGGGGAAGGTAAGCACTAACAATTTATAGATCAGCCACAACTGATTTAATCCAAACAGCTTTTGAACAAAGATGGCATTAGAAAATCCAAAAATTCAAATAACTTATTAAAGAAGGCTTCTTCCTTCCCTTTCCTAACAAACTACTGTCATCTCTTTACCTCACTCCAGCTGGACTGCAGACCTCATGAGGAGCCATAACAAATTAGTTCATGGCTGTGTAAGCTTCTGCTTCATTACACAGCATAATGATAATTCAGGGAAGAAACTCCAGCCCTGCTCTCTCCACATCCCCTCTAACTCCCTATAGGAAGCACTGTCTTCTAGTGATTTTGTTAATGGGTAGCAAGTTTATCTGACACTCAGTCTTTTATTAAAACTTCCTAATTGCTTTTAATTTTTAAAATCAATTGAAAGAAAGATTGATGGCTAAAAGGGTAAAATAACAAAGTCAGGGGAAAAAGTCTGTCTTGTTCCAAGGGTAACATACGCAATTAAGAACACTGACTCAACAAGAGCCCAGCACATCTGTGCATTCAGACAGGGCACAGCCCTAATGATGGTGAGCAGAGCTCCTAACTTGTCTGTGTGGAGTAGCCTAGATACTGAAAACCCCACAATTTTGTTGCAGAGTTAAGACTGTAATTCCACCTTACACCTTAGAGATCTAAGAAAGTCCTTGAGTGTATCTCTCAGGCTGGTGTAAGTGTATGCTACTGTCCTCCAGCACCAGTTGGTAGCGTTGCCTGCCAGGCTGTAATTAAGTTCTGATGCAAAACTCTGTTGTAAAAAGGACAGATTCCAAGCCACTGCCCCCTAAAATGTCACAAGGTGCAGAAGCCACCATCAAGTTATCAACAGTCAGGGTGCTACTGATGTCTCAAATGCTGCACCATCTCAGAAGCACCAGTCTGCAATGGCAGGAGAGGCAGCTACTGCGCCATGAACTTATTCAGGACTTTGGAATCAGTGTTAAACACACACCAATACCCAAGGAGCACTGCAAATGTGTATTGCATATGGTCAAACATCCGGAACACAGACTGCAACTCTTCAGTTGACGAATATCAAGAATCTCACAGTCAGGAGATCCTGCCATCTCATACAGCTTCATCCTTGTTTGCTACGCAACTCTGCTGGTTCTCAGCTGCTGTGGCAGGGAGCTGTTTCCCAAGCTTTCCTTTTCAATATCTCTACAGGGAAATAACTTCGTTTGAGAACTAATATTTATACCTAATATTTGTATCAGCTTCCTCCTTTTTAAAGAGCCACAGCCATTGCTCTGCAAGCCTTTTGGGACTACATGCAAAGCTGCCTTACAATGCATGCATTAGACCCTCTAAGTTGCTTTGGCCTCAGTTTTTCTCAACTGAAGGAAGAAAGCAACCTACAGCCAACACGAACATCTCTAATCTTCCCTGAAGATCTGCTACTCACCCAACATTTTCTAATATAACTTTTTACTTCCACTTGTAGATAGTTGAGTTTACAGTTCTCAGTCTCACAAATGAGAAAACAATTTTAGTTGTTCATACACACAAGAGAATTTGCAAAACACTGCACATCTGACTTGAGTCAAACAAAAAAATCCCAGAGCTCTTGCAGATGTTGGACTAGTCATGCCAGAAAATATTTTCTCATTTCCGATTATGACCTAAAACTTCTTTTTTGGAATATTCCATATTCAATAGCTGCAGATACCTCTTACTTTACAGCTCTTTGAGAAATACAGCAAGACGGTCAATTTTTTGTAACTTTCAGACCATGTGATGCTGCATCAAAGAGCAGCTTTAGAACAGACCCTGGTTTGGTCACCTTACAGTCACATGGTTATGCCACCAACTACACTGCTCTGCATTGCTTCTGCCAGGAAGGAAGACAGGGAAGAGAAAAGAGGCTTGATGGTAAGTGCCACTTGTCTCTTGTCTCGTATTTTTCAAAAGTTCTCAATTTAGATAATAAATAATTAATTAATTTAATCTTTAAAGCAGTATTTATTTAAGTAATAATGAGCTTAAAATCTCTCCAGATCTTTACTAGTACAACATTCTGTTTTCCCCATAGAGATGGAAATCATGGAACCACTTTTGGTACAACATATTTAAATATCACCGTTTGCTTTAATTTTTAAACTAGAGCAACCACATCTACTTTACTTTTCAACCAAGAAGTGGACAAATGAACACAACCACCTACCGTATGAATTTCTTGGGCTAAACCTGCAACATAAGCTACTCTGAAAAAATCAGAAAACATGACACGAACCAGGAAAACTGAAGAAAGAAGAACATCCTGTTTTCTTTGGTAAAACAATGTTCAGAGTCCCTCTGAGTTCTCTGACCCTTATTCATGCATAGAGACCTCATTCTTTCCCAGTAATTGCTCTTTGAGATTACACGGAAAGTCCATGAAGCCAGAGAAAAAGTGATAGGACACCAGTAAATGAAGCATGAGTCATTATTGTCTGCCATCACTCAAGCACATGAATGTGAATGCTGGCACAGGCCTAGACATTAAATGCACTGATGACACTGACTCATAGGGTGCAGCAGTTAACTATCAATGTAGTCATCATCCTCTCTGTACTTCAAGCTCCAAGTGCACTCTGTAATAATGAGATTCTTCATGCTCTAGACAAATTCAGCAGTGGAAGGCCTGAGGCTTCACATCAATTCAGTTTGTGTCAATGGCTTAAAGAAAAAAAAAAAAAGGGACCTACCGAGCTTCAAATTCTTTCAGTGCAAAAGAAAAAAAAAGGCTTGCAGTTTATTGTACCTTTTACCCTTCCAAACACACTAAGGAAGTGGAACCAAATAAAGCAAGAAAGTGAGGAGAGGAAATGTCAAAAACAGCTCCTTCTCCTCTGGGAAAAAGCCAGTAAAACACAAACAAGGAAAAAAAACCAAAACAACCACCTCTTCCTTAATATTACCTCATCCTAAAATTAAGCACAGGAGAGATTCAATTCTAAACAGGTCAAGACAAGCGAGGTTGTAATAATAAATAAAAGTGAAATTGTGGGAAACCAACATGGGTATATGGCTGCATGGGTATATGGTTGCATGTATGTAATCAATTTACAGTAATCTCAAAAACATCGTCTTGCCTGACGCAATAGCTAAAGGGAAAGTAATATTTTTCTAAGATGGGAAAGAGGAAACGAAGGGTAAAATACTGATGTTTTTCAAATCAGCAGAATGTTTGAAATCAACTTCAAATGGATTGACTATTTAACCTGAAGAGAAGCTAAAATTAATATTTAAACTCATCAGCATGAAAAACACTGTTTCTTAGGAAAACTGTGGTAACAAATTCTGGCTCAATGAAAATTGTTACAATCTCCTCTATCACAACTCATTAAAGATCGAAGTGTCTGTAATTGAACCATAAATCTCCTTTGTTCTTAGAGAGACTAACAGAATAAAACAAAACTGTAGATATTTACAGTGATATACTTAGCAGTAGCAAAACAAAATATTATTTCAAAGTGAAATTATAATGATCTCTTATTAAAATCCACATCAGGAAAAAAATGGAAAGTAAGTACAAAGAACAAAGAGGAACAGCTCTAAAACTTGGGAGTCCTTGTGTCCCAGTCACAAGTTCCTAAGGATAACACTGATACAATTAATAGTCAATGCATTAATAACCTTTGGGAAAGAGGGATTATAGTCTCTACTCGGACAGTACCCAAGACATTCTGAAGACTACTTTGATCTAAATTAACACAAGCTTCCCAAGAAACTCTCTGAAGATCATCTTCTAATTTTGAGTCACTGAGGTTACCCAGTGAATCAGAACTAAAACAAGAAGACAGAAAGATGAGTTCTACAGAACAACACACAGTAGTAATGGCTGGGGAGGGCTCTAGGAGACTGTCTCAAGCCAATCATTTTTATGAAACTGAGTGAAGTTCATGGTAACTATTTGAAAATAATAATACATAATTTTTCATCTCTCGCTACATTTGGAATCAAGTTCCTGACCTTTGGCCTTGCAACAGTAAGCACTGGTTATTCTTTGCCTTCCAAATTTGTCCTGTAACAAGCAGGAGGTTTCAAATCAATGGCAGGCACGTTGCATTCCGTGCTCCAAATGTGAGTTCATTTATACTGACAAGCAGATTTCCTTCCACCTCACACTGATGAGTAGTTGAAGGACCTACTTACTCTTATTAACGTGTCAGGTAGGGGAGCAGCTCAGGCAACACCCAGAAGACAAACGTTTCCAAGGCAAATGCAACTCATTATGCTTTTTTCAAGTGCATGCAAGTGGAGTACAGTGGGACACAGAAGCACACATGATGACAGGGACTGGGAAAAACAACAGTTATTTTGCAAACTGGCGAGCATACAACCTGTGCATAACTTCCCAGCACTGAACCCCTGCGTGAGACAACACTACCTAAAGCACCAAAACATTGATAACTTCAGCTCTTTGCTGGAACAAGCAGTAAGCACAATCAGAAAGCTTCTGATGCCACTTACCATTATAAAGCCCTGCTGACATAGAGAGGCCAGAGTAGGCAGAGCTGGTTTTCTGATTAAACACTAAGGGTGGTTGTGCCAATTGCTCCTTTACCCTGAAGCATCTCTCCTGAAGACAGAGAAGGATCTCATTGTGGTTGAGCACTGTTGGGAAAGTTCATGAAGAGATGTGGCACGATCAGCATGCTGATCTCCTCAAGCTCTGTATTGCCACTTCCACAAGGATTGAAATTCAGGAACGGTGTTGTCATCTTGTCTGGTAGGACATGGAACTTGAAGGACTAACTAGTGGCACTAGATGAGTTAGCTGAAGGTGTTAGAAGAGTAAATGTTGATCAAAGGCTGACTGTTTCACATAATACAGGCAACCATTTTGGGAAGTTAAGCATCCTGAACAAAAGCAATGTTTATCTTAAAAAACAAAGTTTTATACGCAAGGTTACTCCCCCAAAAAGAATCAGCTCTGTGCTTTAGGTTCCAAACATTGTCACCTCTGACATGTAAAACAAAGATTTCACGTCTTATATCCAACAACTCCACCACAACACATACAGTGAAACAAATTAAAGGTACAATTCAAGCAAGTTGCTACATATCAATGGCCCCAAACTTTACTGCACCATTTGTGACATGTAAAATATTGATTTCCTCCTGTCAGCACAGACAGGCAAAAAGCCCTTCTACAGATATTCCCTATTATTTCTGTAAAGACTATCTTTGCTCTCGTTATAAGTGAGAGGGTCATAGCATCCCTGTGGAGATGCCTTTACGGCCTGTGTAAAATTAAAACAGGGAGCCTAATGGGTCTTGTTAGAGATTAAACAGGCATGCTGATACCTAGTTGAAATTGAACTTAACACCTCAAGTTGCTCATGTCAATTTTCTGAAACATGGCAAAAAAAGGTAATTGTCAATTAATGAACCATCAGCTTGGGGTTGGTGGAAATCAATAACATGAAACAATATGAAACTATACAATCTTAATCAGTATTCTGTAACGAAAGGGCTTTTAGGCAGACACAGAGTAATTGGCTGCTCCTTTGTGGCCCATCCTCTAAAAGGTACAATTGTCCAATTAAAATATAACATCAGTAGCAATACAGTTGTTTGTTTTGTGGTTTGGGGTTTTGTTTTATATGCACTAGGTTACACTTGTTAAAAGTTGCAGACACTGAAAGAGCATGCACAGAAGAGTAAAACAGAGTTCAAATCCAAAGGATCAAATTCAGGTCAGATACCACAGTTATGAAACTTAGCCTCCCAACTCACCATCCTTTTAATTATATGTAGAGGCTTGACGATAGAATTCACATCTCTTGGGCTCCACCAGAAACATAATATTGCTCAACTAGAAATTTCTGTTGTAAAATCCTCTCAGGACAATTTCACATCTTTCACAGAAAAAATGAGACCAGTTTCAGATTAAACTTACTTATTTCCACCAAACAGTAAGCATCCACACACTCTTCCAAAATCAAGAAAAAAATACCAAGAGTTCTTGAAGGGGATCAGAAAAGTTGGATGCGCACTAGAAAAAGCATGCTCAGGAAACTTCTCCAGCCCCTTTCCCCTCCTCATAATTCATGGTAAAATGAAAGGGCTGTTTCAAAATGGTCCCACTACACTGCAAGAGCAACATAAGTTTGTGAATGGAAGTTAAAGACCTGCTGCAAACCGTGTGCCCAGAAGTATTAGAATAAAGGTCAACATTTCCTTACCTAGACCTACCCTTTTGAGTTCATTATTGACTAATGTGTTCTTAGACTACTTTTGTCAACTTGAAAATTTCATAATACAAGGTAAGATAAAAAATTTATTACATATCTGCACTGCTTACTGGCCACTAATAATAAATCAAATTATAGGGAGGTTGGTTGGGTTTTAAATGATAAATGATCACACTGCTATCTCTAGGACTGGGCAAGATGCCCGTATTAGAAATAACTGATGTTGGAAAAGACCTCCACGATCATCATGTCCAACCTTTGACTGAACACCAAACCACAGCACTAAGTGCCACATTTCTTGAACATTTCCAGGGACGATGACTCCACCACCTCCCTGGGCAGCCCATTCCAATGCTTACACACCTTTCCAGTGAAGAAATTTCTCCTGATGTTCAAGCTGAACCTTTGCTGGTGCAGCTTGAAGCCATTTTCCCTTGTCCTATCACTAATTGCCTGGGAGAAAAGGCTGACCCCCTCCCCTAAAATACGATCTCTTAGATCATAGTCCATCCAACCATGCACCTGTTTTAATAGCTTAAGGGGAAACAATGAGTCATTTAAAATAACAAAGAAATAATTGATTTTTTGGACAAGTTAAAAATTAAGCTAGATGGCTCTTTTTTAGCACATGTCATTTGAGACTGTCAGGCACAGTACCATAAGGAAGAGGTCATTCAGACCCAGGGATGTAGCTTGGTATTTGAAGAATGAACAGCAGAACTGAAAAGTAAGCTGCTTGTCCTGTGACACAAACACAAGAGATCCCAAAAACTGCACTTATGACCCAGCCCATTGTATTCCAGTAAAAATTCTGACCGATCAGCTGTAAGAAGGAAGCCTTCACCTCACAGAGACTGTTCTTCAGCAATCCTGTGTGCTGTATAGTAATTACATAATGAAATGTGTTTCTGACTTCCTTAAATATGGTGGGGTAGTTTGGAAACTAATAGAACATGGTCAAGCAGTCCTTACAAGACTAAATTTTTAGCCAGTCTTACACAAATAACCCACAAAACAGTTAGACTACGGAAGATGGCAGATTAAGTACATTCATTTTAAGAGAAGGAAAAAAAACCCCAAAAATTCTCTTTAGTTATCTCTGAGAGCTGGATCCTGCATGTACATTTGGACAGTGCTATGCCAGTGCTAAGGTTTTTTTTGGTAGAAATCCACAAGCAGGATTTTCTTTTCTCTTTTAATGAGAAATAACACCAGGTTATCACTTTCAGGCATCTAGATGTTATTATCTCTGATGCAGCAATTGCAAGGAAATACTGTAGGGCTAGCACAAAGTGGCAAACCAAAGAAAAAAATGTTGTACTTAGTAAGGATTAAAATTCCCAAGGCTATTTCAAAAGATTATTTAAGCCCTCTGAGAAGGAAAAGCATGGAAGAGATGTCAGCATTCCATTAACAATGCACTGATTATCCACCATCAGCTGGAAATACTAGAGCACTTGGCATCTTGTTAACACCAGAATCACTGATTTCATTACACATAGATTTTCACCCTCCAAACTGAAATGAATCCTAAGCTTTGGGAACATCACAGCACGCTGGACACTGTCACATGGGTCATTATGGTTTTAATGCACAAGCTAAGCCGCAGCATTGCTACATTTCACAGAGAGACTGGAAAGCTGTATTTGAACAGCAGCATGAAATTGTTTAATTAGGGCTTTTTTTTAAAGAATTATTGAACTTACTAAATTTAATGTCAGGCTTAAAATTAAGTACCCAAACATATTAAACATTAAAAAACCCCCAAGAGTGCTACCTTAGTGTCTCGCGGTACGTCTCAGCTTTATCAGGAATTCCATATAGACAGAAATAAGGAAAAGGTGAAGGGACTGGGGAGAGCAATCAATACAAACTGTATCCGCGGCTCTGGTCTGGAGGCTAAAGCTGGTGGAAATGATTCAGAGTGCCACAGTTGTTGTTCTAGCGCATGAAGCATATCAGCCAACACTTTATGGGGAAAAGGGGAAATAAAAAGTAGGACTGGTATTATAGGGAGACTCTATTAAAAAGGCAACAGCCCTTTGGGAAAAATCATTTCCATAATGGTTATCCTTTTTGTCCCTTTAGAGCCATTATTTTTGGGGTTTACATAATTAAAAAAGCTTCACTCATTTCAGAACATTTACCAGCTCTATAACTTTCTTATTTGTTAAAAAGTGTACAAATCCTACAACCTGGTTTAACATTTACAGGGCTTGTTAAAGGTCAGCAGCAAACAGTCATGAAAGCAAAGAGGCAATGGTAGATTATCTTTTCAAAGTGAAAGAAGGAAAGAATCACCAAAGACAAAGGAGGAAATAAAGTCAGAAGTCCAGCAACAGCAAGCAGTGTAAAGAAATTAAACCATCCTATCCTGGCAAGCATCCTCATTCTTCTGCAAATACCAAGGCTTTCATCATGCAGCTGTCAAATACCAAGGCACTGTTTATCATGTAATAGGCAAGCACAAAACTCAGAGGTAGAATTTTCATATTTTGCAACGGCTTATTTAGACAGATAAAAGGAAGCTCTCTAACAATTATAGATTAATTACAAAAAAAATGGACCTCCGCTAATTTCAATATGAAGTCCAGTATATTTTACATCATTTCTATATTCATTTCCTAGTATGGCAAAGTTTTCCATTTTTAAAAATAGCACAGCAGACATTGATAGGGAGCAGCCAACCTCAGAAGATGCAGTTGAAACTTAGAGGGTCCTGTGAAATTCACATATAACCAGCTTTGATTTGGTGAGATAAATAGAAGAAGATGGGTCTTTTTCAGAGACTACTACTTACATTTAAGGCATGCATCATTAGAGAAGAAATCCTGTAAATGAGGGAAGCAACACAAAGATTTTGTTTCAAGCTGACAACTTGACCTGTTTGCCCATACTGACTTAACATTAAGGTAGTACATTGAAGTGTCCTCTGCAACCAACCAGGCTAGAGTAACCTTGGAAAAAGATTGAAGGAAAAAATATCAACCTGTTACTCGTTTCAGCTTCTTAAACCACTGTCAACACACCTCTACTTCAAGAACCTTCCAGAAAAAGCAGGCATACTTCATCAGTTACCACAGGTTTTGTGTAACAGGTTTATACCTGGCTGTTTTAAACACTTCTGAATGAAGAAGCTGAGATACCAAGCAAATCCCAAATGAGCCATCAACACAATTGCAAACATATCAGTGAAACAATGACTTGCTGCCCAGCTGTGCAAACCTTTTAAAGACCCCCTCAACTCCTGCAGGTTCCTGCCCCATGGTTATTCTCTCTGAATGACATTCTGGCTAGGCTCCTAACTCTCCTAAAGCAAATTGGTGTCACAGGCAATAGTGCTGCATGTTTGCTTTGGTCGGCAGCACGCCGACACTTAGTACCAACTAAAATCTCCAGCAGACCAGGTCTAGAAAGAGACACAGTAACAGACTTCAAGCTTTTAGTAAATAAAGCTGGGGAAAAACAACATGAAGATGCAGAGTCTACCTCAGCAAAGCCAGTAATTCTCTGGAAAACCTACAACAATGTTAATCCAGCAGAAGAAACCATGGTTTAGAAATGCCTTCCATTCACTGGGAATTTCAGAAGGATTCTCTGAAAAACACTAGAGCACCTAATAGGGTCTACCCACCTTTACGTGGGGTTCACAGACTTGCAGGAAGAAATGCTTGAAGAGCAAGACTGCATTATCAGAAATGGTTTGTTCAACAGCTTTCAAAGCATTTGTGCACTGGAACTGCAGGCCAGGATGTAAACTGGTAAGGTCAGAATGGAAAAATACAGTGCTCTACTGATCCTAGTATCCTCACATTTGTCTTTTTCACCCCTCTCTCCTCCTGTATTCATGGATGCACAGCCATCACTATATTTGACACATCATTTGGTTATTTCTTGGATACATTTTTGGTCAGTAGCAAAGAACTGCAGAATAGAAGCATTATCACCACCTCTCCTGACATGAAACCTGCCTACATGCTCCAACAGGCAGCAAAACTCTTAAGGGATAAACCCAGAATAGTCTGGACTGTATAGCGACTAGAGCCAATGAAGAACCCTTACGGTTTATAAGTCCCCTTACAATTTTTCACTAGAGTTGCTCTCCTCCTTACCCACCAGAATTCTAGGATTTGTGTTTTGGTGGGGTTTTCTGTTCTGTTGTTCACTGACACAAGACCTCATTGTGTTTGCATATGTTGCAATACAATAACCTGACAATGTCAATGTTATAACTTCTAGCATTGGTTCAACTATCTCATTCTTCCCTTTGTGTATTTCGCACTCTTGTCCCAATGCCACCCACTGGAAAAAGTTGTGAAAATTGATCTGCCTGCAATATTTTGAAACAAAAGATATAACTGTCCTTTCTAAAGGGCTGGCCATTATTACTTTCAATGATATCCACGTGACAAGACATTCATACAAAGCAAATTCAGCATATGGGGATCATGACAATTAAAGGAACTACAGATAGAAGGAGCATATTTGCAAGCAAAAGATCCGTAAAATTATGTTACAGGAGAAAGCATGAGTTGGACTGGGGGCGTGTGTGAAATATTCTTCACTGCTGTTTTTTAATTCTTTGAATTCGTTCAAGTAAAGACACGGATACTCTTTTTCCTAGTGATCTAAGAAGACTTCAGACAGCAGAGAAAATTCAAGACTCAAGTTTCATGCAATTCAGTAGCCTCCCCCCCCACCATTACACATACATCAGGCACACATTAAGAGTGCAATACTGAAAAGGAAAATATTTCTTAGGCCAACTGTGTGGCTGATGACATTTTTCTCCTGTCAGTGTGGCAAATGGAGTCAACCCCGGTGTACTCTTCTGTATTGAGAGAGAAATTACTCCTGCCTGTCAGTCACAGAGTGGATAAGGTACAAAATCCATTCCCTTGATGAATAAATCAGAGTTAAAAAAGGTCAGGATATCTTCAGTGTCTGCTGGGGACAAATCTCATTTAAGATTATTACATTCTTGTCAAGATCTTCACCACAGTCAGTTTAACTATCCCTTCTTGTATTTCCTCCCTCCTTTTCCTAAAGTCACTCAGCTGAGCGCATATTTATTGCTTTACTTTTTAACATCACATTGTTTTCTCTAGCAAAGTAAGATATCTTGTCCAGTAACAATGAAGACAGCATTAAGCTCAAATAGTGTCCATTCCAAACTCAGCACTGGAAATGGAAAAATATAAGGGGTGAGGCTTACACCCTTCAAACCCACCCTTTAAAGACTGTGAAACTCCTAGTTGTCCAACAAGAGATGGATTTACAAATCTGAAGGGCTGGATATCCGAAAGGAAAATCCTGACCACAAGTTTTAGCAACAAGAGCTAAATCTGCAGTTACAAGTTGCTGTGCAATTCAAAGACTATCCTTCTCCTATTTATCAGTTGTAGTGGCCCAAAAATATCCTAGGTACTCCAAGAAAGGTTGAAGATTTCTTTGCTGTCTACTCATTACTCACAGTTCCATTTTCCAGTGTGGCAGACAGAAGCAGTGTAGCTTAAGTGATCATCTGAGAACAAGAGCTTGCTCAGGACAAACTGAGGGCAGGGAATGGTTGAACGTCTCTGAACTAAAAGCTTTCTCATGATCTCAAATCAAACCTATGACTACTAATCGACTCCAGCTAGGTCCTTCTGAGAGGCTGTAAGAATATTTTTTCCAAGCTGTCCTTGCAAAACCCTTATCTCCACCTGAAGTTCTCAATTTTTTTTTTGTGCCTCATGAAGAAGTCAGGCAAAAAACCACTCTGCTCTAGTACTCTGAAAATACTTTTTATCCAGGAGCTACTATAAATTCACAGGACACTTATAAGAACTACTGGTAGGTCACAGAGACTCCAACTGTTTGGAAACACTCTTATTTGTTCCACACTTTAAGTGTCTTCACTGATATCTGGTTTTGGCTGTAATTCATAACAGCAGCATGAAAATGTGCGTGTGTGTGTGTGTGTGTGTCCGTCCCCTCCCAGCAGTTCACTTGCTGCTGCTGTTTTCCCTCTAATCTAGTCAGTCCTTGATCTACAAGCATAAAATTTGTTCCTCTCGGGGAAAAAAAATCATTACAAACAGGAGACCGAAAATCTCAACTTGGGAATTAGCAGGTACATTTAAAGGTATTTTTTCCCCTGACATCTGCCTCAAATGAAAAGAAAGCAGATACTGATACTGAAGAAGAACAAGATAGCTTTATACAAGGCCTGCTTAGCCCTTCACCATAATAGTTTCTAACAGAGTCAATAATCAATTAAGGAACTACTCCAGGAACAATTCTCCATTCAACCTGGAAGAAGAGCATTCAGATGCAGAGCCCTGCCCCACAGCCAGAGGAGCCATGAAGCAACCACAGCCCACCCATCCTGTCAGGTGTAGAAGTGCCCTCCTTCCTGCACCTCTCCCAGCACTGACCCTTCCAGGAGGAGCTAAAAGGGGCCCTCCCAGGCCACCCAATACTGCATGATCATACGTCAGCAGTTCCAGTCAAGGGGTTTGTAAGTTTTCACGAGCATTGCACATCTGCACACAGGTCAGAAGGCACATTTCGCTTTAAGTGGAATTGAAAGTGCCCACTGAATCTGCAGAAGGTTTTTCTTAACACTGTGAAAGCGCTCCTCAGGTCTGAAAATGAAGCTGAGGGTTACCAAGACTTCAACCCCTGTTGTGCATGCCACAGCTTTCACTCCTTTGGATGCTTAGCACCCACAAACCCAGCTCCCTTTCTGGGTAACATTACCTTTAAAAACACCCTGCTGCTGACTGGGAAATGAGGAATTGTTTCCACAGCAAGGACCCTAACAAGAGAGGGGAGGTTATAAACCTTATAGTAAAGAAAGGAACGAGAAGGCAAAATAAGCTTTGCTAACTCTCCACGTCTAATTTATGACATTAATTAGTTAATGACAAAATAAGCCCAGACACATTCTTGCTGTCCTGGAATTTAAGCTGAGGAAAACCGCAAATAGAATGAATGCTGCGATGGGATGAAAGCTGCAGCGCCGGGCGGCCCTCGGCAGCCCCCTGCTGCCTGCCGGGCTGCCGCAGCTCCGGGACGCGGCAGTGCCAAACCCCGCGGCCGCACAGCATCCCCACAGCATCCCCACAGCATCCCCAGAGGTGCCGCTAACCCTGAGAACAGCGGCCATCACCGAAGGCGGTCTGCTCGAACAGTGCGGCTCCAAGTTGCCGTTTGCCATTCGCAGATTTCGTCAGGAGTGTTTTAACTGCGCGAGACAGCTGAATAGAATGTTTAGAAACAAATATCGGCAATACAGGAGTAAACAGGGAAGGAAGGAGCCGACTCAAGCTCAGGAGAGCAGGGGTGAGGCAGTCCCAGGGCAGCGATGCAGGGCACGCTGCTCCAGCCCGTCTCTGCGGCACGCTTGGCAGCCGGCTCCGCAATTCAGTTCTAAGTGTTTGTTTTTAATCGCACATGTCGGCATGCCGGGTGGTTAACTTACAATGTGTCACACAAAACAAGAACAAGCCTCCCAGTTAATCAAATACCAACAAAACGTCTCATGTCATATTAATGATACTTGGATCAGAGCCAGGAGGAGTAAGTTTGAAAGCCAAGATCCCTCTGCTTTCCTCACTATCTTAATCACTGTGCTATACAGTGAAGTTTCTAGAAACATGAACATCAAGAGCTGACCTCCTGTACGGTATCACAAGAGAGGTTTTCAATGATGCCTGCGCCTGCATCTTTCTTCCTCAGCAAAACAACGAGGAAGCCAGGGGAGCTCCACAGTACACACGGAGCCTGTCCTTACGTTCCATACAAGCTCATGTGCATACTACAGGTACTAGTCAGCTCGACAACCCATCCTTCAGTCCACGTTTCGTGGGAATGATGTGAAGGTTCACTCGCTCTGGTTACACCCACACTTTCTCCAGACAGGCATTACATCACCCTGGGCACTTGGCAGCTTTTGTGCTGGCACACAAGCACACATGGCCATGCAGTGGGGCAGAACTGGTAACATGCACGCAGAGCTGAATGCAGGAACATCTCTTTCAGGAGCTCTGTGGGCACACATTAAGCTTAAACCAGTGACAAAACCATGTTTTAATTACAGCTGGGTTCAGATAATCAAAATCTTTTAAATATCTGCATATATCACAGGAAATAGATTTCCTTACATAAGGTAAAGGAGATTTTTAGGCAAAATTCAAATTTAGCAAATGTGGCTTTTTTCCTTTTTTCAATGTAAAAGTACAAGATACACAGATGGGAAGAATTTACCCACTTCCCTAATCAATTAAGTCTAATATTTAGAGGAAATAAACAACCCTCAAGATGCTAGGACCTAAATACTGTAACAACAGCAACAATAACATTCTCAAGCTTTGAAAACACTAAACCAAACTTGAAGTCTCAATTTGCATTTCCCAGAGTGACCCCTAACTTCCACATATTGTAATAACGTATTAAATCTTGGGGTTTTGTTCTTGGGCTTTTGGAGAGGTGAGTGAGAAGTACAGGGTCCTTCACACCATCACACTTTCCAGTACTGAACACATACAAACACCTGGCTCAACCAAAGAGGATGACTTCACATAATTAACTAGAATTTTTCCATTTTTGTATTCAAGAGATATAGGGGAAATCTTACCCCTTGTTAGGGGAAAACAAACTCATAAAAAAAATAAAGTCCAGAACACATCACCACTACACACCAATCTCCAGAGAAGTTGGGAGGATGAGGGAAGAAGAAGGAAACAAACAAACAGTCTTAGCTTTAAACTTCTGCACAGGACACAACTTTTACTGTTTTGATTATACCTTTACAGGAAAACTAGAGTTTTTGAAAGGTAAAAACAGTAGAGGTCAACAACATTACCAGTTTCTTAGACTCTTAAGTGGATGAACAGGTATTTAGGTGAATGCCTCACTTACTCCAAAAACAAGGTCTCAGTTGCTAGGAAATAAAATTAGTTATAGTTCAAGACTATAAATCTATTCTTTCTACTGTAACAGTATTCCAGTATACTCACATAACAATCCCATATGCTAAGACCCTCTCACAATTCACAGGAATGCCATGGCCAAATTTTTAGCATTATTTGCAAAATATATGTAATATTTTACATGAAGAATACTTACTTCCTTTTGGATACTATCTAGAAAAATACATACATTTTTCATAATACAAGATCTAAAAATATGAAGCCACCTAACTTTTTAGAGCAGGTATATCCTACTGAATATTACACACTTTGTTCAAAACCTGAAACCAGTAATATGTTAGTGGTAGAGAGAGGGCATAACAAAGAGGACAAACATTAAAACATAGCTTTAGCTAAATTCTTCCTGACCATGCAAGTGTCAGATAGATAGAAAGAGGACAGATTCCCCATAGTATGCAAAATAAATGTATCACAACTGTTAAATAATACTACACATTAATAAGGACTATGCATTGGTCGTCACTGTGCTGAGGAAATAAAAAAGAGATAGAATTACACATGGAGGTATTAGTACAGGACCATTCTCTATAAAAGTTGCTCTAGAATTCCACCCAGTTTCAAATTAGATGAAGATTTTCTCCTAGAATACTATCCTAGAGGGCAAACATAGTGAGACAAAACCCCTCACTTTACAGCTCATTCTTGAGCTCATAAACAGTCTTGGAAAAAAAAATATTCTTCAGAATCAGATTGGTTTTTGTGATCCAAAATTATCAGTCCAGAAGAGGCCAGATTGATGCAGTTGTGCAATCATACTGGTAATCAAAGTAGTGGCTCAAATTGTTAACAAACAGCTGAAATCAAGGCGAGGAGCCAGGGTGAGACTACAGATGTTTATGAAATGTAAACTGAGCACTTCACTCAGTTCTGAGGCAGAATTAACAGCCTCGTGTACTGACCTTATGATTTAATTGCCTGCTATAATACTCTGATAGTTTAGCAGTTCAAGATATCATCATTGTTAACACACTGATATATTGATTCAATTTCACTCCTGACCTGGATTTACTGCATTTCTCATTCTTATTTAGTACTTCAGACTGTAGCTATATGTAAAAGTGAGCCTTGCTTGACTCTTTTTTTAGTCCATTAGGAACAAGTAAGAACCGTTTCCTTTTTCAGTTTTCAAAGAGGACTGATAAATACAACCCTGAAAGATTTATTGTGCTGCTTTTGGCTGGGGCAGAGTTAATTTTCTTCACAGTGGCTGGTATGGGGCTGTGTTTTGCATTTGTGCTGAACACAGTGATGATAATATAGAGATGTTTTTGTTACTGCTGAGCAGGGCTCACACAGAGCCAAGGCCTTTTCTGCTCTCCATACTGCCATGGTAGTGAGAATACTGGGGGTGCTTGAGAAACTGGGAGGAGACACAGCCAGGATAGGCGACCCAAGCTGACCAAAGGGATATTCCAGACCACAAGACATCATGCTCAGCACATGAAGTGGGAGGAAGAAGAAGGAAAAGTGGGATATTTAGAGTGATGGCATTTGTCTTCCCAAGTAAGGCTTAAATGTGACGGGGCCCTGCTCTCCTGAAGATGGGTCCTGTTGGCCCATGAGAAACAGTAAATTAATTCCTTGTTTTGCTTTGCTTGTGTGTACAGGTTTTGCCTTCCCTATTAAACTATCTTTATCTCAACACATGAGTTTTCTAACTTTTATCCTTCCACTTCTCTCTGTGAACCTGCTGGTGGGGGAGTGAGTGAGCTGTGTGGGCCTTGGTTGCTGCCTGGGATTAAACCATGACATTTATTGAAGAACAATTGTCTGCATCTTTATGTTAATGTATTTGCCTCTCAAAATAAAAAATACATAGTAAACTAACATACATTCTTTTACACAATTGCATACATCTCTAACTAGTATAAAAACAGTGGCAAATGTCTGCCACTTCAGCCAGGTAATATACACAGTACAAACCTCTATCACTAGAATAAAACACTCCAAGATATATCATCTGACAGCGGCTTCCCACTGACCTTTCACACTGAAGTATCTTTACATTTGGGTGACATGCTTTACTTGCAGTTACTGTGCCCAGGCAAATGGTAAAACTACTGTTGCCCCATCCTATGCGCCAAAGACC
Source organism: Entomyzon cyanotis (assembly GCA_024500445.1). NCBI lineage: Eukaryota > Metazoa > Chordata > Aves > Passeriformes > Meliphagidae > Entomyzon > Entomyzon cyanotis. The sequence continues at coordinate 37,908,733 of JAKEPQ010001030.1, read as the reverse complement.
CTCAGGAAAAACCAAGCAGTTACACACTTCACAGCGTTATTGTATTAACAAGATCCACTGATAAGAGGTTTCCCACACTTAAGTTATGAGAACCTTTCTTCTGGAATCCACCAGGCATTTGGAGGCTATTTATGCTGCCATTAACAGCATATGCTGTGCACACATACAACACTTTGTGACAGAATGATTTGCAGGTCATGGAGTAGGCTAGAGAAAAGGGATGCTGAGCTGTCAAAGTAATGTCTCATTAAATCATACGAAAATAGTGGAGAGGAAAGAATAGGACATAGGGAGATGTGGAATAAAAACAATTTAAATAGCTTTCATGCTGTTTCTAGGAGAAAATGTAACATAGCTGCTGAATGGAAGATGCCTGTTGTCAGCAACAAGCATAAAGCAACAGGAATATAGAAGAGTGGGGGGCTGAAAGAGGGAGAAAGGCGTACACACAGACACTGTTTACTAATCACATTTCAGATTGTCAGTCTCCCCCAGAGAACTAAATCAAATAAAGCACGAGTAAGCCAATATAGCCAGTGGAGAATTTAAACAAAGAAGAGCCTCAGCTTCACTAAAATAATGATGATGACAAATTTAATAGAAACACATTAGAACTTTTGATGGATGTGAAAGTGTTTTATAATTTACCAGAAATACTAAGGCAGACTCTGTGCACAAGACTGAGCTGACACTACAGGTCATTTCTTTTGCAGAAACAAGAGCTGGTTTGGCCAACAGAAGAGAACGGCTGCAAGGAATCTGTGCCTTAAGAGACAGATGATACTGAAATGTTGCTCTTCAGCCTCAGGCCATTTACAGAAGTAGCTCAGGAAATGTTTTCACAGATGAGAGGACATACCAGGTACATAAAGTCCCAGTTCCAAAGAACAGACAGCCTCAGTGCTGATTTCTTTTTCTGCTTTTTAAGAAACCTGCCTTTCTATTTAATGTTATCTGACAAGTCCAATCATCTTTTCGAGGACTCAAAAGGGAAAAAAAAAGAAAAAAGAAAAAAACTGGACAAGTTATATATCAGGCAAAACTTTCTATTATTTATACATTATCACCACAATTTATGTTTCAATTTTCAAGTATCTTCCACCTCTAAAACCCAAAAAAATTACAGTTTGCTTTTTCACCATCCTCATTTATAAATAAGAACAGTAATTTCTGTTTCATACACAAATAATACTGTGGTTCAAGGAAGGCCAAACTACTTGATTAGAGCCACAGAATAAGTCAATAGTAGAGCTAGCAGTCATAGAATACCCTAAGTTGGAAGGAACCCAAAGGATCATCGAAGTCCATCTCCTGACCCTGCACAGGAAAACCCCAAGAATCACACCATGTGCCTGAGAGCATTGTTCAGACACTTCCTGAGCTCTGTCAGGCTTGATGCTGTGACCACTTCCCTGGGAAGTCTGCTCCAGTGTCCAGCAACCCTCTGGGTGAAGAACCTTTTCCAATATCCAACCTAAACCTTCCCTGACTCAGCTTCATGCCATTATCTCAGGTCCTGTCACTGATCACTAGAGAGAAGAGATCAGTGCCTGCCCCTCCTCTTCCCCTCAAGAGGAAGCTGTAATTGCACTGAGGTCTCCCCTCAGTCTCCTCCAGGCTGAACAGACCAAGTGACCTCAGCCACTCCTCATATGGCTTCCCCTCCAGGCCCTTCACCATCCTCATGGCCCTGCTTTGGGTGCTCTCTAATAGTTTAATGTCTTTCTTACATTGTGGTGCCCAAAACTGCACACAGGACTGAGGTGAGGCTGCCCCAGTGCAGAGCAGAGCAGAGCAGGACAATCCCCTCCCTTGCCCAGCTGGTGATGCTGTGCTTGAAGCACCCCAGGACACACTTGGCCCTCCTGGCTGCCAGGCCACACTGCTGGGATAGATTATAGCTGTCCCTTTTGCCAGCCTTTTGCTTTTGTTATGCGACCACAGAACTGCAGAGGTCAATCCAGGCTAAGAACGTCTAACTAGCCATTAGACAAAAAAAAGCAGATCATTTAAAGAGGTCCCCTGTAAAAGGATTTGACTGTTAGACCTTATGAGGCAGCCGACTGAAGAGAGTGATTTGACTCAGTAAAGTAGAGGAGGGCTTAGCAGGTACCACAGCTTTGCACTGCCAGCTTCACAGAACTTCAAGATACTGGTCTGGTAGATTACATACACATAAGTATGTAGGAGATGACAGGAAGTGCCACATGCAACTTTGTTAAAATTACTTTGCACCAGAAAAGGCAACAGTATTTAGTAGAGAGCTTGATACCGAAAGGAAATTGAATTGGTACTAAGTGCATCATTTTCCAGGGTCATTTCTTTGAGGTTATTTGGATATAGGCAGTTTGGAGGCAGACATACCAAACATTACTTGCAATAAGAAGATACAAAACAGTGCCGATAAAGTCTGCATTATTTAAATCTTGGTATGGCAACTGTTGCAGCAGACATTTGGCTCAACAATAATTGGGAAAGTGCCACCTATTCATCAAAACTGGTTTTTTATAGGCATATACCTTTATAACATTAAACACGTGTATCATGGGCTTCAGCTGAAGGTCTCATGGCAGATGAGATGCCTGAAAAGGCATGTTGTTCTGGCATCTGCTAGTTTCAATAAATTGCCATGTTCTTATAAGAGAATACACCAATGTGAAGTTAACACACTAATTTCAGACATTTTAGATGGATGGTAGTACCTCAACTGAAACACAACTATACTTTATTTTAGTTAGATCTGTATAGATAATACATCTGGGTAAAATGCTGGTATCAATCCTGCCATGAGCAATCCACTAAACTCACAGATTCTTTGGATTGGAGATTCTCAAACTGTGGATGAGGAGTGCTAAAGCTTGCCACAGAAGCATGCAATATAGTTTTATCCTGCAGAAGATATGAAACAGTAGAAAAGGCTACATGCCTCTATGGAGGCAGATTATAAGGCTCACACAAGATAGTATGTTCTAAACTCATGCAAATCATCTGATTTACAGTAACTATCTCTGTGTATTCTTTACCCACAGCAAGTGTAAAACAATTTGAATTAAGAACACCACTGTTATTTGGAAAGTAAATTTCCCAAGATCTGTTATATACTGCAGAGCTGCTAAGACCCATTGCTTTTAATAAAGCTTTATTCCACAAGGCCCAATCTGTCTGCAACAAAGAAGGAACATCTCTGCTAGGTCTGAAAACTGCAGAAGAGGTAGCAGACAGTTCAGACACGAGACTCAGGCTTACTGCCAAACTGATCTTAGTAGGTTGGCTGACAAAACAGTCATGCTAAGTACTTAAAGACCATGGAAGAAAGCACTCTTTGTAAACTCCTAAGAGGGACTACCAGTGTTAACCAGTGGCATAGCTTTGCAACAAGACTGTACGACCTTGAAATGAGCTTTGGCATACACAGTACTGCTTAACAATGTAAGGCCGAAACAAACTACAGCCATGCCCCAGTATCAACAAACTAGACACTGCTGAAATGCATCGTTTTTAGCAGTTTGACAGAAGTAAAGCTACTTCTCCCAGAAAAATCAATGTAATAAACAGGGGATATACACAGGAACTTCAGAAAGAGACTTTAAATACAGAGATAGCACATATGAGGTAAAGAATCACACGATGGTTGAGGTCGAGAGGGACCTCTGGAGATCATCCGGTCCAACTTTCCTACCAAAGCGGGGTCACTTAGAACAGGATAATGAGGGTCATGTTCAGATTACGTATAAGGAAGAATTTTTTTACAGTGTGACTGGTGAGATAGTCTAACAGGTTGCCCAAAGAACTGATGGATGCCCCATCTCTGGAAACACACAAGGTCAGGTTGGATGGGGCTCTGATCAACCTGGTCTAGTTGAAGATGTCCCTGCTCATTAAAGGAATTTGGACTAGATGACCTTTAAAGGTGCATTCCAACCCAAACTACCCTATGATTCTAGGATTCTATGTGCAGATGATTTCTGAACGTCTCCATGGTAGGAGACTTCACTAACTCTCTGAGAAGCCCGTTCAAGCGCCTGATCACCCTCACAAATGCAAAAATGTTCCCTTACATTTGTGTTTCAATTTTTGTCATTGCCTCCTGTCCTGTGACCAAGCACCATTGAAAAGAGTCTTGACCCATCTTCTTTACACACTCCCCTCTGACACTTGCACACATTAAGATTGCCCAGTCCTTCTCCAGGCTGGACGGCCCTAGCTTTCTGAGCCTTTCCTCATAGGAGAGATTCACCAGTCCCTTAATCATCAGGCAAGATGAGGGTCACTGATTCATCCAATAGAAGAGATCAGATCTGAATCATCCAACAAAGGAGGTGCTGACATTCCATAATGGAGTACATCACAGAAGATTTAATCACCACCAGATTTCATTGCTATCACTTTTCTTGATTAATTCAATGGAAAAGGACAGAAAAGTGAAATGATCATATCAATTAACACTGCACTGTATTAAATTATCAGCAACAGAACTCTGAAGCATAGGATAAAGAAGCAACAGATACAGCAAGGTGTTGCTGTACTTGGGTAACTAAATCTAGTTCTCTCACTGCAATCAGACTTCCATTTAACATTCAAGATCACACAGTATCTACCTGAAAGACATGTGGCAACATAGATCAGCCATGCTGAATTTCTTGGAAAGAAGAAAGCAGTTCATACCATTTAGAGCAGTGAGCTCCTCTGCAGAGCTCACCGCCCTTCACTGGTTGGTGATGGTAAACCTGCCCTACACAGCCTGCTCTGTGAAGTGCTAAGCACACCAGCACTCCAGATGCTAATTGTTACTGCTCCCCTGTGCCTGCCTTTCAAATGAGGGGAGAAAAAACGTACGTTAAAAGGATCATAGAGATACTAAAGATGAAAGGGGAATTTTTTTTAAAAATTGTGATGCTGGCAGATGGATCATAATGTCAAGAGGTGAAGTATCGTTAGGGTATAAACAGCCTCTCTGAGGCAGAGTGTGGAAAGCTTCCATTGCAATATCACAAAGTAGATTATGGGGGGACAGTTAATAGGTTTAAACACTTTCTCCCGTTCGCTGGATGTGCGCGGGCGCTGCCTGGAATGCTGGCGGCATGGCCGGGCCTGCAGCGCCCCCGCGCGGCCGTCCCGGCCCCTCTGCGCTCCCCACGGCAACGCCGCTCCAGGAAGGCATCCTCCGCACGGAGCAAAAAGCCCCTTACGGGCTCTGATATCACCTACGGCATCCGTACGGGGTATTAGATAAGCGGTACTTTTAAGTCACTGATTCTGTTGACTTAGTTAAATATTAAAAAAGTTAAATTTAACAGCAGATGAAATAAACAGATTCAGGTTTACACACAGATACCAGCCTTTGCCTTGGCTGTGTCTCATTTGGTATTTCTCCTGCCTCAAATGCAGCCAGGCTGCCACACTACACCCGGGACCAATGTTTGCTATTCCATACCAGTCGTTACCCACACATATACCTATTCCACTTAATTATGTACATGATGGATATGTAAAATCATCCCAGTATTTGTAGAAGACCATGCTGCAGCACTGTTAAGAAATACGGCAATCCGTAAAGAGCAAACTTCTATTTTATTCTAATATTTACATAGAACAGTGCTTCCAATTCCCCTCCTTTCACAAGGGCAGTAGGTATGCTGTGCAAGATAGGAAATGAAGTTATTATGATGCAATCTGGTGAAATAATGGATTGCGCTTGACAGAGGGACTCTGGAGAGCTTTCTATACCTTATGGCCCTCATTGCCAGAAGGCAAGCAGACATGGTCTTCAATTCATATATGCCAGGAAACAAGAGTGCAGTAGTCACAACATCAATTTATGTATTGCAAAGCATTTGATTTAACTAGGGAAGTGCTGTCTGAAGAAAACAGAAATCTGAAGAGCAGCAAAGGTAAGAAGATAGTACTCTGAACAGCATTTAAGTCAAAGAACATCAGAGATCTTTCTCCTTCATGAGTAATTGACAATCATTCCTGTAACTACATATTCTGTACAGTAATTCTGGTTGGTCTATGTTGGTAGACAGCAACTTCTAAGGAACACTTTTGTTACTCAGCTCCACCATTCCTCAAAGTCAGCTTAAAGTTCAGCATAATCCTGATTGCTCTCCTTCAGGACCAATTTTTCCACCTCTTCTCCCAAGTAGACTCCATTTTCAGCTGTGCTCTCAACATCCCTCCTATTTTGCTACTCTTGCTTGACATCATTGTAAATTCAAAAGGTATACATGGAGCTCAGACTCCATTCACTGTATCACTGCTTAACCTAATCAGCTCACCTGTTACAGTTCTTTTTCCTCATACCAGCAAAGTGGGCATATCCAGACCACATACTTCTCCCAGACCATCCAGTAAGTCACAGAAGTAGAATATTAACACTGCCATACTTCATTGTCATTCAAACCAGCAGGGTTGCAGGCAGAAGCATTTACATTCAATTAAAAAAGTTGTTTTGCAAAAATACTCAGCCACATTGAAAAAAACTCTTCTGATTACACAATTCAAAGCCATACTCCAAAGCCATACTCCAAAATAAGCCTATTCCTGATAAACTGATGAGACAAGATGGGTTTTAACATTTCGGTATATAGTCTCGAGGCTCATGTAACCATCAGCTTAGGCTAGAGACCAGAACTCCTACTTCAACAATGCACTGTCATTACATGCTGACTTGGCATTACTTACAAAGACAGGAGGGGGGAGGGAATATAAGTATTATATCCCCCATGTACATATAGAGCAGTCATGACATCTTCCACATTTATTTCCTTCTGGCTTTATAAGAGTTGCAAAAGAAACCCGCCCTTTACTTACCTCTATATACTGTAATTGTCAACACAAATTATATGAAATGGCAGAACAAGAAATTACAACTTAATAAGAAAACTTTAACAGAATGCTCAACAAGAAGGGATGGGAACAGCAACTTCCTAAAACCGTCTACTTGGTTCACATTCCCTGTCAGAATGGCTGTCAGTATAAATGCTGTATCAGCATCTTGTTCTTTTAAAGTAAAAATATAAAACACACTTATGTTTCCCAGAGATATGTCATGGTATTTTAACAGTAAGTTGCTAATAAGAACCTCAGCACTCTCTAGGTTGTTTAAGCCATCCAGAATGGTTATGAGTGGATGTCCTTTAAAAGCCACTGAACTTAAGACAAAGCCCAGGATGTATCATCACTTGCAGCCTCTATTCAAAAGAAAGCAACACCTATTTCGTTGCATACATACAATGTCTGCAACTTGTGCACAGTGGGAAAAAATCTGTTCCCTGTATAAATCCAGGGCATGTCATTGCAAACAAGGTTTTTAATTAAAATTGGCATTTTTGAGCCTCCTGCTGATGGACAGCATCTCATTGCCTCCTCAGATGGCTAAACTGGCTTCCAGGAGAGACACTGAAAAGAAACAAAATCACTAGAATACCTAACTTTGACAAGTCTCTGCTGGGGACAATTTCAACAGCAGGGTGCTGCAGAGAGAGGTAAAAAGAGAAAAGATAACTACTTAGGAAGTCTCCCCTAATGAAGACTCAAAACATCACAAACAAGACAGTAGAGGAAGCATTTTATTCCTAAGCCTACAGACAGGATGATCAAGCAGGACAATTTTAATCAGAAGCCATATTGTCAAAGAGAATGCAGAACAATGTCAGCACCTCAGTGGGTAAAGCCTTCTTTTGAATGCACAAGAAGGCTTAGGGACTGACTAGACCTCTGGCTGTGAGGTTGGCTAAACTGTCAGCTCTGACAAAGCTTTATCCCTCTCAGACAACAGACAGATATAGGTTCAAATCAGACAGATAAATCAGACTTCTTGGCCAGAACATTTTCTCAATTTATTGCAAAGAGTTTATATTGACTGCCAGCACTGTACCTTCGGGAGGCTCTTCCCGCAGATGAGGAGGCAATTCTTCACTTGTAGTCTCAGTTTCATCATCCACCATCTGTGTTTCTAAGCTAGGGCCCTGCAGAACAGAACAGCAAGAGGGGGTAAATCGCAGACAGTTCAGACAGGAAGCACAAAAATGGTTACAAGACTAGAGAATATGCCAGATAGTAAAGACACAAGGAGCTCACTTAAGCTGATGAGAAAGAAAGCTGCTGGGAGATTTGTTTGCAGTCAAATTACAGAAAGGGAAAAGTAAAATAGAAAAAAAAAAAAAAAAAAGGACTTTTCAAGATAGCACACAAAGTTACAAGGGTTTTAATTCACTGAAAACCAGAAAATTAACCGTGAAGCACAATTTCTAAATCACTATTTCCAAAACACATAATACAATAAATTAAAATCGCCATTTACCAAGAGTAGCAATAGATTTACCATCAACTAGAATTTTCATGGAAAAAACCCTTATCTTTGTCTTATCAAGACTAGATTCTTAAATGTCACTTTTTTCAAAGGAAAACAAACAACAAGTTTACAATCTTCTAACCTATGCAGGTCCACTGACCATGGAGTTTTCCCCTACAAGCCCAATGGATCCATTTGTGCCTCCAAGTGTAATATGACAAACTAACCATTCCTGAAAAACAACTGGACTGCCCTCCAGGTTTTGCATTTCCATACTCCAGCCTCCATGATCTAGTAAAGAGCCTGCAATGCTACTGGTGGAAGGGCATGAACAGAGATACAAGATTTGCAGCTGAACTCACTTTACACACGTGATATTTTCATGACTTGTGGAGCTATAAAAGGGTAGTTGCTTTTTCAGTTTCAAACTATCACAGGAAAAAAAACCCCACCATCTGCTTCCCCCAACTCACTTTTTTTTTTTTTTTAAAGTAACAGCAAGAGTAAACACTAGCCATAGCTAGCGGACTCAGTAAAAAAACCCTGATTTTCTTTGCAATGTTAGTACAGTGAAGAGTGAAATGACAAACTTAGCAGTCATTAGGAAATGAAGCTTTTGTACACTTTGAAAACATGACTGGATTTGTAGTCTGAACTAACTGAAAATGTGTACCAACATACACAGCTGGAATGTTAGAGAAATACAGCTGGTGTATCAACAGCTTGCAAAATGTTATTATTTGAACTCAGGAAGGAAAGGGCTCGTAGCCCAAAAGCTGCAGTACTTATTTTCATTCTTTCCAAACCCTGTGACTGCAAGGTTACTCTCAACAGCATTGAATACTTTCTCTCTTTCCTCAGTTTGCACATTATGAAGAATAACACACTTTTCAAATTTCACCCTTTGCACAAGTAGCTCACATTTTCATCCATTCCCCCTTTTTTCAACAAAATGGACATAAAACCAAAAACTACCACCATGGTTTTCAGGAGTCTTACAGCAGGGAAGAAAAGAGACCATCCACATGAAGCGTACAGGCTTACTGTGATGGTGCCAGCGTCACAACCTGGATTTCTGCCATCCCTGACTACGCAAATTTTACCTAAGCTATTTACCTATTTCTCCTCACTTAAAAACACCTGCTATCAACACTGCCCAGCTTTTGTCAGTGAACAGTTTAAACACTAAGTCATGCCTTGTAGAAGCTATCACAGAAAGGGAAAAAAGTGTTTACCACATGGTACTGATGGGAAAGTAGCAAGTTGCCTTAGTCCAATTAAAAAAAAAATTACACCCGGCAGTCAGTAATCAACACCAAGTTCTAATAATCTCCTCATTTCACCTAAATAATGTGATCCAGATTTTAAGAATGTGTAAACAATTCTCGGTAAGAGCAACAAACAATATAGAACACGGATTCAAATAAATTTCTACATCAAGCACAGGCAATATACGAATTTACATTTCTTTCCTATTCATCAACACCGTAGAGAGAAAAGAGAAGATGAGGCTATAGCAGTATACCAGACCAGAACATTTATTTTTCATATAAAACATGTAGACACGTGGATGTGAGACATCAATATTTGCCTTGGAGACATCCTGAACCACAACTATGAAACTCCTAAACTAGAAGAGGTCTTGAATGTGAATGCTGTGCCTGCGCTTTCCAGTTTACAACACCAAAATTATTTAAAATTTTTAAAACAAGTAAGAGCCATCTGCACATACTAACTATATACTGCCCAAGGAGACAATCCAACTTCCAGAGATTATGGAAAAGCCAGCAAGAAAAGCATTACCTTTCCTTCTTCAAAACAGTCAGTATTCTCAATTTCCTATGAGACAAACCTGCTCAGCAGCTTCTCCCAACAACAGCCCATGATAAGTGTTGCTCTGTCAGGTTACAGTTGTTGTCATCTACGCAAAGAGTACTCAAAATGCTATCAAAATTGAGTGGTGGCATTATGATTTTTTTCTTCCTCATGCATGAACTACTTACTGCTTGGTGTTCACTAGCAATACAGCTCTCCAGTACGGTGGTGATCACTGACAACACTTACTACAAAACAAAGATTTATCTTAGCTGAAGGTCAGCCTTGTACCTAAGCTAGTATTAACAAATCCAGCTGTGAGAAAAACAGAGCCCATTACAGACCACCACGAAGTCCATCGCTGAGATGCTGTTTGCCATCACCTATTTCCCTCCAATTCAAAACTTTTAACACTTGCTACTGGAATACTACAGAAGAGAAATACTCAACCCAAGACTGCTACTTTTACAGAATATTCTGAACATCTAACAGAAAATGCCAGATTTTTTGAAGATTTTTTTCACTACTCAAAACCACTTAATCATAACACAGCATATTTTAACTGTATTTGGTATACATTTTTTGTATGGTTTTGAGAATTCTTCCAGAAAAACCTATTTACAATTTTTTTTCTCAATTCTATGTTAAAAAGAAAAACACAGTGTAAACTGAAGTATGGACATGTCAAGTAATCACAAATTTTAAGTTTTCAAGAGTTGTTTTGTGAGAAACCTTGATATCTTGAGATTTCCTAGTTCCTAAAATGAAGTTAGAAATGTTTTCTACAGAATAACTCCAGTTCTTATCTCACTGATATTTTATCACTATATATATTTACCCATGATACAGTGAGCTTCTAAAATGAGTCTTGTAAACATCAGAATTTATCAAACTGCAGCATGTCTGTCTAATCACTGAGGCCAGTGAGTAAGTGTGCCTAGTTTGGTACTGAAATTCACTAATTAAAATGTAAAACAGTTAACAGTAGATTAAATTCTAGGTTCTCATATACATATATCTAGCAGTAATATTTAAGGCTCAAATGCTGGCAGGTGTAATTAACAAGACTACAAAGTCTCTTTATAATAGCTTTTTATCTTGTGTTTTTATCTTGTGTTAGCATGTCCATTGCTTTTTTAGTTATATTTTCTGAGTTCAATTCACTGGGCCTGCTGCAAGCTTGTTAATCAATATTTTACAGATCTACAGTTATGGCAGCACAGTCATCTACAGCAATCCAAAAAATACAGGAAATTATCTTCTAAGAAAGTTTACAACTATGTTAAGGTTGAGACCAACAACTTTGTCTCAACCTTTCATTTTACACTATCATTTCAAGAATGAGGCAGCAGTCACATTTTTTCATTTTTAGGGATCCTTGACAGACCAGTAGGGGAATGGGATACACACAACTGTGTAAGTTATTGGCTTGCAGGCTCTGTAATAATCCTCTGGAGCTGCACCTGTGTCAGAAGGAATGTACACAGATTGTTTCTGCTTCAACACCCCCTCAGGAGCACCTAGGATGCAGGAAGATGTATCAACAGCTCAGGAACATCAGTAGATATTACTGTACAATATTCTTTCAATTATTTTGGGTTTGTATAGCCTCTTAAATTGGGAATAAGGATCCATTCCTCACTAGAACCCCTGGAGAAGCACAAACTTAAAGAGGTATTATTAGAGAAAGTTAGGTTATGGCACAGAGCCTAGGAACATGTAACTAAGAAAAACCTCTTGGGTCTCCAAAGACAGTCTCTGTCCTCAACAAGCAAGCACTTCATACAATTCTTTCCAGCACATGACAAGTTTCTGACTATGAGTATTATTAAGACTTAGTGGCAATTTTTGTATGTCATATTTTAACACAAGCTCCACATTGAACAACTCAAGCACAAGCAACACCCACCCTTCTGAAATGAAGTTATAGATGTGAGATTTCAAGGTAGCACACTCTGTCCCTCCCTACAGTTTCAAAGAACACCAAGGAAAGTGAAAAGCTTTGTATGAACTCAGCAAATTAATAAGATCAAGAGAAAAATCCTTGAGGACTTCTTACAGAAACTGCCTGAGAAACACACAATCCTCTGTTCTGATCACACTGCATGACTACTGACCTTACAGGGCAGTTTAACCCAAATACTATGGACTGCTGTGACCTGGCAAATGAGTGTTTGTGGTTTTATAATGTGTTTCACAGAAGGCTATGTATTTATGGTTAGAGAGGACTGCTGGTACGGAACTAAACAAGTGTGACAAATCACATACAAGCATTTCAGAGTATACCTCATGCTTTTCCACAGGATACAATACTTTTGAGAATAATTCTGACCAGAACTTCAGCGATATGCTCATATTTTCAGTATATTTAAAGACTGTATATTTTACAAGTGCTGTGGTAAATCCATGCATGACAGAAAATAAGTCCTTATCCAGTCAGGGTCAGTGTTTTCCACAAGGTACAGGGTTATGCTTATGACACTGAAACCAAGAGCTCCATTTATCACCCCATTTGTACCAACAAATGATTTCGGCATGGTCAATCACAAGAAGAGCCACACTGTCTTAGTCTCAGTAGAGTAATAGGTACTCAAAATACCCACACAGCTCAGGAGCAATCCCAACACCAAGCAATCAGTGTCAGCTCATTTTGCACATAAGTCAATACCAACACGAGACTGTCGCTGCAAATGCCCCAATATGGCTCATCCTCCTAAAGAGTCCCTACAGGCCACCTCGAAGCAACCAAAAAACCCTACCTGCAACACCACCACTTTTAGGCCTTTTAGACTCTACTTTAGTACTTAGCATTACATTAATTATGGTATATAATCTTAAACTGAAGTCTGCCACTTGACTGTTCACTGAGTCAGGAAATCATTTTGCTAATGAGTAGCAAACTCCAACAAAGTCCAAGAAGGGCAACAATGAGGGGGGACAATCAAAAATTTAAAAATAATAATACATCCTGTGAAAAATTATTAATGAAATTGAACGAATTTGGGGCAAGTAAGTTGAAATTTCCTTCAGAGTACCACATATCTTACAATTCTGTTCCTTCTCACCATTCCTACTCAACCCACAAAAGACCAAGAAATTTTTTTTAATTCCCTACCATAAGCAAAACCAGAAGGAAATACACCATGTAAACACTTTTTCCCATTATATTCAAACTTCTTAATAATCTTTTCCCCCTTTCAGAACAGAAGGTGAAGGAATCTAAAGCTCATAGTCTCATATTCAGCAGCAGTTCACAGTCTCAGTTCTGAGACTACACTAGGAAATAATTCTAAAATCTGCAGTTTTAGCTCCTACTTTTCTTGTGTATTTTCAAGTGAAGATGGTATTTATTTCCTGATCGAAACCTTCATATTTCCATTCTTGCTTCTAAACACTTTACTCCAATTATTCCTTTCTGACATTAATCTTCATTCATTTACATTCTGGACTTGAGCCTAGAATCTCACTTCTTTCACTGTAACAAACTGCCTCATTCCTTCTAAAGCCACTCCTTAAGAGCCCACAAGGTCAGACTTGCTTCTTTCTATGCAAATCCTCCACTGCCAGCATAAATCACATGTCCTCTGTCCTGCCTAACACTGACTTTCAGACTCAGTATTCTACGTAGGCACAATTCCAATAAAGCAATTAAAAAGAGAAAAATCAGTGGCAGCCCAGGCTTCACCCCTCCACATCTGTGATTTCACTTGTAAGCTTCCCTGCACAGGTCCAACACGTTTTTATACAGTATCAAATATATGTCAACTGATAATCATGAAGATTAGATGCACCCCTAAATAGTGACAAGACTCATTGGGTCTGTGTGAAGAAACAAGTGAAGTAATCCTCAAATACAGGACAGTTTAAGTGCTTTGGGAAGCTGAAGTATCACAGTGAAAGCATTGGCTATTTTTGTATCATGTTTAAAGAATATTTATTTCACATCTACAAGATTAAAACCCACAATTTCCTGCACATTTGCATACCTTACCCCTTCCTAACACCACAAAAACAAAACCCTAGCTCTTTTCATCCCAACTTCACTTTCTCCAAATGGGTGAGAGATTATATATATTATAGTCATAATATAATGGGCTGAATGTTTGCAGATGCCAAAAGTCTTCTCAGATCCAGTAACAATGAAGCTGACCTTCATCAGGCTTTCCTAAAATGACATCATTAATGACACTGTTAATTTGGGATCTCTCCTCTATCCAGTCACTGTCACAAAGTTTCTCACAACTTACCTTTGATATTTCACATTGAAACAAATTAAATTGTTCCATCTTCCATATCTGAAAATGGCTTGTAGCTCACAATACCCTTTCTTCTTTTTACTCAATTACATAAGGTCTCAATTGCCACAGAAAACAAAGGGGCTGTTGTCTAAAAAAAAAATTTAAGTTAAACAACCAGCCACTGGGTAGGTAGTTCAACATGATGACACCATTTTCCAGACAGCTGAGGTACTTAACTCCAGCTGAAGCACATAACTACCCAATGATCTCCTTACTCTCTGCTGCTCATGTAACCATGCTCAGAACTGGAAAGAAGTTTAAAACTACCACTGTACTGTAGGCAGTTTGCAGCTGCAGCTTTTACTTCAGCAATGAATTTTGAGCATGTTAGGGAATTAAGATTTTAATTTAAATTTTTCTAAATGCAATAGGAACATTCCATTGAATCCGCCATCATTATTGACATCACACCCACACCTCTGAGATTTCCAAAGTCAGTCCGACTTTTCCTGCAGAGGGAATGAAATTGATCTGCAACCATAATTTTTTTTTTCTTTCCTCTGTGTTTAAGAAAGCCTCTTGATGGATGCTTTGCTTTTAATTCTGCAAAACAAAGTTCACTTATAATGAGAGCTTCTGTGCCAGGTTTCAGCCCAAGGGGAATTTGAGTTGCAGTTATAAATCCCCTGGAACACTAAAGGAAAGTACAGAAATAGAAATGCTGAGGATGACAGTAGTGTACCATTGTAGCACTTTGTTCAAAGTACGCTGTAACAAAGAATAGAAAAGTTGCTTAGATTACTTGCTCTCTTCTGAATTTGGACAAGCACATCAGGGAGGCTACAGTTTTAACACCACTTAATTTTGTCTTGACAACAGGACTAGAGGAGAGTGGCAATGAGAGGAAGATTTAATGTTGCAAACACCAAGTCAAGATTGAGTTCTATTGTTCCCAGCAAAACAGTCAAATCCTATTTTTACAGCAATAAAACAACTTTATACTGTCAGTAATCCAAATTAGATTTTATTTGGCATAAATAAATTTTCAAGAGCACTAATGCCACCACGGTCTGTTCTCCATTCAGCAAGCCAGTGAACAGTTTGGTTTACACTTTTTATGCTCATGTTTTATATGAGGTAGATAACACCATTTATACAGCAAACAGCCAATACAGTCTGCTCAGTGGTAGATCAGACAGTTCTGGATTTGGAATTAATTATTGTATTGAATTTTGTCTTGATGGACCATTTGTTTTCCATCTGAATTTTACCTACCAAATCAATGTTAGCACAGAAAGAATATAAGACCGGTTTTCAAAAACCAAACCAAGCAAACCACATTTCATTTGATCATGTACTGACCTGGCCGAAAGAGAACACTCCTCACTCCAAAAAGATTAACCACTCCAATTATCAAAAGGATGCCAGCAGCAGTGTGAAGTTACCCTGAAAGAGGCTGAGCCATCAATTCTCCTTTAAACTAGTCCCTTGACGAAGAAGTGTATGCCTTCTCCACAGCACTGTTTATATTCAAAAATTGACCATGCTGAATAGCATTTGTTTGGGAAACAGAAGTTACATGAAGGCAAAATGTTAGGGGCAAGCTAATAAATAGAAAAAACAGTTATTACAGAAACATCTACAGACTCCTCTGAAACAGAGATGAGCACGACACAGAATGATGCAGGACCAAAGCATGACCTTGCATCACAGCAAACCAATCTGAGAGCAATTAAATACCAATAATGAAATCTCAAAATAATTCAATTAACTCATAACTGACTGTTCACTGATACAGAGAACTTCAATGGCAAGAAGTCTTCCTAAATCCTGCCAGTCATTCACATAATCTGTCAAAGATTTTGGCAGGGGGACAAAGTGAAAAAAAACCCCAAAAAACAACAACACTCAGTTGACCTGGTGAACCAAAGGCAAGCAATGACCTGAAGTTTTATTGCACTTTCTACATAACCACACTTAGCTAACACACTATAAATGTGTTTTTCCAGCCTGGCCCTTGACAGATGGATTTAATGATTAATGCCAGTTTTACTCTGAGTAAAGAAATGAGACAATGCACTCCACAGAAAGAACATTCTCCATTTTCCTAACAAAATGTAGAAGTATCACTCTAGAAAGCTCAGACAGCAGGAGAACTTGATCTGAAAATGAGAAGTCCTTTGCCTAATAATGTAGGCATATATGACAGATGTCATTATGATTTTCTTAACCATGCTAGAGACTTATAATGTAGTATCTTTTTCACTATCCTCAGTAGGGTCACAATTAAAAAAAAAAAGAAAAGAAACTCATGGAAAGATGCATTAAGCAGTATTCTATAACTGTGGTTTCCTGTGACCTCATTTCCATGCATTTATTTCCTTGAAAGTGCATGACTACTGTCTTAGCTTTAATGAGCTGAAATTTCAGCAATTTTCGAGGGCTTTAACAGCTAGAACACCGGAAGTTTTACAGTAAGACTTGAATGCAAAGTGCATAAGCGTATACACAATGTGAAAAATATGAGCATTCTTGCCCAAGAGAGTCACAAGAGACGTCACTGCAAGAGTTTGACACACAAGTCATCTCGCCAAAATCTTAATTTCCTTTTTAAAAATAAGACAAAAAAAATTTGCAAATGCATTTGAAGTTAAAAAGTTGTTTCAAAACTCCCAAAAGTAATTTTAGATGCTAGAAATTGAGGGTAAATATAAAATATTTTATTCAAGACAGAACTTATTCCTGTTTCCTTATTTCATTAGGAATTTCAAAATGCCTTTTCTGCATTTGGGAATTAGCTAGGAGATTGCAATATGATGTATTTATCACACAACTTCTAAATTTATTTTGTTGAGGCTACATAGTTAAATATTTCCTTCCTTACAAATGAGTTTTGAACTCAGATTAGAGCTCTTTAAAATCAACGTTGCTTGTCATTCTACGCACTTACTGTAGTGTTTTAAAGAAGAAACATTTCAGATAAAATATTTATTAATCCTACAGAACAAAAGCTACATTTTCTGGTACTATCAAGCCCCCCAATTTCACACCTAGCCTGCATGTCAAAATTTGACTGCAAGAAGCATGCCAGCAGTAACACCCCTTTTATTTCAGGCTTCATAAAGACCTCATTTTTCTCCCAAACCCACTCCAAGAAGTAGTAAGAAAGATCACAACTTGCTGCATTCAAGATTCCAGCCAGAGTTACTACCCTCAGCAACCAGCCAGCCATCGGATAGAGGAAACACTTGATCACTATGCATACAAGCAACACACAAGAATTCATTGAGGCGGCAACAGCTTTTGGTAACTGCTGCCTTTTACTTTTGAACATCTGTGAGGCGCACAGGTTCTCCCTCCAAAATTATTTTAGAATGAATGAAAGCCCAATAATTGCACTAGACCTTAAGCAGCTCTGCAGACATATTAAGATTGTAAGATTTGCTAACACCAGCACAAGCCACTTCTGTGACATCCACTAAGTTCAATCAGAATGTTTCTTTTGAAGAAATGTCGTAAGAGCTCTACTATTTGCCTTCATCCACGTAAGAATGTATTGCCCAGAACCCTGAAGACATGCAACCCCTTCCCATCTCTCTGAAATTCAGCAGAAATATTGGAAAACAACTACAAAGTTCGTAAAGGCAGTTTCAGCAACAAAGAAAAACAGATGCGACCAATGACAAAATTTTAAGTTAAAGGCAATTATTTAAGTCAAAATTATCTACAGAATATGCACTCCATGTTCCCTTATACTCTGTCACTTACATTTATGCTCCTCCTGCTTCTAGAACACATTTAGGACTACAAGCTAGGAAAACTAAATATTACTGTGTACTCCACAGATAGCAATACCCCTTGTCTCTTATTTTTATAAGCTGCTCCTTTCCCAAGTACTTTTCATTTCAACTATCAAAAGCCCTGCTAAACAGGATAGGACACATGTAAAAAAAAAAAAAAAGGTTACATATACATCATTTTGACAGTACAATCCATGACATCCTAAAGGAACAGAGTCGTCTATAAATACAAGCAAGAAAAATATTTACTAGGGCTTTCCATAAATTTTGATGCTGCATCTTCAAAATATCTTGCCTTATTCTGATCTCTGAAATTCACCTGTCAACACACTCTATTAGAGTCAGAAAAAGAAAACTATAGGCAGTAAGTTCACATTCTTTCCCTTAAATATAGCTTTAAGATTCTCAAAGGAAAATGTCACATTTATGACACTTGTCATATCCCAAAATATATAACTTATATGTGAGCATGTGCCAAAACACCACAAGCTCTCATTCTACTTTGAAGAATCACTTCAATAAAGAGGGGACCAGCTACTTCACTGAAATCACACTTGAAGCTTGCTTTCACAAATAAGAACTTCAATATGACCTGCCACTCTCAATGCCTTTCATTTCTCTGATTTTGGATTTAAGTTAGACCAGTGACAGGAGCAGTGTTAGAAGCAGTCAGCACAGCAGAACCATACCAGGAACTATCCTAATGCCTCAATCCATTCATCCATTGAAAGTACAGCATGAAGAAGTTGTGTTAGCAAGGACACAAGAACCTTCTCCAGTACTGCTCAAGACCTGAGAAATCCAGTGTTCAGCCACAAGAGATTAATACTGAAAAGGTACTGTATTGTGGGACAGCAATTAGCAGCCGACTGTGAAAGACAGGTGGGGATTTGGTTACCTCCCCACTGCCCTAATGAATGAAACTGCCCTCCTCCTGTGACCGACATGTTACCCAGGCTCCTAATGCAGCCTGAAAAGATGTATTTCCTTGCCATTAGGATGATCTGCCCTCAAAGAAAAGCAAACATTATTGACATATTCACAAGATGTCGCTTACTGCTACATAAAGAAATGGTCCACTTTCTGACACAACTTAAGTTGATTGCCTCTCACTCCTTCCCTCTAAGCAGGAAAAGGGGCTTTAGCCAGTTTTGAATTTTGCATAGCCTGGTTGGGCCCAGAGATACCATCCTTCAGCACTGACACTGCTTGAAAGACACGGGAACATGTAAAGACTATCTTGAATCCAGTCCACCTTCAACACCAAATTTTAAAGCATTGCTTTGCCATACTATTTTACTTCACTCTACCTTTTCAACAGCATACCTATTATTTGATTGATGTAAAAATAAAATACATCGAGCTCCAGTTTCCTCAGCAACAATCAGACATAAGTAATGGATCCTGAAAGGACTACTTCTACAGCAGAACTCCCCTGGTGTTACCACTTACTTCCCTTCATTGGCTTCTTCCCCTCCCTAAGTAAGCAGATCATTTTGGTACACACTAGCATTAACATGTTTTCTTTTGACTGCTCTGCCTTCTCAGCAACATGCTAACCAGCATCAACGAGCTCAGCATCAAAACCAATGCTGCTAGAAACACACAAACTCAAATGTCTTTCCCAAGATATAATTAGGGGAGAAATAACACACAATGACTTTTGAAAAGCTTAGCTCTGATGTATTCCATGCAATGATCAACGACTTAAACTTACTCGTTTTAAAGTCACACTGAACTAGTCATGAGCAGGACCATAAAAGGGATTCAGATCCAATCCTCACACCACAGACACCTCTTCCTTCCCCTAACTTCTCCTTCCCTCACCCTTTTAACGGGGTGAAAAAACTGCACACCTCAATGCATCCCACTTGTTAAATGAAAAGCTTAATTATCCCCACCCCGGCTTAAGACTTTAAATCATGCATCTGCAGTGATCTTACCTAGAAGAAACGTTAAGCAACTGCTACAGCAAAAGGTGGCACACGTGGAAAGAAATGTGCACTGAAAGAAATTATGCCCTCAAAGAAAAAAAAGTGAACTCTTTTATACTGAAAAGCTCTACACAGTTCTTATACCTGAAAAATTATTGAAATTATTTTTAAAAAAAAACCAAACAACTTTGCCCCCAAACACAGTTTCCTTGCAGTCAGAACCTGATTCCACTCACATCTTCCTGTATTTTGGATGAGCTCATCTTAAATAGCTATGCGGTTTCCCCACTCTGGTGAGGCAGAAAACGAATTCAGCAGAAGTAAGTGGGCTTAGCAAGAATATGAAGCTGTTTACTCTATATGCAATAAAACAGCAGCTGAAGGAAATCTTTTCAGTTTTGACCTCTGGATCTGGATGACCTTTCATCCTCAGCTGGATGCACTGTTCAGACAGCACTCTGAGGTTTTTGTTTTACAGCGTAAGTCAACAAATCACCCAAAGCCATAGTGCTGTTTATCATAACGTTCTCAATACATACTTTTTATTATCCCACACTATTGGAACTAAGAAACATTCAAAGAGAAAGAAAAAAATATACTTTTTACTATCAGGCTTTGTACAAATGAACAACAAAATACAACACTGCATAGAGGGACACATTCTTTTCACATATATTTATTTCACCCATCTCAGAAGATGTCCCTTTTCCTTCATCATCCGTTGTGCAGACATTTATGGTTAAGAGCCACTGGTGCACAGAGACAACTGTTAACCTCAGTGACTGCCACACACGCACTTCCCAGAACCCACCACCTGCACAAACTGAAGAACTTCTTACACACGCTTACTTGGCTCACAGGCTTGGAGCAAGGCCTGAGACAAATTTCTTCATCGGGAGAGATACAGACCTACACAGTTTCTGCCTCTAAGAGCTTACAACCTAATTAATCCTTTTTTTTTTTTTTTTTTTTTTTTACTGCCAGACAAATTCAGGAGACAGGGAATGCCTGGTGTGCCTCAAGTTTCAGACTGATTAATGAGAGAAAACCACTTCAAAGGTCATACACCTGAAAATTAAAGAGATATGACAACATAAAGTGAAGAAAAAGCAGTACCACAGCACTGCTGACTGACTCCTAACCAACACAACTGAAGACACAACCTCGCATCTCAATGTTTTACATTACTACTTCTATAGTCGAGCCAGCCTCGGCGCCTACGCCAATAGCCGGCTCAGGTCAGACACTCTCTACCGTAAGAGTTTTCCACACAAACTACAGAGAAAGGCGACGATATCCCGGCCGTTTAGGGCAGGCCTGCGGGAACAGCAGCCCAGAGAGCCCGGAGCCGCGCCGGCCGCACAGCAATGCACGAACCCACGGCTGCCGGGGCAGGAAACCGCCCACGGGATGCTGCGGAGGAGGAGGGATGCCCGGGCAAAGAGGGCCATTTCTCTGTGGATATACCAGCCTAGAAGGGCAGCGGGCGCAGGCAGCCTCCCCCGGCTCCCACGCTGCTCCCTTCCCGTCTCAGCGCCGCAGGAAACGAGCCGGGTTTTAATGGACACAAGGGGGGATTCTTTCTCGGGAGACGCATCCGAGAAGCGTCCCCGCATCCCCCGCGAAGTCGGAAGCTTCTGGAAGTTGTGCACTTCGTTACGAGTACGCACGGCCACCACCACCTGCCGCCCGGCCCCCGCCCCTCGCCCCCCCGCCGCCGCCGGGAGCCGCCGCGGCCCAGCCGAGCCCCCCGCCCCGGGAACAGCCGCCAGCATCACCTTCATGCCGCGTCTCCCGGAGCACCGCCCGGCGGGGATGGAGGGAGGGCGGGCGGCCGGCGGCTGCGTGCCCGTCTCCCCCGGCGCTGGGGCTCCAGCTCCTCCTGCCCGATGTAAACACACACCGGCGGGCGGGGGAGGCTGGGCCGGGGGGCAGCGCCATGGCAACCCGGCCGGAAGAGGAAGCGCGGGGGTCAGGGGCGCCATGTTGGCGGGGGCGCGGGGCTCGGAGTGATGCTGACGGAGGCTTGCATTCGGCACCTTCCAGCGAAGCTGGGGCTCCGGGCAGCCTTCACCGAGTCACCCCGCCAGCCGAAACCACTGCCTGACATGGCAGATGAAGGGCTTCACCTGTGGTAACATACTAGTCTCCTCCAATTCCCATTGTAAACTGAGGGCAGTGCGGCGAAGGGAGATGAATTGGCTCAGCCGTAAGTCAAGCATGGAAGCAGCGTTTGTTTGGCCAAGACGAGGAGCCAGTTCTCTGGGCTCTGCCCTCGCTGCAGGCTTGCCGGCGTTCACAGACTCAAATAGAATCAATTAGGTTGGAAAATATCTATGAGATACCGAGTCTAATGTAAACACCCCCATGTCAACTAGACCATGGCACTAAATGCCACGTCCAGTCTTCAAATAACTTCAAGGACGGTGAATCCACAACCTCCCTGGTCAGTCCATTCCAGTGTCTAACCACTTCTTCTTCTGAGAAGAAATTCCTCTAAATGTCCAGTCTAAACCTTCCCTGGTGCAGCTTGAGGCTATGTCTTGTCCTCCTGCCACTTGTTACCTGGGAGAAGAGGCCAAACCCCAGCTGGCTACAGCCTCCGGGCAAGGAGTTGTATAGGTCACCCCATAGACTCCTTTTCTCCAGGTTCAACATCCCCATCTCCCTCAGCTGCTTCTCACAGGACATGCGCTCCAGATCCCTCAGGAGCTGGACAGTCGATCCTGGTCACAGGCTGGGTGACCAGGAGGGCGTGGGGCTTTGGAGCCCTCTCCCCCCGTTATCCCGTTACCCCGTTATTAGAGTGTGTTCAGCTGATGGAGCATGGCTCCAGCCTGCAGGATAGGGGCTGCACCCGTGCTGCTGCCTCATGCCAGGGCATACAGTTTGGTGGCAAAGGTAAAAGAATCTGGAAATAATCTTAGGTGAGTAAAATTTTCTTTCTTGTGTGTTGCTTTAAAACTATCAGTGAGCACAATCACACACATGGATAAGAGTGTGTTGCGCCAGTGGATGGTTTGGTGAAATAAGGGAAGCCAGACGAAACAAAACACAAAGAAGAGTGGTTTGAAGTAATGGTTCCTTAAATAGGAAGAGAAAGTAACATTAAGCAAATGATGGTGATTAAGAGTTCATTTTTCTCTGATTTAGTAGTATTCTATATATTATATTGAGTTAATATGTAGGAACATAATTACAACTTGACAAATGTTTGAATGCAAAAGAGGAATGTCTGCTTTTCTTCCTTTTTTAAAATTTCTTGACTAAGAAATGTTGCAATTTTTTCTCTAAAGAAGTGCCCTCAGCACCTATATATGTCTTCTAAAGCATTCTGCAATACAGTGGACCCTATTTAGTCAGAAACCGTAAAAGGAACAATTACATCACATAAAGTCTAGGAATACCTTTTCTCAGTGCACAGGTAATTTTTTGTTTGTTTCATACTGTGATTTCTAATTGCAGAACCTCCTTGAAGACAAGCAGTACCGTAAGACAGTTTCCATTTTTCAGTTAAATAGGAAACTCTTGAAAGACATCAAACAAAGTAATTCCCTCACCTCACATGGGCTGGCAATTAGAGAGATTCCTTTCCTTTGCTTCTCACAACACATCCATGCCTTACATAATTATCTGCATCACTTCTCAGAGGAAGTATTCTGTAGCCCTTTCCTGGCACAAACTCTGATAGCAGTATTTATGATTTCTTATGCACATATAAACATAATTCACTTCAAGCATATGAATCTTCTCAGAAGAGCAGTAGTGGAAGCCAGTGAATTCAGCAAAGGTTTCACATACCACACTGATTTCTACAGATAGGCACATATATGTGTGTGCATATATTAGCACACCTACAATGTGTGTGAGATACTACCCTATATATTAGATATATAAAACTAACTGTAATAATGTAACCAAAATGTAAGTCCTCCCCTCAACACAGATAAAAAAATTTTTGTAAAATAATATTTTCAGAAATATTTGTAGAATTAGATTATATTAAATTTTTAATTGTGTAATGCAAATCCATATTTTGGTGAGTAGAAAGAAGGTCATATAAAGTTTATGTTGAGTTTAACATGTAAATTATAGCCTTATTAACAGTAAAATAATATTGTCTAAAGGTTAAAGGGTTAAAGAGAATAATACCTTTTCCCTCATCCTGGTTAAGTGATTCATTCTAGTGAAGTTCAAAATGCAACTTTCTCCATTTAAAATACAGAATTTCAGATGAGCATAAAATTATTTTTTCAGCAAGTTCCTAAGCCCATAAAATAAAATAGAGAGACGGAAGTGCAATCTTTGAAAAAGTTAACTTTAGGTTGTAATGTTTTCAATGTCTGCAGAACATTCAAAGAATCTTCCAGCTGAAAAATCAGAATATTCTAGATAATAGACAAATGATGGGTGAGGAGACAGGGCAAAAAATGGGAATTAGCAATTTGTTTACTTCATGCTAAGCACAGAAAGTACTTTATTCCTGAAACTATTTCAGCAGCTATCAAAATTATTATTTACTCTTATCCAAAAGGATTTCATCCACTTAATACACTCCAGACCAGGTCTGGTGAGATTCACCTCAGAAGTGTGTCTCTGTTGAAGTAAAAAGGCTAATGTATATGCTTGCATAAACTCTACTGTTTGTAAATTAGAAGTGATGTCTTTTCATGCATAAATTCCCTTCCGAGCCTTCATGAAGTAGGGAGTAATCTGGGAGATTTGCCTACCTAGAATTTTCAGTAAAAGCTGAGGATCTCAAACCTCTTAACTAAAGCATTGTTCACTTATAATTTTCTTCAAAGTGTTGAAGACAGTGAAAAAAAAAATTACCTTCAGATTTGATCACAGTACATTCCTAAACAACTTCTTATAAGAAAAAGAAAGACAGTTTTATAAAAGTTACCATTCTTTATGTGGGGGCGAGTGTGCAGGAAAGAGTGATATTCAGGGATATTTTTTCTGTGTAGCCTAGAAAGTCCACTCCTCGTGTGTAGAATGACATAACAGCTTCTCCCTATCACATTTACTAACTTTAGAAGATGAGATTTCAGCACTTTTTGCCTATGCTGGTAACCACACCCTGGCTCAGAGATAAGAATCCAATCAACAGTTGAGATCCCTCAGTCACAGCCCTATAATACTAGAGCTTTCCCTCTGATGTATTTGAACATACTGATATAACTAATGATCATTTTGAGGCATTTAGGTGGACAGAAACATTAAAACAGAGATAATTCGTACCAGATTAGACTGCTGCAAGGTTCTATTTCACCTGAATGCAGGTGACTGGCATCATAAAGCAGAATGGCCCTGCCTTGTTACCCTTGTTTACCTCCATGTTTTCATCCCTAATTACTTCAATCACATTCTTGCCCTGTGTGACATTTGAGCAGCCTTCACATTGCCTGCTGTTAGAAAGCATAATGCAGCAAAAAGAAATGCAAGTGCCAGGTGGAATAAGACAGGAAAACAATACACAGTAATAATTCATTGTAACAGGTGGACACAGTATGGTGGCAGTAGTTGGCTCATGTGTTAAAGGGTCCTACTAGAAAGGAAATTATTTCCAGACAATGAAGCTGCTGGTTAAGAATGACTGGAGCTTTTACAAGTCGTTCAGACATCTCTGCTCCAGATTAAAAAAATTTCCCTTACCTTGAGAGAATAAATTTGTCATTGGCCTTTTCAAGCATCTCAAGAACACCCAACAAACAAATTAGCCACAACATTGGAAAAACATAAGTGGTAGTTTTCTTCATGCTGTATCTTGGTGAACAACTCGTGTATTGAGAGACCTACTCTGACTTTGTATGTCTTACAGGCTTCTGTAGCTGTCAGTACAGCAGCATTTGATTCTCTCTTTCCTAACTTCACGGTTACAACATCCCTGCAAGGTAGGGAGGTACTTGCTGCATTGGTTAGCCAGATATTGGAGAGCATTCCGACTCCAGCAGAGAATTAATAAAATTCTCTCTGGGAATGAAGTTGACATTTCTGATGGCACAAAGGTAACTAAACCAAGGGAAGCTATACACCTACAATAGTCAGTTACCTAAACACCATCCTACACTGGAATCTGAACAAGGTATCAGATGCCACAGAACACATTTGTGGCAGAGCAAGGAGCATCCTTAGCTGCCTGCATCCTGGACTGGTAACAGCCTGATTCAGGAACTGACTCCTTTTAAGGAGCTCCTATTCATTTTAAAACACCCTTAAATTCTAATGGTATAACAAGAAAAGCATAGACAGTCTTGTGATTTGGCTGTATCATTGGCTTCATAGCTGTAGAAAGGAGCATTCGGAGGTCCGTAGGTTTCCACCTGCTGTGGCTAGCACAGGTCTTTCCCATGAGAACTTTCTCCTGTGTTTTATAAACAAAGATAAAGTTTGGATGTTATTGAAACAGTGTCTCGAGATTTGGACAGAGAAAAGGCCTGGCTAGTCGGGCCTAGGGGGAGGTTTCTGACTGACCAATCTGGGTGACCTCTGAAAAGTCTATATAAGTTGGAATCAAAATAATAAAGCTCTCTTTTCTTGCCACACTGAGAACCCGGGTCTTTTTCTCTGCTAGCGGCTCAACAGCGACAACCTGCCCTCTCCTGTGAAAAGCCCATGTCACTCAAGCTGAAGAATTTGGCATGACAAAAGCTCACATGCAACAGGGAGATTTTTCCCTGTGCAGATTTCTGTGTTTCACATGGCATTTTAGCATCAGGTGCAAGGTGTATGGGTATGTTTAAAAGCAAAAGAATGACTCAGTGTTATTGTATGAAATAAAGATAAGCCACAGCTCCCCTTGGGCAGTGGAGGGTCTTTTTATCAGGAAATAGGAGAGGTATGAAGAAAAGGAATGGAACCAAGTGTAGACAACTAGCCAGCATATTCTTGAATGCCTTTTTACATATTGCGTCACTTCACATGCATAACATCTGGGTCATCCCCATGGAATGGAAGAGATTTTGATGTTTCTGTGATAAAATAATAATGTGTTATACTCCTCATGTATAAAGCATATTTGGTGACCATATGTCCCTCTTATTAGGAAAATTCTTATCTAAAATCCATTTGAAATCTCTATGCAAGATCCTTCTCCACAGAGATGGAGTATTTATCTATTACGTTATAGAGCTGTAATCAGTCCGCCCACTTCCCTGAATGCAAATGCTTTTTGCTCAATTGTGTAAAATCCTGAACTCCAAATATCAGCTTGGCTTATTGCGTCATTATTTTTGGTTCTTTGTTGTGTTTCTTTATAATTCTTTGAAAGACCGTTGTTAAATGAGGCAACCTGTTTAATGCCTGTGACAGAGCCTCTCACAATCTGTAACATGACAAGAAAATAAATATGTTGAAGATGACGTGAGGAGTCACTGAACTATGGACATGGTCTGCTTGTTCTCAGAGCACCAAGAAAGAATTACTTCCTATTACATTATGGCAGGAGGTGATTCATGAGGCTTACATTAAATGGACAAAGCATTTCCACCAACAGATGATGGCATCTCCTAGTGAGATTTTCTACAAAATGGGTTGAATAAAAAAAGGGCACATTGTTGGCAAGGAAGAATTCTTGCAGCCTGTTTTTTCACCTTCATCATGCACATCCCTGCAAACACTAGGTAGAAAATGCTACAACCTGCGAGGATGGCATAAATGATAAAGTCACAAGAGCCATTACAGAAGCATAACTATAATGGTTGCACCTCCTGCTCATTAGATAATAGTTATAGGAGCATTCAGATGTTCAATGTAGGACTTCATCATTGAAGTCATACAAAATTCTCACTAATTTCCATGGAGTTTGTCTTTTGCTTCAGTATGATAGGAATACATCAGATACCCCATCTATTTAATTCTCAAACTGGTCAAGAATTTTATTTTGCCTGAAGACAAAATTATTTTTAATTAGAATTCATGTTCTTTGAGAATGAAGAAGATACTAATTTTAGTTTAACTTAAATAGCTAAACATAAAGGTAGACAGCTTGTTCATGTAGTATATGGTTAACTTTGAATCACTGAGAAAAATAAACTAACAAGATTTGAAATCACTTTATACCAAATAAACTGTGAAAGCATCTATGCTTACAGGTTTCCAAAATTAAAATTCAAATGAGATTAATTGCAAAATCCAGCCTTTAAAGTGACTGAAAGCAGCATTTCATCAAAAGCCATGTGTTTGGCAATAAAAGCAGGTTTTGATAATTTTAATGAGGGAAAAAAAATGAAAATAAGCAAGTTTGAACTTTTGCATTCACTTAAACAAAGCTGCTGTATTTCATATGCCTTTAGTTACAGAGCATGAAGGCAATTTAATTTTTATGTAGGCTTCAAAGTCTTGCAATAGAAAACTGTTTCTGCCAAAATGCCAGGATGCATAACTGGATTCACATATGGGCTTCCCAGATTTCAGAAATATTCAGATTCATTTTTACTTTGAACTCATGCCAGAGACTCAGAACTGTACAGACAGCAAATCTTTGCTAGTAGATTCTGCTGACATTTGGAATCACCAGTCATTTGTTCTCAGTGTGTCAGAACAAGGCTCTAGATAATAATTCACCCCTATCATGAACAATAAAATTCATATGGTGGTTTCTCTCTTTACAGGGTATTTTTGACCTGTTTAAGTGCAGCAGTGTAGTACCCAAGGGCAGCTCTCCCCTGCTGCGGGGGGGAGGGCTGCCCCAGAGCCAGGACACGCAGGATGATTTCTTCTTGGCCACGGGCGGTGGGACTGGTCAGACTGGGTCTTTGTGGAAGCATCGCAGTTCTAGAAAGGTAGCTGTTCCTTCCAGGCTTCAGGTGGTTTATTGGGATAATAAAGGAGGGAACTGGGGAGTGGGGGAGGGGAAGGGAGAGTCGGGGGAGGATAGTTGCTCCATGAAGCCCAGAATCAAAGAGGCCGGGTTCCGGGTCCTGCTGGGCTTTTATCCGTGGGGTTAGGAGGCGGTCCTGGCTCACATCAGCCAGTCCGGAAGGGTCAAGGGGGAGGGATCAGGGGAAGGACACACGTTACAACATATCCACTTTTTCTCTTATACAAAAGAAAAAAATTTTTTAGTTGTTCACAGTCTTTTGGAGCTGGTAGAAATTTCTTCAGTAGGGCTGGAGTTGAAGATGGTTGGCTGAGATCAGGTGTATCTTGCTGCTCTGCTGAGCGACGGGGCTGGGCTGTCTGCAATGCCCCCCCCAGCTTTGACGTGCAGGGGGGAGGGGCCGAGCTTACACACAGCCGGAAGGAGACAGGTAATTTTTGGGAAAAGGAAGTTTTTAGAGAGCATGGTAGAGGGGCTATTTGGGGAAGAAGAGGGTAGGGAAAAAAGGGGGTGAGGAGTGATTTTTTAAGGATAATGGTACAAGGGGGAACTGGCAAGGTGCCTGAGAGAATCGGTAGCAGCTCAGCGTCGTTTTTGACGGGATGCGGCCTTGCCAGTTACCTCCTTATCAGAATGGGAGGGAAGAAAGGACATGGGAAGGAGGAAAGGTATTAATAGGGGCAAACAAAACGTACTGTAACTAAAAAAAAAGGTTTTCAACTAAAAAAAAATACCTTTCTTTTTTTGAGGATTGGGCGGAGAGGGCCTTTTCCGGAAGCCCTCTCTAGCTCAATTCTCAAAATGCAACACTTGTTAATCTGTTTAAGGTAAAAAATCAAAAAGAACGGGCTGGGGTTTTAAAACAGAGCCCTACAACCTGCCGTGACTCAACCATTCACACCTCTGCACCCTCTCCCCTGGGGGTGCCTTCAGCCATTCACACGTTTCCCACCCCCTCCCCTGGGGGGTGCCTCCAAATCACATTCATACAAACATTCACTCCTCCTCTGCTGCAAACTACACCTTTAGCAGAGGTCCAGGGTCGGAAAGTTCCCCCCGATAGGCCGTGTAGATGCTATCGGCTCACCACTAGAGTCTCTACTCTAGGTAGACTTTCGCCGACTGACAAGACTGGTCACCGCTTTCCAGTCCCTTGCAGTCTTCTTCGTCACTGTTTTGTCCTCAGCAACATAACACAGATTTCACAAGCTTTCCACAAGTCCCTTCAGGGTCCTCTTCTTGGGACTCACCTGTGTCTTTAAAGAGTCTCACAGCTCGCGGCCAACGCGTGTGCTGCACAGCAGAGATGGTTTGGCTGTGCAGAGTTGGTCTCGGCGGGGGAGGGGCGCCCGCGACACAAAATGGCGGCTCACAAGATGGCGGCGCCCATGTGCAGGCCACGCGGCCAGCGCGGTCTCCGTCTGCAGCGCAGGCAGCGTCCCGCCGCGTCGGCGGCCTCGTCGCTGCGCGTTCACCGCGCCGCCGCAGCTCCGCGCGGCCAGGCGGGGCGGCGCTGGTCCCGCGGGGCCTGGCAGCCCGGCGCGGCCGCGCCGCCAGCCATGCGGGGCCCGGCCCGGCGCGGCCGCGCCGCCAGCCCCGCCGTTCCCCGGGCGCCGCCGGCTCCCGCCGCCCCCGGCTCCCGCGGGCTCTTACTCCTGCCCGCATTCTCCACCATTTGCAGCAGTGCAGTACCCAAGGGCAGCTCTCCCCTGCTGCGGGGGGGAGGGCTGCCCCAGAGTCAGGACACGCAGGATGATTTCTTCTTGGCCACGGGCGGTGGGACTGGTCAGACTGGGTCTTTGTGGAAGCGTCGCAGTTCTAGAAAGGCAGCTGTTCCTTCCAGGCTTCAGGTGGTTTATTGGGATAATAAAGGCAGGAACTGGGGAGTGGGGGAGGGGAAGGGGGAGTCGGGGGAGGATAGTTGCTCCATGAAGCCCAGAATCAAAGAGGCGGGGTTCCGGGTCCTGCTGGGCTTTTATCCGTGGGGTTAGGAGGCGGTCCTGGCTCACATCAGCCAGTCCGGAAGGGTCAAGGGGGAGGGATCAGGGGAAGGCCACACGTTACAACAGTTAAGTATTTTTTTCCACCTACACAGACAGTGAAGTCTTTTACAGGAAGGAGACACTGACATGATAATGCTTGCAGAGTTACAGTGTTTCCTATAACCTGTGCTTCTGGTCAACATCCTCTAATAAATGTATAATCAACTGTGTGATCTTCCCTCTCCAGGGTAAAGTTTCTTGTCAGTGTCGATAACAACAGGGATGAAAAATCAACTAGTTGCCTTCAAGCCCACAATCTGTGATCCAGAAAGAATACTAGTGGCACCGAACTGAAATACACTTTTATTCCAGCATAAATTGCACCTCACAGTGTTAAGACTTAACAAAATATTGACTTGGTTAACCTTCTGCTGAGTTTCTGTGTTCCTTTTGAGTAAGTGGAACTTTCCCCTATTATTTTAGAGATGACAGATTAGCATCAGTGGTTTGTTTCTCTGCTGAGTACTGGGTGAACTTACCTAAGATCTACAGGTGTACTTTGGGCTACAATTGAGTCCAGATATTCTTGTCCACTGCAGCTTTAGCCAAGTGTCTCTGTCCTGCCCTCTCACTCCCTCTCGCAGGTCATCTTTCCAACCTGACTACTAATCCACAAAGCATCCACTGCCATGTGTTAGATCCATATTAATGTTCCAACACACCCTCTGCAATAGTGACAGTGTTGTTGAACTGCCTAGTGAAACAGGCAGAGACCATCTATCTACCTGGGAATCCTGAGTAAAAAGAAAAATGACAGTGGCATCACATTGACACAGTAACTGCCAGAGATGCTTCACTCATCACACAGGCACCTTTGTGTAGCTTTTAATACTACCCACATTCAACACCTTCTGCTCAAAACAAGCTTCCACCAAGAGCAGCTGACAATACACATTAATATTGATGGGAAAGTCTAATCACTAGGCAAAAAAAAATCTGAAAAAAACCCCCAGACAGCATCCACAGAGACAGGTCTGTGTTCAAGCTGCCTATCATGTCAGGCTAGGGAAGATTCAGCACCTGGTATGGTGTCTAGGGTGTTGAACACTTCAAACCAACTATTTGTAATCCCAATGACTGGAAGTAAACAAAGAATAGGGTTACACGTTCCCTTATTTGGTGTCATATGCAATCCGTGTGTAGTTTTTGCAGTTTACAGTCAACACAGATATTGCAAGCTGCCATAGGTGGCTGACTCTCTTGTTATAGATTAGGTTTAGAGGCAGTCCCAGTCTTTAGATGATAAATGAACTCCAGAGAGCTGTCTTTCATTCTGTAGGTGCTGGTCTCACTTTAGTAAGAACAGAGGCTCCCAGGTAATTACTTGAAGCAAAAGCTGCATGAAGGAGGGAATAATTTACCATTAATTAAACCATGCACTGGGGATGCTGCATGAATAGGAATGATGGGGACACACATATTAAAAAAATGCCCGACAGTACATCAGTCAAAGGATGCACTCTCTTGTATTTCTGAGTATTTAATTGAACTTGCACGCAAAGTGGGTGACAACAATGCTTCAGAGCTAATGATATAATACATAACCATCATTTTGACAGGAATCCAGTTCCATCTCAGACCCAACTCACAGCAGTGGATTAGAGAGGGTGGGGGAGGGAGATTAATGTCTTGGCTTCACCAAAAAACCACACAAGAAGTATTTTTCACAGACTGTTTAAATGCTTGTTACAGATTTCATACACTCTTAAAAAACCCCTTGCAAATATTTGTTAGTGTTTGTTTGCTTAGGTGCTTGCAAGAGACATTGCCCCTATGCAAGACTCTGTGCTTCTGTATTTATGCAGTTACGCTTTTATGCCTGCAAATGGAGATGAGCATGTACAGTCAATTCTTTTTCTGAGCCTAGTGAAATGTGGTAGGACCATTACTGTCAAGAAAGGGAACTTTCATCTCCTTCATACTATTCTCCACTAATGGGCTGTGCCTTGATAATTATAGCTCTAAAAGGAAAAAAAATTGACCTGGGTTTGCATACTGTAGAGCTACCATGGAGATAAGATACTAGCATTGCCCTGGAGATAAAAGCACAGGCACATTATATGTATTCTAGTAACTGTTGAAAAATATATGAGCTATTTAAAAAACAAAATGCTAAAGGTTTCAGTTCTCCACTGCAGCCCGGGAAAGCGCTAAGGTTGCATAGCAGAACTGAAAAAAATGCTGTGGCAATCCCACAGCTGTCAGAAAGCGCAGGTTCAGATACAGCAGACTCAGATTGTATCACCTTATTTTTTTCTTCCTCCTTTCCCTGCTTTAACTTTTGTTCATGAGGTATCTGATTCTTCAGCTGACAGGGACAGCAATGTACCTTTATATAGTAGTTTCAGCCCCTTTTAAGTCTCCAGGAGAAAGACAGTGACCAAACGAATTTTTTCCCTTGTAGAACACTGGGATCTAAAATATCTGACCTTAATATCAACCAGCACTGAGATACTACAGCAGGTTCTCAGATTTCCCTGTTCCATTATTTCCCCTACACACTTTATCTGTTTCACTAATAAAAAGAGACTTGTTCATAAACATTCGTAAATCACTTGTTCATAAACATCAGAGAGGCAAGACAGAGGAAGTTAACATGGATAAAAAAACTAGAGAGAATGGTGCCTCTCCAGGAATCCCCCCAACCTGTTAGGAAATCGGGAAATAGCAGTTGTGTGTGTTGAATCCAGTATGACTCAAGAATGCATATGAAGATCTTTATCTGTACCAGCATAGGCTGTAGGCTGCCTGCATGACATGGCTCCAGCATGGAAACTGCTCTTGAATGGCTCACCAACAAAATGCAGTCAAAAAGCCACAGTTTGGAGATTTCCAAAATAATGCAACTCTAAATATTTGAATTGCTGCCATTCTCAAATCCCAGCAATACAATAAACCAAACTCAGTCGAACTGCTACATCTCTAACTCTTTAGAGTCTCCAGTGGCCTTGAAGGGTCCTTGTAGCCTTTTACTCATACAAGCTCACAGCATGAGGCATCCACAGGACTTCTTTTGTGCTGACAAACATCACTGCACATACTGTATTTTGACTGAATTTTCAGTACTAAAATGTTAATTATTTAGCCAGTTGCAAAGGTGGCACAGGCCTCTCACATCACATGGCAAAAGACCCAGTTCCTACTGTTAACTACATGCTGTCCTGTGCCACAGCAACTACTACATGCAGCCCCTGGGATTCATGAGTAAGTATAAAGAGATTAAACACAGAAACACCGACTCTAACCAAGTTTCCACTGTATGAAGCCAAGAAATTACTCCAATGCTTTTCTAAAGCTAAATCTATTAACTCTGTGAAAGCCACAGGTATTAAGCACATCAGAGAACTAGCACCTGTTTCCATTTCTTAATGTGGCTGAAGGTACTTCTCTTTAGCAGTCAGCTTTGAAAACCTGACCTTAATTTCTGTGTAGAAATGAGGTAATAGCACCCTGCCGCTTTGTAAGTGCTTACAAGAGAATGCTTGAAAACTGGAAGCTCTGTTCCTTTGCCAAATATTGCTCATCAGGAATATGTAGCAATCCACATTGAGAGTGAAGACATGGGACTCTTAGTCCTCAGTCTACTGCTGAGAGATCCTGGATATGCTTTTTCAGGAGTCAGCATCAGAATTTCTTTATTGATGACATGCTGCTACTCACCCCATTTTTCAGTGTAATATTTCAGTATATTTTCAAAATAATTTGAATGAGACATGCTAAGAAAGTTCTGAACATTATTATCTGCTTGTACATTTTTCTTGACCTTTTGTAGCCTAGCAGTGTAGTCCCAAAACATGTGCTGTCCCTACAAACAGTCAGAGAAACTGAACCTATTCTATTTCTGAAGTATCATCCTGACAGATTTATGAAAGCAATGTTTGTTTTCTCCCAGGTGCTCAATGCTTACCTATTATGAAATTTTATCTGAAAGTAATCTCTTGTGTATGGAGCCAGTTTTGTTTCTTGCCCTGAAAGTTGGTGTGGAAATGCATAAGTACATGTGTATATATATATTTCTGTGTTTTTATAAAGTCCAAATTCTGGTTGCAGAGGAAGCCTTGAAAAATGCACACTTGTAATGTAAACCTTTAGAAAGATTCCAAGAAAGCAAAGAAGTTAGACAAAAAGAGCAACTAAAAGAACAAAAACTTGAAAATGGCAAGAAAATACTGTTATCTGAGATGGAAATAAGATGTGTACTAGAGATTGTAAAAATACAACAATCATGCTTAGACACAGGGAGCTGGAGAAATAAAGAACAGAAGATCTGAATGGTGAAAATAAAAAGCAGTATAAATTCTGACAAGTGGCAACATATAATGTGGGTTAAAAGAGAATTTAAAGAAAAAAACCTCAAAAATCTATCAAAGTTGATGGAATCAGTAGATAAGCAAGTAGTGAAGGAGAAGATAAGGTTACTTCAGTGAAGCTTAGGTTGACGTGCTACAGAGCAGAACAAGGGTGTTCCTGATAAAACATTCCTTACTGGAGTTGATCTGAGGAAATCTTAGGTTTAGGAAGAATGTCTCAGAGAAAATATCACTGCTGACAAGAAAGGGTTTTAGCACAAATCAGTGCAGTAAATAGTAACAACTTGCTAGGAGCAGATGATGCTCACCCAGGAGTCCAGAGGCAGCTCACATATAAAACTGCTCAGCTGCTAGTGAGCTCAGTAAGTGCTGCTTAAATCACCACAGTGCCAGAGCTACAGGAAAGTGCAATCAAACTTTCAAAAAGGTCCAGGATGAGCGATTGTATTTCTTCCACACCCACAGTTAGAAGAAATATGTAATAGGCGTGGAACTACTACACTCAGGGACAAATACCCTGTATTAGAGCTAAGTCAATGTAGCTTTCCCAGAGCCTGCAATACAGTCTCCTAGAAGAGGTCTCTGAAGAAGCCCAGGATGATCCAGTGGATACAGTTATCTAAGCTGTGTTCACTGGACAGCCCATGCTGTGGTATGGGAAGTGTGGAAGGCTATTGGAGAGGGCCAACAGACCTTAACGGCTCCTGACTGGGCTCACCTGGGGCCTTTTTCCACAGCCTCTGGCCCTTGGCCCAGGGCCCAGGGCTCCTCTGCCCTTGGCCTTTGCCTCCTGTTTGGGCTGTGTCATGGGCACACACATCTTTGGTCTAGTCTTGGTCTCTCTCCTGGACCTTGCATTTATGCTGTGTCTTGTCTTTAGTCTTGTCTGTGTCTTTAGCTTCTAGATGCAATTCAACACCACATCAAACAGGCTGTGCAGAGCTACTGAGAGCTTCCTGTAGCTACAGCTCCTAGGGAGTCCCCCTTATGGAGTAACCCTCTTCTGGCTGTTCCCTTCTGGCCCATTTGTCTTGGTTCTCTTTCAAGGCAACCCAGGAAGGGGGTAATGACCTATGCTGTGTAGTTGAAGTGGAGCTATGACAGAGTTGGAGGAGTATTTGGGTCCTGCAGAAAAAGCTTTCTGAAAGCTCCTAGGAGGACTCATCAATAAAACAAATCTTGAGATTTAAGAATCTTTTAGAGAAAATGGTGCATGTAAATGGCCCATTTTCCTAATAGGCCATCAAAGCACCTCAGAAACCTATTGTGACATTGGTTTGTATAATCTGTCAGTATCTGGAGGAGGTGCGTACTGCAGTCACAAGCTGCAGAAGCTAAACCAAAGTTTTGATATGGTTTGGGTTAAAACTGATTAATCCCTTCTCAGCACAGCTTACAGGACAGACTCTTCATGCCTGTAGGCATTTTCTGCAAGAAACAGTTAGTGGTCTCTGCTGAGACAGGGATCAAAGGAGTGAACAGGTTGAGTGGTGATGAGGCATTCCTGTTTCTGGAAATGTGTCCCACTTGCACAAATGGCAAACCACTAGAGAGCAGCATTAAATCAGGACTTCTGTTGTGTGTCTGAACATAAAATAATGCCTTAGTGTTACGTTTGCAGTTGGACACTGATTTCAGACCAGGTTTTACCAGAACCAGGGAAGCGATAGACCAGTCAGTCCCATCTGGCTCAGTCCTTGGGTACATAGATACTCAAATACTGATAGAAACCTTTGTAGCTTATCTGCAGAAACCCAGCTTTGCTCATGCATCAAGTTCAAAAGCTATAATAAAGTTCTCTTCAGCCTACAGCTACTGCAAATCAGAGAAAACTGACTTTGTTGTAAATGCTTCAGCTGATTCTTGTCTCTAGCCATCATCTGGGGTTAAGGCTCACTGACACCTGGAGTTATCTCCAGCACAGAGTCTTTGGACTTGTGCCTCTCCTTTCTAATATTATGATATCATTCTGACACTGGAAAGGTAAAAGATAAGTGGTGGTAAGATAGCAGAGATCACACTGCTGCGGGAGGTCGAGGAGGAACAGAGTCCACACACAAGTTGGTTTTAAGCTAAGTTCAACATAATTCAGTATTGACACTGGGAATTTTTTTTCCTTTTAAAAAATAAATCTTCCTTTTAAATAAAAACATGCCTAAAATGTGTAAATATGTCAATATATGGAGTGGGATAAAATGCTATAACATTTACTATATATGCTATATATAATTATATTTACTATATATGCTATAACATATACCTCAATTGATAAATTGTATTAAAACTATCATTCAAGTGTTTATGTATCAAATATATGCTTTGCTCAATAGTAACCTTTTCTATGAAAGGTTTGCTTTTGCTGCTTGGTAACTGCGAGAAAGTAAGGACCAGGGACCAGATTTACAAAATCTTATTTTTGTGATTTTGACCTTTTCTGCAAAAGCCAAAACACTTTTGCACTTGATCAAGGTCAATGATTTTAATTATTCTAAACTGATTAACTGACTGGCAACTTAAAAGCAGGAAAGCTCATTTTCTTCTGTCAATCAGTTAATGAGGCATGAATTGCGTGCTTTCACTAATCCTAGCATCCTGAAAAACACAGTATCTGTAAACAGTTAACTCTTAAAAAGCATAATTTTAAACACAAAGGAAGTTTTGTGTATGTTTTTATTGTTTAACTCTTTTCAGCCTGTTATACTTTGATTTAATGGCTACAAAGTTATTTTAAAATGCTCTTCAACAGAATCTGACTTCTGCCTAAATGCAGAGTGGCTCAAAAGAGCCTTAAAAAGAATTGTTATGTAGTAAGTGCAACGCTTTCTATTATTGTTACTTTAAAAATTAGGATGTTTAATGTAGTAAGAACAGTTGGCCTGTTTAAACATGTCGAGATACCTGTGAATCCTCCTGAAAAGTAATAAGCTTCCTCAGGTGAACACACAGTTGAGTTATGCCAATGGTTTGTTCACCAGAAATTGCCTGCATAACCTTTGAGTGAATAGCTGAGGAACTGAGCTTTAGAGTGATATTCCACTGGATCCTTAGACAATCACACAGCCATTCACTCTCCCGAATTTTGTTTCCCTTGAGGTTCATTCACTCTAATGCTTTAGCCAGGGAAAATGCCTCTGTACCTTCTCATAGTGGAAAAAACATGGGACCTGCTATACTTACTGCTTGTGATTATG
This sequence comes from Entomyzon cyanotis, assembly GCA_024500445.1. NCBI lineage: Eukaryota > Metazoa > Chordata > Aves > Passeriformes > Meliphagidae > Entomyzon > Entomyzon cyanotis. Next base: position 37,870,283 of record JAKEPQ010001030.1, on the reverse strand, counting down.
CCTATTGCTGATACAGAACTAGGGAAAAATTCTGTACTTAAACAAACAGGTGTTTGTTTTTTCCTACTTTGTAGTTTAATATTTTGTTAAGAGCTATTTGGATTACATGGTGAAAGAAGTGCCCATTCTCTGTCATGGAATAAAGGTAAAAATAAGTAAGCATCACTAAAAATGTGATAAACATCATATTAAAATTTCTAACAAATAGCATTAAAATTTCTAACAAATAGTGATGAAATATGTGGCAGATCAAGGACAGTGTGGCTAAGAATGAGAAATGTCAAATGCAATGTAAGAAAAGGCATGTGAGAGAAGTAAGCAAGTTACAGTTGTGCAGGCAAATTATTTGGATAGATAATGTAACTAAGACCTGAACGTTATCCTGCTAGAATATCAAATTAGATAATGTGGACAAGCAGCATCAAAAAGGAGATTTGCATCTGTGAGACAACTCCTGATAATATGTTATCAGGTGATATGAGACTGTGGTCTATAAATTAGCCTTGAAAAATACCCAGTTATTTCTGGCAGTCAGGAAAACTAATTAAACCATGGGATAAATCTCTTGATTTGAGGGGTTTTTTCCCATGTGGAATGGATATGCAAAACTGTGTGGCAGAACTTCAAAGGGCCCTCCCATCCCTCCTTGCTGCACACCTGGAGTGACCCAGCTCCAGGCTCTGCACAGTGATCTGCTCTTGTTCTCTTGCTTTTATTGCTGAGTAACTTCTGCTCTCTCCCCTGTCATTTTGTGATATACAGCAGCAGAAATATGCTCCTGTGACTCCTTCTGTCACTCTTTTGAGCCTGATCTTGAATAGACACAGAGATTGCTTGGAACTGTACTGGAGGAGCTCTGGTTAATTATATAAGAGACTAATGAGGACTTCTGAACTTCATCCTCTGATCAGCGAAAGGAAAACGTGTCCTTTATGTCTGCACCTCATTACTGCAGTATAATCTACATGGAAATGACAACTGTAGATAAATTGTGGAAATCACAGAAATGTGGAATATTTTAGAAAGTTGAGGAGCAAACTGTTAGTAGGGTAAAATGAAAATATTTGTAGCAAAGCTTTACGTTTTATCAGCTAAAATTTTCCTAGCAAAGTACTTCTTAAAAACAATGGACCAGCCCATATATCTCTCTGGAAAGGCACTTGCCATCTTGATTTGCTGTGAACTACATAGGTTCCTCAAAATTTTGTCTTTGCAGGAAATTTTAAAGGTTTTCTTGCTTGTTTCTTAAAGATCTGAGACAGAAAATCTTTTAGATTTTCTATAGCTCCTCAGTATTTGTGCAGGGGCTGAAGCTGGGAGGAGATAGCAGGATCTGCCTGCCTATGGTGGTGTTCATGTGGCTTTAGCATGAATATTCCAAATGTGTGGCTTACTCTTACAGTGTGAGTTTTCTAGGATTTAGCCTGCTTTGCTAGTCTTGTTTCTGTTCATGCACATCAAAGGAAGGAGGCTTCCCAGAAGGTGGAAAGCCAAAAAACCTTTGTGAGCTGGTGGTTTTAAGTATTTGTAGACTCCAGAAAGACACACAATTTCTGTCAGCAATGATTATATTTCAAGATGTTGGTAAAACAATTTCTGTCCACAATCAGATTCATCTCTGCCTCCAACAGATTTCTAGTGTTCCTGGCCAGAAATGCCTGGCTGTGAGCTGTACACAGAGTGGACAGGCAGATAGGTTGGTTCTGCAGAGCAGGGTGTCTCCTGGCAGCAAGCTAAGGAGTTACTATTACAGGTAGTCAGTGGGGATGGATCAAAGAGTTCCTTGAGATGGAGTTTTGCTGTAAACAGACTGCTGCCGGATATCCTGTCCCTTGGTCAGCAGTGAGGGGACCTGCAGCAGCTCATGGGTTCTTCTTAGAATTAAAGATGAGTCACTTTAAGGTTACTGAATTTTCTTTCCTATTGCTCCACTTCCTCTGTTTTCTAAAGATAAATAAGAAATGAAAGCCTGGAAATTCTCTTGAGAGGTCCTGCAGCTTGTTTGTTTTGTGAAAATACTTCTTGTTATCTAATTTTGTTACGCTTGCTAACAACAGCAGCAGCTTTCCCATAAAACTTACCCCAAATAAACTAATCACAGTTTGGAGAACTGAGCTGCAGAGCAGAGAAGATCATCTTGGAAATTTGAAGATGAAATACTTTCTTCTGCCAACTCATTTAGCATTTCTCTGTAGCTTTGCACTAAGCAAACCTGTCCAGGTGTGTCCCTGCTCTGAGATGTTGAGAATTTACATTGCTGCTGCTGAGTTGCTCTATCTTAAAATTAATTAGAAACTCTTAGTGCTGTGATTCTACTTGATAGAAGTTTTCTGCTATGGAGATGAGCATCTACTAAAATATATGCGCTTTTTTTTCCAGATAGCTACAAGAAAGAATGACTTAGGTGAGTTTGATTGTAATTATTATATAAATAATTACAGGTTTTGGTGGAGCTGCATCTGTATACATCAATATCATTATTTGGTATATTTTTCTCTTTGAAATTTTGTTTTCAGCCTCAGTGGAAGGCAATTCACAGAACTCAAATGTGTTTTAAAGTCACATTCAGTGTGATTTTTTTTTATGCTGTTGCGATAAAGAAATTAAGAAGAATTATTGAGCAATTGCTACATGAAATGTTCTTTTCCATATGTAGCCCCAGCAAATCAGAATATTTTTCATTTTGTTTTCTTTCCTATGTGATATATGGCACTTTCCTGTCTGCTATACTCGACTGTTGCAATTTTTTTGCTTAATAACTGATAGCTTTTGTCTGTGAGAAATGTATTCCAAACATTTTGGGGAATTTTAGAACTGAGGAGCATGTCACAATGTCTTATGTCAAATTAACAGTTAACCTGGAAATTAATAGCTTGCATATCATTCAATATGCATGATAAAAATAATAATTTCTTTTGTATGATTTATCCAATTTTTCAGAGGTCAGTTACAATTTTTCTCTAATTCCACAAGCTGTAATGAAGAGAACAATGACTTATAATACATAACCTTCCCCTCTGAAAGCTCACAAAGCTTCTTAAGCTAAAATTTATTTTGCCACGAGTTTGATTACAGCTGCATTATGACATCTATATTAATATTAAACTTTTCTATCCAGGAAGCAAGGCAGACCTAACCAGTCTTAGCATACTAATCTTTCCTCACATTATTAGGAAATGAACTTCAGTGAAAGAAATTTCCAAAGATACAAAAGCTTGGTTAGTGTGTACCTCTCGTCTCCCTCTCTGCACATGTAATTGCCTTCTCAGTGCCTTGGATGTTCTTTGTTTTCTGCATCTGCCAGGTAGTGAAATAGCTGTGTATGAAGGAGACATCCTCTTGAGAAGAGGGCGACGCAGTGCAATTAACTGTGAGAGTTGTTTATGGCCCAAGTCACCAGATGGACTGGTCAAGGTTCCAGTTAACATCTCTTCTGATTTCTGTGAGTGTATGCAAATGGATGCTCTAAAGTTAGCCTTGATTTTCAAGTCCCTATACTCCCTGTTATTTTATGTTTCTGTGGCATGCACCAAAAGCAAGCTTTGCACAAGTGAGAATTTATTGACACGTCCCTTTTGCTATCCTGTTAGTCCTATAGAAATTTGGCTTAGACTCCAAACAGATCACACTGAAATATGTGGTTACTTGGGTCATAGTCAGGTAATTAGTTGTAATTTCAAATATTAGCTTGCTCCTGCTAGCTGCAATGCACTTTGATATTTAGCAAGTACAGTAGAAGAAGCATATTTTGTTCACACTCTGAATGTATTTTAATGAAAATTATCACTAGGAACAGGTTTTTGAACTCTGTAATAATTTTCTTTCAAATCTCTCATAGAAATATTCCCACACTAGAACACCCGTAGAGGCAAAAATGGAGGAAAAATCCTTGGTGGTATTTTTCCCTTTGTTGATTCCCTCTAGTCAGGCAATAGCTCTGTCCTGTGGAAAAAGCTGCAGGAGTGAATTCCATACAGACCCTTCTTCAGAGATCTTACCTTGAGAGAAAATGGCATGGAAGTGAAAAATGGCCTTTGCCTGATTCCTGTTCCTCAGGGAAAGGAACTGAGGAACGCCCAATCTCTGTGTTATCCAGGCTGCTTCTCTGGCCATGTGCTTCAGAACTACAGTATATACTTGTTTGGTTAGGTGAGGGTTATTCCCTCTATCTCCCTCTCTCCAAAGTTTAAATATTAGGAAATTGAGATACACATCAGTGTAGATGATTCATAACTGAGGAAGCCAATTTAGACCAAAATGTTCCACAGTAGATAAACACTCTGATCTTTATTTGGTACCTGAATAGAAACACTGCGATCTTCAGAGCCTTGGCTGCCTTAAGCAATTCCAAGGGGGCTGTGGCAGGCATTTGGTCTTTCTGATAAAAAAATTGGGTTTTGGTGCTTGGCTACAATCAGGCTTATTTGGGATACTTTAATCCAACTATTTATATCTGAAATGGTCTCATTTCTTCTGTTCTGTCCAATGGAAGGAATAATGCCAATATTTTGCCTTCCATCAGCTGTCTCCTAAATAATGTACATATGGGATAGCTGTAATTGTTATGCTTCCCCTTAAAAGTCCAATCAGTTTGAAGATCTCTGAAGGTTTTGTACCCTTTTTTACAATACTTTTGTGATAAAGAGCTAATCAGTGTTGTGAAGTTTTGAAGGAATACACCCCATCAGTGCACCTTGGTTTTGATTAACCAAGAAAGATTTCTCCTGGCTCCCTTCTCTTTCTAGCAATAACAGAGAGGTCTTGGATTGCTGATGCTTTGCAAGAGATCTCCACACTGACCTGTGTGCAATTTGTAAATCGTACTACAGAAAGAGACTACGTGTATGTTGAACGTGGGCAGAGGTAAGCTCTCTGTATCCTGAGAGTGGCAGCACTCAAAAAATCTTTCAGATTCTCTTCTGGTTTGTTTTGGATTTAAGTAATTGCTTTTTTTTTTTTTATTTTTTTTAATCCTAGAAGTAAAAATTCAGCAAGCAGGTGCAATTTTTAATTTTTCATTTTTCTTTAGGTATGCTGGCAGTTACATCAGTTAAGAGGCTGCAGGAATAAACATGTGTGTGGATTTAAAGATAATGGGGTGTAATACAAAATGAGACATTTTTCTTAATTGTAAAAATTTAAATAAGTATAATTGTTTCAGGTTCTTTGCTTAACTACTTATACTGCTTCTTCTTTGTTTGATATAGCCATTTTACTGGTTTAAAATTTGCCATCATCAGTACAAAGGCTTCATTTCCCCTCCACCATGTTATTTGGCAGCTTTCAGAAGTCTAGATAGCTCATGCCAGTGACTATTTGCATGTCCCCTTCTGTGGCTGCATATCTTGAGAACCTTGGTGACATATCAATATATCTATACATTTGTATTTGCTAAATCTGATCATTTTATTGATTGCTTATTCTTAGCTGCTGGTCTTACTTTGGAAAGATCGGAGGACGTCAAGCAGTAGGCCTGGTAAAAAATGGTTGCATGGATAAAGGAGCAATTCAGCATGAAATGAACCATGCACTGGGTTTCATCCACGAACAGGCACGGAGTGATCGGGACAGGTTTGTCAAGATCATGTGGGAACACATAATGGCAGGTATGCTCACTAAGTCTTAAGAGAAGATATATATACTTCCAGAAAAAGGAGAATGTTTCTCTTGTGAACAACAATGCAAGTAAGAATCATGATTAATGCTGGTTGAATGGCAGCAGCAGCAGCACATTCAGTGTGATGGAATTTCTTGTTCAGTGTTTGCACTAGGGAATTTCTGTAGCTACACCTACGCTAGTGTGGCAGATGCAGCCTAAAAGTAACTCTACACTCTTATTTTGATTGCCATCTTGAGCCCAGACCCCAAAATACCAAGATCATCAAGAATGCAAAGTGTTGTTGCAAAGACTTGGCCAGGAGGCGAGACTATGGGACCCTTAACTGAGGGGGAGTGAAGTGTGACATTTGAGATCATGTTAAGGAATCACACAGCAACTCTATCCTGGGAAAGCCATGGAGATGGGGAAGGCAGCCAGTTGGTATCTTGGCACTGGTAGTGAGTGAGATGCATATATCCTAAAATGTGTATGAACAAGGGACTCAATGTGGAGACATTGGAAACATGCAACCATTAGCATTTACAAAATTCTGGGACCTGGCTTAACGTGAGAGGAAGGACTGCAATTACTTCCTGCTTGTGGACAGGACCATATACACTTCCAGGAAAAGATGGAGCCATGGGGAGCGATCAGGATTGGTAATTCTGTAGAGGAAAAACAAGTGGATATTTTTAATGGAAAGGAATGCAGAATTAATAGTTTGGGCATGTGCCCATGATTTGTGTGCTGGGAACATGGGCTCATATGTAAGAGCTCCAGGCTGTGAGGAGGAAAGGGTAAAGAGAATGGCAACAGATCCAAGGGAAAGTGAGAAAGTGGTACATAAAAGAAAGTATGCAGGGAATCACTTGTCTGACAGCTGTTAGAGAGCTGGGCAACCCATAACAATTGTAAAAATACAATAATCTATTTAGTTCATTAGAGAAAATAATAGTAAATGAGCCTGAACAATTGGATACTAAATTCTATTAAGTCTCTTCAACAAATAAGATATTCAACTCCTCAATATCATGCACAGCTGAAAATATATCCATCTTTTTCTCCAGATGGAACTTGATTGTTTTTATTACAAATTCCTAACACACTGTTCTCCAAACTTTCTTCAGCTATTCCCATGATATCCTAAGTAAATTCCATTTGTGTTGTTCCTTATTGAGGTTTCAGCTCTAGCATTAAGGTGTAATTTTGCTGTGAGTTATTTGCCACCGTACAACAAGGGTGTCCATTGTTTGAAATGTCAGCAAAGGATGTGCTAGGAAAGAGTTGAAAACATGACGTTACATATACTAAGCAGACATAATCTTACTCTAGCTCTGCAAAGGGAGCTCCACAGGTTCAGGTATCATAATTCCTGAAGGATACAGATGTAACCAAGCTCTGATTTTGGCACAGTATCAAAATGATAAATGAGGGGGAAGAGGTCAATGCTATGCAAAAGCAAATGAGGTATTTTAAGTGTTCACTGTGGGTGGAAAATGAGACAACTGGTGTGACAAGGGAATTAGAATGCAGAGTGTGCAGCTCAAGCACTGCAGGGAAGAAATGCAAAGATATGAAGTGAAAGGGAAATGAAGAAACTGCTATGTTCATGAGGATTGTTAATATACATGTCATGTAAAAACATGCTGCTGTTAACAGTGCTGATGGCAGAGCTCTTGCTGAACCTTGGTGGTGCAGAACTGGACCTCAAGACCTTTTCTGGCATCCCAACTCTCTCACACAAGCTGTTTTTCTCCTGCCAAGACTTTCATATTGTGGATGTTTTCTGGGTTTTGTTTTTATCCAGCAATTTACCTTGGAAGCCATCCTACTTCTTTGTTTTGACAAAATGTAGCCTGATCAGTTGCTGTCCACTTAGCTACTTGAAGCTCAGCTTGTTTTTCCCAAACTTTTGGGAAAAAAAATTTTCAGTCTTCAGCCATAGTTTCCTTTTCAGCTCTTCTGAGTCATTGCACTTATAATCTGGCAGGGGTAGATTTTTTTTTTTTAAAGAGCGGAAAAGATGGGGTAAGTCCCCAAATGCATGCACATCTTGACAGCCAGATCTCTTTGGCATGTGATGAGGTAGGTAGCAGTTTGCTGGCAGCACCTCAGTCCAGACAGGATGTTGTTACTTTTTCTTTATTTAGCAAACCAATTCAGCAAAGCAATTCTGTGCCAAACAGTAGCCATATGCTTCAATGTTTCACCATGCTTGAACTGTGTTCTCTGTTCATCACCTCAAGAAAAGCTGCACATTTGCTGATAATTCCTTCTGAAGTCAGTATAGTAGATAAGAGGGACTGAGATTAAAGCAGAGTCAGGAAGGCCAATTCTGTTGAGAAACAGTTAAAGCCTTAACTGTGTTTTGGAGCTATGAAAAGCTCCAAATTCATGTTTATCCCAAAATTTTCGGTTAGCTGGGATTTAGAATTTTCTTTTTGCATCTCTTAGCCCTCAGCCCAGGACCAATGCTGCAGGACATTACTGGCTGAGACTTGCTCTAGTTGCAAGCCTCCAGCTGATCTGTGTGGACCTTAAGGATGTCCAACTCTGAACTCTTGTCCAGATGGTCTGTGGTTTACAAACCACATTTGTAGTTACAATAATGAAGGCACAGAACTGGAAAGGAGTGTTTGGAGGTTAGGTCTTTAGTCCCAATGCTAGGCTGACTGTATTCAGCTCCCTGCTCTCTGAGAGTGCTTGTTTGTCTGTCTTACCATGGACAAGAGACCCAGGATGTAATTCATTTTCATAATCTCCAGTCAGTGACAAAAAGAGGTGCTTTCTTCAGATGAAACTCCCTCCAACTGTGTCTCTCTTTCTTTCCCTCTCCTCTGACTATCCTGGAAGCCTTGAGTAATATCTTCAGCGGCTAACTTTGAGAAATAAAGCTAGGTGATATGAAATCCAGTCTCTGCCCCAGTCCCTGGGTCACAGCCCTGTATCAGTGTAACACTTTCTTATCTCATACTGGCTTTTTAAGTCTAAACAGATGAAAAGTGATGAGATGCTCAGCAGCTATTCTGACAATTTATTTTTCTGCTTCATATGACTGATATCACTTCACTGTAGTCACTGCTGATGGGTTTGAGCAGAGACAAAGCCAGTACATGGCTGGTGGCACGGACTCTGGAGCAAGGAACAAGTAAAATTTATCCCTTTCTTTTATGGTTTTATAACCCTGTGGTGGAAGGACTCAGCAAGACATCACCCATGCATAGCTCTGAATTTTTGATCTAGATGGTCAGCCAAATTTTCCTTTTAAGGTATGGATGCAGCTTTGGGGACATAGGTTGGATGCTTATAGTATTCAAGATAATGCACTGAAATGTATTTGGAGACACCCTAATGAAGATGGACAGAGGAATACTTTTTGCTTGAAAAGTACAATGCATGATAAGTTTTGATATAATCAAAAATTTGATTAACTTTATCTTCTGAAACCTACTACACTGTAAAAATGGGTTCCCATGGATTTCAAAAATCTTTGGTGGTTTTGATAGATCCAAGGTCTTATGAGAACACATATTAGTATTCTACATTACTCTCAGGATTATGACAGCAGGCAGTGTAGTATTAGAGCAGTAATAATAGCTCTGACTGAAATGTTGCTTTTCTACCTTACAGGGGAACAAGGGAACTTTGGAAAAATGAATTCCAGAAACCTGGGCCTTCCCTATGACTATTCTTCAGTGATGCACTATGGCGCGTAAGTTGTTTTCTGGGCTATCTTTTCAAAGGAGCAAACAGCTTTCAGATATTCTGCTCAGATCTAGGAAGAAGGAGCTGCTCTGTGCAGAGAATGACTTCTGCTGTTCACTCAAAATTGAGTGCATGGACGTAATTAAGGATGAGCATACTTCCTTTGTCAGCAGGATTCCTGGAAAACAAGAGTTGATATGGATAGAAGAAAAGCATAGGACAACATTTTCTTCCACTGTACTCTTGCTCTTGCTAAAGGCCTTTGACATGGCTGTGGCCCAAAGTCTAACTTTACTGAATCACCGATCGAAACCAGTTCTGAAGTTTAAATTGTTTCATAAACATAGTAACAGCTGATCATAGACAACAACATTTAAGCATAGAGGCAAGAAAGATGGAATTTTTTTATATCACTGAGATGTTGTATGCTGCCTTATGTTAATCTGGGAACACTGTCTAAGATTGCATTTTAGTGCATAATGTACAAGCTTGTATCATGTGCCTTCTCCTTGATTTCCACAAGCAAGTAACAATTTCTGAACGAAACCATGAAATAAAACTTGACTATCAGAAGGCAGATAGCATTACATTACAGATAGCATATAGGCAATTAGTAACTGAGACAGAACTATTTTTTCTCCTCTGCCTCAGGAATCAAGAAGGTGGGATTCAGTCCATTTTGCCAGACATTGGTGAAAGGCCTTTTCAGGATGGTGCATCTTTTTCTGCTTGCTTGCTTTCAGCTGCTGGACACCAAATATTTGCCATGCTGGTCCTCTTCAGGGAAGACTGCCTGGTCTCTGAGAAGCTTCTTGTCCATTTCCATTAAAATTCTGTTTATGTGGTACATGAAAAATGATCATGCAGTTAGAGAACCTCCCTGTCTACAAGAAGCAACCTAGAAATGTGATTTCCTTATTTCTACAGGTATGATTTCTCCAGCACTCCAGGAAAACCAACTATTGTACCAATTCCTGACCCCTCTATACCTATTGGGCAGAGAGAAGGGCTGAGTAATTTGGATGTAGCTAAAATCAACAAGCTCTACAAGTGCAGTAAGTGCTGTAGATAGAAGACATGTGAATTCTTATACAGCTGATGTCTGTAGGCACTGACAGACATCCCCCAAAGGAATGCGGCCTGCAATCCCTTCAATACTTTTCTCTTTCACCCTACAAGAGAAAACAGAACTGTCCTTGTGTCAAACTGCTGCCTTCTTGGAAAGGACAATTTATTTTCAATTATTCACTCTCACTGTGAGTTATCCTCACTTAATCCCTGTTCTTTGAGATTAGCAAAATCCATCAGAGAAATCATGGTTGCTACCTCAACCAAATTCTCCATTCAGGAAAGCTCTGAAGGTTGCAAAGAATGTAAGCTCTCCTCAGCCATGAGTATAGCTTAGAGTCTTGTGCATCAATAGTGCCAGCGGGTTTGTGACTACTCTTAATTACAAAGTTACTGCAGGGATGTAAGTATGTGCCATTCAGCCTGATCACAACACCTCTGAGAAGAAAACCACATTTTGTACAGATGTCTACTTTTTTGCACATCCATTTCTTAACTCATCCCAGCGGTATCCTAAGGTCTAGAAATACCTAGCATTCCTCTGTAAACAGGAACTCTTCAGCCAAGATGCACAAAACAGGTATAACATCATGCTCCTGCAATGCATGGGTTTTGCCTCAACTCCCAGTACCAAGGCTAATTGATTTATATGGTACTTGACTTTTCTGGGATGTTATTCAATTAGTTTCCACCAAAACAGCAACAAAGTTTAACAAGGCCTAAATATTAGTGTACTAAATTCTGCTCTTGTGTTAGAACTTGCTTAAATAATTAGAAATTAGAAGGAAACAGCATTCCTTCAGATGGATTGTTAGGTACAGAAATCATTGCTGAGAGTGGTTCCTCCAAATTCTCAACTACAGATAAGACAACTTTACAATTGGGGTGTCTGTCATGGTCTCAAAGATAGTGATAAAAAGTATTCAATGATATTTATTCTTGACAATGGGGCTAGGAACAAATCACACTTCAATACCATTATTATGTAATTTCATATTTATATGTTTTGGAAGAAAAGGACTAAAAAAAAAAAAGGAGAAAAACTCAGGGACTAAAAAAAACCCACAAAAACTCTGCTTGTCTCAGGAAAAGTAGGGAGCAAGAGAAAAATGTCACAAATTCATAGGATCAGATGTCATATACTTATATTTTGTAATTTGGGGAATTACATAAAGTTCAAAAAGCAAAGATGCGGAAAGACAAAAGACAGATGAGATCAGATTTTGTATACCAGTCACTAGGTCTGTAGCTTGACTTCAGTGCTCTCTGTTACTGTTTTCCCCCAGTGACTACACCTCTTTGCTTTGAGAGAATCTAGTTTTCAAACTTGATTTTAGCACAGACTTATGAATACACACAGGTGCTGATGGGAATTGATGTACTGATGTCATTGATATTACTTCTGTGATTGAGGTTTAAGGAAGTTCACAAAAGAGCCAGGCCTTTTTAAGTAAACTAAAATATGTGAGTGAAGCCCTACTGTCTTTAAAAAAAAAAAAAAACCACAAGTAGCTGAAACAGGTAAGTACTTTAACGACCTTTATTTCACTTGCAGGTTTTCAATAACTTTTACACTAGGAACATCTACACAATTGTAAGCATTATAATTAATTCCTTTTATATAAGCTGACTGCTGCAAGCAGTTGGAGAGAGTTGTCAGGCATTTTGGAATATTTTTGTGCAGTTTTCATTCTCTTCAATACTGTTTGGTTCTTCCCTTCAGATTGCTGTAGCTCTGTGTTGCCTAAATCCAAAGGCTCATTCTCCTCTGTCAATTACCCATCCCCATACCCGAACAATAGCAACTGTCTGTGGTTGATCCGCATCCGTCGAAATAAGGTAATTTTTATTAGGAGAAAAAAAGCTTGAACCACGGTATCCAGGCTACACAACATTATTTCATTATCATGAGTAACTCCTGGGAGTCAGTTTCATGGATCAAGACATTAATTTTGTTATGCAGTGAATGAAAGACAGTCTGAACAATTTTCATAAGGTTTAAGACTGTTAGAGGATTATTTATTTTTATCCAGCTCAGATTGGATGGCTTTTCAAAGACAAGCAGTAGTGAAACATCAGTCTCTGGACTTTCAGAAATAGAAACATCAGTCTCTGGGCTTTCAGAAATAGAATAGAAATCCTGTGCTCTTTTTATAAAGAAAGTAAAGTTTCAGTAATGTATGGATAGTAAAATGAACATGAAGGTTCACTTCATAGCAAGTAGATAGTTTGTGACTTTCCCTGTGTACAGAATTAAACCCAATATCTGCTTTCTTGTTTCTCAAGATTTTCCTGCAGTTTGAGGCTTTTGATCTTCAACCCTCCTCAGACTGTTCTTCTGACTATATAAAAATTTACAACGGGAACAGCAAGAGCTCCCCTGTCTTGCTGGACAAGTACTGTGGGAAGGGTCCACTGCCCTCCTTAGTGGCATCTGGGTCGACAATGCTGGTAGAGTTTGCAAGCGATGACAGAATTACAGCCACAGGATTCAGAGCCTCCTACAGCAGGGGTACGAACACTCCTTTACAAAGCTTGGAGAACAGCATTAGCAGTATTTGCATGAAAGAAGTGAAAATTTTTACTATATACTACAGAGTGGGTCTTTTTGCTGTCATTCTTTACGCTTTCACAGCAATTGGAAATGCAGAAGGCTAGGCAATGGTGGGTTTGAAAGTTCACAGGAAACAGAAAATGGGATGTTGCATGGGTCTCATGCTAGTAATCCTGAGATCCCTCTCACATTGTTCTGAGAGCATCTGTTAGGCTTCTTATCTCCAGAACAACGTTTTTAAATAAAAACAATGCAATGACTGAAATAATAGGAGCAGTGCAGCCACAGAGCACAAAGACTGCAGAACTCAAGAAGTGACTTCAACCAATGAGATGCAAAGCCAATATCCAGGCAAGATGTTAGTCAAGGTTTTCTGCGATTTTATGCAGCGGGACAGGTACTGACCTTGGGTACTTTACACTTTCTGTATTCAAAGTTTTCGTTATGTACATGAAACACAGTGCTTACTGTAGTCATTTGCAGGGTGTCTTTTTTGCAAACACACAAATGCGTTATGGACTGCCAGACCAAACTCTGTTGTGCTGTAACGTGCTTTCAGCAAAAAGGCAGTAGCCTGAATTTGTCTTATTTCAACTGAAAATCCAAACGTCTTTAAAGCATAAATTGAAGAAGTCTTAGAAATGTGTTACTTTTACTCCTTTTGTTTTATTTGATGGAGTCATTTCTAAAAAGAATTAGATCTAGCTTGATAATGCAATCTTGAATATTTGAGCTGATTCTTTTCTGAATGGCAGTTAGTGCCATCAGAATGCTATGATAATATGGTAACACTCAACTGTAAAGTCAGATACAACTTCAGATGCAGCTGTTCCCTCTCCTCCAAAGATTAATTATCAGACACATTTCTAGTTCCTTCATTACAGCTGCTGATACAAATACTAAGTGAAGAAATAAAGTACTTCAGCAGTAGGTTTTCATGGCTTTATTTATTATTTCTTGGTTTAAAAAAATAAGACTATATGGTGTAAGCAAACTCATTTCTACTGACAAAATGCTCTTGTTAATATATCTGGTTTTCTCCTTTACTCATCAGTGAATTGTGGAGCCACTTTCAGAGATTCAAAGGGAGTCATCACCTCTCCAAATTACCCCAATAAATACCCCAAAAACCGAACATGTTTCTGGGTCATCAGTTCTCCAGTAGGATACAAGGTAAGGCACAGATGAATTCATTTGTGGGTTTCATCACTGTTCTCTGATAAAACTTCTGTTTCCCTTGAAGAATAAGAGCTGTTATGTCACTTTTTCAGCAGACATTCTCAGAGTAAAAATCTGAAAGCAAAAATTCATTTTAAGAGTTTATGCTGGATCTTGGTATCTGAGGTGCTCAGCAAGGGAAGTCTTTACACATCCATGTGAACTCTTAGAAATTTAGCTTGTACCAGTAGGCTTTGTTCAAAATAATTCCTAGGTAAGAGTTTCCACTTGAAAACTGAAACATGGCACAGGTGCTGTTTTTATATTTCTCTAGAGGAAAGAATGTGAAGCGTAGAAGATCAATCTTGTCCCTTGCTTCTCCTTCCAATTCAAATACTGATGAACTAAGCAAACACTTTGTTACTAATTTGCATTGCCATATGGGTTCAGGATGTGGTGCACACACAGAATAAAAAAAAGTGCCTGCACACAAGGAATTCAGACTATTTGTCATTGTTAAAAAATGGGTAAAAAAAAAGGCTGTGACCTGGAAGCAAAGTGCTTTGGTTGTATTTTCTCCAGATATCTCTCAAAATGCTATCCTTTGAGCTGGAATATAGTGACAGATGCATCTATGACTACTTGCTCATACATGATGGAAGCCGCCCTATGTCACCTGCAGTTGGCCCTTACTGTGGGACAGAGAAGGTTGCAGACTTTACTTCCACTGGGAACTTTGTGCTGGTTGAATTTCGCAGTGATTTAGTGTGGGAGTTGCCTGGATTTGTGATGAGTTATACATTTGTTAGGTAAGTACAATACAGATGGGGGTTGAAAAACACAGAATGAAAGTAAAAGTCCATGTAGCCACAGGTAAAAGTCAAGATGCTACTGATTTCAGAAAAAAAAAATATATCCTATACCTTTAACAAGCTTGAAGTTTGACCTCTTAGTCCTACATCTACAGTGGTGTAATTTGCATGGTGGATCAAGAACACAAATGTTCCTGCCCATGGGATGCTTCTGTCTGAGACTGTATGTTTTTTATTACAGTATTCTCATTGCTGCTGTTGCATGGTCAAACACAATAACAGAGCTGAAACTATGTAAGCAAATTTTCAAGAACTTCCAGTGGTAGAAACTGCACCCATAAAAAATTCAGAACATGGCTATGTAGCAACTTTAACCTGTATTCTGGGAAATGTTTTTACCCAACCTTAATGTGCATTCCAGCATGCATACAGAAAAACCTTCAGACACGTATTTATTTATGCTTTGAAGCCAAGACCACTTACACAGTTCATATAGGCACCTGAGCTTAGCCTGGAAATCACCACTTGACACCAAACAAGAGGTGTCATAGAACAGTATGACATTTAGTACCTCAAAGATTTGCAGGACTCCTCTGTAAGATGAACCAGGTCAGGGAACAGATTTAACTAAAGAAACTAAAGTTAAGAGTGGCAGGAACAAGCAGTGAGGGAGAGGGAATGGAATGAAGCATCTATCATTGCCACATTGCTATGGTTGGAGTCAGATACTGAAATTGTCCATAAGGTATTACCAAAATATTTTTTAAAATGCGGCCTGAAAACCTAATGCAAAACCATTGAATGTTCTCTTTGGAGAGCATTTTAGGTGTGAAGTACCTTGTCTCTAGAGAGAAATCTTCCTCCTCGGAGGAGATGGCTGGAGAGGAGAAAGAAATCATCACTGTAAACAGCTAACACTTTGCCTTGACTTGATATATTCAGAATTAAATGCCAATGCCAAAATGGGAGATGCCAAAATGTAATTAATAATAAAACATTTTGCTGAAATTATGCCTTTGTGAAGAAGAGCATGTAGAAAATGCCAATTTTTGCTTTCCTGGTGTGGCCAAGAAAATTTTGAATTATGATGACCTTGGAGCAGTGGCAGGGAGGGGTGTAAGGATCTGTAATGTTTTGGGTTTTAAGCTGGTTAATTTTTACCCACAGAAGAAAGATAATTTATAAGTTTTGGACATCAGGGTTCAGAGCTTGCTTGCATCATGGTGGGAAAGTGCATGCACAGCAGGCAGCAAATATTTGTATTTCTTACAAGCTCCCGTCTTCTGGCTATAAAAAGTATTCCTTCATTTAATTTGGTTCACTATTTAGATTGGCACATTTTTGGAGAATATAACAATTTCATGAGCATGACAGAAAATTAAATTCTACTTCTATTTTTAACCTCAACTTCAGACTGTAAAAATGCTAATTCTTCTCCTTGAGTCTGAGGACTTTCATGGATGTGCGGAAGTAACAACCCTGTGAAAACTCTCACAGAATGACAAAGTTGAATGGGTCTCTATTTTAAACAGACAGTGCTGAACAGCTTTGTAACTTGAGCATTACTATAGATTCCCTTCCCTTGGTCTGATGTGGGTTTCTGCATAGGTCCAATGTTTTAGATGTTCACACATATTGGTAAAAAAGCATGAACAGCATGTTCAAACAGCAATATACCACATGTAGGAATATTGGTCTTGCAATTTGTCCCTAGAAATCTAAATGGTTTTAAGTAGGAATTTGCCCATATATAAATATGATATCTAAATTGGCTCTTAAGAGTTATATGAATAAAGAGTAACCAGCTAGTAGACACAACTGACAATATAGTCAAAAGTTTAGGATTCAAATACCACCATAGGAGGATTTTCAGGAGTTGTAATTAAAGTACAGCACTCACTTAACACACTTTTGAAATCCAAAATGTAAAGATTTAACCTTAAAATACAGAGGTATCTAGCAGTGATGAATATATGTATTCCCATAGATATACATAACTCATGACACAAACAAGTGTTACCTTAATTGTATACAAAACCAGATGTTTTTAAAGAGAGACCCACTTCCACAAGCCTCTGTGTGTGTAAGAAATAAGAGTGTGTCCACATATTCCTTTCTTACCCGCTTTGAGATTGTCCTGGTTTCTACCCAGGAGGCAAATCAGAGTACTATGCTTTTGTAGTCTGTAAGAACCAGAACAGAGATCTGTCAATTACTGCTGCAAGAGAAAAAACAGCCTGGAATAAAGCATTACAGAAGCACACAAAAATGTACTACTCATAGGTTGTTTTTGTGTTTAATTCAAAACACATTTCTCTTACATAAATAAATAACTGTGGTTGAGATGACACTTGCCTGCATGACTACAACCCCGGTTATTGAATCATAGAACAGTTTGGGTTGAAAGGGACATGTAAAGGTCATCTAGTCTAGAACCTGCAATAAGCAGTCATCTTCAACTAGACCAAGTTGCTCAGAGTGCCATTCAACCTGACTTTGGATGTTTGCAGAGGTGGGACATGCACCACCTCTCTGGGCAACCTGTTACAGTGTCTCACCACCCCCACTGTAAAAAAAAATTATCCTTATATCTAGTGTAAGTCAACCCTCTTTTAGTTTAAAATCATTGTCCCCTGTCCTTATCACAACAGGCCCTGCTAAAATGTTTGTTCCCATCTCATATAAGCCCCCCATAAGTACTGAGAGGCTGCAATATGGTCTCCCCAGAGCCTTCTTGTCTCTTGAACAACCCCGACTCTTTCAGTTTGTCCTCATAGGAAAGGTGCTCCAGCTCCCTAATCATCTTTGTGGCCCTCTTCTGGATGTGCTCCAACAGCTCCTTGTCTTGTCTGTTCTGAGGACTCCAGACCTGGATGCAGCACTCCAGGTGGGGTCTCACCAGGGTGGAGTAGCTATAACTACGTAGGACAGAGTATGTAAATTCACTGTGCAACAACTGAGTTTGGCAAGAAGACATAAAAACCAAAGACTACTTAATCTCTCCTGCAATTCAAATAGAAATTGAAAACCCTATAGGCTAAGTCGTCACACAGGATTTTATAATCGAGCTCGCTTTATCATGGGAAACATCTGCGGGCAAGAGAAGAAATAAAGGGAAGCTGCTGCTGCTCTGCTGCCAGATGGCCTTCGGTTCATGAGCTGGAGAACTGCGGGGGCCGGGCCCCCTCTGGCGGGCACCTGCAGGGAGCGGGAACGGGAACAGGATAGCTCTGCTCCGGCACGAGTGTGATCTGCTGTCCTGCCCTGGCCACGGCTCCCAGCCCCATCCGGCAAATGAGCCGAGGCGTTTGTCCACAGGGAAGCTCAGTTCCTTAACGTGATCCCTGCCGCGCTCCTCTGCTTCCCTGCTCCGTGGATAGGAAGGTTTCTTTGGGTTGCTGTTTGTATTTAGCCTTAAAAAGCGGCTCTCCAAATTCCACCTGTCAATCGGTAGGTTGCACTGTAACATTAAGATTGATATCGCCTGTTCTTGTTTTCCCAGTGAGCAGCTCAATAGCAGAGACAATGAAGCCTTTTATTTGAGTTTATATTTTTCCCGATTCCCTGCTTTATGCCTACAATACCTGGAATTTCCGGGCGGTCTCTAACACAATTGCTGGACAGGTGCAAAGTTTAGCTTCCAGTTGTCTTTTTTATGTTTTTTTTACCATTACAAAACCTAACCAAACAAAAAACCCCAACAAGCAAACAATCAAATGCCAAAAATGAAAGACTGAGAGGGAGCCCCCCTTTTTTTTCCTTTAAATTTAGCTTTATTCAGATATTAATGAGCCTTACTTCCTTGAATAAATGAGTTTCCTAATTCAACTGTATAGGTCTTAACAACGTGGGGTTATATATTAAACTGGAAGGAATGCAAAACGTACCTGCAAACCCCCGCGGTTAACAGGATGACTCATTTGCACTCAGTGACTCTTTTTACAACAGTGCAGGACACTCACTCCTGGGGGCAGGCGGATCAACCCTGCCAGAAGGATGGGCTGGGGATAACTGGTGCGTTGCAGTTCATTCTTGCTACTCTGAACCAGAATTTCACCACAGGTTTAGGACAAAAAAAACCCCAAAAAACCCAGAGTAGCTTGAGCACAACACTGTCAGCCTTAGAGAATACATTTTTTTGTCTTATTAACCCCCAAGAACAGCTGATGCCCTCCGGGACATGGCGCCCCTCCGGTGGGGCCGGGCAGCGGCACCAGACTACAGGTACCATAATGCATCGCGCGGCGACGGTAGCCCAGCCAGCCCGGCGCCGGAACCGTGCGGAGCCCTGGGTAATGTAGTTTATTCGCAGACAGCCTCCTGACAGCTGAAGGCGGAGAGGGCGGGGCGAGAGACTACAACTCCCATCGGGCCATGCGCTGGCTGGCCTGTGTTGAGGGGACGGGACGGTGTTCTCCGCGCCTCCCCGCTTGTGACAGCCGCGCTCGCCGGCGATCCTTGGGCCTGGGGCAGCCACAGGACGGGGGAAACCATGGAGCTTGGCGTAGTGGGCGTGCAGCGCCGTGCCTAGGGCGGGCCGGGACAGTGGCACTATGGATAGCCGGTGCTATGGGTGCGCGTCCAAGTTCTCTGTCTTCAAGAAAGAGGCAAGTCCGGCTGCGGGGGGTCAGGAGCGGGCTGGTCCCGCGGGTGCCTCCCCCGCAATGCGAGGGTCTGAGAAGGGAGCCGGGAGCTGCCTCGCCCGGCGCCGACACACGCTTGCCGGCCAGCAACCTGGCGTTGTTGTCCTTGTTTACTGAGTACTCGTGGTGCCTAATTCCGGTATGTCTTCAAATATCGAATGGGAAACTATTGACCCAAAAAAAAAAAAAAAATCGTCATTGAATGCCATCCCATCCCTCTAATCCAGGATTCTGTCATGTTCTCGGACGTCTAATTCACACACACACTTGGTTATACTCTGGGGTGAGGGGGTGACTCAGCTCCCAGCAGGAGTCATGTGCTGTTGCTCCAAGGCTCTTGAGTCTCCATATCTTCAGCAGCAGCTGGTGAAACAGTTCTGTCACAAAACAATCAGCATAAGCCCAGCGTTGCTTTCCGTGTGCCTGGGCACGGGCCCTGTGCCGGCATGCGGCCAGGCAGAGCGGTGGGGGTGTGGTGGCGAGGTGGTGAAGCTCTGTCCCGCCCCTCTCTCCTGTCTCTGCAGTGTGGCTGCAAGAACTGCGGACGGTCCTTCTGCTCGGGCTGCCGGAGCTTCAGTGCTGTTGTTCCCCGCTGTGGAAACACTCCGCAGAAAGTGTGCAAGCAGTGCCATGGAAAGCTAACTGGGTAAGACGGGAGTGTTTCTTCACCCAACGAGAGTTTCCTGCATTTTTTCTTCAGTTTACATCCCCTGTGGTGTTGCAGATTTCTGCACGACAGCTCTGCTTTCCATATGTGCATGGATGCTGTTTGTACCCTGGAGTTTCAAGACAGGACATTTCTGATCTGTCCTTACATGAGCTGTGCAGAAATGGGAATCAGGATTTTTGCCTGTTCTCTATGGTGACAAAGTAGTCTGGAAGCACCGGGTTTAATCTTCATGGATGGACACTGAATTCCTGTGGATGGCTTAGGTAGATGGGCCAAGGTTAAGCCACACTGTTTTTGCCCAGAAGTCTACACCCCTTTAACAGTTCTGGCAGTCTTTCCAGATGTGTAGTAGTTGAGTAGCCTGACAAAATGTTATTACTTCTGTGGGCAAAGGGAGACATAAAACCTCCTTGTCAAGTGGCCTCTGCAATGTGTGGCCTGAAGACGTAAAATTTTGTAGCACAAAATCCATAAAATTCTTGTTTTTAAAAGAAAACAAAATTATTTGCGAACATAACCTGTAGACTTCCTGTTGAAAACAAAACATGTAATTCAAAACAGTAGCAGCAGGATTATACACGTGAACAAGTAATACAAGAACACAGGTGCACACCAGAATCCCTCTGTCAACCAATTCTTCTGTGTCCTCTTCTTTCTCTTGCATTTCTCTTTTTCCTTTTCCTGACTTTTCTCCTATAGCAAGGAATTTTCACTGGCGAGAGGGCAATTTTCTGGCTCTGCAAGTGTCTAAAGAAAAAGAGTCTCATTAGTGAAGGTCTTCATCTTCACTGGCTGATGAAAACAGTGAAAGACAGTATTCAGTCTTTTCAGTTTTGAAATTTTCTGATTTCCCTTCACTACTTCAAAGCCATTAAGGAAACATGACTGCCTGTCTTGATGTTTCTTCTGGCTCTTTTTTTCTCATCATTTTAATATCAGCACTATAGAGCTATAGCAGAAAAACAATCTTCCCTGACTGGATAGCAGGTAGATTATAGAATCATGGAATGGCCTGGGTTGGAGGGGACCTTAAAGATCATCTATTTCCAGCCCCTGTGTTGTGAGCAGGGACACCTTCCACTAGACCAGGTTGTTGAGAGCTCCATCCAACCTGGTCCTGTTGGCCACACTGCTTTGGATGCAGCCCAGGACACAGTTGGCTTTCTGGGCTGTGAGCACACATTGCTGTGTCATGTCCAGCCTCTCATCCACCAGCACTCCCAGGTCCTTTTTGGTAGAATGCTCTTGATCTGTTTGTGCCCCAGCCTGTCTTGATGCCAGGAGTTGCCTCAACCCAAGTGCAACACCTGGTACTTTGTCTTGATTAACCTCATGAGATTTCCAAGGGCCCACTTCTTGAGCTTGTCCAGGTCCCTCTGGATGGCATTCTGTCCTTTAGGTGATACACATAGGCTGCAGTTCTGTAAGCTGTGTGTGTTGTTCTTCATGCCAATAGCTTTCAGAATTGAAGCCTTGGAACTCTGGAAAGCATTCCAGCAATGTTGCATTCAGTCACTACTACACAGGCCTTAGCTGTGATTTCTAAGAATGAATGAAATATGCTAACTACCTTACATAAGTGTCTCGTTTAGTCCCTGAACCTGAACATAGCATAGTAGAAGACAGTTATACATGTTTGTTGTGTGCAGTGTTCAAGTGTGCTGGAAGATGTCATTGTGATGGTGGTTATATAATAAATTTTGTAACGCTGTGTTTTGCTTGTGTGTTATATAATTCTGTGTTTGTTGCATGCCCCAGCTCCTTTCAGAGTGTCCTGCTGCATGGAAGCTAATTACACTGGGAGTCTTACCTAAGTACTCCCTACCTGCTCTCTGAACTGGGAGGTGCAGCCTGTGGGAGGCAAGGGTTTTCCAGCCCCACCTGCTTTGCATCACTGGTGACCGTATTAAATCATATTCTGTCCAGATGCAAAACAACTGGAACAAAAGACTAAAAATGAAGGCCCATGCTGTCCTGGGCAGCTCTATTATCTTAATCTCTTCCATAAGCTGATTGCTCTCAGTATCAATGAGGTTAAGAAAGGGGCTGTACCAAGAGGTCAGGAAATACCTACTGATTCCTCTTGAGTTGAGAGACTAGATGAAGAAGTATTGTCAGTATCTTGAGTTCAGAGAAATCTTTGTTTTTGTCTTCCAGAGAGGGATCTCAAAGCAGTTCAGCAAAATGGTCACCACCAGAAAACTACAAAAAGTGAGTTGCACTTGCCAAGCAGTTCTTTCTACTGCAGAGGAGCCTTTCAGGCCCTCCTCTTCCCCTGTGGATATCAGCAAAACTGGGGCTTGTGGTGTGGGTATTTCTAATTCTAATTGTTCAGAATTAGATTAAGGACGGAGATTTTGTTTTGCTATTTGGGTTGTTAGTTTGTTTGGAGGGGTGGGGGGTATGCTCTTTTGAATAGGCTCCTGAACACGTACCTGCCTGTATTTATCTGTGGCTGCTCAGAGTTGGCTTGGAAACAGGAACCTTGTGGTGAAATGTTCCTTGTCTCCTGGGAAGGAGTGCCAGGTGTGCTGCCCTTGTGAGCTAAGGTTTTCCTTACTCTTAGGACTACCTTATTGTGCTGATAGTGGAGAGAGTGATTTAATTTCTGTTCTGTACTGACACTCTTCAGATAGCCTGTTGGGTTCACAGAGGATGTTTTCTTATCTCCAGGTTAATTGTTATGTGTTTTTTCCATCCTTGCCACAGGCGTGTAGCAGCTTTTGAGGCTAAACAAAACCAGCTGAAAGACCAACAGAAGGCACCTGCAAAGCCCCGAGGTCAAGCAGCCTCCAAATACCAGGGGCTCTCAAAAGAGGATAGAGCTATTGCAGAGAGACTGGAGAGGCTCAGGGAAGAAAGGAAACCAAGTGAGTTTTAGAGAATACCATAAATACCTTGGGTGGGAGCACTGCTGTTTGGGAAACAAGGAACCTAAAGGGAGTGGGAAGTTCTGGGCTTTTAAGAGGCTGCAAATTAGGGGAACAAAGGCTTCAAATAGGACAGAGCATCCAGGTCCTGCTGCCACAGTGGCCAAATTCTACAATGATTTTACATCAAAGTTCCAGTTTGATTTTGCTTCTTGGGGTTTGTCTTGAAACTACTGAGTTTTGGGGTAGTATCTTGCCTGTAAAATCACTTTCTCATTTTCCATTTGAGATAAAAACCTGGTTCCAGCCCACTTGGAGGGAAATGAAATTAAGGTCTTTGGCCAAACTATTTTGAAGAAGGTTTCCTGTGAGTCATTGTCTTGGGCAACAGCAGTTCCAGTCTCTATAGGACTATGTTCTGACCAGCCTTGTCTCACAGAGAAGGAAAAGGATTCTCATCCCAGTCCATAGCTGCCAGGTTCTGGGACAGCCTTGAGGTGCTTATGTGAGAATAAACTATTTTAAACATTATATGTGGTCTCCAAAACCAAAAGAACACCCTTCAAAATGGTTACCTGGTTAATATAGAATCACTGAGTCCAACCATTAACCCAGCATTGCCATGTCCAACACTAAACCATATCCCAAAGTGCTACATCTACACATCTTTTGAATTCCTCCAAGGATGATGATTCAAATACTTTCCTGGGCAGCCTGTTCCAGTGCTTGACATCCCCTTCTGTGAAGCAATTTTTCCTAATACCCAATCTAAACCTCCCCTGGAACAACTTGTAGCCTCTGTCTTTTACATGTTATGTGGCAGGGGAGGATTTCAGTCTGATACGGCTAGGATTGCATTAAGAGATGTGGGACCAATGGATTGAATTGCTTAGATGACACTTTTTTCTCTGCCTGTCCCTAGTATCCCAAGTCAGCTGATTGCAAGATGGCGTCACCCTAATACTTGCCTTATGGCTAGGAGATAAACTGTGAAAGAGGCAAGGACTTGGAAGAAAGGGAGAGCAGTTAGCATTGGGGTAGTCTCTGAGTCACTGCAGTATGACCCCTCATTCATGTCAGGGCTGGGCGAGGTTTTTGTTCAGGTATTGAGAGTCTGATTCCAGAAAGAAATACAATTTTAAGAAAAAAAACCATGTAACCTTTTGTTTCCAATAACAGAATAATCTCCTTGCTTGGGTTATTCTGAATTGCAGAGTCCATCCCTACTCAGGCTGAAATAGAAGCTAGGCTGGCGGCCCTGAAGGAGGATGGTCGGGGACCTGTTCCATCCACACAGGAGATGGAGGACCGGTTGGCTGCCCTGCAGGGGAGAGATCCTCCTTCCCAAGCTCCCAGACCTGTAAGCTCCCTCAGCTCTTTAGTCAGCAGTTTTTCTGAGCTGACTCAGTAACTGGTGTCCCAGGCTGTTAAACCATTCTTCCTTCTTCAGCTTTTTTGTGTCCAGGTAGCTTCTCTCAGAAATCTCTGTTTCTGATTGGGTCATTGCATTGCTCCAGAAGCAAATCACCATCCTTTACCAGTTCACTGCTTCAATTTTAATGCAACATGTTCCTTCATGTCAGATGTAGTTCATGGGTACATTTTTTGCACTAAATGCTAAGGTTTTTTACTCTCAACCCATTTACATACCTGAGTGGTCATAGTTTTTCAGAGCTGTTTGTGTTGGAGGGTTATCAGCCCTACCTTCTAATTACATCTTGTAGCTGTTACTATATGCCAGCTGGGCAAAGTCCTGTTAATTATTCCAGAAATGGAAGCCCAGGATGGTTTGTCTGAGGTTGCAGAGGAATCAGTTAGATGTATGCCTTAAAAGCCTGTAGGAATAATCTTGTCCCCAAGATACTGTTTCCTCATGGTTTTTTTTCAGCTGCATGCCCAGCTGTTATCATCGGTCTGTGTGGGGCTGCTGGCTGGCACTGTTGAGAATGTCCCTTTGTTTACACTGGAGGTAGTGGCAGAGCTGGACTTGGGACCCAGCAGCATGTACTCCTACACATTCAGCACCTCTTGCCCTTGTTTGGGGGACTGCTCATAGAACTTCAGCACCTCTGAAAATAAAACCTTGTAGATCTTACACCACATAACTGTAAACTGAGATTCTCAGTATCAGTGAAAGCTTCTTTTTATGCTGTTCCCATCTAAAGTCACCTTGGTTGCCAAACTTCGTTTGATTGAGTATACCACTTTCCTCTCATTTGCCTTTTCCCACACTCCTGTTGTTTCTTAGGTACACCAGCCTCCTGATACCAGAAGTCTGGTCCAGCGGACAGATGACCTGTTAACTCAACTGTCTGAGGAAGTTGCCATTGATGAGCACTACAGACCAAGAGTTCAGCCTCAAGGTATCTGTTTTGGCTTCCAAAGACCTGTTTAAGTCTAAAAATGTATGTGCTATGCTGAGAAGGGAATATGTGCCTCTCTATCTAGCTTACAGGTGAGCTGAGTGTCCAGTTTGTCCATATCTTCCCTGTATGATCCCCAGACTGACCAAGAGCAGCCATCTGGCTGCACACTGGGTCTCAGTGTCTTTGCTTAGAGATGGCTCCTTCTTGTCAGAGTTGTATTGAGATTGTGCCTGTTTCTCTAAGGTGACCCATCCCTGGAGAGGATCTGTTGCTACTCCTAATGCACCTGTGCACCGTTGCAAAATATCAGAATCTGACATACCATTATCTTCCTAGCTGCAGTGCTTTCTCTGTGATCTCACAGTAGGCCACAGATTAGCTCATTTTCTTCTCTTCATGTACAGTGAGGATCCTACTGGCCTTTTCCCCTTGTTATCCAGTTTCATGGAGAGCAGCAAGCTGCTCTCACAGCATTGTTTGTCATGTTTTCTGTGCCCAAGGAACGTTGCTGCTAAGTCATTAGCATGTCCTGTGTGTCTGTCTACAGCTGTTAGTAGCCAGAGTTTGAATGATCTCAGTCGGGAAGGTGGAGATTGTGTGTGTCCTGCAAATCTGGACCCAAAACAGCTAGAAGAAGAGAAGAGTAAACTTCTGGCAGAAGCTGCTGCTGAGCTGCGGGAAGAGAACACTAGGCAGGAAAAGATCCTACAGGTTGCCAAGAGACTGGCAGCACTCAAAGGCGAGGACCCAGAGAAAGGTGGGTAGCAGGTGAGAATACAGTGCCAAGAGCGGAATCAAGTTGCTATGACAGAGTAAATTCTTTTCTGAGAAGTGTTTATCCATTTAATTCCTCTGTTCTGCAAGAAACAGACTGAGATTTGGTTCTGTCTGCAAAGCTGTACCGGTTGATTTGTAATGAAATCAATATGAAAGATCTAGTTGAGGGTAAAGGCTGGGACTGTAAGGTCAGACTGCTTTGTCTTGCACCTTTCTTTGGGATAATTCTAGCATGCTCTGATGAAGTTAACAAAGCTTTTAAAACCAAAACTCTGGTTTTGGTGGGTATTTTTCCTTCTCTCTTCACCGTTAAAAACAAACAGTAACATCCTTTTTTGAGGAATCCGCACCTTAAAAGGACCTGTCTCTGTCAGAGGCAGAATGCCACATCCAGCTCCTACCACAAAGAATTGTCACTGGTACATTAGTGGGCACAAGGCAGGTGTGAGTTACAGTCTCACATTTCTTACTCCTACAGTTACACTGGAAACCTATAAGCTTCCTGACAGTGATGAGGAAGTAGCTGAGGAAGAAGCCATTCGCAGAGTGCTGAAACAGGTCAGAAGTAGCAGCTGTGGCCTTGTTTATCTTCCTCTTGGTTATGCCCAGTGTGTGTGTTACCTGGTGAGCATACAAAGGATGTGTTTCTGTTCCTGAGAAGAGTTTCCATTCTTTACTTTCCTAGTGCTTTTCCAGTACTAGCTCCCATGGGCCATCCAGCTATTTGACAGGTGATTGGTAACAATACTTCTAGTCTGTCACATTGTCTTTCTCATTCATGCTTAGTGTCTCTTATGGTCTGTGTGTGTTTTCTGTACAGCCCCACTCTGCTGG
The DNA here is from genome assembly GCA_024500445.1 of Entomyzon cyanotis. Lineage (NCBI taxonomy): Eukaryota > Metazoa > Chordata > Aves > Passeriformes > Meliphagidae > Entomyzon > Entomyzon cyanotis. The sequence goes on along the minus strand of JAKEPQ010001030.1, from coordinate 37,843,227 downwards.
TACTTCCTACTTGTTCTATGTTTTCTCCCAGCCAATCAACATGGATGATCAGGTGTGTGCTGTATAGTACAGCTTATACCTACATTTCTCTCTAAAATGTCTCTGAACTGTCTTTCAGGCAGATCTGAGCCTAAGTTTATATCTGATATGATATGTGTGTGTGATTGGCATGATGTTGAGGGCCTGATAGCTGCACTGCAAAGCAGAGTGTGTGAGCTGCAGACCCCTGCTGCTGCAGAGTGTCCACAATAGACACACAGTGTTCCAAGAGCAGAGTTAGCTCACATCTGTCTGGATAACACCAGCTGTATTCAGACTTATCATCTCTTGTTAGTTCATGAGAGCAAGAAGGGTGGGAGGTTTAGGGCTTAGAGTGAAGCTCCCAGCTGTGTTTGAAACAAGAGACTTCTTGCTTTCTGTTGTTACTAGCTCGCAGAGGAAGCAGCCCTGGATGAAGCAAGTGGATTCAACATTCCCCCAGATCAGAACACCCAACCAGGGCCCTCACAACAGAACCTGAGTAAGAAAGCAAAGCAAAAGGTCAGTGAACTGGTCAGGATCTCTTGAATTGACATGTTCCAGGGTGTCAGGAGAGTACAGGTGTGCAGCAAAAGTTTGCTGTATCCTAGGCTTGATGCAGAAAAAAAAATTACCCAACCAGTTTCTCCAGGGCAAACAAGCCAAGCAGATTCTGCAAGTCTGACCAGTTCTGAGCTCAGCTGTGAATCATCCTTGTACTTTTAAAAGGCATTGTTCCCTGGAATGCAATTCCTTTCAGGCTGGCTTTTTGTTGAATGTTAGTGCATGTAAACCAAGAGAAGTTGGTAGACACTTCACAATATGGATATTAGAGAATTATACATATATATATGTATATGTATATATATATGTATAATTAGACCAACAAGGCCATGGTCTAGTACAATACAGCTTGAACCAGAATAAATGGGAAGTTTGCCAGTGCTTTCAGCATGTGCAGAATAGAACTTCTAGATAGTATTCTACTGTGTTCTCATACAACATGTCAGAGAAACATGTCCTATGCTCAGAGTGGATTCTGGCCTGCTACGGAGAAACATACATGATCTCTAATGTATATTACAAGAACTAAATGCACTCGTGACTCACAGGCCTGCTCCCAGTGGAGGAAATTATATAATTGTTAGCATTACCAAAAATATCCATCTCAAGTATGACACCTTGCATTTCTGGGATTACTGATGTGAAAGATAGTGTTAGGAAAAGATTGTGTCAGAAAGCTGCCTTTGCCAGTGTCCAGGCACTACATCTCAGTGTGTGTTCAGTTCCACAAGAGTTCTCTGTAAGGGAGAAGGAGACCATAGTTGGCTATATGGATATATTATTATGATTATAATTTCAGAAGATGTTTTTGTCCCAGCCTCAGGTAAAATGAATTACTATTCCTTTTGGCAAAGCACTTCCTTCCTTTGTCCCACAGTTTTCTTTCTACAACAGGGAGAAAACAATGCCCCCACTTCCACATTCCTTTCCCTTCCCACACAGCCACTTTCAGCAAAACTGCTTGATCTCTTGCTTTTACAGCAGGAATTGTCTGTCACATGGTATTGTTGTGGTGCCTGCCAGAAGGGTTGGGCTTCATGCCCTTAACACAGTATAGACAGTGTAGGTGTATGTCACTGTGGGCCCTAAATGAGGCTGAATACCTGCTTACATTCCAAGCAACATAGATTCAAACCCAAATTCTAGGAAGTATCTTGGGTTTTTATTTAGCAGTTTAGACACATACAGAGCCTGTACCTGTGCTCTGGGCAATTTCATATCACAGACTTAGGATCAACAGAGAGTAAACTATAGACCATGGGACAGGGCGCTGTGGCCATCATGCATTACAGTTAACGTCCTTTATTGTCTCTGCTGGAGTTTGAACTCTCTCTCTTGTTTTCTGTATGAATTAGAGCCACACTCCAACCACCACAGCTCTTGTGAGGTCAGATGACAGTGATGAGGATGAGTTACCCTGGTGCTGCATCTGCAATGAAGACGCCACTTTACGCTGCCATGGCTGTGATGGGGACCTCTACTGCCAGCGCTGTTTTTGGTGAGTCTTACAATTCCTCTGGGTCTGAGAGGTGGGTCAAAGGTAAGCTTGGCCCCTTTTGTTTGTTTGTTTTTTTCATTGGGCAGAAAAACAGGCAGTAGGAGGAAAGATTTGAGAATTCCAGAATTGAGCTGAATGCTAATTGTTACAGAAATAATTTGTGTGATCAGTAGTTGTCCCAGGCTTCAGGAACTAAACTGGTCCTAGGCAGAAATGCTTCAATGCATGTTTGGGCCCATTGTCTGAGTGTTCTCTGGAGCAGCTGATGTGCTGCATTATGTGGGATGGCATAAATGAGACCATTGTTCAGTGACTCCTATGGCTTGCTAATGCCATTGATGGATGACCTGGGCTGGATTCCCTTAAAGGGGGAGATCAGATAGTATAAATTCCTGAGGCTTTTCTTAGGTTGAGACTTTGTAATCTTAAACCATATTAGAAAAATCTTTGTTGAAATATGTATGTGTGAGCCTTTTTTCACCAGTCAGGCCTTGCAGCAGCTGTAGTCTTGGTTCTTAAACATGTGTAGCTTGATTTTTTACAAAATTTTCATGTCTCAGATTTGGAGGGTTAATTCGTTTGAAGACAAAGCTATTCCTAATAGGTGGTGTGACTTCTCTTTTTTTGTGCCTCAGAAGTATTAGGTAGTTGGCTGAGTTCTCAGATTAATGCTGGATGACATTTAGACAGCAGATTGCTAAAAATCTGGTTGGGATAATAAGAGATGCTTTTGTGCATATTCTCTCATTTCCTGCACGTTTTTGTTGAGAAATGCAAATGCAGTGGGGGAAAACCATGTGAAAATGTTAAGAAAACATGATTGGCAGTGTTAGATTATTAAAAGCAAAGCATACAAACAAAAGTTATCTGACAGCAAACATCAGTAAAAGCAGAATCAGCAGTCTGGCAGGTGTGTGAGTGTATCAGTCGCAGGCTGCAGACAAAGGCTTGTGTCTAACTCAACACTGCCTGCTCCTGAGCATGGTTAAGACAGCTGCCAATAGACTGCATTATTTTCAGTTATTTTCCAGAGTTTTCTGGAGCAGACTGTCATTTTGTCTATGGTCACAGAAGTTACTAATGTCCCTGGAATCATAGACATAGTGCTGAAAATGAGTAGTTACATGAATCTCTCCAAGAGGGAAAGAAACAGAAGAGCCTGTTGTCATTTTCAAATCCAGCTGACAAGGATGAGCAGACCTTCCCATAAAGCACCTCAGAGGTTTCTGTTACAAGCAAATATCTTAGGTAGTTAGTCCACATGGCTGCTAGTTGCGTCCTCACAGCCAGCACTTGGGATATGTTTCTGGTTGAGGGCTGCTGGGAGATAGCTTGTGCAGTGGCTGAGGGTGAGTTCCTGGCCTGGGTCTTTACTTCTGACTGCACTTTGTATTTGCTTCTTAGGGAAGGCCATGAGGAGTTTGACCTGAAGGACCACCACACCTCCCGCTATCATCTTCCTTGCAAACAGAAGTGATCACACGCTTCATGGGAAGAAAAGGAGCTGGAGAATGGGAAAACAGAGGAGCTGGCCAGATGGGAAGAATCCAAGTGGATTTGCAACCAAAACGGGTGATGTTTTGGACAGTTAAAGGATGTGCTGTAATCTGAGAAAGGCTTGGAGGGCGTGTGACTTTGTCTTCGCAAATACACCAGAGAAGTGCAGGGTTTGCAGTGCATGCTTGGGGATAAATGAGGACTTGATATGAGGAGGTGGATACAAGTCCATAAATACAGATGGTGAAGAAATGTGGGTAGCAGTAAAGATGTGTGTTTAAGGCAGTACTGACTGGCTGATAAATAACTTTCTGGTTTTACTAACAGCTTATACACTGGTTCAACAGGCAGCAAAACACTTTGCACTGAGAAAACTGTCTGCATTGTGATCATGTGTGTGATGAGAACTTTCAAAGCATAATAAAAATTATTTACAGAGGCCTGTGGTTAAAGTCTCTCCTGAAAATGCCTGATAGCCCTTTACAAAGTGTTGCTTTCTCATAATGGTATGTTAGTCCTAGTGTCAAGTGGCTTAGGGAAAGAAGTGAAGCACAGTGAAGTCACCAAAAATGTTTCTGTGGTGTTTCTGGAAAAGGTGCAGGGCAGTGTTGCTCACTGACTTGAAACCAACGATCCTTTGAAAAGGTAATCTGCTGCAGCTACAGTGTTGTGATCTGCAGCGCCTGTGCCAAGGTCATGTGGTCTGTAAGAGCAACATGTCAGTCTGAAAGAGTTGTGTGTTAATCTGAAAGCAGGATTTGGCTTTGTTTATTATTTGGTCCCCTGGAAGGATAAAGATGTTTACCTGTGTGATGCTCTTTCTCTGGTTATGAGAGAAGCTCAGTTGGGTATGTCCATATCCCTTCCTGGAGATAATCCAGATGCAAGTGGTACTTGCCAGTGCCCAGAGCACCCTGAATAGCTTCAAATGCCCAACTAAATTTGCTGTAAACAGGCTCTATTATTCCATCAGGATGAGCTCTTTCCAAATAATGTGACTTCCGAGAGAGCTGTCTAAGGCTGATAAATTCCAATGGCAACAAAATCAAGGATTTGCCTTTGACAGGGAATTTCCAATGAATCTTGCCTGTCTGGTTTGACATTGCCACTCCCAGCTGTCTTGCCCTCGTGCTTAAGGTCACTGCCTCCAAGGTGAAGTGACGAAACATTGTTTGCCTGCACCTCTGTCACTTCTGGTCAGAAGACAGCAAACAAACCACTGTTGAAGGTGGGTTTCTGCTAATGTGCTGCTCTGGATCAGGCCTTCTAACATAAACCTGATTCAAACAACGTACAATAGTAAGACTGCAGGTTAACACACTAAAAATGGTGAGCTGATCCAGCAGTGCTATCAAACCCTTCTGTTAGGAAGGGGTGGCAAAATCTGACTTCTGTGGAGGATCTTATTTCTCCTAGCAGTCCTTGCATCACCAGTGCCTGTCTCCTTGGGACAGGTAGATGGGAAAACTACTTGTGTTGTTCTGATGCAAGAGCTCACAATGAACCCTGCGTTACACAAAATTTAAGTTACAGCCCTAAGGAACTTGCAATCTTAAAAATGAAAACAAATGCTGTTCTTCCTTTGTGTTATAGAAGTGACACTGTCATTGCTATTTGACATGGATGATTACTGTGATAGTAAGATAGCCCAGTTCTGTCTGAAGTTAAATCATTCATTTTTAACATATACAGGGGAAGGTGCAACCATCTGTTCCATTATCTCTCCTAAGACTGACCCTCTCCTTTGGGATTCAGCCTGTGTTCCTTTCCTAGCAGTTAGTAGGAATTTTAATTCTTGACTTATAGCTGTTTGTATTTTAATATCTCAGTATGAGCTGGTATGATACTTGGAACATTTTGAATGCTTCATTAGCCACAACCAAACTTTGAGCTCCTTTGCAGTTAGGCAGCCTCCATCTTGTAAGCCCTGCCCTGTTCACATCAGTGGTAATGGAGCAGGTTGCAGCCGGAAGCAGTTTATTTAGATTCCCAGATTGGTTTCTGTGGGGCCATCCCAAGGAATCCAGAAATGCACCCAGCCCATTACCTGAAATAGAACTTAGTCATACATGGAAGAGTCTCTTCAGTCATACAGACACATGCTGCTGCACCACTAATGAACATTTTTGTGGCTGCTGCACTTTCTGCATATAATGGGCCATTTTAGTAGTGGCCCAATCACTTTCCCCTGAAAAGCCATTCCCACTGTAGCTGTTGCCTCAGTGAACTCCATGTAGGAGGGGCAGAGGGGTATCCAATTCAGCTGTCTGCAGGAAGCACACTTAGCTGAATCTGTTGTAGAAGAGGAATGCTGCATGACCTTTAAGTGGGCAGTGTGCTGTTAGCTGTGTTGCTTACTCCCTATCCTTGTCTTTGAAAAGGTGCTGGTGAACAAGTAAAGATACTGGTAAACAATCAGTTTCTGGAAGGCCAATCAACTTCAGTCCTAGCCGTTCAAGGGCAGAAGACAGCTTGGCATCTTCCAGAAAGAGATTCAGCTTGTTTGCTTTTGTCTTTGTAGCAAGTGATGAAGGACAGTGAGATTTTCTTTCCCTTTCAAAATGTTTTGTATGTGAATTATCAAATATAGGCTCCACTCCAACAAGAAGTCAAAAAAGCACATGAACTTTCATGCATTGTGTTATCTTGGTATAGTTAAGAGGGCAAAGTTCCTTTAAAGCAACATTCGTAGATAGTATCTGCATACTTATGCTCATGGTGGTGCTGAGGAAGAGCAAAGTTAACTGGAAGATGTTTGTAAAATTTTTTTCAAATATTGATTTTAATCTATCCTCGTGCTCTAGGGTAAAAACAGCCAAAATATCAATAAAATGAAGTATGATTTACTACTGTTTAAGAACTAAACAAAAAAGAAGTTGCTCTGATTGCCTTATGTTGCTTTTTCTTTTGCACCAGGGAGCTGAGAAATCATCTGCCACATGTAGCCTTGCTCCCCTAATCTCACTGTGCTCAGTTGAAGTGCTCTCACATATCCATAAGGATCATAATTCTTTTATGTATCAGAACTAACTGCACATGGTAAGGTCTGCAGCTTACTCCTTTCCTGCTACTTGTAGAATAAGCACAAAGACAACTCCCATCAAGCAGAGTTTTGAGAACCTGCTTTTTCTTTGATTCTAACAATGCCTACCTTAAAGCCTAGACAAAAATTCTTTTTGCATCACTCCACATTGAGGAAAGACAGAACAATGTCCAGGGGGAGAAAATATTTCTCTTGGGCCAGAGGAGAGACATGTCATGTCTTTGTGCTGTTGCAGCTCAGCAGAATAAAACAAAGCCTGTTGGTGGGGTATTTAAGTAATCTGAACTCCTATACTACTGTGCTGTAGCTAATTGCATCTCTAATTTAGGACTAGGACTCTGCTCATGGCCTGTCCACCTAGATCTTCTACCTGAACTTCTGTTTGATCCTAGTCTGTTTTTAGCAGAGCTCAGAGCTTTTTGTGACTATGCTGCTCTCCTTTTTCAAAAGGTGTGATACATGAGTCTTAGCATGTGTCATCCATAAGCAATGCCAGATCTGCAACCATCGCAGCTCTGGATTTAGTATTTTTGTTGTTATTTTACTTATAAAGTTGAGATTTCAAGAGGTCATGCATGTCCCTACTAGCCCCTTTCTATGCCAAAAATGGCATGTTCCTAGGACTGCCACAGGTACATATTTGACCTGACAAAGACCATTTCTCCAGCCTAGTGGATGAGGCTTAGAACATCTTGGAGCAGCCTTAGAACAAGACATGAGCTCCATGGCTTGCCAACTTCCAGTCAGATATAAGAACAGCATGTGAAAGGAAGCACGTACATCACAGTTGTTACTGCAGCATGGATTTTGTCCTCTCAGAGGACACAGCCCACAGTTAGTTCATTGACGCTTCGAAAATAGGAGGGAAGAACAAGATAATAGTCATTACTCTGCTACTGATAAAGATGGAAAGACTAAAGCAGTTATTACCAGCCCAGCCCAAGAGCTCTTGCTTGTTAGCTAACCTGCATGACCCTCTTGATCCATAGTTGGTCACTTCTGCCCCTGGCTCTCCAAACAAAGAAAACGTACTCAAAAGCGTGCCTTGAACATACTGCCCCATAGGAGCCCCTCTGGATGTGACTCAGAGACTCATCTCTTGTGTTTGCGTGGCAGGAATCACCATAGGGACAGGGCATAATGTGAGAGTGCTCTGCCTAAGCAATCAGCCTCCATTTGCTGTCTTATTTCCTAGGCACATATGTCAAGTTACTGACTTGCTGAGAGGCTGGATGTGGTTTCCTCTGTATTTTTCCAGACAAACATTAGTTGTAGCCAGAAGAGTTTGTGCATCAAGATATTGTGTCCTACTTCATTTCTCATTTGTGAGACCTACCTGTCTGCAAAAGACTCGCTCTGAGATGTTCCCTGAAGGGAATTTGGGAGCAGGTATTTTTTTACTTCATTTTTACTTTAGTATCTAAAGAGAGAGCAAAAGCAAGCAGTGCATGGCTGGTTTTCTCTGCTTTAATATAAAATAAGTATTTTTCCAACATCTTTTTAAACTAGGAGAAAAAATATTCCAAGACCTTGTTCTTTTAGAAAAAGCTTCTAAATCTTAAGTCTTAAATTCCACAAAAAGGAAAAAAAAAGTTAGCCATTACTATTAGCAGCTGTTTTACAAACTTCCCTTGAAGTAGACCAGGTGTACTCAAACATTTTCCTTCCATCTTATTGTATATTTTCTGTCCAACCTTCATAAATAACAGAGGCTTAATAAGACTTACAAAGTACGTGCAATGCTGTAGAGTCAGGTACAGCAGTAACAGGCAGAAGATCACAGTTGGGTCCCAGCCAGACTGAAATGAGGTGCAGCTTAACAGTAGCTGATTTTCCATGTTGATGAATGAGTGATAACCAATGCCTTGTTTTCCTAGCAGTGGATGGAAGAAAAGAAGTCTTGATGAGCTCCTGAGAATTGTATTCAGTGCTCCTTGGCCAGCATGGAAATTCCTAGAAGAATCTAAAGGAAGGACATCTTGTCCTGTTCCTCAGGTTAACATGCTCTTTAAGAATCAGGAAAATGTACAGTCTAGCTCCCTGCTGTGTGTGTAGATCTGGAAGGAGTGGAGGCTTCAAACCACTGGTACAAAGTTCACAAACTTGGTAATGTTTCTCAATTACAGTAAGTCCTAAACATATTCAGAAGTTCTGTTGCTGATCCTGGTTTTTGTGAGGAAGATACACATTTCCATGTAACCAAAGCTGGATGTTCCATGTAAGCAAGGTCATTTCTTCTGAGGATTGGTGACTCTCCGGAGACCTCTCAATCGACTAAGCAATTCCGTAATGAAGTCCTACAATAAGAATTGGTTGAAGAAGGATGTCATATTACTTCCAGTGCTCACCAGCCCAAAGAGTATTATGGCATTTGCAACATTCACCTTCACGTTGAACAGAAACCAGAATTTTGACATATATTGAGCAAATGTGTCTTTGGCTTAGGAGAGAAGAGCTTGTGATGGATGAGAAGGGTCTATAAGCTCCTCTATTTCCCTTCCCCCGTCTCCCTTTGGAACAGCCATGATTACTTTCTCCTCAGGAGCTAGCCTGCCCCTGTTCATCCCTGATACCTGCTTTTCCCACTGTGAGATGACCTCAGGATGCTGTTGTTCTCTTTTTAGGTTCCAGTGCTTCCTGTTGCCACCATAACCTCCTGCCCACTTCTGCTGCCCTCCCAATCTAGGCCAAAGCAAGCTGTCCCTCTTGTTGAACCAGTAAAGCTCCATGTTGTGGATTGCAAACCATCCTGGAGCTGTGCCAGGTCTACAGGGAAGTGGCTGGCACAGAAGAGGTGGAGCAAAACATGTAGGACTAATGACAGTGTTGAGCAGGGATTGAGGAAAGGCAGAGCAGATAGATGAGCAGTTACTGGAGATAAACCCTGACTACTTTGCTGACACAGCCAAGGAGTATGAACTAAACTGGCCTATCTGGTTATTCCAAGCAGAAGGCAATGTGACTAGTGCAAACTTTACCCTCTGCATGGTAAGTAACATCACCATAAAGTGTGGAGCCTTTCTTACCCAAAGACATAGCTGTATGTTCTCATAATTAAGCAAGGTCACTGGAGTATTGCAGCTTGTTACCATTTGTGTTCTGTGGAAGCCCAGCTTCCTCTCTTGGGGGATCAGAGGTTGCCACAACATGTTCTGGGAGTAAATGCCTAGGATCATACATTCCATTTCAGTCACTTCTTTCAGTTTCTTGTCTGCTTTCTGCAGTTAGGTTGCTGTGATCTTTCAAGAGGACTGGATTCAAGATCCCCAGGGTGAAAGTACGTGGTTTTGCCAATGGGGCAGCAGTATCTGTATTCAGCAGGTACTGTGCTATCCACAAGAAACTTTGATGGCTTATGACTTAGCAGAGCAAACTCTCTTCAGTTATCTCTCTGGGAATGTGGGATTCTTGCCTCTGATCTGAAATTCAGACACTCTGAAAACTATTTCTGTATTGCCAGCTTTGTTATTCTCCTGCCAGGAGAATATCTATAATGATTGCTGCAGCCCAATTTAATTTCAGTGATAGTCATGCATTCATCTCATTGTCTGTATGTTCATCACTGTACAGCCACATCAGCTTAGCAACACACAGAGTCTGATGGATGATGTGCAAGCAGAATATTCATGTGCAGTGCATGTGGCTGAAGCAGTGATGGGGACCCCATTTTGCACAGGTGTGCAGTGCAGCAAAGGCAATCCCTGTGTAGTGCATTGCCACAGTATTGCCTCCAATTCTCTGGACATTGTGGGATTTAACTGTCTAATTCAAAGTCAAAACTTGTGAAATTCACATGGAAAAAAAGCCACATGTAAAACTAACCTAATGGCCACTGCTCAGCAGTTATCTGCCCAGTCCAACCTCAAGGCCATCCTACATTCTTGTCACTCATAACCCTGGAGTGGTTTAAGCTAAGAATTCACTTAGTTAACAGTGTAAAAAATGGTAATGCGAGCTGTGTCACTGTCTATGGCTTTTCTACATTGAGGACCAAATAGCAGCTCAGACTGATCAGCTTAGGATGTCCAAAACATGGAAACTTCCTCTGATTGTAAAGCATAATTCCTTATTTGCTCCAGTGCTCTGCCTTCAGCTCATCCCTGTGCATTTATATGTAATTTTACAATCACAGAATAAAGAGGCAAACCCCTCTCATTATGATTAAACAAATCTGCAGCACAGTAGTGTCTTGGCTACTCAGCCAAGCAGCAGCAAAGACACTATAACAGAATAGTATAACATGCATACATGTAAATATATGTGGTGCTTCACTCACCTCTGTAGGGCTGGAGCACTCATGAAGGATTTCCTGAAAAAAAGAAAGAAGGAGTCGTCATTTTAGTATTTTATTAGTTGATCTAATTCTCTTCTCCCTCCAAAAAGGCTGCATAATCTTACTGCATTTGACAGGCAAAGACACGGGTAAGCATCATGCAACACTGCAAACACCTATTCTCTACACCACACACCACTAATCTTTATGAAGAAAACTTAACTTCCCTAACTTAAAGTCACCAAGTCCCTCTATCTGACCTGTAGTTTTAATTTCTGTTCTTCATTAGGGACCTCCAGAAGATCTTCAAGATCAATTTGTGGTTCAGGAGCTGCTGCCTCTGTTTCCTCCCTTAGCTAAAAAGGAAAAAAAACCCACCAGAGTTAATTAACCTTCAAACTTCTAAGAACTCTAGAGGCCATCTTTAAAGAACTAAGGAACTGAGTTACAGTAAAATTATGCTGCAAAATTGAGGTCAAGATATAAATCATCTAAAAATAAGGAAGTTCTTATAATGAGGAAGGGCATGGATTCCAGCCCCTTTGTAGTGTCTGCTACAGCCAGACATCCTGATGTACACATTCTTCATCTTTTCCAACCACTGCACTGCTCAGAGATCATCATCCATCACTGGAAGACCATTGCAAGAATATCCAACTGTGATGCAGTGTACATCAGCCTGTGATACCCTTAATCTATGAAGAGTTAACCAAACAGAACTCCAACAGGATTAATCTTAGAAAGGTATAAATAATAGAAGGAGATTTTAGGCTGTTATGCTAATTGCATTCATATACTTTGTATTTATACTAAATTTGCAGCAATGGAGAGAAAAATAATTATGCTGTTGAAAGACCTAACAGTATTTTGCCAGCTTTCTCTAACAGACATAAGAGGGATATAATAGTCTCCTTTAATGTAAGAGGGACCCCCAGTTTTGGTTATAGGAGTAATAATCTTGTACTGCAAAGGGGTATTAGTTGGAAACATTTGTAAACTTGATCACAGGCAAATTTTAGCTTCACATGTCTCCACAAGGAAAACAGGCTGTATTTTGCCAGTGTACTTTGCCAAATTAATCTCTCACAACACAATACTAGTGATATTTTGGCAGAGTTATCAGCAGAATAAGGATACTGGGTAAACAACATAGTACCTGATTGCCAGGTAGTAGCATTTATGGATGTGTATGTAAAACATTAAACAATAAAGGCAATACTTACAGGAAAAAAAGAAACTCCCCAAGCAGTCACTGATACCAAATGAGAGAAGAAATAGAAAGCCTTTGTTTAGCTTTGAAATGCAGCTGATTTAACAATAAATAATAAACCAGAGTTAAATATATTGCACTGTGACCCACACAGTATTTCTTTTAAAAAGTAACAGTTTTCATGTGACTTTTTAGAAAACAGGTGTTGATCCAGTCTGACTTTGTCTCTGGCTAAGAAGCGTATTAGGCTGGGAGGGCAAGATAGGGTAGGAGCTCCCTGTGGCTTTTTAATCCTAGTGTGGATGCTGTTCTGGCTTCCATATGCAAGGAATCATCTTGGAAATCAGAGACTCTTAGTTTTATTGCAGAAAAGCTTCATGACTATAAACATCACAGCATTCCCCATATCAGGAAGTGATGTTTGAACTAACCTTGCTGGCAGCTGAATCTCTGGAAGACACCCAGGAACAGACACCCAAGGGCAGGTGGAGCAAAGTATGAAGTAACTAAGAGACAATGTAATGGAAGTTGATGGGCCCAAGGAAGCTCAAAGAAGCAGGGCAACTAAATAATAAGTCCTGTCTCAATGCACAGAGGAGAGAAGGATGACCTGCTGGACATACTGGACACCTTACAGGTAATTTGCTGTGGCACATGTATGTATTTGAAAAGATCCAGTTAACAATCTCTGATCTGACACAGCATCCTGTTATGGAGCTCCTGGTAGCAAATCTCTTATGCTGGTCTGAATACATCAGGAATCAGGAAAGTATGTTGTGCTGAAGAGATACTAGCAAGGGCAATCCACTAGCAATCTGTTCCTTTAAGGGCATGCCTAGGTTTCTCACTTGTGCCTGCCAGGATTTTGTAGTACGGAAAAGAATATCCTCTTTGGGCAGCTACTCTGATGACAGTAAACAGCTCTTAATTCTCTGAAAAACAGAAGTGATAATGTAACCTGACTTGTTTTTCTGACACCTTTACAAATGTAAAGTTCTGTCTCTGTAGACTTCAGCAAGTAAGGGTAGCACATAGGAACCCCATGTTGTGTCACATTACTGGTCATACCAAATGCTTCTTGTCTGTCTCAGGAAAAACAGTGCCAATAATTTAGCTCCTTAAAACTGCAGTAGTTCTCCAAACGGCAAGATGTTCTGTTAATCAAAGCAGCAGCCATTCTCCTTGCTTATTTCTGGCAAGCCTTAACAGTCAGGCAAGGGGCTCTCTGAACTGAGCTATCAATTCCAGGGACAGTCCCTTAAATGCAAGTGCAGGCATGGTTGGGAAGCAATATTGTCACTGCCACTGTTTTGAACAGCCTTCACTCACCAGGACTACAATGCTAGCACTTGGCAGACACACTGAATTTTGTCTATCTGACTGGGTCTGGTAATAACTTCTGCTCCCATGTATGCTGTATAATGTTTCATAATGCATTATTGAGAGGCCTAAGATACAGCTGAGAATTTATTACTATCATTTTGTAAACTATAGAAAACAACTAGAAATTCACAATTGAGTTGAACAGATGTCATGTTTACTAAGCAAGCTCTGTTTAGGAAATCTAATGTTAATTGACAGAACAGAAGCAGTAATATACTTATTTTCAGAGGAGCCATGAATTTGCAGCAGAAGGAAGGACCTTTTCCTCCATATTTGTTTTCTACCTGTTTTTTGCAGATTTCATAAATTAAAACAGAAATGAACTATTTTTATCTCCCAACATGGCATGAGAATCTGGTACATTCCCACAAATATCAAATAGGAAACCATCACACAGAAAATTATTATAATTATAGAAAACAAAAATAAAAAGGACAGACTCAGAAGCAGTTCCTGAAGTATAGGTCTTCAGCTGTGGCGCTGACATCATTCTATGGCTCTCAGGCCCAGAAAATCAGCCTGGGCAGGCAAAAGCTTCTCTGTACCATCATGGCATGTAGTACAAAAACCACCTTTCCTGGGCTACTCTAACATGTCCACTTCCACTGTTGATTGCAATTTGAAACTGCTGATGCTCAGAGCAGAAGACTCTAAGCAGTTACCAGCTCTTATTTCCTTGTATCTCAAAAGTGTGCTTAACACTGTGCTGGGGTGCAAATACAGAAAGCAGGACAGAAAGGACTTTGCAGTTCATTTAGTCTGTCCCCATCCAGGACATAAATAGACTGGTTTGCACAGTTTGTTAAACCCATCTGTGTCATCTGTTGAAGGTGTACTGATAGAGATTCTCTGTGAGTCAAGAAAGCTGTGTTCTCTTACTGTGTCAGCCTCTGCCCTAGACAGAAAAGCAAAACCCTTAGTCAAGCTATTTAAATGGGTTGAAGATCATGATGTACAATGGGAGAAAGCCTTTCACCTTTTACTGTACCACACTCCAAAGGATTATCTCAAACACAGAAGAGCTTTATTGCTTCTGAAAGCACCCAGGATAAGTATCATGCATCTAAGGACAATGTATGAATAGAAGCAACAGTACAAGGTTAAAATTCCAGTATACCCAGGCAGTGCTGGAACTTGGATGTCACTAACCCACTGAAAAAATGTCATACCTTGGAACAGTTGAAGTAAAGACCTGTACCATTCCGGTGCTGGATGTAGACACTGCTGGATCTTTCCTACAGGGACAGCTTTCAGGCAGGCAGGAATAATTTAGGAGGGACAGCTCCTGGTGCAAAGGGAAGCTCAGGCAAGGATGACAGCTCTAGGGATTTGTGAAGGTGAAGGCATAAGATCTCTACATTTTGAGCAAAGAGGTTTTTTCCCTTTCTTCCCTGCTGGCAGTAGCGTGTCCAGACTCTGCAGTTACAGATGCAGCACATTCCAAACTGTCTCATTCAAACAGAAGGTAGAGCCTCACTGTTGTGTCAAAAAGGAACCGTGATACACTGATCACTCTAACCCAGCTAGCTTGGATACTGTTTGCTACAAAACCACTCACTACATGGAGTTCAGCAACAAGAAGCATCCTGGGTTTTTACATCTCTCTAGGTCGTGCTACACATGCAGAGCAGTAGCAACACCCCGTCAGTGGATGCAACACCAGGCAGTTCAAAGCCAGTTGGATTGCATCAGTGCAAGCTTCCCTGCCTGCTGACACACCAGTCGGAGAGTGCTGAAGAGGGGGCATGGAGATACCTGCTGAAAGCTGAAGACGAGGAACTATTTCCAGTGAGGCAGAGGAAGCAAACCTCTGTCTCAGCACACAAGGCCTCTAGACCCATTCACCTGACAAGCAAGGAGCTGAATTGCCCCAGCTACTCACCCGGCACTGGTACAGCTCCTGCAGCTGGGCATTGATCCATTCCTCCAGGTCTAGCCAGCGCTGTAGGTCTTTGCGGTTGTACTTTATGGTCAACTTGCCCAGTTTCCTGTGTGATGATTCCTCCCCAGGTTTCTCTGGTGTCTGGAAAGTCACCCGGGGTAGTGCACTGGAGTTGCTGGCCATCCTCACTGTTTCCTCCTCTGACAGCAGGAACTCGCCTTCCTGTGGGCTCCCTCACACCTTTTCTCTGTCTCCTTTAACCAAAGCCTCCCTGCAACCAGTGTGTCCCAGCAGAAGCTACTCACAGGTGCCAAAGGTGGGATGCATTGGTGATCCCAGGGAGAGGGTTGCAGGTGGCCACAGGGCTGGGCAGCAGCAAGGCTCTGCAGGCACGGTTACAGCTGCAGATTCTTGGGTTTCACCATCAGATGTGCTGACAGGAGCAGGGAGGCAGGCAGAGTTGTTGTAATAACATCTGTTGTTAAAAGAAGCCAAGTGAACCAGGGAATTGATGAACCATGTTTGTTAATATTTAACACAAGTCAGCTCCAAGAGGCGGGGAAGAAGGAGGTTTTAAATTACTGTTTTCCTACAGGCATAACTTACATGCATGTGCAATTCCAGAGTGCTGATCCATACATAATGCATTCAGTCTTGCTGCAGTTCATAGTCAGTAAACTGCCTGCAGTTTACAGTTTACAGTTAAACCCTGTAGCCTGCAGCTACAGGGTTTAACTCCCATTGAGATAGTATATTTGGCATTTTCCAGCTGAAGCACTGGACCCAGCACAGATAAGAACTGGTCTGGAATCAGGCAGCTCATCCATTGTTTTACAGCAGTAGGTCAGGAAATAATACTGCAACCCAAAGCTGGGCACAGCAGTTCCATTTTTCATTCTACATTTTGTAAGTTTACTCCAGCTCTCTCAAAAATTTCTGTAGAAATCCCAGTGACATGAATTTGAAATTATATGAGCAAGGAACTTTCTGGATAAAAGAAAATATCTGTGCTCATATTAGGAAAAAAAAAAGTACAGTGTTTGATGAGATGGCACTGCAAGGGAAGGCATGACTAGGGATATAGCACTATCTCCTTCCCACAGAAAAGTATTCATGGTAAACAGGTTTACCTGCTGAGGCATCATAAACTGCTATCAGACTATATATTATTATCATCGCTTGGTCTACAGTTCCTTCCTAACTGGTTAAAGGTCTGCAGCACTATTGCCCTATACCATTTAGAAGGGTATGTGTGAGCAGTGCACAGAGGAACAGAAACCAGGCAGGCTCTGTTTACCGGGTGCCAGGACACTGGGACACCTCTGTCCCTTCAGACACTGTTGCACCTTGTTATTCAACTGCTCCCAGAGACCTCCAGCAACCTGCCAGGAAGCTGCCCTACCACATGGACAAACCAGCTGAGACCCTCCACCATGAAGCAGATCAAACACTCCCAGTCTCGTGATTCATGTGGAAATAGCAAGCAAGCCTCTGTTGCCGGGAGCCAAAGTATTTCCAGTTTGGAGGCCAAGAGCTAGATAAACCAAAGGAAAAGCAGCCAACCCTTCTCTCACTGAAAGGTGGTGCCAGGCAGCATGGGGCTGTCTGCAGAGGGACTGGTCTCTGGAAAGCTTACCCGGTCCCCCTGCCACAGTTCTGTCCCCAGAGGGATGGTGGCACAGCCAGACAGCTACATCTTGTACGCAGGGTCGTAGAAAAGAAAAGCAGGTCCATTACAGCCCTTCTTGTCATCCCTAATGTGAGCAAAAACTAAAAACTTTTTCAGATGGGAAATTCTGCAACTTGCTTTCACATGCATGAAGAATTACAGTATACCTGAAACTGGTATCATCTCCTCTGCTTTTTTGACAACCTAAAACTTCTGTTCAGAAGACAACTGTCAGCTATTTAGCAGCTTTACCCATTTTTCCTCACTGCTTGGCTGTATTGTCCCTCTAATGTCACTCCTAAAACTTTTTATTTAGATCAAAGTTACACAGAAAAATCTGTGTTGAGAGGCTTGTAGCATACTCAGTGAGTGCAGACTCTTCAGAGATTCTTAACTAATGGAAAACTTGCAAAACCCTTTGAACATCTTATAATGCCTTTCCAACTACTGACTTTTCAAATGTTGATGTGGCCCTTAGGGGAAGATATTCACAAGGTAACTCTGGACCAAAGGACACACACTCAGGTGACAAGTTCCTTTCTCCAAATAGAAGTGCTCTATTTTGGTGTTCAAGGACTGACATATTTGAAAGGGGAAAATGGGAAAACTATACTTCTTTGGTCCCAAGAAGTGATGCCAGAGAGGCTGGCATTAAGACCAGAAAAAGAGGACCAGACTTACAAGAGAAGTTACCTGTTATCACTGAGTCACTCCAAATATCTGCAGTGGCTGAAGCACCTGGCAGGGAAGCCCTTTCTTCCATCCCCTATGCTGACCCCGGTGCACTCCATTCAGCACTTTAGTTAAGCTCTACATGAAACATGCCATTTGCCGTGTTCATATTCTGCCAGCAGGGTTGAATTTATGAAGAGAGGATCCAGAAGTCACAGGAGAGGTGTGAGAATGAGGGAAAAGGGAACATAAACTTCTCTAGTGGCTCTTCAAACGGCTTGAACCACTGTTCAGTTGTTACCTCACTTGAGCTTGATATGGAAAGGTCCACAGTACTCTGAGTAACAGACTCACTCCACGCCTGTACTCTGTCAACAAAGTAACAAACAAGCGGCACAAACTCCTTGTGCCCTCGTGCTGCTCGATCAGTGTCACCCTACAGCTGAACAAGACGTTCAGAGGATGATGTCAGAGGCTCTCTCAGGAAAGCTGTAAACCAAAATGAGCCAGATTACAGATGTTCATCATACTGCTTTGGCTTATATCAGCTTAGTCATGAATTCTTTGTAATAAGAAGGTGGTAATACAGAAGTAAATGTTTACTAATAAAGTAGCCCCCCCCTCCAGCAATAAACTATTTTAATCTATGATTAAAGCAAGAGGAAGAAGCAAAACCAGTGCAAGATCAGTCCTTGAGGGTGTGGTAGAAGTTCCTGCAGGCAAAGGACAGGGTGCCTCATTCAAGGTAAGGGATATTGTCCCCATGAATGAGGCAGCATCTCCTAGGGTGCACCAACCATCTGCCAGTGCTGGTAAATGCCAGCTGCCACCAAACAAGAAGCAGCTTCAAGACTATATTCACAGTGCCGCACCCCATCCTGTCCTTTGCTCACATCACAGCAGATTCACGTGGCCAAAGGGTCAGAAAGACATTCACCCTTTTGTTCGGACAGGATCTTGGAGATCTCAGGCATGGCTAGGAGATGGAATCTTATTTTCAACCTAGTTATCCCTCCTTATAGCCTCAGGCATACAACCTGGACCAAATTTCTGGAGTGTGCACAAATACTTGGGCAACTAAGTCATCTAATCAACCAACCTGTTTTTTCAAAACAGCTGTGCACATGTAAGTTCCAATGGACCTCCTGCTGCAGCTGCTTGTGATCACATCCTCTGCAACTCTGCATACCATTTCTGTTCATGAATAAAGGGGGTTTAAACATGGCCAATGCCTTTTAATTTTTGGACTGAAAGAAACACTGTGTCTCAGTTTCCATGTGTGTGACCTGGGGTTGCTGATCCTCCATGCCTACCCGAAAAGTGAGGTGCCTCTGAAAGAAGGGGAGGATTCAGTACTGTGGAGTTGGACTTTTATGACTGTCTGTGGCGCCAGAGAGGGCCACCAAACCAAGCTGAGCATAGGCATCATAGCACCAAGCAGCTGTGACATTGATCCAGGCAGCAGAGCATCCAAGGGCATGAGTCAGATCCAGTTACACTCCTCTGTTCTTGAAGCTAGTATTCTCCATCCCACACCTGTGACCTAAGCTGGAGCTTCTCTTTCTTCCTGAGCTGATGACTGTGGTGTGTGCTTAATAATTCAGCAGGGCCCCAGCTCATCTTTCCACAGGCCAACCAGGTTGGCCCCTTTCCCTTGAGTGCCAGCCTAGACAGGGACATTTTTCTTCAAGGCAGCAGAAGCCACTCTCCACCTGCTATAGAAAATAATCACTTTCCCTGTGGTTGCAAACATGGTAGTTAACACAAATTAAACCAGAGAAGACAGCAGAGGTGACTGTATCAATACTACAATGACACCACAGGGTAAAGAGGTTCTGTACCTTCCTGGGAACAGGAATAGGCACGGAAAAAAAAGTTGTGCAGATTAACTAATGTAGCCAGGACTGGAGATTTAAAAAATCCAGAGCCCTGAGCAACCCCGGTACACCCAGCATCTTGATGCCCATCATCCACTTCCCTTATTTTTCAGTGCCTCTGTGGGAGCGTGGAAACCAAAACAGCTGCACCATTGCCCCAGAGTTTAAGTGAGAAGAGGGAGCGTGCATCATCTCGTGCCCTCAGCTCCTGGACACTTGGGGAAGCAGACTGGGATGTCTAGCTCACACAGTCTCCAGCTCTCACTTGAGAAGTACTACCACCTTCCCATCAACATGCCCTGAAGAGCCTCTGCATTCTTCAGCCAGGTATCAGTGATCAGTCTTACTCTCTTCTCCTGATAGGCTCACCTTTCACAAGGCACTGAAAGGTCACTGAGAAGGAATAATTATAAGTGCCAGAGGACGACATTTCCCAACTTGACTGATCAACCCAAAATTATACTATTTGGCACCACCTCAGAAAATAGAGAGGTCTCAGCAATAAAGAGGTCAGGCGAGCTGGCCTGCTGACCTTCCCTTCCTCTGGCCTCTGTTACTGGCAGTCAAGTGAAACATAAAGGCTAATGTCTCATCAGCAGCTGAGAAGGGTAAATGAGAAATAGTTGTACCTACTGCTGTGGCACACCAATTCACCTTGTCTGTGTCCATCCATAGACATCCTGTTGGTAGTGGGATGAGTAAGCATCTCCACCAAGGAAGAAGCCCCCCTTCCCCTTGAATAATTAGGTGAAGCTGCCAACATGAATTAGATGCCAAAATAATTATTTGGGGCTCTTCAAAAACATGCCCATGTTGTTTTGTTGCTCTCCCTCTTGTATTATTCTGCTGTTCCCCTACAGGAAGAGGCACTGGTAACATGATCAATGTTTTCATGTGGCACAGAGGTTTCAGCAAGTCTACCATTCATGGTAGAGTTAGAGACAAGAAAAGCACTGGCTGAGTAGTTGAAGGGGATCCTCCTTGTTTTCCAGCCTGCTTTCAACATTTCAGGCCTGCAGAGGCTCTACAGCTCTTGCACCAAGAAGTTTATTATGACCTGATCCCCTTGAAAGGATGCAGTTAGATTTGCAGGGACTGTACTGCTCACATCTGCAGGAAAATTGCCATCTACAAGCAGAGGGGGAGAGCAGACTTTCCTGGGAGGCACTGGCAGCTGGACTGAAGGTGTTGAACCGCTTCTTGAGATGCGGTTGCTGTAGGAAGTAATGGAGATGGACAGTCTATAGGGAACCCTATGGCCAATCCTATTCCACTCACAGATGCAATGAAGAACAGCTCAAGTCATCTATGGGAACTTCAGTGGGAAATGTAGGTTTATTCTAGTTCCTGCACATTGCAGATTCTTTGCTTCACATTTCCATACCTATCTCCCTGTAAAGGCCTTGCACAGACAGGACAAAAATGCAGATACTTTCTAGGGGTAACCAGTCTAGACACTGTTTCCCCTTTTTCCTTTCCCAGTGCTCCTGCCCTCAAGGGTTTACCTTGACCAGCAACATTAAAATAAAAACCAGTGCCATGAAACTGTAGATGAGAACATCCACAAAGCAACAATATACCCTCATTGTAACTCACTTCCCAAAGCTACCCTTGATGCAATGGGAATGGATCTCAGGAGGACTCAGCAGCCTGTCATCCTTTCTCCTGCTTTGTTCCACAGGACCAGTGGTTAGTCATAGCCTGATGAGATCCCTTCCTGTCTCCTTCCTTTGCCACATATTTGTGCTGTCACTTGCATCCAAGTCTCACCCCTAAACCACACCAGGAGGTTTAACCTGAGGCAAATACAACAAAGCAAGCAAGCAAGCAAGCAAACCTGTCTCCCAAGCGTTAATTATACGTGGAGCGGTTCCCAGGTAAAACACAGCACAATGGATTTGTCTGCATCGGCCAGTGTGACAAGCTGCTGTGAGGAAGTCATTGTGGATGGTGATGCCATGGAGCTGGGCTGCACAGCGGGGCAAAGGGGAACCCGAATCAAGTCCTCCTTATTTTTCTGCCTGTTGGAGTCACTTCCTTCTGCAAGGTGGGCATCCAGCTGCCAACAGGTGCTGGGGTCTCAAGAGCAATCACATAGAAAGAAGGCGGGTGATGGAAGCTCCTGCACTGCATTTGTTACCAGCCATGCGTGTCTAAGACCTCAATCTTAGTCAAATATTAAACTGTGGTGTTGTTTACCCCCCCTGAGTCATCCTCCAAATAGTTATTTCCATACTGAGAGCAGACACTTCAAAGACAGACAAAAGTTAACAATGACTCACTGTTTCAGGACCCCTTAAAAACACTCCCAAGTTATAAAATCACACACCCTACTTTCTCTTCATGCTAATATGAATAATACATGTCTCAGCTGAAGTCCTGGGAATTTATTCATTTTGCAGAAGATGAGGGCTGTAATGGGATTTTGAGGTTATGGGAGCAAAAATTGAATTACCAAGTTGGAAGAATAGCTGCTGAAACAGAGAGGGGTTTCTAGTAGAAGTCCTTGATCTTGGGCCTAATCTCAATTAAAATTTCAATTACTGAATCACTCCAGAATAAACTGGGCATATTTAAAAACTGTGCTGTTAATGAATACACTGAATAAAACTAAGTATAAAGTAACTGTAAAGACATTTAGGGTGAGCAGCAGAAAACCTTGCAGTAGAACTTAGCACAGCCTTCTGCTGAGAATAAAAACCATTAAAACCCCCTACTCTAAAGGCTAGGCTAGATCCTCTAATGAAAGGACTTGTCCTTTCATAAACTTTTTTAAAAAAGGCAGGGGGAACACTGGAGATGCCAATCAGTGAATCCTCCCAGCACTCTGTTTGTAGGAATTACATTACTCAGCACAAGCACAAGAGGTATTGTGTCCTTCAGGTTTGCAGGAAACCTTTGACAGATTTTGTAACCCAACACTATTGCTAAAGTAGATTAAGTTATTGCCAGCAAGACAAAAAATGCCAAACTGGAGTGTTTAGGCACAGATCTGCCAGTGTGGATATCCAAGCAGTCACTGGTTTGCCATGGGGCCAATTGCTCCCTGCTCCTGTGTCAAGGAACTGCACTGAGCCTCACCTGGCTCCACTCTGAAGGCTTTGAATATTTATCCAGGAAAAATCCCTTCCAGGTTAAAAACAAGACTGAGTTCCCAGCAGAGCATCTCAGCCAGTGCAGAACAGAAGGAGACAACCTTGTTGTTGTTTTTATTTCTCCTGCATATATTTAGATGTTCAGGACAGCAAGGTCAGCTTCTCCTTTACTGCTTGCATGATCTGCAGGCAGGTCCAAAAGACCTGGTTTGGAAACAGAGTGGAAGTCACCCATGATTCTTCTGACAAAATTCATAAAGACAATGAGGAAACCAAACATCTTTGCTCTGCAGACAGGCATGTTTCCTCCATTTTCAAGGTTTTTTTATACCTTACCACTGCTAGATCAAAGTAATTCCCTTTTCCTAACAGAAGTCAGTACTGTACAAATGTCAGCATTGGACCATAGAGAGTTATGAGAGATATGGAAAAATAATATTCCCACAATATAAAGTTCCCATGATACTTGTGACAGCCAGGAGGCAGGAAACATTTCTCTAAGGACTGTCAAGAAATCCTGTGAGAGTACACAGGGCTAGATCAGATGTACAGAAAGAAACAGCAAGAATTGAAATGCTGGACTCCAGAATGGTCCCCTCAAACCTCAAAGCCAAGTGCTGTTTGATACATAGCTGCTGCTTATCACCTCTTTTCGAAGACATACCGTGAAATGCCATCTCACGTTTGCTGTTGTTGTTTTCAGTGATGAAATATTTCATTGTAAATAATGCCCAAACAAATTATCAACACTCCCAGCTTTCCTAAGGACAAGGACAAAAGGAGTGGTTTGCCCAGGGGTTTTAGGACTGTTTACAGACAGAGCGGGTGGATGACACAGATATATGTGTTGAACAGAGGAATTTGTTCGTGGATCTGCAAGTAGAAGCACGCAGGGGGAAAATACATGGACAGGTAGCCTTTGTGTTCCCGTGGCCCCAAAACCCACCATCCTGCAAGGCAAAGGCACGACAAATGGATCATAGCTAACCTATATGAGATTGAGGAGAACAGTGAAATGCTGCTCATCAGTGGGGAGTGGTTACTTAAAATTTTCTCTGCTGTGGTAGCAGGGGTCCTGCCACGCAGACAGCCTCCAAGTACAATCCCAAGTGCTTTCACTGAAAAAGAATATTGTGTCCCAAGAGCAGGGAATTCACGATTTCGGGATGCCCGCACTGAGCACAAAACCTCTTTCAGCAGTAACGGCGGTGGGCACTGTAGGCAGGGCTGCAAGGCTGACTCATTTGGGTTAGAGAAACACGGGCTAATGGTGCTCCGTGCCAATGGCCACACCAGAGCACAGGGGCGACTGCCAGAGGACACACAGCGCCTCCTTCCCGGCTTTCAGTTCCTTTGAAGCATCCTTAGTGCGAGACTGCAGCTGGCACCCAGTAGGTGGGATGCTCGTCTGGAGTGGGTGCCCTCATACCTACGGGAGCCAGAGAATTGCTCTGGGCTCCGCTCCAAGGGGAGTAGAAGATCGTATCGGCTTGTCTCTCCTCCCCCCTTCCTCTTACGCAACTCAGCACGCAAGGGAGTGACTTGATTTTTTTTCCCTGTTCCCTCTCTCAGGGAGTTGGATTTCACTTCCTGTACTCGCCGCGCCTTTGTCTCCGGCGGGCGCAGCGGAAGGCGCAGCGGAAGGCGCACCTGCGGGCTGAAGGCACAGCGGGGCGGCGGGGACACCCCGCTCCCAGCAAGCAGCAGCTTCAGCGGAGACCGCCCAGGTGGGGGGCTGAGGTTCAGGGCTGCGGGACACAGCGGCTGCCTCGGGGCGAGACGGAATCCAGAGCGCAGCCTCGGCCGTGCTCCGGCTCCCGCTCTCCCCGGGGTGGCGTGCACCTGAACACCGCCCGTCTTAGCTTCATCTGTCTTCTCCCTTCCTTTAGGAAAGGACTAAAGTCTCAAGGCACTGAGAATCGGGGCGCCAAGATGGCCAAGAGTCCGGGTCCGTGGTTTGTGCCCTGGGTCTGCTTGGTGTTGGTGCTGGACTTCGGCGAAGGGCAGGAGGAAAAACCCTTCGGCGAAAGGTGCCTGGAGAACTTTACGGCAGGGCTGCCGGATTGGGTGCTGGATACAGATGCCTCCGTCCAGAATGGAGCCACCTTCTTGTCGTCCCCCATGGTGCATCGGAGCAGAGACTGCATGAGAGCCTGCTGTAAGGACCCCGCTTGTAACCTGGCTCTCGTGGAGCAGGGCCCGGGCGCGGAGGAAGACCACATCCGGGGCTGCTTTCTCCTCAATTGCCTCTATGAGAAGGCTTTCGTCTGCAGGTTTGCCAGGAAGATCGGCTTTCTCAACTTCTTGAAGAAGGACGTGTACGATTCCTACCTGGCAATGCAGAATCACAGATTTAGTGGTAAGGTTGCCTGAAATGGATCCCTGCAAAACGGGTCTGGAAGAGCATTAATGGGTACTGGTGCCATCTCCTCCAGCCATTATATGTGCAGCAGTGCTGTCAACAGTTGGGGTAGAGTGATGCTACAGATGGTGTTTCTGTATGTTCCTCTGCCACAAAGGTTTTCCCAATCACTGATACTCATTTAAGATCTGTGCTTCAGTTTACGTATTAGGAAATGAAATCGCTCTTTAACCTGTTTGAGGCAGGTGGAGTGTGTGATTACCAAAGTCTGAGTTTTTGCTACTTGACAATGCAGAGAAAAAGTTTCTCTTCTCCCTTCCCCTGGCCCTTTGAGGTTGGAAAGTAAAATCCTCTAAAAATCTACGCATCACCACGTTTTAAAGGGCTGCATTAATCTCTCAATTGCTCAGGGGCTGGAGGCAGGATGCAATCCACTTACCTTTGTTTAACAGCAGCCTATATGGTGAGGTGTCTCGGCATTGCTCTGCTTGTTGGGGCTGGTCTCTGCTCCTAGGAGAGGACCAGCTGGGGGAGGCTGGTTATAAACTTCCCCTTTGGAGGTGGGTTTCTCTTCCCCAATCCCTGTTTCCCTGCTCTAAAAGATTGCACCTGGAACCAGATATTCAGGTGGAAAACAAACTAATCTGAAGCTGGCCACCTGCCACACTCTGCTGTCTCCAAAAAATTGCAGTGTGCTCAGAAACACTGAAAGCACAGCAGTACCCTCTTTTGCCTCCTCCTTGTGTGTTTTGGCTGAAGGCTAATGAGGCTGGCATGTTTCTAGCCTGGCTGGGTCTTTGGCAATCGTAACCCGTTTATTTGTTGATCCCTGGGCAGGGCTGTTAGGGGATATCTCTATGGGTAATCCTCCTCACATTCCCTCCCAGCCCACTTACGAGAAGGAAGGGATCTGTGAGGATGGCAAGGGGAGAATCCAGGTGGGTGCAAGGGCTTGAGCTCAGTGTGAGCTGAATAGATCTGAATAGATCTGTGATCTTCTGCTGGGATGTGCCAGCCCATGGGCCTTGTAAGTGCTGGAAGTGGGAAATGGCACCAAACCCCACACTGACCACTTCTCCATCCTGAGTAGCAGTGTGGGGCGTTTGCAGCAGGATACAACTTCTCTGGAGCAGCCCTTGGTTGTTGCTGGTTTGAATGACACTGTGGCAGAAATGGTCCTCCCGGTTCTCTGTCCCCACTTGTGGCTTCCTATTGGATTTTAAGACCTTTTGGTAAATGTATCTTGCTGTTTCAGTAGTTCTCCCACATCTCCATTCCAGGCTCAAAATCCTGTTCACAAGAACTGCAGTTAGGGAGGAACTGAAGGCCACATCACCAAGACTGGAGGTGGCATCTGGCAGCTGTCTGAACTCCTGTATGCTTTGTTGTAGGTGGAAAAGGGAACGCATCATCTGCAGTACATCCTGATTTCACAAGATTAGATTAAAATACAGTGTGCTGTTGAGCAATTCAGTCACTTTACCTCTGTGGACCAGTGCCTCATACAAGAAGACTGCAAGCCCTGCCTTCCTTGGCTGGTCCCAGGGCCTGGCATTGCATGTATGCAGATCTCTAGACATGTCCCATGATCACTGACCTCTCTGTGTGACCAGCAGTGATGTATTTGCCAACAAAACGACACCGAGCTGCAGCACCCCAGCCACCAATATGCAGTTGCTGCCTTGCAATCCATCCCTACTGCTCCTTTCACAGATGCTGGGATGCCTGCAGCGGAGCAGGAAAACCCAGGAGGGCTTATCAGTGAGAAGTGAAAAGCATTCCAGACATGCAGTTCGGGTTACTCTGCCTGCTGAGGTGGCTGTGCCCCTCCTCACTCACGTGGAGCTTGTGCTTCAGACTGCTGTGAGTGGAGGAAGGGCTCAGTCTGTTGTACACCCGTGTTTGACCACCCGTGTTTGGAGGGTGCCAGGTGCCCAGCAGGTCTTCAGCTGGAGTGACAGACACTGGGCAGCTCACTGCTGCTTGTTTGGATCAGGCTGCAATGTTCATGCTGTGCTTTGATGGGAAATGCATTTCCCTCCTCTCTGAAATCTTTAGGCATTGTCTTTGATACCAAAAACTTTCTGAATCACCTTGAATGACATTGGAGGGCTAGCTGGGAGAGAAATGAAGGGAGTTACCTTACTGGAGAAATAGCTGGGTCCTCTTCCCCACAGCAGTTGATGAGACAATTAAGAATGCAGATCTCCATTTTGATTTAGATACAAAAAAAATCCAAAATCGCATGCCCCTCCAGCCATAGTGCTGGATTTTGGTCCATGCAGGACCTGTCTGGGCAGGAAGGTGGATGCCTGGCTGTCATTGAGGGGGAAAAGGGGAAGGGCACAATGGGGCAGGTGCAGGAGGCCAAATGAAGGAGCCTCTGGGCACTGAGCGTGTCCACCTGGCAGCATATGGAAGTGCTACACATATTTGTTTCTGGACCTTTTGGGGATGCCTGAAGAGGCCAGGTGAAACAAGTGTTAAAGGAAGCTGGTTTTGGCATGTCAGGTCATCCTCCCAAATGTTTATAGGCAAAAAATCTTGGCCCAGGTTTTGGACTGGAGACAAAACTGTGTACCTTTCCTCCTGTTGTGGTGAATCACTGTTAAAATGTGAATTTTTGTGACTGCTCTGAAGCCCAGGTTATTGTCAGCCCCCTGATTCTGGTGCTAAGGGTTGCAGGAAGCTTACCTGCTCCTTCATCATGCATTCCTTCCCTGTATGTGCTGTTGTCATAGGAGCCTTTACCTGTGTCACACTCTTCAGACATACTCTGCAATTATGAGAATTAAATGCATGTTTTTTTCTAGTGAATAATGAAATATCCAGTTAGTGATCCCAGTGGGTGACATTAAACAAAAAAGTCACATGTTGTAAGACCCACACTACTACTACAGGGAGCAGACCTGTTGAAATAAGAGGTTTAGATATGTTTAGGAAGAGACTAGGTAACACTAGAAAGGGAGTTCACAGCTGGGGCCTGTTGAATGGGCAAATTTAAGCTTGGAGTATTTCTGGAGCCTGATGGAAGTAGCTGAAAGCTGGGACAGTGTTACAGGGAAAGCACTGTTAATTCCTGTAGTGCTCTCGCTCAAGCATCCACCATGATGTTGGCAGCTGTTGGCAGCTGAACACAGGGGCAGGGGTACGTGCTCTAACCCACTGGGGCAGGGGTACGTGCTCTAACCCACTGTGGCCACTCTGACAGTGTTAAGACTTCAAGAAAAGCCTGTGGGTACAGTCAGCAATGAATACAGCTGAAATCTGGGTTCTGCACATCTTCTGAATGCACTTTCAGTATTCTGGAGAACAAGAACTTCTGAGTTCTCTGTGATGACAGCTTGGCACTGTCTCTTGCCTGTTCCAGCTAACATACAGCCTGAAGTCTCTGATGTTGTTAAAAACCACCATCTTCTGAAATTATTCCTCTGCCTGAACTTTGGTGCAAGTTTTCTGCCTGGCTCATTCGGGAGGGGCAGGCTCACCATGCACTTTATTGGTAATAATGGAGCCCAGTTGTTTAAGTAACTAGCCCAGCTTATTCTGGTCTAGGCAAACCAGTTTTGGGTGTGAAACTGGAAAATAACCTCCCTGAACCTTTGTCCCTTTCTTGAGCTGAACCTTCTGTGGTTGTTGTGAAATGCTCACTGACACTCTCCTCCACCTGTTGAATCCAGGGCCTGTGAGCCGGAGACTGGAAGTGCTTGGGAACCACAGGGTTCTAATCAGATATGTCTGCTCCTGCCTCACTGTGGGGGGAGATTTGCAGGCTAAAACTTTGATAATGCATTTCAAAAGGAGAACACCCCAAGAATGAAGCTCATCCCTCCCTAAATGCTTCGCCCCATGCTGGTTTCCATTCTGTGGGCACAATGCAACTGAAATGTCTTACAGCTGGGACTGAGAGAGGTCCCCCCCTTGGCTGATGCTGTTCAGCCCTGAGCCAGCTGCTCGTCCTCCAGCTCAGACTGGGAGAGGGGAAGTTGCAAATTCAGTACCCACACCACAGACTCAGAGGCCAACGTGTACTGGAAGGGTCCTGGAAGACCAGCTGGTCCATCTCCCTGCTCAGAGTGGTTGATGAGT
This sequence comes from Entomyzon cyanotis, assembly GCA_024500445.1. Taxonomy (NCBI): domain Eukaryota; kingdom Metazoa; phylum Chordata; class Aves; order Passeriformes; family Meliphagidae; genus Entomyzon; species Entomyzon cyanotis. The sequence continues at coordinate 37,814,095 of JAKEPQ010001030.1, read as the reverse complement.
AGCTTCCACTCCTCTTGCTGTGAAATTAGTGTTTCTCATGCAGCATTTGCTGAAGTGGCTACATGATGTCTTGGCTCTGGAGCTCAAATCTCCTTGAAGAGACTGTAGATACAAACCCATCTTTACTAAAATGACACAGATACCTGTGGGAGAGCCTTTTCCCTCTGCCTACTAAAGCAAATAAGACTGATTTCCCACACTGAGGAAGGATGGAGGGAACCTAGTGGCAGCAGCAGCTTCTGCTATTCTTAAAATATAATCAATTCAGTCATACTGTATTGTTTTAGAGATGTTAAGTTGACGTGCTGTGTGCACCACTTATAAACCACTACAGAAACATCCAGAAACTAATGCTGGGAGCTTCTTGGCTGTGCATGAATTGTTAGAAAACTGCATGGCTTTATCATGACTGTATTTGCTGCCTAGCCAGGATGAAGCCCTGGAAGGAGCCTGTATTTCTCTTCCTCCAGGCACTGCATTGCATTGCCTGTTCCCTACTCTCTCTCTCTCCACCTCAGGCAAACTAACACTTCCTTACTTTTGCCCATGGAAATGGAGAGATTTCTAGTGTCAATGGGTGAGAAAGCTGTTCACTTTTAAATAACATCCCTGGAAGCAATGCAAGAGCAGAGCTTTAGCATTTGTGGGAAGAGCCACACTGCTGCCCACCTGCTTTTGCAGCAGACAGGTTACGCTGGCTTCTGACGCTCAAAGTCTCTGAAGTCCTGTGTCTGTCTCATGGCTGTAGGAATTTGGGTGGCCTCATTCTTGCTCCTCTCTCTGCTCCTGTCCTGGTCAGTGGCTTTGAGCAGTGGCTTTTGTCCCCAGTGACGCCTTTCCCTTCACAGTGCCTCAGTGTCCCCAGTGCGAGCCACACTTGTCTTGTTTGCAAGTTGCTCCTTCCAAGGCAGGCAGCAGTGAGCTGTAACAGCCCCTCAGTCACCATGAGAAAGATTTCCAGCTCTTTCTAGTGTCAACCTCAAATCATTCTGAGGTATTTTTAAGCATTGCTTTGTAGTCTCAGTTACTCAGGGTGTATCTGCATGAGCTCTGGAATGGAGGAAATCTGGTTTTCTGTGGATCTCAAGGGCAAAAGCTAATATCTGAGTTACAAAAGAGAAAAACCTCCAAACTGTGAGCTTTGCAAATGCATTCTGTCATGGGATTTCACTAGTGCCTGCAGGTTTGCATAGCAAGGTGTCTAGTGGGGTCTCTCCCCCTACTAAGATGCTTACTATTGAAGCCCATGTAGAAATTTATTATCTTTTAAATTCCTGTTCCTCCATCAACTTTGGTTCAAGTTCACTCATTAGAGGTGAAGCCAGACAAGCTGCTGACTACATGAGCTTTTAAATGAGATTAAATTTTTAAAAAGAAAAAAATCAGGGTCTCAGGCATGAGTACAGTGTAATAAGTTTTTAAAGCAATTTGGATTTCCTCTATCAAGCTTTCCTCTGGAATCATAAAGAAAAGAAAAGATACCCCTACTGATGTGTTCTGTAAATGGAAGTGGAAGTTGTTGCTTAACGATGTGACTCCAGGAGCAGGTTTCACAGTAAAGAGCATGCCACCGACAGCATCATAAAGCTTTAACCTCCCTGTTAATTACAGAGTTTTACAGCAGAAAACTTTCCATGGTTGAAAGAGCATTATAGCAAAGGTAACTTTCATTTTTCCTACAGACGCTCCACAGAGTGTAGAGTCTCCCTTGTATGAGCAGGTTGCTGATACTCACTCTGGCTCAGTCAGCACTTGGTTCTGAAGCTCAGGTGGAACACAGCTGTGTTGCCAGGGAAGGCTTCATACAGTCGGTGTGGCAGAAATACTCCACAGTCACTGAACTTTCAGACATCCTAAGGAGAAAAGGGATAGACTTGAAAAATAAATCTTTAATTTGTAGAGAGCGTTCCTCCTTGGCAGTCACCACAGATAAGGAAATAGTCTTTACTCTTCTTCTGGATGTGAGGAGGGTCAGTAAATTTGGCTGATCAGAGATGGGAACTGGAGAACAGAACTGTTCCATTGAACAGAACTGAACTGAACTTTTACTGAATCATGCAACCTGCAACCCAAAGTAAATAAATGTTTGGCCTGCAATTTTTGTTTAAAGTGTACATGCTTAGAAATGTCAAGGAAAAACATGATTTGGAGTCATGAGTTAAGGATCAGCCTCAGTGTTGTTGAAAAACTCATCTTTTCGTTGTGCAATTGCACCCACCTACTGGACTCACCCTGGCAGGATGGTGGCAGGGTGTAGGCTGCCTTTCTTCCTGGCAGGCTCCTGGTGTTTGCCTACCAGGAATGGCAGGAATGTGTCCCCTTTCCAGTGCTTGGTGTGTACAACGTGACAAAAGAACCAAGGCCTGTTTTGAACGTCGGGTTTGTTTAAACACATGCCTTATATTAAATGTCCCTTCAGTAGACTGCAGCAGGAGTCAGTAGCTGGGATCTGAATCCACATACACTCAAACAGGAAATTGGGATCTAGTCTGCAGTGAAAATAATCATCTAATGGAGTAATTTTGTAAGGGGTTTGGACACTAATCCTCTCCTTCAGTCACAGTCGATATAACAATGTAATGGCAGAGTGATTTCTATCTAGCTTATAAACGATGGTTGGTGCCTTTACAAAAGACTCAGGTTGAACTGGAACACTGAATCTTGGACTTGGTACAGGTATTACCAGGTGGAGTTTTATGGGCTGAGCTATGCACAAAGCCTGTGATCAGAGACATTCAGGCCAAAAGGAGTTATGAGTCAGGCTCAAATGTTTTCATTGTATAGGCTGTTCTTGCTGGCATGGGCAGGGATCAGTTTTCATCTCTTGTACTTACAGTCTGGAAAAACATTTAATAGTCTGTGGAAGTTGCTAGTAAGCTAATCCATGGAATGGTACAGTAATAACAATCTCATGAATGGTGTTTTTGTGCTGTTTAAAAGGCATGTGTGTCAGAGAGTGGGGTAGAAGATGAGCTGGAGGAGGAATATTTCCCATCTAAGTCCCACATTGTGTAGCTCTGGCTAAATGCACTAACATAGTGCTTAGAGATGGTTGTAGGAATGATGAGAGTCAGTTCCACATTCTTCAACACCACATCAGGCCATCTCCCTAAGTGAAGGTTGGAGATTGCTCTGTGCAGTTTTTGCAAGGATGTGCTCTGACAGTCAGAAGCACAATGGCTGTAGTCTCAGAGCCACCTTCTCATGGTGGTTCTTGTGGATACAAGTGTCCAGGAGCCAGCTGGCTCAAAGACACTGCCACAGTGGGTTGTAGAGTTACTAAATTAGTAGAGACAGTAATAATGGTACTGATTGTGTTTTGCTTTCAGCAGTTAATGTCTGTATTGATTTACCCTGGAAGAATCCCCCTCCCTTATCTTTCTGTAACAGAAACAAAGATTGGACCTTTCAGCCTCTTACCCAAGCCTTGTTCTACATTTCTTCTGCAGATGATCATCCTCCAACAGCCCGTGCTGTCAAGGACATGAAGGTACAGCCGGGGGAGCCAGTGATGCTGAGAGGCACAGAGAGCACAGATGACCATGGGATAGTCAGCTATGAATGGAAACAGATCCTTGGTGATCCCTCTGCAGAGATGAAGGTAGGGAGCAGCAGGAAATAAGCAGCTTGCTCAGTGCCATCTGTGGTCTGCATTAGGTTGGGCAGTCAGAGCCCTGACTTAGAGGTCACCTTGTCCTTCCCTCTTCAAGCCAGTCCACCCACGAGCTTGTCCCCAAAAGCTATGGAGAACTCCTTGTGGTTGCCCATAACCTCTTGCACACTACATGGAAATGGCATTTTTGGCCTCATCAGATCTCAGGCTCCCTGCACAGGATGCTGTCTTGAGCCTTCCTGAGCAACAGGTGACCTGCCTGGGTGGGAGCAGCTGAGAGGGCAGAGCTTCCATGCAAGAACTGCTTCTGGTCCCAAGTTCCTGTATTTCAGTGAAGGGCCTGCTCTTAGTTTTGCTCTGTCCACTTCACTGCATTTCCTCCTCTGTCTCTGAATAATTCGGTCTCAGGCTCAGGCTCTGCTTCTGTTCTCTTGGGGCTTTTCCTGGGCTTTGCCTCTCTTTAGAGCATGAGTTCTTTCCCGTGTTTTATCTGAGCTGGTGCAGAACTCATGTGTCCTGTCTGGATCAAAGATCACTGGGGTGTGAGCACTGCCTATTTGATAGATGTTAAAAGTTAATTGTGGCTTTAGAAGAGCAAATTATTTCTTTTAAACTTCTGCAAAATGCTTTGGAAAGCCATGGAGCTCATCTGGAGTTCTTGCGGTACCTTTTAGAAGAATTAGCAAATGAGTACATCAGGCCCTCAACTGATTTTGTACATCAGCAGTGACAAACTCTAGAGTGCTAAGGGGTCTGTAGAAATCAGCAATTGCTCCTTTCCTTTTCCCTTTACCCTAGTCCAACCAAAGTAACTTTCGTGGAGGGTGGGAGGTTCCCTAATACTATCCTGTCTTAACTATATTAAAATGATATATGGAAAGGCTGTGTTCTTTTGAAGCCTAATCAAAACCAGGGGTAGCATGGAAAAGAAAGTCCAATTCTGTTGTAAATATAGAGGAAAATTTTGTGTCAATAATGTTGTAACTTTCTATTCTGACAAAATAACTAAATACATCTACCTTTTTCCCTAAGTAAATTATTCTTTATAGGTTCTAAGTTTTAAAAAGAAATAATTAAATACATCTACCTTTTTCCCTAAGTAAGTTACTCTTCATAGGTTCTAAGTTTTAAAAATAAATACTACAGCTATTTTAGTCCTCTCCAAAGAGTTTTATTTTCCCTTGTGCTTTCACAATGCCCCAAAATATGAAATAACTGATTATGCTTAAGTTATTTGTTCTCTCTGCTATTCTGGCTGGGTACCAGTGCATGGGTTTGGGGCATTGTGTAGCAGCGAGACATTTTTCATGCAAGACATCTGCTTGAAGTCTTCTATCTAAGCTCTTTTCTCCCTAATGCAGGAACTTCAATCATTCCTTTATTAGAAGTACTTTCTCCTACATAAGTCTTTCTTTTGCGTTCTCAGAAGCACAAAGAAGATCAGGTAGAAATCTCCAACCTACAGGTGGGGACTTACGTCTTCCAGCTTACTGTCACGGACACTGCACAACAGCAAGACTTCACCAACATCACTGTCATGGTGCTGAGCTCTGAGCAGACAGAAGGTAAGCCTGAGCCCACACATGTCTACCTGGAGTCCTTGAGCCTGGGTGCTGCTCTGGCATTCTTGGTGCCCTTTTCAGGGGGGTAGATGGGAGAAAAGCACAACCAAGAGATTGGATTTGCATGTCAGCTTTTCCCAGGAAATGCCTGCCCCAGGACTGGAAGTTTTCTGCATTCACATAGATCTGTTTTGAAGTTTTCACATACTCTTGCAGCAGAGGTGGCCTGCAATAACCCCATCTATTCTGCCAGCAGTGCTCTCTGCTGGGTAACACCATGATGGATGAAGATTGGGATTAACTGAGGGTGTAAAACAGGAGATCCTGAAAGGTCTGTTGACTCTGTGGTTTTGCTGTGAAGGCCCTTAGGTTGTAGGGTATGTGAGGGTGTCTGCAAGGCATTCAAAGGGTCCCTGGCTTTATTAATATTTTTTTATTTTAATGGCCTTGTTTAATGATGAAAATGTTCATCATTTCAAGTGTATTAGGAGTCAGGAGTTCTTGGACAAATGGTTGACTAGTAGCTAAGCAGGGGATTTCTCCTCCTCCCTCAGGTACCATAAAAATATAAGAGCGGTCATTTCAAGTGACGCTAATGGTCTGACCAAACTCCAATACACTGCATTCAACAGTGTCCGGAGGTTGACACATGACATCCTATCAATAAATCTCTACTGTGCTTGACTAATCCCCAAGGATTTTGCAGCTAGGAGATGTTTTTAAGCAGAAGATGATGTCTTTGTGATTAATAGCCATGGGTGAATCATTTTTTGACCTCATGTAGTCTTTGCAAAGCAGCAACCTCCTGAAGCAAGGAGTTTCACAGCTTAACTATGTGCTGTGTGGAGATGCAGCTCCTTTTGTTTTATGGATGTGGCACCTTCTAATTTGTTTTTGTGACCCTGCCTTTAATGTAAAAAAATGCATTCCATGATTCTCTATTGTTCTCCATGTTGCTCAAAATTTTATAAACCTTTCAGACAAATCCTTTGGAAGACTTTCTTTGCCTTCACATATACAAAATAGAAAGTCTTCCAAAGGACTTGTCTAATTCCAGACCCTTTTCTGTTAACTTTCTTGATAGAGCATTGTTTGGCTCAGAAGAAGGTGGGCTGGTGTCGGGGATCTTTTCCACGCTGGTTTTACAACCCAAGCCTTCAGCAGTGTGAGGAGTTCATTTTTGGTGGCTGCAAGCCCAACAAGAATAACTACTTAAGGGAAGAGGAGTGTGAACTTGCCTGCAAGAATGTCAGAGGTGAGTCCGTCAAAAATCCAGCCCCCTCTTTCTCATATGATTGGGATGATCCTGTGGACAGGTACTACACCCTCTTGGCTGACAGCTAGTTAGAGCCCAGTAAGCTGAGGAGACTGGGCTAATTATGGATGGGCAGACATTGTCTTAAGCTGCCAATGTATCTGACCCAGCTCCTGAAGCACTGGACGGTGTCCCTGGTATTTGCATCTGAGCCATGCATCTGTGTTGCATCTGAAACATAAATTCAGAGAACAGCACTGTGCAGGTGGGGGCCAGAAGTACTTAACTCTGAAAATGAAATTAATCTCCCTCCTTGGCACCCTCAAGCCACTGAGAATGATTTAGTGCTGCTCATATAAATGGGCTGAGCCTCTGCCAGGCCTGTTGCAGTGCACAGCTTAAAGGAGGAGGTTAAAGCCCTGGAAAAGAAGGACAATTTAGAAATGGTCTAGCTCATGGTGGGAAGTTCCCCTGTGCTCCCCCAGGCCTGCTTCACACAGGTACAGCTCATCTGGGTCTCTGAGTAGTGGGCATCCCTATTTCACTTCCCTAATCCAGGGCTTCCTTCCAGAAAGTGTGCTGTTCTCATGTGATATATGAAGGCAATATAAAGCTGATCTTGAGCTGACAAAATGATGTCATTATTTTATTTTATTTTTCCCCTTGTCTTTTCAGGTTCTGTTGGCGGGCGACAGCAGCCAGGTGAGCCTCTCATATGATGGTGTAATCCTACTGCAAGCTTGGGTTGAGTGTCTCATGTTCGTTCCTGTGGCTTTTGATTAGGACTCAGTCTGGAAAGTGAGGCACTGGAGACTAATTTCTTTGCTAAGCCTTTCAGTTTCATGTCATGGGATAATTTAGGTTGGGGATTACCTCTAGAGGTCATCTGATCCAACCCACTACTCAAAGCAGGGCCAGCTTTGAGTCACATGAGGTTCCTCAGGACTGTACCCAGTCCAGTTTTGGGTATCTCTGAAAAAGGAGATTTTACACTTTGTCTGGTCAAACTGTGCCAATGTTTGATGACTCCTATTACAATATTTTCCCCTTATGTTGAATTGTTTTCCCTTGTTGCAACTCCTGTCTGTTACTGCTCTTCCTACTGCTGTGCTCCGAAATGACTCTGTCTTCTCCATAAATTCATACTAGGTCTTGTGCTCCAGGCTTTTGCTGAGTATCTGCTGGATTTACTCTACTATGCCAATGTCTTTTGTCACTGGGGAGCTCAAAACTCCTGAGAGTACTGAGCACTTGGGACCATCTCTGGAGCAAAAGGGTTTGAAGCTCTTGCAGCCCAGTGTGCAGGTTTCAGTTTAGCATTCCTTATTTAATCCTCCATGCTTGGGCAATGTCTCCATATTCTTCCTGAGTAGTTTATTCTTGCTTCCACCTGCTGTGTACTTCTTTCCTGAGGGGAGACATGGCTGTTCCCAGAGCAATGTTTCATTTATAAACAGGATTTCTTTTTTTTTTTTTTTTTGAGTCTAGGGTGGCACTGACGAGAGACCTTTACAAATCTGCCTTGTTTCTTGTTTGCCAGCCCTATCAGAAGCTTTTAAGTACTTCATAAAGCATCTGGCAGGGAGAAACAATGAATTTTAATGAGCTATCTGAACTGTTTCTGATGCAGTATGCAATGGGAACTGTCAGGCCCCCTTCTTCAGATGCAAGGATGGTTGCTGCATTGATGCCTATCTGGAGTGTGATGAAACTCCCGACTGTGCTGATGAATCAGATGAGATGTACTGTGAACAATGTAAGTACTTTAAATTCTGGCTTAGACAACTTACTATCTGCCCAGGGATGGGTCCAATGTAAGTTACAGGTGCTGAGTCAATGCTTTTTGGTGTCTTCTGGTCTTGTCTCCTGACCCTGCATTATCCTTTCCACAGTATTACATTTGCAAGTTCTGCCATTTCCTGTATCTCTGCTGACTACAAGAGATGACCTTCCTTCTGTGATGTTTCCTGCTTCTTAAATACTCCTTGACTTGCTTCTCTGCACCTATGTGTAAGACTTCAGGCCTGTCCTTCTCTCCCCTTCCAATATTTTTCTCACTGAAAATTATAGACCTTACCTGCTCTCTTAGAACTGGGATATGGGAAAGGAAACCATGATTTCTCCAAGTCTGTCCAGCAGCACAGTCCCCTTAACATATTGTTATGCTAATGTAAATGCACAGTGGTGAGACACCCAAATCCATACTATCTCCTTCCTTCTTCCATCCCTCCTCACCTCTTGTGACAGAATTCCCGTAATCTCTTATGTGTGGGTGTTTTGCTGCCTTTTTTGCTTGCATGCCTATGATTTATCTCTCTTGCCCTCTCTTATATTCTGCACTAGTTCTCTTTTATACTTCTTAAAACCTGGAGTGACTTTTCCCATACTTCTTGAAAACAAGAAACAAGAAACAAGAAAGCAACCTTTGTTTTCCTTAGTTTTGTCTCTGTATCTGTGGAATGGAAATTGGGAGTAGTGTCTTGTTACTACATTTTATTTTTCCCATGTTCCTCTCATAGTTTTGAGATTCTTAAGAACATCAAATGATACCTCCCTTTCTCTGGCTTGTGTTACCAAAGCAGTGTGCAGGAAAGTCCAGTCTGACCATGTCTGCACGGATGGAGGCATTTCTTTTCAACTGGTGAGAGAAGTTTTAATGTGAAATGTTTCCCTTGCAGATGCTCGTGAGTTCAATAGACTGCAGAAAATCAATGTCACGCATAAGCAAGGTATGTACTGTCCAGAGCACCTAGGCTGACCTCTGCCAGCTTTTGGTCTTTTCTTCAGTCTGTTGTTCCATGGCAAAACTGCTTCCCTGTATAAATACAAAACCAGGTGTACCATGTGGGTAGTCCCTGTATTAAAAATGAGCAACAGCCTGTTCTCTGACCTTGAGGACAACTGGTGATAGCAGGCTTTCACTCTCCTGCCTAAATTTTGGGCACAGTACTTGGCCTGTACAAAACCCTGCAGCATGTTTTTTTGGAAGTAGTGCAAACCAAAGCAGTGTGGGTGACACAGCAATGTTTGTACTCTGTCCTCTAGTTTTGCCTTGTTTGTAAAAGTGTAGACAGTGGATTTATCACTGAACTAAAAGAGTATATTACAAGTATATTCTAAGTCACTTAAATGCAGCTCAGTTGTAGAGGAGACCTGAGCTGATCTGTGGTTTCTGTGTGTCCAGGCTCTTCATGTTCCCATCTGCCTCCCAGGGAGGACAGATCATTTCCACAGGGGATTGAACCCAGGGTTTAGTGTGACTGCACTCTCTGATGTTCCTTTTTCTCCTTGCTAGTTGGATTTACGGGCAGGTGGCAGCTCACTGTGGCATTACCAGTTTGACCAGCTGGCATCTGGGCAGTGGGGACCTGAGTGCCACTGTTCTGGCTATGGATTTCCTCTGCCTTGGTGCTTGTGCTCGTCTGTTGTGACCAGAAAATGTTGCTGCTCTGGGAAGACACTGCTTGGGCTAAAGCACCTCTCCTTTGCTTTGCCAGGCCACTGTGTGGACTTGCCTGATACTGGACAGTGCACCGAGAGCATCTCCCGCTGGTACTATAACCCATTCTTGGAGAAATGTGACCCCTTCACCTACGGGGGCTGTGGTGGCAACAGCAACAACTTTGAACAAGAGGAAGAGTGCATGAAATCATGTTCAGGCATCACAAGTAAGCATACATAGTGAGGGCTGGATTTTTACTGATCAAAATGGGAAAATCACTTCAGATTAAGTTCTGTGGTCCCAAAGAGGCAGTGCCTTGTGAGCTTTTAGTCAAAGTTGCTCTGCTCTCAAAGCCTGGCCATGACCCACAGCGTCCTTCAACATGACCAATGGCTTATGGGGAATGGTTGTTTAGAAGGGATGCTGTGTGCATTCGTTCAGTCACTTAGAGCACTGGAAATAGGCTCCTCAAAAACCTGTCCTATCCCTTGTTCCCAGCCTTCTTTGTAAAACTTTTTTTACCCCATCTGTGTTCCCAATTCAGAAGCAGATGTCATTGGCAGAAGATGGGAATCATTTGAGTCCCAAACTGCTATCTTAAGTAAGTAACAATTTTCCCTACAGATCTTTCTTGTTGCTTTTCCCTGTCCTGAAAAACACTTTGTCTTTCCTTGCAAATAGTAGCCTTCTCTCCTACACCCCTTTTAAAGCTGAGGGAGCAGTGTGGGATTTGTGGGATGCTGGCAGTGGCAAGAGATGCTTCTGTGCGCTGTGCAACTGTGGTCCATTTTTCCACTGTCTGAGACTCAGTAGCTCATATAGAGACTACTGATTTTCTTTCCATGAACTTGCATGAATGCGCCACTGTTCAATATCAAAACATGGGAAGTAAAACTCTTCCTAAGGGCCAATTTCACATAAGGACTACTAATTTCTACAAGAAAGAAGGCTCAAGCAGATATGTGAATAATGTCAGGTGCTAGACTGTGGGAAAATGTGATGGCCCTACACAACCTCTGTATGACACTCAAAAAGCTCAACGCTATTGAAATACAAGTTCTTTAAAAAATGTCACATGAAGGTTATTCTTGAATCCTAGAGATTGATTTAATATTTAAATTCACACCATCTCTCAAATGCATCATGTTTGACTGTCTCCATTGATGATACAGGGGTTTGGTTGGCTGGAGAAGAACAAGTCCTCACACCACTGCTAAGAGCACTTTCCCACAAACTCAGCCTATCCTCCATAGCTCACTCCCTCAATGTCCCAGCCAGAAGGTGTTTTCTGTGACCACCCCTTGGTGGCCTCCCTGTTGAGGTGTGACAAAAGGCTGGTGTCACAGAAGGATTTGATATTCCTAGGGTTGTCAAATGGCCAAGCCTGCCAAAGTCACGGAACAGCCTTTAGAGGGCGTGGTGGATCTGGGAAATGATGGGAAGTATCATTTGGGAGAGACAGGCTGACTGTGCCTAGCCCATACCCTTATGCCGTGCAGTTGCCATCTGTCTTCTTTGCCAGTTGTGCAGTGACCACCCTGCTGTCACGCTGCCTCTTCTGTTTGCCAGCACAATTTCTGCAGCAGCTTTTGTGCTTGCTTCTTCCTGGCCACTCCTGCTGCATCAGAGTTTGTGAAGCATCCCTTCTAACATGTTCACATATTCCTGCAGGTGCCTTTGAGGTAGTGATTGCTGTGCTTCTCGGGATCTGCATCATGGTGGTCCTGGTGTTCATTGGCTACTTCTTCCTGAAGAAAAGGAAGAAGAACAGCCGCCGCCGTCAGCCTACCACTGCTACCAACTCGACCCTCTCCACCACAGAGGACACGGAGCATCTGTTCTACAGCAGTGCCACCAAACCAGTCTGACCTACAGCCTCTCTCTCCAGCTCAGCACTGGGGCACTCCCCAAAACTTCTGGAGTTCTGTTTCTAGACACAGGTCTGCGCCTGAAGGACTTGTTCTCTGTGAAGACATTTGGAGCATCAGGCCAAGATCTAGCTGTGATTTGGCAGTACTAGTATCTGTGATTGTCTAGGCTAAATGGCTGCTCTGGAAAGCGAGGAACTGGGAGCATTCTGTTGCTCTCTGACATCCATCCCTTCCTAACCTCAAACAATCCAGTAAAACTCTGAATTACATCTTTTTCTTGCTCAAACCTGGAGCACAACTTTGCTCAAGCTTCTGAAGAAATCTAGAACTGGATCTGTTTAGCATTCCTGTTGGTGAATGGTGCAAGCTCACCAGAGCCAGCAATTTGTTTTCAGTGTCACTTTCTTCCACTCAAACTTGTATTTTCCTCCCCTTCTCCCAGTCCTCTGCAAGGTGTCCTGCCTTGCAGCAATCTGCCTGGTCATTGTGCATCTCTTGAGGTCTGTGGGATTCACATAATCATCCAGACCTGATCCAAGGGCTCTGTGACACTCTCCAGCAGTTCCTGTTTTCAAGATGGACAGAAACAGAAATACCTGCTTTAATCAGTAGGCTTTGCTTTTTAACAGAAAAGCACACCTAGACTTTTTTCTGGCTGGCTGCTGTGTTTCAGTCTCCTGTGTACAGTACATGTTCACCATTTTTCTCTCTGTGAGTTGACCTGGTTGCTTTTCCAGTCTTCAGTCTGAACCCAGACACGTTGAGAAAATATCTATTTATTGACACATGAAGTAAACGTCCGTACTTTTCCTGCTGATGGTGCAGGAAAGCTGCAGCTTTGATTTTACTGTGTGTTCCTCTGAGCACACAGCCTGACCTGAGTCCCTGGCATCTCCCAGAGCACAGGAGTGGGCTGGATATCACCAGCTAATGTCTTCCTTGCTCCTGCTGGCTCATGCCTCCCAATGCAAGATGAGCCCAGCCCAGCCCCAGGAGGTCCAAAGCTTATCTCTGGCCCTGGGGCAGCATGTGAAATCCCCACTTTGGCAATGTCTTGGTCCCAGTTCTGGTCCTGTGTGTTCCCCTGTAGTCTGTTTGCAATGAGATGCTTCCGACCTGTCCTGCATCATCTGCTGGTCCAGGCTTGTACCTCAGTGAGCCGAGGATTTCTGTTGGGGCAGAAGAAGCTATTTGTGAGGTGCCTGATGTGCTGCTAGCTGTGGGGCTGGCACCAATCCCTAAATTCCAGTGCCTGCTGCTCTTGGAAAAATGCTGTGAAGAGAGAGGAAACCAGTGTGCCTGTGTGTGTGTGTGTGTGTGTGTGTGTGTGTGTGTGTGTGAAGAAGCATAAATCTATGTACAGACTTCAGTTTAAACGCTTGGACTCTTTCAGGGCTGAGGGCATAGTGGTTCTGGAATGCTCTGAAGCATTCCCAGCTCAGGACATGGCTCAGGTTCTCTCAGGTGCAGTGGCAGGAGGGCTGCCTCCCTGGGCTGATGCCTGGGCTGAAAGGAAAGAAACTGCTGCCCAGAGCCTGCTGGCAATCTGACTGCAGGCCTCTCCCCATCACAGGCATCTGCCTCAGCATTCCTGGGGCTGGTCAGATTCCTCCTTTTCATGATCTGTCTCATATCATTTCTTCCATCTCTTTGTTTTTCCCACAGCCTATCATGGTCTATGCAATAAACCTAATGTCTTGATTTATCTTTTTGTGTGCTCACTCTGATAATACAAAGGATTTGTTTTTCTTATCTGGCTTGGGAGTGGTGTCTGCGGAGCAATGACCCACAGAGGGGGCAGGTACCATTCCCATGCCTGCTATCTCACACCCTTTCATCTGCCCCGACTGTGGTATCTCAGGGGAGAGCTGCTGCAGCAGGAGTCCCATGGCTTGGGGAGGCTGGGAGCGGGGGATGCAATGTATGTGGTTACCTGAAGAGGCAGCTACGGCATGAGGTATTCTGGGAGCAAGATCATTACCCACTAAGTCACCCAGAGAGCAAGGCAGGGTGTAACCTGAAACTGGGTTCCAGCTGGTCAGACTGGTTTGGGCTTTGGGTCTGAAACCAAAAGCAGACACTATTCTTCAAAGAGGAGTTGCTCTAACTGTGTCTCCAGGCTGGTGATCACTCAAGAACTGCAATGTAAAGTCAGCTAAATGTAGCTGGCTAATCAGCAGTGGGTTTGTATGGGAACCAGGCAGACCTGCCCTGTGCCACTGACCTGGCCACCATGACTGGGCCTCCGAGCACTGCTCACAGCAGGAACGCTCTCTCCGGGCACTCTTCTGTGTGCTGTGGGCTTTGCTCTGTCATGACCATGCACTCTACACCAGCTCTCCCATCCTGCCAGCGCCAGCTACTTACAGGCGTAAGTGTAAACATTATCCCTCCTGTCCCCTGAAGCACTGCTCCAGGAGCAGCTCTGCTGGGCCCAGCTCAGCTCAGCTGATGGGGTCACCGCTCCCCTCCTGGCGGTGACCTCTGGTCTGGGAATGCCACCTGAAACCATGGCTGCTTCTCTTGACAGTCTCCAGAGAGAGGGGAGTATGTGCTTTGCAATCTCTTTCATTTACACCACACCTTTGTGTCCCCTGGTGTTGGACACAGCCCTGCTGGAGATTGCAGGTCTGGCCTGAGCCCTGCCTTGCACAGCTTCTGGGCCCACACCCCCCAAATCCCACCTGCCTTCAGCCCTGCACTCCCACCGGACACAAGGACTTCTGCTTCCCAGGAAATCTCAGCTCTTGGAAATTTTCAGATGCAAACAGGAGCTCACAGTTTAAAACTTTGCAAAATGAGAATTGCATTCCTCAGGGGCCAGCGGTGAGGGAAGGCCGCCTCACTGCCCACTGAGCAAGAACAATGCTCGGTGACAGCTGAGCTGCCCCATTGCACTGGCTGTGCTGGACTGGGAACACATCCTCCATGTTCCTCAGCTGCCAGGAACATGCATCTGTGTGAAGCTGCTGGCTGGTTTAGGGCCGAGCTGCTCCTCCTGCCATGGAGCTCCTGGCGTGTACCTCTCAGCTGCTCTGCAGTGCAGGAGGCCTCAGGGTGTGGATCTACCCCTTGTCCTTGCAGTGTATGCAGACAATGCCTTCACCACCGAGATCAGTGTTTTCCTAAGGGTAGTTTGCATGCCTTGAGGAGGCAGGCTCCTGCTAGACCCCAGGAGCTGCTGCCCACTGTGCTGCCCTACTGAGGGGAAACTACTGCCTCTTCACATTGTTCTGTCTGCCTGTTGGTGGCTTACACCTCTGCAGAAGGGTGACCATGGAGCCTTTCTGCCCTTCCTGATCAGCAAAGCTTTTTACCCACCTTGATTGAACTATCAGGAAGGAGGATTTGCCTGAGCTTTTGGCTGAGATTATCCCAGCAGGCTGGAGGGGACCTCACAGGGATTGTACGGCTACTGGGCTGGATGCAGGAAGCATTAGCTCACAGCTAAATATCGTGTGTCTCTGGCTTCCCTGTGGCACAATATCTCTGCAAATAAACACAGCTGCTGCCCCAATACAATAAGGGATAGCTCCACAGTGGCAGGCCAGTATATTGTTCCCCACACAAAAGCCACAGTAGGGTGAAACTTTCTGACAAGTTACTTCGGCTCTCAGGCCAAATTTATTGCTTGAGGAAGAAATTATTTTGGTTTTGAGACCAAACTGTTCATTCTGGTTAAAAAGAAGAGCTCTAAAGCCAGGGGAAAGAAGGAACAGGGCTGTGTGCAAGCTCTGCATAATGTAAAGACAGATTTTGAATATCATTTCTCCCTGCCTTGCTTCAAACATTAGGAATGAACAGACTTGCTCGTACTGCAGTGTACTTTGAGCTCCTAAATGGAGCACGTGCAGATTTGAAGTACTAGGTCTAGTCAAACATGTGGTAAGCAAACATTACTCACTAAAATAGTGCCTGTGTGAGAAATAGCCTGTGAAAACTTTGCAGACAGTTTTTTTTTCTTTTTCTCCTTGAAGAAATGGAGAAAGAAATTGGAAATACTCTCCCTCGGTTATCAAGCACAGAATTTCATGTTATTGTAATAATTATGGTCATGGAGAAATACAGTCACCTCTAGAAATTCTAGCAGCTCTGATCTCTTCCACATCACTTAACAGGGCATGGAGGAATCTTCCTGCAAGGAAAACCTGACTGACCAGTAGGTGTTTCCTGGGCAAGGTGCCACCCGAGGTGTGACAGAGTTTCTGTGGCCCTCATTCAATAGTTGCCTCTCCAAGATGTCCTCATCTCCAGCTGTGTCAGGCGTTTTTAAACTAACCATCAGTTCCTGTAACAGCTTTAGAAGATTTTGCAGAGGCCACCCAACGTTTAATTACCATCTTCTCCATCTTCTCCAAGTTGCCCAGAGCCAGCCTACATGAGAGGATATACAAAATGACAGCGAGCAGCTGATGGGAGATACAGAGGAACAGGAGCCCTGCTGGAGCCAGCCAAGCACTCTGGTAAGAAGAAGGGAATTTTTCCACAAGTCTCGGTGCATACAAAGAGCCTGTGTCTTTGTTCTCTGCCCTGACACACCTGACCTACATGACGGCTTCTTCAGGATTGTTAAAAAATATTTGTGAGCAATTGAAGCAAAACATTGGTCCAGAAATTTGAGCTGCTGGGACTCCCCCAGCCAGAAACTCTTCTTTCAATGAAATGATAGTGTCCCTCTCATGTAGGCATTGTGGGAGCCTTTCCCTCCCTCAGCTGCATCCCCAGGGGCCCCAAGACTCCTGCCTCCACCACTGACTCTGGCTCGTGGCTGCACTGCTGCATTTTTTTATTCAGTATGGGGTATTGTTCAGCCAGGGCAGCTGGTCTGTGTGGTTTGCCAGCTCCTTTTGAGATGTCCACAAGAGGGGGCAGCAATATCTTAATATCCCTCTTGGTGTTGCCTTGGACACTGTACTGTCAAAGCAGGGACATTGTGCACTGCTGGAGTTGGTGCTGAGGAAGGGAACAGGACCTCACATCTTATGAAGCTCTATGAGCTCTATGAGCTTCATAAGATGTGTGGTCCTGTTCCCTTCCTCCCCATCAATATAATGGTCTAATGTTGTGGTCTAATGTTATGGTCCATATTACCATACACCCCCAGGTCTCAAAGCATCATATCCACCTGCAAGACAGGGGAGAGCTGGTACAACCTTCAGAAGAACAGAAAATTGGCTTAGGGTCTCCCAAGCCTCTTGTGGGTGCTCTGTGCCCTGGGTCTGCTTCCCTTTGGTTTTATATGGGTTACACAGAGCTAGCTCCAGCTACTGGGGTCACTAGTCCAGCCCCAAAAACTTGTGAGTGAGACTTTAAAAAAAAAATACATGTGGGTGCTTCTCTCTCTTTATATATTTGGATCAGTTTCCCAGATTTTTTTGCTGACTTCTACTGCTCTCCCCAACCTACACACTACATTTTGAAGGATATAAGAGATTTTTTCCAGTAATCAGAGGACTTCAGGCAGTAGAGCCTTCATTAAAACCAAAGCAAGCCAAAACAGTTCTTTAATAGACTGTCATCGAATTTGGAAGTTCGTAGCTCTGTTTCCCAAATTTCGCCATACAACCCTTCCCTGCAAATCGGTATTAGAGGATGAAGGGGCATTTGTGACACACTTGAGGAGGCTCAACAGCAGAGGTAGATGCTCTGGGGAGCTGCAGGATCATTGCATGGACCATGAAGCTCTGCAGCCAAGCTGACAGGAGCTTCCGGCAAGGATGCAATGCTCTTATTCTAATGTCCTCACTGGAGGTTTTTGGTGCATGGAGTTTCTGTTAAACCAGTTTGAACTGGTTCTCTCTCATATTTAGAAACTATCCCTGCTTATGCTGTAAAATTAGACCGTGTCAACAAATTTTCCTTTCCCTGTCAGTATTTTGGGACGGGGGTAACTCTCCTCCCCTTTACCCCAATGCCTGGGCTAATCTGTCTTAAATGGAAAATGGATTTGCCTAGGAATCGCCTCTTGCCTGCTATGTCTTCTGCTAGCTGATCCATCCACCAATCCTCTGCTGCTCAGCCATGCAATTTCCATTCTACTTCCATTTATCTCCACATTCAGCAACTAAGGAACGGGTCAGAGACAGAATCTGTGCAGAGCTCAACCCCTTAGGTAAAGGGAAGAGCTGGCACAGTGTGTTTGGCCAATACCATTCTTCCCATCACCTCGTATATGCACATTCTCAGCCAGGGAGGCTTTATCTTCTTTCTTTTCTCTTACATTTCCATCACATTACCCTCTTAAATATTCAGGGCTGTAAAACCCCTGCAAATACCCGGCCATCACGGAAATGAGTAAGCATCTGGAGGGCTCTGCTTGGAAATAGTCAATGTACCAGACACTGCCATTTGAATACTAAAGGTTGTGTACTGGGGTAACTTCCACTGTTGGCAAACCCTGGGGCAAGTGGGTGAGGTCCAGAAGGAAGTCCAAGTACCAAGAAAATAGCTATTTGTTTTCATCAGTATTTTTTCACCACTAGGCTCCTCTTTCTCCACAAGGCCCTGGATTTAAAGAAGTGATCTAAGATCTCACATGCTGTACCTCACAGCTGATGTTTCACAATCCAGTGCAGCTTCTTCCAGAGCATGTTTGTCTCTCTGCACTGCAGGTGAACTGTGCTTCATCAGGTGGGCAGTGTTCTTCATATTGCCAAGTGCCAGGCAGGTCCATTTGGTGGGACAGGCTGGAAGGGATGTTCTGTTTCTCTACTGAGTGAGCTTTCTTCTGGGCTGTCCTGGCCCTCTGTGTGGTGGGAGCCTCCAGCCAAGGGTGCAAGGCAGGGTGGAACCCCTGGGTGAGCAGCAGCCTGCAGAGCTGATGGTGAAAATTAAGCCCAGAGCAGCTCAGCATTACCACACAATCTGTCCTACAGCTAGCCCCTGCTGAAGGAGTAGTTCTCTGCTCAGGTAGCTCTCCTCACAGTAGTGCTGCTCCCCTCCAAACATCCTGGAAAAAAACAATTCATTTTTCAGGAATCTGTTTTCTGCTAGTATGGCCCCCTGAACCAACCTGCAAGGGCACCGGCTGAGCACTAGCACTGGCAGAAGAGAACCTACAGGAGCGTGGCTTGGAGAGCATCTCTTAGGGAAACTACCCAGAAACATCAAACCATACTGGTCAGTCCTGACATCTCCCCTGGCCCCATATACTCTGGCTCTACAGTGCTGGACTGAGGCTCTAGGAAACTGCATCCAGATTCTGTCATCCTGCAAGTCATGTTGCTCTTGGCCCTCCCCGTGGTTCAGAGAGCTTTTCCCTGCACTGTTTGTAGCAAGGCTGGTGCCTGGGCAGGCCATTTCCCTGCTGTACTGCTTTGGCCCACAGTGCTGAAGCTGAGGGAACCCAGGCACTGCTCTAAACTGCCCTCATCTGCCCTTTCACATAGACTGAAACCTCATGAAAGGCTCCTGCTTTCCCCATGCCTCCAGGCTTTCTGCAAATTGCCTCATCCAGCTGCTGAGAAAGGGGGCTTTCCCAGCTTTATTTTTTTCCTCACTATATTCAGGTTTATGTTAATTGTGCATGATTAGCCAGTTGTGGGCTGGAAACTCTTCTGACAGT
The DNA here is from genome assembly GCA_024500445.1 of Entomyzon cyanotis. Taxonomy (NCBI): domain Eukaryota; kingdom Metazoa; phylum Chordata; class Aves; order Passeriformes; family Meliphagidae; genus Entomyzon; species Entomyzon cyanotis. Next base: position 37,794,788 of record JAKEPQ010001030.1, on the reverse strand, counting down.
CTGTTTCAAGGAAGCCATGAGGAAAGAGCCAGGAAGCAGTGGTGGTGAAGCCCGTATATAAAACTGCAATGCTTCTCCCTTGAGCCTGGATTTCTGCAGCAGGAGGAGCAAGCTACAAATGCTCAGGAGTGCAGTGTCCAGTGGAACCTGTGTTTGGGGGGAAAGTGACCACTTATTTTGCATAAGTCACCTGAGACAGCAGGTCAAATATTTCCTTTCAGGGTTTGTGTGTGTGACCATCAATAGGTTAGGAGAAAAGCCTCTTCCAGAGCCAGGAAAGGTCTGTATCCCTGGAATTGCATGCTCTGACATTTCATCTACACAGTCATCTCATTGTATGTAAAGCAGGTACAAAAGGCCACTCGATCATCATTTCCCTCTGTGTGGAAAAAAATAATGTGGTAGTAGCAGGTTTTTGGTTTTCTTTTGTTTTTTTCTTTTTTTTTTTTCTTGTTTTCTTCTGTTTTACTTTCTTTTTCTTCTGTAACTCTGAAGAGCTTGGTAGGTTTCTAGGCTGGAGGGAACCAAGCCCTTTGTCCCTGCTCCCCTTCCCGCACTCAGGAAAGTTCCTCCAGAAGTTTTTTGTGGCTGAGGTGCTCTCAAGTCTCAGACAACCTGCAGATTGGGTACTTGAGCCTCCCTTTACTTGCTGTCTTGCTGTCTAGCAGGAGCATAGCAGAAATGCATAGTGGTTGTCTCTAAACCTTGAGAAGAAACTGAGGAAAAGAGGATGGCAGAGAGCACAGGGTGCTTGTCCTTCCCTGGGAGATAACTGTCTTTCCTGACTCTGTCCACCTAATACCTTTCTACTTCATAGCTCCTAATGAGTTTTCCTTCTGAGATTGCCTAATTGATATGTAATTAATGAAGTCCAGAACAGTTAATCTCAGTTTGTAATTGGCTTTGAAGCACGCTGTTTCTGTTTCGAAATGGAGAAGGGCTTGCGTGCCCATCTGTTTGCTGTTTTATTTGAGTGCTGCCTCTTCTTACCAAGCTCAGAGGGTGGTCTTTACACTCTGTAAGGTAGGAGAAAGGCAAATATTCTGGGTAGGGAGGATCATTTCTCTCGTGTAAAGAGGGGATCACATTAAGCTGCAGTGACTTGTGGATATACCTGGTCCTGTAGCCAGGGCCTCCTCTGCCATCCCTTCCAGAAAGCAGATGCACCTCGATGTGGGCTGCAGAGATTGCTAAATCCTCCTCTGTCACTATCTACTTGCTTCCCAAGTCCTGCAACGGATGTGGGTCACTGTTTCCTCTCCAGAGCCACTTCTGGCTCCTGCACATGAACCTGTGGCAAGGGCTGCCAGCTGACTGACACTCATTGCAATGTGTCTCAGCCACCTCTCCTCTGCAGGAACACCACCAGCAAACAAACCCCGTGCTCATTGCTGCTCAGCACCCCAGTTCCCACTGCAGTCACTGGGCAGACTGGGCTGTGGTCAGGCAGCAGACAGGTAGAACTGGTACCTGAGGCATGACCGGGCTTGTTCAAAGTCTTAACTTCCTATTGCTACTTTGCCCCTCTCCTGCTCACTTTCCCATAAACTCTACCTTTGTTTGACTCTCAGCACACCCTTCTTTCCTCTCTTTTTGTTTTTTTCCCCAGAGACTTCTGATATGCATTGCAAGATGTCTGGAACTGCCAGACCATGTGGCACAATCCAAATATCACAGCACCAATCAGGAGATAGCATCTTTCTCCAGCTGCAGAAGCACCATATCACTCTGTGTGTTCCAGAACACTGTAAACTTTCTGCACCAGATGTAATGGTGTCAGGAAAGGAAGTGGTAATAAATTTTTCCAGTTTGAATCACTAAGAAGATTTTTGGCACTGTTCAAAGCACTCCAATAGCAGTCTGTGTGGGACACTTGCAAACTTTGCAGAGAGCTCCATGGGAACCCTAATGAATGAAAATATACCTGGGTGTAAAAAAAGAGTGCCTCTGATTCCAAGACAGCCAACTTCAGTTGAGTAAACAGCAAAATTCAAGATAAGGAAATATTCATCTCAGTATATGCACACTGGACCCACACACCAGCTCCTATCTGTGGGCAATGCCCAACAATTGTGTGAAGGTAAAAATGATCTGGTTGTTTTCTCACCCAACTCAATGGTGCTTTTCAGCAAATATAAACCAAACTGTCCTCTCCAGAGTGTCTTTCATCTTCTTAGAGCAGTGGACAGAACAATTCCTCCTTGAAATGTTCAGAGCTTGACTAGCCACCTCCTTGTGACAGATTGCTGCTTCTGTGAGGTGGGTTTGAGGCTGTCTGCTGAGATGTTGTGCTTCTGGTGTCTTGAGTCAATTTTTGTGAGTCCAAACCTGTGGGAGGCAAAGTCCTTGTCCCAGCTGAAGCAGTAAGGAAATCAGCTCTCTGCCCAGTTAAGCCTGGGAAAAAAGTGACGATCTGGAGCCCAGGCTCCCTAATAAGGATACTGTTACAAGGGAAAAGATGATGTATGGTGCATCTTAAAAGTGGCCACTGAAAGCAATGAGACAAACAATATTTGGTTCCTAACCAAGTCTATGCTTGTTTATGCTGCAATTAGAGTGTAGTAATACATGTTGCACATAGCATGGTCCAAATTTCTCATAGAGATGAGTGTTGTGGAGCTGGGCAAAGCTCAGGAGCCATTGCCAGCATGATTGTAATTGTGAGGCATGGCAGTCCTTTGAAACTGCTTTTGAATGTAGGGCTGGAAAGGGCCTCCTGACTCATGTCCACTTACCTTTTATTTTAGACAGCTTTGTCATCTAGTAGTTTTCACAAACAAGACAGGCTCGGTCTCCAAGGGAAGGGGTTGTTCTTACAGTGTCCCATCTGAAAACCTCTCTAGAACCTCCAGGTTCTGTGATGAATTAAAATCTGCTTTCTTACCTGTCTTGAATTTTGTCCAGCTCACACACACTTAATTTGTGTCCAAAATTGTTCTTTTGTTTAAAAAGCTTCTTTTCTACCCCTAGCATGAGCAAAGTGAGAATCTCATGAGGAGGCTAGCCAGTGTCTATGTCTTTGTCCCAAACTGCAATGTGTGATGGTTAGAGCACTGGTTCTCCTAACTCCACAGGATTAGCAGTGAACCTCACAAAATAAGAGAGATTTCAGAAATCCTTGGGGTGTCTAAAGAAGCATAGACTGCTGATCTACCTAGGACAAACCAGAGGGACTACCCTGCTGTCCAAGCATCCCTGTCCCTTCCAGGCAAGGGTAAATATCAAAGAAGATCCTGCCATTGCCAGTGACTCAAAAATCACTTGTTTGCCAGCCATATTCAGCCGAAGTTTAGACAGGGTGAGTGGAAAACAAAGCTCTGTGTTTTCATGACAAAATGTATTTTAGCATAGCAAGATCTGTTTGCTCATTTAGCTTAAAAGCCCCTCTGCTTTCAACCTCCCAAAACCCTCAGGAAGCACCCCTGCCCCTTTGCAATGCCTCTCCAGTCCCCAAGCCTCAAAGCCTTGCAGGTTGTCATTGCTGAATTGAGGCAGCTATTTAAATCAGGGATGGGGACTCCATTGATGCTGTCTGCTTCACAGATACAAAAGAAAGAGATCAACCCAACTCTGAGGAGATTATTAGCTGATGCAAGCATGACCCCATGCCATCTAAACCTCCTGGAAGCAAGTCAGATTGATGATCCACTGATAAACATATCAGCAGCTGAGGAGCTGTGCACAGTGTGGCTCCCATAACTAGTAACTCAGGTTCAAAGGCTTTTATGCAAAGGAACAATGGGCACCAAAACAGTTTTGTAGCCTGTTATGCACCGCAGTGTTTTGCTGTGATGCAAAGGCTTGCCCTGTCAGAGAAGCCTGCTTTTCATGTCCCTGTCCTCGTCACAGAACAGGAGTAATTCCTACTGGTAAGGAGGCTATTGTCCACTTTTTAAGAACAGAAGCCAGGGATGTACATGCTGGCCAGGAAGAAAAAAAAAACTGATTTTAGTAAAAAGGGAAGTGCCAATCAAAAAAAATGTTCTCATTGCAAATCTGTCCTTATTATCAAAGGATTTCCCTGTCACCGGCAGTGCCTGAGATGGAAATGACAGCTCATTTGTTTTGTTTTTGCTGCCAGCAGTGGAGCACATCAGCAGTGGAGCACATCAGCAGTGGACAGTGTGTGTCATTAAGTAGCACACAGAAGACATTTACATTTTTCCTCATGTTCATTTTTCCTCTCTGCTCACTGAGTTGAGGTTCTGCCTTTGAAAACAAGTCTCTGTCAAGCATCATCTGGAAAACTGTGGGATGTGAGATGCTGGCCAGCCAGACCCTGCCATCTCAGGGTGCTCACAGAGCCGCTCTTGCCTACGTCAGAACCAGCTTCTTCTTGTGCAACTCTACAATCAGCCATGCATATTATGACAGGGCAGCTTCCTTACACCCAAAGGAGCATTTATTTTGCAGTAAAGCATTCATGTAAATTGTGTAAAGCATTCATGCCCTATTCACTCAGCAATGCTGAGGTAGGACTCTCTGGGCAGCACCCCACTTGAGTCCCTCCAAGGTGCTTTCCAGCCTTTGTGAAAGGCAGGCCATTTTCCGGTTCCTGGGTTTCTGAGAACTCTGATCCTTCTACACAAAACTAGATTATCCCTTGGTGTCATTAGCCTCTTTACTGGCATGTGGTTTATTTTCAGTCAGTTGCTTTCTTTCCAGCTCATTTTTCCTTCTTGAACCTAGAACTCCAAAGCAGTGTATTTGCACAGCAGCCAGAGCTACAGACAGTGAATCCATGTTATTGCAGAAGAGCAGAATTCTCTCCGAGGTGATGGACTGCTTGGAGACGATGGGAAGAAATAAAAGGGCAGTGATCCTCCCGGAGTTATCCCAGCAGGGCCCTAACACTCGTACTTTTCCAAATTCATTTCATAGCATGGCAGGTGTGATATGAAATGCTCTGCTGCCTGACCAGCCAGAGAGGTTGTGCTGGAAGTTGTGATGGAACTGCTATTTTAAACCACCAGCCTTCTTTTGCTCTCCTTCAAATGCTTGCTTGGAGGTACAGGCAGGTTGGTGGCTGAGTGCCACCTGAGTGTTTATTCACAGTCAGGATCTCTGCGAGGTTGTAATGGATTTCAGTGGGAAGGATGCCTACAGCCAACATTCAAGAGTGTGTGTTGACAGGCTGGGCTGAATAACAAAAACATGGATTAGTTAGTAACATAGTATCTACTTCATATAGCGCATAGTACTAATTTTCACTTTTCATCCAAGTGCTACAGCTTGCTGGAACGCCATTTCTTCTCTGGGGCATATATTTATACTGCTTTGGAATATTTCTGGCAAATATTCCAATTTTCTGTAGGACAGAAAACTTTCCCTCTTGGAAACCATGAGTACTTTCTCTCATAAATGAAAGAAACAGCACTGTGTATTCACCTCTCAGAGATCTCTTTTCCCACAGACACAAGGGATCTTGAAAGGGATATCCTTCCAGCTCTTATGCTATCAGAGCTGCAAAGGCTGAAGGTGCAACTTGTTTCTTCTCAGCCAGAAGGCAGGAATCCTGGAGATGTCCGAATCAGGAGTAGTCACTGTGATTGGGTTTCTCCAAGGTTCATAAAGACTCCCTGCAGAGACTAGGCCTGTGGTCCAGCAGCCCTGGTTGCATTGCAGTGGGTTGTCACCAAAATGGGACTGTTTCACACAAAAATCTATTGAAAAAAAGATAATCTATGAAAATGTGAAAATGTTGGTTAGATCATTCCTGGCCAGCACCAGCCTGTAACCCTTTTATCAGTTCCACTGAGTGAGATGAAAAGACAGGTATGCAGAGTACATGAAGCTGCGTAGTAGTTGGGACTTGCTCCCTGCCAGGAGAGTTTCCCAGGAGTAGAATGACCAAAGGCAACAGCTGAGGTCTCCAGTCAAAGGAGATGTCTGGAAGAACCTTGCAGGGGGAAGTGATCTTCCAGTGAGTCACTCTAGGCTCAGGTCTGATATCCCTGCCTAAAGAGGCAAAGGTAATTGCCTCTGATTAATGCTGGCAAACCTCTGTGAACTCCGGTGAGGATATGAAAGGACTGACATGCCTCTTTGAGATGGGGGTAAGATAGAGTACAGCTAAGTGTGGGAAGAAAATTAAGCTGAGAGGTAGTTTTTAATTACCAATAAAGCCATGCTCTAGAATGAAGGGTTGAGAGCAGGACCCGGTCTGTTCCTACTCTTTCATGATCCTTGATGTATAGAAAGGAGTTTAGGGAAGAGCTACCCGGGATTGATGTAGAGTCCCATTTGTAACATTTAAATGCTTGTGCTGCTCCCTCACCCCTTCTTGCTCGGAGGCTGTAATTATTTAGGCCATAGGTGTATCCAGAGATTTCCAATGGATGCCAATAAAATGATGCTGCCATGGAAGGGCAGCATCAGTTGGAGTCAGCACTGATGTTTTGCAGAAGAAAAACTACATTTTTGATGGCTATTTATTTGGATGAGGCAGGAAGAAGGCCATAGCCCAGAGCGTGCTGTTGCCTCTTGATGAATCTCCCAGGTGCTCAGCAGCCCCACTCTGGTCTCACCTCTGGAAAAGAGAAAGGGAAATGGTCCAAGCCACTCCTGACAGCAAGTGGCAATAGGGGCTTTTGTGCCCCTTGGACGTGCTTTTGCACCTGAGTCTGGCTGCACCTCAGTTAGGAGGCATGGTGCGAGCTTGGTGATGGTGAGCACACTTCATCCAGCCATGTCGAGTATCCTGACAGCAGCACAGACTTCAGCATGGGTTCAGACACAACTGCCTGGGCCACTGGCTGCTTACCCAGAGACCTGGTCTTCTTGGAAGCCTGTGCTGCTACCAGCTGCTCTTGTCAACTAAAGTCTGCAGAGGTGTCTCAATAGGCAGAACACCTCTTCCTCCTCTGCCCATCCTAAAAATGATAGGCTCAGAGTGGGATGCTGTTTCTCCACCCATAATTAAAGCTAGTTCAGAGTCTTGTTTGGGAACAGTTCCTGCTGCTGCTGGGCTCCCAGATTTCCTGTGTGGTGTCCTGTCATCCACCTGGGCTGTGGCTATGCTCAGATAATTCTGCCTGTGCTACAGGCATCAGGTGGAAGCAGCAAAACACACATGAATGTCCCATATTTTGCCTTTGGGTCCATGTCTTTACTCTTCTCTGGGGACACCATGTTTCAGTCTTCCTCTTCTCCTACCACATCATCAAGGTGGCATAGGTACCATTTAAGTAGCAATAGGTTTAGAGCTTCCTTTTATTCATCTCCTAACTTTGCAGACCATAGGATTCATGTTTCCTTCAACAGCACTGAAGTTTGGAGACATTTGCTCTCAATGAGTTTCTCCCTTATCTACCTGAACCCCAGAGCTGGAGCTATAACTAAGAGAGTTTGGTTTTCCAGTTCTCTCTGGAAACTCACAGAAGGCAATAATGGCGACTGGTGTCTGCACACATTTCAGGACTTTTGTGCCATTTAGAGGACCATGAAAAGAAGCATTGTGGTGTTCCTGGCAATAACCCTTCCCCTGCTATGGCACCCTGTGGGTATCAGTTAATAAATGTTCATCATACCCCCTGGAGGATAAGGAACTCCATTTTGCAAATGGAACTAGGAAAGTAAGTCACCCAAAACCACACAGGGAAATGATGTCAAAGCCTGGGTTAGCATTTCCAGGTTTCTGATTGACCTAAATTACATTTAGACTTACCTTCTCTCTCAACATCTAATGCAGTGTCTTTATCATCTAAAAAGAGATGTTTGGAGATAGTGAACAAGTGCACTGCATGTAAAGGTAGGATACTGCTGTTACTGTCACAAGGCAGGCAGGCACTGCAGGAAGTCCTCTTCCTCCCAAGGTATGGTTGTATTTTATTTATTAGCTCAGAGTCCCTGTATTTCAGGTTTAGCGTCCTTTGTCAGGAGTCGTGTACATGTAAGATTTTACTGTTAGATGCTAATAACTTATTAGTCTACAAATCTGTTTGGCTTACAACAAAAAAAACCAAATCATCCTGTAGAAGATATCACAACATTAGGTATCCTCTCCTACCCTCCCTTCAAATGATACACTGCTGACCAGATAATATTCCAGGGTGGCTGACAACTTTCATCTGCTCCATGTTATCAAAACCCCTTAGCAAGTGGAATAAAAATTCCTGTGCTATATATAGCATCATGTGTACAACTATCCACAGCTGGGAGTACAGCCTGGGTACCCACACTTGAATCTTTATGGTTTGGGTTTTGCAAGCCTTTTTTCTCTGCACCGGCCAAGTCTCTGGCTGGCAGGTGACGTTGGCGCTCCATGAGAAGCCTGCTGCTCTCCTTTCCTGGCAGAGGTTTCACAGGGTTTCAAAGTCTCCCTCCAGTGCGGTTATTAAAGGCTTTTGTTTATCTTGTGAAATCTGCCCTGTGAATGCTGACACTGACTGAAGTGCTGGGAGAGTTTCCCTGACTCTTCCTCTCTCTGTCTCTCACGGGTCTATTCCCATGAAAATGATCTCAGGTGTGCTGTGCGTCATCAGTCTGCCCCGGGCGCTCCCTGGCTTACTGGCAGGGAAGATGAATGCACTGTTTCTGAAGCTCTGCCCGTGGCTGGGTGCTCCTCCTGCCTCAGCACTGTGGAGAGCCATCCCAGCGGCTCTGGCCACAGCAGGCACCAGCTGTCCCCAGGCACACGCCGCTTCCCAGGCACACGGCCCAGCCAAGGGCTCCCTGCAGGAGAGCAGCTAGGGCTCTGCAATTCCATCCAAAACCCATTTGCACTGCTTGGGCAGCATTTTCCCAGCCTCTCTCCCATCCAGCCCTGCAGGGGTGCAGCCTCTGACAGGAAAACTGAATCCTCCCACGATGAGCTTTCCTTCAGCACGTGATGCTGACTTTCCCTTTTGGATGAGAAAGCATCTCAAGTCTGTAGGGCTGAGATGTTGATGCTCATTCCAAGTGAGAACCCAGCTAGATCCTTGGCAGATTCCAGCTAGATCCCTGTATCCCTGCTGCCACTGAGCTATGTAACCCGGTGTCTACCTGGAGAAGCAGAGCGTTAAGCTCAGTAGCAAGGTGAGATGATTATGGAGATGGTAGAGGAAGGGGCAAGCCCACGACTTGAGTGCCCTGAGCTCCCCACAAAGTTTAACATTAGTGATGGCACCACCAGCACAAGCATTCACATGTAGGTAACTGCTTGGGAACCACCAGTGCTGTCCCCACCACCAAATTCCACCATGCCATCAGCAGAATGATTGTAGCGCAGCCATGGGAAGGGGGCTTTGCTGTCTGTGATTGCTTCCCTAAGCTGTGCTCTCTTCCACAGGAGCTCTTCCACCCTCACAGCTAGCAGAGCCAGGTCCCATGGGTGGGCTCCTGTTGCCAGCTGGGAGCTAGAGGAGTAGCAGGCACCAGGCCTGGCTCTGAGGCAGCCACTGCAGCGCTTCCTTCTACAGTGAAAGCCTGGGGAAGATTTGAGCAGTGCCTGGCTTGCTTTCTGAGAAAACAAGGAAAGAGAGCGTTACCCTAGACCCTGGGAAGCCCGTGTATTTTCATTGTATTTTAATTTTAAGAGATTGTCTGCCCTGCCCAAGATTATCTCATGGGAAAGAAAAGCCTGGCTCAGTGACTCGTGGTGAAACTTGTCCCCGAGCCAAATTTCTTTGCACCTGATGTTCCTCCATAGCAGCAGAAACCAGAGTATTTCAGTTCACAACACTGCCCTAGGGGTAGTGCTGGGGATAAGGGGTTGGAGGGGGAGGATGGGACCCAGATCTCCTCCTGTTCCTCCAGAACAAGTCCTGCAAGTTTGGATGCCGAGCAGCTCAGTCCAGGAGCTGGAAAGGGCATGGTGTCACCCTGGGAACGAGGATCACGTGGGGCTGCAGCAGAGGGAACCTGTCTCAGGGATACGTTGAGACATACCCTGCTCTCTTGTGCAATAGGTCTTTGCAAGTACAATGCTGTATTTATACGGTGGGAACGGAGAGCCCAGGGCTGGACTCTGCAGAGGCATGAGTAAGCAGCTTCCAGGAGGCCCAGGTGCCAGCTGGGTGAGCTCTTTGATTCCTTTTCTGGGAGCAGATGCAGAGTAAGTGCTGGGTCTTCACCAGCATTCTCCAGTACAGGAAGGACAGTCTTAGTGCCATATTGTGAAGTTCTTCGTGTAAATGCTTTATCTCCCAGGCTCACTACAGAGTGATTTAGCATGGCTCGAAGAGAGGCAGTGATGTAAAACAGACCCAAGATGTATAAGCAGACCAAGGACAGCATCCTGGGCAAAGAGGACTCTCAGCAGAATGGAGGAGCACTGGTTCAATTAACACACAGGCTGTGAAAAGATAAGCATTCATTGTGGCAACAGCATCTATTTGAGCAGTGCCTCTGCTCTCTTCTGCTCCTCTGGTGTTCCAATGCTGCTCTTTGAGAGACTGCAGAAAGGACCACGGAAAGGACCAATCTAGCCCAAATTAGGGGCAGGAAGGCATTAAGAGCAAAGTCGAAGTAGATTACTTAGCTGCCACTACAACTGAGAAAAGTCAAACGAGACCCTGCTCCCAATCTGGGCCTAATTGATAAATAATGTTAAACTTGGAACAATCTGAAGGAAAAAGCCAGTTAGCACCTGAGGATTAAACTGGGGAGTGTTAAGAAAGTGATAAGGTTGTTAATGCAATCACACCCCTCTCAGGAAATGGGGGCAGGATGCTGTTCTGAGGTAATTGGATTTCAGCAGGGTTCCTCCTGCTGGAGTCATGTCAGGTCCTAACCTGGTAATAGTTCAGCCTGTCCCTTCAAAGTAAATAGGATGTAACCTACAGGGCATAAAGATCTCCAGAAGGACTTTCAGACTTGCCCTTTTGGTGCTGGAAGGAGGATGTGCTGAGTCAGATGAAACTTGGTATTATTTTGGGTATTAATTCCCAGTCAGGGTTCAGTGGAAACTGAGGAAAGTGTTGCTAGCTGGAATCCTTCTGGGCACAGTTAAGCCATATAGGGTGCAATGCCTGCAGAAAAAGGAAATGAAAGGGTCCTTTCCATACTGTGTCCCTAGTGTTGCTGACATCCAAGCTCAGGTCCTTCGGAGAAGGCAGCTGAGAGTGGCAGCAAGCACACTGGCTTCATGTGGATTTATACCACATGGTGTGTACCTGTACTGAAGTACTTGTACTGTTGCTGCATAGGCAGGTGGGAAGCCCTGATCAGTTACTCTGCTGCATGCAAAGACTGTGCAGAAGTCTCCTCTCCAGGATGCAAGTCAGAGCCCTGAGCAAGAAAGAAGGTACTAGAGAGTTTCCACCCTGAGGAATGTTGGCACCTTCAGCATTTGATGCTGAGCTTTGTGCTATGGAGCAAGTCAGATCAATTACTCATAAGGATCCTTTCTGGCAGGAGAGTAAGCAGCACTTGTGAGGAATTGTGCTGGCCTAGTAATGGACTGGGCTAGCTTCACCCAGCCTGGTGGGGTGGTTTGTGTTAGCAACTGTCTCCCAGGAGCTCCTCTGTGCTCTCAGCAGCTTCTGAAAATACAGGTTGGTCAAGCAGCATTGCAAGGCAGAAACAAGCCTAGACTCTTGTCAAAGCCAGGTAATAGCACAGACCCAGAACTGTACCATAGAGAGGATGAGAGCAAGGCTTTAAAGATACCTCAGGTAGCTTTGGTAGGACACTCCATTTAATGAGATACATTCACCCCCACACCCAAGAGTTCAGCTTTGTTCACGGATTTCAGGGAGTTTTAGGGTGCTTATTGTGCATATGACAGGATATGGCTCAGTGGAATGACTCACTCCCTGTAAAGTTAATTCACACTTTGCTGCTATTTCCATTCACAGGTTCTTCTGTACGATTTAGTGCCAGGAAGCTACAAAGCTGCGAGCCAGCTCCAAATATTCCCACAGGTTACTTTACATCTAGTAAACAGCAGACTGCAGGAGGACAGTGTGATTGCAGACTTGGTAAACAATCATGCTCCCTCCCCCCCAAAAAACCCCAACAACCTCCTCACCCAAAACACAAGTTCCCAAATCATGTTTTATCAGCAGTACTTTCTTATTCCCTTCTAATTTCTGAATCCCATTTGCTCATTACCTCTGCTACACTGTTTTTTTGTCCATTTTCTTTCCTAGCTCTCTGCTGAACGACCACACTCTTCCCTCAGCAGCCTCACTTTCCAGCCCTCTGACTCTGGAGCAGCTATGGGGCCCCAGATCTGGACAGACAGGAGCCCTGGGCTATCTGTAATGCTGCAGATAGGGCAAAAAGGGTGAGTCCTGTGAGCTGTCTTGGATATAGCCTTTGCATCCTATGTGGCACAGGCAAAATTTTTAATCACTTGAGTAGTGTTTAACTACCAATGTAAGTTAAGTAAAGCTGTTCACTAAACTACCCATCAGCCTAATGACAGCGCAGCATGCTGCTATTAAGGCTCCAAATGCAAGTCCTACATGGGCTTGGCTCAGTGAGTGCTGGGAGGGCCTCCTGACTGGTCCCTGGATGGTGGCTTCTGGGGAGAGGCACTGAAAGTCTTGGATGTTTGCTACTCCACCCCCCCTCGGCAGCCTCGAAGCTGAGTGACTGCTGAGGTAACACAAGGAACTTGGAAAGTTTCACCTATTAGGGGATTTTTACCATTGCTAGTGGGGGTTGGGACAGGGAATGAGAAGTGGGGCTATTTCCCTCTTATGCTTTTTGTTAGTAAAATGGAGTAACTCCTTCTCCATGTTAAAGCCCAACTTAATTTGCACCGACAAAATTACAAACACAAATTGTGGAAATTTAAAAAAATTTATTTGAACAAATTTTGGAACAATCACATAGGAAGAAAGTAGCTCTCAGTACAGTTTCTTTTCCAGAATGAAATACTCCCTGTTTCAGACCACGCTACTGCAGGACAACCCTTGCTCTCCTCAGCAGGAAGGAGGCTGGTGCTCTTTCCACCTGTGGATTCACTCCATAGGGATATGGCATGCTCTTTGGCAGGTCACACCACAGCCCTCAGTCTTACAGGCTAAAGAAATGTGTAAAGACGCAACAGACAAACTGAACTAGTGATACAGCAAAGGTGCCTGTACAGGTAGGAAATACACACAGGGGTACATTGCTGAGTGAAAGCTTTGTTCAGAAAGTGGTGTCCTACCTAGACCCATGTCAGACAGGTCTAGCTACTGCCTCTGTGAGCACTATCTCTTAGGACTCCTCACCAGACTCAAATGCCATTTCAGTTGGAGGAGTCCTTTCAACATTCAGTTCATTTTGCTACACCATCCTTTTCAGGTCTCTGAGCCTAACCCTAGCAGCAGTTCCAAGGTTCTGGGCCACTTTCCTTCACAGGGATACTTCTCCACCTCTTTCATCCTGCAATACTGCCCAGGGAGACAGCAGTCTTGTCTCACATCCTGGGGACTAAATAAGCTGCACTACAAAACCAGACAGCTGTGAGAGACTGCCTGTGTTCTCAAGCCAGAGAGAACAGTTGTTGGGAGCCAGACTGCATTACTTGCATTTGTCTTGCTACAAGCTCACTAGTTCACATATGCTTGCTTTTGGTCTAGGGCAAACCATCCACAGCTATTTCTCTTTCTGTGACATTACTCCAGAGTGTCCCCAAGGTGATGGGCCATGGCCAGATGCAGAGGACCCCCTGAGTATTGAAAACATTGCTTGACTGACCTGTCACACTCTCTGCTACATAAACCAAAATGAAATGTCTCTGCAAAAGAAGGTTTAGAAATTGATGCAAGTTCTGTCATGAAATACAATAAAATGTGAATAGACTCTCTGGGATATTAAACCCCTGAGAAATAGGTGAGAGGGGAAGGGAATGAAAATAAGGAATAATTTTCTCCAGCATAAACTTCATGGATTTCCTTTGCTTTTGATTTCAGCAGATCAAGCAGTGACTTTTAAGAAAGGGAAGCATAACAGAAAGAAGTCCTGAGTCCTCAGTTCTGCCGCCTCAGAAACAACAGTACAAGCTGAATTCCATTCTTTGGTGTAGATCTAAAACAGAGGATTTTACTAATGAAGAGGAACTCTCTCTCTCTCACTATAACCTCCTCCTTTTGATTCAGTAGTGAATATATGGACAATATTACCTTGAAATTCATATCACTAGCAAATTTTTCAAGAAGTTTCCCTGCATATTAGCATCTCAACTAAGTAGAATCACAACTTTCATTTAACAACATTCATTCTTCTTTCCTTCTCCATCTACCTTTCTTCATTCCATCTTTTTCCTTTCTATTTTCTTCCTTCTCTCCTTTCATTATGTGCATGGGTCTCCATCTACATCTGACCCCTTGGTATTTTTATAAACCCTTTGCTGACACAATTTTGTCTCTGCTAGACAGAGCCACTCATCACTGTTCCTCACCTGTTCTTTCTTTCAAAATACCACACACACAAAAGGCCTTTCAAAGTTGGTCCCCAAGTCCACAGCTACCTCTTAGGATAGGGCTATAACACTGGCACCCAGTGGACTAGAGAGTCCTCTCAGAGAAGGTTTTGCTCCAAGTATTACTGTAGCTCCTGGTGCATTTTCTCTTCAGCCTGCTAATGGCCTTTATTTAGGAAACACCTTCTCAACAGCAATCCCAGTAAAGGGTCTTTAAGAAAGAGTGCTGCTTTTTCACAGCCAAGTGAATTCTACCTATTTTGGCAAACAAAATCAGAGGGGGAACCCAAGTCTCAATGCTACAAACTCCGCACCCCATGCCTGACCACATTGCAGTTGCCTGTAACTGCTCCTGCCCTACTCTTTGCCACGCCTTCAAATCAGCTAAAACAGAGGCTGATTTCAAAAGTCCCTCACATTTATTATACTGCATCAGAGCTCTGAAAGTGTGTGAGTTTCAACCAGAAAACTAGTCATTTTGAACAATGTAAGGAACCTGCCTGTTCTGGGGTACTGAGTCTTGATGTATTAAAGGTTCCTATTAGTTTGGGACACTACAGACATGTCCAGCAGGTATTATAGCTGCCTGGACCATTCCACATCTCAGCACAATGGAAATCTAGGTCAGGTCTCCTAGGCATCTGATACTGTACCCAGCAAGAGACAGGTTTCCAAGCCCAGCAGCTTATCATACCCTCCTCGCTGGGGCCATAGGAGCAGTCACTCCGAGAAGGTGCAGAGCAAATACTGCCATTGGGTGTTTCTCTTCCCCTCCCTCAAAGCAGCTTCAGACAAAGCAAAAGAACTTCTTCCAGCGGCACTTAGACAGAGTCTTGATGCCTTTGGCAGTCATCTTCTTTTCCTGGCGTGCCTTGTGCTCAACACCGCTGACAATGGCCATGTCAAAAACTTCTTTAAGGTTCTTCTGGGTCAGTGCTGAGCATTCCAGGTAGGCTTCAGCCCGGATTTTGTCAGCTAGACCTTCTGCCTGGGGTCGGGGAACAGGCTTCACGTGGTAGCGGTCCAGGCTGATGAGGACATTGACATCGTCCCGCAAGTCTGCCTGTGTCCCCACTAGCAGCACTGGTGCCCGGGGGTTATGAGTTCGTATCTCAGGGATCCATTTTTCTGTAATGTTTTGGAAGGAGCTTGGGTTTACCACACTGAAGCAGACTAGGAAGACGTCGGTGTCAGGGTAGCAAAGAGAGCGCAAACAGTCGAAGTCCTCCTGTAGAAAAAGGAGGGGGGAAAAAAGTCTTCACTGGACTGCTCTTCTAACAGCATGATGCTGCAGTAGGTTTTCTACAAGTTAACTAGGATAGCAACAGAGGCATGGCTCTGTGCTGACTTTGTGGCCATGCCATGTTTCAGACACAAGTTTCAGGGCTGAGGGTGTCTGTCATTCACCTTTGACTGCCATACCAGCAAATGGCTGGTGCTGGACCAGTGCATTTCCTTTCTTCCCAGTTAAACACTGCATTCCTCAAAGCCTGAAAACAATCCCTGTCCCACTGGACCAGAGCTGACAGCTGCTTTGATAGAGCTTACCTGTCCAGCAGTGTCCCACAGCTGAATCCGGACTGGGGCTCCATCCACAAGGACCTGCACTGTAGCAGAGGGAGAATAAGGATGAGTCTAACGCAGCTGGCCAACATACACACATACACTCATACAGGCTTTTCCTGAACACTCTGGTTCATAACCTGCTGAACAGACTCACTGAAGTCACTCAAGTCTCCTCCTAGCTCACCATCCTCCCAAACCTCATGAAAACAGCTGAAGCTTGCACTGGGAACATTCAGAGAACTGCAGTATACCTTCTGATGTTGTTAACTCTCAGGTGTTTTGTGCTCTTCTCCACTACTTTGAGAGAATAGTTCCACATTACTGGACAACTGCTCCTCTAGAGAAGGACAGCCCTTAGCCAAACAGTTCCCTGAGAACCAGTTCTTCTTCTTGTACAACCAAAGAAAAAAGATAAGGTTAAAAACAAACTGAGAACTTCAGCGACTTGCTCCTTGGCCAAGCAAATTCAAATCAGTCCCATCAAACAAGCTATTGGAGATTTTTCCCATCCAAACCAGAAATTTGGCCTTAAAAACTTGTTCCGTGAGTGTCCTAGCTAAGGGAAAACCCACCTTTGAAATGAAGAAGCTATTAAGGAAACAGTGATGAGTGAAATCCCTTTCAGAGACTATCCACACACTGAAAAACTGCTGAGTTACACATGTAAGGTTTGCTCCTGTTTCACTCCCTAATCACAGTAAGCCTTCATGTGGTATCAGCTGACTCAGACTGAGGGCTGGCAGGACCTCTGATGGAAATCAGGATTGAAACTGTTAGATGTTTAAGTGCATAGACACCACAGAGATTGGCTAGGAACTGAGGAGAGGGAGAAAGGGGTTGGGGAGCTGGAAATCACTTGGAAGTCCTGACAAGGTGGATGGCACAGTGCTTGGGTGAATAGAGGCACAAATCATGGCTAAGGTGACAATGGCTAGCACTTGACATAAACTAGCAAAACTCCACTGCTGTGTGCAGGGAGGAGGCTTTATTGTCCTTTTAAAAAAAGCCGAAACCAAAAACCAGTAATGCCCCCAAAACCTTCAAACAAAAAAAATCTCCCAACCAGAAGCCGGATCAAAAAAAGAGAAGGACACGTAGACAAAAAGATGAACTGAAGTTTGATGGGAGACCGAGACTGGAAGAAAAATGAAGGGGTGGGTGCGTCCACCACAGTGCCACTCCTCGCGGCGTAGCTGAAAGTCATTGCTTCCTTGTGACTGGGAAACAGTTGGGTTGTTACCATATCTTTGCCCCAGAGGAGGAAGAGAAACCTGTTCCTGATCAAAGAACCTGCTAGATCCTGACTTGATCTTCAAGACAGTAGCATTTGCCTTTCTAGTATCTGGTTTCCTCTGTCTCACAAGTGCATTAAGAGAAGGAATTAGCATCTCTGAAATGTTTTGCCATCTTCAGAAAGAAAGTCACCACATAGATTACCTACTGCTCCAGCGTTTGCATGAAGTTTCATCCCATCTGCTGCTAGCCTGAGCTACACTAGCAACACTGCAACAGCCCTCCAAATACCGCCCTCACAAGGTCCACACCCTCAGAATGAGGATGGATCATGGTACAACAGCAAAGGGGCTGGCAGAACAGGATAGCCTGGTGGAGAAAGGTCACTGGGTACACGTTTCACTCAAGGCTGCTCTACCTGGCAGCGACACCCTGCAGGAGGTAGCACCCAGACAGATGCATGTGTCTGGGTCACTGTCCCAGAGACATTCCCCTGATAATGCAACACCCTCTCCTATCTTGTTATTGGAATCACGGTCCCACGACCAGGATTAAGGCTAGAATTTAAACTGCTCAGTTCTGCTGGCCATTGCAATGGCAGGGACTCCCCAAGAGTGGAAGGAATTGGGTTGAAATTTCTGAGGTGGATCCTGAACCATAATATGTGACTCCAGGAATGGATTTCCTTCAGGCTTATTCAGGCTAAGAGCAGGAGTGGGAAGGAAAACTTGTCTGTTTTTCCATTTCCTCCCAATAAGCAGAAAGTGAACTTCACAAGGCACATTTTTAATGTTTTTGATTTCTGTAAGTTACAAATCCTGTAAACCTCTGAAGTCAGTACTTGGACATCCAGACTGGGACTAAACCCATGCGCAATCTTCAAATTACCTGCCGTTAATCAGGAGTCTCTGTGCTCATCCTGCCTTCACCTTTCTGGACCATTTTATTATGGATTTGCCCTTCCAAAAATGTGCAGTCTAATAACTACAAGAATTTTTAACCTCTCTTAGTCCAATCCATACACATCAATGTAAAGAGAGCAGAAAGAGCAGTAACCTTTTCCTTGGTGGACTGATGATCCCTTACATCTATTCCCAAAGGGCTTCTGGACCCTGAACAGCAGCATGTTCTCAGTTCATTTCCTTCAAGTGACAGTGGAATAGCTTGGAGAGGGTCAAGGTAAATCAACAGATCTCAGAGTGAGCAACTGGCGGGGGGGACATTCATACAAACAAAACACTCCCTCTAAGCTACCCTAAGACTATGACACATCAGATGTCTCATTCCTGGTCTGACTTGAGCACATCTCTAATCTACCAATCTACATTGTCAAGCAGTGTTTTGTTTCTTCATATCAAATGAAGATAAGAAACCTTTCAAAGGGCTTTTTATTCTCCTGGGGTTTGTATTAGAAATTGGAGCCCAAAGGAAGAGGAATGTAGAACAAGAACAAAGATAGCATTTACAAAAGTGGAAACTAATGAGAGCTTATCAACTTGCAATTCTAGCCAGACTTCTAAAGCTCTTCAACTTTTTGACAACTTCTGTTCAATGCAAACTTCACCAGACATGTGGGGAAAAGGATGGTTTTCCTGAGTATCAGTTGAAGCTAAAATCACAGCATTACACTATAGGGTATTTCTGAAGCTAAAATCACGACAAACAATAAAAAAAAAACCAAACCAAAAAAACAAACAACCAAAACCTAAACACTAAGCCCCCTTCTATTTAGTCATAATACCACAAAACCAGGAAGGTGCCCCAGTTCATAGAACTTGCAAACCAACTCGACACCTGGATTGACACAGCTGTAGAACGCAGGACCTCCAACTGCGAAACCTCGCAAAACGTCGGGGGGACTCGGTACGAGTCCCCAGAAGTCCCCTCGGGCTGTGCGTCCGCAGGCTGCGCTGCCTGCAGAGCGCCCGGTGCGCAGCCCCGCGGGCAGCCCGCGGCCCCGGCAGCGCTCGCCTCTCTCCCGACGCCGCGTCCCGAGGCGCGCTCCGCTGCGCCAGACTGGATCGCCCCGGCCGCCCCACGCCCCGCGCATCCCGGGCGGGCACCTACCGGAGAAGGTGTCGAGGGCGGTGGGCTGGTACTCGTCGGGGTACCCGTTGGTGGTGTAGCTGACCACCAGGCTGGTCTTGCCCACGGCGCCGTCGCCCACCAGCACGCACTTGATGCCCAACTCCGGGCCGCTGCCCCGGGGAGGGCTGTGTCTCCGTAGGGCGGGCGCATAGTCCAGGAGCTCCTGGGGAGGCATGGCAATGGCAATGGCGCTGGCAATGGCTCCGGAGGCTCGACAGGGCTCAGAGTGGGGAGCGGCGCGCCGCGGCCGCTGCCATGCCCCTGCGAGCCGGCTGCTGTCGGGGCTGCCGTGCGGGGCCACCCTCTCCAGCCCGCAGAGCTTCGCTCCTCATCACTACACCTGCCACGGTGCGCACAAAACCGGCCCCTATTTCCCTAGTCCCGCCCTGTCCCGCCCCGCCGGGAGGTGGCTGAGCCCAGCCCTGCCCGGCCCGGCCGCCTCCTCCCGCCGCCGTCCCGCAGGCGAGGGCCGCGCTACTGCAGCCCCCTCCCCCGCGATGCCCCCCGAGCAGCGCCTGCCCTCGGAATTTCGGCAGGTGCCGTGCCGTGCTCTGAGTCGTGAACACGCGGGAAAGCCGCGCTCCATCCGTGTCGCCCCGGCTTTCTTTTCAAAAGAAGCAGCGCCACTGTCCCACTTGGGGCATCTGTGATTTCTGCCATAAAATCAGCACAGAAATAATACCAACGGTGCTGGTCAATATTGTGAAGGCTGACAGAAAAAAATGGCCAAAAGTCATCACATCTGTTAACTGCATGATTGCCATTACTGGATTCCTGGTGCCCAGCCAAGCTGTTGCTACCTGCTGGCAAAAGCCACAAAATGTATTTTCCCAGCTGCATGGACAAGTGCAGGAGTTCCCAGTCTGCTGCCTGTTTTTCATATTCACCTGAATTCACAGCTCACACACCACACTGTGCCCTTGGCAGCTAAGAAGACGGCTCCATCCCTGCCCTGAGGAGCTCACTGTCTAAAGAAGTATGACTAAACAGAGGAGTGGGAACACACCACTTGAAAGGAGAGATATAGCCACACTATCGCAGCAATCATTGCACTCCAGTGTAGCACCTCCAAGTAATTGGAAACACTGGAGGGAAAGTATTAATGCCTGCAATACCTAATATTGCAACATCAGCTTTGAATGTGGGGCTGCTTCCTAATGGGGGATCTAAACTTGGGCTGTCAATGAATGCCACTCATTTAGTTACCAAGATGTCTGTCATGGTTCTCTCAGCAAGGCAAACCTGTCTGCACTAGGCAGGTTTGTGCTGCAAGGAGCCACTGATTAGAAGCTCCTGACTTTGTCTTGCTGCAGTTTGCATCGACACTGAGAAGATACATAGATGTTTCACCTACACTAAACTTGAGAAGAATTCTTTAAGTCAGGCAGAGTCTAGAATGCTTTTCCCATGGTTGACAGAAAGTCATAAGCACTGCAACCCTTCAGTTTCAGTGGACAACAAAGCATGTCCACTCTTTGGAGACAGCCATCAAGCTTCCTGGGAATAGCAAGAAGGCTTTCCCTCTCTAGTTTTCTCTAGCAGTTTGCTTTAATCAACCCCTTATGTGGTTTTACTAGCACAGCCTTAAATTTCCATAGATGCAAAAAATGGGGATGGTATTAGAAATTAGGCTGCTGCTAAAGACTATGTGCCAGATCATCTTGCTACAGCAAGTGGCTGCTATCTCAAGGGACTGACTTGCATTAGATTGGCTTTTTCCAGTGCCATGCTCTTCAGTGCTAGTTCAGAGCCAGGTGACAGCTGAAGTGCTCCAGAAAAGGCAGAATGCACTGGGGCAGGCAATACTGTGCAGTGTGTGAGGTGTGGCTGTGCCTCCAACGGGACTGGCAAGGACATGCTACACCGCAGCTGGGACAGGCCACACAGAAACCAAGGATCTGGAAAACTTTTCCAGTCTGTTTCAGACACTGGCTGACATTCTGTGAACTATGACATTTCCATTTAATCAGAAGTAGTGAATGTAAATGAGGGATTATTCACCAAATTTTTTGCTGTTAGCAGAGGCAAGAGACTAAGAGAAGCTGACAGTTCATGTTTCTTATATGCTGTTTACTTAGGAATGGATGTCCCTTAACAAGATACACTGTTGCCCCACTCCAAGGATCCAGCCCTTTTATTCCTTTCCGAAAATCTCTTCCTTCTGTGACTATGCTTTTTTTCCTTGCAGTTTCTGACAACTGTTGGTTGACACACACTTAAGTTGTCAATGAGCTTAAGTGATTTTTAATCTATATTTAAACTAAGCAATTAAGCAAACAAACAGGGCAGCTCCCATGGATTCATTTCTCAGGTCTTGCCTTGTTCCTGACAGCTAAATAAAGGATGCAGGTTTAGTTTCACCATGAGGTGAGAAGTCAGATATTTTGGGTTTGCCAGATTTTCTTGTATAGTTTTAGGTTTTTTACAGTGCAAGTCGGTCCCATTCCCTGAGCTGCTGAGCTGACAGCCATGAAGACTGGCTATGCCCATGTAGGTAGCAGGTACATTAGGACAGCCCCATTGTGTGCTGATTGCCTGACATGCTCCTCTGCCAAAATCAGCTGTGCCTGAGTGGGAAATACAGAGTCTGCAAGGCTGTACTTGGCCTCACTCCCAGGAATTACAATTAGTACAAATTATGACGGTATTTCTCATGATGTGAATTCCCATCTACCAGGAATTAAGTCCAAAAGATCAAACTCTTTCCAGGCAGTTCAAATACAGATTTCAGGTACTGTTAGTGTTTAGCTGTTACTTAGCTGGGCTGCACTATCTAGGTCACACAGAAAAGCTGCTCCATTAAAGTGATTTACAGTGGAAATAGATTTCTATATTTAGGCTCTGTGTGATTGTTATGACCAAACTTTATACATCTATACAAAGTCCTGTAACTAAAAAACCCCAGTTATTTAGAAGAAGACACTTCCTTTCCTGCCCATTGCTATTACTTATAGTAATTTTTCTCACTGCTGCTGTGGCAGGAGAAGTCCACCTATGGACCAAATCAAGAGCAGTACATAAGCCAGTTTGGATGAGGAGACTAAGACTTTTCCCTTGTGGGGATGAAACTACAAATAAGCTTAAACTATTCCATATACTTTCCCTTCCGAAATGCAGTGTTATAATATTGGGACATTGCGACACTTGGCTTTTTTTGCAGCTAGTGGTCCCGACATTTACTGGCTTCTGAGCAATACTTGACCTCCAACAACCTCGTATTCTGCTCCTCTGACAACATTGTATTCTGCCTCCCTGGCTGATATTCTGCTCCCCAGTCTTGTCTGAAAGACACAGAGTAGAAGCCACTATCATTTTTGCAAAGCCTATCAAACTACTCATGTTGCCTCAGAAAAAGCATCGCATGTTTTGGGAGGTGGCAGTTTTAAAACTCTTCTCACTAAGGGAAAGGAAAAGAATTTTCGGCCCCTTCTAGCACGGTAGTGAGAAACCCCAGCCTTCAATATTACCTGCCCTGGGATCACATTTCTGAGTCTGTTCACAGTGCTGCACAAGAGAAACCCTAAACAATGAGAAAAGGGGGCACAATGACAAGAGGTGACAGTGCCATCATGCACAGGCTAAGTGCATGGGGATCTAGACTGAGAGAGGGACTAAACTGGAGTGCAGGTCCCAGAGCAAAATGGATCCCGTGATGTCAAGAGACACTGAAGAAATCGAGGTACAGCCACTGCCCAGCTGGTCGAATTTGTAATTGCAAACAATGACAAAACCAGTTCTGAGTCACCCGGTGTTTGTCATGCACCTGAGTGTGCATCCTCCCTGGGAAAAATCAAGTGTAACTATAATTACCACTTAAAAGAAGTGACAGACAAAAGGGTGAAGACAAGAGCCTGAGTCTGGTTTTCCCTTGTGGTGTGCCTCGTCTAGTTACTGCAACCTGCAGGAAGTGATGTCAAATGCTTCTTTGTATAATTTTCTTTCAACTTCATAGCGGCAGAAACAGGCACAACATGAAGTTAGTGAAACATCAGGCTGTGCCCATTCACAGAAAAATTATGACAGATGAAATCCAAGGAAGAAAGATTCTAGTACTTGCTTTGCCACATAGAGATTTTGATTGATAGGAACTCCATTGCTTCTGAGTCTACAGCAATAAAAATGCTTCACAATTATATAACAGCTAATGGATTCTTCTGGTGTGAACTGGAGGTGTGTGGTTTTGAAATGCCTTTGGGGGAAAAAAAAAAAGAGAGAAACAATGTTAGAATACAGCTCCCACTATCCTGGCCTCTGAACTACTTTATTGCTCCTTGGAAATAAAAGCAATACCATGGGAGATGCACAGAGATGTTCTGGTTCATCTGTTCACTGCCACTCTTGTTAAATGTGGAGCCAAAGAGCCACAACAACAATATTATACTACATTTTCAGATTAAAGAATAATAAGTTTAAATGAAATGACAATGCCACTAGCTCCAAAAATATTTTCTTAAACGTTTCAAAGGAAGACAAGCACTGTATTGTACTAAGTCCGTTTCTCACTCACAAATTAATCTCCCGTCTGACTTGCACGGGAACGAGTCCTACCGCTCAGACATTCTATGAATAATTTAGTAGTTTGTTGCCATCTGCTGGAGAAAGTACATCTTTTACTACATCAACTGATAAATGTGAAAGAACAGGCAAGGTATAAGGCACTCAAAGACTTCCTTTAAATCTGAAAGAGAAACAGCAAATTTCACACTAAAGACAGGTTGGAAGACAATGGTCTGAGCTTAATTGAATTATGTCAGTCAATCAGCCATGAAAAAAAGACGAGCTAGTGCTTAAAAGGAATGGATGAGGAAATTAGCAAGAGAAAGGTGATAAAGTTCATAACCCCCCTGTGAAACAAGGAAAGGCAGGCAGTTAACACCAAACAGTGAAGGGCTGGGTTGAAAAGGGATTGGAAAACCATAAAATGCTGTAAGATCACTGTCTCTGACAAGTTATCAGTTTCAATTCTCAGGCTTATCATTTATGGATCTTCTTTGAGGATCAGAACTGAGGGATTAGCCACAGGGTGCTGGTGATGGGAAAAAGCTTTCCTCACCATAAAAGCATGTTTCTGTCCTGTGGTGCTTTTTGCTCATTCTAGGACAGATGGATTATGCCATCTAGGACAGATGAGTTTCAATGCGGGTGCTAGGTGGGTTTACAAAGGGCAGCCTGCTCTGAAATGCACATGTAGCATCAACAGACATTGGTAGTTCACTTGTGGGAAAACGTCCTAAGGTGTCAGGGATCTGTGGTCTGCAGGTCTGCAACTGCTGCTCAGGCATAATACAATTCCACCCAGTGTTTACTGGTCTGCAGGAAGTCTGCTTCTGACAATGGGTTTGAAGAGCTTGGGAGGTTGGTTAAGGTTAGGAGGCGGGCTCAGGCAAAATTCCGAGCTTTGATCTCTTCCCGAGTAAATTGTAATTGTTGTATGGCTCCCCATGTAGGTTCCAGTTCAGGTTCTCATGGGTAACTGTGATACCCAGGGTATACAGCCACTGTAATTTCTTTTACTGTATTAAATTTGTACATAGCATTCAAGAGGTCACTAAAAAACACTTTCTCTTGGGAGAAAGTCTCTTGACTGAGTGGGGGACACAGGTATCTGCCGCACTCTCCTCAAAGCAGGTACAGGGGTGTCTCATAGCCTGGCAGTATATTGCACCTTTCTTGGTATCTTATGGAGGCTGTTGCTTTTGGGGAGTTACACCTATTTGCCTATGGCTTTTAAGACTGCAGTGTACTTTTTATGCTGATCACTGTGAAGGAATATTCTATATACAGTGAGGTGGAGTGATGATCAGTACTGTCTGTAGTGGAAATCTGTGAGGAAATCCGGGGTTTAATTGAAACTTTAATTATGTCACTAGCTTCTGCCCTTACTTCTTTCCACAGCCACATCTCCCTGCCTTCTCCTCTGCACCAGCATTTCTGTTTATATCATGGATCACAGAGTCATCTGCTGTGGGGCAATGCACTGTCTCACTCTGCAGTCATGTACACACTGATGTGCACCACGTGCAGGTGGGACAGGGCAGCCAGGAACAACACAGTGTTGAGGAAGCCCACATGTAGACAGGGTTCATCTGCTGGGAGTTTGGACCTTGGACACATTATTTGTTTGTCAATCTAGAATTACCTATTCCTCTAGGATTCTGAGGAGAATAACATGCCATGAAACACCTAGATGTTGATAGCTGTGTCCACAGCTTGGAGAAATTGTAACTGTTTAAGTCAGAATTACTGCAAGTTACTGCAACTGTGACCACAGCCATACCAAATGGATTTAGGTTTCCAATCCAAACATATCACCAAAATCACCTGAATTCTCTCGCAAAAGTCCCTCTTATAGACTTATATCACTGCTACACAGAAAATGTAATCATCTGATTCTCCACACCTTCCTAGTGAATCAAGGAGCTGATAAATATTTCATCTGCAACCCTTGCTCTCCCCTTCTTTTCAGAATACCAAATCTGTGAATGTAGCACTGGGATATAATTATTGCACATGTTTGTAAATTAAATAAACACAAATGATACTGTAGATGGATGGAGCAGGCTTGTGGGCCTCGGATAGCTTTAGGCTGATGTTTTATTTCCAAATAAGGTGAAAATCTGCCTTCCAATTTAACCACATTAAAATCAGACACAGGTTTCTCATGAGGTATCAGCCCTAACAGGATGATATCTGCCAGAATGAGAACAAAAATCTCTTCCATTTCTGGACGTGGTCAAGAAAAAGAAAACTTATAAGACACATCCTAATCGAGGCTTTGAGTGGAAATATCCAGAGAGCTGGATGCTGAGAAATTTGTGTACAAATGTCAATTTAGTGTAATACCCAGAAATATGTCAAGATGGCTTATTTCCCCTTTACCAAATAACCCTTCAGTCTTCTACTGCTAAAAATATGACTAAAAAGAGGAAAAGTAGAAGCATTATTGTTGAAGACAATGATGTTGAAAACCCCCCTCATTTCGAATGAGGGGGGTCAAACTATGCTCACTCCTGTGACATATAAACTGCTGAAATATAAACGAGCTGAAGCTGCAACCAATGTAGAGAATTGTAGGATACTCCAAGAAACTAATTCTCTCCTCCTTTTAAGAGGAGAAAGGCAATAACTTCTTGGTTTAATAAATCCTGGATTTGGTACATATGAAGGAAGATTATGATTTGTGATGATTTTTGCAAAGGAAATGAAAGCTCTAAAATGTCCCGTACACTAAAGGACACTGTTTGAACAAGAACAAAAGGACTCAGACTAGCCACAGCTTATGTTAGACTGGAAATCAGAGCGTGAAATCATGAGAGTGTTTGGAATAGGTATGAGCTGCGGCAGTCAGGGAAAAAAAATTCCCATGCTATCAGACAGAGCTTGACAGGAACAGAGAAAAGACTATATGATGTGGTATCTACAGGAGTGGGAGAATGGATCTGGTAGTCCAAGAAGTCCTTTCCTACCTCATTACCCTAAACCTAATGTATTTTGTTTGTACCTTTTGAGATGCTGAAAGAGAACAGTTCCTGCTTATGATGATCAGGATGATTAGACAGCAAAAGAATGTGGTTTTGTTATTTTGGCTCAGAGTTGCCACATGAAGAGGGTAAACAGCAGAGGCTGGGACTAGTGCTTGCAGGCAGGCTGAGTCAGCAAAAGGCCATGTTCTGTTTTTAGCAAAGCAGGCAGAGGTGACTCTGGGGAGGCGAGCCCTGGCAGCCTCAAGGAACTCAGCTAGCGTGGGACTTGCATATCTGGCTCAGCACTGGGGAGAAGGCCTGAGGCTGAGTGATGCAGACCACAGCCCTAGTTTATGAGGGTGCGGTATCCAGTAAAAGAGTAGAGAAAAAGGAGGTGTAACTTTGTTTTTGCAAAGCCAACTACATGCCACTGCTGCTGCTGGTGCCTCACTGCCACCTGATGTGCAAACTAAGTTTGGGAAGACCTCTTGTGTCTGGTAATGGATCCCTCCGTGTTGCAAGCTGTCCTGTACCCTGTGAGACATTTCTCCATTGCTTCCAGAAAGTGAAAATTATATCTAATACACAGTACATATTATACTCACAGTATAGGATATAGCATACATACAGTGTATACATATACATCTCTATTCATTTTATACAGTATGAAACCCAAAGGGTTATGTAAGAGACTACTCTTTTTGTTAATGTCATTGTCATAAATTCTGTTAATTTAAGCTAGAGAGTAAAATTATAAATAACAATTTTTGGCACACCAGAACAAAAGAAAACCCTAGGTTATAAGTACTATTTAGCAATACAGAAGCTAGGTCCAACACACTTAATATAGAAATCTGGGATAAACTTGCAGAGCAAGTCTAGCATAGTTCAAGGACAGCCTTATGCTGGATGCCCTTTATGCTGTGCCTCGATGATCATTCTAGCAATAAAGCCAAGATTTTGCCACCCAATGATACCTAAGAGCCACAACACAGGAGTTTCCACAGACTGCTTAAAACCAGACAATTCCTAGTTGCAGCCAGTAGCTTTGCTATGACAATCAGGACTGATTCTAGAAGGGCACACTGCTGCGCTAATGAGGTGATTTCTTGCACACAGAGCTGTACATAACAGCACAGTGTCACCAAAAACCAGGAAAGAAAACCTTCAAACCAGTTACAGGTTAGAAAGCCAACATTACTTAAAGTGCCAGCTTTATGGGGGGGGGTGGGAGAGAGAAAGGGGTAAGGGTGTCTGCCTATCATGCATACCGAAATTCACACTTCTATTACTTATATACAATTTATCATATGAATATGTATTTACATTTGAAGAAGTTTACACCTATCTCCAGGAAGTCTTATACATATGCTAATTATTTGTGTAGGTCTGATTACGTGCTCGTGTATTAGGGAAGGGATCTCTAGTGGTCACTTGAGGGGTCTCTAGTGGTTGTGTGCGATGGTGTCATAGCTCCTTTTAGCCCTCTTTGCTGGCAAATACAAAGTTTGGTGTTCGGCGTGGTTCTGTCGTGTTCTGATTAGCAGCAAGAGTGTACAACCCACCTAGAGGAACTTATGGTTATCACTGGCACACAAAAAGTGCCGACTTTTGTTTATTCGAGTGGGCCCTTCCTCATTTCAACACAGGCCTTTTGGTATCAGCGGCGGTGAGGAGAAGCCGCGGGCACTGCGCGGCCCCAAGGCCTGGCAACAAGGGATTGGCATCTCCGGGGGAGCATGAGGGACAGGAGGGCCCGGGATGCGAACCGGACGGCCCCGGCAACACTGAGGAAAGAATACCCCTCTCCCCCTGCCCGCTCCCAGCGCCATTGAAGGGGCGGCGGCCGCTCCCAGCACCCCGCCCCGCAGGCGCATGCGCACGTGACGCGGTCAGCTGAGCGGCGCCGCGCTCGGGCTGCGCAGGGCCATGGCCTCCATCCTGGACGAGTACGAGGATTCCCTGCACCGCTCCGTGTCCGGGCAGCAGAGCCGCGCCAGCGTGGGCATCCCGCACTCCGGTACGTGTGCGCCGGGGCCTGCCGCGTGCGGTGCTCCTGCTGAGGGGGAGGCGAGGCGGCAGCTCCCGGTGGGGAGCAGGGCACGCCTGGCTGCGCTGCCCGGGAGAGGTGTGTCACTGTGCGGGTGTGTGGCAAAGCGTTCGGCCGCGGCTTGTTTGTTCCACGGCTTGCTGAGGGAAGTGTTTAGAGACAGGGAGCACTTGATTCCTGGCAAAACACTAGCGAGCCTGCGGTGCTGGTTGTGTGTGGGAGGCTCTGGCCTGGAAGTGCTGCGCTAGCAAACACGGGTGCGTGCAGTCGCAGGTGCCTGTGCGATCACTAGTTATACCAACCTCACCTCAGCCCTGTGCAGCCCAGAGCTGTGCTAGAGGGCTGAGAACATCTTGTCGCTTTGCTTCCTTTTTTCCCTTCCTCTCTGAGGAAGCCACGCGTTACAGTGTTATGGATGTGCGCACAGCTGCTCCTGCACGGAGTTGGTTTCCTAACCGAGGCGCAGTTTACCAAAGACTTCGTTTCTCTAGAGTGAGAAGTTTCTAGTTCCCTTAGGCTGACTACACGATGGCAAGGTGACCAACAAAGCAGTCTGTATCACTGTTAAACTTTTCTTTCAGGGGATGTGAAGCTTTCGTATACTGTACTGCTCAGGGAGGTGTCCCACCAGTGTAAAGTAATGGATGGTGTGATGACCAGTCAATTTTTTCTTTCATGTCAGACCAATTTATTCCATTATTATTCCATGACAAATTCAAGCTTTATTAGGTGCAATAACTATTCTCTACTAGATGCAATCTCTCAATATTTTATTGAGTGTAGCAGGGAAATGGAGGTTATGAGAGAATTCTGTTCTACCTGGTATTGTCTTGGTAGTACCAGCTTCTATGCAGAACTGGTGCTTTTGAATTAGAAGTTTGGAAATACTTGGACACATTTTTTCAAATTTTTGCCTTGTATAGCGTTGCCCACTGGTAATCTAGGGAAAACGAGGTTGTGAGGTTCATATATATGATAAGAATTGATAAATTCTGTCATGTTGTGTATACTACAGAGTATAAATACACTGACAGAATTACTCTGAGCCTAGGTACTGAAGTAGGTATGTTCCCCTTTTTGTTTTGACATGCATAGTAACTTTGTTGTGTAGTGTTAGATAAAGACTAAGTGGCCTGAATAGGTATTGTGTAGAACAGTGTTGGGACAAGCCATGTCACTGAAAATAAATTTTCAAGGACTCAGCTTTTCTTCTTGACTGGAGCAACATTGTCTCCAGTCATGGCTGTCTTAGAATTGAGAAATCTGCCTGTTTGTTGACAGTTAGTGTTGGCAAACTGCTTAGCTGCAAAAGGACAGCCTAGTCATTATTTCAGTTATTCTTAAATCAGACCACACTGGCAATTTTTAATAAAACTTGGGCTGGTAAAAGTTGTGAGTAATCTGAAGTTTAAGCAAATTTGTTTTGAAAAAAGATACAATTATTAACTTCCTGAAAGTACTCCTTGAGGTTAGGTTTGAAATTTTGGAAGATATTGAAACT
Organism: Entomyzon cyanotis; assembly: GCA_024500445.1. Lineage (NCBI taxonomy): Eukaryota > Metazoa > Chordata > Aves > Passeriformes > Meliphagidae > Entomyzon > Entomyzon cyanotis. The sequence goes on along the minus strand of JAKEPQ010001030.1, from coordinate 37,764,546 downwards.
TGTTCCTCAATTTCAGTGAGTTGCTCCCTGTGCTTGTTAAACTGCAGGTACTGTTTCTCAAAGTTGTAGATAATCAAACAGTGACTCTGTATCCAACCTAAAGTCCTGCTGCATTGTGAACTTCCAAGTTCTGTAGTTCAACTTTGAAAAGCCTGGTTTGACCCACTAGACTTGACCAATATTGGTGAGCTTAGATCTTTGGACAGATTAAAAGGTCTAAGGAATTATGGAGCTTTGCGTAGAAATCAGGATGGGAAATGCTGCAGTAAAATCTTGCTTGAGCAGAAGAGGGACACTGGGGGCAGGATGAGGGAGGAGACTGAAAGGAATAAATGTTGTAAAATAGACTTATCCTTTGTATAGAGGACTGTATATTGAGGAAGCTCATTCTGCTTTTATTAGGGATGATTGTTAAAATCTTCATGTTAGTGGTGATGATCCTGTGGGTGTTACAAATGTAATGGATTTAAATGGCCTAAAGAGTCCAGAATGCTGAAATCCAATACATTGAACTATGTCTGAATTAAACCATAAACAGCTTTTCCTTAACTCTAAATCCCCACCTCTGCAGAGGTGCTATTTGTTCCCTCGCCTTCTTGCTTTTAGGTTTTCTTGCTGTCTGATTCAGCCTTGCTTTGCCAGATGACAGTCTGGAAAAAATTTGAGATTACCTGGATGAATGTGACTTGATGATCTGATAATATGTGGGTTTTTCATCATAATCCTTCCCTTTTATATGTATATAAAATACATATTTAGAGTTTAACTGTGATATCATGTGAATCTGCACCTTGGGAGCTTTGTGTACATGTTTTGAACTGCAGTTCACACCAGCAAATTTAAACTGGCATTGCAGCTCCCTAATCTGAAATGAAGAACATCTGTTCTACTTAACTGGAAATAAAGGAATGCACACTTGCATAAATGGATCAATGTGTAAGAAAAAAACATGTGCTGAGCACAAGGCTGCCTATTCAGACTGTGTGGTTGCTTTGTCTGTTCCTGCATGTGCATTTTCCTTCTGAAAAAAGAGTACTTTAAGGATCCTGCAGCTGGGTCTAGATTTCCTTCATAGGTAGTCCCTCAACGTGCCTTGCTGTGTGTGCCACATTTCCCAAGCTGGTTGTGATGATTAATTAGTTGCATTAACTTGCTTCCTCTGGTTGTATACATGGCCATTTTCAGTTCTTTGATTTGTCAGGTTTGCTTGCTTGGGCTTAAAATGCAGCATGGGTCCTGTAGGGTGTCTTTGTCTTGTCAGATTTTTTAACTTTAGCCTTAACTTCATTGGGCATTTCTTAGAATCTGGGCATGGTTTTTGAAAAGATCAGAGGGTTGGGTTAGTCTGGCTCCATTTTAGGATTTGCTGTGAAAAGATAAACCATGAATGGGGCTTGGCTCAGGAAGCAATTTAAGCCAAAATTGAAGCATTGATTCAGCAATCACCACGTCTTAGTTATTGCTTTGGCTCTAATAAGTAGTTTAGGTACCTTCCAACAACAACTGGAAAGTTGCAATTAGGATAATGTTATGATCGGTAAAGCAGGGTTATGGTAAAACCTTTGCTGTGACCTCCAGCTGTGTTCTCTGCAGCAAATCATCCAACAGACTCTTCTCTGTGAAGTCTGCTATGTGGATACAGAAAAAACCAACACGGCTTTAAAAATAGCTTTAGCTTACATGTGTTGGATGTAAAGTATGATAGCTCATTCAATTCCAGCATGGAACAAGAGAGAAATATATTTCAATTAACACTGCAGTAGTCTCTTGGGTAGCTTGTATGGTAGTGTCCAACCAGAGCCCTTTTTGTGTGTTGTGTAATACCAGCTATTTTTTTCTGTCTTAAATAAGCTGTCAACAAAGGAAAACAAATAACTTGGTTATTCTACCCTCATTTTCAGCTTTTTATGCAGTTTGTGACAGTCTTGTGGCATCTCCTGGAATTCTACATGTTTTCAAGTTAATAGTTATGACAAGTTTGCAGTTTTGTGACAAGACAGTAATACTTTTCTTCCCTGTTATACATATCTATGTGAGTGTGCTTTCTGTGTTCATGCTCCGTGGAGCACACTTCCTTTTTAGTAAAACTTAGAGAAGGCAATGCTCCTTCTAGTCTTTTAGGCTGGATTTTGATGTAGTGTGGGGTTGTTGTTGTGGGGTTTTGTCTTGTTCAGTTTTCACATATTCATGTTCTTTCTCCAGGATATGTCAATGCACGACTGGAGAAGGAGACACCAATTTTTAACAAGCAGAGGATTGATTTTGCTCCTCCGGAGAAAATTAACAGCTTAGTGGTCTCCTCTAACCAGCTGTGTATGAGCCTTGGCAAAGACACCCTTCTGAGGTAATGCCAGAGTCCTGAAGTTATTGCTTGTTCTCTCCTACCTTTTTTTTTTTTCCTTAAGTTGTTAGAGAATTTACATTTGCAAACTGGATGAAAAGGGAATATGGAAAACAGGTAAGGAGTTACACGTACATGAACTTTTGTTGGAAGCATGCTTTCATGGTTTCTGTCTGCAGGATTGATCTTGGGAAGCCAGATGAACCTAATCAGGTAGAGCTGGGACGCAAAGATGAAGCGAAAGTCTACAAGATGTTTTTGGACCACACAGGTGAGACAGTGGGCCATGGATATTTACAGACAGTGGACAGAGCAGAACAAGCACTGGTAAAGGAGTTCTCTATCTGTTCTGTGCATAAGGAGAACAGATGAATCTTCTGTAGGCCAGACTCTGTTTCCCAGGAGCTCTGCCTACTGATTTGCCCGTTTGCTATTATAAAGCACAGGCTTGTTGTACCTGGGTTGTGTTTTTGAGCTCTCTGAAATGAACATGTGCAATTAGGCTGTTCTGAGCAAGGATGCTAAAACCGATCAAAGGAAATGTTTGCAGTCACTCTTTGCTGTATGGTTTATATAAAAATTTTTTAAAAGAGCCTTAAAACATCCGCAGTTCCCTGTAGCCTAGACTGATCTAAAGAAACTACACAAAAGTTGGGAAAATGCTCAGATCTCTCACCAACTGCCAGGGAGAGGCGGTAACTGAGAACTGTTTATCCTTAGAACATGTATTGAAACAGTATACCTTCTTGCTAAAGCATCTGGTACCAGTAATTTAACTTTGCAACATACGGACTACTGTTCTGATCCAGCATGGAAATCCCCTGCATTCCCATAAATGCCTGGGAAAGTCTTGGATTAAGTATATTGATATTGGAGTTTATCAAATGTTAGGATTAGAAGCTTCAGGAATTTGGCTTGCTTAGGCACAGCCTTGATTTGTTCTCTTCTTCTCCCTCCCATACCCCTTGGCTGTTGGCAGGCTCTCATCTCCTGATTGCTCTGAACACCAGCGAATGCCTTTACTTGAACAGAAGTGTTCAGAAAGTGCGAGCACTCTCCCGCTGGAAAGGACACTTGATTGAAAGTGTGGGCTGGAACAAATTTCTTGGTTCAGAGACCAACACAGGGCCCATCCTGGTGGGGACATCCCAGGGGCAGATCTATGAGGCTGAAATCTCTGTCAGTGAAGGAAGCCTCTTCAGCACTAACCCTGACCAGTACTTCCGACAGGTCTACACTCTGGAGGAGGAATCTGGACCTGCCCCAGTCTGCTGCTTGGAAATTGAACGAGGGATGGAAGGGAAATTTTTTATTATAGCCACCACTAGAAAGAGACTCTTTCAGTTTGTTGGCAAGGTGCCTGAAGGGACAGAGCAGCAAGGCTTCAGTTCCATATTTGCTGTACATGCTGACCATCTGCCCAGCTTTCGGGAGTTTCCGGCCAACTTGGGTTTCAGTGAGATAGCCTTTTACACTCCAAAACTGCGTTCCAACCCACGCTCCTTTGCCTGGATGATGGGAAATGGGGTTTTATATGGTACATTGGATTACAGTCGTCCTGATTCAATTCTGAGTGATGAACGGGTCTGGGTTTATCCTTCTGATATTGACATAACTGTGAACAAGCCAATATCCATTGTACTTACCCAGTTCCACTTCTTGTTGCTGCTGCCTGACCGGGTGAAGGCTGTCTGCACGCTGAATGGACAGGTTGTTTTTCAAGATCTGTTCCTGGAGAAGTTTGGCTCGCTGACACGCATGATTAAAGATCCCACAGTCCAGCAGATATGGATCCACACTGAGAAAGTAGTGTTCCGCTACCATGTCCAGCGGGAATCTAGAGACGTGTGGAAGATGTATATGAATATGAACAAATTTGATTTAGCGAAAGAGTACTGTAAGGACCGTCCAGAGTGTCTTGACATTGTGCTGGCTAAAGAGGCGGAGCACTGCTTCCAAAACAAGAGGTACCTCGACAGTGCCAAGTGTTACGCACTGACCCAGAACTACTTTGAGGAAATTGCTCTGAAGTTCATTGAAGCCAAGCAAGAAGAGGCCCTGATGGAGTTTCTGATAAAGAAGCTGAGTAACCTAAAGCCTTCAGAGAAGACACAGACCACTCTGCTGACCACATGGCTGACAGAGCTGTACCTGAACTGGCTGGGTGTATTGCAAGGAGATCCCTCGCAGCGAAATCTCTATTTGGATACACGGGAGAAATTTCGCACTTTCCTGAGCAGTCCTAAAAACAAAGACTGTCTTTTTAATAATCGGGCATCTATTTATGAGCTGTTGGCAAGCCATGGCGACACAGAGCACATGGTCTACTTTGCAGTCATCATGCAGGATTATGAGCGTGTAGTAGCTCACCACTGCCAGCATGACGAGTATGATGAGGCTCTAAATGTGCTGTCCAGGCACAGAGATGAGAGACTCTTCTACAAGTTCTCTCCAGTCCTCATCCAGCATATTCCCAAGAAGGTGGTTGATGCTTGGATTTCTATGGGCTCTAGACTGGATGCCAGGAACCTCATTCCAGCCCTTGTTAACTACAGCCAGAGTGCTAGCACCCAGCAGATCAATGAAGCCATTAGATATATGGAGTTCTGTGTCTACCAGCTGGAGGAAACCCAGCAAGCCATTCACAACTACCTGTTGTCTCTTTACGCTTTGTGTCGGCCGGACTCACTGCTGTCATACCTGGAGCAAGCAGGAACCAACCCAAACAGGATCCACTACGACCTGAAGTATGCATTGCGCCTGTGTGCAGAGCACGGGCACCACCGTGCATGTGTCCATATTTACAAAGTGATGGAATTGTATGAGGAGGCTGTGGATCTCGCTTTACAGGTATGTGTGTGTCTGTGCATGCTGTGATACACAGGAATGTAGCTTGTTCAGGTTGCCTTGAACAGCTGAGCAAGGAGAGGAACTGGACAGACTCATTGGTATTGAAGCTGTGCAGCTAAGGCTTGGAAGAAAGACATGTCTCTTAACGTTTTTCTGTGCTTTCACAACTATTTCAAGTAGGAGCTGACTGACAAGCCATAACTGAGAGTAGGGGCATGGAGAGTACAGGGGGGAGTACTGTCTGTCTTAAGCTCAGTCTCTGACATAAAATACCTTTAACATATCTGCATTTATGCAAGATTTGTATAGCTGTTGTTAAGGGTTCTAATTACTTCCTATTCATAGCTTTGGTGATCATCACAGAATAATGCCTTTGTCAGCCTAGTCTGACCTTCAGGGAGATCTTGGATTTTTTTCATATTGGAATTGTGATGTCTTTGCTGAAACGTGTGGCCAGCAAAGACACTATAACACGAATTTGCACTTTCTGTGCTGGCCTTTGTTCTCTGTTGCATAGCAAGCGAATCTTCAGTGAGGAATACTGGAGGAGAGGAGAGGAGAGGAGAGGTGTTGGACATGTAAACAAGGAGCAGGCCAGTAGTGCAGTCCTAGGCAATGAGATAGAAGCAGAGGTATTCTAATTGCCTTTTAAAATGCACAGCAGGCTTTGAAGTTGAATGGTGGATAAACAAAGAGGGAATCTTTAACTCTGTTTCCTCATCTGTCCAACTTCTAGGTGGATGTTGATCTTGCCAAGTCCTGTGCAGATCTTCCTGAAGATGATGAGGAACTCCGGAAGAAGCTGTGGTTAAAGATTGCTCGCCATGTTGTTCAGGAAGAAAAGGATGTCAAGAAGGCAATGGCCTGCCTCTCCAGCTGTGCCCTGCTGAAGATTGAAGATGTGCTGCCATTCTTTCCAGACTTTGTCACTATTGACCATTTCAAGGAGGCAATCTGTAACTCCCTGGAGGACTACAACAAGCACATTGAGGAGTTGAAAAGGGAGATGGAGGAAGCAACACAAAGTGCCAAGAGGATCCGAGAAGACATCCAGGAAATGAGAAATAAGTATGGCTCTGTGGAGCCTCAGGAAAAATGTGCCGCTTGTGACTTTCCACTTCTAAACCGCCCCTTTTACCTATTCCTGTGTGGTCACATGTTTCACTATGACTGTCTCCTCCAAGCAGTTTTCCCAAACCTTCCTGCGTATAAGCAAGCAAAACTTGAAGATCTTCAGAAGAAGCTGGCAGCTACCAGTCAGCCATCCAAGAGCCACCATCGTCCCAAGGATGCAGATACCATTAGCTTGGGGAAGGGGCAGCCGAGCCGGGAGCAGATCAAAGCTGACATTGATGATATTGTGGCAGCTGAATGTGTTTACTGTGGTGAGCTGATGATCCGCTCCATTGACAAGCCTTTTATTGATCCCCAAAAGTATGAAGAGGAGATGCAAAGCTGGCTGTAGTTTTCCAAATCTTCAACTGTCAAACAAAGTGTGGAGCTTCTGTGATGGGAATATAACCTCCAGGAGCAGGAACACAGTGACTTCTGTGCAAAGGGTTGTGCAGTCTTTTTACCAGGGCTAGGGAGAATTAGTCTAGAGAAATGGGGAGCTGTAGTTATGGCTGTCTAAGAACTTTAACAATACTTAAGAGATAACCTACTGGAATATATTTAGCAGATGTTTGCTGCTTGCAGTTCTTCTGAGGTTCTCAGTGTGAAGCTAAATTGAGTGCCTTGTTGTCCAGAAGTAATTGGGAGCAGCCTGTGATTTATCTGCCCTGTTGTGTGGTATTCATTTTGGTGAAGACAAGCTGAAAGAGAAAAGTAGTGAAGGACACTAAGCAGTGTAGTCTTCATTCATCGCTTTCAAAGCTAGAATTGCCCATTGTTTCCTTTTTGTTGGGAGTTTATGGTTATATGTGGTTACATACATAGGAAGAATATGAAAGGACAAAAGCTCTTACATATATATGTATTTCGTAAGCATCATGCTACACAAATACATGTTTCTACACAATATGATACAGGAATATGTATAATTTTCAAGCAGGAGTGTCTCATAATACACTAAAGTAATTTGCCTGCAATTCAGGGTGTGTAATTCCCTTTGTCACAAGCTTTATGCACAAGACCACACGCATTTTGAATTTCCTTAGGTAATGTTTCTGGAAATGCCTGTTCACTCCTACCTTCCTCTCTGTATCCCGTTTCTCCTATGACTGCCTTTGTATAGCGGATCTTGGTTTTGTCGTCACCCCAAACCAGAATTGGTAGATGCAGCAGTAAGGTTTCAGCTGATACTCTGCAAGAAGGAACACAGTCTAATCTGTTTGTATTGCCTTGCTGTGGTTCTATTCAAGCTGCACTTGAGCACTAAAGATCTAGTCAGAGGTTTGCTCAAGGATAGTCTACAGAAAAGTTCTGTTGGAATGAAATTTGCTTTGCCCTTTGAAGCCAGTATCTTGTGCCTAAACAGTCTTATGCCTTCCACTTCTTGGAGATGGCTGCAAATCAATGCTTCTATCTATTGGTCCAACTTGGAAAATTTTTCCCAGAAGGTAGCAATCGCTACATTGTAAGTGAGAGAAGAAAAAAATTTTATTAGCAGTTTAGCAAGGGTTCCTTGCTTTATTTTGAATAAAATAAAATTTTTATGAAGTTTTGCTGCTTGGGACTGAATCACAAGGGTAGTAATTGACAGAAGAATTGAATGTTCTAAACGAAAATACACAATTCTTGTAAATAAGGCAATAGAAAATACTGTCTTCAGAAAAATGTTCTCAGTTCTTTCACATGAATATATGTGCTTGTGTTGAGTACCTCTCTCCATCTCCTAACCACTTACCCTGTTTGTAGGTTTATAGTTATGGGTCTTCATGTTATTGTAGGAGAATATGAATTGGTTTCCTCAAGGATCTGACCTAAGAATTCTGAGTTCAGAAGAACATCAGTGCTTTTGTTGGGAGCGTCAGCCTGGAATGAATGAATTTGATCTGTGTAAAATGACATGAGTAATAAAATCCAGATATGAAAGTAGGAAGACCTGAGGTTTCCAAAATCCCTTTTTCTTTGGTGGAGCCATGGGGATAGGCAGTCTTGTTGCAACCTGGCGGTGTGTGTTTGCTGGCTTATCAGAAAGCACTGGTTCAGTGGTTCCATTAAGGAGGGGTTCAGAAAACCCACGTGCTGTAGTTTTCTTTGGCTCTGGATAGCCTTTTGCTTTGAGTCAGTCGGTGGGTCTGGCAGAAGAATTTGTGATGAAAATGAAATGTGATGTCTTTTGAAGTTTACCATTAAACCTGTTATAACTGGCCACTCGTGTGAATCATCATCTTTTCCTGTAAGCAGTGTGATATTTAAGGTTGAATATGTCACTATAAAACAATATTAACCTCCCACCCAAACCAGTTTCTGGTTAAAGGTAAGTAGCTGTTTGCCTGCCTTTTAGCAGAACATGGGTATCAGCTCATTCTGATGCAGGGTAATTTCACATTATTTTGAGATGTTCCATCTTGTTCCGTCTTTTGGGCTTTTACAGGATGCTTTCCTGGTATATTAGAATTACTATAATCCTCCATTCTTTTCCTGTTTGTGCTACAGAAGTCACATCACTTAAGTAGACCACTGCAGACTGATCTGCCTGTCCATAATATTGGATGAAACTGTGGGAAGTGAGGCATAGCAAGTAAATAAAAACCCTCTGGTCTTTGCCTGAGATGAGGTGGTAGGGAGAGGCACCTCTGATTCCAGTCTTGGGTATTAATAGCTCTCAGTTAATTAAACTAGAACTAGGTATTTTTTTAATGACTAGTATGCAATATTCTCTGAGGGCTGTAGGCATGTGCACCAGATACATGTACCACAAATCTCATGCTTCCTCGCCATTGTAAACTGAAAAATCATTTAAGTGATTTGCTGTCAAGGTTATATAGAGGGTTACTGCTGGCAAAAACTGCAGCAGTGATTAAATGACTAGTGCCAGTAATACAGGAGGCTACCTAAAGGTAACTGCTAAATTTTCTTTACATTGTCGCATGCATCAAAAGTTTCAATAACCATGCACCTGTGCTTTTTGGCAATTTTGCAACATCAGTCAGTGGAAAAGGTAAGAGGGTTTATTTATTTTTTCTTGGATGTGGGGTGGGTTTGTGGTGGTGAACTGTTTACTGTTCTCCCATAAATCTAATCTGCAAGATCTCTTCCTCTTTGCTTTCCGAATAGCATTTTTATCTTTTCTCCTTGTAATTTCAGCACAGTTAACATTTTAGAACTACCAGGCCTTTGTGTGTTTATTTAGCTATGAATGAACTGTACCAGCTGTTAAAAATGATGTGGCCTTGGGTCTTGTCCTTGTCTGTGTGAATAGCTCCTGCCACTTAGCCTAATGCAGCTGAAGAACAGCATAACCAAAAGGGTGGGTGGGAGCCCCAGCCCTGTGCACCCAGAACAAACATCTGTAGCTACATCAACTGAAGAAGTTCAGTTGTGCAGGCAAGGCCTAAAGCAAACTGTTGCCTATTACATGACCTGTCTCTCCTAGGCTTTGAGCGAGGGATTGGGGGAAATGCTCTGGGGTGGGGGAGACAGTGGTGACTGTGTTTTGAAAGAGTTTGTAGAGAATTTCGGGTGCACTTCCTGTAGTTGGCAGCAGCTAACTAAAATGCTGAAAGCACTGGATTCTCTCCTCTTTCTAAAAATGAATGCCCAGGCTGGGAATTTAGAAAGGCAAATTCTTAACACACCACTAGATGTCATTGCTGTCCATTTAAATACTGAGGTCTGCTGCAGAAAGCTAAAGGTGTTCTGTAGCTTAAGAAAGAACCACACAAAAGTGAGGAACTGAAGCAGGATCCCAGTGCCTTTGGGGGGATGTGTGGGGTCTGTTTGGAGACAGACCTGTAAGGTGGCTATTGGATGTAAAGATGCTAAAAAAATTGTGTAACTAAGTGGCAATTTCAGTTCACAGGTCACTGATTTTGATGTTTTGAATATCAAAAGCTGGGTTTACTCTGTTAATGAATGAGTATCATAGAATTGTAGAGTCATTTAGGTTGGAAAAGTCCCTTAAGATCAAGTTCAACTGCTAACCCAGCATGGCCAAATCCACCACTAAGCCTTGTCTCCAAGTGCCATATCCACATGCCTTTTAAATGCCTTCTGCGATGGTGATTCTACCACTTCCCTGGACAGCCTATTCCAATGCCTGACCACCCTTTCAGTGAAGAAATGTTTCATAATATCCAGTCTAAATCTTCTCTGGCACAACTTAAGGCCATTTCCTCTCATCCAGTTGCTTGTTACCTGGGAGAAGAGACCAACTGGCCCCTTCCTACAACCTTCTTTCAGGTAGCTGTAAAGAATAGTAAGATTCCCCCTGAGCCTCCATTCTTCTGGGGTAAACAACCCCAGTTTCCTCAGCCACTCCTCATAAGATCTGTGCTGCAGACCTTTGTTGCTCTTTGGATACCTCTTGGTGCTCCAGCACCTCAATATCTGTCTTGTAGTGAGAGGCCCAAAACTGAACACAATATTTGAGGTGCAGCCTCTTTTGTTTAATTGTGTTCTAGTGAAAGTTCCCTACAGACCTGGCTGATTTAGTAAACTGTAGAGAGATCATCCCTAGGCTTGGAGTTGCAATATCTGGTGGCCTTGGGTCTGGTCATTTTTGCTTGCTTCCTCTTTACACTCTTCCAACAGCAGACACACAGAGGGTAAGCCAGCTCCTTAGTTGCCTGAGTTCACATTTAGTGTGTCTTGTTAAAAGCATCGGTAAAGCTGGGTTTGTAATGTGATACTGATATACTGACTTGCATAAACAGAGAAGTTAGTATGTTTGCTTTTTCCTTTTGCGTTGTGGCATTATAATCCCAATAAAACAGCAAGTGGGAGCAGGTACATCTTGTACTCTATCAAAATAAGATGTTGTAGTTTGACTCAGATTGTAGTCGTGTATTAGCATGTATTTCTTGGAATGGGTAGTTCCCATTCGCCTCTGCCCTGTCAGTGCCATAGATAGTCTACATTTACAAGTGCTGATTCTTAGTTTCTAGTGGGATTTCTGTTGTTCCTTGCTCACTTCATCCAACAAACCTGTACTGAGCTGTGGGAAGACAGACTAAAACTAGGCCTCTTCCTTGCAGTAAGTGTGCTGAGCTGAAATTTAAGGCTTGAAATGTACAAGACTTACAGTATTTTTGAAGTTTAAGTTGTTACTATTGAGGTGGATTAAGTATTTTTCTCCAGAATAGATGGAATATGATGTGATTCACTGTGGTATGTGTAGTGTTTATGAGAGAACCTTATGGTATCTGCAAAGCAGAGAGAGGCTGTCCAGAGGCTTCTGTTGGTTTTGTACATGAAAGAAGTGATGCCCTAGAAGGGAATGGGAATGGTGGTTTCTGTAAAATAATTTGGCCAAACTTGATATATCTGACTTCAGGGAAGCTTCTTAAGTGCAACTGTGATATTGATGGATTTGTATGTCACACACTGAGGTGCTAAAGAAAAAAAAAATTAATTACCTTTGAAATAAGGGCTTTGTTAAAAAAAAGCTTAGGGCTTGAAAAGAGGAACATTACAGGCATTCCTTAAATTTATTGTGAATTATGTATGGGTTTGGCTCCTAAAAGTGTCTGCTATCTCTAATTATGCCCAGTCCTGACTTTACACCTTCTGAACCCTTTGGGATTTGCATTTCATGGTAATACTGTGATTTTGGAGACTTGTGATATTTCCCCCTCAACTCACTGTTTGGGTTTTTCATGCCCAGTTCTCATGGAAAGGCATCAGGCTACTTATTTAGGGTATGAATTTCAAAGCAACCTGGCCTGCAGCTGCTTTCAGGTGAAAGGAGGGCAAAAAAGATTAGACAAACTTGTTAGATCTACTCGTTGAAACTTGTTGGGGTGGAGAGAAGGGGCTCAGGCATTTCCTCTCTGTTGTGGCCAGAGGTGTTGGAGGCAGCTTGTTTGAGTAGGACTGGTTACTTAGAAACAGGGAAGCTACAGGAGCACTCTAAAATTAGAAGTACATCTTTAACTGATCCTACACACTTTCTTTGCCACGGCGGGGCAGCTCAGCAGAGGAGTTTCCAACTTGTAGCATGTCTGTATCTGGTTCAGACTTGCTGTGGTTCTTCTAGGCCCCTGTGGTGATGGGAGAGCCATTTTAATTCAACACTTGAGCTTCAGAGCTTGGTTGGTGTGGGAATAAGCACAACTGATGTGTCTGTACAATATCAGGCTGTCTCACTGCACAGAGATTTGCAACATATGCACCACATAAATACCCTTGCTTCATAAGGGGGCACACAGGCTATACCTGACATATGACAGGTTGTAATTCTGGCATTTCCCTACTTCGCAGGGGTTCATATATTCCTGCTGTGCTGCTGTGTTGTCTTCAGAAAAGGCTTAGATACAGCCTTTTGTTTGTTTAACACATAATTTGTTTGCTTCATCTGAACTGAGAATACTAATTTTTTTAGAGGTTTATTACAGAGTATGTGTTCCAGAGAAGCTGAACTATAGCCTACCCCTTATTTCATGATCCATACTGAATGGTTCATTGTAGGTGATTGCTAATAGAAAAAGGATTGAACAACTCTTTTATATCTCTTTGAACAACTCTTTGAATATCTCAAAACCAGATAGTCCCTACTTCAAGCAATTTAAATCCAAGTGCTGGTCACTTGGCATGGGGCATGATCTTCAGAACACAGCCTGAACTTGGAGGCTGCTGGACTGTGCTTAAGCAGACATCTGTGTTTCCCAATTAGTCAGTTATTCAACAGTCTTTTTCATCTCTTTGTGTGTACATACTGAATAGATTTTCTAGTAAACAAATTATTACTGTGGAACTGGGCTCATAAGAAAGTTGTTCCTATCTACAGATTTTCTTTTATTTTCACACATTTATTAAAAGTGAGGTACACAGTATGGTTTTGAGGAATGTCACAGGCAAAGAGGAGCACAAAGGGTGACGGATTAGTCTTTGAGGATTTTCTTCTACAGACTCCACAAGACAATTATTAGCAGCTGCTCTGGCTGTGTTTGATGGCTGCTGCATGTTTTTCACTATGTGAACAAGACACTTGTTCTCTGTTAAGAGCCTGGGAAGGCATGGGTAGTAAAAAATGGTTGGTCTTTGACCAATTACCATGGTTTTAGCAAAATATCTGTTGTCCAATTTTTCTCGTAGTAGCTATCAAAATAACAGCATAATTGATCTGAATAAAATATTCCACATGAAGTTGAACCATATGTTGCCATCCTTGATAACAGGACTATAGACTTAGTTCAGCTCATGTTTGAGAGAATTGAACAGAATGTGGTTGGGTGAGGAGGAAACAGAGACTTGAGGCTTACTTTCCTGGGTGCCCCAATTCTTTGTTCAATACTTGCCAGTGTGTCACAGCATGACTGTCTCAGAGCGACATCTGCATTTGTGTTACAGTGGTACATTCTGCTGAGCAGCCTTTTTGGGAGAAAAGCACTTCCTTATGTTCTGCAGTCTGTTTCAAACATTTTCCTGCTTGCCCAGTGAATGAGATTGGAACAAGTAGGACCATGTCATCTTTCTATGTTCTTCTGATAGGTTGCTTATGGTAATCCTCAATATATGCTTCGAAGACTTGCACTCTTGGGGTTTCCAAAGCAAAAAAATATTTTAGTACAGGAAACATCTAATGGAGGGGGAACAGAATTGTCATCTATTGTGAACTTGAGTGGGTGCAAATCAATGAATGTGGACTTTTCTGTTTATAAGTAGCATCTTCTTAAATTTGTTGTTGGCTGTTGATTGAGAAATGTCTTGGGATCCTGGATGTACCAAGTATTGGTACATGCAGTCAGTCCTAGGAGACTGTGAAGTGGAACAATGTATAGCAGTGTTCAGCAGGCAGCACTTCTAGACTCTGGCAGTAGTTTCCTTGCTGGTGTAGAATCAGAGTTTTCTCCCTGAAAGTTGTTTTTCTCTGCAGCATGGTTACAGAAACAGAAAGGAGTTTTCAGAAGAATCCTGAGCAGCCCTTGTACCCTTACGGAGAGGTTACCTGGAAAGTGGTGATTTCATGGAAGTGAGTGGTTCAATGGGGTGTTTTGGCAGCTTTGAGTTGAAGTGAGTTGCTTGCTTGAGTTATGGCACCTCAGCCAAAGGTAAAAACATGGATTATTTGCCTGCCAGGCACCTTGTCCTGCCCCAGGTTATGCTCTGAAGGAAATCAACAATTTGAGAAGCTGACATTAAAATGAGGAAATAGGAAGAATTTCTGTACACAACATAGATATTGTTGTGAGTCCTTCAGCATATCTGCATAATGTACAGCAGAGCAAGACTGAATGCTCTAAGTCAACAAAAATCTGTAGGTAGGGCCTTGGGCAGAAGTTCAAAGTGCTCTCTTCTTACCTTGTTCTTTAGAAGTCAGGACACTTGTGGAGCTGACTACCTTCGTTTGAAATCCTGAGTCAAGAGTGATGCCTGACGTGAACCTTTTTAATTGATTCTTCTATCACTGGGACAGGCACCGTCTTAGCAGCCACCTTTGTCTCTCAATTATTTCTTTCATCTCCTCTGCTCACTGATTTAGCAAAGAACTGTTTCATTCTGACATAAATACAGGAAGGGTTAATACGTGGTGAGTGGTGAAGCTCCCTAAGCTTGAAAACTAAGGAAGAAAGGAAAATAATTATATGGAGAAGGTAAAAAGAGGCCCTCTGGCTTTCAGATTTCAGAAGGATGAAACATGGGAGAAAGATCAAAGCTGTGCCAGGGTAGTGTGATAAATGTATTGCAGTCTATATTTCAATGCAGCAGAATTGGTACAGGCTATGAAAAATCTCGCTTCTGGCCAGTTTCTCTTTCCTGAAGATTGTACTACTTTTCTCTGAGTCATAAACAGGAGCATCACACATTTGTGAAAGAAAGGACGTCTCAGGTTTTGTCATTTGCACCAGACACAGAGTATGATCTACAAGCCTCCTATATTAGTGGAATGAGGAGTTAGAGCATAGGACAGAGCATAATTTGGATTCACGATGGTCACTGGTGTATAAACAGCTCTTCTAGAGGCTGCTGAGTATCATACCCACCTTTTAGGTGCTTTTATTTCCTAAACAACACTGTGTATATGGAAATACTCAGAATCTTTAAAATGCTCCAAGATGCTTGCACAGCTGAGTCACTACTGAGGTGTCAGCAGGACAGTTCAGTGTCATGTCTGAACTAATGACACCTCTTCCTTGTCCTTTGTAGCTGTGCTGAGATGTCTCAGTAGCAAAGCAATAGGATTGCTGTTTTAGCAAAGTTTGGGGTTTAAATTTTCAGAGATTGCCTGCAGTAGCAGAGTCTTGTTGAAGAACTGAGTCTGGATTTCTTTGTCTTTTTTTCACTGCTTTTTCAGTGCCACAAATGACACGTGAAGAGGATTTGGCTTTTCACTGTGCTTCGTCTTTCTGACTAAAAGTATTAGTGAGTATGGGAGGTTCAAGATGGCTGGAGAAACTATTCCTCCCATTGACAAAGAGGTATCTGATCTTGCAGAGAAGTGACTGTTTTTCCCCCTTTCAAGGTGGGCCACACAATATCTCTATTTCAAAACAAAAACAACCCCCCAAAAAGCAGTGTGGCAAAACTCTCTTTAACAGATTTATTTGTGTTCCCTGTCTGAAAGTTTTAAGTTAGCTGATTTGGGCCACAAGATATACAGAAATTCTTGGGTTTTGGTAGCAGCCCAAGTTGGTAGCCTATGAGAAGTTATTGTGTTCAGATGCCTACTGAGTGGGGACACAAATGCAACATGTTGCAGGCTGCAGCTGTTAGATGGAGATTGCAGTAATGTCCCTGAAACACTGAATTTAAAAAAAAGTAAAGTTGTTGGATTTGAATAAATGGGGGTGTTGCTCTCTGCCCTCATGTAGTCCAGTACATATCAAAGTCCTTTCCTTTAATAGCAGGAAGGAAATAAGATCTGTATCTCTTGGGAACATGCTTCTAAACCCAACTTTCACTTGCATTCCTATGTCTCCTTTTAGTCCCTTTGAATAGTAAAAACTCATGTTATCCCATTTTAGTCACCCCAGCCTGGATATTAGATCACTTGAGGGTGTTGGTTTTTGGGCACAGTCTCATTAACATCTTAGTTTGGGTGTTGGTGTTCCTCTCCCATGTTCAGGTGCCTAATATGGATTCTTATCACCCCAAAACAGTTACTTTGGATCCCAGCCCAGTGTGCGTGGGCATTGGCAGCATTTGGATATTTATAGGGATTTCTACTTCCTTCTTTTCTCTGGGCCACTTTCTTACTACAAGAATTGCTTATTTCTTCCATGTGCCAATGAATGCAACTCTCCTAGGGTGGTGTCTGGGCAGTGGATGTTATGTATGTACCTTCCCAGCTGCCAGGCACAGGACAGCACTCCTGCTAGGCACCGAGGAAAAAAGTACTACCTTTTTCACACCCTTGGATCTAGTTTTGGGAGATTACTTAGCCTTGTTGATTTATTGTGTCATTATTAAACTCAGACATCTTGACATCTCAAGCACCATTATAATGTGTTTAGAGAGAGAGTCAAATGCCCTGAACCTTTTTCTGGTAGGTAAGTTCCTCACACACTATAGGGTGGCAGAAGGGTGGATCTTTCAAGCAGTACAATACTGGTTTTGTTTTGATCCATTCTTTGAAAGGTGAATCAAAATCTGATTCTTACAGAAGTCTTTACAATTGCCACTTAAAGTTTCATCTTACTTCCTAGGTGCTCGTGGGAGAGAAGGGCATCAGCAGAGGTACTTGACAGCTCCATGTGTGCAGAGTAGCTCAAAGCATTTGCTGACAGACCAGCCAGCTGATGATGCAGATGCCGAGCAGAAAATTCCATTTTGCTTTCCCTTGCTGGTGACTCTGGGTGGGTTTCTCTGTTCCACTCAGATGCCATTTCCCTAAAAAAACCTGTGGGATTCTGGTAACTCTGCCTCATTCTGAAATTCAGTTGAAATCTGTCAGTACGTCTCTGTTGGGAGTTCAGCACCAGAAGTATGATTTTAGAAGCTTTGTTTCCTTTGGAAGCCAGAGGAATAATGTGAATATTAGATCTGAGCTGCTGTGATCAAGACTTAGAAGGACTACGTGGAATGGAGCAGAGCTCTGAATGTGTGGCTGGAGAAGGAAAACCTGCAGTGGACATATTTTGAGCATTTATCAGAAGGCACTAAGAGACTAGATTAGGAGCCATTACTTGAATGAGTCCATAGCATCCTCTGTGTCTCATTAACAGATGGTTCTAAAAAGCAACTGTGGAAATGCAAACTCATGCATGTTTGTGCTTGCTCTGCTTGTGCCTCTCCTGGCAGCATTTGCTGGCATAATCTGTCAGAAATTAACCTTTTGCTTGAGGTATTGTTACAGAGGCTGGTATAATTCATCCCATTGCCTGTGACAAGTCTTTGTCAAACCCCTCCACACCCTTCCCAACAAGAAGGAATTATGTCAGAATGGTACAGAAATGCTGGGTATAGGATCTCACACTTGTGACAGGCAAACTTTCTTCTCCCACTGTAAGTTTTTCTGTGCTTTCATTGCCAGGATTGTCCACACAATCCTCTACCCCAATTACCCATTGATTAGGGCTCCTCTGGTAATCTGCCAGATGCAGGTTTGTTACCAACAGATGGCAGAAAGCATTTGAGGTAATGAGAGAAAGGATAACGATTGCTGATCTGCATAATAATCAGCTTGTGAACAGGTTTCATGTTTTTTTTTCTGTTTCCACTGGCTCAAAGATTGCACTGTCGGACAACCAGGCACCTTCTCTTGAGTTAAAGAAATATTAAGGGAGGAACCAATTTCTTCCAGCTACTGTTACGATTTCTGGTGACATACACACTCTCCACTGCACTGATTAAGATTTTAGCCAGAATCAGAGATTGCACCCAGAGTGCTAGGAATGGACATTCAGTCCTCTTGTGATCAAGACCTCTAACTAACCAATGTGGTCAGAAATACTTCCCTTTTTCTGGGACAATTTCCCCCACTTCTACCACAAGGCAGGAAGATCCTCATCTCCCTTGGACCAGCATCACCTTTGCACTGTCTAATACCTAGTCTGAAAAAAAAGACTTCCCACTTCCATGTGTTTTGGAGTTCTTCAACCAAATTCTGCTGCTTTGCACATTGAGACAGCCACATGCACGTCTACTCTAAGCTATTCCAGAGTCCTTGCAGGAAGAAGTCTTCGCTGGCATACTCTAGAGCAGCGTTACTGGAGGTATAATGCCATTTCCTATGCTGCACAAGACCTGTAGTACAGATTTTTGCTGTTTGAAATGTATATGTATTTAGACTCTATTACTAACTGTCCCTATCTAAAACGAGCCATGTAACACTCACTCAAAAATTGTCTTGGTGCCATTTACTGTGAATTTGGGCAAAGGATTGGGATTGAAGAACTTTTCTCAATCTCAAAAAATAGCCTTACGAAAAATAGCCTTACACATGTGGGTACTAATGCTGGGCTGTTCTCCATAAATCCCCCAGGTGGACTGGAAGACACAGCAAAGTTTCCATCAAACCCCTTTACTTTGTAAAATCCCTTCCTTCCTTTAAGGTCTAGATGAAGATTTTTGAAATTCGGACTTGATTCCATAGAGTAGTAAATGCTGATGTTTTCCCTGATAATCCTTTCTGTTTACTCTGGTGCTGGTAATGCCTCCTGCCAGTTCTCTGCAAGGATGGTATTTATCACATTCTCAGCTGTACAATGTGCAGCCATGCATTTGTCACTAATAATTTTAGCATCTGAATCCTACAAGGCAATCACTATCTACTCCTGTCTGTGTATTGCAGGTGTATAATCTGGAGAAGAGGGAGGATTTTTGGTTTTGAGTTCATATTTTAAAGGACAAGGCTTCACTATTAAGTCTTGAGGCCCTGCTACAGATACTGCTCTCAGTTACAGGATTTTCCTGTCCTTAGCCTGGTTTCTAAGGAAACAATGCCTGGGCATCTGAGCTTGTGCACATTTGTTATATCCTTTTTTTATTGTGTCTGTGTTTTTTCCTCTATGATTTCTGAATTTATTTGCCAAGTGCAATTTTATTTGGTATGTACATTTAAAGTTACTGACTTACTCTAAGTTTCCTGAATATAGATGATGGGGAGTGGCTCTATAGACAACACCTATGGTGTATGCTCAAATTCTGAGATACTAGAGAATCTGTATGAGAAAAATAGGGGAGGCTGTGGCCAGAGGAAAAGCTCTTTCTGATGCTGAAGCTTATTAGACACATGAGAGTCCAAATGCTAATTCATATTACAGCCATCTTCTTTAATTTGACTTCTGCAACTGTTAGTGAAAAGTAGTCAGAATAGTTACTGTGAGGGGGAAAAAAGCAAGTTCCTTGTATTTTTCAGAGACTATCTATGACTGTCCTAATTAAGCACACTGCAACACTACAGGCTATCATTGTAGATGCCTGTGGGACACTTATTAACATGTTCTATTTATTTTCTGGAAAGAGAATGGCTGAACCATGTCCTGTGTTAGAGAGAGTGATGTTTATGAAGAAAGATGGCGCTTATAGCCATTCTGTCAAACAGGTGACCCCTGATTAAGTTGGGTCTTGCCCAGAAGCCCTGCAGGGAGACAGAAAAGCCTGAGGCAGAGATTTCATGTGCATCTGAGCTGGCATTTGTTTCTTCTGGCTTGTGGATGACACCAGTGGGCAATAAGATCGGACAAGGTATGTGTAGGGAGAGAAAAAGTGAGAAAAGGGAGAAGGACTTTCATCTCTTGGTGATAGTGAGCTATTTAGTTTACTGTATCTCAGGCTGCTTCGAGCTTGGATATGTAAAGATAATGTGTATTCCTAAGGCAGGATCTCTCTTGGTGGAAACAATAATCATGACAAATGGGAGTCAACTGCGAGACTGTGTGTATCCTGACAGCAGCATGCTGGGTGAAAAACAGACTTCTTGGAACTGATCAGAGTGTAAGTAAAAACAAGTGTGTGGGGGATGGAGGGGAGTTGGTTTTAGTTTTTATGTTTCTTCCAAAGAGCACTGTGTGTTAATACTTTTTTCTTTGCTAGTACCCAGAGAGCTGCCTGGTGTTAACTGATTGCAGGTTAGTGGGCAGACTTTAAGGTGCAGTATCATTGCAGAGTTAGGGATTCTCTGCCATGGGAAACAGAGGCACATTGTGGCAGGACTGCTTCCTTGGGTCTGCCCAGGCCACTGGGGAGACTGTGACAGCACAGACTGCTGGTAATGGGCACAGCTCTGTCAGGCAGGAGAGACTGGGGAGGTGTCCCTTGTTCTTAAAGGGCTGTCTTTAGCTGGGTTAAGGGTATGTGTGTGTGGGGAAGGGGGGTTTTCCAGGAGAAGAGATGGAGTCTGGACTGTGTTCATCTTCCCCTACCCTGCTAATCTTTGCAAAAGACAGCTGCATTTGTTAGCTGGTAGAGCTGAGTTACCTGACTAGCTGGCAGAGAGTAATGCTGCTGATTCCTTCTGCAGGACATTGAGCAGGACTGCTTCTGCCACTGAATTCCCAGGGACCATGTATAGATTGAGGCTGTCACACTAATTACAATGATTCAGAGGTAATTACAGAGGTACCAGAACCTCTACATCAACCTTGTAAGTCAAGGAATGGAGAGGGAGGGTTCAGTTAGGAGACAAATAGAAGTGCATCTAGAGTACAGAAATAAATTCTGAGGGGCTTTCATGTTTTTTAAGAGCATCCCTCTCCATAAGTTTCCTTGAAATTGTTCTCAAGGCTGCTGTCATTTCAAGCCTATACAAGACCAAAACCACTTCACTTTAGCAGATGAAACAGATGCTCAGATGAATGAGGCTATATTGCTTAAGGCAGCATGTTCAATGAAGAGGTATCCAGGACCTTTCCTGCTGGCAAATGTGAGGCTAAGCCTAGAAGCCACTGAACTGCTGTTAATAGCCTATCACTGTTATTTTCTCCCTGCTGTTATCCTTGCTTTGACTCCTGGCTTTGACCCACCTAGTAATACTGTGCATCTCCTGTGAAAGATGTCCCATGCTCTATTTTTTCAGACAGCAGAGAGGTGGGAGTTTCCTGCTCAAAAGCAGATGATTTGTTATTGATTACAGTATACCTAACTGCTTTCTCTGGCCTTAGTCTTTTTTTCAAATGAACATAACCAAAAGAAGTAAGAGGGATTGGGGAATAGGGAACTCACATTTCTATATGTCTCTATCTCATCCTTATTTGCATGTGCTTGTCCAGAGTGCTGAACACCTGCATTTGCTCCTGCTGAAATTGTTGCTTGAGACTTTTTGGAAATAAATTGCAGTGATTTTATTATTTATGCAGTACACCTGCTTTGACTTTCTTCCTTCCTTCCTTCTTTCTATGGAAAGCCTCATCAATGCTACTTTCAAGGTTTCAAACTACCACAAAAACATTGCCAGTGGTTTCATAGAAAAAAGCGGCTGGCACAAGACATTTCTAATTCCTTGTAGTGCTTAACTAACTAGTCTGAGAATGCTGAGCTATTCATTAGCCCACATAACAACAGTACTGTGTGCTACTTCAAAGGGGGAATTTAAACTCTGCAGCAGGCCTACTGAGGTATTTTATTGCCTTTGACTTGAGAGCCTTTATTCCTAGTGAAGATGTCTGGCTTCACAAGTGCAGGTTGCTTTATTTACAGATGGTACACTTTTAAATTCATCTTTAAAGGGGCTTGTTCATAGCAGCCCCAACTCTAGAGTAAATCTGAATGTGTCTTGTGTGTGATGTTGTGGGTGATTCTGAGAGAAGATTGGATACTTGTAGAGGCTAATTTTTAATATGAGTTAGAAAGCTGTGCTGCCATGGAGAGGTGTAAGTTTTTGGGTCCCCCAAAAAACATTCCATTCCACTAACATCCTCAGTCTTGGTCAGGCTGTGGTGAGGCAGGACACTTCATAAGTCTGTCAGTGCTCCGAGGATCTACGGAAGTGCTAAGACCTGCAGAGTAGGGATGATGCAGGTAGTGTATAGGCAACAGATTAAGCTGAGATGTCTGAACTGATTAGGATCCTCAGCTATTCTGTCCCTTCCCAAAATTGTTGCTTTGCAGTGGTGTTAGCTGGGGAAGATCTGACTAGAAGAAAAAAAAATCAATGCTCACACTCCAAGAGAACAACTTCCTTTCTTGAGCCAGCCTGAACGGCCCTGCTAAGTAGGAAAGAGGATCTCGTGGTGAGGAGCATCTTACCTCTCAATCATTAGCAGGAGACAGCAAAAAAGCACACTGTGAACTTGACTTTGATACTGATGGTGGTAGAGGAGCTGCTATGCCACTTTACCAGCTGATCCTGCAATGAGGATGCTGCTTCCCACTCCAAGGAGACATGGTGGATAGTTGTAGCAAGAGGAGGGGGGGTTTGTTTCATAACCATCATGCTTTAATCTGCCACCACACATGAGAAGTGCCACAATTCGGGGTTTTGTTTAGTGGGGTTCCATTTTCTGTTCTCAGTTACTGGGTTGACCAAAGGAAAGACTGGGAGTTTATTTTTAACTGAGTATTGATGATTTTTTTTTCTCTTCCCCTGTTTTTATAGCATATCATGAAAGACTCTTCATGTAGTCAACACCTTTATCTTAAAACTGATGCAAACCAGAACCAAAATAAAATAGTTCATGAGAAGTTACCATCTGCTTAATGCTGTTGTTTGAAGGTGTGAAAAACTCAGTACATCTTCCTGGTTCTGATACTTGCCTCCTCTGTGGCCTTTGAGTTGCATAATGGTATGATACCTGAGCCAGATGGCTGTGTGGCTATCTCAGGCTCTCAGAGTCAACAGGAATATAAAAAAGGCTTATTTCTGAGTCAGGAAAAGCTCCATCACAATGTCCATGAAGTGGATAGAGAAAAGAAGGCTCCCAAAGAAACTTGGTTGGAGGTTTTCTGTCCTCTGCCTGGATTGCTGCCAGAGCTGGTGATGGAATGAATGCTGCAACAGATTAAAGTTACACTAATCCAGATCATCCAGAAATGTGAGACCTCCAATCATGCAAGGGGAGGCCAGAAAATTACACTGTTGTCATTCTAAAAAAGAAAATACTCCTTCCTACTGTTCCACTGAGACTATCATATTGCAATCCAGTGACCTTACAGTGAGCACCTAGGAAGTCCTTGGCAAGACATGAACCAGGAGCAGTTTCTGGCTGCTTCTGGTTCATGTCTTTATTCCTTAGGAACTGAGGAATAATTTAAAGGCCTCCATCTGGGGGCAATGTACCTATTCAGTATTGCATCTTGATCAAGATACAGTTAAGTCTTTGAAAATTGTTATTTATAAAAGCAGCACCTGCAGTGGTTCAGGGTGCAGATATATTGCTTGAGCATTATCAAACAATTACCAGCACGCAATCTCAGCAGGGCCTGGACCTACAGAGTGCCTCTGAGGCAGGCAGTGCTTGTATGTACAGCTTTATTTCAATCACAACACAGAAACAAAGTTGGTCTGTACTGGAATGACACCAGCAGAGCTTCCTTTCCCTGCCCAAAATATAAGCTTGTGGTCAGTTTGTCCAGCTTGGTTTTTTCCTTCACTTTAGCCTCTTCTTGCGGTATTTTCTGTATTACATCAGGGCATCATCTTGTATAATCTGAGACATCTCATGACTGCCCTTTTTTGGCCTTTTTAAATCTGTCCAGTAGAACTATTCTCTCTGGCATGCAGAAAAGTTTGGGTGTCAATTTGGGCTGATGCCACATATGAAATGCAATTGTAGTGAATCAAAATGGAGTAAGGGGGAGATTTTTCTCTGAGGACCGGGCATGCTGGGACTGAGAAACTTTATGTGTATGCAAGAAATAGCACTGAGTGATTCACTTGCAGTCATGTGAGTTTCTTTGGCAGTCTGCTTCTGTTTTTCCTTGTTATAAAAAGTAGCAAATGCACTTCCACCAAAAATCTGTGCAGGAGTGGTTAACTTCCATTTAACTTATAACATTCATTAATCTTAGGTAAAAACAAGAGCAACAACACTGTGGTAAAATTTTTCCCCTGGGAAAAAGACAGCCCTCATGGAGAGTTAGACTATTAATCTCATTTGTTAGCTTTCATAAAATACAAATAACTATAAGAGCAACATTTTTAGGAAAGCAATGAAAGAATGTGTTCCTGCACGTTTGTTTGGATGTTGCAGGTCAGGCAAGCTCCTGAGGAAGAAGCCCTCAGGGCTTTCAAGCAGTGTTGCCACCTGAAGAGCATGAGACCAAGAAATCTTGACACTTACAAAATGAGGTTCTACTGCTTCTATTTTGGGCCTCCAGCATTGTTTACACTTTCTTCTATAGCAGAGAAGGACAGGAGCTAACTTTGAAAATACAAGTATTCCATCATTGTCATCTTTCAGAGTCTGGGCTTTAAAACAACATTTGAAAAGAAAGATGTGAGAGATTTGACAGTGACCATTCCATCTTGCTTTTTCAAGCTCCTCTGTACAACTGTCATGTAAAGAGACACAGCTCTGATCTACAAGTGAGGTCATACTGCATAGTCACCACTTTGCCATGTGGCATGGCTGCACATGCAGTGTGCAGTGATGCCATGTGGCTCTCAAAGTTGGTCAGGGTTTTCTAACAGGCCCCATTTCAGAACTTCATGTCTGTTTTCTGTGTAACTGATATCCTTTGCTTTTTGCAAGGAGAAAAGTTAATGCCACTCCTTGTCTCAAGCAGTGGCATTTTTTCCCTCTAGCAAGCCCCTGCCAAATGCCGTATCTGAAAAGAATCTTTATTGTGTGCAAATTTTCATCTGTAGCTCGCAAGCTGATTGATCCCCTGTGGGTCAAGGGGAGAGTGCCAGGAAAGGGAAGAATTCGATTCTGCCTTTTCAAGACTAATCCTGAAACGCAAGTGTTTGCATGCTGGAAAGTGTTTCTGTACATTTCTGAGAATTATGAATATAATCCAATACAGCTGTTGTGCTAGCGTGTTGCTTCCTCTCCTCTGGCACCAGATGTGGGCCCCTGGATTTTGAAGACCTGTATAGGAAACCTCCACACCTGGTTGTACAAAGTGTTTCTGCTGGCAGTGTAACTCAGCAGGACTCAACACTCTGTAAATAGCGTTATTGCCTCTTGTGCTACAGAAAGTCCTGTTGCATTTTGGCCAAGTGTAGGGCACTCAATTTGGCTTCCGCTGAACTGCCACAAAGTAGAAAGAGGGGCTTACAAAAAAGAACCTCACCTTTGTTTTGTTGGGGGCACTGTAGCTCCTCAGTCTTCATCTAGCATCCGGCCAGTGCTACAATTGAGTGTTGTTCTGTCTGTTATAGACTTTGCCCTGAATGAGATTGATTTGCAAAAAGCAATGACAGTGGGGGAAGAGGGAAAGAGAAACAAAATCTGTGTGTGCTATTTTATCAGGATGTATTTGCTACACTTCTATGGGAACTTCTTCCTTTCCTGGAAGAGAGGAAAGGGCAGGGGATAGGGGGAGAGGGGAGGGGAATATCTACCATTTTACTTTAGTTTAGCCATGTTTTTTAAGCTAAAAGAGAGATTTGGAAAACCTAACTGCTCTTGCAACCCCCACTATATAACAATTCAAGCTGCTCACAAAGCTTACAGGCTCCTCTACCTCTCCAGGGCTGTTTTTTAGCCATGGAGAAATCTATAGTTCTGGCCCTGTGGCATTTTTTAGAGGCATAGGGATGTTAATGCCAGAATCTTGGCAACTTTCCAACCAGAGTAATTACATTCTGCCGACCTGAAATTCTTCCTGCTTCTACACAAGGTCACTTTAGGCACCAACAGAGCGAGTTGGTTACAACCCTGTGCCCTGCTTTGCCCTCCCCTCCATCCCTTTGGTCTATCCTTCAGCTGCCTACTCCTCAAAGGCACAGAGGGCTCCTTGCTCACTCTAAGGTACCCAGTGCCCCGTAAAAATTGAGCTAAGGAAATGGGTCTGATCAAATCCCCTGAACGGCTGTTGTTAGGTTTTGAAGTATGACCTGACACCCCGTTTCCTTTGATAAGTCAGGGGCTGGTATTTTAACAGACAGTGGCTCTTTTCTTGTTCTCCCTTCGACCCCTTTGGAGCCAGTGTGGCACAGCTAATTCGTGGAGGAAATTACATTTATTACTTCTCCTAGCACATGTGCCCTCTCTGCAATGTCGTTTCATGCAGCATAGGGCAGATGCAAGTCAGCCAGCCCATTTTCCTAATTTCATTTGGAAGGATCAAGAGACACCATGCTGGTCTCGCAGGCTGGGGGCTCAGTCTAGGACGAAAAGGCGCAGCAGGCTCCCGCATTGACGGAATCTATGGCATCGCCCCAAATGTTGGTTGTCCAACAAGAAAAAATCTCAAGGACAAAGCATATTCTTCCAAAACCAAAACAAACTGCCCCAACAAAACCAAACCTGCCTTTGCGACAGCCCTGACTGGGAGGAAGGGATCTGGTGTTGAGGCAGTAACTTAGCTGCTGTTTCAGTGTAGATCTGCTTGTGCTGACTTTGCCTTCCCATCCTGCAAGGCAAAGCTGACAAAACCCTTGATCGGGAAACTCTGATATTCAAGGCAAATCTTTTCTCATGCCCTGTCTGCACAGTCTCCACTGTGACTGTGAACAGACCTAAATCTCCAGGAACTAATCCTGCAGGTCTTTGTGTATTAATTCTTTACAGTGCCTCCATGCTTGCTTTCCTCTTATGCCTAGATCCTCTTTGATGTCTCAGATTGCAGGTTTTTTAAATGACACAACCTAGGAAGGATTTGGGGAGAGTATAAAACAGATGAGAGAGACTTTCTGGCCAGCTTTGGAACTGTTTCAGTTGTAAGAAAAAAAATTTAAGTTTTCCTCATCTACACACACTGTTTTCTTTTTACCCTCCTTTGCCTCTCTTTGTTTTTCTTAAGGAGATGGTGCTAGAAAGAGACACGGTAATCATGTCTGATAAAACTACACAAACGTGGTTTGAAGAGATATCAGGATGGTCCTTCAAGCTTTTTTAATTCAGCAGTGCTGTCAAAACAAATGTTACAGGACTTGGTCTCAAATTTGTCATTCTTATTTGAAAGTGGAAAAACATGAACAATCATTCAGAGCAAACATCCGCGCCAGCTTCACCGCAGACTGAGTGCAACACTTTTATGGGTTTAAAAAACTTCTGTAAAGAGTCAGGAAAAGAAAGTATAATTGCATTTCTACTTTAATCAAACCTAAGGCAGTTCTCTATGAAGGTTTAATCTTTTCAGTAGATGAGACTAGATTTGAAGCTGTCTCTTGAAACATGTTAGATAGAAGTGCTGGGACAAAGTCTGGTTTTCAAATAACTGTGAAATTGCATGAATAGCATGCAGCTAAATAGCATTGCTAAAGATTAAAAAGCCTGATCTAATAGGGAAAGCAGAAGACCACCTAATATGAAAGCTGTTTTTAAAAATGTATTAACCCAATTTCTAACCTTGCAGTCAGCTGCCTCAAAATACTACTGCCTTTGGCTTTGAGCCAAAGCATCACTGTGCTACACTGAATTGCAATAACCTATAGACAAATTCAAAAAACAAAAGAAAAATAGAAATCAGCATATTTGAAACCCTGTTTGTGATCTCTTGCTATTGTGTTTGTATCCTTAGTATGCAATACAGTCCACCATAAGCCAAGGCAGAGACAAGTGGTATGGCATTGCTCTTGTTCTTGGGTTTTCAGGTGTGCCCAGCTGTGCCTCTGAGTGCCAGTCAGAGGTGAGGTGTGGACAGGCTTTGGCACACCACACTGTCTTAATCACTGCAGCATTTGGCCCCTTCAGCTCTTCCCCTGATGACACCATGCTTCAACAGAGAATTTGCTTGCTAAAAAGCACCAGTTTAGGAAGTGGTGGGGAGACTGCAAGACTGACTAGGTAAAGAGAGGGCATGTCTGCTGGCAGGCAAGAAAGCAAGGCAAGGAAAAGGGTGAAGCCTGCAGATGGGAGAATTAGTGCCTGCTGTTTGTGGGGCAAGGGCAGAAGGAGCTCCTGCCAGAAATCTGGTGCTGGCAGAGGGATACATAGGCACACGCATGCACATGGAAGGAAGCGTGTGTGTATTCGTGGGTGCATATGGCTGAGTCCATGTGCTTAGACATGTGGCATGTTTATGCAGATTCTCTATATGTATAAACACACCGGGAAGAGGTCTGCCTTTTCAGAAGTGATTCACAGTTTGGGGTAAGCTAACACGTTGCTTCCATGCAGCTTGCTTTGTCGGGAAGGGTTTAGTCCCTTCTGCCCTGCAATTGCAACCCTCTGAGGAGCAGGCAGCAGTTACCTTGGAAAAATGCTTGGTGTGGTGTATCCGCGTGTGGGAGCAGAGCGCGGAGCCCTCGGTGCTGCTCAGCACACGTGCGGGGAGCCAGCTTCCTAGGAGATGCAAT
This sequence comes from Entomyzon cyanotis, assembly GCA_024500445.1. Classification (NCBI taxonomy): domain Eukaryota; kingdom Metazoa; phylum Chordata; class Aves; order Passeriformes; family Meliphagidae; genus Entomyzon; species Entomyzon cyanotis. The sequence goes on along the minus strand of JAKEPQ010001030.1, from coordinate 37,735,960 downwards.
GCTAAAGCTGACACTGTCGCTGCATCGACGCTGAATTTTAAGAGCAGCCTCAAGGCTGGGCCTGAGGCCAAATTTGCCGACTGTCCACACGCGGGACTGGGTTGAGGGTGAACCAGTGAGCGTATTCAAGGAAAGAGCCTTGAATGAGCTCTGTGTATTTACTTGTCGCACAGGCAGGTCCCTGCGTGCCGTGCCTGCCCCATCTGCTCTTGTGGCGATGGCACATGACTGACAGGCACACAAAATACCCCAGTCTCTGCCTCAGTTGTCACCTGCCACGGGGGCAGCTGGGATTAGAGCTCCATTGCAGCTCAAGGCTAGTCCGGCTTCCATCCCCTCCCTGGTTTGGCTTGCTCAGGTGCAGGTTTTTGCAACTGTGTCACGTCAGGGAGTGCTTTTACCCCTTTTGTGTTCATTCACCCCTCCTGAGCCTGGTTCCTACTATCTATCTATCTATCTATCTATCTGCTGCTGGGACCTGTGAGGTTCCCAGGTGGAGGGCCTGGGTGGGACACAGCTTTGTGAGCAGAGCCATGGAACCAAGCTGTATCTACACACACATGCAATGTGGTACTTGAATGGCAGGACGCACTGTGCATCAGACAATCGCTGCTCAGACATGCTGTAAAGTTTTCTAGTGACCCAGTAGAAAAGTTTCTAGTACTGAGCTAAGCATGGAAGCATAAATATGGTAATTTACCCATAAGATGCCTGAACTGGAAAATTTGCATGTCAGCCAAATCTTCTCTGGCATCAGCTTGATGTACTGCATCAGCAAATTGCGAAATGAGCTTTTTTCCTCTAAAATTCAGTTTACTTTGAAAAAATAGGCACCATACATCTGGCCACAATTATACTATTAAGAGAGCAACAAAACAGAGATTTGGTTTTGTTGTTATAGTTATTTAAGCTCAGAAATGAAAGGCTCTAGTTTAGGTGCCCCACTTTTGTTTTTTTAAATCTTTGAAGCTCTAAATGCCATGTATCAATGTTCATATCAAAATGGCATTGCACAGTGTTACACTGGATAGGAATCAGTCTACAAGCAGTTTACTATACTGTGATTTATGCAAACGCTTCAAATACTTTGATGAACTGGGGCTGAGTTCAATTTCAAGTGCTTGTCCTACAGATGTCTCTAAATTTTTCTTATTGATGGATTTGCCATGAGAAAGGGGAAACCTTGGAGCCAAACACATAGCACAAATTAACAAACACAAACCTGAGCAACACAGAGGTTAAAAGAGCTAAATCAGGAGTTAAGCACCTGTAAGGCAGATAGCAATAGGCAGGGGTGGCATGAGAATATGTGAGATATCCCTTTCCAGCCCTGTGATGCAGCCTCATCCTTTTCTGATGCCTAAATGGAAGCTTTGTCACTTGTCAAGAATCCAGAGAATCCTTGTGTGCTCGAGACAGTTACACTGAACCATCACCACCAGAGTTTCAAGCTGCTTTCTGGATTGCAAGCGAAACTGGAGACTGCACACTCTGCTTGCTTGTCCACATGGAGAATGCAGCAGCAGCTTCCTGGGTCTCGGTGAGATGGACAGCTCTGAGCTGTCTTAACAGCTGTGTGTTGTGTGGTTGCCAGCTCGTGATATTCCATGGCCCAACAGCCAACCGATGGTTGTGAAATAGTTGTCCCCTCATGAATGTAGGATTGCCTGACACGTGGAGCGCAGAAGGTGCATCCTCCAGCTTCTTCTCTAGTTTATGCACACTGTAAAGCCTGTCCTCCCCAGCATCTGAGAAAGCAGTGGCCCCATATTCCATTGAGGACAAAAACCACAGAGCACCAGCCTGTTCCTGTGACAGTAGAAGGATCAAGGAATTCTGTCAGTCCCTTTTTTCAGGTAGAACTGGATTCTTTGCATGAGTCTGGGTTAGAAATTTATGCTGCTGGTTTTGGTTTGCTATAGGTTCAACTATAGCATGAATTTGGCCATGTTTGTTGTTCTGGGCACAGATTTTCTGGAGGACTGCAAATGAGGGGGTGTAACAGAAAGAATTACAGATGTTACTATACATCTCCTCTAAATATGTGAAGTCCCTAGGGTCATTTGAAAATCTGGAATTAAGGATTTTGTGTTTTCTGTGCCAAGCCTCAGTTAAATTTGCCAGCAAGACCCCCTCCTCTCTGGATCACTCTAGCACAAAAGACTAAAGATGTTAAACCAGTGTCAGAGTGATTTGCAGCAGCATCTGTATTATGCTGCAAACTTGGAGGGAATTCTACAAAATTGGATATTGGAAGTGCTGTAGAAACTGTGAAGAATATTGCCACCCACCAGGCAGTGGGTAGAGTCCAGTTGCTGTTTCTGGCACCTGGCAAAACATGACAGATGCCCTTTGGCCTGTGGGTTCGGCAGATTCTTGCTTTGAATACATAGGCATTAAAACCTAGTTTGTGGTAAAAAGGAAAAAATAAAAAAACCCAAACAAACAGGAAATATCTGAAGAAACTGTTACAAAACAAGTACCAGAAAAACATCTTGCCTGTATTTAAACAGGGAGAAGAGGCCAGACGCTAGCCTGGCAGAGGAAGATATCAGACATGCAGGAAGCAGTGGGAGGCTTAGAAAATTTAAATGGTCAGTGAGTTGGAGACAATGCTGGGCTGAGGGAATGCTTCCACCCTGCCTGGGAAAAGGGGCTTCCAGAGAGCAGTGCATCTTTCCCTGTAAAGGGCACCATGGGCTGGATTTCAGGAGAGGGGCCAGAATGAAGTGTTGCTTGTGTGGTATGTTCCTGCCTTTTAGCACATCAAAAGAAATCCCTCTGAATCAGTCCCCTTCTCACTGATTGCCCTCAAGTCAGGGCTACAACAACATATTCTGCCACCCAAGATATGTGTCACATATTTCCCATCAGTTCTTCCTCCTCTTTTTCTAAGCTCCTGCCAGCTGTGTCCATTTACTCCCAGTCCCACTCCTCAAACCTCGTCTGGGACAGCCAGTATGCCAAGAGCAGCTAATCGGTTCAAGCATATATGTTCCCCTCAGCAGTCCTTGCTTGAGCTGGCACCCAGTGGAGGGTGGGATGCAGAGCTGAGAAGTTCCACATCACCAAAAAATGAGACGCTTCCGTTCCATGTAATTAATCTTACGTCAAACTGGAGGAATGAAGGGAAATTTTAATGTGTAGGCCAAGAACAGATAAGTCTGCAAGTCTCTGCATGACACACTCCCTCCCACAACACATGCACAAACTATTCCCAGATTGCAAATAGAGCTGATTAACTGTACTCATTATTTGTTTGGCCTAAGTAAAGAGTTAGGTGTTTGAACAGGTTGTTTGGTAGAATTCAGTTCAGGTTGTGAACCCAGGAATTCCCACTCTCCTCTCCCATTAAAGTGAATTTCACTTTTTTTTTCCCCCACCACCCTTAAAAGAAATCACCGTGCCCAGAAAAAGCTTTGTTTGTGTTGGTCTGAACAACTTAGTACCTGCCTTGCTCAGAGCTCACCTAACCCATTCACAGGTGTGTGTATTTGCTGAGAAGAGACACAACATGCTGGGGAGTAGTTTTGATGGCTCCCACTAAAAAAGTTTCACCGTGTGTGAAAGAATCCAATACCCATCGAGTCAGAAGACGAGTGCAAGAGGGATCCCTGCTCTGCATCCTCTTGGGAGCCCAGATCCCCTTCTCTGCTGAGATGCTTTTCTCTGTGGGAAGTGCACACTTCCCCTTTAGCCAGTCTGAGGGGTCTCATGTACATATGCAAGGTGGAGCAGTCTTGTGAGGAGACTCAGAGTGATTTCCCAGCCTGTGGATCTGGACTCCTTTCTGGATGCTGGGCTTCAGGGAGCTAGATGTGGCTGCACCAAGTCCCTTAACTTCCTTCAGACGGGGTTAAAACCCTTTGCACCTGGTGCTGAGTATACCCTGGTGGCATTTTTAATAGTGTACAGGTAATAACAAATCTAAATATACCCTTGACCATTTTTCCTAAATCTGATATGTAGGACCCCTTGCCTGTTTCTTGCCATTGTCAGCTTCTCCTGCTCTTTCTCTCCCTATTAAAACCTTTCTCCCCTATGCAGTGGTTTGTGATGAGAGTTTGAAGGGGCTTTCTCATTTTGGAGTGTATCTTGCTGGAGCAACCAGACCCTTCTCCTATCCCCAAGTAGTCTTAAATCAGGCATACAATGTCATCAGATGAATTTGTACATGATAAATGTCATGGAGCCAAGCTCAGGCACTGGCCAGGTCTGCAGCAGACTGAATCTGTCCAGAGCACTGAGCTGCAAAGGGAGCCCAGGTACAGCTCTGCCCACCTTCTCCTTTTATCAGATCCTTGTTCAATGCTCATCTGGTCTATAATGTGCTCGTGTGGCACAGCAGCATTGCTGTGTCCACACCTGATGGGACTGAGAGTGCAGAGCAGCATTTCAAAGCAATGACGGATCATCGGAACACTTTGGCTAAAGTCATGCAGACTCCCAGAGCACAGATTGGTGCTACTGAATTTCATGCAAACCACCATTTTTAAATCCAGAAAAAATCAAGAGAAAAACACATGCAATGATATTAAGGCCAGAGGAATGTAGCTCAATTCAAAGTGAAACTTGGAGGAAGGAAATACAGTAGTAGTGAAATATGAGAAGTGATTTTAAATTCTTGCAAACAAAGATACCTTTTGTGACCATGGCCCTTCCTTCTGCTATATCAGCACTTTGTCGGTAACAGCTTGGGAGTCTGAAATCAGTTTCTAAACCCTTGACCTCTTAGTGTGAAAAAGCAGCAGCAGGCGGAGGTGGATTTGCAGTGGATAAAGCCCTTTTCCACAAACTGTTTATCATTTAATATCAATCTAGGGACAAAGATAGCCCTAAATCTATGAGAAGCACCCATAGAATGTGTCCATTCTAATACTGAATGGGATGTGTGCCAGGCAAGTGGACTGTGGGTCGGCTGGACTCTTACTGCATGAAGAGTGTTGCCAGAAAATCAGCAAAACTGCATTAGGCAAAAGTCAGTTTATTCAAGTAGGTACTATTACGTTTGTTTATCATTAAGGCTCATACTTAAATGTAAAATGTAATCAATCTTTTCAAATTAGTTTATCTTTTAAAAATTGATACAAAATAGGCAAAGAAAACATGAAATGAAACATTTTGAGAGATGTGATTTCTCCTGCCTTTATTTCTACTTTCCCCTCTTTGTCTGAAATGTCCTATTTGCAGATACAGGTAGGATAGACTTTTTTTTTAAATTTGGAAGTATAGAAACAGGATTAAGGATTGGAAAGTTCAACATCATCAAGAGATCACTTTTTTTCTTTGCAATGCTGTAAAACTTCTTGCCTAACAGGGTTTACCCTGGTCCATGTGGTATTCTAAAATGTAAACCCCAAGGCAGGTATCTGGCTCATTTTTCCTTATGGGCTGCCTATAGAAATGGTTCTGGGGATGCAAACCCCCCAAATCATCAGGTCTGATCCTCTTCTGAAAATTTCCAGTCGCCCCTTTCTTGGAGATCAATAGCTAACTGCACAATATCTACCTCTAGCCTTCAAAGGCCATTCCCTCTCTTGAGGAGACCTGTCTATCTCTGTTTCTGGGAGTTTTTCTAGCAATATCAACTACTCCACAGTTCTGAGTCCTGTACCAAGGAGGCCTGGATGACTGGTCTGTTTTGTGGCTGGATGCCTGTACTTGATGGGAAGTTATGTGCTAGAGAAGAGGAACTTTGCAGTTCTGGTTAGGGGGTGTTGTGCTTGTGGCATTGTAACATGAATGCATTGCTGCTCAGAGGCTCTGCTTTCCTGAAGGAACTTAGAGCCTCAGAAGAATGGGAGTGAATGTTTTTGAATGTCAGCAGTTGACAGCTGACCATAGCAAGGGCTCGAGGAACCACCTTCTTCAGCTTCAACAAATTCAGTCGCAGTCTCCAGCCTCCCAAAGCTCTATGACAGTGACCACTCTGGGTTTGGTGGCAAGAAATCTGAGCATCA